>OX465089.1:33415845-35974845 GCA_949987675.1 Chymomyza fuscimana
TCACTTTTCGATGTTTAGTCCCTTTTTTTTTTTTTTTCAACACTTAATCCAACTTATTACTAAGATACCAAATTCAATTTATTAAATCCAACTTAATACTAAGAAACTATAAATCATTAGCTCCAACTTAATACTAAGAAACTAGCTTGGGGGTTAATTATAATTTTACGCCTTTTGTTGGGCCTGGATAGCTTATATGTTTATAATAAAAACTTGATTACTATTTTCCTCTTGTTATACCCTGTACCGTATGGTACAAAGGGTATATTAAGTTTGTGCAAGCCGAAAATGTATGTAACATACAGAAGGAGACGTCGGAGACCCCCCAAAGTTACTTAAAGTATGATCAGTGTGACTAGAGAAGTCGATATACCCATGTCCGTCTGTCTGTATGAACGCATAGATCTCAGAGATGGTAAGAGCTAGAGCAACCAAATTTTCAGATTAGATGCGCTATTATGTCAGGGGAGACCAGTTAATTTTTTTTTTTTTTGATATCGGGGTTATATTATATAGCTCCACAAAAAGTTTTAGATGGATGTTTCGTTTGTTTATGCAGATATCGTAACCAAATTTGGCACTCGCGAGTTTTTTATAGTTCCCAAGCACTGCATTAAATTTGATCAAAATCGGTTGACTATATCATATAGCTCCCATAGGACCAATCGGTCAAAAAAACGTTTTTTGTACTAAATTCGTTGTGTTTCGTTGGTTTGTGAAGATATTGTAACCAAATTTGGCATTCGGAAGTTTTTAAGAGAACTTCAACACTGTACCGAATTTGATCAAAATCGGTTGACTATATCATATAGGTCCCATAGGATCGATCGGTCGAAAATTTGTTTTTTGTACAAAATTCGTTGTGTTTCGTTTGTTTGTGAAGATATTGTAACCAAATTTGACATTAAGAAGTTTTTTAGAGTTCCCAAGCACTGTACCAAATTTGATCAAAATCGGTTGACTATATCGTATAGCTCCCATAGGACAAATCGGTCAAAAAATCGTGTTTTGTACAAAATTCGTTGTGTTTCGTTTATTTGTAAAGATATTGTAACCAAATTTGGCATTTAGAAGTTTTTTGGAGATGTTCAACACTGTACTAAATTTGATCAAAATCGGTTGACTATATTATATAGCTCCCATAGGGCCAATCGGTCAAAAAATCGCTTTTTGTACAAAATTTCTAGTGTTTCGTTTGTTTGTGAAGATATTGTAACTAAATTTGGCATTCAGAAGTTTTTTGGAGATCTTCAACACTGTACCAAATTTGATCAAAATCGGTTGACTATATCATATAGCTCCCATAGGGCCGATCGGTCGAAAAAAAAGTTTTTGATTAAAAATTCGTCTGTTTTTGGCTGTTTATGAAGGTATCATAATCTAATTTGGCAATCAAATGTCTTTTGGTGTTCTTAAGCAATTTACCGGATTTTATTGCAAGCAGTGGTACAGGGTATCCCAAAGTCGTCCGCGCCCGACTTTAACGTACGCCATCTTTTTTTCTAGTTTAAGTCACTAAACTTGATTTAAATTTAAATTTGCGTTCACGTGCTTACTCCGACTGATAAGCACGTATAACAAATGATAGTTTTTGGACAACTACGCGACATTCAAAAATCGAGGAGTTTAAAATAAAAAAATAACCGCTAATAGGGCTTTGCTTAAGCTCAATTGTTTTTTTTAATGCCTATTTGATGTTGTTAAAAATATTCAAGTGATGAGAAAAACGTAAACAGTTGTTAAATAGCCTTACCATCTTAAAGAGCAAGCCTCTCTAAAAGTATATAAAAGTGAGAAAACAATATCTTCACCTTTGAGGCTAATTTTTATAAAACAATAATACAGAAAAGCCGTAATGACATTATTTTATGAAATATTGAACATTTTTAAAATAAAATTTAAAAAAAAATCAATACTATTTTCAAATTTTAATTTTTTGGTCCTGGTTGACTTTTCTGTGGAAATGCCCATATACAGTTTGTCAAGTATCTTTTTAAGTTAAAGTTGAATTTTTGTGATTTTTTTCATTTTGAAAACAATTCATTGTCAAACTGTATGTATAACATAAAGAAAAATTTAATTTTTATTAAATACAAAATTAAAATATAAAAAAGAGGAACACATTCGTATTGACTTCATACTTAAATATATGTTTAACATAAAGAAAAATTTAATTTTTATTAATTACTAGCTATACCCGTCACGCCTTGCTGTGCCGTTTACTAAATTTAAAGAAATACTAATATCGTTACAACAATATTCAATTTTTATTTTAAAAAAAATCCCATTTGGGATATATGCGTATATGCATTTAAGCTTAAAAAGTTACAACGCACTTATATTTGTAGAAAATATAGAGCTTTAAAGTTATTTGGGATTGGAGGATGATAGTGGACTCATTTTGTAGATCATTTCATATATGTACTTCAATAGAGTACTTGGATATTCTTGCGAAAGTCCCACCTTAATTTTCTAAGTAAGTATGTACATACTACGAGCTAAGTATGTACATATGTTTTGCTTTTCATATTTAATGAAATATTTTACAACTTTATTATGATTTTTGGGGTCTTTTAACAAAAAAAATACATTTTTCAAACCAACTTTCGCTTTATTTTTTTTAGCATTGTTGTATCAAATTAGTTTCACATCATTAACTTTATTTTATAATTAACTAAATTTTTACAAAAAAAAAGTCGACGAATGTTTACATATTTACATTTGTTTTCCTTAAAATTGTCATGTAAAATGATTAAATGTCGTGTTTCTAAAATTACAAGAAATAAATTGCATACTAATTTAAATAGAGAAGAAAGAAGTCAAAATTTATGATCAAATAATAAATTTTACTTTGCATCTCGAGCAAAACCACAAAATATGTTCTGAAAAATATAACAATAAAAAGAAAAATTAAAAAAATATGAGCAATGATAAAAACTTAATAAAAGAAGGAATTGATCATTGGGGTTGATGATCTCCATTCCATTGGTTGGGAGGCAAACACGCATTCCTCTAATCCATAGCCACTATTGTATTACTTTTGCAAATATGCCTATACAAGTAAAAGCTGCAGTGAACAACAATAACTAAGCGGAAGCATTGGATATTGGCTGTGTTTCGTTCTCATTCGTCCCAACGTCGTTCTTGGCCTTGGCCTTGATCTTGCATTTTTGGTTTCTCACTTTTCGTTCCAACATCGTTGGCCTTGATCTTGAATTTTTGGTAATGGCTTCTTCAAATATCAGCTGAGCGCTATTGTAATGTTAGATGTCACTAGTATGTAAAAGTTTTCATTCACAATTAAGCTAAATTACTATTTTACCTAATATACCACTACAATAATGAATGAACCATTCTAAATTGCAGCACTAAGTATTTATTTTTTCTTTTTACTTTTTTTTCACAACATTTTGGTTGGAGTTTTTTTTTTTTGCAACATACCATGTTTTTAAAATGAACCAGTCTTAATAACATTTGCTTTGGAGCTATAAAGAGAAGCGGTACAACCATGAGATAGACTTTTTTTTTTGGTTCACGTTTAAGGGATATAATTTTATTCCCTCTAGAGCAAGCAACCATGGTAGGGAAGGCAATCGCTGTTGCCAAACACCAGCAAAGCCAGTTCAGCTACGCAACAACACCAGCGCAGCCTAGATATAGTTTTATATGACAACTTGGCTTCTGTCCTTTTTATTCTTTTACTCTAATGCTTTCCTGTCTTTTTTTTGTTTCCGTCGAAAGTGTATCCACCAGAACGAGAATATAAGTTAGTTAAATGAATAAACGGCGACTAGGTATCACAGTGGCATTTTTTTTTCAACCGCATTGACGATCGCATGAAGCCGGATCGCAAGCGCGTGCTCCACATCTGGATACTCAAAATTAATTTTTGGCTGCATCCACGATTGGTTACAATACATAGGTACATACATGTGATAAGTGCAATTTATAAAAATAATTGGATTTTTCGATAACAAACTTGTTTTTAATAAATTAAAAATAGAGCCATTTGTTCAAACAATTAATTTTTTTTTATAATATTAAAAGTATGCATTTTTAAAGTTAATCTTAATATCATTTAAACTAAAATTAAAAGTAACAAAATTCAAGACAAACATTAAACAAAGAACTGCTCTTGCGTTTTGTAACATTATTCATGCTTATCTTATACACATTAATTACGATACAATTATTATTAGAAAAATATGCACACAAATACAAATTATGGGCTACTACTTAAAGTAGTTAAGCTATAGCAACAGGGGCCTTCCGCTTATCTTAGAGTACATATTTAGAATGGTCTGTAGGTACATTATTTAGATATTTACGTATTTAAAATAAAAATCATGAAATAATTATTATTTTTTGATTTTTTTCATTCAAATTGAAAAGCAACTCTTATTTTTCACATAAAAATAAAAATCATGCAATAATAATTAAATATCAATTTTTATTAAAAATCGCGAAATAACTCTCAATTTTCAATTTTTATAATAATAATTAAAAATAAAAATTATTGGATAATTTTTATTTAAAAAATTTTATATATGAGTTACTCTGCAATTTTTATAATAAAAATCAGAAATAAAGTTAGGGCGTAATTTTTATTTAAAAAATTGAAAATAAAAATTGATTTTAAATATCTTTTGAACCAAGGGGCGCACAATAATGGCTAGAGGCGCCTCAAAATCGGATCACTAGAAATTAAGGGAATATTATAGTCCGGATGTCCAGATTATCCCCGTAAAACTTGTTATTACAGAAAAACAATAAATTAATCCAAAACATATTGGCACAGTTATTCTGTATTGTGCATTCCTCTTTAAGCAGCATACTTTTTCTTTTGCTAACTTTTTATACCCTGTACCTATAGGTACAAAGGGTATACTAGATATGTGCAATGTATGTAACGGACAGAAGGAGGCGTAGCAGACCCAAGTCCTTCATACCAAAATGCTTATCATAACCTCGGGTAGCGATTGAGCCATGTCCGTCCGTCCGTCCGTATGAACGCCTAGATCTCAGAGACTATAAGAGCTAGAGACACGAAACTTTACCATCTGGTGCGCATATTTCCTGGAAAGATGAAGTTTATTGAATCATGTCAATATCTTGCCCCGTTCCCCCGCAGAAGAGTTTCGCGGTTTTTAGCCACACCGTTTAAAATTTTCATCTGTGCGCAAAAAATGAACAAAATCGAACAAATACAGCAAAAAGTTATAGTCAAAAATGTACAAATTTCACCACCCTTGCCTATAAACTGCGTCAATATTTGACTCTTTGTAATGTGACCTCGAATCACAATTTTTTCCACATCCAAATTTTATCGATGCGGTCCCCCCACCCCCCGCAATCGATTTACCGATTTTTCTCCCAGACCCCTCAACATACCAACTTGAAACTTACCCCATATACTTTAAATAACTTCTTTGACGTACCATTCAAGTTTTGTCAAAATCGGTAAAAATGTAGGGAACTTATAGGTATAATAAATTCCAATTGGAAAGTTCTTAGAAGGAATATGCAGGAAAATTTTTTCGAGACAAAGGTACTCGACTGTACCACATTTTAATTATTACCATTGTGCAAAAGACAGTGGCGGCTTATAGGTGGTTAGCGAAGGGAAAGGGGTTTACCGACTTTCAGTTTCCAACCATTTCCACTTCCTTTTTACATACGTTAAGAAAAGATTTGTAAAAAATGTAAATTTATCCAAAAATCCAAAATCCCCCTCAATAAAATCAAAGATCCGCCACTGTGCTAACGAGTTATTATTACCATTGCGCAAAGTCAGTGGCGGGAAATGGGGGGTTGGAGGGTTACCCATTTTCAGTTTCCACCCATTTTCACTTCCTTTTTACATGGGTTAAGGAAAGTTTAGTAATAAAAGTAAATTTATCCAAAAACCCAAAATCCCCTTAATAAAATCTAAGATCCGCCACTGTGCACGGTGCGTTAGATATCAGTTTTCTGAAACGATTTATGCTTTTGAAACAAACGGTAATTCTATAATTAGAAACACCATTTCCTTATCGTGGATTTATCTGCGCAAATTTGTTAACTTCATTAGAGTGTCAAACACGATGGGTAGAAAACGTGATTTAACTGTGCGCAATTTTTATAAGTTTACATTAGAAGAAAATGTCTCAAAGTGCAAACTTTGCAATCGGACGTTTGTGGGGACGTATTTCACAAACTTGAGAAGGCATTTGGAGGATTGCCACGGGGAAATTTACAAAAGTGAAGTAGAGGAGCAGTTAAGCGAGCCGCTGGAAAAAAAAATAAAATTGCAGTTTCGTTGACTGCGATAAAAGTGAAGGAAGCGTGTGTGCAACTAGTCACGGAGGAGAAAATGCCTTTTTCAATATTCGACTCGTTGCCATTCAAAAAATTGACTGAACAAATTTTTACTGGATTGGACATGAACCCCATTACATCACGCAATGTTCTGGAATGTTGCAACTTGCGGTCAAGGATTTCTTGAAGTATGCTTATCGCGAAGCTATTATTGATAAAGTTCGCAAAGTCGTAAAGGCGTTGAGAAAGAACTCTGTACAAGAATATCCACTAAGAGCAGGCAATGCTATTGTACTGCTGCTCTATGCGCAATAGATGCTACGGCGCACTACAGTACACGTTGGATGTTGGAGTGGTACAGGTCCCACCCTTGCGAGTGGTCTGCTATTTATTCAATTTTAATCTCTTATTTCTAAGTTACATAATAAACGCTGTGTTGTAAGCAGCAGCGTACTTAAAACTAGGTATATAAATTGTATATAAGAATATCACGCCGTCAAATTTTTATGGGAGCACAAGTGATATTTGACCTATGCAATGCAGGCCGCTTATCCCTTGTTATTTTATGCGCCACATACACGACCCCAACATATGCAGGCCACTTGAGGCCTACATAATAGGAATAGTCATAAACTATCCCCATAATGTGCGCTGCAAGGGTTCCGATGTGACGTCTTATATTCATGTCTGAACAACTCCAACATACGGGTAATCAGATAAAATAAATAATATTTAAATTACATAAATGTCTTAATTCGTTTATAACATTTTTTCAGATTGACAATTTCTACAAGCCCTTTGCCGCAGCCACTGATCGATGTTCCCACAAGGTGGAACTCAACTTACCTAATGCTAAAAAATGTTTGTGTATATAAGGATTTCTCGGAAGAGCACTTAAGTGCAAATTTGCAACTGTCAAGTTCGGAATGGGACGAAGCTATGTTGCTATTAAATGTATTGAAACCAATTTTTGGGCCAAACCAAAAGTTACAAACTCAACAACTATATTTAGGTGACTTTTACAAACTTTGGCTCGAGGTAAAATTGACCATTCAGTCACTTAAAAATAACCATAGTCCTCGCCAAATGTTTAAAAGAAAGAGAAAAAAATGTAGTACAGTCGAGGCGGTGCCCGACAGTGGAATACCCTGTACCTTTTGTGTCAAACAAATTTTTCCTTCATATTCCATCTAAGAACTTTCCAATTGGAATTTATTTTTTTTTTGGTGAAAATCGATATTTATACGGTATAAGTTCCGTAAATTTGTACCTATTTTGATGAAAATCGAAAGTTACGTCAAAGAAGCTATTTTAATTATATTGGGTAAGTTTCAAGTTGATATGTTAAGGGGTGTGGGAGAAAACACGGTAAATGAATTGCGGGGGGTGGGGGGACCGCATCGATAAAATTTGGATGTGGATTTGTTCATTAGAGCCACATGAATGAGCTTACCAAAAATTGTGATTCTAGGTCACTTGTAGCCATAATTGCGTAGAGTCAAATATTGCCGCAGGTTATTGGCAAGGGGAGGTGAAATTTGCACATTTTTGACTATAACTTCTGTTGTATTTGTCCGATTTTGTTCATTTTTTACACATAGATGCATGCAACTACAACGCATCGCTCTGTTAAATTTCAGGTGAAAATACTAAACGGTGTGGCTAAAAACAGCGAAACTCTACTGCGGGGGAACGGGGGAAGATATTGACATGATTCAACAAACTTCATCTGCTTAGGAGATATGCGCACCAGCTTGTAAAGTTTCGTGTCTCTAGCTCTTATAGTCTCTGAGATCTAGGCGTTCATACGGACGGACAGACGGACGGACGGACGGACGGACGGACGGACATGGCTCAATCGCTACCCGAGGTTATGATAAGCATTTTGGTATAAAGGACTTGGGGTCTGCCACGCCTCCTTCTGTACGTTACATACATTGCACAAATCTAGTATACCCTTTGTACCTATAGGTACAGGGTATAAAAATCTCACGACGAATACAGTTGTTCTGGCGGCAATATACCTTGACCCGAGAATCCGCAGCGTTTTACTGGAAAACCCAATTCATCTTATGTATGCTAAAAACCATTTGACACAGCTTATGCGACAAATATTTGCAGTTAAAAATATGATACAGTCGAGGCGGTGCCCGACAGTGTAATACCCTGTACCTTTTGTCTCGCAACAATTAATCCTGCATATTCCTTCTAAGAACTTTCCAATTGGATTTTTTTTTTATACCCTGTACCGTATGGTACAAAGGGTATATGTATTAAGTTTGTGCAAGCCGAAAATGTATGTAACACACAGAAGGAGACGTCGGAGACCCCCCAAAGTTACCCAAAGTATGATCGGGGTGACTAGAGAAGTCGAAACACCCATGTCCGTCTGTTCGTCCGTCTGTATGAACGCCTAGATCTCAAAGATGGTAAGAGCTAGAGCAACCAAATCCAATCAGATTAGATGCGCTATTATGTCAGGGGAGACAAGTTTATTTTATTTTTTTGATATCGGGACTACATTATATAGCTCCCATAGGGGTGTTTCAGAGGACCTCGAAAAACCCCAAAAGTTTTAGATAAATAATTCGTTTCTTTGTGAAGATATCGTAACCAAATTTGGTACTCAAAAGTTTTTTAGAGTTCCCAATCAGAGTACCAAATTTTATCAAAATCGGTTGACTATATCATATAGCTCTCATAGAACCAATCGCTCAAAAAAACGTTTTTTGCACAAAATTCGTTGTGTTTCGTTTATTTGTGAAGATATTGTAACCAAATTTGGCATTCCGAAGTTTTTTAGAGATCTTCATCACTGTACCAAATTTGATCAAAATCGGTTGACTATATCATATAGCTCCCATAGAACCAATCGGTCAAAAAAACGTTTTTTGCACAAAATTCGTTGTGTTTCGTTTGTTTGTAAAGATATTGTAACCAAATTTGGCATTCCGAAGTTTTTTAGAGATCTTCATCACTGTACCAAATTTGATCAAAATCGGATGACTATATCATATAGCTCTTATAGGACCAATCTGTCAAAAAAATGTTTTTTGTACGAAATTCGTTGTGTTTCGTTTGTTTGTGAAGATATTGTAACCAAGTTTGGCATTCAGAAGTTTTTTAGAGATCTTCAACACTGTACCAAATTTGATCAATATCATATTTGACTATATCATATAGATCCCATAGGTCCAATCGGTCAAAAAAACGTATCTTGAACAAAAATCGTTGTGTTTCGTTTATTTGGCAAAAAAATATCTTTTGGAGTTTGTAAGCAATATATCGGACTTGATTGCAATGTGGTGGTACAGGGTATCCCAAAGCGTCCGCGCCAGACTTTAACGTACGCCATCTTTTTTGGGTAAATTCGATATTTATACCTATAAGTTCCCTAAATTTTTACCGATTTTGATGAAACTCGAATTTTACGTCAAAGAAGTTATTTAAAGTATATGAGGGAAGTTTCAAGTTGGTTAAATCGATTGCGGGGGGTCGGGGCACCGCATCGATAAAATTTGGATGTGGATTTGTTCATTAGAGCCACATGAATCAGCTTACCAAAAATTGTGATTCTAGGTCACTTGTAACCATAATTACGAAGAGTCAAATATTGACGCAGTTTATAGGCAACGGTGGTGAAATTTGTACATTATGGACTATAACTTTCGCTGTATTTGTCCGATTTTGTTAATTTTTTACACACAGATGCACCACAACGCATAGCTCTGTTAAATTTCAGATGAAAATATTAAACGGTGTGGCTAAAAACCTCGAAACTCTACTGCGTGGGAACGGGGGAAGATATTGACATGATTCAACAAACTTCATCTTCTCAGGAAATATGCACACCAGCTGGTAATGTTTCGTATCTCTAGCTCTTATAGTCTCCGAGATCTAGGTGTTCATACAGACGGACAGACGGACATGGCTCAATCGCTACCCGAGGTTATGATAAGCATTTTGGTATAAAGGACTTGGGTCTGCCACGCCTCCTTCTGTCCGTTACATACATTGCACAAATCTAGTATACCCTTTGTACCTATAGGTACAGGGTATATGATAATAAAAACGGTAAGTTTTTCTTAAAAACACATAATAATTTTTTTTACCACATTTATGTTTTTTATATTGTCAGAATCAGGCAACGGAAGAAGAACCAGTTTCGTCCCAAAGTTCGCAGACTTCGATAGTTCAGGATGAATATACATCACAAAGTACTTTCTCCCTTCTCAACCAATATCTCAATTCAATTGAGGTAAGCTCCGGGAATGAGGAGTCCGATAATGATGATTCTAAATTAAGATTAGCCGAAATAAATGGGTATTCCCCGAAGCCAATTGAAACTGGTATGGGTGTAATGAAATATTGGAAAGAAAAAAAATTCATTTATCCACGCCTGTACCCATTGGCGAAAATAATACATTGTGTACCGGCAACACAAGTATCAGTAGAAAGGGCATTTTCTGCCTTAAAACTGGTGCTATCCGATCTAAGATGCAATCTTTCATCGGAGTCAATTAAAAAAATTCACGTGCAGTACAAGCACGCGTTAGAAGTAAAACTCTACGCTGTTTTTTTTTTTTTTTTCTTTAGTTTAGCCGTCTTAACATTACTTTGCAGTTCAAACAGTGTCTTAACAATCAATTATGTATTATAATAATAATGAAAGTAAAGGAATTCTCGTTCCAGAGAGATATCTGATATATGTGATGTCAATTTTTGTTAAATGTATAGCTAAAAGATAGAACACGTCAAATTATAATTTCTATGCATATTTTATTTTTTCTGATGTAGCATTTTTACAGTTGTATATTAAAGGTGTTGGATTAACTAATATTTTTTAGTTAATTGTTTTTATATAAATGAAATGAAACGAACGTATTTCTAAACGTTATAAATTTTATTGTATTGTTGTTGTCACGCAACCGTGTAAGTTAGGTTACAGTGACGGCACATAACCTCACAACCGTATGTTTAGCAAAGACTAATTTGATCTTGGAACGCTGACGGCAATCCAAGGGCCGCAGCGCTGCCAAGAATCTTACATATTATAATACATAAAAATACATAAATAAATATATATAAATAGATAACTATTATATTGCAGTAACCAAAGAGATAAACAATTACACTAGTTTACACGAAAAATGAACCTTCGTGAAAAAGTGTTTTTTAGGGTGATTTGGGGTCGAGAAACACGAAAATGGAAACCTTTTTTTTTTATTTTTTTTTTTTTTTTATTTTTTCTTAAGCACCGTTTTCGAGATGTTTTCGAAAAACATGCTTTTGGGCTCTTATTTCAGTTATTCGTCAATATCTCGTGAGCCAAATTTTGTATCGACATAATAGATAACTAGATCGAAAGGTATTGATGTGCTCTTCACAGTGATATATAATTATGTACAGGTAAAGAAAAAAAAAAAAATTATAGAAGTTACAAGCAACCAAAATCGAAAAAACGTGTAATTTTTTACCATTTTTCAAAATTTTTTCAAAATTTTTTAATTACACAACAATTGCTTTACGTTGCATTATCTCGAGTGACAACGATTGAGGGACTTTTTATTGTAATAATGAGCGACAATGATTTTAAATTTTACCATGGAACAAGAGCTGTTACTTCAATGATTTATCTTCAAGATGAATTTAGCAGACTATTAACGACAAAGTTACAAACACAACATATTACATACGGTATAAAAATTGTCCAATAATTTTTATTATACCCTGTACCGTATGGTACAAAGGGTATATTGTGTTTGTGCAAGCCGAAAATGTATGTAACGTACAGAAGGAGAAGTCGGAGACCCCCCAAAGTTACCTAAAGTATGATCAGAGTGACTAGAGAAGTCGATATACCCATGTCCGTCTGTCCGTCTGTCCGTCTGACCGTCTGTCCGTCTGTCCGTCTGTCCGTATGAACGCCTAGATCTCAGAGATGGTAAGAGCTAGAGCAACCAAACTTTCAGATAAGATCCGTTATTTATCCATAGGAGACAAGTTTATTTTATTTTTTTGATATCGGGACTACATTATATAGCTCCCATAGGGGTGTTTCAGAGGACCTCGAAAAAAAGCAAAAGTTTTAGATGGATAATTCGTTTGCTTATGAAGATATCACAACCAAATTTGGCAATCGGAAGTTTTTTAGAAACCCCCAGCACTGTACCAAATTTTATCAAAATCGGTTGACTATATCATATAGCTCCCATAGGACCAATCGGTCGAAAATTTGTTTTATGTACAAAATTCGTTGTGTTTCGTTTGTTTGTAAAGATATTGTAACCAAATTTGGCGTTAAGGAGTTTTTTAGAGTTCCCAAGCACTGTACCAAATTTGATCAAAATCGGTTGACTATATCATATAGCTCCTATAGGACCAATCGGTAAAAAAATCGTTTTTTGTACAAAATTCGTTGCGTTTCGTTTGTTTGTGAAGATATTATAACCAAATTTGGCATTTATAAGTTTTTAAGAGTTCCCAAGCACTGTACCAAATTTGATCAAAATCGGTTGACTATATCATATAGCTCCCATAGGATCGATCGGTCGAAAATTTGTTTTTTGTACAAAATTCGTTGTGAATCGTTTGTTTGTAAAGATATTGTAACCAAAATTGGCATTAAGAAGTTTTTTAGAGTTCTTAAGCACTGTACCAAATTTGATCAAAATTGGTTGACTATATCATATAGCTCCCATAGGACACAATCGGTCAAAAAAACGTATTTTGAACAAAATTCGTTGTTTCGTTTATTTGGCAAAGAAATATCTTTTGGAGTTTGTAAGCAATATATCGGACTTGATTGCAATTTGGTGGTACAGGGTATCCCAAAGTCGTCAGCGCCCGACTTTAACGTACGCCATCTTTTTTAATTATTATTATAAAAATTGAAGATGGCGTACGTTAAAGTCGGGCGCGGACGACTTTGGGATACCCTGTACCACCACATTGCAATCAAGTCCGATATATTACTTACGAACACCAAAAACAATTTCTTTGCTAAATTCAGTTACAATATTTTTATAAACAAACGAAACACAACGAATTTTCTTCAAAAAACTTGTTTTTGACCGATCGGTCCTATGGGAGCTATATTATACAGTCGACCGATTTTGATCAAATTTGGTACTGTGCTTAGGCACTCTAAAAAACTTCCAATTGCCGAATTTGGTTACGATATCTTCATAAACAAACTAAACAAAAAGAATTTTGTTCAAAATACGTTTTTTCGACCGATCTGTCCTATGGGAGCTATATAATATAGTCAATCGATTTGGATCAAATTTGGTACAGTGCTGGGTATCCCTAAAAAACTGACAAACGCCAAATTTGGTTACAATATCATCACAAACAAACGAAACACAACGAATTTTGTACAAAAAACGTTTTTTTTGACCGATTGGTCCTATGGGAGCTATATGATATAGTCAACCGATTTTGATAAAATTTGGTACAGTGTTTAAGAACTCTAAAAAACTTCGGAATGTCACATTTGGTTACAATATCTTAACAAATAAACGAAACACAACGAATTTTGTAAAAAAAACGTTTTTTTGACCGATTGGTCCTATGGGAGCTATATGATATAGTCAACCGATTTGGTAAAAATTTGCTACAGTGTTGAAGATCCATAAAAAACTCCCGAATGCCAAATTTGGTTACAATATCTTCACAAACAAACGAAACACAACGAATTTTGTAGAAAAAACGTTTTTTTGACCGATTGGTCATATGGGAGCTATATGATATAGTCAACCGATTTTGATAAAATTTGGTTCAGTGCTTAGGAAGTCTAAAAAACTATTGTGTGCCAAATTTGGTTACGATATCTTCATAAACAAACGAATTATCCATCTAAAACTTTTGGTTTTTTTCGAGGTCCTCTGAAACACCCCTATGGGAGCTATATAATGTAGTCCCGATATCAAAAAAATAAAATAAACTTGTCTCCTATGGATTAATAAGGGATCTTATCTGAAAGTTTGGTTGCTCTAGATCTTACCATCTCTGAGATCTAGGCGTTCATACGGACAGACGGACAGACGGACATGGGTATATCGACTTCTCTAGTCACTCTGATCATACTTTAGGTAACTTTGGGGGGTCTCCGACTTCTGTACGTTACATACATTTTCGGCTTGCACAAACACAATATACCCTTTGTACCATACGGTACATGGTATAAAAATTGAAGATGGCGTACGTTAAAGTCGGGTGCGGACGACTTTGGGATACCCTGTACCACTGCTTGCAATCAAATCCGGTAAATTGCTTAAGAACACCAAAAGACATTTGATTGCCAAATTAGATTATGATACCTTCATAAACAACCAAAAACAGACGAATTTTTAATCAAAAACTTTTTTTCGACCGATCGATCCTATGGGACCTATATGATATAGTCAACCGATTTTGATAAAATTTGGTACATTGTTGAAGATCTCTAAAAAACTTCCGAATGCCAAATTTGGTTACAATATCTTCATAAACAAACGAAACACAACCAATTTTGTACAAAAAGCTTTTTTTCGACCGATTGGTCCTATGGGAGCTATATGATATAGTCAACCGATTTTGATAAAATTTGGTACTGTGTTGAAGATCTCTAAAAAACTTCTGAATGCCAAATTTGGTTGCAATATCTTCACAAACAAACGAAACACAACGAATTTTGTACAAAAAACGTTTTTTTGACCGATTGGTCCTATGGGAGCTATATGATATAGTCAACCGATTTTGATAAAATTTCGTACAGTGATTAGGAACTCTAAAAAACTTCGTAATGCCAAATTTGGTTACAATATCTTCACAAACAAACGAAACACAACGAATTTTGTACAAAAAACAAATTTTCGACCGATCGATCCTATGGGACCTATATGAAATAGTCAACCGATTTTGATTAGTACAGTGCTGGGGGTTTCTAAAAAACTTCCGATTACCAAATTTGGTTATGATATCTTCTTAAACAAATGAATTATCCATCTAAAACTTTTGCTTTTTTTCGAGGTCCTCTGAAACACCCATATGGGACCTATATAATGTAGTCCCGATATCAAAAAAATAAAATAAACTTGTCTCCTATGGATTAATAAGGGATCTTATCTGAAAGTTTGGTTGCTCTAGCTCTTACCATCTCTGAGATCTAGGCGTTCATACAGACAGACGGACATGGGTATATCGACTTCTCTAGACACTCTGATCATACTGTAGGTAACTTTGGGGGGTCTCCGACTTCTCCTTCTGTATGTTACATACATTTTCGGCTTGCACAAACTTAATATACCCTTTGTACCATACGGTACAGGGTATAAAGATGGCGTACGTTAAAGTCGGGCGCGGATGACTTTGGGATACCCTGTGTACCACTGCCTGCAATAAAATCCGGTAAATTGCTTAAGAACACCAAAAGAAATTTGATTACCAAATTAGATTACGATACCTTCATAAGCAACCAAAAACAGACGAATTTTGAACCAAAAATGTTTTTTGACCGATCGTTCCTATGGGAGCTATATGATATAGTCAACCGATTTTGATTAAATTTGGTACAGTGTTGAAGATCTGTAAAAAACTTACGATTACCAAATTTGGTTACAATATCATTACAAACAAACGAAACACAACGAATTTTGTACAAAAAACGTTTTTTGAACGATTGGTCCTATCGGAGCTATATGATATAGTCAACCGATTTTGATAAAACTTGGTACAGTGATTGGGAACTCTAAAAACCTTTTGAGTACCAAATTTGGTTATGATATCTTCATAAACAAACGAATTATTTATCTAAAACTTTTGGGGTTTTTCGAGGTCCTCTGAAACACGCCTATGGGAGCTATATAATATATCCCCGATATCCAAAATATAAAGTAAACTTGCATCCCCTGACATAATAACGCATCTAATCTGAAAATTTTGTTGCTCTAGCTATTACCATCTCTGAGATCTAGGCGTTCATACAGACAGACGGACATACAGACAGACAGACAGACAGACAGACGGACATGGGTATATCGACTTCTCTAGTCACCCCGATCATACTTTGGGTAACTTTGGGGGGTCTCCGACGCACAGTGGCACGGAAGCCGAAAAAGCGTTGCAAAAATCATATTTTCTAAACCAATTGAGACATTTTAATGAATTAAATTGTATTTGAAAGAAAAATGTTCAGGCTTTAAAATAAGTACTCATACATGGTGATATGATATCCGAGAGCTGCGCAATATGTTGCGGAAGTTGGATTTTGTTGCCTGTGCAACATTTCCCATTGAAAATATGTAAGTACATATTTTTTCATTTATAAAGAAATTTTGATGATATGTTTTTTTGTTCATAATTTTATATTTCAGTAAATAAATTTAATTTAACAATGCTTTTTTATTATAATATGTTACATAATGTGTCTTATCTGTATTTTTTTTTTAAATAAACATCCACATTTACATTTCAAGGAATATCTAAAAGACTTCACATTTCTTTTGAATAACTACTTGTAAATTCTGTATTGGATTTCACTTGTCTAAGGGATGCAACTAGTGGATCTGAAGAGGAAGCTAAGTCCTTTTTGCCAGTTTTCGTGTTTCTCAATAAAATTTTCTCGGCAGCGATGGGATGCCACTTTTTTTTTATTTGGGCGTAAATTAGATTAAGTTTTAAGGTATCAAACTTCTCTATATTTCCTTCCTCAACGTTAAGTTCTTTTCTGATGGCCGAAACGAATTCATTCGCGCTTTTGGAGTTTCTGAACAACTCAAATAGTTTAAACATTAAAGTTTTCCAAAGACATCGTTACACATATAAAATCAATGGTTACGAATTATATTTAAAGATACTTTCACTGCAATATGTGTTATTGTAATGCCAAAACAAGACTATGATATTTTAGAAGTATTCAGGGAAATATGTACTAAGTTTAAGCCCTATATCCACAAAACGCATAACAGGTAAAAATTTATTTACATTAAATGTTTTAGAAAAACCTGTAAATACCAAAAAAATATTGGCATGATTAATCCTTCTTTTTTCAAATGTCACAGGTATGCTTTATTTTATTGTAAGTAAAAATATAAGCAAACAACTCTAAATTTAGTGGCTGCATCTACTGCATGTTCTTCTTCTTATACCTGCGTCAGCATATTTTGGAGTTGGGTTTCTGGGCTTTTACTGGCCTTACAGCCAAATATGCAAATTCAGGCAGACAATTTTTATAGAGCAGGTAAATAAATAAATAACAAAAGCATTTATGTTAAAACAAAAATTGTAGTGCTATGTATTTTTTTTTCTGTTCTTCCGAAGTTGAAAAAGTGGTCCAAATA
Organism: Chymomyza fuscimana; assembly: GCA_949987675.1. Lineage (NCBI taxonomy): Eukaryota > Metazoa > Arthropoda > Insecta > Diptera > Drosophilidae > Chymomyza > Chymomyza fuscimana. Next base: position 33,433,464 of record OX465089.1, read on the forward strand.
TAGTGGTTCAGGTAAACGGAAGTATTGAAAAAACCAGAAAAGATGCGATGTCATTTTTTCTCTTTTATGTTCAAATTTCATATACCTTTTTATAGAAATCAAGAAAATAGCAATTGGTTGCATAGTTTTTTTACAAAACAATCATAAACTTCATAACTCATAACTTTTATTCCAAAAATTTCGATTTTTTTTACAGTTGGAAATATACTCAACTTTGACCGGCTGTGGCAACTAAACTATTCATCCGAATTGAATAAAATTTTTATTTTCTTGATCCTTGGAAAATTCTAAATCAGATGCATGTATTGACTTTTCAAAATGTTTTCATCAAAATTCTGATTTTTGCAACGCTTTTGCGGCTGCCGTGCCACTGTGTGACGTCTCCTTCTGAATGTTACATACATTTTCGGCTTGCACAAACTTAATATACCCTTAGTACCATACGGTACAGGGTATAAAAATTGCAGTGTAACTCTTATTTACAATTTTTTAAATAAAAATTGTCCAATAATTTTTATTTTTAATTATTATTATAAAAATTGAAAATTGAGAGTTATTTCGCGATTTTTAATAAAAAATTGATATTTAATTATTATTGCATGATTTTTATTTTTATGTGAAAAATTAGAGTTAAAATTGAATTTTTCGATATAAACTAAAAATAAGAATGTATCCTTTTTTCGTAAGGTCCTTTCAATAAAATTATATATTGCAGCATGCACTTTCATATAAACCACTTTTTTGGCTTTGATTTTTTTTATCCCCATAACACTTATTTGCGGTACCTGTCTAAAGTATAGGAGCTAGGCAATTAAAACTGTATTTGTTTAATAAGTCCGCTATTGACAACATATCCCGAAAATTTTGTTGATCTAGCATAATCCAAACCCAAGTTACAAGGGTTCAAGGGCAGTATGTGCAAGAAAATAAATAACAAACTAGCCCAGTATAATCTGGAACTCCCAAGAAGAGATTGCAGGCTCATAGTGGGCATACTCGCTGCCAGACAGCAGTTCACGCTAAGAAGCAAAGCATTACCAACAACGACGAATACAGGAAATGTAGAGAGACAGATGTCAAAGAGACTCTCACTCACTGGAAGAGGCAGCCGACAGGGCACCTCAAAAGCTTCTAGCGTTTGCCAAGCACACGCGCATACTTGACGACTTACGTGCATTGTACACCAGCCGCACCTTCCGGTACCACTAAGGACTCTTTAGTGTATGTGTGACTCCCCCAGGGGTCTACCGGTACAACCTAACCTAACCTAACCTTGTCGGAGTTTTCTATTATTGTAATACAAAATCTTGATACTTCAACATTATTTTCTACTTTTTAGTTCGGTTTGCTATTAAAGCGTATTTTTAAACTATAATTTTTTCTTAGTTACATTTTTTGATTGTTTATAAAAGGTCATCAATCTTGAGGTTTTTTTTCAATAGGGTTTTTTGATTATTTTTTTACAAAAATTCGCGTTCTGTAAAGACTTTTTTTTCGAGCGCTTTTTTATGGAACCAATTCGGTGAACAATAAATTTCACGCTCCGGACCGGTGAATTGGCCGGCGAGATCGTGTGCGGCCAACATTTGTAAGGGATTACATATCTTTAAAAAGTGAATGGCAAGAATGTTTTTTTTTTGTGTTTTTTTGCATTTAAAAAAAAATACATCAAGATTGATGACCCTTCATTAACTTCCAAAAGCTTAATGGATTTGCATTTTAGCTTAAATTTTGACTGGCCAAACAATGTGGAATGTCAAATATTGCTGCTACCTAATTTTTAGAAATCTTATTTTTTGTTTTTTGCAACTCGAATTTAATGAAATTCGAAATTTCGGAAATTCGTCTACTATGCGGAAATGCTAATGCGGCATCGATTTTTGGTTTTTTATGCGAACATTTTTTATAAAAATTTGACTTACTTAAATAGTTTTTTATGGTCCCCATCGCATTTGGTGACTCTGAAAGCGTCGGATGGTCAAAAAGGTTCGACGAGTTGCCACTGGTTTTGTATTCTTTTTGATATGCTGCCAATTTTTTGTCCGTTGATTTGTCAAAAAAGTTTTTTACATACAAAAGTGTACTATTGTTATATCGAAAAAACCATCGATAGTATCCGTAAAAGGAAACTATCGATAATATCGTAAAATGAAACTATCGATACTATCGATAGTGCCATCGATTGTATCCCACCTCTACTATTTAGTACTATGTGAGTAGAAGTGAATGTAGCTATGTAGACCTCTATGGTGTACCTGTTGAAATTGCTGCACTAAAGCTGCTCGTTTTGGGTGCAACAATTTAAAAGTTTGTTGTTAAACGAGTTGAACGCAAAACAAATAACAAGTAGTCAAAACAAACAATTTTTGAACAAACACAATATGTAATTATGCATTTTTATTATAAACGTCGATGTTTAACAATATGTTGCATGAAATTTATATTCATGTTTAAAGACATCTTCCGTACATTGTAGTAGCGCTTGTCGCAACCCCAAATTTTTTTTATTAGGCCTAAAAGTATGCCCCCAAAAGTTTTGGAGCCTAGTTTAGTTTAGTTGGTAGTTAATTAGCTGCTAATTGGGGTAACTAAGCTTTTAAGAGGTTTTATTTTGAAATAGGTTACTAGTTTTATTTTATTGTTAATTTATACTATTTATTTTTGTTTTGCTGGCTAATACTTATATATAAAAAAAAAATTAAATCAAATAAGGAAAAAAAAAGAATATAATAAGAATAAGTACAAACTAAAAGCGCCCACTAGCGTCGATTTTCATTTTTTTTGTCCCTGCTAACCTTTTTCAAATGAATCAGCCATTGGTAGTTCTGGGTTTTGGACTTAAGAGGCCCCGTGATAAATTTTTTTCGTGCGATCAAGTTAAGTCGCCTGTAAGTTCCAAAAGGAAAGAAAAACGAAAAAAATATAAAGTCGCTAATTGTTTTTCATTTGAGAAAAATTTTTTGTTACTTAGTAGTGAAAAATCATTTTGTGTTATAATTATTTCACTTTCCCTAAGTGTGTTAAACTAAAAGCGAGAGAGAAGGGTGCCACATCTAAAAGGATTTGGCACCGTTTTTCATCAAAATAAGAATAGCTGCTCAATCGGGAGGAAGGCATAATATTATTGAGGCCCCAGTTAGTGCTACTAAGGAGTTACTGGCGTCGGGAAGTAATTTGGCGCGCTGTGCGGCGTTGGTGTCTTTGAATTGTTGTTGCGAGTCGACAAAAAGGCGCGCCCATTTTTTTTGGTGTTGAGAATTTTCTCTCCAAAAACATATTTAAACGAAAAAAAAGAAACAATTTTTTTTTACCAAAACTGAAATTTTAAATAATGTAATTTTTGATTTAATTAGTTGATTTAATAACCAAAAATGAAAAAACAAACACAGTGAAGTCTTATAAAATATCTAAAAATTATACTTAAATTATCTTAAAATCTATATTAGTGCAAAAATGATTTAATTAACTTGCTTAACTTAATTGCTTATTTGTTAAATTGTATTTTTTTTTGCTTATACCTAAGTTCAATTTTTTTGAGTCAGTGCAACAACAATTAACCTTCTACTGTAAAAAAAAAAAAAAATCCGTTAACTCACAAAGAGGCGCGGCAAAATTTTTTTTGTTGTTAGTGTTTTCTTTGCAGGTCTAGCGCGAAAGATCTTTCGACGTGGGATGCAGCTGTGAGTGAGTGCAATCAAAACCAAAAAAAAAAAAGAAAAAAAAATATACTTACATATAATTTCTTTCCGTTTTTTTTGGCGTTTGCCTATATGCATGGCACATAGGTTTAATTGTTGTTGGCCATTTAATTCCCTTTTTTTTTCTAATTAAGTTTTTTTTGAAACCATCTTTTTTTTTCTATAATGTCTGTTTATTTTATTAGTGCTATAAATCTTTAATGTTAATAAACAATTTATAATGTCCGCTTAAATAATTTTTTTTTGGTTTCCGAGACCAGCATTAAGAGGTAGAGTCCTATGTGTTTTGTTTTAGGGATCACTTATAATTTATTTGGATAAAGATGATCAAGGCAGGGTGGGCATTCTTACACTTTTAATCTGAACGCTGCAAGATGCTTTTTTTTCCTTTTCAGTCCATATTTTCTCTCTGATTCTCTGTCCGCACGCGATTGTAAATTATTTATTATTATGTCCCATGAGCAAGTAGCACGGCAAAATTTTCTATTCATTTAACCCAACCCAAATGCTGTCGCCCATAGCCGGTGCTCCAGCGCGTGCTTTGCTTTGTAGCTACAAATCCATCAGCTCATCAAGGTAGACGTAACATGCTACAACATACAATAGTATTCACTTAAAGTTCACACATAAATACATTCACTTGGCTACTAATTAAAATGTAGCTTATTTTATTTGAATTTTGCGTTTTTTCTTCAACCACATTCTGTGCAATTAGCACAAAAACTTAAAAGTTCCTGTAGAAGCATGTCATGTCATGTCATTTAAAAACACACACACGCTAACACTGATATATTCGTACAAAACAAAATGGTGGTTGTATTTTATGGTTGGTTGGTTGCTCCAGCTCTTACCATCTCTGAGATGTAGGCGTTCATACAGACAGACAGACAGACAGAGAGACGGACAGACGGACATGGGTATATCGACTTCTCTAGTCACCCCGATCATACTTTGGGTAACTTTGGGGGGACTCCGACGTCTCCTTCTGTATGTTACATACATTTTCGGCTTGCACAAACTTAATATACCCTTTGTACCATACGGTACAGGGTATAAAGATGGCGTACGTTAAAGTCGGGCGCGGATGACTTTGGGATACCCTGTGTACCACTGCCTGCAATAAAATCCGGTAAATTGCTTAAGAACACGAAAATAAATTTGATTACCAAATTAGATTACGATACCTTCATAAGCAACCAAAAACAGACGAATTTTGAACCAAAAATGTTTTTTTGACCGATCGTTCCTATGGGAGCTATATGATATAGTCAACCGATTTTGATTAAATTTGGTACAGTGCTGGGGGTTTCTAAAAAACTTCCGATTACCAAATTTGGTTATGATATCTTCTTAAACAAATGAATTATCCATCTAAAACTTTTGCTTTTTTTCGAGGTCCTCTGAAACACCCATATGGGACCTATATAATGTAGTCCCGATATCAAAAAAATAAAATAAACTTGTCTCCTACGGATTAATAAGGGATCTTATCTGAAAGTTTGGTTGCTCTAGCTCTTACCATCTCTGAGATCTAGGCGTTCATACAGACAGACGGACATGGGTATATCGACTTCTCTAGTCACCCCGATCATACTTTGGGTAACTTTGGGGGGACTCCGACTTCTCCTTCTGTATGTTACATACATTTTCGGCTTGCACAAACTTAATATACCCTTTGTACCATACGGTACATACACGGTACCCTGTGTACCACTGCCTGCAATAAAATCCGGTAAATTGCTTAAGAACACCAAAAGAAATTTGATTACCAAATTAGATTACGATACCTTCATAAACAACCAAAAACAGATGAATTTTGAACCAAATATGTTTTTTGACCGATCGTTCATATTGGAGCTATATGATATAGTCAACCGGTTTTGATCAAATTTGGTACAGTGCTTCGGAACTATAAAAAACTTCTGAATGCCAAATTTGGTTACGATATCTTTATAAACAAACGAATTATCCATCTAAAATTTTTGTTTTTTTTTGAGGTCCTCTGAAACATCACTATAGGAGCTATATAATGTAACCCCGATATCAAAAAAATAAAATAAACTTGTGACCTATGGAATAGGCTCTAGCTCTTACCATCTCTGACATCTAGGCGTTCAAACGGACGAACAGACGAACAGACAGACAGACAGACAAACGGACATCGGTATATCGACTTCTCTAGTCACCCTGATCCTGCTTTAAGTAACATTGGGGGTCTCCGATGTCTCCTTCTGTATGTTACATACATTTTCGTCTTGCACAAACTTAATATACCCTTTGTACCATACGGTACAGGGTTTAAAAACGTATGTAAAAGTCTTTTGAATTTTTCATTAGCTTGCTTTGTGATTACGTTGCTTTTTATTTAAAAATCTTTTTTCAGATCATTTCTATTACTGTATGTTTACGAATTGGTTTACTTTTTGTAGTTTTACTTAATTTTACAATCAAACGTAATTAACACACATATGCAATTTGTTTATATCGAATCCTTAGAATTATTAAAAAGAGTAATTGACATTTACATAATCATGAAATATGCTTTGTCATTTAGCAGTGTTCCTTATAAGAAGCTACTTAAACTTATTACGAAACATCCAAGTCACACACAATTATATACTTATACATTCGGGTGGGTCAATTTGTATGGAGCCGAAAAAGTCGATTCGCCGCGGCGCCCCTAGAAGTATTCTACGGACAATTTTAAGCAACTTTGACGAAGAACCCATAGGTCTATCTTGAAATTCGATCCAGCAGATTTTTAAAAATAGGTTTTTTCCCTATAACGACAAAAAGTAACATTTTAATTCAACATTTGGATTTTTAAACCAAAACTTGTCATCTTTTTATGTGTGGGTGGTTTTGAGGGTCAAGGAATTAATTTTTGATGTTTATTTTTACTTATGAGTGCAGCCAGAGGGCGTTTCATGCATGTTTAGCGATTTTTCCCTTTTTACAAAAATTCCTATTATTTCCACATTTTTCTTCGATTTTGATAAGCAACCACTCATTTTTTTCGTAATCAATCGAACTTTACGAACCACAAAAATACTGCATCAAAAATTTTTTTAAAATTTTTGAATTTACGTTCAAAATAGAATTTTTTTCAAAACTTTCCTAAAAATTAAGAAAAATTTCGTATGAATGGATAAATAACGACCAGAGAACTGCAGCAGTGGCAGTGTATTATGCGACCACCAAATATTTCAGAGTGCTGTTCACACTCTAGTGTGCTAGGGCTCCATACATAAATACTCCAGTGCGCACTGCTCTCTTGCCTTCTTCCACTCTTAGCACTATGGTGCCAATGGTACTCTACTGGCCTGCAAATGGTTCGCTTCATGGTAGAATTAAGTTAATTCAGTTAACAAGGTAGAGTAAAATGGCCGCGCTCGCTGAGACGAAGATCATATTTTTCAGTCTTGTTGCGACTGTTGATGAGATAGGTTGGCGAAGCGCATGTTCTTTTTTTAGCTAAAGCACGCAGTACATGTGTGTAAACAAAAGACTTATTGTTGTATTTATTGCGTGAATACAATTTTAATAACATGTTCATACCCAGCAGTTCGCTGTTTGTAGCGACTTACCGGTAAATTACTAGCGACAAAGGGGCAAGTTACCAGCAACATCTTCGTATCCCGCCTAATTTCTTTTTTACACACGATGTCATAGGACGGGTGCAATCGTCGCCTCCTCGATGACATGTCGCCAAAATGGTAAATTTACCATAGACAAGTCTTGAGTTTACCACAGGCATGTATACAGTAATTTACCACACACAAGTCTTAAGTAATTTACCACTAAAATGTCTGAAATAATTTACCACAGACAATTCGGAAGGTATTACAGATTATTATTAGTAAATACAAAAAATCTAATAAATATTTGTATGGGCACAATATTTCACTTAATGTAATTTACATTTCAGTAATAATAATATTCATACAATTGTGCATTTTTAAAAAATATTTAAATAACAAATATGTCTCTTTTAAGTATATAGATTTAAAAAAACCAAAAAACAATTAAATTATATCAAATAAATTAATTTTATACTTTTTCATTTGCATCTATTATTGTGTGTAATTACATTGCCGCTTAAATAACAGTTTAATTTTATTAAAATGGGTATATTTGGATTATTTAGACACGCACCTGTTTTCTTTTTTAAAATATGTTTCTTTTTTTGGTTACAAACAATTAACTGCTGATAAAAATAAAATTTGACACGAATAATAATTAATAAAAATCGCAAAACACGTACGCTCTTGTTTAACTAAAGGGCACGCTAAGACCAAAGTAACTTTTGACAGATTTACAGTAGTCAAAGCAAAGATACAGAAATATGTATACCAAAGAGAATATGTGTGGATAAAAAACAGTTACGCTCGTTTTTGTTTGAGTAATTTTTACCCGCAGCGAATGTAAAACACTCGCAAAAAAAGGAAAAGAAAAATATTGTTTGACTAAGTAGGCAAGGCAACAAATACATACAATTTTTTCGCTAATTTTACTGGCGACATGTCGCCAATTGCCGGCGGCCGAACTGCGGGGTAAGTATTATATGTAAATTTATTAATTTATAGATTATATTGTAATAATTTTAGACGTCATTTTTAACATTAAGTAAATAAAATTGAATAAATAAAGTTTAATGTGGTCTACCGAAATACTGCACTACCTCCGCAGAAAAAGTAATTGATTACAAGCTCTGCGTTTCGTTTGAGGAGGCGAATAGAAAAGACTACTCGCATTACATTTCCTTTCTTGTAGTCCCCCCTTATCGATCCAACGACGCTTGGCCGAGTGTGATCTGCCGAAAATCTGCATTACAACTACGGATAAAGTAGTGCATAAAGAGTACTACACACTCACACATGTCAAAGTATGCCAGGTTGTAAGCGATTTTTGTGCATTACTGTCGACAAAGTAATGCATGCGTAATTGAGTACGTATAAGTAGTATAAGAGAGTATGAGAGACACCATCAACAACCTACGAGAGAGCAGTGATACCATAATATTAGGGGTGTGTTTTGGCCTGAGCTGGGCAAAAAAAGAACGGACGAAAAATGAGAGTGCGTTAGTGAGATATACTCACATTTTTTGGCCGCTTTTTACCCAGAATTCATTCTGACACGCAATAAGCATTTTGCTCACACCTTTCTCGCTCACTGCCGAAAATAGTGTCATTGACACTCTTGAAATTTATAAGAGTGTCTGGAGTGTGTTTGTGTAAACAAGATTATAATCATGACAATAAAATCATTACATTATATTATAATGTATGGTCAGAGAGCGACTTATTCGTTCGATTGCTGGAAAACTATTAATCGTAGAAAAGTGATGACTCATTTTGTAGATAAATTCAATTTTTTTTTTTCCCCCGTATGGGTTCTTCACAAAGAGGTGGGGCACTGCGACCAGAAGATCTTTTGTACCATACCCATAAATTACGTCAAAAGACTTTCCACATGAATAGCAGTAAGTCTTTTGTTGGTATTGACCTAAGATGGTAGGGACTAATCCGTTCCTTTCCCATGTGACGGGCTCTGCCACATACCAGCGCTGGGCAGTCACATAGAATATGTCTGGTGGTTTCATCGTCCTCGAGACAAAGTCTGCACTCTGAAGAATCCGATAGGCCCATTTTCTGTAGATGGTATCTAACAGTGTGGTGGCCGGATAGGTATGCTACCAGGAGTTTTAAGTCTGTTCTGCCAAGACCTTTTGTCTTGATCATGTTCAGAAGTTTGACAAGCGCTTTTGCTTAATGCAGCCCTCCTATGTTCTCCTGCAGCCCATTTGTCTACCATGGTCTTAATTGTGGACCAACCAATACCACAGAAGGGCGCAGGAGATGTAGTCAGGGTGGAGGCACCCTGTCGTGCTAGATCGTCAGCGACCGTGTTACCATCTACTTCTGAGTGTCCAAGTGCCCAACATAGCACGACTTTGTTCCGGGAGGACAGGACTTGGAGGTAATTATGGCATTCTTTAACCAACCTGGAGGAGATGCTCTATGATGATAATGCCCTAATAGCAGCTTGGCTATCTGAATAAACACAGATGCTTGCTCCCCTAGTTCCCTTGTGAAGGATACTACAATTACTTTAACAAAATATACGGGCCAAATTTTCGATAATACCTACCTGTTTTGAGATATTTGAAAATTATTGGAAAAACACCAAACAGCATTTCCAACTTTTAACTTTAAACAAGCATTGTGCTTGAACTAATTAACCTACAATATGATGATAATCATTATTGCAACAATATCGACTTTGAAACCATGACTCTAAGTTTAACTGAAAAAAAATTATCATGCAAAAACCGTAGCAACATATATTGTTATATATTAATGGGCGGTGCCACGCCCCATACCGACAAATACGAAAACTCGGTTTTAAACTTAGAACAAGGTCCCTAACAATCCCTGAAAGTTTCATCCATTAAGTATTTTTTTTTCCAAAAAACGACTTTTTTGAGCCTTCGTTTACTGTACTAAAATAGAAGTGATCAGGGGTGCCCAGGCTCATCTGGCTCTTTTTGTTTTTGTAATGGCTCTTAGGCAGCGGTGGGCACGCCTTGGTGCTCTTTCCGTTATGTCTTGCGCCAACCAGACACACACGAGAATTTACAACAAAAAAAAAAAAACAATATGCGAGTTTTATGGCCCTACTCGAGAATTGCTTGTGGGACCGAAACAGGACTTTTTTTCTTGATGTTGTTGTAGGGCTCTTTCCGCTATTTTTCGTGCCCACCGCTGCACTAAGGCATACGCAGCAATGCGCGTGTACAAGTTAAAGACGAAGTTGACCAAAAGTGCAGGCTCATGCGCCACGCGCGCTGCGTCAGCTTACAACAAAGCTCACAGAAGCGACAGCGGCACCTGCACCGGCATGTGCAGCAGCGGCAGAGCTGCAGCAACGACGCAGCAGCACCAGTTTAGGGTAGACTTTAAAATGCCAATTATTTTAGATTTAAGTTTAGTTCATAATCAACTCCCAACATGCAAATAAAGAAATAAATTGTTTTTTTTTTTTACAAAACATAATAAAAAAGAATTTAACTTACATGTACGGCCATGGTGTAATGATACAAGGTGAGGAAATGCCAAACAGCGCTCTCTCGTGGGTCTTTATTTTGCTTGCAGTAGTGAATTACATTTGAAAGTGAAAGGTTGTGCAAGTGCCGTCGGCAAATGATCGTATTTGTCCTCCCTCGTTTTTATTGAAGTTCTAATGTGGGTGGTTGTTTGATTTAGAAGAGCACGTTAAATAATTCTTTTTTAAAATGCCAGTTTTCAACGCATTAAGCTTCTAAATAAGCTTTTAAGAATAAGAACAATAAACAAATAAACAATAAAAAATTAATAGGCAATAAAAAATATTTTAAAATTTTGTTATAGAATAATATTAATAATAATAAATAATAAAAAAAAAACTTTAAATTGAACTAACCGAGTATTTTATTTATTAAAGAAAACAAGACCATGTACAAATCCCAGCAACAAACGATCAAAATTTCAGCAACACATACAAGCAGCAATAGCAAAACAAACATACAAAATGCACAGCAAGACAGGTAAAAAAAATAGTTGTTTCCCACCCTTATGCTTACTCGCTCTCGCTACAGTAGCAAAGGGGATGATTTCTCTTGCTCAGATGCACACATTTTCTTATGGGTCCGTATTTTTCGCTTTTTTCCTCACCTTGTATTATTACACCATGGCAAGACAGATAAAAAAAATAGTTTTTGCCCACCCTTAACTGTATATCACTCAATGCCAATGCAAATTACAAAAACAATTTCGCGCGTTCTCTCACTTACTCTCTTTGCTGATCTCGTGAATACAAAAACAGCCCTTGCGTATATTTGTTGTTGGCCCACAGATTTTCAATGTAATTTTGTTGTTGTTTTTCGTTTGAGAATACACTCAGAAAAATCGCTAATTTTTTGAAAAACTTGTTCAATAGGACTTTTAAGGCATTGCTTGCAAACAAAAAGTAGTTATGGCCCTGTACCTTTAGGTACAAAGGGTATACTAGATTTATGAAATGTATATAAAAGACAGACGGTGGCTATTGGTAAAATCATATGAATAAAATAAAATTTTTTTTTTTAAATTCCGGTGGTAATAAAACAAACTGGCACGAGTCCATCATAAATAGATATTTTTCGGGAAATCCCTTCCGAATTTTATCTATTTTTGGAAGCACATATATTTGTGAATGTGCGTTTTCAAGCTTAAAATGAATTTAAAATGAACTTAGAAGTCTATTAACAAACGAACATTGGGAGGCATTATTAAAAATATCATTAACTAAAATAAATATTGATATTGACCAATTTTTAAGTTCTTTATAACTATATGTACCATAACTTTTTTTTCATTATTTTTTACTACTGTTATAAGAATGTACATACAATTTTTTTCAGTGCACACAATAAACCGAAATAACTGTTTACTATAAATGTGTTAGTGTTTTTTTTATATGTATTGGTTTTTGCTATTCCATAAGAAACGTTTGCGCACCCCTGAAGTAGATGGTTTATTACTGTATGCATGTACATCTGCGGTGGGCAAAACTCTGTTCAGAGAGTACTATAATAGACAGAGGGCAAGGTATACTTGCCGAAGGCTTTCAACGAAAGTTACCAATTTTTAGTATCGTTGCGACTGCGCGTGAGGAGATTTGTTTACGCGCATCGATTGTTTCCCTCTAACGCTTTTTCTTGCTCTCACTAAAATTGGTGACGACGCCGGCAGCATTACTCTACCTTAAATAAGTATACCTTGGACAGTGGGAACAATTCGCTCATGAGCGAAAGCTCCAAAAAGATTATGCTCGAGATGGGCTCGGAAACACAATGCAAAGTGAAACAAACGAAATTCGAAGTGGCTTTTGCATTTTGTTTATTTTGCTTTTGCTGTTCTTCTGTTTTTACTTTATTTACAACGCCGTAGCGTAGATCGCTTGATTTTCAATTTTTAGGCATTCATACATACTCTTTCATGGAGTCTGTGCATTTCTAAAGGACTGAAAAGACTAAATAGACCGTTTGCGTGATTTTGTCTTTATGCGTAAGAGTTTATAATTGCAAGATAGTTTTGATGTTGTTGGCGTCAGTACAATATGCTATATGGCACAACGATCCAAATCTGCATCTTCTTAACATTTTATTATATAAATATCATCATTCATATTTCTACAACTCATGACAAATTATTGCCACTTTAGTGTTTTGAACTATAAGGCCCATACGCAGCATGCGAAATTTACGAATGTAATGAAAAACTTGATATAAAAAAAATAGTCAGAATATATTTAGTAAAAAAAACATTTTTGAAATTTAGTAAGGAACTTATAGTTTTAAATTTAATTAAAATATTTCAATCGATAAATACTACACTCTACCAAAATCCAGTACTTTTCTATACGATTTATCGACTGGATTTTGGTACAGTGTATGAAAAAAAAACACATGGTTAACACTCACCAAAAGTATGTCTGTTCGCAACGAAAGCACAATATAAAAGAACTTAAAGCACATAAGATAACTGTCAACTGAATTCCAATGACAGCAAAATAATATTAACATAATGCACTTACAACCACATTTGACAATTGTGTACACATATACAGTTATACAGTACAACAGAAACGCTCATAAGCGGCTGTGTATTTGTTGTTGTTTTTCCCATACAGGCATTTCGTATGAGAGGAAACCATTACTCACATGAAATGTCATAACTCAGCAACGGCTGCACCGATTCCAAACAAACTTCACACCAACCACCTCCTCATAGATGGGAACGAACTCTAACGAACTCTATTTTTGTGTCAATCGGTTCGGCGGTTCTTGAGTTATAAGATTGCCAAGGAAATGTAACTTCTTTTTATATATATATAAGATTATATATATAGTAACATATCCGCACCAAGCCTATAACGTATATGTTAAGTTACACTAACACACACACACACACATATTATATACACACAATTCGGCAGCGTAAGCAATTATCAAGTTTAACGACAAAGCAATGCTGACATCGAAACACATAAAGATCATATGAGGGTCTGCATAACAAAGCACGCGACATAAACAATTCAGTTGTGCCTACGTGCAAGAAGCCGCCTATGCTGACGCCATGGAGGATCATGTTCAGCCCAGCGATAAAACAAAGAACTTCATAATTGCAGAGTCAGCATCGACGCAGCTGCCATCAATAACGTAAACACCGAGGTTTCCTTATTGATGGAATTATAATAAGAATCAGTTCACATTTGTTCTAGTTAAGAGGTACACACGTTGACCACATAAATCTATTGTAACAGTGACTCACATATTGTACTTTTAAGTTTGATGTTTAATAAAGTTATTTTTTTTAACTTAAACTTGAATGTCGCATTTGTTATTGGCGCAGTCGGTAGGATCACAATTAAATCCTTAAAGAGTTATACGGTACTGATCAGTTAAAGGACAATACTATACGACTAGTTTGTCCAAATCAGCGAATAAGTCCGGGAAACAATAAAGTGATCCGCAACAAAAAAACCATCGAGCATAATACGCGCGATTGTTAAAAAAAAAAAAATTCAACGAAAATCCAGTTTGGTCAGTCACACTTTTTAAAAGTGGAAATCTGTAAATATCAGTGAAGTGAGAATCTTAAATAATTCCTTAAACCAACAAATCAATTATGATGGCGATGCCACTAACTTTGACGGAGCTTCACTTGAACCAAGCCTTGCAGCAGCTTAGGTAGGTACCAACATTTGACGGGACTCCAGAACATCTGAGTGCCTTTATTAATCGAGTAGAGTATATCCAACAACTCTATCCAACGGAGGATGTGCGGCAAATCCGAGTGCTATTTGGGGCCATCGAAGTACAAGTAATTGGAGAAGCCCAACGCATAACGCAAACAGTGCAAGCTAACACATGGCCAGACCTGAAGGAGGCATTAATCGGAGAATTTGCAAACCACACACCATACGAGGAACTCCTGAGACAACTCTACATCACACGTTTCACTGGAAGTCTACGTAAGTTCATCGAGGAATTAGAATATAAAGCATTTACAATTAGCAATAAGTTAGCATTAGAAAATAATGCAACCAACAATGTAGTTTATAAGAACGCCATGAAAAATACAGTTAAAGATGTCATAGTAAAAAAACTCCCAGACCGATTGTTCATGACACTGGCAAAGTATGACATCTCAACTATTTCGAATTTAAAAAGGGTAGCTCAACAAGAGGGACTATACGAAACTAATACTTTTGAAAAACCTAAATTACCAGTAGCGAATGGGTATGGAAACAATCGCCGCAATCCGGTGAATCCTGATCAAAATTATAGATATAATTATTCGCAGCCTCAACAAAATTCGTTTCCCCAAAATAATTTCCAAAGAAATTCACACGCCCAAAATAATTTCCAAAGAAATTCACACGCCCAAAATAATTTTCAAAGACATAATTCAGATAGAGGAATGTATAACGAGTTTAGACATTCATTGATTAACGGTAGAAACCAGAACCCTTTAAACCATTCAAACCAGGTAAATCAAAATCCACAGTCTTCACGTAATCAACCTATTAAGAGACAACGCGAAAGTGACAGCAACCAAATTAAGATGGACGTAAATTTTCATCAAATTGCCTCGGAAAACAAAGATGTAGTCCATATGTAAAGTTAATGCTAAATGGAAAAATTTGGAAGGGAGTAGTTGATTCGGGATCATCAGCTAATTTATTAAAATATAATATAACAGAAACTAAAGAGTTTGAGGAAAATGCCACTGTACGTACCATGGGAGGAAAGGTGCGTTTAACAAAAAGTATAATATTGCCCCCTAGCATAACATGTCCGTCTGAGCAAAAATTTTATATAAAAGACTTTTCCGATTATTATGATATATTGTTGGGTAGAGATTATTTCAAAGGCTGTCGTGCCCTGATTGATTACGAAGACGATACCGTAACATTGCGAGGCAGAGTATATAAGGTTATTAACGAAGAAGAAGTAGAGGATACAAACAATGAGATCCCAGATACTGAGGAATTTCATTTTGCGATAAATAATGAGATAAGAGAATGCAACGAATTGCGATTAGAACATTTAAACGAGGAGGAAAAAGAATGTATTAAAAAACTTTTACACGAATTCCGTGATGTCCAATATAGGGAAGGTGACAATTTGACCTTCACAAGCACTATAAGACATTCAATTCGGACAAAGCACGAGGACCCGGTGTATAAGAAACCATATAGGTATGCGCAGGTATTTGACGATGAAGTCAATAAGCAAACTAGTGAGATGCTTGGGCAGGGAATGATTCGGAAATCGAATTCTCCTTACTGCTCACAACTCCATATGATTCCGAAGAAAATAGATGCTTCGGGAAAACAAAAGTATAGAATGGTTATAGATTACAAACCATTAAACGAAATAACTATTAAGGACAAGTTTCCTACACCACGAATTGATGAGATATTGAATAAATTGGGTAGATGCCAATATTTCACTACGATAGACTTGGCGAAGGGTTTCCATCAAATCCAAATGGATGAGGACTCAATTGCAAAAACTGCTTTTTCGACCAAGCACGGTCATTACGAATTCACTCGTATGCCCTTTGGCTTAACAAATGCCCCAGCAACATTCCAACGTTGCATGAATAACCTGTTGGAAGATTTAATTTATAAAGATTGTTTTGTTTACTTAGACGATATATTTGTGTTATCCACTTCATTGGAAGAACATATGTTATCATTAAGAAAGGTATTAAATAGATTGAAGCAAGCTAATCTTAAATTACAAATGGATAAATGTGAATTTATGAAAAAGGAAACCGAATTCCTAGGACACATAATTACCACAGAAGGAATAAAACCTAATCCTGCTAAAATAAGTTCAATAGTAAATTTCCCTATACCGAAAACAACAAGGCAAATAAAATCATTTTTGGGATTGAGCGGTTACTACAGAAAGTTTGTACCAGATTTTGCGAGTATAGCAAAACCATTGACAATGAGATTAAAAAAGGGAGCTATCATTAAAATAACCGATAAGGAATATCTTGAAGCTTTCGAAAGACTAAAACTACTTATTACCACAGATCCGATTCTGGTCTATCCAGATTTTGATAAGCCTTTTTCCCTAACTACAGATGCAAGTAACATGGCACTAGGAGCAGTCTTGTCACAAGATCGTAAACCCGTTTGTTACGCAAGTAGGACTTTAAATGAACATGAGATTAATTACTCAACAATAGAAAAGGAATTATTGGCTATAGTGTGGGCGACTAAGTATTTCCGATCGTATCTCTTTGGAAGAAAGTTCGAGATATTGAGCGATCACAAACCATTGATTTGGTTAAATAATATAAAGGAACCTAACATGAAATTACAAAGATGGAAAATAAAACTAAACGAGTTTGATTATCGGATTAAGTATTTGCCAGGAAAGGAGAACCATGTAGCAGACGCATTGTCTAGAGTTAAGATAGAAAATGAGGAAAAACCAATTCAAAGGAAAAAAAAAGAAAATTTTGGGATAAAAGAAGTAAACGAAATTAATTTTTTGGGAGAAGACGCAGAGAGTAATAATGCTAGTGCACAGGAGGATGATCTTTTCGATATACCAATAACCGAAAGACCGGTTAATTATTACAATAGACAGATAGAGTTGATAAAAGGAAATGAAAATAAAGTGGATGTTAAGCATTATTTCCACAAGCTAAACGTAAAGATAATGTACAAGGAACTAACAATTGAAACAGCAAAAGAATTAATAAAGGAATATATTTGTGCTAAGAAGAGTGTCATCTATTTCCATAGTGAAGTAGATTACCCAATTTTTCATCAAGCTTATCTTGAGATAATAGGCCCTAATAATGCAACAAAATTAATGATGTCAAGCACGAAGTTAATTGACATACAGACTTATGCAGAATTCAAAGAAATGATAATGAAGAAACACAAAGAGTTATTACACCCAGGTATCGAGAAAACTATTGATTTGTTCAAAGAAAAGCATTACTATCCGGATTATCAAAAATTGATACAGAATATAATCAACGAGTGCGAAACCTGTAATTTGGCAAAAACGGAACATAGAGGCACAAAGCTAACATTCGAAATCACATCTGAAATACTTAGCATAAGAGAAAAATATGTTATGGATTTTTACTTGGTGGGAGGCCAGCAGTTCTTGTCTTGTATTGACATATACTCCAAATTCGCAACATTGGTTGAGATAAAAAGTAGAGATTGGTTAGAAACAAAGAGAGCTATAATGAAAGTTTTTAATGAGATGGGAAAACCACAAGTGATTAAGGCAGATAAGGATTCAGCGTTCATGTGCGCAGCACTACAAGCTTGGTTGAGGACAGAAGATGTTCTGATAGAGATAACATCTAGTAAGAACGGAGTTTCAGACATAGAAAGATTTCACAAGACAATAAACGAAAAATTAAGAATAATTGCAACTGAACAGATATACTAAGTTTGAATTAATATTGTATACTTACAATCACAAAACAATGCATAATACAACGAACAGAACTCCAGCAGATATATTTATTTATGCAGGAACACCTCAATATAATACACAGGCGAATAAAATAAAACAAATTGAAAGATTAAATAAAGATCGAAACGATTACGAAATCACGACGGAATTTCGGCAATCACCGTTAGTTAAAAATAAAACAACGAACCCATTTAGAAAAACTGGCAGAATAAAAGAAATCAATAAGAATCATTTCGAAGAAACTAATAGGGGTAGGAAAATAATACACTATAAATCGAAGTTTAAAAAGAAAAAGAAATTTAACAAGAGTAAATATGACAATTACAGAATTGAAAGCAACCGGCTTCCAGAGCAGCCTGATTAGGATGCTCATCCTCTTGACAGCAACTACAATATTGACCGCACAGAACGTAGAAATTAACCCCATCGAGTCGCAGAACGGATACCTAATATTTAAGACTGGATCATTGGATTTCCCCACTGATTACGAGTATCATTACATGTCTGTTAACATTACCAAAACAGAAGAAACATATTATAACATTTTGAAAAGTGCTGAAGAATTTAAAAATGTTGTTCAGGTGAGGTATTTGACAGACAGATTGAGCAGAGAGATCGGCGGGTTGAAAATAGTAAAACGTAATAAAAGAGGTCTAATGAACATAGTGGGAAAAGCAAGCAAATATTTATTCGGTACACTAAACCAAGACGACAGGGAGGACTTAGAAAAACACATGAACGAATTATCGGTAAACAGCGTTCAAGCAAATGAACTAAACATGGTCATAGAAGTAGTGAATAGCGGTCTGGAAATAATAAATAAATTGAATAAAGAAAAAGACAGAAGCCAAAGGTTGGAAATTCTAATATTTAACATTCAGCATTTTACTGAATATATAGAGGATATTGAAATGGGTATGCAGTTGACAAGGTTGGGAATGTTTAATCCAAAACTTTTGAAACAGGATTATTTAAGGCATGTGAATTCTGAGAAGTTGTTGAACATAAAAACCTCAACTTGGCTTAAATTAGATACAAATGAGATACTAATAATTTCGCATATCCCGCGAGAAACCGTTAAGCTGCCCTTGTTCGAGATAATACCTTACCCAGACAATAATATGTTGACAGAGAATGTTAATAACAAATACTTTTTGTATGAAAACAAATTATATAATAAGCAAAATAAAGAGTTAGTATTTGATGAGTGTGTCAAGGGCATATTAAACCAAAGAACAACAAAATGTAAATTTGCAAAAACATATAAAAACTACCAAATAAATTATATTGAACCAAACATATTGTTAACTTGGAATTTACCTGAAACAAAAATAATTCAGGATTGTATTAATAAAGACATAGTAATAAAAGATAATAATATTATAAAAATCTATAATTGTTCACTACAGTTAAACGAATTCTCGATTTCAAATACAATGTTAGATTACACACAAAACGTCTATGTTAGTAATAATATAACAAGATTAGAACCAATAGAGTTCATACAAACAAAAGAAATCTTACAACAACATACCAAATATAACAACGTATTCCAAATTATAACAATTACTACATTTGTAATAATGATCATAGGTTTGATTGTATATGTAATCTATAAATTTAAAAAATTACCAAGTAAGCTTATTATCAAATATGCTAAATCAAAAGAAGACATAACTATAAGCCCTACAATAGAATTAAGAGACACAAAAAACTCGCAAATAGAACAGAACCCAATATTATATCCAAAGTTGTAAACCCTGAGGACAGGCTTAATACGAAGGTTGGGTGAGTAACATATCCGCACCAAGCCTATAACGTATATGTTAAGTTACACTAACACAACCACACACACATATTATATACACACAATTCGGCAGCGTAAGCAATTATCAAGTTTAACGATAAAGCAATGCTGACATCGAAACACATAAAGATCATATGAGGGTCTGCATAACAAAGTACGCGACATAAACAATTCAGTTGTGCCTACGTGCAAGAAGCCGCCTATGCTGACGCCATGGAGGATCATGTTCAGCCCAGCGATAAAACAAAGAACTTCATAATTGCAGAGTCAGCATCGACGCAGCTGCCATCAATAACGTAAACAACGAGGTTTCCTTATTGATGGAATTATAATAAGAATCAGTTCACATTTGTTCTAGTTAAGAGGTACACACGTTGACCACATAAATCTATTGTAACAGTGACTCACATATTGTACTTTTAAGTTTGATGTTTAATAAAGTTATTTTTTTAACTTAAACTTGAATGTCGCATTTGTTATTATATATATATTTATCTGAAATAGGAGTTTTTAAAAACAAAACAAAAAAAAAAAACAACCTTCAACTGGGTACTAATATGGCAAAGTCTTGCTGATTTGGGACTTGGATGTTGCTAAGCCCTATCTAAACCCGCCCTACCATAGTAAAAATAGAAATATACAAGTATCTGATTTCACCATTCAAACGTACACTTCTATATAAGTACATATGGGCATTTCCCAGGTTGCGTACGTTACAAAAAACGGAAGTAGTTTTGGAGGTTAACGTACATTTGTGCCATTTTCAGCGAATTTTGCTTAATAACCAAATTCAAATTACAAAAAAGAAAGAAGAATAATTGAGAATTTTAAATTGGGTCAGTTGAAGACTATGTGTTTAGGTTCTTGCAAAATTGAAAAAAAATTGTATTACACTGTTTCCTGCTATAACAAAAAAATGGAGTACGTTTAAGTCGGGCGGAGACGGCTTTAAGATAACGTTCACAATTACATTGCAATCAAATCCGGTTCATTGCTTAAGTACTCAACAAAAATTTTAATTGCAAACTTTTGTTTGGAGCACTCTATCGTAAAGGCGTTATAAAATCGATCTAGCTGTCTTGGACCTACTAATTTTTTTTCAGCTATGGTATGGTGGTAAAACTAAAGTTTTGCACGGATTTTTCGTTTGTTTATTAAGATATCGTATCCAAATTTGGCATTCGCAAGTTTTTTTTAGTTCCCAAGCACTGTACCAAATTTGATCAAAATTGGTTGAGTATATCATATAGCCCCCATAGGAATGATCGGTCAAAAAAACCTTTTTGGCGCAAAATTCGTATTTTTTGTGTTTGTTTATGAATATATCGCAACCAAATTTGGCAATCAAAACTTTTTTTTAGTAGTATTTAAGCAATAAACCGAATTTGATTGGAATATGATGGTAAATGTTATCTCAAATTCTTCTGTACCCAAATTTAACGTAGGCCTTTTTTTTTGAGGAATTTTATGCCGTTGCGTACGTTACATACTTTATGATACATATTCTTTTTCAACTGCTATACAAACAATACTTTTTTTTTTTTTTCTTTAAGTGCACGACAAAATTGCTTTACAAAGCTAGTTCGATTACAAAAAAAATTAAAAACCAAGCATCTAAATTTAAAAAACCTTGTTTTCCGTTGCGTACGATACATGACGTATGCCTAACTTTACTTATTTTGAATATTCATTTAAAGCTTTTTTTACATTTATTAATAAAAAATTAGATTGATTTTATGTTCCAATCAAAATTGATCCCATTTTTTGATTTTTTTTGCCGTTTTATGATTATTTAAAAAAGGTATTTTTTTTTAATACAAAAAATACATCCCCGAAAATCTTAACTCTTTATAAATTTTGAAGGTTATATTATTCCATTAACAAATATATGTATGTAGTTTTTACAACTTTAAAGTTGTGCCCCTTGGTAACGATTTTCTGGGAAATGCCCATATGTATTAGGAAATTTACAAATTTGGCTGTGGCTGAATTTAAGAATATTGCCGACAGCCAACAACGAAGTTTAGAGCCGAGTTCAATTGCAAGAACTCGAGAAATGCATGGGATATTTTTAGATCAAAAAGGAAGCGCTAAGCGGTAGAGTTTAATGCGTGAGCATTATTTTGCACGCCAACACAATCCAAACGTTGCCAAATCCTCGTAAATTTCCAAACACTGACGTTGTCAACTACGGCTGTAAGAAAGAATTGTACTTGAAGGCATCTGCTTGCATGGCCTAAGCATTTGCTTATGGTAAAAAAAACATTGTAGGATGAGGATAATGAGGATATTGCAGAGAAGTAATTGAAGGCGGCTCTAAAGCTGCTGCTCAAAATAGTTTGTTGAATAAAATAAAATAAACAACTTATAAAGTTTGAAAATTTGTGTGCTATACTTATAAAATTAAAATGCGAACTACAACCAGCTAAGAGAAATTACAAATAAATCAACATATCGCTCACCTTTGCCATACTACGACTCTCGAATGGTTCTTTGGTGATTGCAGAGACCACAAAAATAAAATAGAATTCTTAATTAATAAGCACTGTAAATGGACGGTAGAAAAGGGCAATGTAAAAAATGTAAAACCGATCAAAAAATATTAAAAATAAAAAAAAAAATTTGTTAAAACTCGTAAGTTTAACTCAAAATAATTTCACGCCATTCAGGCACGCATACCACTGACCCATCAACACTACCTCGCAATCCGTGTTAAAATTAGTCTCTTGTACATTTGGGAAGGACAACAACTTTGCAAATTAACGGAGTCTGCATGTTCTAAAAATAGAAGCAACATTTCGCTTCGTTTGGTGCAGCCCACCCGTTTCGACAAACGGAGCCGTCGTGTTCTAAAAATAGAACCAACATTTCGCTTCGTTTTCGTATATTAATTCGCGCCAATGCGCAACAGCTGTTGTTAGTGTTACCACACCTAGTAAAGTAGTGGCGCCATCTAACGTTAGAAATTTTTAACATTAAAATACAACACTGTTTTGTTTTGTTGTCTGCGACCCATCGTCAAACATTTTTAATCGGAATTTTTCGCCACCAATTTTTTATATGAAGTTTTTCTTTTTCGTGCATTGTAGGCCTTAATAAATAAAATACTCGGTTAATTCACTTTAAATTTTTTTTTTATTATTATTAATATTATTCTACAACAAAATTTTAAGATATTCATTATCGCCGATTAACCTTTGTTTATTGTTTTAATTCGTTAAGCCCTATTAAGAAATTTAATGCTTTAAAATACCCGCATTTTAAAAAAGAAATATTTAACTTTTTCTTCTAAATCAAACAACCACCTTCATTAGAACTTGAACAAAAACGAGGGAGGACAAATACGATCGTTTGCCGACGGCACTTGCACAACCTCCCACTTTGAACTCTAGTTCGCACTGCTTAAAATAAACATCCACCCACATTAGAACATCAACAATAACACGCGAGTACAAATACGATCGAATGCCGACGGCATTTGAACAACCTTTCACTTGGAAATGTAATTCACTACCAAGGTATACTTATACAAGGTAGAGTAATGCTGCCGGCGTCATTACCAATTTTAGTGAGAGCAAGAAAAAGCGAGAGAGCGAAACCATGGTGTAATAATACAAGGTGAGGAAATGCCAAACAGCGCTCTCTCGTGGGTCTTTATTTTGCTTGCAGTAGTGAATTACATTTCAAAGTGAAAGGTTGTGCAAATGCCGTCGGCATTCGATCGTATTTGTCCTCCCCCGTTTTTGTTGAAGTTGTAATGTGGGTGGTTGTTTGATTTAGAAGAAAAAGTTATATATTTCTTTTTTAAATGGCGGGTTTTCATCGCATTAAATTTCTTAATAAGCTTTTACGAATTAAAAGCAATAAACAAAGATTAATCGGCAATAAAAAATATATTAAATTAATAATAAATAATAAAAAAAATGTTTAAATTGAACTAACGGAGTATTTTATTTATTAAAGAAAACAAGTGCATGTACAAATCCCAGCAACAAACAAATTTCAGCAACAATGCAAGCATCAATAGCAAAACAAACATACAAAATGCAAAGCAAGACAGGTAAAAAAGATGGCGTACGTTAAAGTCAGGCGCGGACGACTTTGGGATACCCTGTACCACTGCTTGCAATAAAATCCGGTAAATTGCTTACGAACACCAAAAGACATTTGATTGCCAAATTAGATTATGATACCTTCATAAACAACCAAAAACAGACGAATTTTTAATCAAAAACTTTTTTTCGACCGATCGGCCCTATGGGAGCTATATGATATAGTCAACCGATTTTGATAGAATTTGGTACAGTGTTGAAGATCTCTAAAAAACTTCTGAATGCCAAATTTGGTTACAATATCTTCACAAACAAACGAAACACAACGAATTTTGTGCAAAAAACGTTTTTTTGACCGATCGGCCCTATGGGAGCTATATGATATAGTCAACCGATTTTGATAAAATTTGGTACAGTGTTGAAGATCTCTAAAAAACTTCTGAATGCCAAATTTGGTTACAATATCTTTACAAACAAACGAAACACAAGAAATTTTGTACAAAAAGCGATTTTTTGACCGATTGGCCCTATGGGAGCTATATAATATAGTCAACCGATTTTGATCAAATTTGGTACGGTGTTGAACGTCTCCAAAAAACTTCTGAATGCCAAATTTGGTTACAATATTTTAACAAATAAACGAAACACAACGAATTTTGTACAAAACACGATTTTTTGACCGATTTGTCCTATGGGAGCTATATGATATAGTCAACCGATTTTGATCAAATTTGGTACAGTGCTGGGGGTTTCTAAAAAACTTCCGATTACCAAATTTGGTTATGATATCTTCATAAACAAACGAATTATCCATCTAAAACTTTTGCTTTTTTTCGAGGTCCTCTGAAACACCCCTATGGAAGCTATATAATGTAGTCCCGATATCAAAAAAATAAAATAAACTTGTCTCCTATGGATTAATAAGGGATCTTATCTGAAAGTTTTGTTGCTCTAGCTCTTACCATCTCTGAGATCTAGGCGTTCATACGGACAGACGGACATGGGTATATCGACTTCTCTAGTCACTCTGATCATACTTTAGGTAACTTTGGGGGGTCTCCGACTTCTCCTTCTGTACGTTACATACATTTTCGGCTTGCACAAACACAATATACCCTTTGAACCATACGGTACAGGGTATAAAAATAGTTTTTGCCCACCCTTATGCTTACTCGCTCTCGCTATAGTAGCAAAGGGAATCTTTTCTCTTGCTCAGATGCACACATTTTCTTATGGGTCCGTATTTTTCGCTTTTGTCCTCACCTTGTATTATTACACCATGAGTGAAACAAACCAAAATCGTAGCTGTTGCTTGCACTCGTACAAATATAAACAACCCTCCTTATGCGCAGTCGCAACGAAACTAAAAATTTGTAACTTTCGTTGAGAGTTTTCGGCGTGAGTATGCTACCTTAAATAAGTATACCTTGATTCACTACTGCAAGCAAAATAAAGACCCACGAGAGAGCGCTGTTTGGCATTTCCTCACCTTGTATTATTACACCATGGTTTGGGCCGTGCATCTACACGCGCATTGCTGCCTATGCCTGGTAACCATTACAAAACAAAATGAGCCAGATGAGCAATGGGTCCGGACACCCCTGATGTAAAGCATAAGCAAAAGAATAAGATGATGCAATAAACACAGTAAGCGCCGACAGTACTCGCACGCTTAACAGTATTATATAATTTAAAGTTGTCTATCCGACTTAAATCATTTTTGAGGCACACAACTGACATGAATCGGAGATCTTGATCTGCTAGCAGATAGCGCGAATTTTAGGTAACGTTAATTAGTTTAAGAGTTCTCCGAAATCCTTTTGCTTGTGCGGACTACCATACAGAAAAAAAGACATGGCTTTATCGACGTGACTGTTCATACTGATCAAGAGTAGATATATACGCGGAGATGCCTCCTTCTCCGCTTCATCCCCTTGCACCATCTTTGTATATCTTTACACCTTCGTTACGGGGCACAACAATAGTCAATTTCTAACATTATAAATAAATTTCTGTAAATGAAATGCGAGTTGACCATTATATACATAGGTGGTATATGTGGGTAGTTTTTATTTTTGGCATATGCTGTTTCAATCGCATGCAGCATTTTTATATTTAAACCACTTTGGCATAAACTCAAAACCTAAAACTTACTTTGCGGCATGGACATGCTTGTAGATTTGTTAATTTCAGCCGCAACTATAATTTCCCCTTTCTCCTCTGCCTCCTCGGGCACCATCATCAGATTATTTTTTAGCATAAAATTTTCTCCACGATTACCACAGTCCATGGTCGAGCTGCGCATCCGCCCCGTTAATGAGGAGCGCGGTTTGTATAAGGAACGCCTTGTGGAGGCATGCCTTAGTGCGCTGCGACCATAGATAAGCATTCGAACCTCAACTTGAAATCTGGGATGTTTTGCCGCGTACAAATAGGGATTCACGCAGGCGGCGGTCTTGCAAAAGAGCGCAGGAATCATAGAGCCCCACGGTGTTATATGCTGTTCCAGGCCAAAGACGCCCATCATGGCTACAACGGCATAGGGCGTCCATGCAATAAACCACACCACTATAATGGCAGCTATTACAAACGTTAGTTTTTGCTCTGTTTTTGCTTTATCCTTGTTGGATTGTATGCGATTTGCCTTGAAAACCCCCTTGAGTATGTTGAAATATGAAAAGACAATGACAGTTAGAGGTATGCAATAGGCTGCCACAAAAAACAGCGCCATGAATATGCGTGCCGGCACCTCCTTATTCAGATAATCAAAACTGCAGGTTGTAAGAAAACCCTCGGGAACATAGACCGACAGTCCAATATCCAAAGCTGGCATTACCGCAAAAAGAAAACTGTAACACCAAATCAAAAAGATGATGAAATAGGAACGCAACCGTGAGTTGCGTCGCAGCTTCTGAAGTGGATGCACCACCCCGTTATAGCGATCCAAAGCAATGGCGGTGAGGGTGCCAATGGCACAGGTGCCGCTAAGTCCGCCCACAAATCCGTAGATGCGGCACGCTGCAAATGTTCAATATCTTAAGTTATTATAAAGCTGTTGGCAACATCTTACGTTGCTGCTTACCTACATCACCCAATGCTGGACCCTCTTTGATGTTATTATAAATGGCTATGGGAGCGTTGATGAGCATTAGAAAATCACATACGGCCAGATTCATGACCAAAATATTTGCGGGTGTACGTAAGGACTTGCGGCTGCTAAACATGAAAATAACAAAAGCATTACCAATGCACCCCACCACGGATATGAGGCAGTACAGCGCCGCCATGATATAGAAGCTGCTGGTACGTGGCGGTTCAAATTGTAGCCAAAACGGATTAACCTTGGCTAAGTAGGATAGGTCATACTTGTCGCGATAGTGTATATAGCCGGGATAAGTGCTGAAAATAAAAATAAATAGTAATTAATTTACACGAAACAAGAAAAACTATTGCTAAATTAATTTGTTAATTACACGAATTATGAAGCATACTTTTGTGCGCAACAAAATTGAACCAATTAAGCCGATCAGGGACTTTATTTGAAAATAACTAATTGAAACAAATGAAAATATCTGCCAGTATATCGAGTTTGCAAAATTGTAAAATATTTTTATAGCCAAAGTAAACTGATAGCTACGAAATAATGTAATGTACAATTCAAATTCAGTTTATTACTTTTGGTCAATTATAATCAGGTTTTGGAAATAAACTTTAACGTAGCTGTTACTGCACTGCTCGCTGCTTACTTCTCGTACGTCAACACCGCACAGTGGTCAATTTGCATTATATTACAACTTGGAATAAATATGAATAAAGCGAGACTTAATTAAAAAAATGTGTTTCCTATTTTCCTATCTTTTGAGAACTTCCTTCAACTCAATGTTTTCGATGTTTTTTCTTGTAATAAATCTTATGAATACGGCCTGATCTGATGTCACGGAGGGGAAACTTTATCAAAACAAAACCTATTTTTCCAATAGGGCAATTGCTTGCTGGGGCGGCTTGGTAAGAGTAGCGGTGAAAGTGCGCCTGCTCTCATCAATACTAGTTAAGATACAGTGGCCTTTAAGCTTGGCGCGCTAATTACTGTTTTGTATTAGTGCGTAGGTTAATGGTATTAGTGCGTAGGTGTAAAAGTAGAGTAGGAGATAGGGATAGTGTTAGGTGCGGCGGACTCTTTCTTTTCTATTAGGATAGATAGACAGATAAGCAGAGTACCGTTTAGGAATTCTTGGTATACGTTTGGGCGGGAATTCCAAGGACAAGGATATTTTAATTAGTAGCGCACCGGGTGCGACCTCGTCGGAGTTTATACGTTTTCGTGAACGAGCCATGCCAAACTTTGACACCAGGATTAACATCTGGGTGAGCGTATCGCTGAAAAAGGGCAATATACATTATTATTTAAAGCGTTAACATTGTTAGAGTTATGTTTTGCTTTGGTTTTCCAAAATATATTTTTTCCCAAAAAATATTATTTTGTGTAAAATAGAGAGCGTGCGGGCTCGACTTAAGTGTACTGCGATAATAGACCGTAAATTTCTCAGAAAATTGTTTATTCTATTTTATTTTCATTATACCCTATGTTTCCGCAAATCCTAAGGCCAGGCCGGAATAAAAATCTCAGCTAGAAAACACGTCTGTTGCTGTGCCTTACAGAATCGGAAAGAGGCCGAATTCTCTTTATTTTGCCGCAAGTCGGCTAAATTCAATTAGTTACAATTATATATCGATGACGATATTTCTTAATTCCAGACAACTTATACATCGATTACTAAGTTTAACAATACTAGATTATTTAATACTAAAGTCTAGTTAGTAACAATATTCAGTTTACAATGTTATTTTATACAATTCAAAACAATATCTTTTTCAACTAGTTATTTTAACTATAACTCAATTTTTATAAGAATATTTTATAAATTGGCTGCTTTAGGCGCCAACATACTCCCCGCCTTGGAACCTCTTCCAACCAACTACGTTCTTTTAAGGTGATGGCAAGGGCAGAGGACAAATCCTATGAATGTTTCGCTTAAACATGCCGGACTTTGTTTTGATAGTTACGACGCGGACCACATTGTCAGATCCAGGATGAACTTCGTGCACTCGACCTAGCAACCATTGTCCTGGCGGCATATTGTCTTCAGCTATGAGTACCATAGTTCCTGGTTGAAGGTTGCTGCATACTGACTTCCATTTGGTGCGTTCCTGTAAAAGAGTCAAATATTCTTGGGACCACCGCTGCCAAAAGGCATGATGGATAGTCAGTATTCTTTTCCAACGATTAGTAATGGATAACTTCAGTGTCGCATCATCGCAGTACTCGGACAGGGCATTGAGTGGTCGACCAACTAGGAAATGGCCTGGCGTTAAGGCTTCATAGTCGTTCGGATCTGAAGATATCTGATGAAGTGGCCGGGAATTCATTACAGCTTCTGCTTGTGTGATGGCCGTGGAAAGTTCCTCATAGTTGAGTGCCACTCCATTTAGGCACCGGACAAGCAGTTGTTTGGCAATTTTTACAGCACTTTCCCACAACCCTCCGAAATGCGGTGAGCGAGGAGGTATAAAATGGAAATTTACACCCTTTTGGCTACAGAGATCCAAGATCTGTCGTTTGCTGCTTTCTTCTATAAAAACGTCTGCTGTCTTTTGCAACTGACGTGCTGCGCCCACAAAGTTAGTGGCGTTATCGCAGAAGAGGTCAGTGCTTAATCCACGTCTGGCAAAGAAGCGTTTCAAAGCGGCAATAAAAGCATTTGTGCTTAAGTCGGATACGAGCTCCAAATGGCATGCTTTTGTCAGAAAACATACGAATACGCAGAGATAGACCTTGACTGGTTGGCGTCCTCTAATGTTGAAATGCATCCAAAACGGTCCAGCGAAGTCCAGGCCAGCTCTCTCAAACGGAAAAACACCTTGTTGAACTCGGCTTTCAGGCAATGAGCCCATGATTTGCGTTACTAATTTGGGACGTTGTCGGAAGCATGCCACGCAGCTCCGCACCGTCTTGCGAGCCAATTTTCTGCAATTGATAACCCAATATTTCTGCCGCACAAAAGCGCACAATGATTGCGCTCCGGCATGCATATTAATTCGATGTGTGTATTCAAATAAAGCACTTACAACAGCATGATCATTTGGCATCAAAATCGGATGCTTTACCTCAAATGGTACATTAGCTTTAGTCAATCTTCCACCTAAACGGATAATTGGAACACTATGCTCATGAATATCTATAAATGGATTCAATATTTGAATCTTTGCAGTTTTAATTTCTACCCCAGCCTTTAGTTTAATAATTTCCTGAGGGAATTTTAAATTTTGCAAATTAAAAACAATATAACGTAAACCACCTTTGAGTTCAGCTACCGTTAAAGCACTTGTCGGCTTTAAATTAACTTTTGATAGAGAACTACGCCAACGATAGATGTAGCTAAATACTCTTTGAAGTTTTAAAAAATCATTAACAAATTTACATTCGCCAACTATATCTGTAAATTGAGATTCTTTATTTGCAATCAAGCTAAATTTTGAGTTACGTTCCTCTGGCAAACTCTCAGAGCTTTGCCAACTCATTTTCGGCCACTGGGAAAAAGGAGTTTGTAAAAAGTTAGGACCACTCCACCAAAGGCATGAATTTTTTAATTCCGTTGTACATAAACCTCTGGATACAATGTCTGCTGGGTTCAGTTTAGATTCGACCTTGAACCAATTCTCTACATTGCTTAGTTCTTGGATCTGAGCGACTCTATTACCCACAAAGGTGCACCATCGGCTTGCGTGGGAGGATACCCAATTGAGGACGATGGTTGAGTCAGTAAAATATCGCGTCTGAGAGACCTTTACATGAATGCATGAAATAACTTTTGCCATAAGTCGTGCTAAGAGACATGCTCCTTGCAATTCTAAACGTGGCAGTGAAGTAACTCTTACCGGAGCTACTTTAGACTTAGCAGTAACAAGTCGTACGGTAACAGTACCTTCATTACAAATCACTCGAGCGTATATTACGGCCCCATAAGCCCTACAAGACGCATCTGAGAACCCACAAAGCTCCAGAGCACTGACTGAGTTTTCCAACGGAACGACCGACCGAGGAAGCGAACATTCTTTTACTTGAGTCAACTCTTTTCTATATTTTTGCCATTGCGCCGCATAACTGGAAGGTAGCTCTGCATCCCATTCTTGGTTCAGTAGCCACAGTTCTTGCATGAATATCTTTCCTAAAATTACAAGGGGGCTTAAAAACCCTAATGGATCGAATAATTGTGCTAACTCTGATAATACGACGCGTTTGGTTATTAGAGATGAATCCTTTTCGGCATATGAAAACTGGAAAACATCTGAATCTGCCATCCAATAAATACCAAGGGTTTTAACACTTTCTGAAGTTTTAAGAGCCAACGGCTCTATAACGCTCGAATCATTTAAGACGTTAGCGCAATTGCTACGCCATTTATGAAGTTCAAATTTTGCTAAGCTTAGCAATTCAGTAACTTCTTCTTTTAATTGAATTAAATGGTCAATGGAATCTGCTCCACAGAGCATGTCATCCATGTAAAAATTGTTTTTAACAGCATCTGCTGCTAGCGGATATTGATCTGCATGGTTTTCGGCTAAATAGCATAAACAGCGAACCGCCAAATACGGAGCTGCGCTTGTACCATAGGTAACAGTTTTGAGGCGTAGGACTTTGATTGACTCAGAATTATTTGGTCGCCACAATATGCATTGGTAATTACAGTCGGCCTCACTTACTAGAATTTGCCGATACATTTTTGAAATGTCAGCAGTTAATGCATATTTATAAAAACGGAATCTAATCAGCGTATCGAAAAGGTCAGGCTGTAAAGTTGGGCCAATTAGCATGGTATCATTGAGCGAGACTCCATTACTCGATTTACACGAGGCGTCAAAAACTACACGAAGTTTCGTTGTTAGACTCTCCGGCCGTATTACCGGAGGATGCGGCATAAAATATTGAACTTCAGAACTCTGAGTGGCATTCAATTCTTCTAGATGTCCTAGATTTTGATATTCATCAATAAATTGCGTATAATTCTCTCTAAGCGATGGACAACGATTTAATTTTCGCTCTAAATTTAAAAATTTTGTAAGAGCTATGTTATAGGTTGCTCCCAAATCTATTTTAGGAGTTTTAAAGGGAAGGCTGACTACGAAACGATTGCAAGGCGTTCGCTTTAAAGTTGCGACAAACTTTTCCTCGCATTGTTGTTCAGCTTCGGTGTAACTACATAATGGCTGTGAGATCTCCTCACATGCCCAAAATTTTTGCACTAAGTTATGTAACTCCTTATCATTCTCCCTATTGGGATGCTTTTGCTCAAATTGATTTGCTATTAATGACACACTTTCTTTCGGCAAACATTCACCAACCACTATCCAGCCCAGTAGAGATTTCTGGAGCAATGGACGTTGAAGGCCTAACTTAATTTGACCGGCGACCTTAAGATTAAAGAATAAAGTAACTCCGAGCAACATATCGATTGGTTCTGCAGAGTCAAATGATGGGTCTGCAAGCTTTATTTTTCTTGGTATATTAAAATCTGTTACAACTGCATTGGTTGAGGGATTATAGGCAGTAATTTCTGGTAATATACCGAATATATCAGTAGTCATAAAATTTGTTACTCTTGATTTAAATGTAGCTTCGACTTCACCTAGCATTTCCGATTTACAATTACCTATTCCACTAAGGGAGCACTTTTCATTTTTTATCTGTAACCCCAATTGGGACGCTAATCTTGCTGTCACGAAATTAAGTTGACTACCTGAGTCAAGAACACATCTATATTGATAGAAGTTTCCATCAGAGGCCTTAACAAGCACTCCTGCTGTGGCTAAAAGACTTTTCGACTGATTGGCTAAAAGTGAACTATGCAGCGTGGCTTGACCCACTTCGATAGAATTAGGGGAGTTCTTAAATGATCCTGTGTCAACGACTTCTCTATGCAACATTTCATGATGTCGTCTGTTACAAGTGGAGCAATGTTGAGCGTTACAATCCCTTGTTGAATGACGCTTGCTAAAGCATAGCACACATAATCCATGTCTTTTTACCTCCTGGTATCTTTGTATTGGAGAAAACGACTTAAATTTCGAACATACTTTTAATTGATGTGCACCAGAGCAGCTAAAACATGCATTGCCGTCAGTATTTGCCACTGCCGCTGACAAAACAGCTCTTTTGGACTCGCTTTTAGTAATATAACGTGGTGCAGTCACTTTTCTAACCTCTCTGTTAGCCAAGTTGATTCCTCTGTTAAAAAGAAACTGGGACAGCAATTCCCAAGAAGGCAGTTTAGAACAATCATACGCATTTTCCCACTTGTCTAATGTGTCGCTATCCAGCTTACTGCGGATCAGGTGAAAAACAAAAGCCTCTAAAATTTCTTTCTCACTACCCAAGGACTTAAGTGCCATAAGTTGAGAGTTTACCGCATCTACTAAAACCCTTAATGAGTCTGCCTCTATGGAGTTCAGTTTGCGTAGGCTAAATAATTCGCTTATGTGGGACTGAAGAATAATTGCCTTATTTTCAAAACGATCTTTAAGCAGTTGCAAAGCCTTTATATAATTTACGGCTGACAATTCTAAGCACTTAATCGTGCTAAGTGGGTTTGGTCCTAGACACGACTTTAAATGGATGAATTTTGATAGTTCATCTACTTCACTATCAGAATCTATTAAAGTGACGAATGTGTTATACCAACTAGTCCACTCGGTAAGTTTACCTGAGAACTCTGGTAATTTTAAGTTTGGTAATTTGGATGCACGCGCAAAACTAGACGTACTAAGCATCGAAGCATTTGCCGCAGTTTCATGCATACTTGAAGCTCTACGACCTCTATGTGTTAAGCAACTTAGGATTTTGGCTTTAATTTCACAGTACATATCTTCAATGGTTGCACGGGTTTCAAACTCACTGGCATCGTCACCTTGTAATTCAATTTCATTTTGAACACTACACACTTGTACAAAGTTGGCTTCTACTAAGCTTAAACGGGCCTGTAACTCTTCAGCCGTCATTGAATTATGATTATCTGTGATGTAGGTTTTATTTCGTCTTAAAGACTTTATTAAACTTTCACGCGAAGTATAAAACTCCATATCTTTTGTACTCTTTTTTGGAGCCATCCTTTCTTTTGTTTTTTGTATAATGCACTGATTATAAATCTTAAGAAAATCAATTAAAGTTTGATATCTAAGCACCTTCAATAACGCAAGATATTATTATGAACAGCTATTTTATTTATTTTATTGCTTTATTTAATGTAGTTTTATTTTCATTCTTTGTTGTTATATTCGTAAACAACAACTATTTATAGCACAACGTTTAGTAATGCACCGCAGCTTATCAGCAATAGTCCAACAACAGTTTGCAGCAACTAGCTCAAAAAAGAATAAAAGCTAACCACAAAATATTGTCTGCTGTAATTTGCATATAGTTCGCAATGTGTATGTATGTATGTTACAACTTGCGCGACAGTATGTATGGATGTATAGGCAAAGTGCGCTAGACTATCATCACACGTGCTAGCATAACTTGTATTAAGACGAGGGTATGTACGGTCGTATAGGAAAAAGTGAGCTAACCTCAAACAGCATACACTTCTGTACTAATGCAGCCTATAGCCAATGTACCACTATATGAATTCTTTTTTAAAGGAGATTTATTTAAGCACTTTAAATTCACACACATCAAACTTGGACGCAATGCCGTGCAAGAAATACTGACTTTATCACGCAGTTTATGACTCACAGTTTGATTCCAGAGATGCTGCAGCAGACCAACACGCCACTATTTAACGCAGTTTCCAGGTTGAATTTTTTCCAATGTGTTAAGCTCCAGTAATAAGCTCAAATAAGCCTTCAATAAAAGTATTAGGCTTTGATAAATTTAGCTCAAAACCAATGAGCTCCAGTCGGGTGATGAACTTTATCCAAAAGTCCCTGCTCGGGCGCCAAATGTTTCCGCAAATCCTAAGGCCAGGCCGGAATAAAAATCTCAGCTAGAAAACACGTCTGTTGCTGTGCCTTACAGAATCGGAAAGAGGCCGAATTCTCTTTATTTTGCCGCAAGTCGGCTAAATTCAATTAGTTACAATTATATATCGATGACGATATTTCTTAATTCCAGACAACTTATACATCGATTACTAAGTTTAACAATACTAGATTATTTAATACTAAAGTCTAGTTAGTAACAATATTCAGTTTACAATGTTATTTTATACAATTCAAAACAATATCTTTTTCAACTAGTTATTTTAACTATAACTCAATTTTTATAAGAATATTTTATAAATTGGCTGCTTTATGCGCCAACACCCTATACCAGCGGTGGGCACTTAGGCGGCACGCGTGCCAAAGAGCTTTCACACGTACGAGAAAAGAGCTTTTTACCGTAAAAGCTCGTCTCGTACGTGTGAGCTAGTTTTACAATGGAACGCAAAGCAGAGCCGCATGGCAAGACACAAAAGAATAAAACTCGATGATATTGTCGAATTTAATGACAACTATGCCAAAAAAAAAAATGATTTCTCCATTTTACCTCGGTTTTTGCGAAAGCTCTTTTTTGTTTACGCACACAGGCACAAAAATTGCATTAGTAGTTTTGCCCACCGCTGCCCTATACTCAAAGAACATTTTTAACTTGTATATCGGTGAAAATAAGTGATACGAAATATTTTTCCCTCGACCTTCTCCGATTTTGATGATTTTTACAGATTTGGTAGAGCTACTAGCCAATAGTAACCACGTCAAAATTCCGATTATTGCAAAATTCCGATTATTTATCGAGTTATCGATAACTGAAAATTGGGTTTTTCGTTTTAAGACTATTCTTTGACAAGACATATCTTCTAAACAAATAAAGATATTGACGCAATTTTTTTTTCCATGATAGATAAAATATTAAATTAAAAAAAAAAAGTTTATTTATTTTTAAGATTTTGTTTTTTTACATTTTTATCATTTTTAGTTTTTAATTTAAAAATTCAAAAGTGATCTCCCACTTTTAAAAAAAAGTGTTAATGTCATTTTATGCGTGTAAGTTCACTGCGAAAAATAAAAAGTTGCTAACTCTTACAATTGTAGAAGTTATGCTTATTTTAGTAATGGCACCTCGCATGCTCGCCATAGTAAGCAGAACCTCGAAAAATGACAAATACGCATAACTCCTCGGAATTGAAAAATAAAAGGTTCAACTTACGTGGTTACTATTGGCTAGTAGCTCTACCAAATCTGTAAAAATCATCAAAATCGGAGAAGGTCGGGGGAAAAATTATCCGTTTCACTTATTTTCACCGATATACATATAAATAATAAGCACACTTGACTTTACACTTTAACACCAAAAGGTATAGGGTTGTCGACAACCCTTAATATTCAAAAAAAGAATTAAAAAAAATTCGACACTATCCGGGGTGCCACAGAAATCTTTAACGCTTTTGGCAACGGTTTGAAACCAATTCGTTAAAAGGTGCCACAGAAATCTCAAAGAGTTCATTTTTCGAACAATTAATTTCGAATGTTTACGCTTTTGCAAGAATGGCAGCAAAGGGTTGCTACTTTGCAAAAATTATTTTAGAACATTAAGACTCTCGTTTAAATAAATGTTTATTAACAGTGATCCAATAAAGTTTATTCTTTATTACATTAAGCGATAGTTGTCAGCATATTTTGCATCATTTTAATTTCCATTTGTACAAAATAAATTTAAATAAAGTTTGAATATTTGTACCGCCCAATACAAGAGTTTGTATGGCAACCCTACGGGTCAACAGCTGTCCTTAGCGTAGTGTATGGCAAATTTCGTTTGTTTACATTTGCAAATTTGCACGAAAATAGAAAATAATTTTTAAAATGCCACTTGCGGAATTGCTAGCCATTGATGCCTTAAAAAAAACACATATGGACGAAGAAAAGGTGGAGCGAAGGTGTCGAAGAACCTCTAGATCGCTTCAAGGCTGTCATACAGTCCAGCAAAGGTTGCAACAATTATGTATGCTGTGCACTGCGTTTAACAAATGAAGTGAAATTTGAATACAAAACACACACACGCAAATGCTAGTGAAAATTGTAATGCTAATTGTGCCCTTGTAGTAGATGGATTTAGTATTTTCGGTGCACTCGCCAATTATTTAAAACGACGCTTTTATTTATTAAATATATTACTTCATTTATTAAAATCATATGCTGTTGTGACTTTTTTCTCCTTAGGTTGCGCTACTGATATTTTAATTTTAAAGGCCCCTACGCAGACACGAAAACAGCCACCTAGCAAAAAGACAGACTTATTTTGGTCACGAAAGGAACAGTGTGTCTCTAGTAACAAAATGTGCAATTTATCGCAGTTATTATCGATAACCAGCTGCTTTTTGTTTACAAATAGCAAATTTTTAAAAGGCGCGAAGTTAAACATAAAAACATGAATTATCGTCAACGCTTATTACTTATGCTATTTTGTGTAAACAATGCTATAATAATGACATGCATTGCCATTGAAATGTTGGATGAGGAAAAAAAGCGACGAGAGGAGGCAAAACCCAGGAAAAGGCAGAGTGTTTGGGTGACCCCATATTTAATGCGCAGAGCTGAGTGTGGACGAATTGAATAGACGTATTTCAACGCACATTAATGTTACAAATGAATTATTTTATTATTATAGCTATTTTTTCATCCTTTCCCAACGATCCGCAACGATTTTGTCGACCAACCATAAATTTCGCGTCCAAAATAAATAGCTGCACATAAGTTTTGTTTATGGCGCCAAAACCGAACAGCTGTTTTTGCTGAGTGCGCCATCTATGGTTTACTACTGGCACCAAAAAACCAAAAAACAAGCGACACTGGTCTACATACCACCAGCAAGAACAGTTTGTGACCAAACGTTTGTGAGCGTTTTTTTTATATGAAGTTTTGTTTATTTTTCGTGCCTGCGTAGGGGCCTTAAACCTAAACTGCTAAACTATTGACATTCACAACCTTGCCTAACAGCCGTACATTGCCACCTTAGGAGAAAAAGGTGCACAGCAATTATTTATTTAATTATGCATTAAATTCGGCGCACTTCATAACTACAAATTAGTTAAAATAAAAAAAGCGATTTTGTAACTTTCATTTAACATCAAAAACATCTATTAATATGCTAAAATAATCACTTCGAATTATTATTATTTAGTACAGCAACTAGGTGGCAACTCCTTGCCACGAAAAGATTTTGCCGTTGACACAGAATGGCAAATGTACCAAAGATTTTAATAAAGATTTCGAAAAAATGAAAATCATGAATTAATACATTAAATTTGTCAAAACATAAAGGTACAGAAAACTCAGAAATTAAACACACTTTCCAAATAAGTAATACTTTCATTGAATAAATTAGTTTTTATTGGTGAATTTAATCAAATCTCAAGCAATTTTGTCGAAGATTTTGAAACCGTGGCGAATCATGTCTGTGGCACCAAGAATCGGAATGGCAACGAAATTGCAACGAAATGGTTTTCTGTGGCACCCCAGTATAATAGGCTTTTTATACTGAACACATCTGAGCGGATCGCATGGGATTTTTTAAAGATGTGAAAAAGGTGTTCGCACTGACAACATCTAACATCTACCATCTTGCTGTGAATTGTGAAGAAAATTAAAAAATATGGATTTAAAACAAAAGTTAGATGTTATTTTATGTGTCGCTCAACAACAGCAACAGTTAATAACAAATGTTTTCACGACGACGACCTGTTGGACAATGCATCGAATATGGACATTTCCACAGAAAACCAGGACCGAAAAATTAAATTTGAAAAAACTATTGATTTTTTTTTAAATGTTATTTTAAATATGTCCAATATTTAATAAAATAATGCCATTACGGCTTTTCTGTCTTATTGTTTTATAAAAATTGGCCTCAAAGGTGAAGATACTGTTTTCTCGCTTTTATTTACTTTTAGAGAGGCTTGCTCTTAAAGATGGTAAGGCTACTTAACAACTGTTTTCGTTTCTCTCATCACTTGAATATTTTTAACAACATCAAATAGGCTTAAAAAAAAACAATTGAGCTTAAGCAAAGCCCGATTAGCGGTTAATTTTTTATTCTAAACTCCTCGATTTTTGAATGTCGCCTAATTGTCCAAAAACTATCATTTGTTATCCGTGCTTGGCGGTCGGTGTAAGCAGGTGAACGCAAATTTAAATTTAAATCTAGTTTAGTGACTTAAACTCAAAAAAAAATATAGTGTGTAAAAAGGACACCAAAATTTGTTTATTAATTTTCAAAGTTTGTCGCGTACGCAATCGTAGACCAAAAATCGTTGCACTAAACACTATTGATCGCTCGGTCCTATGGAGACTATATGATACAGCCAACCGATTTCGATCAAATTTGGAACACTTATTGGGAGGCCCAAAAAACTTCCGAATGACGAATTTCGTTTCGATATCTTTATAAACAAACGAATTATGCCCTGAAAAAGCTTTTCTGACAGATCAATCCTATGGAGGCTTTATGATATAATCAACCGAATTTGATTAAATTTGGCAAATTGCTTCGGAACTTTAAAAAACTTCCGAATGTCTAATTTTGTTACGATATCTTCAGAAACAAACGAAGCACAACCTATTTTTTACAAAAAAACGTTTGTTTGACCGATCGGTCCTATGGGAGCTATATAGTATAGTCAACTGATTTTGATCAATTTCGGTACAGTGCTTGGGAGTTTCGGAACGCTTAATTTGGCGTATATTACATAATTTTTCGGCTTGCAAAAACTTACCATACCCTTTGTACCAAATGTACAGGGTATAAATTTGTCGCGTACTGAATGTCACGTACTAAATCAGACTTAGGATTATAAATAGCTTGTGTATATATTTTAACGTAATAAATTTTAATAGGAAGCTTCAATATTCCACTTTGGTTATAAATTAAACGCTTTTAAATATTCTTTTATATTTCGCAGATCTTTGCATTTTTATAGATGCAGTTGAAACCGACTTCTATTTTTGTCACGTACTAAATCGTAGGTTTATTGCCGATATATTGAAAACGGTAAATTAACAACCCCCAACTTTTACACTATATACACTGCTACAAAAACAGTGTCCAAAAATAAAAACAAGGAACAAATAATTTCACTTTTTCTTTACTTTTTTGCACTTTAAATTGGTACGAATGTCGAGTACTGCAATCCTGGAAATGCCCATATGCAAGTGCCGCGCCCGCAAACGCTTTGGATGGTTGTAAGTTCTGTGGTTAAATTTTTAACTTTAATTTACAAATGTATAATTTAGAAGCGTTATGGCATGTTTTGGGAAAAGGACGTATCTGAAAGTACACACGATTTTTTTAGGGAGATCTTCCGGATGGAGCGAAATGTATTTTCAATACTGGTGGATAGGTTTAAACTGTTGAACAAAAAGAATACAAATTGGCGGAGTGCAATTCTCAATGAATAATAAAATATTTGTAATTTATTTTTCCAGTCTATATTACATTACAGCCTTTTTTTAGCTTTGAGTTACGCACAGGATAGAAGAATTATTTTTTTTTCTAAAATTGCCAGCACTTTTGACTAAAAAGCTTCTTGGCTGTCGGCCATCTGCTGCAGTAGGTCCAACTGCTTCCGCTGCATATCAGCGCAGTCACGTGTCACTTGGACACGCTCGGCTGGGTTTTCACGTTTTTGCCGTTTCGGAGTGGTTTCTGCGACCACCTCCACGCAATCGTCAGCTGCAATTTTTAACGCACCTACGATAAATTTGATTCCATTTAATTAAAAATAAAAATGGGTTTCTGTTCCATTTTGTTCACATTGTTGTTCACATTGTTTTCGCAGTGAATGACTAAATTTTAGAGTTGCACAGAAAAATTATCGAATATATTTTCGTCGGGACACAATAAGATAGAAACATTTCCACAAGATGTTGGAATGATGTAGACTTTTTCTGAACGGCAGATTCATACGTAACATCTTCGAAATAAGATGCTAGATGTCATATGTGTCCTAGTCTAAAAAGCCTATAATAACACTAGTTTACAAATTTAAAAAAAAATGTTGGTATCCTCACCATGTTTTAGTCATTTCCGTAGTAAAATGGCTTGCTTAAACCGAAAATGCTGTCAAAAAATTTTTTCATTGAAAAAAAGTGTTTACTTAAAAGCAAATACCTCTGGTTGTATTAAACTGATTTTGATCATTTTTATACCCTTACAAAGGGTATACTAGATTTGTGCAATGTATGTAACGGGCAGAAGGAGGCGTGGCAGACCCCAAGTCCTTTATACCAAAATGCTTATCGTAGCCTCAGGTAGCGATTGAGCCATGTCCGTCTGTCCGTCAGTCCGTATGAACGTCTCGATCTCGGAGACTATAAGAGCTAGAGACACGAAATTATACCAGCTGGTGCGCATATTTCCTCAGAAGATGAAGTTTGTTAAATCATGTCAATATCTTCCCCCGTTCTCCCGCAGTAGAGTTTCGCGGATTTTAGTCACACTGTTTAATATTTTCAAATTTAACAGAGCGATGCGTTGTGGTTACTTTCATCTGTGTGTAAAAAATGAACAAAATCGGACAAATACAGCAAAAGTTATAGTCAAAAATGTACTAATTCACCACCTTTTGCCTATAAAGTGCGTCAATCTTTGACTATACGTAATTGTGATAACAAGTGACCTAGAACCACAGTTTTTGGTAAGCTGATTCATGTGGCTCTAATGAACAAATCCACATCCAAATTTTATCGATGCGGTCCCCCCACCCCACGCAATCGATTTACCTTGTTCACACCCCTCAACATACCAACTTAAAACTTACCCCAAATACTTTAAATAACTTCTTTGACGTAACATTCATCAAAATCGGTAAAAATTTAGGGTATTTATAGGTATAAATATCGAATTTCACAAAAAAAAAAATATGAAATAAAAATTCCAATCGGAAAGTTCATACATATATTGTCAAATTTACGGCTTGGACGCATTTATGTATTCATATGAAACTTTTCGTAATTTTTAGCAAGTTTTGAAAAAAATGTTCATACATTTTTTTTTCATGGCGCGATTGTTTACGAAAAAAATTAGTGGTTGATTATCAAAATGGAAGAAAAAATGTGTAAATTCCAGATTTTTTGGTAAAAGTGAAAAATGTCAATTTGTTTAAAACAAAAACAAAAAGTATTGGATTATAGCCTTAGTATTAAGTAGGCTGATTGCCAAAAACTAAAAAAAAAAAAAAAAAGAGATCTCAAGCTCTGTATGGCTCAAAAAAATTTTTCATTATCTGAGGTTATCAACCCCTAAGTCCCCGCAAAAATTGTTCACTATGTACCTTTTCCTGTAGAAACTTTAAACTCGATGAAAAACATTTTGCAATACCTACCCGTCGGTGGCATAATTATTTAAATAGGTTAGGAACTTGAAGAGCTATAGCCAAAAATGACCAAAGTTCAAATCAAAATAAGTTTATAAATTGTGGAAATGTGTGCTTCACAACGCCGCAAAATCGTATGAGCACTGTAAAAATAAATGAAACTGCAGGGTATATGATAGTCAGGATAAACAGACTGTAGCTGGCCCTCTTGATTAAGTACAAATTTGTATACACAACACAGACCAACATTTTCATATACGATTCCATAAGCTTTGGCGCTCTGAAGTAAAAGTGTATACTATGCACATTAAAGTAAGGGTACATTAAGTTTGTGCAAACGTATGCAATATAGAGAAAGAAGCGCCGGAGACCCTTTAAAGTCAACTCAAATATGGTCGGAAGGACAAAACAAAATGATGTAGACATGCCTATCCGTCTTTGTGTCTGTCCATCTAAATATTGTAGCATGTTGCGTCTACCTTGATGAGCGGATGGGTTTGTAGCTACAAAGCAAAGCACGCGCTGGAGCACCGGCTATGGGCGGCAGCATTTGGGTTGGGTTAAATGAATAGAAAATTTTGCCGTGCTACTTGCTCATGGGACATAATAATAAATAATTTACAATCGCGTGCGGACAGAGAATCAGAGAGAAAATATGGACTGAAAAGGAAAAAAAGCATCTTGCAGCGTTCAGATTAAAAGTGTAAGGATGCCCACCCTGCCTTGATCATCTTTATCCAAATAAATTATAAGTGATCCCTAAAACAAAACACCTGGGACTCTACCTCTTAATGCTGGTCTCGGAAACCAAAAAAAAAATTATTTAAGCGGACATTATAAATTGTTTATTAACATTAAAGATTTATAGCACTAATAAAATAAACAGACATTATAGAGAAAAAAAAAAAGATGGTTTCAAAAAAAAACTTAATTAGAAAAAAAAAGGGAATTAAATGGCCAACAACAATTAAACCTATGTGCCATGCATATAGGCAAACGACAAAAAAACGGAAAGAAATTATATGTATGTATATTTTTTTTTTTTTTTTTTTTTGATTCCACTCGCTTACAGCTGCATCCCACGTCGAAAGATCTTTCGCGCTAGACCTGCAAAAAAAAAAATTTTACCGCGTCTCTTAGTGAGTTAACGGATTTTTTTTTTTTTTTTTTTTTTTTTTTTGTTTTTTTAATGTTGAAGGTTAATTGTTGTTGCACTGACTCAAAAAAATTGAACTTAGGTATAAGCAAAAAAAATACAATTTAGCAAATAAGCAATTAAGTTAAGCAAGTTAATTAAATCATTTTTGCACTAATATAGATTTTAAGATAATTTAAGTATAATTTTTAGATATTTTATAAGACTTCACTGTGTTTGTTTTTTCATTTTTGGTTATTAAATCAACTAATTAAATCAAAAATTACATTATTTAAAATTTCAGTTTTGGTAGGGGCTTGTGTAAAAAAAATTGTTTCTTTTTTTTTCGTTTAAATATGTTTTTGGAGAGAAAATTCTCAACACCAAAAAAAATGGGCGCGCCTTTTTGTCGACTCGCAACAACAATTCAAAGACACCAACGCCGCACAGCGCGCCAAATTACTTCCCGACGCCAGGCCAGTAACTCCTTAGTAGCACTCACTGTGGCCTCAATATCAATAATATTATGCCTTCCTCCCGATTGAGCAGCTATTCTTATTTTGATGAAAAACGGTGCCAAATCTAGCAACAAAGTAGCTTGTGCAAAATAAAATAACACTTTATCATATTAAGAATAATTACCCTTTTGGATGTGGCACCCTTCTCTTTCGCTTTTAGTATAACACACTTAGGGAAAGTGAAATAATTATAACACAAAATGATTTTTCACTACTAAGTAACAAACAATTTTTCTCAAATGAAAAACAATTAGCGACTTTATATTTTTTCGTTTTTCTTTCCTTTTGGAGCTAACAGGCGACTTAACTTGATCGCACGAAAAAAATTTATGACGGGGCCTCTTAAGTCCAAAACCCAGAACTACCAATGGCTGATTCATTTGAAAAAGGTTAGC
The DNA here is from genome assembly GCA_949987675.1 of Chymomyza fuscimana. Classification (NCBI taxonomy): domain Eukaryota; kingdom Metazoa; phylum Arthropoda; class Insecta; order Diptera; family Drosophilidae; genus Chymomyza; species Chymomyza fuscimana. The sequence continues at coordinate 33,478,015 of OX465089.1, forward strand.
AGGGAAAAAAAAACGAAAATCGACGGTAGTGTGCGCTTTTAGTTTGTACTTATTCTTATTATATTCTTTTTTTTTCCTTATTTGATTTAATTTTTTTTTTATTTAAAGGGCCAAATGGGATTTTTATACCCTGTACCGTATGGTACAAAGGGTATATTAAGTTTGTGCAAGCCGAAAATGTATGTAACATACAGAAGGAGACGTCGGAGACCCCCCAAAGTTACTTAAAGTATGATCAGGGTGACTAGAGAAGTCGATATACCCATGTCCGTCTGTCTGTATGAACGCCTAGATCTCAGAGATGGTAAGAGCTAGAGCAACCAAATTTTCAGATTAAATGCGCTATTATGTCAGGGGAGGCAAGTTTATTTTATTTTTTTGATATCGGGGTTATATTATATAGTTCCCATAGGGGTGTTTCAGAGGACCTCGAAAAAAACAAAAAGTTTTAGATGGAAAATTCGGTTGTTTATGAAAATATCGTAACCAAATTTGGCAATCAAAAGTTTTTTAGAGTTCCCAAGCACTGTACCAAATTTGACCATCAGTTGACTATATCATATAGCTCCCATAGGACCAATCGGTCAAAAAAACGTTTTTTGCTCAAAATTCGTTGTGTTTCGTTTGTTTGTGGAGATATTGTAACCAAATTTGGAATTCCGAAGTTTTTTATAGATATTCATCACTGTACCAAATTTGATCAAAATCGGTTGACTATATCATATAGCTCCCATAGGACAAATCGGTCAAAAAAACGCTTTTTGTACAAAATTCGTTGTGTTTCGTTTGTTTATGAAGATATTGTAACCAAATTTGGTATTCATACGTTTTTTATACATCTTCAACACTGTACCAAATTTTATCAAAATCGGTTGACTATATCATATAGCTCCCATAGGACCAATCGGTCAAAAAAACGCTTTTTGTACAAAATTTGTTGTGTTTCGTTTGTTTATGAAGATATTGTAACCAAATTTGGCATTCAGACGTTTTTTAGACATCTTCAACACTGTACCAAATTTTATCAAAATCGGTTGACTATATCATATAGCTCCCATAGGACCAATCGGTCAAAAAAACGCTTTTTGTACAAAATTTGTTGTGTTTCGTTTGTTTGTGAAGATATTGTATATATATATTGTAGATATTCAGAAGTTTTTCAGACATCTTCAACACTGTACCAAATTTTATCAAAATCGGTTGACTTTATCATATAGCTCCCATAGGACCAATCGGTCGAAAAAACGCTTTTTGTACAAAATTTGTTGTGTTTCGTTTTTTATGAAGATATTGTAACCAAATTTGGCATTCGGAAGTTTTTTCGAGATCTTCAACACTGTACCAAATTTTATCAAAATTGGTTGACTATATCATATAGATCCCATAGGTCCAATCGGTCAAAAAAACGTATTTTGAACAAAAATCGTTGTGTTTCGTTTATTTGGCAAAGAAATATCTTTTGGAGTTTGTAAGCAATATATCGGACTTGATTGCAATGTGGTGGTACAGGGTATCCCAAAGTCGTCCGCGCCCGACTTTACCGTACGCCATCTTTTTTATAGGAAGTTTTGCGATTCCACGCGAAATATTTCGTGCTGCGTATAGGCCTTGAAGGCGCAAAACTTCATAAAAAAAAAGAAATCCCATTTGGGATATTTTTTTTATATGTAGTTTTGTCATTCCGTGCGAAATGTTTCGAACTGCGTACAGGCCTTGAAACAAAAACCAATTGAGTTTTTTTGCATTTAAGATTTGTGACGAATCGTTCGTGATTTCTCAATCTTTATTTGCTTTTAAGCTGCTGACTCTCACCTTAAAGCTATGCTGTCATTCACAGAATGCTTCTCATGGTTTTTGGTCTCATTTTCCGCTCCCACTACAATCGACGTTGTTGTTGCAACAGATGTTGTAGTGGTTGCCTCAATAATTTCCGCACTGGGCACACTACTGTTGGCCAGCACCTCGGAGATAGCGTTGGTTATCCAAAGGCTACCCTCGTCTGTCGACAATGTTGGCAGCGCGAACATGATGTATTTTGGCTCTTATTGCAGCTAGTCGTCAGATTATATTACTGCTGCTGACATGTGACACGCTGCGTATACGTAATGAGTGTCTGGTACCGACTGTTAATCTGAGGCTTTCTAGAGGCAGTCGGATCTATTCCTTTGACTCCCCTTTGACGCGCCTTGTAATTGCTGCCGCACAACGGAAATGGAGCATTTTGCTTGTGGGTTCCTGGTTAGGTGCTACCACAGCGCGATTTAGTTAGTTTCGATTAGTGCTGGCATCTGTCCGATCTTAATGCAACTAAAAGTAGACAGATAAAAATGCAGTTACGGTTAATCAAAGCTTGCTTGTTTTCATTGCAATCAACCCTGTCCCCACTTTTATTTCGATATACATTAGCAGCGGTGGGCACGAAAAATAACGGAAAGAGCCCTACAACAACATCAAGAAAAAAAATTCTGTTACAATCCCACAACATCAAGAAAAAAAAAAGAAGAAAAAGTCCTGTTACGATCCCACAAGCGGTTGGCAAAAATCCTATAGCTGAACCCTCCACGAGGGTGCCGACTGGTAATGGTACTACAGTGTCCTTTATGGACGGTACCAGCTAAGATTTGGAGCTAGCTGCTTGCAACCTAGCTCCTCTATAGCTTGGTGGCTTGTTTGTCACTCCTTTATCATGGCTATGAGGTAAAAAGGGCTGGATCAAGGGGTCAGGCGACCCGTGCCGATAATCAACCTGTCTGGGGGCCCTTTCAAAAAAAAATTAGCCCAGTCGCAAACGGAGCATCCGGATACCTGGCGCCCTCCGGATTAAATAGCCTTACCTGCGTATTGCGGATCTCTGCGCAGGTGGACCACCGCCACTCGCGGGACTAATTATGTCAGCAAAAAATAATAAAAAGCAAAAACAAAAAGAGACCGGAACTCTCAAAAAACCGGTAGGGACCGAAGGTCCTACTTTAGGGGCTAACGAAGTGGTCACTGGACCTACCGTCACCCCTACACACAATACTCCAACGATGGGCTTGAAGACAGAGGTCACTGGACCTGTAGTCAGCTCTACACCGGCGAAGAAGCAGGCAACTGTGCCCGATCGCCCCTTGGCCAAGAGCAAAGTGGAGGGCACTTCGAAGGCCCCTGTCACCTGTAGTCAGCAGGGTGCTGCCACAAGCACAGCTGGCTCTCAGTCGGGTGCGGGGGAGCTAGAGAAGCCCTCTATGAGCAAGGCCAAAATGGACAGGTATGCGGACCGAAAGAATGCTGCCCAGATCCTGAGACGACAAGCAACAACAAATGTCACGACCCCATCGGGCGATTGGCTGCGAAAGGTAGAGTGGGCAAAATCTGTGTTGCCAAATTTTGTTCTCGAACGACTCGAAACATTTACAGCCAAAACGCCAACGCTCCCAGGATGCCTTGGTTCCCAATGCTCCCAAGAGGGCAAAGGCGAATGCACAAGTGGTGGCAAATAGGAGCTTTGCGGAAATGGCCAAAGATAAAATTCTTCTGGGGGTCTTGGACCAGGGTAATCCAGACGGCAGGATCCCCAGAAACCAATGGAAGTGGATAGAGGCAGCACTGGCTGTTCACTGCTTTGAGGCTCTGGAGGTAGATCCAGGCCCACCACCAGTCTGCAAAGACGCTGGGTGGTATCAGGGCATTGTAAAGATGATTGCCTGTGAATGAGGAGAAGCACGGAGAGCTAAACTTCGGTTTTAGCTCTGTGCAGATCCGAATCTACAAATCGGACGCCAGGCAGACTGAATGCCACCAGGAAATAGAGGTAGCTCTGGCCTCTGAGATAGAGGAACCAGAAAAGGACCCCGAGGTCGACGACTGTGAGTCGGTGATGTCCGACGGGTCCTTATTACGGGGGCTTAGCGAGCTATGTCGGTAGAGTGCTGACTCCGCTGATGACAACGACGACATGGACGCTAACCAAACGGTGATGGAGGTCAAACCGCAAGATGTCTCTGAGAATCTTGCACATAAACCTCCATCACTGTAAAGCAGCAACCGCTGCCCTAATGCTTCGCCTGTCTGGGGGCGAAGTCGACCTTGTGCTGATCCAGGAACCTTGGATTGTATCCAACAAGGTGTCCGGGCTCAGCACACCGAAATATAGGCTGTTTGCAGCCCAAGAAGAAGCACCCTAGCGTATTTTTGCTCTATAATTATAGCGATGGCGATACAACATCGGTTACTCTGGAGCTCCAGAGCAAACCGGTGCGGATAGCGTCCGCCTATATGGCTTATGTCGTCATGGACTCACTTCCGGGTCACAAGCTCCAAAATCTGGTCAAGGATAGCGACGATCTGGGCACTGGCCTACTGATCGGCTGCAATGCAAATGGTGAGCACCATGGAAAGGGGTGAGTTACTCTTTGAATATCTTCTCACCACTAATTTAGCAATTTGTAACCGGGGAAATGACCCCACGTTTATAATCAGAGATAGAGAAAAGGTCATCGACCTAATCCTAGTCTCACATTTTCTATTTGACCAAGTCATTAATTGGGAAGTCTCGAGAGAGCACTCCTTCTCTGACCATAGATACATTGGAACACAACTATCTGTCTCTACTCCAGCCCCAGTAAAGTTCAAAAACCCGCGTAGAACAAACTGGAAATCTTTTAAAACAAAACTGTCGAAAGCCCTTTTATTTATTTATTTATTTATTTATTTATTTATTTGAGGGGTACAACTACGTACAGTTGACATTATATTATAAAAAAGTACATATAAATTATTTAGAAAAGAAAATAGAGCGAGGGAATTGATATGAACTAATCCGCGTCTCTAGCCCGATGGGTGAACTTTTTAATGATATGCACCAACTCACATCAAGAACTGGCCAGAAACTTGGATTTACAATATTAAAATTGAAAAAAGGAAGCAAGACAAAAATTAAACATTATATCGCAAAAAAAGCCAATGGATCACCATTGCCCAAATGGGTGACTCATAATATAGGATTGGTCAAGGATGCTCGAAGTGGCAAGTCAAGGTGACTTAAGATAGAAGAAGTGATAGATTGAATAGACCGTTCGAAAGAGAGGAAATTGTAAAAGTTATTATAGTTAGAGCATAAGACACGGAAAGGATCGTGCAAAGCATAATTAGATCTACAAAATTGTAAGGCTAAGGGTCGAAAATTACGAGTTACTCTGGATGGTATGACCAAAGTAACTTTGCTAAGGAGTACATTGGAATCGATAAGACCGAGTAACAGTTTATGCAAGAATAACACGCCGTGGCATGTTCTGCGATGATTTAAGGAAGGCAATTTTATAAGGCGAAGTCTATCAGAATATGGCGGCAGTCGGATATTTGGGTCCCAGTTTAAGCCACGAAGTGCAAAAAGGAGAAATAGCTTTTGTACGGACTCAATCATGTCCTGATAAAGGTGGTATTGAGGGCTCCAAACGCAGGAACAATATTCCAAAATTGGACGGACAAGAGAAATATAAAGAAGTTTGGTTGTGTAAGGGTCGTTAAACTCTTTAGACCAACGCTTAATAAAAGCAAGAACACCTCTAGCCTTATTCACGATGTTGCAAATATGGTTATTAAATTTAAGGTTATGATCAAACAAAACACCAAGGTCAGACACACTCTTGATGCGTTCTAAGGTAGAAGATTCTAAAGAGTAAGTAGCCAAATAAGGAGCAGAACGATAAAATGTCATAACGTTACATTTTGTCTTGTTGAGAAAGAGTTGGTTGATATTGCACCAAGATTGCATGTTATCAAAATCATGCTGAAGAAGTAAGTACTTATTATTATCGGAGTAGGACATACAGAGTTTAACATCATCCGCATACATAAGAATGTGAGAAGATGAGATTACCTGAGGGAGATCATTTAAAAATAAGTTAAAAAGAAGAGGGCCTAGATGGCTACCTTGAGGTACCCCTGACGTGACCATAATTTCTGTAGATTCGCAGCCTTTAAAAACTACCTTCTGGACTCGGTTGGATAAATATCACGATATCCAATTTAAAAGACAAGACGGAAACCCCAGACGAGACAGTTTAACAAGTAGAAGACTATGGTTTACCGAGTCAAATGCTTTACTAAAGTCAGTATAAATGACATCAGTTTGTTTTTTTTCCGTAAAACCAAGATTAATAAGAGACGAATGTTCTAAAAGGTTAGTAGAAGTGGACCGACGTTTTACAAACCCATGTTGGGAATCCGACATTAAAGAACGACAGTAGTGTTGCAATTGTGAAGTTACAATCCTTTCAAAAACTTTTGGAATTGATGAAAGCTTGGCAATACCGCGGTAGTTCTCAATGTTGGACTTGGAAACTTTTTTGTGAATAGGGATAATAAAGGATTCATTCCAGATGGCCGGAAGATAAGAATATTTTAATGAAGTGCGGAAAAGAACAGATAAAGGTGTAGAAAGAGAGTGAGCACAATGCTTTAAGACGCAACTAGGAATGGCATCGGGGCCAGGGGAGAAGGATGATTTAATGGACAGTAGGGATTGTAAAACGTCGGTTTCAAAGATTTCTGGATAAGCAATAAGATTTGAATGTGGTAGGTTATAGGGATAGTTAAGGTCTATGCAATTAGGGTTGACAGAATAGGTAGTTTGAAAAAATTTCGCAAACAGGTCGGCGATTTCAGAATTGTTAGTAGAGCTTTCATTTTTGAAATATAGCGATGAAGGAAATAAGGAAGATTTACGTTTAGAATTAACAAAAGAAAAAAATTTTTTAGGATCACTACAGAAGTTAAGCCGACAGCGGGAAAGATAATTATTGTAGCAAATTCTGTTAAGAAGGACGAACTTGCTGCGTAAAATAGAAAACTTATAAAAGTCGACAGGAGATCCAGATTTCTTAAATTTTTTGTAAGAAGAAGACTTGCGATTTTTTAAAGAGGACAGACTAGTAGTAAACCAAGGCGGCTTTAAAGAAGGAGCCGGGACAGAATAAGGGACAAAGAGATCAAAAGCAGCGTATAAAACCCGATAGAAATTGGAAATGGATAAGTCAAGGTCATTAGTAGTCAACAAAGGCAACCAGTTAACTTCGGACAAAAATTTATTAAGACCGACAAAATTAGACTTGCGAAAGCAGCGATACCGAAGAGCGTGAGCATGTGGCTGATTTCGGTAGAGACCATTAAATTTTAAAGAGATTTGTAATGTCGGATGGTACGGATCCTCGGGTACGGAGAGCGGACAGACCCTAGAAACTTCAAAATCAGAATTATCATTGACAAAAACGAGGTCAAGCATTCTATTTGAGCAATTATGTATAAAATTTATTTGGCTGAGAGAGATATCAATCAGTCCGGTAACAAACTCATGATTACCAGATGGAAAAAGAAAACTAGAATTGACTGAACTAAGCCAATATAATGTAGGCAGATTAAAGTCGCCTAAGACAACAATTTGATCCAGAGTACCAACAGAATCAGCCACCATACGAATGGCAGTGAGATGATTCTGATATACACTCAAGTCGGAGCAAGGAGGTATATAGGAACAAGTAAAATAGATTAAAAAACACTTTTACCGCAATGAACTCAATGCCTATTGGAAAATTTAGAGATAGTAAATGAGATTCTAAGGCTACATTTACAGCAATGAGTACACCACCACCACGACCGGGAGACCGGTCAAGCCTGTAGGTTACATAGGAGCTAACAAAAATCTCAAAATCATAGACAGACGCATTAAGCCAGGTTTCAGAGAAAGCAATAATATCAGAATCGAAATTTACGCTATTGGTGAAAAGTCTACTAAGTTTAGAGAGGAGACCACGAACATTCTGATATTGAATGGTAAGAACAGAATTTAGTTTTTTGAAGCTGTGTTAACTACACTTATAGAGGAAGCTACATTAGATGCTAAAGTCTTTTTAGGTTTTCTAATAAACTCATGCACTAAAGTATGAGTAGGCCAGAATGAAGGATTAAGTATAGCAGAAAAGAGAGAATCAGGGACACTAATCTTAAACGAAGAGATATCGCGCTTATACTTAAAATTGAACTTAAATACTTCAATTTCATTTGGAGAAATATTAAGCTTCTCGCAAACGAATTGATTAATGCAATTTTCAGTTGCCGATGGCATTAGCCTGGAGACCAAGATTGTCTTTTTAGGAGCCACTCCTACCAATGAGTCCGAGGGGTCAGCAGTTGGCGGGGCGGCAGGTATAGGGACTCCACTCAAAATGATGACAGAGGACGGCGCATCAGTCACGCTGTTAGTGGCGCAGTTCATAGTGGCAGACTCGACAGAAACGGTAGGAGCTGTAGAAGCTACAGTCAAACTAGCGCCAGTGTCAACAGCAACAGCACTAGCCGTGTCACTAGCAGCGGCTGAAGGAACTAGTATAGGTCCTTCCAACCCTCCCTGAGATGACTACTGCTGCAAAGGACGAACTTGAGTATCTCATTAAAACTTTCACTGAAGTGTGTAACAAGTCCTTTAAATCATCTTGTCCAACAAGCAAGCCGAGAGGCAACAGGAGACCACCTTGGTGGAAACCTGAGATGGATGCTCTTAGGTCGTGCTGTCGGACACTTTTCAACAAAGCAAAAAGACTAAACTGTGACCAAAGTTGGTCAGACTACAAACAAAGTTTAGCTCGATACAAAGATTAATCAGGAGAGCAAAGCGAGATGAGTGGAGGAGATTCTGCTCAGAAATCGAATCCTCATCAGAAGCTGCAAGACTCCTTAAAATACTCTCAAAATCGCCCACAAATCTAGGCTACCTCAAGAAACCAGATAGCTCCTGGATAATTTCTAGCGAGGAGTCTTTAAAGTTACTCCTGGATACGCACTTTCCAGGCAATACTACAGTTGCTCCTCAGAGTAATTCTTGTTACCTTCCGGTAAAAGTATTGGAGGATGTAATAACAGAGTACAACATAAAATGGGCTATAAACAGCTTTGACCCTTACAAATCTCCAGGTCCCGACGGGCTTATACCAGCCCAGTTGCAGTACGGGGGGGACCTGGCAGTCTCGTAGATAAAAGTCATTTTCACTAATATCATTGCGTTAGGCCAAATTCCAACTTCTTGGCTAACGCCTAAAGTGGTCTTTATATCCAAGGCGGGTAAAGCATCACACACAGTCCCAAAAGACCTCAGACCCATAAGCTTGTCTTCGTTCCTGTTAAAGACTTTGGAAAGGTTGATTGGTCTATATAGAGCCACTATAGAGGCTTTCGCCTCTTTTATGGAACGTCGCTGTCAACATGCTGCTACGTCGCGAAGTGGCACGGCAGCCGCAAAAGCGTTGCAAAAATCGATTTTGCGATGTAACCATTTTTTAAATGTAATACATGCATCTGATTTAGAATTTCCCAGGGATGAAGAAAATACAAATTTTATTCAATTCGGATGAATAGTTTAGTTGCTACAAAGTGGAGTATATTTTCAACTTAAAAAAAATTGAAATTTTTTGAATAAAACTTCATGTTTAAGATTGTTGTTGAATCATTTTATGTATATATATCTTAATATCATTATAATGTATCTTATCAGAGAGTACCAAATAGACAGAGGCGAAAATTCTCTCCGAGTTCGAAAGTGCCGTTGAAACTTTATCCAACGACTTGGGCTCGTCTGGTGTAAAAGCAAAATCAAACACAAAATAAAGTCACGCACCAACAACAAGCAACAGCAATGGTAGACGAATGAATGGCAAAAGCAAAAGGCAGCGTTGGCTCTTGGCTCGGTCTGTGTTGTGTTGTGATGTTTGTCCGGTGACTTGGGCTCGGCCAAAGCAAAGCGATATGAAGCATTGGTTGTCGCTGCTTTTGTGTTGATGTTTATGCACTGACGTAGGAGCATTTTAGTTTTTATAAGAATTTTATATAAATGTAGAATGGAGAATAAAAAGGAGCCTTAAATTATTTTCTTTATAATTTTTAATTAAATCAACTAAATTTTTTCCTTAATGCTAAGTTATTTATAACATTAGTTTTCGTTTAGTCGGTGTTAAAAGTATCAAAAAAATACAAATTACATTTTTTGTTTGCATTCTTCATTGAAAATAGTATGTGTCTAAACTGTAATGTGTTTCCATAACTAAAAGTATTGTTACTTCATATACATACATTACTTGTTTTAGTTTAGATTTTTGGGAAGGCAAATTCAATTTTGACAAAGCAAAGGAAAGGATATTTTACCGGCGGCTATCGCTTTGCCATGCAAGTAGGCGGCGATGAACAAAAGTGGCGTTTGCAAGCGGCTTATTCGTTTCGATTGCTAGAAAACTATTAATCCTAGGGAAGTGATAGTGGACTCATTTTGTAGATCATTTCATATACTTCCATAGAGTACTTGGATATTCTTGCGAAAGTCCCACCAATTTTGCGGTAGGAGCACATTTTTTGAAAAACACCAAAAACTATTTCCACTTTTTTAACTTTGATTAGTCATTGTGCCTGAACCAATTAATCAATCACATTGATTTGAGTTTTATTTGAAAAATTAATATATTTTACTGATAATAATTTTTATTAAAAAAACATAAATAAATCTAACTGTAATAGCAAAACAATATTATGTAATAATCACACTAACCATGCATTTGAAGTTGTGAATATGCATAACGCAATTAAATATTTTAAAACTTCATTACAATTTTTGGGCTCATTGAGAAAAAAAGCAAACAATTATTTTATTTTTTTTTGCATTGTTGCACCAAATCAGTTTCTAAGCAAATGCAACTTGCAATTAAAAAAATGCATTTCCCTAAAATTGTCATATAAAATGATTAAAAGTTGATTTTGTAAAATGGCCAAAAATAAATTGCAAACTAATTAAATAGCGAAGAAGAAAGAAGTCAAAAATTATGATTAGCCAAGGCCGGCAGCCCAAAGATATTATAAACTCTAGGAAGTGTGGTTGGCAGGCAGAGTTAAAAAGGAAAATCTAAAAATAGCCCATACAATTCTCGTGTTCTTGCATTTGAACTCGGCTCTAAACTTCGTTGTTGGTTGTCGGCAATGTTCATAAATTCAGCCGCAACCAAATTTGTAAATTTTAAGTTTCTGAGCATTCATACCCTTTCTCAATATGTGGCTGCTATGACACTTTGCAATCGCGTTTGCTTTACACTAACAAATGCATGCATAAATGGCGAAAAATACGAAGAGTATTTTGCTATCGCCTTCCATTCTGCTGAACGGTTTTGCATTGCGGCGCACAGAAACACAAGTAATTTTTAGCCGAAACAAAACAGACTTTTGGTCAGAGCGTTGTCATTAATAGCTGCAAGTTATTAGGCCACTGTCGCTAGAACTGTTTTTTTTACCAATTATTTTTTAATAAAGTTTAAAACAGTAATGACAATAACTTGTCGTGAGTTGTAGAAATATGAATGATGATTTATATAAAAAATGTTAAATGATGATGATAAAAAATTAATAAAAGAAAGAATTGATCATTGTTCCATTGGTTTAAAATATTAATATTTTTAATAATAATATTATATTAATATTTTTTAAAGTAAATGCTTAAAATAAGCGATGTCTTAATACTTTGTATGCCTCACTGAAAAAAAAAAATTAATAAATGTACAAAAGAAACAATATTTACAATATTACAAACTTTGCACAACGAAATTTCCTTATATTAATAAAACTATTTTGAAAGAAATATAAAATCAAATAAAATGTCAAAATTAAAATTGAAAACTAAATAGTTAATATATAATAGCAAAGAATATACATACATATGTAGAACTACACAAAAAAGTTTACTTTGCTTGAATTTATACATTTGCTTGGACATGAAACTTAGCAAATGGAATTCGCGCAGTGGCAATGGCCTAGTGGAATGAGTGTTCGACTCAGACTCTAATGTGTCGAGGTTCGGTTCTTAGAGATGGATGTTAGATTCTATATGATTTTTTTTTTTAATTTTCCATAATTTCTGTTCTTTTTCTATTAAATATATATTTTTTTATTGTCATAAGAAAATTAATGTTTCATTTTCGACAAATGTTTTCCCAATGACAATATACATACTAAGATGTGTATGCAAAATTTGTTCAGCTCTATGGCGCGGGCAGTGAGAGCACAAACAGCCAAATTCTTAAATTTTTACTTTTTGAGCCTTCATACCCATTCGAAGCCCACCCGTACCAACAAGCGCTAAAATGAATTTGTATTCTATGTAGTTCTTTCTACATTCTTTGATAATATTTAAATAATATTTATTATATTTATATTTAAATAAAAAAAAAAATTGTTTCGTTGCGTTATTATTAACATATTAATGAAATAAAATTAAAATATTTTGCCAAATATCATCTATAAACCAGCATGCATACAGACAAATTTCCCATAAACTGTCTGAAATGGACATACTCCAGGAAAAAGCATGTACCAATGCTGCCTTGCAATTCAAAATGAACCGATATACGCTGCGGCGCTGCAAATAATGTAAAAGCAGAAACGAAAAATAATAGCAAAAGGGTAAATAAACAAAACGCAAATCCACTTCGAATTTGGTTTCGTTTGCTTTGCATTGTGTTTGCGAGCCCTCGTCAGTGATAAACTTTTAAAATTTTCGAACTCGGAGAGAATTTTCGCCTCTGTCTATTTGGAACTCTCTGCCATGGTATAATAAGTAAGGTAGAGTAAGTTTGCCGAACTCGGGGCCATAAATTTTGTGAGAGCAAAAAAATGCGAGAGAGAGAGAAGCAACGTACAAGCTGACGCATACACACTGACACTCGTTTATATATCTATGCATGCTTCAATTTGAACAAACCAAGTGCATAAGCTGAAACTAAATGAAAAACAGTGAATTTGTGAAAACAAATTTTATTTTTTCAATGAAAATATAATTACACCTAGCCCTCGCTTAACACGAACTCATTTAACACGAACTCGGTCTTACACGATTATAAATTTGTTCCCTTTCCTCTTTTATCACGCTGAAAACCTCGATCTAGCACGATTGAAAAATATCAATTTTTTTTTTTCGATTGATGCGTGAGAATTTTTTGTGTACGCATGAAATGCTTGCAGAAAAAGGGCAATCCCATTTTAACACTGTCAGTCCCTTTAAGCCAGCGAATCATTCAGGAAAAGGCGCTCAGAATTTATGAACTGATCAAGCAAAATGGAGAACCCTCTTCCAGCACAGATTTTGTTGCTAGTAATGGGTGGCTTGATAAATTTGGCCACATATCCACGAGAAATTCAAGGATTCATTGATGAAGAGGAATTCTTGCCTGACCAACTTTTCAATGCTGACGAAACTGGGCTTTGGTGGAAAAAAATGCCAAGTTGAACTTTTTTATCAAAGAAAGAAAAAGTGGCACCCGGATTGAAGGCACAAAAAGATCGTTTTACACTTCTCCTGTGTAGTAATGCATCAGGCGACTTTCAAGTAAAGCCAATGCTTGTTTATAAGTCCATGAATCCTCGTGCATTTAAAGGCGTAGAGAAGAGTACATTACCCGTTTACTGGAAAGCAAATTCCAAAGCTTGGGTTACTGCAGAATTATTTAAAAACTGGTTTTTTAATTGCTTTGCACCTGAAGTAGAAAAATATTTGAAAAAGAAAAATTTACACTTTAAAGCTCTCTTGTTATTGGACAATGCCCCAGGTCATCCAAAAAATTTAATCCATCCGAATATCAAAATAAAATTTCTTCCACCTAATACATTAAATTTAATTAATTATTAAAGATTGCCTTGAATTGGTTATTTTATCATTAAAAGAGCTTAAGCAGTCGACATTGAACGGATGTTGGAAAAAATTATGGCCAGCGGTTGTTAAAAACGACAAACTTCAATTGCCACAAAGTGAACTCCGTGAAATATTAGAATTTGCTCATTTAATTGAAGGTGAAGGATTCGAAGACATGACTACTAATGATGTGCAAGAGTTGTTTGAAGATAACGGCATGGATGACGAACTATTACTTGAAATTGCTGTGAATGAAGCAAACAATTCAATTTCAGAAGAAACCAGCTCTGAAGAAACCGAACCAATAAATGGTTTAACAATAGAAAAACTTCAAGAAGGATTCGCATATGCTAGCAGCTTGGAATCGTGCTTTGTAAATTCTGATCCCCTCATTGAAAGACGTTTAAAGTTTAAAAGAGAGTTGGAAAAAATTCTTTTACCTTATAGGGAGTGTTACAAGGAAGCTTTAAAAGCTACTAAACAAAGCAAAATGACTGATTTTTTATCATCCAAGAGGAGCCACCACAAAAAAAACATGTTTAGATTTTAATGCCGTCGAATGGATCTCAACTTTTATGTTTACTTGAAATGAAAATTTTTGTTTTTTTAATAAGCTTTATCTGTTATTTTTTTAGTTAATTTTAAGAAGGTTTCGAAACTTTAATAAAAACAACGCATACTTGAACTAAAACAATTTTTTTTTTTGAGTTTGTGTAAATTTGAGAACGTAACCCCTTATTTTGTACTGATTCCATGTCTCGTTTAACACGATTTCGCTTAACACGAGGTTTTCTAGGAACGCAACCCTCGTGTTAAGCGAGGGCTAGGTGTATTATTAATTATTTGAACTGAAATACTATGACCCACAATACATACAACAACAGCTCTTGCGTTTATATACATACATACAAACATACAATAAAAAAATGGCGTACGTTAAAGTCGGGCGCGGACGACTTTGGGATACCCTGTACCACTACATTGTAATCAAGTCCGATATATTACTTACGAACACTAAAAAAAATTCTTTGCCAAATTCAGTTACAATATTTTTATAAACAAACGAAACACAACTAATTTTGTTCAAAAAACGATTTTTTGACCGATTGGTCCTATGGGAGCTATATGATATAGTCAACCGATTTTGATCAAATTTGGTATAGTGCTTGGAAACTCTAAAAAACTTCTTAATGCCAAATTTGGTTACAATATTTGCACAAACAAACGAAACACAACGAGTTTTGTACAAAAAACAAATTTTCGACCGATCGATCCTATGGGACCTATATGATATAGTCAACCGATTTTGATAAAATTTGGTACAGTGCTGGGGGTTTCTAAAAAACTTCCGATTGCCAAATTTGGTTATGATATCTTCATAAGCAAACGAATTATCCATCTA
Organism: Chymomyza fuscimana; assembly: GCA_949987675.1. Taxonomy (NCBI): domain Eukaryota; kingdom Metazoa; phylum Arthropoda; class Insecta; order Diptera; family Drosophilidae; genus Chymomyza; species Chymomyza fuscimana. Next base: position 33,493,110 of record OX465089.1, read on the forward strand.
AAACTTTTGCTTTTTTTCGAGGTCCTCTGAAACACCCCTATGGGAGCTATATAATGTAGTCCCGATATCAAAAAAATAAAATAAACTTGTCTCCTATGGATTAATAAGGGATCTTATCTGAAAGTTTGGTTGCTCTAGCTCTTACCATCTCTGAGATCTAGGCGTTCATACGGACAGACGGTCAGACGGACAGACGGACAGACGGACATGGGTATATCGACTTCTCTAGTCACCCTGATCATACTTTAGGTAACTTTGGGGGGTCTCTGTACGTTACATACATTTTCGGCTTGCACAAACACAATCGGGGGTGCCACAGAAATCGTTAACGCTTTTGGCAACGTTTTGAAACCAAATCGTTAAAAGGTGCCACACAAATCTTAAAGATTTCATTTTTCGAACAATTAATTTCGAATGTTTACGCTTTTGCAAGAATGGCAGCAAAGGGATGCTACCTTGCAAAAATTATTTTAGAACATTTAGAAACTCATTTAAATAAATGTTTATTAACAGTGATCCAATAAAGTTTATTCTTTATTACATTAAGCGATAATTTTCAGCATGTTTTGCATCATTTTAATTTCCATTTGTACAAAATAAATTTAAATAAAGTTTGAATATTTGTACCGCCCAATACAAGAGTTTGTATGGCAACCCTACGGGTCAACAGCTGTCCTCAGCGTAGTGAATGGCAAATTTCGTTTGTTTACATTTGCAAATTTGCACGAAAATAGTAAATAATTTTTAAAATGCCACTTGCGGGATTTCTAGCCATTGATGCCTTAAAAAAAACACATATGGACGAAGAAAAGGTGGAGCGAAGGTGTCGAAGAACCTCTAGATAGCTTCAAGGCTGTCATACAGTCCAGCAAAGAAACACACACACGCAAATGCTAGTGAAAATTGTAATGCTAATTGTGTCCTTGCAGTAGATGGATTTAGTATTTTCGATGCACTCGCCAATTATTTAAAACGACGCTTTTATTTATTGAATATATTACTTCATTTATTAAAATCATTTGCTGTTGTGGCTTTTTTCTCCTTAGGTTGCGCTACTGATATTTTAATTTTAAACCTAAACTGCTAAATTATTGACTTCACAACCTTGCCTAGCAAGCCGTACATTGCCACCTTAGGAGAAAAAGGTGCACAGCAATTATTTATTTAATTTTGCATTAAATTCGGCGCACTTCATAACGACAAATTAGTTAAAATAAAAAAAGCAATTTTTTAACTTTCATTTAACATCAAAAACATCTATTAATATGCTAAAATAATCACTTCGAATTATTATTATTTAGAACAGCAACTAGGTGGCAACTCCTTGCCACGAAAAGATTTTGCACGTTGACACAGAATGGCAAATGTACCAAGGATTTTAATAAAGATTTCGCAAAAATGAAAATCATGAATTAAAACATTAAATTTGTCAAAACACAAAGATACAGAAAACACAGAAATTAAATACACTTTCCAAATAAGTAATACTTTCATTGAATAAATTAGTTTTTATTGGTGAATTTAATCAAATCTCAAGCAATTTTGTCGAAGATTTTGAAACCGTTGCGAATCATGTCTGTGGCACCAAGAATCGGAATGTCAACGAAATTGCAACGAAATGGTTTTCTGTGGCACCCCCGAATATACCCTTTGTACCATACGGTACAGGGTATAAAAACACGCGCAGCGACAGCCGATACAACCTACCTCATAGACATTCGCAACGAGAATGAAAAATATGGCCCCAGCAAAGAGAACGACGCGGCAATCTTACTCTACCTTACTTATTATACCATGATCACTGACGAGGGCTCGCATTCACAATGCAAAGCAAACGAAACCAAATTCGAAGTGGATTTGCTTTTTGTTTATTTACCCTTTTGCTATAGGTTTTTCACTTCAAATTAAAGTTTTTTCATTTCAAATTAAATTTTTTTCATTTCAAATTCAAGTTTTTTTTATTTCAAATTAAAGTTTTTTCATTTCAAATTCATATATTTTCATTTCAAATTCAATTTTTTTCATTTCAAATTCAATTCGAATATTTAAAACTGAAGAAACTACACAAGTATTTTTATATAAACAAAACAAAAGAAAAAAATTACAAAAATTGAAATTCATAACTATATAGGTTTTTCACTATATATAAGAAATATATATAAAATATATAATATTTAATGTAGTGGTTGTCCAACTGCTGCCAAAGGCAATTTCATTGACATATGCAGATAATAATTGTTGCGATCGTTCGGGGTAACTGTTGCCACTGATGTTTGGATTACAGTTTCTAAATTGATATTATTTTGTGGATCTGCCAACAAACTTCTCGCTGAAAATTTGACCTTTGAGAAAACCTTTTCAATTGGATTTAACATCGGCGAGTATGGAGAAAGAAAAACGATAGTGTGAGTTGTTTCACTAATTTTTTCATGTACTTCACGGGTTTTGTGGATGGTACAATTATCTAAAACTAGCCAAGCCCCTGTGATGTTCTCAGCAGCCAGTTTGTCAAGTAATTCATCAAGAAATGTTATGAAAATATTTGAATTATGTATAATACCATTTAAGTTCATAGCCGCTATGAGGGAAACATTTCGTCCTCTGACAGTTGGTACCATTACATGAGCATCAGTATTTATTTTTGATCTTGCCTTGGTTCTGCGAAGATGGCAGTTGAAACCGGATTCATCTATAAAAACTATTTTATCCCGTGTCTGTGGTGCATTCTGCGAAAAATTAACGGCATATGCTTTACGTAGTTCAATCGTGTTTATACTATTCATGCGGTCCAAATTGATTGTAGCCGTTTTTAATGTTATTCTTAAGGTTTTCAATGCCTTAAAAATAGTCGTTGAGCACAGACTGACGTTTTTGGTTTCAAATATCTTCGTTTTTATTTGTTTTAATGTAAAACATGGATTTTCTTCTATTAATTTTTCAATTTCATTTAATATTGCATCAGTCAATTTAATGCTTCTTGTACCACCACGACATCTTTCAACAATTTTCATGCCATCTTTTTTGTACCTATTTATTATCGACATGGCGGTATTTTTCTTAATTCCAGCTATTTCACTTGCCTCGATGATGGTTTTTCCTTCTTCATAGCATTTTATCAATATCTGCTTTTTGTCTATGCTAGTTTTACAGTATGGTTGTCTATGATATCCGCTAGCACGAACAACCAAGTTAGATGAAGATCCAGCGTTGCTATCATCAGATGATTCTACTGGTGGGTGAATGCGCTGATAATTACGTCTATTGGGACGAATAACAGGACTTGAATCTCTGGATGAAGTGCTTTCAATTTCGTTGTTTAATTCCGTATTCATATATTACGGTTGTTTATGAATCGAATAATATTAAATACTGACAAAATCAGAGCTCGTAAAATATGCTCAACCAATTTTTTCTATGCTGTCTGCTCACCAAAAAGACATAAAAAATGAAACAGACTCGCTCACGCTCTCAACAGAACACGTATTACTGTTATTCTCGTGTTTTCTGTTCATGCTGAACACTTTCACTTTCAGTAAATTTTGCTGATCGAAGTGTCTCAAGTGAACGAATGCATAAAGTGAGCGACAAAATACTCTCGTTGGTTGAGCAATGAGCGCGTTGAAAACAAACGAAATTGAAGTGTTTTTTCGATTCCGTTTTCCGCAAGCAACATGCGAGAAATTTAAGCCTATCATTTTTCTTAAAAATACTTAGTTTTTTCACTTTATATAAAATGAAAATTGAATTTGAAATGAAAAAACTTGAATTTGAAATGAAAAAAATTTAATTTGAAATGAAAAAACTTTAATTTGAAGTGAAAAACCTATATTATTTTTCGTTTCTGCTTTTACATTATTTGCAGCGCCGCAGCGTATATCGGTTCATTTTGAATTGCAAGGCAGCATTGGTACATGCTTTTTCCTGGAGTATGTCCATTTCAGACAGTTTATGGGAAATTTGTCTGTATGCATGCTGGTTTATAGATGATATTTGGCAAAATAATTTTATTTCATTAATATGTTAATAATAACGCAACGAAACAATTTTTTTTTTTATTTAAATATAAATATAATAAATATTATTTAAATATTATCAAAGAATGTAGAAAGAACTACATAGAATACAAATTCATTTTAGCGCTTGTTGGTACGGGTGGGCTTAGAAAGGGTATGAAGGCTCAAAAAGTAAAAATTTAAGAATTTGGCTGTTTGTGCTCTCACTGCCCGCGCCATAGAGCTGAACAAATTTTGCATACACATCTTAGTATGTATATTGTCATTGGGAAAACATTTGTCGAAAATGAAACATTAATTTTCTTATGACAATAAAAAAATATATATTTAATAGAAAAAGAACAGAAATTATGGAAAATTAAAAAAAAAAATCATATAGAATCTAACATCCATCTCTAAGAACCGAACCTCGACACATTAGAGTCTGAGTCGAACACTCATTCCACTAGGCCATTGCCACTGCGCGAATTCCATTTGCTAAGTTTCATGTCCAAGCAAATGTATAAATTCAAGCAAAGTAAACTTTTTTGTGTAGTTCTACATATGTATGTATATTCTTTGCTATTATATATTAACTATTTAGTTTTCAATTTTAATTTTGACATTTTATTTGATTTTATATTTCTTTCAAAATAGTTTTATTAATATACGGAAATTTCGTTGTGCAAAGTTTGTAATATTGTAAATATTGTTTCTTTTGTACATTTTTTTTTTTTTGTTTTTTTTTCAGTGAGACATACAAAGTATTAAGAAATCGCTTATTTTAAGCATTTACTTTAAAAAATATTAATATAATATTATTATTAAAAATATTAATATTTTAAACCAATGGAACAATGATCAATTCTCCCACTCCTCTTTGAACATTTTTCCCTAGTTAAATTCAATACTTTGCGCAGCGACCTACTCATGCAGACAACTAAACATCAAGTGATTTTGTGTTTTTTGCCACACAGCACAAAAGCGACGGCAAACTAATGCTAGAGCGCTTTAGCGTTGACAGAGCAAGCACGCTCTCTAAGCAAGAGCCGAAGTCATGAACAAGCAACTTCGTGTCTGTTGCTTTGCGTCGTCAGCGTCGAAATACGTCACAGCGGCAGAAAATGTTCAATACAAGCGCAAAAAAAAAAATGCATGTCTATTTTGCCGACCACTGCACATTGGGCCAGAAAGCCGATTTTTTGGCATAAATTCAAAAAATTCATAGAAACAAAATCGTTTTTTAACATTGCCATTTTGTAGTGCATACCCTAGTTATAAAAAATTCACAAATATTATTGATTTTATTGCAACCCTGAAGTTTTGGCAGCCCTTCAAAGTTACATGTTCGATCAGCTGCGCGTTGCAGTAAAAACGGCTCGAAAATTTTTGTCAACTTTACGAGCTTGTAAATTTAACAATTTTAAATAATAAGTTAATATTAATAATGGAAAATAAAGGTACGGGTATGTAGAATGTTTAGTTAAAAAGGTGTTTCATCATATTTGCTAATCTGTTATATATGTGTATTGTTTTGTGTTGTTCAAATTAGAGAAAAATTAACCAACTTGCCCGTCTATTATGGAACAAAAACTAAATTTCTGCAAGCTTGTGCAAAAAAGTATTAATGTAACATTAAAGTACAAAATATATACTAATTTACCCTTTTTATGCTTTTTGCGGCTTTTCGGGTATTGCCATTTTGTTGCTAAGGTTGAGTTCTGCTATGCAACGCTGCTCAATATCTGGAATGACAATAGTCGAAAGGCGTCCGATGTTTCGCGCTGGATATTTGATCAACTTCAAGACTACAACTTAAGCGCAGAGAAAAAATATGAAATTAACGCAAAAATAAAATACTTTGCTACTCATATTCAAAGAAACTTGCCAAAATGCGGCAGAAATTTGAAAACTTTTAAGGAAAAACATTCCAAGTGGCTATCGTCAAAAATGATTTTTTCATTCGATAGCTTAGGTTCCACATCTTCAACCAAGCCTATAAAGTATAGGATATGGGATTACATGTAGATAAGCCAAAACAGAATGGGAGTGAAAACACGAACGACGGCAATACAGCGAGGAGAGCATTTTCAAATTTTAAACGCTTTCACAATATTTGAATTTCTATTTCATATCAACTTCCAATTAATGTGCATAAATTCAAAGAGTATTGTCAGAAAACTTTATCATTGTATATGTCCATATATCCGTGGTTTCCGATGTCGGCAACTGCACATAAAGTTTTGATACACGGTTACCAAATTATACAAACATCAGTATTGCCAATAGTTTGTCTTGGAGAAAATGCGTCAGAAGCACGCAACAAATATTACAAAAGAATAAATTGGCATAAATAAAACTAAATTATAAATATATATTTATAAATCGCGTCATTAATAGTGCATTAGTAAAAAAATCGCAACCAGCAAAAATTCACCTAATATGGGCGGTGGGAGTGGGCGTGGTCGGATCGGTCTGAAATTTATCTCAGTTCTTATATATGTCATTACAATCAACTACACCAAATTTCATGTCTGTAACTTTATTTTTCGAATTTATGCCAAAAATTTGGCTTTCTGGCCCAATGTGCACTGGTGTAAAGCAAACGCGATTGCAAAGTGTCATAGCAGCCACATATTGAGAAAGGGTATGAATCAAGGAGTATCAAACTAATAGAGACGAACACTCGCATAAAAAGTACTCGGTGGCGCAGAAAATCATGACGGTTTCAGCGTTTACATTTGAGTTGCTTTTGTGTGCGTTTGTGAAACGAATAGAATGAAAGAAAATGTAGGCAGTCAGCTGTTGGCTGCCGTTTTTGTTTTGATCTCGTCTGCTTATTCAAATTCGCAAATGTGTGCTGTTGTGAGTTTGATACTCCTTGGGTATGAATGCTCAGAAACTAAAAATTTACAATTTTGGCTGCGGCTGAATTTATGAACATTGCCGACAGCCAACAACGAAGTTTAGAGCCGAGTTCAATTGCAAGAACACGAGAATTGTATGGGCTATTTTTAGATTTTCCTTTTTAACTCTGCCCGCCAACCACACTTCATAGAGTTTATAATATCTTTGGGCTGCCGGCCTTGGCTAATCATAATTTTTGACTTCTTTCTTCTTCGCTATTTAATTAGTTTGCAATTTATTTTTTGCCATTTTTTAAATCAACTTTTATTCATTTTATATGGCAATTTTAGGGAAATGCATTTTTTTAATTGCAAGTTGCATTTGCTTAGAAACTGATTTGGTGCAACAATGCTAAAAAAATAAAATAATTGTTTGCTTTTTTTCTCAATGAGCCCAAAAATTGTAATGAAGTTTTAAAATATTTAATTGCGTTATGCATATTCACAACTACAAATGCATAAAAAGAAAAACATAGCGCAGCTGCATTGTTTGTATTCAATTTTGTTTTTGCTTTTAAGTTTAAACCAACGCATTATGTTTAGCTAATGCTTAGCTATTGCTGATGCTGATTGTTCTTTACTACAATAAACAAAGAGTTTAAGCCTGAAAAAAATACTGAGTAGAAAACATCATCAGATTGTTTGGGACCCCAATTAAGTCCTAAACCAAATTTTCCAAAGGCAGTTGTTCTTTCCCGCCAAAAAGTGGTTGGTGTGATTATTACATAATATTGTTTTGCTATTACAGTTAGATTTATTTATGTTTTTTTAATAAAAATTATTATCAGTAAAATATAGAATTTTTCAAATAAGTCTCAAATCAAAGTGATTGATTAATTGGTTCAGGCACAATGACTATTCAAAGTTAAAAAAGTGGAAATAGTTTTTGGTGTTTTTCAAAACATCTGCTCCTACCGTAAAATTGGTGGGACTTTCGCAAGAATATCCAAGTACTCTATTGAAGTATATGAAATGATCTACAAAATGAGTTCTCTATTACTATCCTAGGATTAATAGTTTTCTAGCAATCGAACGAATAAACCACTTGCAAACGCCACTTTTGTTCATCGCCGCCTACTTGCGTGGCAAAGCAAATAGCCGCCGGCAAAATATCCTTTCCTTTGCTTTGTCAAAATTGAATTTGCCTTCCCTAAAATCTAAACTAAAACAAGTATGTATGTATATGAAGTAACAATACTTTTAGTTATGGAAACACATTACAGTTTAGACACATACTATTTTCAATGAAGAATGCAAACAAAAAATGTAATTTGTATTTTTTTGATACTTTTAACACCGACTAAACGAAAACTAATGTTATAAATAACTTAGCATTAATTAAAAAATTTAGTTAATTTAATTAAAAATTATAAAGAAAATAATTTTAGGCTCCTTTTTATTTATTTTTCAGTCAGGGTCAAGGCGATACATTCTAGATTTATATAAAATTCTTATCATTGATTGAACCAAAATGCGCCTAGGTCAGTGCATAAACATCAGCACAAAAGCAGCGACAACCAATACTTCATTCATATCGCTTTGCTTTGGCCGAGCCCAAGTCACCGGACAAACTTCACAACACAACACAGACCGAGCCAAGAGCCAATGCTGCCTTTTGCTTTTGCCATTCATTCGTCTACCATTGCTGTTGCTTGTTGTTGGAGCCTGACTTTATTTTGCGTTTGATTTTGCTTTTACACCAGACGAGCCCAAGTCGTTGGATAAAGTTTCAACGGCACTTTCGAACTCGGAGAGAATTTTCGCCTCTGTCTATTTGGTACTCTCTGTATTATAATAAAAAACATTGTTAAATTAAATTTATTGATTGAAATATAAAATTATGAACAAAAAAATATATCATCAAAATTTTGTTATAAAAGAAAAAAATATGTACATATTTTTTAATGGCAAAAAAAATCCAACTTCAAAACATATTGCGCTGCTCTCAGATATTGTATCACCATGCATGATTACTTATTTTAACGCCTGAACATTTTTCTTTCAACTACATTTTAATTCATTAAAATATCTCAATTGGTTTAGAAAATATGATTTTTGCAACGCTTTTTCGGCTTCCGTGCCACTGTGCGTCGCATAGAAGGAGGTGGCTGTAAAGTTGTTGCCTATGCGGACGATGTTGTTATTATGCTGAATGGAAAATTCCCACAATACCTTTGCGACCACCGCATGACCGTAAAACTTAGGGAAATGTCACTCTGGGCATTTGAAAACGGTCTAAGTGTTAACCCGGAAAAAACTGAACTTATACTCTTTTCGAGAAAGTATAAGATTCCAAATCTTATCTTTTAGTAACAGTGCAAGATACTTGGGGCTTGTACTAGATAAGAAATTGAGCTGGAATCTTAATATCGCAGAGAGAGTGCAAAAAGCGAATACAGCGCTTTTTGCCTGCAAGAGGAAAATAGGACTCAAATGGGGTATGTCCCCTCAAGTAGTTAGATGGATTTACACAGCCATAGTAAGACCAATACTTTTATATGGGGTATCTACCTAGTGGCCAGCCCTAAACTTTAAATCAAAACTTCAAGTACCAAACAAAGTACAAAGAACGGCACAAATGTGCATCACAGGTGACGCTTCGACACGCTTAAGCAAAGCACAGCTCTCATTCCGCAAACTTAACAAAGTCTGGCGATCGAACACATTGTCGCTTAACACCAAATTGAGGATTTTTAGAACGAGCGTTCTACCCATCCGTCTGTATGTATCGGAAACCTGGCTGGTATCAGATCGCATTGAAGGGAGACTGCAGGTCTTCGTCAACAAGTGCCTGCGGATCGTAAGTAGCATCTTTTGGCCAGCGACTATAACCAACGCAGACCTGCTGCAGCTAACAAACTCTGAGCCCATTAAAACCACCATTAAAAGGCGCAAGTGGAATTGGATAGGGCATACCCTGCGTAAAGACGACGACTGCTTAGCGAAGATGGCAGTCCAGTGGAACCCACAGGGCAGCAGACAGAGAGGACGTCCGCGTCATACATGGATCCCCACCATTCGCTCTGAAAGTGTCAGCGCGAGCTGCAAATTAGAGCCCCAGTAATTGACAGACACCGTTGGAGGGACTTCGTTTCCGCCCTATGCTCCTCCTAGGGGCGACTACTCGTAAATGCAAAGTTAAGCTCTACAGTAGTCTAGGAATACATATATATATATAATATACATAAAAGTTAACGCCACACATTGTATTTCTAAATACAAGCCACCTACTTCACTTACCCCTCCATAGTAACCCAACACAAACAACTTGACTCGAGTCATAAGAACATTGACTTATGTCGAGTTAGTAAAATCAAAGTCAGCCGAATGTCCGGTATCAATCAGTCCATACATCTATAGGACACAGCGAGCCTATACGTGAATAGGACCCGGACGCCCATACTTCAATAGGACACCGGGCGTCGCAAACGTTTGATCTCGTCAACCTAAACCATGAGAGCGACCAGCGAAGGCAGCAGCGCAGCCAGCAATGCAGCCAACAGCGACGACAACTTCAGACAGCGGCGTCAACACACATCCTCTATAAATAACTCTGTTAGTCGATTAAGCAGGGTCAGTCTGTCCCCAGTTTTTAGTCGAGTTGTTCAATAGTTTTAAGTTAGATTTAGTGAGAAAAATTATAAACTAAAATAAAAATTAATTTTTTTTAAAAGCGCCCGAGCCAACCTAAAGTACGAACCCTACTATCTTGTCTATGCCTGAGACAAGAGAAAAAACCCGCATAAACGCGAAGTCCACTATCTTCGAACAAGATAGTCGAGAAATATTTATTTATTTATTTATTTATTTATTTACCCTAATATTATAAATGTTCATTTAATAATTAATTACAAAACATAGAGTTTAGCCTTTACAGCTTTACAACTATAATATTTACATTTTAAGCATTAAGTCAAAATATTTGTTATATAATATTAAATAAAGATGGCGTACGTTAAAGTCGGGCGCGGACGACTTTGGGATACCCTGTACCACTGCTTGCAATAAAATCCGGTAAATTGCTTACGAACACCAAAAGACATTTGATTGCCAAATTAGATTATGATACCTTCATAAACAACCAAAAACAGACGAATTTTTAATCAAAAACTTTTTTTCGACCGATCGGCCCTATGGGAGCTATATGATATAGTCAACCGATTTTGATAAAATTTGGTACAGTCTTGAAGATCTCTAAAAAACTTCTGAATGCCAAATTTGGTTACAATATCTTCACAAACAAACGAAACACAACAAATTTTGTACAAAAAGCGTTTTTTTGACCGATTGGCCCTATGGGAGCTATATAATATAGTCAACCGATTTTGATCAAATTTGGTACAGTGTTGAACATCTCCAAAAAACTTCTGAATGCCAAATTTGGTTACAATATCTTCACAAACAAACGAAACACAACGAATTTTGTGCAAAAAACGTTTTTTTGCCCGATTGGCCCTATGGGAGCTATATGATATAGTCAACCGATTTTTATAAAATTTTGTACAGTGCTGAAAATCTCTAAAAAACTTCTGAATGCCAAAATTGGTTACAATATCTTCACAAACAAACGAAACACAACAAATTTTGTACAAAAAGCGTTTTTTTGACCGATTGGCCCTATGGGAGCTATATAATATAGTCAACCGATTTTGATCAAATTTGGTACAGTGTTGAACATCTCCAAAAAACTTCTGAATGCCAAATTTGGTTACAATATCTTTATAAATAAACGAAACACAACGAATTTTGTACAAAACACGATTTTTTGACCGATTGGTCCTATGGGAGCTATATGATATAGTCAACCGATTTTGATCAAATTTGGTACAGTGCTGAAAATCTCTAAAAAACTTCTGAATGCCAAAATTGGTTACAATATCTTCACAAACAAACGAAACACAACAAATTTTGTACAAAAAGCGTTTTTTTGACCGATTGGCCCTATGGGAGCTATATAATATAGTCAACCGATTTTGATCAAATTTGGTACAGTGTTGAACATCTCCAAAAAACTTCTGAATGCCAAATTTGGTTACAATATCTTTATAAATAAACGAAACACAACGAATTTTGTACAAAACACGATTTTTTGACCGATTGGTCCTATGGGAGCTATATGATATAGTCAACCGATTTCGATCAAATTCAATACAGTGCTTAGGAACTATAAAAAACTCGCGAGTGCCAAATTTGGTTACGATATCTGCATAAACAAACGAATCATCCATCTAAAACTTTTGGTTTTTTCGAGGTCCTCTGAAACACCCCTATGGGAGCTATATAATGTAACCCCGATATCAAAAAAATAAAATAAACTTGTTTCCTATGGAATAATAAGGGATCTAATCTGAAAGTTTGGTTGCTCTAGCTCTTACCATCTCTGAGATCTAGGCGTTCATACGGACGGACAGACAGACAGACGGACAGACGGACATCGGTATATCGACTTCTCTAGTCACTCTGATCATACTTTAGGTAACTTTGGGGGTTCTCCGACGTTTCCTTCTCTATGTTACAAACTCAATATACCCTTTGTACCATACGGTACAGGGTATAATAAGAAAAAATGTAATACATTCGAGGCGGTGCCCGACAGTGTAATACCCTGTACCTATCTTCTCAAAAGAAAAATTTATTCCTGCATATTCCTTCTAAGGACTTTCCAATTGGAATTTTTTTTTTTTTGTGAAATTCGATATTTATACCTATAAGTTCCGTAAATTTTTACCGATTTTGATGAAACTCGAAAGTTACGTCAAAGAAGTTATTTGAAGTATATGGGGTAAGTTTCAAGTTGTTATGTTGAGGGGTGTGGGAGAAAACACGGTAAAACGATTGCGGGTGGTGGGGGGACCGCATCGATAAATTTTGGATGTGGATTTGTTCATTAGAGCCGCATGAAGCAGCTTACCAAAAACTGTGATTGTTGGTCACTTGTAACCATAAATACGAAGAGCCAAGTATTGACGCAGTTTATAGGCAAGGGTGGTGAAATTTCTCAACCGATTTTTAAGATCTTAGACTCGAAATGTTCGTAAATGAATTCTCTTTCAGCTTAAAGCTTAACATAATTTTTAGAAATTATTTTTCAATGCAATGTCTAAGTCGAATTTTGAATATTTCGAAAAAAAAACATATTTTGAAAAAGTGGGCGACTCGAAATTAATTTTAGACCCATAGTTTCTTGGGCAAAGTTGCTTAGAATGACCCAAAGAATCAAAATCCGAGTGAGCCCCATAAGCATTTTTCGGCCCCATACAAATTGACCCGCCCTAATACATATATATAAATATAGATATATTCTGCTTTACGGCAACAATAGAAATTTTTCACGCACTCAACTGCACAATTGTACTGTCAAACTTCTAGCGGGAGCGCTTAAGCTGAGTTTTGAAAAGCATTAGAAACACCCTAGGTGCATGAAGAGCGCAAGTCATATGCACTTTTCTTTTCTCGCTCTATCCCATGCTCAAACCTACTCAAAGCTCAACTTTTATGCCTATTTTAAAAATATCAGCCTGTAACGACTTTTTGGATCGTATTATTGAATGTTATTATGGCCACTACAGCACAACAGCACAGATAATGGAACGATAGTAATACTGTCGAGTCATTAACTGAAGAAAGGCCGTTCATATCTTGCTTTGAATATCTTTTAAATGAAATATCCCTAAATTCTTCACTTGGTAATTTTCCAGTTGGTAATATGCTGTACCAACTGGAGCGAATTTGGAGTTGAACTTCTTAGCTGCATCACTTTGACAAAAATTTCGGGCGAAAACTGGGTCACCAACCTTCAGCGTGATAGTCCGACTAAATAGATTGTAGGTCTTTGCATTACTTATATGAGACTCGGCAATTTTAGTTTTGGCCGCTTGTCTAATAATTTGAATAGCGTCTGGAGGCTGTATTAAGGTATCATCTGACAGCAGTTTTAAACTACGGAGCAATTCGTAATCTTTTCCGTTAAGGATCATGTTTTGGCCAAACGCTAGAAAGTAAGGAGAATATCCGGTACTATGATGAATGTTCGCTCTAAGCGCAGCACTGATTTCGGGCAGTTTTTGATTCCAACTGGTATGATCCTTTTCAATATAAGCTCTTATAGCAGCCAACACAGCCTATTCAACCGCTCACTTGCATTTGCTTGCGGCGAATATATAGCTGTGCACATATGTTTAGCTCCAAATCGTGTAAGAAAAGCTTTAAAAGTACATGAACTAAATTGGGAACCATTATCAGTTAAAATGGTCTCTGGGACCCCAAAAGTACAAAATAAGACCTGTTCCAAGTAATGACAAATCCTGTCAGAAGTAAACTTTTTCAGTGGTGATAAGAAATGGAACTTGGTGTGGTGATCCACAATAATCAACAGACCTATGTTAACACTTTTTGACCTAGGATATGGACCTAACAAATCCATATACAGTTTTTGAAATGGGCGTTCTGAGATCATTGGCTTTCCCATTGGTGGCTTTAAGACTATATTTGGGCTTTTTGTGTGACGACAAACACCACATTTTGAGACATAATTACGTATTTGGGTAACCATTTTTGGCCACAATAAATATCTTTTTAATCTTTCTGTTGTTTTACTTTTACCACAATGTGAGGCGTTAGGTGGGTCATGAGCTCTAGAGATTATGTCCTGAGTAAGTCCTGCCGGAACCCATAACTTCCAATTTAGGTTATCTTGTACCACATCCCCAATTGCAAGTTCTGTCCTTTTGTATACATAGCCATTATTTATTTTCAATTCTGGTAGTTTAGCCTGATTTAATCGAATCCTATCTATTATATTCAAATATTCTGCAGACTTAAATTCTACTGATGTCAAATCTACAATGGGTCCTTGCTCTTCTTACTCCTCTATATCATTTTGGCGTGAAAGAGCATCAGCTACCACATTTTGAGACCCACTTCTGCGAATTATTTTAAAATCGAAACCCTGTAATTTTATTGCCCACCGAGCCAATCTGCCAGACAAGTCTTTTTGCCTCATGAGTCATTGCAACGATGCATGGTCGGTTACGACTTGAAAGTCTTGCCCTTCCACATAAGCTCGAAACTTCTTAATACCTTTTAAAACAGCCAAACATTCTAATTCGGTTACAGAATAATTTCTCTGTGCCTTGGACAACTTTTCCGACCTGAATGCTATGGGCAACTCTTCTCCATCTTCGTTCTGTTGGGCTAAAACACAACCCAGACCAAACGTGCTAGCGTCACATAGTAGAGTAAATGGCTTAGCAAAATCTGGTACGGATAATACTGGAGCTGAAGTAAAACGTAATTTGAGGTCGTTGAATGCTTCATCAGCAGCAGAATTCCACTTAAGGGACTTGTTTTTCTTTAACAATTCATTTAAAGGAAAACTTATAGTGGCGTAATTATCAACGAATCGTCGGTACCACCCGGCCATTCTTAGGAAACGTCTGAGCTGTTTAACCGATTTGGGTATTGGAAAATCAATAATGGCTTGTATTTTTCCAGGATCTGTTTTTAATTGGCCATATCCAATTAAAAACCCTAAATACTTAATCTCCCGCATGCAAAAGTTAGATTTAGCAATATTTATCGTCAGATTTGCTTTTCGTAAATGAATTGCCACCTCCTGTAATAGAAGCAAGTGTGGTTCAAAGTCATCGGATTATATTAACAAATCGTCTAAGTATTTACGTATCTATTACGTAGATTAACTGGTATCACGTTGTCCATGAGCCTGCAAAGCGTTTGGACTGCATTAGTGAGACCGAATGGCATTTATATTGGAATAACCCACGATTTGGCACCGTTAAGGCTGTGTACGGACGAGAAGCCTCGTCTAAAGGTATTTGCCAATATGCGTGTTTCATATCAAGGCCTGTAATGAATTTTGCTGCTGGTAGCCTACTCAAAATGCCGTCTATTTGTGGTAATGGATATGCATCCTTACGAGTATATTGGTTAATTACTCTAGAATCTAAGCAGAGGCGTTTTTTATTGACTTTCTCAACCAGTACACTATTGCTACTCCAAGGACTTGTAGATCCTTTAATCACATCAAGTTCTACCATTTTTTCTACTTCTTCAAACACTACCTTCTCTTTAGCTGGGGACACAGGCCAATGGCGCTGTTTAACTGGGGTGTCGGTATCCAATTTAATGGAATGCGTAATGAGATGAGGCGGGCCTAAGCCTTCTTTCTCATATGAAGGAAATGTATTTATTACGGCTTGCAGTCTGAGTTTTTGCTCGGGACTAAGATGATGCATTTTTGGTGAGTTTTCATTCTCATTACCCACATCTATCTCGTTGACCACTAAGCTTTCAGTCATTAAGTCTTTTAGAAGGCCAAACTTCCTCCAAAAATCAATACCTAAATATACATCTTGTGATAATCCCGGGACTATATACAATTTCATATCAAAACTCTGATTTCTGAATTTTATTGGTACAACTAAGCAAGCCTTTACTGCGCATCGTTCATTGCTAGCTGTTTTAACACGACCTGAACACTTTCGCGTTTTTGGATGTTTTATTAAAATATTCGCAGCGGTTCCGCCTAAGCAACTAATTGAGGCGCCTGAATCTAATAAGGCTTTAAAAATATGCCCTTCATCGTCAATATCGGTATATATCCTTTCATCGGAATCCATGAAAACTGCTGAAATTAACTTTTTTTGAACTCTACGAACTTTGTTCCAAAATACTCTTAAACGTCTTGTGGAGCGCTTTTGCCGGCTCCTTAAACAGACACTTTTGAGATCCTTCTCTATATCTGGCATAACACTTTCTAATAGCTGGGTTTGCTTTGGGGTATTACAACCCGAAATGGTTAAGTCACTTGCCTTTTCTGGCTCTTTCTCTTCTGATAAAATCTCGGACACATTAGGCCTAATAAACTTTTGACGGGATAATATGGTGTTTGTCTTCCTACAGAAATTCTCATGTTTCCTAACTTCTTCCCTTAGCTCTCGAACACTGTTGATTTTAAGATGTGAAAGTTCGTATCTAAGCGTGGTTTTAGCGTTTCGCTTTAAAATGTCAATCAGTTTCTGTTCGCCTATTTCTTCAGGAAGCCGTGAGACTAATTCCTCAAGCGCAGATTGGAAATCGTCAAAAGACTTGTTGTCTTTTTGTTTCCGTTTTCTAATAAGCTCCCATACATCAAAGTCGTCTTTAGCATCATCAAACCTTTCCCTAAATGAGCTACAGAACGACTGCCAAGAAAATTGAAAGTTTCTCCTATGGAAATTCCAGAACCAGTCATTTGCTTTTCCCACGAATAATAAATGCAAATTATCGCATAACAGATTATAGTCGTGGTTTAAGGTTTGTGCCGTTAGAGAACGTATTCGGTAAAGAAACTCTTCTACATACATTGAGTGCTTTGAGCCATCGTACCTAAGACGCCAACTGGCTAGAATATCTGCTGCTTTTTCTGGGTGTATACTTGATGTAGAAGGCATATTTCTCTCATACTCTACTCTGTCAAATTCAAATGGCTGTGGCGCCTCTGACAAACGTGATGGTGCACGAGATCTTTCTTTAATGTTCACCTGGTTAATCCGGTCAACATTTAAGTTTCTCATCTGGGACTCCAGAGCCTGCTTTATCGAATTCTTAATAAAAGAGCCTAGTTCGTCCATCATTGTTTTCTGTTTAGCTTGAATAAGCGTCTGTATGTAAGTTGTGACATTTTCTTGAATTTCGGCCTCGCTAACCCTGTTGCCTGACTGATCCCTCATTTCCGGGTTATCTCTATTTTCGCCCTGAGACCTCGTCTGCATGCCTCTTCTCGGTGTAGCCCCACGCCCATTTCTGGTCCTATACTGTGACTTTCCTCTTAAATTAGGACCTGCTACAGTTGCGACTTAGAACACTCGGTATATTTATTGCAGTTTCGCCTGCATTAACTCGAAGTTGTTCTGGGTGACACTCAACCTTACAGATTGGGCATAGTTTAGCACTTTCAAGGGATTTTCTAATGTACTCATCGTTAAAAAGATGACTACATACAGTCGAAGCCGTCAACTGATTTCTTTTTATGTATTCGCGACAAACTCAACATGGAATACCATTGTCATTACTTCCTGCGGCTAAGTCTTCGCTACTGTGACGGACGGACATTTTCAACTCAATTTTGGTTCTAATAAATAAATAATTAATTAATAATAATTATCGATTATTAATAATAATTTAATAGATATATAATTCTATCCAAAAAATTATTAACAATAACAAAGAATATAATATATGATTAATTAATTATTATTTGAAATAATCGTTATCACGAAAATAGTTTTTACTGTCTATTTCAAAATAAATCTCTCACACAAAAAAAAATCATGAATCTTGACAAGTTCAATAACAAGGAAAGTATTCAATTAACGCAAAAAAATGTATCAAAATTCTTTAAAAAAAAATTATTCACTCCTTTCAAACATGAATAGACAAAAAGGTACATGAAAACACAAAAGGTTGGTATGTATTACTATTATAGCAGCATACTAAATAGTGAAATTTTATATTAAATCTATTACTGTTTATGAACTGGACTAAGTCTTTAATTGGTATATCTAGCAGGTAGCAATTCCGAAAAACTGATCATAGTCATTTTTAAACATATTTTGGTCAAAAATCCATTTGACTATATTAGCTGAGTATAATTTGGTCGTCCTATCAATCTATGATCAATAGAGATCTCAAATTCCTAAATTAGCATCAACCAAATATATCAAAAGATGGTTTTTTAACTTTTGAGCCTGGATAACTTCAATATTAATCCCCTTAACATTCGCACACAAACCATCCGATTAAACTTGAGTCGACTTACTTATATGATGTTCTTAAATAAATAAAAACCATTAGTTGTCGCTTATTCTTCAGGCAGCCTCAGAATTGGTGGCGGAAAAGGAACGGATTTTTTTTTATTAAAGATATTTAAAAAAAATTCTATTGTTTTGGATGGATTCATTTTGAGCTATTGTTTTTGGAGCCTGGCAAATTTGCCTAAAAGGTGTTTTTGTTTAAAAGGCTTTAAAAAAGCCTGTCAACCCCCACACGTTGGGCGCCAATTATGTAGTGTGTACGTATCTATAACGCCGAGTCCCATCTTAACCCACCCAACCTATGTCTAATCATAAACGGCTTGGCCGTCTATTTTGACCCTAAAACAACGTATTTGGTTTTCATGTTACTACTAGTCTAATCATATCCTACTCAGAGTATAAATAAGGTTTACAATTTTTAGTGCTTCTTATTTGAGGTACACTACTGGTAGCTATACTCTCCCCGTGAAGGCGGCTGGAAGCAGGCCCATGGTAAGGTCATGTCTCTGCCATGTGGTGCTGACTAATTGTAGTCGGGCGAAGAGAAGAACACTCTTTCATACAAAATTACCCCAATCATCATACGCCGATAGATGCATGGCCGAGGGGTCGCTCGGTCGTTAGTATGCGGACTCTGGATACCTGTCAACCTCCAGTTTAAAATAGCTGACTTCCCACGGCATCTCGGGCAATCCCGTGGGCGACCTCCATGACCCGTGTTTTCTCACATATCGCATGGATATAAATTTAAACAATTCTGATGAGTTTGATGTCACTCTAAAAGGAAGCCTGCACGGCGACTCCTACATGTACCGCTACAGCTGAAGTGCTGCAGGATTTAACCCCCCTAAGCGGCGCTGATGGGCACGTTTCAGGGAACCGGGTGTTGTCACCGGAACCTGTTCATACGGAACAGCCGGAATTACCGGTACGAAGTCAACAGAGGAGACTAATGGTTAGACAACGGCAGCTCGAGGTGATGGCCGCTAGCTCCGAAGACGAACCATTGGTCTCTGACGGAGACGAAGCTGCGAGTATTGGCTCGCAGAAATCTTCCCATCATCGGAGCCGCTCTCCAGACCCTCAATCTGGATCAACAGCCTTCGTTTGTGAAGCTGTTGTGCCGGGAGAATAAACTCCTGAAGAGAGCCCTTGTCAAGGGTCTCTCCAGAGCAGAAGCTCTGGCTTCCATCTCATCGGTACCCTCTGCGACACAGGTCAAGAGAGGCCGATCGGATGAAAAATCGCCACCCACGGCGACAAAAAAGCAAAAGCGGACCCAAGCGGAGTCCAACAAGATGCCCTACAGCAGCGTAGTGAAAGGCGTCAAGCTAGGCTTTATTTCTAATGCTGCAGCACTTACAGTTCGAAGGATGTGCCCTTCGCACCAACTGGGTTTTGCTTATCTGTGCGAATGACTCCACGGCCTCATGGGTGAAGAGCAACTTCTGCAACATCAAAAGCAAAGTTGCTCTTGACATCAAGTTGATGACGGAGGATGAGTTTCCATGTTCCCATGTGGTTCGTGGCTACTTCCCCAACAGCATCGACTTGACGAATGAGAGAGTTTTGGCGGCTGTCAGTGCCCAAAATTGTGTCTGCACCTCGCAATGGCGAGTAATACAGAGGTTGACACAAGGTCAACTTCTGCATCTCGTCCTTGCGGTTGATCAACAACCTATCAACAACTGGTGGAACAGAATGGCGTTATCTTCTACCATTTCGGGAAGGTAAGGCTTAGTCTCAGGGGGGCTGGCCCCAAGACTGCTGAGCCACCGATGGTATTATTAACGAATTTCATCTCCAGAGATCTAGTGGCCGCGCTGATTCAAGTGGCTACTGAGAACGGCACGAGGGAGATAGCTGTGGCGGCAACTTATTTTCCTGGTGACACGGCAGACGCTCCGCCGACAGAGGTCAGGCGGCTTGTGGACCACTGTAAACAACAAAAAACACAGTTGATCATCGGCTGCGACGCCAACGCGCACCATACCATCTGGGGCAGCAGTGAAGTCAATGTCAGAGGTGAGTCCCTCTTAGAATATCTATTGTGTAGTCAATTAGTTATTATCAATAAAGAAAAAAAAACTTACTAAAACTACTTTTTCAGACTTAAGTTGAAAGTTGACTTTCCGATCGAAACGCGAGGTTCCGTAAAGGGTTGTCCACAAGGGGGCGTGTTATCTCCACTACTATGGTCCCTGGTAATTGATGAACTGCCAACCAAACTGTCGGGGCTTGGTTATGAGGTATAGTGACAGATTATATGACCACGGAACTTCTCCATAATAGGAAATTTAGATCTCTCACTCCAAATCGCGAGACTTGGATTGAAGGCAACCCCTGTGGTAACCTCCGGTGCCAGCAATGGTTCACGGATGGTTCCAAGACGGAACAGGGTGTAGGTGCTGGAGTTGTCGGACCCAACACCAGAATCCCTATTGCAATAAGTATCTGGCCCAGCGTCTTTCAAGCAGAGATTCACGCCTTAGAGGTCTGCGCCCACAGTATCCTCCTTAAAGGTACTAGGGGTGCCAACATTTACATATTTACAGATAACCAGACCGCTATCAGCGCATTGTCTTCGTGGAGAATTTCCTCCAAGCTGGTTAGGGAATGCGTGAACAAAATCCAACTCCTGTCCTCCCGTAACAGAGGCACACTCTGTTGGATTCCTGGACATTCAGGAGTGGAAGGTAATTCGACAGCTGATGAGCTCGCAAGACTGGGTTCCTCTTCGCCCACCACTTGCCCCGCGCCCTTTTGTGGCATTAGCTGGTCAACAATGAAAACTATGGTCAACAAATGGGCCATAAGTGAACATAGGAGATATTGGTTCTCTTTACCGAATTTAAGACAAGCAAAAGTGCTTGTCTTACCCTCGGATGCAAACCGAACTATAGGTCTTGGTAGAGCGGACCTAAGGTTCCTGGTAGCCTACTTATCTGGGCAGCATACCGTAAGTTATCACTTGCAAAAAATGGGTCTATCGGACTTCTCAGAGTGCAGGCTTTGTTTTGAAGACGACGAGACGACCAAACACATCTTGTGTGACTGTCCAGCAATAGTGTGGGACAGAGTCACACATTTGGGAGCTGAACGGATCACCCCGTTCCAGCTAAGCTGAATCCCAACGAAAGACTTACTGCTCTTCATAAGGAAGGCAGATGGTCTTTTGTCCTAAAAGAATAGGTAAGGTACAATAGATCTTCAAGTCGCAGTGCCCACTCTCTTTTTTGAGAGAACCTAGAAAAGGAAAAAAAAAAAAATATATACATATGTTAGTTTTTATAATTATAATAATTCTATAGTTTTTAGGTTTCTTTTCAAATATTTTTTTTTACAGGGGCCATACAAAGTATTAAATCATACACATATATATATATATATAAATGGTTCCAAACAATTCTACTGGCCGTTTTTGGCTCATATACACTCACTCATACAAAGCCGAATCCTTGAGCTCAATGATTTTTGGTGTGTTGAGAACCTTTTTAGGAAAATCAAATTGATTAGTCGTGAAAAAAAAATAATCAATACTACTATATATGTATATATATGTATATGTATATAAACATTGCAGCACACTGCTTTTCAATAATTCCTCATACTTAGATACAATTTTCTTTATAATTTAAAACGACAAAAGAAAGAGAACATTTAAATATAAATTTTTTCTTCTTAAACTACATATGAGCAAAACGACACAAAGAGATCATAAGTTTTTGCGCGTTATTAAGAGTAATCAAATTAACGAAAATGACTAAAACAATACTTGCGCGCAAGAGAATCTTTACAGACTCGAACAGAGCTTACGCGCCAGATAGAGATTGTGAGTGCGTTTACCAAAGCTTACATGGCGTGTCTTTTTCTGGCCGTACGTAAACAAATCAATTAACTAATAAAGCCTAACACAGCTGATTTTTGTTTCTTGCGGTTCTTTTATTTTTGTTTAATACCATATGATCGTAAACAAATCAATAAGTTGTTGTTGTTGTTTCTGGCGGGCGCGCAGCCGCTGTTAGTACTGCTGCCGATCTGCTGATGTACTAGTTGTTGTTGTCGGGGCCGCCCTCGCTGGTGCGGCTTAGGTTGTTGGTATTGCTTCGTGCCTAGTTGTCGTTGCTGCCAACGTAGCTTTCGCTGCATTTGTTGTAGCCGTTGTTTTATGCAGCCGCTGTTAGTTACAGCCGCAGATATTATTGTTGTAACTGTTGGTGCTGTAGTTGTTGGGGACACAGTAGCTACGGCCACTGCTCTCTTGGTGGTTGTCGCTCAGATGGTCGTTGTTGTTGGAGCAACGATTGTTGTTGTAAGTGCAGCTATTAGTTAAGCTGCTATTACTTTAGCTGAGGTGTTGTATTTACGCCGGCACTGCTAATGTCGTTGTTGTTGCGGGTGACGGAAGAATTGTCCGTGTTATGCGTAACTGGCCTAAAACACAGAAATTCCTTAGCGTTTCGGTAAAACATTACCGCGGCATATTACCTTTTGCTTCCGCAATTATCACCTCCACAAGAAAAATCAAACAATTTCCGCCAAAATACTCTTTGTAGGTACTAAGCCTTATAGACTTGCAGATATATACATATATATAAATATAGATATATTCTGCTTTACGGCAACAATAGAAATTTTTCACGCACTCAACTGCACAATTGTACTGTCAAACTTCTAGCGGGAGCGCTTAAGCTGAGTTTTGAAAAGCATTAGAAACACCCTAGGTGCATGAAGAGCGCAAGTCATATGCACTTTTCTTTTCTCGCTCTATCCCATGCTCAAACCTACTCTTTACTGTTAGCGCCAAAATTACTAACAGCATAATCACATGATCTAAGAGTGGTCATTGACCCCCTAAAGAGCGCACTACTTAACTACGCGAGCTTTTACGGTTCTTTAAGCTCGCTAAAGCTCAACTTTTATGCCTATTTTAAAAATATCAGCCTGTAACGACTTTTTGGATCGTATTATTGAATGTTATTATGGCCACTACAGCACAACAGCACAGATAATGGAACGATAGTAATACTGTCGAGTCATTAACTGAAGAAAGGCCGTTCATATCTTAATTTGAATATCCGGTACTATGATGAATGTTCGCTCTAAGCGCAGCACTGATTTCGGGCAGTTTTTGATTCCAACTGGTATGATCCTTTTCAATATAAGCTCTTATAGCAGCCAACACGCACCTATTCAACCGCTCACTTGCATTTGCTTGCGGCGAATATATAGCTGTGCACATATGTTTAGCTCCAAATCGTGTAAGAAAAGCTTTAAAAGTACATGAACTAAATTGGGAACCATTATCAGTTAAAATGGTCTCTGGGACCCCAAAAGTACAAAATAAGACCTGTTCCAAGTAATGACAAATCCTGTCAGAAGTAAACTTTTTCAGTGGTGATAAGAAATGGAACTTGGTGTGGTGATCCACAATAATCAACAGACCTATGTTAACACTTTTTGACCTAGGATATGGACCTAACAAATCCATATACAGTTTTTGAAATGGGCGTTCTGAGATCATTGGCTTTCCCATTGGTGGCTTTAAGACTATATTTGGGCTTTTTGTGTGACGACAAACACCACATTTTGAGACATAATTACGTATTTGGGTAACAATTTTGGCCACAATAAATATCTTTTTAATCTTTCTGTTGTTTTACTTATACCACAATGTGAGGCATTAGGTGGGTCATGAGCTCTAGAGATTATGTCCTGAGTAAGTCCTGCCGGAACCCATAACTTCAAATTTAGGCTATCTTGTACCACATCCCCAATTGCAAGTTCTGTCCTTTTGCATACATAGCCATTATTTATTTTCAATTCTGGTAGTTTAGCCTGATTTAATCGAATCCTATCTATTATATTCAAATATTCTGCAGACTTAAATTCTACTGATGTCAAATCTACAATGGGTCCTTGCTCTTCTTACTCCTCTATATCATTTTGGCGTGAAAGAGCATCAGCTACCACATTTTGAGACCCACTTCTGCGAATTATTTTAAAATCGAAACCCTGTAATTTTATTGCCCACCGAGCCAATCTGCCAGACAAGTCTTTTTGCCTCATGAGTCATTGCAACGATGCATGGTCGGTTACGACTTGAAAGTCTTGCCCTTCCACATAAGCTCGAAACTTCTTAATACCTTTTAAAACAGCCAAACATTCTAATTCGGTTACAGAATAATTTCTCTGTGCCTTGGACAACTTTTCCGACCTGAATGCTATGGGCAACTCTTCTCCATCTTCGTTCTGTTGGGCTAAAACACAACCCAGACCAAACGTGCTAGCGTCACATAGTAGAGTAAATGGCTTAGCAAAATCTGGTACGGATAATACTGGAGCTGAAGTAAAACGTAATTTGAGGTCGTTGAATGCTTCATCAGCAGCAGAATTCCACTTAAGGGACTTGTTTTTCTTTAACAATTCATTTAAAGGAAAACTTATAGTGGCGTAATTATCAACGAATCGTCGGTACCACCCGGCCATTCCTAGGAAACGTCTGAGCTGTTTAACCGATTTGGGTATTGGAAAATCAATAATGGCTTGTATTTTTCCAGGATCTGTTTTTAATTGGCCATATCCAATTAAAAACCCTAAATACTTAATCTCCCGCATGCAAAAGTTAGATTTAGCAATATTTATCGTCAGATTTGCTTTTCGTAAATGAATTGCCACCTCCTGTAATAGAAGCAAGTGTGGTTCAAAGTCATCGGATAATATTAACAAATCGTCTAAGTATTTACGTATCTATTACGTAGATTAACTGGTATCACGTTGTCCATGAGCCTGCAAAGCGTTTGGACTGCATTAGTGAGACCGAATGGCATTTATATTGGAATAACCCACGATTTGGCACCGTTAAGGCTGTGTACGGACGAGAAGCCTCGTCTAAAGGTATTTGCCAATATGCGTGTTTCATATCAAGGCCTGTAATGAATTTTGCTGCTGGTAGCCTACTCAAAATGCCGTCTATTTGTGGTAATGGATATGCATCCTTACGAGTATATTGGTTAATTACTCTAGAATCTAAGCTTGCTACTCCAAGGACTTGTAGATCCTTTAATCACATCAAGTTCTACCATTTTTTCTACTTCTTCAAACACTACCTTCTCTTTAGCTGGGGACACAGGCCAATGGCGCTGTTTAACTGGGGTGTCGGTATCCAATTTAATGGAATGCGTAATGAGATGAGGCGGGCCTAAGCCTTCTTTCTCATATGAAGGAAATGTATTTATTACGGCTTGCAGTCTGAGTTTTTGCTCGGGACTAAGATGATGCATTTTTGGTGAGTTTTCATTCTCATTACCCACATCTATCTCGTTGACCACTAAGCTTTCAGTCATTAAGTCTTTTAGAAGGCCAAACTTCCTCCAAAAATCAATACCTAAATATACATCTTGTGATAATCCCGGGACTATATACAATTTCATATCAAAACTCTGATTTCTGAATTTTATTGGTACAACTAAGCAAGCCTTTACTGCGCATCGTTCATTGCTAGCTGTTTTAACACGACCTGAACACTTTCGCGTTTTTGGATGTTTTATTAAAATATTCGCAGCGGTTCCGCCTAAGCAACTAATTGTGGCGCCTGAATCTAATAAGGCTTTAAAAATATGCCCTTCATCGTCAATATCGGTATATATCCTTTCATCGGAATCCATGAAAACTGCTGAAATTAACTTTTTTCGAACTCTACGAACTTTGTTCCAAAATACTCTTAAACGTCTTGTGGAGCGCTTTTGCCGGCTCCTTAAACAGACACTTTTGAGCTCCTTCTCTATATCTGGCATAACACTTTCTAATAGTTGTGTTTGCTTTGGGGTATTACAACCCGAAATGGTTAAGTCACTTGCCTTTTCTGGCTCTTTCTCTTCTGGTAAAATCTCGGACACATTAGGCCTAATAAACTTTTGACGGGATAATATGGTGTTTGTCTTCCTACAGAAATTCTCATGTTTCCTAACTTCTTCCCTTAGCTCTCGAACACTGTTGATTTTAAGATGTGAAAGTTCGTATCTAAGCGTGGTTTTAGCCTTTCGCTTTAAAATGTCAATCAGTTTCTGTTCGCCTATTTCTTCAGGAAGCCGTGAGACTAATTCCTCAAGCGCAGATTGGAAATCGTCAAAAGACTTGTTGTCTTTTTGTTTCCGTTTTCTAATAAGCTCCCATACATCAAAGTCGTCTTTAGCATCATCAAACCTTTCCCTAAATGAACTACAGAACGACTGCCAAGAAAATTGAAAGTTTCTCCTATGGAAATTCCAGAACCAGTCATTTGCTTTTCCCACGAATAATAAATGCAAATTATCGCATAACAGATTATAGTCGTGGTTTAAGGTTTGTGCCGTTAGAGAACGTATTCGGTAAAGAAACTCTTCTACATACATTGAGTGCTTTGAGCCATCGTACCTAAGACGCCAACTGGCTAGAATATCTGCTGCTTTTTCTGGGTGTATACTTGATGTAGAAGGCATATTTCTCTCATACTCTACTCTGTCAAATTCAAATGGCTGTGGCGCCTCTGACAAACGTGATGGTGCACGAGATCTTTCTTTAATGTTCACCTGGTTAATCCGGTCAACATTTAAGTTTCTCATCTGGGACTCCAGAGCCTGCTTTATCGAATTCTTAATAAAAGAGCCTAGTTCGTCCATCATTGTTTTCTATTTAGCTTGAATAAGCGTCTGTATGTAAGTTGTGACATTTTCTTGGATTTCGGCCTCGCTAACCCTGTTGCCTGACTGATCCCTCATTTCCGGGCTATCTCTATTTTCGCCCTGAGACCTCGTCTGCATGCCTCTTCTCGGTGTAGCCCCACGCCCATTTCTGGTCCTATACTGTGACTTTCCTCTTAAATTAGGACCTGCTACAGTTGCGACTTAGAACACTCGGTATATTTATTGCAGTTTCGCCTGCATTAACTCGAAGTTGTTCTGGGTGACACTCAACCTTACAGATTGGGCATAGTTTAGCACTTTCAAGGGATTTTCTAATGCACTCATCGTTAAAAAGATGACTACATACAGTCGAAGCCGTCAACTGATTTCTTTTTATGTATTAGCGACAAACTCAACATGGAATACCATTGTCATTACTTCCTGCGGCTAAGTCTTCGCTACTGTGACGGACGGACATTTTCAACTCAATTTTGGTTCTAATAAATAAATAAATAATTAATTAATAATAATTATCGATTATTAATAATAATTTAATAGATATATAATTCTATCCAAAAAATTATTAACAATAACAAAGAATATAATATATGGTTAATTAATTATTATTTGAAATAATCGTAATCACGAAAATAGTTTTTACTGTCTATTTCAAAATAAATCTCTCACACAAAAAAAAAATCATGAATCTTGACAAGTTCAATAACAAGGAAAGTATTCAATTAACGCAAAAAAATGTATCAAAATTCTTTAAAAAAAAATTATTCACTCCTTTCAAACATGAATAGACAAAAAGGTACATGAAAACACAAAAGGTTGGTATGTATTACTATTATAGCAGCATACTAAATAGTGAAATTTTATATTAAATCTATTACTGTTTATGAACTGGACTAAGTCTTTAATTGGTATATCTAGCAGGTAGCAATTCCGAAAAACTGATCATAGTCATTTTTAAACATATTTTGGTCAAAAATCCATTTGACTATATTAGCTGAGTATAATTTGGTCGTCCTATCAATCTATGATCAATAGAGATCTCAAATTCCTAAATTAGCATCAACCAAATATATCAAAAGATGGTTTTTTAACTTTTGAGCCTGGATAACTTCAATATTAATCCCCTTAACATTCGCACACAAACCATCCGATTAAACTTGAGTCGACTTACTTATATGATGTTCTTAAATAAATAAAAACCATTAGTTGTCGCTTATTCTTCAGGCAGCCTCAGAATTGGTGGCGGAAAAGGAACGGATTTTTTTTTATTAAAGATATTTAAAAAAAATTCTATTGTTTTGGATGGATTCATTTTGAGCTATTGTTTTTGGAGCCTGGCAAATTTGCCTAAAAGGTGTTTTTGTTTAAAAGGCTTTAAAAAAGCCTGTCAACCCCCACACGTTGGGCGCCAATTATGTAGTGTGTACGTATCTATAACGCCGAGTCCCATCTTAACCCACCCAACCTATGTCTAATCATAAACGGCTTGGCCGTCTATTTTGACCCTAAAACAACGTATTTGGTTTTCATGTTACTACTAGTCTAATCATATCCTACTCAGAGTATAAATAAGGTTTACAATTTTTAGTGCTTCTTATTTGAGGTACACTACTGGTAGCTATACTCTCCCCGTGAAGGCGGCTGGAAGCAGGCCCATGGTAAGGTCATGTCTCTGCCATGTGGTGCTGACTAATTGTAGTCGGGCGAAGAGAAGAACACTCTTTCATACAAAATTACCCCAATCATCATACGCCGATAGATGCATGGCCGAGGGGTCGCTCGGTCGTTAGTATGCGGACTCTGGATACCTGTCAACCTCCAGTTTAAAATAGCTGACTTCCCACGGCATCTCGGGCAATCCCGTGGGCGACCTCCATGACCCGTGTTTTCTCACATATCGCATGGATATAAATTTAAACAATTCTGATGAGTTTGATGTCACTCTAAAAGGAAGCCTGCACGGCGACTCCTACATGTACCGCTACAGCTGAAGTGCTGCAGGATTTAACCCCCCTAAGCGGCGCTGATGGGCACGTTTCAGGGAACCGGGTGTTGTCACCGGAACCTGTTCATACGGAACAGCTGGAATTACCGGTACGAAGTCAACAGAGGAGACTAATGGTTAGACAACGGCAGCTCGAGGTGATGGCCGCTAGCTCTGAAGACGAACCATTGGTCTCTGACGGAGACGAAGCTGCGAGTATTGGCTCGCAGAAATCTTCCCATCATCGGAGCCGCTCTCCAGACCCTCAATCTGGATCAACAGCCTTCGTTTGTGAAGCTGTTGTGCCGGGAGAATAAACTCCTGAAGAGAGCCCTTGTCAAGGGTCTCTCCAGAGCAGAAGCTCTGGCTTCCATCTCATCGGTACCCTCTGCGACACAGGTCAAGAGAGGCCGATCGGATGAAAAATCGCCACCCACGGCGACAAAAAAGCAAAAGCGGACCCAAGCGGAGTCCAACAAGATGCCCTACAGCAGCGTAGTGAAAGGCGTCAAGCTAGGCTTTATTTCTAATGCTGCAGCACTTACAGTTCGAAGGATGTGCCCTTCGCACCAACTGGGTTTTGCTTATCTGTGCGAATGACTCCACGGCCTCATGGGTGAAGAGCAACTTCTGCAACATCAAAAGCAAAGTTGCTCTTGACATCAAGTTGATGACGGAGGATGAGTTTCCATGTTCCCATGTGGTTCGTGGCTACTTCCCCAACAGCATCGACTTGACGAATGAGAGAGTTTTGGCGGCTGTCAGTGCCCAAAATTGTGTCTGCACCTCGCAATGGCGAGTAATACAGAGGTTGACACAAGGTCAACTTCTGCATCTCGTCCTTGCGGTTGATCAACAACCTATCAACAACTGGTGGAACAGAATGGCGTTATCTTCTACCATTTCGGGAAGGTAAGGCTTAGTCTCAGGGGGGCTGGCCCCAAGACTGCTGAGCCACCGATGGTATTATTAACGAATTTCATCTCCAGAGATCTAGTGGCCGCGCTGATTCAAGTGGCTACTGAGAACGGCACGAGGGAGATAGCTGTGGCGGCAACTTATTTTCCTGGTGACACGGCAGACGCTCCGCCGACAGAGGTCAGGCGGCTTGTGGACCACTGTAAACAACAAAAAACACAGTTGATCATCGGCTGCGACGCCAACGCGCACCATACCATCTGGGGCAGCAGTGACGTCAATGTCAGAGGTGAGTCCCTCTTAGAATATCTATTGTGTAGTCAATTAGTTATTATCAATAAAGAAAAAAAAACTTACTAAAACTACTTTTTCAGACTTAAGTTGAAAGTTGACTTTCCGATCGAAACGCGAGGTTCCGTAAAGGGTTGTCCACAAGGGGGCGTGTTATCTCCACTACTATGGTCCCTGGTAATTGATGAACTGCCAACCAAACTGTCGGGGCTTGGTTATGAGGTATAGTGACAGATTATATGACCACGGAACTTCTCCATAATAGGAAATTTAGATCTCTCACTCCAAATCGCGAGACTTGGATTGAAGGCAACCCCTGTGGTAACCTCCGGTGCCAGCAATGGTTCACGGATGGTTCCAAGACGGAACAGGGTGTAGGTGCTGGAGTTGTCGGACCCAACACCAGAATCCCTATTGCAATAAGTATCTGGCCCAGCGTCTTTCAAGCAGAGATTCACGCCTTAGAGGTCTGCGCCCACAGTATCCTCCTTAAAGGTACTAGGGGTGCTAACATTTACATATTTACAGATAACCAGACCGCTATCAGCGCATTGTCTTCGTGGAGAATTTCCTCCAAGCTGGTTAGGGAATGCGTGAACAAAATCCAACTCCTGTCCTCCCGTAACAGAGGCACACTCTGTTGGATTCCTGGACATTCAGGAGTGGAAGGTAATTCGACAGCTGATGAGCTCGCAAGACTGGGTTCCTCTTCGCCCACCACTTGCCCCGCGCCCTTTTGTGGCATTAGCTGGTCAACAATGAAAACTATGGTCAACAAATGGGCCATAAGTGAACATAGGAGATATTGGTTCTCTTAACCGAATTTAAGACAAGCAAAAGTGCTTGTCTTACCCTCGGATGCAAACCGAACTATAGGTCTTGGTAGAGCGGACCTAAGGTTCCTGGTAGCCTACTTATCTGGGCAGCATACCGTAAGTTATCACTTGCAAAAAATGGGTCTATCGGACTTCTCAGAGTGCAGGCTTTGTTTTGAAGACGACGAGACGACCAAACACATCTTGTGTGACTGTCCAGCAATAGTGTGGGACAGAGTCACACATTTGGGAGCTGAACGGATCACCCCGTTCCAGCTAAGCTGAATCCCAACGAAAGACTTACTGCTCTTCATAAGGAAGGCAGATGGTCTTTTGTCCTAAAAGAATAGGTAAGGTACAATAGATCTTCAAGTCGCAGTGCCCACTCTCTTTTTTGAGAGAACCTAGAAAAGGAAAAAAAAAAAATATATACATATGTTAGTTTTTATAATTATAATAATTCTATAGTTTTTAGGTTTCTTTTCAAATATTTTTTTTTACAGGGGCCATACAAAGTATTAAATCATACACATATATATATATATAAATGGTTCCAAACAATTCTACTGGCCGTTTTTGGCTCATATACACTCACTCATACAAAGCCGAATCCTTGAGCTCAATGATTTTTGGTGTGTTGAGAACCTTTTTAGGAAAATCAAATTGATTAGTCGTGAAAAAAAAATAATCAATACTACTATATATGTATATATATGTATATGTATATAAACATTGCAGCACACTGCTTTTCAATAATTCCTCATACTTAGATACAATTTTCTTTATAATTTAAAACGACAAAAGAAAGAGAACATTTAAATATAAATTTTTTCTTCTTAAACTACATATGAGCAAAACGCTGTTAGTTACAGCCGCAGATATTATTGTTGTAACTGTTGGTGCTGTAGTTGTTGGGGACACAGTAGCTACGGCCACTGCTCTCTTGGTGGTTGTCGCTCAGATGGTCGTTGTTGTTGGAGCAACGATTGTTGTTGTAAGTGCAGCTATTAGTTAAGCTGCTGTTACTATAGCTGAGGTGTTGTATTTACGCCGGCACTGCTAATGTCGTTGTTGTTGCTGGTGACGGAAGAATTGTCCGTGTTATGCGTAACTGGCCTGTAACACAGAAATTCCTTAGCGTTTCGGTAAAACATTACCGCGGCATATTACCTTTTGCTTCCGCAATTATCACCTCCACTAGAAAAATCAAACAATTTCCGCCAAAATACTCTTTGTAGGTACTAAGCCTTATAGACTTGCAGATATATACATATATATAAATATAGATATATTCTGCTTTACGGCAACAATAGAAATTTTTCACGCACTCAACTGCACAATTGTACTGCCAAACTTGGACTGACCTCTACATTTCGAATCACTTCTAGCGGGAGCGCTTAAGCTGAGTTTTGAAAAGCATTAGAAACACCCTAGGTGCATGAAGAGCGCAAGTCATATGCACTTTTCTTTTCTCGCTCTATCCCATGCTCAAAACTACTCTTTACTGTTAGCGCCAAAATTACTAACAGCATAATCACATGATCTAAAAGTGGTCATTGACCCCCTAAAGAGCGCACTACTTAACTACGCGAGCTTTTACGGTTCTTTAAGCTCGCTAAAGCTCAACTTTTATGCCTATTTTAAAAATATCAACCTGTAACGACTTTTTGGATCGTATTATTGAATGTTATTATGGCCACTACACCCAGGAGGCCATAAACTCCTGGATACAATCCCAAATTGCGCGTGAAGTATTAGGAGTAGTACTGGACAGCAAGCTGAGCTGGAAACCCAATGTTGAGGAAAGTGTGAATAAAGCTACAAATGCACTGTATGCATCCCAGAATATGTTGAGTAGCACGTGGAGTCTATTACCAAGACTGATGCATTGGATCTTCATCTCATACTCTACGGAGTTCTGGTATGGTGGACAGCCACAGAGAAGACCACATACCTACGAATGATTGAGAGGACGCAACGACGTGTACTGATGTGCATAACGGGGGCGTTAAGGTCCACTCCAACCAAGGCCTTAAAGGCAATACTTGGAGTACACCCCCTAGACATACAGGCAAAACTACTGGCGCAGAAGACAGCGCAACGTCTTTGTGCAGCAGGGAACATGGCCCTAGCAAACTACGGGCACAGTAAAGTTGAAGGGGTGACACACAATAGCACGGACTATATGACCCCAGTAAGCAGCAGAACTAGCGCTCACCCTAGAGCAGAACCGAATAAACATATTTGTTGACAGCCAAGCGGCAATCAGATCCATGCAAGCATTCAGCATCAATTCCAAAAGTGTACTGGCAAGCAGATGCACTAAACACCCAGAAGGAGGTGTGCATCTTCTGGGTAACCAGCCACCAGGGCATTGACGGAAATGAAACAGCTGACAGGCTCGCAAAAGGAAGGAGCCGAATCAAGTCAACCGTCACTTGAGGATCTAAAGATTCCTCTAAGGACAATCAACCACAGATCAGAAGAAGACGCTGCAGTTAGATCTGATAGAAGGTGGTACACCACAACGAACTGCAGGACGGCTCGGACAATGTGCAAGAGAATAAACAGCAAATTAGCCCAGTATACTCAGCAACTCCCAAGAAGAGACTGCAGGCTTATAGTGGGCATACTCACTGGTCATTGCCTGACAGCAACCCACGCTAAGAAGCTAGGCATTACCAACAACGATGAATGCAGGAAATGTAGGGAGACAGACTCTGGAGCACCTCATATGTAGCTGCCCCGCCCTCTGTAAATCGAGACTCAAATATCTAGGAAAACCATGGCTCACCTCACTGGAAGAGGCAGCCGATAGGGCACCTCAAAGGTTTCTGGCGTTCGCCAAACACATGCACATACTTGACGACTAGCGTGCTTTGTACACCAGCCGCATCTTCCGGCACCACTAAGGACTACCTAGTCTATGTGTGAATCCCCCCAGGGGTTAACCGTTACAACCTAACCTAACCTAACATCTTTTGACAAAAAAAAATAATTTATTTTTATTTTTTTTAAAAAATAATTTATTTTTATTTTTTTTAACATTGTTCCACCAAATCGATTTGATTCATATATTTACACCAAATAAAGAACTTATAAGAACACGTGTTTGAAACAAAATGGTGATTGATATATTTAAGGAACATACTTAAAAAGAAATAAGAAAATTTCATATTTTTTTTTAAGAAAATGTGTTGGTTAAAAAAGAATTAAATATTTTTTTTAAATAGCCCTATTGCCGCCTTAGAAAAAAAAAAAAAAAGGTTCAACAATTTTCAGTAGTTTAGTCACAATTAAATAAAAACGACAAACACTTTTGTTAAATTAAGCCGCAACGCGTTGTTTAAAAACTCAAATTTTGAAAAAAATTTGTATTTTGCCAGATGCATCGAACTGCATCATTAGTTTTAAAAAATCGCTGGGGGCCGTTTCCAGTACCTTATCCAGCTAGACCCTTTGATCGAAATCGGTTAACTATATCATGTAGCTCCCATCGAGCCGATCGGTTTAAAAAACGTATATTGAAAAAAATTCGTTTTGTTTCGTTTGTTTATGAAGATATCGCAAATTTGGCAATTGAAAGTTTTTTAGAGTACCTAAGCACAGTACCAAATTTGACCAAAATCGGTTGGCTATATTATATAGCTCCCATAGGACCGATCGGGCCAAAAACGATTTTTGAACAAAATTCGTTGGGTTTCGTTTGTTTATGAAGATATCGTAACTGTTATTGGTTTTAAGTTAAATAAAAACACGTGTGGTGTCGGTGGCAGTGCAAATAGAAGTAGGTTACTTTATTACTGTAAGCATGTACATGAGATTAGTGCGTAAACAATAACAACATAGTACATACATGCGGAATGTATGTAAAGCATAATGCAAAAGAATAAGCTGATGCAATAAACACAGTAAGCGTCGTCAGTATACGCACGCTTAACACTTCCACTTTTATTCATCAGATTATCCAGACTATAAGCAACATTATTCAATTCTTTTAATGTTCAACAGCAACTTCTGATTATTAAAAGTTTGTCTTTTAAGTGGTTTAGTGAGAATATCAGCAAACTGCTCGTTCGATGGCACGTACTTTAGTGTAAATCCGCCTTTCTCATAAACCTCTCTAATATAATGGTATTTAACTTCAATATGTTTTGTGCGCTTGTGGTATTGGGGATTTTCGACCAAGTTGATAGCGCTTTGGTTGTCCAAGCACAACTCCGGTGTTGCAAGATCATCAGTTAACTCGCCTAACAATCGACGAATCCAAATTAACTCCTTTACACCCTCGCATGCTGCTATATATTCGGCTTCAGTTGTTGAGAGCGCCACAGTAGCCTGAATTTTCGATGACCATGATATAGGGCCGCCGCAAAACATCATGACATATCCTCCAGTTGAGCGCCTCGTTTTTGTATCCCCAGCGTAATCCGAATCACTATAGCAAGTCAATGATAAATTATTAGTTTTCTCAAAACAAATACCTTCATCAAGTGTTCCACACAAATATCTGAAAATTCTCTTAACGGCCTGTACATGCTCGATTTGATAAGTATCCAGAAAACGACTGGCGTACGAAACTGCATATGCCAGATCTGGTCTTGTCACCATAGACAGATACATAAGTGATCCCACTGCTTCGCGGTATGGATAGTTGGGTCGTTGTGGGCTTTCCTCAGCATGAACAACACCTTCGGCAGGCGTACTTACTGTCTTCGCATCCAGCATAGCAAACCGTTGTAGTATCTTCTTAGCATATGCCTTTTGCCCAAAGTGGATTTTTCCTGACTGCTGATTGACCTGTATACCTAGATAATAAATCGATTCATATATTTTAATTTTGAATTCCGAGTTTAAATGAGTTATAAGCTCATTGACTGCAACTGTTGATTTAGCTGCAAGTATGCCGTCATCAATATAAATTGCAAGTATTATTTTATCGCTGCCAAAGTTGCCAACAAACACGCATGGATCCGCAAAACTAGCTTTCAGGTTAAAGTTCTCTAATAGTTGCGTGAATTTCCTATTCCAACATCTGGATGCTTGCTTTAATCCATAAAGACTTTTGTTCAGCTTGCAAACCTTCTCAGTTCCATCTTCATATCCAGCTGGTTGATGCATATAAATTTCCTCCTCAAGATCGCCATATAGGAATGCTGTTTTAACATCAAACTGCTTTAAAGTCAATCCAAGTGCATTTGACATTGCAAGAATCACTCGTATTGATGAGAATTTTGCAACTGGACTGAATGTCTCCTCATAATCAGTGCCTAATTTTTGTGTAAAGCCTCGAGCTACTAAGCGCGCTTTGAATCTTTCGATTTCACCATTTTCGTCTCGCTTTACCTTGTAGACCCATTTATTTGATATAGGCCTTTTATTTTCTGGCAGGGGTACCAATTCCCAAGTCTTATTAATGGCTAACGACTCGATTTCCTCTTGCATGGCACGCTTCCACTGCGTACTTAAATTACATAATGTCGCTTCTTCAAATGTTGCAGGCGTTTCGCAATCGGCTAGAAATGCGCAATGTAGGGCTGCGTCATCCCTTTCTCTACTTTTTGATCGCGTATTGTATCCTCCTGCTGCTAGATTATTTTTAACATCCACACTATTTTGGTTAGCATCTTCAAAACCATTTTTGCTGTCATCTTGGGTGGACTGTTCGCCTTCTTGAATTTCAACCTTATGAATTCTTTCCTCAGATATCGAATGCTGTTTCTGTGTGTGCTATACTTGCAGAGTCGCATACCTCTCTTATAATAACATCCCTTGAAATTTCAATTTTGCGTTCTTGTGGTATCCAAATCCTATAGCCCTTACAATTGTCTTCGTATCCTACGAATACACCTTTCTTGGATTTTGCATTCAATTTTCGTCGCTTTTCTTGTGGTATATGAACGTATGCATCCGATCCAAAAACTCGTAGATTAGAAATATTAGGCTTTTGTCCAAACCACATCTCAGATGGCGTCAACTTATTTTGCTTAGTCTTGCCTGTTCGGTTAAGCGTATTAACAACATTTTGAACTGCTTCGCCCCAATATTTCAGGCTTAGGTCTTTGGCATGTATCATAGATCTTGCAGCCTCTATGATAGTTCGCATGTCCCTTTCAGCTCGGCCATTATGCTCCGGCGTATAGGGCGTTGATTTCTGGTGTGTGACTCTGTGCTTCTGTAAAATATCAATGATTTCTTTATTAACATATTCCAATCCATTATCGGATCTTATGCATTTTACTCTTTTTCCAGTGTCAGCTTCCACTCGATCCAAAAACCCTTGCAAATAAGTACTGACCTCCGCTTTTCTTTTAATACAGTACACATAGCGATAGTTTGAAAAATCATCTCGAAATAGTAGCATATATCTGGCGCCTCCATATGAAGTCTCTTGCATAGGACCACATAAATCAGTATGAACGAGCTCACCTTGGATTTTCGCTCTATTCTGGCTTTGATCGAAACTAAAACGATGCTGTTTACCCAGGACGCATGCCTCGCAAAATGAACTGCAACTGCTGAATGGAATATTTTGTTCCCGAAGTACCTCCTTAACATGCTCCTTGCCTTGATGACACATGCGCTCATGCCACAATTGAAGTGTCTCAGCTTTTACAGCAACGTTTGCCTCTGCCGACGTATTGACCTTTAAAAATAGTTTAAAGAGTTTTGAATCGCCTCTTTCGCCTCGCAGCCACACCTTTCCTTGTTTCTCAAAACTGCATTGACTGCCGTAAGCCCTTAAAGCGTAACCTTTGTCTAAGCATGCATTGGATGAGAAGAGATTTAGCTTTATACCAGGGACATAAAATACATCAGCCATATATTTCAAATTCCAAACATTACCATCATATGCTTTTACCACAATATCGCCTTTTCCGTATGCCTGCACAATTGAGCCATCAGCAATTCGTACATCTTTTGGCTTCTTCAATTTCTTGTAGCTCTCGAACCATTCCTTGCGATATGTCATATGATCACTTGCCCCGGAGTCCATAAACCACGTATCTTCCTGAGGTATGGTTGACTGTACGAACATAACCTCACTTATGAATGCATCCCCACATGGTTTCTCGAAATTCCTTCTATTTGGACACTCTCGTTTCCAATGCCCAGACTGCTTGCATATGAAACATTTACCTTTGAATTTCCTTGTTTCCTTCCTGTGAATTTGCTTATGCACCTGTTTAGCTACAAATGCTTCCTGTTTAAAATTGTGAATTCCCAGCCGAGACTCCTCCATACATAAGCGCGCAGTTAACGTTTTTAATGTGCGCTCCTCTTTTGATGTGGCCTCCCATGAAGCAAAGAAATGATTAGGTTGCTCAGGCAAGGTCATCAAGATTTTTGTAACAAGCATGTTCTCAGAGATTTTCTCACCAAGATCCTCTAACTGCCTCGCAATTTTCTGCAACTTAGCTATATGCATTGCGATGCTGTCCTCTGGATCTTTTGTATATTGAAAAAACTGTTGTTGCAATAAATGTATTGACGTCTCCGACTTCTGCTCATATACGCATTCCAAAGCTGAATACATATCAGCAGCAGTGTCACAATTAATAATATGCATAAGCGGCTCCTCTCCCATTGAAACCACTAAAATTTTCTGCGCCTTGGCGTCATTTAATTGCCACTTTACTAAATCCGAACCAGCTCCAGTAGGCTGCACTTCAGTTCCATCGACGATGTCCCAGAGGCCACTAGCTCTCAACATCACCTTCACCTGGAACTTCCAAAGTGTCCAACCTTCTTCTCCGATCAGTTTGCTGATTTTCATCTCCTCCATAGCGCAATTAAATTTTAATAAACCTTTTTGTTTTTTAATTTAACTAATTATTAGTGGGCCCATAACCTGTTATTGGTTTTAAGTTAAATAAAAACACGTGTGGTGTCGGTGGCAGTGCAAATAGAAGTAGGTTACTTTATTACTGTAAGCATGTACATGAGATTAGTGCGTAAACAATAACAACATAGTACATACATGCGGAAAGTATGTAAATCATAATGCAAAAGAATAAGCTGATGCAATAAACACAGTAAGCGTCGTCAGTATACGCACGCTTAACAGTAACCAAATTTGATGTTTGTCAGTTTTTTAGGGTTACCCAGCACTGTACTAAATTTGATCAAAATCGGTTGACTATATCATATAGCTCCCATAGGACCGATCCGATCCAAATTCAACAAAAGTTATAGCCAAAAATGTACAAACACCTTCCCTTGCCCATAAACTGCATCAATCTTTGACTATACGTAATTATGGTAACAAGTGACCTAGAATCACAATTTTTGGTAAGCTCATTCATGTGGCTCCAATGAAAAAATCCACATCCAAATTTTATCGATGCGGACCCCCACCCCTTGCAATTGATTCACCGTGTTTTCTCCCACACCCCTCAACATATGAACTTGAAACTTACCCCATATACTTAAAATAGCTTCTTCGAAGTAACTTTCGGTACAAATTTACGGAACTAATAGGTATAAATATTGTTTTGCACAAAAAAAAATGTTTCCAATTGGAAAATTCTTAGAAGAAATATGCAGGTACAAAATTTTTTTCGAAAAAAAGGTACAGGGTATTATACTATCGGCACCGCCTCGACTGTATTACATTTTTTACATATTTAATTTGGCAAACTTTATTTCTGAACTTTTTTTTTAAATTAAACACTATTTTTCTTATAACTTTTGATTTATTGTTTCAATATACTCCTTTGTTATTTTCACACTTCAGCAGCTCAAAAAGTGTCACTATTCTGAGTTTTTTTTTTTTTAAATTTACGCGTAGTAAGCGAAATGCTAAAAGTATATATTTTGTGTGATTTTGACGCTTTTGTTTTTGTTGTCTACGTAATTTAAAATAATGATGCACGCGCGCAATCAAGTGATAATCCGTAACTTCACTTGTTGCTTACGTTTATTTTATTTTATTCTGCAAACGTGAACAGTTCAAAAGATCCATGGATTCGTTGCACATTAATATTTACGAAAACTGAATCTTAAACGTTGATATTTTGTTTCAGTTAGCGTTGCTGGCACCGGACTGGACTGTCTGAAGGCTCGCTTACGACTGAGGCGCAGGACACAGCAGCTCGCATTTTTATCAATGAAAATTGTTGCTCGCCTGCCTTACGGCATGTATAATATAAGGCAGTGGAAACAGGCAGCATACTGGCATGTTTTGGTAGCTGCAACGTTGGCTAAGAGCATGCAATTTTTGAATGTTGCATTATAGAAGCTTGTAAGCAAGTTTATTGTTTAGATTATTAGTTTTCGGAATGAGAAAATAAATTAAAACCACTTATTATATTTTTTTAAACCAAATATGCCAAACGGTCGCCCTTACCTTGAAATCAAGGACAACCGGCTTTAACAAGTACGAGATTTATTAAATTACACTAGTTTACAGCAACTAAGGTATCCTCAACATATTTTACTAGTTTGAAGTCCAAAGTTTGATCGATTTCGCAAAAAATGAGTGGTTGTTTATCAAAATCGGAGTAAAATTATGGAATTAATGGGAATTTTTGTAGAAAGTACAAAAACTCAATTTTTCTCTATTTGGGATATCCCATTTGGGATTTTTTTTATACCCTGTACCATATGGTACAAAGGGTATATTAAGTTTGTGCAAGCCGAAAATGTATGTAACATACAGAAGGAAACGTCGGAGACCCCCCAAAGTTACCTAAAGTATGATCAGGGTGACTAGAGAAGTCCATCTGTCCGTCCGTCCATCTGTCACAAAACTTGGCATTCGCGATTTTTTTTATAGTTTCCAAGCACTGTACCAAATTTGATCGAAATCGGTTGACTATATCATATAGCTCCCATAGGGCCGATCGGTCAAAAAAAAGTTTTTTGTACAAAATTTGTTGTGCTTCGTTTGTTAATGAAGATATCGTAACCAAATTCGGCATATGGAAGTTTTTTATAGTACCCAAGCACTATACCAAATTTGATCAAAATCGGCTGACTATATCATATATACTTTAACGACTTTAACGTACGCCATCTTTATACCCTGTACCGTATGGTACAAAGGGTATATTAAGTTTGTGCAAGCCGAAAATGTATGTAACATACAGGGTGACTAGAGAAGTCGATATACCCATGTCCGTCTGTCCGTCTGTCTGTATGAACGCCTAGATCTCAGAGATGGTAAGAGCTAGAGCAACCAAATTTTCAGATTAGATGCGCTATTATGCCAGGGGAGACATGTTTATTTTATTTTTTTGATATCGGGGTTATATTATATAGCTCCCATAGGGGTGTTTCAGAGGACCTCGAAAAAAACAAAAAGTTTTTGATGGATAATTCGGTTGTTTATAAAGATATCGTAACCAAATTTGGCAATAAAAAGTTTTTTAGAGTTTCCAAGCACTGTACCAAATTTGATCAAAATCGGTTGACTATATCATATAGCTCCTATAGGACCAATCGGTCAAAAAATCGTTTTTTGTACAAAATTCGTTGCGTTTCGTTTGTTTGTGAAGATATTATAACCAAATTTGGCATTTATAAGTTTTTAAGAGTTCCCAAGCACTGTACCAAATTTGATCAAAATCGGTTGACTATATCATATAGCTCCCATAGGACCAATCGGTCAAAAAATCCTTTTTTGTACAAAATTCGTTGCGTTTCGTTTGTTTGTAAAGATATTATAACCAAATTTGGCATTTATCAGTTTTTAAGAGTTCCCAAGCACTGTACCAAATTTGATCAAAATCGGTTGACTATATCATATAGCTCCCATAGGACCAATCGGTCAAAAAATCGTGTTTTGTACAAAATTCGTTGTGTTTCGTTTATTTGTGAAGATATTGTAACCAAATTTGGCAATCGTAAGTTTTTTAGAGATCTTCAAAACTTTACCAAATATTATCAAAATCGGTTGACTATATCATATAGCTCCCATAGGACCAATCGGTCAAAAAAACGTTTTTTGCAAAAATTCGTTGTGTTTCGTTTGTTTATCAAGATATTGTAACCAAATTTGGCGTTCAGAAGTTTTTAGAGTACCCAAACACTGTGCCAAATTTTATCAAAATCGGTTGACTATATCATATAGCTCCCATAGGGCCGATCGGTCGAAAAAACGTATTTTGTACAAAATTCGTTGTGTTTCGTTGGTTTGTGAAGATATTGTAACCAAATTTGGCATTAAGAAGTTTTTTAGAGTTCCCAAGCACTATACCAAATTTGATCAAAATCGGTTGACTATATCATATAGCTCCCATAGGACCAATCGGACAAAAAATCGTGTTTTGTACAAAATTCGTTGTGTTTCGTTTATTTGTTAACATACCGTAACCACATTTGGCAGTAAGAAGTTTTTTAGAGTTTCCAAGCACTGTACCAAATTTGATCAAAATCGGTTGACTATATCATATAGCTCCCATAGGACCAATCGGTCAAAAAAACGTATTTTGTACAAAATTCGTTGTTTCGTTGGTTTGTGAAGATATTGTAACCAAATTTGGCAATCGTAAGTTTTTTGGAGATCTTCAACACTGTACCAAATTTTATCGAAATCGGTTGACTATATCATATAGCTCCCATAGGACCAATCGGTCAAAAAAACGTATTTTGTACAAAATTCGTTGTGTTTCGTTGGTTTGTGAAGATATTGTAACCAAATTTGGCAATCGTAAGTTTTTTAGAGATCTTCAAAACTGTACCAAATATTATCAAAATCGGTTGACTATATCATATAGCTCCCATAGGACCAATCGGTCAAA
Source organism: Chymomyza fuscimana (assembly GCA_949987675.1). Classification (NCBI taxonomy): domain Eukaryota; kingdom Metazoa; phylum Arthropoda; class Insecta; order Diptera; family Drosophilidae; genus Chymomyza; species Chymomyza fuscimana. The sequence goes on from OX465089.1 coordinate 33,536,254, forward strand.
AAAACGTTTTTTGCAAAAATTCGTTGTGTTTCGTTTGTTTATCAAGATATTGTAACCAAATTTGGCGTTCAGAAGTTTTTAGAGTACCCAAACACTGTGCCAAATTTTATCAAAATCGGTTGACTATATCATATAGCTCCCATAGGGCCGATCGGTCGAAAAAAAGTTTTTGATTAAAAATTCGTCTGTTTTTGGTTGTTTATGAAGGTATCATAATCTAATTTCGCAATCAAATGTCTTTTGGTGTTCTTAAGCAATTTACCGGATTTGATTGCAAGCAGTGGTACAGGGTATCCCAAAGTCGTCCGCGCCCGACTTTAACGTACGCCATCTTTTTATACCCTGTACCGTATGGTACAAGGGGTATATTGTGTTTGTGCAAGCCGAAAATGTATGTAACGTACAGAAGGAGAAGTCGGAGACCCCCCAAAGTTACCTAAAGTATGATCATAGTGACTAGAGAAGTCGATATACCCATGTCCGTCTGTCCGTCTGACCGTCTGTCCGTCTGTCCGTATGAACGCCTAGATCTCAGAGATGGTAAGAGCTAGAGCAACCAAACTTTTAGATAAGATCCCTTATTAATCCATAGGAGACAAGTTTATTTTATTTTTTTGATATCGGGACTACATTATATAGCTCCCATAGGGGTGTTTCAGAGGACCTCGAAAAAAAGCAAAAGTTTTCGATGGATAATTCGTTTGCTTATGAAGATATCATAACCAAATTTGGCAATCGAAAGTTTTTTAGAGTTTCCAAGCACTGTACCAAATATTATCAAAATCGGTTGACTATATCATATAGGTTCCATAGGATCGATCGGTCGAAAATTTGTTTTTTGCACGAAATTCGTTGTGTTTCGTTTGTTTGTGAAGATATTGAAACCAAATTTGGCATTAAGAAGTTTTTTAGAGTTCCCAAGCACTATATCAAATTTGATCAAAATCGGTTGACTATATCATATAGCTCCCATAGGACCAATCGGTCAAAAAATCGTGTTTTGTACAAAATTCGTTGTGTTTTGTTTATTTGTGAACATACCGTAACCACATTTGGCACTAAGAAGTTTTTTAGAGTTCCCAAGCACTGTACCAAATTTGATCAAAATCGGTTTACTATATCATATAGCTCCCATAGGATCGATCGAAAAAAACGCTTTTTGTACAAAATTGGTTGTGTTTCGTTTGTTTGTGAAGATATTGTAACAAAATTTGGCATTCAGAAGTTTTTTAGAGATATTCAACACTGTACCAAATTTGATCAAAATCGGTTGACAATATCATATAGCTCCCATAAGGCCAATCGGTCGAAAAAAACGCTTTTTGTACAAAATTCGTTGTGTTTCGTTTGTTTGTGAAGATATTGTAACCAAATTTGGCATTCAGAATTTTTAGAGATCTTCAACACTGTACCAAATTTGATCAAAATCGATTGACTATATCATATAGCTCCCATAGGGCCAATCGGTAAAAAAAACGTTTTTTGCGCAAAATTCGTTGTGTTTCGTTTGTTTGTGAAGATATTGTAACCAAATTTGGCATTCAAATGTTTTTTAGAGATCTTTAACACTGTACCAAATTTGATCAAAATCGATTGACTATATCATATAGCTCCCATAGGGCCAATCGGTCAAAAAAACGTTTTTTGCACAAAATTCGTTGTGTTTCGTTTGTTTGTGAAGATATTGTAACCAAATTTGGCATTCAAATGTTTTTTACAGATCTTCAACACTGTACCAAATTTGATCAAAATCGATTGACTATATCATGTAGCTCCCATAGGGCCAATCGGTCAAAAAAACGTTTTTTGCACAAAATTCGTTGTGTTTCGTTTGTTTGTGAAGATATTGTAACCAAATTTGGCATTCAGAAGTTTTTTAGAGATCTTCAACACTGTACCAAATTTTATCAAAATCGGTTGACTATATCATATAGCTCCCATAGGGCCGATTGGTCGAAAAACAGTTTTTGATTAAAAATTCTTCTGTTTTTGGTTGTTTATGAAGGTATCATAATCTAATTTCGCAATCAAATGTCTTTTGGTGTTCTTAAGCAATTTACCGGATTTGATTGCAAGCAGTGGTACAGGGTATCCCAAAGTCGTCCGCGCCCGACTTTAACGTACGCCATCTTTGTATGAAGTTTTGTCATTCCGTGCGAAAATTTTCGAACTGCGTATGAGCCTTAAACATAAAGTTTTAGATGGATAATTCGTTTGTTTATAAAGAGCCCTCCAAAATTTAATGGGCTAATTTGGGATACCTGAGGTCTTATCATATTTAAAATTATTTTTTTTTTTTTTTTTACATTTTGGTTACAATCTGTCTTTATTAGACATTAAGTAAATTTACTAAATAATAATAAATACAATATAAGTATAACAGCAAGTTTCCATCGAAACCTACTATTGTGTTTTAATATTTAAAAGGTGAGTTTAAAATAATCTTATATGTATGTACAATTTATTTACATTGTACATATTAGTGGTGGGATACTATCGATATTGTCACCACTCGATAGTTTAGACTTCGATAGTTTCAACTATCGAACAAAATGAAATATGGCGCGCAGAAAAGGAGCACAATCTTTTTATAAGTACTATAGAGCAAATGCGGAAAATTGTAATACATACTTACAAAAAGAGTACTCGTGGGTCCAAAAATGAATTCTGATATAATAAACAAAAAACAAAACAAACAAACAAATGAGATCGTAACTCGCCAAAGTACGGAAGGGACGAAGCTCCCGTCTAAAGAAGCTATATGCGCGGTGAGAAAGGAACCTTCGGGTGTCCTTTCCATCTCGGATTGTGCCGGCAAGGGTAAGACGGCAAACCCACCGTCTTCCCTAGATTCTGGAGGTAGGCAGTCCAGCCCATCCTTGGATGCAAAGATGAAGCAGACACACTTCGCCTCTTCGTCCAGGGCTGGGCTGGCTGTCTGCTCCCCAGAGTCGGCTACTCCAGAGATGCCACCACCAAATAAACCGTCTTACCAGGACAGGCGACGGGCAGGAGAGATCCTCCAACGAAACCTTACTTCTCCGGAGGAATCACCGGAGGGTAAGAGACTGGTCGAGTGGGCCAGAACAGTCTTGCCGGGCTTCCAGCCAGCAGCCCTAGGCAAATCAAAAGCCAAGACAAAGCGACAAAGGTCTGCTGAAGAGACCGCTCCTCCGCCAAAAAGGACGCGACCTCAGCCTCTGAACCGCTCCTTCGCAGAGGTTACGAAGGACAAAATCCTCCTTGGTGTCCTAGACAAGGGCAACAAGGATGGTCTTGTCCCTCGTAACTTGTGGGCTAGAGTGGAGAACGAGCTGCAGGATCGCTTCCTGGAGGACATGGAGAGGGAGGGAGGACCCCCACCCCTCTGCACCGACGCCGGATGGCACCTTGGCACAGTCAAGACCATTGCCTGCGAAGATAAGCGCTCGGCAGGCTTACAAAAGAGCGATTGCTGCCCTCGGAGAGGTGTACCCGGGTGCAAAGCTCATAGCAGTGGATTGGGAGGATGTCCCCGTCAGGCCAAGAGCCCGAGCATGGGTTTCTGCAAAGCCAGACGATCCGGACAAAATCCTGAAACTGTTTCAGGTGTGCAACCCACACCTTAAAACAGACGATTGGCGGATAGCCAAAGTCGAAGAAGTGATCGGCACATCACGGCAGGTGATGCTGATCGTTAACAAGGAGTCAGCGGACGCTCTGGCTAAGGTAGACGGTACCGTGAGGTACGGGTACAAGAAGGCTGTGATTCGGGTGTACCGTACTGACACTAAGGGTGGTAAGCAAACCGCACCGGAACCACAGCTGGAAGACCCGGAGCCAATCATCTCAGAGGAGATGAGCGAGAAGGAGGACATACTGGAGGGGTATGCCTCGGAGACGTCGGAGCTAGCCACGGAGCTCTCCAAGCTTGGCCGACGGGAAAGCGATTCCATCCTCGGGGACACGGACGAGGAGGAAGCAAATATTACAGTGGTGGAGGTTAATTCGAGGGATGTCGATAAGACTCCTCCAAATTAACCTCCATCACTCCATTTCAGCTTCGGCTGCACTTATGCTTCGCCTCAGCCAAGGCGAAGCCGACATTGTTCTCATCCAGGAACCCTGGCTCAGCAAAGGTCAGATTTCTGGATTGAGGACTAAAGACTATAAGCTCATAGCGGCTCAAAACTCAGGTAAAACTCGCACCTGCATTCTTGCAAAAAAGCATCTGCATGTATTTTTGCTCCCCAATTACAGCGATGAAGACAACACCGCAGTGAGCCTGGAATTAAAATCCAGCAACATAAGAATTAGCTCGTGCTACATGGCGCATGACCAGAGCGGTCCACCTCCGCAAGTTACACGCCACCTTGTAAAGGACAGTGAGGAAGAGAAAATCGACCTAATCATAGGGTGCGATGCCAACGCACACCACACATCAACACACGGGGTGAGTCACTTCTAGATTACATCTTGTCCACAAATTTGCTTTTATGTAATAGAGGTAACGACCCTACCTTCATAATCAGAAATAGGAAAGAAGTCCTAGATCTTACCTTGGTATCAAACTCTCTGCACCATAAGGTCCAAAATTGGAGGGTACTTAGCGACCACTCCTTTTCGGATCATCGGTATATTGAGACGACGATATCCCTAGCCCCACCCACCATAGGGAAATTTAGAAACCCCCGCACAGCGAACTGGGAACTTTTTGAAGAGATCATGGGTAGAACACTACCTGTGGTCCCTCCAAGAGGTCCCAATTCGGCAGTCTTCAATGATTCCTTAATTGCAACGCTAACAGGAGCTTGCAACTATGCCTTCAACAAATTCTGCAAACTAAGAACATCAAGGGGGAAAAGCAAACCCCCTTGGTGGTCATCGGAAATCGGGCAACTCCGACACAAGTCCCGTAAGCTTTTTAACCTTGCCAGAAGTAAAAATGACGAAAATTCATGGAATGCATATAAAGCAAGCCTGTCGAATTACAAGAAGGCGATAAGACAAGCCAAACGCTCCTCATGGCAGCTCTTCTGCTCAGAAATTGAAAGCACCACGGATGCCGCAAGGCTTAGGAAGGTGCTATCTAAAGGTCCATCGACTCTTGGATACCTACAAGAACCCAATGGGAAATGGACGATTTCGAGTGAGGAGTCGCTGAAATTACTCACTCACACTCACTTTCCGGGTTGCTCTACCACCAAGTCAGTGGAGATGAACCCTGTGCCTGACGGGACTAGCGTTCCAGCACATCTTTTCACCTTAGATTAGGTTAAATGGGCCATTAATTCTTTTAAGCCCTTCAAATCGCCCGGACCAGACAATGTAGTCCCAGCACAACTGCAACACGGGGGAGATTCTGTCGCACGATGGTTGTCAGACATCTTCATCAGAATTGTAGCCATAGGGATTATCCCAGAAGCGTGGCTTACATCTAAAGAAGTATACATTCCCAAGGCAGGTAAGGCTACTCATACTCTTCCCAATGACTTCAGGCCCATAAGTCTCTCATCGTTTCTCCTCAAAACGATGGAAAGACTAATTGGCCTACAACTTAGGAGCACTATTCCCCAATCTCAAATGTCAGGCTCACAACATGCCTACAAAAAAGGTAGTTCCTTGACATAGAAGGGGCTTTTAATAATGTCACACCCAAGACAATTACGGATGCTCTGAATAAACTTAGAGTGAATCCAAGGCTAATCAGCCTCGTTGAACAAATGCTTAAATGCAGAGTTGTTCGAGCCTCTTTAGGTAATTCTAGTATCGAAAGATACGTAAACAGAGGTACGCCCCAAGGCGGTGTTCTCTCCCCCTTCCTCTGGAATGTCGCCATAAACAGCCTTCTATGCTCCTTGGAGGGTGGCGGTTGCAACATAACTGCGTATGCTGACGACGTGGCAGTTGCATTCTCCGGTAAATACCCACAAACACTTTGCGAGCGCATGACCGACGCTCTACACAAGCTCTCGAATTGGGCCAAGGCCAGTGGGCTAGGAGTTAATCCGGATAAGACAAAGCTCATGCTTTTCACTAGGAGGTATAAAATTCCCCCGTTAATAAACCCCAAACTCAATGGTGTTACTTTACCCTTCAGCGACTCAGCCAGATATCTTGGGTTAAGCCTCGATAGTAAACTGGACTGGAATCTGAATGCGGAAGATCGTAGGAAAAAGGCCACGGTCGCCCTATATACATGCAGGAAAGCCATTGGGCTTAAATGGGGTATGGCTCCAAATATTGTCCGTTGGCTATACACTGCCATTGTAAGACCAATCCTTCTTTATGGAGTCTCAATTTGGTGGCCTTAACTAAACAAGAAATCCACCCTAAAAAAGTTGACCAGGGTTCAACGTACCGCTGAGATTACCATCAGTGGAGCACTATGCTCGACACCAACTGAAGCACTAGATGCCATTTTAAATCTCCCGCCTCTAGATAAGGTGGGAATACAATCAGCAGTCATAGCCGCTCTACGTATGAGAGAAGCGAAGAAATGGAATGACCTAGACTTCGGTCATTCAAAGATTCTAAATGACTTCTCTTCCCTTATTCCTGTTAACACGGACTACTGTACGCCGCAGGAGCACTTCACTACAAAATTCAAAACCCACATTCCAACCAGAGATGAGTGGAATGTCGGTGTACCGGGCCCTCCTGGCTCAACTAAGATTTTCACGGACGGTTCCAAATTAGACGACCGCGTGGGCGGAGGCGTCTACATTGAAGAATTCAACGTTAGAATATCGTTTCGACTCCCAGATTACTGCAGCGTTTTCCAAGCTGAAGTTACGGCAATCCAAGAGGCTCTTACAATAATAAAAACCTTACCAGTATGTAATAGGAACATCTGTATTTACTCAGATAGCCAGGCGGCTATAAAATCGCTCGCCTCTCTTACTTCATGCATGAAGTCAGTGAACAACTGTCGTTCGTCTCTGGGGGAGATGGCAGAACAGTTTTCGATACACCTCATCTGGGTCCCGGGACATAGGGACTTTGAGGGAAACTGTATTGCGGATGAACTGGCAAGACAAGGAACTACCAGCATCCTCCTTCGGGATAAGGAGCGTCTGGGTATTCCTATGGCCAGCTGCAAATTAAGCATAAAGACCCAATTCGCTCATATTACAAACCAAACATGGAACCAAATAACCAACACGTGCAGGATTTCACGTCAAACATGGCCAGTGTACAATAGTAAAAGAACTAAAGAACTTTGCTGGTTAAATAGAGCTCATTGCTCGAAAGTTATCCGAGCGATCACCGGACACTGGCTAGTGGGGACTCACGCGTCAAGGCTCAACGCTCCTCACCACGATTTCTGCAGAAGTTGTGGCGATGAGGAAGAGCTAGAGACGGTAGAGCACCTTTTCTGTCACTGTCCGGGACTGTGTAGGACAAGATTCCGCTTTCTCAAGTCTTATTTTCTACATGACCTTTCCCAGCTCTCAGAACAGAGTCCAAAATGCCTCTCAAGGTTCATTCAGGCCACCGGATGGCTGTAAATGGAGACATCTAAAAGACCTACTAGTGGGGAAGGGTGGATGAAAGTCCATCACTGCGGTATCACAACGGGCCAAATTGCTGGCCTAAGTGAGCTGAGACGTGTCTCAGCTACTGCTCTAACTTAACCTAACCTACAAAAAGAGTATTTCAAAGTGTTTAACAGAAACGTTTTATTCATGACATTGTAAAAAGAGATCCTTTTAAAATTACATCTTAAAAAATCAAAAACTGTCCATTCAACAATTAACTAATTAACAATTAATTAATTAATTAATTTAGGCGGTCTTGGGAAACAAAGCGAAAAAAAAATAGCACACTTAAAATAGATGCTTATGATTTAGTTTTCAAGAAAAAGTCCATTGTAATAAGGAAAAATGTGACACGTTATTTAATAGTGGGCTTAAGAATCTAAAACCATAATTAGACTATCATTAAATAACGAATTTATTTAAATTTACATCTTATTTAGTTGACTTCATAACGTACTACATATTTCATGTGCGGTTTCAATTTTGTCTTATCAGCAGTCTTCACATCAGCGCAGCGAATCTGGTTATCCTTGCCAGCATACACTTTTACAATTCGAACCTTTTTCCAAGCACTACGAGGCAGCATGGAATCCATAACAATAACTAAATCGTTTTCTTTAAGTGGCTTAGCTGCATCATGCCACTTTGGTCGACGAACTAATTGAGGCAAATATTCCGTTACCCATAGTTTCCGTATCCTTCAATGACTGTGTTATGCTCCATTGCTTCCGCAGGCAAACTCTCATCTCTGGTGGGTGTGTAGTCTGTGTAGAGTTGGCACAACCAATCAAGAAATGGTTTGGCGTTAACGGCTCGTCTTCTTCATGTGATAGCGGCAATTCAGTAAGCGGTCTTGAATTTAAAATGGCAGCAGTTTCATCAGCAAAACAATCCTCTTGTACTAGGCGTAATGGTGCCCAACAATGGTTTCAACGGCTTCAAGGAACTCCTGACTGTATTCTTGGGCGTTCTTATCTTTAACATAATTAGCACAAAATGGCGAAGAAATTGCTCCAAACATCAACGAAGTCATAGCATAATGTTGTAAGGGTTGAGCAACGTCGCCGCTTCTCCAAACAACTCGCTGGGCAGATTGATCTTCTGGTCGTATTTATACCCTGCACCGTATGGTACAAAGGGTATATTAAGTTTGTGCAAGCCGAAAATGTATGTAACATATAGAAGGAAACGTCGGAGACCCCCCAAAGTTACCTAAAGTATGATCAGCGTGACTAGAGAAGTCGATTTACCCATGTCCTTCTGTCTGTCTGTCCGTATGAACGCCTAGATCTCAGAGATGGTAAGAGCTAGAGCAACCAAATTTTCAGATTAAATGCTTTATAATGTCAGGGGAAGCCAGTTCATTTTATTTTTTCGATATCGGGTTATGTTATATAGCTCCCATAACATAGACAACATAACATAACATGTTTTAGAGCAGTGTTCCGAAAAGCATGTGCCGCGGAACACTGGTGTGCCGTGGGTCATCGGTTGGTGTGCCGCGGAAAAGCAGATAAAAAAATGTGGTACAGTCGAGGACAGTGGAATACCCTGTACCTTTTGTATCGGAAAAATTTTTCTTGCATATTCCTTCTAAGAACTTTCAAATTGGAATTTATTTTTTTTTGGTGAAATTCGATATTTATACCTATAAGCTCCCTAAATTTTTACCGATTTTGATGAAACTCAAAAGTTACGTCAAAGAAGTTATTTAAAGTATATGGGGAAAGTTTCAAGTTGGTATGTTGAGGGGTGTGGGAGAAAACACGGTAAAACGATTGCGGGTGGTGGGGGGACCGCATCGATAAATTTTGGATGTGGATTTGTTCATTAGAGCCGCATGAAGCACCTTACCAAAAATTGTGATTGTTGGTCACTTGTTACCATAATTACGTATAGTCAAATTTTGATGCAGTTTATCGGCAAGGGGAGGTGAAAGTTTTACATTTTTGACTATAACTTTTGTTGCCTTAGTCTTCTTTTCTTCATTTTTGACACACAGATGCATGTAACAACAGCGCATCGCTGTGTTAAATTTCAAATAAATATATTAAACGGTGTGGCTAAAAACCGCGAAAATCTACTGCGAAGGAACGGGGGAACAAACTTCATCTTCTGAGGAAATATGCGCACCAGCTAGTAAAGTTTCCTATATCTAGCTTTTATAGTCTCCGAAATTTAGGCGTTCATACAGACGGACAGACGGGCAGACGAACATGGCTCAATCGCTACCCGAGGTTATGATAAGCATTTTGGTATAAAGGACTTGGGGTCTGCCACGCCTCCTTCTGTCCGTTACATACATTGCACAAATCTAGTATACCCTTTGTACCTATAGGTACAGGGTATAAACATACATTTTGACGGCAACATTTTCTGTTTTGGGGGGTCAAAAAGTGAAAAATTTGGGTCACGTAATTTGGGCTCCTAACATCTGGTACGTTTATTCCATTTGGTTCATACACGCACACAACAGCAAATGCTGATGTTGACACTCGTTTACTTATGTACAAGGTGGCGCAAAAGAAGTCATCCGATGTTGTTTGGCTCTTATTTTTTTTCCAAATGAAATTCCAAAATTGACCAAAAATGACCAAAATTCGTTGCAGGGACCGCCGGCTGAGGCCCAATTGCGTGGCACGTCGTCTGGTCGATGTTTCGGGGCTCACTTCGACGTCCTCGGCTACAGCGGCGATATTTTCGGCAGAACGGGCGCTCCGGGGCCGGCCACTCTTGGCAACGTCTCGTGTGGTCCCATACTCTTCAAGATTAGTGGCTAAACGGCGCAGTGGTTGCGTAGTTGGTGTCGGACGGCCGGGAAATCGGCGACGGAATTCGCGCTGCGCCAACACCACAGACGAATTGTTACGCAAAAAAAATAGACACAATTATTCCGCGTTCTTGGGGAGTGTATCGCTCCATGGCTTATTCACTTGTATTCTGTATCTGTCTAGTCCACAAATGTCAAAACAGATTTGATATTGGCGGCCATTTACAAAAATGAGAGCATCTTCCAATAGGGTGATTTCTTTTGCGCCACCTTGTACTTATATATGCCCTGCGACAACGAGACTGAAAATTGTGGCCCCTGCCAGTGAAAGACGCGACCGCATTATTCTTATAAATTCGCCAGTAACTAGCCGCAAATTTGTGATTGTGTCGTCGCGAGGGTAATATACTTTTTAATAACAAATAAATAGCCCATAATACGTTTATATAATGGATAAATTCGTTAAACGTACCGCAAGTTTGTTAAGTGAAACTAATGATTTCCAAGAAGAAGCAGAGTCACCTAAGAAAAAACCTAAGCTACCTGTTTATCGAAAATATGATGAGAGCTATATAAGTTATTTCTTTACATATTGCGGAGACCAATCAGGTCCAATTCCAAAATGTTTTGTTTGTGAAGAAACTTTGGGCAATCATTCGATGGTGCCCAGTAAACTTTTACGACATTTAACTACTGAACACCCATCGATAGCTAAAAAAGACAAATTGTTTTTTCAACGTTTGAAAGACAAGTCTGAGAAACAGTTAACTCTCATGAGTTCGTCTTTCAAAACATCAGACAAAGCTCAAAAAGCAATCTACGTGATCGCTAATATGCTAGTTAAATCCAAGAAGCCTCATTCTCTCGCTGAAACTTTAATTATACCCGTCTGCAAAGAAGTTGTCAAGATTATGATGAGCCAAGAAGCCGCTAAGGAAATCGAAAAAATACCAGCGTCATTGAATCAACGTTAATTGAAAAATTAGCCCTGTAACCAGGGCTTCTGACAAAAAACCTAATATTAAAAATGTACATTGTTTTTTTTTTTACACAGGGAAGCACTGATGGCGAAGTCTCTGCCTGATGAATTGTTGTCTGTCCTACAAGAGGTTGTTAAAAATGTCAATTATATCAAGTCGCGACCGCTGAAATCTCGTCTGTTTAATGCAGTGTGTCAGGAAATGGGAGCACATCATCAGCCACTTCTGTACATACAAAAGCACGATGGCTTTCTCGCGGAAAAGTGCTATCTCGGATTTACCAGCTAAAAAATGAGTTCCAGACGTTTTTAGAGGCCCAGGGTTCAGATTTTGCTTCTGTGTTTAAAAAACAAGAATGGTTAGCAAAACTTGCATATCTGGCGGACATATTTGCTCATTTAAATGAACTCAACAAAAAAATGCAAGGCAGGAATTTTAATATTTAAACGTCTTCGGACAAAATTGAAAGCTTTCGAGCTAAGTTGGTGTTATGGATCAGCCACGCTGTCAAAGGTAGTAATGATGAGTAGTGGCTGCCGATTCAGAACACTTACCGACAAACGAGCAGGAAGAATTCATGGATTTAAAAACTGTTCGGACATTAAAACTAAAATATTCCGAAGTAGAGCTAGCACATTTTTGGCTGCATATAAAAAATGATTATCCACTGCTTTCAAAGCGTGCTGTTGCAATTCTATTACCATTTGCCATTACCTACTCACTACTATTAAATCGGAAAAAAGAGAATGCCTGAGGATGATCAATGAAGAGATGAGAGCAGCCTTATCAACGATCGCTCCAAATGTTGATCGCCTGTGCTCATTTAAACAGGCTCACATTTCTCACTAAAAATCTTTTCATTGATTTTCGAAATAAACAATAATTAAAAATGCATTGCTTTTGAATAGGTAATTCACGAGTTTTTTATAGTTCCCAAGCACTGTACCAAAGTTGATCGAAATCGGTTGACTATATCATATATAGCTCCCATGGGGCCGATCGGTCAAAAAAACGTTTTTTGAACAAAATTCGTGGTGTTTCGTTTGATATCGTAACAAAATTTGGTGTTTGACAGTTTTTTAGGGCTACAAAGCACTGTACCAAATTTGATCAAAATCGGTTGACTATATCATGTAGATACCATAGGACCGATCGGTCAAAAAAGTGTTTTTTTGAACAAAATTCGTTGTGTTTCGTGTGTTTTTGAAGATACCGTGACCAAATTTGGTGTTCGAAACTTTTTTATAGTTTCCAAACACTGTACAATTTTATAAAAATCGGATGACTATATCATATAGCTCCCATAGGACCAATCGGTCAAAAAAGCCTTTTTTGCACAAAATCCGTTGAGTTTCGGTTGTTTATGAAGATTTCGTACCCAAATTTGGCAATCAATTGTCTTTTAGAGTGCTTAAGCAATATATTGGACTTAATTGCAATTAGTGGTACAGGGTATCCCAAAGTCGTCCGCGTCCGACTTTAACGTACGCCATCTTTTTATTTGGTCTGGTCCTTTTAGTAATGCTGAATTAAGAGATATTCCTTCAACTGTTGCGGCAGCATCAAAAACGATATGTAGTTTGTCAGGCTTATTGACTTTGTCTGGCGAAAGTTTCCTAGCATACCTTTTCTGCAAATATTTCTCCATTTCAATCTTATATCTCTTGCCGAACTCTGAATCTTTGCGCATTCTTTTCTCGATAGTAATCGATAGCAATCGTTTTTCAGCCATTGTGTAGCATTTCAGCAATGTAACATTTTCTTTCCAAAGTAGGCCTATTTGAAAATGCTCTTTTACTTGGGATGCAGTTGTTGCCAATATTTTTTTATACCTTAAGCCATCTAATGATTCAATTGTGGAAAACTGGTTAACTCCAAAATCTTTAGACGAAATATATTCCCTTACAAGTTTTTCAATTTCATCAGCCTTGTCTATCTTAGCATGTAAGTTAAAGGAATTCCCATATGGGCTTGATTGGCCCATATGGCAACCAGCCTAACTTTGTTTTTACGGCTATTGACTGTGAAGGTTCATTTTCAATAATCGTCTGTGATAAACCCAAATGCAAATTATCAAGCCATATCAATACAAGTGGCTTAGCATCTGCATAGTCTTTTAATGGCAAGTGACCAAAGCGCTCAAACTGATCTTTGCAAAACGACTGTGTTGGCAAATTTAGACCCTTAATTATTTGTGCCCCCTTCATATCAGAATGGAAGCCATTATCAATACCAGCAATTTCGAATCTTACACTTTTTGAGTTCTCAGTAACCATTTAGACCCAAAATGTCCGCAATTTCACATAGCAAAGGTTTCAATGGTTCCATCAGGTCCGAACAATTTAACTGACATAACTTTGAACAAATAGCAACTAAGTGGTGTGTATCGGCTGGAACACCCACTGTTTCCATAAACTCCTGTCCGCTTTGGTTATTGGGAATGCTATAATGAAGACTTAGATGAAGTGTCCGTTTACAACCAGCAACTGTACACATCTGTTTGGTTACACTTCTTTTGGCATAGAACGCAACTTACATCAGCAGTTGATGTTTTGGCAAAAAAAAAGTTTTAGTATTTCTCTGAGTTGGCGGTTTTACGGACGCTTCGATTACTGACAAGTTACACTTAACCTTGTTGAAAGATGGCGTTCGTTAAAGTCGGGCGCAGACGAATTTGGGATACCCTGTACCACCACAGTGCTTTAAAGTCCGGTTATTGCTTAAGAACTCCAAAAGACAACTGACTGCAAAATTTGCATACAGACCGACGGACATGGGTATATCGACTTCTCTAGTCACCCTGATCATACTTTAGGTAACTTTGGAGGGTCTCCGACCATACGGTACAGGGTATAAAAATTGCAGAGTAACTCTTATTTACAATTTTTTAAATAAAAATTGTCCAATAATTTTTATTTTTAATTATTATTATAAAAATTGAAAATTGAGAGTTATTTCGCGATTTTTAATAAAAAATTGATATTTAATTATTATTGCATGATTTTTATTTTTATGTGAAAAATTAGAGTTAAAATTGAATTTTTCGATATAAATTAAAAATAAGAATGTATATTTTTTTCGTAAGGTCCTTTCAATAAAATTATATATTGCAGCATGCACTTTCATATAAACCACTTTTTTGGCTTTGATTTTTTTTATCCCCATAACACTTATTTGCGGTACCTGTCTAAAGTATAGGAGCTAGGCAATTAAAACTGTATTTGTTTAATAAGTCCGCTATTCACAACATATCCCGAAAATTTTGTTGATCTAGCATAATCCAAACCCAAGTAACAAGGGTTCAAAAAAACGACGAAGCGGCAGTATGTGCAAGAAAATAAATAACAAACTAGCCCAGTATAATCTGAAACTCCCAAGAAGAGATTGCAGGCTCATAGTGGGCATACTCGCTGCCAGACAGCAGTTCACGCTAAGAAGCAAAGCATTACCAACAACGACGAATACAGGAAATATAGAGAGACAGATGTCAAAGAGACTCTCACTCACTGGAAGAGGCAGCCGACAGGGCACCTCAAAAGCTTCTAGCGTTTGCCAAGAACACGCGCATACTTGACGACTAACGTGCATTGTACACCAGCCGCACCTTCCGGTACCACTAAGGACTCTTTAGTGTATGTGTGACTCCCCCAGGGGTCTACCGGTACAACCTAACCTAACCTAACCTTGTCGGAGTTTTCTATTATTGTAATACAAAATCTTGATACTTCAACATTATTTTCTACTTTTTAGTTCGGTTTGCTATTAAAGCGTATTTTTTTAGTTTTTTTAAACTATAATTTTTCTTAGTTACATTTTTTTATTGTTTATTAAAGGTCATCAATCTTGAGGTTTTTTGATTATTTTTTTACAAAAATTCGCGTTCTGTAAAGACTTTTTTTTCGAGCGCTTAGGCCATTTTATGGAACCAATTCGGTGAACAATAAATTTCACGCTCCGGACCGGTGAATTGGCCGCCGAGATCGTGTGCGCCCAACATTTGAAAGGGATACATATCTTTAAAAAGTGAATGGCAAGAACGTTTTTTTTTTTTTGTGTTTTTTGCATTTAAAAAAAAATACATCAAGATTGATGACCCTTTATTAAATTACAAAAGCTCAATGGATTTGCATTTTAGCTTAAATTTTGGCTGGCCAAACAATGTGGAATGTCAAATATTGCTGCTACCTAATTTTTAGAAATCTTATTTTCTGTTTTTTGCAACTCGAATTTAATGAAATTCGAAATTTAGGAAACCAAAGTCGTCTACTATGCGGAAATGCTAATGCGGCATCGATTTTTGGTTTTTTATGCGAACATTTTTTATAAAAATTTGACTTAGGTTAGGTTAGGTTAGAGCAGTAGCTGAGACACGTCTCAGCTCACTTAGGCCAGCAATTTGGCCCGTTGTGATACCGCAGTGATGGACTTTCATCCACCCTTCCCCACTAGTAGGTCTTTTAGATGTCTCCATTTACAGCCATCCGGTGGCCTGAATGAACCTTGAGAGGCATTTTGGACTCTGTTCTGAGAGCTGGGAAAGGTCATGTAGAAAATAAGACTTGAGAAAGCGGAATCTTGTCCTACACAATCCCGGACAGTGACAGAAAAGGTGCTCTACCGTCTCTAGCTCTTCCTCATCGCCACAACTTCTGCAGAAATCGTGGTGAGGAGCGTTGAGCCTTGGCGCGTGAGTCCCCACTAGCCAGTGTCCGGTGATCGCTCGGATAACTTTCGAGCAATGAGCTCTATTTAACCAGCAAAGTTCTTTAGTTCTTTTACTATTGTACACTGGCCATGTTTGACGTGAAATCCTGCACGTGTTGGTTATTTGGTTCCATGTTTGGTTTGTAATATGAGCGAATTGGGTCTTTATGCTTAATTTGCAGCTGGCCATAGGAATACCCAGACGCTCCTTATCCCGAAGGAGGATGCTGGTAGTTCCTTGTCTTGCCAGTTCATCCGCAATACAGTTTCCCTCAAAGTCCCTATGTCCCGGGACCCAGATGAGGTGTATCGAAAACTGTTCTGCCATCTCCCCCAGAGACGAACGACAGTTGTTCACTGACTTCATGCATGAAGTAAGAGAGGCGAGCGATTTTATAGCCGCCTGGCTATCTGAGTAAATACAGATGTTCCTATTACATACTGGTAAGGTTTTTATTATTGTAAGAGCCTCTTGGATTGCCGTAACTTCAGCTTGGAAAACGCTGCAGTAATCTGGGAGTCGAAACGATATTCTAACGTTGAATTCTTCAATGTAGACGCCTCCGCCCACGCGGTCGTCTAATTTGGAACCGTCCGTGAAAATCTTAGTTGAGCCAGGAGGGCCCGGTACACCGACATTCCACTCATCTCTGGTTGGAATGTGGGTTTTGAATTTTGTAGTGAAGTGCTCCTGTGGCGTACAGTAGTCCGTGTTAACAGGAATAAGGGAAGAGAAGTCATTTAGAATCTTTGAATGACCGAAGTCTAGGTCATTCCATTTCTTCGCTTCTCTCATACGTAGAGCCGCTATGACTGCTGATTGTATTCCCACCTTATCTCTAGAACACCGCCTTGGGGCGTACCTCTGTTTACGTATCTTTCGATACTAGAATTACCTAAAGAGGCTCGAACAACTCTGCATTTAAGCATTTGTTCAACGAGGCTGATTAGCCTTGGATTCACTCTAAGTTTATTCAGAGCATCCGTAATTGTCTTGGGTGTGACATTATTAAAAGCCCCTTCTATGTCAAGGAAGGCAACTAGTGAAAATTCTTTATATTGAAGTGATTTCTCAACTCCGGAAATCACCGAGTGCAAGGCTGTCTCCGTGGAGCTACCTTTTTTGTAGGCATGTTGTGAGCCTGACATTTGAGATTGGGGAATAGTGCTCCTAAGTTGTAGGCCAATTAGTCTTTCCATCGTTTTGAGGAGAAACGATGAGAGACTTATGGGCCTGAAGTCATTGGGAAGAGTATGAGTAGCCTTCCCTGCCTTGGGAATGTATACTACTTTAGATGTAAGCCACGCTTCTGGGATAATCCCTATGGCTACAATTCTGATGAAGATGTCTGACAACCATCGTGCGACAGAATCTCCCCCGTGTTGCAGTTGTGCTGGGACTATATTGTCTGGTCCGGGCGATTTGAAGGGCTTAAAAGAATTTATGGCCCATTTAACCTTATCTAAGGTGAAAAGATGTGCTGGAACGCTAGTCCCGTCAGGCACAGGGTTCATCTCCACTGACTTGGTGGTAGAGCAACCCGGAAAGTGAGTGTGAGTGAGTAATTTCAGCGACTCCTCACTCGAAATCGTCCATTTCCCATTGGGTTCTTGTAGGTATCCAAGAGTCGATGGACCTTTAGATAGCACCTTCCTAAGCCTTGCGGCATCCGTGGTGCTTTCAATTTCTGAGCAGAAGAGCTGCCATGAGGAGCGTTTGGCTTGTCTTATCGCCTTCTTGTAATTCGACAGGCTTGCTTTATATGCATTCCATGAATTTTCGTCATTTTTACTTCTGGCAAGGTTAAAAAGCTTACGGGACTTGTGTCGGAGTTGCCCGATTTCCGATGACCACCAAGGGGGTTTGCTTTTCCCCCTTGATGTTCTTAGTTTGCAGGATTTGTTGAAGGCATAGTTGCAAGCTCCTGTTAGCGTTGCAATTAAGGAATCATTGAAGACTGCCGAATTGGGACCTCTTGGAGGGACCACAGGTAGTGTTCTACCCATGATCTCTTCAAAAAGTTCCCAGTTCGCTGTGCGGGGGTTTCTAAATTTCCCTATGGTGGGTGGGGCTAGGGATATCGTCGTCTCAATATACCGATGATCCGAAAAGGAGTGGTCGCTAAGTACCCTCCAATTTTGGACCTTATGGTGCAGAGAGTTTGATACCAAGGTAAGATCTAGGACTTCTATCCTATTTCTGATTATGAAGGTAGGGTCGTTACCTCTATTACATAAAAGCAAATTTGTGGACAAGATGTAATCTAGAAGTGACTCACCCCGTGTGTTGATGTCAGTGCTACCCCACTGAGTGTGGTGTGCGTTGGCATCGCACCCTATGATTAGGTCGATTTTCTCTTCCTCACTGTCCTTCACAAGGTGGCGTGTAACTTGCGGAGGTGGACCGCTCTGGTCATGCGCCATGTAGCACGAGCTAATTCTTATGTTGCTGGATTTTAATTCCAGGCTCACTGCGGTGTTGTCTTCATCGCTGTAATTGGGGAGCAAAAATACATGCAGATGCTTTTTTGCAAGATTGCAGGTGCGAGTTTTACCTGAGTTTTGAGCCGCTATGAGCTTATAGTCTTTAGTCCTCAATCCAGAAATCTGACCTTTGCTGAGCCAGGGTTCCTGGATGAGAACAATGTCGGCTTCGCCTTGGCTGAGGCGAAGCATAAGTGCAGCCGAAGCTGAAATGGAGTGATGGAGGTTAATTTGGAGGAGTCTTATCGACATCCCTCGAATTAACCTCCACCACTGTAATATTTGCTTCCTCCTCGTCCGTGTCCCCGAGGATGGAATCGCTTTCCCGTCGGCCAAGCTTGGAGAGCTCCGTGGCTAGCTCCGACGTCTCCGAGGCATACCCCTCCAGTATGTCCTCCTCCTCGCTCATCTCCTCTGGGATGATTGGCTCCGGGTCTTCCAGCTGTGGTTCGGGTGCGGTTTGCTTACCACCCGTAGTGTCAGTACGGTACACCCGAATCACAGCCTTCTTGTACCCGTACCTCACGGTACCGTCTACCTTAGCCAAAGCGTCCGCTGACTCCTTGTTAACGATCAGCATCACCTGCCGTTATGTGCCGACCACTTCTTCGACTTTGGCTATCCGCCAATCGTCTGTTTTAAGGTGTGGGTTGCACACCTGAAACAGTTTCAGGATTTTGTCCGGATCGTCTGGCTTTGCAGAAACCCATGCTCAGGCTCTTGGCCTGACGGGGACATCCTCCCAATCCACTGCTATGAGCTTTGCACCCGGGTACACCTCTCCGAGGGCAGCAATCGCTCTTTTGTAAGCCTCTGCCGAGCGCTTATCTTCGCAGGCAATGGTCTTGACTGTGCCAAGGTGCCATCCGGCGTCGGTGCAGAGGGGTGGGGGTCCTCCCTCCCTCTCCATGTCCTCCAGGAAGCGATCCTGCAGCTCGTTCTCCACTCTAGCCCACAAGTTACGAGGGACAAGACCATCCTTGTTGCCCTTGTCTAGGACACCAAGGAGGATTTTGTCCTTCGTAACCTCTGCGAAGGAGCGGTTCAGAGGCTGAGGTCGCGTCCTTTTTGGCGGAGGAGCGGTCTCTTCAGCAGACCTTTGTCGCTTTGTCTTGGCTTTTGATTTGCCTAGGGCTGCTGGCTGGAAGCCCGGCAAGACTGTTCTGGCCCACTCGACCAGTCTCTTACCCTCCGGTGATTCCTCCGGAGAAGTAAGGTTTCGTTGGAGGATCTCTCCTGCCCGTCGCCTGTCCTGGTAAGACGGTTTATTTGGTGGTGGCATCTCTGGAGTAGCCGACTCTGGGGAGCAGACAGCCAGCCCAGCCCTGGACGAAGAGGCGAAGTGTGTCTGCTTCATCTTTGCATCCAAGGATGGGCTGGACTGCCTACCTCCAGAATCTAGGGAAGACGGTGGGTTTGCCGTCTTACCCTTGCCGGCACAATCCGAGATGGAAAGGACACCCGAAGGTTCCTTTCTCACCGCGCATATAGCTTCTATAGACGGGAGCTTCGTCCCTTCCGTACTTTGGCGAGTTACGATCTCATTTGTTTGTTTGTTTTGTTTTTTGTTTATTATATCAGAATTCATTTTTGGACCCACGAGTAAGCGGGAAGGGGTGAGTCACCCGCGGCATAGCCCGGGTACCGCGGGAAGCCATTTATTGAAACTGGAGGTCGGCAGGTATCCAGAGTTCGCAAAGTAACGACTGAGACCCCCTCAGCCATTCATCCCTCGGCCTTTGCTGTTCCGCCTTAGATTGGGGTAATTTTATCGAGTTGTCTACTCTCGCCCGAACTACCATTTGTCAGCACCCATGGCAGAGACATGACCTTACCATGGGCCTGCTTCCAGCCGCCCTCGCATGGAGAGTGTAGTCGCACTTCCAGAAGTGCGTCATAATTACGGCGCGTACCACCGAGGTGGTTACACGTGAATCCCCTTATGACACCAACTGGCTGACGGCCAAAAAAAAAAAAAAAAAAAAAAAAAAAAAAAAAAAAATTTGACTTACTTAAATAGTTTTTTATGGTCCCCATCGGATTTGGTGACTCTGAAAGCGTCGGATGGTCAAAAATTTTCGACGTGTTACCACTGGTTTAGTATTCTTTTTGATATGCTGCCAATTTTTTGTCCGTTGATTTGTCAAAAAAGTTTTTTACATACAAAAGTGTACTATTGTTATATCGAAAAAACCATCGATAGTATCCGTAAAATGAAACTATCGATACTATCGATAGTGCCATCGATTGTATCCCACCTCTACTATTTAGTACTATGTGAGTAGAAGTGAATGTAGCTATGTAGACCTCTATGGTGTACCTGTTGAAATTGCTGCACTAAAGCTGCTCGTTTTGGGTGCATCAATTTAAAAGTTTGTTTTTAAACGAGTTGAACGCAAAACAAATAACAAGTAGTCAAAACAAACAATTTTTGTACAAACACAATATGTAATTATGCATTTTTATTATAAATGTCGATGTTTAACAATATGTTGCATGAAATTTATATTCATATTTAAGGACATCTTCCGTACATACAATAGTATTCACTTAAAGTTCACACATAAATATATTCACTTGGCTACTAATTAAAATGTAGCTTATTTTATTTGAATTTTGCGTTTTTTCTTCAACCACATTCTGTGCAATTAGCACAAAAACTTAAAAGTTCCTGTAGAAGCATGTCATGTCATGTCATTTAAAAACACACACACGCTAACACTGATATATTCGTACAAAACAAAATGGTGGTTGTATTTTATGGTTGGTTGGTTGCTCTAGCTCTTACCATCTCTGAGATCTAGGCGTTCATACAGACAGACAGACAGACAGACAGAGAGACGGACAGACGGACATGGGTATATCGACTTCTCTAGTCACCCCGATCATACTTTGGGTAACTTTGGGGGGACTCCGACGTCTCTTTCTGTATGTTACATACATTTTCGGCTTGCACAAACTTAATATACCCTTTGTACCATACGGTACAGGGTATAAAGATGGCGTACGTTAAAGTCGGGCGCGGATGACTTTGGGATACCCTGTGTACCACTGCCTGCAATAAAATCCGGTAAATTGCTTAAGAACACGAAAAGAAATTTGATTACCAAATTAGATTACGATACCTTCATAAGCAACCAAAAACAGACGAATTTTGAACCAAAAATGTTTTTTTGACCGATCGTTCCTATGGGAGCTATATGATATAGTCAACCGATTTTGATTAAATTTGGTACAGTGTTGAAGATCTGTAAAAAACTTACGATTACCAAATTTGGTTACAATATCATTACAAACAAACGAAACACAACGAATTTTGTACAAAAAACGTTTTTTGAACGATTGGTCCTATGGGAGCTATATGATATAGTCAACCGATTTTGATAAAACTTGGTACAGTGATTGGGAACTCTAAAAAACTTTTGAGTACCAAATTTGGTTACGATATCTTCACAAAGAAACGAATTATTTATCTAAAACTTTTGGGGTTTTTCGAGGTCCTCTGAAACACCCCTATGGGAGCTATATAATGTAGTCCCGATATCAAAAAAATAAAATAAACTTGTCTCCCCTGACATAATAGCGCATCTAATCTGATTGGATTTGGTTGCTCTAGCTCTTACCATCTTTGAGATCTAGGCGTTCATACAGACGGACGAACAGACGGACATGGGTGTTTCGACTTCTCTAGTCACCCCGATCATACTTTGGGTAACTTTGGGGGGTCTCCGACGTCTCCTTCTGTGTGTTACATACATTTTCGGCTTGCACAAACTTAATACATATACCCTTTGTACCATACGGTACAGGGTATAAAAAAAAAATCCAATTGGAAAGTTCTTAGAAGGAATATGCAGGATTAATTGTTGCGAGACAAAAGGTACAGGGTATTACACTGTCGGGCACCGCCTCGACTGTATCATATTTTTAACTGCAAATATTTGTCGCATAAGCTGTGTCAAATGGTTTTTAGCATACATAAGATGAATTGGGTTTTCCAGTAAAACGCTGCGGATTCTCGGGTCAAGGTATATTGCCGCCAGAACAACTGTATTCGTCGTGAGATTTTTATACCCTGTACCTATAGGTACAAAGGGTATACTAGATTTGTGCAATGTATGTAACGTACAGAAGGAGGCGTGGCAGACCCCAAGTCCTTTATACCAAAATGCTTATCATAACCTCGGGTAGCGATTGAGCCATGTCCGTCCGTCCGTCCGTCCGTCCGTCCGTCTGTCCGTCCGTATGAACGCCTAGATCTCAGAGACTATAAGAGCTAGAGACACGAAACTTTACAAGCTGGTGCGCATATCTCCTAAGCAGATGAAGTTTGTTGAATCATGTCAATATCTTCCCCCGTTCCCCCGCAGTAGAGTTTCGCTGTTTTTAGCCACACCGTTTAGTATTTTCACCTGAAATTTAACAGAGCGATGCGTTGTAGTTGCATGCATCTATGTGTAAAAAATGAACAAAATCGGACAAATACAACAGAAGTTATAGTCAAAAATGTGCAAATTTCACCTCCCCTTGCCAATAACCTGCGGCAATATTTGACTCTACGCAATTATGGCTACAAGTGACCTAGAATCACAATTTTTGGTAAGCTCATTCATGTGGCTCTAATGAACAAATCCACATCCAAATTTTATCGATGCGGTCCCCCCACTCCCCGCAATCCATTTACCGTGTTTTCTCCCACACCCCTCAACATACCGACTTGAAACTTACCCCGTATACTTTAAATAAGTTCTTTGTTGTAACTTTCGAGTTTCATCAAAATGGGTAAAAATTTAGGGAACTTATAGGTATAAATATCGATTTTCACCAAAAAAAAAAAATTCCAATTGGAAAGTTCTTAGATGGAATATAGAGTTAAAATTGAATTTTTCGATATAAATTAAAAATAAGAATGTATCTTTTTTTCGTAAGGTCCTTTCAATAAAATTATATATTGCAGCATGCACTTTCATATAAACCACTTTTTTGGCTTTGATTTTTTTTATCCCCATAACACTTATTTGCGGTACCTGTCTAAAGTATAGGAGCTAGGCAATTAAAACTGTATTTGTTTAATAAGTCCGCTATTGACAACATATCCCGAAAATTTTGTTGATCTAGCATAATCCAAACCCAAGTTACAAGGGTTCAAAAAAACGACGAAGCGGCAGTATGTGCAAGAAAATAAATAACAAACTAGCCCAGTATAATCTGGAACTCCCAAGAAGAGATTGCAGGCTCATAGTGGGCATACTCGCTGCCAGACAGCAGTTCACGCTAAGAAGCAAAGCATTACCAACAACGACGAATACAGGAAATGTAGAGAGACAGATGTCAAAGAGACTCTCACTCACTGGAAGAGGCAGCCGACAGGGCACCTCAAAAGCTTCTAGCGTTTGCCAAGCACACGCGCATACTTGACGACTTACGTGCATTGTACACCAGCCGCACCTTCCGGTACCACTAAGGACTCTTTAGTGTATGTGTGACTCCCCCAGGGGTCTACCGGTACAACCTAACCTAACCTAACCTTGTCGGAGTTTTCTATTATTGTAATACAAAATCTTGATACTTCAACATTATTTTCTACTTTTTAGTTCGGTTTGCTATTAAAGCGTATTTTTTTAGTTTTTTTAAACTATAATTTTTCTTAGTTACATTTTTTTATTGTTTATAAAAGGTCATCAATCTTGAAGGTTTTTTTCAATAGGGTTTTTTGATTATTTTTTTTTCAAAAATTCGCGTTCTGTAAAGACTTTTTTTTCGAGCGCTTAGGCCATTTTATGGAACCAATTCGGTGAACAATAAATTTCACGCTCCGGACCGGTGAATTGGATTTGCATTTTAGCTTAAATTTTGACTGGCCAAACAATGTGGAATGTCAAATATTGCTGCTACCTAATTTTTAGAAATCTTATTTTCTGTTTTTTGCAACTCGAATTTAATGAAATTCGAAATTTAGGAAACCAAAGTCGTCTACTATGCGGAAATGCTAATGCGGCATCGATTTTTGGTTTTTTATGCGAACATTTTTTATAAAAATTTGACTTACTTAAATAGTTTTTTATGGTCCCCATCGGATTTGGTGACTCTGAAAGCGTCGGATGGTCAAAAATTTTCGACGTGTTACCACTGGTTTAGTATTCTTTTTGATATGCTGCCAATTTTTTGTCCGTTGATTTGTCAAAAAAGTTTTTTACATACAAAAGTGTACTATTGTTATATCGAAAAAACCATCGATAGTATCCGTAAAATGAAACTATCGATACTATCGATAGTGCCATCGATTGTATCCCACCTCTACTATTTAGTACTATGTGAGTAGAAGTGAATGTAGCTATGTAGACCTCTATGGTGTACCTGTTGAAATTGCTGCACTAAAGCTGCTCGTTTTAGGTGCATCAATTTAAAAGTTTGTTTTTAAACGAGTTGAACGCAAAACAAATAACAAGTAGTCAAAACAAACAATTTTTGTACAAACACAATATGTAATTATGCATTTTTATTATAAATGTCGATGTTTAACAATATGTTGCATGAAATTTATATTCATATTTAAAGACATCTTCCGTACATACAATAGTATTCACTTAAAGTTCACACATAAATATATTCACTTGGCTACTAATTAAAATGTAGCTTATTTTATTTGAATTTTGCGTTTTTTCTTCAACCACATTCTGTGCAATTAGCACAAAAACTTAAAAGTTCCTGTAGAAGCATGTCATGTCATGTCATTTAAAAACACACACACGCTAACACTGATATATTCGTACAAAACAAAATGGTGGTTGTATTTTATGGTTGGTTGGTTGCTCTAGCTCTTACCATCTCTGAGATGTAGGCGTTCATACAGACAGACAGACAGACAGACAGACAGAGAGACGGACAGACGGACAGACGGACATGGGTATATCGACTTCTCTAGTCACCCCGATCATACTTTGGGTAACTTTGGGGGGACTCCGACGTCTCTTTCTGTATGTTACATACATTTTCGGCTTGCACAAACTTAATATACCCTTTGTACCATACGGTACAGGGTATAAAGATGGCGTACGTTAAAGTCGGGCGCGGATGACTTTGGGATACCCTGTGTACCACTGCCTGCAATAAAATCCGGTAAATTGCTTAAGAACACGAAAAGAAATTTGATTACCAAATTAGATTACGATACCTTCATAAGCAACCAAAAACAGACGAATTTTGAACCAAAAATGTTTTTTTGACCGATCGTTCCTATGGGAGCTATATGATATAGTCAACCGATTTTGATTAAATTTGGTACAGTGTTGAAGATCTGTAAAAAACTTACGATTACCAAATTTGGTTACAATATCATTACAAACAAACGAAACACAACGAATTTTGTACAAAAAACGTTTTTTGAACGATTGGTCCTATGGGAGCTATATGATATAGTCAACCGATTTTGCAATAAGTTGAATTGTTCTTACGAAAAGAAAATTCTGTAATTTTGATAGTGACACGGAAGTGAATTGTTCTAACAAATAGAAAATTCTGGACTTCAAGTTTTGTGACTCGGTTACGGCAAAATAAAAAGCCATGATGTCGTCGTATCATGCAATTGATAAACTCGACGATGAGAATTATAGCGCATGGGCTATACAGATGAAAAGCGTCTTGGTACATGGTGATTTTTGGTCAGTTGTGTGCGGTCGTTTAGTCAAACGTGAAAATGACAGTGTAGAGTAAAAGGCTCTGTTTGATACAAAGACGAAAAGGCGCTTGCTAGTATTTTGTTATGTATAAAGCCGTCACAATTAAACCATGTAAAGAACTGTGCAACTGCAAGTGAAGCGTGGAAAAGGTTACACGAAGTACACACGCCTTCAGGTCCAGCGCGACGTGCAAATTTGTTAAAACAATTGTTGCAAATAAAAATGAGTGCTACTGAAAGCATCATTTGTCATATAAACCATTTTAGTGCAGTTTGAAGGCGCTAAAAATCAAACTGCAAGAAGAGGGTGAGAGGCGTAAGACAAGTGAGCGCGTCGTCGGGAAGGATGAACAAGTGTTCATTTCGCGCGCGGGAAATAAACCAACAACGGCCGAAGCCGGTAAACGTAACATAAGACGCGGGCAAAAATTTGAAAATGTCGTTACGTGTTGGACATGTCATAAACGCGGACATACAGCTGCAAAATGCAGAGCGAAAGAAAAAATCGCGAAGGCCGAAGCCAAGCCCCGAGAGAGAACACAGTCGCTCGCAGCGGTATGTGCGAGCGCGGAGATAACCGATATTGCTAAAGCGGCCCATACACGAGCAACAAATTGAAGCAATCGGTTGAAATTGCAACGAAATTTCGTGTTAGTGGCGCAGTTTGTCAACAGATTGCAAATTGTCAAAAAATTTTGTCTTTCTTGCAATCGGTTGCTTGTGAGTGGCGAAGTTGATGGATTTGTTGTCGTGTTTTGCAATCGGTTGTGTGTGTATGTGACTTTTCTCATTTCTTTTTTGACTTCGGCAAGTGCACGTCGGCGGAGAAAATCATTGTGGGAAACCAAAAGTGGCGAAAATGAAAATAAAAATTATAGATTGAAGTCGTGGCACATTTTGAATGATAAATATATATATATTTATTTATTCCTCGACTACTGTAGAGCTTAATTATGCGTTTACGAGTAGTCGCACCTAGGAGGAGCATAGGGCGGAAAATACAAGGAAGTTAAAAAAGACGCCATTGGTGGAAAAAGTAAAAAAAAAAAAATGTATGCATACAAATTAAAAAAGTTTTTTTCCGCGTTCCATCTTCACTCGTCAAAATCAACAAGAAATGAAATTTATCAACCAATCCACAAGTGTGTGGCAAAACGAATTTCAACCTTTCAACCGATTGTACAATTTGTTGCTCGTGTATGGGCCGCTTAAGAATGTGTGTTAGTAGTGGAGAGTATACTTAGCGGACGATAAATATGTAAAAGCAACAGCGCGCGGTACGGTGCAATTCACTTGGCGCGGTAGCACGATCAAACTGAATGATGTGTTATATGTTAAAGAGCTGCAATTTAACATTATATCGGTTGTAAAAACTGTTAGCAAAGGTTGCAGTGTTAATTTTTCTAAACAAGGCGCAATAATAAGAAATAACCGTGGCAAAGTTATTTTGGTTGCAGAACAGCAACGTGATTTGTTTTTAATTGAAACTGAAGTGAATAAGAAATGCTTTGTTGCACAAGCAGGCTTGTCGGAAATGGTCAAGTGGCATAATCGGTATGGACATTTAAATTTTGCAAGTTTAAGCAAAATGATTATGCAAAATATGGTTCACGGTATAAAAACAAATCAGTGCAACAACATGCAAGGGCATGTTTGTGAATCTTGCGCAAAAAGTAAAATATGTGTAAAGCCATTTCCAAAATCCAGTCAGAATCGCGCAAAAGAAGTATTAGGTTTCGTGCACACGGACATTTGTGGTCCTATAAACTGTGTCTCTAAAGGCGGTGCACGATACTTCGTAACATTTATCGACGACAGATCGCGTTATGTGTTTGTATATTTCTTGAAAACAAAGGACCAAGTTTTTGAAAAGTTGTAAGGAAGTTCTGGTGCTGGGGTATAACTCAGTCTGAACCAGGGCCAACTTACAACTAATTTGTAAATTTGCTGAGACACTGGTTAGCGTAGGGGGGTTAGCAGTCACACTACACCACCCGTGCATACATACCATTTCTATACTCTAACGATTCTCTTGGGCTGTTGCTGAAAATAACATTTACTACTGGGTGCTCTCGTATGATCGCCACAGACTACGTCAATAGGCAGGGCCCGCTTGACCGTATCTAGGCTCGATTAAGGTAGGAGTTTGTGGCTGGTGGGCGAGGCCAACGCGTACCAACAAAAGGGCCAGCATGTATTGCACTTGAGTGGCGAAGCCAGCTCGGTTTACAATATATGCGGCAGGAAGGTGGGGAACAGGAATGGTAGCACACACTATGACGTTCAATCACTCTCGCGACACTGGAGCACAAATATTTGTAATAATGACAACATTTAGTTTCTTCTCATAACTTTATAATAATTTCACTTTATTCTCTTATTTAAACCTTTTTTTATCCTAGCCTCGTACTTTAACCTTTTATTACTAACCACATTTTCTCTTCCCTAACCTAACTCTTCTCGCGAGTCCATTTCGTGTTTTTGCCTCTTGTGTTTTCTGCGTCCACGTCTGTGCTCGTTGCCGTCCGAATCTATTCTCCTCCTGCTTTATTTTTCTATCGCCCACGCCAGCTCGTACCTCAGTCTGTCGATGGCGATAAACGGCAGGCTGGGTTGGCAGTCCGGCGTGGCGATCTTCTACTTATCGATGTTTGGTTTTAACAATTAATACTAAAAGCATTATATTTTGACTTAATACTAGAATTTCTATAAACATTATATTCAACTATACCAATACTTTATTCATTATTGTGACGAGGCTGGTAGCCTCGTTACACCCCCCCTTTCTTCCCGAGCGATGACGTTCGGGGTGCTCGTCTACCTTGTCGGCGGGATGACCTTGTCTCGGGGTTGGACCTCGTCGATCTCGAACACCTCTTTGAACCTTTGGGCCTTCCAATTGCGAAAAACAGCCACCTGTACTAGTTCTCTCTTTAAAGTTGCGCTCTTCTCTCTGTCAATACTAAGCCCAGCCTCTCGAAGGCGCTGGAATACATGCCGTCTTGTCGGGAGCTGTCGCTTTGTAGCTCCTATAATGTTCGTGTCTTCCTCTCTTGCGGTCTGCACTACCACGCATTCGGGTTCAGCATCTGCTATTGGTGTCATCGCTGCGTTTGACAATGAAAGTGTGGCCTCGCCTGAATCACTCACCATTTCGAAACCAGTCGACGTGACTACCATGCTCGGGATCTGTACCTTCTCTAGTGCTGTGGTCGGCAATGGAAGGGAGGCCTCGCCTATTCCACTTTCCGCTGTTGTAGTCGTCGAGAAGGTCGCCTTTGCCCGGCTCTTGTTCTTCTTTGACCCTGTCTGTTTTACCCGCCTTTCGGGTTTCGCATACATCTTCGGCGCCGTCGCTGCATTTGGTGGCGGGAATGTGGCCTCGCCTACTTCACTCGCTGCTTTCAGATCAGCCGACTCGATCACCTTTGCCCTGCTGCTTTGCGTTTCGGATGTGGCCATTATTATCGCATCTCCAGAAACCACTGCTGCTATTGGTAATGAAAGTGAGGCCTCGCCTGTTTCATCACCCCTCGTCACGCTCCTCTGTTCAGCTGCCTTGCCCTGGCTCTGCTTCTTCTTACTTTTACTCTGAGTCCCACTTACTTGGGGTTCTTTTCGCTTTGTCGCTCTCTTACGTCTCTCTACCTTCTGCAGTGCGCCTGGCCCAGCCTTCAGCGCGGTTGCCTGCAGTCGAGAGTCCTCATTCTCCTCGTTAACGAAGCTGTGTGTAGGCCTCGAGTCAGTCGTTGCGGCCATCATGCGCGATCCCATTTGCACCATGACGCCGGCGCGCTGCTCCTCCATCATCAACACTTCGTCTTGTTTCGGGGGCCTGATCTTTATGCCGCTACCGGTTCCCGATCCTGGTAGGGCTGCTGTCCGTTTCCCGGAGTCGTACGTTGGCAACACTCATGCGTCTTAAGCCCCTGTCGTCCACATGCACGGCAAAATACCACCAAGGCATTGGGGCATTCCCGGGCCATGTGACCGGGCTGCGAGCATCTAAAGCAGGCGCACCTAGAGTCAAATGCCTGGCCTGTTGCGTTTCGGAAACTTTCGTAAGCCACTTCATACTGATCGGCTGGGGGTGTTGTCGTACTCGAGAACGTTGTCGGTGGGGTTGCAGGTACCTCCCAAGTACGCCTATTACTAGCAATCCAATCGTAGCTCTGTTGTTTGACTACCTCGTATTCGCACGCGAGCTGTATGAGCTGTGCCAAGTCAGCGAACTCGTGTCGGTGAATATAGAGCCTGTAGTCAGGAGCAGCATTCTCGTACATCCTGTATAGTTGCTGGCTCTTGGTATACCCAGCGCGTCGCATCATCGTGCCAAGCGCAATGGAAAATGATTTAAAACTTTCATTTTCTAGCTGGTGGCGTGCCCGTATTTCGTCTTCTAGTCGCTCGAAGTAATGTGGTGGCAGGAAGAATTCCAGAAATTTGTGCCGGAAAGTAGCCCACGGCGCCTCGCGCTGTTGGCTCATTCTATACCATTGTGCCGCTTCCCCTGTCAGCACTTCGATCATGGTTCCCGGTAGGTCGTTTACGTCAATGTGGTACGCGACGGCTCTATCCTCTAGCTCCTCTATCAGAGCAAGTGCATCTGTACGGCCGTCGTAACGAACACCCCATTTACGGACCTGGTCCGGCACGACATCCTTACGTCTCGTTGCTATCATGGGCGCTGAGTGCCGCCCTGGGTCCGGCAAGTAGGTTCTGGTTTCCATTATTTATTTTTTTAAAATTATTTTTATATAAAAACTCATATTTATTTCATTTTTATTTTTAACACATTTCTTTTATTTGGTCTCATTTTTCTTTAATTACTTTTTCATATTCTTTTCTTTTTTCACTCTTTTTTCCGTGATTCAATTGTGCACTTATTTTATTTTATTCGTCTCATTTTATAAGACTTTCATATTCATTTCTTCATCATCACTTATTTCTTAATTTTCACCATCTCATATTTCTTAATTTTTCCCGCTTTATATTTTAATTTTTCTTTTCATTTCGATTTATTTTATTTTCATATCATTCTTTTACACCGCTCACTGTTAATTTTTTCCAACATATTATATTCGTGCCTTGATTTGCATTTAAAAATTTATTCTTATTCACTGTCATTGTATATTTCTTTTCTTTTCTTGCTTTTCTTGCTTTTATTCCAAATTACTTTTTTTTTCAAATTTCCTTTTATTTTATAAACTTTATTTTCCATTCTTGCCATATAATTTTACTTTCACTTTTTATTTATTTATAATTTTCTTTAATTTTATTTATTATTCTTTTCCCTCGAAACTCCGATTTTGGTTGAACCGCTTTAAATTTCATTTTAAATTTGGTTTGAACTTTATTCACTTTCATTTCAGCTTTTAAATTTTTTTCCAAAAAAAACCTGTTTTAATCCACTGTCACTTTTAGCTTTTGTCTCTTGCACACTGTCACTGACCCACTGCCTTCTTGTGTTCGGCCGTTCTCGCGATCCGTTATGAGCGATCCGTTATGCGCGCACAAACAACTCGGTTAAGCCACGCCGCCGCTGCACCCAAACTTGTGCATATACACCGTTTCGCGTACTGTACTTTTTACAGC
Source organism: Chymomyza fuscimana (assembly GCA_949987675.1). Taxonomy (NCBI): domain Eukaryota; kingdom Metazoa; phylum Arthropoda; class Insecta; order Diptera; family Drosophilidae; genus Chymomyza; species Chymomyza fuscimana. The sequence goes on from OX465089.1 coordinate 33,567,985, forward strand.
GGTCCACGCGGTACTTGTTGACGCCAATTTTAATTACTTTTTACTTTTGTCTGTTCCGTCTTGTTCCTATATTTGTTTACGACTTTTGCTAACTATGTATGTTGTAACTGTACGCGTGTCACCCACATGTTGCCGAATCTCTGCTGGTCTCTTTTTGTTCTTTTAACTCTTTTTGTTCTTTTAACTCTTTTTGTTCTTTTAACTCTTTTTGTTCTTTTAACTCTTTTTGTTCTTTTAACTCTTTCTATGTTCTCTCAACTATCACTCTGCTACTTTTATCTATGCCCAACTAAAACTGCATCTTTAACTATTTTGTATGCACGTGGTTTAACCATGGGTACCCATAGCGGGGCTTTAATCCGCTATATCTAAAAATATTCCTACGTGTGCCTCAGGGTCCCTGCTCGGGCGCCATTTGTAAGGAAGTTCTGGTGCTGGGGTATAACTCAGTCTGAACCAGGGCCAACTTACAACTAATTTGTAAATTTGCTGAGACACTGGGCAGCGTAGGGGGGTTAGCAGTCACACTACACCACCCGTGCATACATACCATTTCTATACTCTAACGATTCTCTTGGGCTGTTGCTGAAAATAACATTTACTACTGGGTGCTCTCGTATGATCGCCACAGACTACGTCAATAGGCAGGGCCCGCTTGACCGTATCTAGGCTCGATTAAGGTAGGAGTTTGTGGCTGGTGGGCGAGGCCAACGCGTACCAACAAAAGGGCCAGCATGTATTGCACTTGAGTGGCGAAGCCAGCTCGGTTTACAATATAAGCGGCAGGAAGGTGGGGAACAGGAATGGTAGCACACACTATGACGTTCAATCACTCTCGCGACACTGGAGCACAAATATTTGTAATAATGACAACGTTTAGTTTCTTCTCATAACTTTATAATAATTTCACTTTATTCTCTTATTTAAACCTTTTTTTATCCTAGCCTCGTACTTTAACCTTTTATTACTAACCACATTTTCTCTTCCCTAACCTAACTCTTCTCGCGAGTCCATTTCGTGTTTTTGCCTCTTGTGTTTTCTGCGTCCACGTCTGTGCTCGTTGCCGTCCGAATCTATTCTCCTCCTGCTTTATTTTTCTATCGCCCACGCCAGCTCGTACCTCAGTCTGTCGATGGCGATAAACGGCAGGCTGGGTTGGCAGTCCGGCGTGGCGATCTTCTACTTATCGATGTTTGGTTTTAACAATTAATACTAAAAGCATTATATTTTGACTTAATACTAGAATTTCTATAAACATTATATTCAACTATACCAATACTTTATTCATTAAGGCTGGTAGCCTCGTTACAAAGTTCCAAGAGTATAAAACATTTGCTGAAAATCAAAGCGGCAGAAAGCTTAAGGCTTTACGAAGCGATAACGGTCGTGAATATTTGAGTGGCGCGTTTGAAAAATATATGATTGACAATGGCATTAAAAGGCAGCTAACAGTGCCGCTGTGTTGACGAGAGCTTTTGGGCCGAAGCAGTTAGAGCTGCTGCATACCTGCGTAATCGAGCAGAGACGTCAACATTGGTCAACATGACGCCTTTTGAGGCGTGGACTGGAAGAAAGCCATACGTATCGCATCTCAGAGTGTTTGGTGCGAGAGCCTTTGTGTTGAACAAGACACATGACATGGCAGATGACATTGTTGTTCCAAGTAACGTCAAGGAGGCGTTGAGCACACGAAATGCAGAAAAGTGGAAACAATCCATGCAGAAGGAGATGGATAGCCTGCGTGCCAATAACACATGGACGCTGGTTGATCTGCCCAAAGGCCAACGGGCGATCGGCTGCAAATGGGTTTTTGCAGTAAAGCGCGACAAAGATGGCAACGTTGAGCGTTATAAGTCTCGACTGGTTGCAAAAGGCTGCGCGCAACGTTTTGGTGTGGACTACACCGAAACATTTTCTCCTGTGGCTAGGTATGCTTCAATCAGACTAGTGATTGCCCTAGCAGTTGAGCATGGATGGTATATGCACCAGATGGATGTCTCTTCAGCGTATCTGAACAGCGAGTTGCAAGATGTTGTGTATATGCGTCAACCAGAGGGATTTATCGACGAACGAGACCCAGGACGCGTACTTAAACTACACAAAGCACTGTACGGCCTGAAGCAAAGTGGCCGTGAATGGAACGAGAAACTGAACGCTGTGCTGATGAAGATTGGGTTTGCTCCGTGCCCGAGCGAACCGTGCATATATACAAATCGGATTGGTAACAATATTTCTATAATTGTTGTTTATGTTGATGATATCATTCTAGCTGGCTCAAGCAAAGAAGATCTTATCATGTTTAAGGCGCTTATAGCTGATGAGTTTGATGTCGTTGACGGTGGCGCTCTGAAACACTTTTTGGGCATGGAAATTGAGCGCACAGGTGAAACAGGTGCCGTCAGTATTGGTCACAAGCAGTATGTAGAGGACCTGCTACATGAATATCGCATGCAAGACTGCAAGCCGAATGAATTACCACTGGATGCTGGTTTCCAGGTGAAGTGTGACAATGTGAAGTGCTAACGGGTGGACCAAGCTGCCTATCAATCGTTAATTGGGTCCCTCTTGTATTTGGCGATGACGACACGGCCTGATATATTGCATTCTGTAATAAAACTGGCACAACAGAATGCAGATCCACATGGGGAGCACGAAGCTGGTGCCAAGAGAGTTTTGCGTTACCTAAGAGGTACGTCAGACGCGAAACTGCGCTATGTGCTCACTGGCCAGCCCATCTATTGCTATGTTGATGCGGACTGGGCCGGTGACAGTACTGATCGGAAATCGTTCAGTGGATGGGCGTATTTTGCTGCAGGAGCTGCCTTTTCATGGGAGTCCAAAAAGCAGAGTGTGGTTGCACTAAGCAGCACAGAGGCAGAATACGTGGCGCTTTCGACGGCAGCAAAGGAAGCGGCATACATGAAGAAGCTGGTTGATGAGATGGGTTTAGGCGCTCTCGAAGGGATAAAAATCTACAGCGATAATCAGAGTGCGCAATGCCTTGTCAAAAATGCAACTTATCATGCACGAAGCAAACACATTGATATCAAATATCACCATGTTAGAGATATGTTTAAGAAAAATGTAATTGATATTGAGTATGTGCCTACTGAAGGTATGATATCTGATGTGTTAACGAAAAATTTGAGTAGAATTAAGCATGAAAAATTTATGAAAATGATAGGGTTGCATTAAGTTTTTAAGTTCAATTTGTTGTCATATGAAATGACTGTTAATACTTATCATTAAGTTTTTTGGATTCAATTTGTTGTCATACGAAATGACTGTTTATGCTTATCTTTAAAGTTGGTAGGCATATTGCGTTGAGAAGGAGTGTTGGAAATATCTTTATTTATGTACAACGCACTATGTCTCCCAAATATACATATGTTAGTTAACATATGTTGATCTACATGCAGTGATGTCTGCGTACAACAGTGAAATAACATGCATGGTTTTAGTTATGTTTTTAGTCACGTAAGAACACCGCGAGCGTTAAGTCAAGTTACTCTGAATAAAACCAATAGTTACAAACAATTAACTGCTGATAAAAATAAAATTTGACACGAATAATAATTAATAAAAATCGCAAAACACGTACGCTCTTGTTTAACTAAAGGGCACGCTAAGACCAAAGTAACTTTTGACAGATTTACAGTAGTCAAAGCAAAGATACAGAAATATGTATACCAAAGAGAATATGTGTGGATAAAAAACAGTTACGATCGTTTTTGTTTGAGTAATTTTTACCCGCAGCGAATGTAAAACACTCGCAAAAAAAGGAAAAGAAAAATATTGTTTGGCTAAGTAGGCAAGGCAACAAATACATACAATTTTTTCGCTAATTTTACTGGCGACATGTCGCCAATTGCCGGCGGCCGAACTGCGGGGTATGTATTATATGTAAATTTATTAATTTATAGATTATATTGTAATCATTTTAGACGTAATTTTTAACATTAAGTAGTAAAATTGAATAAATAATGTTGAATGTGGTCTACCGAAATACTGCACTACCTCCGCAGAAAAAGTAATTGATTACAAGCTCTGCGTTTCGTTTGAGGAGGCGAATAGAAAAGACGACTCGCATTACATTTCCTTTCTTGTCGTCCCCCCTTATCGATCCAACGACGCTGGGCCGAGTGTGATCTGCCGAAAATCTGCATTACAACTACGGATAAAGTAGTGCATAAAGAGTACTACACACTCACACATGTCAAAGTATGCCAGGTTGTAAGCGATTTTTGTGCATTACTGTCGACAAAGTAATGCATGCGTAATTGAGTACGTATAAGTAGTATAAGAGAGTATGAGAGACACCATCAACAACCTACGAGAGAGCAGTGGTACCATAATATTAGGGGTGTGTTTCGGCCTGAGCTGGGCAAAAAAAGGTCGGACGAAAAATGAGAGTGCGTTAGTGAGATATACTCACATTTTTTGGCCGTTTTTTACCCAGAACTCATTCTGACACGCAATAAGCATTTTGCTCACACCTTTCTCTCTCACTGCCGAAAATAGTGTCATTGACACTCTTGAAATTTATAAGAGTGTCTGGAGTGTGTTTGTGTAAACAAGATTATAATCATGACAATAAAATCATTACATTATATTATAATGTATGGTCAGAGAGCGACTTATTCGTTCGATTGTTGGAAAACTATTAATCGTAGAAAAGTGATGACTCATTTTGTAGATAAATTCAATTTTTTTTTTTCCCCGTATGGGTTCCTCACAAAGAGGTGGGCTCTGCGACCAGAAGATCTTTTGTACCATACCCATAAATTACGCCAAAAAACTTTCCGCATGAATAGCAGTAGGTCTTTTGTTGGTATTGAACTAAGATGGAAGGGACTAATCCGTTCCTTTCCCATGTGACGGGCTCTGTCACATACCAGCGCTGGGCAGTCACAGAGAATATGTCTGGTGGTTTCATCGTCCTCGAGACAAAGTCTGCACTCTGAAGAATCCGATAGGCCCATTTTCTGTAGATGGTATCTAACAGTGTGGTGGCCGGATAGGTATGCTACCAGGAGTTTTAAGTCTGTTCTGCCAAGACCTTTTGTCTTGATCATGTTCAGAAGTTTGACAAGCGCTTTTGCTTAACGCAGCCCTCCTATGTTCTCCTGCAGCCCATTTGTCTACCATGGTCTTAATTGTGGACCAACCAATACCACAGAAGGGCGCAGGAGATGTAGTCAGGGTGGAGGCACCCTGTCGTGCTAGATCGTCAGCGATCGTGTTACCATCTACTTCTGAGTGTCCAAGTGCCCAACATAGCACGACTTTGTTCCGGGAGGACAGGACTTGGAGGTAATTATGGCATTCTTTAACCAACCTGGAGGAGATGCTCTATGATGATAATGCCCTAATAGCAGCTTGGCTATCTGAATAAACACAGATGTTTGCTCCCCTAGTTCCCTTGTGAAGGATACTACAATTACTTTAACAAAATATACGGGCCAAATTTTCGATAATACCTACCTGTTTTGAGATATTTGAAAATTATTGGAAAAACACCAAACAGCATTTCCAACTTTTAACTTTAAACAAGCATTGTGCTTGAACTAATTAACCTACAATATGATGATAATCATTATTGCAACAATATCGACTTTGAAACCATGACTCTAAGTTTAACTGAAAAAAAATTATCATGCAAAAACCGTAGCAACATATATTGTTATATATTAATGGGCGGTGCCACGCCCCATACCGACAAATACGAAAACTCGGTTTTAAACTTAGAACAAGGTCCCTAACGATCCCTGAAAGTTTCATCCATTAAGTATTTTTTTCCAAAAAACTACTTTTTTGAGCCTTCGTTTACTGTACTAAAATAGAAGTGATCAGGGGTGCCCAGGCCCATCTGGCTCTTTTTGTTTTTGTAATGGCTCTTAGGCAGCGGTGGGCACGCCTTGGCTCTTTTTGCTCCGAGTGCTCTTTCCGTTATGTCTTGCGCACAGACGCACACGAGAATTTACAACAAAAAAAAAAAAACAATATGCGAGTTTTATGGCCCTACTCGAGAATTGCTTGTGGGACCGAAACAGGACTTTTTTTCTTGATGTTGTTGTAGGGCTCTTTCCGCTATTTTTCGTGCCCACCGCTGCACTAAGGCATACGCAGCAATGCGCGTGTACAAGTTAAAGACGAAGTTGACCAAAAGTGCAGGCTCATGCGCCACGCGCGCTGCGTCAGCTTATTTTATCAGGCAGCCCATCCGTGGGAACGCACCGTGGAATAAGACACCTTGGGTAAACTGCAGCGGAAGCGACGATAACAACAAAGCTCACAGAAGCGACAGCGGCACCTGCACCGGCATGTGCAGCAGCGGCAGAGCTGCAGCGGCAGAGCTGCAGCAACGACGCAGCAGCACCAGTTTAGGGTAGACTTTAAAATGCCAATTATTTTAGATTTAAGTTTAGTTCATAATCAACTCCCAACATGCAAATAAAGAAATAAATTGTTTTTTTTTTACAAAACATAATAAAAAAGAATTTAACTTACATGTACGGCCATGGTGTAATGATACAAGGTGAGGAAATGCCAAACAGCACTCTCTCGTGGGTCTTTATTTTGCTTGCAGTAGTGAATTACATTTGAAAGTGAAAGGTTGTGCAAGTGCCGTCGGCAAATGATCGTATTTGTCCTCCCTCGTTTTTATTGAAGTTCTAATGTGGGTGGTTGTTTGATTTAGAAGAGCACGTTAAATAATTCTTTTTTAAAATGCCAGTTTTCAACGCATTAAGTTTCTAAATAAGCTTTTAAGAATAAGAACAATAAACAAATAAACAATAAAAAATTAATAGGCAATAAAAAATATTTTAAAATTTTGTTATAGAATAATATTAATAATAATAAATAATAAAAAAAAAACTTTAAATTGAACTAACCGAGTATTTTATTTATTAAAGAAAACAAGTCCATGTACAAATCCCAGCAACAAACGATCAAAATTTCAGCAACACATACAAGCAGCAATAGCAAAACAAACATACAAAATGCACAGCAAGACAGGTAAAAAAAATAGTTGTTTCCCACCCTTATGCTTACTCGCTCTCGCTACAGTAGCAAAGGGGATGATTTCTCTTGCTCAGATGCACACATTTTCTTATGGGTCCGTATTTTTCGCTTTTTTCCTCACCTTGTATTATTACACCAGGGATGTCCAAACACTGCTTATGGAAGAGCAAAAACCAATACATATAAAGAAAAACACTAACACATTTAAAGTAAACAGTTATTACGGCTTATTGAGTGCACTGTAAGAAATTGTATGGGCATTCTTATAAGAGTGGTAAAAAATAATGAAAAAAAAGTTATGGTACATATGTATACTTATAAAGAATTTAAAAATTGGTCAATATCAATATTTATTTTAGTTAATGATAGTTTTGATAATGCCTCCAAATGTTCGTTTGTTAATCGATTTCTCAGTTTATTTTTAATTAATTTTAAGCTTGAAAACGCACATTCACAAATATATGTGCTTCCAAAAATAGATAAAACTCGCATAATTTCGCTGTGGAGTAAGGGGAATTTGAAAAATTAGGAAAATATCAGTATAAAAATGATTTAAAAAGTAAAATTGAAAGATATTACAATGTAACTCTTTACCTGCACAGGTAGGGGCGTAAAAATTGCAAAGTTACTAAACTTGGTCAATGGATGCAAAACACCCTTGGGTACCTGTTAACATTTGTTACTACTAGAAAAAAGATTGTATACAAGTGCGAATTTCTTCCAAGGGATTTCCCTAAAAATATCTATTTATGATGGCCACGTGCAAGTTTGTTTTATTACCACCGGATTTTCCAAAAAAATATATATTCCATTCATATGTTTTTACCAATAGCCACCATCTGTCTGTTATGTACATTGCATAAATCTAGTATACCCTTTGTACCGAAAGGTACAGGGCCATAACTAGTTTTTGTTTGCAAGCAACGCCTTAAAAGTCCCATTTAACAAGTTTCCTAAAAAATAGCGAAAGAATCTCATACCGATTTTTGTGAGTGCATGCTCAAACGAAAAGCAACAACAAATTACATTGAAAATCTGTGGGCCAACAACAAATATACGCAAGGGTTGTTTTTGTGCACACGAGATCAGAGAGCAAAGAGAGTAACAGAGAGTCAGTGAGAGAGCGCTCGAAATTGTTTTTGTAATTTGCATTGGCACTGGGTGATATACAGTTAGGGCCGTGCATGTACACGCGCATCGCTGCCTATGCCTAAGAGCCATTACAAAAACAAAAAGAGCCAGATGAGCAATGGGCCTGGACATCCCTGTATTACACCATGGCAAGACAGATAAAAAAAATAGTTTTTGCCCACCCTTAACTGTATATCACTCAATGCCAATGCAAATTACAAAAACAATTTCGCGCGTTCTCTCACTTACTCTCTTTGCTGATCTCGTGAATACAAAAACAGCCCTTGCGTATATTTGTTGTTGGCCCACAGATTTTCAATGTAATTTTGTTGTTGTTTTTCGTTTGAGAATACACTCAAAAAAATCGCTATTTTTTTGAAAATAGGACTTTTAAGGCATTGCTTGCAAACAAAAAGTAGTTATGGCCCTGTACCTTTAGGTACAAAGGGTATACTAGATTTATGCAATGTATATAAAAGACAGACGGTGGCTATTGGTAAAAACATATGAATAAAATAAAATTTTTTTTTTTTAAATTCCGGTGGTAATAAAACAAACTTGCACGTGTCCATCATAAATAGATATTTTTCGGGAAATCCCTTCCGAATTTTATCTATTTTTGGAAGCACATATATTTGTGAATGTGCGTTTTCAAGCTTAAAATGAATTAAAAATAAACTTAGAAGTCTATTAACAAACGAACATTGGGAGGCATTATTAAAAATATCATTAACTAAAATAAATATTGATATTGACCAATTTTTCAGTTCTTTATAAATATATGTACCATAACTTCTTTTCATTATTTTTTACTACTCTTATAAGAATGTACATACAATTTTTTTCAGTGCACACAATAAACCGAAATAACTGTTTACTATAAATGCGTTAGTGTTTTTTTTATATGTATTGGTTTTTGCTCTTCCATAAGAAACGTTTGCGCACCCCTGAAGTAGATGGTTTATTACTGTATGCATGTACATCGGCGGTGGGCAAAACTCTGTTCAGAGAGTACTATAATAGACAGAGGGCAAGGTATACTTGCCGAAGGCTTTCAACGAAAGTTACCAATTTTTAGTATCGTTGCGACTGCGCGTGAGGAGATTTGTTTACGCGCATCGATTGTTTCCCTCTAACGCTTTTTCTTGCTCTCACTAAAATTGGTGACGACGCCGGCAGCATTACTCTACCTTAAATAAGTATACCTTGGACAGTGGGAACAATTCGCTCATGAGCGAAAGCTCCAAAAAGATTATGCTCGAGATGGGCTCGGAAACACAATGCAAAGTGAAACAAACGAAATTCGAAGTGGCTTTTGCATTTTGTTTATTTTGCTTTTGCTGTTCTTCTGTTTTTACTTTATTTACAACGCCGTAGCGTAGATCGCTTGATTTTCAATTTTTAGGCATTCATACATACTCTTTCATGGAGTCTGTGCATTTCTAAAGGACTGAAAAGACTAAATAGACCGTTTGCGTGATTTTGTCTTTATGCGTAAGAGTTTATAATTGCAAGATAGTTTTGATGTTGTTGGCGTCAGTACAATATGCTATATGGCACAACGATCCAAATCTGCATCTTCTTAACATTTTATTATATAAATATCATCATTCATATTTCTACAACTCATGACAAATTATTGCCACTTTAGTGTTTTGAACTATAAGGCCCATACACAGCATGCGAAATTTACGAATGTAATGAAAAACTTGATATAAAAAAAATAGTCAGAATATATTTAGTAAAAAAACATTTTTGAAATTTAGTAAGGAACTTATAGTTTTAAATTTAATTAAAATATTTCAATCGATAAATACTACACTCTACCAAAATCCAGTACTTTTCTATACGATTTATCGACTGGATTTTGGTACAGTGTATGAAAAAAAAACACATGGTTAACACTCACCAAAAGTATGTCTGTTCGCAACGAAAGCACGATATAAAAGAACTTAAAGCACATAAGATAACTGTCAACTGAATTCCAATGACAGCAAATTAATATTAACATAATGCACTTACAACCACATTTGACAATTGTGTACACATATACAGTTATACAGTACAACAGAAACACTCATAAGCGGCTGTGTATTTGTTGTTGTTTTTCCCATACAGGCATTTCGTATGAGAGGAAACCATTACTCACATAAAATGTCATAACCCAGGAACGGCTGCACCGATTCCAAACAAACTTCACACCAACCACCTCCTCATAGATGGGAACGAACTCTAACGAACTCTATTTTTGTGTCAATCGGTTCGGCGGTTCTTGAGTTATAAGATTGCCAAGGAAATGTAACTTCTTTTTATATATATATAAGATTATATATATATATATTTATCTGAAATAGGAGTATTTAAAAACAAAAGAAAAAAAAAAAAACAAACTTCAACTGGGTACTAATATGGCAAAGTCTTGCTGATTTGGGACTTGGATGTTGCTAAGCCCTATCTAAACCCGCCCTACCATAGTAAAAATAGAAATATACAAGTATCTGATTTCACCATTCAAAGGTACACTTCTATATAAGTACATATAGTTATAAATTGAGTCGAAAGACTATGTTTTATTTAAAAACATTTATTCAGAAATATAAATTAGCAAAAATAACATGCTTTGCATGCGTTTAGTTTAATGCTTGCTTTACGACTAACTTAATGGTAATTTACATTTCTGTTCTTACTTCTTTTCTTTTTAGTTCTCTTTCAATTCTTAGTTACATTTATTACTTAACGTCACCTACTTAACGTGATCAAGCTTATTAGTTTAGTTATGGGAATGGTTCTGTAACACCCCCTCCCTTAGTCACGAACTTCTCCTGGAGTTCGATTATCTTTGATACAATTTACAATTTAATTTTTTTTTTTTACAGATGATAACAAAATATTAATATTTTAACAATTTTAAACATTCTGTATAATTTTAATCATAATATTTTTACGTTGTGGTATTTATAAACTTATCTTTTAGCTTTTACTTTATAATATATTATTCTAAGTAATATCTTCTCTTTTTGTAAACTATTATGTTTTGGATGGTACTTAATTTTTTCTCTCAATATTAAAAAGTGTATGTGTTTTTCATGTTTCAAAACTTTTCGTATATTTTATTCTTATATTTCTCAAAAATGCTTTTCTCAACACCTTCTTAATTTGTATTTTTTTTTAATTTAATTCTCTTATTTTTCAGTATTTTTATTATTAATATTATTATTTTTCTCTATAGTATTTGCCTTTTTATAATGTTTTTAATTATTTTATGTGTTTATATATTTATTCTTATTTATAATTTATTACTCCTGGTATTTGTGCTGCCTCTTTATTCTCTGAGGGTGTACATTTCTGTTTCGTTCATCTACAGTTTTTCCATTTCTATATATTTTCCTCATCGGTTTATACTTTGGATCACTTTTCCTAATTCTGTCAATTTTAACAAAAATTTCCTCTCCATAATTTTCTGGTATTTCGATTCTATTTCTATTTTGTCGCTCAATCGTATTTTCTTGTATGTTTCTTAACTTATTATGTATCAATTTAAATTCATTCAAGTCAAAATTTGCATTAATAAATTGTATGGGTTTTTTATCTGTTACAGAGTGTATTGTGTTGTTATAATAAGTTACTGATTTAGTCATTCTTTTAATTATAGATTCTTTATTTTTTTGTACTTTTAATAACCTTAAATGCTCATTTATCGTTCCATGAACCCTTTCTATATTAGAATTGCCTGTCTTTTGTAGTGGTGATGAAAAATGTGCATTTAAATTTTCCGTTGAAAAATAGTCTCTTAAATAAGCGTTGTTAAACTCATTGTCAAAAATATACTTGTGTGGTTTTCCAAAAATTGAGTGTCTGTAATTTAATGCGTCTATAAAAGTTTGGCTGTTTCTATCATTTATTGGGACTATAAATAAATGTTTGGTAAACTTATCAACGAATGTAAAAAATATCTGTTTTTCAGCCATGTATAAATCTCCATGAATTATTTGATTAGGTCTCTCTGGGATTTCGGTTTTCTCAAATTTATATTGTTCCAGGTGTCTGTCATGCTTCGCTTGTTGACATATTTTACAATTATTAACAAATTTCGTAATTACTGTTTTTAGTTTTGGGTAATAATACATTTGTTTTAATTCCTTATAATTTTCATCAATTCCCCTATGATTTAATCTGTTGTGCTCTTTTTCTATTATTTCGAAAATAATTTCTTCCTCTTCTATATCCCTTAATAGTCTCGTACTCTTTTGTATTTTTATATTAGAATTGCCAAAGCTTTTCACGTATATTTTCTGAAACTTGTTGAATATATTTTCATCTGGACAATATAGCCCTATTTTTCCTTTTAAATCTAGATCTCTAAGTATTCTTATTGTTTCGTTTTCATTATCTAATAAATCTTCATGTATACATGTTCTCTTTGATTTAAATATTTTTCTTGTTTTTACTTTTTTGTATCTATTTTCGTTTGTTATAATTATTTGTGTATTAAAAAAGTTGGTTGGTTTTTCAGTTATAGGTATGTGGTCGTTTAATACTTCTTTACCACTGTGAATTGTTGCACTTGTCGAAATTTTGTCATCATCATTTTCTATTCTTTCGTTTTCTATATCTGTATCACTTTTATCCTCATCTTCTAACTCATTCAACTGTAATCTGCTTAGGTAGTCGGCTACAGTATTTTCCTTTCCTTTAATGTATTCTATAACAAAATCGAATTCGTTTAGAGCTAATTTCCATCTCTGAAATTTTGAGTTTTGTTCTTTAAGATTTGCCAGCCAAATCAAGGGTTTATGGTCTGTCTGTAATTTAAATTTTCTTCCATAAAGGTATGGTCTGTAATATTTACAAGCCCAAACAATTGCTAGCAATTCCTTCTCTATCGTTGAATAATTTTTCTCACTGTCGCATAATGTTCTACTTCCATAACTAATCGGGTGTCCATCTTGCGACAAAACTGCACCTATAGCAAATAAACTTGCATCTGCAGTTAGAGTGAATTCTTTTCCAAAATCTGGGAATCTTAATATTGGGTAATCGGTTAAAAGCTCCTTTAGTTTCTCAAACGCATTTATATACTGTAAGTCATTAATGTCAATTTTCGCATCTTTTTTTAGGTACTTCACAATTGGATGAGCTATTTTACTATAGTCCTTAATAAATTTTCTATAATAACCCGTAATTCCTAAAAACGACTTGATTTCTGTTTTGGTTTTCGGAATATTTATTTCTTTAATAATTTCAATTTTCTTGGGATTTGGTTTTAGACCATTTTCTGTTATAATATGGCCCAAATATTCTGTTTCTTTTCTAAAAAACATGCACTTATCAATTTGCACCTTTAAGTTGTGCAATTTAAGTTGGTTAAAAATTTTATTAATTGAATCGACATGTTCTTCAATACTAGTGCTGAAAATTAGTATATCATCAAGATATACTACACAGATTGTATTGATAAAAGGTTGTAGCACGTGGTTCATCATTCTTTGGAATGATGCCGGTGCATTCTTTAAACCAAATGGCATTCGAACATACTCATAATGACCGTATTCTGTGGAAAAAGCAGTTTTATGTCTGTCTTCCTCATTTACTAGTATTTGATGGAATCCCTTTGCAAGGTCTAAAGTTGTAAAGTATTGTGCTTTATTTAATTTGTCGAACACGCTGTCTATATTTGGAATTGGAAACTTGTCTTCAATTGTGATTTCGTTTAATTTCCTGTAATCAATAACTAACCTGTATTTTTTTATTCCCGAATTGTCCATTTTTTTTGGGACCATCCATAATGGTGCATTATAAGGAGAGTTACTTTTTTGTATGATACCTTGGATCAACATATCGTCTATTTGTTTTCTTATTTCTTCTTTATGTATCTCAGGATATCTATAAATTTTTGAATAAACTGGCCTGTTATTTTCTGTAATTATTTTATGCGTTATTTCTTTTACGCTTGTTAGGTTATCGCCTTCTTTAAAAAATAGTTCCTGATTCTTGCTTATAATTTTTTTCATTTGTCTTATTTCTTCTTCATTCATCGATTCGTGTATTAACTTTTTTGATATTAATTCAATAGCTTCATTTTGTTCGTACAATTCTGCATTTTCTGTGTTGCTTAAATACTCCTCTTCGCTTACCATAGTTTCTCTATTCGTGCCTATAAAAATCGGTATGGCTACGTCTGATACCTTAAGCAATTTGCTTCTATAAGATACTTCGGCTTCTATTGGATACAAAACATCGTTGCCTATTATACCGTCAAATGGTTTTTGAACTTGAAAATCCATTACTAAAAGTCTCATGGTGTATTTCTTTATTTTAAATTCGTCTGGCAAATAAGTTAGTATATATTTGTTAACATTTGTTTTATTGTCTGCTGTAACTATAACTTTGCACTGTTCTAAATTCTTTTCTAAATCTTTTGAAAAAATTCCTCTTTTTATAATTGAAGCTTCAGCTCCTGTGTCAACTAACATTTTTAATTTTTTTCCCATAATACTCAATTCAACAATCGGTAACTTTTTTGTACAAATGTTTGTGATAGAAAAATTTTCTAAGTGAAGTTCGTCTATTTCCATTTGCTCGATTTTTGTTTGCCTAGATTTATTTTGGTCGTTCCTTTCTCTTGTCTGTCCCGTATTTTGATCAAAGCCTCTTTGAAAACTTTGACTATTTGGGTTTTGATAGTAACTTCTATCTTGGCACTCATTTCTATTTTGATTTTGATAATATTGCCAATTACAAGGGTCATAAACATTGTTGCTTCTATTTTGGAAATTATATCGGTCATTGTTGTTGGTCTCATTTTGTGAATTTCTATAGCTTTGATAATAATTCCTATTTTGATGTTGATTTTGAAATTTATATTCACCACAACGCCAGCCGTTGTAATTTTGTCTATTATTTTTATAATTGTTGTTATAATTTTCTTGGCTATTTGAAAATCGATATTTGGTGTTTTCATAGTTTTTATTTTTATAATAATCGTTTTCGTTATTTTCATATTCATTGCTATTGTTTCTGTTATACATATTTTTATTATTGTAAACTTTACTTTTTGTCCAGTTATTTTCGTCTAGAATCTGATATGCTTCAGTAAGAGTTTTAATATTTCTTGCTATTAGTATGCTAGCTGCATTTATTGGTATTTTTTCCTTAAATATTCCTAAAATAACCTCTTCATTTGCCTCGGGTGTTCTATCTATTTGTTTATTTCCTAAGTGATATTTATTGTTCATTCTAGTTAGGGCACCCTGTAGGCATTCATACATTTGCGTTATGTTTTGATATCTAATTTTCTCTGCTTCTTCTTTTATTTGCAAAAATGATTCTGTTTCGCCAAAGTTTGCTATCAATATTTCCTTTATTTTTAACCATTCGTGCTGTTCCACACTATGTCGCAGTATTGCAACGTTTGCTTTACCTACGATTTTATCGCGTACTTGGTACATAACGAATTTGAAAGAGCTTGCCGAATATGCTGCCAAATTATGTCTTAAAAATTCTATTTTTTCTATAAATCTAACCAGCTCTGCTCCGGACTCTCCGTTATAAGGGGTGATTTCTTTGACGAATTTAAGTGGGTCCACGATGATTTCTTTCCCAGTTTCCATTTTGCTTTTGTTCGGTTGCGTTACTGATGGCTTTAGCTGCAGTTGATTTAATTCTTCTTTCTCTTTAGAGGTCATCAAGCTTATGCCTTTTAGTTGTACTTCAATATCTTCAATTTCTTTATCAAGTTGTTGTGTTGTTTTAATTTGCTTTGTTTCCATTTGTTTTTAAGCTCAAAATTTTTACCGTTTAGTCACTTTTTGTAACTCACTTTGATTTCATTTGTTTTTTTTTTTGTTCAAAATTGGTACAGTTTCTACAGCCACTTATTGTAACTGTGATTCTTAAAAATTTTATTATGTAAATTTCTGCAACGTGCTAAAGAACATTTTATTTTCTTAGCTTTATTTAAACAATGTCTGTTTAAAACTTGGTAGTGGTATTTGCTCCAAGTATGTATTTATGCAAAAAAAAATGTTTTAAAGATATTCACTGTTTAGAAAAAAAAATTTTGTTCCCTTAAGTCACTAAGGATATTCTTTCCTTGTATTTACAAGGTTGCAATTAGGATATTCACTCCTTCATTTTTTTGTACAGTGTCACAAAGGATGTTCACTCCTTTTTATGTGGTCGAATATTTTGAAAAACGAACTTTGTTCATTTATTTATTCGCGGTAATTTTCCGACTGCGCCAGTTATAAATTGAGTCGAAAGACTATGTTTTATTTAAAAACATTTATTCAGAAATTTAAATTAGCAAAAATAACATGCTTTGCATGCGTTTAGTTTAATGCTTGCTTTACGACTAACTTAATGGTAATTTACATTTCTGTTCTTACTTCTTTTCTTTTTAGTTCTCTTTCAATTCTTAGTTACATTTATTACTTAACGTCACCTACTTAACGTGATCAAGCTTATTAGTTTAGTTATGGGAATGGTTCTGTAACAATATGGGCATTTCCCAGGTTGCGTACGTTACAAAAAACGGAAGTAGTTTTGGAGGTTAACGTACATTTGTGCCATTTTCAGCGAATTTTGCGTAATAACCAAAAAAATTCAAATTACAAAAAAGAAAGAAGAATAATTGAGAATTTTAAATTGGGTCAGTTGAAGACTATGTGTTTAGGTTCTTGCAAAATTGAAAAAAAATTGTATTACACTGTTTCCTGCTATAACAAAAAAATGGAGTACGTTTAAGTCGGGCGGAGACGGCTTTAAGATAACGTTCACAATTACATTGCAATCAAATCCGGTTCATTGCTTAAGTACTCAACAAAAATTTTAATTGCAAACTTTTGTTTGGAGCACTCTATCGTAAAGGCGTTATAAAATCGATCTAGCTGTCTTGGACCTACTAATTTTTTTTCAGCTATGGTATGGTGGTAAAACTAAAGTTTTGTACGGATTTTTCGTTTGTTTATTAAGATATCGTATCCAAATTTGGCATTCGCAAGTTTTTTTTAGTTCCCAAGCACTGTACCAAATTTGATCAAAATTGGTTGAGTATATCATATAGCCCCCATAGGAATGATCGGTCAAAAAAACCTTTTTGGCGCAAAATTCGTCTTTTTTGTGTTTGTTTATGAATATATCGCAACCAAATTTGGCAATCAAAACTTTTTTTTAGTAGTATTTAAGCAATAAACCGAATTTGATTGGAATATGATGGTAAATGTTATCTCAAATTCTTCTGTACCCAAATTTAACGTAGGCCTTTTTTTTTGAGGAATTTCATGCCGTTGCGTACGTTACATACTTTATGATACATATTCTTTATACCCTGTACCTATAGGTACAAAGGGTATACTAGGTTTGTGCAATGTATGTAACGGACAGAAGGAGGCGTGGCAGACCCCAAGTCATTTATACCAAAATGCTTATCATAACCTCGGGTAGCGATTGAGCCATGTCCGTCCGTCCGTCCGTCCGTCCGTCCGTCCGTCCGTCCGTCCGTCCGTCCGTCCGTCCGTCCGTATGAACGCCTAGATCTCAGAGACTATAAGAGCTAGAGACACGAAACTTTACCAGCTGGTGCGCATATTTCCTAAGCAGATGAAGTTTGTTGAATCATGTCAATATCTTGCCCCGTTCCCCCGCTGTAGATTTTCGCGGTTTTTAGCCACACCGTTTAATATTTTCATTTGAAATTTAACAGAGCGATGCGTTGTGGATACATGCATCTATGTATAAAAAATGAACAAAATCGGACAAATACAACAGAAGTTATAGTCAAAAATGTGCAAATTTCACCTCCCCTTGCCAATAAACTGCGTCAATATTTGACTCTACGCAATTATGGCTACAAGTGACCTAGAATCACAATTTTTGGTAAGCTCATTCATGTGGCTGTAATGAACAAATCCACATCCAAATTTTATCGATGCGTTCCCCCCACCCCCCGCAATCGATTTACCGTGTTTTCTCCCACACCCCTCAACATACCAACTTGAAACTTACCCCATATACTTTAAATAACTTCTTTGACGTAACATTCGAGTTTCATCAAAATCGATAAAAATTTAGGGAACTTATAGGTATAAATATCGATTTTCACCAAAAAAAAATAAATTCCAATTGGAAAGTTCTTAGATGGAATATGCAGGAAAAATTTTTTTGACACAAAAGGTACAGGGTATTCCACTGTCGGGCACCGCCTCGACTGTACCACATTTTTTTAAACTGCTATACAAACAATACTTTTTTTTTTTTTTTTCTTTAAGTGCACGACAAAATTGCTTTACAAAGCTAGTTCGATTACAAAAAAAATTAAAAACCAAGCATCTAAATTTAAAAAACCTTGTTTTCCGTTGCGTACGATACATGACGTATGCCTAACTTTACTTATTTTGAATATTCATTTAAAGCTTTTTTTACATTTATTAATAAAAAATTAGATTGATTTTATGTTCCAATCAAAATTGATCCCATTTTTTGATTTTTTTTGCCGTTTTATGATTATTTAAAAAAGGTATTTTTTTTTAATACAAAAAATACATCCCCGAAAATCTTAACTCTTTATAAATTTTGAAGGTTGAATATATAGCCTATTATTCCATTAACAAATATATGTATGTAGTTTTTACAACTTTAAAGTTGTGCCCCTTGGTAACGATTTTCTGGGAAATGCCCATATGTATTAGGAAATTTACAAATTTGGCTGTGGCTGAATTTAAGAATATTGCCGACAGCCAACAACGAAGTTTAGAGCCGAGTTCAATTGCAAGAACTCGAGAAATGCATGGGCTATTTTTAGATCAAAAAGGAAGCGCTAAGCGGTAGAGTTTAATGCGTGAGCATTATTTTGCACGCCAACACAATCCAAACGTTGCCAAATCCTCGTAAATTTCCAAACACTGACGTTGTCAACTACGGCTGTAAGAAAGAATTGTACTTGAAGGCATCTGCTTGCATGGCCTAAGCATTTGCTTATGGTAAAAAAAACATTGTAGGATGAGGATAATGAGGATATTGCAGAGATGTAATTGAAGGCGGCTCTAAAGCTGCTGCTCAAAATAGTTTGTTGAATAAAATAAAATAAACAACTTATAAAGTTTGAAAATTTGTGTGCTATACTTATAAAATTAAAATGCAAACTACAACCAGCTAAGAGAAATTACAAATAAATCAACATATCGCTCACCTTTGCCATACTACGACTCTCGAATGGTTCTTTGGTGATTGCAGAGACCACAAAAATAAAATAGAATTCTTAATTAATAAGCACTGTAAATGGACGGTAGAAAAGGGCAATGTAAAAAATGTAAAACCGATCAAAAAATATTAAAAATAAAAAAAAAAATTTGTTAAAACTCGTAAGTTTAACTCAAAATAATTTCACGCCATTCAGGCACGCATACCACTGACCCATCAACACTACCTCGCAATCCGTGTTAAAATTAGTCTCTTGTACATTTGGGAAGGACAACAACTTTGCAAATTAACGGAGTCTGCATGTTCTAAAAATAGAAGCAACATTTCGCTTCGTTTGGTGCAGCCCACCCGTTTCGACAAACGGAGCCGTCGTGTTCTAAAAATAGAACCAACATTTCGCTTCGTTTTCGTATATTAATTCGCGCCAATGCGCAACAGCTGTTGTTAGTGTTACCACACCTAGTAAAGTAGTGGCGCCATCTAACGTTAGAAATTTTTAACATTAAAATACAACACTGTTTTGTTTTGTTGTCTGCGACCCATCGTCAAACATTTTTAATCGGAATTTTTCGCCACCAATTTTTTATATGAAGTTTTTCTTTTTCGTGCATTGTAGGCCTTAATAAATAAAATACTCGGTTAATTCACTTTAAATTTTTTTTTTATTATTATTAATATTATTCTACAACAAAATTTTAAGATATTCATTATCGCCGATTAACCTTTGTTTATTGTTTTAATTCGTTAAGCCCTATTAAGAAATTTAATGCTTTAAAATACCCGCATTTTAAAAAAGAAATATTTAACTTTTTCTTCTAAATCAAACAACCACCTTCATTAGAACTTGAACAAAAACGAGGGAGGACAAATACGATCGTTTGCCGACGGCACTTGCACAACCTCCCACTTTGAACTCTAGTTCGCACTGCTTAAAATAAACATCCACCCACATTAGAACATCAACAATAACACGCGAGTACAAATACGATCGAATGCCGACGGCATTTGAACAACCTTTCACTTGGAAATGTAATTCACTACCAAGGTATACTTATACAAGGTAGAGTAATGCTGCCGGCGTCATTACCAATTTTAGTGAGAGCAAGAAAAAGCGAGAGAGCGAAACCATGTTGTAATAATACAAGGTGAGGAAATGCCAAACAGCGCTCTCTCGTGGGTCTTTATTTTGCTTGCAGTAGTGAATTACATTTCAAAGTGAAAGGTTGTGCAAATGCCGTCGGCATTCGATCGTATTTGTCCTCCCCCGTTTTTGTTGAAGTTGTAATGTGGGTGGTTGTTTGATTTAGAAGAAAAAGTTATATATTTCTTTTTTAAATGGCGGGTTTTCATCGCATTAAATTTCTTAATAAGCTTTTACGAATTAAAAGCAATAAACAAAGATTAATCGGCAATAAAAAATATATTAAATTAATAATAAATAATAAAAAAATGTTTAAATTGAACTAACGGAGTATTTTATTTATTAAAGAAAACAAGTGCATGTACAAATCCCAGCAACAAACAAATTTCAGCAACAATGCAAGCAGCAATAGCAAAACAAACATACAAAATGCACAGCAAGACAGGTAAAAAAGATGGCGTACGTTAAAGTCGGGCGCGGATGACTTTGGGATACCCTGTACCACTGCTTGCAATAAAATCCGGTAAATTGCTTACGAACACCAAAAGACATTTGATTGCCAAATTAGATTATGATACCTTCATAAACAACCAAAAACAGACGAATTTTTAATCAAAAACTTTTTTTCGACCGATCGGCCCTATGGGAGCTATATGATATAGTCAACCGATTTTGATAGAATTTGGTACAGTGTTGAAGATCTCTAAAAAACTTCTGAATGCCAAATTTGGTTACAATATCTTCACAAACAAACGAAACAAAACGAATTTTGTGCAAAAAACGTTTTTTTGACCGATCGGCACTATGGGAGCTATATGATATAGTCAACCGATTTTGATAAAATTTGGTACAGTGTTGAAGATCTCTAAAAAACTTCTGAATGCCAAATTTGGTTACAATATCTTTACAAACAAACGAAACACAAGAAATTTTGTACAAAAAGCGATTTTTTGACCGATTGGCCCTATGGGAGCTATATAATATAGTCAACCGATTTTGATCAAATTTGGTACGGTGTTGAACGTCTCCAAAAAACTTCTGAATGCCAAATTTGGTTACAATATCTTTACAAATAAACGAAACACAACGAATTTTGTACAAAACACGATTTTTTGACCGATTTGTCCTATGGTAGCTATATGATATAGTCAACCGATTTTGATCAAATTTGGTACAGTGCTGGGGGTTTCTAAAAAACTTCCGATTACCAAATTTGGTTATGATATCTTCATAAACAAACGAATTATCCATCTAAAACTTTTGTTTTTTTTCGAGGTCCTCTGAAAAAATAAAATAAACTTGTCTCCTATGGATTAATAAGGGATCTTATCTGAAAGTTTGGTTGCTCTAGCTCTTACCATCTCTGAGATCTAGGCGTTCATACGGACAGACGGACATGGGTATATCGACTTCTCTAGTCACTCTGATCATACTTTAGGTAACTTTGGGGGGTCTCCGACTTCTCCTTCTGTACGTTACATACATTTTCGGCTTGCACAAACACAATATACCCTTTGAACCATACGGTACAGGGTATAAAAATAGTTTTTGCCCACCCTTATGCTTACTCGCTCTCGCTATAGTAGCAAAGGGAATCTTTTCTCTTGCTCAGATGCACACATTTTCTTATGGGTCCGTATTTTTCGCTTTTGTCCTCACCTTGTATTATTACACCATGAGTGAAACAAACCAAAATCGTAGCTGTTGCTTGCACTCGTACAAATATAAACAACCCTCCTTATGCGCAGTCGCAACGAAACTAAAAATTTGTAACTTTCGTTGAGAGTTTTCGGCGTGAGTATGCTACCTTAAATAAGTATACCTTGATTCACTACTGCAAGCAAAATAAAGACCCACGAGAGAGCGCTGTTTGGCATTTCCTCACCTTGTATTATTACACCATGGTTTGGGCCGTGCATCTACACGCGCATTGCTGCCTATGCCTGGTAACCATTACAAAACAAAATGAGCCAGATGAGCAATGGGTCCGGACACCCCTGATGTAAAGCATAAGCAAAAGAATAAGATGATGCAATAAACACAGTAAGCGCCGACAGTACTCGCACGCTTAACAGTATTATATAATTTAAAGTTGTCTATCCGACTTAAATCATTTTTGAGGCACACAACTGACATGAATCGGAGATCTTGATCTGCTAGCAGATAGCGTGAATTTTATGTAACGTTAATTAGTTTAAGAGTTCTCCGAAATCCTTTTGCTTGTGCGGACTACCATACAGAAAAAAAGACATGGCTTTATCGACGTGACTGTTCATACTGATCAAGAGTAGATATATACGCGGAGATGCCTCCTTCTCCGCTTCATCCCCTTGCACCATCTTTGTATATCTTTACACCTTCGTTACGGGGCACAACAA
Source organism: Chymomyza fuscimana (assembly GCA_949987675.1). Classification (NCBI taxonomy): domain Eukaryota; kingdom Metazoa; phylum Arthropoda; class Insecta; order Diptera; family Drosophilidae; genus Chymomyza; species Chymomyza fuscimana. Next base: position 33,590,860 of record OX465089.1, read on the forward strand.
TAGTCAATTTCTAACATTATAAATAAATTTCTGTAAATGAAATGCGAGTTGACCATTATATACATAGGTGGTATATGTGGGTAGTTTTTATTTTTGGCATATGCTGTTTCAATCGCATGCAGCATTTTTATATTTAAACAACTTTGGCATAAACTCAAAACCTAAAACTTACTTTGCGGCATGGACATGCTTGTAGATTTGTTAATTTCAGCCGCAACTATAATTTCCCCTTTCTCCTCTGACTCCTCGGGCACCATCATCAGATTATTTTTTAGCATAAAATTTTCTCCACGATTACCACAGTCCATGGTCGAGCTGCGCATCCGCCGCGTTAATGAGGAGCGCGGTTTGTATAAGGAACGCCTTGTGGAGGCATGCCTTAGTGCGCTGCGACCATAGATAAGCATTCGAACCTCAACTTGAAATCTGGGATGTTTTGCCGCGTACAAATAGGGATTCACGCAGGCGGCGGTCTTGCAAAAGAGCGCAGGAATCATAGAGCCCCACGGTGTTATATGCTGTTCCAGGCCAAAGACGCCCATCATGGCTACAACGGCATAGGGCGTCCATGCAATAAACCACACCACTATAATGGCAGCTATTACAAACGTTAGTTTTTGCTCTGTTTTTGCTTTATCCTTGTTGGATTGTATGCGATTTGCCTTGAAAACCCCCTTGAGTATGTTGAAATATGAAAAGACAATGACAGTTAGAGGTATGCAATAGGCTGCCACAAAAAACAGCGCCATGAATATGCGTGCCGGCACCTCCTTATTCAGATAATCAAAACTGCAGGTTGTAAGAAAACCCTCGGGAACATAGACCGACAGTCCAATATCCAAAGCTGGCATTACCGCAAAAAGAAAACTGTAACACCAAATCAAAAAGATGATGAAATAGGAACGCAACCGTGAGTTGCGTCGCAGCTTCTGAAGTGGATGCACCACCCCGTTATAGCGATCCAAAGCAATGGCGGTGAGGGTGCCAATGGCACAGGTGCCGCTAAGTCCGCCCACAAATCCGTAGATGCGGCACGCTGCAAATGTTCAATATCTTAAGTTATTATAAAGCTGTTGGCAACATCTTACGTTGCTGCTTACCTACATCACCCAATGCTGGACCCTCTTTGATGTTATTATAAATGGCTATGGGAGCGTTGATGAGCATTAGAAAATCACATACGGCCAGATTCATGACCAAAATATTTGCGGGTGTACGTAAGGACTTGCGGCTGCTAAACATGAAAATAACAAAAGCATTACCAATGCACCCCACCACGGATATGAGGCAGTACAGCGCCGCCATGATATAGAAGCTGCTGGTACGTGGCGGTTCAAATTGTAGCCAAAACGGATTAACCTTGGCTAAGTAGGATAGGTCATACTTGTCGCGATAGTGTATATAGCCGGGATAAGTGCTGAAAATAAAAATAAATAGTAATTAATTTACACGAAACAAGAAAAACTATTGCTAAATTAATTTGTTAATTACACGAATTATGAAGCATACTTTTGTGCGCAACAAAATTGAACCAATTAAGCCGATCAGGGACTTTATTTGAAAATAACTAATTGAAACAAATGAAAATATCTGCCAGTATATCGAGTTTGCAAAATTGTAAAATATTTTTATAGCCAAAGTAAACTGATAGCTACGAAATAATGTAATGTACAATTCAAATTCAGTTTATTACTTTTGGTCAATTATAATCAGGTTTTGGAAATAAACTTTAACGTAGCTGTTACTGCACTGCTCGCTGCTTACTTCTCGTACGTCAACACCGCACAGTGGTCAATTTGCATTATATTACAACTTGGAATAAATATGAACAAAGCGAGACTTAATTAAAAAAATGTGTTTCCTATTTTCCTATCTTTTGAGCACTTCCTTCAACTCAATGTTTTCGATGTTTTTTCTTGTAATAAATCTTATGAATACGGCCTGATCTGATGTCACGGAGGGGAAACATTATCAAAACAAAACCTATTTTTCCAATAGGGCAATTGCTTGCTGGGGCGGCTTGGTAAGAGTAGCGGTGAAAGTGCGCCTTCTCATCAATACTAGTTAAGATACAGTGGCCTTTAAGCTTGGCGCGCTAATTACTGTTTTGTATTAGTGCGTAGGTTAATGGTATTAGTGCGTAGGTGTAAAAGTAGAGTAGGAGATAGGGATAGTGTTAGGTGCGGCGGACTCTTTCTTTTCTATTAGGATAGATAGACAGATAAGCAGAGTACCGTTTAGGAATTCTTGGTATACGTTTGGGCGGGAATTCCAAGGACAAGGATATTTTAATTAGTAGCGCACCGGGTGCGACCTCGTCGGAGTTTATACGTTTTCGTGAACGAGCCATGCCAAACTTTGACACCAGGATTAACATCTGGGTGAGCGTATCGCTGAAAAAGGGCAATATACATTATTATTTAAAGCGTTAACATTGTTAGAGTTATGTTTTGCTTTGGTTTTCCAAAATATATTTTTTCCCAAAAAATATTATTTTGTGTAAAATAGAGAGCGTGCGGGCTCGACTTAAGTGTACTGCGATAATAGACCGCAAAAAGGCGGATAATAAATTTTTGAAATTTAAAGTAAATTGTGTTTTGTTTAAAATATCGAAAGTCTCAGCAAATACAAGTTTTGTATTTACCCTGGACAACGCTGAACTATCCCAGCCGTTATTCCGGACAAAACGAGAGATCGTTACAGTAACTTATTTATTGGGCTAAATAATACGTAAATTCCCGCTTTTTATCACCAGTATATTTCTCAGAAAATTGTTTATTCTATTTTATTTTCATTATACCCTATACTCAAAGAACATTTTTAACTTGTATATCGGTGAAAATAAGTGATACGAAATATTTTTCCCTCGACCTTCTCCGATTTTGATGATTTTTACAGATTTGGTAGAGCTACTAGCCAATAGTAACCACGTCAAAATTCCGATTATTGCAAAATTCCGATTATTTATCGAGTTATCGATAACTGAAAATTGGGTTTTTCGTTTTAAGACTATTCTTTGACAAGACATATCTTCTAAACAAATAAAGATATTCGGGGGTGCCACAGAAATCGTTAACGCTTTTGGCAACGGTTTGAAACCAAATCGTTAAAAGGTGCCACAGAAATCTCAAAGATTTCATTTTTCGAACAATTAATTTCGAATGTTTACGCTTTTGCAAGAATGGCAGCAAAGGGTTGCTACTTTGCAAAAATTATTTTAGAACATTTAGACACTCATTTAAAAAAATGTTTATTAACAGTGATCCAATAAAGTTTATTCTTTATTACATTAAGCGATAATTGTCAGCATATTTTGCATTATTTTAATTTCCATTTGTACGAAATAAATTTAAATAAAGTTTGAATATTTGTACCGCCCAATACAAGAGTTTGTATGGCAACCCTACGGGTCAACAGCTGTCCTCAGCGTAGTGAATGGCAAATTTCGTTTGATTACATTTGCAAATTTGCACGAAAATAGAAAATAATTTTTAAAATGCCACTTGCAGGATTGCTAGCCATTGATGCCTTAAAAAAACACACGCACACATATGGACGAAGAAAAGGTGGAGCGAAGGTGTCGAAGAACCTCTAGATCGCTTCAAGGCTGTCATACAGTCCAGCAAAGGTTGCAACAATTATGTATGCTGTGCACTGCGTTTAACAAATGAAGTGAAATTTAGATACAAAACACACACACGCAAATGCTATTGAAAATTGTAATGCTAATTGTGCCCTTGCAGTAGATGGATTTAGTATTTTCGATGCACTCGCCAATTATTTAAAACGACGCTTTTATTTATTGAATATGTTACTTCATTTATTAAAATCATATGCTGTTGTGGCTTTTTTCTCCTTAGGTTGCGCTACTGATATTTTAATTTTAAACCTTAACTGCTAAACTATTGACATTCAAAACCTTGCCTAACAGCCCTACATTGCCACCTTAGGAGAAAAAGGTGCATAGCAATTATTTATTCAATTATGCATTAAATTCGGCGCACTTCATAACGACAAATTAGTTTAAATAAAAAAAGCGATTTTTTAACTTTCATTTAACATCAAAAACATCTATTAGTATGCTAAAATAATCACTTCGAATTATTATTATTTAGTACAGCAACTAGGTGGCAACTCCTTGCAACGAAAAGATTTTGCACGTTGACACAGAATGGCAAATGTACCAAAGATTTTAATAAAGATTTCGAAAAAATAAAAATCATGAATTAAAACATTAAATTTGTCAAAACATAAAGGTACAGAAAACTCAGAAATTAAACACACTTTCCAAATAAGTAATACTTTCATTGAATAAATTAGTTTTTATTGGTGAATTTAATCAAATCTCAAGCAATTTTGTCGAAGATTTTGAAACCGTTGCGAATCATGTCTGTGGCACCAAGAATCGGAATGGCAACGAAATTGCAACGAAATGGTTTTCTGTGGCACCCCCGATTGACGCAATTTTTTTTTCCATGATAGATAAAATATTAAATTAAAAAAAAAAGTTTATTTATTTTTAAGATTTTGTTTTTTTACATTTTTATCATTTTTAGTTTTTAATTTAAAAATTCAAAAGTGATCTCCCACTTTTAAAAAAAAGTGTTAATGTCATTTTATGCGTGTAAGTTCACTGCGAAAAATAAAAAGTTGCTAACTCTTACAATTGTAGAAGTTATGCTTATTTTAGTAATGGCACCTCGCATGCTCGCCATAGTAAGCAGAACCTCGAAAAATGACAAATACGCATAACTCCTCGGAATTGAAAAATAAAAGGTTCAACTTACGTGGTTACTATTGGCTAGTAGCTCTACCAAATCTGTAAAAATCATCAAAATCGGAGAAGGTCGGGGGAAAAATTATCCGTTTCACTTATTTTCACCGATATACATATAAATAATAAGCACACTTGACTTTACACTTTAACACCAAAAGGTATAGGGTTGTCGACAACCCTTAATATTCAAAAAAAAAATTAAAAAAAATTCGACACTATCCGGGATGCCACAGAAATCTTTAACGCTTTTGGCAACGGTTTGAAACCAATTCGTTAAAAGGTGCCACAGAAATCTCAAAGAGTTCATTTTTCGAACAATTAATTTCGAATGTTTACGCTTTTGCAAGAATGGCAGCAAAGGGTTGCTACTTTGCAAAAATTATTTTAGAACATTAAGACTCTCGTTTAAATAAATGTTTATTAACAGTGATCCAATAAAGTTTATTCTTTATTACATTAAGCGATAATTGTCAGCATATTTTGCATCATTTTAATTTCCATTTGTACAAAATAAATTTAAATAAAGTTTGAATATTTGTACCGCCCAATACAAGAGTTTGTATGGCAACCCTACGGGTCAACAGCTGTCCTTAGCGTAGTGTATGGCAAATTTCGTTTGTTTACATTTGCAAATTTGCACGAAAATAGAAAATAATTTGTAAAATGCCACTTGCGGAATTGCTAGCCATTGATGCCTTAAAAAAAACACATATGGACGAAGAAAAGGTGGAGCGAAGGTGTCGAAGAACCTCTAGATCGCTTCAAGGCTGTCATACAGTCCAGCAAAGGTTGCAACAATTATGTATGCTGTGCACTGCGTTTAACAAATGAAGTGAAATTTGAATACAAAACACACACACGCAAATGCTAGTGAAAATTGTAATGCTAATTGTGCCCTTGTAGTAGATGGATTTAGTATTTTCGGTGCACTCGCCAATTATTTAAAACGACGCTTTTATTTATTAAATATATTACTTCATTTATTAAAATCATATGCTGTTGTGACTTTTTTCTCCTTAGGTTGCGCTACTGATATTTTAATTTTAAAGGCCCCTACGCAGACAAGAAAACAGCCACCTAGCAAAAAGACAGACTTATTTTGGTCACGAAAGGAACAGTGTGTCTCTAGTAACAAAATGTGCAATTTATCGCAGTTATTATCGATAACCAGCTGCTTTTTGTTTACAAATAGCAAATTTTTAAAAGGCGCGAAGTTAAACATAAAAACATGAATTATCGTCAACGCTTATTACTTATGCTATTTTGTGTAAACAATGCTATAATAATGACATGCATTGCCATTGAAATGTTGGATGAGGAAAAAAAGCGACGAGAGGAGGCAAAACCCAGGAAAAGGCAGAGTGTTTGGGTGACCCCATATTTAATGCGCAGAGCTGAGTGTGGACGAATTGAATAGACGTATTTCAACGCACATTAATGTTACAAATGAATTATTTTATTATTATAGCTATTTTTTCATCCTTTCCCAACGATCCGCAACGATTTTGTCGACCAACCATAAATTTCGCGTCCAAAATAAATAGCTGCACATAAGTTTTGTTTATGGCGCCAAAACCGAACAGCTGTTTTTGCTGAGTGCGCCATCTATGGTTTACTACTGGCACCAAAAAACCAAAAAACAAGCGACACTGGTCTACATACCACCAGCAAGAACAGTTTGTGACCAAACGTTTGTGAGCGTTTTTTTTATATGAAGTTTTGTTTATTTTTCGTGCCTGCGTAGGGGCCTTAAACCTAAACTGCTAAACTATTGACATTCACAACCTTGCCTAACAGCCGTACATTGCCACCTTAGGAGAAAAAGGTGCACAGCAATTATTTATTTAATTATGCATTAAATTCGGCGCACTTCATAACTACAAATTAGTTAAAATAAAAAAAGCGATTTTGTAACTTTCATTTAACATCAAAAACATCTATTAATATGCTAAAATAATCACTTCGAATTATTATTATTTAGTACAGCAACTAGGTGGCAACTCCTTGCCACGAAAAGATTTTGCCGTTGACACAGAATGGCAAATGTACCAAAGATTTTAATAAAGATTTCCAAAAAATGAAAATCATGAATTAATACATTAAATTTGTCAAAACATAAAGGTACAGAAAACTCAGAAATTAAACACACTTTCCAAATAAGTAAATTAGTTTTTATTGGTGAATTTAATCAAATCTCAAGCAATTTTGTCGAAGATTTTGAAACCGTGGCGAATCATGTCTGTGGCACCAAGAATCGGAATGGCAACGAAATTGCAACGAAATGGTTTTCTGTGGCACCCCAGTATAATAGGCTTTTTATACTGAACACATCTGAGCGGATCGCATGGGATTTTTTAAAGATGTGAAAAAGGTGTTCGCACTGACAACATCTAACATCTACCATCTTGCTGTGAATTGTGAAGAAAATTAAAAAATATGGATTTAAAACAAAAGTTAGATGTTATTTTATGTGTCGCTCAACAACAGCAACAGTTAATAACAAATGTTTTCACGACGACGACCTGTTGGACAATGCATCGAATATGGACATTTCCACAGAAAACCAGGACCGAAAAATTAAATTTGAAAAAACTATTGATTTTTTTTTAAATGTTATTTTAAATATGTCCAATATTTAATAAAATAATGCCATTACGGCTTTTCTGTCTTATTGTTTTATAAAAATTGGCCTCAAAGGTGAAGATACTGTTTTCTCGCTTTTATTTACTTTTAGAGAGGCTTGCTCTTAAAGATGGTAAGGCTACTTAACAACTGTTTTCGTTTCTCTCATCACTTGAATATTTTTAACAACATCAAATAGGCTTAAAAAAAAACAATTGAGCTTAAGCAAAGCCCGATTAGCGGTTAATTTTTTATTCTAAACTCCTCGATTTTTGAATGTCGCGTACTTGTCCAAAAACTATCATTTGTTATCCGTGCTTGGCGGTCGGTGTAAGCAGGTGAACGCAAATTTAAATTTAAATCTAGTTTAGTGACTTAAACTCAAAAAAAAATATAGTGTGTAAAAAGGACACCAAAATTTGTTTATTAATTTTCAAAGTTTGTCGCGTACGCAATCGTAGACCAAAAATCGTTGCACTAAACACTATTGATCGCTCGGTCCTATGGAGACTATATGATACAGCCAACCGATTTCGATCAAATTTGGAACACTTATTGGGAGGCCCAAAAAACTTCCGAATGACGAATTTCGTTTCGATATCTTTATAAACAAACGAATTATGCCCTGAAAAAGCTTTTCTGACAGATCAATCCTATGGAGGCTTTATGATATAATCAACCGAATTTGATTAAATTTGGCAAATTGCTTCGGAACTTTAAAAAACTTCCGAATGTCTAATTTTGTTACGATATCTTCAGAAACAAACGAAGCACAACCTATTTTTTACAAAAAAACGTTTGTTTGACCGATCGGTCCTATGGGAGCTATATAGTATAGTCAACTGATTTTGATCAATTTCGGTACAGTGCTTGGGAGTTTCGGAACGCTTAATTTGGCGTATATTACATAATTTTTCGGCTTGCAAAAACTTACCATACCCTTTGTACCAAATGTACAGGGTATAAATTTGTCGCGTACTGAATGTCACGTACTAAATCAGACTTAGGATTATAAATAGCTTGTGTATATATTTTAACGTAATAAATTTTAATAGGAAGCTTCAATATTCCACTTTGGTTATAAATTAAACGCTTTTAAATATTCTTTTATATTTCGCAGATCTTTGCATTTTTATAGATGCAGTTGAAACCGACTTCTATTTTTGTCACGTACTAAATCGTAGGTTTATTGCCGATATATTGAAAACGGTAAATTAACAACCCCCAACTTTTACACTATATACACTGCTACAAAAACAGTGTCCAAAAATAAAAACAAGGAACAAATAATTTCACTTTTTCTTTACTTTTTTGCACTTTAAATTGGTACGAATGTCGAGTACTGCAATCCTGGAAATGCCCATATGCAAGTGCCGCGCCCGCAAACGCTTTGGATGGTTGTAAGTTCTGTGGTTAAATTTTTAACTTTAATTTACAAATGTATAATTTAGAAGCGTTATGGCATGTTTTGGGAAAAGGACGTATCTGAAAGTACACACGATTTTTTTAGGGAGATCTTCCGGATGGAGCGAAATGTATTTTCAATACTGGTGGATAGGTTTAAACTGTTGAACAAAAAGAATACAAATTGGCGGAGTGCAATTCTCAATGAATAATAAAATATTTGTAATTTATTTTTCCAGTCTATATTACATTACAGCCTTTTTTTAGCTTTGAGTTACGCACAGGATAGAAGAATTATTTTTTTTTCTAAAATTGCCAGCACTTTTGACTAAAAAGCTTCTTGGCTGTCGGCCATCTGCTGCAGTAGGTCCAACTGCTTCCGCTGCATATCAGCGCAGTCACGTGTCACTTGGACACGCTCGGCTGGGTTTTCACGTTTTTGCCGTTTCGGAGTGGTTTCTGCGACCACCTCCACGCAATCGTCAGCCGCAATTTTTAACGCACCTACGATAAATTTGATTCCATTTAATTAAAAATAAAAATGGGTTTCTGTTCCATTTTGTTCACATTGTTGTTCACATTGTTGTTCACATTGTTTTCGCAGTGAATGACTAAATTTTAGAGTTGCACAGAAAAATTATCGAATATATTTTCGTCGGGACACAATAAGATAGAAACATTTTCACAAGATGTTGGAATGATGTAGACTTTTTCTGAACGGCAGATTCATACGTAACATCTTCGAAATAAGATGCTAGATGTCATATGTGTCCTAGTCTAAAAAGCCTATAATAACACTAGTTTACAAATTTAAAAAAAAATGTTGGTATCCTCACCATGTTTTAGTCATTTCCGTAGTAAAATGGCTTGCTTAAACCGAAAATGCTGTCAAAAAATTTTTTCATTGAAAAAAAGTGTTTACTTAAAAGCAAATACCTCTGGTTGTATTAAACTGATTTTGATCATTTTTATACCCTTACAAAGGGTATACTAGATTTGTGCAATGTATGTAACGGGCAGAAGGAGGCGTGGCAGACCCCAAGTCCTTTATACCAAAATGCTTATCGTAGCCTCAGGTAGCGATTGAGCCATGTCCGTCTGTCCGTCAGTCCGTATGAACGTCTCGATCTCGGAGACTATAAGAGCTAGAGACACGAAATTATACCAGCTGGTGCGCATATTTCCTCAGAAGATGAAGTTTGTTAAATCATGTCAATATCTTCCCCCGTTCTCCCGCAGTAGAGTTTCGCGGATTTTAGTCACACTGTTTAATATTTTCAAATTTAACAGAGCGATGCGTTGTGGTTACTTTCATCTGTGTGTAAAAAATGAACAAAATCGGACAAATACAGCAAAAGTTATAGTCAAAAATGTACTAATTCACCACCTTTTGCCTATAAAGTGCGTCAATCTTTGACTATACGTAATTGTGATAACAAGTGACCTAGAACCACAGTTTTTGGTAAGCTGATTCATGTGGCTCTAATGAACAAATCCACATCCAAATTTTATCGATGCGGTCCCCCCACCCCACGCAATCGATTTACCTTGTTCACACCCCTCAACATACCAACTTAAAACTTACCCCAAATACTTTAAATAACTTCTTTGACGTAACATTCATCAAAATCGGTAAAAATTTAGGGTATTTATAGGTATAAATATCGAATTTCACAAAAAAAAAAATATGAAATAAAAATTCCAATCGGAAAGTTCATACATATATTGTCAAATTTACGGCTTGGACGCATTTATGTATTCATATGAAACTTTTCGTAATTTTTAGCAAGTTTTGAAAAAAATGTTCATACATTTTTTTTTCATGGCGCGATTGTTTACGAAAAAAATTAGTGGTTGATTATCAAAATGGAAGAAAAAATGTGTAAATTCCAGATTTTTTGGTAAAAGTGAAAAATGTCAATTTGTTTAAAACAAAAACAAAAAGTATTGGATTATAGCCTTAGTATTAAGTAGGCTGATTGCCAAAAACTAAAAAAAAAAAAAAAAAAGAGATCTCAAGCTCTGTATGGCTCAAAAAAATTTTTCATTATCTGAGGTTATCAACCCCTAAGTCCCCGCAAAAATTGTTCACTATGTACCTTTTCCTGTAGAAACTTTAAACTCGATGAAAAACATTTTGCAATACCTACCCGTCGGTGGCATAATTATTTAAATAGGTTAGGAACTTGAAGAGCTATAGCCAAAAATGACCAAAGTTCAAATCAAAATAAGTTTATAAATTGTGGAAATGTGTGCTTCACAACGCCGCAAAATCGTATGAGCACTGTAAAAATAAATGAAACTGCAGGGTATATGATAGTCAGGATAAACAGACTGTAGCTGGCCCTCTTGATTAAGTACAAATTTGTATACACAACACAGACCAACATTTTCATATACGATTCCATAAGCTTTGGCGCTCTGAAGTAAAAGTGTATACTATGCACATTAAAGTAAGGGTACATTAAGTTTGTGCAAACGTATGCAATATAGAGAAAGAAGCGCCGGAGACCCTTTAAAGTCAACTCAAATATGGTCGGAAGGACAAAACAAAATGATGTAGACATGCCTATCCGTCTTTGTGTCTGTCCATCTAAATATTGTAGCATGTTGCGTCTACCTTGATGAGCGGATGGGTTTGTAGCTACAAAGCAAAGCACGCGCTGGAGCACCGGCTATGGGCGGCAGCATTTGGGTTGGGTTAAATGAATAGAAAATTTTGCCGTGCTAATTGCTCATGGGACATAATAATAAATAATTTACAATCGCGTGCGGACAGAGAATCAGAGAGAAAATATGGACTGAAAAGGAAAAAAAGCATCTTGCAGCGTTCAGATTAAAAGTGTAAGGATGCCCACCCTGCCTTGATCATCTTTATCCAAATAAATTATAAGTGATCCCTAAAACAAAACACCTGGGACTCTACCTCTTAATGCTGGTCTCGGAAACCAAAAAAAAAATTATTTAAGCGGACATTATAAATTGTTTATTAACATTAAAGATTTATAGCACTAATAAAATAAACAGACATTATAGAGAAAAAAAAAAAGATGGTTTCAAAAAAAAACTTAATTAGAAAAAAAAGGGAATTAAATGGCCAACAACAATTAAACCTATGTGCCATGCATATAGGCAAACGACAAAAAAACGGAAAGAAATTATATGTATGTATATTTTTTTTTTTTTTGATTCCACTCGCTTACAGCTGCATCCCACGTCGAAAGATCTTTCGCGCTAGACCTGCAAAAAAAAAAATTTTACCGCGTCTCTTAGTGAGTTAACGGATTTTTTTTTTTTTTTTTTTTTTTTTTTTGTTTTTTTACTGTTGAAGGTTAATTGTTGTTGCACTGACTCAAAAAAATTGAACTTAGGTATAAGCAAAAAAAATACAATTTAGCAAATAAGCAATTAAGTTAAGCAAGTTAATTAAATCATTTTTGCACTAATATAGATTTTAAGATAATTTAAGTATAATTTTTAGATATTTTATAAGACTTCACTGTGTTTGTTTTTTCATTTTTGGTTATTAAATCAACTAATTAAATCAAAAATTACATTATTTAAAATTTCAGTTTTGGTAGGGGCTTGTGTAAAAAAAATTGTTTCTTTTTTTTCGTTTAAATATGTTTTTGGAGAGAAAATTCTCAACACCAAAAAAAATGGGCGCGCCTTTTTGTCGACTCGCAACAACAATTCAAAGACACCAACGCCGCACAGCGCGCCAAATTACTTCCCGACGCCAGGCCAGTAACTCCTTAGTAGCACTCACTGTGGCCTCAATATCAATAATATTATGCCTTCCTCCCGATTGAGCAGCTATTCTTATTTTGATGAAAAACGGTGCCAAATCTAGCAACAAAGTAGCTTGTGCAAAATAAAATAACACTTTATCATATTAAGAATAATTACCCTTTTGGATGTGGCACCCTTCTCTTTCGCTTTTAGTATAACACACTTAGGGAAAGTGAAATAATTATAACACAAAATGATTTTTCACTACTAAGTAACAAACAATTTTTCTCAAATGAAAAACAATTAGCGACTTTATATTTTTTCGTTTTTCTTTCCTTTTGGAGCTAACAGGCGACTTAACTTGATCGCACGAAAAAAATTTATGACGGGGCCTCTTAAGTCCAAAACCCAGAACTACCAATGGCTGATTCATTTGAAAAAGGTTAGCAGGGAAAAAAAAACGAAAATCGACGGTAGTGTGCGCTTTTAGTTTGTACTTATTCTTATTATATTCTTTTTTTTTCCTTATTTGATTTAATTTTTTTTTTATTTAAAGGGCCAAATGGGATTTTTATACCCTGTACCGTATGGTACAAAGGGTATATTAAGTTTGTGCAAGCCGAAAATGTATGTAACATACAGAAGGAGACGTCGGAGACCCCCCAAAGTTACTTAAAGTATGATCAGGGTGACTAGAGAAGTCGATATACCCATGTCCGTCTGTCTGTATGAACGCCTAGATCTCAGAGATGGTAAGAGCTAGAGCAACCAAATTTTCAGATTAAATGCGCTATTATGTCAGGGGAGGCAAGTTTATTTTATTTTTTTGATATCGGGGTTATATTATATAGTTCCCATAGGGGTGTTTCAGAGGACCTCGAAAAAAACAAAAAGTTTTAGATGGAAAATTCGGTTGTTTATGAAAATATCGTAACCAAATTTGGCAATCAAAAGTTTTTTAGAGTTCCCAAGCACTGTACCAAATTTGACCATCAGTTGACTATATCATATAGCTCCCATAGGACCAATCGGTCAAAAAAACGTTTTTTGCTCAAAATTCGTTGTGTTTCGTTTGTTTGTGGAGATATTGTAACCAAATTTGGAATTCCGAAGTTTTTTATAGATATTCATCACTGTACCAAATTTGATCAAAATCGGTTGACTATATCATATAGCTCCCATAGGACAAATCGGTCAAAAAAACGCTTTTTGTACAAAATTCGTTGTGTTTCGTTTGTTTATGAAGATATTGTAACCAAATTTGGTATTCATACGTTTTTTATACATCTTCAACACTGTACCAAATTTTATCAAAATCGGTTGACTATATCATATAGCTCCCATAGGACCAATCGGTCAAAAAAACGCTTTTTGTACAAAATTTGTTGTGTTTCGTTTGTTTATGAAGATATTGTAACCAAATTTGGCATTCAGACGTTTTTTAGACATCTTCAACACTGTACCAAATTTTATCGAAATCGGTTGACTATATCATATAGCTCCCATAGGACCAATCGGTCAAAAAAACGCTTTTTGTACAAAATTTGTTGTGTTTCGTTTGTTTGTGAAGATATTGTATATATATATTGTAGATATTCAGAAGTTTTTCAGACATCTTCAACACTGTACCAAATTTTATCAAAATCGGTTGACTTTATCATATAGCTCCCATAGGACCAATCGGTCGAAAAAACGCTTTTTGTACAAAATTTGTTGTGTTTCGTTTTTTATGAAGATATTGTAACCAAATTTGGCATTCGGAAGTTTTTTCGAGATCTTCAACACTGTACCAAATTTTATCAAAATTGGTTGACTATATCATATAGATCCCATAGGTCCAATCGGTCAAAAAAACGTATTTTGAACAAAAATCGTTGTGTTTCGTTTATTTGGCAAAGAAATATCTTTTGGAGTTTGTAAGCAATATATCGGACTTGATTGCAATGTGGTGGTACAGGGTATCCCAAAGTCGTCCGCGCCCGACTTTACCGTACGCCATCTTTTTTATAGGAAGTTTTACGATTCCACGCGAAATATTTCGTGCTGCGTATAGGCCTTGAAGGCGCAAAACTTCATAAAAAAAAAGAAATCCCATTTGGGATATTTTTTTTATATGTAGTTTTGTCATTCCGTGCGAAATGTTTCGAACTGCGTACAGGCCTTAAAACAAAAACCAATTGAGTTTTTTTGCATTTAAGATTTGTGACGAATCGTTCGTGATTTCTCAATCTTTATTTGCTTTTAAGCTGCTGACTCTCACCTTAAAGCTATGCTGTCATTCACAGAATGCTTCTCATGGTTTTTGGTCTCATTTTCCGCTCCCACTACAATCGACGTTGTTGTTGCAACAGATGTTGTAGTGGTTGCCTCAATAATTTCCGCACTGGGCACACTACTGTTGGCCAGCACCTCGGAGATAGCGTTGGTTATCCAAAGGCTACCCTCGTCTGTCGACAATGTTGGCAGCGCGAACATGATGTATTTTGGCTCTTATTGCAGCTAGTCGTCAGATTATATTACTGCTGCTGACATGTGACACGCTGCGTATACGTAATGAGTGTCTGGTACCGACTGTTAATCTGAGGCTTTCTAGAGGCAGTCGGATCTATTCCTTTGACTCCCCTTTGACGCGCCTTGTAATTGCTGCCGCACAACGGAAATGGAGCATTTTGCTTGTGGGTTCCTGGTTAGGTGCTACCACAGCGCGATTTAGTTAGTTTCGATTAGTGCTGGCATCTGTCCGATCTTAATGCAACTAAAAGTAGACAGATAAAAATGCAGTTACGGTTAATCAAAGCTTGCTTGTTTTCATTGCAATCAACCCTGTCCCCACTTTTATTTCGATATACATTAGCAGCGGTGGGCACGAAAAATAACGGAAAGAGCCCTACAACAACATCAAGAAAAAAAATTCTGTTACAATCCCACAACATCAAGAAAAAAAAAAGAAGAAAAAGTCCTGTTACGATCCCACAAGCGGTTGGCAAAAATCCTATAGCTGAACCCTCCACGAGGGTGCCGACTGGTAATGGTACTACAGTGTCCTTTATGGACGGTACCAGCTAAGATTTGGAGCTAGCTGCTTGCAACCTAGCTCCTCTATAGCTTGGTGGCTTGTTTGTCACTCCTTTATCATGGCTATGAGGTAAAAAGGGCTGGATCAAGGGGTCAGGCGACCCGTGCCGATAATCAACCTGTCTGGGGGCCCTTTCAAAAAAAAATTAGCCCAGTCGCAAACGGAGCATCCGGATACCTGGCGCCCTCCGGATTAAATAGCCTTACCTGCTTATTGCGGATCTCTGCGCAGGTGGACCACCGCCACTCGCGGGACTAATTATGTCAGCAAAAAATAATAAAAAGCAAAAACAAAAAGAGACCGGAACTCTCAAAAAACCGGTAGGGACCGAAGGTCCTACTTTAGGGGCTAACGAAGTGGTCACTGGACCTACCGTCACCCCTACACACAATACTCCAACGATGGGCTTGAAGACAGAGGTCACTGGACCTGTAGTCAGCTCTACACCGGCGAAGAAGCAGGCAACTGTGCCCGATCGCCCCTTGGCCAAGAGCAAAGTGGAGGGCACTTCGAAGGCCCCTGTCACCTGTAGTCAGCAGGGTGCTGCCACAAGCACAGCTGGCTCTCAGTCGGGTGCGGGGGAGCTAGAGAAGCCCTCTATGAGCAAGGCCAAAATGGACAGGTATGCGGACCGAAAGAATGCTGCCCAGATCCTGAGACGACAAGCAACAACAAATGTCACGACCCCATCGGGCGATTGGCTGCGAAAGGTAGAGTGGGCAAAATCTGTGTTGCCAAATTTTGTTCTCGAACGACTCGAAACATTTACAGCCAAAACGCCAACGCTCCCAGGATGCCTTGGTTCCCAATGCTCCCAAGAGGGCAAAGGCGAATGCACAAGTGGTGGCAAATAGGAGCTTTGCGGAAATGGCCAAAGATAAAATTCTTCTGGGGGTCTTGGACCAGGGTAATCCAGACGGCAGGATCCCCAGAAACCAATGGAAGTGGATAGAGGCAGCACTGGCTGTTCACTGCTTTGAGGCTCTGGAGGTAGATCCAGGCCCACCACCAGTCTGCAAAGACGCTGGGTGGTATCAGGGCATTGTAAAGATGATTGCCTGTGAATGAGGAGAAGCACGGAGAGCTAAACTTCGGTTTTAGCTCTGTGCAGATCCGAATCTACAAATCGGACGCCAGGCAGACTGAATGCCACCAGGAAATAGAGGTAGCTCTGGCCTCTGAGATAGAGGAACCAGAAAAGGACCCCGAGGTCGACGACTGTGAGTCGGTGATGTCCGACGGGTCCTTATTACGGGGGCTTAGCGAGCTATGTCGGTAGAGTGCTGACTCCGCTGATGACAACGACGACATGGACGCTAACCAAACGGTGATGGAGGTCAAACCGCAAGATGTCTCTGAGAATCTTGCACATAAACCTCCATCACTGTAAAGCAGCAACCGCTGCCCTAATGCTTCGCCTGTCTGGGGGCGAAGTCGACCTTGTGCTGATCCAGGAACCTTGGATTGTATCCAACAAGGTGTCCGGGCTCAGCACACCGAAATATAGGCTGTTTGCAGCCCAAGAAGAAGCACCCTAGCGTATTTTTGCTCTATAATTATAGCGATGGCGATACAACATCGGTTACTCTGGAGCTCCAGAGCAAACCGGTGCGGATAGCGTCCGCCTATATGGCTTATGTCGTCATGGACTCACTTCCGGGTCACAAGCTCCAAAATCTGGTCAAGGATAGCGACGATCTGGGCACTGGCCTACTGATCGGCTGCAATGCAAATGGTGAGCACCATGGAAAGGGGTGAGTTACTCTTTGAATATCTTCTCACCACTAATTTAGCAATTTGTAACCGGGGAAATGACCCCACGTTTATAATCAGAGATAGAGAAAAGGTCATCGACCTAATCCTAGTCTCACATTTTCTATTTGACCAAGTCATTAATTGGGAAGTCTCGAGAGAGCACTCCTTCTCTGACCATAGATACATTGGAACACAACTATCTGTCTCTACTCCAGCCCCAGTAAAGTTCAAAAACCCGCGTAGAACAAACTGGAAATCTTTTAAAACAAAACTGTCGAAAGCCCTTTTATTTATTTATTTATTTATTTATTTGAGGGGTACAACTACGTACAGTTGACATTATATTATAAAAAAGTACATATAAATTATTTAGAAAAGAAAATAGAGCGAGGGAATTGATATGAACTAATCCGCGTCTCTAGCCCGATGGGTGAACTTTTTAATGATATGCACCAACTCACATCAAGAACTGGCCAGAAACTTGGATTTACAATATTAAAATTGAAAAAAGGAAGCAAGACAAAAATTAAACATTATATCGCAAAAAAAGCCAATGGATCACCATTGCCCAAGTGGGTGACTCATAATATAGGATTGGTCAAGGATGCTCGAAGTGGCAAGTCAAGGTGACTTAAGATAGAAGAAGTGATAGATTGAATAGACCGTTCGAAAGAGAGGAAATTGTAAAAGTTATTATAGTTAGAGCATAAGACACGGAAAGGATCGTGCAAAGCATAATTAGATCTACAAAATTGTAAGGCTAAGGGTCGAAAATTACGAGTTACTCTGGATGGTATGACCAAAGTAACTTTGCTAAGGAGTACATTGGAATCGATAAGACCGAGTAACAGTTTATGCAAGAATAACACGCCGTGGCATGTTCTGCGATGATTTAAGGAAGGCAATTTTATAAGGCGAAGTCTATCAGAATATGGCGGCAGTCGGATATTTGGGTCCCAGTTTAAGCCACGAAGTGCAAAAAGGAGAAATAGCTTTTGTACGGACTCAATCATGTCCTGATAAAGGTGGTATTGAGGGCTCCAAACGCAGGAACAATATTCCAAAATTGGACGGACAAGAGAAATATAAAGAAGTTTGGTTGTGTAAGGGTCGTTAAACTCTTTAGACCAACGCTTAATAAAAGCAAGAACACCTCTAGCCTTATTCACGATGTTGCAAATATGGTTATTAAATTTAAGGTTATGATCAAACAAAACACCAAGGTCAGACACACTCTTGATGCGTTCTAAGGTAGAAGATTCTAAAGAGTAAGTAGCCAAATAAGGAGCAGAACGATAAAATGTCATAACGTTACATTTTGTCTTGTTGAGAAAGAGTTGGTTGATATTGCACCAAGATTGCATGTTATCAAAATCATGCTGAAGAAGTAAGTACTTATTATTATCGGAGTAGGACATACAGAGTTTAACATCATCCGCATACATAAGAATGTGAGAAGATGAGATTACCTGAGGGAGATCATTTAAAAATAAGTTAAAAAGAAGAGGGCCTAGATGGCTACCTTGAGGTACCCCTGACGTGACCATAATTTCTGTAGATTCGCAGCCTTTAAAAACTACCTTCTGGACTCGGTTGGATAAATATCACGATATCCAATTTAAAAGACAAGACGAAAACCCCAGACGAGACAGTTTAACAAGTAGAAGACTATGGTTTACCGAGTCAAATGCTTTACTAAAGTCAGTATAAATGACATCAGTTTGTTTTTTTTCCGTAAAACCAAGATTAATAAGAGACGAATGTTCTAAAAGGTTAGTAGAAGTGGACCGACGTTTTACAAACCCATGTTGGGAATCCGACATTAAAGAACGACAGTAGTGTTGCAGTTGTGAAGTTACAATCCTTTCAAAAACTTTTGGAATTGATGAAAGCTTGGCAATACCGCGGTAGTTCTCAATGTTGGACTTGGAAACTTTTTTGTGAATAGGGATAATAAAGGATTCATTCCAGATGGCCGGAAGATAAGAATATTTTAATGAAGTGCGGAAAAGAACAGATAAAGGTGTAGAAAGAGAGTGAGCACAATGCTTTAAGACGCAACTAGGAATGGCATCGGGGCCAGGGGAGAAGGATGATTTAATGGACAGTAGGGATTGTAAAACGTCGGTTTCAAAGATTTCTGGATAAGCAATAAGATTTGAATGTGGTAGGTTATAGGGATAGTTAAGGTCTATGCAATTAGGGTTGACAGAATAGGTAGTTTGAAAAAATTTCGCAAACAGGTCGGCGATTTCAGAATTGTTAGTAGAGCTTTCATTTTTGAAATATAGCGATGAAGGAAATAAGGAAGATTTACGTTTAGAATTAACAAAAGAAAAAAATTTTTTAGGATCACTACAGAAGTTAAGCCGACAGCGGGAAAGATAATTATTGTAGCAAATTCTGTTAAGAAGGACGAACTTGCTGCGTAAAATAGAAAACTTATAAAAGTCGACAGGAGATCCAGATTTCTTAAATTTTTTGTAAGAAGAAGACTTGCGATTTTTTAAAGAGGACAGACTAGTAGTAAACCAAGGCGGCTTTAAAGAAGGAGCCGGGACAGAATAAGGGACAAAGAGATCAAAAGCAGCGTATAAAACCCGATAGAAATTGGAAATGGATAAGTCAAGGTCATTAGTAGTCAACAAAGGCAACCAGTTAACTTCGGACAAAAATTTATTAAGACCGACAAAATTAGACTTGCGAAAGCAGCGATACCGAAGAGCGTGAGCATGTGGCTGATTTCGGTAGAGACCATTAAATTTTAAAGAGATTTGTAATGTCGGATGGTACGGATCCTCGGGTACGGAGAGCGGACAGACCCTAGAAACTTCAAAATCAGAATTATCATTGACAAAAACGAGGTCAAGCATTCTATTTGAGCAATTATGTATAAAATTTATTTGGCTGAGAGAGATATCAATCAGTCCGGTAACAAACTCATGATTACCAGATGGAAAAAGAAAACTAGAATTGACTGAACTAAGCCAATATAATGTAGGCAGATTAAAGTCGCCTAAGACAACAATTTGATCCAGAGTACCAACAGAATCAGCCACCATACGAATGGCAGTGAGATGATTCTGATATACACTCAAGTCGGAGCAAGGAGGTATATAGGAACAAGTAAAATAGATTAAAAAACACTTTTACCGCAATGAACTCAATGCCTATTGGAAAATTTAGAGATAGTAAATGAGATTCTAAGGCTACATTTACAGCAATGAGTACACCACCACCACGACCGGGAGACCGGTCAAGCCTGTAGGTTACATAGGAGCTAACAAAAATCTCAAAATCATAGACAGACGCATTAAGCCAGGTTTCAGAGAAAGCAATAATATCAGAATCGAAATTTACGCTATTGGTGAAAAGTCTACTAAGTTTAGAGAGGAGACCACGAACATTCTGATATTGAATGGTAAGAACAGAATTTAGTTTTTTGAAGCTGTGTTAACTACACTTATAGAGGAAGCTACATTAGATGCTAAAGTCTTTTTAGGTTTTCTAATAAACTCATGCACTAAAGTATGAGTAGGCCAGAATGAAGGATTAAGTATAGCAGAAAAGAGAGAATCAGGGACACTAATCTTAAACGAAGAGATATCGCGCTTATACTTAAAATTGAACTTAAATACTTCAATTTCATTTGGAGAAATATTAAGCTTCTCGCAAACGAATTGATTAATGCAATTTTCAGTTGCCGATGGCATTAGCCTGGAGACCAAGATTGTCTTTTTAGGAGCCACTCCAACCAATGAGTCCGAGGGGTCAGCAGTTGGCGGGGCGGCAGGTATAGGGACTCCACTCAAAATGATGACAGAGGACGGCGCATCAGTCACGCTGTTAGTGGCGCAGTTCATAGTGGCAGACTCGACAGTCAAACTAGCGCCAGTGTCAACAGCAACAGCACTAGCCGTGTCACTAGCAGCGGCTGAAGGAACTAGTATAGGTCCTTCCAACCCTCCCTGAGATGACTACTCCTGCAAAGGACGAACTTGAGTATCTCATTAAAACTTTCACTGAAGTGTGTAACAAGTCCTTTAAATCATCTTGTCCAACAAGCAAGCCGAGAGGCAACAGGAGACCACCTTGGTGGAAACCTGAGATGGATGCTCTTAGGTCGTGCTGTCGGACACTTTTCAACAAAGCAAAAAGACTAAACTGTGACCAAAGTTGGTCAGACTACAAACAAAGTTTAGCTCGATACAAAGATTAATCAGGAGAGCAAAGCGAGATGAGTGGAGGAGATTCTGCTCAGAAATCGAATCCTCATCAGAAGCTGCAAGACTCCTTAAAATACTCTCAAAATCGCCCACAAATCTAGGCTACCTCAAGAAACCAGATAGCTCCTGGATAATTTCTAGCGAGGAGTCTTTAAAGTTACTCCTGGATACGCACTTTCCAGGCAATACTACAGTTGCTCCTCAGAGTAATTCTTGTTACCTTCCGGTAAAAGTATTGGAGGATGTAATAACAGAGTACAACATAAAATGGGCTATAAACAGCTTTGACCCTTACAAATCTCCAGGTCCCGACGGGCTTATACCAGCCCAGTTGCAGTACGGGGGGGACCTGGCAGTCTCGTAGATAAAAGTCATTTTCACTAATATCATTGCGTTAGGCCAAATTCCAACTTCTTGGCTAACGCCTAAAGTGGTCTTTATATCCAAGGCGGGTAAAGCATCACACACAGTCCCAAAAGACCTCAGACCCATAAGCTTGTCTTCGTTCCTGTTAAAGACTTTGGAAAGGTTGATTGGTCTATATAGAGCCACTATAGAGGCTTTCGCCTCTTTTATGGAACGTCGCTGTCAACATGCTGCTACGTCGCGAAGTGGCACGGCAGCCGCAAAAGCGTTGCAAAAATCGATTTTGCGATGTAACCATTTTTTAAATGTAATACATGCATCTGATTTAGAATTTCCCAGGGATGAAGAAAATACAAATTTTATTCAATTCGGATGAATAGTTTAGTTGCTACAAAGTGGAGTATATTTTCAACTTAAAAAAAATTGAAATTTTTTGAATAAAACTTCATGTTTAAGATTGTTGTTGAATCATTTTATGTATATATATCTTAATATCATTATAATGTATCTTATCAGAGAGTACCAAATAGACAGAGGCGAAAATTCTCTCCGAGTTCGAAAGTGCCGTTGAAACTTTATCCAACGACTTGGGCTCGTCTGGTGTAAAAGCAAAATCAAACACAAAATAAAGTCACGCACCAACAACAAGCAACAGCAATGGTAGACGAATGAATGGCAAAAGCAAAAGGCAGCGTTGGCTCTTGGCTCGGTCTGTGTTGTGTTGTGATGTTTGTCCGGTGACTTGGGCTCGGCCAAAGCAAAGCGATATGAAGCATTGGTTGTCGCTGCTTTTGTGTTGATGTTTATGCACTGACGTAGGAGCATTTTAGTTTTTATAAGAATTTTATATAAATGTAGAATGGAGAATAAAAAGGAGCCTTAAATTATTTTCTTTATAATTTTTAATTAAATCAACTAAATTTTTTCCTTAATGCTAAGTTATTTATAACATTAGTTTTCGTTTAGTCGGTGTTAAAAGTATCAAAAAAATACAAATTACATTTTTTGTTTGCATTCTTCATTGAAAATAGTATGTGTCTAAACTGTAATGTGTTTCCATAACTAAAAGTATTGTTACTTCATATACATACATTACTTGTTTTAGTTTAGATTTTTGGGAAGGCAAATTCAATTTTGACAAAGCAAAGGAAAGGATATTTTACCGGCGGCTATCGCTTTGCCATGCAAGTAGGCGGCGATGAACAAAAGTGGCGTTTGCAAGCGGCTTATTCGTTTCGATTGCTAGAAAACTATTAATCCTAGGGAAGTGATAGTGGACTCATTTTGTAGATCATTTCATATACTTCCATAGAGTACTTGGATATTCTTGCGAAAGTCCCACCAATTTTGCGGTAGGAGCACATTTTTTGAAAAACACCAAAAACTATTTCCACTTTTTTAACTTTGATTAGTCATTGTGCCTGAACCAATTAATCAATCACATTGATTTGAGTTTTATTTGAAAAATTAATATATTTTACTGATAATAATTTTTATTAAAAAAACATAAATAAATCTAACTGTAATAGCAAAACAATATTATGTAATAATCACACTAACCATGCATTTGAAGTTGTGAATATGCATAACGCAATTAAATATTTTAAAACTTCATTACAATTTTTGGGCTCATTGAGAAAAAAAGCAAACAATTATTTTATTTTTTTTTGCATTGTTGCACCAAATCAGTTTCTAAGCAAATGCAACTTGCAATTAAAAAAATGCATTTCCCTAAAATTGTCATATAAAATGATTAAAAGTTGATTTTGTAAAATGGCCAAAAATAAATTGCAAACTAATTAAATAGCGAAGAAGAAAGAAGTCAAAAATTATGATTAGCCAAGGCCGGCAGCCCAAAGATATTATAAACTCTAGGAAGTGTGGTTGGCAGGCAGAGTTAAAAAGGAAAATCTAAAAATAGCCCATACAATTCTCGTGTTCTTGCATTTGAACTCGGCTCTAAACTTCGTTGTTGGTTGTCGGCAATGTTCATAAATTCAGCCGCAACCAAATTTGTAAATTTTAAGTTTCTGAGCATTCATACCCTTTCTCAATATGTGGCTGCTATGACACTTTGCAATCGCGTTTGCTTTACACTAACAAATGCATGCATAAATGGCGAAAAATACGAAGAGTATTTTGCTATCGCCTTCCATTCTGCTGAACGGTTTTGCATTGCGGCGCACAGAAACACAAGTAATTTTTAGCCGAAACAAAACAGACTTTTGGTCAGAGCGTTGTCATTAATAGCTGCAAGTTATTAGGCCACTGTCGCTAGAACTGTTTTTTTTACCAATTATTTTTTAATAAAGTTTAAAACAGTAATGACAATAACTTGTCGTGAGTTGTAGAAATATGAATGATGATTTATATAAAAAATGTTAAATGATGATGATAAAAAATTAATAAAAGAAAGAATTGATCATTGTTCCATTGGTTTAAAATATTAATATTTTTAATAATAATATTATATTAATATTTTTTAAAGTAAATGCTTAAAATAAGCGATGTCTTAATACTTTGTATGCCTCACTGAAAAAAAAAAATTAATAAATGTACAAAAGAAACAATATTTACAATATTACAAACTTTGCACAACGAAATTTCCTTATATTAATAAAACTATTTTGAAAGAAATATAAAATCAAATAAAATGTCAAAATTAAAATTGAAAACTAAATAGTTAATATATAATAGCAAAGAATATACATACATATGTAGAACTACACAAAAAAGTTTACTTTGCTTGAATTTATACATTTGCTTGGACATGAAACTTAGCAAATGGAATTCGCGCAGTGGCAATGGCCTAGTGGAATGAGTGTTCGACTCAGACTCTAATGTGTCGAGGTTCGGTTCTTAGAGATGGATGTTAGATTCTATATGATTTTTTTTTTTAATTTTCCATAATTTCTGTTCTTTTTCTATTAAATATATATTTTTTTATTGTCATAAGAAAATTAATGTTTCATTTTCGACAAATGTTTTCCCAATGACAATATACATACTAAGATGTGTATGCAAAATTTGTTCAGCTCTATGGCGCGGGCAGTGAGAGCACAAACAGCCAAATTCTTAAATTTTTACTTTTTGAGCTTTCATACCCATTCGAAGCCCACCCGTACCAACAAGCGCTAAAATGAATTTGTATTCTATGTAGTTCTTTCTACATTCTTTGATAATATTTAAATTATATTTATTATATTTATATTTAAATAAAAAAAAGAATTGTTTCGTCGCGTTATTATTAACATATTAATGAAATAAAATTTAAATATTTTGCCAAAAATCATCTATAAACCAGCATGCATACAGACAAATTTCCCATAAACTGTCTGAAATGGACATACTCCGGGAAAAAGCATGTACCAATGCTGCCTTGCAATTCAAAATGAACCGATATACGCTGCGGCGCTGCAAATAATGTAAAAGCAGAAACGAAAAATAATAGCAAAAGGGTAAATAAACAAAACGCAAATCCACTTCGAATTTGGTTTCGTTTGCTTTGCATTGTGTTTGCGAGCCCTCGTCAGTGATAAACTTTTAAAATTTTCGAACTCGGAGAGAATTTTCGCCTCTGTCTATTTGGAACTCTCTGCCATGGTATAATAAGTAAGGTAGAGTAAGTTTGCCGAACTCGGGGCCATAAATTTTGTGAGAGCAAAAAAATGCGAGAGAGAGAGAAGCAACGTACAAGCTGACGCATACACACTGACACTCGTTTATATATCTATGCATGCTTCAATTTGAACAAACCAAGTGCATAAGCTGAAACTAAATGAAAAACAGTGAATTTGTGAAAACAAATTTTATTTTTTCAATGAAAATATAATTACACCTAGCCCTCGCTTAACACGAACTCATTTAACACGAACTCGGTCTTACACGATTATAAATTTGTTCCCTTTCCTCTTTTATCACGCTGAAAACCTCGATCTAGCACGATTGAAAAATATCAATTTTTTTTTTTCGATTGATGCGTGAGAATTTTTTGTGTACGCATGAAATGCTTGCAGAAAAAGGGCAATCCCATTTTAACACTGTCAGTCCCTTTAAGCCAGCGAATCATTCAGGAAAAGGCGCTCAGAATTTATGAACTGATCAAGCAAAATGGAGAACCCTCTTCCAGCACAGATTTTGTTGCTAGTAATGGGTGGCTTGATAAATTTGGCCACATATCCACGAGAAATTCAAGGATTCATTGATGAAGAGGAATTCTTGCCTGACCAACTTTTCAATGCTGACGAAACTGGGCTTTGGTGGAAAAAAATGCCAAGTTGAACTTTTTTATCAAAGAAAGAAAAAGTGGCACCCGGATTGAAGGCACAAAAAGATCGTTTTACACTTCTCCTGTGTAGTAATGCATCAGGCGACTTTAAAGTAAAGCCAATGCTTGTTTATAAGTCCATGAATCCTCGTGCATTTAAAGGCGTAGAGAAGAGTACATTACCCGTTTACTGGAAAGCAAATTCCAAAGCTTGGGTTACTGCAGAATTATTTAAAAACTGGTTTTTTAATTGCTTTGCACCTGAAGTAGAAAAATATTTGAAAAAGAAAAATTTACACTTTAAAGCTCTCTTGTTATTGGACAATGCCCCAGGTCATCCAAAAAATTTAATCCATCCGAATATCAAAATAAAATTTCTTCCACCTAATACATTAAATTTAATTAATTATTAAAGATTGCCTTGAATTGGTTATTTTATCATTAAAAGAGCTTAAGCAGTCGACATTGAACGGATGTTGGAAAAAATTATGGCCAGCGGTTGTTAAAAACGACAAACTTCAATTGCCACAAAGTGAACTCCGTGAAATATTAGAATTTGCTCATTTAATTGAAGGTGAAGGATTCGAAGACATGACTACTAATGATGTGCAAGAGTTGTTTGAGGATAACGGCATGGATGACAAACTATTACTTGAAATTGCTGTGAATGAAGCAAACAATTCAATATCAGAAGACACCAGCTTTGAAGAAACCGAACCAATAAATGGTTTAACAATAGAAAAACTTCAAGAAGGATTTGTAAATTCTGATCCCCTCATTGAAAGACGTTTAAAGTTTAAAAGAGAGTTGGAAAAAATTCTTTTACCTTATAGGGAGTGTTACAAGGAAGCTTTAAAAGCTACTAAACAAAGCAAAATGACTGATTTTTTATCATCCAAGAGGAGCCACCACAAAAAAAACATGTTTAGATTTTAATGCTGTCGAATGGATCTCAACTTTTATGTTTACTTGAAATGAAAATTTTTGTTTTTTTAATAAGCTTTATCTGTTATTTTTTTAGTTAATTTTAAGAAGGTTTCGAAACTTTAATAAAAACAACGCATACTTGAACTAAAACAATTTTTTTTTTTGAGTTTGTGTAAATTTGAGAACGTAACCCCTTATTTTGTACTGATTCCATGTCTCGTTTAACACGATTTCGCTTAACACGAGGTTTTCTAGGAACGCAACCCTCGTGTTAAGCGAGGGCTAGGTGTATTATTAATTATTTGAACTGAAATACTATGACCCACAATACATACAACAACAGCTCTTGCGTTTATATACATACATACAAACATACAATAAAAAAATGGCGTACGTTAAAGTCGGGCGCGGACGACTTTGGGATACCCTGTACCACTACATTGTAATCAAGTCCGATATATTACTTACGAACACTAAAAAAAATTCTTTGCCAAATTCAGTTACAATATTTTTATAAACAAACGAAACACAACTAATTTTGTTCAAAAAACGATTTCTGACCGATTGGTCCTATGGGAGCTATATGATATAGTCAACCGATTTTGATCAAATTTGGTATAGTGCTTGGAAACTCTAAAAAACTTCTTAATGCCAAATTTGGTTACAATATTTGCACAAACAAACGAAACACAACGAATTTTGTACAAAAAACAAATTTTCGACCGATCGATCCTATGGGACCTATATGATATAGTCAACCGATTTTGATAAAATTTGGTACAGTGCTGGGGGTTTCTAAAAAACTTCCGATTGCCAAATTTGGTTATGATATCTTCATAAGCAAACGAATTATCCATCTAAAACTTTTGCTTTTTTTCGAGGTCCTCTGAAACACCCCTATGGGAGCTATATAATGTAGTCCCGATATCAAAAAAATAAAATAAACTTGTCTCCTATGGATTAATAAGGGATCTTATCTGAAAGTTTGGTTGCTCTAGCTCTTACCATCTCTGAGATCTAGGCGTTCATACGGACAGACGGTCAGACGGACAGACGGACATGGGTATATCGACTTCTCTAGTCACCCTGATCATACTTTAGGTAACTTTGGGGGGTCTCTGTACGTTACATACATTTTCGGCTTGCACAAACACAATCGGGGGTGCCACAGAAATCGTTAACGCTTTTGGCAACGTTTTGAAACCAAATCGTTAAAAGGTGCCACACAAATCTTAAAGATTTCATTTTTCGAACAATTAATTTCGAATGTTTACGCTTTTGCAAGAATGGCAGCAAAGGGATGCTACCTTGCAAAAATTATTTTAGAACATTTAGAAACTCATTTAAATAAATGTTTATTAACAGTGATCCAATAAAGTTTATTCTTTATTACATTAAGCGATAATTTTCAGCATGTTTTGCATCATTTTAATTTCCATTTGTACAAAATAAATTTAAATAAAGTTTGAATATTTGTACCGCCCAATACAAGAGTTTGTATGGCAACCCTACGGGTCAACAGCTGTCCTCAGCGTAGTGAATGGCAAATTTCGTTTGTTTACATTTGCAAATTTGCACGAAAATAGTAAATAATTTTTAAAATGCCACTTGCGGGATTTCTAGCCATTGATGCCTTAAAAAAAACACATATGGACGAAGAAAAGGTGGAGCGAAGGTGTCGAAGAACCTCTAGATAGCTTCAAGGCTGTCATACAGTCCAGCAAAGAAACACACACACGCAAATGCTAGTGAAAATTGTAATGCTAATTGTGTCCTTGCAGTAGATGGATTTAGTATTTTCGATGCACTCGCCAATTATTTAAAACGACGCTTTTATTTATTGAATATATTACTTCATTTATTAAAATCATTTGCTGTTGTGGCTTTTTCTCCTTAGGTTGCGCTACTGATATTTTAATTTTAAACCTAAACTGCTAAATTATTGACTTCACAACCTTGCTTAGCAAGCCGTACATTGCCACCTTAGGAGAAAAAGGTGCACAGCAATTATTTATTTAATTTTGCATTAAATTCGGCGCACTTCATAACGACAAATTAGTTAAAATAAAAAAAACAATTTTTTAACTTTCATTTAACATCAAAAACATCTATTAATATGCTAAAATAATCACTTCGAATTATTATTATTTAGAACAGCAACTAGGTGGCAACTCCTTGCCACGAAAAGATTTTGCACGTTGACACAGAATGGCAAATGTACCAAGGATTTTAATAAAGATTTCGCAAAAATGAAAATCATGAATTAAAACATTAAATTTGTCAAAACACAAAGATACAGAAAACACAGAAATTAAATACACTTTCCAAATAAGTAATACTTTCATTGAATAAATTAGTTTTTATTGGTGAATTTAATCAAATCTCAAGCAATTTTGTCGAAGATTTTGAAACCGTTGCGAATCATGTCTGTGGCACCAAGAATCGGAATGTCAACGAAATTGCAACGAAATGGTTTTCTGTGGCACCCCCGAATATACCCTTTGTACCATACGGTACAGGGTATAAAAACACGCGCAGCGACAGCCGATACAACCTACCTCATAGACATTCGCAACGAGAATGAAAAAAATGTGGTACAGTCGAGGCGGTGCCCGACAGTGGAATACCCTGTACCTTTTGTGTCAAAAAAATTTTTCCTGCATATTCCATCTAAGAACTTTCCAATTGGAATTTATTTTTTTTTGGTGAAAATCGATATTTATACCTATAAGTTCCCTAAATTTTTATCGATTTTGATGAAACTCGAATGTTACGTCAAAGAAGTTATTTAAAGTATATGGGGTAAGTTTCAAGTTGGTATGTTGAGGGGTGTGGGAGAAAACACGGTAAATCGATTGCGGGGGGTGGGGGGAACGCATCGATAAAATTTGGATGTGGATTTGTTCATTACAGCCACATGAATGAGCTTACCAAAAATTGTGATTCTAGGTCACTTGTAGCCATAATTGCGTAGAGTCAAATATTGACGCAGTTTATTGGCAAGGGGAGGTGAAATTTGCACATTTTTGACTATAACTTCTGTTGTATTTGTCCGATTTTGTTCATTTTTTATACATAGATGCATGTATCCACAACGCATCGCTCTGTTAAATTTCAAATGAAAATATTAAACGGTGTGGCTAAAAACCGCGAAAATCTACAGCGGGGGAACGGGGCAAGATATTGACATGATTCAACAAACTTCATCTGCTTAGGAAATATGCGCACCAGCTGGTAAAGTTTCGTGTCTCTAGCTCTTATAGTCTCTGAGATCTAGGCGTTCATACGGACGGACGGACGGACGGACGGACGGACGGACGGACGGACGGACGGACGGACGGACGGACGGACGGACGGACATGGCTCAATCGCTACCCGAGGTTATGATAAGCATTTTGGTATAAATGACTTGGGGTCTGCCACGCCTCCTTCTGTCCGTTACATACATTGCACAAACCTAGTATACCCTTTGTACCTATAGGTACAGGGTATAAATATGGCCCCAGCAAAGAGAACGACGCGGCAATCTTACTCTACCTTACTTATTATACCATGATCACTGACGAGGGCTCGCAATCACAATGCAAAGCAAACGAAACCAAATTCGAAGTGGATTTGCGTTTTGTTTATTTACCCTTTTGCTATAGGTTTTTCACTTCAAATTAAAGTTTTTTCATTTCAAATTAAATTTTTTTCATTTCAAATTCAAGTTTTTTCATTTCAAATTCAAGTTTTTTTTATTTCAAATTAAAGTTTTTTCATTTCAAATTCATATATTTTCATTTCAAATTCAATTTTTTTCATTTCAAATTCAATTCGAATATTTAAAACTGAAGAAACTACACAAGTATTTTTATATAAACAAAACAAAAGAAAAAAATTACAAAAATTGAAATTCATAACTATATAGGTTTTTCACTATATATAAGAAATATATATAAAATATATAATATTTAATGTAGTGGTTGTCCAACAGCTGCCAAAGGCAATTTCATTGACATATGCAGATAATAATTGTTGCGATCGTTCGGGGTAACTGTTGCCACTGATGTTTGGATTACAGTTTCTAAATGGATATTATTTTGTGGATCTGCCACCAAACTTCTCGCTGAAAATTTGACCTTTGAGAAAACCTTTTCAATTGGATTTAACATCGGCGAGTATGGAGAAAGAAAAACGATAGTGTGAGTTGTTTCACTAATTTTTTCATGTACTTCACGGGTTTTGTGGATGGTACAATTATCTAAAACTAGCCATGCCCCTGTGATGTTCTCAGCAGCCAGTTTGTCAAGTAATTCATCAAGAAATGTTATGAAAATATTTGAATTCACGGATGTGTTTGCTATTATTTTGCTATGTATAATACCATTTAAGTTCATAGCCGCTATGAGGGAAACATTTCGTCCTCTGACAGTTGGTACCATTACATGAGCATCAGTATTTATTTTTGATCTTGCCTTGGTTCTGCGAAGATGGCAGTTGAAACCGGATTCATCTATAAAAACTATTTTATCCCGTGTCTGTGGTGCATTCTGCGAAAAATTAACGGCATATGCTTTACGTAGTTCAATCGTGTTTATACTATTCATGCGGTCCAAATTGATTGTAGCCGTTTTTAATGTTATTCTTAAGGTTTTCAATGCCTTAAAAATAGTCGTTGAGCACAGACTGACGTTTTTGGTTTCAAATATCTTCGTTTTTATTTGTTTTAATGTAAAACATGGATTTTCTTCTATTAATTTTTCAATTTCATTTAATATTGCATCAGTCAATTTAATGCTTCTTGTACCACCACGACATCTTTCAACAATTTTCATGCCATCTTTTTTGTACCTATTTATTATCGACATGGCGGTATTTTTCTTAATTCCAGCTATTTCACTTGCCTCGATGATGGTTTTTCCTTCTTCATAGCATTTTATCAATATCTGCTTTTTGTCTATGCTAGTTTTACAGTATGGTTGTCTATGATATCCGCTAGCACGAACAACCAAGTTAGATGAAGATCCAGCGTTGCTATCATCAGATGATTCTACTGGTGGGTGAATGCGCTGATAATTACGTCTATTGGGACGAATAACAGGACTTGAATCTCTGGATGAAGTGCTTTCAATTTCGTTGTTTAATTCCGTATTCATATATTACGGTTGTTTATGAATCGAATAATATTAAATACTGACAAAATCAGAGCTCGTAAAATATGCTCAACCAATTTTTTCTATGCTGTCTGCTCACCAAAAAGACATAAAAAATGAAACAGACTCGCTCACGCTCTCAACAGAACACGTATTACTGTTATTCTCGTGTTTTCTGTTCATGCTGAACACTTTCACTTTCAGTAAATTTTGCTGATCGAAGTGTCTCAAGTGAACGAATGCATAAAGTGAGCGACAAAATACTCTCGTTGGTTGAGCAATGAGCGCGTTGAAAACAAACGAAATTGAAGTGTTTTTTCGATTCCGTTTTCCGCAAGCAACATGCGAGAAATTTAAGCCTATCATTTTTCTTAAAAATACTTAGTTTTTTCACTTTATATAAAATGAAAATTGAATTTGAAATGAAAAAACTTGAATTTGAAATGAAAAAAATTTAATTTGAAATGAAAAAACTTTAATTTGAAGTGAAAAACCTATATTATTTTTCGTTTCTGCTTTTACATTATTTGCAGCGCCGCAGCGTATATCGGTTCATTTTGAATTGCAAGGCAGCATTGGTACATGCTTTTTCCTGGAGTATGTCCATTTCAGACAGTTTATGGGAAATTTGTCTGTATGCATGCTGGTTTATAGATGATATTTGGCAAAATAATTTTATTTCATTAATATGTTAATAATAACGCAACGAAACAATTTTTTTTTTTATTTAAATATAAATATAATAAATATTATTTAAATATTATCAAAGAATGTAGAAAGAACTACATAGAATACAAATTCATTTTAGCGCTTGTTGGTACGGGTGGGCTTAGAAAGGGTATGAAGGCTCAAAAAGTAAAAATTTAAGAATTTGGCTGTTTGTGCTCTCACTGCCCGCGCCATAGAGCTGAACAAATTTTGCATACACATCTTAGTATGTATATTGTCATTGGGAAAACATTTGTCGAAAATGAAACATTAATTTTCTTATGACAATAAAAAAATATATATTTAATAGAAAAAGAACAGAAATTATGGAAAATTAAAAAAAAAAATCATATAGAATCTAACATCCATCTCTAAGAACCGAACCTCGACACATTAGAGTCTGAGTCGAACACTCATTACACTAGGCCATTGCCACTGCGCGAATTCCATTTGCTAAGTTTCATGTCCAAGCAAATGTATAAATTCAAGCAAAGTAAACTTTTTTGTGTAGTTCTACATATGTATGTATATTCTTTGCTATTATATATTAACTATTTAGTTTTCAATTTTAATTTTGACATTTTATTTGATTTTATATTTCTTTCAAAATAGTTTTATTAATATACGGAAATTTCGTTGTGCAAAGTTTGTAATATTGTAAATATTGTTTCTTTTGTACATTTTTTTTTTTTTGTTTTTTTTTCAGTGAGACATACAAAGTATTAAGAAATCGCTTATTTTAAGCATTTACTTTAAAAAATATTAATATAATATTATTATTAAAAATATTAATATTTTAAACCAATGGAACAATGATCAATTCTCCCACTCCTCTTTGAACATTTTTCCCTAGTTAAATTCAATACTTTGCGCAGCGACCTACTCATGCAGACAACTAAACATCAAGTGATTTTGTGTTTTTTGCCACACAGCACAAAAGCGACGGCAAACTAATGCTAGAGCGCTTTAGCGTTGACAGAGCAAGCACGCTCTCTAAGCAAGAGCCGAAGTCATGAACAAGCAACTTCGTGTCTGTTGCTTTGCGTCGTCAGCGTCGAAATACGTCACAGCGGCAGAAAATGTTCAATACAAGCGCAAAAAAAAAAATGCATATGTCTATTTTGCCGACCACTGCACATTGGGCCAGAAAGCCGATTTTTTGGCATAAATTCAAAAAATTCATAGAAACAAAATCGTTTTTTAACATTGCCATTTTGTAGTGCATACCCTAGTTATAAAAAATTCACAAATATTATTGATTTTATTGCAACCCTGAAGTTTTGGCAGCCCTTCAAAGTTACATGTTCGATCAGCTGCGCGTTGCAGTAAAAACGGCTCGAAAATTTTTGTCAACTTTACGAGCTTGTAAATTTAACAATTTTAAATAATAAGTTAATATTAATAATGGAAAATAAAGGTACGGGTATGTAGAATGTTTAGTTAAAAAGGTGTTTCATCATATTTGCTAATCTGTTATATATGTGTATTGTTTTGTGTTGTTCAAATTAGAGAAAAATTAACCAACTTGCCCGTCTATTATGGAACAAAAACTAAATTTCTGCAAGCTTGTGCAAAAAAGTATTAATGTAACATTAAAGTATTCAAAGAAACTTGCCAAAATGCGGCAGAAATTTGAAAACTTTTAAGGAAAAACATTCCAAGTGGCTATCGTCAAAAATGATTTTTTCATTCGATAGCTTAGGTTCCACATCTTCAACCAAGCCTATAAAGTATAGGATATGGGATTACATGTAGATAAGCCAAAACAGAATGGGAGTGAAAACACGAACGACGGCAATACAGCGAGGAGAGCATTTTCAAATTTTAAACGCTTTCACAATATTTGAATTTCTATTTCATATCAACTTCCAATTAATGTGCATAAATTCAAAGAGTATTGTCAGAAAACTTTATCATTGTATATGTCCATATATCCGTGGTTTCCGATGTCGGCAACTGCACATAAAGTTTTGATACACGGTTACCAAATTATACAAACATCAGTATTGCCAATAGTTTGTCTTGGAGAAAATGCGTCAGAAGCACGCAACAAATATTACAAAAGAATAAATTGGCATAAATAAAACTAAATTATAAATATATATTTATAAATCGCGTCATTAATAGTGCATTAGTAAAAAAATCGCAACCAGCAAAAATTCACCTAATATGGGCGGTGGGAGTGGGCGTGGTCGGATCGGTCTGAAATTTATCTCAGTTCTTATATATGTCATTACAATCAACTACACCAAATTTCATGTCTGTAACTTTATTTTTCGAATTTGTGCCAAAAATTTGGCTTTCTGGCCCAATGTGCACTGGTGTAAAGCAAACGCGATTGCAAAGTGTTATAGCAGCCACATATTGAGAAAGGGTATGAATCAAGGAGTATCAAACTAATAGAGACGAACACTCGCACAAAAAGTACTCGGTGGCGCAGAAAATCATGACGGTTTCAGCGTTTACATTTGAGTTGCTTTTGTGTGCGTTTGTGAAACGAATAGAATGAAAGAAAATGTAGGCAGTCAGCTGTTGGCTGCCGTTTTTGTTTTGATCTCGTCTGCTTATTCAAATTCGCAAATGTGTGCTGTTGTGAGTTTGATACTCCTTGGGTATGAATGCTCAGAAACTAAAAATTTACAATTTTGGCTGCGGCTGAATTTATGAACATTGCCGACAGCCAACAACGAAGTTTAGAGCCGAGTTCAATTGCAAGAACACGAGAATTGTATGGGCTATTTTTAGATTTTCCTTTTTAACTCTGCCCGCCAACCACACTTCATAGAGTTTATAATATCTTTGGGCTGCCGGCCTTGGCTAATCATAATTTTTGACTTCTTTCTTCTTCGCTATTTAATTAGTTTGCAATTTATTTTTTGCCATTTTTTAAATCAACTTTTATTCATTTTATATGGCAATTTTAGGGAAATGCATTTTTTTAATTGCAAGTTGCATTTGCTTAGAAACTGATTTGGTGCAACAATGCTAAAAAAATAAAATAATTGTTTGCTTTTTTTCTCAATGAGCCCAAAAATTGTAATGAAGTTTTAAAATATTTAATTGCGTTATGCATATTCACAACTACAAATGCATAAAAAGAAAAACATAGCGCAGCTGCATTGTTTGTATTCAATTTTGTTTTTGCTTTTAAGTTTAAACCAACGCATTATGTTTAGCTAATGCTTAGCTATTGCTGATGCTGATTGTTCTTTACTACAATAAACAAAGAGTTTAAGCCTGAAAAAAATACTGAGTAGAAAACATCATCAGATTGTTTGGGACCCCAATTAAGTCCTAAACCAAATTTTCCAAAGGCAGTTGCTCTTTCCCGCCAAAAAGTGGTTGGTGTGATTATTACATAATATTGTTTTGCTATTACAGTTAGATTTATTTATGTTTTTTTAATAAAAATTATTATCAGTAAAATATAGAATTTTTCAAATAAGTCTCAAATCAAAGTGATTGATTAATTGGTTCAGGCACAATGACTATTCAAAGTTAAAAAAGTGGAAATAGTTTTTGGTGTTTTTCAAAACATCTGCTCCTACCGTAAAATTGGTGGGACTTTCGCAAGAATATCCAAGTACTCTATTGAAGTATATGAAATGATCTACAAAATGAGTCCACTATCACTTCCCTAGGATTAATAGTTTTCTAGCAATCGAAACGAATAAGCCGCTTGCAAACGCCACTTTTGTTCATCGCCGCCTACTTGCATGGCAAAGCGATAGCCGCCGGTAAAATATCCTTTCCTTTGCTTTGTCAAAATTGAATTTGCCTTCCCTAAAATCTAAACTAAAACAAGTATGTATGTATATGAAGTAACAATACTTTTAGTTATGGAAACACATTACAGTTTAGACACATACTATTTTCAATGAAGAATGCAAACAAAAAATGTAATTTGTATTTTTTTGATACTTTTAACACCGACTAAACGAAAACTAATGTTATAAATAACTTAGCATTAATTAAAAAATTTAGTTAATTTAATTAAAAATTATAAAGAAAATAATTTTAGGCTCCTTTTTATTTATTTTTCAGTCAGGGTCAAGGCGATACATTCTAGATTTATATAAAATTCTTATCATTGATTGAACCAAAATGCGCCTAGGTCAGTGCATAAACATCAACACAAAAGCAGCGACAACCAATACTTCATTCATATCGCTTTGCTTTGGCCGAGCCCAAGTCACCGGACAAACTTCACAACACAACACAGACCGAGCCAAGAGCCAATGCTGCCTTTTGCTTTTGCCATTCATTCGTCTACCATTGCTGTTGCTTGTTGTTGGAGCCTGACTTTATTTTGCGTTTGATTTTGCTTTTACACCAGACGAGCCCAAGTCGTTGGATAAAGTTTCAACGGCACTTTCGAACTCGGAGAGAATTTTCGCCTCTGTCTATTTGGTACTCTCTGTATTATAATAAAAAACATTGTTAAATTAAATTTATTGATTGAAATATAAAATTATGAACAAAAAAATATATCATCAAAATTTTGTTATAAAAGAAAAAAATATGTACATATTTTTTAATGGCAAAAAAAATCCAACTTCAAAACATATTGCGCTGCTCTCAGATATTGTATCACCATGCATGATTACTTATTTTAACGCCTGAACATTTTTCTTTCAACTACATTTTAATTCATTAAAATATCTCAATTGGTTTAGAAAATATGATTTTTGCAACGCTTTTTCGGCTTCCGTGCCACTGTGCGTCGCATAGAAGGAGGTGGCTGTAAAGTTGTTGCCTATGCGGACGATGTTGTTATTATGCTGAATGGAAAATTCCCACAATACCTTTGCGACCACCGCATGACCGTAAAACTTAGGGAAATGTCACTCTGGGCATTTGAAAACGGTCTAAGTGTTAACCCGGAAAAAACTGAACTTATACTCTTTTCGAGAAAGTATAAGATTCCAAATCTTATCTTTTAGTAACAGTGCAAGATACTTGGGGCTTGTACTAGATAAGAAATTGAGCTGGAATCTTAATATCGCAGAGAGAGTGCAAAAAGCGAATACAGCGCTTTTTGCCTGCAAGAGGAAAATAGGACTCAAATGGGGTATGTCCCCTCAAGTAGTTAGATGGATTTACACAGCCATAGTAAGACCAATACTTTTATATGGGGTATCTACCTAGTGGCCAGCCCTAAACTTTAAATCAAAACTTCAAGTACCAAACAAAGTACAAAGAACGGCACAAATGTGCATCACAGGTGACGCTTCGACACGCTTAAGCAAAGCACAGCTCTCATTCCGCAAACTTAACAAAGTCTGGCGATCGAACACATTGTCGCTTAACACCAAATTGAGGATTTTTAGAACGAGCGTTCTACCCATCCGTCTGTATGTATCGGAAACCTGGCTGGTATCAGATCGCATTGAAGGGAGACTGCAGGTCTTCGTCAACAAATGCCTGCGGATCGTAAGTAGCATCTTTTGGCCAGCGACTGTAACCAACGCAGACCTGCTGCAGCTAACAAACTCTGAGCCCATTAAAACCACCATTAAAAGGCGCAAGTGGAATTGGATAGGGCATACCCTGCGTAAAGACGACGACTGCTTAGCGAAGATGGCAGTCCAGTGGAACCCACAGGGCAGCAGACAGAGAGGACGTCCGCGTCATACATGGATCCCCACCATTCGCTCTGAAAGTGTCAGCGCGAGCTGCAAATTAGAGCCCCAGTAATTGACAGACACCGTTGGAGGGACTTCGTTTCCGCCCTATGCTCCTCCTAGGGGCGACTACTCGTAAATGCAAAGTTAAGCTCTACAGTAGTCTAGGAATACATATATATATATAATATACATAAAAGTTAACGCCACACATTGTATTTCTAAATACAAGCCACCTACTTCACTTACCCCTCCATAGTAACCCAACACAAACAACTTGACTCGAGTCATAAGAACATTGACTTATGTCGAGTTAGTAAAATCAAAGTCAGCCGAATGTCCGGTATCAATCAGTCCATACATCTATAGGACACAGCGAGCCTATACGTGAATAGGACCCGGACGCCCATACTTCAATAGGACACCGGGCGTCGCAAACGTTTGATCTCGTCAACCTAAACCATGAGAGCGACCAGCGAAGGCAGCAGCGCAGCCAGCAATGCAGCCAACAGCGACGACAACTTCAGACAGCGGCGTCAACACACATCCTCTATAAATAACTCTGTTAGTCGATTAAGCAGGGTCAGTCTGTCCCCAGTTTTTAGTCGAGTTGTTCAATAGTTTTAAGTTAGATTTAGTGAGAAAAATTATAAACTAAAATAAAAATTAATTTTTTTTAAAAGCGCCCGAGCCAACCTAAAGTACGAACCCTACTATCTTGTCTATGCCTGAGACAAGAGAAAAAACCCGCATAAACGCGAAGTCCACTATCTTCGAACAAGATAGTCGAGAAATATTTATTTATTTATTTATTTATTTATTTACCCTAATATTATAAATGTTCATTTAATAATTAATTACAAAACATAGAGTTTAGCCTTTACAGCTTTACAACTATAATATTTACATTTTAAGCATTAAGTCAAAATATTTGTTATATAATATTAAATAAAGATGGCGTACGTTAAAGTCGGGCGCGGACGACTTTGGGATACCCTGTACCACTGCTTGCAATAAAATCCGGTAAATTGCTTACGAACACCAAAAGACATTTGATTGCCAAATTAGATTATGATACCTTCATAAACAACCAAAAACAGACGAATTTTTAATCAAAAACTTTTTTTCGACCGATCGGCCCTATGGGAGCTATATGATATAGTCAACCGATTTTGATAAAATTTGGTACAGTCTTGAAGATCTCTAAAAAACTTCTGAATGCCAAATTTGGTTACAATATCTTCACAAACAAACGAAACACAACAAATTTTGTACAAAAAGCGTTTTTTTGACCGATTGGCCCTATGGGAGCTATATAATATAGTCAACCGATTTTGATCAAATTTGGTACAGTGTTGAACATCTCCAAAAAACTTCTGAATGCCAAATTTGGTTACAATATCTTCACAAACAAACGAAACACAACGAATTTTGTGCAAAAAACGTTTTTTTGCCCGATTGGCCCTATGGGAGCTATATGATATAGTCAACCGATTTTTATAAAATTTTGTACAGTGCTGAAAATCTCTAAAAAACTTCTGAATGCCAAAATTGGTTACAATATCTTCACAAACAAACGAAACACAACAAATTTTGTACAAAAAGCGTTTTTTTGACCGATTGGCCCTATGGGAGCTATATAATATAGTCAACCGATTTTGATCAAATTTGGTACAGTGTTGAACATCTCCAAAAAACTTCTGAATGCCAAATTTGGTTACAATATCTTTATAAATAAACGAAACACAACGAATTTTGTACAAAACACGATTTTTTGACCGATTGGTCCTATGGGAGCTATATGATATAGTCAACCGATTTTGATCAAATTTGGTACAGTGCTTGGGAACTCCAAAAAACTTCTTAGTGTCAAATTTGGTTACAATATCTTCACAAACAAACGAAACACAACGAATTTTGTACAAAAATCTAATTTTCGACCGATCGATCCTATGGGACCTATATGATATAGTCAACCGATTTTGATAAAATTTGGTACAGTGCTGGGGGTTTCTAAAAAACTTCTGATTACCAAATTTGGTTATGATATCTTCATAAACAAACGAATTATCCATCTAAAACTTTTGCTTTTTTTCGAGGTCCTCTGAAACACCCCTATGGGAGCTATATAATGTAGTCCCGATATCAAAAAAATAAAATAAACTTGTCTCCTATGGATTAATAAGGGATCTTATCTGAAAGTTTGGTTGCTCTAGCTCTTACCATCTCTGAGATCTAGGCGTTCATACGGACAGACGGACAGACGGTCAGACGGACAGACGGACATGGGTATATCGACTTCTCTAGTCACTCTGATCATACTTTAGGTAACTTTGGGGGGTCTCCGACTTCTCCTTCTGTACGTTACATACATTTTCGGCTTGCACAAACACAATATACCCTTTGTACCATACGGTACAGGGTATAATAAGGAAAAAGGGGAAAAAACCTTACAATATGGTAAAAAAAAAAAAAAAAAAAAAAAAAAAAAAGGAATTAAAGACTTACAACTAAATTACATACTAAGACTAGAAAAAGGCTAAGGACCATAAAGATCTGGATCATCACTAATAGTGTGAGATGTTAATGTTTTTAAATTACTTTATTTAAAGTTTTTCCAATATGCACATTAAATTTCAATTTATTGTCGATATAAATACCAAGATATTTTATATAACTTTCCCATTGGACACATACGTTATTTATTAACAGAGTCGAGTTGGGCAAGTGACATGGTTTCCGCTTGCGGGTGAAGAAAATTGCATTTGTTTTGGTTATATTAAGTTTGATTTTCCACTTATGAAAGTATTCATCAAGGGTGTGCAGGGCTTTAGTTAGGTTTTGTTTTATGTCGCTGTAGCAGTTACCTGAGCAATATAAGGCAGTGTCATCGGCAAAAATTAGCGTTTTACATTGCCCATGCATTGGGATGTCGTGAGTATAAATGTCGAGAAATATAAAACAAAATAATTAAATTTTGAACTTAAATTCCAAGCAGTGCTGCCAGCCCCGTGCCCAGCCGATCCGGTTTAAAAGATACTTGACGTAGGATCCCGAGTAGGCCACACCCAGCTAAAAAGGAAGATATCCGCTCAGTCACCGGAAGATGCATCGAACAACTATTTTAATGTAAGCCATAATTTAAAAAGTCCAAATCAAAAGATGGCGTACGTTAAAGTCGGGCTCGGACGACTTTGGGATACCCTGTACCACTCTTGCAATAATATCCGGTATATTGCTTAAGAACACCTAAAGGCATTTGATTGCCAAATTAGATTACGATACCTTCATAAACAACCAAAAACAGACGAATTTTTAACCAAAAGCGGTTTTTTGACCGATTGGTCGGTCCTATGGGAGCTATATGATATAGTCAACCGATTTGATAAAATTTGGTACAGTGTTGAAGACCTCTAAAAAACTTCCGAATGCCAAATTTGCTTACAATATCGTTACAAACAAACGAAACACAACGAATTTTGTACAAAAAACGTTTTTTTGACCGATTGGTGCTATGGGAGCTATATGATATAGTCAACCGATTTCGATCAAATTCAATACAGTGCTTAGGAACTATAAAAAACTCGCGAGTGCCAAATTTGGTTACGATATCTGCATAAACAAACGAATCATCCATCTAAAACTTTTGGTTTTTTCGAGGTCCTCTGAAACACCCCTATGGGAGCTATATAATGTAACCCCGATATCAAAAAAATAAAATAAACTTGTTTCCTATGGAATAATAAGGGATCTAATCTGAAAGTTTGGTTGCTCTAGCTCTTACCATCTCTGAGATCTAGGCGTTCATACGGACGGACAGACAGACAGACGGACAGACGGACATCGGTATATCGACTTCTCTAGTCACTCTGATCATACTTTAGGTAACTTTGGGGGTTCTCCGACGTTTCCTTCTCTATGTTACAAACTCAATATACCCTTTGTACCATACGGTACAGGGTATAATAAGAAAAAATGTAATACATTCGAGGCGGTGCCCGACAGTGTAATACCCTGTACCTATCTTCTCAAAAGAAAAATTTATTCCTGCATATTCCTTCTAAGGACTTTCCAATTGGAATTTTTTTTTTTTTGTGAAATTCGATATTTATACCTATAAGTTCCGTAAATTTTTACCGATTTTGATGAAACTCGAAAGTTACGTCAAAGAAGTTATTTGAAGTATATGGGGTAAGTTTCAAGTTGTTATGTTGAGGGGTGTGGGAGAAAACACGGTAAAACGATTGCGGGTGGTGGGGGGACCGCATCGATAAATTTTGGATGTGGATTTGTTCATTAGAGCCGCATGAAGCAGCTTACCAAAAACTGTGATTGTTGGTCACTTGTAACCATAAATACGAAGAGCCAAGTATTGACGCAGTTTATAGGCAAGGGTGGTGAAATTTGTACATTTTTGACTATAACTTTCGCTGTATTTGACCGATTTTTTTTTACACACAGATGCATGTAACCACAACGCATGGCTCTGTTAAATTTCAGATGAAAATATTAAACGGTGTGGCTAAAAACCTCGAAACTCTACTGCGGGGGAAAGTTCCATTGCATATGTCCATACTGGCTTGAGAACTGCTTTGTAAAGCCGTATTTTATTATCCATACTAAGCTGAGATCGCGGACTAAAAAAAGTTAATATGAACACAAAAATAAATAAAGATATATTTTATAAAAAACACAAATAGTAAACTGAAAAGTTAATTTGAATATATGACTCTTCAGTCCGTCCGTCCGTCTGTAATAACACCGATTTCAGACACTAAAAGAGTTATTATTATTACAGTAAGGTTACAAATAAATTTCTAACCTAGCTTAGGGATATTTATCATAAAGTAGAATAGTGTGTGCTAACAGAAAATTACATTAAGTATATTTTTATACCCTGTACCTATAGGTACAAAGGGTATACTAGATTTGTGCAATGTATGTAACGGACAGAAGGAGGCGTGGCAGACCCCAAGTCCTTTATACCAAATGCTTATCATAACCTCGGGTAGCGATTGAGCCATGTCCGTCCGTCCGTCTGTCCGTCTGTCCGTCCATATGAACGCCTAGATCTCGGAGACTATAAGAGCTAGAGACACGGAACTTTTCCTGCTGGTGCGCATATTTCCTAAGCAGATGAAGTTTGTTGAATCATGTCAATATCTTTCCCCGTTCCCCCGCTGTAGATTTTCGCGGTTTTTAGCCACACCGTTTAATATTTTCATTTGAAATTTAACGGAGCCATGCGTTGTGGGTACATGCATCTATGTGTAAAAAATGAACAAAATCGGACAAATACAACAGAAGTTATAGTCAAAAGTGTGCAAATTTCATCTCCCCTTGCCAATAAACTGCGTCAATATTTGACTCTACGCAATTATGGCTACAAGTGACCTAGAATCACAATTTTTGGTAAGCTCATTCATGTGGCTCTAATGAACAAATCCATATCCAAATTTTATCGATGCGGTCCCCCCACCCCCCGCAATCGATTTACCGTGTTTTCTCCCACACCCCTTAACATATCAACTTGAAATTTACCCAATATAATTAAAATAGCTTCTTTGACGTAACTTTCGATTTTCATCAAAATCGGTACAAATTTACGGAACTTATAGGTATAAATATCATTTTGCACCAAAAAAAATAAATTCCAATTGGAAAGTTCTTAGATGGAATATGCAGGAAAAATTTTTTTGACACAAAAGGTACAGGGTATTCCACTGTCGGGCACCGCCTCGACTGTACCACATTTTTTTTGTTTATATTAGTACAACTTCTGTTGTTACTTGCGGTTCTTTTATTTTTGTTTAAGACCATATGATCGTAAACAAATTAATAAGTTGTTGTTGTTGTTTCCGGCGGACGCGCAGCCGCTGTTAGTACTGCTGCCGATCTGCTGATGTACTAGTTGTTGTTGTCGGGGCCGCCCTCGCTGGTGCGGCTTAGGTTGTTGGTATTGCTTCGTGCCTAGTTGTCGTTGCTGCCAACGTAGCTTTCGCTGCATTTGTTGTAGCCGTTGTTTTATGCAGCCGCTGTTAGTTACAGCCGCAGATATTATTGTTGTAACTGTTGGTGCTGTAGTTGTTGGGGACACAGTAGCTACGGCCACTGCTCTCTTGGTCGTTGTCGCTCAGATGGTCGTTGTTGTTAGAGCAACGATTGTTGTTGTAAGTGCAGCTATTAGTTAAGCTGCTGTTACTTTAGCTGAGGTGTTGTATTTACGCCGGCACTGCTAATGTCGTTGTTGTTGCTGGTGACGGAA
Organism: Chymomyza fuscimana; assembly: GCA_949987675.1. Lineage (NCBI taxonomy): Eukaryota > Metazoa > Arthropoda > Insecta > Diptera > Drosophilidae > Chymomyza > Chymomyza fuscimana. The sequence continues at coordinate 33,635,744 of OX465089.1, forward strand.
GAATTGTCCGTGTTATGCGTAACTGGCCTAAAACACAGAAATTCCTTAGCGTTTCGGTAAAACATTACCGCGGCATATTACCTTTTGCTACCGCAATTATCACCTCCACAAGAAAAATCAAACAATTTCCGCCAAAATACTCTGTGTAGGTAAAAAGCCTTAAAGACTTGCAGATATATACATATTAGGGTGGGTCAATTTTTTTCGGTGTAAGGGCTCACTCGGATTTTGATTCTTTGGGTAATTCTAAGCAAATTTGCCCAAGAAACTATGGGTCTAAAATGAATTTCGAGTCGCCCACTTTTTCAAAATAGGTTTTTTTTTCGAAATATTCAAAAAACGACTTAGACATTGCATTGAAAAAAATTTCTAAAAATTATGTTAAGCTTTAAGCTGAAAGAGAATTCATTTACGAACATTTCGAGTCTAAGATCATAAAAATCGGTTGAGAATTGTAGATGTTATGTAACCATGTACGGAAGTTCCAATCTTCACTCAATCACAATTTTATATGAAAAAAAAATTTTCACAAAAATTTTTTTATTTGCATTCACTTACGTCTTCACGAGTTTGTATGCAGCTGTAGCCGTTATTTTTCGTTCATAACACCTACAATTCTCAACCGATTTTTAAGATCTTAGACTCGAAATGTTCGTAAATGAATTCTCTTTCAGCTTAAAGCTTAACATAATTTTTAGAAATTATTTTTCAATGCAATGTCTAAGTCGAATTTTGAATATTTCGAAAAAAAAACATATTTTGAAAAAGTGGGCGACTCGAAATTAATGTTAGACCCATAGTTTCTTGGGCAAAGTTGCTTAGAATGACCCAAAGAATCAAAATCCGAGTGAGCCCCATAAGCATTTTTCGGCCCCATACAAATTGACCCGCCCTAATACATATATATAAATATAGATATATTCTGCTTTACGGCAACAATAGAAATTTTTCACGCACTCAACTGCACAATTGTACTGTCAAACTTCTAGCGGGAGCGCTTAAGCTGAGTTTTGAAAAGCATTAGAAACACCCTAGGTGCATGAAGAGCGCAAGTCATATGCACTTTTCTTTTCTCGCTCTATCCCATGCTCAAACCTACTCAAAGCTCAACTTTTATGCCTATTTTAAAAATATCAGCCTGTAACGACTTTTTGGATCGTATTATTGAATGTTATTATGGCCACTACAGCACAACAGCACAGATAATGGAACGATAGTAATACTGTCGAGTCATTAACTGAAGAAAGGCCGTTCATATCTTGCTTTGAATATCTTTTAAATGAAATATCCCTAAATTCTTCGCTTGGTAATTTTCCAGTTGGTAATATGCTGTACCAACTGGAGCGAATTTGGAGTTGAACTTCTTAGCTGCATCACTTTGACAAAAATTTCGGGCGAAAACTGGGTCACCAACCTTCAGCGTGATAGTCCGACTAAATAGATTGTAGGTCTTTGCATTACTTATATGAGACTCGGCAATTTTAGTTTTGGCCGCTTGTCTAATAATTTGAATAGCGTCTGGAGGCTGTATTAAGGTATCATCTGACAGCAGTTTTAAACTACGGAGCAATTCGTAATCTTTTCCGTTAAGGATCATGTTTTGGCCAAACGCTAGAAAGTAAGGAGAATATCCGGTACTATGATGAATGTTCGCTCTAAGCGCAGCACTGATTTCGGGCAGTTTTTGATTCCAACTGGTATGATCCTTTTCAATATAAGCTCTTATAGCAGCCAACACAGCCTATTCAACCGCTCACTTGCATTTGCTTGCGGCGAATATATAGCTGTGCACATATGTTTAGCTCCAAATCGTGTAAGAAAAGCTTTAAAAGTACATGAACTAAATTGGGAACCATTATCAGTTAAAATGGTCTCTGGGACCCCAAAAGTACAAAATAAGACCTGTTCCAAGTAATGACAAATCCTGTCAGAAGTAAACTTTTTCAGTGGTGATAAGAAATGGAACTTGGTGTGGTGATCCACAATAATCAACAGACCTATGTTAACACTTTTTGACCTAGGATATGGACCTAACAAATCCATATACAGTTTTTGAAATGGGCGTTCTGAGATCATTGGCTTTCCCATTGGTGGCTTTAAGACTATATTTGGGCTTTTTGTGTGACGACAAACACCACATTTTGAGACATAATTACGTATTTGGGTAACCATTTTTGGCCACAATAAATATCTTTTTAATCTTTCTGTTGTTTTACTTTTACCACAATGTGAGGCGTTAGGTGGGTCATGAGCTCTAGAGATTATGTCCTGAGTAAGTCCTGCCGGAACCCATAACTTCCAATTTAGGTTATCTTGTACCACATCCCCAATTGCAAGTTCTGTCCTTTTGTATACATAGCCATTATTTATTTTCAATTCTGGTAGTTTAGCCTGATTTAATCGAATCCTATCTATTATATTCAAATATTCTGCAGACTTAAATTCTACTGATGTCAAATCTACAATGGGTCCTTGCTCTTCTTACTCCTCTATATCATTTTGGCGTGAAAGAGCATCAGCTACCACATTTTGAGACCCACTTCTGCGAATTATTTTAAAATCGAAACCCTGTAATTTTATTGCCCACCGAGCCAATCTGCCAGACAAGTCTTTTTGCCTCATGAGTCATTGCAACGATGCATGGTCGGTTACGACTTGAAAGTCTTGCCCTTCCACATAAGCTCGAAACTTCTTAATACCTTTTAAAACAGCCAAACATTCTAATTCGGTTACAGAATAATTTCTCTGTGCCTTGGACAACTTTTCCGACCTGAATGCTATGGGCAACTCTTCTCCATCTTCGTTCTGTTGGGCTAAAACACAACCCAGACCAAACGTGCTAGCGTCACATAGTAGAGTAAATGGCTTAGCAAAATCTGGTACGGATAATACTGGAGCTGAAGTAAAACGTAATTTGAGGTCGTTGAATGCTTCATCAGCAGCAGAATTCCACTTAAGGGACTTGTTTTTCTTTAACAATTCATTTAAAGGAAAACTTATAGTGGCGTAATTATCAACGAATCGTCGGTACCACCCGGCCATTCCTAGGAAACGTCTGAGCTGTTTAACCGATTTGGGTATTGGAAAATCAATAATGGCTTGTATTTTTCCAGGATCTGTTTTTAATTGGCCATATCCAATTAAAAACCCTAAATACTTAATCTCCCGCATGCAAAAGTTAGATTTAGCAATATTTATCGTCAGATTTGCTTTTCGTAAATGAATTGCCACCTCCTGTAATAGAAGCAAGTGTGGTTCAAAGTCATCGGATTATATTAACAAATCGTCTAAGTATTTACGTATCTATTACGTAGATTAACTGGTATCACGTTGTCCATGAGCCTGCAAAGCGTTTGGACTGCATTAGTGAGACCGAATGGCATTTATATTGGAATAACCCACGATTTGGCACCGTTAAGGCTGTGTACGGACGAGAAGCCTCGTCTAAAGGTATTTGCCAATATGCGTGTTTCATATCAAGGCCTGTAATGAATTTTGCTGCTGGTAGCCTACTCAAAATGCCGTCTATTTGTGGTAATGGATATGCATCCTTACGAGTATATTGGTTAATTACTCTAGAATCTAAGCAGAGGCGTTTTTTATTGACTTTCTCAACCAGTACACTATTGCTACTCCAAGGACTTGTAGATCCTTTAATCACATCAAGTTCTACCATTTTTTCTACTTCTTCAAACACTACCTTCTCTTTAGCTGGGGACACAGGCCAATGGCGCTGTTTAACTGGGGTGTCGGTATCCAATTTAATGGAATGCGTAATGAGATGAGGCGGGCCTAAGCCTTCTTTCTCATATGAAGGAAATGTATTTATTACGGCTTGCAGTCTGAGTTTTTGCTCGGGACTAAGATGATGCATTTTTGGTGAGTTTTCATTCTCATTACCCACATCTATCTCGTTGACCACTAAGCTTTCAGTCATTAAGTCTTTTAGAAGGCCAAACTTCCTCCAAAAATCAATACCTAAATATACATCTTGTGATAATCCCGGGACTATATACAATTTCATATCAAAACTCTGATTTCTGAATTTTATTGGTACAACTAAGCAAGCCTTTACTGCGCATCGTTCATTGCTAGCTGTTTTAACACGACCTGAACACTTTCGCGTTTTTGGATGTTTTATTAAAATATTCGCAGCGGTTCCGCCTAAGCAACTAATTGAGGCGCCTGAATCTAATAAGGCTTTAAAAATATGCCCTTCATCGTCAATATCGGTATATATCCTTTCATCGGAATCCATGAAAACTGCTGAAATTAACTTTTTTTGAACTCTACGAACTTTGTTCCAAAATACTCTTAAACGTCTTGTGGAGCGCTTTTGCCGGCTCCTTAAACAGACACTTTTGAGATCCTTCTCTATATCTGGCATAACACTTTCTAATAGCTGGGTTTGCTTTGGGGTATTACAACCCGAAATGGTTAAGTCACTTGCCTTTTCTGGCTCTTTCTCTTCTGATAAAATCTCGGACACATTAGGCCTAATAAACTTTTGACGGGATAATATGGTGTTTGTCTTCCTACAGAAATTCTCATGTTTCCTAACTTCTTCCCTTAGCTCTCGAACACTGTTGATTTTAAGATGTGAAAGTTCGTATCTAAGCGTGGTTTTAGCGTTTCGCTTTAAAATGTCAATCAGTTTCTGTTCGCCTATTTCTTCAGGAAGCCGTGAGACTAATTCCTCAAGCGCAGATTGGAAATCGTCAAAAGACTTGTTGTCTTTTTGTTTCCGTTTTCTAATAAGCTCCCATACATCAAAGTCGTCTTTAGCATCATCAAACCTTTCCCTAAATGAGCTACAGAACGACTGCCAAGAAAATTGAAAGTTTCTCCTATGGAAATTCCAGAACCAGTCATTTGCTTTTCCCACGAATAATAAATGCAAATTATCGCATAACAGATTATAGTCGTGGTTTAAGGTTTGTGCCGTTAGAGAACGTATTCGGTAAAGAAACTCTTCTACATACATTGAGTGCTTTGAGCCATCGTACCTAAGACGCCAACTGGCTAGAATATCTGCTGCTTTTTCTGGGTGTATACTTGATGTAGAAGGCATATTTCTCTCATACTCTACTCTGTCAAATTCAAATGGCTGTGGCGCCTCTGACAAACGTGATGGTGCACGAGATCTTTCTTTAATGTTCACCTGGTTAATCCGGTCAACATTTAAGTTTCTCATCTGGGACTCCAGAGCCTGCTTTATCGAATTCTTAATAAAAGAGCCTAGTTCGTCCATCATTGTTTTCTGTTTAGCTTGAATAAGCGTCTGTATGTAAGTTGTGACATTTTCTTGAATTTCGGCCTCGCTAACCCTGTTGCCTGACTGATCCCTCATTTCCGGGTTATCTCTATTTTCGCCCTGAGACCTCGTCTGCATGCCTCTTCTCGGTGTAGCCCCACGCCCATTTCTGGTCCTATACTGTGACTTTCCTCTTAAATTAGGACCTGCTACAGTTGCGACTTAGAACACTCGGTATATTTATTGCAGTTTCGCCTGCATTAACTCGAAGTTGTTCTGGGTGACACTCAACCTTACAGATTGGGCATAGTTTAGCACTTTCAAGGGATTTTCTAATGTACTCATCGTTAAAAAGATGACTACATACAGTCGAAGCCGTCAACTGATTTCTTTTTATGTATTCGCGACAAACTCAACATGGAATACCATTGTCATTACTTCCTGCGGCTAAGTCTTCGCTACTGTGACGGACGGACATTTTCAACTCAATTTTGGTTCTAATAAATAAATAATTAATTAATAATAATTATCGATTATTAATAATAATTTAATAGATATATAATTCTATCCAAAAAATTATTAACAATAACAAAGAATATAATATATGATTAATTAATTATTATTTGAAATAATCGTAATCACGAAAATAGTTTTTACTGTCTATTTCAAAATAAATCTCTCACACAAAAAAAAAATCATGAATCTTGACAAGTTCAATAACAAGGAAAGTATTCAATTAACGCAAAAAAATGTATCAAAATTCTTTAAAAAAAAATTATTCACTCCTTTCAAACATGAATAGACAAAAAGGTACATGAAAACACAAAAGGTTGGTATGTATTACTATTATAGCAGCATACTAAATAGTGAAATTTTATATTAAATCTATTACTGTTTATGAACTGGACTAAGTCTTTAATTGGTATATCTAGCAGGTAGCAATTCCGAAAAACTGATCATAGTCATTTTTAAACATATTTTGGTCAAAAATCCATTTGACTATATTAGCTGAGTATAATTTGGTCGTCCTATCAATCTATGATCAATAGAGATCTCAAATTCCTAAATTAGCATCAACCAAATATATCAAAAGATGGTTTTTTAACTTTTGAGCCTGGATAACTTCAATATTAATCCCCTTAACATTCGCACACAAACCATCCGATTAAACTTGAGTCGACTTACTTATATGATGTTCTTAAATAAATAAAAACCATTAGTTGTCGCTTATTCTTCAGGCAGCCTCAGAATTGGTGGCGGAAAAGGAACGGATTTTTTTTTATTAAAGATATTTAAAAAAAATTCTATTGTTTTGGATGGATTCATTTTGAGCTATTGTTTTTGGAGCCTGGCAAATTTGCCTAAAAGGTGTTTTTGTTTAAAAGGCTTTAAAAAAGCCTGTCAACCCCCACACGTTGGGCGCCAATTATGTAGTGTGTACGTATCTATAACGCCGAGTCCCATCTTAACCCACCCAACCTATGTCTAATCATAAACGGCTTGGCCGTCTATTTTGACCCTAAAACAACGTATTTGGTTTTCATGTTACTACTAGTCTAATCATATCCTACTCAGAGTATAAATAAGGTTTACAATTTTTAGTGCTTCTTATTTGAGGTACACTACTGGTAGCTATACTCTCCCCGTGAAGGCGGCTGGAAGCAGGCCCATGGTAAGGTCATGTCTCTGCCATGTGGTGCTGACTAATTGTAGTCGGGCGAAGAGAAGAACACTCTTTCATACAAAATTACCCCAATCATCATACGCCGATAGATGCATGGCCGAGGGGTCGCTCGGTCGTTAGTATGCGGACTCTGGATACCTGTCAACCTCCAGTTTAAAATAGCTGACTTCCCACGGCATCTCGGGCAATCCCGTGGGCGACCTCCATGACCCGTGTTTTCTCACATATCGCATGGATATAAATTTAAACAATTCTGATGAGTTTGATGTCACTCTAAAAGGAAGCCTGCACGGCGACTCCTACATGTACCGCTACAGCTGAAGTGCTGCAGGATTTAACCCCCCTAAGCGGCGCTGATGGGCACGTTTCAGGGAACCGGGTGTTGTCACCGGAACCTGTTCATACGGAACAGCCGGAATTACCGGTACGAAGTCAACAGAGGAGACTAATGGTTAGACAACGGCAGCTCGAGGTGATGGCCGCTAGCTCCGAAGACGAACCATTGGTCTCTGACGGAGACGAAGCTGCGAGTATTGGCTCGCAGAAATCTTCCCATCATCGGAGCCGCTCTCCAGACCCTCAATCTGGAAGAACAGCCTTCGTTTGTGAAGCTGTTGTCCCGGGAGAATAAACTCCTGAAGAGAGCCCTTGTCAAGGGTCTCTCCAGAGCAGAAGCTCTGGCTTCCATCTCATCGGTACCCTCTGCGACACAGGTCAAGAGAGGCCGATCGGATGAAAAATCGCCACCCACGGCGACAAAAAAGCAAAAGCGGACCCAAGCGGAGTCCAACAAGATGCCCTACAGCAGCGTAGTGAAAGGCGTCAAGCTAGGCTTTATTTCTAATGCTGCAGCACTTACAGTTCGAAGGATGTGCCCTTCGCACCAACTGGGTTTTGCTTATCTGTGCGAATGACTCCACGGCCTCATGGGTGAAGAGCAACTTCTGCAACATCAAAAGCAAAGTTGCTCTTGACATCAAGTTGATGACGGAGGATGAGTTTCCATGTTCCCATGTGGTTCGTGGCTACTTCCCCAACAGCATCGACTTGACGAATGAGAGAGTTTTGGCGGCTGTCAGTGCCCAAAATTGTGTCTGCACCTCGCAATGGCGAGTAATACAGAGGTTGACACAAGGTCAACTTCTGCATCTCGTCCTTGCGGTTGATCAACAACCTATCAACAACTGGTGGAACAGAATGGCGTTATCTTCTACCATTTCGGGAAGGTAAGGCTTAGTCTCAGGGGGGCTGGCCCCAAGACTGCTGAGCCACCGATGGTATTATTAACGAATTTCATCTCCAGAGATCTAGTGGCCGCGCTGATTCAAGTGGCTACTGAGAACGGCACGAGGGAGATAGCTGTGGCGGCAACTTATTTTCCTGGTGACACGGCAGACGCTCCGCCGACAGAGGTCAGGCGGCTTGTGGACCACTGTAAACAACAAAAAACACAGTTGATCATCGGCTGCGACGCCAACGCGCACCATACCATCTGGGGCAGCAGTGACGTCAATGTCAGAGGTGAGTCCCTCTTAGAATATCTATTGTGTAGTCAATTAGTTATTATCAATAAAGAAAAAAAAACTTACTAAAACTACTTTTTCAGACTTAAGTTGAAAGTTGACTTTCCGATCGAAACGCGAGGTTCCGTAAAGGGTTGTCCACAAGGGGGCGTGTTATCTCCACTACTATGGTCCCTGGTAATTGATGAACTGCCAACCAAACTGTCGGGGCTTGGTTATGAGGTATAGTGACAGATTATATGACCACGGAACTTCTCCATAATAGGAAATTTAGATCTCTCACTCCAAATCGCGAGACTTGGATTGAAGGCAACCCCTGTGGTAACCTCCGGTGCCAGCAATGGTTCACGGATGGTTCCAAGACGGAACAGGGTGTAGGTGCTGGAGTTGTCGGACCCAACACCAGAATCCCTATTGCAATAAGTATCTGGCCCAGCGTCTTTCAAGCAGAGATTCACGCCTTAGAGGTCTGCGCCCACAGTATCCTCCTTAAAGGTACTAGGGGTGCCAACATTTACATATTTACAGATAACCAGACCGCTATCAGCGCATTGTCTTCGTGGAGAATTTCCTCCAAGCTGGTTAGGGAATGCGTGAACAAAATCCAACTCCTGTCCTCCCGTAACAGAGGCACACTCTGTTGGATTCCTGGACATTCAGGAGTGGAAGGTAATTCGACAGCTGATGAGCTCGCAAGACTGGGTTCCTCTTCGCCCACCACTTGCCCCGCGCCCTTTTGTGGCATTAGCTGGTCAACAATGAAAACTATGGTCAACAAATGGGCCATAAGTGAACATAGGAGATATTGGTTCTCTTTACCGAATTTAAGACAAGCAAAAGTGCTTGTCTTACCCTCGGATGCAAACCGAACTATAGGTCTTGGTAGAGCGGACCTAAGGTTCCTGGTAGCCTACTTATCTGGGCAGCATACCGTAAGTTATCACTTGCAAAAAATGGGTCTATCGGACTTCTCAGAGTGCAGGCTTTGTTTTGAAGACGACGAGACGACCAAACACATCTTGTGTGACTGTCCAGCAATAGTGTGGGACAGAGTCACACATTTGGGAGCTGAACGGATCACCCCGTTCCAGCTAAGCTGAATCCCAACGAAAGACTTACTGCTCTTCATAAGGAAGGCAGATGGTCTTTTGTCCTAAAAGAATAGGTAAGGTACAATAGATCTTCAAGTCGCAGTGCCCACTCTCTTTTTTGAGAGAACCTAGAAAAGGAAAAAAAAAAAAATATATACATATGTTAGTTTTTATAATTATAATAATTCTATAGTTTTTAGGTTTCTTTTCAAATATTTTTTTTTACAGGGGCCATACAAAGTATTAAATCATACACATATATATATATATAAATGGTTCCAAACAATTCTACTGGCCGTTTTTGGCTCATATACACTCACTCATACAAAGCCGAATCCTTGAGCTCAATGATTTTTGGTGTGTTGAGAACCTTTTTAGGAAAATCAAATTGATTAGTCGTGAAAAAAAAATAATCAATACTACTATATATGTATATATATGTATATGTATATAAACATTGCAGCACACTGCTTTTCAATAATTCCTCATACTTAGATACAATTTTCTTTATAATTTAAAACGACAAAAGAAAGAGAACATTTAAATATAAATTTTTTCTTCTTAAACTACATATGAGCAAAACGACACAAAGAGATCATAAGTTTTTGCGCGTTATTAAGAGTAATCAAATTAACGAAAATGACTAAAACAATACTTGCGCGCAAGAGAATCTTTACAGACTCGAACAGAGCTTACGCGCCAGATAGAGATTGTGAGTGCGTTTACCAAAGCTTACATGGCGTGTCTTTTTCTGGCCGTACGTAAACAAATCAATTAACTAATAAAGCCTAACACAGCTGATTTTTGTTTATATTAGTACAACTTCTGTTGTTACTTGCGGTTCTTTTATTTTTGTTTAATACCATATGATCGTAAACAAATCAATAAGTTGTTGTTGTTGTTTCTGGCGGGCGCGCAGCCGCTGTTAGTACTGCTGCCGATCTGCTGATGTACTAGTTGTTGTTGTCGGGGCCGCCCTCGCTGGTGCGGCTTAGGTTGTTGGTATTGCTTCGTGCCTAGTTGTCGTTGCTGCCAACGTAGCTTTCGCTGCATTTGTTGTAGCCGTTGTTTTATGCAGCCGCTGTTAGTTACAGCCGCAGATATTATTGTTGTAACTGTTGGTGCTGTAGTTGTTGGGGACACAGTAGCTACGGCCACTGCTCTCTTGGTGGTTGTCGCTCAGATGGTCGTTGTTGTTGGAGCAACGATTGTTGTTGTAAGTGCAGCTATTAGTTAAGCTGCTATTACTTTAGCTGAGGTGTTGTATTTACGCCGGCACTGCTAATGTCGTTGTTGTTGCGGGTGACGGAAGAATTGTCCGTGTTATGCGTAACTGGCCTAAAACACAGAAATTCCTTAGCGTTTCGGTAAAACATTACCGCGGCATATTACCTTTTGCTTCCGCAATTATCACCTCCACAAGAAAAATCAAACAATTTCCGCCAAAATACTCTTTGTAGGTACTAAGCCTTATAGACTTGCAGATATATACATATATATAAATATAGATATATTCTGCTTTACGGCAACAATAGAAATTTTTCACGCACTCAACTGCACAATTGTACTGTCAAACTTCTAGCGGGAGCGCTTAAGCTGAGTTTTGAAAAGCATTAGAAACACCCTAGGTGCATGAAGAGCGCAAGTCATATGCACTTTTCTTTTCTCGCTCTATCCCATGCTCAAACCTACTCTTTACTGTTAGCGCCAAAATTACTAACAGCATAATCACATGATCTAAAAGTGGTCATTGACCCCCTAAAGAGCGCACTACTTAACTACGCGAGCTTTTACGGTTCTTTAAGCTCGCTAAAGCTCAACTTTTATGCCTATTTTAAAAATATCAACCTGTAACGACTTTTTGGATCGTATTATTGAATGTTATTATGGCCACTACAGCACAACAGCACAGATAATGGAACGATAGTAATACTGTCGAGTCATTAACTGAAGAAAGGCCGTTCATATCTTAATTTGAATATCCGGTACTATGATGAATGTTCGCTCTAAGCGCAGCACTGATTTCGGGCAGTTTTTGATTCCAACTGGTATGATCCTTTTCAATATAAGCTCTTATAGCAGCCAACACGCACCTATTCAACCGCTCACTTGCATTTGCTTGCGGCGAATATATAGCTGTGCACATATGTTTAGCTCCAAATCGTGTAAGAAAAGCTTTAAAAGTACATGAACTAAATTGGGAACCATTATCAGTTAAAATGGTCTCTGGGACCCCAAAAGTACAAAATAAGACCTGTTCCAAGTAATGACAAATCCTGTCAGAAGTAAACTTTTTCAGTGGTGATAAGAAATGGAACTTGGTGTGGTGATCCACAATAATCAACAGACCTATGTTAACACTTTTTGACCTAGGATATGGACCTAACAAATCCATATACAGTTTTTGAAATGGGCGTTCTGAGATCATTGGCTTTCCCATTGGTGGCTTTAAGACTATATTTGGGCTTTTTGTGTGACGACAAACACCACATTTTGAGACATAATTACGTATTTGGGTAACAATTTTGGCCACAATAAATATCTTTTTAATCTTTCTGTTGTTTTACTTATACCACAATGTGAGGCATTAGGTGGGTCATGAGCTCTAGAGATTATGTCCTGAGTAAGTCCTGCCGGAACCCATAACTTCCAATTTAGGCTATCTTGTACCACATCCCCAATTGCAAGTTCTGTCATTTTGCATACATAGCCATTATTTATTTTCAATTCTGGTAGTTTAGCCTGATTTAATCGAATCCTATCTATTATATTCAAATATTCTGCAGACTTAAATTCTACTGATGTCAAATCTACAATGGGTCCTTGCTCTTCTTACTCCTCTATATCATTTTGGCGTGAAAGAGCATCAGCTACCACATTTTGAGACCCACTTCTGCGAATTATTTTAAAATCGAAACCCTGTAATTTTATTGCCCACCGAGCCAATCTGCCAGACAAGTCTTTTTGCCTCATGAGTCATTGCAACGATGCATGGTCGGTTACGACTTGAAAGTCTTGCCCTTCCACATAAGCTCGAAACTTCTTAATACCTTTTAAAACAGCCAAACATTCTAATTCGGTTACAGAATAATTTCTCTGTGCCTTGGACAACTTTTCCGACCTGAATGCTATGGGCAACTCTTCTCCATCTTCGTTCTGTTGGGCTAAAACACAACCCAGACCAAACGTGCTAGCGTCACATAGTAGAGTAAATGGCTTAGCAAAATCTGGTACGGATAATACTGGAGCTGAAGTAAAACGTAATTTGAGGTCGTTGAATGCTTCATCAGCAGCAGAATTCCACTTAAGGGACTTGTTTTTCTTTAACAATTCATTTAAAGGAAAACTTATAGTGGCGTAATTATCAACGAATCGTCGGTACCACCCGGCCATTCCTAGGAAACGTCTGAGCTGTTTAACCGATTTGGGTATTGGAAAATCAATAATGGCTTGTATTTTTCCAGGATCTGTTTTTAATTGGCCATATCCAATTAAAAACCCTAAATACTTAATCTCCCGCATGCAAAAGTTAGATTTAGCAATATTTATCGTCAGATTTGCTTTTCGTAAATGAATTGCCACCTCCTGTAATAGAAGCAAGTGTGGTTCAAAGTCATCGGATAATATTAACAAATCGTCTAAGTATTTACGTATCTATTACGTAGATTAACTGGTATCACGTTGTCCATGAGCCTGCAAAGCGTTTGGACTGCATTAGTGAGACCGAATGGCATTTATATTGGAATAACCCACGATTTGGCACCGTTAAGGCTGTGTACGGACGAGAAGCCTCGTCTAAAGGTATTTGCCAATATGCGTGTTTCATATCAAGGCCTGTAATGAATTTTGCTGCTGGTAGCCTACTCAAAATGCCGTCTATTTGTGGTAATGGATATGCATCCTTACGAGTATATTGGTTAATTACTCTAGAATCTAAGCTTGCTACTCCAAGGACTTGTAGATCCTTTAATCACATCAAGTTCTACCATTTTTTCTACTTCTTCAAACACTACCTTCTCTTTAGCTGGGGACACAGGCCAATGGCGCTGTTTAACTGGGGTGTCGGTATCCAATTTAATGGAATGCGTAATGAGATGAGGCGGGCCTAAGCCTTCTTTCTCATATGAAGGAAATGTATTTATTACGGCTTGCAGTCTGAGTTTTTGCTCGGGACTAAGATGATGCATTTTTGGTGAGTTTTCATTCTCATTACCCACATCTATCTCGTTGACCACTAAGCTTTCAGTCATTAAGTCTTTTAGAAGGCCAAACTTCCTCCAAAAATCAATACCTAAATATACATCTTGTGATAATCCCGGGACTATATACAATTTCATATCAAAACTCTGATTTCTGAATTTTATTGGTACAACTAAGCAAGCCTTTACTGCGCATCGTTCATTGCTAGCTGTTTTAACACGACCTGAACACTTTCGCGTTTTTGGATGTTTTATTAAAATATTCGCAGCGGTTCCGCCTAAGCAACTAATTGAGGCGCCTGAATCTAATAAGGCTTTAAAAATATGCCCTTCATCGTCAATATCGGTATATATCCTTTCATCGGAATCCATGAAAACTGCTGAAATTAACTTTTTTCGAACTCTACGAACTTTGTTCCAAAATACTCTTAAACGTCTTGTGGAGCGCTTTTGCCGGCTCCTTAAACAGACACTTTTGAGCTCCTTCTCTATATCTGGCATAACACTTTCTAATAGCTGGGTTTGCTTTGGGGTATTACAACCCGAAATGGTTAAGTCACTTGCCTTTTCTGGCTCTTTCTCTTCTGGTAAAATCTCGGACACATTAGGCCTAATAAACTTTTGACGGGATAATATGGTGTTTGTCTTCCTACAGAAATTCTCATGTTTCCTAACTTCTTCCCTTAGCTCTCGAACACTGTTGATTTTAAGATGTGAAAGTTCGTATCTAAGCGTGGTTTTAGCGTTTCGCTTTAAAATGTCAATCAGTTTCTGTTCGCCTATTTCTTCAGGAAGCCGTGAGACTAATTCCTCAAGCGCAGATTGGAAATCGTCAAAAGACTTGTTGTCTTTTTGTTTCCGTTTTCTAATAAGCTCCCATACATCAAAGTCGTCTTTAGCATCATCAAACCTTTCCCTAAATGAACTACAGAACGACTGCCAAGAAAATTGAAAGTTTCTCCTATGGAAATTCCAGAACCAGTCATTTGCTTTTCCCACGAATAATAAATGCAAATTATCGCATAACAGATTATAGTCGTGGTTTAAGGTTTGTGCCGTTAGAGAACGTATTCGGTAAAGAAACTCTTCTACATACATTGAGTGCTTTGAGCCATCGTACCTAAGACGCCAACTGGCTAGAATATCTGCTGCTTTTTCTGGGTGTATACTTGATGTAGAAGGCATATTTCTCTCATACTCTACTCTGTCAAATTCAAATGGCTGTGGCGCCTCTGACAAACGTGATGGTGCACGAGATCTTTCTTTAATGTTCACCTGGTTAATCCGGTCAACATTTAAGTTTCTCATCTGGGACTCCAGAGCCTGCTTTATCGAATTCTTAATAAAAGAGCCTAGTTCGTCCATCATTGTTTTCTGTTTAGCTTGAATAAGCGTCTGTATGTAAGTTGTGACATTTTCTTGGATTTCGGCCTCGCTAACCCTGTTGCCTGACTGATCCCTCATTTCCGGGCTATCTCTATTTTCGCCCTGAGACCTCGTCTGCATGCCTCTTCTCGGTGTAGCCCCACGCCCATTTCTGGTCCTATACTGTGACTTTCCTCTTAAATTAGGACCTGCTACAGTTGCGACTTAGAACACTCGGTATATTTATTGCAGTTTCGCCTGCATTAACTCGAAGTTGTTCTGGGTGACACTCAACCTTACAGATTGGGCATAGTTTAGCACTTTCAAGGGATTTTCTAATGCACTCATCGTTAAAAAGATGACTACATACAGTCGAAGCCGTCAACTGATTTCTTTTTATGTATTCGCGACAAACTCAACATGGAATACCATTGTCATTACTTCCTGCGGCTAAGTCTTCGCTACTGTGACGGACGGACATTTTCAACTCAATTTTGGTTCTAATAAATAAATAAATAATTAATTAATAATAATTATCGATTATTAATAATAATTTAATAGATATATAATTCTATCCAAAAAATTATTAACAATAACAAAGAATATAATATATGGTTAATTAATTATTATTTGAAATAATCGTAATCACGAAAATAGTTTTTACTGTCTATTTCAAAATAAATCTCTCACACAAAAAAAAAATCATGAATCTTGACAAGTTCAATAACAAGGAAAGTATTCAATTAACGCAAAAAAATGTATCAAAATTCTTTAAAAAAAAATTATTCACTCCTTTCAAACATGAATAGACAAAAAGGTACATGAAAACACAAAAGGTTGGTATGTATTACTATTATAGCAGCATACTAAATAGTGAAATTTTATATTAAATCTATTACTGTTTATGAACTGGACTAAGTCTTTAATTGGTATATCTAGCAGGTAGCAATTCCGAAAAACTGATCATAGTCATTTTTAAACATATTTTGGTCAAAAATCCATTTGACTATATTAGCTGAGTATAATTTGGTCGTCCTATCAATCTATGATCAATAGAGATCTCAAATTCCTAAATTAGCATCAACCAAATATATCAAAAGATGGTTTTTTAACTTTTGAGCCTGGATAACTTCAATATTAATCCCCTTAACATTCGCACACAAACCATCCGATTAAACTTGAGTCGACTTACTTATATGATGTTCTTAAATAAATAAAAACCATTAGTTGTCGCTTATTCTTCAGGCAGCCTCAGAATTGGTGGCGGAAAAGGAACGGATTTTTTTTTATTAAAGATATTTAAAAAAAATTCTATTGTTTTGGATGGATTCATTTTGAGCTATTGTTTTTGGAGCCTGGCAAATTTGCCTAAAAGGTGTTTTTGTTTAAAAGGCTTTAAAAAAGCCTGTCAACCCCCACACGTTGGGCGCCAATTATGTAGTGTGTACGTATCTATAACGCCGAGTCCCATCTTAACCCACCCAACCTATGTCTAATCATAAACGGCTTGGCCGTCTATTTTGACCCTAAAACAACGTATTTGGTTTTCATGTTACTACTAGTCTAATCATATCCTACTCAGAGTATAAATAAGGTTTACAATTTTTAGTGCTTCTTATTTGAGGTACACTACTGGTAGCTATACTCTCCCCGTGAAGGCGGCTGGAAGCAGGCCCATGGTAAGGTCATGTCTCTGCCATGTGGTGCTGACTAATTGTAGTCGGGCGAAGAGAAGAACACTCTTTCATACAAAATTACCCCAATCATCATACGCCGATAGATGCATGGCCGAGGGGTCGCTCGGTCGTTAGTATGCGGACTCTGGATACCTGTCAACCTCCAGTTTAAAATAGCTGACTTCCCACGGCATCTCGGGCAATCCCGTGGGCGACCTCCATGACCCGTGTTTTCTCACATATCGCATGGATATAAATTTAAACAATTCTGATGAGTTTGATGTCACTCTAAAAGGAAGCCTGCACGGCGACTCCTACATGTACCGCTACAGCTGAAGTGCTGCAGGATTTAACCCCCCTAAGCGGCGCTGATGGGCACGTTTCAGGGAACCGGGTGTTGTCACCGGAACCTGTTCATACGGAACAGCCGGAATTACCGGTACGAAGTCAACAGAGGAGACTAATGGTTAGACAACGGCAGCTCGAGGTGATGGCCGCTAGCTCCGAAGACGAACCATTGGTCTCTGACGGAGACGAAGCTGCGAGTATTGGCTCGCAGAAATCTTCCCATCATCGGAGCCGCTCTCCAGACCCTCAATCTGGATCAACAGCCTTCGTTTGTGAAGCTGTTGTCCCGGGAGAATAAACTCCTGAAGAGAGCCCTTGTCAAGGGTCTCTCCAGAGCAGAAGCTCTGGCTTCCATCTCATCGGTACCCTCTGCGACACAGGTCAAGAGAGGCCGATCGGATGAAAAATCGCCACCCACGGCGACAAAAAAGCAAAAGCGGACCCAAGCGGAGTCCAACAAGATGCCCTACAGCAGCGTAGTGAAAGGCGTCAAGCTAGGCTTTATTTCTAATGCTGCAGCACTTACAGTTCGAAGGATGTGCCCTTCGCACCAACTGGGTTTTGCTTATCTGTGCGAATGACTCCACGGCCTCATGGGTGAAGAGCAACTTCTGCAACATCAAAAGCAAAGTTGCTCTTGACATCAAGTTGATGACGGAGGATGAGTTTCCATGTTCCCATGTGGTTCGTGGCTACTTCCCCAACAGCATCGACTTGACGAATGAGAGAGTTTTGGCGGCTGTCAGTGCCCAAAATTGTGTCTGCACCTCGCAATGGCGAGTAATACAGAGGTTGACACAAGGTCAACTTCTGCATCTCGTCCTTGCGGTTGATCAACAACCTATCAACAACTGGTGGAACAGAATGGCGTTATCTTCTACCATTTCGGGAAGGTAAGGCTTAGTCTCAGGGGGGCTGGCCCCAAGACTGCTGAGCCACCGATGGTATTATTAACGAATTTCATCTCCAGAGATCTAGTGGCCGCGCTGATTCAAGTGGCTACTGAGAACGGCACGAGGGAGATAGCTGTGGCGGCAACTTATTTTCCTGGTGACACGGCAGACGCTCCGCCGACAGAGGTCAGGCGGCTTGTGGACCACTGTAAACAACAAAAAACACAGTTGATCATCGGCTGCGACGCCAACGCGCACCATACCATCTGGGGCAGCAGTGACGTCAATGTCAGAGGTGAGTCCCTCTTAGAATATCTATTGTGTAGTCAATTAGTTATTATCAATAAAGAAAAAAAAACTTACTAAAACTACTTTTTCAGACTTAAGTTGAAAGTTGACTTTCCGATCGAAACGCGAGGTTCCGTAAAGGGTTGTCCACAAGGGGGCGTGTTATCTCCACTACTATGGTCCCTGGTAATTGATGAACTGCCAACCAAACTGTCGGGGCTTGGTTATGAGGTATAGTGACAGATTATATGACCACGGAACTTCTCCATAATAGGAAATTTAGATCTCTCACTCCAAATCGCGAGACTTGGATTGAAGGCAACCCCTGTGGTAACCTCCGGTGCCAGCAATGGTTCACGGATGGTTCCAAGACGGAACAGGGTGTAGGTGCTGGAGTTGTCGGACCCAACACCAGAATCCCTATTGCAATAAGTATCTGGCCCAGCGTCTTTCAAGCAGAGATTCACGCCTTAGAGGTCTGCGCCCACAGTATCCTCCTTAAAGGTACTAGGGGTGCTAACATTTACATATTTACAGATAACCAGACCGCTATCAGCGCATTGTCTTCGTGGAGAATTTCCTCCAAGCTGGTTAGGGAATGCGTGAACAAAATCCAACTCCTGTCCTCCCGTAACAGAGGCACACTCTGTTGGATTCCTGGACATTCAGGAGTGGAAGGTAATTCGACAGCTGATGAGCTCGCAAGACTGGGTTCCTCTTCGCCCACCACTTGCCCCGCGCCCTTTTGTGGCATTAGCTGGTCAACAATGAAAACTATGGTCAACAAATGGGCCATAAGTGAACATAGGAGATATTGGTTCTCTTTACCGAATTTAAGACAAGCAAAAGTGCTTGTCTTACCCTCGGATGCAAACCGAACTATAGGTCTTGGTAGAGCGGACCTAAGGTTCCTGGTCAGCATACCGTAAGTTATCACTTGCAAAAAATGGGTCTATCGGACTTCTCAGAGTGCAGGCTTTGTTTTGAAGACGACGAGACGACCAAACACATCTTGTGTGACTGTCCAGCAATAGTGTGGGACAGAGTCACACATTTGGGAGCTGAACGGATCACCCCGTTCCAGCTAAGCTGAATCCCAACGAAAGACTTACTGCTCTTCATAAGGAAGGCAGATGGTCTTTTGTCCTAAAAGAATAGGTAAGGTACAATAGATCTTCAAGTCGCAGTGCCCACTCTCTTTTTTGAGAGAACCTAGAAAAGGAAAAAAAAAAAAATATATACATATGTTAGTTTTTATAATTATAATAATTCTATAGTTTTTAGGTTTCTTTTCAAATATTTTTTTTTACAGGGGCCATACAAAGTATTAAATCATACACATATATATATATATAAATGGTTCCAAACAATTCTACTGGCCGTTTTTGGCTCATATACACTCACTCATACAAAGCCGAATCCTTGAGCTCAATGATTTTTGGTGTGTTGAGAACCTTTTTAGGAAAATCAAATTGATTAGTCGTGAAAAAAAAATAATCAATACTACTATATATGTATATATATGTATATGTATATAAACATTGCAGCACACTGCTTTTCAATAATTCCTCATACTTAGATACAATTTTCTTTATAATTTAAAACGACAAAAGAAAGAGAACATTTAAATATAAATTTTTTCTTCTTAAACTACATATGAGCAAAACGACACAAAGAGATCATAAGTTTTTGCGCGTTATTAAGAGTAATCAAATTAACGAAAATGACTAAAACAATACTTGCGCGCAAGAGAATCTTTACAGACTCGAACAGAGCTTACGCGCCAGATAGAGATTGTGAGTGCGTTTACCAAAGCTTACATGGCGTGTCTTTTTCTGGCCATTTTTTTTTAAGTGCAGCTATTAGTTAAGCTGCTGTTACTATAGCTGAGGTGTTGTATTTACGCCGGCACTGCTAATGTCGTTGTTGTTGCTGGTGACGGAAGAATTGTCCGTGTTATGCGTAACTGGCCTGTAACACAGAAATTCCTTAGCGTTTCGGTAAAACATTACCGCGGCATATTACCTTTTGCTTCCGCAATTATCACCTCCACTAGAAAAATCAAACAATTTCCGCCAAAATACTCTTTGTAGGTACTAAGCCTTATAGACTTGCAGATATATACATATATATAAATATAGATATATTCTGCTTTACGGCAACAATAGAAATTTTTCACGCACTCAACTGCACAATTGTACTGCCAAACTTGGACTGACCTCTACATTTCGAATCACTTCTAGCGGGAGCGCTTAAGCTGAGTTTTGAAAAGCATTAGAAACACCCTAGGTGCATGAAGAGCGCAAGTCATATGCACTTTTCTTTTCTCGCTCTATCCCATGCTCAAAACTACTCTTTACTGTTAGCGCCAAAATTACTAACAGCATAATCACATGATCTAAAAGTGGTCATTGACCCCCTAAAGAGCGCACTACTTAACTACGCGAGCTTTTACGGTTCTTTAAGCTCGCTAAAGCTCAACTTTTATGCCTATTTTAAAAATATCAACCTGTAACGACTTTTTGGATCGTATTATTGAATGTTATTATGGCCACTACACCCAGGAGGCCATAAACTCCTGGATACAATCCCAAATTGCGCGTGAAGTATTAGGAGTAGTACTGGACAGCAAGCTGAGCTGGAAACCCAATGTTGAGGAAAGTGTGAATAAAGCTACAAATGCACTGTATGCATCCCAGAATATGTTGAGTAGCACGTGGAGTCTATTACCAAGACTGATGCATTGGATCTTCATCTCATACTCTACGGAGTTCTGGTATGGTGGACAGCCACAGAGAAGACCACATACCTACGAATGATTGAGAGGACGCAACGACGTGTACTGATGTGCATAACGGGGGCGTTAAGGTCCACTCCAACCAAGGCCTTAAAGGCAATACTTGGAGTACACCCCCTAGACATACAGGCAAAACTACTGGCGCAGAAGACAGCGCAACGTCTTTGTGCAGCAGGGAACATGGCCCTAGCAAACTACGGGCACAGTAAAGTTGAAGGGGTGACACACAATAGCACGGACTATATGACCCCAGTAAGCAGCAGAACTAGCGCTCACCCTAGAGCAGAACCGAATAAACATATTTGTTGACAGCCAAGCGGCAATCAGATCCATGCAAGCATTCAGCATCAATTCCAAAAGTGTACTGGCAAGCAGATGCACTAAACACCCAGAAGGAGGTGTGCATCTTCTGGGTAACCAGCCACCAGGGCATTGACGGAAATGAAACAGCTGACAGGCTCGCAAAAGGAAGGAGCCGAATCAAGTCAACCGTCACTTGAGGATCTAAAGATTCCTCTAAGGACAATCAACCACAGATCAGAAGAAGACGCTGCAGTTAGATCTGATAGAAGGTGGTACACCACAACGAACTGCAGGACGGCTCGGACAATGTGCAAGAGAATAAACAGCAAATTAGCCCAGTATACTCAGCAACTCCCAAGAAGAGACTGCAGGCTTATAGTGGGCATACTCACTGGTCATTGCCTGACAGCAACCCACGCTAAGAAGCTAGGCATTACCAACAACGATGAATGCAGGAAATGTAGGGAGACAGACTCTGGAGCACCTCATATGTAGCTGCCCCGCCCTCTGTAAATCGAGACTCAAATATCTACGAAAACCATGGCTCACCTCACTGGAAGAGGCAGCCGATAGGGCACCTCAAAGGTTTCTGGCGTTCGCCAAACACATGCACATACTTGACGACTAGCGTGCTTTGTACACCAGCCGCATCTTCCGGCACCACTAAGGACTACCTAGTCTATGTGTGAATCCCCCCAGGGGTTAACCGTTACAACCTAACCTAACCTAACATCTTTTGACAAAAAAAAATAATTTATTTTTATTTTTTTTAAAAAATAATTTATTTTTATTTTTTTTAACATTGTTCCACCAAATCGATTTGATTCATATATTTACACCAAATAAAGAACTTATAAGAACACGTGTTTGAAACAAAATGGTGATTGATATATTTAAGGAACATACTTAAAAAGAAATAAGAAAATTTCATATTTTTTTTTAAGAAAATGTGTTGGTTAAAAAAGAATTAAATATTTTTTTTAAATAGCCCTATTGCCGCCTTAGAAAAAAAAAAAAAAAGGTTCAACAATTTTCAGTAGTTTAGCCACAATTAAATAAAAACGACAAACACTTTTGTTAAATTAAGCCGCAACGCGTTGTTTAAAAACTCAAATTTTGAAAAAAATTTGTATTTTGCCAGATGCATCGAACTGCATCATTAGTTTTAAAAAATCGCTGGGGGCCGTTTCCAGTACCTTATCCAGCTAGACCCTTTGATCGAAATCGGTTAACTATATCATGTAGCTCCCATCGAGCCGATCGGTTTAAAAAACGTATATTGAAAAAAATTCGTTTTGTTTCGTTTGTTTATGAAGATATCGCAAATTTGGCAATTGAAAGTTTTTTAGAGTACCTAAGCACAGTACCAAATTTGACCAAAATCGGTTGGCTATATTATATAGCTCCCATAGGACCGATCGGGCCAAAAACGATTTTTGAACAAAATTCGTTGGGTTTCGTTTGTTTATGAAGATATCGTAACTGTTATTGGTTTTAAGTTAAATAAAAACACGTGTGGTGTCGGTGGCAGTGCAAATAGAAGTAGGTTACTTTATTACTGTAAGCATGTACATGAGATTAGTGCGTAAACAATAACAACATAGTACATACATGCGGAATGTATGTAAAGCATAATGCAAAAGAATAAGCTGATGCAATAAACACAGTAAGCGTCGTCAGTATACGCACGCTTAACACTTCCACTTTTATTCATCAGATTATCCAGACTATAAGCAACATTATTCAATTCTTTTAATGTTCAACAGCAACTTCTGATTATTAAAAGTTTGTCTTTTAAGTGGTTTAGTGAGAATATCAGCAAACTGCTCGTTCGATGGCACGTACTTTAGTGTAAATCCGCCTTTCTCATAAACCTCTCTAATATAATGGTATTTAACTTCAATATGTTTTGTGCGCTTGTGGTATTGGGGATTTTCGACCAAGTTGATAGCGCTTTGGTTGTCCAAGCACAACTCCGGTGTTGCAAGATCATCAGTTAACTCGCCTAACAATCGACGAATCCAAATTAACTCCTTTACACCCTCGCATGCTGCTATATATTCGGCTTCAGTTGTTGAGAGCGCCACAGTAGCCTGAATTTTCGATGACCATGATATAGGGCCGCCGCAAAACATCATGACATATCCTCCAGTTGAGCGCCTCGTTTTTGTATCCCCAGCGTAATCCGAATCACTATAGCAAGTCAATGATAAATTATTAGTTTTCTCAAAACAAATACCTTCATCAAGTGTTCCACACAAATATCTGAAAATTCTCTTAACGGCCTGTACATGCTCGATTTGATAAGTATCCAGAAAACGACTGGCGTACGAAACTGCATATGCCAGATCTGGTCTTGTCACCATAGACAGATACATAAGTGATCCCACTGCTTCGCGGTATGGATAGTTGGGTCGTTGTGGGCTTTCCTCAGCATGAACAACACCTTCGGCAGGCGTACTTACTGTCTTCGCATCCAGCATAGCAAACCGTTGTAGTATCTTCTTAGCATATGCCTTTTGCCCAAAGTGGATTTTTCCTGACTGCTGATTGACCTGTATACCTAGATAATAAATCGATTCATATATTTTAATTTTGAATTCCGAGTTTAAATGAGTTATAAGCTCATTGACTGCAACTGTTGATTTAGCTGCAAGTATGCCGTCATCAATATAAATTGCAAGTATTATTTTATCGCTGCCAAAGTTGCCAACAAACACGCATGGATCCGCAAAACTAGCTTTCAGGTTAAAGTTCTCTAATAGTTGCGTGAATTTCCTATTCCAACATCTGGATGCTTGCTTTAATCCATAAAGACTTTTGTTCAGCTTGCAAACCTTCTCAGTTCCATCTTCATATCCAGCTGGTTGATGCATATAAATTTCCTCCTCAAGATCGCCATATAGGAATGCTGTTTTAACATCAAACTGCTTTAAAGTCAATCCAAGTGCATTTGACATTGCAAGAATCACTCGTATTGATGAGAATTTTGCAACTGGACTGAATGTCTCCTCATAATCAGTGCCTAATTTTTGTGTAAAGCCTCGAGCTACTAAGCGCGCTTTGAATCTTTCGATTTCACCATTTTCGTCTCGCTTTACCTTGTAGACCCATTTATTTGATATAGGCCTTTTATTTTCTGGCAGGGGTACCAATTCCCAAGTCTTATTAATGGCTAACGACTCGATTTCCTCTTGCATGGCACGCTTCCACTGCGTACTTAAATTACATAATGTCGCTTCTTCAAATGTTGCAGGCGTTTCGCAATCGGCTAGAAATGCGCAATGTAGGGCTGCGTCATCCCTTTCTCTACTTTTTGATCGCGTATTGTATCCTCCTGCTGCTAGATTATTTTTAACATCCACACTATTTTGGTTAGCATCTTCAAAACCATTTTTGCTGTCATCTTGGGTGGACTGTTCGCCTTCTTGAATTTCAACCTTATGAATTCTTTCCTCAGATATCGAATCTGCTGTTTCTGTGTGTGCTATACTTGCAGAGTCGCATACCTCTCTTATAATAACATCCCTTGAAATTTCAATTTTGCGTTCTTGTGGTATCCAAATCCTATAGCCCTTACAATTGTCTTCGTATCCTACGAATACACCTTTCTTGGATTTTGCATTCAATTTTCGTCGCTTTTCTTGTGGTATATGAACGTATGCATCCGATCCAAAAACTCGTAGATTAGAAATATTAGGCTTTTGTCCAAACCACATCTCAGATGGCGTCAACTTATTTTGCTTAGTCTTGCCTGTTCGGTTAAGCGTATTAACAACATTTTGAACTGCTTCGCCCCAATATTTCAGGCTTAGGTCCTTGGCATGTATCATAGATCTTGCAGCCTCTATGATAGTTCGCATGTCCCTTTCAGCTCGGCCATTATGCTCCGGCGTATAGGGCGTTGATTTCTGGTGTGTGACTCTGTGCTTCTGTAAAATATCAATGATTTCTTTATTAACATATTCCAATCCATTATCGGATCTTATGCATTTTACTCTTTTTCCAGTGTCAGCTTCCACTCGATCCAAAAACCCTTGCAAATAAGTACTGACCTCCGCTTTTCTTTTAATACAGTACACATAGCGATAGTTTGAAAAATCATCTCGAAATAGTAGCATATATCTGGCGCCTCCATATGAAGTCTCTTGCATAGGACCACATAAATCAGTATGAACGAGCTCACCTTGGATTTTCGCTCTATTCTGGCTTTGATCGAAACTAAAACGATGCTGTTTACCCAGGACGCATGCCTCGCAAAATGAACTGCAACTGCTGAATGGAATATTTTGTTCCCGAAGTACCTCCTTAACATGCTCCTTGCCTTGATGACACATGCGCTCATGCCACAATTGAAGTGTCTCAGCTTTTACAGCAACGTTTGCCTCTGCCGACGTATTGACCTTTAAAAATAGTTTAAAGAGTTTTGAATCGCCTCTTTCGCCTCGCAGCCACACCTTTCCTTGTTTCTCAAAACTGCATTGACTGCCGTAAGCCCTTAAAGCGTAACCTTTGTCTAAGCATGCATTGGATGAGAAGAGATTTAGCTTTATACCAGGGACATAAAATACATCAGCCATATATTTCAAATTCCAAACATTACCATCATATGCTTTTACCACAATATCGCCTTTTCCGTATGCCTGCACAATTGAGCCATCAGCAATTCGTACATCTTTTGGCTTCTTCAATTTCTTGTAGCTCTCGAACCATTCCTTGCGATATGTCATATGATCACTTGCCCCGGAGTCCATAAACCACGTATCTTCCTGAGGTATGGTTGACTGTACGAACATAACCTCACTTATGAATGCATCCCCACATGGTTTCTCGAAATTCCTTCTATTTGGACACTCTCGTTTCCAATGCCCAGACTGCTTGCATATGAAACATTTACCTTTGAATTTCCTTGTTTCCTTCCTGTGAATTTGCTTATGCACCTGTTTAGCTACAAATGCTTCCTGTTTAAAATTGTGAATTCCCAGCCGAGACTCCTCCATACATAAGCGCGCAGTTAACGTTTTTAATGTGCGCTCCTCTTTTGATGTGGCCTCCCATGAAGCAAAGAAATGATTAGGTTGCTCAGGCAAGGTCATCAAGATTTTTGTAACAAGCATGTTCTCAGAGATTTTCTCACCAAGATCCTCTAACTGCCTCGCAATTTTCTGCAACTTAGCTATATGCATTGCGATGTTGTCCTCTGGATCTTTTGTATATTGAAAAAACTGTTGTTGCAATAAATGTATTGACGTCTCCGACTTCTGCTCATATACGCATTCCAAAGCTGAATACATATCAGCAGCAGTGTCACAATTAATAATATGCATAAGCGGCTCCTCTCCCATTGAAACCACTAAAATTTTCTGCGCCTTGGCGTCATTTAATTGCCACTTTACTAAATCCGAACCAGCTCCAGTAGGCTGCACTTCAGTTCCATCGACGATGTCCCAGAGGCCACTAGCTCTCAACATCACCTTCACCTGGAACTTCCAAAGTGTCCAACCTTCTTCTCCGATCAGTTTGCTGATTTTCATCTCCTCCATAGCGCAATTAAATTTTAATAAACCTTTTTGTTTTTTAATTTAACTAATTATTAGTGGGCCCATAACCTGTTATTGGTTTTAAGTTAAATAAAAACACGTGTGGTGTCGGTGGCAGTGCAAATAGAAGTAGGTTACTTTATTACTGTAAGCATGTACATGAGATTAGTGCGTAAACAATAACAACATAGTACATACATGCGGAAAGTATGTAAAGCATAATGCAAAAGAATAAGCTGATGCAATAAACACAGTAAGCGTCGTCAGTATACGCACGCTTAACAGTAACCAAATTTGATGTTTGTCAGTTTTTTAGGGTTACCCAGCACTGTACTAAATTTGATCAAAATCGGTTGACTATATCATATAGCTCCCATAGGACCGATCCGATCCAAATTCAACAAAAGTTATAGCCAAAAATGTACAAACACCTTCCCTTGCCCATAAACTGCATCAATCTTTGACTATACGTAATTATGGTAACAAGTGACCTAGAATCACAATTTTTGGTAAGCTCATTCATGTGGCTCCAATGAAAAAATCCACATCCAAATTTTATCGATGCGGACCCCCACCCCTTGCAATTGATTCACCGTGTTTTCTCCCACACCCCTCAACATATGAACTTGAAACTTACCCCATATACTTAAAATAGCTTCTTTGAAGTAACTTTCGGTACAAATTTACGGAACTAATAGGTATAAATATTGTTTTGCACAAAAAAAAATGTTTCCAATTGGAAAATTCTTAGAAGAAATATGCAGGTACAAAATTTTTTTCGAAAAAAAGGTACAGGGTATTATACTATCGGCACCGCCTCGACTGTATTACATTTTTTACATATTTAATTTGGCAAACTTTATTTCTGAACTTTTTTTTTAAATTAAACACTATTTTTCTTATAACTTTTGATTTATTGTTTCAATATACTCCTTTGTTATTTTCACACTTCAGCAGCTCAAAAAGTGTCACTATTCTGAGTTTTTTTTTTTTAAATTTACGCGTAGTAAGCGAAATGCTAAAAGTATATATTTTGTGTGATTTTGACGCTTTTGTTTTTGTTGTCTACGTAATTTAAAATAATGATGCACGCGCGCAATCAAGTGATAATCCGTAACTTCACTTGTTGCTTACGTTTATTTTATTTTGCAAACGTGAACAGTTCAAAAGATCCATGGATTCGTTGCACATTAATATTTACGAAAACTGAATCTTAAACGTTGATATTTTGTTTCAGTTAGCGTTGCTGGCACCGGACTGGACTGTCTGAAGGCTCGCTTACGACTGAGGCGCAGGACACAGCAGCTCGCATTTTTATCAATGAAAATTGTTGCTCGCCTGCCTTACGGCATGTATAATATAAGGCAGTGGAAACAGGCAGCATACTGGCATGTTTTGGTAGCTGCAACGTTGGCTAAGAGCATGCAATTTTTGAATGTTGCATTATAGAAGCTTGTAAGCAAGTTTATTGTTTAGATTATTAGTTTTCGGAATGAGAAAATAAATTAAAACCACTTATTATATTGTTTTAAACCAAATATGCCAAACGGTCGCCCTTACCTTGAAATCAAGGACAACCGGCTTTAACAAGTACGAGATTTATTAAATTACACTAGTTTACAGCAACTAAGGTATCCTCAACATATTTTACTAGTTTGAAGTCCAAAGTTTGATCGATTTCGCAAAAAATGAGTGGTTGTTTATCAAAATCGGAGTAAAATTATGGAATTAATGGGAATTTTTGTAGAAAGTACAAAAACTCAATTTTTCTCTATTTGGGATATCCCATTTGGGATTTTTTTTATACCCTGTACCATATGGTACAAAGGGTATATTAAGTTTGTGCAAGCCGAAAATGTATGTAACATACAGAAGGAAACGTCGGAGACCCCCCAAAGTTACCTAAAGTATGATCAGGGTGACTAGAGAAGTCCATCTGTCCGTCCGTCCATCTGTCACAAAACTTGGAATTCGCGATTTTTTTATAGTTTCCAAGCACTGTACCAAATTTGATCGAAATCGGTTGACTATATCATATAGCTCCCATAGGGCCGATCG
This sequence comes from Chymomyza fuscimana, assembly GCA_949987675.1. Taxonomy (NCBI): domain Eukaryota; kingdom Metazoa; phylum Arthropoda; class Insecta; order Diptera; family Drosophilidae; genus Chymomyza; species Chymomyza fuscimana. The sequence goes on from OX465089.1 coordinate 33,664,763, forward strand.
GTCAAAAAAAAGTTTTTTGTACAAAATTTGTTGTGCTTCGTTTGTTAATGAAGATATCGTAACCAAATTCGGCATATGGAAGTTTTTTATAGTACCCAAGCACTATACCAAATTTGATCAAAATCGGCTGACTATATCATATATACTTTAACGACTTTAACGTACGCCATCTTTATACCCTGTACCGTATGGTACAAAGGGTATATTAAGTTTGTGCAAGCCGAAAATGTATGTAACATACAGGGTGACTAGAGAAGTCGATATACCCATGTCCGTCTGTCCGTCTGTCTGTATGAACGCCTAGATCTCAGAGATGGTAAGAGCTAGAGCAACCAAATTTTCAGATTAGATGCGCTATTATGCCAGGGGAGACATGTTTATTTTATTTTTTTGATATCGGGGTTATATTATATAGCTCCCATAGGGGTGTTTCAGAGGACCTCGAAAAAAACAAAAAGTTTTTGATGGATAATTCGGTTGTTTATAAAGATATCGTAACCAAATTTGGCAATAAAAAGTTTTTTAGAGTTTCCAAGCACTGTACCAAATTTGATCAAAATCGGTTGACTATATCATATAGCTCCTATAGGACCAATCGGTCAAAAAATCGTTTTTTGTACAAAATTCGTTGCGTTTCGTTTGTTTGTGAAGATATTATAACCAAATTTGGCATTTATAAGTTTTTAAGAGTTCCCAAGCACTGTACCAAATTTGATCAAAATCGGTTGACTATATCATATAGCTCCCATAGGACCAATCGGTCAAAAAATCCTTTTTTGTACAAAATTCGTTGCGTTTCGTTTGTTTGTAAAGATATTATAACCAAATTTGGCATTTATCAGTTTTTAAGAGTTCCCAAGCACTGTACCAAATTTGATCAAAATCGGTTGACTATATCATATAGCTCCCATAGGACCAATCGGTCAAAAAATCGTGTTTTGTACAAAATTCGTTGTGTTTCGTTTATTTGTGAAGATATTGTAACCAAATTTGGCATTAAGAAGTTTTTTAGAGTTCCCAAGCACTATACCAAATTTGATCAAAATCGGTTGACTATATCATATAGCTCCCATAGGACCAATCGGACAAAAAATCGTGTTTTGTACAAAATTCGTTGTGTTTCGTTTATTTGTTAACATACCGTAACCACATTTGGCAGTAAGAAGTTTTTTAGAGTTTCCAAGCACTGTACCAAATTTGATCAAAATCGGTTGACTATATCATATAGCTCCCATAGGACCAATCGGTCAAAAAAACGTATTTTGTACAAAATTCGTTGTTTCGTTGGTTTGTGAAGATATTGTAACCAAATTTGGCAATCGTAAGTTTTTTGGAGATCTTCAACACTGTACCAAATTTTATCGAAATCGGTTGACTATATCATATAGCTCCCATAGGACCAATCGGTCAAAAAAACGTATTTTGTACAAAATTCGTTGTGTTTCGTTGGTTTGTGAAGATATTGTAACCAAATTTGGCAATCGTAAGTTTTTTAGAGATCTTCAAAACTGTACCAAATATTATCAAAATCGGTTGACTATATCATATAGCTCCCATAGGACCAATCGGTCAAAAAAACGTTTTTTGCAAAAATTCGTTGTGTTTCGTTTGTTTATCAAGATATTGTAACCAAATTTGGCGTTCAGAAGTTTTTAGAGTACCCAAACACTGTGCCAAATTTTATCAAAATCGGTTGACTATATCATATAGCTCCCATAGGGCCGATCGGTCGAAAAAAAGTTTTTGATTAAAAATTCGTCTGTTTTTGGTTGTTTATGAAGGTATCATAATCTAATTTCGCAATCAAATGTCTTTTGGTGTTCTTAAGCAATTTACCGGAAATGTATGTAACGTACAGAAGGAGAAGTCGGAGACCCCCCAAAGTTACCTAAAGTATGATCATAGTGACTAGAGAAGTCGATATACCCATGTCCGTCTGTCCGTCTGACCGTCTGTCCGTCTGTCCGTATGAACGCCTAGATCTCAGAGATGGTAAGAGCTAGAGCAACCAAACTTTTAGATAAGATCCCTTATTAATCCATAGGAGACAAGTTTATTTTATTTTTTTGATATCGGGACTACATTATATAGCTCCCATAGGGGTGTTTCAGAGGACCTCGAAAAAAAGCAAAAGTTTTCGATGGATAATTCGTTTGCTTATGAAGATATCATAACCAAATTTGGCAATCGAAAGTTTTTTAGAGTTTCCAAGCACTGTACCAAATATTATCAAAATCGGTTGACTATATCATATAGGTTCCATAGGATCGATCGGTCGAAAATTTGTTTTTTGCACGAAATTCGTTGTGTTTCGTTTGTTTGTGAAGATATTGAAACCAAATTTGGCATTAAGAAGTTTTTTAGAGTTCCCAAGCACTATATCAAATTTGATCAAAATCGGTTGACTATATCATATAGCTCCCATAGGACCAATCGGTCAAAAAATCGTGTTTTGTACAAAATTCGTTGTGTTTTGTTTATTTGTGAACATACCGTAACCACATTTGGCACTAAGAAGTTTTTTAGAGTTCCCAAGCACTGTACCAAATTTGATCAAAATCGGTTTACTATATCATATAGCTCCCATAGGATCGATCGAAAAAAACGCTTTTTGTACAAAATTGGTTGTGTTTCGTTTGTTTGTGAAGATATTGTAACAAAATTTGGCATTCAGAAGTTTTTTAGAGATATTCAACACTGTACCAAATTTGATCAAAATCGGTTGACAATATCATATAGCTCCCATAAGGCCAATCGGTCGAAAAAAACGCTTTTTGTACAAAATTCGTTGTGTTTCGTTTGTTTGTGAAGATATTGTAACCAAATTTGGCATTCAGAATTTTTAGAGATCTTCAACACTGTACCAAATTTGATCAAAATCGATTGACTATATCATATAGCTCCCATAGGGCCAATCGGTAAAAAAAACGTTTTTTGCGCAAAATTCGTTGTGTTTCGTTTGTTTGTGAAGATATTGTAACCAAATTTGGCATTCAAATGTTTTTTAGAGATCTTTAACACTGTACCAAATTTGATCAAAATCGATTGACTATATCATATAGCTCCCATAGGGCCAATCGGTCAAAAAAACGTTTTTTGCACAAAATTCGTTGTGTTTCGTTTGTTTGTGAAGATATTGTAACCAAATTTGGCATTCAAATGTTTTTTACAGATCTTCAACACTGTACCAAATTTGATCAAAATCGATTGACTATATCATGTAGCTCCCATAGGGCCAATCGGTCAAAAAAACGTTTTTTGCACAAAATTCGTTGTGTTTCGTTTGTTTGTGAAGATATTGTAACCAAATTTGGCATTCAGAAGTTTTTTAGAGATCTTCAACACTGTACCAAATTTTATCAAAATCGGTTGACTATATCATATAGCTCCCATAGGGCCGATTGGTCGAAAAAAAGTTTTTGATTAAAAATTCTTCTGTTTTTGGTTGTTTATGAAGGTATCATAATCTAATTTCGCAATCAAATGTCTTTTGGTGTTCTTAAGCAATTTACCGGATTTGATTGCAAGCAGTGGTACAGGGTATCCCAAAGTCGTCCGCGCCCGACTTTAACGTACGCCATCTTTGTATGAAGTTTTGTCATTCCGTGCGAAAATTTTCGAACTGCGTATGAGCCTTAAACATAAAGTTTTAGATGGATAATTCGTTTGTTTATAAAGAGCCCTCCAAAATTTAATGGGCTAATTTGGGATACCTGAGGTCTTATCATATTTAAAATTATTTTTTTTTTTTTTTTTACATTTTGGTTACAATCTGTCTTTATTAGACATTAAGTAAATTTACTAAATAATAATAAATACAATATAAGTATAACAGCAAGTTTCCATCGAAACCTACTATTGTGTTTTAATATTTAAAAGGTGAGTTTAAAATAATCTTATATGTATGTACAATTTATTTACATTGTACATATTAGTGGTGGGATACTATCGATATTGTCACCACTCGATAGTTTAGACTTCGATAGTTTCAACTATCGAACAAAATGAAATATGGCGCGCAGAAAAGGAGCACAATCTTTTTATAAGTACTATAGAGCAAATGCGGAAAATTGTAATACATACTTACAAAAAGAGTACTCGTGGGTCCAAAAATGAATTCTGATATAATAAACAAAAAACAAAACAAACAAACAAATGAGATCGTAACTCGCCAAAGTACGGAAGGGACGAAGCTCCCGTCTAAAGAAGCTATATGCGCGGTGAGAAAGGAACCTTCGGGTGTCCTTTCCATCTCGGATTGTGCCGGCAAGGGTAAGACGGCAAACCCACCGTCTTCCCTAGATTCTGGAGGTAGGCAGTCCAGCCCATCCTTGGATGCAAAGATGAAGCAGACACACTTCGCCTCTTCGTCCAGGGCTGGGCTGGCTGTCTGCTCCCCAGAGTCGGCTACTCCAGAGATGCCACCACCAAATAAACCGTCTTACCAGGACAGGCGACGGGCAGGAGAGATCCTCCAACGAAACCTTACTTCTCCGGAGGAATCACCGGAGGGTAAGAGACTGGTCGAGTGGGCCAGAACAGTCTTGCCGGGCTTCCAGCCAGCAGCCCTAGGCAAATCAAAAGCCAAGACAAAGCGACAAAGGTCTGCTGAAGAGACCGCTCCTCCGCCAAAAAGGACGCGACCTCAGCCTCTGAACCGCTCCTTCGCAGAGGTTACGAAGGACAAAATCCTCCTTGGTGTCCTAGACAAGGGCAACAAGGATGGTCTTGTCCCTCGTAACTTGTGGGCTAGAGTGGAGAACGAGCTGCAGGATCGCTTCCTGGAGGACATGGAGAGGGAGGGAGGACCCCCACCCCTCTGCACCGACGCCGGATGGCACCTTGGCACAGTCAAGACCATTGCCTGCGAAGATAAGCGCTCGGCAGGCTTACAAAAGAGCGATTGCTGCCCTCGGAGAGGTGTACCCGGGTGCAAAGCTCATAGCAGTGGATTGGGAGGATGTCCCCGTCAGGCCAAGAGCCCGAGCATGGGTTTCTGCAAAGCCAGACGATCCGGACAAAATCCTGAAACTGTTTCAGGTGTGCAACCCACACCTTAAAACAGACGATTGGCGGATAGCCAAAGTCGAAGAAGTGATCGGCACATCACGGCAGGTGATGCTGATCGTTAACAAGGAGTCAGCGGACGCTCTGGCTAAGGTAGACGGTACCGTGAGGTACGGGTACAAGAAGGCTGTGATTCGGGTGTACCGTACTGACACTAAGGGTGGTAAGCAAACCGCACCCGAACCACAGCTGGAAGACCCGGAGCCAATCATCTCAGAGGAGATGAGCGAGAAGGAGGACATACTGGAGGGGTATGCCTCGGAGACGTCGGAGCTAGCCACGGAGCTCTCCAAGCTTGGCCGACGGGAAAGCGATTCCATCCTCGGGGACACGGACGAGGAGGAAGCAAATATTACAGTGGTGGAGGTTAATTCGAGGGATGTCGATAAGACTCCTCCAAATTAACCTCCATCACTCCATTTCAGCTTCGGCTGCACATATGCTTCGCCTCAGCCAAGGCGAAGCCGACATTGTTCTCATCCAGGAACCCTGGCTCAGCAAAGGTCAGATTTCTGGATTGAGGACTAAAGACTATAAGCTCATAGCGGCTCAAAACTCAGGTAAAACTCGCACCTGCATTCTTGCAAAAAAGCATCTGCATGTATTTTTGCTCCCCAATTACAGCGATGAAGACAACACCGCAGTGAGCCTGGAATTAAAATCCAGCAACATAAGAATTAGCTCGTGCTACATGGCGCATGACCAGAGCGGTCCACCTCCGCAAGTTACACGCCACCTTGTAAAGGACAGTGAGGAAGAGAAAATCGACCTAATCATAGGGTGCGATGCCAACGCACACCACACATCAACACACGGGGTGAGTCACTTCTAGATTACATCTTGTCCACAAATTTGCTTTTATGTAATAGAGGTAACGACCCTACCTTCATAATCAGAAATAGGAAAGAAGTCCTAGATCTTACCTTGGTATCAAACTCTCTGCACCATAAGGTCCAAAATTGGAGGGTACTTAGCGACCACTCCTTTTCGGATCATCGGTATATTGAGACGACGATATCCCTAGCCCCACCCACCATAGGGAAATTTAGAAACCCCCGCACAGCGAACTGGGAACTTTTTGAAGAGATCATGGGTAGAACACTACCTGTGGTCCCTCCAAGAGGTCCCAATTCGGCAGTCTTCAATGATTCCTTAATTGCAACGCTAACAGGAGCTTGCAACTATGCCTTCAACAAATTCTGCAAACTAAGAACATCAAGGGGGAAAAGCAAACCCCCTTGGTGGTCATCGGAAATCGGGCAACTCCGACACAAGTCCCGTAAGCTTTTTAACCTTGCCAGAAGTAAAAATGACGAAAATTCATGGAATGCATATAAAGCAAGCCTGTCGAATTACAAGAAGGCGATAAGACAAGCCAAACGCTCCTCATGGCAGCTCTTCTGCTCAGAAATTGAAAGCACCACGGATGCCGCAAGGCTTAGGAAGGTGCTATCTAAAGGTCCATCGACTCTTGGATACCTACAAGAACCCAATGGGAAATGGACGATTTCGAGTGAGGAGTCGCTGAAATTACTCACTCACACTCACTTTCCGGGTTGCTCTACCACCAAGTCAGTGGAGATGAACCCTGTGCCTGACGGGACTAGCGTTCCAGCACATCTTTTCACCTTAGATTAGGTTAAATGGGCCATTAATTCTTTTAAGCCCTTCAAATCGCCCGGACCAGACAATGTAGTCCCAGCACAACTGCAACACGGGGGAGATTCTGTCGCACGATGGTTGTCAGACATCTTCATCAGAATTGTAGCCATAGGGATTATCCCAGAAGCGTGGCTTACATCTAAAGAAGTATACATTCCCAAGGCAGGTAAGGCTACTCATACTCTTCCCAATGACTTCAGGCCCATAAGTCTCTCATCGTTTCTCCTCAAAACGATGGAAAGACTAATTGGCCTACAACTTAGGAGCACTATTCCCCAATCTCAAATGTCAGGCTCACAACATGCCTACAAAAAAGGTAGTTCCTTGACATAGAAGGGGCTTTTAATAATGTCACACCCAAGACAATTACGGATGCTCTGAATAAACTTAGAGTGAATCCAAGGCTAATCAGCCTCGTTGAACAAATGCTTAAATGCAGAGTTGTTCGAGCCTCTTTAGGTAATTCTAGTATCGAAAGATACGTAAACAGAGGTACGCCCCAAGGCGGTGTTCTCTCCCCCTTCCTCTGGAATGTCGCCATAAACAGCCTTCTATGCTCCTTGGAGGGTGGCGGTTGCAACATAACTGCGTATGCTGACGACGTGGCAGTTGCATTCTCCGGTAAATACCCACAAACACTTTGCGAGCGCATGACCGACGCTCTACACAAGCTCTCGAATTGGGCCAAGGCCAGTGGGCTAGGAGTTAATCCGGATAAGACAAAGCTCATGCTTTTCACTAGGAGGTATAAAATTCCCCCGTTAATAAACCCCAAACTCAATGGTGTTACTTTACCCTTCAGCGACTCAGCCAGATATCTTGGGTTAAGCCTCGATAGTAAACTGGACTGGAATCTGAATGCGGAAGATCGTAGGAAAAAGGCCACGGTCGCCCTATATACATGCAGGAAAGCCATTGGGCTTAAATGGGGTATGGCTCCAAATATTGTCCATTGGCTATACACTGCCATTGTAAGACCAATCCTTCTTTATGGAGTCTCAATTTGGTGGCCTTAACTAAACAAGAAATCCACCCTAAAAAAGTTGACCAGGGTTCAACGTACCGCTGAGATTACCATCAGTGGAGCACTATGCTCGACACCAACTGAAGCACTAGATGCCATTTTAAATCTCCCGCCTCTAGATAAGGTGGGAATACAATCAGCAGTCATAGCCGCTCTACGTATGAGAGAAGCGAAGAAATGGAATGACCTAGACTTCGGTCATTCAAAGATTCTAAATGACTTCTCTTCCCTTATTCCTGTTAACACGGACTACTGTACGCCACAGGAGCACTTCACTACAAAATTCAAAACCCACATTCCAACCAGAGATGAGTGGAATGTCGGTGTACCGGGCCCTCCTGGCTCAACTAAGATTTTCACGGACGGTTCCAAATTAGACGACCGCGTGGGCGGAGGCGTCTACATTGAAGAATTCAACGTTAGAATATCGTTTCGACTCCCAGATTACTGCAGCGTTTTCCAAGCTGAAGTTACGGCAATCCAAGAGGCTCTTACAATAATAAAAACCTTACCAGTATGTAATAGGAACATCTGTATTTACTCAGATAGCCAGGCGGCTATAAAATCGCTCGCCTCTCTTACTTCATGCATGAAGTCAGTGAACAACTGTCGTTCGTCTCTGGGGGAGATGGCAGAACAGTTTTCGATACACCTCATCTGGGTCCCGGGACATAGGGACTTTGAGGGAAACTGTATTGCGGATGAACTGGCAAGACAAGGAACTACCAGCATCCTCCTTCGGGATAAGGAGCGTCTGGGTATTCCTATGGCCAGCTGCAAATTTAGCATAAAGACCCAATTCGCTCATATTACAAACCAAACATGGAACCAAATAACCAACACGTGCAGGTTTTCACGTCAAACATGGCCAGTGTACAATAGTAAAAGAACTAAAGAACTTTGCTGGTTAAATAGAGCTCATTGCTCGAAAGTTATCCGAGCGATCACCGGACACTGGCTAGTGGGGACTCACGCGTCAAGGCTCAACGCTCCTCACCACGATTTCTGCAGAAGTTGTGGCGATGAGGAAGAGCTAGAGACGGTAGAGCACCTTTTCTGTCACTGTCCGGGACTGTGTAGGACAAGATTCCGCTTTCTCAAGTCTTATTTTCTACATGACCTTTCCCAGCTCTCAGAACAGAGTCCAAAATGCCTCTCAAGGTTCATTCAGGCCACCGGATGGCTGTAAATGGAGACATCTAAAAGACCTACTAGTGGGGAAGGGTGGATGAAAGTCCATCACTGCGGTATCACAACGGGCCAAATTGCTGGCCTAAGTGAGCTGAGACGTGTCTCAGCTACTGCTCTAACTTAACCTAACCTACAAAAAGAGTATTTCAAAGTGTTTAACAGAAACGTTTTATTCATGACATTGTAAAAAGAGATCCTTTTAAAATTACATCTTAAAAAATCAAAAACTGTCCATTCAACAATTAACTAATTAACAATTAATTAATTAATTAATTTAGGCGGTCTTGGGAAACAAAGCGAAAAAAAAATAGCACACTTAAAATAGATGCTTATGATTTAGTTTTCAAGAAAAAGTCCATTGTAATAAGGAAAAATGTGACACGTTATTTAATAGTGGGCTTAAGAATCTAAAACCATAATTAGACTATCATTAAATAACGAATTTATTTAAATTTACATCTTATTTAGTTGACTTCATAACGTACTACATATTTCATGTGCGGTTTCAATTTTGTCTTATCAGCAGTCTTCACATCAGCGCAGCGAATCTGGTTATCCTTGCCAGCATACACTTTTACAATTCGAACCTTTTTCCAAGCACTACGAGGCAGCATGGAATCCATAACAATAACTAAATCGTTTTCTTTAAGTGGCTTAGCTGCATCATGCCACTTTGGTCGACGAACTAATTGAGGCAAATATTCCGTTACCCATAGTTTCCGTATCCTTCAATGACTGTGTTATGCTCCATTGCTTCCGCAGGCAAACTCTCATCTCTGGTGGGTGTGTAGTCTGTGTAGAGTTGGCACAACCAATCAAGAAATGGTTTGGCGTTAACGGCTCGTCTTCTTCATGTGATAGCGGCAATTCAGTAAGCGGTCTTGAATTTAAAATGGCAGCAGTTTCATCAGCAAAACAATCCTCTTGTACTAGGCGTAATGGTGCCCAACAATGGTTTCAACGGCTTCAAGGAACTCCTGACTGTATTCTTGGGCGTTCTTATCTTTAACATAATTAGCACAAAATGGCGAAGAAATTGCTCCAAACATCAACGAAGTCATAGCATAATGTTGTAAGGGTTGAGCAACGTCGCCGCTTCTCCAAACAACTCGCTGGGCAGATTGATCTTCTGGTCGTATTTATACCCTGCACCGTATGGTACAAAGGGTATATTAAGTTTGTGCAAGCCGAAAATGTATGTAACATATAGAAGGAAACGTCGGAGACCCCCCAAAGTTACCTAAAGTATGATCAGCGTGACTAGAGAAGTCGATATACCCATGTCCGTCTGTCTGTCTGTCCGTATGAACGCCTAGATCTCAGAGATGGTAAGAGCTAGAGCAACCAAATTTTCAGATTAAATGCTTTATAATGTCAGGGGAAGCCAGTTCATTTTATTTTTTCGATATCGGGTTATGTTATATAGCTCCCATAACATAGACAACATAACATAACATGTTTTAGAGCAGTGTTCCGAAAAGCATGTGCCGCGGAACACTGGTGTGCCGTGGGTCATCGGTTGGTGTGCCGCGGAAAAGCAGATAAAAAAATGTGGTACAGTCGAGGACAGTGGAATACCCTGTACCTTTTGTATCGGAAAAATTTTTCTTGCATATTCCTTCTAAGAACTTTCAAATTGGAATTTATTTTTTTTTGGTGAAATTCGATATTTATACCTATAAGCTCCCTAAATTTTTACCGATTTTGATGAAACTCAAAAGTTACGTCAAAGAAGTTATTTAAAGTATATGAGGAAAGTTTCAAGTTGGTATGTTGAGGGGTGTGGGAGAAAACACGGTAAAACGATTGCGGGTGGTGGGGGGACCGCATCGATAAATTTTGGATGTGGATTTGTTCATTAGAGCCGCATGAAGCACCTTACCAAAAATTGTGATTGTTGGTCACTTGTTACCATAATTACGTATAGTCAAATTTTGATGCAGTTTATCGGCAAGGGGAGGTGAAAGTTTTACATTTTTGACTATAACTTTTGTTGCCTTAGTCTTCTTTTCTTCATTTTTGACACACAGATGCATGTAACCACAGCGCATCGCTGTGTTAAATTTCAAATAAATATATTAAACGGTGTGGCTAAAAACCGCGAAAATCTACTGCGAAGGAACGGGGGAACAAACTTCATCTTCTGAGGAAATATGCGCACCAGCTAGTAAAGTTTCCTATATCTAGCTTTTATAGTCTCCGAAATTTAGGCGTTCATACAGACGGACAGACGGGCAGACGAACATGGCTCAATCGCTACCCGAGGTTATGATAAGCATTTTGGTATAAAGGACTTGGGGTCTGCCACGCCTCCTTCTGTCCGTTACATACATTGCACAAATCTAGTATACCCTTTGTACCTATAGGTACAGGGTATAAACATACATTTTGACGGCAACATTTTCTGTTTTGGGGGGTCAAAAAGTGAAAAATTTGGGTCACGTAATTTGGGCTCCTAACATCTGGTACGTTTATTCCATTTGGTTCATACACGCACACAACAGCAAATGCTGATGTTGACACTCGTTTACTTATGTACAAGGTGGCGCAAAAGAAGTCATCCGATGTTGTTTGGCTCTTATTTTTTTTCCAAATGAAATTCCAAAATTGACCAAAAATGACCAAAATTCGTTGCAGGGACCGCCGGCTGAGGCCCAATTGCGTGGCACGTCGTCTGGTCGATGTTTCGGGGCTCACTTCGACGTCCTCGGCTACAGCGGCGATATTTTCGGCAGAACGGGCGCTCCGGGGCCGGCCACTCTTGGCAACGTCTCGTGTGGTCCCATACTCTTCAAGATTAGTGGCTAAACGGCGCAGTGGTTGCGTAGTTGGTGTCGGACGGCCGGGAAATCGGCGACGGAATTCGCGCTGCGCCAACACCACAGACGAATTGTTACGCAAAAAAAATAGACACAATTATTCCGCGTTCTTGGGGAGTGTATCGCTCCATGGCTTATTCACTTGTATTCTGTATCTGTCTAGTCCACAAATGTCAAAACAGATTTGATATTGGCGGCCATTTACAAAAATGAGAGCATCTTCCAATAGGGTGATTTCTTTTGCGCCACCTTGTACTTATATATGCCCTGCGACAACGAGACTGAAAATTGTGGCCCCTGCCAGTGAAAGACGCGACCGCATTATTCTTATAAATTCGCCAGTAACTAGCCGCAAATTTGTGATTGTGTCGTCGCGAGGGTAATATACTTTTTAATAACAAATAAATAGCCCATAATACGTTTATATAATGGATAAATTCGTTAAACGTACCGCAAGTTTGTTAAGTGAAACTAATGATTTCCAAGAAGAAGCAGAGTCACCTAAGAAAAAACCTAAGCTACCTGTTTATCGAAAATATGATGAGAGCTATATAAGTTATTTCTTTACATATTGCGGAGACCAATCAGGTCCAATTCCAAAATGTTTTGTTTGTGAAGAAACTTTGGGCAATCATTCGATGGTGCCCAGTAAACTTTTACGACATTTAACTACTGAACACCCATCGATAGCTAAAAAAGACAAATTGTTTTTTCAACGTTTGAAAGACAAGTCTGAGAAACAGTTAACTCTCATGAGTTCGTCTTTCAAAACATCAGACAAAGCTCAAAAAGCAATCTACGTGATCGCTAATATGCTAGTTAAATCCAAGAAGCCTCATTCTCTCGCTGAAACTTTAATTATACCCGTCTGCAAAGAAGTTGTCAAGATTATGATGAGCCAAGAAGCCGCTAAGGAAATCGAAAAAATACCAGCGTCATTGAATCAACGTTAATTGAAAAATTAGCCCTGTAACCAGGGCTTCTGACAAAAAACCTAATATTAAAAATGTACATTGTTTTTTTTTTTACACAGGGAAGCACTGATGGCGAAGTCTCTGCCTGATGAATTGTTGTCTGTCCTACAAGAGGTTGTTAAAAATGTCAATTATATCAAGTCGCGACCGCTGAAATCTCGTCTGTTTAATGCAGTGTGTCAGGAAATGGGAGCACATCATCAGCCACTTCTGTACATACAAAAGCACGATGGCTTTCTCGCGGAAAAGTGCTATCTCGGATTTACCAGCTAAAAAATGAGTTCCAGACGTTTTTAGAGGCCCAGGGTTCAGATTTTGCTTCTGTGTTTAAAAAACAGGAATGGTTAGCAAAACTTGCATATCTGGCGGACATATTTGCTCATTTAAATGAACTCAACAAAAAAATGCAAGGCAGGAATTTTAATATTTAAACGTCTTCGGACAAAATTGAAAGCTTTCGAGCTAAGTTGGTGTTATGGATCAGCCACGCTGTCAAAGGTAGTAATGATGAGTAGTGGCTGCCGATTCAGAACACTTACCGACAAACGAGCAGGAAGAATTCATGGATTTAAAAACTGTTCGGACATTAAAACTAAAATATTCCGAAGTAGAGCTAGCACATTTTTGGCTGCATATAAAAAATGATTATCCACTGCTTTCAAAGCGTGCTGTTGCAATTCTATTACCATTTGCCATTACCTACTCACTACTATTAAATCGGAAAAAAGAGAATGCCTGAGGATGATCAATGAAGAGATGAGAGCAGCCTTATCAACGATCGCTCCAAATGTTGATCGCCTGTGCTCATTTAAACAGGCTCACATTTCTCACTAAAAATCTTTTCATTGATTTTCGAAATAAACAATAATTAAAAATGCATTGCTTTTGAATAGGTAATTCACGAGTTTTTTATAGTTCCCAAGCACTGTACCAAAGTTGATCGAAATCGGTTGACTATATCATATATAGCTCCCATGGGGCCGATCGGTCAAAAAAACGTTTTTTGAACAAAATTCGTGGTGTTTCGTTTGATATCGTAACAAAATTTGGTGTTTGACAGTTTTTTAGGGCTACAAAGCACTGTACCAAATTTGATCAAAATCGGTTGACTATATCATGTAGATCCCATAGGACCGATCGGTCAAAAAAGTGTTTTTTTGAACAAAATTCGTTGTGTTTCGTGTGTTTTTGAAGATACCGTGACCAAATTTGGTGTTCGAAACTTTTTTATAGTTTCCAAACACTGTACAATTTTATAAAAATCGGATGACTATATCATATAGCTCCCATAGGACCAATCGGTCAAAAAAGCCTTTTTTGCACAAAATCCGTTGAGTTTCGGTTGTTTATGAAGATTTCGTACCCAAATTTGGCAATCAATTGTCTTTTAGAGTGCTTAAGCAATATATTGGACTTAATTGCAATTAGTGGTACAGGGTATCCCAAAGTCGTCCGCGTCCGACTTTAACGTACGCCATCTTTTTATTTGGTCTGGTCCTTTTAGTAATGCTGAATTAAGAGATATTCCTTCAACTGTTGCGGCAGCATCAAAAACGATATGTAGTTTGTCAGGCTTATTGACTTTGTCTGGCGAAAGTTTCCTAGCATACCTTTTCTGCAAATATTTCTCCATTTCAATCTTATATCTCTTGCCGAACTCTGAATCTTTGCGCATAATATTTATTTTATTTATTTATTTATTTTTAATTATTATTATAAAAATTGAAAATTGAGAGTTATTTCGCGATTTTTAATAAAAAATTGATATTTAATTATTATTGCATGATTTTTATTTTTATGTGAAAAATTAGAGTTAAAATTGAATTTTTCGATATAAATTAAAAATAAGAATGTATCTTTTTTTCGTAAGGTCCTTTCAATAAAATTATATATTGCAGCATGCACTTTCATATAAACCACTTTTTTGGCTTTGATTTTTTTTATCCCCATAACACTTATTTGCGGTACCTGTCTAAAGTATAGGAGCTAGGCAATTAAAACTGTATTTGTTTAATAAGTCCGCTATTCACAACATATCCCGAAAATTTTGTTGATCTAGCATAATCCAAACCCAAGTAACAAGGGTTCAAAAAAACGACGAAGCGGCAGTATGTGCAAGAAAATAAATAACAAACTAGCCCAGTATAATCTGGAACTCCCAAGAAGAGATTGCAGGCTCATAGTGGGCATACTCGCTGCCAGACAGCAGTTCACGCTAAGAAGCAAAGCATTACCAACAACGACGAATACAGGAAATGTAGAGAGACAGATGTCAAAGAGACTCTCACTCACTGGAAGAGGCAGCCGACAGGGCACCTCAAAAGCTTCTAGCGTTTGCCAAGCACACGCGCATACTTGACGACTTACGTGCATTGTACACCAGCCGCACCTTCCGGTACCACTAAGGACTCTTTAGTGTATGTGTGACTCCCCCAGGGGTCTACCGGTACAACCTAACCTAACCTAACCTTGTCGGAGTTTTCTATTATTGTAATACAAAATCTTGATACTTCAACATTATTTTCTACTTTTTAGTTCGGTTTGCTATTAAAGCGTATTTTTTTAGTTTTTTTAAACTATAATTTTTCTTAGTTACATTTTTTTATTGTTTATAAAAGGTCATCAATCTTGAAGGTTTTTTTCAATAGGGTTTTTTGATTATTTTTTTTTCAAAAATTCGCGTTCTGTAAAGACTTTTTTTTCGAGCGCTTAGGCCATTTTATGGAACCAATTCGGTGAACAATAAATTTCACGCTCCGGACCGGTGAATTGGATTTGCATTTTAGCTTAAATTTTGACTGGCCAAACAATGTGGAATGTCAAATATTGCTGCTACCTAATTTTTAGAAATCTTATTTTCTGTTTTTTGCAACTCGAATTTAATGAAATTCGAAATTTAGGAAACCAAAGTCGTCTACTATGCGGAAATGCTAATGCGGCATCGATTTTTGGTTTTTTATGCGAACATTTTTTATAAAAATTTGACTTACTTAAATAGTTTTTTATGGTCCCCATCGGATTTGGTGACTCTGAAAGCGTCGGATGGTCAAAAATTTTCGACGTGTTACCACTGGTTTAGTATTCTTTTTGATATGCTGCCAATTTTTTGTCCGTTGATTTGTCAAAAAAGTTTTTTACATACAAAAGTGTACTATTGTTATATCGAAAAAACCATCGATAGTATCCGTAAAATGAAACTATCGATACTATCGATAGTGCCATCGATTGTATCCCACCTCTACTATTTAGTACTATGTGAGTAGAAGTGAATGTAGCTATGTAGACCTCTATGGTGTACCTGTTGAAATTGCTGCACTAAAGCTGCTCGTTTTGGGTGCATCAATTTAAAAGTTTGTTTTTAAACGAGTTGAACGCAAAACAAATAACAAGTAGTCAAAACAAACAATTTTTGTACAAACACAATATGTAATTATGCATTTTTATTATAAATGTCGATGTTTAACAATATGTTGCATGAAATTTATATTCATATTTAAAGACATCTTCCGTACATACAATAGTAATCACTTAAAGTTCACACATAAATATATTCACTTGGCTACTAATTAAAATGTAGCTTATTTTATTTGAATTTTGCGTTTTTTCTTCAACCACATTCTGTGCAATTAGCACAAAAACTTAAAAGTTCCTGTAGAAGCATGTCATGTCATGTCATTTAAAAACACACACACGCTAACACTGATATATTCGTACAAAACAAAATGGTGGTTGTATTTTATGGTTGGTTGGTTGCTCTAGCTCTTACCATCTCTGAGATCTAGGCGTTCATACAGACAGACAGACAGACAGACAGAGAGACGGACAGACGGACATGGGTATATCGACTTCTCTAGTCACCCCGATCATACTTTGGGTAACTTTGGGGGGACTCCGACGTCTCTTTCTGTATGTTACATACATTTTCGGCTTGCACAAACTTAATATACCCTTTGTACCATACGGTACAGGGTATAAAGATGGCGTACGTTAAAGTCGGGCGCGGATGACTTTGGGATACCCTGTGTACCACTGCCTGCAATAAAATCCGGTAAATTGCTTAAGAACACGAAAAGAAATTTGATTACCAAATTAGATTACGATACCTTCATAAGCAACCAAAAACAGACGAATTTTGAACCAAAAATGTTTTTTTGACCGATCGTTCCTATGGGAGCTATATGATATAGTCAACCGATTTTGATTAAATTTGGTACAGTGTTGAAGATCTGTAAAAAACTTACGATTACCAAATTTGGTTACAATATCATTACAAACAAACGAAACACAACGAATTTTGTACAAAAAACGTTTTTTGAACGATTGGTCCTATGGGAGCTATATGATATAGTCAACCGATTTTGATAAAACTTGGTACAGTGATTGGGAACTCTAAAAACCTTTTGAGTACCAAATTTGGTTATGATATCTTCATAAACAAACGAATTATTTATCTAAAACTTTTGGGGTTTTTCGAGGTCCTCTGAAACACGCCTATGGGAGCTATATAATATATCCCCGATATCCAAAATATAAAGTAAACTTGCATCCCCTGACATAATAACGCATCTAATCTGAAAATTTGGTTGCTCTAGCTATTACCATCTCTGAGATCTAGGCGTTCATACAGACAGACGGACATACAGACAGACAGACAGACAGACGGACATGGGTATATCGACTTCTCTAGTCACCCCGATCATACTTTGGGTAACTTTGGGGGGTCTCCGACGCACAGTGGCACGGAAGCCGAAAAAGCGTTGCAAAAATCATATTTTCTAAACCAATTGAGACATTTTAATGAATTAAATTGTACTTGAAAGAAAAATTTTCAGGCTTTAAAATAAGTACTCATACATGGTGATATAATATCCGAGAGCTGCGCAATATGTTGCGGAAGTTGGATTTTGTTGCCTGTGCAACATTTCCCATTGAAAATATGTAAGTACATATTTTTTCATTTATAAAGAAATTTTGATGATATGTTTTTTTGTTCATAATTTTATATTTCAGTAAATAAATTTAATTTAACAATGCTTTTTTATTATAATATGTTACATAATGTGTCTTATCAGTATTTTTTTTTTAAATAAACATCCACATTTACATTTCAAGGAATATCTAAAAGACTTCACATTTCTTTTGAATAACTACTTGTAAATTCTGTATTGGATTTCACTTGTCTAAGGGATGCAACTAGTGGATCTGAAGAGGAAGCTAAGTCCTTTTAGCCAGTTTTCGTGTTTCTCAATAAAATTTTCTCGGCAGCGATGGGATGCCACTTTTTTTTTATTTGGGCGTAAATTAGATTAAGTTTGCCTTTTAAGGTGTCAAACTTCCCTATATTTCCTTCCTCAACGTTAAGTTCTTTTCTGATGGCCGAAACGAATTCATTCGCGCTTTTGGAGTTTCTGAACAACTCAAATAGTTTAAACATTAAAGTTTTCCAAAGACATCGTTACACATATAAAATCAATGGTTACGAATTATATTTAAAGATACTTTCACTGCAATATGTGTTATTGTAATGCCAAAACAAGAGTATGATATTTTAGAAGTATTCAGGGAAATATATACTAAGTTTAAGCCCTATATCCACAAAACGCATAACAGGTAAAAATGTATTTACATTAACTGTTTTAGAAAAACCTGTAAATACCAAAAAAATATTGGCATGATTAATCCTTCTTTTTTCAAATGTCACAGGTATGCTTTATTTTATTGTAAGTAAAAATATAAGCAAACAACTCTAAATTTAGTGGCTGCATCTACTGCATGTTCTTCTTCTTATACCTGCGTCAGCATATTTTGGAGTTGGGTTTCTGGGCTTTTACTGGCCTTACAGCCAAATATGCAAATTCAGGCAGACAATTTTTATAGAGCAGGTAAATAAATAAATAACAAAAGCATTTATGTTAAAACAAAAATTGTAGTGCTATGTATTTTTTTTTCTGTTCTTCCGAAGTTGAAAAAGTGGTCCAAATATAGTGGTTCAGGTAAACGGAAGTATTGAAAAAACCAGAAAAGATGCGATGTCATTTTTTCTCTTTTATGTTCAAATTTCATATACCTTTTTATAGAAATCAAGAAAATAGCAATTGGTTGCATAGTTTTTTTACAAAACAATCATAAACTTCATAACTCATAACTTTTATTCCAAAAATTTCGATTTTTTTTATAGTTGGAAATATACTCAACTTTGACCGGCTGTGGCAACTAAACTATTCATCCGAATTGAATAAAATTTTTATTTTCTTGATCCTTGGAAAATTCTAAATCAGATGCATGTATTGACTTTTCAAAATGTTTTCATCAAAATTCTGATTTTTGCAACGCTTTTGCGGCTGCCGTGCCACTGTGTGACGTCTCCTTCTGAATGTTACATACATTTTCGGCTTGCACAAACTTAATATACCCTTAGTACCATACGGTACAGGGTATAAAAATTGCAGTGTAACTCTTATTTACAATTTTTTAAATAAAAATTGTCCAATAATTTTTATTTTTAATTATTATTATAAAAATTGAAAATTGAGAGTTATTTCGCGATTTTTAATAAAAAATTGATATTTAATTATTATTGCATGATTTTTATTTTTATGTGAAAAATTAGAGTTAAAATTGAATTTTTCGATATAAATTAAAAATAAGAATGTATCTTTTTTTCGTAAGGTCCTTTCAATAAAATTATATATTGCAGCATGCACTTTCATATAAACCACTTTTTTGGCTTTGATTTTTTTTATCCCCATAACACTTATTTGCGGTACCTGTCTAAAGTATAGGAGCTAGGCAATTAAAACTGTATTTGTTTAATAAGTCCGCTATTGACAACATATCCCGAAAATTTTGTTGATCTAGCATAATCCAAACCCAAGTTACAAGGGTTCAAAAAAACGACGAAGCGGCAGTATGTGCAAGAAAATAAATAACAAACTAGCCCAGTATAATCTGGAACTCCCAAGAAGAGATTGCAGGCTCATAGTGGGCATACTCGCTGCCAGACAGCAGTTCACGCTAAGAAGCAAAGCATTACCAACAACGACGAATACAGGAAATGTAGAGAGACAGATGTCAAAGAGACTCTCACTCACTGGAAGAGGCAGCCGACAGGGCACCTCAAAAGCTTCTAGCGTTTGCCAAGCACACGCGCATACTTGACGACTTACGTGCATTGTACACCAGCCGCACCTTCCGGTACCACTAAGGACTCTTTAGTGTATGTGTGACTCCCCCAGGGGTCTACCGGTACAACCTAACCTAACCTAACCTTGTCGGAGTTTTCTATTATTGTAATACAAAATCTTGATACTTCAACATTATTTTCTACTTTTTAGTTCGGTTTGCTATTAAAGCGTATTTTTTTAGTTTTTTTAAACTATAATTTTTCTTAGTTACATTTTTTTATTGTTTATTAAAGGTCATCAATCTTGAGGTTTTTTGATTATTTTTTTACAAAAATTCGCGTTCTGTAAAGACTTTTTTTTCGAGCGCTTAGGCCATTTTATGGAACCAATTCGGTGAACAATAAATTTCACGCTCCGGACCGGTGAATTGGCCGCCGAGATCGTGTGCGCCCAACATTTGAAAGGGATACATATCTTTAAAAAGTGAATGGCAAGAACGTTTTTTTTTTTTTGTGTTTTTTGCATTTAAAAAAAAATACATCAAGATTGATGACCCTTTATTAAATTACAAAAGCTCAATGGATTTGCATTTTAGCTTAAATTTTGGCTGGCCAAACAATGTGGAATGTCAAATATTGCTGCTACCTAATTTTTAGAAATCTTATTTTCTGTTTTTTGCAACTCGAATTTAATGAAATTCGAAATTTAGGAAACCAAAGTCGTCTACTATGCGGAAATGCTAATGCGGCATCGATTTTTGGTTTTTTATGCGAACATTTTTTATAAAAATTTGACTTAGGTTAGGTTAGGTTAGAGCAGTAGCTGAGACACGTCTCAGCTCACTTAGGCCAGCAATTTGGCCCGTTGTGATACCGCAGTGATGGACTTTCATCCACCCTTCCCCACTAGTAGGTCTTTTAGATGTCTCCATTTACAGCCATCCGGTGGCCTGAATGAACCTTGAGAGGCATTTTGGACTCTGTTCTGAGAGCTGGGAAAGGTCATGTAGAAAATAAGACTTGAGAAAGCGGAATCTTGTCCTACACAGTCCCGGACAGTGACAGAAAAGGTGCTCTACCGTCTCTAGCTCTTCCTCATCGCCACAACTTCTGCAGAAATCGTGGTGAGGAGCGTTGAGCCTTGACGCGTGAGTCCCCACTAGCCAGTGTCCGGTGATCGCTCGGATAACTTTCGAGCAATGAGCTCTATTTAACCAGCAAAGTTCTTTAGTTCTTTTACTATTGTACACTGGCCATGTTTGACGTGAAATCCTGCACGTGTTGGTTATTTGGTTCCATGTTTGGTTTGTAATATGAGCGAATTGGGTCTTTATGCTTAATTTGCAGCTGGCCATAGGAATACCCAGACGCTCCTTATCCCGAAGGAGGATGCTGGTAGTTCCTTGTCTTGCCAGTTCATCCGCAATACAGTTTCCCTCAAAGTCCCTATGTCCCGGGACCCAGATGAGGTGTATCGAAAACTGTTCTGCCATCTCCCCCAGAGACGAACGACAGTTGTTCACTGACTTCATGCATGAAGTAAGAGAGGCGAGCGATTTTATAGCCGCCTGGCTATCTGAGTAAATACAGATGTTCCTATTACATACTGGTAAGGTTTTTATTATTGTAAGAGCCTCTTGGATTGCCGTAACTTCAGCTTGGAAAACGCTGCAGTAATCTGGGAGTCGAAACGATATTCTAACGTTGAATTCTTCAATGTAGACGCCTCCGCCCACGCGGTCGTCTAATTTGGAACCGTCCGTGAAAATCTTAGTTGAGCCAGGAGGGCCCGGTACACCGACATTCCACTCATCTCTGGTTGGAATGTGGGTTTTGAATTTTGTAGTGAAGTGCTCCTGTGGCGTACAGTAGTCCGTGTTAACAGGAATAAGGGAAGAGAAGTCATTTAGAATCTTTGAATGACCGAAGTCTAGGTCATTCCATTTCTTCGCTTCTCTCATACGTAGAGCGGCTATGACTGCTGATTGTATTCCCACCTTATCTAGAGGCGGGAGATTTAAAATGGCATCTAGTGCTTCAGTTGGTGTCGAGCATAGTGCTCCACTGATGGTAATCTCAGCGGTACGTTGAACCCTGGTCAACTTTTTTAGGGTGGATTTCTTGTTTAGTTAAGGCCACCAAATTGAGACTCCATAAAGAAGGATTGGTCTTACAATGGCAGTGTATAGCCAATGGACAATATTTGGAGCCATACCCCATTTAAGCCCAATGGCTTTCCTGCATGTATATAGGGCGACCGTGGCCTTTTTCCTACGATCTTCCGCATTCAGATTCCAGTCCAGTTTACTATCGAGGCTTAACCCAAGATATCTGGCTGAGTCGCTGAAGGGTAAAGTAACACCATTGAGTTTGGGGTTTATTAACGGGGGAATTTTATACCTCCTAGTGAAAAGCATGAGCTTTGTCTTATCCGGATTAACTCCTAGCCCACTGGCCTTGGCCCAATTCGAGAGCTTGTGTAGAGCGTCGGTCATGCGCTCGCAAAGTGTTTGTGGGTATTTACCGGAGAATGCAACTGCCACGTCGTCAGCATACGCAGTTATGTTGCAACCGCCACCCTCCAAGGAGCATAGAAGGCTGTTTATGGCGACATTCCAGAGGAAGGGGGAGAGAACACCGCCTTGGGGCGTACCTCTGTTTACGTATCTTTCGGTACTAGAATTACCTAAAGAGGCTCGAACAACTCTGCATTTAAGCATTTGTTCAACGAGGCTGATTAGCCTTGGATTCACTCTAAGTTTATTCAGAGCATCCGTAATTGTCTTGGGTGTGACATTATTAAAAGCCCCTTCTATGTCAAGGAACTACCTTTTTTGTAGGCATGTTGTGAGCCTGACATTTGAGATTGGGGAATAGTGCTCCTAAGTTGTAGGCCAATTAGTCTTTCCATCGTTTTGAGGAGAAACGATGAGAGACTTATGGGCCTGAAGTCATTGGGAAGAGTATGAGTAGCCTTACCTGCCTTGGGAATGTATACTTCTTTAGATGTAAGCCACGCTTCTGGGATAATCCCTATGGCTACAATTCTGATGAAGATGTCTGACAACCATCGTGCGACAGAATCTCCCCCGTGTTGCAGTTGTGCTGGGACTACATTGTCTGGTCCGGGCGATTTGAAGGGCTTAAAAGAATTTATGGCCCATTTAACCTTATCTAAGGTGAAAAGATGTGCTGGAACGCTAGTCCCGTCAGGCACAGGGTTCATCTCCACTGACTTGGTGGTAGAGCAACCCGGAAAGTGAGTGTGAGTGAGTAATTTCAGCGACTCCTCACTCGAAATCGTCCATTTCCCATTGGGTTCTTGTAGGTATCCAAGAGTCGATGGACCTTTAGATAGCACCTTCCTAAGCCTTGCGGCATCCGTGGTGCTTTCAATTTCTGAGCAGAAGAGCTGCCATGAGGAGCGTTTGGCTTGTCTTATCGCCTTCTTGTAATTCGACAGGCTTGCTTTATATGCATTCCATGAATTTTCGTCATTTTTACTTCTGGCAAGGTTAAAAAGCTTACGGGACTTGTGTCGGAGTTGCCCGATTTCCGATGACCACCAAGGGGGTTTGCTTTTCCCCCTTGATGTTCTTAGTTTGCAGGATTTGTTGAAGGCATAGTTGCAAGCTCCTGTTAGCGTTGCAATTAAGGAATCATTGAAGACTGCCGAATTGGGACCTCTTGGAGGGACCACAGGTAGTGTTCTACCCATGATCTCTTCAAAAAGTTCCCAGTTCGCTGTGCGGGGGTTTCTAAATTTCCCTATGGTGGGTGGGGCTAGGGATATCGTCGTCTCAATATACCGATGATCCGAAAAGGAGTGGTCGCTAAGTACCCTCCAATTTTGGACCTTATGGTGCAGAGAGTTTGATACCAAGGTAAGATCTAGGACTTCTTTCCTATTTCTGATTATGAAGGTAGGGTCGTTACCCCTATTACATAAAAGCAAATTTGTGGACAAGATGTAATCTAGAAGTGACTCACCCCGTGTGTTGATGTCAGTGCTACCCCACTGAGTGTGGTGTGCGTTGGCATCGCACCCTATGATTAGGTCGATTTTCTCTTCCTCACTGTCCTTCACAAGGTGGCGTGTAACTTGCGGAGGTGGACCGCTCTGGTCATGCGCCATGTAGCACGAGCTAATTCTTATGTTGCTGGATTTTAATTCCAGGCTCACTGCGGTGTTGTCTTCATCGCTGTAATTGGGGAGCAAAAATACATGCAGATGCTTTTTTGCAAGATTGCAGGTGCGAGTTTTACCTGAGTTTTGAGCCGCTATGAGCTTATAGTCTTTAGTCCTCAATCCAGAAATCTGACCTTTGCTGAGCCAGGGTTCCTGGATGAGAACAATGTCGGCTTCGCCTTGGCTGAGGCGAAGCATAAGTGCAGCCGAAGCTGAAATGGAGTGATGGAGGTTAATTTGGAGGAGTCTTATCGACATCCCTCGAATTAACCTCCACCACTGTAATATTTGCTTCCTCCTCGTCCGTGTCCCCGAGGATGGAATCGCTTTCCCGTCGGCCAAGCTTGGAGAGCTCCGTGGCTAGCTCCGACGTCTCCGAGGCATACCCCTCCAGTATGTCCTCCTCCTCGCTCATCTCCTCTGGGATGATTGGCTCCGGGTCTTCCAGCTGTGGTTCGGGTGCGGTTTGCTTACCACCCGTAGTGTCAGTACGGTACACCCGAATCACAGCCTTCTTGTACCCGTACCTCACGGTACCGTCTACCTTAGCCAAAGCGTCCGCTGACTCCTTGTTAACGATCAGCATCACCTGCCGTTATGTGCCGACCACTTCTTCGACTTTGGCTATCCGCCAATCGTCTGTTTTAAGGTGTGGGTTGCACACCTGAAACAGTTTCAGGATTTTGTCCGGATCGTCTGGCTTTGCAGAAACCCATGCTCGGGCTCTTGGCCTGACGGGGACATCCTCCCAATCCACTGCTATGAGCTTTGCACCCGGGTACACCTCTCCGAGGGCAGCAATCGCTCTTTTGTAAGCCTCTGCCGAGCGCTTATCTTCGCAGGCAATGGTCTTGACTGTGCCAAGGTGCCATCCGGCGTCGGTGCAGAGGGGTGGGGGTCCTCCCTCCCTCTCCATGTCCTCCAGGAAGCGATCCTGCAGCTCGTTCTCCACTCTAGCCCACAAGTTACGAGGGACAAGACCATCCTTGTTGCCCTTGTCTAGGACACCAAGGAGGATTTTGTCCTTCGTAACCTCTGCGAAGGAGCGGTTCAGAGGCTGAGGTCGCGTCCTTTTTGGCGGAGGAGCGGTCTCTTCAGCAGACCTTTGTCGCTTTGTCTTGGCTTTTGATTTGCCTAGGGCTGCTGGCTGGAAGCCCGGCAAGACTGTTCTGGCCCACTCGACCAGTCTCTTACCCTCCGGTGATTCCTCCGGAGAAGTAAGGTTTCGTTGGAGGATCTCTCCTGCCCGTCGCCTGTCCTGGTAAGACGGTTTATTTGGTGGTGGCATCTCTGGAGTAGCCGACTCTGGGGAGCAGACAGCCAGCCCAGCCCTGGACGAAGAGGCGAAGTGTGTCTGCTTCATCTTTGCATCCAAGGATGGGCTGGACTGCCTACCTCCAGAATCTAGGGAAGACGGTGGGTTTGCCGTCTTACCCTTGCCGGCACAATCCGAGATGGAAAGGACACCCGAAGGTTCCTTTCTCACCGCGCATATAGCTTCTATAGACGGGAGCTTCGTCCCTTCCGTACTTTGGCGAGTTACGATCTCATTTGTTTGTTTGTTTTGTTTTTTGTTTATTATATCAGAATTCATTTTTGGACCCACGAGTAAGCGGGAAGGGGTGAGTCACCCGCGGCATAGCCCGGGTACCGCGGGAAGCCATTTATTGAAACTGGAGGTCGGCAGGTATCCAGAGTTCGCAAAGTAACGACTGAGACCCCCTCAGCCATTCATCCCTCGGCCTTTGCTGTTCCGCCTTAGATTGGGGTAATTTTATCGAGTTGTCTACTCTCGCCCGAACTACCATTTGTCAGCACCCATGGCAGAGACATGACCTTACCATGGGCCTGCTTCCAGCCGCCCTCGCATGGAGAGTGTAGTCGCACTTCCAGAAGTGCGTCATAATTACGGCGCGTACCACCGAGGTGGTTACACGTGAATCCCCTTATGACACCAACTGGCTGACGGCTAAAAAAAAAAAAAAAAAAAAAAAAAAAAAAAAAAAAAATTTGACTTACTTAAATAGTTTTTTATGGTCCCCATCGGATTTGGTGACTCTGAAAGCGTCGGATGGTCAAAAATTTTCGACGTGTTACCACTGGTTTAGTATTCTTTTTGATATGCTGCCAATTTTTTGTCCGTTGATTTGTCAAAAAAGTTTTTTACATACAAAAGTGTACTATTGTTATATCGAAAAAAACCATCGATAGTATCCGTAAAATGAAACTATCGATACTATCGATAGTGCCATCGATTGTATCCCACCTCTTCTATTTAGTACTATGTGAGTAGAAGTGAATGTAGCTATGTAGACCTCTATGGTGTACCTGTTGAAATTGCTGCACTAAAGCTGCTCGTTTTGGGTGCATCAATTTAAAAGTTTGTTTTTTAACGAGTTGAACGCAAAACAAATAACAAGTAGTCAAAACAAACAATTTTTGTACAAACACAATATGTAATTATGCATTTTTATTATAAATGTCGATGTTTAACAATATGTTGCATGAAATTTATATTCATATTTAAAGACATCTTCCGTACATACAATAGTATTCACTTAAAGTTCACACATAAATATATTCACTTGGCTACTAATTAAAATGTAGCTTATTTTATTTGAATTTTGCGTTTTTTCTTCAACCACATTCTGTGCAATTAGCACAAAAACTTAAAAGTTCCTGTAGAAGCATGTCATGTCATGTCATTTAAAAACACACACACGCTAACACTGATATATTCGTACAAAACAAAATGGTGGTTGTATTTTATGGTTGGTTGGTTGCTCTAGCTCTTACCATCTCTGAGATCTAGGCGTTCATACAGACAGACAGACAGACAGACAGAGAGACGGACAGACGGACATGGGTATATCGACTTCTCTAGTCACCCCGATCATACTTTGGGTAACTTTGGGGGGACTCCGACGTCTCTTTCTGTATGTTACATACATTTTCGGCTTGCACAAACTTAATATACCCTTTGTACCATACGGTACAGGGTATAAAGATGGCGTACGTTAAAGTCGGGCGCGGATGACTTTGGGATACCCTGTGTACCACTGCCTGCAATAAAATCCGGTAAATTGCTTAAGAACACGAAAAGAAATTTGATTACCAAATTAGATTACGATACCTTCATAAGCAACCAAAAACAGACGAATTTTGAACCAAAAATGTTTTTTTGACCGATCGTTCCTATGGGAGCTATATGATATAGTCAACCGATTTTGATTAAATTTGGTACAGTGTTGAAGATCTGTAAAAAACTTACGATTACCAAATTTGGTTACAATATCATTACAAACAAACGAAACACAACGAATTTTGTACAAAAAACGTTTTTTGAACGATTGGTCCTATGGGAGCTATATGATATAGTCAACCGATTTTGATAAAACTTGGTACAGTGATTGGGAACTCTAAAAACCTTTTGAGTACCAAATTTGGTTATGATATCTTCATAAACAAACGAATTATTTATCTAAAACTTTTGGGGTTTTTCGAGGTCCTCTGAAACACGCCTATGGGAGCTATATAATATATCCCCGATATCCAAAATATAAAGTAAACTTGCATCCCCTGACATAATAACGCATCTAATCTGAAAATTTGGTTGCTCTAGCTATTACCATCTCTGAGATCTAGGCGTTCATACAGACAGACGGACATACAGACAGACAGACAGACAGACGGACATGGGTATATCGACTTCTCTAGTCACCCCGATCATACTTTGGGTAACTTTGGGGGGTCTCCGACGCACAGTGGCACGGAAGCCGAAAAAGCGTTGCAAAAATCATATTTTCTAAACCAATTGAGACATTTTAATGAATTAAATTGTACTTGAAAGAAAAATTTTCAGGCTTTAAAATAAGTACTCATACATGGTGATATAATATCCGAGAGCTGCGCAATATGTTGCGGAAGTTGGATTTTGTTGCCTGTGCAACATTTCCCATTGAAAATATGTAAGTACATATTTTTTCATTTATAAAGAAATTTTGATGATATGTTTTTTTGTTCATAATTTTATATTTCAGTAAATAAATTTAATTTAACAATGCTTTTTTATTATAATATGTTACATAATGTGTCTTATCAGTATTTTTTTTTTAAATAAACATCCACATTTACATTTCAAGGAATATCTAAAAGACTTCACATTTCTTTTGAATAACTACTTGTAAATTCTGTATTGGATTTCACTTGTCTAAGGGATGCAACTAGTGGATCTGAAGAGGAAGCTAAGTCCTTTTAGCCAGTTTTCGTGTTTCTCAATAAAATTTTCTCGGCAGCGATGGGATGCCACTTTTTTTTTATTTGGGCGTAAATTAGATTAAGTTTGCCTTTTAAGGTGTCAAACTTCCCTATATTTCCTTCCTCAACGTTAAGTTCTTTTCTGATGGCCGAAACGAATTCATTCGCGCTTTTGGAGTTTCTGAACAACTCAAATAGTTTAAACATTAAAGTTTTCCAAAGACATCGTTACACATATAAAATCAATGGTTACGAATTATATTTAAAGATACTTTCACTGCAATATGTGTTATTGTAATGCCAAAACAAGAGTATGATATTTTAGAAGTATTCAGGGAAATATATACTAAGTTTAAGCCCTATATCCACAAAACGCATAACAGGTAAAAATGTATTTACATTAACTGTTTTAGAAAAACCTGTAAATACCAAAAAAATATTGGCATGATTAATCCTTCTTTTTTCAAATGTCACAGGTATGCTTTATTTTATTGTAAGTAAAAATATAAGCAAACAACTCTAAATTTAGTGGCTGCATCTACTGCATGTTCTTCTTCTTATACCTGCGTCAGCATATTTTGGAGTTGGGTTTCTGGGCTTTTACTGGCCTTACAGCCAAATATGCAAATTCAGGCAGACAATTTTTATAGAGCAGGTAAATAAATAAATAACAAAAGCATTTATGTTAAAACAAAAATTGTAGTGCTATGTATTTTTTTTTCTGTTCTTCCGAAGTTGAAAAAGTGGTCCAAATATAGTGGTTCAGGTAAACGGAAGTATTGAAAAAACCAGAAAAGATGCGATGTCATTTTTTCTCTTTTATGTTCAAATTTCATATACCTTTTTATAGAAATCAAGAAAATAGCAATTGGTTGCATAGTTTTTTTACAAAACAATCATAAACTTCATAACTCATAACTTTTATTCCAAAAATTTCGATTTTTTTTATAGTTGGAAACTA
Organism: Chymomyza fuscimana; assembly: GCA_949987675.1. NCBI lineage: Eukaryota > Metazoa > Arthropoda > Insecta > Diptera > Drosophilidae > Chymomyza > Chymomyza fuscimana. The sequence continues at coordinate 33,694,030 of OX465089.1, forward strand.
TTCATCCGAATTGAATAAAATTTTTATTTTCTTGATCCTTGGAAAATTCTAAATCAGATGCATGTATTGACTTTTCAAAATGTTTTCATCAAAATTCTGATTTTTGCAACGCTTTTGCGGCTGCCGTGCCACTGTGTGACGTCTCCTTCTGAATGTTACATACATTTTCGGCTTGCACAAACTTAATATACCCTTAGTACCATACGGTACAGGGTATAAAAATTGCAGTGTAACTCTTATTTACAATTTTTTAAATAAAAATTGTCCAATAATTTTTATTTTTAATTATTATTATAAAAATTGAAAATTGAGAGTTATTTCGCGATTTTTAATAAAAAATTGATATTTAATTATTATTGCATGATTTTTATTTTTATGTGAAAAATTAGAGTTAAAATTGAATTTTTCGATATAAATTAAAAATAAGAATGTATCTTTTTTTCGTAAGGTCCTTTCAATAAAATTATATATTGCAGCATGCACTTTCATATAAACCACTTTTTTGGCTTTGATTTTTTTTATCCCCATAACACTTATTTGCGGTACCTGTCTAAAGTATAGGAGCTAGGCAATTAAAACTGTATTTGTTTAATAAGTCCGCTATTGACAACATATCCCGAAAATTTTGTTGATCTAGCATAATCCAAACCCAAGTTACAAGGGTTCAAAAAAACGACGAAGCGGCAGTATGTGCAAGAAAATAAATAACAAACTAGCCCAGTATAATCTGGAACTCCCAAGAAGAGATTGCAGGCTCATAGTGGGCATACTCGCTGCCAGACAGCAGTTCACGCTAAGAAGCAAAGCATTACCAACAACGACGAATACAGGAAATGTAGAGAGACAGATGTCAAAGAGACTCTCACTCACTGGAAGAGGCAGCCGACAGGGCACCTCAAAAGCTTCTAGCGTTTGCCAAGCACACGCGCATACTTGACGACTTACGTGCATTGTACACCAGCCGCACCTTCCGGTACCACTAAGGACTCTTTAGTGTATGTGTGACTCCCCCAGGGGTCTACCGGTACAACCTAACCTAACCTAACCTTGTCGGAGTTTTCTATTATTGTAATACAAAATCTTGATACTTCAACATTATTTTCTACTTTTTAGTTCGGTTTGCTATTAAAGCGTATTTTTTTAGTTTTTTTAAACTATAATTTTTCTTAGTTACATTTTTTTATTGTTTATAAAAGGTCATCAATCTTGAAGGTTTTTTTCAATAGGGTTTTTTGATTATTTTTTTTTCAAAAATTCGCGTTCTGTAAAGACTTTTTTTTCGAGCGCTTAGGCCATTTTATGGAACCAATTCGGTGAACAATAAATTTCACGCTCCGGACCGGTGAATTGGATTTGCATTTTAGCTTAAATTTTGACTGGCCAAACAATGTGGAATGTCAAATATTGCTGCTACCTAATTTTTAGAAATCTTATTTTCTGTTTTTTGCAACTCGAATTTAATGAAATTCGAAATTTAGGAAACCAAAGTCGTCTACTATGCGGAAATGCTAATGCGGCATCGATTTTTGGTTTTTTATGCGAACATTTTTTATAAAAATTTGACTTACTTAAATAGTTTTTTATGGTCCCCATCGGATTTGGTGACTCTGAAAGCGTCGGATGGTCAAAAATTTTCGACGTGTTACCACTGGTTTAGTATTCTTTTTGATATGCTGCCAATTTTTTGTCCGTTGATTTGTCAAAAAAGTTTTTTACATACAAAAGTGTACTATTGTTATATCGAAAAAACCATCGATAGTATCCGTAAAATGAAACTATCGATACTATCGATAGTGCCATCGATTGTATCCCACCTCTACTATTTAGTACTATGTGAGTAGAAGTGAATGTAGCTATGTAGACCTCTATGGTGTACCTGTTGAAATTGCTGCACTAAAGCTGCTCGTTTTGGGTGCATCAATTTAAAAGTTTGTTTTTAAACGAGTTGAACGCAAAACAAATAACAAGTAGTCAAAACAAACAATTTTTGTACAAACACAATATGTAATTATGCATTTTTATTATAAATGTCGATGTTTAACAATATGTTGCATGAAATTTATATTCATATTTAAAGACATCTTCCGTACATACAATAGTAATCACTTAAAGTTCACACATAAATATATTCACTTGGCTACTAATTAAAATGTAGCTTATTTTATTTGAATTTTGCGTTTTTTCTTCAACCACATTCTGTGCAATTAGCACAAAAACTTAAAAGTTCCTGTAGAAGCATGTCATGTCATGTCATTTAAAAACACACACACGCTAACACTGATATATTCGTACAAAACAAAATGGTGGTTGTATTTTATGGTTGGTTGGTTGCTCTAGCTCTTACCATCTCTGAGATGTAGGCGTTCATACAGACAGACAGACAGACAGACAGACAGACAGAGAGACGGACAGACGGACATGGGTATATCGACTTCTCTAGTCACCCCGATCATACTTTGGGTAACTTTGGGGGGACTCCGACGTCTCCTTCTGTATGTTACATACATTTTCGGCTTGCACAAACTTAATATACCCTTTGTACCATACGGTACAGGGTATAAAGATGGCGTACGTTAAAGTCGGGCGCGGATGACTTTGGGATACCCTGTGTACCACTGCCTGCAATGAAATCCGGTAAATTGCTTAAGAACACGAAAAGAAATTTGATTACCAAATTAGATTACGATACCTTCATAAGCAACCAAAAACAGACGAATTTTGAACCAAAAATGTTTTTTTGACCGATCGTTCCTATGGGAGCTATATGATATAGTCAACCGATTTTGATTAAATTTGGTACAGTGTTGAAGATCTGTAAAAAACTTACGATTACCAAATTTGTTTACAATATCATTACAAACAAACGAAACACAACGAATTTTGTACAAAAAACGTTTTTTGAACGATTGGTCCTATGGGAGCTATATGATATAGTCAACCGATTTTGATAAAACTTTGTACAGTGATTGGGAACTCTAAAAACCTTTTGAGTACCAAATTTGGTTATGATATCTTCATAAACAAACGAATTATTTATCTAAAACTTTTGGGGTTTTTCGAGGTCCTCTGAAACACGCCTATGGGAGCTATATAATATATCCCCGATATCCAAAATATAAAGTAAACTTGCATCCCCTGACATAATAACGCATCTAATCTGAAAATTTGGTTGCTCTAGCTATTACCATCTCTGAGATCTAGGCGTTCATACAGACAGACAGACAGACAGACAGCCGGACAGACAGACGGACATGGGTATATCGACTTCTCTAGTCACCCCGATCATACTTTGGGTAACTTTGGGGGGTCTCCGACGTCTCCTTCTGTATGTTACATACATTTTCGGCTTGCACAAACTTAATATACCCTTTGTACCATAAGGTACAGGGTTTAAAAACGTATGTAAAAGTCTTTTGAATTTTTCATTAGCTTGCTTTGTGATTACGTTGCTTTTTATTTAAAAATCTTTTTTCAGCTCATTTCTATTACTGTATGTTTACGAATTGGTTTACTTTTTGTAGTTTTACTTAATTTTACAATCAAACGTAATTAACACACATATGCAATTTGTTTATATCGAATCCTTAGAATTATTAAAAAGAGTAATTGACATTTACATAATCATGAAATATGCTTTGACATTTAGCAGTGTTCCTTATAAGAAGCTACTTAAACTTATTACGAAACATCCAAGTCACACACAATTATATACTTATACATTTGGGTGGGTCAATTTGTATGGAGCCGAAAAAGCCGATTCGCGGCGCCCCTAGGAGTATTCTACGGACAATTTTAAGCAACTTTGACGAAGAACCCATAGGTCTATCTTGAAATTCGAGCCAGCAGATTTTTAAAAATAGGTTTTTTCCCTATTACGACAAAAAGTAACATTTTAATTCAACATTTTGATTTTTAAACCAAAACTTGTCATCTTTTTATGTGTGGGTGGTTTTGATGTTTATTTTTACTTATGAGTGCAGCCAGAGGGCGTTTCATGCATATTTAGCGATTTTTCACTTTTTACAAAAATTCCTTTTATTTCCACATTTTTCTCCGATTTTGATAAGCAACCACTCATTTTTTTCGTAATCAATCAAACTTTACGAACCACAAAAAATACTGTATCAAAAATTTTTTTAAAATTTTTAAATTTACGTTCAAAATAGAATTTTTTCAAAACTTTGCTAAAAATTACGAAAAATTTCGTATGAATGGATAAATAACGACCAGAGAACTGCAGCTGTGGCAGTGTATTATGCGACCACCAAATATTTCAGAGTGCTGTTCACACTCTAGTGTGCTAGGGCTCCATACATAAATACTCCAGTGCGCACTGCTCTCTTGCCTTCTTCCACTCTTAGCACTATGGTGCCAATGGTACTCTACTGGCCTGCAAATGGTTCGCTTCATGGTAGAATTAAGTTAATTCAGTTAACAAGGTAGAGTAAAATGGCCGCGCTCGCTGAGACGAAGATCATATTTTTCAGTCTTGTTGCGACTGTTGATGAGATAGGTTGGCGAAGCGCATGTTCTTTTTTTAGCTAAAGCACGCAGTACATGTGTGTAAACAAAAGACTTATTGTTGTATTTATTGCGTGAATACAATTTTAATAACATGTTCATACCCAGCAGTTCGCTGTTTGTAGCGACTTACCGGTAAATTACTAGCGACAAAGGGGCAAGTTACCAGCAACATCTTCGTATCCCGCCTAATTTCTTTTTTACACACGATGTCATAGGACGGGTGCAATCGTCGCCTCCTCGATGACATGTCGCCAAAATGGTAAATTTACCATAGACAAGTCTTGAGTTTACCACAGGCATGTATACAGTAATTTACCACACACAAGTCTTAAGTAATTTACCACTGAAATGTCTGAAATAATTTACCACAGACAATTCGGAAGGTATTACAGATTATTATTGGTAAATACAAAAAATCGAATAAATATTTGTATGGGCACAATATTTCACTAAACGTAATTTACATTTCAGTTATAATAATATTAATACAATTGTGCATTTTTAAAAAATATTTAAATAACAAATATGTCCCTTTTAAGTATATAGATTTAAAAAAAAAAAAACAATTAAATTATATCAAATAAATTAATTTTATACTTTTTCATTTGCATCTATTATTGTGTGTAATTACATTGCCGCTTAAATAACAGTTTAATTTTATTAAAATGGGTATATTTGGATTATTTAGACACGCACTTCTTATCTTTTTTAAATTATGTTTTTTTTTTTGGTTACTGTTGGAAATATCTTTATTTATGTACAACGCACTATGTCTCCCAAATATACATATATTAGTTAACATATGTTGATCTACATGCAGTGATGTTGTCTGCGTACAACAGTGAAATAACATGCATGGTTTTAGTTATGTTTTTAGTCACGTAAGAACACCGCGAGCGTTAAGTCAAGTTACTCCGAATAAAAACAATAGGTTATGGGCCCAGAGCAACGCGTTAACTGCGCAATAAGTTGAATTGTTCTTACGAAAAGAAAATTCTGTAATTTTGATAGTGACACGGAAGTGAATTGTTCTAACAAATAGAAAATTCTGGACTTCAAGTTTTGTGACTCGGTTACGGCAAAATAAAAAGCCATGATGTCGTCGTATCATGCAATTGATAAACTCGACGATGAGAATTATAGCGCATGGGCTATACAGATGAAAAGCGTCTTGGTACATGGTGATTTTTGGTCAGTTGTGTGTTCATTTCGCGCGCGGGAAATAAACCAACAACGGCCGAAGCCGGTAAACGTAACATAAGACGCGGGCAAAAATTTGAAAATGTCGTTACGTGTTGGACATGTCATAAACGCGGACATACAGCTGCAAAATGCAGAGCGAAAGAAAAAATCGCGAAGGCCGAAGCCAAGCCCCGAGAGAGAACACAGTCGCTCGCAGCGGTATGTGCGAGCGCGGAGATAACCGATATTGCTAAAGCGGCCCATACACGAGCAACAAATTGAAGCAATCGGTTGAAATTGCAACGAAATTTCGTGTTAGTGGCGCAGTTTGTCAACAGATTGCAAATTGTCAAAAAATTTTGTCTTTCTTGCAATCGGTTGCTTGTGAGTGGCGAAGTTGATGGATTTGTTGTCGTGTTTTGCAATCGGTTGTGTGTGTATGTGACTTTTCTCATTTCTTTTTTGACTTCGGCAAGTGCACGTCGGCGGAGAAAATCATTGTGGGAAACCAAAAGTGGCGAAAATGAAAATAAAAATTATAGATTGAAGTCGTGGCACATTTTGAATGATAAATATATATATATTTATTTATTCCTCGACTACTGTAGAGCTTAATTATGCGTTTACGAGTAGTCGCACCTAGGAGGAGCATAGGGCGGAAAATACAAGGAAGTTAAAAAAGACGCCATTGGTGGAAAAAGTAAAAAAAAAAAAATGTATGCATACAAATTAAAAAAGTTTTTTTCCGCGTTCCATCTTCACTCGTCAAAATCAACAAGAAATGAAATTTATCAACCAATCCACAAGTGTGTGGCAAAACGAATTTCAACCTTTCAACCGATTGTACAATTTGTTGCTCGTGTATGGGCCGCTTAAGAATGTGTGGTAGTAGTGGAGAGTATACTTAGCGGACGATAAATATGTAAAAGCAACAGCGCGCGGTACGGTGCAATTCACTTGGCGCGGTAGCACGATCAAACTGAATGATGTGTTATATGTTAAAGAGCTGCAATTTAACATTATATCGGTTGTAAAAACTGTTAGCAAAGGTTGCAGTGTTAATTTTTCTAAACAAGGCGCAATAATAAGAAATAACCGTGGCAAAGTTATTTTGGTTGCAGAACAGCAACGTGATTTGTTTTTAATTGAAACTGAAGTGAATAAGAAATGCTTTGTTGCACAAGCAGGCTTGTCGGAAATGGTCAAGTGGCATAATCGGTATGGACATTTAAATTTTGCAAGTTTAAGCAAAATGATTATGCAAAATATGGTTCACGGTATAAAAACAAATCAGTGCAACAACATGCAAGGGCATGTTTGTGAATCTTGCGCAAAAAGTAAAATATGTGTAAAGCCATTTCCAAAATCCAGTCAGAATCGCGCAAAAGAAGTATTAGGTTTCGTGCACACGGACATTTGTGGTCCTATAAACTGTGTCTCTAAAGGCGGTGCACGATACTTCGTAACATTTATCGACGACAGATCGCGTTATGTGTTTGTATATTTCTTGAAAACAAAGGACCAAGTTTTTGAAAAGTTGTAAGGAAGTTCTGGTGCTGGGGTATAACTCAGTCTGAACCAGGGCCAACTTACAACTAATTTGTAAATTTGCTGAGACACTGGTTAGCGTAGGGGGGTTAGCAGTCACACTACACCACCCGTGCATACATACCATTTCTATACTCTAACGATTCTCTTGGGCTGTTGCTGAAAATAACATTTACTACTGGGTGCTCTCGTATGATCGCCACAGACTACGTCAATAGGCAGGGCCCGCTTGACCGTATCTAGGCTCGATTAAGGTAGGAGTTTGTGGCTGGTGGGCGAGGCCAACGCGTACCAACAAAAGGGCCAGCATGTATTGCACTTGAGTGGCGAAGCCAGCTCGGTTTACAATATATGCGGCAGGAAGGTGGGGAACAGGAATGGTAGCACACACTATGACGTTCAATCACTCTCGCGACACTGGAGCACAAATATTTGTAATAATGACAACATTTAGTTTCTTCTCATAACTTTATAATAATTTCACTTTATTCTCTTATTTAAACCTTTTTTTATCCTAGCCTCGTACTTTAACCTTTTATTACTAACCACATTTTCTCTTCCCTAACCTAACTCTTCTCGCGAGTCCATTTCGTGTTTTTGCCTCTTGTGTTTTCTGCGTCCACGTCTGTGCTCGTTGCCGTCCGAATCTATTCTCCTCCTGCTTTATTTTTCTATCGCCCACGCCAGCTCGTACCTCAGTCTGTCGATGGCGATAAACGGCAGGCTGGGTTGGCAGTCCGGCGTGGCGATCTTCTACTTATCGATGTTTGGTTTTAACAATTAATACTAAAAGCATTATATTTTGACTTAATACTAGAATTTCTATAAACATTATATTCAACTATACCAATACTTTATTCATTATTGTGACGAGGCTGGTAGCCTCGTTACACCCCCCCTTTCTTCCCGAGCGATGACGTTCGGGGTGCTCGTCTACCTTGTCGGCGGGATGACCTTGTCTCGGGGTTGGACCTCGTCGATCTCGAACACCTCTTTGAACCTTTGGGCCTTCCAATTGCGAAGAACAGCCACCTGTACTAGTTCTCTCTTTAAAGTTGCGCTCTTCTCTCTGTCAATACTAAGCCCAGCCTCTCGAAGGCGCTGGAATACATGCCGTCTTGTCGGGAGCTGTCGCTTTGTAGCTCCTATAATGTTCGTGTCTTCCTCTCTTGCGGTCTGCACTACCACGCATTCGGGTTCAGCATCTGCTATTGGTGTCATCGCTGCGTTTGACAATGAAAGTGTGGCCTCGCCTGAATCACTCACCATTTCGAAACCAGTCGACGTGACTACCATGCTCGGGATCTGTACCTTCTCTAGTGCTGTGGTCGGCAATGGAAGGGAGGCCTCGCCTATTCCACTTTCCGCTGTTGTAGTCGTCGAGAAGGTCGCCTTTGCCCGGCTCTTGTCCTTCTTTGACCCTGTCTGTTTTACCCGCCTTTCGGGTTTCGCATACATCTTCGGCGCCGTCGCTGCATTTGGTGGCGGGAATGTGGCCTCGCCTACTTCACTCGCTGCTTTCAGATCAGCCGACTCGATCACCTTTGCCCTGCTGCTTTGCGTTTCGGATGTGGCCATTATTATCGCATCTCCAGAAACCACTGCTGCTATTGGTAATGAAAGTGAGGCCTCGCCTGTTTCATCACCCCTCGTCACGCTCCTCTGTTCAGCTGCCTTGCCCTGGCTCTGCTTCTTCTTACTTTTACTCTGAGTCCCACTTACTTGGGGTTCTTTTCGCTTTGTCGCTCTCTTACGTCTCTCTACCTTCTGCAGTGCGCCTGGCCCAGCCTTCAGCGCGGTTGCCTGCAGTCGAGAGTCCTCATTCTCCTCGTTAACGAAGCTGTGTGTAGGCCTCGAGTCAGTCGTTGCGGCCATCATGCGCGATCCCATTTGCACCATGACGCCGGCGCGCTGCTCCTCCATCATCAACACTTCGTCTTGTTTCGGGGGCCTGATCTTTATGCCGCTACCGGTTCCCGATCCTGGTAGGGCTGCTGTCCGTTTCCCGGAGTCGTACGTTGGCAACACTCATGCGTCTTAAGCCCCTGTCGTCCACATGCACGGCAAAATACCACCAAGGCATTGGGGCATTCCCGGGCCATGTGACCGGGCTGCGAGCATCTAAAGCAGGCGCACCTAGAGTCAAATGCCTGGCCTGTTGCGTTTCGGAAACTTTCGTAAGCCACTTCATACTGATCGGCTGGGGGTGTTGTCGTACTCGAGAACGTTGTCGGTGGGGTTGCAGGTACCTCCCAGGTACGCCTATTACTAGCAATCCAATCGTAGCTCTGTTGTTTGACTACCTCGTATTCGCACGCGAGCTGTATGAGCTGTGCCAAGTCAGCGAACTCGTGTCGGTGAATATAGAGCCTGTAGTCAGGAGCAGCATTCTCGTACATCCTGTATAGTTGCTGGCTCTTGGTATACCCAGCGCGTCGCATCATCGTGCCAAGCGCAATGGAAAATGATTTAAAACTTTCATTTTCTAGCTGGTGGCGTGCCCGTATTTCGTCTTCTAGTCGCTCGAAGTAATGTGGTGGCAGGAAGAATTCCAGAAATTTGTGCCGGAAAGTAGCCCACGGCGCCTCGCGCTGTTGGCTCATTCTATACCATTGTGCCGCTTCCCCTGTCAGCACTTCGATCATGGTTCCCGGTAGGTCGTTTACGTCAATGTGGTACGCGACGGCTCTATCCTCTAGCTCCTCTATCAGAGCAAGTGCATCTGTACGGCCGTCGTAACGAACACCCCATTTACGGACCTGGTCCGGCACGACATCCTTACGTCTCGTTGCTATCATGGGCGCTGAGTGCCGCCCTGGGTCCGGCAAGTAGGTTCTGGTTTCCATTATTTATTTTTTTAAAATTATTTTTATATAAAAACTCATATTTATTTCATTTTTATTTTTAACACATTTCTTTTATTTGGTCTCATTTTTCTTTAATTACTTTTTCATATTCTTTTCTTTTTTCACTCTTTTTTCCGTGATTCAATTGTGCACTTATTTTATTTTATTCGTCTCATTTTATAAGACTTTCATATTCATTTCTTCATCATCACTTATTTCTTAATTTTCACCATCTCATATTTCTTAATTTTTCCCGCTTTATATTTTAATTTTTCTTTTCATTTCGATTTATTTTATTTTCATATCATTCTTTTACACCGCTCACTGTTAATTTTTTCCAACATATTATATTCGTGCCTTGATTTGCATTTAAAAATTTATTCTTATTCACTGTCATTGTATATTTCTTTTCTTTTCTTGCTTTTCTTGCTTTTATTCCAAATTACTTTTTTTTTCAAATTTCCTTTTATTTTATAAACTTTATTTTCCATTCTTGCCATATAATTTTACTTTCACTTTTTATTTATTTATAATTTTCTTTAATTTTATTTATTATTCTTTTCCCTCGAAACTCCGATTTTGGTTGAACCGCTTTAAATTTCATTTTAAATTTGGTTTGAACTTTATTCACTTTCATTTCAGCTTTTAAATTTTTTTCCAAAAAAAACCTGTTTTAATCCACTGTCACTTTTAGCTTTTGTCTCTTGCACACTGTCACTGACCCACTGCCTTCTTGTGTTCGGCCGTTCTCGCGATCCGTTATGAGCGATCCGTTATGCGCGCACAAACAACTCGGTTAAGCCACGCCGCCGCTGCACCCAAACTTGTGCATATACACCGTTTCGCGTACAGCGGTCCACGCGGTACTTGTTGACGCCAATTTTAATTACTTTTTACTTTTGTCTGTTCCGTCTTGTTCCTATATTTGTTTACGACTTTTGCTAACTATGTATGTTGTAACTGTACGCGTGTCACCCACATGTTGCCGAATCTCTGCTGGTCTCTTTTTGTTCTTTTAACTCTTTTTGTTCTTTTAACTCTTTTTGTTCTTTTAACTCTTTTTGTTCTTTTAACTCTTTTTGTTCTTTTAACTCTTTCTATGTTCTCTCAACTATCACTCTGCTACTTTTATCTATGCCCAACTAAAACTGCATCTTTAACTATTTTGTATGCACGTGGTTTAACCATGGGTACCCATAGCGGGGCTTTAATCCGCTATATCTAAAAATATTCCTACGTGTGCCTCAGGGTCCCTGCTCGGGCGCCATTTGTAAGGAAGTTCTGGTGCTGGGGTATAACTCAGTCTGAACCAGGGCCAACTTACAACTAATTTGTAAATTTGCTGAGACACTGGGCAGCGTAGGGGGGTTAGCAGTCACACTACACCACCCGTGCATACATACCATTTCTATACTCTAACGATTCTCTTGGGCTGTTGCTGAAAATAACATTTACTACTGGGTGCTCTCGTATGATCGCCACAGACTACGTCAATAGGCAGGGCCCGCTTGACCGTATCTAGGCTCGATTAAGGTAGGAGTTTGTGGCTGGTGGGCGAGGCCAACGCGTACCAACAAAAGGGCCAGCATGTATTGCACTTGAGTGGCGAAGCCAGCTCGGTTTACAATATATGCGGCAGGAAGGTGGGGAACAGGAATGGTAGCACACACTATGACGTTCAATCACTCTCGCGACACTGGAGCACAAATATTTGTAATAATGACAACGTTTAGTTTCTTCTCATAACTTTATAATAATTTCACTTTATTCTCTTATTTAAACCTTTTTTTATCCTAGCCTCGTACTTTAACCTTTTATTACTAACCACATTTTCTCTTCCCTAACCTAACTCTTCTCGCGAGTCCATTTCGTGTTTTTGCCTCTTGTGTTTTCTGCGTCCACGTCTGTGCTCGTTGCCGTCCGAATCTATTCTCCTCCTGCTTTATTTTTCTATGGCCCACGCCAGCTCGTACCTCAGTCTGTCGATGGCGATAAACGGCAGGCTGGGTTGGCAGTCCGGCGTGGCGATCTTCTACTTATCGATGTTTGGTTTTAACAATTAATACTAAAAGCATTATATTTTGACTTAATACTAGAATTTCTATAAACATTATATTCAACTATACCAATACTTTATTCATTATTGTGACGAGGCTGGTAGCCTCGTTACAAAGTTCCAAGAGTATAAAACATTTGCTGAAAATCAAAGCGGCAGAAAGCTTAAGGCTTTACGAAGCGATAACGGTCGTGAATATTTGAGTGGCGCGTTTGAAAAATATATGATTGACAATGGCATTAAAAGGCAGCTAACAGTGCCGCTGTGTTGACGAGAGCTTTTGGGCCGAAGCAGTTAGAGCTGCTGCATACCTGCGTAATCGAGCAGAGACGTCAACATTGGTCAACATGACGCCTTTTGAGGCGTGGACTGGAAGAAAGCCATACGTATCGCATCTCAGAGTGTTTGGTGCGAGAGCCTTTGTGTTGAACAAGACACATGACATGGCAGATGACATTGTTGTTCCAAGTAACGTCAAGGAGGCGTTGAGCACACGAAATGCAGAAAAGTGGAAACAATCCATGCAGAAGGAGATGGATAGCCTGCGTGCCAATAACACATGGACGCTGGTTGATCTGCCCAAAGGCCAACGGGCGATCGGCTGCAAATGGGTTTTTGCAGTAAAGCGCGACAAAGATGGCAACGTTGAGCGTTATAAGTCTCGACTGGTTGCAAAAGGCTGCGCGCAACGTTTTGGTGTGGACTACACCGAAACATTTTCTCCTGTGGCTAGGTATGCTTCAATCAGACTAGTGATTGCCCTAGCAGTTGAGCATGGATGGTATATGCACCAGATGGATGTCTCTTCAGCGTATCTGAACAGCGAGTTGCAAGATGTTGTGTATATGCGTCAACCAGAGTGATTTATCGACGAACGAGACCCAGGACGCGTACTTAAACTACACAAAGCACTGTACGGCCTGAAGCAAAGTGGCCGTGAATGGAACGAGAAACTGAACGCTGTGCTGATGAAGATTGGGTTTGCTCCGTGCCCGAGCGAACCGTGCATATATACAAATCGGATTGGTAACAATATTTCTATAATTGTTGTTTATGTTGATGATATCATTCTAGCTGGCTCAAGCAAAGAAGATCTTATCATGTTTAAGGCGCTTATAGCTGATGAGTTTGATGTCGTTGACGGTGGCGCTCTGAAACACTTTTTGGGCATGGAAATTGAGCGCACAGGTGAAACAGGTGCCGTCAGTATTGGTCACAAGCAGTATGTAGAGGACCTGCTACATGAATATCGCATGCAAGACTGCAAGCCGAATGAATTACCACTGGATGCTGGTTTCCAGGTGAAGTGTGACAATGTGAAGTGCTAACGGGTGGACCAAGCTGCCTATCAATCGTTAATTGGGTCCCTCTTGTATTTGGCGATGACGACACGGCCTGATATATTGCATTCTGTAATAAAACTGGCACAACAGAATGCAGATCCACATGGGGAGCACGAAGCTGGTGCCAAGAGAGTTTTGCGTTACCTAAGAGGTACGTCAGACGCGAAACTGCGCTATGTGCTCACTGGCCAGCCCATCTATTGCTATGTTGATGCGGACTGGGCCGGTGACAGTACTGATCGGAAATCGTTCAGTGGATGGGCGTATTTTGCTGCAGGAGCTGCCTTTTCATGGGAGTCCAAAAAGCAGAGTGTGGTTGCACTAAGCAGCACAGAGGCAGAATACGTGGCGCTTTCGACGGCAGCAAAGGAAGCGGCATACATGAAGAAGCTGGTTGATGAGATGGGTTTAGGCGCTCTCGAAGGGATAAAAATCTACAGCGATAATCAGAGTGCGCAATGCCTTGTCAAAAATGCAACTTATCATGCACGAAGCAAACACATTGATATCAAATATCACCATGTTAGAGATATGTTTAAGAAAAATGTAATTGATATTGAGTATGTGCCTACTGAAGGTATGATATCTGATGTGTTAACGAAAAATTTGAGTAGAATTAAGTATGAAAAATTTATGAAAATGATAGGGTTGCATTAAGTTTTTGAGTTCAATTTGTTGTCATATGAAATGACTGTTAATACTTATCATTAAGTTTTTTGGATTCAATTTGTTGTCATACGAAATGACTGTTTATGCTTATCTTTAAAGTTGGTAGGCATATTGCGTTGAGAAGGGGTGTTGGAAATATCTTTATTTATGTACAACGCACTATGTCTCCCAAATATACATATGTTAGTTAACATATGTTGATCTACATGCAGTGATGTCTGCGTACAACAGTGAAATAACATGCATGGTTTTAGTTATGTTTTTAGTCACGTAAGAACACCGCGAGCGTTAAGTCAAGTTACTCTGAATAAAACCAATAGTTACAAACAATTAACTGCTGATAAAAATAAAATTTGACACGAATAATAATTAATAAAAATCGCAAAACACGTACGCTCTTGTTTAACTAAAGGGCACGCTAAGACCAAAGTAACTTTTGACAGATTTACAGTAGTCAAAGCAAAGATACAGAAATATGTATACCAAAGAGAATATGTGTGGATAAAAAACAGTTACGATCGTTTTTGTTTGAGTAATTTTTACCCGCAGCGAATGTAAAACACTCGCAAAAAAAGGAAAAGAAAAATATTGTTTGGCTAAGTAGGCAAGGCAACAAATACATACAATTTTTTCGCTAATTTTACTGGCGGCATGTCGCCAATTGCCGGCGGCCGAACTGCGGGGTATGTATTATATGTAAATTTATTAATTTATAGATTATATTGTAATCATTTTAGACGTAATTTTTAACATTAAGTAGTAAAATTGAATAAATAATGTTGAATGTGGTCTACCGAAATACTGCACTACCTCCGCAGAAAAAGTAATTGATTACAAGCTCTGCGTTTCGTTTGAGGAGGCGAATAGAAAAGACGACTCGCATTACATTTCCTTTCTTGTCGTCCCCCCTTATCGATCCAACGACGCTGGGCCGAGTGTGATCTGCCGAAAATCTGCATTACAACTACGGATAAAGTAGTGCATAAAGAGTACTACACACTCACACATGTCAAAGTATGCCAGGTTGTAAGCGATTTTTGTGCATTACTGTCGACAAAGTAATGCATGCGTAATTGAGTACGTATAAGTAGTATAAGAGAGTATGAGAGACACCATCAACAACCTACGAGAGAGCAGTGGTACCATAATATTAGGGGTGTGTTTCGGCCTGAGCTGGGCAAAAAAAGGTCGGACGAAAAATGAGAGTGCGTTAGTGAGATATACTCACATTTTTTGGCCGTTTTTTACCCAGAACTCATTCTGACACGCAATAAGCATTTTGCTCACACCTTTCTCTCTCACTGCCGAAAATAGTGTCATTGACACTCTTGAAATTTATAAGAGTGTCTGGAGTGTGTTTGTGTAAACAAGATTATAATCATGACAATAAAATCATTACATTATATTATAATGTATGGTCAGAGAGCGACTTATTCGTTCGATTGTTGGAAAACTATTAATCGTAGAAAAGTGATGACTCATTTTGTAGATAAATTCAATTTTTTTTTTTCCCCGTATGGGTTCCTCACAAAGAGGTGGGCTCTGCGACCAGAAGATCTTTTGTACCATACCCATAAATTACGCCAAAAAACTTTCCGCATGAATAGCAGTAGGTCTTTTGTTGGTATTGAACTAAGATGGAAGGGACTAATCCGTTCCTTTCCCATGTGACGGGCTCTGTCACATACCAGCGCTGGGCAGTCACAGAGAATATGTCTGGTGGTTTCATCGTCCTCGAGACAAAGTCTGCACTCTGAAGAATCCGATAGGCCCATTTTCTGTAGATGGTATCTAACAGTGTGGTGGCCGGATAGGTATGCTACCAGGAGTTTTAAGTCTGTTCTGCCAAGACCTTTTGTCTTGATCATGTTCAGAAGTTTGACAAGCGCTTTTGCTTAACGCAGCCCTCCTATGTTCTCCTGCAGCCCATTTGTCTACCATGGTCTTAATTGTGGACCAACCAATACCACAGAAGGGCGCAGGAGATGTAGTCAGGGTGGAGGCACCCTGTCGTGCTAGATCGTCAGCGATCGTGTTACCATCTACTTCTGAGTGTCCAAGTGCCCAACATAGCACGACTTTGTTCCGGGAGGACAGGACTTGGAGGTAATTATGGCATTCTTTAACCAACCTGGAGGAGATGCTCTATGATGATAATGCCCTAATAGCAGCTTGGCTATCTGAATAAACACAGATGTTTGCTCCCCTAGTTCCCTTGTGAAGGATACTACAATTACTTTAACAAAATATACGGGCCAAATTTTCGATAATACCTACGTGTTTTGAGATATTTGAAAATTATTGGAAAAACACCAAACAGCATTTCCAACTTTTAACTTTAAACAAGCATTGTGCTTGAACTAATTAACCTACAATATGATGATAATCATTATTGCAACAATATCGACTTTGAAACCATGACTCTAAGTTTAACTGAAAAAAAATTATCATGCAAAAACCGTAGCAACATATATTGTTATATATTAATGGGCGGTGCCACGCCCCATACCGACAAATACGAAAACTCGGTTTTAAACTTAGAACAAGGTCCCTAACGATCCCTGAAAGTTTCATCCATTAAGTATTTTTTTCCAAAAAACTACTTTTTTGAGCCTTCGTTTACTGTACTAAAATAGAAGTGATCAGGGGTGCCCAGGCCCATCTGGCTCTTTTTGTTTTTGTAATGGCTCTTAGGCAGCGGTGGGCACGCCTTGGCTCTTTTTGCTCCGAGTGCTCTTTCCGTTATGTCTTGCGCACAGACGCACACGAGAATTTACAACAAAAAAAAAAAAACAATATGCGAGTTTTATGGCCCTACTCGAGAATTGCTTGTGGGACCGAAACAGGACTTTTTTTCTTGATGTTGTTGTAGTTGACCAAAAGTGCAGGCTCATGCGCCACGCGCGCTGCGTCAGCTTATTTTATCAGGCAGCCCATCCGTGGGAACGCACCGTGGAATAAGACACCTTGGGTAAACTGCAGCGGAAGCGACGATAACAACAAAGCTCACAGAAGCGACAGCGGCACCTGCACCGGCATGTGCAGCAGCGGCAGAGCTGCAGCGGCAGAGCTGCAGCAACGACGCAGCAGCACCAGTTTAGGGTAGACTTTAAAATGCCAATTATTTTAGATTTAAGTTTAGTTCATAATCAACTCCCAACATGCAAATAAAGAAATAAATTGTTTTTTTTTTACAAAACATAATAAAAAAGAATTTAACTTACATGTACGGCCATGGTGTAATGATACAAGGTGAGGAAATGCCAAACAGCACTCTCTCGTGGGTCTTTATTTTGCTTGCAGTAGTGAATTACATTTGAAAGTGAAAGGTTGTGCAAGTGCCGTCGGCAAATGATCGTATTTGTCCTCCCTCGTTTTTATTGAAGTTCTAATGTGGGTGGTTGTTTGATTTAGAAGAGCACGTTAAATAATTCTTTTTTAAAATGCCAGTTTTCAACGCATTAAGTTTCTAAATAAGCTTTTAAGAATAAGAACAATAAACAAATAAACAATAAAAAATTAATAGGCAATAAAAAATATTTTAAAATTTTGTTATAGAATAATATTAATAATAATAAATAATAAAAAAAAAACTTTAAATTGAACTAACCGAGTATTTTATTTATTAAAGAAAACAAGTCCATGTACAAATCCCAGCAACAAACGATCAAAATTTCAGCAACACATACAAGCAGCAATAGCAAAACAAACATACAAAATGCACAGCAAGACAGGTAAAAAAAATAGTTGTTTCCCACCCTTATGCTTACTCGCTCTCGCTACAGTAGCAAAGGGGATGATTTCTCTTGCTCAGATGCACACATTTTCTTATGGGTCCGTATTTTTCGCTTTTTTCCTCACCTTGTATTATTACACCATGGCAAGACAGATAAAAAAAATAGTTTTTGCCCACCCTTAACTGTATATCACTCAATGCCAATGCAAATTACAAAAACAATTTCGCGCGTTCTCTCACTTACTCTCTTTGCTGATCTCGTGAATACAAAAACAGCCCTTGCGTATATTTGTTGTTGGCCCACAGATTTTCAATGTAATTTTGTTGTTGTTTTTCGTTTGAGAATACACTCAAAAAAATCGCTATTTTTTTGAAAATAGGACTTTTAAGGCATTGCTTGCAAACAAAAAGTAGTTATGGCCCTGTACCTTTAGGTACAAAGGGTATACTAGATTTATGCAATGTATATAAAAGACAGACGGTGGCTATTGGTAAAAACATATGAATAAAATAAAATTTTTTTTTTTTAAATTCCGGTGGTAATAAAACAAACTTGCACGTGTCCATCATAAATAGATATTTTTCGGGAAATCCCTTCCGAATTTTATCTATTTTTGGAAGCACATATATTTGTGAATGTGCGTTTTCAAGCTTAAAATGAATTAAAAATAAACTTAGAAGTCTATTAACAAACGAACATTGGGAGGCATTATTAAAAATATCATTAACTAAAATAAATATTGATATTGACCAATTTTTCAGTTCTTTATAAATATATGTACCATAACTTCTTTTCATTATTTTTTACTACTCTTATAAGAATGTACATACAATTTTTTTCAGTGCACACAATAAACCGAAATAACTGTTTACTATAAATGCGTTAGTGTTTTTTTTATATGTATTGGTTTTTGCTCTTCCATAAGAAACGTTTGCGCACCCCTGAAGTAGATGGTTTATTACTGTATGCATGTACATCGGCGGTGGGCAAAACTCTGTTCAGAGAGTACTATAATAGACAGAGGGCAAGGTATACTTGCCGAAGGCTTTCAACGAAAGTTACCAATTTTTAGTATCGTTGCGACTGCGCGTGAGGAGATTTGTTTACGCGCATCGATTGTTTCCCTCTAACGCTTTTTCTTGCTCTCACTAAAATTGGTGACGACGCCGGCAGCATTACTCTACCTTAAATAAGTATACCTTGGACAGTGGGAACAATTCGCTCATGAGCGAAAGCTCCAAAAAGATTATGCTCGAGATGGGCTCGGAAACACAATGCAAAGTGAAACAAACGAAATTCGAAGTGGCTTTTGCATTTTGTTTATTTTGCTTTTGCTGTTCTTCTGTTTTTACTTTATTTACAACGCCGTAGCGTAGATCGCTTGATTTTCAATTTTTAGGCATTCATACATACTCTTTCATGGAGTCTGTGCATTTCTAAAGGACTGAAAAGACTAAATAGACCGTTTGCGTGATTTTGTCTTTATGCGTAAGAGTTTATAATTGCAAGATAGTTTTGATGTTGTTGGCGTCAGTACAATATGCTATATGGCACAACGATCCAAATCTGCATCTTCTTAACATTTTATTATATAAATATCATCATTCATATTTCTACAACTCATGACAAATTATTGCCACTTTAGTGTTTTGAACTATAAGGCCCATACGCAGCATGCGAAATTTACGAATGTAATGAAAAACTTGATATAAAAAAAATAGTCAGAATATATTTAGTAAAAAAACATTTTTGAAATTTAGTAAGGAACTTATAGTTTTAAATTTAATTAAAATATTTCAATCGATAAATACTACACTCTACCAAAATCCAGTACTTTTCTATACGATTTATCGACTGGATTTTGGTACAGTGTATGAAAAAAAAACACATGGTTAACACTCACCAAAAGTATGTCTGTTCGCAACGAAAGCACGATATAAAAGAACTTAAAGCACATAAGATAACTGTCAACTGAATTCCAATGACAGCAAATTAATATTAACATAATGCACTTACAACCACATTTGACAATTGTGTACACATATACAGTTATACAGTACAACAGAAACACTCATAAGCGGCTGTGTATTTGTTGTTGTTTTTCCCATACAGGCATTTCGTATGAGAGGAAACCATTACTCACATAAAATGTCATAACCCAGGAACGGCTGCACCGATTCCAAACAAACTTCACACCAACCACCTCCTCATAGATGGGAACGAACTCTAACGAACTCTATTTTTGTGTCAATCGGTTCGGCGGTTCTTGAGTTATAAGATTGCCAAGGAAATGTAACTTCTTTTTATATATATATAAGATTATATATATATATATTTATCTGAAATAGGAGTATTTAAAAACAAAAGAAAAAAAAAAAAACAAACTTCAACTGGGTACTAATATGGCAAAGTCTTGCTGATTTGGGACTTGGATGTTGCTAAGCCCTATCTAAACCCGCCCTACCATAGTAAAAATAGAAATATACAAGTATCTGATTTCACCATTCAAAGGTACACTTCTATATAAGTACATATAGTTATAAATTGAGTCGAAAGACTATGTTTTATTTAAAAACATTTATTCAGAAATATAAATTAGCAAAAATAACATGCTTTGCATGCGTTTAGTTTAATGCTTGCTTTACGACTAACTTAATGGTAATTTACATTTCTGTTCTTACTTCTTTTCTTTTTAGTTCTCTTTCAATTCTTAGTTACATTTATTACTTAACGTCACCTACTTAACGTGATCAAGCTTATTAGTTTAGTTATGGGAATGGTTCTGTAACACCCCCTCCCTTAGTCACGAACTTCTCCTGGAGTTCGATTATCTTTGATACAATTTACAATTTAATTTTTTTTTTTTACAGATGATAACAAAATATTAATATTTTAACAATTTTAAACATTCTGTATAATTTTAATCATAATATTTTTACGTTGTGGTATTTATAAACTTATCTTTTAGCTTTTACTTTATAATATATTATTCTAAGTAATATCTTCTCTTTTTGTAAACTATTATGTTTTGGATGGTACTTAATTTTTTCTCTCAATATTAAAAAGTGTATGTGTTTTTCATGTTTCAAAACTTTTCGTATATTTTATTCTTATATTTCTCAAAAATGCTTTTCTCAACACCTTCTTAATTTGTATTTTTTTTTAATTTAATTCTCTTATTTTTCAGTATTTTTATTATTAATATTATTATTTTTCTCTATAGTATTTGCCTTTTTATAATGTTTTTAATTATTTTATGTGTTTATATATTTATTCTTATTTATAATTTATTACTCCTGGTATTTGTGCTGCCTCTTTATTCTCTGAGGGTGTACATTTCTGTTTCGTTCATCTACAGTTTTTCCATTTCTATATATTTTCCTCATCGGTTTATACTTTGGATCACTTTTCCTAATTCTGTCAATTTTAACAAAAATTTCCTCTCCATAATTTTCTGGTATTTCGATTCTATTTCTATTTTGTCGCTCAATCGTATTTTCTTGTATGTTTCTTAACTTATTATGTATCAATTTAAATTCATTCAAGTCAAAATTTGCATTAATAAATTGTATGGGTTTTTTATCTGTTACAGAGTGTATTGTGTTGTTATAATAAGTTACTGATTTAGTCATTCTTTTAATTATAGATTCTTTATTTTTTTGTACTTTTAATAACCTTAAATGCTCATTTATCGTTCCATGAACCCTTTCTATATTAGAATTGCCTGTCTTTTGTAGTGGTGATGAAAAATGTGCATTTAAATTTTCCGTTGAAAAATAGTCTCTTAAATAAGCGTTGTTAAGCTCATTGTCAAAAATATACTTGTGTGGTTTTCCAAAAATTGAGTGTCTGTAATTTAATGCGTCTATAAAAGTTTGGCTGTTTCTATCATTTATTGGGACTATAAATAAATGTTTGGTAAACTTATCAACGAATGTAAAAAATATCTGTTTTTCAGCCATGTATAAATCTCCATGAATTATTTGATTAGGTCTCTCTGGGATTTCGGTTTTCTCAAATTTATATTGTTCCAGGTGTCTGTCATGCTTCGCTTGTTGACATATTTTACAATTATTAACAAATTTCGTAATTACTGTTTTTAGTTTTGGGTAATAATACATTTGTTTTAATTCCTTATAATTTTCATCAATTCCCCTATGATTTAATCTGTTGTGCTCTTTTTCTATTATTTCGAAAATAATTTCTTCCTCTTCTATATCCCTTAATAGTCTCGTACTCTTTTGTATTTTTATATTAGAATTGCCAAAGCTTTTCACGTATATTTTCTGAAACTTGTTGAATATATTTTCATCTGGACAATATAGCCCTATTTTTCCTTTTAAATCTAGATCTCTAAGTATTCTTATTGTTTCGTTTTCATTATCTAATAAATCTTCATGTATACATGTTCTCTTTGATTTAAATATTTTTCTTGTTTTTACTTTTTTGTATCTATTTTCGTTTGTTATAATTATTTGTGTATTAAAAAAGTTGGTTGGTTTTTCAGTTATAGGTATGTGGTCGTTTAATTCTTCTTTACCACTGTGAATTGTTGCACTTGTCGAAATTTTGTCATCATCATTTTCTATTCTTTCGTTTTCTATATCTGTATCACTTTTATCCTCATCTTCTAACTCATTCAACTGTAATCTGCTTAGGTAGTCGGCTACAGTATTTTCCTTTCCTTTAATGTATTCTATAACAAAATCGAATTCCTTTAGAGCTAATTTCCATCTCTGAAATTTTGAGTTTTGTTCTTTAAGATTTGCCAGCCAAATCAAGGGTTTATGGTCTGTCTGTAATTTAAATTTTCTTCCATAAAGGTATGGTCTGTAATATTTACAAGCCCAAACAATTGCTAGCAATTCCTTCTCTATCGTTGAATAATTTTTCTCACTGTCGCATAATGTTCTACTTCCATAACTAATCGGGTGTCCATCTTGCGACAAAACTGCACCTATAGCAAATAAACTTGCATCTGCAGTTAGAGTGAATTCTTTTCCAAAATCTGGGAATCTTAATATTGGGTAATCGGTTAAAAGCTCCTTTAGTTTCTCAAACGCATTTATATACTGTAAGTCATTAATGTCAATTTTCGCATCTTTTTTTAGGTACTTCACAATTGGATGAGCTATTTTACTATAGTCCTTAATAAATTTTCTATAATAACCCGTAATTCCTAAAAACGACTTGATTTCTGTTTTGGTTTTCGGAATATTTATTTCTTTAATAATTTCAATTTTCTTGGGATTTGGTTTTAGACCATTTTCTGTTATAATATGGCCCAAATATTCTGTTTCTTTTCTAAAAAACATGCACTTATCAATTTGTACCTTTAAGTTGTGCAATTTAAGTTGGTTAAAAATTTTATTAATTGAATCGACATGTTCTTCAATACTAGTGCTGAAAATTAGTATATCATCAAGATATACTACACAGATTGTATTGATAAAAGGTTGTAGCACGTGGTTCATCATTCTTTGGAATGATGCCGGTGCATTCTTTAAACCAAATGGCATTCGAACATACTCATAATGACCGTATTCTGTGGAAAAAGCAGTTTTATGTCTGTCTTCCTCATTTACTAGTATTTGATGGAATCCCTTTGCAAGGTCTAAAGTTGTAAAGTATTGTGCTTTATTTAATTTGTCGAACACGCTGTCTATATTTGGAATTGGAAACTTGTCTTCAATTGTGATTTCGTTTAATTTCCTGTAATCAATAACTAACCTGTATTTTTTTATTCCCGAATTGTCCATTTTTTTTGGGACCATCCATAATGGTGCATTATAAGGAGAGTTACTTTTTTGTATGATACCTTGGATCAACATATCGTCTATTTGTTTTCTTATTTCTTCTTTATGTATCTCAGGATATCTATAAATTTTTGAATAAACTGGCCTGTTATTTTCTGTAATTATTTTATGCGTTATTTCTTTTACGCTTGTTAGGTTATCGCCTTCTTTAAAAAATAGTTCCTGATTCTTGCTTATAATTTTTTTCATTTGTCTTATTTCTTCTTCATTCATCGATTCGTGTATTAACTTTTTTGATATTAATTCAATAGCTTCATTTTGTTCGTACAATTCTGCATTTTCTGTGTTGCTTAAATACTCCTCTTCGCTTACCATAGTTTCTCTATTCGTGCCTATAAAAATCGGTATGGCTACGTCTGATACCTTAAGCAATTTGCTTCTATAAGATACTTCGGCTTCTATTGGATACAAAACATCGTTGCCTATTATACCGTCAAATGGTTTTTGAACTTGAAAATCCATTACTAAAAGTCTCATGGTGTATTTCTTTATTTTAAATTCGTCTGGCAAATAAGTTAAAATATATTTGTTAACATTTGTTTTATTGTTTGCTGTAACTATAACTTTGCACTGTTCTAAATTCTTTTCTAAATCTTTTGAAAAAATTCCTCTTTTTATAATTGAAGCTTCAGCTCCTGTGTCAACTAACATTTTTAATTTTTTTCCCATAATACTCAATTCAACAATCGGTAACTTTTTTGTACAAATGTTTGTGATAGAAAAATTTTCTAAGTGAAGTTCGTCTATTTCCATTTGCTCGATTTTTGTTTGCCTAGATTTATTTTGGTCGTTCCTTTCTCTTGTCTGTCCCGTATTTTGATCAAAGCCTCTTTGAAAACTTTGACTATTTGGGTTTTGATAGTAACTTCTATCTTGGCACTCATTTCTATTTTGATTTTGATAATATTGCCAATTACAAGGGTCATAAACATTGTTGCTTCTATTTTGGAAATTATATCGGTCATTGTTGTTGGTCTCATTTTGTGAATTTCTATAGCTTTGATAATAATTCCTATTTTGATGTTGATTTTGAAATTTATATTCACCACAACGCCAGCCGTTGTAATTTTGTCTATTATTTTTATAATTGTTGTTATAATTTTCTTGGCTATTTGAAAATCGATATTTGGTGTTTTCATAGTTTTTATTTTTATAATAATCGTTTTCGTTATTTTCATATTCATTGCTATTGTTTCTGTTATACATATTTTTATTATTGTAAACTTTACTTTTTGTCCAGTTATTTTCGTCTAGAATCTGATATGCTTCAGTAAGAGTTTTAATATTTCTTGCTATTAGTATGCTAGCTGCATTTATTGGTATTTTTTCCTTAAATATTCCTAAAATAACCTCTTCATTTGCCTCGGGTGTTCTATCTATTTGTTTATTTCCTAAGTGATATTTATTGTTCATTCTAGTTAGGGCACCCTGTAGGCATTCATACATTTGCGTTATGTTTTGATATCTAATTTTCTCTGCTTCTTCTTTTATTTGCAAAAATGATTCTGTTTCGCCAAAGTTTGCTATCAATATTTCCTTTATTTTTAACCATTCGTGCTGTTCCACACTATGTCGCAGTATTGCAACGTTTGCTTTACCTACGATTTTATCGCGTACTTGGTACATAACGAATTTGAAAGAGCTTGCCGAATATGCTGCCAAATTATGTCTTAAAAATTCTATTTTTTCTATAAATCTAACCAGCTCTGCTCCGGACTCTCCGTTATAAGGGGTGATTTCTTTGACGAATTTAAGTGGGTCCACGATGATTTCTTTCCCAGTTTCCATTTTGCTTTTGTTCGGTTGCGTTACTGATGGCTTTAGCTGCAGTTGATTTAATTCTTCTTTCTCTTTAGAGGTCATCAAGCTTATGCCTTTTAGTTGTACTTCAATATCTTCAATTTCTTTATCAAGTTGTTGTGTTGTTTTAATTTGCTTTGTTTCCATTTGTTTTTAAGCTCAAAATTTTTACCGTTTAGTCACTTTTTGTAACTCACTTTGATTTCATTTGTTTTTTTTTTTGTTCAAAATTGGTACAGTTTCTACAGCCACTTATTGTAACTGTGATTCTTAAAAATTTTATTATGTAAATTTCTGCAACGTGCTAAAGAACATTTTATTTTCTTAGCTTTATTTAAACAATGTCTGTTTAAAACTTGGTAGTGGTATTTGCTCCAAGTATGTATTTATGCAAAAAAAAATGTTTTAAAGATATTCACTGTTTAGAAAAAAAAATTTTGTTCCCTTAAGTCACTAAGGATATTCTTTCCTTGTATTTACAAGGTTGCAATTAGGATATTCACTCCTTCATTTTTTTGTACAGTGTCACAAAGGATGTTCACTCCTTTTTATGTGGTCGAATATTTTGAAAAACGAACTTTGTTCATTTATTTATTCGCGGTAATTTTCCGACTGCGCCAGTTATAAATTGAGTCGAAAGACTATGTTTTATTTAAAAACATTTATTCAGAAATTTAAATTAGCAAAAATAACATGCTTTGCATGCGTTTAGTTTAATGCTTGCTTTACGACTAACTTAATGGTAATTCTTATTCTTAATGGTAGTTCTCTTTCAATTCTTAGTTACATTTATTACTTAACGTCACCTACTTAACGTGATCAAGCTTATTAGTTTAGTTATGGGAATGGTTCTGTAACAATATGGGCATTTCCCAGGTTGCGTACGTTACAAAAAACGGAAGTAGTTTTGGAGGTTAACGTACATTTGTGCCATTTTCAGCGAATTTTGCGTAATAACCAAAAAAATTCAAATTACAAAAAAGAAAGAAGAATAATTGAGAATTTTAAATTGGGTCAGTTGAAGACTATGTGTTTAGGTTCTTGCAAAATTGAAAAAAAATTGTATTACACTGTTTCCTGCTATAACAAAAAAATGGAGTACGTTTAAGTCGGGCGGAGACGGCTTTAAGATAACGTTCACAATTACATTGCAATCAAATCCGGTTCATTGCTTAAGTACTCAACAAAAATTTTAATTGCAAACTTTTGTTTGGAGCACTCTATCGTAAAGGCGTTATAAAATCGATCTAGCTGTCTTGGACCTACTAATTTTTTTTCAGCTATGGTATGGTGGTAAAACTAAAGTTTTGTACGGATTTTTCGTTTGTTTATTAAGATATCGTATCCAAATTTGGCATTCGCAAGTTTTTTTTAGTTCCCAAGCACTGTACCAAATTTGATCAAAATTGGTTGAGTATATCATATAGCCCCCATAGGAATGATCGGTCAAAAAAACCTTTTTGGCGCAAAATTCGTCTTTTTTGTGTTTGTTTATGAATATATCGCAACCAAATTTGGCAATCAAAACTTTTTTTTAGTAGTATTTAAGCAATAAACCGAATTTGATTGGAATATGATGGTAAATGTTATCTCAAATTCTTCTGTACCCAAATTTAACGTAGGCCTTTTTTTTTGAGGAATTTCATGCCGTTGCGTACGTTACATACTTTATGATACATATTCTTTTTAAACTGCTATACAAACAATACTTTTTTTTTTTTTTTTTCTTTAAGTGCACGACAAAATTGCTTTACAAAGCTAGTTCGATTACAAAAAAAATTAAAAACCAAGCATCTAAACTTAAAAAACCTTGTTTTCCGTTGCGTACGATACATGACGTATGCCTAACTTTACTTATTTTGAATATTCATTTAAAGCTTTTTTTACATTTATTAATAAAAAATTAGATTGATTTTATGTTCCAATCAAAATTGATCCCATTTTTTGATTTTTTTTGCCGTTTTATGATTATTTAAAAAAGGTATTTTTTTTTAATACAAAAAATACATCCCCGAAAATCTTAACTCTTTATAAATTTTGAAGGTTGAATATATAGCCTATTATTCCATTAACAAATATATGTATGTAGTTTTTACAACTTTAAAGTTGTGCCCCTTGGTAACGATTTTCTGGGAAATGCCCATATGTATTAGGAAATTTACAAATTTGGCTGTGGCTGAATTTAAGAATATTGCCGACAGCCAACAACGAAGTTTAGAGCCGAGTTCAATTGCAAGAACTCGAGAAATGCATGGGCTATTTTTAGATCAAAAAGGAAGCGCTAAGCGGTAGAGTTTAATGCGTGAGCATTATTTTGCACGCCAACACAATCCAAACGTTGCCAAATCCTCGTAAATTTCCAAACACTGACGTTGTCAACTACGGCTGTAAGAAAGAATTGTACTTGAAGGCATCTGCTTGCATGGCCTAAGCATTTGCTTATGGTAAAAAAAACATTGTAGGATGAGGATAATGAGGATATTGCAGAGAAGTAATTGAAGGCGGCTCTAAAGCTGCTGCTCAAAATAGTTTGTTGAATAAAATAAAATAAACAACTTATAAAGTTTGAAAATTTGTGTGCTATACTTATAAAATTAAAATGCGAACTACAACCAGCTAAGAGAAATTACAAATAAATCAACATATCGCTCACCTTTGCCATACTACGACTCTCGAATGGTTCTTTGGTGATTGCAGAGACCACAAAAATAAAATAGAATTCTTAATTAATAAGCACTGTAAATGGACGGTAGAAAAGGGCAATGTAAAAAATGTAAAACCGATCAAAAAATATTAAAAATAAAAAAAAAAATTTGTTAAAACTCGTAAGTTTAACTCAAAATAATTTCACGCCATTCAGGCACGCATACCACTGACCCATCAACACTACCTCGCAATCCGTGTTAAAATTAGTCTCTTGTACATTTGGGAAGGACAACAACTTTGCAAATTAACGGAGTCTGCATGTTCTAAAAATAGAAGCAACATTTCGCTTCGTTTGGTGCAGCCCACCCGTTTCGACAAACGGAGCCGTCGTGTTCTAAAAATAGAACCAACATTTCGCTTCGTTTTCGTATATTAATTCGCGCCAATGCGCAACAGCTGTTGTTAGTGTTACCACACCTAGTAAAGTAGTGGCGCCATCTAACGTTAGAAATTTTTAACATTAAAATACAACACTGTTTTGTTTTGTTGTCTGCGACCCATCGTCAAACATTTTTAATCGGAATTTTTCGCCACCAATTTTTTATATGAAGTTTTTCTTTTTCGTGCATTGTAGGCCTTAATAAATAAAATACTCGGTTAATTCACTTTAAATTTTTTTTTTATTATTATTAATATTATTCTACAACAAAATTTTAAGATATTCATTATCGCCGATTAACCTTTGTTTATTGTTTTAATTCGTTAAGCCCTATTAAGAAATTTAATGCTTTAAAATACCCGCATTTTAAAAAAGAAATATTTAACTTTTTCTTCTAAATCAAACAACCACCTTCATTAGAACTTGAACAAAAACGAGGGAGGACAAATACGATCGTTTGCCGACGGCACTTGCACAACCTCCCACTTTGAACTCTAGTTCGCACTGCTTAAAATAAACATCCACCCACATTAGAACATCAACAATAACACGCGAGTACAAATACGATCGAATGCCGACGGCATTTGAACAACCTTTCACTTGGAAATGTAATTCACTACCAAGGTATACTTATACAAGGTAGAGTAATGCTGCCGGCGTCATTACCAATTTTAGTGAGAGCAAGAAAAAGCGAGAGAGCGAAACCATGTTGTAATAATACAAGGTGAGGAAATGCCAAACAGCGCTCTCTCGTGGGTCTTTATTTTGCTTGCAGTAGTGAATTACATTTCAAAGTGAAAGGTTGTGCAAATGCCGTCGGCATTCGATCGTATTTGTCCTCCCCCGTTTTTGTTGAAGTTGTAATGTGGGTGGTTGTTTGATTTAGAAGAAAAAGTTATATATTTCTTTTTTAAATGGCGGGTTTTCATCGCATTAAATTTCTTAATAAGCTTTTACGAATTAAAAGCAATAAACAAAGATTAATCGGCAATAAAAAATATATTAAATTAATAATAAATAATAAAAAAATGTTTAAATTGAACTAACGGAGTATTTTATTTATTAAAGAAAACAAGTGCATGTACAAATCCCAGCAACAAACAAATTTCAGCAACAATGCAAGCAGCAATAGCAAAACAAACATACAAAATGCACAGCAAGACAGGTAAAAAAGATGGCGTACGTTAAAGTCGGGCGCGGATGACTTTGGGATACCCTGTACCACTGCTTGCAATAAAATCCGGTAAATTGCTTACGAACACCAAAAGACATTTGATTGCCAAATTAGATTATGATACCTTCATAAACAACCAAAAACAGACGAATTTTTAATCAAAAACTTTTTTTCGACCGATCGGCCCTATGGGAGCTATATGATATAGTCAACCGATTTTGATAGAATTTGGTACAGTGTTGAAGATCTCTAAAAAACTTCTGAATGCCAAATTTGGTTACAATATCTTCACAAACAAACGAAACAAAACGAATTTTGTGCAAAAAACGTTTTTTTGACCGATCGGCACTATGGGAGCTATATGATATAGTCAACCGATTTTGATAAAATTTGGTACAGTGTTGAAGATCTCTAAAAAACTTCTGAATGCCAAATTTGGTTACAATATCTTTACAAACAAACGAAACACAAGAAATTTTGTACAAAAAGCGATTTTTTGACCGATTGGCCCTATGGGAGCTATATAATATAGTCAACCGATTTTGATCAAATTTGGTACGGTGTTGAACGTCTCCAAAAAACTTCTGAATGCCAAATTTGGTTACAATATCTTTACAAATAAACGAAACACAACGAATTTTGTACAAAACACGATTTTTTGACCGATTTGTCCTATGGTAGCTATATGATATAGTCAACCGATTTTGATCAAATTTGGTACAGTGCTGGGGGTTTCTAAAAAACTTCCGATTACCAAATTTGGTTATGATATCTTCATAAACAAACGAATTATCCATCTAAAACTTTTGTTTTTTTTCGAGGTCCTCTGAAAAAATAAAATAAACTTGTCTCCTATGGATTAATAAGGGATCTTATCTGAAAGTTTGGTTGCTCTAGCTCTTACCATCTCTGAGATCTAGGCGTTCATACGGACAGACGGACATGGGTATATCGACTTCTCTAGTCACTCTGATCATACTTTAGGTAACTTTGGGGGGTCTCCGACTTCTCCTTCTGTACGTTACATACATTTTCGGCTTGCACAAACACAATATACCCTTTGAACCATACGGTACAGGGTATAAAAATAGTTTTTGCCCACCCTTATGCTTACTCGCTCTCGCTATAGTAGCAAAGGGAATCTTTTCTCTTGCTCAGATGCACACATTTTCTTATGGGTCCGTATTTTTCGCTTTTGTCCTCACCTTGTATTATTACACCATGAGTGAAACAAACCAAAATCGTAGCTGTTGCTTGCACTCGTACAAATATAAACAACCCTCCTTATGCGCAGTCGCAACGAAACTAAAAATTTGTAACTTTCGTTGAGAGTTTTCGGCGTGAGTATGCTACCTTAAATAAGTATACCTTGATTCACTACTGCAAGCAAAATAAAGACCCACGAGAGAGCGCTGTTTGGCATTTCCTCACCTTGTATTATTACACCATGGTTTGGGCCGTGCATCTACACGCGCATTGCTGCCTATGCCTGGTAACCATTACAAAACAAAATGAGCCAGATGAGCAATGGGTCCGGACACCCCTGATGTAAAGCATAAGCAAAAGAATAAGATGATGCAATAAACACAGTAAGCGCCGACAGTACTCGCACGCTTAACAGTATTATATAATTTAAAGTTGTCTATCCGACTTAAATCATTTTTGAGGCACACAACTGACATGAATCGGAGATCTTGATCTGCTAGCAGATAGCGCGAATTTTAGGTAACGTTAATTAGTTTAAGAGTTCTCCGAAATCCTTTTGCTTGTGCGGACTACCATACAGAAAAAAAGACATGGCTTTATCGACGTGACTGTTCATACTGATCAAGAGTAGATATATACGCGGAGATGCCTCCTTCTCCGCTTCATCCCCTTGCACCATCTTTGTATATCTTTACACCTTCGTTACGGGGCACAACAATAGTCAATTTCTAACATTATAAATAAATTTCTGTAAATGAAATGCGAGTTGACCATTATATACATAGGTGGTATATGTGGGTAGTTTTTATTTTTGGCATATGCTGTTTCAATCGCATGCAGCATTTTTATATTTAAACAACTTTGGCATAAACTCAAAACCTAAAACTTACTTTGCGGCATGGACATGCTTGTAGATTTGTTAATTTCAGCCGCAACTATAATTTCCCCTTTCTCCTCTGACTCCTCGGGCACCATCATCAGATTATTTTTTAGCATAAAATTTTCTCCACGATTACCACAGTCCATGGTCGAGCTGCGCATCCGCCGCGTTAATGAGGAGCGCGGTTTGTATAAGGAACGCCTTGTGGAGGCATGCCTTAGTGCGCTGCGACCATAGATAAGCATTCGAACCTCAACTTGAAATCTGGGATGTTTTGCCGCGTACAAATAGGGATTCACGCAGGCGGCGGTCTTGCAAAAGAGCGCAGGAATCATAGAGCCCCACGGTGTTATATGCTGTTCCAGGCCAAAGACGCCCATCATGGCTACAACGGCATAGGGCGTCCATGCAATAAACCACACCACTATAATGGCAGCTATTACAAACGTTAGTTTTTGCTCTGTTTTTGCTTTATCCTTGTTGGATTGTATGCGATTTGCCTTGAAAACCCCCTTGAGTATGTTGAAATATGAAAAGACAATGACAGTTAGAGGTATGCAATAGGCTGCCACAAAAAACAGCGCCATGAATATGCGTGCCGGCACCTCCTTATTCAGATAATCAAAACTGCAGGTTGTAAGAAAACCCTCGGGAACATAGACCGACAGTCCAATATCCAAAGCTGGCATTACCGCAAAAAGAAAACTGTAACACCAAATCAAAAAGATGATGAAATAGGAACGCAACCGTGAGTTGCGTCGCAGCTTCTGAAGTGGATGCACCACCCCGTTATAGCGATCCAAAGCAATGGCGGTGAGGGTGCCAATGGCACAGGTGCCGCTAAGTCCGCCCACAAATCCGTAGATGCGGCACGCTGCAAATGTTCAATATCTTAAGTTATTATAAAGCTGTTGGCAACATCTTACGTTGCTGCTTACCTACATCACCCAATGCTGGACCCTCTTTGATGTTATTATAAATGGCTATGGGAGCGTTGATGAGCATTAGAAAATCACATACGGCCAGATTCATGACCAAAATATTTGCGGGTGTACGTAAGGACTTGCGGCTGCTAAACATGAAAATAACAAAAGCATTACCAATGCACCCCACCACGGATATGAGGCAGTACAGCGCCGCCATGATATAGAAGCTGCTGGTACGTGGCGGTTCAAATTGTAGCCAAAACGGATTAACCTTGGCTAAGTAGGATAGGTCATACTTGTCGCGATAGTGTATATAGCCGGGATAAGTGCTGAAAATAAAAATAAATAGTAATTAATTTACACGAAACAAGAAAAACTATTGCTAAATTAATTTGTTAATTACACGAATTATGAAGCATACTTTTGTGCGCAACAAAATTGAACCAATTAAGCCGATCAGGGACTTTATTTGAAAATAACTAATTGAAACAAATGAAAATATCTGCCAGTATATCGAGTTTGCAAAATTGTAAAATATTTTTATAGCCAAAGTAAACTGATAGCTACGAAATAATGTAATGTACAATTCAAATTCAGTTTATTACTTTTGGTCAATTATAATCAGGTTTTGGAAATAAACTTTAACGTAGCTGTTACTGCACTGCTCGCTGCTTACTTCTCGTACGTCAACACCGCACAGTGGTCAATTTGCATTATATTACAACTTGGAATAAATATGAACAAAGCGAGACTTAATTAAAAAAATGTGTTTCCTATTTTCCTATCTTTTGAGCACTTCCTTCAACTCAATGTTTTCGATGTTTTTTCTTGTAATAAATCTTATGAATACGGCCTGATCTGATGTCACGGAGGGGAAACATTATCAAAACAAAACCTATTTTTCCAATAGGGCAATTGCTTGCTGGGGCGG
This sequence comes from Chymomyza fuscimana, assembly GCA_949987675.1. Taxonomy (NCBI): domain Eukaryota; kingdom Metazoa; phylum Arthropoda; class Insecta; order Diptera; family Drosophilidae; genus Chymomyza; species Chymomyza fuscimana. The sequence continues at coordinate 33,727,753 of OX465089.1, forward strand.
CTTGGTAAGAGAAGCGGTGAAAGTGCGCCTGCTCTCATCAATACTAGTTAAGATACAGTGGCCTTTAAGCTTGGCGCGCTAATTACTGTTTTGTATTAGTGCGTAGGTTAATGGTATTAGTGCGTAGGTGTAAAAGTAGAGTAGGAGATAGGGATAGTGTTAGGTGCGGCGGACTCTTTCTTTTCTATTAGGATAGATAGACAGATAAGCAGAGTACCGTTTAGGAATTCTTGGTATACGTTTGGGCGGGAATTCCAAGGACAAGGATATTTTAATTAGTAGCGCACCGGGTGCGACCTCGTCGGAGTTTATACGTTTTCGTGAACGAGCCATGCCAAACTTTGACACCAGGATTAACATCTGGGTGAGCGTATCGCTGAAAAAGGGCAATATACATTATTATTTAAAGCGTTAACATTGTTAGAGTTATGTTTTGCTTTGGTTTTCCAAAATATATTTTTTCCCAAAAAATATTATTTTGTGTAAAATAGAGAGCGTGCGGGCTCGACTTAAGTGTACTGCGATAATAGACCGCAAAAAGGCGGATAATAAATTTTTGAAATTTAAAGTAAATTGTGTTTTGTTTAAAATATCGAAAGTCTCAGCAAATACAAGTTTTGTATTTACCCTGGACAACGCTGAACTATCCCAGCTTATTTATTGGGCTAAATAATACGTAAATTCCCGCTTTTTATCACCAGTATATTTCTCAGAAAATTGTTTATTCTATTTTATTTTCATTATACCCTATACTCAAAGAACATTTTTAACTTGTATATCGGTGAAAATAAGTGATACGAAATATTTTTCCCTCGACCTTCTCCGATTTTGATGATTTTTACAGATTTGGTAGAGCTACTAGCCAATAGTAACCACGTCAAAATTCCGATTATTGCAAAATTCCGATTATTTATCGAGTTATCGATAACTGAAAATTGGGTTTTTCGTTTTAAGACTATTCTTTGACAAGACATATCTTCTAAACAAATAAAGATATTCGGGGGTGCCACAGAAATCGTTAACGCTTTTGGCAACGGTTTGAAACCAAATCGTTAAAAGGTGCCACAGAAATCTCAAAGATTTCATTTTTCGAACAATTAATTTCGAATGTTTACGCTTTTGCAAGAATGGCAGCAAAGGGTTGCTACTTTGCAAAAATTATTTTAGAACATTTAGACACTCATTTAAAAAAATGTTTATTAACAGTGATCCAATAAAGTTTATTCTTTATTACATTAAGCGATAATTGTCAGCATATTTTGCATCATTTTAATTTCCATTTGTACGAAATAAATTTAAATAAAGTTTGAATATTTGTACCGCCCAATACAAGAGTTTGTATGGCAACCCTACGGGTCAACAGCTGTCCTCAGCGTAGTGAATGGCAAATTTCGTTTGATTACATTTGCAAATTTGCACGAAAATAGAAAATAATTTTTAAAATGCCACTTGCAGGATTGCTAGCCATTGATGCCTTAAAAAAACACACGCACACATATGGACGAAGAAAAGGTGGAGCGAAGGTGTCGAAGAACCTCTAGATCGCTTCAAGGCTGTCATACAGTCCAGCAAAGGTTGCAACAATTATGTATGCTGTGCACTGCGTTTAACAAATGAAGTGAAATTTGAATACAAAACACACACACGCAAATGCTAGTGAAAATTGTAATGCTAATTGTGCCCTTGTAGTAGATGGATTTAGTATTTTCGGTGCACTCGCCAATTATTTAAAACGACGCTTTTATTTATTGAATATGTTACTTCATTTATTAAAATCATATGCTGTTGTGGCTTTTTTCTCCTTAGGTTGCGCTACTGATATTTTAATTTTAAACCTTAACTGCTAAACTATTGACATTCAAAACCTTGCCTAACAGCCCTACATTGCCACCTTAGGAGAAAAAGGTGCATAGCAATTATTTATTCAATTATGCATTAAATTCGGCGCACTTCATAACGACAAATTAGTTTAAATAAAAAAAGCGATTTTTTAACTTTCATTTAACATCAAAAACATCTATTAGTATGCTAAAATAATCACTTCGAATTATTATTATTTAGTACAGCAACTAGGTGGCAACTCCTTGCAACGAAAAGATTTTGCACGTTGACACAGAATGGCAAATGTACCAAAGATTTTAATAAAGATTTCGAAAAAATAAAAATCATGAATTAAAACATTAAATTTGTCAAAACATAAAGGTACAGAAAACTCAGAAATTAAACACACTTTCCAAATAAGTAATACTTTCATTGAATAAATTAGTTTTTATTGGTGAATTTAATCAAATCTCAAGCAATTTTGTCGAAGATTTTGAAACCGTTGCGAATCATGTCTGTGGCACCAAGAATCGGAATGGCAACGAAATTGCAACGAAATGGTTTTCTGTGGCACCCCCGATTGACGCAATTTTTTTTTCCATGATAGATAAAATATTAAATTAAAAAAAAAAAGTTTATTTATTTTTAAGATTTTGTTTTTTTACATTTTTATCATTTTTAGTTTTTAATTTAAAAATTCAAAAGTGATCTCCCACTTTTAAAAAAAAGTGTTAATGTCATTTTATGCGTGTAAGTTCACTGCGAAAAATAAAAAGTTGCTAACTCTTACAATTGTAGAAGTTATGCTTATTTTAGTAATGGCACCTCGCATGCTCGCCATAGTAAGCAGAACCTCGAAAAATGACAAATACGCATAACTCCTCGGAATTGAAAAATAAAAGGTCCAACTTACGTGGTTACTATTGGCTAGTAGCTCTACCAAATCTGTAAAAATCATCAAAATCGGAGAAGGTCGGGGGAAAAATTATCCGTTTCACTTATTTTCACCGATATACATATAAATAATAAGCACACTTGACTTTACACTTTAACACCAAAAGGTATAGGGTTGTCGACAACCCTTAATATTCAAAAAAAGAATTAAAAAAAATTCGACACTATCCGGGGTGCCACAGAAATCTTTAACGCTTTTGGCAACGGTTTGAAACCAATTCGTTAAAAGGTGCCACAGAAATCTCAAAGAGTTCATTTTTCGAACAATTAATTTCGAATGTTTACGCTTTTGCAAGAATGGCAGCAAAGGGTTGCTACTTTGCAAAAATTATTTTAGAACATTAAGACTCTCGTTTAAATAAATGTTTATTAACAGTGATCCAATAAAGTTTATTCTTTATTACATTAAGCGATAGTTGTCAGCATATTTTGCATCATTTTAATTTCCATTTGTACAAAATAAATTTAAATAAAGTTTGAATATTTGTACCGCCCAATACAAGAGTTTGTATGGCAACCCTACGGGTCAACAGCTGTCCTTAGCGTAGTGTATGGCAAATTTCGTTTGTTTAACGCTTTTATTTATTAAATATATTACTTCATTTATTAAAATCATATGCTGTTGTGACTTTTTTCTCCTTAGGTTGCGCTACTGATATTTTAATTTTAAAGGCCCCTACGCAGACACGAAAACAGCCACCTAGCAAAAAGACAGACTTATTTTGGTCACGAAAGGAACAGTGTGTCTCTAGTAACAAAATGTGCAATTTATCGCAGTTATTATCGATAACCAGCTGCTTTTTGTTTACAAATAGCAAATTTTTAAAAGGCGCGAAGTTAAACATAAAAACATGAATTATCGTCAACGCTTATTACTTATGCTATTTTGTGTAAACAATGCTATAATAATGACATGCATTGCCATTGAAATGTTGGATGAGGAAAAAAAGCGACGAGAGGAGGCAAAACCCAGGAAAAGGCAGAGTGTTTGGGTGACCCCATATTTAATGCGCAGAGCTGAGTGTGGACGAATTGAATAGACGTATTTCAACGCACATTAATGTTACAAATGAATTATTTTATTATTATAGCTATTTTTTCATCCTTTCCCAACGATCCGCAACGATTTTGTCGACCAACCATAAATTTCGCGTCCAAAATAAATAGCTGCACATAAGTTTTGTTTATGGCGCCAAAACCGAACAGCTGTTTATGCTGAGTGCGCCATCTATGGTTTACTACTGGCACCAAAAAACCAAAAAACAAGCGACACTGGTCTACATACCACCAGCAAGAACAGTTTGTGACCAAACGTTTGTGAGCGTTTTTTTTATATGAAGTTTTGTTTATTTTTCGTGCCTGCGTAGGGGCCTTAAACCTAAACTGCTAAACTATTGACATTCACAACCTTGCCTAACAGCCGTACATTGCCACCTTAGGAGAAAAAGGTGCACAGCAATTATTTATTTAATTATGCATTAAATTCGGCGCACTTCATAACTACAAATTAGTTAAAATAAAAAAAGCGATTTTGTAACTTTCATTTAACATCAAAAACATCTATTAATATGCTAAAATAATCACTTCGAATTATTATTATTTAGTACAGCAACTAGGTGGCAACTCCTTGCCACGAAAAGATTTTGCCGTTGACACAGAATGGCAAATGTACCAAAGATTTTAATAAAGATTTCCAAAAAATGAAAATCATGAATTAATACATTAAATTTGTCAAAACATAAAGGTACAGAAAACTCAGAAATTAAACACACTTTCCAAATAAGTAAATTAGTTTTTATTGGTGAATTTAATCAAATCTCAAGCAATTTTGTCGAAGATTTTGAAACCGTGGCGAATCATGTCTGTGGCACCAAGAATCGGAATGGCAACGAAATTGCAACGAAATGGTTTTCTGTGGCACCCCAGTATAATAGGCTTTTTATACTGAACACATCTGAGCGGATCGCATGGGATTTTTTAAAGATGTGAAAAAGGTGTTCGCACTGACAACATCTAACATCTACCATCTTGCTGTGAATTGTGAAGAAAATTAAAAAATATGGATTTAAAACAAAAGTTAGATGTTATTTTATGTGTCGCTCAACAACAGCAACAGTTAATAACAAATGTTTTCACGACGACGACCTGTTGGACAATGCATCGAATACGGACATTTCCACAGAAAACCAGGACCGAAAAATTAAATTTGAAAAAACTATTGATTTTTTTTTAAATGTTATTTTAAATATGTCCAATATTTAATAAAATAATGCCATTACGGCTTTTCTGTCTTATTGTTTTATAAAAATTGGCCTCAAAGGTGAAGATACTGTTTTCTCGCTTTTATTTACTTTTAGAGAGGCTTGCTCTTAAAGATGGTAAGGCTACTTAACAACTGTTTTCGTTTCTCTCATCACTTGAATATTTTTAACAACATCAAATAGGCTTAAAAAAAAACAATTGAGCTTAAGCAAAGCCCGATTAGCGGTTAATTTTTTATTCTAAACTCCTCGATTTTTGAATGTCGCGTACTTGTCCAAAAACTATCATTTGTTATCCGTGCTTGGCGGTCGGTGTAAGCAGGTGAACGCAAATTTAAATTTAAATCTAGTTTAGTGACTTAAACTCAAAAAAAAATATAGTGTGTAAAAAGGACACCAAAATTTGTTTATTAATTTTCAAAGTTTGTCGCGTACGCAATCGTAGACCAAAAATCGTTGCACTAAACACTATTGATCGCTCGGTCCTATGGAGACTATATGATACAGCCAACCGATTTCGATCAAATTTGGAACACTTATTGGGAGGCCCAAAAAACTTCCGAATGACGAATTTCGTTTCGATATCTTTATAAACAAACGAATTATGCCCTGAAAAAGCTTTTCTGACAGATCAATCCTATGGAGGCTTTATGATATAATCAACCGAATTTGATTAAATTTGGCAAATTGCTTCGGAACTTTAAAAAACTTCCGAATGTCTAATTTTGTTACGATATCTTCAGAAACAAACGAAGCACAACCTATTTTTTACAAAAAAACGTTTGTTTGACCGATCGGTCCTATGGGAGCTATATAGTATAGTCAACTGATTTTGATCAATTTCGGTACAGTGCTTGGGAGTTTCGGAACGCTTAATTTGGCGTATATTACATAATTTTTCGGCTTGCAAAAACTTACCATACCCTTTGTACCAAATGAACAGGGTATAAATTTGTCGCGTACTGAATGTCACGTACTAAATCAGACTTAGGATTATAAATAGCTTGTGTATATATTTTAACGTAATAAATTTTAATAGGAAGCTTCAATATTCCACTTTGGTTATAAATTAAACGCTTTTAAATATTCTTTTATATTTCGCAGATCTTTTCATTTTTATAGATGCAGTTGAAACCGACTTCTATTTTTGTCACGTACTAAATCGTAGGTTTATTGCCGATATATTGAAAACGGTAAATTAACAACCCCCAACTTTTACACTATATACACTGCTACAAAAACAGTGTCCAAAAATAAAAACAAGGAACAAATAATTTCACTTTTTCTTTACTTTTTTGCACTTTAAATTGGTACGAATGTCGAGTACTGCAATCCTGGAAATGCCCATATGCAAGTGCCGCGCCCGCAAACGCTTTGGATGGTTGTAAGTTCTGTGGTTAAATTTTTAACTTTAATTTACAAATGTATAATTTAGAAGCGTTATGGCATGTTTTGGGAAAAGGACGTATCTGAAAGTACACACGATTTTTTTAGGGAGATCTTCCGGATGGAGCGAAATGTATTTTCAATACTGGTGGATAGGTTTAAACTGTTGAACAAAAAGAATACAAATTGGCGGAGTGCAATTCTCAATGAATAATAAAATATTTGTAATTTATTTTTCCAGTCTATATTACATTACAGCCTTTTTTTAGCTTTGAGTTACGCACAGGATAGAAGAATTATTTTTTTTTCTAAAATTGCCAGCACTTTTGACTAAAAAGCTTCTTGGCTGTCGGCCATCTGCTGCAGTAGGTCCAACTGCTTCCGCTGCATATCAGCGCAGTCACGTGTCACTTGGACACGCTCGGCTGGGTTTTCACGTTTTTGCCGTTTCGGAGTGGTTTCTGCGACCACCTCCACGCAATCGTCAGCCGCAATTTTTAACGCACCTACGATAAATTTGATTCCATTTAATTAAAAATAAAAGTGGGTTTCTGTTCCATTTTGTTCACATTGTTGTTCACATTGTTTTCGCAGTGAATGACTAAATTTTAGAGTTGCACAGAAAAATTATCGAATATATTTTCGTCGGGACACAATAAGATAGAAACATTTCCACAAGATGTTGGAATGATGTAGACTTTTTCTGAACGGCAGATTCATACGTAACATCTTCGAAATAAGATGCTAGATGTCATATGTGTCCTAGTCTAAAAAGCCTATAATAACACTAGTTTACAAATTTAAAAAAAAATGTTGGTATCCTCACCATGTTTTAGTCATTTCCGTAGTAAAATGGCTTGCTTAAACCGAAAATGCTGTCAAAAAATTTTTTCATTGAAAAAAAGTGTTTACTTAAAAGCAAATACCTCTGGTTGTATTAAACTGATTTTGATCATTTTTATACCCTTACAAAGGGTATACTAGATTTGTGCAATGTATGTAACGGGCAGAAGGAGGCGTGGCAGACCCCAAGTCCTTTATACCAAAATGCTTATCGTAGCCTCAGGTAGCGATTGAGCCATGTCCGTCTGTCCGTCAGTCCGTATGAACGTCTCGATCTCGGAGACTATAAGAGCTAGAGACACGAAATTATACCAGCTGGTGCGCATATTTCCTCAGAAGATGAAGTTTGTTAAATCATGTCAATATCTTCCCCCGTTCTCCCGCAGTAGAGTTTCGCGGATTTTAGTCACACTGTTTAATATTTTCAAATTTAACAGAGCGATGCGTTGTGGTTACTTTCATCTGTGTGTAAAAAATGAACAAAATCGGACAAATACAGCAAAAGTTATAGTCAAAAATGTACTATTTCACCACCTTTTGCCTATAAAGTGCGTCAATCTTTGACTATACGTAATTGTGATAACAAGTGACCTAGAACCACAGTTTTTGGTAAGCTGATTCATGTGGCTCTAATGAACAAATCCACATCCAAATTTTATCGATGCGGTCCCCCCACCCCACGCAATCGATTTACCTTGTTCACACCCCTCAACATACCAACTTAAAACTTACCCCAAATACTTTAAATAACTTCTTTGACGTAACATTCATCAAAATCGGTAAAAATTTAGGGTATTTATAGGTATAAATATAGAATTTCACAAAAAAAAAAATATGAAATAAAAATTCCAATCGGAAAGTTCATACATATATTGTCAAATTTACGGCTTGGACGCATTTATGTATTCATATGAAACTTTTCGTAATTTTTAGCAAGTTTTGAAAAAAATGTTCATACATTTTTTTTTCATGGCGCGATTGTTTACGAAAAAAATTAGTGGTTGATTATCAAAATGGAAGAAAAAATGTGTAAATTCCAGATTTTTTGGTAAAAGTGAAAAATGTCAATTTGTTTAAAACAAAAACAAAAAGTATTGGATTATAGCCTTAGTATTAAGTAGGCTGATTGCCAAAAACTAAAAAAAAAAAAAAAAAGAGATCTCAAGCTCTGTATGGCTCAAAAAAATTTTTCATTATCTGAGGTTATCAACCCCTAAGTCCCCGCAAAAATTGTTCACTATGTACCTTTTCCTGTAGAAACTTTAAACTCGATGAAAAACATTTTGCAATACCTACCCGTCGGTGGCATAATTATTTAAATAGGTTAGGAACTTGAAGAGCTATAGCCAAAAATGACCAAAGTTCAAATCAAAATAAGTTTATAAATTGTGGAAATGTGTGCTTCACAACGCCGCAAAATCGTATGAGCACTGTAAAAATAAATGAAACTGCAGGGTATATGATAGTCAGGATAAACAGACTGTAGCTGGCCCTCTTGATTAAGTACAAATTTGTATACACAACACAGACCAACATTTTCATATACGATTCCATAAGCTTTGGCGCTCTGAAGTAAAAGTGTATACTATGCACATTAAAGTAAGGGTACATTAAGTTTGTGCAAACGTATGCAATATAGAGAAAGAAGCGCCGGAGACCCTTTAAAGTCAACTCAAATATGGTCGGAAGGACAAAACAAAATGATGTAGACATGCCTATCCGTCTTTGTGTCTGTCCATCTAAATATTGTAGCATGTTGCGTCTACCTTGATGAGCGGATGGGTTTGTAGCTACAAAGCAAAGCACGCGCTGGAGCACCGGCTATGGGCGGCAGCATTTGGGTTGGGTTAAATGAATAGAAAATTTTGCCGTGCTACTTGCTCATGGGACATAATAATAAATAATTTACAATCGCGTGCGGACAGAGAATCAGAGAGAAAATATGGACTGAAAAGGAAAAAAAGCATCTTGCAGCGTTCAGATTAAAAGTGTAAGGATGCCCACCCTGCCTTGATCATCTTTATCCAAATAAATTATAAGTGATCCCTAAAACAAAACACCTGGGACTCTACCTCTTAATGCTGGTCTCGGAAACCAAAAAAAAAATTATTTAAGCGGACATTATAAATTGTTTATTAACATTAAAGATTTATAGCACTAATAAAATAAACAGACATTATAGAGAAAAAAAAAAAGATGGTTTCAAAAAAAAACTTAATTAGAAAAAAAAAGGGAATTAAATGGCCAACAACAATTAAACCTATGTGCCATGCATATAGGCAAACGACAAAAAAACGGAAAGAAATTATATGTATGTATATTTTTTTTTTTTTTGATTCCACTCGCTTACAGCTGCATCCCACGTCGAAAGATCTTTCGCGCTAGACCTGCAAAAAAAAAAATTTTACCGCGTCTCTTAGTGAGTTAACGGATTTTTTTTTTTTTTTTTTTTTTTTTTTTGTTTTTTTACTGTTGAAGGTTAATTGTTGTTGCACTGACTCAAAAAAATTGAACTTAGGTATAAGCAAAAAAAATACAATTTAGCAAATAAGCAATTAAGTTAAGCAAGTTAATTAAATCATTTTTGCACTAATATAGATTTTAAGATAATTTAAGTATAATTTTTAGATATTTTATAAGACTTCACTGTGTTTGTTTTTTCATTTTTGGTTATTAAATCAACTAATTAAATCAAAAATTACATTATTTAAAATTTCAGTTTTGGTAGGGGCTTGTGTAAAAAAAATTGTTTCTTTTTTTTCGTTTAAATATGTTTTTGGAGAGAAAATTCTCAACACCAAAAAAAATGGGCGCGCCTTTTTGTCGACTCGCAACAACAATTCAAAGACACCAACGCCGCACAGCGCGCCAAATTACTTCCCGACGCCAGGCCAGTAACTCCTTAGTAGCACTCACTGTGGCCTCAATATCAATAATATTATGCCTTCCTCCCGATTGAGCAGCTATTCTTATTTTGATGAAAAACGGTGCCAAATCTAGCAACAAAGTAGCTTGTGCAAAATAAAATAACACTTTATCATATTAAGAATAATTACCCTTTTGGATGTGGCACCCTTCTCTTTCGCTTTTAGTATAACACACTTAGGGAAAGTGAAATAATTATAACACAAAATGATTTTTCACTACTAAGTAACAAACAATTTTTCTCAAATGAAAAACAATTAGCGACTTTATATTTTTTCGTTTTTCTTTCCTTTTGGAGCTAACAGGCGACTTAACTTGATCGCACGAAAAAAATTTATGACGGGGCCTCTTAAGTCCAAAACCCAGAACTACCAATGGCTGATTCATTTGAAAAAGGTTAGCAGGGAAAAAAAAACGAAAATCGACGGTAGTGTGCGCTTTTAGTTTGTACTTATTCTTATTATATTCTTTTTTTTTCCTTATTTGATTTAATTTTTTTTTTATTTAAAGGGCCAAATGGGATTTTTATACCCTGTACCGTATGGTACAAAGGGTATATTAAGTTTGTGCAAGCCGAAAATGTATGTAACATACAGAAGGAGACGTCGGAGACCCCCCAAAGTTACTTAAAGTATGATCAGGGTGACTAGAGAAGTCGATATACCCATGTCCGTCTGTCTGTATGAACGCCTAGATCTCAGAGATGGTAAGAGCTAGAGCAACCAAATTTTCAGATTAAATGCGCTATTATGTCAGGGGAGACAAGTTTATTTTATTTTTTTGATATCGGGGTTATATTATATAGTTCCCATAGGGGTGTTTCAGAGGACCTCGAAAAAAACAAAAAGTTTTAGATGGAAAATTCGGTTGTTTATGAAAATATCGTAACCAAATTTGGCAATCAAAAGTTTTTTAGAGTTCCCAAGCACTGTACCAAATTTGACCATCAGTTGACTATATCATATAGCTCCCATAGGACCAATCGGTCAAAAAAACGTTTTTTGCTCAAAATTCGTTGTGTTTCGTTTGTTTGTGGAGATATTGTAACCAAATTTGGAATTCCGAAGTTTATTATAGATATTCATCACTGTACCAAATTTTATCAAAATCGGTTGACTATATCATATAGCTCCCATAGGACCAATCGGTCAAAAAAACGCTTTTTGTACAAAATTTGTTGTGTTTCGTTTGTTTGTGAAGATATTGTATATATATATTGTAGATATTCAGAAGTTTTTCAGACATCTTCAACACTGTACCAAATTTTATCAAAATCGGTTGACTTTATCATATAGCTCCCATAGGACCAATCGGTCGAAAAAACGCTTTTTGTACAAAATTTGTTGTGTTTCGTTTTTTATGAAGATATTGTAACCAAATTTGGCATTCGGAAGTTTTTTCGAGATCTTCAACACTGTACCAAATTTTATCAAAATTGGTTGACTATATCATATAGATCCCATAGGTCCAATCGGTCAAAAAAACGTATTTTGAACAAAAATCGTTGTGTTTCGTTTATTTGGCAAAGAAATATCTTTTGGAGTTTGTAAGCAATATATCGGACTTGATTGCAATGTGGTGGTACAGGGTATCCCAAAGTCGTCCGCGCCCGACTTTACCGTACGCCATCTTTTTTATAGGAAGTTTTGCGATTCCACGCGAAATATTTCGTGCTGCGTATAGGCCTTGAAGGCGCAAAACTTCATAAAAAAAAAGAAATCCCATTTGGGATATTTTTTTTATATGTAGTTTTGTCATTCCGTGCGAAATGTTTCGAACTGCGTACAGGCCTTAAAACAAAAACCAATTGAGTCTTTTTGCATTTAAGATTTGTGACGAATCGTTCGTGATTTCTCAATCTTTATTTGCTTTTAAGCTGCTGACTCTCACCTTAAAGCTATGCTGTCATTCACAGAATGCTTCTCATGGTCTTTGGTCTCATTTTCCGCTCCCACTACAATCGACGTTGTTGTTGCAACAGATGTTGTAGTGGTTGCCTCAATAATTTCCGCACTGGGCACACTACTGTTGGCCAGCACCTCGGAGATAGCGTTGGTTATCCAAAGGCTACCCTCGTCTGTCGACAATGTTGGCAGCGCGAACATGATGTATTTTGGCTCTTATTGCAGCTAGTCGTCAGATTATATTACTGCTGCTGACATGTGACACGCTGCGTATACGTAATGAGTGTCTGGTACCGACTGTTAATCTGAGGCTTTCTAGAGGCAGTCGGATCTATTCCTTTGACTCCCCTTTGACGCGCCTTGTAATTGCTGCCGCACAACGGAAATTGAGCATTTTGCTTGTGGGTTCCTGGTTAGGTGCTACCACAGCGCGATTTAGTTAGTTTCGATTAGTGCTGGCATCTGTCCGATCTTAATGCAACTAAAAGTAGACAGATAAAAATGCAGTTACGGTTAATCAAAGCTTGCTTGTTTTCATTGCAATCAACCCTGTCCCCACTTTTATTTCGATATACATTAGCAGCGGTGGGCACGAAAAATAACGGAAAGAGCCCTACAAAAACATCAAGAAAAAAAATTCTGTTACAATCCCACAACATCAAGAAAAAAAAAAGAAGAAAAAGTCCTGTTACGATCCCACAAGCGGTTGGCAAAAATCCTATAGCTGAACCCTCCACGAGGGTGCCGACTGGTAATGGTACTACAGTGTCCTTTATGGACGGTACCAGCTAAGATTTGGAGCTAGCTGCTTGCAACCTAGCTCCTCTATAGCTTGGTGGCTTGTTTGTCACTCCTTTATCATGGCTATGAGGTAAAAAGGGCTGGATCAAGGTGTCAGGCGACCCGTGCCGATAATCAACCTGGCTGGGGGCCCTTTCAAAAAAAAATTAGCCCAGTCGCAAACGGAGCATCCGGATACCTGGCGCCCTCCGGATTAAATAGCCTTACCTGCGTATTGCGGATCTCTGCGCAGGTGGACCACCGCCACTCGCGGGACTAATTATGTCAGCAAAAAATAATAAAAAGCAAAAACAAAAAGAGACCGGAACTCTCAAAAAACCGGTAGGGACCGAAGGTCCTACTTTAGGGGCTAACGAAGTGGTCACTGGACCTACCGTCACCCCTACACACAATACTCCAACGATGGGCTTGAAGACAGAGGTCACTGGACCTGTAGTCAGCTCTACACCCGATCGCCCCTTGGCCAAGAGCAAAGTGGAGGGCACTTCGAAGGCCCCTGCCACCCTGAGTAGTCAGCAGGGTGCTACCACAAGCACAGCTGGCTCTCAGTCGGGTGCGGGGGAGCTAGAGAAGCCCTCTATGAGCAAGGCCAAAATGGACAGGTATGCGGACCGAAAGAATGCTGCCCAGATCCTGAGACGACAAGCAACAACAAATGTCACGACCCCATCGGGCGATTGGCTGCGAAAGGTAGAGTGGGCAAAATCTGTGTTGCCAAATTTTGTTCTCGAACGACTCGAAACATTTACAGCCAAAACGCCAACGCTCCCAGGATGCCTTGGTTCCCAATGCTCCCAAGAGGGCAAAGGCGAATGCACAAGTGGTGGCAAATAGGAGCTTTGCGGAAATGGCCAAAGATAAAATTCTTCTGGGGGTCTTGGACCAGGGTAATCCAGACGGCAGGATCCCCAGAAACCAATGGAAGTGGATAGAGGCAGCACTGGCTGTTCACTGCTTTGAGGCTCTGGAGGTAGATCCAGGCCCACCACCAGTCTGCAAAGACGCTGGGTGGTATCAGGGCATTGTAAAGATGATTGCCTGTGAATGAGGAGAAGCACGGAGAGCTAAACTTCGGTTTTAGCTCTGTGCAGATCCGAATCTACAAATCGGACGCCAGGCAGACTGAATGCCACCAGGAAATAGAGGTAGCTCTGGCCTCTGAGATAGAGGAACCAGAAAAGGACCCCGAGGTCGACGACTGTGAGTCGGTGATGTCCGACGGGTCCTTATTACGGGGGCTTAGCGAGCTATGTCGGTAGAGTGCTGACTCCGCTGATGACAACGACGACATGGACGCTAACCAAACGGTGATGGAGGTCAAACCGCAAGATGTCTCTGAGAATCTTGCACATAAACCTCCATCACTGTAAAGCAGCAACCGCTGCCCTAATGCTTCGCCTGTCTGGGGGCGAAGTCGACCTTGTGCTGATCCAGGAACCTTGGATTGTATCCAACAAGGTGTCCGGGCTCAGCACACCGAAATATAGGCTGTTTGCAGCCCAAGAAGAAGCACCCTAGCGTATTTTTGCTCTATAATTATAGCGATGGCGATACAACATCGGTTACTCTGGAGCTCCAGAGCAAACCGGTGCGGATAGCGTCCGCCTATATGGCTTATGTCGTCATGGACTCACTTCCGGGTCACAAGCTCCAAAATCTGGTCAAGGATAGCGACGATCTGGGCACTGGCCTACTGATCGGCTGCAATGCAAATGGTGAGCACCATGGAAAGGGGTGAGTTACTCTTTGAATATCTTCTCACCACTAATTTAGCAATTTGTAACCGGGGAAATGACCCCACGTTTATAATCAGAGATAGAGAAAAGGTCATCGACCTAATCCTAGTCTCACATTTTCTATTTGACCAAGTCATTAATTGGGAAGTCTCGAGAGAGCACTCCTTCTCTGACCATAGATACATTGGAACACAACTATCTGTCTCTACTCCAGCCCCAGTAAAGTTCAAAAACCCGCGTAGAACAAACTGGAAATCTTTTAAAACAAAACTGTCGAAAGCCCTTTTATTTATTTATTTATTTATTTATTTGAGGGGTACAACTACGTACAGTTGACATTATATTATAAAAAAGTACATATAAATTATTTAGAAAAGAAAATAGAGCGAGGGAATTGATATGAACTAATCCGCGTCTCTAGCCCGATGGGTGAACTTTTTAATGATATGCACCAACTCACATCAAGAACTGGCCAGAAACTTGGATTTACAATATTAAAATTGAAAAAAGGAAGCAAGATAAAAATTAAACATTATATCGCAAAAAAAGCCAATGGATCACCATTGACCAAGTGGGTGACTCATAATATAGGATTGGTCAAGGATGCTCGAAGTGGCAAGTCAAGGTGACTTAAGATAGAAGAAGTGATAGATTGAATAGACCGTTCGAAAGAGAGGAAATTGTAAAAGTTATTATAGTTAGAGCATAAGACACGGAAAGGATCGTGCAAAGCATAATTAGATCTACAAAATTGTAAGGCTAAGGGTCGAAAATTACGAGTTACTCTGGATGGTATGACCAAAGTAACTTTGCTAAGGAGTACATTGGAATCGATAAGACCGAGTAACAGTTTATGCAAGAATAACACGCCGTGGCATGTTCTGCGGTGATTTAAGGAAGGCAATTTTATAAGGCGAAGTCTATCAGAATATGGCGGCAGTCGGATATTTGGGTCCCAGTTTAAGCCACGAAGTGCAAAAAGGAGAAATAGCTTTTGTACGGACTCAATCATGTCCTGATAAAGGTGGTATTGAGGGCTCCAAACGCAGGAACAATATTCCAAAATTGGAAGGACAAGAGAAATATAAAGAAGTTTGGTTGTGTAAGGGTCGTTAAACTCTTTAGACCAACGCTTAATAAAAGCAAGAACACCTCTAGCCTTATTCACGATGTTGCAAATATGGTTATTAAATTTAAGGTTATGATCAAACAAAACACCAAGGTCAGACACACTTTTGATGCGTTCTAAGGTAGAAGATTCTAAAGAGTAAGTAGCCAAATAAGGAGCAGAACGATAAAATGTCATAACGTTACATTTTGTCTTGTTGAGAAAGAGTTGGTTGATATTGCACCAAGATTGCATGTTATCAAAATCATGCTGAAGAAGTAAGTACTTATTATTATCGGAGTAGGACATACAGAGTTTAACATCATCCGCATACATAAGAATGTGAGAAGATGAGATTACCTGAGGGAGATCATTTAAAAATAAGTTAAAAAGAAGAGGGCCTAGATGGCTACCTTGAGGTACCCCTGACGTGACCATAATTTCTGTAGATTCGCAGCCTTTAAAAACTACCTTCTGGACTCGGTTGGATAAATATCACGATATCCAATTTAAAAGACAAGACGGAAACCCCAGACGAGACAGTTTAACAAGTAGAAGACTATGGTTTACCGAGTCAAATGCTTTACTAAAGTCAGTATAAATGACATCAGTTTGTTTTTTTTCCGTAAAACCAAGATTAATAAGAGACGAATGTTCTAAAAGGTTAGTAGAAGTGGACCGACGTTTTACAAACCCATGTTGGGAATCCGACATTAAAGAACGACAGTAGTGTTGCAATTGTGAAGTTACAATCCTTTCAAAAACTTTTGGAATTGATGAAAGCTTGGCAATACCGCGGTAGTTCTCAATGTTGGACTTGGAAACTTTTTTGTGAATAGGGATAATAAAGGATTCATTCCAGATGGCCGGAAGATAAGAATATTTTAATGAAGTGCGGAAAAGAACAGATAAAGGTGTAGAAAGAGAGTAAGCACAATGCTTTAAGACGCAACTAGGAATGGCATCGGGGCCAGGGGAGAAGGATGATTTAATGGACAGTAGGGATTGTAAAACGTCGGTTTCAAAGATTTCTGGATAAGCAATAAGATTTGAATGTGGTAGGTTATAGGGATAGTTAAGGTCTATGCAATTAGGGTTGACAGAATAGGTAGTTTGAAAAAATTTCGCAAACAGGTCGGCGATTTCAGAATTGTTAGTAGAGCTTTCATTTTTGAAATATAGCGATGAAGGAAATAAGGAAGATTTACGTTTAGAATTAACAAAAGAAAAAAATTTTTTAGGATCACTACAGAAGTTAAGCCGACAGCGGGAAAGATAATTATTGTAGCAAATTCTGTTAAGAAGGACGAACTTGCTGCGTAAAATAGAAAACTTATAAAAGTCGACAGGAGATCCAGATTTCTTAAATTTTTTGTAAGAAGAAGACTTGCGATTTTTTAAAGAGGACAGACTAGTAGTAAACCAAGGCGGCTTTAAAGAAGGAGCCGGGACAGAATAAGGGACAAAGAGATCAAAAGCAGCGTATAAAACCCGATAGAAATTGGAAATGGATAAGTCAAGGTCATTAGTAGTCAACAAAGGCAACCAGTTAACTTCGGACAAAAATTTATTAAGACCGACAAAATTAGACTTGCGAAAGCAGCGATACCGAAGAGCGTGAGCATGTGGCTGATTTCGGTAGAGACCATTAAATTTTAAAGAGATTTGTAATGTCGGATGGTACGGATCCTCGGGTACGGAGAGCGGACAGACCCTAGAAACTTCAAAATCAGAATTATCATTGACAAAAACGAGGTCAAGCATTCTATTTGAGCAATTATGTATAAAATTTATTTGGCTGAGAGAGATATCAATCAGTCCGGTAACAAACTCATGATTACCAGATGGAAAAAGAAAACTAGAATTGACTGAACTAAGCCAATATAATGTAGGCAGATTAAAGTCGCCTAAGACAACAATTTGATCCAGAGTACCAACAGAATCAGCCACCATACGAATGGCAGTGAGATGATTCTGATATACACTCAAGTCGGAGCAAGGAGGTATATAGGAACAAGTAAAATAGATTAAAAAACACTTTTACCGCAATGAACTCAATGCCTATTGGAAAATTTAGAGATAGTAAATGAGATTCTAAGGCTACATTTACAGCAATGAGTACACCACCACCACGACCGGGAGACCGGTCAAGCCTGTAGGTTACATAGGAGCTAACAAAAATCTCAAAATCATAGACAGACGCATTAAGCCAGGTTTCAGAGAAAGCAATAATATCAGAATCGAAATTTACGCTATTGGTGAAAAGTCTACTAAGTTTAGAGAGGAGACCACGAACATTCTGATATTGAATGGTAAGAACAGAATTTAGTTTTTTGAAGCTGTGTTAACTACACTTATAGAGGAAGCTACATTAGATGCTAAAGTCTTTTTAGGTTTTCTAATAAACTCATGCACTAAAGTATGAGTAGGCCAGAATGAAGGATTAAGTATAGCAGAAAAGAGAGAATCAGGGACACTAATCTTAAACGAAGAGATATCGCGCTTATACTTAAAATTGAACTTAAATACTTCAATTTCATTTGGAGAAATATTAAGCTTCTCGCAAACGAATTGATTAATGCAATTTTCAGTTGCCGATGGCATTAGCCTGGAGACCAAGATTGTCTTTTTAGGAGCCACTCCTACCAATGAGTCCGAGGGGTCAGCAGTTGGCGGGGCGGCAGGTATAGGGACTCCACTCAAAATGATGACAGAGGACGGCGCATCAGTCACGCTGTTAGTGGCGCAGTTCATAGTGGCAGACTCGACAGAAACGGTAGGAGCTGTAGAAGCTACAGTCAAACTAGCGCCAGTGTCAACAGCAACAGCACTAGCCGTGTCACTAGCAGCGGCTGAAGGAACTAGTATAGGTCCTTCCAACCCTCCCTGAGATGACTACTCCTGCAAAGGACGAACTTGAGTATCTCATTAAAACTTTCACTGAAGTGTGTAACAAGTCCTTTAAATCATCTTGTCCAACAAGCAAGCCGAGAGGCAACAGGAGACCACCTTGGTGGAAACCTGAGATGGATGCTCTTAGGTCGTGCTGTCGGACACTTTTCAACAAAGCAAAAAGACTAAACTGTGACCAAAGTTGGTCAGACTACAAACAAAGTTTAGCTCGATACAAAGATTAATCAGGAGAGCAAAGCGAGATGAGTGGAGGAGATTCTGCTCAGAAATCGAATCCTCATCAGAAGCTGCAAGACTCCTTAAAATACTCTCAAAATCGCCCACAAATCTAGGCTACCTCAAGAAACCAGATAGCTCCTGGATAATTTCTAGCGAGGAGTCTTTAAAGTTACTCCTGGATACGCACTTTCCAGGCAATACTACAGTTGCTCCTCAGAGTAATTCTTGTTACCTTCCGGTAAAAGTATTGGAGGATGTAATAACAGAGTACAACATAAAATGGGCTATAAACAGCTTTGACCCTTACAAATCTCCAGGTCCCGACGGGCTTATACCAGCCCAGTTGCAGTACGGGGGGGACCTGGCAGTCTCGTAGATAAAAGTCATTTTCACTAATATCATTGCGTTAGGCCAAATTCCAACTTCTTGGCTAACGCCTAAAGTGGTCTTTATATCCAAGGCGGGTAAAGCATCACACACAGTCCCAAAAGACCTCAGACCCATAAGCTTGTCTTCGTTCCTGTTAAAGACTTTGGAAAGGTTGATTGGTCTATATAGAGCCACTATAGAGGCTTTCGCCTCTTCTATGGAACGTCGCTGTCAACATGCTGCTACGTCGCGAAGTGGCACGGCAGCCGCAAAAGCGTTGCAAAAATCGATTTTGCGATGTAACCATTTTTTAAATGTAATACATGCATCTGATTTAGAATTTCCCAGGGATGAAGAAAATACAAATTTTATTCAATTCGGATGAATAGTTTAGTTGCTACAAAGTGGAGTATATTTTCAACTTAAAAAAAATTGAAATTTTTTGAATAAAACTTCATGTTTAAGATTGTTGTTGAATCATTTTATGTATATATATCTTAATATCATTATAATGTATCTTATCAGAGAGTACCAAATAGACAGAGGCGAAAATTCTCTCCGAGTTCGAAAGTGCCGTTGAAACTTTATCCAACGACTTGGGCTCGTCTGGTGTAAAAGCAAAATCAAACACAAAATAAAGTCACGCACCAACAACAAGCAACAGCAATGGTAGACGAATGAATGGCAAAAGCAAAAGGCAGCATTGGCTCTTGGCTCGGTCTGTGTTGTGTTGTGATGTTTGTCCGGTGACTTGGGCTCGGCCAAAGCAAAGCGATATGAAGCATTGGTTGTCGCTGCTTTTGTGTTGATGTTTATGCACTGACGTAGGAGCATTTTAGTTTTTATAAGAATTTTATATAAATGTAGAATGGAGAATAAAAAGGAGCCTTAAATTATTTTCTTTATAATTTTTAATTAAATCAACTAAATTTTTTCCTTAATGCTAAGTTATTTATAACATTAGTTTTCGTTTAGTCGGTGTTAAAAGTATCAAAAAAATACAAATTACATTTTTTGTTTGCATTCTTCATTGAAAATAGTATGTGTCTAAACTGTAATGTGTTTCCATAACTAAAAGTATTGTTACTTCATATACATACATTACTTGTTTTAGTTTAGATTTTTGGGAAGGCAAATTCAATTTTGACAAAGCAAAGGAAAGGATATTTTACCGGCGGCTATCGCTTTGCCATGCAAGTAGGCGGCGATGAACAAAAGTGGCGTTTGCAAGCGGCTTATTCGTTTCGATTGCTAGAAAACTATTAATCCTAGGGAAGTGATAGTGGACTCATTTTGTAGATCATTTCATATACTTCCATAGAGTACTTGGATATTCTTGCGAAAGTCCCACCAATTTTGCGGTAGGAGCACATTTTTTGAAAAACACCAAAAACTATTTCCACTTTTTTAACTTTGAATAGTCATTGTGCCTGAACCAATTAATCAATCACTTTGATTTGAGTTTTATTTGAAAAATTAATATATTTTACTGATAATAATTTTTATTAAAAAAACATAAATAAATCTAACTGTAATAGCAAAACAATATTATGTAATAATCACACTAACCATGCATTTGAAGTTGTGAATATGCATAACGCAATTAAATATTTTAAAACTTCATTACAATTTTTGGGCTCATTGAGAAAAAAAGCAAACAATTATTTTATTTTTTTTTGCATTGTTGCACCAAATCAGTTTCTAAGCAAATGCAACTTGCAATTAAAAAAATGCATTTCCCTAAAATTGTCATATAAAATGATTAAAAGTTGATTTTGTAAAATGGCCAAAAATAAATTGCAAACTAATTAAATAGCGAAGAAGAAAGAAGTCAAAAATTATGATTAGCCAAGGCCGGCAGCCCAAAGATATTATAAACTCTAGGAAGTGTGGTTGGCAGGCAGAGTTAAAAAGGAAAATCTAAAAATAGCCCATACAATTCTCGTGTTCTTGCATTTGAACTCGGCTCTAAACTTCGTTGTTGGTTGTCGGCAATGTTCATAAATTCAGCCGCAACCAAATTTGTAAATTTTAAGTTTCTGAGCATTCATACCCTTTCTCAATATGTGGCTGCTATGACACTTTGCAATCGCGTTTGCTTTACACTAACAAATGCATGCATAAATGGCGAAAAATACGAAGAGTATTTTGCTATCGCCTTCCATTCTGCTGAACGGTTTTGCATTGCGGCGCACAGAAACACAAGTAATTTTGAGCCGAAACAAAACAGACTTTTGGTCAGCGCGTTGTCATTAATAGCTGCATGTTATTAGGCCACTGTCGATAGAACTGTTTTTTTTTTACCAATTATTTTTTAATAAAGTTTAAAACAGTGATGACAATAACTTGTCGTGAGTTGTAGAAATATGAATGATGATTTATATAAAAAATGTTAAATGATGATGATAAAAAATTAATAAAAGAAAGAATTGATCATTGTTCCATTGGTTTAAAATATTAATATTTTTAATAATAATATTATATTAATATTTTTTAAAGTAAATGCTTAAAATAAGCGATGTCTTAATACTTTGTATGCCTCACTGAAAAAAAAAAAATTAATAAATGTACAAAAGAAACAATATTTACAATATTACAAACTTTGCACAACGAAATTTCCTTATATTAATAAAACTATTTTGAAAGAAATATAAAATCAAATAAAATGTCAAAATTAAAATTGAAAACTAAATAGTTAATATATAATAGCAAAGAATATACATACATATGTAGAACTACACAAAAAAGTTTACTTTGCTTGAATTTATACATTTGCTTGGACATGAAACTTAGCAAATGGAATTCGCGCAGTGGCAATGGCCTAGTGGAATGAGTGTTCGACTCAGACTCTAATGTGTCGAGGTTCGGTTCTTAGAGATGGATGTTAGATTCTATATGATTTTTTTTTTTAATTTTCCATAATTTCTGTTCTTTTTCTATTAAATATATATTTTTTTATTGTCATAAGAAAATTAATGTTTCATTTTCGACAAATGTTTTCCCAATGACAATATACATACTAAGATGTGTATGCAAAATTTGTTCAGCTCTATGGCGCGGGCAGTGAGAGCACAAACAGCCAAATTCTTAAATTTTTACTTTTTGAGCTTTCATACCCATTCGAAGCCCACCCGTACCAACAAGCGCTAAAATGAATTTGTATTCTATGTAGTTCTTTCTACATTCTTTGATAATATTTAAATTATATTTATTATATTTATATTTAAATAAAAAAAAGAATTGTTTCGTCGCGTTATTATTAACATATTAATGAAATAAAATTTAAATATTTTGCCAAAAATCATCTATAAACCAGCATGCATACAGACAAATTTCCCATAAACTGTCTGAAATGGACATACTCCGGGAAAAAGCATGTACCAATGCTGCCTTGCAATTCAAAATGAACCGATATACGCTGCGGCGCTGCAAATAATGTAAAAGCAGAAACGAAAAATAATAGCAAAAGGGTAAATAAACAAAACGCAAATCCACTTCGAATTTGGTTTCGTTTGCTTTGCATTGTGTTTGCGAGCCCTCGTCAGTGATAAACTTTTAAAATTTTCGAACTCGGAGAGAATTTTCGCCTCTGTCTATTTGGAACTCTCTGCCATGGTATAATAAGTAAGGTAGAGTAAGTTTGCCGAACTCGGGGCCATAAATTTTGTGAGAGCAAAAAAATGCGAGAGAGAGAGAAGCAACGTACAAGCTGACGCATACACACTGACACTCGTTTATATATCTATGCATGCTTCAATTTGAACAAACCAAGTGCATAAGCTGAAACTAAATGAAAAACAGTGAATTTGTGAAAACAAATTTTATTTTTTCAATGAAAATATAATTACACCTAGCCCTCGCTTAACACGAACTCATTTAACACGAACTCGGTCTTACACGATTATAAATTTGTTCCCTTTCCTCTTTTATCACGCTGAAAACCTCGATCTAGCACGATTGAAAAATATCAATTTTTTTTTTTCGATTGATGCGTGAGAATTTTTTGTGTACGCATGAAATGCTTGCAGAAAAAGGGCAATCCCATTTTAACACTGTCAGTCCCTTTAAGCCAGCGAATCATTCAGGAAAAGGCGCTCAGAATTTATGAACTGATCAAGCAAAATGGAGAACCCTCTTCCAGCACAGATTTTGTTGCTAGTAATGGGTGGCTTGATAAATTTGGCCACATATCCACGAGAAATTCAAGGATTCATTGATGAAGAGGAATTCTTGCCTGACCAACTTTTCAATGCTGACGAAACTGGGCTTTGGTGGAAAAAAATGCCAAGTTGAACTTTTTTATCAAAGAAAGAAAAAGTGGCACCCGGATTGAAGGCACAAAAAGATCGTTTTACACTTCTCCTGTGTAGTAATGCATCAGGCGACTTTCAAGTAAAGCCAATGCTTGTTTATAAGTCCATGAATCCTCGTGCATTTAAAGGCGTAGAGAAGAGTACATTACCCGTTTACTGGAAAGCAAATTCCAAAGCTTGGGTTACTGCAGAATTATTTAAAAACTGGTTTTTTAATTGCTTTGCACCTGAAGTAGAAAAATATTTGAAAAAGAAAAATTTACACTTTAAAGCTCTCTTGTTATTGGACAATGCCCCAGGTCATCCAAAAAATTTAATCCATCCGAATATCAAAATAAAATTTCTTCCACCTAATACATTAAATTTAATTAATTATTAAAGATTGCCTTGAATTGGTTATTTTATCATTAAAAGATCTTAAGCAGTCGACATTGAACGGATGTTGGAAAAAATTATGGCCAGCGGTTGTTAAAAACGACAAACTTCAATTGCCACAAAGTGAACTCCGTGAAATATTAGAATTTGCTCATTTAATTGAAGGTGAAGGATTCGAAGACATGACTACTAATGATGTGCAAGAGTTGTTTGAGGATAACGGCATGGATGACAAACTATTACTTGAAATTGCTGTGAATGAAGCAAACAATTCAATATCAGAAGACACCAGCTTTGAAGAAACCGAACCAATAAATGGTTTAACAATAGAAAAACTTCAAGAAGGATTTGTAAATTCTGATCCCCTCATTGAAAGACGTTTAAAGTTTAAAAGAGAGTTGGAAAAAATTCTTTTACCTTATAGGGAGTGTTACAAGGAAGCTTTAAAAGCTACTAAACAAAGCAAAATGACTGATTTTTTATCATCCAAGAGGAGCCACCACAAAAAAAACATGTTTAGATTTTAATGCCGTCGAATGGATCTCAACTTTTATGTTTACTTGAAATGAAAATTTTTGTTTTTTTAATAAGCTTTATCTGTTATTTTTTTAGTTAATTTTAAGAAGGTTTCGAAACTTTAATAAAAACAACGCATACTTGAACTAAAACAATTTTTTTTTTTGAGTTTGTGTAAATTTGAGAACGTAACCCCTTATTTTGTACTGATTCCATGTCTCGTTTAACACGATTTCGCTTAACACGAGGTTTTCTAGGAACGCAACCCTCGTGTTAAGCGAGGGCTAGGTGTATTATTAATTATTTGAACTGAAATACTATGACCCACAATACATACAACAACAGCTCTTGCGTTTATATACATACATACAAACATACAATAAAAAAATGGCGTACGTTAAAGTCGGGCGCGGACGACTTTGGGATACCCTGTACCACTACATTGTAATCAAGTCCGATATATTACTTACGAACACTAAAAAAAATTCTTTGCCAAATTCAGTTACAATATTTTTATAAACAAACGAAACACAACTAATTTTGTTCAAAAAACGATTTTTTGACCGATTGGTCCTATGGGAGCTATATGATATAGTCAACCGATTTTGATCAAATTTGGTATAGTGCTTGGAAACTCTAAAAAACTTCTTAATGCCAAATTTGGTTACAATATTTGCACAAACAAACGAAACACAACGAATTTTGTACAAAAAACAAATTTTCGACCGATCGATCCTATGGGACCTATATGATATAGTCAACCGATTTTGATAAAATTTGGTACAGTGCTGGGGGTTTCTAAAAAACTTCCGATTGCCAAATTTGGTTATGATATCTTCATAAGCAAACGAATTATCCATCTAAAACTTTTGCTTTTTTTCGAGGTCCTCTGAAACACCCCTATGGGAGCTATATAATGTAGTCCCGATATCAAAAAAATAAAATAAACTTGTCTCCTATGGATTAATAAGGGATCTTATCTGAAAGTTTGGTTGCTCTAGCTCTTACCATCTCTGAGATCTAGGCGTTCATACGGACAGACGGTCAGACGGACAGACGGACATGGGTATATCGACTTCTCTAGTCACCCTGATCATACTTTAGGTAACTTTGGGGGGTCTCTGTACGTTACATACATTTTCGGCTTGCACAAACACAATCGGGGGTGCCACAGAAATCGTTAACGCTTTTGGCAACGTTTTGAAACCAAATCGTTAAAAGGTGCCACACAAATCTTAAAGATTTCATTTTTCGAACAATTAATTTCGAATGTTTACGCTTTTGCAAGAATGGCAGCAAAGGGTTGCTACTTTGCAAAAATTATTTTAGAACATTAAGACTCTCGTTTAAATAAATGTTTATTAACAGTGATCCAATAAAGTTTATTCTTTATTACATTAAGCGATAATTTTCAGCATGTTTTGCATCATTTTAATTTCCATTTGTACAAAATAAATTTAAATAAAGTTTGAATATTTGTACCGCCCAATACAAGAGTTTGTATGGCAACCCTACGGGTCAACAGCTGTCCTCAGCGTAGTGAATGGCAAATTTCGTTTGTTTACATTTGCAAATTTGCACGAAAATAGTAAATAATTTTTAAAATGCCACTTGCGGGATTTCTAGCCATTGATGCCTTAAAAAAAACACATATGGACGAAGAAAAGGTGGAGCGAAGGTGTCGAAGAACCTCTAGATAGCTTCAAGGCTGTCATACAGTCCAGCAAAGAAACACACACACGCAAATGCTAGTGAAAATTGTAATGCTAATTGTGTCCTTGCAGTAGATGGATTTAGTATTTTCGATGCACTCGCCAATTATTTAAAACGACTCTTTTATTTATTGAATATATTACTTCATTTATTAAAATCATTTGCTGTTGTGGCTTTTTTCTCCTTAGGTTGCGCTACTGATATTTTAATTTTAAACCTAAACTGCTAAATTATTGACTTCACAACCTTGCCTAGCAAGCCGTACATTGCCACCTTAGGAGAAAAAGGTGCACAGCAATTATTTATTTAATTTTGCATTAAATTCGGCGCACTTCATAACGACAAATTAGTTAAAATAAAAAAAACAATTTTTTAACTTTCATTTAACATCAAAAACATCTATTAATATGCTAAAATAATCACTTCGAATTATTATTATTTAGAACAGCAACGAGGTGGCAACTCCTTGCCACGAAAAGATTTTGCACGTTGACACAGAATGGCAAATGTACCAAGGATTTTAATAAAGATTTCGCAAAAATGAAAATCATGAATTAAAACATTAAATTTGTCAAAACACAAAGATACAGAAAACACAGAAATTAAATACACTTTCCAAATAAGTAATACTTTCATTGAATAAATTAGTTTTTATTGGTGAATTTAATCAAATCTCAAGCAATTTTGTCGAAGATTTTGAAACCGTGGCGAATCATGTCTGTGGCACCAAGAATCGGAATGTCAACGAAATTGCAACGAAATGGTTTTCTGTGGCACCCCCGAATATACCCTTTGTACCATACGGTACAGGGTATAAAAACACGCGCAGCGACAGCCGATACAACCTACCTCATAGACATTCGCAACGAGAATGAAAAATATGGCCCCAGCAAAGAGAACGACGCGGCAATCTTACTCTACCTTACTTATTATACCATGATCACTGACGAGGGCTCGCAATCACAATGCAAAGCAAACGAAACCAAATTCGAAGTGGATTTGCGTTTTGTTTATTTACCCTTTTGCTATAGGTTTTTCACTTCAAATTAAAGTTTTTTCATTTCAAATTAAATTTTTTTCATTTCAAATTCAAGTTTTTTCATTTCAAATTCAAGTTTTTTTTATTTCAAATTAAAGTTTTTTCATTTCAAATTCATATATTTTCATTTCAAATTCAATTTTTTTCATTTCAAATTCAATTCGAATATTTAAAACTGAAGAAACTACACAAGTATTTTTATATAAACAAAACAAAAGAAAAAAATTACAAAAATTGAAATTCATAACTATATAGGTTTTTCACTATATATAAGAAATATATATAAAATATATAATATTTAATGTAGTGGTTGTCCAACTGCTGCCAAAGGCAATTTCATTGACATATGCAGATAATAATTGTTGCGATCGTTCGGGGTAACTGTTGCCACTGATGTTTGGATTACAGTTTCTAAATTGATATTATTTTGTGGATCTGCCAACAAACTTCTCGCTGAAAATTTGACCTTTGAGAAAACCTTTTCAATTGGATTTAACATCGGCGAGTATGGAGAAAGAAAAACGATAGTGTGAGTTGTTTCACTAATTTTTTCATGTACTTCACGGGTTTTGTGGATGGTACAATTATCTAAAACTAGCCATGCCCCTGTGATGTTCTCAGCAGCCAGTTTGTCAAGTAATTCATCAAGAAATGTTATGAAAATATTTGAATTCACGGATGTGTTTGCTATTATTTTGCTATGTATAATACCATTTAAGTTCATAGCCGCTATGAGGGAAACATTTCGTCCTCTGACAGTTGGTACCATTACATGAGCATCAGTATTTATTTTTGATCTTGCCTTGGTTCTGCGAAGATGGCAGTTGAAACCGGATTCATCTATAAAAACTATTTTATCCCGTGTCTGTGGTGCATTCTGCGAAAAATTAACGGCATATGCTTTACGTAGTTCAATCGTGTTTATACTATTCATGCGGTCCAAATTGATTGTAGCCGTTTTTAATGTTATTCTTAAGGTTTTCAATGCCTTAAAAATAGTCGTTGAGCACAGACTGACGTTTTTGGTTTCAAATATCTTCGTTTTTATTTGTTTTAATGTAAAACATGGATTTTCTTCTATTAATTTTTCAATTTCATTTAATATTGCATCAGTCAATTTAATGCTTCTTGTACCACCACGACATCTTTCAACAATTTTCATGCCATCTTTTTTGTACCTATTTATTATCGACATGGCGGTATTTTTCTTAATTCCAGCTATTTCACTTGCCTCGATGATGGTTTTTCCTTCTTCATAGCATTTTATCAATATCTGCTTTTTGTCTATGCTAGTTTTACAGTATGGTTGTCTATGATATCCGCTAGCACGAACAACCAAGTTAGATGAAGATCCAGCGTTGCTATCATCAGATGATTCTACTGGTGGGTGAATGCGCTGATAATTACGTCTATTGGGACGAATAACAGGACTTGAATCTCTGGATGAAGTGCTTTCAATTTCGTTGTTTAATTCCGTATTCATATATTACGGTTGTTTATGAATCGAATAATATTAAATACTGACAAAATCAGAGCTCGTAAAATATGCTCAACCAATTTTTTCTATGCTGTCTGCTCACCAAAAAGACATAAAAAATGAAACAGACTCGCTCACGCTCTCAACAGAACACGTATTACTGTTATTCTCGTGTTTTCTGTTCATGCTGAACACTTTCACTTTCAGTAAATTTTGCTGATCGAAGTGTCTCAAGTGAACGAATGCATAAAGTGAGCGACAAAATACTCTCGTTGGTTGAGCAATGAGCGCGTTGAAAACAAACGAAATTGAAGTGTTTTTTCGATTCCGTTTTCCGCAAGCAACATGCGAGAAATTTAAGCCTATCATTTTTCTTAAAAATACTTAGTTTTTTCACTTTATATAAAATGAAAATTGAATTTGAAATGAAAAAACTTGAATTTGAAATGAAAAAAATTTAATTTGAAATGAAAAAACTTTAATTTGAAGTGAAAAACCTATATTATTTTTCGTTTCTGCTTTTACATTATTTGCAGCGCCGCAGCGTATATCGGTTCATTTTGAATTGCAAGGCAGCATTGGTACATGCTTTTTCCTGGAGTATGTCCATTTCAGACAGTTTATGGGAAATTTGTCTGTATGCATGCTGGTTTATAGATGATATTTGGCAAAATAATTTTATTTCATTAATATGTTAATAATAACGCAACGAAACAATTTTTTTTTTTATTTAAATATAAATATAATAAATATAATTTAAATATTATCAAAGAATGTAGAAAGAACTACATACATAGAATACAAATTCATTTTAGCGCTTGTTGGTACGGGTGGGCTTCGAAAGGGTATGAAGGCTCAAAAAGTAAAAATTTAAGAATTTGGCTGTTTGTGCTCTCACTGCCCGCGCCATAGAGCTGAACAAATTTTGCATACACATCTTAGTATGTACATACATATATAGTCATTGGGAAAACATTTGTCGAAAATGAAACATTAATTTTCTTATGACAATAAAAAAATATATATTTAATAGAAAAAGAACAGAAATTATGGAAAATTAAAAAAAAAATCATATAGAATCTAACATCCATCTCTAAGAACCGAACCTCGACACATTAGAGTCTGAGTCGAACACTCATTCCACTAGGCCATTGCCACTGCGTGAATTCCATTTGCTAAGTTTCATGTCCAAGCAAATGTATAAATTCAAGCAAAGTAAACTTTTTTGTGTAGTTCTACATATGTATGTATATTCTTTGCTATTATATATTAACTATTTAGTTTTCAATTTTAATTTTGACATTTTATTTGATTTTATATTTCTTTCAAAATAGTTTTATTAATATACGGAAATTTCGTTGTGCAAAGTTTGTAATATTGTAAATATTGTTTCTTTTGTACATTTTTTTTTTTTTGTTTTTTTTTCAGTGAGACATACAAAGTATTAAGAAATCGCTTATTTTAAGCATTTACTTTAAAAAATATTAATATAATATTATTATTAAAAATATTAATATTTTAAACCAATGGAACAATGATCAATTCTCCCACTCCTCTTTGAACATTTTTCCCTAGTTAAATTCAATACTTTGCGCAGCGACCTACTCATGCAGACAACTAAACATCAAGTGATTTTGTGTTTTTTGCCACACAGCACAAAAGCGACGGCAAACTAATGCTAGAGCGCTTTAGCGTTGACAGAGCAAGCACGCTCTCTAAGCAAGAGCCGAAGTCATGAACAAGCAACTTCGTGTCTGTTGCTTTGCGTCGTCAGCGTCGAAATACGTCACAGCGGCAGAAAATGTTCAATACAAGCGCAAAAAAAAAATGCATATGTCTATTTTGCCGACCACTGCACATTGGGCCAGAAAGCCGATTTTTTGGCATAAATTCAAAAAATTCATAGAAACAAAATCGTTTTTTAACATTGCCATTTTGTAGTGCATACCCTAGTTATAAAAAATTCACAAATATTATTGATTTTATTGCAACCCTGAAGTTTTGGCAGCCCTTCAAAGTTACATGTTCGATCAGCTGCGCGTTGCAGTAAAAACGGCTCGAAAATTTTTGTCAACTTTACGAGCTTGTAAATTTAACAATTTTAAATAATAAGTTAATATTAATAATGGAAAATAAAGGTACGGGTATGTAGAATGTTTAGTTAAAAAGGTGTTTCATCATATTTGCTAATCTGTTATATATGTGTATTGTTTTGTGTTGTTCAAATTAGAGAAAAATTAACCAACTTGCCCGTCTATTATGGAACAAAAACTAAATTTCTGCAAGCTTGTGCAAAAAAGTATTAATGTAACATTAAAGTACAAAATATATACTAATTTACCCTTTTTATGCTTTTTGCGGCTTTTTGCGGCTTTTCGGGTATTGCCATTTTGTTGCTAAGGTTGAGTTCTGCTATGCAACGCTGCTCAATATCTGGAATGACAATAGTCGAAAGGCGTCCGATGTTTCGCGCTGGATATTTGATCAACTTCAAGACTACAACTTAAGCGCAGAGAAAAAATATGAAATTAACGCAAAAATAAAATACTTTGCTACTCATATTCAAAGAAACTTGCCAAAATGCGGCAGAAATTTGAAAACTTTTAAGGAAAAACATTCCAAGTGGCTATCGTCAAAAATGATTTTTTCATTCGATAGCTTAGGTTCCACATCTTCAACCAAGCCTATAAAGTATAGGATATGGGATTACATGTAGATAAGCCAAAACAGAATGGGAGTGAAAACACGAACGACGGCAATACAGCGAGGAGAGCATTTTCAAATTTTAAACGCTTTCACAATATTTGAATTTCTATTTCATATCAACTTCCAATTAATGTGCATAAATTCAAAGAGTATTGTCAGAAAACTTTATCATTGTATATGTCCATATATCCGTGGTTTCCGATGTCGGCAACTGCACATAAAGTTTTGATACACGGTTACCAAATTATACAAACATCAGTATTGCCAATAGTTTGTCTTGGAGAAAATGCGTCAGAAGCACGCAACAAATATTACAAAAGAATAAATTGGCATAAATAAAACTAAATTATAAATATATATTTATAAATCGCGTCATTAATAGTGCATTAGTAAAAAAATCGCAACCAGCAAAAATTCACCTAATATGGGCGGTGGGAGTGGGCGTGGTCGGATCGGTCTGAAATTTATCTCAGTTCTTATATATGTCATTACAATCAACTACACCAAATTTCATGTCTGTAACTTTATTTTTCGAATTTATGCCAAAAATTTGGCTTTCTGGCCCAATGTGCACTGGTGTAAAGCAAACGCGATTGCAAAGTGTCATAGCAGCCACATATTGAGAAAGGGTATGAATCAAGGAGTATCAAACTAATAGAGACGAACACTCGCACAAAAAGTACTCGGTGGCGCAGAAAATCATGACGGTTTCAGCGTTTACATTTGAGTTGCTTTTGTGTGCGTTTGTGAAACGAATAGAATGAAAGAAAATGTAGGCAGTCAGCTGTTGGCTGCCGTTTTTGTTTTGATCTCGTCTGCTTATTCAAATTCGCAAATGTGTGCTGTTGTGAGTTTGATACTCCTTGGGTATGAATGCTCAGAAACTAAAAATTTACAATTTTGGCTGCGGCTGAATTTATGAACATTGCCGACAGCCAACAACGAAGTTTAGAGCCGAGTTCAATTGCAAGAACACGAGAATTGTATGGGCTATTTTTAGATTTTCCTTTTTAACTCTGCCCGCCAACCACACTTCATAGAGTTTATAATATCTTTGGGCTGCCGGCCTTGGCTAATCATAATTTTTGACTTCTTCGCTATTTAATTAGTTTGCAATTTATTTTTTGCCATTTTTTAAATCAACTTTTATTCATTTTATATGGCAATTTTAGGGAAATGCATTTTTTTAATTGCAAGTTGCATTTGCTTAGAAACTGATTTGGTGCAACAATGCTAAAAAAATAAAATAATTGTTTGCTTTTTTTCTCAATGAGCCCAAAAATTGTAATGAAGTTTTAAAATATTTAATTGCGTTATGCATATTCACAACTACAAATGCATAAAAAGAAAAACATAGCGCAGCTGCATTGTTTGTATTCAATTTTGTTTTTGCTTTTAAGTTTAAACCAACGCATTATGTTTAGCTAATGCTTAGCTATTGCTGATGCTGATTGTTCTTTACTACAATAAACAAAGAGTTTAAGCCTGAAAAAAATACTGAGTAGAAAACATCATCAGATTGTTTGGGACCCCAATTAAGTCCTAAACCAAATTTTCCAAAGGCAGTTGCTCTTTCCCGCCAAAAAGTGGTTGGTGTGATTATTACATAATATTGTTTTGCTATTACAGTTAGATTTATTTATGTTTTTTTAATAAAAATTATTATCAGTAAAATATAGAATTTTTCAAATAAGTCTCAAATCAAAGTGATTGATTAATTGGTTCAGGCACAATGACTATTCAAAGTTAAAAAAGTGGAAATAGTTTTTGGTGTTTTTCAAAACATCTGCTCCTACCGTAAAATTGGTGGGACTTTCGCAAGAATATCCAAGTACTCTATTGAAGTATATGAAATGATCTACAAAATGAGTTCTCTATTACTATCCTAGGATTAATAGTTTTCTAGCAATCGAACGAATAAACCACTTGCAAACGCCACTTTTGTTCATCGCCGCCTACTTGCGTGGCAAAGCAAATAGCCGCCGGCAAAATATCCTTTCCTTTGCTTTGTCAAAATTGAATTTGCCTTCCCTAAAATCTAAACTAAAACAAGTATGTATGTATATGAAGTAACAATACTTTTAGTTATGGAAACACATTACAGTTTAGACACATACTATTTTCAATGAAGAATGCAAACAAAAAATGTAATTTGTATTTTTTTGATACTTTTAACACCGACTAAACGAAAACTAATGTTATAAATAACTTAGCATTAATTAAAAAATTTAGTTAATTTAATTAAAAATTATAAAGAAAATAATTTTGGGCTCCTTTTTATTTATTTTTCAGTCAGGGTCAAGGCGATACATTCTAGATTTATATAAAATTCTTATCATTGATTGAACCAAAATGCGCCTAGGTCAGTGCATAAACATCAGCACAAAAGCAGCGACAACCAATACTTCATTCATATCGCTTTGCTTTGGCCGAGCCCAAGTCACCGGACAAACATCACAACACAACACAGACCGAGCCAAGAGCCAATGCTGCCTTTTGCTTTTGCCATTCATTCGTCTACCATTGCTGTTGCTTGTTGTTGGAGCCTGACTTTATTTTGCGTTTGATTTTGCTTTTACACGAGACGAGCCCAAGTCGTTGGATAAAGTTTCAACGGCACTTTCGAACTCGGAGAGAATTTTCGCCTCTGTCTATTTGGTACTCTCTGTATTATAATAAAAAACATTGTTAAATTAAATTTATTGATTGCTGCTCTCAGATATTGTATCACCATGCATGATTACTTATTTTAACGCCTGAACATTTTTCTTTCAACTACATTTTAATTCATTAAAATATCTCAATTGGTTTAGAAAATATGATTTTTGCAACGCTTTTTCGGCTTCCGTGCCACTGTGCGTCGCATAGAAGGAGGTGGCTGTAAAGTTGTTGCCTATGCGGACGATGTTGTTATTATGCTGAATGGAAAATTCCCACAATACCTTTGCGACCACCGCATGACCGTAAAACTTAGGGAAATGTCACTCTGGGCATTTGAAAACGGTCTAAGTGTTAACCCGGAAAAAACTGAACTTATACTCTTTTCGAGAAAGTATAAGATTCCAAATCTTATCTTTTAGTAACAGTGCAAGATACTTGGGGCTTGTACTAGATAAGAAATTGAGCTGGAATCTTAATATCGCAGAGAGAGTGCAAAAAGCGAATACAGCGCTTTTTGCCTGCAAGAGGAAAATAGGACTCAAATGGGGTATGTCCCCTCAAGTAGTTAGATGGATTTACACAGCCATAGTAAGACCAATACTTTTATATGGGGTATCTACCTAGTGGCCAGCCCTAAACTTTAAATCAAAACTTCAAGTACCAAACAAAGTACAAAGAACGGCACAAATGTGCATCACAGGTGACGCTTCGACACGCTTAAGCAAAGCACAGCTCTCATTCCGCAAACTTAACAAAGTCTGGCGATCGAACACATTGTCGCTTAACACCAAATTGAGGATTTTTAGAACGAGCGTTCTACCCATCCGTCTGTATGTATCGGAAACCTGGCTGGTATCAGATCGCATTGAAGGGAGACTGCAGGTCTTCGTCAACAAATGCCTGCGGATCGTAAGTAGCATCTTTTGGCCAGCGACTGTAACCAACGCAGACCTGCTGCAGCTAACAAACTCTGAGCCCATTAAAACCACCATTAAAAGGCGCAAGTGGAATTGGATAGGGCATACCCTGCGTAAAGACGACGACTGCTTAGCGAAGATGGCAGTCCAGTGGAACCCACAGGGCAGCAGACAGAGAGGACGTCCGCGTCATACATGGATCCCCACCATTCGCTCTGAAAGTGTCAGCGCGAGCTGCAAATTAGAGCCCCAGTAATTGACAGACACCGTTGGAGGGACTTCGTTTCCGCCCTATGCTCCTCCTAGGGGCGACTACTCGTAAATGCAAAGTTAAGCTCTACAGTAGTCTAGGAATACATATATATATATAATATACATAAAAGTTAACGCCACACATTGTATTTCTAAATACAAGCCACCTACTTCACTTACCCCTCCATAGTAACCCAACACAAACAACTTGACTCGAGTCATAAGAACATTGACTTATGTCGAGTTAGTAAAATCAAAGTCAGCCGAATGTCCGGTATCAATCAGTCCATACATCTATAGGACACAGCGAGCCTATACGTGAATAGGACCCGGACGCCCATACTTCAATAGGACACCGGGCGTCGCAAACGTTTGATCTCGTCAACCTAAACCATGAGAGCGACCAGCGAAGGCAGCAGCGCAGCCAGCAATGCAGCCAACAGCGACGACAACTTCAGACAGCGGCGTCAACACACATCCTCTATAAATAACTCTGTTAGTCGATTAAGCAGGGTCAGTCTGTCCCCAGTTTTTAGTCGAGTTGTTCAATAGTTTTAAGTTAGATTTAGTGAGAAAAATTATAAACTAAAATAAAAATTAATTTTTTTTAAAAGCGCCCGAGCCAACCTAAAGTACGAACCCTACTATCTTGTCTATGCCTGAGACAAGAGAAAAAACCCGCATAAACGCGAAGTCCACTATCTTCGAACAAGGAGTCGAGAAATATTTATTTATTTATTTATTTATTTATTTACCCTAATATTATAAATGTTCATTTAATAATTAATTACAAAACATAGAGTTTAGCCTTTACAGCTTTACAACTATAATATTTACATTTTAAGCATTAAGTCAAAATATTTGTTATATAATATTAAATAAAGATGGCGTACGTTAAAGTCGGGCGCGGACGACTTTGGGATACCCTGTACCACTGCTTGCAATAAAATCCGGTAAATTGCTTACGAACACCAAAAGACATTTGATTGCCAAATTAGATTATGATACCTTCATAAACAACCAAAAACAGACGAATTTTTAATCAAAAACTTTTTTTCGACCGATCGGCCCTATGGGAGCTATATGATATAGTCAACCGATTTTGATAAAATTTGGTACAGTCTTGAAGATCTCTAAAAAACTTCTGAATGCCAAATTTGGTTACAATATCTTCACAAACAAACGAAACACAACAAATTTTGTACAAAAAGCGTTTTTTTGACCGATTGGCCCTATGGGAGCTATATAATATAGTCAACCGATTTTGATCAAATTTGGTACAGTGTTGAACATCTCCAAAAAACTTCTGAATGCCAAATTTGGTTACAATATCTTCACAAACAAACGAAACACAACGAATTTTGTGCAAAAAACGTTTTTTTGCCCGATTGGCCCTATGGGAGCTATATGATATAGTCAACCGATTTTTATAAAATTTTGTACAGTGCTGAAAATCTCTAAAAAACTTCTGAATGCCAAAATTGGTTACAATATCTTCACAAACAAACGAAACACAACAAATTTTGTACAAAAAGCGTTTTTTTGACCGATTGGCCCTATGGGAGCTATATAATATAGTCAACCGATTTTGATCAAATTTGGTACAGTGTTGAACATCTCCAAAAAACTTCTGAATGCCAAATTTGGTTACAATATCTTTATAAATAAACGAAACACAACGAATTTTGTACAAAACACGATTTTTTGACCGATTGGTCCTATGGGAGCTATATGATATAGTCAACCGATTTTGATCAAATTTGGTACAGTGCTTGGGAACTCTAAAAAACTTCTTAGTGTCTAATTTGGTTACAATATCTTCACAAACAAACGAAACACAACGAATTTTGTGCAAAAATCTAATTTTCGACCGATCGATCCTATGGGACCTATATGATATAGTCAACCGATTTTGATAAAATTTGGTACAGTGCTGGGGGTTTCTAAAAAACTTCTGATTACCAAATTTGGTTATGATATCTTCATAAACAAACGAATTATCCATCTAAAACTTTTGCTTTTTTTCGAGGTCCTCTGAAACACCCCTATGGGAGCTATATAATGTAGTCCCGATATCAAAAAAATAAAATAAACTTGTCTCCTATGGATTAATAAGGGATCTTATCTGAAAGTTTGGTTGCTCTAGCTCTTACCATCTCTGAGATCTAGGCGTTCATACGGACAGACGGTCAGACGGACAGACGGACATGGGTATATCGACTTCTCTAGTCACTCTGATCATACTTTAGGTAACTTTGGGGGGTCTCCGACTTCTCCTTCTGTACGTTACATACATTTTCGGCTTGCACAAACACAATATACCCTTTGTACCATACGGTACAGGGTATAATAAGGAAAAAGGGGGAAAAAAAAAAAAAGGAATTAAAGACTTACAACTAAATTACATACTAAGACTAGAAAAAGGCTAAGGACCATAAAGATCTGGATCATCACTAATAGTGTGAGATGTTAATGTTTTTAAATTACTTTATTTAAAGTTTTTCCAATATGCACATTAAATTTCAATTTATTGTCGATATAAATACCAAGATATTTTATATAACTTTCCCATTGGACACATACGTTATTTATTAACAGAGTCGAGTTGGGCAAGTGACATGGTTTCCGCTTGCGGGTGAAGAAAATTGCATTTGTTTTGGTTATATTAAGTTTGATTTTCCACTTATGAAAGTATTCATCAAGGGTGTGCAGGGCTTTAGTTAGGTGTTGTTTTATGTCGCTGTAGCAGTTACCTGAGCATCGGCAAAAATTAGCGTTTTACATTGCCCATGCATTGGGATGTCGTGAGTATAAATGTCGAGAAATATAAAACAAAATAATTAAATTTTGAACTTAAATTCCAAGCAGTGCTGCCAGCCCCGTGCCCAGCCGATCCGGTTTAAAAGATACTTGACGTAGGATCCCGAGTAGGCCACACCCAGCTAAAAAGGAAGATATCCGCTCAGTCACCGGAAGATGCATCGAACAACTATTTTAATGTAAGCCATAATTTAAAAAGTCCAAATCAAAAGATGGCGTACGTTAAAGTCGGGCTCGGACGACTTTGGGATACCCTGTACCACTCTTGCAATAATATCCGGTATATTGCTTAAGAACACCTAAAGGCATTTGATTGCCAAATTAGATTACGATACCTTCATAAACAACCAAAAACAGACGAATTTTTAACCAAAAGCGGTTTTTTGACCGATTGGTCGGTCCTATGGGAGCTATATGATATAGTCAACCGATTTGATAAAATTTGGTACAGTGTTGAAGATCTCTAAAAAACTTCCGAATGCCAAATTTGCTTACAATATCGTTACAAACAAACGAAACACAACGAATTTTGTACAAAAAACGTTTTTTTGACCGATTGGTGCTATGGGAGCTATATGATATAGTCAACCGATTTCGATCAAATTCAATACAGTGCTTAGGAACTATAAAAAACTCGCGAGTGCCAAATTTGGTTACGATATCTGCATAAACAAACGAATCATCCATCTAAAACTTTTGGTTTTTTCGAGGTCCTCTGAAACACCCCTATGGGAGCTATATAATGTAACCCCGATATCAAAAAAATAAAATAAACTTGTTTCCTATGGAATAATAAGGGATCTAATCTGAAAGTTTGGTTGCTCTAGCTCTTACCATCTCTGAGATCTAGGCGTTCATACGGACGGACAGACAGACAGACGGACAGACGGACATCGGTATATCGACTTCTCTAGTCACTCTGATCATACTTTAGGTAACTTTGGGGGTTCTCCGACGTTTCCTTCTCTATGTTACAAACTCAATATACCCTTTGTACCATACGGTACAGGGTATAATAAGAAAAAATGTAATACATTCGAGGCGGTGCCCGACAGTGTAATACCCTGTACCTATCTTCTCAAAAGAAAAATTTATTCCTGCATATTCCTTCTAAGGACTTTCCAATTGGAATTTTTTTTTTTTTGTGAAATTCGATATTTATACCTATAAGTTCCGTAAATTTTTACCGATTTTGATGAAACTCGAAAGTTACGTCAAAGAAGTTATTTGAAGTATATGGGGTAAGTTTCAAGTTGTTATGTTGAGGGGTGTGGGAGAAAACACGGTAAAACGATTGCGGGTGGTGGGGGGACCGCATCGATAAACGCATGGCTCTGTTAAATTTCAGATGAAAATATTAAACGGTGTGGCTAAAAACCTCGAAACTCTACTGCGGGGGAAAGTTCCATTGCATATGTCCATACTGGCTTGAGAACTGCTTTGTAAAGCCGTATTTTATTATCCATACTAAGCTGAGATCGCGGACTAAAAAAAGTTAATATGAACACAAAAATAAATAAAGATATATTTTATAAAAAACACAAATAGTAAACTGAAAAGTTAATTTGAATATATGACTCTTCAGTCCGTCCGTCCGTCTGTAATAACACCGATTTCAGACACTAAAAGAGTTATTATTATTACAGTAAGATTACAAATAAATTTCTAACCTAGCTTAGGGATATTTATCATAAAGTAGAATAGTGTGTGCTAACAGAAAATTACATTAAGTATATTTTTATACCCTGTACCTATAGGTACAAAGGGTATACTAGATTTGTGCAATGTATGTAACGGACAGAAGGAGGCGTGGCAGACCCCAAGTCCTTTATACCAAAATGCTTATCATAACCTCGGGTAGCGATTGAGCCATGTCCGTCCGTCCGTCTGTCCGTCTGTCCGTCCATATGAACGCCTAGATCTCGGAGACTATAAGAGCTAGAGACACGGAACTTTTCCTGCTGGTGCGCATATTTCCTAAGCAGATGAAGTTTGTTGAATCATGTCAATATCTTTCCCCGTTCCCCCGCTGTAGATTTTCGCGGTTTTTAGCCACACCGTTTAATATTTTCATTTGAAATTTAACAGAGCCATGCGTTGTGGGTACATGCATCTATGTGTAAAAAATGAACAAAATCGGACAAATACAACAGAAGTTATAGTCAAAAGTGTGCAAATTTCATCTCCCCTTGCCAATAAACTGCGTCAATATTTGACTCTACGCAATTATGGCTACAAGTGACCTAGAATCACAATTTTTGGTAAGCTCATTCATGTGGCTCTAATGAACAAATCCATATCCAAATTTTATCGATGCGGTCCCCCCACCCCCCGCAATCGATTTACCGTGTTTTCTCCCACACCCCTTAACATATCAACTTGAAATTTACCCAATATAATTAAAATAGCTTCTTTGACGTAACTTTCGATTTTCATCAAAATCGGTACAAATTTACGGAACTTATAGGTATAAATATCATTTTGCACCAAAAAAAATAAATTCCAATTGGAAAGTTCTTAGATGGAATATGCAGGAAAAATTTTTTTGACACAAAAGGTACAGGGTATTCCACTGTCGGGCACCGCCTCGACTGTACCACATTTTTTTTGTTTATATTAGTACAACTTCTGTTGTTACTTGCGGTTCTTTTATTTTTGTTTAAGACCATATGATCGTAAACAAATTAATAAGTTGTTGTTGTTGTTTCCGGCGGGCGCGCAGCCGCTGTTAGTACTGCTGCCGATCTGCTGATGTACTAGTTGTTGTTGTCGGGGCCGCCCTCGCTGGTGCGGCTTAGGTTGTTGGTATTGCTTCGTGCCTAGTTGTCGTTGCTGCCAACGTAGCTTTCGCTGCATTTGTTGTAGCCGTTGTTTTATGCAGCCGCTGTTAGTTACAGCCGCAGATATTATTGTTGTAACTGTTGGTGCTGTAGTTGTTGGGGACACAGTAGCTACGGCCACTGCTCTCTTGGTCGTTGTCGCTCAGATGGTCGTTGTTGTTAGAGCAACGATTGTTGTTGTAAGTGCAGCTATTAGTTAAGCTGCTGTTACTTTAGCTGAGGTGTTGTATTTACGCCGGCACTGCTAATGTCGTTGTTGTTGCTGGTGACGGAAGAATTGTCCGTGTTATGCGTAACTGGCCTAAAACACAGAAATTCCTTAGCGTTTCGGTAAAACATTACCGCGGCATATTACCTTTTGCTTCCGCAATTATCACCTCCACAAGAAAAATCAAACAATTTCCGCCAAAATACTCTGTGTAGGTAAAAAGCCTTAAAGACTTGCAGATATATACATATATATAAATATAGATATATTCTGCTTTACGGCAACAATAGAAATTTTTCACGCACTC
Source organism: Chymomyza fuscimana (assembly GCA_949987675.1). Taxonomy (NCBI): domain Eukaryota; kingdom Metazoa; phylum Arthropoda; class Insecta; order Diptera; family Drosophilidae; genus Chymomyza; species Chymomyza fuscimana. The sequence continues at coordinate 33,769,137 of OX465089.1, forward strand.
AACTGCACAATTGTACTGTCAAACTTCTAGCGGGAGCGCTTAAGCTGAGTTTTGAAAAGCATTAGAAACACCCTAGGTGCATGAAGAGCGCAAGTCATATGCACTTTTCTTTTCTCGCTCTATCCCATGCTCAAACCTACTCAAAGCTCAACTTTTATGCCTATTTTAAAAATATCAGCCTGTAACGACTTTTTGGATCGTATTATTGAATGTTATTATGGCCACTACAGCACAACAGCACAGATAATGGAACGATAGTAATACTGTCGAGTCATTAACTGAAGAAAGGCCGTTCATATCTTGCTTTGAATATCTTTTAAATGAAATATCCCTAAATTCTTCACTTGGTAATTTTCCAGTTGGTAATATGCTGTACTAAATAGATTGTAGGTCTTTGCATTACTTATATGAGACTCGGCAATTTTAGTTTTGGCCGCTTGTCTAATAATTTGAATAGCGTCTGGAGGCTGTATTAAGGTATCATCTGACAGCAGTTTTAAACTACGGAGCAATTCGTAATCTTTTCCGTTAAGGATCATGTTTTGGCCAAACGCTAGAAAGTAAGGAGAATATCCGGTACTATGATGAATGTTCGCTCTAAGCGCAGCACTGATTTCGGGCAGTTTTTGATTCCAACTGGTATGATCCTTTTCAATATAAGCTCTTATAGCAGCCAACACAGCCTATTCAACCGCTCACTTGCATTTGCTTGCGGCGAATATATAGCTGTGCACATATGTTTAGCTCCAAATCGTGTAAGAAAAGCTTTAAAAGTACATGAACTAAATTGGGAACCATTATCAGTTAAAATGGTCTCTGGGACCCCAAAAGTACAAAATAAGACCTGTTCCAAGTAATGACAAATCCTGTCAGAAGTAAACTTTTTCAGTGGTGATAAGAAATGGAACTTGGTGTGGTGATCCACAATAATCAACAGACCTATGTTAACACTTTTTGACCTAGGATATGGACCTAACAAATCCATATACAGTTTTTGAAATGGGCGTTCTGAGATCATTGGCTTTCCCATTGGTGGCTTTAAGACTATATTTGGGCTTTTTGTGTGACGACAAACACCACATTTTGAGACATAATTACGTATTTGGGTAACCATTTTTTGCCACAATAAATATCTTTTTAATCTTTCTGTTGTTTTACTTTTACCACAATGTGAGGCGTTAGGTGGGTCATGAGATTATGTCCTGAGTAAGTCCTGCCGGAACCCATAACTTCCAATTTAGGTTATCTTGTACCACATCCCCAATTGCAAGTTCTGTCCTTTTGTATACATAGCCATTATTTATTTTCAATTCTGGTAGTTTAGCCTGATTTAATCGAATCCTATCTATTATATTCAAATATTCTGCAGACTTAAATTCTACTGATGTCAAATCTACAATGGGTCCTTGCTCTTCTTACTCCTCTATATCATTTTGGCGTGAAAGAGCATCAGCTACCACATTTTGAGACCCACTTCTGCGAATTATTTTAAAATCGAAACCCTGTAATTTTATTGCCCACCGAGCCAATCTGCCAGACAAGTCTTTTTGCCTCATGAGTCATTGCAACGATGCATGGTCGGTTACGACTTGAAAGTCTTGCCCTTCCACATAAGCTCGAAACTTCTTAATACCTTTTAAAACAGCCAAACATTCTAATTCGGTTACAGAATAATTTCTCTGTGCCTTGGACAACTTTTCCGACCTGAATGCTATGGGCAACTCTTCTCCATCTTCGTTCTGTTGGGCTAAAACACAACCCAGACCAAACGTGCTAGCGTCACATAGTAGAGTAAATGGCTTAGCAAAATCTGGTACGGATAATACTGGAGCTGAAGTAAAACGTAATTTGAGGTCGTTGAATGCTTTATCAGCAGCAGAATTCCACTTAAGGGACTTGTTTTTCTTTAACAATTCATTTACAGGAAAACTTATAGTGGCGTAATTATCAACGAATCGTCGGTACCACCCGGCCATTCCTAGGAAACGTCTGAGCTGTTTAACCGATTTGGGTATTGGAAAATCAATAATGGCTTGTATTTTTCCAGGATCTGTTTTTAATTGGCCATATCCAATTAAAAACCCTAAATACTTAATCTCCCGCATGCAAAAGTTAGATTTAGCAATATTTATCGTCAGATTTGCTTTTCGTAAATGAATCCATATCCAAATTTTATCGATGCGGTCCCCCCACCCCCCGCAATCGATTTACCGTGTTTTCTCCCACACCCCTTAACATATCAACTTGAAATTTACCCAATATAATTAAAATAGCTTCTTTGACGTAACTTTCGATTTTCATCAAAATCGGTACAAATTTACGGAACTTATAGGTATAAATATCATTTTGCACCAAAAAAAATAAATTCCAATTGGAAAGTTCTTAGATGGAATATGCAGGAAAAATTTTTTTGACACAAAAGGTACAGGGTATTCCACTGTCGGGCACCGCCTCGACTGTACCACATTTTTTTTGTTTATATTAGTACAACTTCTGTTGTTACTTGCGGTTCTTTTATTTTTGTTTAAGACCATATGATCGTAAACAAATTAATAAGTTGTTGTTGTTGTTTCCGGCGGGCGCGCAGCCGCTGTTAGTACTGCTGCCGATCTGCTGATGTACTAGTTGTTGTTGTCGGGGCCGCCCTCGCTGGTGCGGCTTAGGTTGTTGGTATTGCTTCGTGCCTAGTTGTCGTTGCTGCCAACGTAGCTTTCGCTGCATTTGTTGTAGCCGTTGTTTTATGCAGCCGCTGTTAGTTACAGCCGCAGATATTATTGTTGTAACTGTTGGTGCTGTAGTTGTTGGGGACACAGTAGCTACGGCCACTGCTCTCTTGGTCGTTGTCGCTCAGATGGTCGTTGTTGTTAGAGCAACGATTGTTGTTGTAAGTGCAGCTATTAGTTAAGCTGCTGTTACTTTAGCTGAGGTGTTGTATTTACGCCGGCACTGCTAATGTCGTTGTTGTTGCTGGTGACGGAAGAATTGTCCGTGTTATGCGTAACTGGCCTAAAACACAGAAATTCCTTAGCGTTTCGGTAAAACATTACCGCGGCATATTACCTTTTGCTTCCGCAATTATCACCTCCACAAGAAAAATCAAACAATTTCCGCCAAAATACTCTGTGTAGGTAAAAAGCCTTAAAGACTTGCAGATATATACATATATATAAATATAGATATATTCTGCTTTACGGCAACAATAGAAATTTTTCACGCACTCAACTGCACAATTGTACTGTCAAACTTCTAGCGGGAGCGCTTAAGCTGAGTTTTGAAAAGCATTAGAAACACCCTAGGTGCATGAAGAGCGCAAGTCATATGCACTTTTCTTTTCTCGCTCTATCCCATGCTCAAACCTACTCAAAGCTCAACTTTTATGCCTATTTTAAAAATATCAGCCTGTAACGACTTTTTGGATCGTATTATTGAATGTTATTATGGCCACTACAGCACAACAGCACAGATAATGGAACGATAGTAATACTGTCGAGTCATTAACTGAAGAAAGGCCGTTCATATCTTGCTTTGAATATCTTTTAAATGAAATATCCCTAAATTCTTCACTTGGTAATTTTCCAGTTGGTAATATGCTGTACCAACTGGAGCGAATTTGGAGTTGAACTTCTTAGCTGCATCACTTTGACAAAAATTTCGGGCGAAAACTGGGTCACCAACCTTCAGCGTGATAGTCCGACTAAATAGATTGTAGGTCTTTGCATTACTTATATGAGACTCGGCAATTTTAGTTTTGGCCGCTTGTCTAATAATTTGAATAGCGTCTGGAGGCTGTATTAAGGTATCATCTGACAGCAGTTTTAAACTACGGAGCAATTCGTAATCTTTTCCGTTAAGGATCATGTTTTGGCCAAACGCTAGAAAGTAAGGAGAATATCCGGTACTATGATGAATGTTCGCTCTAAGCGCAGCACTGATTTCGGGCAGTTTTTGATTCCAACTGGTATGATCCTTTTCAATATAAGCTCTTATAGCAGCCAACACAGCCTATTCAACCGCTCACTTGCATTTGCTTGCGGCGAATATATAGCTGTGCACATATGTTTAGCTCCAAATCGTGTAAGAAAAGCTTTAAAAGTACATGAACTAAATTGGGAACCATTATCAGTTAAAATGGTCTCTGGGACCCCAAAAGTACAAAATAAGACCTGTTCCAAGTAATGACAAATCCTGTCAGAAGTAAACTTTTTCAGTGGTGATAAGAAATGGAACTTGGTGTGGTGATCCACAATAATCAACAGACCTATGTTAACACTTTTTGACCTAGGATATGGACCTAACAAATCCATATACAGTTTTTGAAATGGGCGTTCTGAGATCATTGGCTTTCCCATTGGTGGCTTTAAGACTATATTTGGGCTTTTTGTGTGACGACAAACACCACATTTTGAGACATAATTACGTATTTGGGTAACCATTTTTTGCCACAATAAATATCTTTTTAATCTTTCTGTTGTTTTACTTTTACCACAATGTGAGGCGTTAGGTGGGTCATGAGCTCTAGAGATTATGTCCTGAGTAAGTCCTGCCGGAACCCATAACTTCCAATTTAGGTTATCTTGTACCACATCCCCAATTGCAAGTTCTGTCCTTTTGTATACATAGCCATTATTTATTTTCAATTCTGGTAGTTTAGCCTGATTTAATCGAATCCTATCTATTATATTCAAATATTCTGCAGACTTAAATTCTACTGATGTCAAATCTACAATGGGTCCTTGCTCTTCTTACTCCTCTATATCATTTTGGCGTGAAAGAGCATCAGCTACCACATTTTGAGACCCACTTCTGCGAATTATTTTAAAATCGAAACCCTGTAATTTTATTGCCCACCGAGCCAATCTGCCAGACAAGTCTTTTTGCCTCATGAGTCATTGCAACGATGCATGGTCGGTTACGACTTGAAAGTCTTGCCCTTCCACATAAGCTCGAAACTTCTTAATACCTTTTAAAACAGCCAAACATTCTAATTCGGTTACAGAATAATTTCTCTGTGCCTTGGACAACTTTTCCGACCTGAATGCTATGGGCAACTCTTCTCCATCTTCGTTCTGTTGGGCTAAAACACAACCCAGACCAAACGTGCTAGCGTCACATAGTAGAGTAAATGGCTTAGCAAAATCTGGTACGGATAATACTGGAGCTGAAGTAAAACGTAATTTGAGGTCGTTGAATGCTTTATCAGCAGCAGAATTCCACTTAAGGGACTTGTTTTTCTTTAACAATTCATTTACAGGAAAACTTATAGTGGCGTAATTATCAACGAATCGTCGGTACCACCCGGCCATTCCTAGGAAACGTCTGAGCTGTTTAACCGATTTGGGTATTGGAAAATCAATAATGGCTTGTATTTTTCCAGGATCTGTTTTTAATTGGCCATATCCAATTAAAAACCCTAAATACTTAATCTCCCGCATGCAAAAGTTAGATTTAGCAATATTTATCGTCAGATTTGCTTTTCGTAAATGAATTGCCACCTCCTGTAATAGAAGCAAGTGTGGTTCAAAGTCATCGGATAATATTAACAAATCGTCTAAGTATTTACGTATCTATTACGTAGATTAACTGGTATCACGTTGTCCATGAGCCTGCAAAGCGTTTGGACTGCATTAGTGAGACCGAATGGCATTTATATTGGAATAACCCACGATTTGGCACCGTTAAGGCTGTGTACGGACGAGAAGCCTCGTCTAAAGGTATTTGCCAATATGCGTGTTTCATATCAAGGCCTGTAATGAATTTTGCTGCTGGTAGCCTACTCAAAATACCGTCTATTTGTGGTAATGGATATGCATCCTTACGAGTATATTGGTTAATTACTCTAGAATCTAAGCAGAGGCGTTTTTTATTGACTTTCTCAACCAGTACACTATTGCTACTCCAAGGACTTGTAGATCCTTTAATCACATCAAGTTCTACCATTTTTTCTACTTCTTCAAACACTACCTTCTCTTTAGCTGGGGACACAGGCCAATGGCGCTGTTTAACTGGGGTGTCGGTATCCAATTTAATGGAATGCGTAATGAGATGAGGCGGGCCTAAGCCTTCTTTCTCATATGAAGGAAATGTATTTATTACGGCTTGCAGTCTGAGTTTTTGCTCGGGACTAAGATGACGCATTTTTGGTGAGTTTTCATTCTCATTACCCACATCTATCTAGTTGACCACTAAGCTTTCAGTCATTAAGTCTTTTAGAAGGCCAAACTTCCTCCAAAAATCAATACCTAAATATACATCTTGTGATAATCCCGGGACTATATACAATTTCATATCAAAACTCTGATTTCTGAATTTTATTGGTACAACTAAGCAAGCCTTTACTGCGCATCGTTCATTGCTAGCTGTTTTAACACGACCTGAACACTTTCGCGTTTTTGGATGTTTTATTAAAATATTCGCAGCGGTTCCGCCTAAGCAACTAATTGTGGCGCCTGAATCTAATAAGGCTTTAAAAATATGCCCTTCATCGTCAATATCGGTATATATCCTTTCATCGGAATCCATGAAAACTGCTGAAATTAACTTTTTTCGAACTCTACGAACTTTGTTCCAAAATACTCTTAAACGTCTTGTGGAGCGCTTTTGCCGGCTCCTTAAACAGACACTTTTGAACTCCTTCTCTATATCTGGCATAACACTTTCTAATAGCTGGGTTTGCTTTGGGGTATTACAACCCGAAATGGTTAAGTCACTTGCCTTTTCTGGCTCTTTCTCTTCTGGTAAAATCTCGGACACATTAGGCCTAATAAACTTTTGACGGGATAATATGGTGTTTGTCTTCCTACAGAAATTCCCATGTTTCCTAACTTCTTCCCTTAGCTCTCGAACACTGTTGATTTTAAGATGTGAAAGTTCGTATCTAAGCGTGGTTTTAGCGTTTCGCTTTAAAATGTCAATCAGTTTCTGTTCGCTTATTTCTTCAGGAAGCCGTGAGACTAATTCCTCAAGCGCAGATTGGAAATCGTCAAAAGACTTGTTGTCTTTTTGTTTCCGTTTTCTAATAAGCTCCCATACATCAAAGTCGTCTTTAGCATCATCAAACCTTTCCCTAAATGAGCTACAGAACGACTGCCAAGAAAATTGAAAGTTTCTCCTATGGAAATTCCAGAACCAGTCATTTGCTTTTCCCACGAATAATAAATGCAAATTATCGCATAACAGATTATAGTCGTGGTTTAAGGTTTGTGCCGTTAGAGAACGTATTCGGTAAAGAAACTCTTCTACATACATTGAGTGCTTTGAGCCATCGTACCTAAGACGCCAACTGGCTAGAATATCTGCTGCTTTTTCTGGGTGTATACTTGATGTAGAAGGCATATTTCTCTCATACTCTACTCTGTCAAATTCAAATGGCTGTGGCGCCTCTGACAAACGTGATGGTGCACGAGATCTTTCTTTAATGTTCACCTGGTTAATCCGGTCAACATTTAAGTTTCTCATCTGGGACTCCAGAGCCTGCTTTATCGAATTCTTAATAAAAGAGCCTAGTTCGTCCATCATTGTTTTCTGTTTAGCTTGAATAAGCGTCTGTATGTAAGTTGTGACATTTTCTTGAATTTCGGCCTCGCTAACCCTGTTGCCTGACTGATCCCTCATTTCCGGGTTATCTCTATTTTCGCCCTGAGACCTCGTCTGCATGCCTCTTCTCGGTGTAGCCCCACGCCCATTTCTGGTCCTATACTGTGACTTTCCTCTTAAATTAGGACCTGCTACAGTTGCGACTTAGAACACTCGGTATATTTATTGCAGTTTCGCCTGCATTAACTCGAAGTTGTTCTGGGTGACACTCAACCTTACAGATTGGGCATAGTTTAGCACTTTCAAGGGATTTTCTAATGTACTCATCGTTAAAAAGATGACTACATACAGTCGAAGCCGTCAACTGATTTCTTTTTATGTATTCGCGACAAACTCAACATGGAATACCATTGTCATTACTTCCTGCGGCTAAGTCTTCGCTACTGTGATGGACGGACATTTTCAACTCAATTTTGGTTCTAATAAATAAATAATTAATTAATAATAATTATCGATTATTAATAATAATTTAATAGATATATAATTCTATCCAAAAAATTATTAACAATAACAAAGAATATAATATATGATTAATTAATTATTATTTGAAATAATCGTTATCACGAAAATAGTTTTTACTGTCTATTTCAAAATAAATCTCTCACACAAAAAAAAAATCATGAATCTTGACAAGTTCAATAACAAGGAAAGTATTCAATTAACGCAAAAAAATGTATCAAAATTCTTTAAAAAAAAATTATTCACTCCTTTCAAACATGAATAGACAAAAAGGTACATGAAAACACAAAAGGTTGGTATGTATTACTATTATAGCAGCATACTAAATAGTGAAATTTTATATTAAATCTATTACTGTTTATGAACTGGACTAAGTCTTTAATTGGTATATCTAGCAGGTAGCAATTCCGAAAAACTGATCATAGTCATTTTTAAACATATTTTGGTCAAAAATCCATTTGACTATATTAGCTGAGTATAATTTGGTCGTCCTATCAATCTATGATCAATAGAGATCTCAAATTCCTAAATTAGCATCAACCAAATATATCAAAAGATGGTTTTTTAACTTTTGAGCCTGGATAACTTCAATATTAATCCCCTTAACATTCGCACACAAACCATCCGATAAAACTTGAGTCGACTTACTTATATGATGTTCTTAAATAAATAAAAACCATTAGTTGTCGCTTATTCTTCAGGCAGCCTCAGAATTGGTGGCGGAAAAGGAACGGATTTTTTTTTTTTATAGATATTTAAAAAAAATTCTATTGTTTTGGATGGATTCATTTTGAGCTATTGTTTTTGGAGCCTGGCAAATTTACCTAAAAGGTGTTTTTGTTTAAAAGGCTTTAAAAAAGCCTGTCAACCCCCACACGTTGGGCGCCAATTATGTAGTGTGTACGTATCTATAACGCCGAGTCCCATCTTAACCCACCCAACCTATGTCTAATCATAAACGGCTTGGCCGTCTATTTTGACCCTAAAACAACGTATTTGGTTTTCATGTTACTACTAGTCTAATCATATCCTACTCAGAGTATAAATAAGGTTTACAATTTTTAGTGCTTCTTATTTGAGGTACACTACTGGTAGCTATACTCTCCCCGTGAAGGCGGCTGGAAGCAGGCCCATGGTAAGGTCATGTCTCTGCCATGTGGTGCTGACTAATTGTAGTCGGGCGAAGAGAAGAACACTCTTTCATACAAAATTACCCCAATCATCATACGCCGATAGATGCATGGCCGAGGGGTCGCTCGGTCGTTAGTATGCGGACTCTGGATACCTGTCAACCTCCAGTTTAAAATAGCTGACTTCCCACGGCATCTCGGGCAATCCCGTGGGCGACCTCCATGACCCGTGTTTTCTCACATATCGCATGGATATAAATTTAAACAATTCTGATGAGTTTGATGTCACTCTAAAAGGAAGCCTGCACGGCGACTCCTACATGTACCGCTACAGCTGAAGTGCTGCAGGATTTAACCCCCCTAAGCGGCGCTGATGGGCACGTTTCAGGGAACCGGGTGTTGTCACCGGAACCTGTTCATTAGGGTGGAGTGAAAAATTTTTTTTTTCATATTCGTTTCGGAATACCTGTAAAAAGTTGCTGTTATTGTTCACAAATATACATACAAAATTTTATTTGGCACATGAGAAATTTAGAGGTGCCCCCAACATCATGAACTTTAGAGAAATTCGCAAAATTTTGTCAAAACCCACCAATGTCTAATATTTTCAAATTAACGCTAAATCATATTTTGTGTGTTCCGTTCCGTTGGCCACTGTGTAACCTTGAATAGTGCGTGGATAGGTGGGGGGTGAGGCGGGAGAAGTGATTTCACTGCACTTGTCAAACGTTGTTCCAACGCCATCAATTGCGCATTGATTTTAACCACTGCCGTCAAGAAAATAAGACTCATTTAAGTAATATTTTTAATTTCCTGTTCTCAGATTGTCGATGAAACACTATATTCGATATAATTTATACCTAATATTTCTCTTTATTACAGTCAAATGTCGCTAGTAAAAACACGAAAAGGGACATGTTGTCCTGTGTGTTGGTTTACCGGAGAAGTTACCAGTGTCTCAATTACCAACTTATAATGCTGTTATGAAAAATTACTTATTTATTAAATATGAATTAAAGCTTGACAAAACAACAAAAGAGCCGACAGTTTATGATATATCCCAAAGATTGGCTACGGAGATTTTTTCGATACCTGGCGAAAAGCGTCGCTTCCTACTGTCAGCTTTAAGAGAGTACTACAACTTATTCGATTTTACCATGACAAATATAAGCTTACTAAAACCTTATCAAGGCCGTCAAACGAACAAGAAATATCAAGAGAAAATAAATGAATTTCTTACTGAGTCCCAACGGTTATTTGATGTTTGCAGTTGCAAATGCAAAGTAATCTCAGAGTGTAATTGCTCAAAAGACAGCCGTGTTCCCAAGGAAGAAGTATATTTTTTACGTGATCAAAGAACTACAAGAAAAATGATGATAGGCGCTGTAGATTTGTTTGCGACTGTAAAAAATATGAAAAAATTAAAAAGACAAGAAAAAGAATTACTGCGTAACAAAGAGATAATGGATCCTAACCAACCGTCTTGTTCTCGTTCTTTGCCTGATGACTTAACAACCGAAAGCACCAGTTCAAGTAATAATAGCGTAGCTTCTAGTCCTTATCAATCGCCAAAACAAGTAGCTGCTCCGCCACCAAAGAAAAAGAGATTAAATTTACCATCATTAGCTCTCGCCTGCGATCATACTGGAGTCTCTGATAGAGCAGCTGCTATTATAGCTTCTTCTGTGTTAAAAGCTATTATTACATAAAAGGATCCAAGTGCTGTCATTGATCGTTCAAAGTTGCGCCGAGAAAGAACGAAAGTCAGATCAGCATTATTCGATGCAGATCTTCTCCCAATCTAGCTAATATTACACCTTGACCACTTAACCATTCTAGATGGCTTACTACAGCGAATAGAATCGTAAGATTACATGCTACTAAAACAGACCACGAAGAAAATTTAGTGATATTAGCCACTTTCGTAATGAGAGTTTATGGTTCAATGTGGTTCACAATAAAATGTTATCCTTCATGTACAAACGGAGTTAAGCACCTGTGGCAAACAATTATCCTAACTCGATATTTGAATGCGCCTTTGAAGAAAATCCGACTTAATTACGTGGAAAGACTGTAAGATAGAAAGAGATTGTCAAAAGCGGTTTGACTACATGTCAGAATATTAAAGATTTTCCGTGCCATACCCAAGCCGTAGAGCGCTGTATCAAATTGGTGACCGAAGCTTCAAGTGCAGTTTGTGGTGGAAAAAAACGAGACGGTTTCATAAGGGCAAGACTATTATCACGGCAGCACATGCCTAATTTTGAAACAAAAAAACAATTTAATACCAAATAATCTACTTATTTCTGATTTTTTTCATTCCTTAATAATATATATTTTTTTAATTTTTCTTGATTAAAAACATTAATACTACTAACCAGGCTTTTATTTAACGTATCACAATGTAGTTCGTTTTATAGGGGACAGGAAATCTAGAAAAATACTATCATTCAAAATTAGATCAATGTTTTTAAAAATTTAGTATTTTTCTAATTTTCAATTGGGTTGGGGCACCTCATAACATCAAGACAAGTAAACAATCTTTTGTATGCTGAATTTACTCATTGAAAGGCAACTTTGTATTACTATTCCATTAAAAAAAATTAAAAATTTTTTTTTTCATATACTATCACTCCACCCTACTGTTCATACGGAACAGCCGGAATTACCGGTACCAAGTCAACAGAGGAGACTAATGGTTAGACAACGGCAGCTCGAGGTGATGGCCGCTAGCTCCGAAGACGAACCATTGGTCTCTGACGGAGACGAAGCTGCGAGTATTGGCTCGCAGAAATCTTCCCATCATCGGAGCCGCTCTCCAGACCCTCAATCTGGATCAACAGCCTTCGTTTGTGAAGCTGTTGTCCCGGGAGAATAAACTCCTGAAGAGAGCCCTTGTCAAGGGTCTCTCCAGAGCAGAAGCTCTGGCTTCCATCTCATCGGTACCCTCTGCGACACAGGTCAAGAGAGGCCGATCGGATGAAAAATCGCCACCCACGGCGACAAAAAAGCAAAAGCGGACCCAAGCGGAGTCCAACAAGATGCCCTACAGCAGCGTAGTGAAAGGCGTCAAGCTAGGCTTTATTTCTAATGCTGCAGCACTTACAGTTCGAAGGATGTGCCCTTCGCACCAACTGGGTTTTGCTTATCTGTGCGAATGACTCCACGGCCTCATGGGTGAAGAGCAATTTCTGCAACATCAAAAGCAAAGTTGCTCTTGACATCAAGTTGATGACGGAGGATGAGTTTCCATGTTCCCATGTGGTTCGTGGCTACTTCCCCAACAGCATCGACTTGACGAATGAGAGAGCTTTGGCGGCTGTCAGTGCCCAAAATTCTGTCTGCACCTCGCAATGGCGAGTAATACAGAGGTTGACACAAGGTCAACTTCTGCATCTCGTCCTTGCGGTTGATCAACAACCTATCAACAACTGGTGGAACAGAATGGCGTTATCTTCTACCATTTCGGGAAGGTAAGGCTTAGTCAGACGCTCCGCCGACAGAGGTCAGGCGGCTTGTGGACCACTGTAAACAACAAAAAACACAGTTGGTCATCGGCTGCGACGCCAACGCGCACCATACCATCTGGGGCAGCAGTGACGTCAATGTCAGAGGTGAGTCCCTCTTAGAATATCTATTGTGTAGTCAATTAGTTATTATCAATAAAGAAAAAAAACCCACCTTTATAAAAGCTATCAGAGAAGAGGTTCTTGATCTCACTCTGGCTAGCAATCCCATTGCACTCGATGCAGTTTGCATACGTCAAAGGAAAGTCAACAGAGGTTGCCTTACACAACTTAATTAGGAAAATTGAAAAAGCCTTTGAATCCAGGAACATAGCTTTGTGCGCATTCCTAGATGTTGAGGGTGCTTTCGACAATACCAACAACGGTTCTATATCCAGGGCACTGGTTCGTAGGAATATTGACCGTAACACTGTTGCATGGATAGAGGCCATGCTTCGTCAGAGAGATATAACATCAACTCTAAATGGCACTTCGGTCAGCATAAGAGCTGTAAAGGGTTGTCCACAAGGGGGCGTGTTATCTCCACTAATATGGTCCCTGGTAATTGATGAACTGCTAACCAAACTGTCGGGGCTTGGTTATGAGGTATAGTGACCACGGAACTTCTCCATAATAGGAAATTTAGATCTCTCACTCCAAATCGCGAGACTTGGATTGAAGGCAACCCCTGTGGTAACCTCCGGTGCCAGCAATGGTTCACGGATGGTTCCAAGACGGAACAGGGTGTAGGTGCTGGAGTTGTCGGACCCAACACCAGAATCCCTATTGCAATAAGTATCTGGCCCAGCGTCTTTCAAGCAGAGATGCACGCCTTAGAGGTCTGCGCCCACAGTATCCTCCTTAAAGGTACTAGGGGTGCCAACATTTATATATTTACAGATAACCAGACCGCTATCAGCGTATTGTCTTCGTGGAGAATTTCCTCCAAGCTGGTTAGGGAATGAGTGAACAAAATCCAACTCCTGTCCTCCCGTAACAGAGGCACACTCTGTTGGGTTCCTGGACATTCAGGAGTGGAAGGTAATTCGACAGCTGATGAGCTCGCAAGACTGGGTTCCTCTTCGCCCACCACTTGCCCCGCGCCCTTTTGTGGCATTAGCTGGTCAACAATGAAAACTATGGTCAACAAATGGGCCTTAAGTGGGTTTTGCTTATCTGTGCGAATGACTCCACGGCCTCATGGGTGAAGAGCAACTTCTGCAACATCAAAAGCAAAGTTGCTCTTGACATCAAGTTGATGACGGAGGATGAGTTTCCATGTTCCCATGTGGTTCGTGGCTACTTCCCCAACAGCATCGACTTGACGAATGAGAGAGCTTTGGCGGCTGTCAGTGCCCAAAATTCTGTCTGCACCTCGCAATGGCGAGTAATACAGAGGTTGACACAAGGTCAACTTCTGCATCTCGTCCTTGCGGTTGATCAACAACCTATCAACAACTGGTGGAACAGAATGGCGTTATCTTCTACCATTTCGGGAAGGTAAGGCTTAGTCAGACGCTCCGCCGACAGAGGTCAGGCGGCTTGTGGACCACTGTAAACAACAAAAAACACAGTTGGTCATCGGCTGCGACGCCAACGCGCACCATACCATCTGGGGCAGCAGTGACGTCAATGTCAGAGGTGAGTCCCTCTTAGAATATCTATTGTGTAGTCAATTAGTTATTATCAATAAAGAAAAAAAACCCACCTTTATAAAAGCTATCAGAGAAGAGGTTCTTGATCTCACTCTGGCTAGCAATCCCATTGCACTTGATGCAGTTTGCATACGTCAAAGGAAAGTCAACAGAGGTTGCCTTACACAACTTAATTAGGAAAATTGAAAAAGCCTTTGAATCCAGGAACATAGCTTTGTGCGCATTCCTAGATGTTGAGGGTGCTTTCGACAATACCAACAACGGTTCTATATCCAGGGCACTGGTTCGTAGGAATATTGACCGTAACACTGTTGCATGGATAGAGGCCATGCTTCGTCAGAGAGATATAACATCAACTCTAAATGGCACTTCGGTCAGCATAAGAGCTGTAAAGGGTTGTCCACAAGGGGGCGTGTTATCTCCACTACTATGGTCCCTGGTAATTGATGAACTGCTAACCAAACTGTCGGGGCTTGGTTATGAGGTATAGTGACCACGGAACTTCTCCATAATAGGAAATTTAGATCTCTCACTCCAAATCGCGAGACTTGGATTGAAGGCAACCCCTGTGGTAACCTCCGGTGCCAGCAATGGTTCACGGATGGTTCCAAGACGGAACAGGGTGTAGGTGCTGGAGTTGTCGGACCCAACACCAGAATCCCTATTGCAATAAGTATCTGGCCCAGCGTCTTTCAAGCAGAGATTCACGCCTTAGAGGTCTGCGCCCACAGTATCCTCCTTAAAGGTACTAGGGGTGCCAACATTTACATATTTACAGATAACCAGACCGCTATCAGCGCATTGTCTTCGTGGAGAATTTCCTCCAAGCTGGTTAGGGAATGCGTGAACAAAATCCAACTCCTGTCCTCCCGTAACAGAGGCACACTCTGTTGGATTCCTGGACATTCAGGAGTGGAAGGTAATTCGACAGCTGATGAGCTCGCAAGACTGGGTTCCTCTTCGCCCACCACTTGCCCCGCGCCCTTTTGTGGCATTAGCTGGTCAACAATGAAAACTATGGTCAACAAATGGGCCTTAAGTGAACATAGGAGATATTGGTTCTCTTTACCGAATTTAAGACAAGCAAAAGTGCTTGTCTTACCCTCGGATGCAAACCGAACTATAGGTCTTGGTAGAGCGGACCTAAGGTTCCTGGTAGCCTACTTATCTGGGCAGCATACCGTAAGTTATCACTTGCAAAAAATGGGTCTATCGGACTCCTCAGAGTGCAGGCTTTGTTTTGAAGACGACGAGACGACCAAACACATCTTGTGTGACTGTCCAGCAATAGTGTGGGACAGAGTCACACATTTGGGAGCTGAACGGATCACCCCGTTCCAGCTAAGCTGAATCCCAACGAAAGACTTACTGCTCTTCATAAGGAAGGCAGATGGTCTTTTGTCCTAAAAGAATAGGTAAGGTACAATAGATCTTCAAGTCGCAGTGCCCACTCTCTTTTTTGAGAGAACCTAGAAAAGGAAAAAAAAAAAAAATATATACATATGTTAGTTTTTATAATTATAATAATTCTATAGTTTTTAGGTTTCTTTTCAAATATTTTTTTTTACAGGGGCCATACAAAGTATTAAATCATACACATATATATATATATAAATGGTTCCAAACAATTCTACTGGCCGTTTTTGGCTCATATACACTCACTCATACAAAGCCGAATCCTTGAGCTCAATGATTTTTGGTGTGTTGAGAACCTTTTTAGGAAAATCAAATTGATTAGTCGTGAAAAAAAAATAATCAATACTACTATATATGTATATATATGTGTATGTATATAAACATTGCAGCACACTGCTTTTCAATAATTCCTCATACTTAGATACAATTTTCTTTATAATTTAAAACGACAAAAGAAAGAGAACATTTAAATATAAATTTTTTCTTCTTAAACTACATATGAGCAAAACGACACAAAGAGATCATAAGTTTTTGCGCGTTATTAAGAGTAATCAAATTAACGAAAATGACTAAAACAATACTTGCGCGCAAGAGAATCTTTACAGACTCGAACAGAGCTTACGCGACAGATAGAGATTGTGAGTGCGTTTACCAAAGCTTACATGGTGTGTCTTTTTCTGGCCGTACGTAAACAAATCAATTAACTAATAAAGCCTAACACAGCTGATTTTTGTTTATATTAGTACAACTTCTGTTGTTACTTGCGGTTCTTTTATTTTTGTTTAATACCATATGATCGTAAACAAATCAATAAGTTGTTGTTGTTGTTTCTGGCGGGCGCGCAGCCGCTGTTAGTACTGCTGCCGATCTGCTGATGTACTAGCTGGTGCGGCTTAGGTAGCTTTCGCTGCATTTGTTGTAGCCGTTGTTTTATGCAGCCGCTGTTAGTTACAGCCGCAGATATTATTGTTGTAACTGTTGGTGCTGTAGTTGTTGGGGACACAGTAGCTACGGCCACTGCTCTCTTGGTGGTTGTCGCTCAGATGGTCGTTGTTGTTGGAGCAACGATTGTTGTTGTAAGTGCAGCTATTAGTTAAGCTGCTGTTACTTTAGCTGAGGTGTTGTATTTACGCCGGCACTGCTAATGTCGTTGTTGTTGCTGGTGACGGAAGAATTGTCCGTGTTATGCGTAACTGGCCTGTAACACAGAAATTCCTTAGCGTTTCGGTAAAACATTACCGCGGCATATTACCTTTTGCTTCCGCAATTATCACCTCCACAAGAAAAATCAAACAATTTCCGCCAAAATACTCTGTGTAGGTAAAAAGCCTTATAGACTTGCAGATATATACATGTATATAAATATAGATATATTCTGCTTTACGGCAACAATAGAAATTTTTCACGCACTCAACTGCACAATTGTACTGTCAAACTTCTAGCGGGAGCGCTTAAGCTGAGTTTTGAAAAGCATTAGAAACACCCTAGGTGCATGAAGAGCGCAAGTCATATGCACTTTTCTTTTCTCGCTCTATCCCATGCTCAAACCTACTCTTTACTGTTAGCGCCAAAATTACTAACAGCATAATCACATGATCTAAGAGTGGTCATTGACCCCCTAAAGAGCGCACTACTTAACTACGCGAGCTTTTACGGTTCTTTAAGCTCGCTAAAGCTCAACTTTTATGCCTATTTTAAAAATATCAGCCTGTAACGACTTTTTGGATCGTATTATTGAATGTTATTATGGCCACTACAGCACAACAGCACAGATAATGGAACGATAGTAATACTGTCGAGTCATTAACTGAAGAAAGGCCGTTCATATCTTGCTTTGAATATCTTTTAAATGAAATATCCCTAAATTCTTCACTTGGTAATTTTCCAGTTGGTAATATGCTGTACCAACTGGAGCGAATTTGGAGTTGAACTTCTTAGCTGCATCACTTTGACAAAAATTTCGGGCGAAAACTGGGTCACCAACCTTCAGCGTGATAATCCGACTAAATAGATTGTAGGTCTTTGCATTACTTATATGAGACTCGGCAATTTTAGTTTTGGCCGCTTGTCTAATAATTTGAATAGCGTCTGGAGGCTGTATTAAGGTATCATCTGACAGCAGTTTTAAACTACGGAGCAATTCGTAATATTTTCCGTTAAGGATCATGTTTTGGCCAAACGCTAGAAAGTAAGGAGAATATCCGGTACTATGATGAATGTTCGCTCTAAGCGCAGCACTGATTTCGGGCAGTTTTTGATTCCAACTGGTATGATCCTTTTCAATATAAGCTCTTATAGCAGCCAACACGCACCTATTCAACCGCTCACTTGCATTTGCTTGCGGCGAATATATAGCTGTGCACATATGTTTAGCTCCAAATCGTGTAAGAAAAGCTTTAAAAGTACATGAACTAAATTGGGAACCATTATCAGTTAAAATGGTCTCTGGGACCCCAAAAGTACAAAATAAGACCTGTTCCAAGTAATGACAAATCCTGTCAGAAGTAAACTTTTTCAGTGGTGATAAGAAATGGATCTTGGTGTGGTGATCCACAATAATCAACAGACCTATGTTAACACTTTTTGACCTAGGATATGGACCTAACAAATCCATATACAGTTTTTGAAATGGGCGTTCTGAGATCATTTTCTTTCCCATTGGTGGCTTTAAGACTATATTTGGGCTTTTTGTGTGACGACAAACACCACATTTTGAGACATAATTACGTATTTGGGTAACAATTTTGGCCACAATAAATATCTTTTTAATCTTTCTGTTGTTTTACTTATACCACAATGTGAGGCATTAGGTGGGTCATGAGCTCTAGAGATTATGTCCTGAGTAAGTCCTGCCGGAACCCATAACTTCCAATTTAGGTTATCTTGTACCACATCCCCAATTGCAAGTTCTGTCCTTTTGCATACATAGCCATTATTTATTTTCAATTCTGGTAGTTTAGCCTGATTTAATCGAATCCTATCTATTATATTCAAATATTCTGCAGACTTAAATTCTACTGATGTCAAATCTACAATGGGTCCTTGCTCTTCTTACTCCTCTATATCATTTTGGCGTGAAAGAGCATCAGCTACCACATTTTGAGACCCACTTCTGCGAATTATTTTAAAATCGAAACCCTGTAATTTTATTGCCCACCGAGCCAATCTGCCAGACAAGTCTTTTTGCCTCATGAGTCATTGCAACGATGCATGGTCGGTTACGACTTGAAAGTCTTGCCCTTCCACATAAGCTCGAAACTTCTTAATACCTTTTAAAACAGCCAAACATTCTAATTCGGTTATAGAATAATTTCTCTGTGCCTTGGACAACTTTTCCGACCTGAATGCTATGGGCAACTCTTCTCCATCTTCGTTCTGTTGGGCTAAAACACAACCCAGACCAAACGTGCTAGCGTCACATAGTAGAGTAAATGGCTTAGCAAAATCTGGTACGGATAATACTGGAGCTGAAGTAAAACGTAATTTGAGGTCGTTGAATGCTTCATCAGCAGCAGAATTCACTTAAGGGACTTGTTTTTCTTTAACAATTCATTTAAAGGAAAACTTATAGTGGCGTAATTATCAACGAATCGTCGGTACCACCCGGCCATTCCTAGGAAACGTCTGAGCTGTTTAACCGATTTGGGTATTGGAAAATCAATAATGGCTTGTATTTTTCCAGGATCTGTTTTTAATTGGCCATATCCAATTAAAAACCCTAAATACTTAATCTCCCGCATGCAAAAGTTAGATTTAGCAATATTTATCGTCAGATTTGCTTTTCGTAAATGAATTGCCACCTCCTGTAATAGAAGCAAGTGTGGTTCAAAGTCATCGGATAATATTAACAAATCGTCTAAGTATTTACGTATCTATTACGTAGATTAACTGGTATCACGTTGTCCATGAGCCTGCAAAGCGTTTGGACTGCATTAGTGAGACCGAATGGCATTTATATTGGAATAACCCACGATTTGGCACCGTTAAGGCTGTGTACGGACGAGAAGCCTCGTCTAAAGGTATTTGCCAATATGCGTGTTTCATATCAAGGCCTGTAATGAATTTTGCTGCTGGTAGCCTACTCAAAATGCCGTCTATTTGTGGTAATGGATATGCATCCTTACGAGTATATTGGTTAATTACTCTAGAATCTAAGCTTGCTACTCCAAGGACTTGTAGATCCTTTAATCACATCAAGTTCTACCATTTTTTCTACTTCTTCAAACACTACCTTCTCTTTAGCTGGGGACACAGGCCAATGGCGCTGTTTAACTGGGGTGTCGGTATCCAATTTAATGGAATGCGTAATGAGATGAGGCGGGCCTAAGCCTTCTTTCTCATATGAAGGAAATGTATTTATTACGGCTTGCAGTCTGAGTTTTTGCTCGGGACTAAGATGATGCATTTTTGGTGAGTTTTCATTCTCATTACCCACATCTATCTCGTTGACCACTAAGCTTTCAGTCATTAAGTCTTTTAGAAGGCTAAACTTCCTCCAAAAATCAATACCTAAATATACATCTTGTGATAATCCCGGGACTATATACAATTTCATATCAAAACTCTGATTTCTGAATTTTATTGGTACAACTAAGCAAGCCTTTACTGCGCATCGTTCATTGCTAGCTGTTTGGATGTTTTATTAAAATATTCGAAGCGGTTCCGCCTAAGCAACTAATTGTGGCGCCTGAATCTAATAAGGCTTTAAAAATATGCCCTTCATCGTCAATATCGGTATATATCCTTTCATCGGAATCCATGAAAACTGCTGAAATTAACTTTTTTCGAACTCTACGAACTTTGTTCCAAAATACTCTTAAACGTCTTGTGGAGCGCTTTTGCCGGCTCCTTAAACAGACACTTTTGAGCTCCTTCTCTATATCTGGCATAACACTTTCTAATAGCTGGGTTTGCTTTGGGGTATTACAACCCGAAATGGTTAAGTCACTTGCCTTTTCTGCCTCTTTCTCTTCTGGTAAAATCTCGGACACATTAGGCCTAATAAACTTTTGACGGGATAATATGGTGTTTGTCTTCCTACAGAAATTCTCATGTTTCCTAACTTCTTCCCTTAGCTCTCGAACACTGTTGATTTTAAGATGTGAAAGTTCGTATCTAAGCGTGGTTTTAGCCTTTCGCTTTAAAATGTCAATCAGTTTCTGTTCGCCTATTTCTTCAGGAAGCCGTGAGACTAATTCCTCAAGCGCAGATTGGAAATCGTCAAAAGACTTGTTGTCTTTTTGTTTCCGTTTTCTAATAAGCTCCCATACATCAAAGTCGTCTTTAGCATCATCAAACCTTTCCCTAAATGAACTACAGAACGACTGCCAAGAAAATTGAAAGTTTCTCCTATGGAAATTCCAGAACCAGTCATTTGCTTTTCCCACGAATAATAAATGCAAATTATCGCATAACAGATTATAGTCGTGGTTTAAGGTTTGTGCCGTTAGAGAACGTATTCGGTAAAGAAACTCTTCTACATACATTGAGTGCTTTGAGCCATCGTACCTAAGACGCCAACTGGCTAGAATATCTGCTGCTTTTTCTGGGTGTATACTTGATGTAGAAGGCATATTTCTCTCATACTCTACTCTGTCAAATTCAAATGGCTGTGGCGCCTCTGACAAACGTGATGGTGCACGAGATCTTTCTTTAATGTTCACCTGGTTAATCCGGTCAACATTTAAGTTTCTCATCTGGGACTCCAGAGCCTGCTTTATCGAATTCTTAATAAAAGAGCCTAGTTCGTCCATCATTGTTTTCTGTTTAGCTTGAATAAGCGTCTGTATGTAAGTTGTGACATTTTCTTGGATTTCGGCCTCGCTAACCCTGTTGCCTGACTGATCCCTCATTTCCGGGCTATCTCTATTTTCGCCCTGAGACCTCGTCTGCATGCCTCTTCTCGGTGTAGCCCCACGCCCATTTCTGGTCCTATACTGTGACTTTCCTCTTAAATTAGGACCTGCTACAGTTGCGACTTAGAACACTCGGTATATTTATTGCAGTTTCGCCTGCATTAACTCGAAGTTGTTCTGGGTGACACTCAACCTTACAGATTGGGCATAGTTTAGCACTTTCAAGGGATTTTCTAATGCACTCATCGTTAAAAAGATGACTACATACAGTCGAAGCCGTCAACTGATTTCTTTTTATGTATTCGCGACAAACTCAACATGGAATACCATTGTCATTACTTCCTGCGGCTAAGTCTTCGCTACTGTGACGGACGGACATTTTCAACTCAATTTTGGTTCTAATAAATAAATAAATAATTAATTAATAATAATTATCGATTATTAATAATAATTTAATAGATATATAATTCTATCCAAAAAATTATTAACAATAACAAAGAATATAATATATGGTTAATTAATTATTATTTGAAATAATCGTAATCACGAAAATAGTTTTTACTGTCTATTTCAAAATAAATCTCTCACACAAAAAAAAAATCATGAATCTTGACAAGTTCAATAACAAGGAAAGTATTCAATTAACGCAAAAAAATGTATCAAAATTCTTTAAAAAAAAATTATTCACTCCTTTCAGACATGAATAGACAAAAAGGTACATGAAAACACAAAAGGTTGGTATGTATTACTATTATAGCAGCATACTAAATAGTGAAATTTTATATTAAATCTATTACTGTTTATGAACTGGACTAAGTCTTTAATTGGTATATCTAGCAGGTAGCAATTCCGAAAAACTGATCATAGTCATTTTTAAACATATTTTGGTCAAAAATCCATTTGACTATATTAGCTGAGTATAATTTGGTCGTCCTATCAATCTATGATCAATAGAGATCTCAAATTCCTAAATTAGCATCAACCAAATATATCAAAAGATGGTTTTTTAACTTTTGAGCCTGGATAACTTCAATATTAATCCCCTTAACATTCGCACACAAACCATCCGATTAAACTTGAGTCGACTTACTTATATGATGTTCTTAAATAAATAAAAACCATTAGTTGTCGCTTATTCTTCATGCAGCCTCAGAATTGGTGGCGGAAAAGGAACGGATTTTTTTGTATTAAAGATATTTAAAAAAAAATTCTATTGTTTTGGATGGATTCATTTTGAGCTATTGTTTTTGGAGCCTGGCAAATTTGCCTAAAAGGTGTTTTTGTTTAAAAGGCTTTAAAAAAGCCTGTCAACCCCCACACGTTGGGCGCCAATTATGTAGTGTGTACGTATCTATAACGCCGAGTCCCATCTTAACCCACCCAACCTATGTCTAATCATAAACGGCTTGGCCGTCTATTTTGACCCTAAAACAACGTATTTGGTTTTCATGTTACTACTAGTCTAATCATATCCTACTCAGAGTATAAATAAGGTTTATAATTTTTAGTGCTTCTTATTTGAGGTACACTACTGGTAGCTATACTCTCCCCGTGAAGGCGGCTGGAAGCAGGCCCATGGTAAGGTCATGTCTCTGCCATGTGGTGCTGACTAATTGTAGTCGGGCGAAGAGAAGAACACTCTTTCATACAAAATTACCCCAATCATCATACGCCGATAGATGCATGGCCGAGGGGTCGCTCGGTCGTTAGTATGCGGACTCTGGATACCTTTCAACCTCCAGTTTAAAATAGCTGACTTCCCACGGCATCTCGGACAATCCCGTGGGCGACCTCCATGACCCGTGTTTTCTCACATATCGCATGGATATAAATTTAAACAATTCTGATGAGTTTGATGTCACTGTAAAAGGAAGCCTGCACGGCGACTCCTACATGTACCGCTACAGCTGAAGTGCTGCAGGATTTAACCCCCCTAAGCGGCGCTGATGGGCACGTTTCAGGGAACCGGGTGTTGTCACCGGAACCTGTTCATACGGAACAGCCGGAATTACCGGTACCAAGTCAACAGAGGAGACTAATGGTTAGACAACGGCAGCTCGAGGTGATGGCCGCTAGCTCTGAAGACGAACCATTGGTCTCTGACGGAGACGAAGCTGCGAGTATTGGCTCGCAGAAATCTTCCCATCATCGGAGCCGCTCTCCAGACCCTCAATCTGGATCAACAGCCTTCGTTTGTGAAGCTGTTGTCCCGGGAGAATAAACTCCTGAAGAGAGCCCTTGTCAAGGGTCTCTCCAGAGCAGAAGCTCTGGCTTCCATCTCATCGGTACCCTCTGCGACACAGGTCAAGAGAGGCCGATCGGATGAAAAATCGCCACCCACGGCGACAAAAAAGCAAAAGCGGACCCAAGCGGAGTCCAACAAGATGCCCTACAGCAGCGTAGTGAAAGGCGTCAAGCTAGGCTTTATTTCTAATGCTGCAGCACTTACAGTTCGAAGGATGTGCCCTTCGCACCAACTGGGTTTTGCTTATCTGTGCGAATGACTCCACGGCCTCATGGGTGAAGAGCAATTTCTGCAACATCAAAAGCAAAGTTGCTCTTGACATCAAGTTGATGACGGAGGATGAGTTTCCATGTTCCCATGTGGTTCGTGGCTACTTCCCCAACAGCATCGACTTGACGAATGAGAGAGCTTTGGCGGCTGTCAGTGCCCAAAATTCTGTCTGCACCTCGCAATGGCGAGTAATACAGAGGTTGACACAAGGTCAACTTCTGCATCTCGTCCTTGCGGTTGATCAACAACCTATCAACAACTGGTGGAACAGAATGGCGTTATCTTCTACCATTTCGGGAAGGTAAGGCTTAGTCAGACGCTCCGCCGACAGAGGTCAGGCGGCTTGTGGACCACTGTAAACAACAAAAAACACAGTTGGTCATCGGCTGCGACGCCAACGCGCACCATACCATCTGGGGCAGCAGTGACGTCAATGTCAGAGGTGAGTCCCTCTTAGAATATCTATTGTGTAGTCAATTAGTTATTATCAATAAAGAAAAAAAACCCACCTTTATAAAAGCTATCAGAGAAGAGGTTCTTGATCTCACTCTGGCTAGCAATCCCATTGCACTTGATGCAGTTTGCATACGTCAAAGGAAAGTCAACAGAGGTTGCCTTACACAACTTAATTAGGAAAATTGAAAAAGCCTTTGAATCCAGGAACATAGCTTTGTGCGCATTCCTAGATGTTGAGGGTGCTTTCGACAATACCAACAACGGTTCTATATCCAGGGCACTGGTTCGTAGGAATATTGACCGTAACACTGTTGCATGGATAGAGGCCATGCTTCGTCAGAGAGATATAACATCAACTCTAAATGGCACTTCGGTCAGCATAAGAGCTGTAAAGGGTTGTCCACAAGGGGGCGTGTTATCTCCACTACTATGGTCCCTGGTAATTGATGAACTGCTAACCAAACTGTCGGGGCTTGGTTATGAGGTATAGTGACCACGGAACTTCTCCATAATAGGAAATTTAGATCTCTCACTCCAAATCGCGAGACTTGGATTGAAGGCAACCCCTGTGGTAACCTCCGGTGCCAGCAATGGTTCACGGATGGTTCCAAGACGGAACAGGGTGTAGGTGCTGGAGTTGTCGGACCCAACACCAGAATCCCTATTGCAATAAGTATCTGGCCCAGCGTCTTTCAAGCAGAGATTCACGCCTTAGAGGTCTGCGCCCACAGTATCCTCCTTAAAGGTACTAGGGGTGCCAACATTTACATATTTACAGATAACCAGACCGCTATCAGCGCATTGTCTTCGTGGAGAATTTCCTCCAAGCTGGTTAGGGAATGCGTGAACAAAATCCAACTCCTGTCCTCCCGTAACAGAGGCACACTCTGTTGGATTCCTGGACATTCAGGAGTGGAAGGTAATTCGACAGCTGATGAGCTCGCAAGACTGGGTTCCTCTTCGCCCACCACTTGCCCCGCGCCCTTTTGTGGCATTAGCTGGTCAACAATGAAAACTATGGTCAACAAATGGGCCTTAAGTGAACATAGGAGATATTGGTTCTCTTTACCGAATTTAAGACAAGCAAAAGTGCTTGTCTTACCCTCGGATGCAAACCGAACTATAGGTCTTGGTAGAGCGGACCTAAGGTTCCTGGTAGCCTACTTATCTGGGCAGCATACCGTAAGTTATCACTTGCAAAAAATGGGTCTATCGGACTCCTCAGAGTGCAGGCTTTGTTTTGAAGACGACGAGACGA
This sequence comes from Chymomyza fuscimana, assembly GCA_949987675.1. Classification (NCBI taxonomy): domain Eukaryota; kingdom Metazoa; phylum Arthropoda; class Insecta; order Diptera; family Drosophilidae; genus Chymomyza; species Chymomyza fuscimana. Next base: position 33,794,980 of record OX465089.1, read on the forward strand.
CCAAACACATCTTGTGTGACTGTCCAGCAATAGTGTGGGACAGAGTCACACATTTGGGAGCTGAACGGATCACCCCGTTCCAGCTAAGCTGAATCCCAACGAAAGACTTACTGCTCTTCATAAGGAAGGCAGATGGTCTTTTGTCCTAAAAGAATAGGTAAGGTACAATAGATCTTCAAGTCGCAGTGCCCACTCTCTTTTTTGAGAGAACCTAGAAAAGGAAAAAAAAAAAAAATATATACATATGTTAGTTTTTATAATTATAATAATTCTATAGTTTTTAGGTTTCTTTTCAAATATTTTTTTTTACAGGGGCCATACAAAGTATTAAATCATACACATATATATATATATAAATGGTTCCAAACAATTCTACTGGCCGTTTTTGGCTCATATACACTCACTCATACAAAGCCGAATCCTTGAGCTCAATGATTTTTGGTGTGTTGAGAACCTTTTTAGGAAAATCAAATTGATTAGTCGTGAAAAAAAAATAATCAATACTACTATATATGTATATATATGTGTATGTATATAAACATTGCAGCACACTGCTTTTCAATAATTCCTCATACTTAGATACAATTTTCTTTATAATTTAAAACGACAAAAGAAAGAGAACATTTAAATATAAATTTTTTCTTCTTAAACTACATATGAGCAAAACGACACAAAGAGATCATAAGTTTTTGCGCGTTATTAAGAGTAATCAAATTAACGAAAATGACTAAAACAATACTTGCGCGCAAGAGAATCTTTACAGACTCGAACAGAGCTTACGCGACAGATAGAGATTGTGAGTGCGTTTACCAAAGCTTACATGGTGTGTCTTTTTCTGGCCGTACGTAAACAAATCAATTAACTAATAAAGCCTAACACAGCTGATTTTTGTTTATATTAGTACAACTTCTGTTGTTACTTGCGGTTCTTTTATTTTTGTTTAATACCATATGATCGTAAACAAATCAATAAGTTGTTGTTGTTGTTTCTGGCGGGCGCGCAGCCGCTGTTAGTACTGCTGCCGATCTGCTGATGTACTAGCTGGTGCGGCTTAGGTAGCTTTCGCTGCATTTGTTGTAGCCGTTGTTTTATGCAGCCGCTGTTAGTTACAGCCGCAGATATTATTGTTGTAACTGTTGGTGCTGTAGTTGTTGGGGACACAGTAGCTACGGCCACTGCTCTCTTGGTGGTTGTCGCTCAGATGGTCGTTGTTGTTGGAGCAACGATTGTTGTTGTAAGTGCAGCTATTAGTTAAGCTGCTGTTACTTTAGCTGAGGTGTTGTATTTACGCCGGCACTGCTAATGTCGTTGTTGTTGCTGGTGACGGAAGAATTGTCCGTGTTATGCGTAACTGGCCTGTAACACAGAAATTCCTTAGCGTTTCGGTAAAACATTACCGCGGCATATTACCTTTTGCTTCCGCAATTATCACCTCCACAAGAAAAATCAAACAATTTCCGCCAAAATACTCTGTGTAGGTAAAAAGCCTTATAGACTTGCAGATATATACATGTATATAAATATAGATATATTCTGCTTTACGGCAACAATAGAAATTTTTCACGCACTCAACTGCACAATTGTACTGTCAAACTTCTAGCGGGAGCGCTTAAGCTGAGTTTTGAAAAGCATTAGAAACACCCTAGGTGCATGAAGAGCGCAAGTCATATGCACTTTTCTTTTCTCGCTCTATCCCATGCTCAAACCTACTCTTTACTGTTAGCGCCAAAATTACTAACAGCATAATCACATGATCTAAGAGTGGTCATTGACCCCCTAAAGAGCGCACTACTTAACTACGCGAGCTTTTACGGTTCTTTAAGCTCGCTAAAGCTCAACTTTTATGCCTATTTTAAAAATATCAGCCTGTAACGACTTTTTGGATCGTATTATTGAATGTTATTATGGCCACTACAGCACAACAGCACAGATAATGGAACGATAGTAATACTGTCGAGTCATTAACTGAAGAAAGGCCGTTCATATCTTGCTTTGAATATCTTTTAAATGAAATATCCCTAAATTCTTCACTTGGTAATTTTCCAGTTGGTAATATGCTGTACCAACTGGAGCGAATTTGGAGTTGAACTTCTTAGCTGCATCACTTTGACAAAAATTTCGGGCGAAAACTGGGTCACCAACCTTCAGCGTGATAATCCGACTAAATAGATTGTAGGTCTTTGCATTACTTATATGAGACTCGGCAATTTTAGTTTTGGCCGCTTGTCTAATAATTTGAATAGCGTCTGGAGGCTGTATTAAGGTATCATCTGACAGCAGTTTTAAACTACGGAGCAATTCGTAATATTTTCCGTTAAGGATCATGTTTTGGCCAAACGCTAGAAAGTAAGGAGAATATCCGGTACTATGATGAATGTTCGCTCTAAGCGCAGCACTGATTTCGGGCAGTTTTTGATTCCAACTGGTATGATCCTTTTCAATATAAGCTCTTATAGCAGCCAACACGCACCTATTCAACCGCTCACTTGCATTTGCTTGCGGCGAATATATAGCTGTGCACATATGTTTAGCTCCAAATCGTGTAAGAAAAGCTTTAAAAGTACATGAACTAAATTGGGAACCATTATCAGTTAAAATGGTCTCTGGGACCCCAAAAGTACAAAATAAGACCTGTTCCAAGTAATGACAAATCCTGTCAGAAGTAAACTTTTTCAGTGGTGATAAGAAATGGATCTTGGTGTGGTGATCCACAATAATCAACAGACCTATGTTAACACTTTTTGACCTAGGATATGGACCTAACAAATCCATATACAGTTTTTGAAATGGGCGTTCTGAGATCATTTTCTTTCCCATTGGTGGCTTTAAGACTATATTTGGGCTTTTTGTGTGACGACAAACACCACATTTTGAGACATAATTACGTATTTGGGTAACAATTTTGGCCACAATAAATATCTTTTTAATCTTTCTGTTGTTTTACTTATACCACAATGTGAGGCATTAGGTGGGTCATGAGCTCTAGAGATTATGTCCTGAGTAAGTCCTGCCGGAACCCATAACTTCCAATTTAGGTTATCTTGTACCACATCCCCAATTGCAAGTTCTGTCCTTTTGCATACATAGCCATTATTTATTTTCAATTCTGGTAGTTTAGCCTGATTTAATCGAATCCTATCTATTATATTCAAATATTCTGCAGACTTAAATTCTACTGATGTCAAATCTACAATGGGTCCTTGCTCTTCTTACTCCTCTATATCATTTTGGCGTGAAAGAGCATCAGCTACCACATTTTGAGACCCACTTCTGCGAATTATTTTAAAATCGAAACCCTGTAATTTTATTGCCCACCGAGCCAATCTGCCAGACAAGTCTTTTTGCCTCATGAGTCATTGCAACGATGCATGGTCGGTTACGACTTGAAAGTCTTGCCCTTCCACATAAGCTCGAAACTTCTTAATACCTTTTAAAACAGCCAAACATTCTAATTCGGTTATAGAATAATTTCTCTGTGCCTTGGACAACTTTTCCGACCTGAATGCTATGGGCAACTCTTCTCCATCTTCGTTCTGTTGGGCTAAAACACAACCCAGACCAAACGTGCTAGCGTCACATAGTAGAGTAAATGGCTTAGCAAAATCTGGTACGGATAATACTGGAGCTGAAGTAAAACGTAATTTGAGGTCGTTGAATGCTTCATCAGCAGCAGAATTCACTTAAGGGACTTGTTTTTCTTTAACAATTCATTTAAAGGAAAACTTATAGTGGCGTAATTATCAACGAATCGTCGGTACCACCCGGCCATTCCTAGGAAACGTCTGAGCTGTTTAACCGATTTGGGTATTGGAAAATCAATAATGGCTTGTATTTTTCCAGGATCTGTTTTTAATTGGCCATATCCAATTAAAAACCCTAAATACTTAATCTCCCGCATGCAAAAGTTAGATTTAGCAATATTTATCGTCAGATTTGCTTTTCGTAAATGAATTGCCACCTCCTGTAATAGAAGCAAGTGTGGTTCAAAGTCATCGGATAATATTAACAAATCGTCTAAGTATTTACGTATCTATTACGTAGATTAACTGGTATCACGTTGTCCATGAGCCTGCAAAGCGTTTGGACTGCATTAGTGAGACCGAATGGCATTTATATTGGAATAACCCACGATTTGGCACCGTTAAGGCTGTGTACGGACGAGAAGCCTCGTCTAAAGGTATTTGCCAATATGCGTGTTTCATATCAAGGCCTGTAATGAATTTTGCTGCTGGTAGCCTACTCAAAATGCCGTCTATTTGTGGTAATGGATATGCATCCTTACGAGTATATTGGTTAATTACTCTAGAATCTAAGCTTGCTACTCCAAGGACTTGTAGATCCTTTAATCACATCAAGTTCTACCATTTTTTCTACTTCTTCAAACACTACCTTCTCTTTAGCTGGGGACACAGGCCAATGGCGCTGTTTAACTGGGGTGTCGGTATCCAATTTAATGGAATGCGTAATGAGATGAGGCGGGCCTAAGCCTTCTTTCTCATATGAAGGAAATGTATTTATTACGGCTTGCAGTCTGAGTTTTTGCTCGGGACTAAGATGATGCATTTTTGGTGAGTTTTCATTCTCATTACCCACATCTATCTCGTTGACCACTAAGCTTTCAGTCATTAAGTCTTTTAGAAGGCTAAACTTCCTCCAAAAATCAATACCTAAATATACATCTTGTGATAATCCCGGGACTATATACAATTTCATATCAAAACTCTGATTTCTGAATTTTATTGGTACAACTAAGCAAGCCTTTACTGCGCATCGTTCATTGCTAGCTGTTTGGATGTTTTATTAAAATATTCGAAGCGGTTCCGCCTAAGCAACTAATTGTGGCGCCTGAATCTAATAAGGCTTTAAAAATATGCCCTTCATCGTCAATATCGGTATATATCCTTTCATCGGAATCCATGAAAACTGCTGAAATTAACTTTTTTCGAACTCTACGAACTTTGTTCCAAAATACTCTTAAACGTCTTGTGGAGCGCTTTTGCCGGCTCCTTAAACAGACACTTTTGAGCTCCTTCTCTATATCTGGCATAACACTTTCTAATAGCTGGGTTTGCTTTGGGGTATTACAACCCGAAATGGTTAAGTCACTTGCCTTTTCTGCCTCTTTCTCTTCTGGTAAAATCTCGGACACATTAGGCCTAATAAACTTTTGACGGGATAATATGGTGTTTGTCTTCCTACAGAAATTCTCATGTTTCCTAACTTCTTCCCTTAGCTCTCGAACACTGTTGATTTTAAGATGTGAAAGTTCGTATCTAAGCGTGGTTTTAGCCTTTCGCTTTAAAATGTCAATCAGTTTCTGTTCGCCTATTTCTTCAGGAAGCCGTGAGACTAATTCCTCAAGCGCAGATTGGAAATCGTCAAAAGACTTGTTGTCTTTTTGTTTCCGTTTTCTAATAAGCTCCCATACATCAAAGTCGTCTTTAGCATCATCAAACCTTTCCCTAAATGAACTACAGAACGACTGCCAAGAAAATTGAAAGTTTCTCCTATGGAAATTCCAGAACCAGTCATTTGCTTTTCCCACGAATAATAAATGCAAATTATCGCATAACAGATTATAGTCGTGGTTTAAGGTTTGTGCCGTTAGAGAACGTATTCGGTAAAGAAACTCTTCTACGTACATTGAGTGCTTTGAGCCATCGTACCTAAGACGCCAACTGGCTAGAATATCTGCTGCTTTTTCTGGGTGTATACTTGATGTAGAAGGCATATTTCTCTCATACTCTACTCTGTCAAATTCAAATGGCTGTGGCGCCTCTGACAAACGTGATGGTGCACGAGATCTTTCTTTAATGTTCACCTGGTTAATCCGGTCAACATTTAAGTTTCTCATCTGGGACTCCAGAGCCTGCTTTATCGAATTCTTAATAAAAGAGCCTAGTTCGTCCATCATTGTTTTCTGTTTAGCTTGAATAAGCGTCTGTATGTAAGTTGTGACATTTTCTTGGATTTCGGCCTCGCTAACCCTGTTGCCTGACTGATCCCTCATTTCCGGGCTATCTCTATTTTCGCCCTGAGACCTCGTCTGCATGCCTCTTCTCGGTGTAGCCCCACGCCCATTTCTGGTCCTATACTGTGACTTTCCTCTTAAATTAGGACCTGCTACAGTTGCGACTTAGAACACTCGGTATATTTATTGCAGTTTCGCCTGCATTAACTCGAAGTTGTTCTGGGTGACACTCAACCTTACAGATTGGGCATAGTTTAGCACTTTCAAGGGATTTTCTAATGCACTCATCGTTAAAAAGATGACTACATACAGTCGAAGCCGTCAACTGATTTCTTTTTATGTATTCGCGACAAACTCAACATGGAATACCATTGTCATTACTTCCTGCGGCTAAGTCTTCGCTACTGTGACGGACGGACATTTTCAACTCAATTTTGGTTCTAATAAATAAATAAATAATTAATTAATAATAATTATCGATTATTAATAATAATTTAATAGATATATAATTCTATCCAAAAAATTATTAACAATAACAAAGAATATAATATATGGTTAATTAATTATTATTTGAAATAATCGTAATCACGAAAATAGTTTTTACTGTCTATTTCAAAATAAATCTCTCACACAAAAAAAAAATCATGAATCTTGACAAGTTCAATAACAAGGAAAGTATTCAATTAACGCAAAAAAATGTATCAAAATTCTTTAAAAAAAAATTATTCACTCCTTTCAGACATGAATAGACAAAAAGGTACATGAAAACACAAAAGGTTGGTATGTATTACTATTATAGCAGCATACTAAATAGTGAAATTTTATATTAAATCTATTACTGTTTATGAACTGGACTAAGTCTTTAATTGGTATATCTAGCAGGTAGCAATTCCGAAAAACTGATCATAGTCATTTTTAAACATATTTTGGTCAAAAATCCATTTGACTATATTAGCTGAGTATAATTTGGTCGTCCTATCAATCTATGATCAATAGAGATCTCAAATTCCTAAATTAGCATCAACCAAATATATCAAAAGATGGTTTTTTAACTTTTGAGCCTGGATAACTTCAATATTAATCCCCTTAACATTCGCACACAAACCATCCGATTAAACTTGAGTCGACTTACTTATATGATGTTCTTAAATAAATAAAAACCATTAGTTGTCGCTTATTCTTCATGCAGCCTCAGAATTGGTGGCGGAAAAGGAACGGATTTTTTTGTATTAAAGATATTTAAAAAAAAATTCTATTGTTTTGGATGGATTCATTTTGAGCTATTGTTTTTGGAGCCTGGCAAATTTGCCTAAAAGGTGTTTTTGTTTAAAAGGCTTTAAAAAAGCCTGTCAACCCCCACACGTTGGGCGCCAATTATGTAGTGTGTACGTATCTATAACGCCGAGTCCCATCTTAACCCACCCAACCTATGTCTAATCATAAACGGCTTGGCCGTCTATTTTGACCCTAAAACAACGTATTTGGTTTTCATGTTACTACTAGTCTAATCATATCCTACTCAGAGTATAAATAAGGTTTATAATTTTTAGTGCTTCTTATTTGAGGTACACTACTGGTAGCTATACTCTCCCCGTGAAGGCGGCTGGAAGCAGGCCCATGGTAAGGTCATGTCTCTGCCATGTGGTGCTGACTAATTGTAGTCGGGCGAAGAGAAGAACACTCTTTCATACAAAATTACCCCAATCATCATACGCCGATAGATGCATGGCCGAGGGGTCGCTCGGTCGTTAGTATGCGGACTCTGGATACCTTTCAACCTCCAGTTTAAAATAGCTGACTTCCCACGGCATCTCGGACAATCCCGTGGGCGACCTCCATGACCCGTGTTTTCTCACATATCGCATGGATATAAATTTAAACAATTCTGATGAGTTTGATGTCACTGTAAAAGGAAGCCTGCACGGCGACTCCTACATGTACCGCTACAGCTGAAGTGCTGCAGGATTTAACCCCCCTAAGCGGCGCTGATGGGCACGTTTCAGGGAACCGGGTGTTGTCACCGGAACCTGTTCATACGGAACAGCCGGAATTACCGGTACCAAGTCAACAGAGGAGACTAATGGTTAGACAACGGCAGCTCGAGGTGATGGCCGCTAGCTCTGAAGACGAACCATTGGTCTCTGACGGAGACGAAGCTGCGAGTATTGGCTCGCAGAAATCTTCCCATCATCGGAGCCGCTCTCCAGACCCTCAATCTGGATCAACAGCCTTCGTTTGTGAAGCTGTTGTCCCGGGAGAATAAACTCCTGAAGAGAGCCCTTGTCAAGGGTCTCTCCAGAGCAGAAGCTCTGGCTTCCATCTCATCGGTACCCTCTGCGACACAGGTCAAGAGAGGCCGATCGGATGAAAAATCGCCACCCACGGCGACAAAAAAGCAAAAGCGGACCCAAGCGGAGTCCAACAAGATGCCCTACAGCAGCGTAGTGAAAGGCGTCAAGCTAGGCTTTATTTCTAATGCTGCAGCACTTACAGTTCGAAGGATGTGCCCTTCGCACCAACTGGGTTTTGCTTATCTGTGCGAATGACTCCACGGCCTCATGGGTGAAGAGCAACTTCTGCAACATCAAAAGCAAAGTTGCTCTTGACATCAAGTTGATGACGGAGGATGAGTTTCCATGTTCCCATGTGGTTCGTGGCTACTTCCCCAACAGCATCGACTTGACGAATGAGAGAGTTTTGGCGGTTGTCAGTGCCCAAAATTCTGTCTGCACCTCGCAATGGCGAGTAATACAGAGGTTGACACAAGGTCAACTTCTGCATCTCGTCCTTGCGGTTGATCAACAACCTATCAACAACTGGTGGAACAGAATGGCGTTATCTTCTACCATTTCGGGAAGGTAAGGCTTAGTCTCAGGGGGGCTGGCCCCAAGACTGCTGAGCCACCGATGGTATTATTAACGAATTTCATCTCCAGAGATCTAGTGGCCGCGCTGATTCAAGTGGCTACTGAGAACGGCACGAGGGAGATAGCTGTGGCGGCAACTTATTTTCCTGGTGACACGGCAGACGCTCCGCCGACAGAGGTCAGGCGGCTTGTGGACCACTGTAAACAACAAAAAACACAGTTGATCATCGGCTGCGACGCCAACGCGCACCATACCATCTGGGGCAGCAGTGACGTCAATGTCAGAGGTGAGTCCCTCTTAGAATATCTATTGTGTAGTCAATTAGTTATTATCAATAAAGAAAAAAAACCCACCTTTATAAAAGCTATCAGAGAAGAGGTTCTTGATCTCACTCTGGCTAGCAACTCCCTGTCCCATCTCATTAGTAACTGGAGGGTTACAAATGAAGCTACTCTCTCAGACCATCAGCACATTAGGTTTGACATACCGGGGCGGGCGGAGTTAGAGCAGAGGGTTTTCTACCCAAAGAAAACCAACTGGGTACTTTTTCAGACTTAAGTTGAAAGTTGACTTTCCGATCGAAACGCGAGGTTCCGTAAAGGGTTGTCCACAAGGGGGCGTGTTATCTCCACTACTATGGTCCCTGGTAATTGATGAACTGCTAACCAAACTGTCGGGGCTTGGTTATGAGGTATAGTGACCACGGAACTTCTCCATAATAGGAAATTTAGATCTCTCACTCCAAATCGCGAGACTTGGATTGAAGGCAACCCCTGTGGTAACCTCCGGTGCCAGCAATGGTTCACGGATGGTTCCAAGACGGAACAGGGTGTAGGTGCTGGAGTTGTCGGACCCAACACCAGAATCCCTATTGCAATAAGTATCTGGCCCAGCGTCTTTCAAGCAGAGATTCACGCCTTAGAGGTCTGCGCCCACAGTATCCTCCTTAAAGGTACTAGGGGTGCCAACATTTACATATTTACAGATAACCAGACCGCTATCAGCGCATTGTCTTCGTGGAGAATTTCCTCCAAGCTGGTTAGGGAATGCGTGAACAAAATCCAACTCCTGTCCTCCCGTAACAGAGGCACACTCTGTTGGATTCCTGGACATTCAGGAGTGGAAGGTAATTCGACAGCTGATGAGCTCGCAAGACTGGGTTCCTCTTCGCCCACCACTTGCCCCGCGCCCTTTTGTGGCATTAGCTGGTCAACAATGAAAACTATGGTCAACAAATGGGCCTTAAGTGAACATAGGAGATATTGGTTCTCTTTACCGAATTTAAGACAAGCAAAAGTGCTTGTCTTACCCTCGGATGCAAACCGAACTATAGGTCTTGGTAGAGCGGACCTAAGGTTCCTGGTAGCCTACTTATCTGGGCAGCATACCGTAAGTTATCACTTGCAAAAAATGGGTCTATCGGACTCCTCAGAGTGCAGGCTTTGTTTTGAAGACGACGAGACGACCAAACACATCTTGTGTGACTGTCCAGCAATAGTGTGGGACAGAGTCACACATTTGGGAGCTGAACGGATCACCCCGTTCCAGCTAAGCTGAATCCCAACGAAAGACTTACTGCTCTTCATAAGGAAGGCAGATGGTCTTTTGTCCTAAAAGAATAGGTAAGGTACAATAGATCTTCAAGTCGCAGTGCCCACTCTCTTTTTTGAGAGAACCTAGAAAAGGAAAAAAAAAAAAAAATATATACATATGTTAGTTTTTATAATTATAATAATTCTATAGTTTTTAGGTTTCTTTTCAAATATTTTTTTTTACAGGGGCCATACAAAGTATTAAATCATACACATATATATATATATATATATAATGGTTCCAAACAATTCTACTGGCCGTTTTTGGCTCATATACACTCACTCATACAAAGCCGAATCCTTGAGCTCAATGATTTTTGGTGTGTTGAGAACCTTTTTAGGAAAATCAAATTGATTAGTCGTGAAAAAAAAATAATCAATACTACTATATATGTATATATATGTGTATGTATATAAACATTGCAGCACACTGCTTTTCAATAATTCCTCATACTTAGATACAATTTTCTTTATAATTTAAAACGACAAAAGAAAGAGAACATTTAAATATAAATTTTTTCTTCTTAAACTACATATGAGCAAAACGACACAAAGAGATCATAAGTTTTTGCGCGTTATTAAGAGTAATCAAATTAACGAAAATGACTAAAACAATACTTGCGCGCAAGAGAATCTTTACAGACTCGAACAGAGCTTACGCGCCAGATAGAGATTGTGAGTGCGTTTACCAAAGCTTACATGGCGTGTCTTTTTCTGGCCGTACGTAAACAAATCAATTAACTAATAAAGCCTAACACAGCTGATTTTTGTTTATATTCAACTTCTGTTGTTACTTGCGGTTCTTTTATTTTTGTTTAATACCATATGATCGTAAACAAATCAATAAGTTGTTGTTGTTGTTTCTGGCGGGCGCGCAGCCGCTGTTAGTACTGCTGCCGATCTGCTGATGTACTAGCTGGTGCGGCTTAGGTAGCTTTCGCTGCATTTGTTGTAGCCGTTGTTTTATGCAGCCACTGTTAGTTACAGCCGCAGATATTATTGTTGTAACTGTTGGTGCTGTAGTTGTTGGGGACACAGTAGCTACGGCCACTGCTCTCTTGGTGGTTGTCGCTCAGATGGTCGTTGTTGTTGGAGCAACGATTGTTGTTGTAAGTGCAGCTATTAGTTAAGCTGCTGTTACTATAGCTGAGGCACTGCTAATGTCGTTGTTGTTGCTGGTGACGGAAGAATTGTCCGTGTTATGCGTAACTGGCCTGTAACACAGAAATTCTTAGCGTTTCGGTAAAACATTACCGCGGCATATTACCTTTTGCTTCCGCAATTATCACCTCCACTAGAAAAATCAAACAATTTCCGCCAAAATACTCTTTGTAGGTACTAAGCCTTATAGACTTGCAGATATATACATATATATAAATATAGATATATTCTGCTTTACGGCAACAATAGAAATTTTTCACGCACTCAACTGCACAATTGTACTGCCAAACTTGGACTGACCTCTACATTTCGAATCACTTCTAGCGGGAGCGCTTAAGCTGAGTTTTGAAAAGCATTAGAAACACCCTAGGTGCATGAAGAGCGCAAGTCATATGCACTTTTCTTTTCTCGCTCTATCCCATGCTCAAAACTACTCTTTACTGTTAGCGCCAAAATTACTAACAGCATAATCACATGATCTAAAAGTGGTCATTGACCCCCTAAAGAGCGCACTACTTAACTACGCGAGCTTTTACGGTTCTTTAAGCTCGCTAAAGCTCAACTTTTATGCCTATTTTAAAAATATCAACCTGTAACGACTTTTTGGATCGTATTATTGAATGTTATTATGGCCACTACACCCAGGAGGCCATAAACTCCTGGATACAATCCCAAATTGCGCGTGAAGTATTAGGAGTAGTACTGGACAGCAAGCTGAGCTGGAAACCCAATGTTGAGGAAAGTGTGAATAAAGCTACAAATGCACTGTATGCATCCCAGAATATGTTGAGTAGCACGTGGAGTCTATTACCAAGACTGATGCATTGGATCTTCATCTCATACTCTACGGAGTTCTGGTATGGTGGACAGCCACAGAGAAGACCACATACCTACGAATGATTGAGAGGACGCAACGACGTGTACTGATGTGCATAACGGGGGCGTTAAGGTCCACTCCAACCAAGGCCTTAAAGGCAATACTTGGAGTACACCCCCTAGACATACAGGCAAAACTACTGGCGCAGAAGACAGCGCAACGTCTTTGTGCAGCAGGGAACATGGCCCTAGCAAACTACGGGCACAGTAAAGTTGAAGGGGTGACACACAATAGCACGGACTATATGATCCCAGTAAGCAGCAGAACTAGCGCTCACCCTAGAGCAGAACCGAATAAACATATTTGTTGACAGCCAAGCGGCAATCAGATCCATGCAAGCATTCAGCATCAATTCCAAAAGTGTACTGGCAAGCAGATGCACTAAACACCCAGAAGGAGGTGTGCATCTTCTGGGTAACCAGCCACCAGGGCATTGACGGAAATGAAACAGCTGACAGGCTCGCAAAAGGAAGGAGCCGAATCAAGTCAACCGTCACTTGAGGATCTAAAGATTCCTCTAAGGACAATCAACCACAGATCAGAAGAAGACGCTGCAGTTAGATCTGATAGAAGGTGGTACACCACAACGAACTGCAGGACGGCTCGGACAATGTGCAAGAGAATAAACAGCAAATTAGCCCAGTATACTCAGCAACTCCCAAGAAGAGACTGCAGGCTTATAGTGGGCATACTCACTGGTCATTGCCTGACAGCAACCCACGCTAAGAAGCTAGGCATTACCAACAACGATGAATGCAGGAAATGTAGGGAGACAGACTCTGGAGCACCTCATATGTAGCTGCCCCGCCCTCTGTAAATCGAGACTCAAATATCTACGAAAACCATGGCTCACCTCACTGGAAGAGGCAGCCGATAGGGCACCTCAAAGTTTCTGGCGTTCGCCATACTTGACGACTAGCGTGCTTTGTACACCAGCCGCATCTTCCGGCACCACTAAGGACTACCTAGTCTATGTGTGAATCCCCCCAGGGGTTAACCGTTACAACCTAACCTAACCTAACATCTTTTGACAAAAAAAAATAATTTATTTTTATTTTTTTTAAAAAATAATTTATTTTTATTTTTTTTAACATTGTTCCACCAAATCGATTTGATTCATATTCACACCAAATAAAGAACTTATAAGAACACGTGTTTGAAACAAAATGGTGATTGATATATTTAAGGAACATACTTAAAAAGAAATAAGAAAATTTCATATTTTTTTTTAAGAAAATGTGTTGGTTAAAAAAGAATTAAATATTTTTTTAAAATAGCCCTATTGCCACCTTAGAAAAAAAAAAAATATTGGTTCAACAATTTTCAGTAGTTTAGTCACAATTAAATAAAAACTGTAACGTGCGGCTGCCAAGGCCTAAAATGGCCATTGCATCGGATAGGGATCGGAAGTCTCGTGCACTATGCATCGCTCTATGCCTAGCTCGTCGGAACGGCGGGGTTCTTTTCCTTACCCTATTCCGTGACACCTAACATAATAATTAAAGTGCACGATATCAGAAACTAAAAATGATAAGATAAAATCAATGAAGCCAGTTATTGCCGATTCGGTTAGATGGCTAAAATAAAAAAATTAGCTGTACTCCGACTTATCGATGTGGATTAAGATGGTATTTATCCACATCTCTGTACCCACCCAACCTTGGCAATTGGCGGAGCGATGTTAGCAATTGCCCCTATACACGTCAGCTAAAAGCTGTTAAACTCGATACGCCTGAGTCATGATGATTTTGATACTATTTATTTAAACTAACATAATAATAATATATAAAAGATTTATGACAAAATTAATATTGAAATTCAAAATTCATGGTTTCGCTTTGTTCCATAGTTTACGATTAAAATATGATTTCAAAATAAGGTATTTAAAAGAAGGAAGAAAAACTTAAATTATCCAATTAAAACTTGTCCAATTCAAACGGTTTAGTTACATTATTAATATTCTTTTTAAATAGATATTGATTAAATAAAATAAAATGATTCAACTCACGTTCATCCTGCGCGTTCGTTGGGCCCAATGACGTAGCTGGATGTAACTCTGTTTTAAATTTTGTTATATATAAGAACTTAAAAATAAATGTAACTAATTCATTTAGCGTATTACTTAGTATTTCATATAGGATTTTTCTTTTGTTTTCTTTTTTCTCCGTTTATCGTCTAATACAAATTAAATATTACATTATTTAATAAAAACAAACAATTATTTTTCAAAGTAAATTATGTTTAAAATTCCAGTGTATATGTTACACTCAGTTATGGTCAAAAATATGTAGATGTTAGCAGTTATACATATATAAAGCAGTTATATATGTATAAAGTCCGTGTGTGTTTATGTAGGTCCAGTTAGATATAAGAAATTTTGTGTATTCCCTCCCTTTCGTTGCTCTATCAGTTTTCAAAACTGGCAATGCCACACAAATCGCTGAGAGCGGGAGAGCAGATCTACTGAGCGCGGCAACGAAGGCACCTTTGCTTCTGCTCTCTCTCGACGCGACGTTAATGTTTGTAGCTGTGTGACGAAATGCGACTCCGCTGTTGTGAAATTGTGTGCGCCTTTGGTTGCGACTCCGCTACTTTGGCCTTGAGACACTTGAGGACAATATCACAACCAACGGTGCACAGTAAAGCAACCATACGAACGCAGCGGCCGATCCCACTTAGCCAGGGAGGGGGCTTGATTCTGTATGTAATAATTTAAATCAAAAAGCCGTAAAGTCACAACCAACCATTCACTTTTAACTCACATTTTAGCCTGTTTTGTGCCAATAACAATAAAAGTACACGTATACACACAAAATTATTGGCAAAATATACTTTTTAAATATTTTACATAAAGTTAAACACTCAAACGCACACAAGAAAATTTAGCGCGAGCACGTCCGTACACCACAAGCTGTCTTTTTAAATGCTCTTCTTGCCTGTCGCTTGTCGCTGTTATGAGAGAAAGAGAGCGCGTTCTTTACATTGGTGAACGTAAAGCGAGACATAAACAGTGTACGCACCAAAGACAATGACATCTGCAGAACAAATTAACCCTATAAAATTCACCGTTTTTCTGCTGACCCCTACAAAACGACAAACACTTTTGTTAAATTAAGCCGCAACGCGTTGTTTAAAAACTGAAATTTTGAAAAAAATTTGTATTTTGCCAGATGCATCGAACTGCATCATTAGTTTTAAAAAATCGCTGGGGGCCGTTTCCAGTACCTTATCCAGCTAGACCCTTTGATCGAAATCGGTTAACTATATCATGTAGCTCCCATCGAGCCGATCGGTTTAAAAAACGTATATTGAAAAAAATTCGTTTTGTTTCGTTTGTTTATGAAGATATCGCAAATTTGGCAATTGAAAGTTTTT
This sequence comes from Chymomyza fuscimana, assembly GCA_949987675.1. NCBI lineage: Eukaryota > Metazoa > Arthropoda > Insecta > Diptera > Drosophilidae > Chymomyza > Chymomyza fuscimana. Next base: position 33,810,823 of record OX465089.1, read on the forward strand.
TAGAGTACCTAAGCACAGTACCAAATTTGATCAAAATCGGTTGGCTATATTATATAGCTCCCATAGGACCGATCGGGCCAAAAACGATTTTTGAACAAAATTCGTTGGGTTTCGTTTGTTTATGAAGATATCGTAACCAAATTTGATGTTTGTCAGTTTTTTAGGGTTACCCAGCACTGTACTAAATTTTATCAAAATCGGTTGACTATATCATATAGCTCCCATAGGACCGATCCGATCCAAATTCAACAAAAGTTATAGCCAAAAATGTACAAACACCTTCCCTTGCCCATAAACTGCATCAATCTTTGACTATACGTAATTATGGTAACAAGTGACCTAGAATCACAATTTTTGGTAAGCTCATTCATGTGGCTCCAATGAAAAAATCCACATCCAAATTTTATCGATGCGGACCCCCACCCCTTGCAATTGATTCACCGTGTTTTCTCCCACACCCCTCAACATATGAACTTGAAACTTACCCCATATACTTAAAATAGCTTCTTCGAAGTAACTTTCGGTACAAATTTACGGAACTAATAGGTATAAATATTGTTTTGCACAAAAAAAAATGTTTCCAATTGGAAAATTCTTAGAAGAAATATGCAGGTACAAAATTTTTTTCGAAAAAAAGGTACAGGGTATTATACTATCGGCACCGCCTCGACTGTATTACATTTTTTACATATTTAATTTGGCAAACTTTATTTCTGAACTTTTTTTTTAAATTAAACACTATTTTTCTTATAACTTTTGATTTATTGTTTCAATATACTCCTTTGTTATTTTCACACTTCAGCAGCTCACTATTGTCACTATTCTGAGTTTTTTTTTTTTTAAATTTACGCGTAGTAAGCGAAATGCTAAAAGTATATATTTTGTGTGATTTTGACGCTTTTGTTTTTGTTGTCTACGTAATTTAAAATAATGATGCACGCGCGCAATCAAGTGATAATCCGTAACTTCACTTGTTGCTTACGTTTATTTTATTTTATTCTGCAAACGTGAACAGTTCAAAAGATCCATGGATTCGTTGCACATTAATATTTACGAAAACTGAATCTTAAACGTTGATATTTTGTTTCAGTTAGCGTTGCTGGCACCGGACTGGACTGTCTGAAGGCTCGCTTACGACTGAGGCGCAGGACACAGCAGCTCGCATTTTTATCAATGAAAATTGTTGCTCGCCTGCCTCACGGCATGTATAATATAAGGCAGTGGAAACAGGCAGCATACTGGCATGTTTTGGTAGCTGCAACGTTGGCTAAGAGCATGCAATTTTTGAATGTTGCATTATAGAAGCTTGTAAGCAAGTTTATTGTTTAGATTATTATTTTTCGGAATGAGAAAATAAATTAAAACCACTTATTATATTGTTTTAAACCAAATATGCCAAACGGTCGCCCTTACCTTGAAATCAAGGACAACCGGCTTTAACAAGTACGAGATTTATTAAATTACACTAGTTTACAGCAACTAAGGTATCCTCAACATATTTTACTAGTTTGAAGTCCAAAGTTTGATCGATTTCGCAAAAAATGAGTGGTTGTTTATCAAAATCGGAGTAAAATTATGGAATTAATGGGAATTTTTGTAGAAAGTACAAAAACTCAATTTTTCTCTATTTGGGATATCCCATTTGGGATTTTTTTTATACCCTGTACCATATGGTACAAAGGGTATATTAAGTTTGTGCAAGCCGAAAATGTATGTAACATACAGAAGGAAACGTCGGAGACCCCCCAAAGTTACCTAAAGTATGATCAGGGTGACTAGAGAAGTCCATCTGTCCGTCCGTCCATCTGTCACAAAACTTGGCATTCGCGATTTTTTTATAGTTTCCAAGCACTGTACCAAATTTGATCGAAATCGGTTGACTATATCATATAGCTCCCATAGGGCCGATCGGTCAAAAAAACGTTTTTTGTACAAAATTTGTTGTGCTTCGTTTGTTAATGAAGATATCGTAACCAAATTCGGCATATGGAAGTTTTTTATAGTACCCAAGCACTATACCAAATTTGATCAAAATCGGCTGACTATATCATATATACTTTAACGACTTTAACGTACGCCATCTTTATACCCTGTACCGTATGGTACAAAGGGTATATTAAGTTTGTGCAAGCCGAAAATGTATGTAACATACAGGGTGACTAGAGAAGTCGATATACCCATGTCCGTCTGTCCGTCTGTCTGTATGAACGCCTAGATCTCAGAGATGGTAAGAGCTAGAGCAACCAAATTTTCAGATTAGATGCGCTATTATGCCAGGGGAGACATGTTTATTTTATTTTTTTGATATCGGGGTTATATTATATAGCTCCCATAGGGGTGTTTCAGAGGACCTCGAAAAAAACAAAAAGTTTTTGATGGATAATTCGGTTGTTTACAAAGATATCGTAACCAAATTTGGCAATCGAAAGTTTTTTAGAGTTTCCAAGCACTGTACCAAATTTGATCAAAATCGGTTGACTATATCATATAGCTCCCATAGGACCAATCGGTCAAAAAAACGTATTTTGTACAAAATTCGTTGTGTTTCGTTGGTTTGTGAAGATATTGTAACCAAATTTGGCAATCGTAAGTTTTTTGGAGATCTTCAACACTGTACCAAATTTTATCGAAATCGGTTGACTATATCATATAGCTCCCATAGGACCAATCGGTCAAAAAAACGTATTTTGTACAAAATTCGTTGTGTTTCGTTGGTTTGTGAAGATATTGTAACCAAATTTGGCAATCGTAAGTTTTTTAGAGATCTTCAAAACTGTACCAAATATTATCAAAATCGGTTGACTATATCATATAGCTCCCATAGGACCAATCGGTCAAAAAAACGTTTTTTGCAAAAATTCGTTGTGTTTCGTTTGTTTATCAAGATATTGTAACCAAATTTGGCGTTCAGAAGTTTTTAGAGTACCCAAACACTGTGCCAAATTTTATCAAAATCGGTTGACTATATCATATAGCTCCCATAGGGCCGATCGGTCGAAAAAAAGTTTTTGATTAAAAATTCGTCTGTTTTTGGTTGTTTATGAAGGTATCATAATCTAATTTCGCAATAAAATGTCTTTTGGTGTTCTTAAGCAATTTACCGGATTTGATTGCAAGCAGTGGTACAGGGTATCCCAAAGTCGTCCGCGCCCGACTTTAACGTACGCCATCTTTTTATACCCTGTACCGTATGGTACAAGGGGTATATTGTGTTTGTGCAAGCCGAAAATGTATGTAACGTACAGAAGGAGAAGTCGGAGACCCCCCAAAGTTACCTAAAGTATGATCATAGTGACTAGAGAAGTCGATATACCCATGTCCGTCTGTCCGTCTGTCCGTCTGACCGTCTGTCCGTCTGTCCGTATGAACGCCTAGATCTCAGAGATGGTAAGAGCTAGAGCAACCAAACTTTTAGATAAGATCCCTTATTAATCCATAGGAGACAAGTTTATTTTATTTTTTTGATATCGGGACTACATTATATAGCTCCCATAGGGGTGTTTCAGAGGACCTCGAAAAAAAGCAAAAGTTTTCGATGGATAATTCGTTTGCTTATGAAGATATCATAACCAAATTTGGCAATCGAAAGTTTTTTAGAGTTTCCAAGCACTGTACCAAATTTTATCAAAATCGGTTGACTATATCATATAGGTTCCATAGGATCGATCGGTCGAAAATTTGTTTTTTACACGAAATTCGTTGTGTTTCGTTTGTTTGTGAAGATATTGAAACCAAATTTGGCATTAAGAAGTTTTTTAGAGTTCCCAAGCACTATATCAAATTTGATCAAAATCGGTTGACTATATCATATAGCTCCCATAGGACCAATCGGTCAAAAAATCGTGTTTTGTACAAAATTCGTTGTGTTTTGTTTATTTGTGAACATACCGTAACCACATTTGGCACTAAGAAGTTTTTTAGAGTTCCCAAGCACTGTACCAAATTTGATCAAAATCGGTTTACTATATCATATAGCTCCCATAGGATCGATCGGTCGAAAAAAACGCTTTTTGTACAAAATTGGTTGTGTTTCGTTTGTTTGTGAAGATATTGTAACAAAATTTGGCATTCAGAAGTTTTTTAGAGATATTCAACACTGTACCAAATTTGATCAAAATCGGTTGACTATATCATATAGCTCCCATAGGGCCAATCGGTCGAAAAAAACGCTTTTTGTACAAAATTCGTTGTGTTTCGTTTGTTTGTGAAGATATTGTAACCAAATTTGGCATTCAGAATTTTTAGAGATCTTCAACACTGTACCAAATTTGATCAAAATCGATTGACTATATCATATAGCTCCCATAGGGCCAATCGGTAAAAAAAAACGTTTTTTGCGCAAAATTCGTTGTGTTTCGTTTGTTTGTGAAAATATTGTAACCAAATTTGGCATTCAAATGTTTTTTAGAGATCTTTAACACTGTACCAAATTTGATCAAAATCGATTGACTATATCATATAGCTCCCATAGGGCCAATCGGTCAAAAAAACGTTTTTTGCACAAAATTCGTTGTGTTTCGTTTGTTTGTGAAGATATTGTAACCAAATTTGGCATTCAAATGTTTTTTAGAGATCTTCAACACTGTACCAAATTTGATCAAAATCGATTGACTATATCATGTAGCTCCCATAGGGCCAATCGGTCAAAAAAACGTTTTTTTGCACAAAATTCGTTGTGTTTCGTTTGTTTGTGAAGATATTGTAACCAAATTTGGCATTCAGAAGTTTTTTAGAGATCTTCAACACTGTACCAAATTTTATCAAAATTGGTTGACTATATCATATAGCTCCCATAGGGCCGATCGGTCGAAAAAAAGTTTTTATTAAAAATTCTTCTGTTTTTGGTTGTTTATGAAGGTATCATAATCTAATTTCGCAATCAAATGTCTTTTGGTGTTCTTAAGCAATTTACCGGATTTGATTGCAAGCAGTGGTACAGGGTATCCCAAAGTCGTCCGCGCCCGACTTTAACGTACGCCATCTTTGTATGAAGTTTTGTCATTCCGTGCGAAAATTTTCGAACTGCGTATGAGCCTTAAACATAAAGTTTTAGATTTGTTTATAAAGAGCCCTCCAAAATTTAATGGGCTAATTTGGGATACCTGAGGTCTTATCATATTTAAAATTATTTTTTTTTTTTTTTTTTACATTTTGTTTACAATCTGTCTTTATTAGACAATAAGTAAATTTACTAAATAATAATAAATACAATATAAGTATAACAGCAAGTTTCCATCGAAACCTACTATTGTGTTTTAATATTTAAAAGGTGAGTTTAAAATAATCTTATATGTATGTACAATTTATTTACATTGTACATATTAGTGGTGGGATACTATCGATATTGTCACCACTCGATAGTTTAGACTTCGATAGTTTCAACTATCGAACAAAATGAAATATGGCGCGCAGAAAAGGAGCACAATCTTTTTATAAGTACTATAGAGCAAATGCGGAAAATTGTAATACATACTTACAAAAAGAGTACTCGTGGGTCCAAAAATGAATTCTGATATAATAAACAAAAAACAAAACAAACAAACAAATGAGATCGTAACTCGCCAAAGTACGGAAGGGACGAAGCTCCCGTCTAAAGAAGCTATATGCGCGGTGAGAAAGGAACCTTCGGGTGTCCTTTCCATCTCGGATTGTGCCGGCAAGGGTAAGACGGCAAACCCACCGTCTTCCCTAGATTCTGGAGGTAGGCAGTCCAGCCCATCCTTGGATGCAAAGATGAAGCAGACACACTTCGCCTCTTCGTCCAGGGCTGGGCTGGCTGTCTGCTCCCCAGAGTCGGCTACTCCAGAGATGCCACCACCAAATAAACCGTCTTACCAGGACAGGCGACGGGCAGGAGAGATCCTCCAACGAAACCTTACTTCTCCGGAGGAATCACCGGAGGGTAAGAGACTGGTCGAGTGGGCCAGAACAGTCTTGCCGGGCTTCCAGCCAGCAGCCCTAGGCAAATCAAAAGCCAAGACAAAGCGACAAAGGTCTGCTGAAGAGACCGCTCCTCCGCCAAAAAGGACGCGACCTCAGCCTCTGAACCGCTCCTTCGCAGAGGTTACGAAGGACAAAATCCTCCTTGGTGTCCTAGACAAGGGCAACAAGGATGGTCTTGTCCCTCGTAACTTGTGGGCTAGAGTGGAGAACGAGCTGCAGGATCGCTTCCTGGAGGACATGGAGAGGGAGGGAGGACCCCCACCCCTCTGCACCGACGCCGGATGGCACCTTGGCACAGTCAAGACCATTGCCTGCGAAGATAAGCGCTCGGCAGAGGCTTACAAAAGAGCGATTGCTGCCCTCGGAGACGTGTACCCGGGTGCAAAGCGCATAGCAGTGGATTGGGAGGATGTCCCCGTCAGGCCAAGAGCCCGAGCATGGGTTTCTGCAAAGCCAGACGATCCGGACAAAATCCTGAAACTGTTTTAGGTGTGCAACCCACACCTTAAAACAGACGATTGGCGGATAGCCAAAGTCGAAGAAGTGATCGGCACATCACGGCAGGTGATGCTGATCGTTAACAAGGAGTCAGCGGACGCTCTGGCTAAGGTAGACGGTACCGTGAGGTACGGGTACAAGAAGGCTGTGATTCGGGTGTACCGTACTGACACTACGGGTGGTAAGCAAACCGCACCCGAACCACAGCTGGAAGACCCGGAGCCAATCATCCCAGAGGAGATGAGCGAGAAGGAGGACATACTGGAGGGGTATGCCTCGGAGACGTCGGAGCTAGCCACGGAGCTCTCCAAGCTTGGCCGACGGGAAAGCGATTCCATCCTCGGGGACACGGACGAGGAGGAAGCAAATATTACAGTGGTGGAGGTTAATTCGAGGGATGTCGATAAGACTCCTCCAAATTAACCTCCATCACTCCATTTCAGCTTCGGCTGCACTTATGCTTCGCCTCAGCCAAGGCGAAGCCGACATTGTTCTCATTCAGGAACCCTGGCTCAGCAAAGGTCAGATTTCTGGATTGAGGACTAAAGACTATAAGCTCATAGCGGCTCAAAACTCAGGTAAAACTCGCACCTGCATTCTTGCAAAAAAGCATCTGCATGTATTTTTGCTCCCCAATTACAGCGATGAAGACAACACCGCAGTGAGCCTGGAATTAAAATCCAGCAACATAAGAATTAGCTCTTGCTACATGGCGCATGACCAGAGCGGTCCACCTCCGCAAGTTACACGCCACCTTGTGAAGGACAGTGAGGAAGAGAAAATCGACCTAATCATAGGGTGCGATGCCAACGCACACCACACTCAGTGGGGTAGCACTGACATCAACACACGGGGTGAGTCACTTCTAGATTACATCTTGTCCACAAATTTGCTTTTATGTAATAGAGGTAACGACCCTACCTTCATAATCAGAAATAGGAAAGAAGTCCTAGATCTTACCTTGGTATCAAACTCTCTGCACCATAAGGTCCAAAATTGGAGGGTACTTAGCGACTACTCCTTTTCGGGTCATCGGTATATTGAGACGACGATATCCCTAGCCCCACCCACCATAGGGAAATTTAGAAACCCCCGCACAGCGAACTGGGAACTTTTTGAAGAGATCATGGGTAGAACACTACCTGTGGTCCCTCCAAGAGGTCCCAATTCGGCAGTCTTCAATGATTCCTTAATTGCAACGCTAACAGGAGCTTGCAACTATGCCTTCAACAAATTCTGCAAACTAAGAACATCAAGGGGGAAAAGCAAACCCCCTTGGTGGTCATCGGAAATCGGGCAACTCCGACACAAGTCCCGTAAGCTTTTTAACCTTGCCAGAAGTAAAAATGACGAAAATTCATGGAATGCATATAAAGCAAGCCTGTCGAATTACAAGAAGGCGATAAGACAAGCCAAACGCTCCTCATGGCAGCTCTTCTGCTCAGAAATTGAAAGCACCACGGATGCCGCAAGGCTTAGGAAGGTGCTATCTAAAGGTCCATCGACTCTTGGATACCTACAAGAACCCAATGGGAAATGGACGATTTCGAGTGAGGAGTCGTTGAAATTACTCACTCACACTCACTTTCCGGGTTGCTCTACCACCAAGTCAGTGGAGATGAACCCTGTGCCTGACGGGACTAGCGTTCCAGCACATCTTTTCACCTTAGATAAGGTTAAATGGGCCATTAATTCTTTTAAGCCCTTCAAATCGCCCGGACCAGACAATGTAGTCCCAGCACAACTGCAACACGGGGGAGATTCTGTCGCACGATGGTTGTCAGACATCTTCATCAGAATTGTAGCCATAGGGATTATCCCAGAAGCGTGGCTTACATCTAAAGTAGTATACATTCCCAAGGCAGGTAAGGCTACTCATACTCTTCCCAATGACTTCAGGCCCATAAGTCTCTCATCGTTTCTCCTCAAAACGATGGAAAGACTAATTGGCCTACAACTTAGGAGCACTATTCCCCAATCTCAAATGTCAGGCTCACAACATGCCTACAAAAAAGGTAGCTCCACGGAGACAGCCTTGCACTCGGTGATTTCTTGAGTTGAGAAATCACTTCAATATAAAGAATTCTCACTAGTTGCCTTCCTTGACATAGAAGGGGCTTTTAATAATGTCACACCCAAGACAATTACGGATGCTCTGAATAAACTTAGAGTGAATCCAAGGCTAATCAGCCCCGTTGAACAAATGCTTAAATGCAGAGTTGTTCGAGCCTCTTTAGGTAATTCTAGTATCGAAAGATACGTAAACAGAGGTACGCCCCAAGGCGGTGTTCTCTCCCCCTTCCTCTGGAATGTCGCCATAAACGGCCTTCTATGCTCCTTGGAGGGTGGCGGTTGCAACATAACTGCGTATGCTGACGACGTGGCAGTTGCATTCTCCGGTAAATACCCACAAACACTTTGCGAGCGCATGACCGACGCTCTACACAAGCTCTCGAATTGGGCCAAGGCCAGTGGGCTAGGAGTTAATCCGGATAAGACAAAGCTCATGCTTTTCACTAGGAGGTATAAAATTCCCCCGTTAATAAACCCCAAACTCAATGGTGTTACTTTACCCTTCAGCGACTCAGCCAGATATCTTGGGTTAATCCTCGATAGTAAACTGGACTGGAATCTGAATGCGGAAGATCGTAGGAAAAAGGCCACGGTCGCCCTATATACATGCAGGAAAGCCATTGGGCTTAAATGGGGTATGGCTCCAAATATTGTCCATTGGCTATACACTGCCATTGTAAGACCAATCCTTCTTTATGGAGTCTCAATTTGGTGGCCTTAACTAAACAAGAAATCCACCCTAAAAAAGTTGACCAGGGTTCAACGTACCGCTGAGATTACCATCAGTGGAGCACTATGCTCGACACCAACTGAAGCACTAGATGCCATTTTAAATCTCCCGCCTCTAGATAAGGTGGGAATACAATCAGCAGTCATAGCGGCTCTACGTATGAGAGAAGCGAAGAAATGGAATGACCTAGACTTCGGTCATTCAAAGATTCTAAATGACTTCTCTTCCCTTATTCCTGTTAACACGGACTACTGTACGCCACAGGAGCACTTCACTACAAAATTCAAAACCCACATTCCAACCAGAGATGAGTGGAATGTCGGTGTACCGGGCCCTCCTGGCTCAACTAAGATTTTCACGGACGGTTCCAAATTAGACGACCGCGTGGGCGGAGGCGTCTACATTGAAGAATTCAACGTTAGAATATCGTTTCGACTCCCAGATTACTGCAGCGTTTTCCAAGCTGAAGTTACGGCAATCCAAGAGGCTCTTACAATAATAAAAACCTTACCAGTATGTAATAGGAACATCTGTATTTACTCAGATAGCCAGGCGGCTATAAAATCGCTCGCCTCTCTTACTTCATGCATGAAGTCAGTGAACAACTGTCGTTCGTCTCTGGGGGAGATGGCAGAACAGTTTTCGATACACCTCATCTGGGTCCCGGGACATAGGGACTTTGAGGGAAACTGTATTGCGGATGAACTGGCAAGACAAGGAACTACCAGCATCCTCCTTCGGGATAAGGAGCGTCTGGGTATTCCTATGGCCAGCTGCAAATTAAGCATAAAGACCCAATTCGCTCATATTACAAACCAAACATGGAACCAAATAACCAACACGTGCAGGATTTCACGTCAAACATGGCCAGTGTACAATAGTAAAAGAACTAAAGAACTTTGCTGGTTAAATAGAGCTCATTGCTCGAAAGTTATCCGAGCGATCACCGGACACTGGCTAGTGGGGACTCACGCGTCAAGGCTCAACGCTCCTCACCACGATTTCTGCAGAAGTTGTGGCGATGAGGAAGAGCTAGAGACGGTAGAGCACCTTTTCTGTCACTGTCCGGGATTGTGTAGGACAAGATTCCGCTTTCTCAAGTCTTATTTTCTACATGACCTTTCCCAGCTCTCAGAACAGAGTCCAAAATGCCTCTCAAGGTTCATTCAGGCCACCGGATGGCTGTAAATGGAGACATCTAAAAGACCTACTAGTGGGGAAGGGTGGATGAAAGTCCATCACTGCGGTATCACAACGGGCCAAATTGCTGGCCTAAGTGAGCTGAGACGTGTCTCAGCTACTGCTCTAACCTAACCTAACCTACAAGAAGAGTATTTCAAAATGTTTAACAGAGACGTTTTATTCATGACATTGTAAAAAGAGATCCTTTTAAAATTACATCTTAAAAAATCAAAAACTGTCCATTCAACAATTAACTAATTAACAATTAATTAATTAATTAATTTAGGCGGTCTTGGGAAACAAAGCGAAAAAAAAATAGCACACTTAAAATAGATGCTTATGATTTAGTTTTCAAGAAAAAGTCCATTGTAATAAGGAAAAATGTGACACGTTATTTAATAGTGGGCTTAAGAATCTAAAACCATAATTAGACTATCATTAAATAACGAATTTATTTAAATTTACATCTTATTTAGTTGACTTCATAACGTACTACATATTTCATGTGCGGTTTCAATTTTGTCTTATCAGCAGTCTTCACATCAGCGCAGCGAATCTGGTTATCCTTGCCAGCATACACTTTTACAATTCGAACCTTTTTCCAAGCACTACGAGGCAGCATGGAATCCATAACAATAACTAAATCGTTTTCTTTAAGTGGCTTAGCTGCATCATGCCACTTTGGTCGACGAACTAATTGAGGCAAATATTCCGTTACCCATAGTTTCCGTATCCTTCAATGACTGTGTTATGCTCCATTGCTTCCGCAGGCAAACTCTCATCTCTGGTGGGTGTGTAGTCTGTGTAGAGTTGGCACAACCAATCAAGAAATGGTTTGGCGTTAACGGCTCGTCTTCTTCATGTGATAGCGGCAATTCAGTAAGCGGTCTTGAATTTAAAATGGCAGCAGTTTCATCAGCAAAACAATCCTCTTGTACTAGGCGTAATGGTGCCCAACAATGGTTTCAACGGCTTCAGGGAACTCCTGACTGTATTCTTGGGCGTTCTTATCTTTAACATAATTAGCACAAAATGGCGAAGAAATTGCTCCAAACATCAACGAAGTCATAGCATAATGTTGTAAGGGTTGAGCAACGTCGCCGCTTCTCCAAACAACTCGCTGGGCAGATTGATCTTCTGGTCGTATTTATACCCTGCACCGTATGGTACAAAGGGTATATTAAGTTTGTGCAAGCCGAAAATGTATGTAACATATAGAAGGAAACGTCGGAGACCCCCCAAAGTTACCTAAAGTATGATCAGCGTGACTAGAGAAGTCGATATACCCATGTCCGTCTGTCTGTCTGTCCGTATGAACGCCTAGATCTCAGAGATGGTAAGAGCTAGAGCAACCAAATTTTCAGATTAAATGCTTTATAATGTTAGGGGAAGCCAGTTTATTTTATTTTTTCGATATCGTGTTATGTTATATAGCTCCCATAACATAGACAACATAACATAACATGTTTTAGAGCAGTGTTCCGCAAAGCATGTGCCGCGGAACACTGGTGTGCCGTGGGTCATCGGTTGGTGTGCCGCGGAAAAGCAGATAAAAAAAATGTGGTACAGTCGAGGACAGTGGAATACCCTGTACCTTTTGTATCGGAAAAATTTTTCTTGCATATTCCTTCTAAGAACTTTCAAATTGGAATTTATTTTTTTTTGGTGAAATTCGATATTTATACCTATAAGCTCCCTAAATTTTTACCGATTTTGATGAAACTCAAAAGTTACGTCAAAGAAGTTATTTAAAGTATATGAGGAAAGTTTCAAGTTGGTATGTTGAGGGGTGTGGGAGAAAACACGGTAAAACGATTGCGGGTGGTGGGGGGACCGCATCGATAAATTTTGGATGTGGATTTGTTCATTAGAGCCGCATGAAGCAGCTTACCAAAAATTGTGATTGGTTGTCACTTGTTACCATAAAAAGTGAAAAATTTGGGTCACGTAATTTGGGCTCCTAACATCTGGTACGTTTATTCCATTTGGTTCATACACGCACACAACAGCAAATGCTGATGTTGACACTCGTTTACTTATGTACAAGGTGGCGCAAAAGAAGTCATCCGATGTTGTTTGGCTCTTATTTTTTTTCCAAATGAAATTCCAAAATTGACCAAAAATGACCAAAATTCGTTGCAGGGACCGCCGGCTGAGGCCCAATTGCGTGGCACGTCGTCTGGTCGATGTTTCGGGGCTCACTTCGACGTCCTGGGCTACAGCGGCGATATTTTCGGCAGAACGGGCGCTCCGGGGCCGGCCACTCTTGGCAACGTCTCGTGTGGTCCCATACTCTTCAAGATTAGTGGCTAAACGGCGCAGTGTTTGCGTAGTTGGTGTCGGACGGCCGGGAATCCGCGACGGAATTCGCGCTGCGCCAACACCACAGACGAATTGTTACGCAAAAAAAATAGACACAATTATTCCGCGTTCTTGGGGAGTGTATCGCTCCATGGCTTATTCACTTGTATTCTGTATCTGTCTAGTCCACAAATGTCAAAACAGATTTGATATTGGCGGCCATTTACAAAAATGAGAGCATCTTCCAATAGGGTGATTTCTTTTGCGCCACCTTGTACTTATATATGCCCTGCGACAACGAGACTGGAAATTGTGGCCCCTGCCAGTGAAAGACGCGACCGCATTATTCTTATTAATTCGCCAGTAACTAGCCGCAAATTTGTGATTGTGTCGTCGCGAGGGTAATATACTTTTTAATAACAAATAAATAGCCCATAATACGTTTATATAATGGATAAATTCGTTAAACGTACCGCAAGTTTGTTAAGTGAAACTAATGATTTCCAAGAAGAAGCAGAGTCACCTAAGAAAAAACCTAAGCTACCTGTTTATCGAAAATATGATGAGAGCTATATAAGTTATTTCTTTACATATTGCGGAGACCAATCAGGTCCAATTCCAAAATGTTTTGTTTGTGAAGAAACTTTGGGCAATCATTCGATGGTGCCCAGTAAACTTTTACGACATTTAACTACTGAACACCCATCGATAGCTAAAAAAGACAAATTGTTTTTTCAACGTTTGAAAGACAAGTCTGAGAAACAGTTAACTCTCATGAGTTCGTCTTTCAAAACATCAGACAAAGCTCAAAAAGCAATCTACGTGATCGCTAATATGCTAGTTAAATCCAAGAAGCCTCATTCTCTCGCTGAAACTTTAATTATACCCGTCTGCAAAGAAGTTGTCAAGATTATGATGAGCCAAGAAGCCGCTAAGGAAATCGAAAAAATACCAGCGTCATTGAATCAACGTTAATTGAAAAATTAGCCCTGTAACCAGGGCTTCTGACAAAAAACCTAATATTAAAAATGTACATAGTTTTTTTTTTTACACAGGGAAGCACTGATGGCGAAGTCTCTGCCTGATGAATTGTTGTCTGTCCTAGAAGAGGTTGTTAAAAATGTCAATTATATCAAGTCGCGACCGCTGAAATCTCGTCTGTTTAATGCAGTGTGTCAGGAAATGGGAGCACATCATCAGCCACTTCTGTACATACAAAAGCACGATGGCTTTCTCGCGGAAAAGTGCTATCTCGGATTTACCAGCTAAAAAATGAGTTCCAGACGTTTTTAGAGGCCCAGGGTTCAGATTTTGCTTCTGTGTTTAAAAAACAAGAATGGTTAGCAAAACTTGCATATCTGGCGGACATATTTGCTCATTTAAATGAACTCAACAAAAAAATGCAAGGCAGGAATTTTAATATTTAAACGTCTTCGGACAAAATTGAAAGCTTTCGAGCTAAGTTGGTGTTATGGATCAGCCACGCTGTCAAAGGTAGTAATGATGAGTAGTGGCTGCCGATTCAGAACACTTACCGACAAACGAGCAGGAAGAATTCATCGATTTAAAAACTGTTCGGACATTAAAACTAAAATATTCCGAAGTAGAGCTAGCACATTTTTGGCTGCATATAAAAAATGATTATCCACTGCTTTCAAAGCGTGCTGTTGCAATTCTATTACCATTTGCCATTACCTACTCACTACTATTAAATCGGAAAAAAGAGAATGCCTGAGGATGATCAATGAAGAGATGAGAGCAGCCTTATCAACGATCGCTCCAAATGTTGATCGCCTGTGCTCATTTAAACAGGCTCACATTTCTCACTAAAAATCTTTTCATTGATTTTCGAAATAAACAATAATTAAAAATGCATTGCTTTTGAATAGGTAATTCACGAGTTTTTTATAGTTCCCAAGCACTGTACCAAAGTTGATCGAAATCGGTTGACTATATCATATATAGCTCCCATGGGGCCGATCGGTCAAAAAAACGTTTTTTGAACAAAATTCGTGGTGTTTCGTTTGATATCGTAACAAAATTTGGTGTTTGACAGTTTTTTAGGGCTACAAAGCACTGTACCAAATTTGATCAAAATCGGTTGACTATATCATGTGGATCCCATAGGACCGATCGGTCAAAAAAGTGTTTTTTTGAAAAAAATTCGTTGTGTTTCGTGTGTTTTTGAAGATACCGTGACCAAATTTGGTGTTCGAAACTTTTTTATAGTTTCCAAACACTGTACAATTTTATAAAAATCGGATGACTATATCATATAGCTCCCATAGGACCAATCGGTCAAAAAAGCCTTTTTTGCACAAAATCCGTTGAGTTTCGGTTGTTTATGAAGATTTCGTACCCAAATTTGGCAATCAATTGTCTTTTAGAGTGCTTAAGCAATATATTGGACTTAATTGCAATTAGTGGTACAGGGTATCCCAAAGTCGTCCGCGTCCGACTTTAATGTACGCCATCTTTTTATTTGGTCTGGTCCTTTTAGTAATGCTGAATTAAGAGATATTCCTTCAACTGTTGCGGCAGCATCAAAAACGATATGTAGTTTGTCAGGCTTATTGACTTTGTCTGGCGAAAGTTTCCTAGCATACCTTTTCTGCAAATATTTCTCCATTTCAATCTTATATCTCTTGCCGAACTCTGAATCTTTGTGCATTCTTTTCTCGATAGTAATCGATAGCAATCGTTTTTCAGCCATTGTGTAGCATTTCAGCAATGTAACATTTTCTTTCCAAAGTAGGCCTATTTGAAAATGCTCTTTTACTTGGGATGCAGTTGTTGCCAATATTTTTTTATACCTTAAGCCATCTAATGATTCAATTGTGGAAAACTGGTTAACTCCAAAATCTTTAGACGAAATATATTCCCTTACAAGTTTTTCAATTTCATCAGCCTTGTCTATCTTAGCATGTAAGTTAAAGGAATTCCCATATGGGCTTGATTGGCCCATATGGCAACCAGCCTAACTTTGTTTTTACGGCTATTGACTGTGAAGGTTCATTTTCAATAATCGTCTGTGATAAACCCAAATGCAAATTATCAAGCCATATCAATACAAGTGGCTTAGCATCTGCATAGTCTTTTAATGGCAAGTGACCAAAGCGCTCAAACTGATCTTTGCAAAACGACTGTGTTGGCAAATTTAGACCCTTAATTATTTGTGCCCCCTTCATATCAGAATGGAAGCCATTATCAATACCAGCAATTTCGAATCTTACACTTTTTGAGTTCTCAGTAACCATTTAGACCCAAAATGTCCGCAATTTCACATAGCAAAGGTTTCAATGGTTCCATCAGGTCCGAACAATTTAACTGACATAACTTTGAACAAATAGCAACTAAGTGGTGTGTATCGGCTGGAACACCCACTGTTTCCATAAACTCCTGTCCGCTTTGGTTATTGGGAATGCTATAATGAAGACTTAGATGATGTGTCCGTTTACAACCAGCAACTGTACACATCTGTTTGGTTACACTTCTTTTGGCATAGAACGCAACTTACATCAGCAGTTGATGTTTTGGCAAAAAAAAAAGTTTTAGTATTTCTCTGAGTTGGCGGTTTTACGGACGCTTCGATTACTGATTAAGTTACACTTAACCTTGTTGAAAGATGGCGTTCGTTAAAGTCGGGCGCAGACGAATTTGGGATACCCTGTACCACCACAGTGCTCTAAAGTCCGGTTATTGCTTAAGAACTCCAAAAGACAACTGACTGCAAAATTTGCATACAGACCGACGGACATGGGTATATCGACTTCTCTAGTCACCCTGATCATACTTTAGGTAACTTTGGAGGGTCTCCGACCATACGGTACAGGGTATAAAAATTGCAGAGTAACTCTTATTTACAATTTTTTAAATAAAAATTGTCCAATAATTTTTATTTTTAATTATTATTATAAAAATTGAAAATTGAGAGTTATTTCGCGATTTTTAATAAAAAATTGATATTTAATTATTATTGCATGATTTTTATTTTTATGTGAAAAATTAGAGTTAAAATTGAATTTTTCTATATAAATTAAAAATAAGAATGTATCTTTTTTTCGTAAGGTCCTTTCAATAAAATTATATATTGCAGCATGCACTTTCATATAAACCACTTTTTTGGCTTTGATTTTTTTTATCCTCATAACACTTATTTGCGGTACCTGTCTAAAGTATAGGAGCTAGGCAATTAAAACTGTATTTGTTTAATAAGTCCGCTATTGACAACATATCCCGAAAATTTTGTTGATCTAGCATAATCCAAACCCAAGTTACAAGGGTTCAAAAAAACGACGAAGCGGCAGTATGTGCAAGAAAATAAATAACAAACTAGCCCAGTATAATCTGAAACTCCCAAGAAGAGATTGCAGGCTCATAGTGGGCATACTCGCTGCCAGACAGCAGTTCACGCTAAGAAGCAAAGCATTACCAACAACGACGAATACAGGAAATATAGAGAGACAGATGTCAAAGAGACTCTCACTCACTGGAAGAGGCAGCCGACAGGGCACCTCAAAAGCTTCTAGCGTTTGCCAAGCACACGCGCATACTTGACGACTAACGTGCATTGTACACCAGCCGCACCTTCCGGTACCACTAAGGACTCTTTAGTGTATGTGTGACTCCCCCAGGGGTCTACCGGTACAACCTAACCTAACCTAACCTTGTCGGAGTTTTCTATTATTGTAATACAAAATCTTGATACTTCAACATTATTTTCTACTTTTTAGTTCGGTTTGCTATTAAAGCGTATTTTTGTAGTTTTTTTAAACTATAATTTTTCTTAGTTACATTTTTTTATTGTTTATAAAAGGTCATCAATCTTGAGGTTTTTTTCAATAGGGTTTTTTGATTATTTTTTTACAAAAATTCGCGTTCTGTAAAGACTTTTTTTTCGAGCGCTTAGGCCATTTTATGGAACCAATTCGGTGAACAATAAATTTCACGCTCCGGACCGGTGAATTGGCCGCCGAGATCGTGTGCGCCCAACATTTGAAAGGGATACATATCTTTAAAAAGTGAATGGCAAGAACGTTTTTTTTTTTTTGTGTTTTTTGCATTTAAAAAAAAATACATCAAGATTGATGACCCTTTATTAAATTACAAAAGCTCAATGGATTTGCATTTTAGCTTAAATTTTGACTGGCCAAACAATGTGGAATGTCAAATATTGCTGCTACCTAATTTTTAGAAATCTTATTTTCTGTTTTTTGCAACTCGAATTTAATGAAATTCGAAATTTAGGAAACCAAAGTCGTCTACTATGCGGAAATGCTAATGCGGCATCGATTTTTGGTTTTTTATGCGAACATTTTTTATAAAAATTTGACTTAGGTTAGGTTAGGTTAGAGCAGTAGCTGAGACACGTCTCAGCTCACTTAGGCCAGCAATTTGGCCCGTTGTGATACCGCAGTGATGGACTTTCATCCACCCTTCCCCACTAGTAGGTCTTTTAGATGTCTCCATTTACAGCCATCCGGTGGCCTGAATGAACCTTGAGAGGCATTTTGGACTCTGTTCTGAGAGCTGGGAAAGGTCATGTAGAAAATAAGACTTGAGAAAGCGGAATCTTGTCCTACACAATCCCGGACAGTGACAGAAAAGGTGCTCTACCGTCTCTAGCTCTTCCTCATCGCCACAACTTCTGCAGAAATCGTGGTGAGGAGCGTTGAGCCTTGACGCGTGAGTCCCCACTAGCCAGTGTCCGGTGATCGCTCGGATAACTTTCGAGCAATGAGCTCTATTTAACCAGCAAAGTTCTTTAGTTCTTTTACTATTGTACACTGGCCATGTTTGACGTGAAATCCTGCACGTGTTGGTTATTTGGTTCCATGTTTGGTTTGTAATATGAGCGAATTGGGTCTTTATGCTTAATTTGCAGCTGGCCATAGGAATACCCAGACGCTCCTTATCCCGAAGGAGGATGCTGGTAGTTCCTTGTCTTGCCAGTTCATCCGCAATACAGTTTCCCTCAAAGTCCCTATGTCCCGGGACCCAGATGAGGTGTATCGAAAACTGTTCTGCCATCTCCCCCAGAGACGAACGACAGTTGTTCACTGACTTCATGCATGAAGTAAGAGAGGCGAGCGATTTTATAGCCGCCTGGCTATCTGAGTAAATACAGATGTTCCTATTACATACTGGTAAGGTTTTTATTATTGTAAGAGCCTCTTGGATTGCCGTAACTTCAGCTTGGAAAACGCTGCAGTAATCTGGGAGTCGAAACGATATTCTAACGTTGAATTCTTCAATGTAGACGCCTCCGCCCACGCGGTCGTCTAATTTGGAACCGTCCGTGAAAATCTTAGTTGAGCCAGGAGGGCCCGGTACACCGACATTCCACTCATCTCTGGTTGGAATGTGGGTTTTGAATTTTGTAGTGAAGTGCTCCTGTGGCGTACAGTAGTCCGTGTTAACAGGAATAAGGGAAGAGAAGTCATTTAGAATCTTTGAATGACCGAAGTCTAGGTCATTCCATTTCTTCGCTTCTCTCATACGTAGAGCCGCTATGACTGCTGATTGTATTCCCACCTTATCTAGAGGCGGGAGATTTAAAATGGCATCTAGTGCTTCAGTTGGTGTCGAGCATAGTGCTCCACTGATGGTAATCTCAGCGGTACGTTGAACCCTGGTCAACTTTTTTAGGGTGGATTTCTTGTTTAGTGAAGGCCACCAAATTGAGACTCCATAAAGAAGGATTGGTCTTACAATGGCAGTGTATAGCCAATGGACAATATTTGGAGCCATACCCCATTTAAGCCCAATGGCTTTCCTGCATGTATATAGGGCGACCGTGGCCTTTTTCCTACGATCTTCCGCATTCAGATTCCAGTCCAGTTTACTATCGAGGATTAACCCAAGATATCTGGCTGAGTCGCTGAAGGGTAAAGTAACACCATTGAGTTTGGGGTTTATTAACGGGGGAATTTTATACCTCCTAGTGAAAAGCATGAGCTTTGTCTTATCCGGATTAACTCCTAGCCCACTGGCCTTGGCCCAATTCGAGAGTTAGTGTAGAGCGTCGGTCATGCGCTCGCAAAGTGTTTGTGGGTATTTACCGGAGAATGCAACTGCCACGTCGTCAGCATACGCAGTTATGTTGCAACCGCCACCCTCCAAGGAGCATAGAAGGCCGTTTATGGCGACATTCCAGAGGAAGGGGGAGAGAACACCGCCTTGGGGCGTACCTCTGTTTACGTATCTTTCGATACTAGAATTACCTAAAGAGGCTCGAACAACTCTGCATTTAAGCATTTGTTCAACGAGGCTGATTAGCCTTGGATTCACTCTAAGTTTATTCAGAGCATCCGTAATTGTCTTGGGTGTGACATTATTAAAAGCCCCTTCTATGTCAAGGAAGGCAACTAGTGAAAATTCTTTATATTGAAGTGATTTCTCAACTCCGGAAATCACCGAGTGCAAGGCTGTCTCCGTGGAGCTACCTTTTTTGTAGGCATGTTGTGAGCCTGACATTTGAGATTGGGGAATAGTGCTCCTAAGTTGTAGGCCAATTAGTCTTTCCATCTTTTTGAGGAGAAACGATGAGAGACTTATGGGCCTGAAGTCATTGGGAAGAGTATGAGTAGCCTTCCCTGCCTTGGGAATGTATACTACTTTAGATGTAAGCCACGCTTCTGGGATAATCCCTATGGCTACAATTCTGATGAAGATGTCTGACAACCATCGTGCGACAGAATCTCCCCCGTGTTGCAGTTGTGCTGGGACTATATTGTCTGGTCCGGGCGATTTGAAGGGCTTAAAAGAATTTATGGCCCATTTAACCTTATCTAAGGTGAAAAGATGTGCTGGAACGCTAGTCCCGTCAGGCACAGGGTTCATCTCCACTGACTTGGTGGTAGAGCAACCCGGAAAGTGAGTGTGAGTGAGTAATTTCAGCGACTCCTCACTCGAAATCGTCCATTTCCCATTGGGTTCTTGTAGGTATCCAAGAGTCGATGGACCTTTAGATAGCACCTTCCTAAGCCTTGCGGCATCCGTGGTGCTTTCAATTTCTGAGCAGAAGAGCTGCCATGAGGAGCGTTTGGCTTGTCTTATCGCCTTCTTGTAATTCGACAGGCTTGCTTTATATGCATTCCATGAATTTTCGTCATTTTTACTTCTGGCAAGGTAAAAAGCTTACGGGACTTGTGTCGGAGTTGCCCGATTTCCGATGACCACCAAGGGGGTTTGCTTTTCCCCCTTGATGTTCTTAGTTTGCAGGATTTGTTGAAGGCATAGTTGCAAGCTCCTGTTAGCGTTGCAATTAAGGAATCATTGAAGACTGCCGAATTGGGACCTCTTGGAGGGACCACAGGTAGTGTTCTACCCATGATCTCTTCAAAAAGTTCCCAGTTCGCTGTGCGGGGGTTTCTAAATTTCCCTATGGTGGGTGGGGCTAGGGATATCGTCGTCTCAATATACCGATGATCCGAAAAGGAGTGGTCGCTAAGTACCCTCCAATTTTGGACCTTATGGTGCAGAGAGTTTGATACCAAGGTAAGATCTAGGACTTCTTTCCTATTTCTGATTATGAAGGTAGGGTCGTTACCTCTATTACATAAAAGCAAATTTGTGGACAAGATGTAATCTAGAAGTGACTCACCCCGTGTGTTGATGTCCTATGATTAGGTCGATTTTCTCTTCCTCACTGTCCTTCACAAGGTGGCGTGTAACTTGCGGGGGTGGACCGCTCTGGTCATGCGCCATGTAGCACGAGCTAATTCTTATGTTGCTGGATTTTAATTCCAGGCTCACTGCGGTGTTGTCTTCATCGCTGTAATTGGGGAGCAAAAATACATGCAGATGCTTTTTTGCAAGAATGCAGGTGCGAGTTTTACCTGAGTTTTGAGCCGCTATGAGCTTATAGTCTTTAGTCCTCAATCCAGAAATCTGACCTTTGCTGAGCCAGGGTTCCTGGATGAGAACAATGTCGGCTTCGCCTTGGCTGAGGCGAAGCATAAGTGCAGCCGAAGCTGAAATGGAGTGATGGAGGTTAATTTGGAGGAGTCTTATCGACATCCCTCGAATTAACCTCCACCACTGTAATATTTGCTTCCTCCTCGTCCGTGTCCCCGAGGATGGAATCGCTTTCCCGTCGGCCAAGCTTGGAGAGCTCCGTGGCTAGCTCCGACGTCTCCGAGGCATACCCCTCCAGTATGTCCTCCTCCTCGCTCATCTCCTCTGGGATGATTGGCTCCGGGTCTTCCAGCTGTGGTTCGGGTGCGGTTTGCTTACCACCCGTAGTGTCAGTACGGTACACCCGAATCACAGCCTTCTTGTACCCGTACCTCACGGTACCGTCTACCTTAG
Organism: Chymomyza fuscimana; assembly: GCA_949987675.1. Taxonomy (NCBI): domain Eukaryota; kingdom Metazoa; phylum Arthropoda; class Insecta; order Diptera; family Drosophilidae; genus Chymomyza; species Chymomyza fuscimana. The sequence continues at coordinate 33,832,862 of OX465089.1, forward strand.
CCAAAGCGTCCGCTGACTCCTTGTTAACGATCAGCATCACCTGCCGTGATGTGCCGACCACTTCTTCGACTTTGGCTATCCGCCAATCGTCTGTTTTAAGGTGTGGGTTGCACACCTGAAACAGTTTCAGGATTTTGTCCGGATCGTCTGGCTTTGCAGAAACCCATGCTCGGGCTCTTGGCCTGACGGGGACATCCACCCAATCCACTGCTATGAGCTTTGCACCCGGGTACACCTCTCCGAGGGCAGCAATCGCTCTTTTGTAAGCCTCTGCCGAGCGCTTATCTTCGCAGGCAATGGTCTTGACTGTGCCAAGGTGCCATCCGGCGTCGGTGCAGAGGGGTGGGGGTCTTCCCTCCCTCTCCATGTCCTCCAGGAAGCGATCCTGCAGCTCGTTCTCCACTCTAGCCCACAAGTTACGAGGGACAAGACCATCCTTGTTGCCCTTGTCTAGGACACCAAGGAGGATTTTGTCCTTCGTAACCTCTGCGAAGGAGCGGTTCAGAGGCTGAGGTCGCGTCCTTTTTGGCGGAGTGTAGTGTACCGCATGTGAGTGCAAAAATCCTTTTTCGTTCATTATCGAACCGGGTTCTCTGTCAACTGGTGGAGATCTGTCGACGTACAAGTACCGAGGTGTATCTGGGGTTGGGGTTGCGCATTCTTGCTATGCTCGGGTCTAGCTCGCGGGCGGTCGGGGTTTTCCTCGCCCAGGTACACAATTGCACACTGCCTAATTTAAAATTAATAATGCGCGGTGAAAAAAAAACAAAACTAATAAATCATAAAGAAAATACATCTAATCAAACGGTAGCGCCGACACGCCATTGAAATACTCTAAAGAAAAATACCTGAAATATGGGGATCCTGGTGTTATTGGTCCCTGGTCTCTACCCTCCCTGCCATGACAACTACAGATCAAATCTGCATCGTCCCTTGTTCAAGTATATGTACTTGTCTAAACTACATCAGTTTTGAAGTTAGTTTCACGTAGATACTCGACAGACACATTAATAAACTTAACTCATAATTTCAAAATTCATAACTATCTTTAATCCTCATAAATGATCTTATTCTAATTCAGAACATATTCGCTTAAAGTTTAAATCAAAAAAAAAAAATAAGTAAAGAAAATATAGTTACTAAATACTAGGACAAAAAGGAAAGAAAAGGGAAGTTGCTTTACAAAATTTAGCATCTTCTTATCTGAGGCAGAGTCAAAAAAAAAAAATAGTGCCAATCGTGCATATACACATATATCGTTTAAATGACTGGCTTACCCAGTTTTATAGTATTACTCACAAATTTGATGAAAATCGTTCATACATACATCACAGCGATCATTGGGCCCAAGATGCGTAGATGGAGTTTTGATGTTGATGCTAAATAAAGTTCAAAAAAAAAATTTATAAGATAGATATATATGCATGGGTAATAAATTAAACCATGGCTTTTTTTTTTGACTCGTCTCTCAGCAGTTAAATAGATTTTAAACTCTTATTAAAACTTCATTAAAAAAAAAAAAATATTGATATCGAGATTAGCTTATAATTATAATAACGAATTTAATATATTAGATTATACAAAAGATTAAGTCGCACCCATTATGCAGACGTTGATAAAAGTAAATGTGCATAAAAAAAAAATGTAAGTCTACGTCGCAGCAAAGAACTGGATTGTTCGTTTTATGGATTTACTCGTTTGTAAGGCATTTTTTTATAGACGCACTTGCATCGTTGGATGTATTTTATAAAAAAAAACGCATCAAAACTTCACTAGAGCTAAACTTTTCTAAGCACTTTGTCTGCTGAGACACTCAAAAAGCCAGGTAGGTAGTTACGAAGTTCTGTTTGCTTCCAAATCTCAAAAATTGTCATCATCAAGAAAGTCCTTATGTCGAGGTTGGGGTCATGTTGAGGTTAGTGGACTTCTATTCCATGCTGTTCCCCGAGATGTATATATATCGTCCAGTAAGAGAAAATTGGTGGCTTCCGGGGAAAGATAGAAAAGATATGGCAATTGTGGCCAAATCGCCCTCGGACCGTTCCGTCCCTCCAGCACGTGGAGTGTAAGGCAAAACAAAAAATGCACTAAACGCAGCTGAAATTCATTTATATAAAATAAATGTTTCACTCTAGCGAAATCACGTACCTTTCCCAATCGGTTGCTTTTATATTAATTAATCACTTTTATGTAGTTTAAATATTCAAAATTCAAACGTGTTAGACACGTGAACTGACACAGCACTTATATATACATATATGTATATAGATATATTCAAGATATTTGTTTTATATGCAACACGTCTTTGCTCAGCGAATTGTCACAAGATAATGATCTAAGCTGCAGTTACTACGATAAGCATAAGCTTAAGCTGAGCTTTTAATTAGGCATTAACTGTACTATCGTACGATAATTGTTTTAAGCTTTGTGCGTACGGTAATATGGTGTGATCTTTTGGTGCTGATAACAACAAATAACTGTTATATACGGGGGTGGTTCGTAAAGTTTTTTAAAAAAAATATATGTGAACTAGTCCACTTGAACAATTGGCCACTACAACACAGAAAATGGAGCGAGACTTGCTCGAAGAAGCGTTTTCTGAAAAAGGCCGGAGTCCTCGATTTACTTTTTAACTTGGATATCTTTTAAATGAAATACTCCTAAATTTTTGCCATTCTCATCAACTAATTCGTAGTAATATGGGCTTCGTTTCTTATGGACTTCAGCTGGAATGAACACAGGGGCTAATTTAGCACTAAACTTCTTTATTGCACTGCTCTGTACGAAGTTCCTGGCATAAACTTTATCTCCAGTTTTGAGCTGAATGTCACGACTACGCAAATTGTATCTACGTGCATTTACTTCATGTGCTTTATTCATATTTTTCTTCGCAATTTCCCTAGCCACTTGTAAAATATCTGCATGACCCAATCGGGTATCGTCGCAAAGCAAATTCAAATTTTGTAAAAGTTGGTAATCTTTTCCATTCAAAATCATGTTCTGACCGAAAACCAAGAAGTATGGCGAATAGCCAGTGCTTCTATGCAATGAAGCTCTCAACGCACCGCTTATAGCGTTAAGGTTAACATCCCAAAGTGAGTGTTCATTTCCTATATAAGCTCGTATAGCTGATAAAACAGATCTATTTAAACGTTCGCTCGCGTTGGCTTGAGGAGAGTATATCGCTGTGCACCGATGTGTAATTCCGAATTTCGTTAAAAAGGCTTCAAAGAAACTTGATTTGAATTGGGAACCGTTGTCGGTCATAATGACTTCAGGAACTCCAAAAGTGAAAAATATTGAACTTTCTAAATATTCACAAATTTTTTGTGATGTAAATTTTTTAAGTGGGGTGAGGAAATGGAATTTCGTATTATGGTCGACTATGATGAGTAAACCGATGTTTCCACTTTTAGTCCTAGGATAGGGACCTAAAAGATCTAAGTATAGTTTTTGAAACGGTCGTTCCGACGTTAATGGTTTTCCCATTGGTGGTTTCAAAACTATATTGGGGCTTTTCGTTGAGCGACATACTGTACATTCTGAGATATAGGATCTTATTTGGCTCACCATTCGAGGCCAAAATAAATATCGTTTTAACTTTTCAACCGTTTTTCCCATACCGCAATGCGCAGAACTGGGTGAGTTGTGTGCTTGCTCTAGAACTTCAGGTATTAGCTGAGATGGGACCCAAAGTTTCCAGGCTTCGCTGTTTTGTGACTCATCACCGGTATTAAATTCAGTTCTTTTGTAAACAAAGCCTTCAATGACTTTCAAATCAGGAAGATTCAATTGATTTGAGGTAACACGCTCTATAAGATTAATGTATTCGGGGGATTTAAAGTAAACTGACTGTAAATCAATAATGGGACCACCTTCTTTCAGTTCATCCACTGTTGGGTCATTTTGACGGGATAATGCGTCAGCAACAACATTTTCTGATCCTCGTCTATGAATGATTGTAAACGAAAACATCTGTAATTTCATGGACCATCTCGCCAATCTGCCTGACAAGTCTTTTTGTCGCATCAACCATTGAAGGGATGCGTGATCTGTCACTACAACAAAATCTTGCCCTTCTACGTAAGGACGAAATTTTTTTATTCCTTTAAGAACTGCTAAACATTCCAATTCTGTAACGGAATAATTCCGTTGTGCTTTAGATAACTTTTCCGACATATAGGCAATAGGTAATTCTATTCCGTCTTTTTCTTGTGCTAAGACACAACCAATTCCGAAAGTGCTTGCGTCGCATAGTAGAATAAATTGCTTGGAAAAGTCTGGTGTTATTAAGATTGGGCTTTCTGTCAAACGCTGTTTCAACAAATTGAATGATTGGGTCGCGCTATCGTTCCAATCCAGGGATTTTCGCTTTTTCAACAGTTCTGTGAGCGGGAAACTCAAGGTGGCGTAATTAGCGACGAATCGTCGATACCAACCGGATAATCCTAGAAAACGACGTAATTGCTTGACAGTTGTTGGTCTTGGAAACTCACTTATAGCTTTAATTTTACCGGGGTCTGTCTTTAGTTTTCCGTCACCAATTAAAAATCCTAGATATTTTATTTCCCTCATACAAAATTTTGATTTTTCAACATTAATCGTTAAGTTCGCTTTACGTAAGCATAAAGCTATTTCTTGTAGTAAGACAAGGTGAGACTCGAAGTCATCTGACAAAATTATCAAATCGTCTAAATAGACGAAAACTCTCGTACGTAAATGAGCTGGGATAACTTGATCCATTAATCGACAAAGGGTTTGTGCTGCGTTACATAAACCAAAAGGCATTACCTTATACTGGTACAAAGGTCTGTTTGGTACTGTAAATGCTGTATATTGACGTGATTTTTCTTCGAGCGGTATTTGCCAGTACGCATGCTTCATGTCTAAGCCAGTTATGAACTTTGCTGGTGGCAATCGACTCAGTATTCCGTCAATATGAGGTAAAGGGTACGCGTCTTTACGTGTAATTTTATTTACTACTCGTGAATCATGACATAATCTGTCTTTGTTAGTTTTTCGAACTAAAACGCAATTGCTGCTCCACGCACTTGTAGATTCCTCGATAACGTCGAGATCTAACATATTATCAATTTCTTTAAACATGAGTTTTTCTATTGCGGGTGAGATCGGCCAATGCCTCTGTTTTACGGGTATCGCCGTTCCTACATCGATCGAATGAGTAATTAAGCTAGTTCGTCCTAATCCTTCTTTAGTGAAAGATGAAAAAACTTGTATAACCGTATCAAGACGTTTATGTTGTTCTTTAGTCAGCTCATGAAGTTTTGGAAGTTCTTCGTGCTCTTCAGATACTCCTACATCTAATTCGGCTATTTTCCCACTATTTACAATTTTATCTACAAGTCCAAATTTTGTCCAAAAATCTATTCCTAAGACGTCTTGTTTAAGATCGGGTACAATAAATAATTCCAACTCTTCAGTTATATCATCGTAAGTTATTTCAGTAACTAATTTTGCTACGACACTACTTGGTGTTCCATTAGCGGAGGTAATGTTACCGGTACATTTTTTGGTTCGGTTGTGAGACAACAATTCTGATGCGGCTCTGCTACCTACGCAACTAATTGTTGCTCCGGAATCGAGTAAAGCTTTATATTGTTTTCCTCCTATAACTATATCTGTATAAATTCGTTTATCGTTGTTAAGAAAAATTGCGGAAACTATTTTCTTGTGATTTGAGCGAACAGTTTTCCAAAAGTTTCTCAACCTTTTAGTTGATCGTTTAGTTTTATGGGTGAATTTCAAGCAATCTATTTGCGCAAAAATCTTTTCACGAACTGCATTATAATTATTTAACCTAGTATGTAAAGGTAATGTAGAGAAGTGCGCTTTTAATTGTTCACTCTCCACGGACGATTCACCAGATTCTCGTAAATCTATAATCGGTGATTCAGAAAATTCACTTGTTTCTTTACTTAATTTATTTTCATCGGATGTGTCTACTTGCTGCTGGATGACACATCCGTCTGTCAGTTTCCCACAGGGTTACATTTTGGACAACGCGGCTTAAAGATATCTTTAGCACCACATCCGTAGCAGAATATTCTACGAAGTTCGAGACAATCATCGAATCTGTGTCCATGTTGGTCACAATTCCAACAAATTGAATTTATTGTAGTAGGTCTGCGCTGAATAGCGAGTACTTCTTCTGCAAGTTCTTCTACTTCAGTTTTATTCTCTTCTTCCGCAGTCAATTCCGAAACATACGAACGTAAAGTTCGAGGCTTGAAAGATTTAATTTCATTGTAAAATTGCTCATGCTTGCGAATTTCTATGCGAAGTTGTGCTCTATTTGAAATCCTCAAGTGTAATAATTCATGGTGAAGACTCGGTTTAGCATTTCGTATAAGTAAATCAACTAATTGGCCTTCAGACATGCTTTGTTGAAGTCGATCGGACAGATCTTCTATAGCAAACTGGAAATCGTCGAACGGTTCATTGTCACCTTGGCGTCTCTTCCTTATCTTTTCCCAAATATCTAAATCTGTCTCCCAATCTTCAAATCTTCTGCGAAACTCAACACAAAATGTTTCCCAGGTGAAATTATGGTAATTTCTGTGAAATTTCCAATACCAGTCACTGGCTTTACCTGTGAAAAGCAGATATAAATGGTCGCAAAGTAATTGGTAATCATTGTTCAAATTCTGTTCTGTAAGCGAACGTACACGGTATATGAATTCTTCCATTCGCATGCATTGTTTTGAACCATCAAATTTGATACGCCAGTTCTGTATAATACTTGAAACTTTCTCTGGCGACACCCCTGAACTGGGTCTACTCGAGTTCCTACTCATTCTGGAGTTGTTACTTCCATAATTCACAGTATTTGGTGCTGTTTGTGCTATATCATTAACCGTAGCTCTATGATCAGGTTTTGGTGGTGTTATGCTCTGTTCTTGTTTATTTAACTGTAGAGAAGCTAACTGGTTCTGGATAGACTTTTCAATAGCTCCAGTCATAAACGATGTTAGGTGTTCTATTAGTTGTGTTTGCTGTATATTTATAGCGGACTGTACATAGTTTGCTATTTCGACTTGGTTACTCAAAGGAAGATTATTCTGGCTTGGAAGTTCGCCTAAAATACGATCTAAATTCCCTCTTTGTGTTGACCTGGTTGACATACCTCTTCTGGGAGTAGCTCCTCTAAATCTAGAATGCTTAGTGTTTCTCCTGACGGGTTGTGATCTGTCTTGAGAACCTAACGACTCACTCCCGCTTGCTGGTCTTGCTTCCGCATTAAGTTCTGCTGCTAATGTGTTATTATCAAAAGTCAGAGATGCTGGTGTACATTCCGTAGCACATATTGGACAAGCTGGTGTATTTCTAATAATCTCAAGGATACAATTTTTATGAAATCTATGCCGGCAAGGTGCATTAGCTTTAAGCTCATTTGCTGACATAACTTCATTACATACGCCGCAGAATGGATCTTGCTCTTGTAAAGCTGATCTTATATCCTCATTACTCCGTTCTACTGGCATATTGTTCATACAAATTTATAATGATAATGCAGTAATTCAAAAAAAAAAAAAATTATTATTTATAAACAACAAAAAAAAAAATATAAAAAAAAAATATATAGATAAATTCTGTCTGTCTTTCTCTCATGTGAAACATCCTTCAAACTGATTTATTTAGGTAAATTCTTTAAAGATTTCTTCTATTGTAGATAATAAAACTATTGCTGCTTTGAGTTAAGGAACATCTTAAACTGTTGGACAACATCCGAATAAATCCAGAATATTGTAAATCCTAACGATTCAGAGACAAATCTTATCAAAGTTGTACTATTATAAAGTGCCTCAAAAATTGATGTCTTGTATGCCAGGCTTAGTTTTATTCTGGTCGACCAATCCTCAAAACTGAATTGCAATCGCAAAATCCAAAAATAAATTCTATGTACTGCACATACAACACTTTTAAGAAACTTTACAATAACTTGAAATAAATAAAATGTATGGTAACTAATTGGATGGATTGTTAGAGCTTAAATGGGGCATTATATCTTTAAGCTAGATGTTAGTAGCCTTCTTCGTTGCTATTTGTTGATGTTAAATAAAATATACAATCTCTTTAATTCCTTTGGCTGTTGCTGGATGGATAGCCCCACGTTGGGCGCCATTTAAATTAATGTAGTGTACCGCATGTGAGTGCAAAAATCCTTTTTCGTTCATTATCGAACCGGGTTCTCTGTCAACTGGTGGAGATCTGTCGACGTACAAGTACCGAGGTGTATCTGGGGTTGGGGTTGCGCATTCTTGCTATGCTCGGGTCTAGCTCGCGGGCGGTCGGGGTTTTCCTCGCCCAGGTACACAATTGCACACTGCCTAATTTAAAATTAATAATGCGCGGTGAAAAAAAAACAAAACTAATAAATCATAAAGAAAATACATCTAATCAAACGGTAGCGCCGACACGCCATTGAAATACTCTAAAGAAAAATACCTGAAATATGGGGATCCTGGTGTTATTGGTCCCTGGTCTCTACCCTCCCTGCCATGACAACTACAGATCAAATCTGCATCGTCCCTTGTTCAAGTATATGTACTTGTCTAAACTACATCAGTTTTGAAGTTAGTTTCACGTAGATACTCGACAGACACATTAATAAACTTAACTCATAATTTCAAAATTCATAACTATCTTTAATCCTCATAAATGATCTTATTCTAATTCAGAACATATTCGCTTAAAGTTTAAATCAAAAAAAAAAATAAGTAAAGAAAATATAGTTACTAAATACTAGGACAAAAAGGAAAGAAAAGGGAAGTTGCTTTACAAAATTTAGCATCTTCTTATCTGAGGCAGAGTCAAAAAAAAAAATAGTGCCAATCGTGCATATACACATATATCGTTTAAATGACTGGCTTACCCAGTTTTATAGTATTACTCACAAATTTGATGAAAATCGTTCATACATACATCACAGCGATCATTGGGCCCAAGATGCGTAGATGGAGTTTTGATGTTGATGCTAAATAAAGTTCAAAAAAAAAATTTATAAGATAGATATATATGCATGGGTAATAAATTAAACCATGGCTTTTTTTTTTGACTCGTCTCTCAGCAGTTAAATAGATTTTAAACTCTTATTAAAACTTCATTAAAAAAAAAAAAATATTGATATCGAGATTAGCTTATAATTATAATAACGAATTTAATATATTAGATTATACAAAAGATTAAGTCGCACCCATTATGCAGACGTTGATAAAAGTAAATGTGCATAAAAAAAAATGTAAGTCTACGTCGCAGCAAAGAACTGGATTGTTCGTTTTATGGATTTACTCGTTTGTAAGACATTTTTTTATAGACGCACTTGCATCGTTGGATGTATTTTATAAAAAAAAACGCATCAAAACTTCACTAGAGCTAAACTTTTCTAAGCACTTTGTCTGCTGAGACACTCAAAAAGCCAGGTAGGTAGTTACGAAGTTCTGTTTGCTTCCAAATCTCAAAAATTGTCATCATCAAGAAAGTCCTTATGTCGAGGTTGGGGTCATGTTGAGGTTAGTGGACTTCTATTCCATGCTGTTCCCCGAGATGTATATATATCGTCCAGTAAGAGAAAATTGGTGGCTTCCGGGGAAAGATAGAAAAGATATGGCAATTGTGGCCAAATCGCCCTCGGACCGTTCCGTCCCTCCAGCACGTGGAGTGTAAGGCAAAACAAAAAATGCACTAAACGCAGCTGAAATTCATTTATATAAAATAAATGTTTCACTCTAGCGAAATCACGTACCTTTCCCAATCGGTTGCTTTTATATTAATTAATCACTTTTATGTAGTTTAAATATTCAAAATTCAAACGTGTTAGACACGTGAACTGACACAGCACTTATATATACATATATGTATATAGATATATTCAAGATATTTGTTTTATATGCAACACGTCTTTGCTCAGCGAATTGTCACAAGATAATGATCTAAGCTGCAGTTACTACGATAAGCATAAGCTTAAGCTGAGCTTTTAATTAGGCATTAACTGTACTATCGTACGATAATTGTTTTAAGCTTTGTGCGTACGGTAATATGGTGTGATCTTTTGGTGCTGATAACAACAAATAACTGTTATATACGGGGGTGGTTCGTAAAGTTTTTTAAAAAAAATATATGTGAACTAGTCCACTTGAACAATTGGCCACTACAGGAGGAGCGGTCTCTTCAGCAGACCTTTGTCGCTTTGTCTTGGCTTTTGATTTGCCTAGGGCTGCTGGCTGGAAGCCCGGCAAGACTGTTCTGGCCCACTCGACCAGTCTCTTACCCTCCGGTGATTCCTCCGGAGAAGTAAGGTTTCGTTGGAGGATCTCTCCTGCCCGTCGCCTGTCCTGGTAAGACGGTTTATTTGGTGGTGGCATCTCTGGAGTAGCCGACTCTGGGGAGCAGACAGCCAGCCCAGCCCTGGACGAAGAGGCGAAGTGTGTCTGCTTCATCTTTGCATCCAAGGATGGGCTGGACTGCCTACCTCCAGAATCTAGGGAAGACGGTGGGTTTGCCGTCTTACCCTTGCCGGCACAATCCGAGATGGAAAGGACACCCGAAGGTTCCTTTCTCACCGCGCATATAGCTTCTTTAGACGGGAGCTTCGTCCCTTCCGTACTTTGGCGAGTTACGATCTCATTTGTTTGTTTGTTTTGTTTTTTGTTTATTATATCAGAATTCAATTTGGGCCCCCGAGTAAGCGGGAAGGCGTGAGTCACCCGCGGCATAGCCCGGGTACCGCGGGAAGCCATTTATTGAAACTGGAGGTCGGCAGGTATCCAGAGTTCGCAAAGTAACGACTGAGACCCCCTCAGCCATTCATCCCTCGGCCTTTGCTGTTCCGCCTTAGATTGGGGTAATTTTATCGAGTTGTCTACTCTCGCCCGAACTACCATTTGTCAGCACCCATGGCAGAGACATGACCTTACCATGGGCCTGCTTCCAGCCGCCCTCGCGTGGAGAGTGTAGTCGCACTTCCAGAAGTGCGTCATAATTACGGCGCGTACCACCGAGGTGGTTACACGTGAATCCCCTTGACACCAACTGGCTGACGGCCAAAAAAAAAAAAAAAAAAAAAAAAAAAAAAATTTGACTTACTTAAATAGTTTTTTATGGTCCCCATCGGATTTGGTGACTCTGAAAGCGTCGGATGGTCAAAAATTTTCGACGTGTTACCACTGGTTTAGTATTCTTTTTGATATGCTGCCAATTTTTTGTCCGTTGATTTGTCAAAAAAGTTTTTTACATACAAAAGTGTACTATTGTTATATCGAAAAAACCATCGATAGTATCCGTAAAATGAAACTATCGATACTATCGATAGTGCCATCGATTGTATCCCACCTCTACTATTTAGTACTATGTGAGTAGAAGTGAATGTAGCTATGTAGACCTCTATGGTGTACCTGTTGAAATTGCTGCACTAAAGCTGCTCGTTTTGGGTGCATCAATTTAAAAGTTTGTTTTTAAACGAGTTGAACGCAAAACAAATAACAAGTAGTCAAAACAAACAATTTTTGTACAAACACAATATGTAATTATGCATTTTTATTATAAATGTCGATGTTTAACAATATGTTGCATGAAATTTATATTCATATTTAAAGACATCTTCCGTACATACAATAGTAATCACTTAAAGTTCACACATAAATATATTCACTTGGCTACTAATTAAAATGTAGCTTATTTTATTTGAATTTTGCGTTTTTTCTTCAACCACATTCTGTGCAATTAGCACAAAAACTTAAAAGTTCCTGTAGAAGCATGTCATGTCATGTCATTTAAAAACACACACACGCTAACACTGATATATTCGTACAAAACAAAATGGTGGTTGTATTTTATGGTTGGTTGGTTGCTCTAGCTCTTACCATCTCTGAGATGTAGGCGTTCATACAGACAGACAGACAGACAGACAGACAGACAGAGAGACGGACAGACGGACATGGGTATATCGACTTCTCTAGTCACCCCGATCATACTTTGGGTAACTTTGGGGGGACTCCGACGTCTCCTTCTGTATGTTACATACATTTTCGGCTTGCACAAACTTAATATACCCTTTTTACCATACGGTACAGGGTATAAAGATGGCGTACGTTAAAGTCGGGCGCGGATGACTTTGGGATACCCTGTGTACCACTGCCTGCAATAAAATCCGGTAAATTGCTTAAGAACACGAAAAGAAATTTGATTACCAAATTAGATTACGATACCTTCATAAGCAACCAAAAACAGACGAATTTTGAACCAAAAATGTTTTTTTGACCGATCGTTCCTATGGGAGCTATATGATATAGTCAACCGATTTTGATTAAATTTGGTACAGTGTTGAAGATCTGTAAAAAACTTACGATTACCAAATTTGGTTACAATATCATTACAAACAAACGAAACACAACGAATTTTGTACAAAAAACGTTTTTTGAACGATTGGTCCTATGGGAGCTATATGATATAGTCAACCGATTTTGATAAAACTTCGTACAGTGATTGGGAACTCTAAAAACCTTTTGAGTACCAAATTTGGTTATGATATCTTCATAAACAAACGAATTATTTATCTAAAACTTTTGGGGTTTTTCGAGGTCCTCTGAAACACGCCTATGGGAGCTATATAATATATCCCCGATATCCAAAATATAAAGTAAACTTGCATCCCCTGACATAATAACGCATCTAATCTGAAAATTTGGTTGCTCTAGCTATTACCATCTCTGAGATCTAGGCGTTCATACAGACAGACAGACAGACAGACAGCCAGACAGACAGACGGACATGGGTATATCGACTTCTCTAGTCACCCCGATCATACTTTGGGTAACTTTGGGGGGTCTCCGACGCACAGTGGCACGGAAGCCGAAAAAGCGTTGCAAAAATCATATTTTCTAAACCAATTGAGACATTTTAATGAATTAAATTGTACTTGAAAGAAAAATGTTCAGGCTTTAAAATAAGTACTCATACATGGTGATATGATATCCGAGAGCTGCGCAATATGTTGCGGAAGTTGGATTTTGTTGCCTGTGCAACATTTCCCATTGAAAATATGTAAGTACATATTTTTTCATTTATAAAGAAATTTTGATGATATGTTTTTTTGTTCATAATTTTATATTTCAGTAAATAAATTTAATTTAACAATGCTTTTTTATTATAATATGTTACATAATGTGTCTTATCAGTATTTTTTTTTTAAATAAACATCCACATTTACATTTCAAGGAATGTCTAAAAGACTTCACATTTCTTTTGAATAACTACTTGTAAATTCTGTATTGGATTTCACTTGTCTAAGGGATGCAACTAGTGGATCTGAAGAGGAAGCTAAGTCCTTTTAGCCAGTTTTCGTGTTTCTCAATAAAATTTTCTCGCCAGCGATGGGATGCCACTTTTTTAAGTTTTGTTTTAAGGTATCAAACTTCTCTATATTTCCTTCCTCAACGTTAAGTTCTTTTCTGATGGCCGAAACGAATTCATTCGCGCTTTTGGAGTTTCTGAACAACTCAAATAGTTTAAACATTAAAGTTTTCCAAAGACATCGTTACACATATAAAATCAATGGTTACGAATTATATTTAAAGATACTTTCACTGCAATATGTGTTATTGTAATGCCAAAACAAGACTATGATATTTTAGAAGTATTCAGGGAAATATGTACTAAGTTTAAGCCCTATATCCACAAAACGCATAACAGGTAAAAATTTATTTACATTAAATGTTTTAGAAAAACCTGTAAATACCAAAAAAATATTGGCATGATTAATCCTTCTTTTTTCAAATGTCACAGGTATGCTTTATTTTATTGTAAGTAAAAATATAAGCAAACAACTCTAAATTTAGTGGCTGCATCTACTGCATGTTCTTCTTCTTATACCTGCGTCAGCATATTTTGGAGTTGGGTTTCTGGGCTTTTACTGGCCTTACAGCCAAATATGCAAATTCAGGCAGACAATTTTTATAGAGCAGGTAAATAAATAAATAACAAAAGCATTTATGTTAAAACAAAAATTGTAGTGCTATGTATTTTTTTTTCTGTTCTTCCGAAGTTGAAAAAGTGGTCCAAATATAGTGGTTCAGGTAAACGGAAGTATTGAAAAAACCAGAAAAGATGCGATGTCATTTTTTCTCTTTTATGTTCAAATTTCATATACCTTTTTATAGAAATCAAGAAAATAGCAATTGGTTGCATAGTTTTTTTACAAAACAATCATAAACTTCATAACTCATAACTTTTATTCCAAAAATTTCGATTTTTTTTATAGTTGGAAATATACTCAACTTTGACCGGCTGTGGCAACTAAACTATTCATCCGAATTGAATAAAATTTTTATTTTCTTGATCCTTGGAAAATTCTAAATCAGATGCATGTATTGACTTTTCCAAATGTTTTCATCAAAATTCTGATTTTTGCAACGCTTTTGCGGCTGACGTGCCACTGTGTGACGTCTCCTTCTGTATGTTACATACATTTTCGGCTTGCACAAACTTAATATACCCTTAGTACCATACGGTACAGGGTATAAAAATTGCAGTGTAACTCTTATTTACAATTTTTTAAATAAAAATTGTCCAATAATTTTTATTTTTAATTATTATTATAAAAATTGAAAATTGAGAGTTATTTCGCGATTTTTAATAAAAAATTGATATTTAATTATTATTGCATGATTTTTATTTTTATGTGAAAAATTAAAGTTAAAATTGAATTTTTCGATATAAATTAAAAATAAGAATGTATCTTTTTTTCGTAAGGTCCTTTCAATAAAATTATATATTGCAGCATGCACTTTCATATAAACCACTTTTTTGGCTTTGATTTTTTTTATCCTCATAACACTTATTTGCGGTACCTGTCTAAAGTATAGGAGCTAGGCAATTAAAACTGTATTTGTTTAATAAGTCCGCTATTGACAACATATCCCGAAAATTTTGTTGATCTAGCATAATCCAAACCCAAGTTACAAGGGTTCTAAAAAACGACGAAGCGGCAGTATGTGCAAGAAAATAAATAACAAACTAGCCCAGTATAATCTGGAACTCCCAAGAAGAGATTGCAGGCTCATAGTGGGCATACTCGCTGCCAGACAGCAGTTCACGCTAAGAAGCAAAGCATTACCAACAACGACGAATACAGGAAATGTAGAGAGACAGATGTCAAAGAGACTCTCACTCACTGGAAGAGGCAGCCGACAGGGCACCTCAAAAGCTTCTAGCGTTTGCCAAGCACACGCGCATACTTGACGACTTACGTGCATTGTACACCAGCCGCACCTTCCGGTACCACTAAGGACTCTTTAGTGTATGTGTGACTCCCCCAGGGGTCTACCGGTAACCAACCTAACCTAACCTAACCTTGTCGGAGTTTTCTATTATTGTAATACAAAATCTTGATACTTCAACATTATTTTCTACTTTTTAGTTCGGTTTGCTATTAAAGCGTATTTTTTTAGTTTTTTTAAACTATAATTTTTCTTAGTTACATTTTTTTATTGTTTATAAAAGGTCATCAATCTTGAAGGTTTTTTTCAATAGGGTTTTTTGATTATTTTTTTTTTAAAAATTCGCGTTCTGTAAAGACTTTTTTTTCGAGCGCTTAGGCCATTTTATGGAACCAATTCGGTGAACAATAAATTTCACGCTCCGGACCGGTGAATTGGATTTGCATTTTAGCTTAAATTTTGACTGGCCAAACAATGTGGAATGTCAAATATTGCTGCTACCTAATTTTTAGAAATCTTATTTTCTGTTTTTTGCAACTCGAATTTAATGAAATTCGAAATTTAGGAAACCAAAGTCGTCTACTATGCGGAAATGCTAATGCGGCATCGATTTTTGGTTTTTTATGCGAACATTTTTTATAAAAATTTGACTTACTTAAATAGTTTTTTATGGTCCCCATCGGATTTGGTGACTCTGAAAGCGTCGGATGGTCAAAAATTTTCGACGTGTTACCACTGGTTTAGTATTCTTTTTGATATGCTGCCAATTTTTTGTCCGTTGATTTGTCAAAAAAGTTTTTTACATACAAAAGTGTACTATTGTTATATCGAAAAAACCATCGATAGTATCCGTAAAATGAAACTATCGATACTATCGATAGTGCCATCGACTGTATCCCACCTCTACTATTTAGTACTATGTGAGTAGAAGTGAATGTAGCTATGTAGACCTCTATGGTGTACCTGTTGAAATTGCTGCACTAAAGCTGCTCGTTTTGGGTGCATCAATTTAAAAGTTTGTTTTTAAACGAGTTGAACGCAAAACAAATAACAAGTAGTCAAAACAAACAATTTTTGTACAAACACAATATGTAATTATGCATTTTTATTATAAATGTCGATGTTTAACAATATGTTGCATGAAATTTATATTCATATAAAGACATCTTCCGTACATACAATAGTATTCACTTAAAGTTCACACATAAATATATTCACTTGGCTACTAATTAAAATGTAGCTTATTTTATTTGAATTTTGCGTTTTTTCTTCAACCACATTCTGTGCAATTAGCACAAAAACTTAAAAGTTCCTGTAGAAGCATGTCATGTCATGTCATTTAAAAACACACACACGCTAACACTGATATATTCGTACAAAACAAAATGGTGGTTGTATTTTATGGTTGGTTGGTTGCTCTAGCTCTTACCATCTCTGAGATGTAGGCGTTCATACAGACAGACAGACAGACAGACAGAGAGACGGACAGACGGACATGGGTATATCGACTTCTCTAGTCACCCCGATCATACTTTGGGTAACTTTGGGGGGACTCCGACGTCTCCTTCTGTATGTTACATACATTTTCGGCTTGCACAAACTTAATATACCCTTTGTACCATACGGTACAGGGTATAAAGATGGCGTACGTTAAAGTCGGGCGCGGATGACTTTGGGATACCCTGTGTACCACTGCCTGCAATAAAATCCGGTAAATTGCTTAAGAACACGAAAAGAAATTTGATTACCAAATTAGATTACGATACCTTCATAAGCAACCAAAAACAGACGAATTTTGAACCAAAAATGTTTTTTTGACCGATCGTTCCTATGGGAGCTATATGATATAGTCAACCGATTTTGATTAAATTTGGTACAGTGTTGAAGATCTGTAAAAAACTTACGATTACCAAATTTGGTTACAATATCATTACAAACAAACGAAACACAACGAATTTTGTACAAAAAACGTTTTTTGAACGATTGGTCCTATGGGAGCTATATGATATAGTCAACCGATTTTGATAAAGCTTGGTACAGTGATTGGGAACTCTAAAAACCTTTTGAGTACCAAAATTGGTTATGAAATCTTCATAAACAAACGAATTATTTATCTAAAACTTTTGGGGTTTTTCGAGGTCCTATGAAACACGCCTATGGGAGCTATATAATATATCCCCGATATCCAAAATATAAAGTAAACTTGCATCCCCTGACATAATAACGCATCTAATCTGAAAATTTGGTTGCTCTAGCTATTACCATCTCTGAGATCTAGGCGTTCATACAGACAGACGGACATACAGACAGACAGACAGACAGACGGACATGGGTATATCGACTTCTCTAGTCACCCCGATCATACTTTGGGTAACTTTGGGGGGTCTCCGACGTCTCCTTCTGTATGTTACATACATTTTCGGCTTGCACAAACTTAATATACCCTTTGTACCATAAGGTACAGGGTATAAAGATGGCGTACGTTAAAGTCGGGCGCGGACGACTTTGGGATACCCTGTGTACCACTGCCTGCAATAAAATCCGGTAAATTGCTTAAGAACACCAAAAGAAATTTGATTACCAAATTAGATTACGATACCTTCATAAACAACCAAAAACAGATGAATTTTGAACCAAATATGTTTTTTGACCGATCGTTCATATTGGAGCTATATGATATAGTCAACCGATTTTGATCAAATTTGGTACAGTGCTTGGGAACTATAAAAAACTTCTGAATGCCAAATTTGGTTACGATATCTTTATAAACAAACGAATTATCCATCTAAAATTTTTGTTTTTTTTTGAGGTCCTCTGAAACATCACTATAGGAGCTATATAATGTAACCCCGATATCAAAAAAATAAAATAAACTTGTCACCTATGGAATAGGCTCTAGCTCTTACCATCTCTGACATCTAGGCGTTCAAACGGACGAACAGACGAACAGACAGACAGACAGACAAACGGACATCGGTATATCGACTTCTCTAGTCACCCTGATCCTGCTTTAAGTAACATTGGGGGTCTCCGATGTCTCCTTCTGTATGCTACATACATTTTCGTCTTGCACAAACTTAATATACCCTTTGTACCATACGGTACAGGGTTTAAAAACGTATGTAAAAGTCTTTTGAATTTTTCATTAGCTTGCTTTGTGATTACGTTGCTTTTTATTTAAAAATCTTTTTTCAGCTCATTTCTATTACTGTATGTTTACGAATTGGTTTACTTTTTGTAGTTTTACTTAATTTTACAATCAAACGTAATTAACACACATATGCAATTTGTTTATATCGAATCCTTAGAATTATTAAAAAGAGTAATTGACATTTACATAATCATGAAATATGCTTTGACATTTAGCAGTGTTCCTTATAAGAAGCTACTTAAACTTATTACGAAACATCCAAGTCACACACAATTATATACTTATACATTAGGGTGGGTCAATTTGTATGGAGCCGAAAAAGCCGATTCGCGGCGCCCCTAGGAGTATTCTACGGACAATTTTAAGCAACTTTGACGAAGAACCCATAGGTCTATCTTGAAATTCGAGCCAGCAGATTTTTAAAAATAGGTTTTTTCCCTATTACGACAAAAAGTAACATTTTAATTCAACATTTTGATTTTTAAACCAAAACTTGTCATCTTTTTATGTGTGGGTGGTTTTGATGTTTATTTTTACTTATGAGTGCAGCCAGAGGGCGTTTCATGCATATTTAGCGATTTTTCACTTTTTACAAAAATTCCTTTTATTTCCACATTTTTCTCCGATTTTGATAAGCAACCACTCATTTTTTTCGTCATCAATCAAACTTTACGAACCACAAAAAATACTGTATCAAAAATTTTTTTAAAATTTTTAAATTTACGTTCAAAATAGAATTTTTTCAAAACTTTGCTAAAAATTACGAAAAATTTCGTATGAATGGATAAATAACGACCAGAGAACTGCAGCTGTGGCAGTGTATTATGCGACCACCAAATATTTCAGAGTGCTGTTCACACTCTAGTGTGCTAGGGCTCCATACATAAATACTCCAGTGCGCACTGCTCTCTTGCCTTCTTCCACTCTTAGCACTATGGTGCCAATGGTACTCTACTGGCCTGCAAATGGTTCGCTCCATGGTAGAATTAAGTTAATTCAGTTAACAAGGTAGAGTAAAATGGCCGCGCTCGCTGAGTCGAAGATCATATTTTTCAGTCTTGTTGCGACTGTTGATGAGATAGGTTGGCGAAGCGCATGTTCTTTTTTTAGCTAAAGCACGCAGTACATGTGTGTAAACAAAAGACTTATTGTTGTATTTATTGCGTGAATACAATTTTAATAACATGTTCATACCCAGCAGTTCGCTGTTTGTAGCGACTTACCGGTAAATTACTAGCGACAAAGGGGCAAGTTACCAGCGACATCTTCGTATCCCGCCTAATTTCTTTTTTACACACGATGTCATAGGACGGGTGCAATCGTCGCCTCCTCGATGACATGTCGCCAAAATGGTAAATTTACCATAGACAAGTCTTGAGTTACCACAGGCATGTATACAGTAATTTACCACACACAAGTCTTAAGTAATTTACCACTGAAATGTCTGAAATAATTTACCACAGACAATTCGGAAGGTATTACAGATTATTATTGGTAAATACAAAAAATCGAATAAATATTTGTATGGGCACAATATTTCACTAAACGTAATTTACATTTCAGTTATAATAATATTAATACAATTGTGCATTTTTAAAAAATATTTAAATAACAAATATGTCCCTTTTAAGTATATAGATTTAAAAAAAAAAAAACAATTAAATTATATCAAATAAATTAATTTTATACTTTTTCATTTGCATCTATTATTATGTGTAATTACATTGCCGCTTAAATAACAGTTTAATTTTATTAAAATGGGTATATTTGGATTATTTAGACACGCACTTCTTATCTTTTTTAAATTATGTTTTTTTTTTTGGTTACTGTTGGAAATATCTTTATTTATGTACAACGCACTATGTCTCCCAAATATACATATATTAGTTAACATATGTTGATCTACATGCAGTGATGTTGTCTGCGTACAACAGTGAAATAACATGCATGGTTTTAGTTATGTTTTTAGTCACGTAAGAACACCGCGAGCGTTAAGTCAAGTTACTCCGAATAAAACCAATAGGTTATGGGCCCAGAGCAACGCGTTAACTGCGCAATAAGTTGAATTGTTCTTACGAAAAGAAAATTCTGTAATTTTGATAGTGACACGGAAGTGAATTGTTCTAACAAATAGAAAATTCTGGACTTCAAGTTTTGTGACTCGGTTACGGCAAAATAAAAAGCCATGATGTCGTCGTATCATGCAATTGATAAACTCGACGATGAGAATTATAGCGCATGGGCTATACAGATGAAAAGCGTCTTGGTACATGGTGATTTTTGGTCAGTTGTGTGCGGTCGTTTAGTCAAACGTGAAAATGACAGTGTAGAGCAAAAGGCTCTGTTTGATACAAAGACGAAAAGGCGCTTGCTAGTATTTTGTTATGTATAAAGCCGTCACAATTAAACCATGTAAAGAACTGTGCAACTGCAAGTGAAGCGTGGAAAAGGTTACACGAAGTACACACGCCTTCAGGTCCAGCGCGACGTGCAAATTTGTTAAAACAATTGTTGCAAATAAAAATGAGTGCTACTGAAAGCATCATTTGTCATATAAACAATTTTAGTGCAGTTTGAAGGCGCTAAAAATCAAACTGCAAGAAGAGGGTGAGAGGCGTAAGACAAGTGAGCGCGTCGTCGGGAAGGATGAACAAGTGTTCATTTCGCGCGCGGGAAATAAACCAACAACGGCCGAAGCCGGTAAACGTAACATAAGACGCGGGCAAAAATTTGAAAATGTCGTTACGTGTTGGACATGTCATAAACGCGGACATACAGCTGCAAAATGCAGAGCGAAAGAAAAAATCGCGAAGGCCGAAGCCAAGCCCCGAGAGAGAACACAGTCGCTCGCAGCGGTATGTGCGAGCGCGGAGATAACCGATATTGCTAAAGCGGCCCATACACGAGCAACAAATTGAAGCAATCGGTTGAAATTGCAACGAAATTTCGTGTTAGTGGCGCAGTTTGTCAACAGATTGCAAATTGTCAAAAAATTTTGTCTTT
Source organism: Chymomyza fuscimana (assembly GCA_949987675.1). NCBI lineage: Eukaryota > Metazoa > Arthropoda > Insecta > Diptera > Drosophilidae > Chymomyza > Chymomyza fuscimana. Next base: position 33,854,249 of record OX465089.1, read on the forward strand.
CTTGCAATCGGTTGCTTGTGAGTGGCGAAGTTGATGGATTTGTTGTCGTGTTTTGCAATCGGTTGTTTGTGTATGTGACTTTTCTCATTTCTTTTTTGACTTCGGCAAGTGCACGTCGGCGGAGAAAATCATTGTGGGAAACCAAAAGTGGCGAAAATGAAAATAAAAATTATAGATTAAAGTCGTGGCACATTTTGAATGATAAATATATATATATTTATTTATTCCTCGACTACTGTAGAGCTTAATTATGCGTTTACGAGTAGTCGCACCTAGGAGGAGCATAGGGAGGAAAATACAAGGAAGTTAAAAAAGACGCCATTGGTGGAAAAAGTAAAAAAAAAAAAATGTATGCATAAAAATTAAAAAAGTTTTTTTCCGCGTTCCATCTTCACTCGTCAAAATCAACAAGAAATGAAATTTATCAACCAATCCACAAGTGTGTGGCAAAACGAATTTCAACCTTTCAACCGATTGTACAATTTGTTGCTCGTGTATGGGCCGCTTAAGAATGTGTGGTGCGTGGATAGCGGTGCCACGGCTCATTTGTGTTGCGTACGTGCGCAGTTCGTTGAATTGAGAGAGCACAAAGAGAGAGTATACTTAGCGGACGATAAATATGTAAAAGCAACAGCGCGCGGTACGGTGCAATTCACTTGGCGCGGTAGCACGATCAAACTGAATGATGTGTTATATGTTAAAGAGCTGCAATTTAACATTATATCGGTTGTAAAAACTGTTAGCAAAGGTTGCAGTGTTAATTTTTCTAAACAAGGCGCAATAATAAGAAATAACCGTGGCAAAGTTATTTTGGTTGCAGAACAGCAACGTGATTTGTTTTTAATTGAAACTGAAGTAAATAAGAAATGCTTTGTTGCACAAGCAGGCTTGTCGGAAATGGTCAAGTGGCATAATCGGTATGGACATTTAAATTTTGCAAGTTTAAGCAAAATGATTATGCAAAATATGGTTCACGGTATAAAAACAAATCAGTGCAACAACATGCAAGGGCATGTTTGTGAATCTTGCGCAAAAAGTAAAATATGTGTAAAGCCATTTCCAAAATCCAGTCAGAATCGCGCAAAAGAAGTATTAGGTTTCGTGCACACGGACATTTGTGGTCCTATAAACTGTGTCTCTAAAGGCGGTGCACGATACTTCGTAACATTTATCGACGACAGATCGCGTTATGTGTTTGTATATTTCTTGAAAACAAAGGACCAAGTTTTTGAAAAGTTGTAAGGAAGTTCTGGTGCTGGGGTATAACTCAGTCTGAACCAGGGCCAACTTACAACTAATTTGTAAATTTGCTGAGACACTGGGCAGCGTAGGGGGGTTAGCAGTCACACTACACCACCCGTGCATACATACCATTTCTATACTCTAACGATTCTCTTGGGCTGTTGCTGAAAATAACATTTACTACTGGGTGCTCTCGTATGATCGCCACAGACTACGTCAATAGGCAGGGCCCGCTTGACCGTATCTAGGCTCGATTAAGGTAGGAGTTTGTGGCTGGTGGGCGAGGCCAACGCGTACCCACAAAAGGGCCAGCATGTATTGCACTTGAGTGGCGAAGCCAGCTCGGTTTACAATATATGCGGCAGGAAGGTGGGGAACAGGAATGGTAGCACACACTATGACGTTCAATCACTCTCGCGACACTGGAGCACAAATATTTGTAATAATGACAACGTTTAGTTTCTTCTCATAACTTTATAATAATTTCACTTTATTCTCTTATTTAAACCTTTTTTTATCCTAGCCTCGTACTTTAACCTTTTATTACTAACCACATTTTCTCTTCCCTAACCTATCTCTTCTCGCGAGTCCATTTCGTGTTTTTGCCTCTTGTGTTTTCTGCGTCCACGTCTGTGCTCGTTGCCGTCCGAATCTATTCTCCTCCTGCTTTATTTTTCTATCGCCCACGCCAGCTCGTACCTCAGTCTGTCGATGGCGATAAACGGCAGGCTGGGTTGGCAGTCCGGCGTGGCGATCTTCTACTTATCGATGTTTGGTTTTAACAATTAATACTAAAAGCATTATATTTTGACTTAATACTAGAATTTCTATAAACATTATATTCAACTATACCAATACTTTATTCATTATTGTGACGAGGCTGGTAGCCTCGTTACAAAGTTCCAAGAGTATAAAACATTTGCTGAAAATCAAAGCGGCAGAAAGCTTAAGGCTTTACGAAGCGATAACTGTCGTGAATATTTGAGTGGCGCGTTTGAAAAATATATGATTGACAATGGCATTAAAAGGCAGCTAACAGTGCCGCACACCCCACAGCAGAACGGTGTCGCGGAGCGCGCAAACAGAACATTAGTTGAGATGGCGCGAACTATGTTGCTGCATGCAGGTGTTGACGAGAGCTTTTGGGCCGAAGCAGTTAGAGCTGCTGCATACCTGCGTAATCGAGCAGAGACGTCAACATTGGTCAACATGACGCCTTTTGAGGCGTGGACTGGAAGTAAGCCATACGTATCGCATCTCAGAGTGTTTGGTGCGAGAGCCTTTGTGTTGAACAAGACACATGACATGGCAGATGACATTGTTGTTCCAAGTAACGTCAAGGAGGCGTTGAGCACAAGAAATGCAGAAAAGTGGAAACAATCCATGCAGAAGGAGATGGATAGCCTGCGTGCCAATACCACATGGACGCTGGTTGATCTGCCCAAAGGCCAACGGGCGATCGGCTGCAAATGGGTTTTTGCAGTAAAGCGCGACAAAGATGGCAACGTTGAGCGTTATAAGTCTCGACTGGTTGCAAAAGGCTGCGCGCAACGTTTTGGTGTGGACTACACCGAAACATTTTCTCCTGTGGCTAGGTATGCTTCCATCAGACTAGTGATTGCCCTAGCAGTTGAGCATGGATGGTATATGCACCAGATGGATGTCTCTTCAGCGTATCTGAACAGCGAGTTGCAAGATGTTGTGTATATGCGTCAACCAGAGGGATTTATCGACGAACGAGACCCAGGACGCGTACTTAAACTACACAAAGCACTGTACGGCCTGAAGCAAAGTGGCCGTGAATGGAACGAGAAACTGAACGCTGTGCTGATGAAGATTGGGTTTGCTCCGTGCCCGAGCGAACCGTGCATATATACAAATCGGATTGGTAACAATATTTCTATAACTGTTGTTTATGTTGATGATATCATTCTAGCTGGCTCAAGCAAAGAAGATCTTATCATGTTTAAGGCGCTTATAGCTGATGAGTTTGATGTCGTTGACGGTGGCGCTCTGAAACACTTTTTGGGCATGGAAATTGAGCGCACAGGTGAAACAGGTGCCGTCAGTATTGGTCACAAGCAGTATGTAGAGGACCTGCTACATGAATATCGCATGCAAGACTGCAAGCCGAATGAATTACCACTGGATGCTGGTTTCCAGATGAAGTGTGACAATGTGAAGTGCTAACGGGTGGACCAAGCTGCCTATCAATCGTTAATTGGGTCCCTCTTGTATTTGGCGATGACGACACGGCCTGATATATTGCATTCTGTAATAAAACTGGCACAACAGAATGCAGATCCACATGGGGAGCACGAAGCTGGTGCCAAGAGAGTTTTGCGTTACCTAAGAGGTACGTCAGACGCGAAACTGCGCTATGTGCTCACTGGCCAGCCCATCTATTGCTATGTTGATGCGGACTGGGCCGGTGACAGTACTGATCGGAAATCGTTCAGTGAATGGGCGTATTTTGCTGCAGGAGCTGCCTTTTCATGGGAGTCCAAAAAGCAGAGTGTGGTTGCACTAAGCAGCACAGAGGCAGAATACGTGGCGCTTTCGACGGCAGCAAAGGAAGCGGCATACATGAAGAAGCTGGTTGATGAGATGGGTTTAGGCGCTCTCGAAGGGATAAAAATCTACAGCGATAATCAGAGTGCGCAATGCCTTGTCAAAAATGCAACTTATCATGCACGAAGCAAACACATTGATATCAAATATCACCATGTTAGAGATATGTATGTTTAAGAAAAATGTAATTGATATTGAGTATGTGCCTACTGAAGGTATGATATCTGATGTGTTAACGAAAAATTTGAGTAGAATTAAGCATGAAAAATTTATGAAAATGATAGGGTTGCATTAAGTTTTTGAGTTCAATTTGTTGTCATATGAAATGACTGTTAATACTTATCATTAAGTTTTTTGGATTCAATTTGTTGTCATACGAAATGACTGTTTATGCTTATCTTTAAAGTTGGTAGGCATATTGCGTTGAGAAGGGGTGTTGGAAATATCTTTATTTATGTACAACGCACTATGTCTCCCAAATATACATATGTTAGTTAACATATGTTGATCTACATGCAGTGATGTCTGCGTACAACAGTGAAATAACATGCATGGTTTTAGTTATGTTTTTAGTCACGTAAGAACACCGCGAGCGTTAAGTCAAGTTACTCTGAATAAAACCAATAGTTACAAACAATTAACTGCTGATAAAAATAAAATTTGACACGAATAATAATTAATAAAAATCGCAAAACACGTACGCTCTTGTTTAACTAAAGGGCACGCTAAGACCAAAGTAACTTTTGACAGATTTACAGTAGTCAAAGCAAAGATACAGAAATATGTATACCAAAGAGAATATGTGTGGATAAAAAACAGTTACGATCGTTTTTGTTTGAGTAATTTTTACCCGCAGCGAATGTAAAACACTCGCAAAAAAAGGAAAAGAAAAATATTGTTTGGCTAAGTAGGCAAGGCAACAAATACATACAATTTTTTCGCTAATTTTACTGGCGACATGTCGCCAATTGCCGGCGGCCGAACTGCGGGGTATGTATTATATGTAAATTTATTAATTTATAGATTATATTGTAATCATTTTAGACGTAATTTTTAACATTAAGTAGTAAAATTGAATAAATAAAGTTGAATGTGGTCTACCGAAATACTGCACTACCTCCGCAGAAAAAGTAATTGATTACAAGCTCTGCGTTTCGTTTGAGGAGGCGAATAGAAAAGACGACTCGCATTACATTTCCTTTCTTGTCGTCCCCCCTTATCGATCCAACGACGCTGGGCCGAGTGTGATCTGCCGAAAATCTGCATTACAACTACGGATAAAGTAGTGCATAAAGAGTACTACACACTCACACATGTCAAAGTATGCCAGGTTGTAAGCGATTTTTGTGCATTACTGTCGACAAAGTAATGCATGCGTAATTGAGTACGTATAAGTAGTATAAGAGAGTATGAGAGACACCATCAACAACCTACGAGAGAGCAGTGGTACCATAATATTAGGGGTGTGTTTTGGCCTGAGCTGGGCAAAAAAAGGTCGGACGAAAAATGAGAGTGCGTTAGTGAGATATACTCACATTTTTTGGCCGTTTTTTACCCAGAACTCATTCTGACACGCAATAAGCATTTTGCTCACACCTTTCTCTCTCACTGCCGAAAATAGTGTCATTGACACTCTTGAAATTTATAAGAGTGTCTGGAGTGTGTTTGTGTAAACAAGATTATAATCATGACAATAAAATCATTACATTATATTATAATGTATGGTCAGAGAGCGACTTATTCGTTCGATTGCTGGAAAACTATTAATCGTAGAAAAGTGATGACTCATTTTGTAGATAAATTCAATTTTTTTTTTTTCCCCGTATGGGTTCCTCACAAAGAGGTGGGCTCTGCGACCAGAAGATCTTTTGTACCATACCCATAAATTACGCCAAAAAACTTTCCGCATGAATAGCAGTAGGTCTTTTGTTGGTATTGAACTAAGATGGAAGGGACTAATCCGTTCCTTTCCCGTGTGACGGGCTCTGTCACATACCAGCGCTGGGCAGTCACAGAGAATATGTCTGGTGGTTTCATCGTCCTCGAGACAAAGTCTGCACTCTGAAGAATCCGATAGGCCCATTTTCTGTAGATGGTATCTAACAGTGTGGTGGCCGGATAGGTATGCTACCAGGAGTTTTAAGTCTGTTCTGGCAAGACCTTTTGTCTTGATCATGTTCAGAAGTTTGACAAGCGCTTTTGCTTTACGCAGCCCTCCTATGTTCTCCTGCAGCCCATTTGTCTACCATGGTCTTAATTGTGGACCAACCAATACCACAGAAGGGCGCAGGAGATGTAGTCAGGGTGGAGGCACCCTGTCGTGCTAGATCGTCAGCGATCGTGTTACCATCTACTTCTGAGTGTCCAAGTGCCCAACATAGCACGACTTTGTTCCGGGAGGACAGGACTTGGAGGTAATTATGGCATTCTTTAACCAACCTGGAGGAGATGCTCTATGATGATAATGCCCTAATAGCAGCTTGGCTATCTGAATAAACACAGATGTTTGCTCCCCTAGTTCCCTTGTGAAGGATACTACAATTACTTTAACAAAATATACGGGCCAAATTTTCGATAATACCTACCTGTTTTGAGATATTTGAAAATTATTGGAAAAACACCAAACAGCATTTCCAACTTTTAACTTTAAACAAGCATTGTGCTTGAACTAATTAACCTACAATATGATGATAATCATTATTGCAACAATATCGACTTTGAAACCATGACTCTAAGTTTAACTGAAAAAAAATTATCATGCAAAAACCGTAGCAACATATATTGTTATATATTAATGGGCGGTGCCACGCCCCATACCGACAAATACGAAAACTCGGTTTTAAACTTAGAACAAGGTCCCTAACGATCCCTGAAAGTTTCATCCATTAAGTATTTTTTTCCAAAAAACTACTTTTTTGAGCCTTCGTTTACTGTACTAAAATAGAAGTGACCAGGGGTGCCCAGGCCCATCTGGCTCTTTTTGTTTTTGTAATGGCTCTTAGGCAGCGGTGGGCACGCCTTGGCTCTTTTTGCTCCGAGTGCTCTTTCCGTTATGTCTTGCGCCAACCAGACGCACACGAGAATTTACAACAAAAAAAAAAAACAATATGCGAGTTTTATGGCCCTACTCGAGAATTGCTTGTGGGACCGTAACAGGACTTTTTTTCTTGATGTTGTTGTAGGGCTCTTTCCGCTATTTTTCGTGCCCACCGCTACACTAAGGCATACGCAGCAATGCGCGTGTACAAGTTAAAGACGAAGTTGGCCAAAAGTGCAGGCTCATGCGCCACGCGCGCTGCGTCAGCTTATTTTATCAGGCAGCCCATCCGTGGGAACGCACCGTGGAATAAGACACCTTGGGTAAACTGCAGCGGAAGCGACGACAACAACAAAGCTCACAGAAGCGACAGCGGCACCTGCACCGGCATGTGCAGCAGCGGCAGAGCTGCAGCAACGACGCAGCAGCACCAGTTTAGGGTAGACTTTAAAATGCCAATTATTTTAGATTTAAGTTTAGTTCATAATCAACTCCCAACATGCAAATAAAGAAATAAATTGTTTTTTTTTTACAAAACATAATAAAAAAGAATTTAACTTACATGTACGGCCATGGTGTAATGATACAAGGTGAGGAAATGCCAAACAGCATTCTCTCGTGGGTCTTTATTTTGCTTGCAGTAGTGAATTACATTTGAAAGTGAAAGGTTGTGCAAGTGCCGTCGGCAAATGATCGTATTTGTCCTCCCTCGTTTTTATTGAAGTTCTAATGTGGGTGGTTGTTTGATTTAGAAGAGCACGTTAAATAATTCTTTTTTAAAATGCCAGTTTTCAACGCATTAAGTTTCTAAATAAGCTTTTAAGAATAAGAACAATAAACAAATAAACAATAAAAAATTAATAGGCAATAAAAAATATTTTAAAATTTTGTTATAGAATAATATTAATAATAATAAATAATAAAAAAAAAACTTTAAATTGAACTAACCGAGTATTTTATTTATTAAAGAAAACAAGTCCATGTACAAATCCCAGCAACAAACGATCAAAATTTCAGCAACACATACAAGCAGCAATAGCAAAACAAACATACAAAATGCACAGCAAGACAGGTAAAAAAAATAGTTGTTTCCCACCCTTATGCTTACTCGCTCTCGCTACAGTAGCAAAGGGGATGATTTCTCTTGCTCAGATGCACACATTTTCTTATGGGTCCGTATTTTTCGCTTTTTTCCTCACCTTGTATTATTACACCATGGCAAGACAGATAAAAAAAATAGTTTTTGCCCACCCTTAACTGTATATCACTCAATGCCAATGCAAATTACAAAAACAATTTCGCGCGTTCTCTCACTTACTCTCTTTGCTGATCTCGTGAATACAAAAACAGCCCTTGCGTATATTTGTTGTTGTCCCACAGATTTTCAATGTAATTTTGTTGTTGTTTTTCGTTTGAGAATACACTCAAAAAAATCGCTATTTTTTTGAAAATAGGACTTTTAAGGCATTGCTTGCAAACAAAAAGTAGTTATGGCCCTGTACCTTTAGGTACAAAGGGTATACTAGATTTATGCAATGTATATAAAAGACAGACGGTGGCTATTGGTAAAAACATATGAATAAAATAAAATTTTTTTTTTTTAAATTTCGGTGGTAATAAAACAAACTTGCACGTGTCCATCATAAATAGATATTTTTCGGGAAATCCCTTCCGAATTTTATCTATTTTTGGAAGCACATATATTTGTGAATGTGCGTTTTCAAGCTTAAAATGAATTAAAAATAAACTTAGAAGTCTATTAACAAACGAACATTGGGAGGCATTATTAAAAATATCATTAACTAAAATAAATATTGATATTGACCAATTTTTCAGTTCTTTATAAATATATGTACCATAACTTCTTTTCATTATTTTTTACTACTCTTATAAGAATGTACATACAATTTTTTTCAGTGCACACAATAAACCGAAATAACTGTTTACTATAAATGCGTTAGTGTTTTTTTTATATGTATTGGTTTTTGCTCTTCCATAAGAAACGTTTGCGCACCCCTGAAGTAGATGGTTTATTACTGTATGCATGTACATCGGCGGTGGGCAAAACTCTGTTCAGAGAGTACTATAATAGACAGAGGGCAAGGTATACTTGCCGAAGGCTTTCAACGAAAGTTACCAATTTTTAGTATCGTTGCGACTGCGCGTGAGGAGATTTGTTTACGCGCATCGATTGTTTCCCTCTAACGCTTTTTCTTGCTCTCACTAAAATTGGTGACGACGCCGGCAGCATTACTCTACCTTAAATAAGTATACCTTGGACAGTGGGAACAATTCGCTCATGAGCGAAAGCTCCAAAAAGATTATGCTCGAGATGGGCTCGGAAACACAATGCAAAGTGAAACAAACGAAATTCGAAGTGGCTTTTGCATTTTGTTTATTTTGCTTTTGCTGTTCTTCTGTTTTTACTTTATTTACAACGCCGTAGCGTAGATCGCTTGATTTTCAATTTTTAGGCATTCATACATACTCTTTCATGGAGTCTGTGCATTTCTAAAGGACTGAAAAGACTAAATAGACCGTTTGCGTGATTTTGTCTTTATGCGTAAGAGTTTATAATTGCAAGATAGTTTTGATGTTGTTGGCGTCAGTACAATATGCTATATGGCACAACGATCCAATCTGCATCTTCTTAACATTTTATTATATAAATATCATCATTCATATTTCTACAACTCATGACAAATTATTGCCACTTTAGTGTTTTGAACTATAAGGCCCATACGCCTTGCGAAATTTACGAATGTAATGAAAAACTTGATATAAAAAAAATAGTCAGAATATATTTAGTAAAAAAAACATTTTTGAAATTTAGTAAGGAACTTATAGTTTTAAATTTAATTAAAATATTTCAATCGATAAATACTACACTCTACCAAAATCCAGTACTTTTCTATACGATTTATCGACTGGATTTTGGTACAGTGTATGAAAAAAAAACACATGGTTAACACTCACCAAAAGTATGTCTGTTCGCAACGAAAGCACGATATAAAAGAACTTAAAGCACATAAGATAACTGTCAACTGAATTCCAATGACAGCAAATTAATATTAACATAATGCACTTACAACCACATTTGACAATTGTGTACACATATACAGTTATACAGTACAACAGAAACGCTCATAAGCGGCTGTGTATTTGTTGTTGTTTTTCCCATACAGGCATTTCGTATGAGAGGAAACCATTACTCACATAAAATGTCATAACTCAGGAACGGCTGCACCGATTCCAAACAAACTTCACACCAACCACCTCCTCATAGATGGGAACGAACTCTAACGAACTCTATTTTTGTGTCAATCGGTTCGGCGGTTCTTGAGTTATAAGATTGCCAAGGAAATGTAACTTCTTTTTATATATATATAAGATTATATATATATATATTTATCTGAAATAGGAGTATTTAAAAACAAAAGAAAAAAAAAAAAACAAACTTCAACTGGGTACTAATATGGCAAAGTCTTGCTGATTTGGGACTTGGATGTTGCTAAGCCCTATCTAAACCCGCCCTACCATAGTAAAAATAGAAATATACAAGTATCTGATTTCACCATTCAAAGGTACACTTCTATATAAGTACATATGGGCATTTCCCAGGTTGCGTACGTTACATTCGTACGCATATTTTTTAATACCATCGGCGCTTTGAATGAGATATATCCATACAACTTTCAGCAAAAACAGGTCTTTGAGAGTTTTTTCAAATGATGTTTGAACCTTTACTTAAGTATTTTTAGAAAAAAAGTTCTTCGTGTCTAAAGTGCCGTTGCGTACGTTACGAAAAACGGAAGTAGTTTTGGAGGTTAACGTACATTTGTGCCATTTTCAGCAAATTTTGCGTAATAACCAAAAAAATTCAAATTGCAAAAATGAAAGAAGAATAATTGAGAATTTTAAATTGGGTCAGTTGAAGACTATGTGTTTAGGTTCTTGCAAAATTGAAAAAAAAATTGTATTACACTGTTTCCTGCTATAACAAAAAAATGGAGTACGTTTAAGTCGGGCGGAGACGGCTTTAAGATAGCGTTCACAATTACATTGCAATCAAATCCGGTTCATTGCTTAAGTACTCAACAAAAATTTTGATTGCAAACTTTTGTTTGGAGCACTCTATCGTAAAGGCGTTATAAAATCGATCTAGCTGTCTTGGACCTACTAATTTTTTTTCAGCTATGGTATGGTGGTAAAACTAAAGTTTTGTACGGATTTTTCGTTTGTTTATTAAGATATCGTATCCAAATTTGGCATTCGCAAGTTTTTTTTAGTTCCCAAGCACTGTACCAAATTTGATCAAAATTGGTTGAGTATATCATATAGCCCCCATAGGAATGATCGGTCAAAAAAACATTTTTGGCGCAAAATTCGTCTTTTTTGTGTTTGTTTATGAATATATCGCAACCAAATTTGGCAATCAAAACTTTTTTTTAGTAGTATTTAAGCAATAAACCGAATTTGATTGGAATATGATGGTAAATGTTATCTCAAATTCTTCTGTACTCAAATTTAACGTAGGCCTTTTTTTTTGAGGAATTTCATGCCGTTGCGTACGTTACATACTTTATGATACATATTCTTTTTAAACTGCTATACAAACAATACTTTTTTTTTTTTATTTTCTTTAAGTGCACGACAAAATTGCTTTACAAAGCTAGTTCGATTACAAAAAAAATTAAAAACCAAGCATCTAAATTTAAAAAACCTTGTTTTCCGTTGCGTACGATACATGACGTATGCCTAACTTTACTTTTACTTTTTGAATATTCATTTAAAGCTTTTTTTACATTTATTAATAAAAAATTAGATTGATTTTATGTTCCAATCAAAATTGATCCCATTTTTTGATTTTTTTTGCCGTTTTATGATTATCTAAAAAAGGTATTTTTTTTTAATACAAAAAATACATCCCCGAAAATTTTAACTCTTTATAAATTTTGAAGGTTGAATATATAGCCTATTATTCCATTAACAAATATATGTATGTAGTTTTTACAACTTTAAAGTTGTGCCCCTTGGTAACGATTTTCTGGGAAATGCCCATATGTATTAGGAAATTTACAAATTTGGCTGTGGCTGAATTTAAGAATATTGCCGACAGCCAACAACGAAGTTTAGAGCCGAGTTCAATTGCAAGAACTCGAGAAATGCATGGGCTATTTTTAGATCAAAAAGGAAGCGCTAAGCGGTAGAGTTTAATGCGTGAGCATTATTTTGCACGCCAACACAATCCAAACGTTGCCAAATCCTCGTAAATTTCCAAACACTGACGTTGTCAACTACGGCTGTAAGAAAGAATTGTACTTGAAGGCATCTGCTTGCATGGCCTAAGCATTTGCTTATGGTAAAAAAAACATTGTAGGATGAGGATAATGAGGATATTGCAGAGAAGTAATTGAAGGCGGCTCTAAAGCTGCTGCTCAAAATAGTTTGTTGAATAAAATAAAATAAACAACTTATAAAGTTTGAAAATTTGTGTGCTATACTTATAAAATTAAAATGCGAACTACAACCAGCTAAGAGAAATTACAAATAAATCAACATATCGCTCACCTTTGCCATACTACGACTCTCGAATGGTTCTTTGGTGATTGCAGAGACCACAAAAATAAAATAGAATTCTTAATTAATAAGCACTGTAAATGGACGGTAGAAAAGGGCAATGTAAAAAATGTAAAACCGATCAAAAAATATTAAAAATAAAAAAAAAAATTTGTTAAAACTCGTAAGTTTAACTCAAAATAATTTCACGCCATTCAGGCACGCATACCACTGACCCATCAACACTACCTCGCAATCCGTGTTAAAATTAGTCTCTTGTACATTTGGGAAGGACAACAACTTTGCAAATTAACGGAGTCTGCATGTTCTAAAAATAGAAGCAACATTTCGCTTCGTTTGGTGCAGCCCACCCGTTTCGACAAACGGAGCCGTCGTGTTCTAAAAATAGAACCAACATTTCGCTTCGTTTTCGTATATTAATTCGGGCCAATGCGCAACAGCTGTTGTTAGTGTTACCACACCTAGTAAAGTAGTGGCGCCATCTAACGTGAGAAATTTTTAACATTAAAATACAACACTGTTTTGTTTTGTTGTCTGCGACCCATCGTCAAACATTTTTAATCGGAATTTTTCGCCACCAATTTTTTATATGAAGTTTTTCTTTTTCGTGCATTGTAGGCCTTAATAAATAAAATACTCGGTTAATTTGGTTTAAAATTTTTTTTATTATTATTAATATAATTCTACAACAAAATTTTAAAATATTCATTATCGACGATTAATCTTTGTTTATTGTTTTAATTCGTTAAACCTTATTAAGTAATTTAATGCGTTCAAATACCCGCATTTTAAAAAAGAAATATTTAACTTTTTCTTCTATATCAAACAACCACCTTCATTAGAACTTGAACAAAAACGGGGGAGGACAAATACGATCATTTGCCGACTGCACTTGCACAACCTCCTACTTTGAACTCTAGTTCGCACTGCTTAAAATAAACATCCATTTGTACGAGTGCGAGCAACAGCTACGATTTTGGTTTGTTTCACTCATGGTGTAATAATACAAGGTGAAGACAAAAGCGACCATAGATAACCTTTCGAACCTCAACTTGAAATCTGGGATGTTTTGCCGCGTACAAATAGCGATTCACGCAGGCGGCGGTCTGGCAAAAGAGCGCAGGAACCATAGAGTCCCACGGTGTTATATGCTGTTCCAGGCCAAAGACGCCCATCATGGCTACAACGTCATAGGGCGTCCATGCAATAAACCACACCACTATGATGGCAGCTATTACAAACGTTAGTTTTTGCTCTGTTTTTGCTTTATCCTTGTTGGATTGTATGCGATTTGCCTTGAAAACCTCCTTGAGTATGTTGAAATATGAAAAGACAATGGCAGAGGTATGCAATAGGCTGCCACAAAAAACAGCGCCATGAATATGCGTGCCGGCACCTCCTTATTCAGATAATCAAAACTGCAGGTTGTAAGAAAACCCTCGGGAACATAGACCGACAGTCCAATATCCAAAGCTGGCATTACCGCAAAAAGAAAACTGTAACACCAAATCAAAAAGATGATGAAATAGGAACGCAACCGTGAGTTGCGTCGCAGCTTCTGAAGTGGATGCACCACCCCGTTATAGCGATCCAAAGCAATGGCGGTGAGGGTGCCAATGGCACAGGTGCCGCTAAGTCCGCCCACAAATCCGTAGATGCGGCACGCTGCAAATGTTCAATATCTTAAGTTATCATAAAGCTGTTGGCAACATCTTACGTTGCTGCTTACCTACATCACCCAATGCTGGACCCTCTTTGATGTTATTATAAATGGCTATGGGAGCGTTAATGAGCATTAGAAAATCACATACGGCCAGATTCATGACCAAAATATTTGCGGGTGTACGTAAGGACTTGCGGCTGCTAAACATGAAAATAACAAAAGCATTACCAATGCACCCCACCACGGATATGAGGCAGTACACTATCCGTTTCACTTATTTTCACCGATATACATATAAATAATAAGCACACTTGACTTTACACTTTAACACCAAAAGGTATAGGGTTGTCGACAACCCTTAATATTCAAAAAAAAAATTAAAAAAAATTCGACACTATCCGGGATGCCACAGAAATCTTTAACGCTTTTGGCAACGGTTTGAAACCAATTCGTTAAAAGGTGCCACAGAAATCTCAAAGAGTTCATTTTTCGAACAATTAATTTCGAATGTTTACGCTTTTGCAAGAATGGCAGCAAAGGGTTGCTACTTTGCAAAAATTATTTTAGAACATTAAGACTCTCGTTTAAATAAATGTTTATTAACAGTGATCCAATAAAGTTTATTCTTTATTACATTAAGCGATAATTGTCAGCATATTTTGCATCATTTTAATTTCCATTTGTACAAAATAAATTTAAATAAAGTTTGAATATTTGTACCGCCCAATACAAGAGTTTGTATGGCAACCCTACGGGTCAACAGCTGTCCTTAGCGTAGTGTATGGCAAATTTCGTTTGTTTACATTTGCAAATTTGCACGAAAATAGAAAATAATTTTTAAAATGCCACTTGCGGAATTGCTAGCCATTGATGCCTTAAAAAAACACACGCACACATATGGACGAAGAAAAGGTGGAGCGAAGGTGTCGAAGAACCTCTAGATCGCTTCAAGGCTGTCATACAGTCCAGCAAAGGTTGCAACAATTATGTATGCTGTGCACTGCGTTTAACAAATGAAGTGAAATTTGAATACAAAACACACACACGCAAATGCTAGTGAAAATTGTAATGCTAATTGTGCCCTTGTAGTAGATGGATTTAGTATTTTCGGTGCACTCGCCAATTATTTAAAACGACGCTTTTATTTATTAAATATATTACTTCATTTATTAAAATCATATGCTGTTGTGACTTTTTTCTCCTTAGGTTGCGCTACTGATATTTTAATTTTAAAGGCCCCTACGCAGACACGAAAACAGCCACCTAGCAAAAAGACAGACTTATTTTGGTCACGAAAGGAACAGTGTGTCTCTAGTAACAAAATGTGCAATTTATCGCAGTTATTATCGATAACCAGCTGCTTTTTGTTTACAAATAGCAAATTTTTAAAGGGCGCGAAGTTAAACATAAAAACATGAATTATCGTCAACGCTTATTACTTATGCTATTTTGTGTAAACAATGCTATAATAATGACATGCATTGCCATTGAAATGTTGGATGAGGAAAAAAAGCGACGAGAGGAGGCAAAACCCAGGAAAAGGCAGAGTGTTTGGGTGACCCCATATTTAATGCATAGAGCTGAGTGTGGACGAATTGAATAGACGTATTTCAACGCACATTAATGTTACAAATGAATTATTTTATTATTATAGCTATTTTTTCATCCTTTCCCAACGATCCGCAACGATTTTGTCGACCAACCATAAATTTCGCGTCCAAAATAAATAGCTGCACATAAGTTTTGTTTATGGCGCCAAAACCGAACAGCTGTTTATGCTGAGTGCGCCATCTATGGTTTACTACTGGCACCAAAAAACCAAAAAACAAGCGACACTGGTCGACATACCACCAGCAAGAACAGTTTGTGACCACACGTTTGTGAGCGTTTTTTTTATATGAAGTTTTGTTTATTTTTCGTGCCTGCGTAGGGGCCTTAAACCTAAACTGCTAAACTATTGACATTCACAACCTTGCCTAACAGCCGTACATTGCCACCTTAGGAGAAAAAGGTGCACAGCAATTATTTATTTAATTATGCATTAAATTCGGCGCACTTCATAACTACAAATTAGTTAAAATAAAAAAAGCGATTTTGTAACTTTCATTTAACATCAAAAACATCTATTAATATGCTAAAATAATCACTTCGAATTATTATTATTTAGTGCAGCAACTAGGTGGCAAGGAGTTGCTGTTTATCTATATCAGCGGTGGGCACTTAGACGGCACGCGTGCCAAAGAGCTTTCACACGTACGAGAAAAGAGCTTTTTACCGTAAAAGCTCGTCTAGTACGTGTGAGCTAGTTTTACAATGGAACGCCAAGCAGAGCCGCATGGCAAGACACGAAAGAATAAAACTCGATGATATTGTCGAATTTAATGACAACTATGCCAAAAAAAATAAAAATTTGTCCATTTTACCTCGGTTTTTGCGAAAGCTCTTTTTTGTTTACGCACACAGGCACAAAAATTGCATTAGTAGTTTTGCCCACCGCTGATCTATATGCTAAAATAATCACTTCGAATTATTATTATTTAGTGCAGCAACTAGGTGGCAACTCCTTGCCACGAAAAGATTTTGCACGTTGACACAGAATGGCAAATGTACCAAAGATTTTAATAAAGATTTCGAAAAAATGAAAATCATGAATTAAAACATTAAATTTGTCAAAACATAAAGGTACAGAAAACTCAGAAATTAAACACACTTTCCAAATAAGTAAATTAGTTTTTATTGGTGAATTTAATCAAATCTCAAGCAATTTTGTCGAAGATTTTGAAACCGTGGCGAATCATGTCTGTGGCACCAAGAATCGGAATGGCAACGAAATTGCAACGAAATGGTTTTCTGTGGCACCCCAGTATAATAGGCTTTTTACACTGAACACATCTGAGCGGATCGCATCGGATTTTTTAAAGATGTGAAAAAGGTGTTCGCACTGACAACATCTAACATCTACCATCTTGCTGTGAATTGTGAAGAAAATTAAAAAATATGGATTTAAAACAAAAGTTAGATGTTATTTTATGTGTCGCTCAACAACAGCAACAGTTAATAACAAATGTTTTTACGACGAGCTGTTGGACAATGCATCGAATATGGACATTTCCACAGAAATGTCAACCAGGACCGAAAAATTAAATTTGAAAAAACTATTGATTTTTTTTCAAATGTTATTTTAAATATGTCCAATATTTAATAAAATAATGCCATTACGGCTTTTCTGTCTTATTGTTTTATAAAAATTGGCCTCAAAGGTGAAGATACTGTTTTCTCGCTTTTATTTACTTTTAGAGAGGCTTGCTCTTAAAGATGGTAAGGCTACTTAACAACTGTTTTCGTTTCTCTCATCACTTGAATATTTTTAACAACATCAAATAGGCTTAAAAAAAAACAATTGAGCTTAAGCAAAGCCCGATTAGCGGTTAATTTTTTATTCTAAACTCCTCGATTTTTGAATGTCGCGTACTTGTCCAAAAACTATCATTTGTTATCCGAGCTTGGCGGTCGGTGTAAGCAGGTGAACGCAAATTTAAATTTAAATCTAGTTTAGTGACTTAAACTCAAAAAAAAATATAGTGTGTAAAAAGGACACCAAAATTTGTTTATTAATTTTCAAAGTTTGTCGCGTACGCAATCGTAGACCAAAAATCGTTGCACTAAACACTATTGATCGCTCGGTCCTATGGAGACTATATGATACAGCCAACCGATTTCGATCAAATTTGGAACACTTATTGGGAGGCCCAAAAAACTTCCGAATGACGAATTTCGTTTCGATATCTTTATAAACAAACGAATTATGCCCTGAAAAAGCTTTTCTGACAGATCAATCCTATGGAGGCTTTATGATATAATCAACCGAATTTGATTAAATTTGGCAAATTGCTTCGGAACTTTAAAAAACTTCCGAATGTCTAATTTTGTTACGATATCTTCAGAAACAAACGAAGCACAACCTATTTTTTACAAAAAAACGTTTGTTTGACCGATCGGTCCTATGGGAGCTATATAGTATAGTCAACTGATTTTGATCAATTTCGGTACAGTGCTTGGGAGTTTCGGAACGCTTAATTTGGCGTATATTACATAATTTTTCGGCTTGCAAAAACTTACCATACCCTTTGTACCAAATGAACAGGGTATAAATTTGTCGCGTACTGAATGTCACGTACTAAATCAGACTTAGGATTATAAATAGCTTGTGTATATATTTTAACGTAATAAATTTTAATAGGAAGCTTCAATATTCCACTTTGGTTATAAATTAAACGCTTTTAAATATTCTTTTATATTTCGCAGATCTTTTCATTTTTATAGATGCAGTTGAAACCGACTTCTATTTTTGTCACGTACTAAATCGTAGGTTTATTGCCGATATATTGAAAACGGTAAATTAACAACCCCCAACTTTTACACTATATACACTGCTACAAAAACAGTGTCCAAAAATAAAAACAAGGAACAAATAATTTCACTTTTTCTTTACTTTTTTGCACTTTAAATTGGTACGAATGTCGAGTACTGCAATCCTGGAAATGCCCATATGCAAGTGCCGCGCCCGCAAACGCTTTGGATGGTTGTAAGTTCTGTGGTTAAATTTTTAACTTTAATTTACAAATGTATAATTTAGAAGCGTTATGGCATGTTTTGGGAAAAGGACGTATCTGAAAGTACACACGATTTTTTTAGGGAGATCTTCCGGATGGAGCGAAATGTATTTTCAATACTGGTGGATAGGTTTAAACTGTTGAACAAAAAGAATACAAATTGGCGGAGTGCAATTCTCAATGAATAATAAAATATTTGTAATTTATTTTTCCAGTCTATATTACATTACAGCCTTTTTTTAGCTTTGAGTTACGCACAGGATAGAAGAATTATTTTTTTTTCTAAAATTGCCAGCACTTTTGACTAAAAAGCTTCTTGGCTGTCGGCCATCTGCTGCAGTAGGTCCAACTGCTTCCGCTGCATATCAGCGCAGTCACGTGTCACTTGGACACGCTCGGCTGGGTTTTCACGTTATTGCCGTTTCGGAGTGGTTTCTGCGACCACCTCCACGCAATCGTCAGCTGCAATTTTTAACGCACCTACGATAAATTTGATTCCATTTAATTAAAAATAAAATTGGGTTTCTGTTCCATTTTGTTCACATTGTTGTTCACATTGTTTTCGCAGTGAATGCCTAATTTTAGAGTTGCACAGAAAAATTATCGAATATATTTTCGTCGGGACACAATAGGATAGAAACATTTCCACAAGATGTTGGAATGATGTAGACTTTTTCTGAAAGGCAGATTCATACGTAACATCTTCGAAATAAGATGCTAGATGTCATATGTGTCCTAGTCTAAAAAGCCTATAATAACACTAGTTTACAAATTTAAAAAAAAATGTTGGTATCCTCACCATGTTTTAGTCATTTCCGTAGTAAAATGGCTTGCTTAAACCGAAAATGCTGTCAAAAAATTTTTTCATTGAAAAAAAGTGTTTACTTAAAAGCAAATACCTCTGGTTGTATTAAACTGATTTTGATCATTTTTATACCCTTACAAAGGGTATACTAGATTTGTGCAATGTATGTAACGGGCAGAAGGAGGCGTGGCAGACCCCAAGTCCTTTATACCAAAATGCTTATCGTAGCCTCAGGTAGCGATTGAGCCATGTCCGTCTGTCCGTCAGTCCGTATGAACGTCTCGATCTCGGAGACTATAAGAGCTAGAGACACGAAATTATATCAGCTGGTGCGCATATTTCCTCAGAAGATGAAGTTTGTTAAATCATGTCAATATCTTCCCCCGTTCTCCCGCAGTAGAGTTTCGCGGATTTTAGTCACACTGTTTAATATTTTCAAATTTAACAGAGCGATGCGTTGTGGTTACTTTCATCTGTGTGTAAAAAATGAACAAAATCGGACAAATACAGCAAAAGTTATAGTCAAAAATGTACTAATTCACCACCTTTTGCCTATAAAGTGCGTCAATCTTTGACTATACGTAATTGTGATAACAAGTGACCTAGAACCACAGTTTTTGGTAAGCTGATTCATGTGGCTCTAATGAACAAATCCACATCCAAATTTTATCGATGCGGTCCCCCCACCCCACGCAATCGATTTACCTTGTTCACACCCCTCAACATACCAACTTAAAACTTACCCCAAATACTTTAAATAACTTCTTTGACGTAACATTCATCAAAATCGGTAAAAATTTAGGGTATTTATAGGTATAAATATCGAATTTCACAAAAAAAAAAATATGAAATAAAAATTCCAATCGGAAAGTTCATACATATATTGTCAAATTTACGGCTTGGACGCATTTATGTATTCATATGAAACTTTTCGTAATTTTTAGCAAGTTTTGAAAAAAATGTTCATACATTTTTTTTCATGGCGCGATTGTTTACGAAAAAAATTAGTGGTTGATTATCAAAATGGAAGAAAAAATGTGTAAATTCCAGATTTTTTGGTAAAAGTGAAAAATGTCAATTTGTTTAAAACAAAAACAAAAAGTATTGGATTATAGCCTTAGTATTAAGTAGGCTGATTGCCAAAAACTAAAAAAAAAAAAAAAAAAGAGATCTCAAGCTCTGTATGGCTCAAAAAAATTTTTCATTATCTGAGGTTATCAACCCCTAAGTCCCCGCAAAAATTGTTCACTATGTACCTTTTCCTGTAGAAACTTTAAACTCGATGAAAAACATTTTGCAATACCTACCCGTCGGTGGCATAATTATTTAAATAGGTTAGGCACTTGAAGAGCTATAGCCAAAAATGACCAAAGTTCAAATCAAAATAAGTTTATAAATTGTGGAAATGTGTGCTTCACAACGCCGCAAAATCGTATGAGCACTGTAAAAATAAATGAAACTGCAGGGTATATGATAGTCAGGATAAACAGACTGTAGCTGGCCCCCTTGATTAAGTACAAATTTGTATACACAACACAGACCAACATTTTCATATACGATTCCATAAGCTTTGGCGCTCTGAAGTAAAAGTGTATACTATGCACATTAAAGTAAGGGTACATTAAGTTTGTGCAAACGTATGCAATATAGAGAAAGAAGCGCCGGAGACCCTTTAAAGTCAACTCAAATATGGTCGGAAGGACAAAACAAAATGATGTAGACATGCCTATCCGTCTTTGTGTCTGTCCATCTAAATATTGTAGCATGAGTCTACCTTGATGAGCGGATGGGTTTGTAGCTACAAAGCAAAGCACGCGCTGGAGCACCGGCTATGGGCGGCAGCATTTGGGTTGGGTTAAATGAATAGAAAATTTTGCCGTGCTACTTGCTCATGGGACATAATAATAAATAATTTACAATCGCGTGCGGACAGAGAATCAGAGAGAAAATATGGACTGAAAAGGAAAAAAAGCATCTTGCAGCGTTCAGATTAAAAGTGTAAGGATGCCCACCCTGCCTTGATCATCTTTATCCAAATAAATTATAAGTGATCCCTAAAACAAAACACCTAGGACTCTACCTCTTAATGCTGGTCTCGGAAACCAAAAAAAAAATTATTTAAGCGGACATTATAAATTGTTTATTAACATTAAAGATTTATAGCACTAATAAAATAAACAGACATTATAGAGAAAAAAAAAAAGATGGTTTCAAAAAAAAACTTAATTAGAAAAAAAAGGGAATTAAATGGCCAACAACAATTAAACCTATGTGCCATGCATATAGGCAAACGACAAAAAAACGGAAAGAAATTATATGTATGTATATTTTTTTTTTTTTTTTTTTTTGATCCCACGTCGAAAGATCTTTCGCGCTAGACCTGCAAAAAAAAAAATTTTACCGCGTCTCTTAGTGAGTTAACGGATTTTTTTTTTTTTTTTTTTTTTTTTTTTTTTGTTTTTTTACTGTTGAAGGTTAATTGTTGTTGCACTGACTCAAAAAAATTGAACTTAGGTATAAGCAAAAAAAATACAATTTAGCAAATAAGCAATTAAGTTAAGCAAGTTAATTAAATCATTTTTGCACTAATATAGATTTTAAGATAATTTAAGTATAATTTTTAGATATTTTATAAGACTTCACTGTGTTTGTTTTTTCATTTTTGGTTATTAAATCAACTAATTAAATCAAAAATTACATTATTTAAAATTTCAGTTTTGGTAGGGGCTTGTGTAAAAAAAATTGTTTCTTTTTTTTTCGTTTAAATATGTTTTTGGAGAGAAAATTCTCAACACCAAAAAAAATGGGCGCGCCTTTTTGTCGACTCGCAACAACAATTCAAAGACACCAACGCCGCACAGCGCGCCAAATTACTTCCCGACGCCAGGCCAGTAACTCCTTAGTAGCACTCACTGTGGCCTCAATATCAATAATATTATGCCTTCCTCCCGATTGAGCAGCTATTCTTATTTTGATGAAAAACGGTGCCAAATCTAGCAACAAAGTAGCTTGTGCAAAATAAAATAACACTTTATCATATTAAGAATAATTACCCTTTTGGATGTGGCACCCTTCTCTTTCGCTTTTAGTATAACACACTTAGGGAAAGTGAAATAATTATAACACAAAATGATTTTTCACTACTAAGTAACAAAAAATTTTTCTCAAATGAAAAACAATTAGCGACTTTATATTTTTTCGTTTTTCTTTCCTTTTGGAGCTAACAGGCGACTTAACTTGATCGCACGAAAAAAATTTATGACGGGGCCTCTTAAGTCCAAAACCCAGAACTACCAATGGCTGATTCATTTGAAAAAGGTTAGCAGGGAAAAAAAAACGAAAATCGACGGTAGTGTGCGCTTTTAGTTTGTACTTATTCTTATTATATTCTTTTTTTTTCCTTATTTGATTTAATTTTTTTTTTATTTAAAGGGCCAAATGGGATTTTTATACCCTGTACCGTATGGTACAAAGGGTATATTAA
The DNA here is from genome assembly GCA_949987675.1 of Chymomyza fuscimana. Classification (NCBI taxonomy): domain Eukaryota; kingdom Metazoa; phylum Arthropoda; class Insecta; order Diptera; family Drosophilidae; genus Chymomyza; species Chymomyza fuscimana. The sequence goes on from OX465089.1 coordinate 33,877,244, forward strand.
GTTTGTGCAAGCCGAAAATGTATGTAACATACAGAAGGAGACGTCGGAGACCCCCCAAAGTTACTTAAAGTATGATCAGGGTGACTAGAGAAGTCGATATACCCATGTCCGTCTGTCTGTATGAACGCCTAGATCTCAGAGATGGTAAGAGCTAGAGCAACCAAATATTCAGATTAAATGCGCTATTATGTCAGGGGAGACAAGTTTATTTTATTTTTTTGATATCGGGGTTATATTATATAGTTCCCATAGGGGTGTTTCAGAGGACCTCGAAAAAAACAAAAAGTTTTAGATGGAAAATTCGGTTGTTTATGAAAATATCGTAACCAAATTTGGCAATCAAAAGTTTTTTAGAGTTCCCAAGCACTGTACCAAATTTGACCATCAGTTGACTATATCATATAGCTCCCATAGGACCAATCGGTCAAAAAAACGTTTTTTGCTCAAAATTCGTTGTGTTTCGTTTGTTTGTGGAGATATTGTAACCAAATTTGGAATTCCGAAGTTTTTTATAGATATTCATCACTGTACCAAATTTGATCAAAATCGGTTGACTATATCATATAGCTCCCATAGGACAAATCGGTCAAAAAACGCTTTTTGTACAAAATTCGTTGTGTTTCGTTTGTTTATGAAGATATTGTAACCAAATTTGGTATTCATACGTTTTTTATACATCTTCAACACTGTACCAAATTTTATCAAAATCGGTTGACTATATCATATAGCTCCCATAGGACCAATCGGTCAAAAAAACGCTTTTTGTACAAAATTTGTTGTGTTTCGTTTGTTTATGAAGATATTGTAACCAAATTTGGCATTCAGACGTTTTTTAGACATCTTCAACACTGTACCAAATTTTATCAAAATCGGTTGACTATATCATATAGCTCCCATAGGACCAATCGGTCAAAAAAACGCTTTTTGTACAAAATTTGTTGTGTTTCGTTTGTTTGTGAAGATATTGTATATATATATTGTAGATATTCAGAAGTTTTTCAGACATCTTCAACACTGTACCAAATTTTATCAAAATCGGTTGACTTTATCATATAGCTCCCATAGGACCAATCGGTCGAAAAAACGCTTTTTGTACAAAATTTGTTGTGTTTCGTTTTTTATGAAGATATTGTAACCAAATTTGGCATTCGGAAGTTTTTTCGAGATCTTCAACACTGTACCAAATTTTATCAAAATTGGTTGACTATATCATATAGATCCCATAGGTCCAATCGGTCAAAAAAACGTATTTTGAACAAAAATCGTTGTGTTTCGTTTATTTGGCAAAGAAATATCTTTTGGAGTTTGTAAGCAATATATCGGACTTGATTGCAATGTGGTGGTACAGGGTATCCCAAAGTCGTCCGCGCCCGACTTTACCGTACGCCATCTTTTTTATAGGAAGTTTTGCGATTCCACGCGAAATATTTCGTGCTGCGTATAGGCCTTGAAGGCGCAAAACTTCATAAAAAAAAAGAAATCCCACTTGGGATATTTTTTTTATATGTAGTTTTGTCATTCCGTGCGAAATGTTTCGAACTGCGTACAGGCCTTAAAACAAAAACCAATTGAGTCTTTTTGCATTTAAGATTTGTGACGAATCGTTCGTGATTTCTCAATCTTTATTTGCTTTTAAGCTGCTGACTCTCACCTTAAAGCTATGCTGTCATTCACAGAATGCTTCTCATGGTCTTTGGTCTCATTTTCCGCTCCCACTACAATCGACGTTGTTGTTGCAACAGATGTTGTAGTGGTTGCCTCAATAATTTCCGCACTGGGCACACTACTGTTGGCCAGCACCTCGGAGATAGCGTTGGTTATCCAAAGGCTACCCTCGTCTGTCGACAATGTTGGCAGCGCGAACATGATGTATTTTGGCTCTTATTGCAGCTAGTCGTCAGATTATATTACTGCTGCTGACATGTGACACGCTGCGTATACGTAATGAGTGTCTGGTACCGACTGTTAATCTGAGGCTTTCTAGAGGCAGTCGGATCTATTCCTTTGACTCCCCTTTGACGCGCCTTGTAATTGCTGCCGCACAACGGAAATGGAGCATTTTGCTTGTGGGTTCCTGGTTAGGTGCTACCACAGCGCGATTTAGTTAGTTTCGATTAGTGCTGGCATCTGTCCGATCTTAATGCAACTAAAAGTAGACAGATAAAAATGCAGTTACGGTTAATCAAAGCTTGCTTGTTTTCATTGCAATCAACCCTGTCCCCACTTTTATTTCGATATACATTAGCAGCGGTGGGCACGAAAAATAACGGAAAGAGCCCTACAACAACATCAAGAAAAAAAATTCTGTTACAATCCCACAACATCAAGAAAAAAAAAAGAAGAAAAAGTCCTGTTACGATCCCACAAGCGGTTGGCAAAAATCCTATAGCTGAACCCTCCACGAGGGTGCCGACTGGTAATGGTACTACAGTGTCCTTTATGGACGGTACCAGCTAAGATTTGGAGCTAGCTGCTTGCAACCTAGCTCCTCTATAGCTTGGTGGCTTGTTTGTCACTCCTTTATCATGGCTATGAGGTAAAAAGGGCTGGATCAAGGTGTCAGGCGACCCGTGCCGATAATCAACCTGGCTGGGGGCCCTTTCAAAAAAAAATTAGCCCAGTCGCAAACGGAGCATCCGGATACCTGGCGCCCTCCGGATTAAATAGCCTTACCTGCGTATTGCGGATCTCTGCGCAGGTGGACCACCGCCACTCGCGGGACTAATTATGTCAGCAAAAAATAATAAAAAGCAAAAACAAAAAGAGACCGGAACTCTCAAAAAACCGGTAGGGACCGAAGGTCCTACTTTAGGGGCTAACGAAGTGGTCACTGGACCTACCGTCACCCCTACACACAATACTCCAACGATGGGCTTGAAGACAGAGGTCACTGGACCTGTAGTCAGCTCTACACCGGCGAAGAAGCAGGCAACTGTGCCCGATCGCCCCTTGGCCAAGAGCAAAGTGGAGGGCACTTCGAAGGCCCCTGTCACCTGTAGTCAGCAGGGTGCTGCCACAAGCACAGCTGGCTCTCAGTCGGGTGCGGGGGAGCTAGAGAAGCCCTCTATGAGCAAGGCCAAAATGGACAGGTATGCGGACCGAAAGAATGCTGCCCAGATCCTGAGACGACAAGCAACAACAAATGTCACGACCCCATCGGGCGATTGGCTGCGAAAGGTAAAGTGGGCAAAATCTGTGTTGCCAAATTTTGTTCTCGAACGACTCGAAACATTTACAGCCAAAACGCCAACGCTCCCAGGATGCCTTGGTTCCCAATGCTCCCAAGAGGGCAAAGGCGAATGCACAAGTGGTGGCAAATAGGAGCTTTGCGGAAATGGCCAAAGATAAAATTCTTCTGGGGGTCTTGGACCAGGGTAATCCAGACGGCAGGATCCCCAGAAACCAATGGAAGTGGATAGAGGCAGCACTGGCTGTTCACTGCTTTGAGGCTCTGGAGGTAGATCCAGGCCCACCACCAGTCTGCAAAGACGCTGGGTGGTATCAGGGCATTGTAAAGATGATTGCCTGTGAATGAGGAGAAGCACGGAGAGCTAAACTTCGGTTTTAGCTCTGTGCAGATCCGAATCTACAAATCGGACGCCAGGCAGACTGAATGCCACCAGGAAATAGAGGTAGCTCTGGCCTCTGAGATAGAGGAACCAGAAAAGGACCCCGAGGTCGACGACTGTGAGTCGGTGATGTCCGACGGGTCCTTATTACGGGGGCTTAGCGAGCTATGTCGGTAGAGTGCTGACTCCGCTGATGACAACGACGACATGGACGCTAACCAAACGGTGATGGAGGTCAAACCGCAAGATGTCTCTGAGAATCTTGCACATAAACCTCCATCACTGTAAAGCAGCAACCGCTGCCCTAATGCTTCGCCTGTCTGGGGGCGAAGTCGACCTTGTGCTGATCCAGGAACCTTGGATTGTATCCAACAAGGTGTCCGGGCTCAGCACACCGAAATATAGGCTGTTTGCAGCCCAAGAAGAAGCACCCTAGCGTATTTTTGCTCTATAATTATAGCGATGGCGATACAACATCGGTTACTCTGGAGCTCCAGAGCAAACCGGTGCGGATAGCGTCCGCCTATATGGCTTATGTCGTCATGGACTCACTTCCGGGTCACAAGCTCCAAAATCTGGTCAAGGATAGCGACGATCTGGGCACTGGCCTACTGATCGGCTGCAATGCAAATGGTGAGCACCATGGAAAGGGGTGAGTTACTCTTTGAATATCTTCTCACCACTAATTTAGCAATTTGTAACCGGGGAAATGACCCCACGTTTATAATCAGAGATAGAGAAAAGGTCATCGACCTAATCCTAGTCTCACATTTTCTATTTGACCAAGTCATTAATTGGGAAGTCTCGAGAGAGCACTCCTTCTCTGACCATAGATACATTGGAACACAACTATCTGTCTCTACTCCAGCCCCAGTAAAGTTCAAAAACCCGCGTAGAACAAACTGGAAATCTTTTAAAACAAAACTGTCGAAAGCCCTTTTATTTATTTATTTATTTATTTATTTGAGGGGTACAACTACGTACAGTTGACATTATATTATAAAAAAGTACATATAAATTATTTAGAAAAGAAAATAGAGCGAGGGAATTGATATGAACTAATCCGCGTCTCTAGCCCGATGGGTGAACTTTTTAATGATATGCACCAACTCACATCAAGAACTGGCCAGAAACTTGGATTTACAATATTAAAATTGAAAAAAGGAAGCAAGATAAAAATTAAACATTATATCGCAAAAAAAGCCAATGGATCACCATTGACCAAGTGGGTGACTCATAATATAGGATTGGTCAAGGATGCTCGAAGTGGCAAGTCAAGGTGACTTAAGATAGAAGAAGTGATAGATTGAATAGACCGTTCGAAAGAGAGGAAATTGTAAAAGTTATTATAGTTACAGCATAAGACACGGAAAGGATCGTGCAAAGCATAATTAGATCTACAAAATTGTAAGGCTAAGGGTCGAAAATTACGAGTTACTCTGGATGGTATGACCAAAGTAACTTTGCTAAGGAGTACATTGGAATCGATAAGACCGAGTAACAGTTTATGCAAGAATAACACGCCGTGGCATGTTCTGCGGTGATTTAAGGAAGGCAATTTTATAAGGCGAAGTCTATCAGAATATGGCGGCAGTCGGATATTTGGGTCCCAGTTTAAGCCACGAAGTGCAAAAAGGAGAAATAGCTTTTGTACGGACTCAATCATGTCCTGATAAAGGTGGTATTGAGGGCTCCAAACGCAGGAACAATATTCCAAAATTGGACGGACAAGAGAAATATAAAGAAGTTTGGTTGTGTAAGGGTCGTTAAACTCTTTAGACCAACGCTTAATAAAAGCAAGAACACCTCTAGCCTTATTCACGATGTTGCAAATATGGTTATTAAATTTAAGGTTATGATCAAACAAAACACCAAGGTCAGACACACTCTTGATGCGTTCTAAGGTAGAAGATTCTAAAGAGTAAGTAGCCAAATAAGGAGCAGAACGATAAAATGTCATAACGTTACATTTTGTCTTGTTGAGAAAGAGTTGGTTGATATTGCACCAAGATTGCATGTTATCAAAATCATGCTGAAGAAGTAAGTACTTATTATTATCGGAGTAGGACATACAGAGTTTAACATCATCCGCATACATAAGAATGTGAGAAGATGAGATTACCTGAGGGAGATCATTTAAAAATAAGTTAAAAAGAAGAGGGCCTAGATGGCTACCTTGAGGTACCCCTGACGTGACCATAATTTCTGTAGATTCGCAGCCTTTAAAAACTACCTTCTGGACTCGGTTGGATAAATATCACGATATCCAATTTAAAAGACAAGACGGAAACCCCAGACGAGACAGTTTAACAAGTAGAAGACTATGGTTTACCGAGTCAAATGCTTTACTAAAGTCAGTATAAATGACATCAGTTTGTTTTTTTTCCGTAAAACCAAGATTAATAAGAGACGAATGTTCTAAAAGGTTAGTAGAAGTGGACCGACGTTTTACAAACCCATGTTGGGAATCCGACATTAAAGAACGACAGTAGTGTTGCAATTGTGAAGTTACAATCCTTTCAAAAACTTTTGGAATTGATGAAAGCTTGGCAATACCGCGGTAGTTCTCAATGTTGGACTTGGAAACTTTTTTGTGAATAGGGATAATAAAGGATTCATTCCAGATGGCCGGAAGATAAGAATATTTTAATGAAGTGCGGAAAAGAACAGATAAAGGTGTAGAAAGAGAGTGAGCACAATGCTTTAAGACGCAACTAGGAATGGCATCGGGGCCAGGGGAGAAGGATGATTTAATGGACAGTAGGGATTGTAAAACGTCGGTTTCAAAGATTTCTGGATAAGCAATAAGATTTGAATGTGGTAGGTTATAGGGATAGTTAAGGTCTATGCAATTAGGGTTGACAGAATAGGTAGTTTGAAAAAATTTCGCAAACAGGTCGGCGATTTCAGAATTGTTAGTAGAGCTTTCATTTTTGAAATATAGCGATGAAGGAAATAAGGAAGATTTACGTTTAGAATTAACAAAAGAAAAAAATTTTTTAGGATCACTACAGAAGTTAAGCCGACAGCGGGAAAGATAATTATTGTAGCAAATTCTGTTAAGAAGGACGAACTTGCTGCGTAAAATAGAAAACTTATAAAAGCCGACAGGAGATCCAGATTTCTTAAATTTTTTGTAAGAAGAAGACTTGCGATTTTTTAAAGAGGACAGACTAGTAGTAAACCAAGGCGGCTTTAAAGAAGGAGCCGGGACAGAATAAGGGACAAAGAGATCAAAAGCAGCGTATAAAACCCGATAGAAATTGGAAATGGATAAGTCAAGGTCATTAGTAGTCAACAAAGGCAACCAGTTAACTTCAGACAAAAATTTATTAAGACCGACAAAATTAGACTTGCGAAAGCAGCGATACCGAAGAGCGTGAGCATGTGGCTGATTTCGGTAGAGACCATTAAATTTTAAAGAGATTTGTAATGTCGGATGGTACGGATCCTCGGGTACGGAGAGCGGACAGACCCTAGAAACTTCAAAATCAGAATTATCATTGACAAAAACGAGGTCAAGCATTCTATTTGAGCAATTATGTATAAAATTTATTTGGCTGAGAGAGATATCAATCAGTCCGGTAACAAACTCATGATTACCAGATGGAAAAAGAAAACTAGAATTGACTGAACTAAGCCAATATAATGTAGGCAGATTAAAGTCGCCTAAGACAACAATTTGATCCAGAGTACCAACAGAATCAGCCACCATACGAATGGCAGTGAGATGATTCTGATATACACTCAAGTCGGAGCAAGGAGGTATATAGGAACAAGTAAAATAGATTAAAAAACACTTTTACCGCAATGAACTCAATGCCTATTGGAAAATTTAGAGATAGTAAATGAGATTCTAAGGCTACATTTACAGCAATGAGTACACCACCACCACGACCGGGAGACCGGTCAAGCCTGTAGGTTACATAGGAGCTAACAAAAATCTCAAAATCATAGACAGACGCATTAAGCCAGGTTTCAGAGAAAGCAATAATATCAGAATCGAAATTTACGCTATTGGTGAAAAGTCTACTAAGTTTAGAGAGGAGACCACGAACATTCTGATATTGAATGGTAAGAACAGAATTTAGTTTTTTGAAGCTGTGTTAACTACACTTATAGAGGAAGCTACATTAGATGCTAAAGTCTTTTTAGGTTTTCTAATAAACTCATGCACTAAAGTATGAGTAGGCCAGAATGAAGGATTAAGTATAGCAGAAAAGAGAGAATCAGGGACACTAATCTTAAACGAAGAGATATCGCGCTTATACTTAAAATTGAACTTAAATACTTCAATTTCATTTGGAGAAATATTAAGCTTCTCGCAAACGAATTGATTAATGCAATTTTCAGTTGCCGATGGCATTAGCCTGGAGACCAAGATTGTCTTTTTAGGAGCCACTCCTACCAATGAGTCCGAGGGGTCAGCAGTTGGCGGGGCGGCAGGTATAGGGACTCCACTCAAAATGATGACAGAGGACGGCGCATCAGTCACGCTGTTAGTGGCGCAGTTCATAGTGGCAGACTCGACAGAAACGGTAGGAGCTGTAGAAGCTACAGTCAAACTAGCGCCAGTGTCAACAGCAACAGCACTAGCCGTGTCACTAGCAGCGGCTGAAGGAACTAGTATAGGTCCTTCCAACCCTCCCTGAGATGACTACTCCTGCAAAGGACGAACTTGAGTATCTCATTAAAACTTTCACTGAAGTGTGTAACAAGTCCTTTAAATCATCTTGTCCAACAAGCAAGCCGAGAGGCAACAGGAGACCACCTTGGTGGAAACCTGAGATGGATGCTCTTAGGTCGTGCTGTCGGACACTTTTCAACAAAGCAAAAAGACTAAACTGTGACCAAAGTTGGTCAGACTACAAACAAAGTTTAGCTCGATACAAAGATTAATCAGGAGAGCAAAGCGAGATGAGTGGAGGAGATTCTGCTCAGAAATCGAATCCTCATCAGAAGCTGCAAGACTCCTTAAAATACTCTCAAAATCGCCCACAAATCTAGGCTACCTCAAGAAACCAGATAGCTCCTGGATAATTTCTAGCGAGGAGTCTTTAAAGTTACTCCTGGATACGCACTTTCCAGGCAATACTACAGTTGCTCCTCAGAGTAATTCTTGTTACCTTCCGGTAAAAGTATTGGAGGATGTAATAACAGAGTACAACATAAAATGGGCTATAAACAGCTTTGACCCTTACAAATCTCCAGGTCCCGACGGGCTTATACCAGCCCAGTTGCAGTACGGGGGGGACCTGGCAGTCTCGTAGATAAAAGTCATTTTCACTAATATCATTGCGTTAGGCCAAATTCCAACTTCTTGGCTAACGCCTAAAGTGGTCTTTATATCCAAGGCGGGTAAAGCATCACACACAGTCCCAAAAGACCTCAGATCCATAAGCTTGTCTTCGTTCCTGTTAAAGACTTTGGAAAGGTTGATTGGTCTATATAGAGCCACTATAGAGGCTTTCGCCTCTTCTATGGAACGTCGCTGTCAACATGCTGCTACGTCGCGAAGTGGCACGGCAGCCGCAAAAGCGTTGCAAAAATCGATTTTGCGATGTAACCATTTTTTAAATGTAATACATGCATCTGATTTAGAATTTCCCAGGGATGAAGAAAATACAAATTTTATTCAATTCGGATGAATAGTTTAGTTGCTACAAAGTGGAGTATATTTTCAACTTAAAAAAAATTGAAATTTTTTGAATAAAACTTCATGTTTAAGATTGTTGTTGAATCATTTTATGTATATATATCTTAATATCATTATAATGTATCTTATCAGAGAGTACCAAATAGACAGAGGCGAAAATTCTCTCCGAGTTCGAAAGTGCCGTTGAAACTTTATCCAACGACTTGGGCTCGTCTGGTGTAAAAGCAAAATCAAACACAAAATAAAGTCACGCACCAACAACAAGCAACAGCAATGGTAGACGAATGAATGGCAAAAGCAAAAGGCAGCATTGGCTCTTGGCTCGGTCTGTGTTGTGTTGTGATGTTTGTCCGGTGACTTGGGCTCGGCCAAAGCAAAGCGATATGAAGCATTGGTTGTCGCTGCTTTTGTGTTGATGTTTATGCACTGACGTAGGAGCATTTTAGTTTTTATAAGAATTTTATATAAATGTAGAATGGAGAATAAAAAGGAGCCTTAAATTATTTTCTTTATAATTTTTAATTAAATCAACTAAATTTTTTCCTTAATGCTAAGTTATTTATAACATTAGTTTTCGTTTAGTCGGTGTTAAAAGTATCAAAAAAATACAAATTACATTTTTTGTTTGCATTCTTCATTGAAAATAGTATGTGTCTAAACTGTAATGTGTTTCCATAACTAAAAGTATTGTTACTTCATATACATACATTACTTGTTTTAGTTTAGATTTTTGGGAAGGCAAATTCAATTTTGACAAAGCAAAGGAAAGGATATTTTACCGGCGGCTATCGCTTTGCCATGCAAGTAGGCGGCGATGAACAAAAGTGGCGTTTGCAAGCGGCTTATTCGTTTCGATTGCTAGAAAACTATTAATCCTAGGGAAGTGATAGTGGACTCATTTTGTAGATCATTTCATATACTTCCATAGAGTACTTGGATATTCTTGCGAAAGTCCCACCAATTTTGCGGTAGGAGCACATTTTTTGAAAAACACCAAAAACTATTTCCACTTTTTTAACTTTGAATAGTCATTGTGCCTGAACCAATTAATCAATCACTTTGATTTGAGTTTTATTTGAAAAATTAATATATTTTACTGATAATAATTTTTATTAAAAAAACATAAATAAATCTAACTGTAATAGCAAAACAATATTATGTAATAATCACACTAACCATGCATTTGAAGTTGTGAATATGCATAACGCAATTAAATATTTTAAAACTTCATTACAATTTTTGGGCTCATTGAGAAAAAAAGCAAACAATTATTTTATTTTTTTTTGCATTGTTGCACCAAATCAGTTTCTAAGCAAATGCAACTTGCAATTAAAAAAATGCATTTCCCTAAAATTGTCATATAAAATGATTAAAAGTTGATTTTGTAAAATGGCCAAAAATAAATTGCAAACTAATTAAATAGCGAAGAAGAAAGAAGTCAAAAATTATGATTAGCCAAGGCCGGCAGCCCAAAGATATTATAAACTCTAGGAAGTGTGGTTGGCAGGCAGAGTTAAAAAGGAAAATCTAAAAATAGCCCATACAATTCTCGTGTTCTTGCATTTGAACTCGGCTCTAAACTTCGTTGTTGGCTGTCGGCAATGTTCATAAATTCAGCCGCAACCAAATTTGTAAATTTTAAGTTTCTGAGCATTCATACCCTTTCTCAATATGTGGCTGCTATGACACTTTGCAATCGCGTTTGCTTTACACTAACAAATGCATGCATAAATGGCGAAAAATACGAAGAGTATTTTGCTATCGCCTTCCATTCTGCTGAACGGTTTTGCATTGCGGCGCACAGAAACACAAGTAATTTTTAGCCGAAACAAAACAGACTTTTGGTCAGAGCGTTGTCATTAATAGCTGCAGTTATTAGGCCACTGTCGCTAGAACTGTTTTTTTTACCAATTATTTTTTAATAAAGTTTAAAACAGTAATGACAATAACTTGTCGTGAGTTGTAGAAATATGAATGATGATTTATATAAAAAATGTTAAATGATGATGATAAAAAATTAATAAAAGAAAGAATTGATCATTGTTCCATTGGTTTAAAATATTAATATTTTTAATAATAATATTATATTAATATTTTTTAAAGTAAATGCTTAAAATAAGCGATGTCTTAATACTTTGTATGCCTCACTGAAAAAAAAAAATTAATAAATGTACAAAAGAAACAATATTTACAATATTACAAACTTTGCACAAGGAAATTTCCTTATATTAATAAAACTATTTTGAAAGAAATATAAAATCAAATAAAATGTCAAAATTAAAATTGAAAACTAAATAGTTAATATATAATAGCAAAGAATATACATACATATGTAGAACTACACAAAAAAGTTTACTTTGCTTGAATTTATACATTTGCTTGGACATGAAACTTAGCAAATGGAATTCGCGCAGTGGCAATGGCCTAGTGGAATGAGTGTTCGACTCAGACTCTAATGTGTCGAGGTTCGGTTCTTAGAGATGGATGTTAGATTCTATATGATTTTTTTTTTTAATTTTCCATAATTTCTGTTCTTTTTCTATTAAATATATATTTTTTTATTGTCATAAGAAAATTAATGTTTCATTTTCGACAAATGTTTTCCCAATGACAATATACATACTAAGATGTGTATGCAAAATTTGTTCAGCTCTATGGCGCGGGCAGTGAGAGCACAAACAGCCAAATTCTTAAATTTTTACTTTTTGAGCTTTCATACCCATTCGAAGCCCACCCGTACCAACAAGCGCTAAAATGAATTTGTATTCTATGTAGTTCTTTCTACATTCTTTGATAATATTTAAATAATATTTATTATATTTATATTTAAATAAAAAAAAAAATTGTTTCGTTGCGTTATTATTAACATATTAATGAAATAAAATTAAAATATTTTGCCAAATATCATCTATAAACCAGCATGCATACAGACAAATTTCCCATAAACTGTCTGAAATGGACATACTCCAGGAAAAAGCATGTACCAATGCTGCCTTGCAATTCAAAATGAACCGATATACGCTGCGGCGCTGCAAATAATGTAAAAGCAGAAACGAAAAATAATAGCAAAAGGGTAAATAAACAAAACGCAAATCCACTTCGAATTTGGTTTCGTTTGCTTTGCATTGTGTTTGCGAGCCCTCGTCAGTGATAAACTTTTAAAATTTTCGAACTCGGAGAGAATTTTCGCCTCTGTCTATTTGGAACTCTCTGCCATGGTATAATAAGTAAGGTAGAGTAAGTTTGCCGAACTCGGGGCCATAAATTTTGTGAGAGCAAAAAAATGCGAGAGAGAGAGAAGCAACGTACAAGCTGACGCATACACACTGACACTCGTTTATATATCTATGCATGCTTCAATTTGAACAAACCAAGTGCATAAGCTGAAACTAAATGAAAAACAGTGAATTTGTGAAAACAAATTTTATTTTTTCAATGAAAATATAATTACACCTAGCCCTCGCTTAACACGAACTCATTTAACACGAACTCGGTCTTACACGATTATAAATTTGTTCCCTTTCCTCTTTTATCACGCTGAAAACCTCGATCTAGCACGATTGAAAAATATCAATTTTTTTTTTTCGATTGATGCGTGAGAATTTTTTGTGTACGCATGAAATGCTTGCAGAAAAAGGGCAATCCCATTTTAACACTGCCAGTCCCTTTAAGCCAGCGAATCATTCAGGAAAAGGCGCTCAGAATTTATGAACTGATCAAGCAAAATGGAGAACCCTCTTCCAGCACAGATTTTGTTGCTAGTAATGGGTGGCTTGATAAATTTGGCCACATATCCACGAGAAATTCAAGGATTCATTGATGAAGAGGAATTCTTGCCTGACCAACTTTTCAATGCTGACGAAACTGGGCTTTGGTGGAAAAAAATGCCAAGTTGAACTTTTTTATCAAAGAAAGAAAAAGTGGCACCCGGATTGAAGGCACAAAAAGATCGTTTTACACTTCTCCTGTGTAGTAATGCATCAGGCGACTTTCAAGTAAAGCCAATGCTTGTTTATAAGTCCATGAATCCTCGTGCATTTAAAGGCGTAGAGAAGAGTACATTACCCGTTTACTGGAAAGCAAATTCCAAAGCTTGGGTTACTGCAGAATTATTTAAAAACTGGTTTTTTAATTGCTTTGCACCTGAAGTAGAAAAATATTTGAAAAAGAAAAATTTACACTTTAAAGCTCTCTTGTTATTGGACAATGCCCCAGGTCATCCAAAAAATTTAATCCATCCGAATATCAAAATAAAATTTCTTCCACCTAATACATTAAATTTAATTAATTATTAAAGATTGCCTTGAATTGGTTATTTTATCATTAAAAGAGCTTAAGCAGTCGACATTGAACGGATGTTGGAAAAAATTATGGCCAGCGGTTGTTAAAAACGACAAACTTCAATTGCCACAAAGTGAACTCCGTGAAATATTAGAATTTGCTCATTTAATTGAAGGTGAAGGATTCGAAGACATGACTACTAATGATGTGCAAGAGTTGTTTGAAGATAACGGCATGGATGACGAACTATTACTTGAAATTGCTGTGAATGAAGCAAACAATTCAATTTCAGAAGACACCAGCTCTGAAGAAACCGAACCAATAAATGGTTTAACAATAGAAAAACTTCAAGAAGGATTCGCATATGCTAGCAGCTTGGAATCGTGCTTTGTAAATTCTGATCCCCTCATTGAAAGACGTTTAAAGTTTAAAAGAGAGTTGGAAAAAATTCTTTTACCTTATAGGGAGTGTTACAAGGAAGCTTTAAAAGCTACTAAACAAAGCAAAATGACTGATTTTTTATCATCCAAGAGGAGCCACCACAAAAAAAACATGTTTAGATTTTAATGCCGTCGAATGGATCTCAACTTTTATGTTTACTTGAAATGAAAATTTTTGTTTTTTTAATAAGCTTTATCTGTTATTTTTTTAGTTAATTTTAAGAAGGTTTCGAAACTTTAATAAAAACAACGCATACTTGAACTAAAACAATTTTTTTTTTTGAGTTTGTGTAAATTTGAGAACGTAACCCCTTATTTTGTACTGATTCCATGTCTCGTTTAACACGATTTCGCTTAACACGAGGTTTTCTAGGAACGCAACCCTCGTGTTAAGCGAGGGCTAGGTGTATTATTAATTATTTGAACTGAAATACTATGACCCACAATACATACAACAACAGCTCTTGCGTTTATATACATACATACAAACATACAATAAAAAAATGGCGTACGTTAAAGTCGGGCGCGGACGACTTTGGGATACCCTGTACCACTACATTGTAATCAAGTCCGATATATTACTTACGAACACTAAAAAAAATTCTTTGCCAAATTCAGTTACAATATTTTTATAAACAAACGAAACACAACTAATTTTGTTCAAAAAACGATTTTTTGACCGATTGGTCCTATGGGAGCTATATGATATAGTCAACCGATTTTGATCAAATTTGGTATAGTGCTTGGAAACTCTAAAAAACTTCTTAATGCCAAATTTGGTTACAATATTTGCACAAACAAACGAAACACAACGAATTTTGTACAAAAAACAAATTTTCGACCGATCGATCCTATGGGACCTATATGATATAGTCAACCGATTTTGATAAAATTTGGTACAGTGCTGGGGGTTTCTAAAAAACTTCCGATTGCCAAATTTGGTTATGATATCTTCATAAGCAAACGAATTATCCATCTAAAACTTTTGCTTTTTTTCGAGGTCCTCTGAAACACCCCTATGGGAGCTATATAATGTAGTCCCGATATCAAAAAAATAAAATAAACTTGTCTCCTATGGATTAATAAGGGATCTTATCTGAAAGTTTGGTTGCTCTAGCTCTTACCATCTCTGAGATCTAGGCGTTCATACGGACAGACGGTCAGACGGACAGACGGACATGGGTATATCGACTTCTCTAGTCACCCTGATCATACTTTAGGTAACTTTGGGGGGTCTCTGTACGTTACATACATTTTCGGCTTGCACAAACACAATCGGGGGTGCCACAGAAATCGTTAACGCTTTTGGCAACGTTTTGAAACCAAATCGTTAAAAGGTGCCACACAAATCTTAAAGATTTCATTTTTCGAACAATTAATTTCGAATGTTTACGCTTTTGCAAGAATGGCAGCAAAGGGTTGCTACTTTGCAAAAATTATTTTAGAACATTAAGACTCTCGTTTAAATAAATGTTTATTAACAGTGATCCAATAAAGTTTATTCTTTATTACATTAAGCGATAATTTTCAGCATGTTTTGCATCATTTTAATTTCCATTTGTACAAAATAAATTTAAATAAAGTTTGAATATTTGTACCGCCCAATACAAGAGTTTGTATGGCAACCCTACGGGTCAACAGCTGTCCTCAGCGTAGTGAATGGCAAATTTCGTTTGTTTACATTTGCAAATTTGCACGAAAATAGTAAATAATTTTTAAAATGCCACTTGCGGGATTTCTAGCCATTGATGCCTTAAAAAAAACACATATGGACGAAGAAAAGGTGGAGCGAAGGTGTCGAAGAACCTCTAGATAGCTTCAAGGCTGTCATACAGTCCAGCAAAGAAACACACACACGCAAATGCTAGTGAAAATTGTAATGCTAATTGTGTCCTTGCAGTAGATGGATTTAGTATTTTCGATGCACTCGCCAATTATTTAAAACGACTCTTTTATTTATTGAATATATTACTTCATTTATTAAAATCATTTGCTGTTGTGGCTTTTTTCTCCTTAGGTTGCGCTACTGATATTTTAATTTTAAACCTAAACTGCTAAATTATTGACTTCACAACCTTGCCTAGCAAGCCGTACATTGCCACCTTAGGAGAAAAAGGTGCACAGCAATTATTTATTTAATTTTGCATTAAATTCGGCGCACTTCATAACGACAAATTAGTTAAAATAAAAAAAGCAATTTTTTAACTTTCATTTAACATCAAAAACATCTATTAATATGCTAAAATAATCACTTCGAATTATTATTATTTAGAACAGCAACGAGGTGGCAACTCCTTGCCACGAAAAGATTTTGCACGTTGACACAGAATGGCAAATGTACCAAGGATTTTAATAAAGATTTCGCAAAAATGAAAATCATGAATTAAAACATTAAATTTGTCAAAACACAAAGATACAGAAAACACAGAAATTAAATACACTTTCCAAATAAGTAATACTTTCATTGAATAAATTAGTTTTTATTGGTGAATTTAATCAAATCTCAAGCAATTTTGTCGAAGATTTTGAAACCGTTGCGAATCATGTCTGTGGCACCAAGAATCGGAATGTCAACGAAATTGCAACGAAATGGTTTTCTGTGGCACCCCCGAATATACCCTTTGTACCATACGGTACAGGGTATAAAAACACGCGCAGCGACAGCCGATACAACCTACCTCATAGACATTCGCAACGAGAATGAAAAATATGGCCCCAGCAAAGAGAACGACGCGGCAATCTTACTCTACCTTACTTATTATACCATGATCACTGACGAGGGCTCGCAATCACAATGCAAAGCAAACGAAACCAAATTCGAAGTGGATTTGCGTTTTGTTTATTTACCCTTTTGCTATAGGTTTTTCACTTCAAATTAAAGTTTTTTCATTTCAAATTAAATTTTTTTCATTTCAAATTCAAGTTTTTTCATTTCAAATTCAAGTTTTTTTTATTTCAAATTAAAGTTTTTTCATTTCAAATTCATATATTTTCATTTCAAATTCAATTTTTTTCATTTCAAATTCAATTCGAATATTTAAAACTGAAGAAACTACACAAGTATTTTTATATAAACAAAACAAAAGAAAAAAATTACAAAAATTGAAATTCATAACTATATAGGTTTTTCACTATATATAAGAAATATATATAAAATATATAATATTTAATGTAGTGGTTGTCCAACTGCTGCCAAAGGCAATTTCATTGACATATGCAGATAATAATTGTTGCGATCGTTCGGGGTAACTGTTGCCACTGATGTTTGGATTACAGTTTCTAAATTGATATTATTTTGTGGATCTGCCAACAAACTTCTCGCTGAAAATTTGACCTTTGAGAAAACCTTTTCAATTGGATTTAACATCGGCGAGTATGGAGAAAGAAAAACGATAGTGTGAGTTGTTTCACTAATTTTTTCATGTACTTCACGGGTTTTGTGGATGGTACAATTATCTAAAACTAGCCATGCCCCTGTGATGTTCTCAGCAGCCAGTTTGTCAAGTAATTCATCAAGAAATGTTATGAAAATATTTGAATTCACGGATGTGTTTGCTATTATTTTGCTATGTATAATACCATTTAAGTTCATAGCCGCTATGAGGGAAACATTTCGTCCTCTGACAGTTGGTACCATTACATGAGCATCAGTATTTATTTTTGATCTTGCCTTGGTTCTGCGAAGATGGCAGTTGAAACCGGATTCATCTATAAAAACTATTTTATCCCGTGTCTGTGGTGCATTCTGCGAAAAATTAACGGCATATGCTTTACGTAGTTCAATCGTGTTTATACTATTCATGCGGTCCAAATTGATTGTAGCCGTTTTTAATGTTATTCTTAAGGTTTTCAATGCCTTAAAAATAGTCGTTGAGCACAGACTGACGTTTTTGGTTTCAAATATCTTCGTTTTTATTTGTTTTAATGTAAAACATGGATTTTCTTCTATTAATTTTTCAATTTCATTTAATATTGCATCAGTCAATTTAATGCTTCTTGTACCACCACGACATCTTTCAACAATTTTCATGCCATCTTTTTTGTACCTATTTATTATCGACATGGCGGTATTTTTCTTAATTCCAGCTATTTCACTTGCCTCGATGATGGTTTTTCCTTCTTCATAGCATTTTATCAATATCTGCTTTTTGTCTATGCTAGTTTTACAGTATGGTTGTCTATGATATCCGCTAGTACGAACAACCAAGTTAGATGAAGATCCAGCGTTGCTATCATCAGATGATTCTACTGGTGGGTGAATGCGCTGATAATTACGTCTATTGGGACGAATGACAGGACTTGAATCTCTGGATGAAGTGCTTTCAATTTCGTTGTTTAATTCCGTATTCATATATTACGGTTGTTTATGAATCGAATAATATTAAATACTGACAAAATCAGAGCTCGTAAAATATGCTCAACCAATTTTTTCTATGCTGTCTGCTCACCAAAAAGACATAAAAAATGAAACAGACTCGCTCACGCTCTCAACAGAACACGTATTACTGTTATTCTCGTGTTTTCTGTTCATGCTGAACACTTTCACTTTCAGTAAATTTTGCTGATCGAAGTGTCTCAAGTGAACGAATGCATAAAGTGAGCGACAAAATACTCTCGTTGGTTGAGCAATGAGCGCGTTGAAAACAAACGAAATTGAAGTGTTTTTTCGATTCCGTTTTCCGCAAGCAACATGCGAGAAATTTAAGCCTATCATTTTTCTTAAAAATACTTAGTTTTTTCACTTTATATAAAATGAAAATTGAATTTGAAATGAAAAAACTTGAATTTGAAATGAAAAAAATTTAATTTGAAATGAAAAAACTTTAATTTGAAGTGAAAAACCTATATTATTTTTCGTTTCTGCTTTTACATTATTTGCAGCGCCGCAGCGTATATCGGTTCATTTTGAATTGCAAGGCAGCATTGGTACATGCTTTTTCCTGGAGTATGTCCATTTCAGACAGTTTATGGGAAATTTGTCTGTATGCATGCTGGTTTATAGATGATATTTGGCAAAATAATTTTATTTCATTAATATGTTAATAATAACGCAACGAAACAATTTTTTTTTTTATTTAAATATAAATATAATAAATATTATTTAAATATTATCAAAGAATGTAGAAAGAACTACATAGAATACAAATTCATTTTAGCGCTTGTTGGTACGGGTGGGCTTCGAATGGGTATGAAAGCTCAAAAAGTAAAAATTTAAGAATTTGGCTGTTTGTGCTCTCACTGCCCGCGCCATAGAGCTGAACAAATTTTGCATACACATCTTAGTATGTATATTGTCATTGGGAAAACATTTGTCGAAAATGAAACATTAATTTTCTTATGACAATAAAAAAATATATATTTAATAGAAAAAGAACAGAAATTATGGAAAATTAAAAAAAAAAATCATATAGAATCTAACATCCATCTCTAAGAACCGAACCTCGACACATTAGAGTCTGAGTCGAACACTCATTCCACTAGGCCATTGCCACTGCGCGAATTCCATTTGCTAAGTTTCATGTCCAAGCAAATGTATAAATTCAAGCAAAGTAAACTTTTTTGTGTAGTTCTACATATGTATGTATATTCTTTGCTATTATATATTAACTATTTAGTTTTCAATTTTAATTTTGACATTTTATTTGATTTTATATTTCTTTCAAAATAGTTTTATTAATATACGGAAATTTCGTTGTGCAAAGTTTGTAATATTGTAAATATTGTTTCTTTTGTACATTTTTTTTTTTTTTGTTTTTTTTTTCAGTGAGACATACAAAGTATTAAGAAATCGCTTATTTTAAGCATTTACTTTAAAAAATATTAATATAATATTATTATTAAAAATATTAATATTTTAAACCAATGGAACAATGATCAATTCTCCCACTCCTCTTTGAACATTTTTCCCTAGTTAAATTCAATACTTTGCGCAGCGACCTACTCATGCAGACAACTAAACATCAAGTGATTTTGTGTTTTTTGCCACACAGCACAAAAGCGACGGCAAACTAATGCTAGAGCGCTTTAGCGTTGACAGAGCAAGCACGCTCTCTAAGCAAGAGCCGAAGTCATGAACAAGCAACTTCGTGTCTGTTGCTTTGCGACGTCAGCGTCGAAATACGTCACAGCGGCAGAAAATGTTCAATACAAGCGCAAAAAAAAAAATGCATATGTCTATTTTGCCGACCACTGCACATTGGGCCAGAAAGCCGATTTTTTGGCATAAATTCAAAAAATTCATAGAAACAAAATCGTTTTTTAACATTGCCATTTTGTAGTGCATACCCTAGTTATAAAAAATTCACAAATATTATTGATTTTATTGCAACCCTGAAGTTTTGGCAGCCCTTCAAAGTTACATGTTCGATCAGCTGCGCGTTGCAGTAAAAACGGCTGGAAAATTTTTGTCAACTTTACGAGCTTGTAAATTTAACAATTTTAAATAATAAGTTAATATTAATAATGGAAAATAAAGGTACGGGTATGTAGAATGTTTAGTTAAAAAGGTGTTTCATCATATTTGCTAATCTGTTATATATGTGTATTGTTTTGTGTTGTTCAAATTAGAGAAAAATTAACCAACTTGCCCGTCTATTATGGAACAAAAACTAAATTTCTGCAAGCTTGTGCAAAAAAGTATTAATGTAACATTAAAGTACAAAATATATACTAATTTACCCTTTTTATGCTTTTTGCGGCTTTTTGCGGCTTTTCGGGTATTGCCATTTTGTTGCTAAGGTTGAGTTCTGCTATGCAACGCTGCTCAATATCTGGAATGACAATAGTCGAAAGGCGTCCGATGTTTCGCGCTGGATATTTGATCAACTTCAAGACTACAACTTAAGCGCAGAGAAAAAATATGAAATTAACGCAAAAATAAAATACTTTGCTACTCATATTCAAAGAAACTTGCCAAAATGCGGCAGAAATTTGAAAACTTTTAAGGAAAAACATTCCAAGTGGCTATCGTCAAAAATGATTTTTTCATTCGATAGCTTAGGTTCCACATCTTCAACCAAGCCTATAAAGTATAGGATATGGGATTACATGTAGATAAGCCAAAACAGAATGGGAGTGAAAACACGAACGACGGCAATACAGCGAGGAGAGCATTTTCAAATTTTAAACGCTTTCACAATATTTGAATTTCTATTTCATATCAACTTCCAATTAATGTGCATAAATTCAAAGAGTATTGTCAGAAAACTTTATCATTGTATATGTCCATATATCCGTGGTTTCCGATGTCGGCAACTGCACATAAAGTTTTGATACACGGTTACCAAATTATACAAACATCAGTATTGCCAATAGTTTGTCTTGGAGAAAATGCGTCAGAAGCACGCAACAAATATTACAAAAGAATAAATTGGCATAAATAAAACTAAATTATAAATATATATTTATAAATCGCGTCATTAATAGTGCATTAGTAAAAAAATCGCAACCAGCAAAAATTCACCTAATATGGGCGGTGGGAGTGGGCGTGGTCGGATCGGTCTGAAATTTATCTCAGTTCTTATATATGTCATTACAATCAACTACACCAAATTTCATGTCTGTAACTTTATTTTTCGAATTTATGCCAAAAATTTGGCTTTCTGGCCCAATGTGCACTGGTGTAAAGCAAACGCGATTGCAAAGTGTCATAGCAGCCACATATTGAGAAAGGGTATGAATCAAGGAGTATCAAACTAATAGAGACGAACACTCGCACAAAAAGTACTCGGTGGCGCAGAAAATCATGACGGTTTCAGCGTTTACATTTGAGTTGCTTTTGTGTGCGTTTGTGAAACGAATAGAATGAAAGAAAATGTAGGCAGTCAGCTGTTGGCTGCCGTTTTTGTTTTGATCTCGTCTGCTTATTCAAATTCGCAAATGTGTGCTGTTGTGAGTTTGATACTCCTTGGGTATGAATGCTCAGAAACTAAAAATTTACAATTTTGGCTGCGGCTGAATTTATGAACATTGCCGACAGCCAACAACGAAGTTTAGAGCCGAGTTCAATTGCAAGAACACGAGAATTGTATGGGCTATTTTTAGATTTTCCTTTTTAACTCTGCCCGCCAACCACACTTCATAGAGTTTATAATATCTTTGGGCTGCCGGCCTTGGCTAATCATAATTTTTGACTTCTTTCTTCTTCGCTATTTAATTAGTTTGCAATTTATTTTTTGCCATTTTTTAAATCAACTTTTATTCATTTTATATGGCAATTTTAGGGAAATGCATTTTTTTAATTGCAAGTTGCATTTGCTTAGAATCTGATTTGGTGCAACAATGCTAAAAAAATAAAATAATTGTTTGCTTTTTTTCTCAATGAGCCCAAAAATTGTAATGAAGTTTTAAAATATTTAATTGCGTTATGCATATTCACAACTACAAATGCATAAAAAGAAAAACATAGCGCAGCTGCATTGTTTGTATTCAATTTTGTTTTTGCTTTTAAGTTTAAACCAACGCATTATGTTTAGCTAATGCTTAGCTATTGCTGATGCTGATTGTTCTTTACTACAATAAACAAAGAGTTTAAGCCTGAAAAAAATACTGAGTAGAAAACATCATCAGATTGTTTGGGACCCCAATTAAGTCCTAAACCAAATTTTCCAAAGGCAGTTGTTCTTTCCCGCCAAAAAGTGGTTGGTGTGATTATTACATAATATTGTTTTGCTATTACAGTTAGATTTATTTATGTTTTTTTAATAAAAATTATTATCAGTAAAATATAGAATTTTTCAAATAAGTCTCAAATCAAAGTGATTGATTAATTGGTTCAGGCACAATGACTATTCAAAGTTAAAAAAGTGGAAATAGTTTTTGGTGTTTTTCAAAACATCTGCTCCTACCGTAAAATTGGTGGGACTTTCGCAAGAATATCCAAGTACTCTATTGAAGTATATGAAATGATCTACAAAATGAGTTCTCTATTACTATCCTAGGATTAATAGTTTTCTAGCAATCGAACGAATAAACCACTTGCAAACGCCACTTTTGTTCATCGCCGCCTACTTGCGTGGCAAAGCAAATAGCCGCCGGCAAAATATCCTTTCCTTTGCTTTGTCAAAATTGAATTTGCCTTCCCTAAAATCTAAACTAAAACAAGTATGTATGTATATGAAGTAACAATACTTTTAGTTATGGAAACACATTACAGTTTAGACACATACTATTTTCAATGAAGAATGCAAACAAAAAATGTAATTTGTATTTTTTTGATACTTTTAACACCGACTAAACGAAAACTAATGTTATAAATAACTTAGCATTAATTAAAAAATTTAGTTAATTTAATTAAAAATTATAAAGAAAATAATTTTAGGCTCCTTTTTATTTATTTTTCAGTCAGGGTCAAGGCGATACATTCTAGATTTATATAAAATTCTTATCATTGATTGAACCAAAATGCGCCTAGGTCAGTGCATAAACATCAGCACAAAAGCAGCGACAACCAATACTTCATTCATATCGCTTTGCTTTGGCCGAGCCCAAGTCACCGGACAAACATCACAACACAACACAGACCGAGCCAAGAGCCAATGCTGCCTTTTGCTTTTGCCATTCATTCGTCTACCATTGCTGTTGCTTGTTGTTGGAGCCTGACTTTATTTTGCGTTTGATTTTGCTTTTACACCAGACGAGCCCAAGTCGTTGGATAAAGTTTCAACGGCACTTTCGAACTCGGAGAGAATTTTCGCCTCTGTCTATTTGGTACTCTCTGTATTATAATAAAAAACATTGTTAAATTAAATTTATTGATTGCTGCTCTCAGATATTGTATCACCATGCATGATTACTTATTTTAACGCCTGAACATTTTTCTTTCAACTACATTTTAATTCATTAAAATATCTCAATTGGTTTAGAAAATATGATTTTTGCAACGCTTTTTCGGCTTCCGTGCCACTGTGCGTCGCATAGAAGGAGGTGGCTGTAAAGTTGTTGCCTATGCGGACGATGTTGTTATTATGCTGAATGGAAAATTCCCACAATACCTTTGCGACCACCGCATGACCGTAAAACTTAGGGAAATGTCACTCTGGGCATTTGAAAACGGTCTAAGTGTTAACCCGGAAAAAACTGAACTTATACTCTTTTCGAGAAAGTATAAGATTCCAAATCTTATCTTTTAGTAACAGTGCAAGATACTTGGGGCTTGTACTAGATAAGAAATTGAGCTGGAATCTTAATATCGCAGAGAGAGTGCAAAAAGCGAATACAGCGCTTTTTGCCTGCAAGAGGAAAATAGGACTCAAATGGGGTATGTCCCCTCAAGTAGTTAGATGGATTTACACAGCCATAGTAAGACCAATACTTTTATATGGGGTATCTACCTAGTGGCCAGCCCTAAACTTTAAATCAAAACTTCAAGTACCAAACAAAGTACAAAGAACGGCACAAATGTGCATCACAGGTGACGCTTCGACACGCTTAAGCAAAGCACAGCTCTCATTCCGCAAACTTAACAAAGTCTGGCGATCGAACACATTGTCGCTTAACACCAAATTGAGGATTTTTAGAACGAGCGTTCTACCCATCCGTCTGTATGTATCGGAAACCTGGCTGGTATCAGATCGCATTGAAGGGAGACTGCAGGTCTTCGTCAACAAATGCCTGCGGATCGTAAGTAGCATCTTTTGGCCAGCGACTGTAACCAACGCAGACCTGCTGCAGCTAACAAACTCTGAGCCCATTAAAACCACCATTAAAAGGCGCAAGTGGAATTGGATAGGGCATACCCTGCGTAAAGACGACGACTGCTTAGCGAAGATGGCAGTCCAGTGGAACCCACAGGGCAGCAGACAGAGAGGACGTCCGCGTCATACATGGATCCCCACCATTCGCTCTGAAAGTGTCAGCGCGAGCTGCAAATTAGAGCCCCAGTAATTGACAGACACCGTTGGAGGGACTTCGTTTCCGCCCTATGCTCCTCCTAGGGGCGACTACTCGTAAATGCAAAGTTAAGCTCTACAGTAGTCTAGGAATACATATATATATATAATATACATAAAAGTTAACGCCACACATTGTATTTCTAAATACAAGCCACCTACTTCACTTACCCCTCCATAGTAACCCAACACAAACAACTTGACTCGAGTCATAAGAACATTGACTTATGTCGAGTTAGTAAAATCAAAGTCAGCCGAATGTCCGGTATCAATCAGTCCATACATCTATAGGACACAGCGAGCCTATACGTGAATAGGACCCGGACGCCCATACTTCAATAGGACACCGGGCGTCGCAAACGTTTGATCTCGTCAACCTAAACCATGAGAGCGACCAGCGAAGGCAGCAGCGCAGCCAGCAATGCAGCCAACAGCGACGACAACTTCAGACAGCGGCGTCAACACACATCCTCTATAAATAACTCTGTTAGTCGATTAAGCAGGGTCAGTCTGTCCCCAGTTTTTAGTCGAGTTGTTCAATAGTTTTAAGTTAGATTTAGTGAGAAAAATTATAAACTAAAATAAAAATTAATTTTTTTTAAAAGCGCCCGAGCCAACCTAAAGTACGAACCCTACTATCTTGTCTATGCCTGAGACAAGAGAAAAAACCCGCATAAACGCGAAGTCCACTATCTTCGAACAAGATAGTCGAGAAATATTTATTTATTTATTTATTTATTTATTTACCCTAATATTATAAATGTTCATTTAATAATTAATTACAAAACATAGAGTTTAGCCTTTACAGCTTTACAACTATAATATTTACATTTTAAGCATTAAGTCAAAATATTTGTTATATAATATTAAATAAAGATGGCGTACGTTAAAGTCGGGCGCGGACGACTTTGGGATACCCTGTACCACTGCTTGCAATAAAATCCGGTAAATTGCTTACGAACACCAAAAGACATTTGATTGCCAAATTAGATTATGATACCTTCATAAACAACCAAAAACAGACGAATTTTTAATCAAAAACTTTTTTTCGACCGATCGGCCCTATGGGAGCTATATGATATAGTCAACCGATTTTGATAAAATTTGGTACAGTCTTGAAGATCTCTAAAAAACTTCTGAATGCCAAATTTGGTTACAATATCTTCACAAACAAACGAAACACAACAAATTTTGTACAAAAAGCGTTTTTTTGACCGATTGGCCCTATGGGAGCTATATAATATAGTCAACCGATTTTGATCAAATTTGGTACAGTGTTGAACATCTCCAAAAAACTTCTGAATGCCAAATTTGGTTACAATATCTTCACAAACAAACGAAACACAACGAATTTTGTGCAAAAAACGTTTTTTTGCCCGATTGGCCCTATGGGAGCTATATGATATAGTCAACCGATTTTTATAAAATTTTGTACAGTGCTGAAAATCTCTAAAAAACTTCTGAATGCCAAAATTGGTTACAATATCTTCACAAACAAACGAAACACAACAAATTTTGTACAAAAAGCGTTTTTTTGACCGATTGGCCCTATGGGAGCTATATAATATAGTCAACCGATTTTGATCAAATTTGGTACAGTGTTGAACATCTCCAAAAAACTTCTGAATGCCAAATTTGGTTACAATATCTTTATAAATAAACGAAACACAACGAATTTTGTACAAAACACGATTTTTTGACCGATTGGTCCTATGGGAGCTATATGATATAGTCAACCGATTTTGATCAAATTTGGTACAGTGCTTGGGAACTCTAAAAAACTTCTTAGTGTCTAATTTGGTTACAATATCTTCACAAACAAACGAAACACAACGAATTTTGTACAAAAATCTAATTTTCGACCGATCGATCCTATGGGACCTATATGATATAGTCAACCGATTTTGATAAAATTTGGTACAGTGCTGGGGGTTTCTAAAAAACTTCTGATTACCAAATTTGGTTATGATATCTTCATAAACAAACGAATTATCCATCTAAAACTTTTGCTTTTTTTCGAGGTCCTCTGAAACACCCCTATGGGAGCTATATAATGTAGTCCCGATATCAAAAAAATAAAATAAACTTGTCTCCTATGGATTAATAAGGGATCTTATCTGAAAGTTTGGTTGCTCTAGCTCTTACCATCTCTGAGATCTAGGCGTTCATACGGACAGACGGACAGACGGTCAGACGGACAGACGGACATGGGTATATCGACTTCTCTAGTCACTCTGATCATACTTTAGGTAACTTTGGGGGGTCTCCGACTTCTCCTTCTGTACGTTACATACATTTTCGGCTTGCACAAACACAATATACCCTTTGTACCATACGGTACAGGGTATAATAAGGAAAAAGGGGAAAAAACCTTACAATATTGTAAAAAAAAAAAAAAAAAAAAAAAAAAAAAAGGAATTAAAGACTTACAACTAAATTACATACTAAGACTAGAAAAAGGCTAAGGACCATAAAGATCTGGATCATCACTAATAGTGTGAGATGTTAATGTTTTTAAATTACTTTATTTAAAGTTTTTCCAATATGCACATTAAATTTCAATTTATTGTCGATATAAATACCAAGATATTTTATATAACTTTCCCATTGGACACATACGTTATTTATTAACAGAGTCGAGTTGGGCAAGTGACATGGTTGAAAATTGCATTTGTTTTGGTTATATTAAGTTTGATTTTCCACTTATGAAAGTATTCATCAAGGGTGTGCAGGGCTTTAGTTAGGTTTTGTTTTATGTCGCTGTAGCAGTTACCTGAGCATCGGCAAAAATTAGCGTTTTACATTGCCCATGCATTGGGATGTCGTGAGTATAAATGTCGAGAAATATAAAACAAAATAATTAAATTTTGAACTTAAATTCCAAGCAGTGCTGCCAGCCCCGTGCCCAGCCGATCCGGTTTAAAAGATACTTGACGTAGGATCCCGAGTAGGCCACACCCAGCTAAAAAGGAAGATATCCGCTCAGTCACCGGAAGATGCATCGAACAACTATTTTAATGTAAGCCATAATTTAAAAAGTCCAAATCAAAAGATGGCGTACGTTAAAGTCGGGCTCGGACGACTTTGGGATACCCTGTACCACTCTTGCAATATATAATATACCGGATAATATTGCTTAAGAACACCTAAAGGCATTTGATTGCCAAATTAGATTACGATACCTTCATAAACAACCAAAAACAGACGAATTTTTAACCAAAAGCGGTTTTTTGACCGATTGGTCGGTCCTATGGGAGCTATATGATATAGTCAACCGATTTGATAAAATTTGGTACAGTGTTGAAGATCTCTAAAAAACTTCCGAATGCCAAATTTGCTTACAATATCGTTACAAACAAACGAAACACAACGAATTTTGTACAAAAAACGTTTTTTTGACCGATTGGTGCTATGGGAGCTATATGATATAGTCAACCGATTTCGATCAAATTCAATACAGTGCTTAGGAACTATAAAAAACTCGCGAGTGCCAAATTTGGTTACGATATCTGCATAAACAAACGAATCATCCATCTAAAACTTTTGGTTTTTTCGAGGTCCTCTGAAACACCCCTATGGGAGCTATATAATGTAACCCCGATATCAAAAAAATAAAATAAACTTGTTTCCTATGGAATAATAAGGGATCTAATCTGAAAGTTTGGTTGCTCTAGCTCTTACCATCTCTGAGATCTAGGCGTTCATACGGACGGACAGACAGACAGACGGACAGACGGACATCGGTATATCGACTTCTCTAGTCACTCTGATCATACTTTAGGTAACTTTGGGGGTTCTCCGACGTTTCCTTCTCTATGTTACAAACTCAATATACCCTTTGTACCATACGGTACAGGGTATAATAAGAAAAAATGTAATACATTCGAGGCGGTGCCCGACAGTGTAATACCCTGTACCTATCTTCTCAAAAGAAAAATTTATTCCTGCATATTCCTTCTAAGGACTTTCCAATCGGAATTTTTTTTTTTTTGTTAAATTCGATATTTATACCTATAAGTTCCGTAAATTTTTACCGATTTTGATGAAACTCGAAAGTTACGTCAAAGAAGTTATTTGAAGTATATGGGGTAAGTTTCAAGTTGTTATGTTGAGGGGTGTGGGAGAAAACACGGTAAAACGATTGCGGGTGGTGGGGGGACCGCATCGATAAACGCATGGCTCTGTTAAATTTCAGATGAAAATATT
Organism: Chymomyza fuscimana; assembly: GCA_949987675.1. Lineage (NCBI taxonomy): Eukaryota > Metazoa > Arthropoda > Insecta > Diptera > Drosophilidae > Chymomyza > Chymomyza fuscimana. Next base: position 33,906,285 of record OX465089.1, read on the forward strand.
AAACGGTGTGGCTAAAAACCTCGAAACTCTACTGCGGGGGAAAGTTCCATTGCATATGTCCATACTGGCTTGAGAACTGCTTTGTAAAGCCGTATTTTATTATCCATACTAAGCTGAGATCGCGGACTAAAAAAAGTTAATATGAACACAAAAATAAATAAAGATATATTTTATAAAAAACACAAATAGTAAACTGAAAAGTTAATTTGAATATATGACTCTTCAGTCCGTCCGTCCGTCTGTAATAACACCGATTTCAGACACTAAAAGAGTTATTATTATTACAGTAAGATTACAAATAAATTTCTAACCTAGCTTAGGGATATTTATCATAAAGTAGAATAGTGTGTGCTAACAGAAAATTACATTAAGTATATTTTTATACCCTGTACCTATAGGTACAAAGGGTATACTAGATTTGTGCAATGTATGTAACGGACAGAAGGAGGCGTGGCAGACCCCAAGTCCTTTATACCAAAATGCTTATCATAACCTCGGGTAGCGATTGAGCCATGTCCGTCCGTCCGTCTGTCCGTCTGTCCGTCCATATGAACGCCTAGATCTCGGAGACTATAAGAGCTAGAGACACGGAACTTTTCCTGCTGGTGCGCATATTTCCTAAGCAGATGAAGTTTGTTGAATCATGTCAATATCTTTCCCCGTTCCCCCGCTGTAGATTTTCGCGGTTTTTAGCCACACCGTTTAATATTTTCATTTGAAATTTAACAGAGCCATGCGTTGTGGGTACATGCATCTATGTGTAAAAAATGAACAAAATCGCACAAATACAACAGAAGTTATAGTCAAAAGTGTGCAAATTTCATCTCCCCTTGCCAATAAACTGCGTCAATATTTGACTCTACGCAATTATGGCTACAAGTGACCTAGAATCACAATTTTTGGTAAGCTCATTCATGTGGCTCTAATGAACAAATCCATATCCAAATTTTATCGATGCGGTCCCCCCACCCCCCGCAATCGATTGACCGTGTTTTCTCCCACACCCCTTAACATATCAACTTGAAATTTACCCAATATAATTAAAATAGCTTCTTTGACGTAACTTTCGATTTTCATCAAAATCGGTACAAATTTACGGAACTTATAGGTATAAATATCATTTTGCACCAAAAAATAAATTCCAATTGGAAAGTTCTTAGATGGAATATGCAGGAAAAATTTTTTTGACACAAAAGGTACAGGGTATTCCACTGTCGGGCACCGCCTCGACTGTACCACATTTTTTTTGTTTATATTAGTACAACTTCTGTTGTTACTTGCGGTTCTTTTATTTTTGTTTAAGACCATATGATCGTAAACAAATTAATAAGTTGTTGTTGTTGTTTCCGGCGGGCGCGCAGCCGCTGTTAGTACTGCTGCCGATCTGCTGATGTACTAGTTGTTGTTGTCGGGGCCGCCCTCGCTGGTGCGGCTTAGGTTGTTGGTATTGCTTCGTGCCTAGTTGTCGTTGCTGCCAACGTAGCTTTCGCTGCATTTGTTGTAGCCGTTGTTTTATGCAGCCGCTGTTAGTTACAGCCGCAGATATTATTGTTGTAACTGTTGGTGCTGTAGTTGTTGGGGACACAGTAGCTACGGCCACTGCTCTCTTGGTCGTTGTCGCTCAGATGGTCGTTGTTGTTAGAGCAACGATTGTTGTTGTAAGTGCAGCTATTAGTTAAGCTGCTGTTACTTTATCTGAGGTGTTGTATTTACGCCGGCACTGCTAATGTCGTTGTTGTTGCTGGTGACGGAAGAATTGTCCGTGTTATGCGTAACTGGCCTAAAACACAGAAATTCCTTAGCGTTTCGGTAAAACATTACCGCGGCATATTACCTTTTGCTTCCGCAATTATCACCTCCACAAGAAAAATCAAACAATTTCCGTCAAAATACTCTGTGTAGGTAAAAAGCCTTAAAGACTTGCAGATATATACATATATATAAATATAGATATATTCTGCTTTACGGCAACAATAGAAATTTTTCACGCACTCAACTGCACAATTGTACTGTCAAACTTCTAGCGGGAGCGCTTAAGCTGAGTTTTGAAAAGCATTAGAAACACCCTAGGTGCATGAAGAGCGCAAGTCATATGCACTTTTCTTTTCTCGCTCTATCCCATGCTCAAACCTACTCAAAGCTCAACTTTTATGCCTATTTTAAAAATATCAGCCTGTAACGACTTTTTGGATCGTATTATTGAATGTTATTATGGCCACTACAGCACAACAGCACAGATAATGGAACGATAGTAATACTGTCGAGTCATTAACTGAAGAAAGGCCGTTCATATCTTGCTTTGAATATCTTTTAAATGAAATATCCCTAAATTCTTCACTTGGTAATTTTCCAGTTGGTAATATGCTGTACCAACTGGAGCGAATTTGGAGTTGAACTTCTTAGCTGCATCACTTTGACAAAAATTTCGGGCGAAAACTGGGTCACCAACCTTCAGCGTGATAGTCCGACTAAATAGATTGTAGGTCTTTGCATTACTTATATGAGACTCGGCAATTTTAGTTTTGGCCGCTTGTCTAATAATTTGAATAGCGTCTGGAGGCTGTATTAAGGTATCATCTGACAGCAGTTTTAAACTACGGAGCAATTCGTAATCTTTTCCGTTAAGGATCATGTTTTGGCCAAACGCTAGAAAGTAAGGAGAATATCCGGTACTATGATGAATGTTCGCTCTAAGCGCAGCACTGATTTCGGGCAGTTTTTGATTCCAACTGGTATGATCCTTTTCAATATAAGCTCTTATAGCAGCCAACACAGCCTATTCAACCGCTCACTTGCATTTGCTTGCGGCGAATATATAGCTGTGCACATATGTTTAGCTCCAAATCGTGTAAGAAAAGCTTTAAAAGTACATGAACTAAATTGGGAACCATTATCAGTTAAAATGGTCTCTGGGACCCCAAAAGTACAAAATAAGACCTGTTCCAAGTAATGACAAATCCTGTCAGAAGTAAACTTTTTCAGTGGTGATAAGTAATGGAACTTGGTGTGTTGATCCACAATAATCAACAGACCTATGTTAACACTTTTTGACCTAGGATATGGACCTAACAAATCCATATACAGTTTTTGAAATGGGCGTTCTGAGATCATTGGCTTTCCCATTGGTGGCTTTAAGACTATATTTGGGCTTTTTGTGTGACGACAAACACCACATTTTGAGACATAATTACGTATTTGGGTAACCATTTTTGGCCACAATAAATATCTTTTTAATCTTTCTGTTGTTTTACTTTTACCACAATGTGAGGCGTTAGGTGGATCATGAGCTCTAGAGATTATGTCCTGAGTAAGTCCTGCCGGAACCCATAACTTCCAATTTAGGTTATCTTGTACCACATCCCCAATTGCAAGTTCTGTCCTTTTGTATACATAGCCATTATTTATTTTCAATTCTGGTAGTTTAGCCTGATTTAATCGAATCCTATCTATTATATTCAAATATTCTGCAGACTTAAATTCTACTGATGTCAAATCTACAATGGGTCCTTGCTTTTCTTACTCCTCTATATCATTTTGGCGTGAAAGAGCATCAGCTACCACATTTTGAGACCCACTTCTGCGAATTATTTTAAAATCGAAACCCTGTAATTTTATTGCCCACCGAGCCAATCTGCCAGACAAGTCTTTTTGCCTCATGAGTCATTGCAACGATGCATGGTCGGTTACGACTTGAAAGTCTTGCCCTTCCACATAAGCTCGAAACTTCTTAATACCTTTTAAAACAGCCAAACATTCTAATTCGGTTACAGAATAATTTCTCTGTGCCTTGGACAACTTTTCCGACCTGAATGCTATGGGCAACTCTTCTCCATCTTCGTTCTGTTGGGCTAAAACACAACCCAGACCAAACGTGCTAGCGTCACATAGTAGAGTAAATGGCTTAGCAAAATCTGGTACGGATAATACTGGAGCTGAAGTAAAACGTAATTTGAGGTCGTTGAATGCTTTATCAGCAGCAGAATTCCACTTAAGGGACTTGTTTTTCTTTAACAATTCATTTACAGGAAAACTTATAGTGGCGTAATTATCAACGAATCGTCGGTACCACCCGGCCATTCCTAGGAAACGTCTGAGCTGTTTAACCGATTTGGGTATTGGAAAATCAATAATGGCTTGTATTTTTCCAGGATCTGTTTTTAATTGGCCATATCCAATTAAAAACCCTAAATACTTAATCTCCCGCATGCAAAAGTTAGATTTAGCAATATTTATCGTCAGATTTGCTTTTCGTAAATGAATTGCCACCTCCTGTAATAGAAGCAAGTGTGGTTCAAAGTCATCGGATAATATTAACAAATCGTCTAAGTATTTACGTATCTATTACGTAGATTAACTGGTATCACGTTGTCCATGAGCCTGCAAAGCGTTTGGACTGCATTAGTGAGACCGAATGGCATTTATATTGGAATAACCCACGATTTGGCACCGTTAAGGCTGTGTACGGACGAGAAGCCTCGTCTAAAGGTATTTGCCAATATGCGTGTTTCATATCAAGGCCTGTAATGAATTTTGCTGCTGGTAGCCTACTCAAAATGCCGTCTATTTGTGACAATGCGTAATGAGATGAGGCGGGCCTAAGCCTTCTTTCTCATATGAAGGAAATGTATTTATTACGGCTTGCAGTCTGAGTTTTTGCTCGGGACTAAGATGACGCATTTTTGGTGAGTTTTCATTCTCATTACCCACATCTATCTAGTTGACCACTAAGCTTTCAGTCATTAAGTCTTTTAGAAGGCCAAACTTCCTCCAAAAATCAATACCTAAATATACATCTTGTGATAATCCCGGGACTATATACAATTTCATATCAAAACTCTGATTTCTGAATTTTATTGGTACAACTAAGCAAGCCTTTACTGCGCATCGTTCATTGCTAGCTGTTTTAACACGACCTGAACACTTTCGCGTTTTTGGATGTTTTATTAAAATATTCGCAGCGGTTCCGCCTAAGCAACTAATTGTGGCGCCTGAATCTAATAAGGCTTTAAAAATATGCCCTTCATCGTCAATATCGGTATATATCCTTTCATCGGAATCCATGAAAACTGCTGAAATTAACTTTTTTCGAACTCTACGAACTTTGTTCCAAAATACTCTTAAACGTCTTGTGGAGCGCTTTTGCCGGCTCCTTAAACAGACACTTTTGAGCTCCTTCTCTATATCTGGCATAACACTTTCTAATAGCTGGGTTTGCTTTGGGGTATTACAACCCGAAATGGTTAAGTCACTTGCCTTTTCTGCCTCTTTCTCTTCTGGTAAAATCTCGGACACATTAGGCCTAATAAACTTTTGACGGGATAATATGGTGTTTGTCTTCCTACAGAAATTCTCATGTTTCCTAACTTCTTCCCTTAGCTCTCGAACACTGTTGATTTTAAGATGTGAAAGTTCGTATCTAAGCGTGGTTTTAGCGTTTCGCTTTAAAATGTCAATCAGTTTCTGTTCGCTTATTTCTTCAGGAAGCCGTGAGACTAATTCCTCAAGCGCAGATTGGAAATCGTCAAAAGACTTGTTGTCTTTTTGTTTCCGTTTTCTAATAAGCTCCCATACATCAAAGTCGTCTTTAGCATCATCAAACCTTTCCCTAAATGAGCTACAGAACGACTGCCAAGAAAATTGAAAGTTTCTCCTATGGAAATTCCAGAACCAGTCATTTGCTTTTCCCACGAATAATAAATGCAAATTATCGCATAACAGATTATAGTCGTGGTTTAAGGTTTGTGCCGTTAGAGAACGTATTCGGTAAAGAAACTCTTCTACATACATTGAGTGCTTTGAGCCATCGTACCTAAGACGCCAACTGGCTAGAATATCTGCTGCTTTTTCTGGGTGTATACTTGATGTAGAAGGCATATTTCTCTCATACTCTACTCTGTCAAATTCAAATGGCTGTGGCGCCTCTGACAAACGTGATGGTGCACGAGATCTTTCTTTAATGTTCACCTGGTTAATCCGGTCAACATTTAAGTTTCTCATCTGGGACTCCAGAGCCTGCTTTATCGAATTCTTAATAAAAGAGCCTAGTTCGTCCATCATTGTTTTCTGTTTAGCTTGAATAAGCGTCTGTATGTAAGTTGTGACATTTTCTTGGATTTCGGCCTCGCTAACCCTGTTGCCTGACTGATCCCTCATTTCCGGGCTATCTCTATTTTCGCCCTGAGACCTCGTCTGCATGCCTCTTCTCGGTGTAGCCCCACGCCCATTTCTGGTCCTATACTGTGACTTTCCTCTTAAATTAGGACCTGCTACAGTTGCGACTTAGAACACTCGGTATATTTATTGCAGTTTCGCCTGCATTAACTCGAAGTTGTTCTGGGTGACACTCAACCTTACAGATTGGGCATAGTTTAGCACTTTCAAGGGATTTTCTAATGCACTCATCGTTAAAAAGATGACTACATACAGTCGAAGCCGTCAACTGATTTCTTTTTATGTATTCGCGACAAACTCAACATGGAATACCATTGTCATTACTTCCTGCGGCTAAGTCTTCGCTACTGTGACGGACGGACATTTTCAACTCAATTTTGGTTCTAATAAATAAATAAATAATTAATTAATAATAATTATCGATTATTAATAATAATTTAATAGATATATAATTCTATCCAAAAAATTATTAACAATAACAAAGAATATAATATATGGTTAATTAATTATTATTTGAAATAATCGTAATCACGAAAATAGTTTTTACTGTCTATTTCAAAATAAATCTCTCACACAAAAAAAAAATCATGAATCTTGACAAGTTCAATAACAAGGAAAGTATTCAATTAACGCAAAAAAATGTATCAAAATTCTTTAAAAAAAAATTATTCACTCCTTTCAGACATGAATAGACAAAAAGGTACATGAAAACACAAAAGGTTGGTATGTATTACTATTATAGCAGCATACTAAATAGTGAAATTTTATATTAAATCTATTACTGTTTATGAACTGGACTAAGTCTTTAATTGGTATATCTAGCAGGTAGCAATTCCGAAAAACTGATCATAGTCATTTTTAAACATATTTTGGTCAAAAATCCATTTGACTATATTAGCTGAGTATAATTTGGTCGTCCTATCAATCTATGATCAATAGAGATCTCAAATTCCTAAATTAGCATCAACCAAATATATCAAAAGATGGTTTTTTAACTTTTGAGCCTGGATAACTTCAATATTAATCCCCTTAACATTCGCACACAAACCATCCGATTAAACTTGAGTCGACTTACTTATATGATGTTCTTAAATAAATAAAAACCATTAGTTGTCGCTTATTCTTCAGGCAGCCTCAGAATTGGTGGCGGAAAAGGAACGGATTTTTTTGTATTAAAGATATTTAAAAAAAATTCTATTGTTTTGGATGGATTCATTTTGAGCTATTGTTTTTGGAGCCTGGCAAATTTGCCTAAAAGGTGTTTTTGTTTAAAAGGCTTTAAAAAAGCCTGTCAACCCCCACACGTTGGGCGCCAATTATGTAGTGTGTACGTATCTATAACGCCGAGTCCCATCTTAACCCACCCAACCTATGTCTAATCATAAACGGCTTGGCCGTCTATTTTGACCCTAAAACAACGTATTTGGTTTTCATGTTACTACTAGTCTAATCATATCCTACTCAGAGTATAAATAAGGTTTACAATTTTTAGTGCTTCTTATTTGAGGTACACTACTGGTAGCTATACTCTCCCCGTGAAGGCGGCTGGAAGCAGGCCCATGGTAAGGTCATGTCTCTGCCATGTGGTGCTGACTAATTGTAGTCGGGCGAAGAGAAGAACACTCTTTCATACAAAATTACCCCAATCATCATACGCCGATAGATGCATGGCCGAGGGGTCGCTCGGTCGTTAGTATGCGGACTCTGGATACCTGTCAACCTCCAGTTTAAAATAGCTGACTTCCCACGGCATCTCGGACAATCCCGTGGGCGACCTCCATGACCCGTGTTTTCTCACATATCGCATGGATATAAATTTAAACAATTCTGATGAGTTTGATGTCACTCTAAAAGGAAGCCTGCACGGCGACTCCTACATGTACCGCTACAGCTGAAGTGCTGCAGGATTTAACCCCCCTAAGCGGCGCTGATGGGCACGTTTCAGGGAACCGGGTGTTGTCACCGGAACCTTTTCATTAGGGTGGAGTGAAAAATTTTTTTTTTCATATTCGTTTCGGAATACCTGTAAAAAGTTGCTGTTATTGTTCACAAATATACATACAAAATTTTATTTGGCACATGAGAAATTTAGAGGTGCCCCCAACATCATGAACTTTAGAGAAATTCGCAAAATTTTGTCAAAACCCACCAATGTCTAATATTGTCAAATTAACGCTAAATCATATTCTGTGTGTTCCGTTCCGTTGGCCACTGTGTAACCTTGAATAGTGCGTGGATAGGTGGGGGGTGAGGCGGGAGAAGTGATTTCACTGCACTTGTCAAACGTTGTTCCAACGCCATCAATTGCGCATTGATTTTAACCACTGCCGTCAAGAAAATAAGACTCATTTAAGTAATATTTTTAATTTCCTGTTCTCAGATTGTCGATGAAACACTATATTCGATATAATTTATACCTAATATTTCTCTTTATTACAGTCAAATGTCGCTAGTAAAAACACGAAAAGGGACATGTTGTCCTGTGTGTTGGTTTACCGGAGAAGTTACCAGTGTCTCAATTACCAACTTATAATGCTGTTATGAAAAATTACTTATTTATTAAATATGAATTAAAGCTTGACAAAACAACAAAAGAGCCGACAGTTTATGATATATCCCAAAGATTGGCTACGGAGATTTTTTCGATACCTGGCGAAAAGCGTCGCTTCCTACTGTCAGCTTTAAGAGAGTACTACAACTTATTCGATTTTACCATGACAAATATAAGCTTACTAAAACCTTATCAAGGCCGTCAAACGAACAAGAAATATCAAGAGAAAATAAATGAATTTCTTACTGAGTCCCAACGGTTATTTGATGTTTGCAGTTGCAAATGCAAAGTAATCTCAGAGTGTAATTGCTCAAAAGACAGCCGTGTTCCCAAGGAAGAAGTATATTTTTTACGTGATCAAAGAACTACAAGAAAAATGATGATAGGCGCTGTAGATTTGTTTGCGACTGTAAAAAATATGAAAAAATTAAAAAGACAAGAAAAAGAATTACTGCGTAACAAAGAGATAATGGATCCTAACCAACCGTCTTGTTCTCGTTCTTTGCCTGATGACTTAACAACCGAAAGCACCAGTTCAAGTAATAATAGCGTAGCTTCTAGTCCTTATCAATCGCCAAAACAAGTAGCTGCTCCGCCACCAAAGAAAAAGAGATTAAATTTACCATCATTAGCTCTCGCCTGCGATCATACTGGAGTCTCTGATAGAGCAGCTGCTATTATAGCTTCTTCTGTGTTAAAAGCTATTATTACATAAAAGGATCCAAGTGCTGTCATTGATCGTTCAAAGTTGCGCCGAGAAAGAACGAAAGTCAGATCAGCATTATTCGATGCAGATCTTCTCCCAATCTAGCTAATATTACACCTTGACCACTTAACCATTCTAGATGGCTTACTACAGCGAATAGAATCGTAAGATTACATGCTACTAAAACAGACCACGAAGAAAATTTAGTGATATTAGCCACTTTCGTAATGAGAGTTTATGGTTCAATGTGGTTCACAATAAAATGTTATCCTTCATGTACAAACGGAGTTAAGCACCTGTGGCAAACAATTATCCTAACTCGATATTTGAATGCGCCTTTGAAGAAAATCCGACTTAATTACGTGGAAAGACTGTAAGATAGAAAGAGATTGTCAAAAGCGGTTTGACTACATGTCAGAATATTAAAGATTTTCCGTGCCATACCCAAGCCGTAGAGCGCTGTATCAAATTGGTGACCGAAGCTTCAAGTGCAGTTTGTGGTGGAAAAAAACGAGACGGTTTCATAAGGGCAAGACTATTATCACGGCAGCACATGCCTAATTTTGAAACAAAAAAACAATTTAATACCAAATAATCTACTTATTTCTGATTTTTTTCATTCCTTAATAATATATATTTTTTTAATTTTTCTTGATTAAAAACATTAATACTACTAACCAGGCTTTTATTTAACGTATCACAATGTAGTTCGTTTTATAAGGGACAGGAAATCTAGAAAAATACTATCATTCAAAATTAGATCAATGTTTTTAAAAATTTAGTATTTTTCTAATTTTCAATTGGGTTGGGGCACCTCATAACATCAAGACAAGTAAACAATCTTTTGTATGCTGAATTTACTCATTGAAAGGCAACTTTGTATTACTATTCCATTAAAAAAAATTAAAAATTTTTTTTTTCATATACTATCACTCCACCCTACTGTTCATACGGAACAGCCGGAATTACCGGTACCAAGTCAACAGAGGAGACTAATGGTTAGACAACGGCAGCTCGAGGTGATGGCCGCTAGCTCCGAAGACGAACCATTGGTCTCTGACGGAGACGAAGCTGCGAGTATTGGCTCGCAGAAATCTTCCCATCATCGGAGCCGCTCTCCAGACCCTCAATCTGGATCAACAGCCTTCGTTTGTGAAGCTGTTGTCCCGGGAGAATAAACTCCTGAAGAGAGCCCTTGTCAAGGGTCTCTCCAGAGCAGAAGCTCTGGCTTCCATCTCATCGGTACCCTCTGCGACACAGGTCAAGAGAGGCCGATCGGATGAAAAATCGCCACCCACGGCGACAAAAAAGCAAAAGCGGACCCAAGCGGAGTCCAACAAGATGCCCTACAGCAGCGTAGTGAAAGGCGTCAAGCTAGGCTTTATTTCTAATGCTGCAGCACTTACAGTTCGAAGGATGTGCCCTTCGCACCAACTGGGTTTTGCTTATCTGTGCGAATGACTCCACGGCCTCATGGGTGAAGAGCAATTTCTGCAACATCAAAAGCAAAGTTGCTCTTGACATCAAGTTGATGACGGAGGATGAGTTTCCATGTTCCCATGTGGTTCGTGGCTACTTCCCCAACAGCATCGACTTGACGAATGAGAGAGCTTTGGCGGCTGTCAGTGCCCAAAATTCTGTCTGCACCTCGCAATGGCGAGTAATACAGAGGTTGACACAAGGTCAACTTCTGCATCTCGTCCTTGCGGTTGATCAACAACCTATCAACAACTGGTGGAACAGAATGGCGTTATCTTCTACCATTTCGGGAAGGTAAGGCTTAGTCAGACGCTCCGCCGACAGAGGTCAGGCGGCTTGTGGACCACTGTAAACAACAAAAAACACAGTTGGTCATCGGCTGCGACGCCAACGCGCACCATACCATCTGGGCCAGCAGTGACGTCAATGTCAGAGGTGAGTCCCTCTTAGAATATCTATTGTGTAGTCAATTAGTTATTATCAATAAAGAAAAAAAACCCACCTTTATAAAAGCTATCAGAGAAGAGGTTCTTGATCTCACTCTGGCTAGCAATCCCATTGCACTCGATGCAGTTTGCATACGTCAAAGGAAAGTCAACAGAGGTAGCCTTACACAACTTAATTAGGAAAATTGAAAAAGCCTTTGAATCCAGGAACATAGCTTTGTGCGCATTCCTAGATGTTGAGGGTGCTTTCGACAATACCAACAACGGTTCTATATCCAGGGCACTGGTTCGTAGGAATATTGACCGTAACACTGTTGCATGGATAGAGGCCATGCTTCGTCAGAGAGATATAACATCAACTCTAAATGGCACTTCGGTCAGCATAAGAGCTGTAAAGGGTTGTCCACAAGGGGGCGTGTTATCTCCACTACTATGGTCCCTGGTAATTGATGAACTGCTAACCAAACTGTCGGGGCTTGGTTATGAGGTATAGTGACAGATTATATGACCACGGAACTTCTCCATAATAGGAAATTTAGATCTCTCACTCCAAATCGCGAGACTTGGATTGAAGGCAACCCCTGTGGTAACCTCCGGTGCCAGCAATGGTTCACGGATGGTTCCAAGACGGAACAGGGTGTAGGTGCTGGAGTTGTCGGACCCAACACCAGAATCCCTATTGCAATAAGTATCTGGCCCAGCGTCTTTCAAGCAGAGATGCACGCCTTAGAGGTCTGCGCCCACAGTATCCTCCTTAAAGGTACTAGGGGTGCCAACATTTACATATTTACAGATAACCAGACCGCTATCAGCGTATTGTCTTCGTGGAGAATTTCCTCCAAGCTGGTTAGGGAATGAGTGAACAAAATCCAACTCCTGTCCTCCCGTAACAGAGGCACACTCTGTTGGGTTCCTGGACATTCAGGAGTGGAAGGTAATTCGACAGCTGATGAGCTCGCAAGACTGGGTTCCTCTTCGCCCACCACTTGCCCCGCGCCCTTTTGTGGCATTAGCTGGTCAACAATGAAAACTATGGTCAACAAATGGGCCTTAAGTGGGTTTTGCTTATCTGTGCGAATGACTCCACGGCCTCATGGGTGAAGAGCAACTTCTGCAACATCAAAAGCAAAGTTGCTCTTGACATCAAGTTGATGACGGAGGATGAGTTTCCATGTTCCCATGTGGTTCGTGGCTACTTCCCCAACAGCATCGACTTGACGAATGAGAGAGCTTTGGCGGCTGTCAGTGCCCAAAATTCTGTCTGCACCTCGCAATGGCGAGTAATACAGAGGTTGACACAAGGTCAACTTCTGCATCTCGTCCTTGCGGTTGATCAACAACCTATCAACAACTGGTGGAACAGAATGGCGTTATCTTCTACCATTTCGGGAAGGTAAGGCTTAGTCAGACGCTCCGCCGACAGAGGTCAGGCGGCTTGTGGACCACTGTAAACAACAAAAAACACAGTTGGTCATCGGCTGCGACGCCAACGCGCACCATACCATCTGGGGCAGCAGTGACGTCAATGTCAGAGGTGAGTCCCTCTTAGAATATCTATTGTGTAGTCAATTAGTTATTATCAATAAAGAAAAAAAACCCACCTTTATAAAAGCTATCAGAGAAGAGGTTCTTGATCTCACTCTGGCTAGCAATCCCATTGCACTTGATGCAGTTTGCATACGTCAAAGGAAAGTCAACAGAGGTTGCCTTACACAACTTAATTAGGAAAATTGAAAAAGCCTTTGAATCCAGGAACATAGCTTTGTGCGCATTCCTAGATGTTGAGGGTGCTTTCGACAATACCAACAACGGTTCTATATCCAGGGCACTGGTTCGTAGGAATATTGACCGTAACACTGTTGCATGGATAGAGGCCATGCTTCGTCAGAGAGATATAACATCAACTCTAAATGGCACTTCGGTCAGCATAAGAGCTGTAAAGGGTTGTCCACAAGGGGGCGTGTTATCTCCACTACTATGGTCCCTGGTAATTGATGAACTGCTAACCAAACTGTCGGGGCTTGGTTATGAGGTATAGTGACCACGGAACTTCTCCATAATAGGAAATTTAGATCTCTCACTCCAAATCGCGAGACTTGGATTGAAGGCAACCCCTGTGGTAACCTCCGGTGCCAGCAATGGTTCACGGATGGTTCCAAGACGGAACAGGGTGTAGGTGCTGGAGTTGTCGGACCCAACACCAGAATCCCTATTGCAATAAGTATCTGGCCCAGCGTCTTTCAAGCAGAGATTCACGCCTTAGAGGTCTGCGCCCACAGTATCCTCCTTAAAGGTACTAGGGGTGCCAACATTTACATATTTACAGATAACCAGACCGCTATCAGCGCATTGTCTTCGTGGAGAATTTCCTCCAAGCTGGTTAGGGAATGCGTGAACAAAATCCAACTCCTGTCCTCCCGTAACAGAGGCACACTCTGTTGGATTCCTGGACATTCAGGAGTGGAAGGTAATTCGACAGCTGATGAGCTCGCAAGACTGGGTTCCTCTTCGCCCACCACTTGCCCCGCGCCCTTTTGTGGCATTAGCTGGTCAACAATGAAAACTATGGTCAACAAATGGGCCTTAAGTGGGTTTTGCTTATCTGTGCGAATGACTCCACGGCCTCATGGGTGAAGAGCAACTTCTGCAACATCAAAAGCAAAGTTGCTCTTGACATCAAGTTGATGACGGAGGATGAGTTTCCATGTTCCCATGTGGTTCGTGGCTACTTCCCCAACAGCATCGACTTGACGAATGAGAGAGCTTTGGCGGCTGTCAGTGCCCAAAATTCTGTCTGCACCTCGCAATGGCGAGTAATACAGAGGTTGACACAAGGTCAACTTCTGCATCTCGTCCTTGCGGTTGATCAACAACCTATCAACAACTGGTGGAACAGAATGGCGTTATCTTCTACCATTTCGGGAAGGTAAGGCTTAGTCAGACGCTCCGCCGACAGAGGTCAGGCGGCTTGTGGACCACTGTAAACAACAAAAAACACAGTTGGTCATCGGCTGCGACGCCAACGCGCACCATCCATCTGGGGCAGCAGTGACGTCAATGTCAGAGGTGAGTCCCTCTTAGAATATCTATTGTGTAGTCAATTAGTTATTATCAATAAAGAAAAAAAACCCACCTTTATAAAAGCTATCAGAGAAGAGGTTCTTGATCTCACTCTGGCTAGCAATCCCATTGCACTTGATGCAGTTTGCATACGTCAAAGGAAAGTCAACAGAGGTTGCCTTACACAACTTAATTAGGAAAATTGAAAAAGCCTTTGAATCCAGGAACATAGCTTTGTGCGCATTCCTAGATGTTGAGGGTGCTTTCGACAATACCAACAACGGTTCTATATCCAGGGCACTGGTTCGTAGGAATATTGACCGTAACACTGTTGCATGGATAGAGGCCATGCTTCGTCAGAGAGATATAACATCAACTCTAAATGGCACTTCGGTCAGCATAAGAGCTGTAAAGGGTTGTCCACAAGGGGGCGTGTTATCTCCACTACTATGGTCCCTGGTAATTGATGAACTGCTAACCAAACTGTCGGGGCTTGGTTATGAGGTATAGTGACCACGGAACTTCTCCATAATAGGAAATTTAGATCTCTCACTCCAAATCGCGAGACTTGGATTGAAGGCAACCCCTGTGGTAACCTCCGGTGCCAGCAATGGTTCACGGATGGTTCCAAGACGGAACAGGGTGTAGGTGCTGGAGTTGTCGGACCCAACACCAGAATCCCTATTGCAATAAGTATCTGGCCCAGCGTCTTTCAAGCAGAGATTCACGCCTTAGAGGTCTGCGCCCACAGTATCCTCCTTAAAGGTACTAGGGGTGCCAACATTTACATATTTACAGATAACCAGAACGCTATCAGCGCATTGTCTTCGTGGAGAATTTCCTCCAAGCTGGTTAGGGAATGAGTGAACAAAATCCAACTCCTGTCCTCCCGTAACAGAGGCACACTCTGTTGGGTTCCTGGACATTCAGGAGTGGAAGGTAATTCGACAGCTGATGTGCTCGCAAGACTGGGTTCCTCTTCGCCCACCACTTGCCCCGCGCCCTTTTGTGGCATTAGCTGGTCAACAATGAAAACTATGGTCAACAAATGGGCCTTAAGTGAACATAGGAGATATTGGTTCTCTTTACCGAATTTAAGACAAGCAAAAGTGCTTGTCTTACCCTCGGATGCAAACCGAACTATAGGCCTTGGTAGAGCGGACCTAAGGTTCCTGGTAGCCTACTTATCTGGGCAGCATACCGTAAGTTATCACTTGCAAAAAATGGGTCTATCGGACTCCTCAGAGTGCAGGCTTTGTTTTGAAGACGACGAGACGACCAAACACATCTTGTGTGACTGTCCAGCAATAGTGTGGGACAGAGTCACACATTTGGGAGCTGAACGGATCACCCCGTTCCAGCTAAGCTGAATCCCAACGAAAGACTTACTGCTCTTCATAAGGAAGGCAGATGGTCTTTTGTCCTAAAAGAATAGGTAAGGTACAATAGATCTTCAAGTCGCAGTGCCCACTCTCTTTTTTGAGAGAACCTAGAAAAGGAAAAAAAAAAAAAATATATACATATGTTAGTTTTTATAATTATAATAATTCTATAGTTTTTAGGTTTCTTTTCAAATATTTTTTTTTACAGGGGCCATACAAAGTATTAAATCATACACATATATATATATATAAATGGTTCCAAACAATTCTACTGGCCGTTTTTGGCTCATATACACTCACTCATACAAAGCCGAATCCTTGAGCTCAATGATTTTTGGTGTGTTGAGAACCTTTTTAGGAAAATCAAATTGATTAGTCGTGAAAAAAAAATAATCAATACTACTATATATGTATATATATGTGTATGTATATAAACATTGCAGCACACTGCTTTTCAATAATTCCTCATACTTAGATACAATTTTCTTTATAATTTAAAACGACAAAAGAAAGAGAACATTTAAATATAAATTTTTTCTTCTTAAACTACATATGAGCAAAACGACACAAAGAGATCATAAGTTTTTGCGCGTTATTAAGAGTAATCAAATTAACGAAAATGACTAAAACAATACTTGCGCGCAAGAGAATCTTTACAGACTCGAACAGAGCTTACGCGACAGATAGAGATTGTGAGTGCGTTTACCAAAGCTTACATGGCGTGTCTTTTTCTGGCCGTACGTAAACAAATCAATTAACTAATAAAGCCTAACACAGCTGATTTTTGTTTATATTAGTACAACTTCTGTTGTTACTTGCGGTTCTTTTATTTTTGTTTAATACCATATGATCGTAAACAAATCAATAAGTTGTTGTTGTTGTTTCTGGCGGGCGCGCAGCCGCTGTTAGTACTGCTGCCGATCTGCTGATGTACTAGTTGTTGTTGTCGGGGCCGCCCTCGCTGGTGCGGCTTAGGTTGTTGGTATTGCTTCGTGCCTAGTTGTCGTTGCTGCCAACGTAGCTTTCGCTGCATTTGTTGTAGCCGTTGTTTTATGCAGCCGCTGTTAGTTACAGCCGCAGATATTATTGTTGTAACTGTTGGTGCTGTAGTTGTTGGGGACACAGTAGCTACGGCCACTGCTCTCTTGGTGGTTGTCGCTCAGATGGTCGTTGTTGTTGGAGCAACGATTGTTGTTGTAAGTGCAGCTATTAGTTAAGCTGCTGTTACTTTAGCTGAGGTGTTGTATTTACGCCGGCACTGCTAATGTCGTTGTTGTTGCTGGTGACGGAAGAATTGTCCGTGTTATGCGTAACTGGCCTGTAACACAGAAATTCCTTAGCGTTTCGGTAAAACATTACCGCGGCATATTACCTTTTGCTTCCGCAATTATCACCTCCACAAGAAAAATCAAACAATTTCCGCCAAAATACTCTTTGTAGGTACTAAGCCTTATAGACTTGCAGATATATACATGTATATAAATATAGATATATTCTGCTTTACGGCAACAATAGAAATTTTTCACGCACTCAACTGCACAATTGTACTGTCAAACTTCTAGCGGGAGCGCTTAAGCTGAGTTTTGAAAAGCATTAGAAACACCCTAGGTGCATGAAGAGCGCAAGTCATATGCACTTTTCTTTTCTCGCTCTATCCCATGCTCAAACCTACTCTTTACTGTTAGCGCCAAAATTACTAACAGCATAATCACATGATCTAAGAGTGGTCATTGACCCCCTAAAGAGCGCACTACTTAACTACGCGAGCTTTTACGGTTCTTTAAGCTCGCTAAAGCTCAACTTTTATGCCTATTTTAAAAATATCAGCCTGTAACGACTTTTTGGATCGTATTATTGAATGTTATTATGGCCACTACAGCACAACAGCACAGATAATGGAACGATAGTAATACTGTCGAGTCATTAACTGAAGAAAGGCCGTTCATATCTTGCTTTGAATATCTTTTAAATGAAATATCCCTAAATTCTTCACTTGGTAATTTTCCAGTTGGTAATATGCTGTACCAACTGGAGCGAATTTGGAGTTGAACTTCTTAGCTGCATCACTTTGACAAAAATTTCGGGCGAAAACTGGGTCACCAACCTTCAGCGTGATAGTCCGACTAAATAGATTGTAGGTCTTTGCATTACTTATATGAGACTCGGCAATTTTAGTTTTGGCCGCTTGTCTAATAATTTGAATAGCGTCTGGAGGCTGTATTAAGGTATCATCTGACAGCAGTTTTAAACTACGGAGCAATTCGTAATATTTTCCGTTAAGGATCATGTTTTGGCCAAACGCTAGAAAGGTAGGAGAATATCCGGTACTATGATGAATGTTCGCTCTAAGCGCAGCACTGATTTCGGGCAGTTTTTGATTCCAACTGGTATGATCCTTTTCAATATAAGCTCTTATAGCAGCCAACACGCACCTATTCAACCGCTCACTTGCATTTGCTTGCGGCGAATATATAGCTGTGCACATATGTTTAGCTCCAAATCGTGTAAGAAAAGCTTTAAAAGTACATGAACTAAATTGGGAACCATTATCAGTTAAAATGGTCTCTGGGACCCCAAAAGTACAAAATAAGACCTGTTCCAAGTAATGACAAATCCTGTCAGAAGTAAACTTTTTCAGTGGTGATAAGAAATGGATCTTGGTGTGGTGATCCACAATAATCAACAGACCTATGTTAACACTTTTTGACCTAGGATATGGACCTAACAAATCCATATACAGTTTTTGAAATGGGCGTTCTGAGATCATTTTCTTTCCCATTGGTGGCTTTAAGACTATATTTGGGCTTTTTGTGTGACGACAAACACCACATTTTGAGACATAATTACGTATTTGGGTAACAATTTTGGCCACAATAAATATCTTTTTAATCTTTCTGTTGTTTTACTTATACCACAATGTGAGGCATTAGGTGGGTCATGAGCTCTAGAGATTATGTCCTGAGTAAGTCCTGCCGGAACCCATAACTTCCAATTTAGGTTATCTTGTACCACATCCCCAATTGCAAGTTCTGTCCTTTTGCATACATAGCCATTATTTATTTTCAATTCTGGTAGTTTAGCCTGATTTAATCGAATCCTATCTATTATATTCAAATATTCTGCAGACTTAAATTCTACTGATGTCAAATCTACAATGGGTCCTTGCTCTTCTTACTCCTCTATATCATTTTGGCGTGAAAGAGCATCAGCTACCACATTTTGAGACCCACTTCTGCGAATTATTTTAAAATCGAAACCCTGTAATTTTATTGCCCACCGAGCCAATCTGCCAGACAAGTCTTTTTGCCTCATGAGTCATTGCAACGATGCATGGTCGGTTACGACTTGAAAGTCTTGCCCTTCCACATAAGCTCGAAACTTCTTAATACCTTTTAAAACAGCCAAACATTCTAATTCGGTTATAGAATAATTTCTCTGTGCCTTGGACAACTTTTCCGACCTGAATGCTATGGGCAACTCTTCTCCATCTTCGTTCTGTTGGGCTAAAACACAACCCAGACCAAACGTGCTAGCGTCACATAGTAGAGTAAATGGCTTAGCAAAATCTGGTACGGATAATACTGGAGCTGAAGTAAAACGTAATTTGAGGTCGTTGAATGCTTCATCAGCAGCAGAATTCACTTAAGGGACTTGTTTTTCTTTAACAATTCATTTAAAGGAAAACTTATAGTGGCGTAATTATCAACGAATCGTCGGTACCACCCGGCCATTCCTAGGAAACGTCTGAGCTGTTTAACCGATTTGGGTATTGGAAAATCAATAATGGCTTGTATTTTTCCAGGATCTGTTTTTAATTGGCCATATCCAATTAAAAACCCTAAATACTTAATCTCCCGCATGCAAAAGTTAGATTTAGCAATATTTATCGTCAGATTTGCTTTTCGTAAATGAATTGCCACCTCCTGTAATAGAAGCAAGTGTGGTTCAAAGTCATCGGATAATATTAACAAATCGTCTAAGTATTTACGTATCTATTACGTAGATTAACTGGTATCACGTTGTCCATGAGCCTGCAAAGCGTTTGGACTGCATTAGTGAGACCGAATGGCATTTATATTGGAATAACCCACGATTTGGCACCGTTAAGGCTGTGTACGGACGAGAAGCCTCGTCTAAAGGTATTTGCCAATATGCGTGTTTCATATCAAGGCCTGTAATGAATTTTGCTGCTGGTAGCCTACTCAAAATGCCGTCTATTTGTGGTAATGGATATGCATCCTTACGAGTATATTGGTTAATTACTCTAGAATCTAAGCTTGCTACTCCAAGGACTTGTAGATCCTTTAATCACATCAAGTTCTACCATTTTTTCTACTTCTTCAAACACTACCTTCTCTTTAGCTGGGGACACAGGCCAATGGCGCTGTTTAACTGGGGTGTCGGTATCCAATTTAATGGAATGCGTAATGAGATGAGGCGGGCCTAAGCCTTCTTTCTCATATGAAGGAAATGTATTTATTACGGCTTGCAGTCTGAGTTTTTGCTCGGGACTAAGATGATGCATTTTTGGTGAGTTTTCATTCTCATTACCCACATCTATCTCGTTGACCACTAAGCTTTCAGTCATTAAGTCTTTTAGAAGGCTAAACTTCCTCCAAAAATCAATACCTAAATATACATCTTGTGATAATCCCGGGACTATATACAATTTCATATCAAAACTCTGATTTCTGAATTTTATTGGTACAACTAAGCAAGCCTTTACTGCGCATCGTTCATTGCTAGCTGTTTGGATGTTTTATTAAAATATTCGAAGCGGTTCCGCCTAAGCAACTAATTGTGGCGCCTGAATCTAATAAGGCTTTAAAAATATGCCCTTCATCGTCAATATCGGTATATATCCTTTCATCGGAATCCATGAAAACTGCTGAAATTAACTTTTTTCGAACTCTACGAACTTTGTTCCAAAATACTCTTAAACGTCTTGTGGAGCGCTTTTGCCTGCTCCTTAAACAGACACTTTTGAGCTCCTTCTCTATATCTGGCATAACACTTTCTAATAGCTGGGTTTGCTTTGGGGTATTACAACCCGAAATGGTTAAGTCACTTGCCTTTTCTGCCTCTTTCTCTTCTGGTAAAATCTCGGACACATTAGGCCTAATAAACTTTTGACGGGATAATATGGTGTTTGTCTTCCTACAGAAATTCTCATGTTTCCTAACTTCTTCCCTTAGCTCTCGAACACTGTTGATTTTAAGATGTGAAAGTTCGTATCTAAGCGTGGTTTTAGCCTTTCGCTTTAAAATGTCAATCAGTTTCTGTTCGCCTATTTCTTCAGGAAGCCGTGAGACTAATTCCTCAAGCGCAGATTGGAAATCGTCAAAAGACTTGTTGTCTTTTTGTTTCCGTTTTCTAATAAGCTCCCATACATCAAAGTCGTCTTTAGCATCATCAAACCTTTCCCTAAATGAACTACAGAACGACTGCCAAGAAAATTGAAAGTTTCTCCTATGGAAATTCCAGAACCAGTCATTTGCTTTTCCCACGAATAATAAATGCAAATTATCGCATAACAGATTATAGTCGTGGTTTAAGGTTTGTGCCGTTAGAGAACGTATTCGGTAAAGAAACTCTTCTACATACATTGAGTGCTTTGAGCCATCGTACCTAAGACGCCAACTGGCTAGAATATCTGCTGCTTTTTCTGGGTGTATACTTGATGTAGAAGGCATATTTCTCTCATACTCTACTCTGTCAAATTCAAATGGCTGTGGCGCCTCTGACAAACGTGATGGTGCACGAGATCTTTCTTTAATGTTCACCTGGTTAATCCGGTCAACATTTAAGTTTCTCATCTGGGACTCCAGAGCCTGCTTTATCGAATTCTTAATAAAAGAGCCTAGTTCGTCCATCATTGTTTTCTGTTTAGCTTGAATAAGCGTCTGTATGTAAGTTGTGACATTTTCTTGGATTTCGGCCTCGCTAACCCTGTTGCCTGACTGATCCCTCATTTCCGGGCTATCTCTATTTTCGCCCTGAGACCTCGTCTGCATGCCTCTTTTCGGTGTAGCCCCACGCCCATTTCTGGTCCTATACTGTGACTTTCCTCTTAAATTAGGACCTGCTACAGTTGCGACTTAGAACACTCGGTATATTTATTGCAGTTTCGCCTGCATTAACTCGAAGTTGTTCTGGGTGACACTCAACCTTACAGATTGGGCATAGTTTAGCACTTTCAAGGGATTTTCTAATGCACTCATCGTTAAAAAGATGACTACATACAGTCGAAGCCGTCAACTGATTTCTTTTTATGTATTCGCGACAAACTCAACATGGAATACCATTGTCATTACTTCCTGCGGCTAAGTCTTCGCTACTGTGACGGACGGACATTTTCAACTCAATTTTGGTTCTAATAAATAAATAAATAATTAATTAATAATAATTATCGATTATTAATAATAATTTAATAGATATATAATTCTATCCAAAAAATTATTAACAATAACAAAGAATATAATATATGGTTAATTAATTATTATTTGAAATAATCGTAATCACGAAAATAGTTTTTACTGTCTATTTCAAAATAAATCTCTCACACAAAAAAAAAATCATGAATCTTGACAAGTTCAATAACAAGGAAAGTATTCAATTAACGCAAAAAAATGTATCAAAATTCTTTAAAAAAAAATTATTCACTCCTTTCAGACATGAATAGACAAAAAGGTACATGAAAACACAAAAGGTTGGTATGTATTACTATTATAGCAGCATACTAAATAGTGAAATTTTATATTAAATCTATTACTGTTTATGAACTGGACTAAGTCTTTAATTGGTATATCTAGCAGGTAGCAATTCCGAAAAACTGATCATAGTCATTTTTAAACATATTTTGGTCAAAAATCCATTTGACTATATTAGCTGAGTATAATTTGGTCGTCCTATCAATCTATGATCAATAGAGATCTCAAATTCCTAAATTAGCATCAACCAAATATATCAAAAGATGGTTTTTTAACTTTTGAGCCTGGATAACTTCAATATTAATCCCCTTAACATTCGCACACAAACCATCCGATTAAACTTGAGTCGACTTACTTATATGATGTTCTTAAATAAATAAAAACCATTAGTTGTCGCTTATTCTTCAGGCAGCCTCAGAATTGGTGGCGGAAAAGGAACGGATTTTTTTGTATTAAAGATATTTAAAAAAAATTCTATTGTTTTGGATGGATTCATTTTGAGCTATTGTTTTTGGAGCCTGGCAAATTTGCCTAAAAGGTGTTTTTGTTTAAAAGGCTTTAAAAAAGCCTGTCAAACCCCACACGTTGGGCGCCAATTATGTAGTGTGTACGTATCTATAACGCCGAGTCCCATCTTAACCCACCCAACCTATGTCTAATCATAAACGGCTTGGCCGTCTATTTTGACCCTAAAACAACGTATTTGGTTTTCATGTTACTACTAGTCTAATCATATCCTACTCAGAGTATAAATAAGGTTTACAATTTTTAGTGCTTCTTATTTGAGGTACACTACTGGTAGCTATACTCTCCCCGTGAAGGCGGCTGGAAGCAGGCCCATGGTAAGGTCATGTCTCTGCCATGTGGTGCTGACTAATTGTAGTCGGGCGAAGAGAAGAACACTCTTTCATACAAAATTACCCCAATCATCATACGCCGATAGATGCATGGCCGAGGGGTCGCTCGGTCGTTAGTATGCGGACTCTGGATACCTGTCAACCTCCAGTTTAAAATAGCTGACTTCCCACGGCATCTCGGACAATCCCGTGGGCGACCTCCATGACCCGTGTTTTCTCACATATCGCATGGATATAAATTTAAACAATTCTGATGAGTTTGATGTCACTGTAAAAGGAAGCCTGCACGGCGACTCCTACATGTACCGCTACAGCTGAAGTGCTGCAGGATTTAACCCCCCTAAGCGGCGCTGATGGGCACGTTTCAGGGAACCGGGTGTTGTCACCGGAACCTGTTCATACGGAACAGCCGGAATTACCGGTACCAAGTCAACAGAGGAGACTAATGGTTAGACAACGGCAGCTCGAGGTGATGGCCGCTAGCTCTGAAGACGAACCATTGGTCTCTGACGGAGACGAAGCTGCGAGTATTGGCTCGCAGAAATCTTCCCATCATCGGAGCCGCTCTCCAGACCCTCAATCTGGATCAACAGCCTTCGTTTGTGAAGCTGTTGTCCCGGGAGAATAAACTCCTGAAGAGAGCCCTTGTCAAGGGTCTCTCCAGAGCAGAAGCTCTGGCTTCCATCTCATCGGTACCCTCTGCGACACAGGTCAAGAGAGGCCGATCGGATGAAAAATCGCCACCCACGGCGACAAAAAAGCAAAAGCGGACCCAAGCGGAGTCCAACAAGATGCCCTACAGCAGCGTAGTGAAAGGCGTCAAGCTAGGCTTTATTTCTAATGCTGCAGCACAGTTCGAAGGATGTGCCCTTCGCACCAACTGGGTTTTGCTTATCTGTGCGAATGACTCCACGGCCTCATGGGTGAAGAGCAACTTCTGCAACATCAAAAGCAAAGTTGCTCTTGACATCAAGTTGATGACGGAGGATGAGTTTCCATGTTCCCATGTGGTTCGTGGCTACTTCCCCAACAGCATCGACTTGACGAATGAGAGAGTTTTGGCGGTTGTCAGTGCCCAAAATTCTGTCTGCACCTCGCAATGGCGAGCAATACAGAGGTTGACACAAGGTCAACTTCTGCATCTCGTCCTTGCGGTTGATCAACAACCTATCAACAACTGGTGGAACAGAATGGCGTTATCTTCTACCATTTCGGGAAGGTAAGGCTTAGTCAGACGCTCCGCCGACAGAGGTCAGGCGGCTTGTGGACCACTGTAAACAACAAAAAACACAGTTGGTCATCGGCTGCGACGCCAACGCGCACCATACCATCTGGGGCAGCAGTGACGTCAATGTCAGAGGTGAGTCCCTCTTAGAATATCTATTGTGTAGTCAATTAGTTATTATCAATAAAGAAAAAAAACCCACCTTTATAAAAGCTATCAGAGAAGAGGTTCTTGATCTCACTCTGGCTAGCAACTCCCTGTCCCATCTCATTAGTAACTGGAGGGTTACAAATGAAGCTACTCTCTCAGACCATCAGCACATTAGGTTTGACCTACCGGGGCGGGCGGAGTTAGAGCAGAGGGTTTTCTACCCAAAGAAAACCAACTGGGTACTTTTTCAGACTTAAGTTGAAAGTTGACTTTCCGATCGAAACGCGAGGTTCCGTAAAGGGTTGTCCACAAGGGGGCGTGTTATCTCCACTACTATGGTCCCTGGTAATTGATGAACTGCTAACCAAACTGTCGGGGCTTGGTTATGAGGTATAGTGACCACGGAACTTCTCCATAATAGGAAATTTAGATCTCTCACTCCAAATCGCGAGACTTGGATTGAAGGCAACCCCTGTGGTAACCTCCGGTGCCAGCAATGGTTCACGGATGGTTCCAAGACGGAACAGGGTGTAGGTGCTGGAGTTGTCGGACCCAACACCAGAATCCCTATTGCAATAAGTATCTGGCCCAGCGTCTTTCAAGCAGAGATTCACGCCTTAGAGGTCTGCGCCCACAGTATCCTCCTTAAAGGTACTAGGGGTGCCAACATTTACATATTTACAGATAACCAGACCGCTATCAGCGCATTGTCTTCGTGGAGAATTTCCTCCAAGCTGGTTAGGGAATGCGTGAACAAAATCCAACTCCTGTCCTCCCGTAACAGAGGCACACTCTGTTGGATTCCTACACATTCAGGAGTGGAAGGTAATTCGACAGCTGATGAGCTCGCAAGACTGGGTTCCTCTTCGCCCACCACTTGCCCCGCGCCCTTTTGTGGCATTAGCTGGTCAACAATGAAAACTATGGTCAACAAATGGGCCTTAAGTGAACATAGGAGATATTGGTTCTCTTTACCGAATTTAAGACAAGCAAAAGTGCTTGTCTTACCCTCGGATGCAAACCGAACTATAGGTCTTGGTAGAGCGGACCTAAGGTTCCTGGTAGCCTACTTATCTGGGCAGCATACCGTAAGTTATCACTTGCAAAAAATGGGTCTATCGGACTCCTCAGAGTGCAGGCTTTGTTTTGAAGACGACGAGACGACCAAACACATCTTGTGTGACTGTCCAGCAATAGTGTGGGACAGAGTCACACATTTGGGAGCTGAACGGATCACCCCGTTCCAGCTAAGCTGAATCCCAACGAAAGACTTACTGCTCTTCATAAGGAAGGCAGATGGTCTTTTGTCCTAAAAGAATAGGTAAGGTACAATAGATCTTCAAGTCGCAGTGCCCACTCTCTTTTTTGAGAGAACCTAGAAAAGGAAAAAAAAAAAAAATATATACATATGTTAGTTTTTATAATTATAATAATTCTATAGTTTTTAGGTTTCTTTTCAAATATTTTTTTTTACAGGGGCCATACAAAGTATTAAATCATACACATATATATATATATAAATGGTTCCAAACAATTCTACTGGCCGTTTTTGGCTCATATACACTCACTCATACAAAGCCGAATCCTTGAGCTCAATGATTTTTGGTGTGTTGAGAACCTTTTTAGGAAAATCAAATTGATGAGTCGTGAAAAAAAAATAATCAATACTACTATATATGTATATATATGTGTATGTATATAAACATTGCAGCACACTGCTTTTCAATAATTCCTCATACTTAGATACAATTTTCTTTATAATTTAAAACGACAAAAGAAAGAGAACATTTAAATATAAATTTTTTCTTCTTAAACTACATATGAGCAAAACGACACAAAGAGATCATAAGTTTTTGCGCGTTATTAAGGGTAATCAAATTAACGAAAATGACTAAAACAATACTTGCGCGCAAGAGAATCTTTACAGACTCGAACAGAGCTTACGCGACAGATAGAGATTGTGAGTGCGTTTACCAAAGCTTACATGGCGTGTCTTTTTCTGGCCGTACGTAAACAAATCAATTAACTAATAAAGCCTAACACAGCTGATTTTTGTTTATATTAGTACAACTTCTGTTGTTACTTGCGGTTCTTTTATTTTTGTTTAATACCATATGATCGTAAACAAATCAATAAGTTGTTGTTGTTGTTTCTGGCGGGCGCGCAGCCGCTGTTAGTACTGCTGCCGATCTGCTGATGTACTAGCTGGTGCGGCTTAGGTAGCTTTCGCTGCATTTGTTGTAGCCGTTGTTTTATGCAGCCGCTGTTAGTTACAGCCGCAGATATTATTGTTGTAACTGTTGGTGCTGTAGTTGTTGGGGACACAGTAGCTACGGCCACTGCTCTCTTGGTGGTTGTCGCTCAGATGGTCGTTGTTGTTGGAGCAACGATTGTTGTTGTAAGTGCAGCTATTAGTTAAGCTGCTGTTACTATAGCTGAGGCACTGCTAATGTCGTTGTTGTTGCTGGTGACGGAAGAATTGTCCGTGTTATGCGTAACTGGCCTGTAACACAGAAATTCTTAGCGTTTCGGTAAAACATTACCGCGGCATATTACCTTTTGCTTCCGCAATTATCACCTCCACTAGAAAAATCAAACAATTTCCGCCAAAATACTCTTTGTAGGTACTAAGCCTTATAGACTTGCAGATATATACATATATATAAATATAGATATATTCTGCTTTACGGCAACAATAGAAATTTTTCACGCACTCAACTGCACAATTGTACTGCCAAACTTGGACTGACCTCTACATTTCGAATCACTTCTAGCGGGAGCGCTTAAGCTGAGTTTTGAAAAGCATTAGAAACACCCTAGGTGCATGAAGAGCGCAAGTCATATGCACTTTTCTTTTCTCGCTCTATCCCATGCTCAAAACTACTCTTTACTGTTAGCGCCAAAATTACTAACAGCATAATCACATGATCTAAAAGTGGTCATTGACCCCCTAAAGAGCGCACTACTTAACTACGCGAGCTTTTACGGTTCTTTAAGCTCGCTAAAGCTCAACTTTTATGCCTATTTTAAAAATATCAACCTGTAACGACTTTTTGGATCGTATTATTGAATGTTATTATGGCCACTACACCCAGGAGGCCATAAACTCCTGGATACAATCCCAAATTGCGCGTGAAGTATTAGGAGTAGTACTGGACAGCAAGCTGAGCTGGAAACCCAATGTTGAGGAAAGTGTGAATAAAGCTACAAATGCACTGTATGCATCCCAGAATATGTTGAGTAGCACGTGGAGTCTATTACCAAGACTGATGCATTGGATCTTCATCTCATACTCTACGGAGTTCTGGTATGGTGGACAGCCACAGAGAAGACCACATACCTACGAATGATTGAGAGGACGCAACGACGTGTACTGATGTGCATAACGGGGGCGTTAAGGTCCACTCCAACCAAGGCCTTAAAGGCAATACTTGGAGTACACCCCCTAGACATACAGGCAAAACTACTGGCGCAGAAGACAGCGCAACGTCTTTGTGCAGCAGGGAACATGGCCCTAGCAAACTACGGGCACAGTAAAGTTGAAGGGGTGACACACAATAGCACGGACTATATGACCCCAGTAAGCAGCAGAACTAGCGCTCACCCTAGAGCAGAACCGAATAAACATATTTGTTGACAGCCAAGCGGCAATCAGATCCATGCAAGCATTCAGCATCAATTCCAAAAGTGTACTGGCAAGCAGATGCACTAAACACCCAGAAGGAGGTGTGCATCTTCTGGGTAACCAGCCACCAGGGCATTGACGGAAATGAAACAGCTGACAGGCTCGCAAAAGGAAGGAGCCGAATCAAGTCAACCGTCACTTGAGGATCTAAAGATTCCTCTAAGGACAATCAACCACAGATCAGAAGAAGACGCTGCAGTTAGATCTGATAGAAGGTGGTACACCACAACGAACTGCAGGACGGCTCGGACAATGTGCAAGAGAATAAACAGCAAATTAGCCCAGTATACTCAGCAACTCCCAAGAAGAGACTGCAGGCTTATAGTGGGCATACTCACTGGTCATTGCCTGACAGCAACCCACGCTAAGAAGCTAGGCATTACCAACAACGATGAATGCAGGAAATGTAGGGAGACAGACTCTGGAGCACCTCATATGTAGCTGCCCCGCCCTCTGTAAATCGAGACTCAAATATCTACGAAAACCATGGCTCACCTCACTGGAAGAGGCAGCCGATAGGGCACCTCAAAGGTTTCTGGCGTTCGCCATACTTGACGACTAGCGTGCTTTGTACACCAGCCGCATCTTCCGGCACCACTAAGGACTACCTAGTCTATGTGTGAATCCCCCCAGGGGTTAACCGTTACAACCTAACCTAACCTAACATCTTTTGACAAAAAAAAATAATTTATTTTTATTTTTTTTAAAAAATAATTTATTTTTATTTTTTTTAACATTGTTCCACCAAATCGATTTGATTCATATTCACACCAAATAAAGAACTTATAAGAACACGTGTTTGAAACAAAATGGTGATTGATATATTTAAGGAACATACTTAAAAAGAAATAAGAAAATTTCATATTTTTTTTTAAGAAAATGTGTTGGTTAAAAAAGAATTAAATATTTTTTTAAAATAGCCCTATTGCCACCTTAGAAAAAAAAAAAATATTGGTTCAACAATTTTCAGTAGTTTAGTCACAATTAAATAAAAACTGTAACGTGCGGCTGCCAAGGCCTAAAATGGCCATTGCATCGGATAGGGATCGGAAGTCTCGTGCACTATGCATCGCTCTATGCCTAGCTCGTCGGATCGGCGGGGTTCTTTTCCTTACCCTATTCCGTGACACCTAACATAATAATTAAAGTGCACGATATCAGAAACTAAAAATGATAAGATAAAATCAATGAAGCCAGTTATTGCCGATTCGGTTAGATTGCTAAAATAAAAAAATTAGCTGTACTCCGACTTATCGATGTGGATTAAGATGGTATTTATCCACATCTCTGTACCCACCCAACCTTGGCAATTGGCGGAGCGATGTTAGCAATTGCCCCTATACACGTCAGCTAAAAGCTGTTAAACTCGATACGCCTGAGTCATGATGATTTTGATACTATTTATTTAAACTAACATAATAATAATATATAAAAGATTTATGACAAAATTAATATTGAAATTCAAAGTTCATGGTTTCGCTTTGTTCCATAGTTTACGATTAAAATATGATTTCAAAATAAGGTATTTAAAAGAAGGAAGAAAAACTTAAATTATCCAATTAAAACTTGTCCAATTCAAACGGTTTAGTTACATTATTAATATTCTTTTTAAATAGATATTGATTAAATAAAATAAAATGATTCAACTCACGTTCATCCTGCGCGTTCGTTGGGCCCAATGACGTAGCTGGATGTAACTCTGTTTTAAATTTTGTTATATATAAGAACTTAAAAATAAATGTAACTAATTCATTTAGCGTATTACTTAGTATTTCATATAGGATTTTTCTTTTGTTTTCTTTTTTCTCCGTTTATCGTCTAATACAAATTAAATATTACATTATTTAATAAAAACAAACAATTATTTTTCAAAGTAAATTATGTTTAAAATTCCAGTGTATATGTTACACTCAGTTATGGTCAAAAATATGTAGATGTTAGCAGTTATACATATATAAAGCAGTTATATATGTATAAAGTCCGTGTGTGTTTATGTAGGTCCAGTTAGATATAAGAAATTTTGTGTATTCCCTCCCTTTCGTTGCTCTATCAGTTTTCAAAACTGGCAATGCCACACAAATCGCTGAGAGCGGGAGAGCAGATCTACTGAGCGCGGCAACGAAGGCACCTTTGCTTCTGCTCTCTCTCGACGCGACGTTAATGTTTGTAGCTGTGTGACGAAATGTGACTCCGCTGTTGTGAAATTGTGTGCGCCTTTGGTTGCGACTCCGCTACTTTGGCCTTGAGACACTTGAGGACAATATCACAACCAACGGTGCACAGTAAAGCAACCATACGAACGCAGCGGCCGATCCCACTTAGCCAGGGAGGGGGCTTGATTCTGTATGTAATAATTTAAATCAAAAAGCCGTAAAGTCACAACCAACCATTCACTTTTAACTTTTAGCCTGTTTTGTGCCAATAACAATAAAAGTACACGTATACACACAAAATTATTGGCAAAATATACTTTTTAAATATTTTACATAAAGTTAAACACTCAAACGCACACAAGAAAATTTAGCGCGAGCACGTCCGTACACCACAAGCTGTCTTTTGAAATGCTCTTCTTGCCTGTCGCTTGTCGCTGTTATGAGAGAAAGAGAGCGCGTTCTTTACATTGGTGAACGTAAAGCGAGACATAAACAGTGTACGCACCAAAGACAATGACATCTGCAGAACAAATTAACCCTATAAAATTCACCGTTTTTCTGCTGACCACTACAAAACGACAAACACTTTTGTTAAATTAAGCCGCAACGCGTTGTTTAAAAACTGAAATTTTGAAAAAAATTTGTATTTTGCCAGATGCATCGAACTGCATCATTAGTTTTAAAAAATCGCTGGGGGCCGTTTCCAGTACCTTATCCAGCTAGACCCTTTAATCGAAATCGGTTAACTATATCATGTAGCTCCCATCGAGCCGATCGGTTTAAAAAACGTATATTGAAAAAAATTCGTTTTGTTTCGTTTGTTTATGAAGATATCGCAAATTTGGCAATTGAAAGTTTTTTAGAGTACCTAAGCACAGTACCAAATTTGATCAAAATCGGTTGGCTATATTATATAGCTCCCATAGGACCGATCGGGCCAAAAACGATTTTTGAACAAAATTCGTTGGGTTTCGTTTGTTTATGAAGATATCGTAACAAAATTTGATGTTTGTCAGTTTTTTAGGGTTACCCAGCACTGTACTAAATTTTATCAAAATCGGTTGACTATATCATATAGCTCCCATAGGACCGATCCGATCCAAATTCAACAAAAGTTATAGCCAAAAATGTACAAACACCTTCCCTTGCCCATAAACTGCATCAATCTTTGACTATACGTAATTATGGTAACAAGTGACCTAGAATCACAATTTTTGGTAAGCTCATTCATGTGGCTCCAATGAAAAAATCCACATCCAAATTTTA
Organism: Chymomyza fuscimana; assembly: GCA_949987675.1. Lineage (NCBI taxonomy): Eukaryota > Metazoa > Arthropoda > Insecta > Diptera > Drosophilidae > Chymomyza > Chymomyza fuscimana. The sequence goes on from OX465089.1 coordinate 33,938,126, forward strand.
TCGATGCGGACCCCCACCCCTTGCAATTGATTCACCGTGTTTTCTCCCACATCCCTCAACATATGAACTTGAAACTTACCCCATATACTTAAAATAGCTTCTTTGAAGTAACTTTCGGTACAAATTTACGGAACTAATAGGTATAAATATTGTTTTGCACAAAAAAAAATGTTTCCAATTGGAAAATTCTTAGAAGAAATATGCAGGTACAAAATTTTTTTCGAAAAAAAGGTACAGGGTATTATACTATCGGCACCGCCTCGACTGTATTACATTTTTTACATATTTAATTTGGCAAACTTTATTTCTGAACTTTTTTTTTAAATTAAACACTATTTTTCTTATAACTTTTGATTTATTGTTTCAATATACTCCTTTGTTATTTTCACACTTCAGCAGCTCAAAAAGTGTCACTATTCTGAGTTTTTTTTTTTTTAAATTTACGCGTAGTAAGCGAAATGCTAAAAGTATATATTTTGTGTGATTTTGACGCTTTTGTTTTTGTTGTCTACGTAATTTAAAATAATGATGCACGCGCGCAATCAAGTGATAATCCGTAACTTCACTTGTTGCTTACGTTTATTTTATTTTATTCTGCAAACGTGAACAGTTCAAAAGATCCATGGATTCGTTGCACATTAATATTTACGAAAACTGAATCTTAAACGTTGATATTTTGTTTCAGTTAGCGTTGCTGGCACCGGACTGGACTGTCTGAAGGCTCGCTTACGACTGAGGCGCAGGACACAGCAGCTCGCATTTTTATCAATGAAAATTGTTGCTCGCCTGCCTTACGGCATGTATAATATAAGGCAGTGGAAACAGGCAGCATACTGGCATGTTTTGGTAGCTGCAACGTTGGCTAAGAGCATGCAATTTTTGAATGTTGCATTATAGAAGCTTGTAAGCAAGTTTATTGTTTAGATTATTATTTTTCGGAATGAGAAAATAAATTAAAACCACTTATTATATTGTTTTAAACCAAATATGCCAAACGGTCGCCCTTACCTTGAAATCAAGGACAACCGGCTTTAACAAGTACGAGATTTATTAAATTACACTAGTTTACAGCAACTAAGGTATCCTCAACATATTTTACTAGTTTGAAGTCCAAAGTTTGATCGATTTCGCAAAAAATGAGTGGTTGTTTATCAAAATCGGAGTAAAATTATGGAATTAATGGGAATTTTTGTAGAAAGTACAAAAACTCAATTTTTCTCTATTTGGGATATCCCATTTGGGATTTTTTTTATACCCTGTACCATATGGTACAAAGGGTATATTAAGTTTGTGCAAGCCGAAAATGTATGTAACATACAGAAGGATACGTCGGAGACCCCCCAAAGTTACCTAAAGTATGATCAGGGTGACTAGAGAAGTCCATCTGTCCGTCCGTCCATCTGTCACAAAACTTGGCATTCGCGATTTTTTTATAGTTTCCAAGCACTGTACCAAATTTGATCGAAATCGGTTGACTATATCATATAGCTCCCATAGGACCAATCGGTCAAAAAAACGTTTTTTGCAAAAATTCGTTGTGTTTCGTTTGTTTATCAAGATATTGTAACCAAATTTGGCGTTCAGAAGTTTTTAGAGTACCCAAACACTGTGCCAAATTTTATCAAAATCGGTTGACTATATCATATAGCTCCCATAGGGCCGATCGGTCGAAAAAAAGTTTTTGATTAAAAATTCGTCTGTTTTTGGTTGTTTATGAAGGTATCATAATCTAATTTCGCAATCAAATGTCTTTTGGTGTTCTTAAGCAATTTACCGGATTTGATTGCAAGCAGTGGTACAGGGTATCCCAAAGTCGTCCGCGCCCGACTTTAACGTACGCCATCTTTTTATACCCTGTACCTATAGGTACAAAGGGTATACTACGCAATTATGGCTACAAGTGACCTTGAATCACAATTTTTGGTAAGCTCATTCATGTGGCTCTAATGAACAAATCCACATCCAAATTTTATCGATGCTGTCCCCCCACCCCCCGCAATCCATTTACCGTGTTTTCTCCCACACCCCTCAACATACCAACTTGAAACTTACCCCGTATACTTTTAATAAAATCTTTGTTGTAACATTCGAGTTTCATCAAAATGGGTAAAAATTTAGGGAACTTATAGGTATAAATATCGATTTTCACCAAAAAAAAATAAATTCCAATTGGAAAGTTCTTAGATGGAATATGCAGGAAAAATTTTTTTGCACAAAAGGTACAGGGTATTCCACTGTCGGGCACCGCCTCGACTGTACCACATTTTTATACCCTGTACCGTATGGTACAAGGGGTATATTGTGTTTGTGCAAGCCGAAAATGTATGTAACGTACAGAAGGAGAAGTCGGAGACCCCCCAAAGTTACCTAAAGTATGATCATAGTGACTAGAGAAGTCGATATACCCATGTCCGTCTGTCCGTCTGTCCGTCTGACCGTCTGTCCGTCTGTCCGTATGAACGCCTAGATCTCAGAGATGGTAAGAGCTCGAGCAACCAAACTTTTAGATAAGATCCCTTATTAATCCATAGGAGACAAGTTTATTTTATTTTGTTGATATCGGGACTACATTATATAGCTCCCATAGGGGTGTTTCAGAGGACCTCGAAAAAAAGCAAAAGTTTTCGATGGATAATTCGTTTGCTTATGAAGATATCATAACCAAATTTGGCAATCGAAAGTTTTTTAGAGTTTCCAAGCACTGTACCAAATTTTATCAAAATCGGTTGACTATATCATATAGGTTCCATAGGATCGATCGGTCGAAAATTTGTTTTTTGCACGAAATTCGTTGTGTTTCGTTTGTTTGTGAAGATATTGAAACCAAATTTGGCATTAAGAAGTTTTTTAGAGTTCCCAAGCACTATATCAAATTTGATCAAAATCGGTTGACTATATCATATAGCTCCCATAGGACCAATCGGTCAAAAAATCGTGTTTTGTACAAAATTCGTTGTGTTTTGTTTATTTGTGAACATACCGTAACCACATTTGGCACTAAGAAGTTTTTTAGAGTTCCCAAGCACTATATCAAATTTGATCAAAATCGGTTGACTATATCATATAGCTCCCATAGGACCAATCGGTCAAAAAATCGTGTTTTGTACAAAATTCGTTGTGTTTTGTTTATTTGTGAACATACCGTAACCACATTTGGCACTAAGAAGTTTTTTAGAGTTCCCAAGCACTGTACCAAATTTGATCAAAATCGGTTTACTATATCATATAGCTCCCATAGGATCGATCGGTCGAAAAAAACGCTTTTTGTACAAAATTGGTTGTGTTTCGTTTGTTTGTGAAGATATTGTAACAAAATTTGGCATTCAGAAGTTTTTTAGAGATATTCAACACTGTACCAAATTTGATCAAAATCGGTTGACTATATCATATAGCTCCCATAGGGCCAATCGGTCGAAAAAAACGCTTTTTGTACAAAATTCGTTGTGTTTCGTTTGTTTGTGAAGATATTGTAACCAAATTTGGCATTCAGAAGTTTTTTAGAGATATTCAACACTGTACCAAATTTGATCAAAATCGGTTGACTATATCATATAGCTCCCATAGGGCCAATCGGTCGAAAAAAACGCTTTTTGTACAAAATTCGTTGTGTTTCGTTTGTTTGTGAAGATATTGTAACCAAATTTGGCATTCAGAATTTTTAGAGATCTTCAACACTGTACCAAATTTGATCAAAATCGATTGACTATATCATATAGCTCCCATAGGGCCAATCGGTAAAAAAAAACGTTTTTTGCGCAAAATTCGTTGTGTTTCGTTTGTTTGTGAAAATATTGTAACCAAATTTGGCATTCAAATGTTTTTTAGAGATCTTTAACACTGTACCAAATTTGATCAAAATCGATTGACTATATCATATAGCTCCCATAGGGCCGATCGGTCGAAAAAAGTTTTTGATTAAAAATTCTTCTGTTTTTGGTTGTTTATGAAGGTATCATAATCTAATTTCGCAATCAAATGTCTTTTGGTGTTCTTAAGCAATTTACCGGATTTGATTGCAAGCAGTGGTACAGGGTATCCCAAAGTCGTCCGCGCCCGACTTTAACGTACGCCATCTTTGTATGAAGTTTTGTCATTCCGTGCGAAAATTTTCGAACTGCGTATGAGCCTTAAACATAAAGTTTTAGATGGATAATTCGTTTGTTTATAAAGAGCCCTCCAAAATTTAATGGGCTAATTTGGGATACCTGAGGTCTTATCATATTTAAAATTATTTTTTTTTTTTTTTTTTACATTTTGTTTACAATCTGTCTTTATTAGACAATAAGTAAATTTACTAAATAATAATAAATACAATATAAGTATAACAGCAAGTTTCCATCGAAACCTACTATTGTGTTTTAATATTTAAAAGGTGAGTTTAAAATAATCTTATATGTATGTACAATTTAATTACATTGTACATATTAGTGGTGGGATACTATCGATATTGTCACCACTCGATAGTTTAGACTTCGATAGTTTCAACTATCGAACAAAATGAAATATGGCGCGCAGAAAAGGAGCACAATCTTTTTATAAGTACTATAGAGCAAATGCGGAAAATTGTAATACATACTTACAAAAAGAGTACTCGTGGGTCCAAAAATGAATTCTGATATAATAAACAAAAAACAAAACAAACAAACAAATGAGATCGTAACTCGCCAAAGTACGGAAGGGACGAAGCTCCCGTCTAAAGAAGCTATATGCGCGGTGAGAAAGGAACCTTCGGGTGTTCTTTCCATCTCGGATTGTGCCGGCAAGGGTAAGACGGCAAACCCACCGTCTTCCCTAGATTCTGGAGGTAGGCAGTCCAGCCCATCCTTGGATGCAAAGATGAAGCAGACACACTTCGCCTCTTCGTCCAGGGCTGGGCTGGCTGTCTGCTCCCCAGAGTCGGCTACTCCAGAGATGCCACCACCAAATAAACCGTCTTACCAGGACAGGCGACGGGCAGGAGAGATCCTCCAACGAAACCTTACTTCTCCGGAGGAATCACCGGAGGGTAAGAGACTGGTCGAGTGGGCCAGAACAGTCTTGCCGGGCTTCCAGCCAGCAGCCCTAGGCAAATCAAAAGCCAAGACAAAGCGACAAAGGTCTGCTGAAGAGACCGCTCCTCCGCCAAAAAGGACGCGACCTCAGCCTCTGAACCGCTCCTTCGCAGAGGTTACGAAGGACAAAATCCTCCTTGGTGTCCTAGACAAGGGCAACAAGGATGGTCTTGTCCCTCGTAACTTGTGGGCTAGAGTGGAGAACGAGCTGCAGGATCGCTTCCTGGAGGACATGGAGAGGGAGGGAGGACCCCCACCCCTCTGCACCGACGCCGGATGGCACCTTGGCACAGTCAAGACCATTGCCTGCGAAGATAAGCGCTCGGCAGAGGCTTACAAAAGAGCGATTGCTGCCCTCGGAGACGTGTACCCGGGTGCAAAGCGCATAGCAGTGGATTGGGAGGATGTCCCCGTCAGGCCAAGAGCCCGAGCATGGGTTTCTGCAAAGCCAGACGATCCGGACAAAATCCTGAAACTGTTTTAGGTGTGCAACCCACACCTTAAAACAGACGATTGGCGGATAGCCAAAGTCGAAGAAGTGATCGGCACATCACGGCAGGTGATGCTGATCGTTAACAAGGAGTCAGCGGACGCTCTGGCTAAGGTAGACGGTACCGTGAGGTACGGGTACAAGAAGGCTGTGATTCGGGTGTACCGTACTGACACTACGGGTGGTAAGCAAACCGCACCCGAACCACAGCTGGAAGACCCGGAGCCAATCATCCCAGAGGAGATGAGCGAGGAGGAGGACATACTGGAGGGGTATGCCTCGGAGACGTCGGAGCTAGCCACGGAGCTCTCCAAGCTTGGCCGACGGGAAAGCGATTCCATCCTCGGGGACACGGACGAGGAGGAAGCAAATATTACAGTGGTGGAGGTTAATTCGAGGGATGTCGATAAGACTCCTCCAAATTAACCTCCATCACTCCATTTCAGCTTCGGCTGCACTTATGCTTCGCCTCAGCCAAGGCGAAGCCGACATTGTTCTCATTCAGGAACCCTGGCTCAGCAAAGGTCAGATTTCTGGATTGAGGACTAAAGACTATAAGCTCATAGCGGCTCAAAACTCAGGTAAAACTCGCACCTGCATTCTTGCAAAAAAGCATCTGCATGTATTTTTGCTCCCCAATTACAGCGATGAAGACAACACCGCAGTGAGCCTGGAATTAAAATCCAGCAACATAAGAATTAGCTCGTGCTACATGGCGCATGACCAGAGCGGTCCACCTCCGCAAGTTACACGCCACCTTGTGAAGGACAGTGAGGAAGAGAAAATCGACCTAATCATAGGGTGCGATGCCAACGCACACCACACTCAGTGGGGTAGCACTGACATCAACACACGGGGTGAGTCACTTCTAGATTACATCTTGTCCACAAATTTGCTTTTATGTAATAGAGGTAACGACCCTACCTTCATAATCAGAAATAGGAAAGAAGTCCTAGATCTTACCTTGGTATCAAACTCTCTGCACCATAAGGTCCAAAATTGGAGGGTACTTAGCGACCACTCCTTTTCGGGTCATCGGTATATTGAGACGACGATATCCCTAGCCCCACCCACCATAGGGAAATTTAGAAACCCCCGCACAGCGAACTGGGAACTTTTTGAAGAGATCATGGGTAGAACACTACCTGTGATCCCTCCAAGAGGTCCCAATTCGGCAGTCTTCAATGATTCCTTAATTGCAACGCTAACAGGAGCTTGCAACTATGCCTTCAACAAATCCTGCAAACTAAGAACATCAAGGGGGAAAAGCAAACCCCCTTGGTGGTCATCGGAAATCGGGCAACTTAAAAAGCAACAGCTTTTTAACCTTGCCAGAAGTAAAAATGACGAAAATTCATGGAATGCATATAAAGCAAGCCTGTCGAATTACAAGAAGGCGATAAGACAAGCCAAACGCTCCTCATGGCAGCTCTTCTGCTCAGAAATTGAAAGCACCACGGATGCCGCAAGGCTTAGGAAGGTGCTATCTAAAGGTCCATCGACTCTTGGATACCTACAAGAACCCAATGGGAAATGGACGATTTCGAGTGAGGAGTCGCTGAAATTACTCACTCACACTCACTTTCCGGGTTGCTCTACCACCAAGTCAGTGGAGATGAACCCTGTGCCTGACGGGACTAGCGTTCCAGCACATCTTTTCACCTTAGATAAGGTTAAATGGGCCATAAATTCTTTTAAGCCCTTCAAATCGCCCGGACCAGACAATGTAGTCCCAGCACAACTGCAACACGGGGGAGATTCTGTCGCACGATGGTTGTCAGACATCTTCATCAGAATTGTAGCCATAGGGATTATCCCAGAAGCGTGGCTTACATCTAAAGTAGTATACATTCCCAAGGCAGGTAAGGCTACTCATACTCTTCCCAATGACTTCAGGCCCATAAGTCTCTTATCGTTTCTCCTCAAAACGATGGAAAGACTAATTGGCCTACAACTTAGGAGCACTATTCCCCAATCTCAAATGTCAGGCTCACAACATGCCTACAAAAAAGGTAGCTCCACGGAGACAGCCTTGCACTCGGTGATTTCTTGAGTTGAGAAATCACTTCAATATAAAGAATTCTCACTAGTTGCCTTCCTTGACATAGAAGGGGCTTTTAATAATGTCACACCCAAGACAATTACGGATGCTCTGAATAAACTTAGAGTGAATCCAAGGCTAATCAGCCCCGTTGAACAAATGCTTAAATGCAGAGTTGTTCGAGCCTCTTTAGGTAATTCTAGTATCGAAAGATACGTAAACAGAGGTACGCCCCAAGGCGGTGTTCTCTCCCCCTTCCTCTGGAATGTCGCCATAAACGGCCTTCTATGCTCCTTGGAGGGTGGCGGTTGCAACATAACTGCGTATGCTGACGACGTGGCAGTTGCATTCTCCGGTAAATACCCACAAACACTTTGCGAGCGCATGACCGACGCTCTACACAAGCTCTCGAATTGGGCCAAGGCCAGTGGGCTAGGAGTTAATCCGGATAAGACAAAGCTCATGCTTTTCACTAGGAGGTATAAAATTCCCCCGTTAATAAACCCCAAACTCAATGGTGTTACTTTACCCTTCAGCGACTCAGCCAGATATCTTGGGTTAATCCTCGATAGTAAACTGGACTGGAATCTGAATGCGGAAGATCGTAGGAAAAAGGCCACGGTCGCCCTATATACATGCAGGAAAGCCATTGGGCTTAAATGGGGTATGGCTCCAAATATTGTCCATTGGCTATACACTGCCATTGTAAGACCAATCCTTCTTTATGGAGTCTCAATTTGGTGGCCTTAACTAAACAAGAAATCCACCCTAAAAAAGTTGACCAGGGTTCAACGTACCGCTGAGATTACCATCAGTGGAGCACTATGCTCGACACCAACTGAAGCACTAGATGCCATTTTAAATCTCCCGCCTCTAGATAAGGTGGGAATACAATCAGCAGTCATAGCGGCTCTACGTATGAGAGAAGCGAAGAAATGGAATGACCTAGACTTCGGTCATTCAAAGATTCTAAATGACTTCTCTTCCCTTATTCCTGTTAACACGGACTACTGTACGCCACAGGAGCACTTCACTACAAAATTCAAAACCCACATTCCAACCAGAGATGAGTGGAATGTCGGTGTACCGGGCCCTCCTGGCTCAACTAAGATTTTCACGGACGGTTCCAAATTAGACGACCGCGTGGGCGGAGGCGTCTACATTGAAGAATTCAACGTTAGAATATCGTTTCGACTCCCAGATTACTGCAGCGTTTTCCAAGCTGAAGTTACGGCAATCCAAGAGGCTCTTACAATAATAAAAACCTTACCAGTATGTAATAGGAACATCTGTATTTACTCAGATAGCCAGGCGGCTATAAAATCGCTCGCCTCTCTTACTTCATGCATGAAGTCAGTGAACAACTGTCGTTCGTCTCTGGGGGAGATGGCAGAACAGTTTTCGATACACCTCATCTGGGTCCCGGGACATAGGGACTTTGAGGGAAACTGTATTGCGGATGAACTGGCAAGACAAGGAACTACCAGCATCCTCCTTCGGGATAAGGAGCGTCTGGGTATTCCTATGGCCAGCTGCAAATTAAGCATAAAGACCCAATTCGCTCATATTACAAACCAAACATGGAACCAAATAACCAACACGTGCAGGATTTCACGTCAAACATGGCCAGTGTACAATAGTAAAAGAACTAAAGAACTTTGCTGGTTAAATAGAGCTCATTGCTCGAAAGTTATCCGAGCGATCACCGGACACTGGCTAGTGGGGACTCACGCGTCAAGGCTCAACGCTCCTCACCACGATTTCTGCAGAAGTTGTGGCGATGAGGAAGAGCTAGAGACGGTAGAGCACCTTTTCTGTCACTGTCCGGGATTGTGTAGGACAAGATTCCGCTTTCTCAAGTCTTATTTTCTACATGACCTTTCCCAGCTCTCAGAACAGAGTCCGAAATGCCTCTCAAGGTTCATTCAGGCCACCGGATGGCTGTAAATGGAGACATCTAAAAGACCTACTAGTGGGGAAGGGTGGATGAAAGTCCATCACTGCGGTATCACAACGGGCCAAATTGCTGGCCTAAGTGAGCTGAGACGTGTCTCAGCTACTGCTCTAACCTAACCTAACCTACAAAAAGAGTATTTCAAAATGTTTAACAGAAACGTTTTATTCATGACATTGTAAAAAGAGATCCTTTTAAAATTACATCTTAAAAAATCAAAAACTGTCCATTCAACAATTAACTAATTAACAATTAATTAATTAATTAATTTAGGCGGTCTTGGGAAACAAAGCGAAAAAAAAATAGCACACTTAAAATAGATGCTTATGATTTAGTTTTCAAGAAAAAGTCCATTGTAATAAGGAAAAATGTGACACGTTATTTAATAGTGGGCTTAAGAATCTAAAACCATAATTAGACTATCATTAAATAACGAATTTATTTAAATTTACATCTTATTTAGTTGACTTCATAACGTACTACATATTTCATGTGCGGTTTCAATTTTGTCTTATCAGCAGTCTTCACATCAGCGCAGCGAATCTGGTTATCCTTGCCAGCATACACTTTTACAATTCGAACCTTTTTCCAAGCACTACGAGGCAGCATGGAATCCATAACAATAACTAAATCGTTTTCTTTAAGTGGCTTAGCTGCATCATGCCACTTTGGTCGACGAACTAATTGAGGCAAATATTCCGTTACCCATAGTTTCCGTATCCTTCAATGACTGTGTTATGCTCCATTGCTTCCGCAGGCAAACTCTCATCTCTGGTGGGTGTGTAGTCTGTGTAGAGTTGGCACAACCAATCAAGAAATGGTTTGGCGTTAACGGCTCGTCTTCTTCATGTGATAGCGGCAATTCAGTAAGCGGTCTTGAATTTAAAATGGCAGCAGTTTCATCAGCAAAACAATCCTCTTGTACTAGGCGTAATGGTGCCCAACAATGGTTTCAACGGCTTCAGGGAACTCCTGACTGTATTCTTGGGCGTTCTTATCTTTAACATAATTAGCACAAAATGGCGAAGAAATTGCTCCAAACATCAACGAAGTCATAGCATAATGTTGTAAGGGTTGAGCAACGTCGCCGCTTCTCCAAACAACTCGCTGGGCAGATTGATCTTCTGGTCGTATTTATACCCTGCACCGTATGGTACAAAGGGTATATTAAGTTTGTGCAAGCCGAAAATGTATGTAACATATAGAAGGAAACGTCGGAGACCCCCAAAGTTACCTAAAGTATGATCAGCGTGACTAGAGAAGTCGATATACCCATGTCCGTCTGTCTGTCTGTCCGTATGAACGCCTAGATCTCAGAGATGGTAAGAGCTAGAGCAACCAAATTTTCAGATTAAATGCTTTATAATGTTAGGGGAAGCCAGTTTATTTTATTTTTTCGATATCGTGTTATGTTATATAGCTCCCATAACATAGACAACATAACATAACATGTTTTAGAGCAGTGTTCCGCAAAGCATGTGCCGCGGAACACTGGTGTGCCGTGGGTCATCGGTTGGTGTGCCGCGGAAAAGCAGATAAAAAAAATGTGGTACAGTCGAGGACAGTGGAATACCCTGTACCTTTTGTATCGGAAAAATTTTTCTTGCATATTCCTTCTAAGAACTTTCAAATTGGAATTTATTTTTTTTTGGTGAAATTCGATATTTATACCTATAAGCTCCCTAAATTTTTACCGATTTTGATGAAACTCAAAAGTTACGTCAAAGAAGTTATTTAAAGTATATGAGGAAAGTTTCAAGTTGGTATGTTGAGGGGTGTGGGAGAAAACACGGTAAAACGATTGCGGGTGGTGGGGGGACCGCATCGATAAATTTTGGATGTGGATTTGTTCATTAGAGCCGCATGAAGCAGCTTACCAAAAATTGTGATTGTTGGTCACTTGTTACCATAATTACGTATAGTCAAATTTTGATGCAGTTTATTGGCAAGGGGAGGTGAAAGTTTTACATTTTTGACTATAACTTTTGTTGCCTTAGTCTTCTTTTCTTCATTTTTGACACACAGATGCATGTAACCACAGCGCATCGCTGTGTTAAATTTCAAATAAATATATTAAACGGTGTGGCTAAAAACCGCGAAAATCTACTGCGAAGGAACGGGGGAACAAACTTCATCTTCTGAGGAAATATGCGCACCAGCTAGTAAAGTTTCCTATATCTAGCTTTTATAGTCTCCGAAATCTAGGCGTTCATACAGACGGACAGACGGGCAGACGAACATGGCTCAATCGCTACCCGAGGTTATGATAAGCATTTTGGTATAAAGGACTTGGGGTCTGCCACGCCTCCTTCTGTCCGTTACATACATTGCACAAATCTAGTATACCCTTTGTACCTATAGGTACAGGGTATAAACATACATTTTGACGGCAACATTTTCTGTTTTGAAAATACCACGCTTAGTCAAAATGGTCAAAATTTTTACACTACAGTTTGTCGCGCCGGGTGGGGGGGAGGGGTCAAAAAGTGAAAAATTTGGGTCACGTAATTTGGGCTCCTAACATCTGGTACGTTTATTCCATTTGGTTCATACACGCACACAACAGCAAATGCTGATGTTGACACTCGTTTACTTATGTACAAGGTGGCGCAAAAGAAGTCATCCGATGTTGTTTGGCTCTTATTTTTTTTCCAAATGAAATTCCAAAATTGACCAAAAATGACCAAAATTCGTTGCAGGGACCGCCGGCTGAGGCCCAATTGCGTGGCACGTCGTCTGGTCGATGTTTCGGGGCTCACTTCGACGTCCTGGGCTACAGCGGCGATATTTTCGGCAGAACGGGCGCTCCGGGGCCGGCCACTCTTGGCAACGTCTCGTGTGGTCCCATACTCTTCAAGATTAGTGGCTAAACGGCGCAGTGTTTGCGTAGTTGGTGTCGGACGGCCGGGAATCCGCGACGGAATTCGCGCTGCGCCAACACCACAGACGAATTGTTACGCAAAAAAAATAGACACAATTATTCCGCGTTCTTGGGGAGTGTATCGCTCCATGGCTTATTCACTTGTATTCTGTATCTGTCTAGTCCACAAATGTCAAAACAGATTTGATATTGGCGGCCATTTACAAAAATGAGAGCATCTTCCAATAGGGTGATTTCTTTTGCGCCACCTTGTACTTATATATGCCCTGCGACAACGAGACTGAAAATTGTGGCCCCTGCCAGTGAAAGACGCGACCGCATTATTCTTATTAATTCGCCAGTAACTAGCCGCAAATTTGTGATTGTGTCGTCGCGAGGGTAATATACTTTTTAATAACAAATAAATAGCCCATAATACGTTTATATAATGGATAAATTCGTTAAACGTACCGCAAGTTTGTTAAGTGAAACTAATGATTTCCAAGAAGAAGCAGAGTCACCTAAGAAAAAACCTAAGCTACCTGTTTATCGAAAATATGATGAGAGCTTTATAAGTTATTTCTTTACATATTGCGGAGACCAATCAGGTCCAATTCCAAAATGTTTTGTTTGTGAAGAAACTTTGGGCAATCATTCGATGGTGCCCAGTAAACTTTTACGACATTTAACTACTGAACACCCATCGATAGCTAAAAAAGACAAATTGTTTTTTCAACGTTTGAAAGACAAGTCTGAGAAACAGTTAACTCTCATGAGTTCGTCTTTCAAAACATCAGACAAAGCTCAAAAAGCAATCTACGTGATCGCTAATATGCTAGTTAAATCCAAGAAGCCTCATTCTCTCGCTGAAACTTTAATTATACCCGTCTGCAAAGAAGTTGTCAAGATTATGATGAGCCAAGAAGCCGCTAAGGAAATCGAAAAAATACCAGCGTCATTGAATCAACGTTAATTGAAAAATTAGCCCTGTAACCAGGGCTTCTGACAAAAAACCTAATATTAAAAATGTACATAGTTTTTTTTTTTACACAGGGAAGCACTGATGGCGAAGTCTCTGCCTGATGAATTGTTGTCTGTCCTAGAAGAGGTTGTTAAAAATGTCAATTATATCAAGTCGCGACCGCTGAAATCTCGTCTGTTTAATGCAGTGTGTCAGGAAATGGGAGCACATCATCAGCCACTTCTGTACATACAAAAGCACGATGGCTTTCTCGCGGAAAAGTGCTATCTCGGATTTACCAGCTAAAAAATGAGTTCCAGACGTTTTTAGAGGCCCAGGGTTCAGATTTTGCTTCTGTGTTTAAAAAACAAGAATGGTTAGCAAAACTTGCATATCTGGCGGACATATTTGCTCATTTAAATGAACTTAGGTATCAGTCCAAGACTTTAAGACTTATTGTTGACGCCCCATGGTTTGTATCCAATGAGCAAATTCATAAAGACCTAGATATTCCATACGTTAAGGACGAAATACGAAGACTAAGCACCAGTTACGTGGAAAGGCTACATAATCATTCGAATGTTTTAGCAATAGGCCTCTTGGATGATAGCGATAGAATACGAAGATTAAAACGCAATCATGTCTTAGACATGCCATATTCAAATTAAGCTTACAGCACTTAAAAAAGCAATAGTTATTACTCATTGGAGTTTAACTATTTCTCCTGTTAATTTATAATTTCCAAAACATTTACTTATTGTCTAACGGATAGATTGTAAATAAATAATATTAAAAAAAAAAAAAAAAAAAAAAAAAAAAAAATGAACTCAACAAAAAAATGCAAGGCAGGAATTTTAATATTTAAACGTCTTCGGACAAAATTGAAAGCTTTCGAGCTAAGTTGGTGTTATGGATCAGCCACGCTGTCAAAGGTAGTAATGATGAGTAGTGGCTGCCGATTCAGAACACTTACCGACAAACGAGCAGGAAGAATTCATCGATTTAAAAACTGTTCGGACATTAAAACTAAAATATTCCGAAGTAGAGCTAGCACATTTTTGGCTGCATATAAAAAATGATTATCCACTGCTTTCAAAGCGTGCTGTTGCAATTCTATTACCATTTGCCATTACCTACTCACTACTATTAAATCGGAAAAAAGAGAATGCCTGAGGATGATCAATGAAGAGATGAGAGCAGCCTTATCAACGATCGCTCCAAATGTTGATCGCCTGTGCTCATTTAAACAGGCTCACATTTCTCACTAAAAATCTTTTCATTGATTTTCGAAATAAACAATAATTAAAAATGCATTGCTTTTGAATAGGTAATTCACGAGTTTTTTATAGTTCCCAAGCACTGTACCAAAGTTGATCGAAATCGGTTGACTATATCATATATAGCTCCCATGGGGCCGATCGGTCAAAAAAACGTTTTTTGAACAAAATTCGTGGTGTTTCGTTTGATATCGTAACAAAATTTGGTGTTTGACAGTTTTTTAGGGCTACAAAGCACTGTACCAAATTTGATCAAAATCGGTTGACTATATCATGTGGATCCCATAGGACCGATCGGTCAAAAAAGTGTTTTTTTGAACAAAATTCGTTGTGTTTCGTGTGTTTTTGAAGATACCGTGACCAAATTTGGTGTTCGAAACTTTTTTATAGTTTCCAAACACTGTACAATTTTATAAAAATCGGATGACTATATCATATAGCTCCCATAGGACCAATCGGTCAAAAAAGCCTTTTTTGCACAAAATCCGTTGAGTTTCGGTTGTTTATGAAGATTTCGTACCCAAATTTGGCAATCAATTGTCTTTTAGAGTGCTTAAGCAATATATTGGACTTAATTGCAATTAGTGGTACAGGGTATCCCAAAGTCGTCCGCGTCCGACTTTAACGTACGCCATCTTTTTATTTGGTCTGGTCCTTTTAGTAATGCTGAATTAAGAGATATTCCTTCAACTGTTGCGGCAGCATCAAAAACGATATGTAGTTTGTCAGGCTTATTGACTTTGTCTGGCGAAAGTTTCCTAGCATACCTTTTCTGCAAATATTTCTCCATTTCAATCTTATATCTCTTGCCGAACTCTGAATCTTTGTGCATTCTTTTCTCGATAGTAATCGATAGCAATCGTTTTTCAGCCATTGTGTAGCATTTCAGCAATGTAACATTTTCTTTCCAAAGTAGGCCTATTTGAAAATGCTCTTTTACTTGGGATGCAGTTGTTGCCAATATTTTTTTATACCTTAAGCCATCTAATGATTCAATTGTGGAAAACTGGTTAACTCCAAAATCTTTAGACGAAATATATTCCCTTACAAGTTTTTCAATTTCATCAGCCTTGTCTATCTTAGCATGTAAGTTAAAGGAATTCCCATATGGGCTTGATTGGCCCATATGGCAACCAGCCTAACTTTGTTTTTACGGCTATTGACTGTGAAGGTTCATTTTCAATAATCGTCTGTGATAAACCCAAATGCAAATTATCAAGCCATATCAATACAAGTGGCTTAGCATCTGCATAGTCTTTTAATGGCAAGTGACCAAAGCGCTCAAACTGATCTTTGCAAAACGACTGTGTTGGCAAATTTAGACCCTTAATTATTTGTGCCCCCTTCATATCAGAATGGAAGCCATTATCAATACCAGCAATTTCGAATCTTACACTTTTTGAGTTCTCAGTAACCATTTAGACCCAAAATGTCCGCAATTTCACATAGCAAAGGTTTCAATGGTTCCATCAGGTCCGAACAATTTAACTGACATAACTTTGAACAAATAGCAACTAAGTGGTGTGTATCGGCTGGAACACCCACTGTTTCCATAAACTCCTGTCCGCTTTGGTTATTGGGAATGCTATAATGAAGACTTAGATGATGTGTCCGTTTACAACCAGCAACTGTACACATCTGTTTGGTTACACTTCTTTTGGCATAGAACGCAACTTACATCAGCAGTTGATGTTTTGGCAAAAAAAAAGTTTTAGTATTTCTCTGAGTTGGCGGTTTTACGGACGCTTCGATTACTGACAAGTTACACTTAACCTTGTTGAAAGATGGCGTTCGTTAAAGTCGGGCGCAGACGAATTTGGGATACCCTGTACCACCACAGTGCTTTAAAGTCCGGTTATTGCTTAAGAACTCCAAAAGACAACTGACTGCAAAATTTGCATACAGACCGACGGACATGGGTATATCGACTTCTCTAGTCACCCTGATCATACTTTAGGTAACTTTGGAGGGTCTCCGACCATACGGTACAGGGTATAAAAATTGCAGAGTAACTCTTATTTACAATTTTTTAAATAAAAATTGTCCAATAATTTTTATTTTTAATTATTATTATAAAAATTGAAAATTGAGAGTTATTTCGCGATTTTTAATAAAAAATTGATATTTAATTATTATTGCATGATTTTTATTTTTATGTGAAAAATTAGAGTTAAAATTGAATTTTTCGATATAAATTAAAAATAAGAATGTATCTTTTTTTCGTAAGGTCCTTTCAATAAAATTATATATTGCAGCATGCACTTTCATATAAACCACTTTTTTGGCTTTGATTTTTTTTATCCCCATAACACTTATTTGCGGTACCTGTCTAAAGTATAGGAGCTAGGCAATTAAAACTGTATTTGTTTAATAAGTCCGCTATTCACAACATATCCCGAAAATTTTGTTGATCTAGCATAATCCAAACCCAAGTTACAAGGGTTCAAAAAAACGACGAAGCGGCAGTATGTGCAAGAAAATAAATAACAAACTAGCCCAGTATAATCTGAAACTCCCAAGAAGAGATTGCAGGCTCATAGTGGGCATACTCGCTGCCAGACAGCAGTTCACGCTAAGAAGCAAAGCATTACCAACAACGACGAATACAGGAAATATAGAGAGACAGATGTCAAAGAGACTCTCACTCACTGGAAGAGGCAGCCGACAGGGCACCTCAAAAGCTTCTAGCGTTTGCCAAGCACACGCGCATACTTGACGACTAACGTGCATTGTACACCAGCCGCACCTTCCGGTACCACTAAGGACTCTTTAGTGTATGTGTGACTCCCCCAGGGGTCTACCGGTACAACCTAACCTAACCTAACCTTGTCGGAGTTTTCTATTATTGTAATACAAAATCTTGATACTTCAACATTATTTTCTACTTTTTAGTTCGGTTTGCTATTAAAGCGTATTTTTTTAGTTTTTTTAAACTATAATTTTTCTTAGTTACATTTTTTTATTGTTTATTAAAGGTCATCAATCTTGAGGTTTTTTGATTATTTTTTTACAAAAATTCGCGTTCTGTAAAGACTTTTTTTTCGAGCGCTTAGGCCATTTTATGGAACCAATTCGGTGAACAATAAATTTCACGCTCCGGACCGGTGAATTGGCCGCCGAGATCGTGTGCGCCCAACATTTGAAAGGGATACATATCTTTAAAAAGTGAATGGCAAGAACGTTTTTTTTTTTTTGTGTTTTTTGCATTTAAAAAAAAATACATCAAGATTGATGACCCTTTATTAAATTACAAAAGCTCAATGGATTTGCATTTTAGCTTAAATTTTGACTGGCCAAACAATGTGGAATGTCAAATATTGCTGCTACCTAATTTTTAGAAATCTTATTTTCTGTTTTTTGCAACTCGAATTTAATGAAATTCGAAATTTAGGAAACCAAAGTCGTCTACTATGCGGAAATGCTAATGCGGCATCGATTTTTGGTTTTTTATGCGAACATTTTTTATAAAAATTTGACTTAGGTTAGGTTAGGTTAGAGCAGTAGCTGAGACACGTCTCAGCTCACTTAGGCCAGCAATTTGGCCCGTTGTGATACCGCAGTGATGGACTTTCATCCACCCTTCCCCACTAGTAGGTCTTTTAGATGTCTCCATTTACAGCCATCCGGTGGCCTGAATGAACCTTGAGAGGCATTTTGGACTCTGTTCTGAGAGCTGGGAAAGGTCATGTAGAAAATAAGACTTGAGAAAGCGGAATCTTGTCCTACACAATCCCGGACAGTGACAGAAAAGGTGCTCTACCGTCTCTAGCTCTTCCTCATCGCCACAACTTCTGCAGAAATCGTGGTGAGGAGCGTTGAGCCTTGACGCGTGAGTCCCCACTAGCCAGTGTCCGGTGATCGCTCGGATAACTTTCGAGCAATGAGCTCTATTTAACCAGCAAAGTTCTTTAGTTCTTTTACTATTGTACACTGGCCATGTTTGACGTGAAATCCTGCACGTGTTGGTTATTTGGTTCCATGTTTGGTTTGTAATATATCACAACAGCAAATGCTGATGTTGACACTCGTTTACTTATGTACAAGGTGGCGCAAAAGAAGTCATCCGATGTTGTTTGGCTCTTATTTTTTTTCCAAATGAAATTCCAAAATTGACCAAAAATGACCAAAATTCGTTGCAGGGACCGCCGGCTGAGGCCCAATTGCGTGGCACGTCGTCTGGTCGATGTTTCGGGGCTCACTTCGACGTCCTGGGCTACAGCGGCGATATTTTCGGCAGAACGGGCGCTCCGGGGCCGGCCACTCTTGGCAACGTCTCGTGTGGTCCCATACTCTTCAAGATTAGTGGCTAAACGGCGCAGTGTTTGCGTAGTTGGTGTCGGACGGCCGGGAATCCGCGACGGAATTCGCGCTGCGCCAACACCACAGACGAATTGTTACGCAAAAAAAATAGACACAATTATTCCGCGTTCTTGGGGAGTGTATCGCTCCATGGCTTATTCACTTGTATTCTGTATCTGTCTAGTCCACAAATGTCAAAACAGATTTGATATTGGCGGCCATTTACAAAAATGAGAGCATCTTCCAATAGGGTGATTTCTTTTGCGCCACCTTGTACTTATATATGCCCTGCGACAACGAGACTGAAAATTGTGGCCCCTGCCAGTGAAAGACGCGACCGCATTATTCTTATTAATTCGCCAGTAACTAGCCGCAAATTTGTGATTGTGTCGTCGCGAGGGTAATATACTTTTTAATAACAAATAAATAGCCCATAATACGTTTATATAATGGATAAATTCGTTAAACGTACCGCAAGTTTGTTAAGTGAAACTAATGATTTCCAAGAAGAAGCAGAGTCACCTAAGAAAAAACCTAAGCTACCTGTTTATCGAAAATATGATGAGAGCTTTATAAGTTATTTCTTTACATATTGCGGAGACCAATCAGGTCCAATTCCAAAATGTTTTGTTTGTGAAGAAACTTTGGGCAATCATTCGATGGTGCCCAGTAAACTTTTACGACATTTAACTACTGAACACCCATCGATAGCTAAAAAAGACAAATTGTTTTTTCAACGTTTGAAAGACAAGTCTGAGAAACAGTTAACTCTCATGAGTTCGTCTTTCAAAACATCAGACAAAGCTCAAAAAGCAATCTACGTGATCGCTAATATGCTAGTTAAATCCAAGAAGCCTCATTCTCTCGCTGAAACTTTAATTATACCCGTCTGCAAAGAAGTTGTCAAGATTATGATGAGCCAAGAAGCCGCTAAGGAAATCGAAAAAATACCAGCGTCATTGAATCAACGTTAATTGAAAAATTAGCCCTGTAACCAGGGCTTCTGACAAAAAACCTAATATTAAAAATGTACATAGTTTTTTTTTTTACACAGGGAAGCACTGATGGCGAAGTCTCTGCCTGATGAATTGTTGTCTGTCCTAGAAGAGGTTGTTAAAAATGTCAATTATATCAAGTCGCGACCGCTGAAATCTCGTCTGTTTAATGCAGTGTGTCAGGAAATGGGAGCACATCATCAGCCACTTCTGTACATACAAAAGCACGATGGCTTTCTCGCGGAAAAGTGCTATCTCGGATTTACCAGCTAAAAAATGAGTTCCAGACGTTTTTAGAGGCCCAGGGTTCAGATTTTGCTTCTGTGTTTAAAAAACAAGAATGGTTAGCAAAACTTGCATATCTGGCGGACATATTTGCTCATTTAAATGAACTTAGGTATCAGTCCAAGACTTTAAGACTTATTGTTGACGCCCCATGGTTTGTATCCAATGAGCAAATTCATAAAGACCTAGATATTCCATACGTTAAGGACGAAATACGAAGACTAAGCACCAGTTACGTGGAAAGGCTACATAATCATTCGAATGTTTTAGCAATAGGCCTCTTGGATGATAGCGATAGAATACGAAGATTAAAACGCAATCATGTCTTAGACATGCCATATTCAAATTAAGCTTACAGCACTTAAAAAAGCAATAGTTATTACTCATTGGAGTTTAACTATTTCTCCTGTTAATTTATAATTTCCAAAACATTTACTTATTGTCTAACGGATAGATTGTAAATAAATAATATTAAAAAAAAAAAAAAAAAAAAAAAAAAAAAAAATGAACTCAACAAAAAAATGCAAGGCAGGAATTTTAATATTTAAACGTCTTCGGACAAAATTGAAAGCTTTCGAGCTAAGTTGGTGTTATGGATCAGCCACGCTGTCAAAGGTAGTAATGATGAGTAGTGGCTGCCGATTCAGAACACTTACCGACAAACGAGCAGGAAGAATTCATCGATTTAAAAACTGTTCGGACATTAAAACTAAAATATTCCGAAGTAGAGCTAGCACATTTTTGGCTGCATATAAAAAATGATTATCCACTGCTTTCAAAGCGTGCTGTTGCAATTCTATTACCATTTGCCATTACCTACTCACTACTATTAAATCGGAAAAAAGAGAATGCCTGAGGATGATCAATGAAGAGATGAGAGCAGCCTTATCAACGATCGCTCCAAATGTTGATCGCCTGTGCTCATTTAAACAGGCTCACATTTCTCACTAAAAATCTTTTCATTGATTTTCGAAATAAACAATAATTAAAAATGCATTGCTTTTGAATAGGTAATTCACGAGTTTTTTATAGTTCCCAAGCACTGTACCAAAGTTGATCGAAATCGGTTGACTATATCATATATAGCTCCCATGGGGCCGATCGGTCAAAAAAACGTTTTTTGAACAAAATTCGTGGTGTTTCGTTTGATATCGTAACAAAATTTGGTGTTTGACAGTTTTTTAGGGCTACAAAGCACTGTACCAAATTTGATCAAAATCGGTTGACTATATCATGTGGATCCCATAGGACCGATCGGTCAAAAAAGTGTTTTTTTGAACAAAATTCGTTGTGTTTCGTGTGTTTTTGAAGATACCGTGACCAAATTTGGTGTTCGAAACTTTTTTATAGTTTCCAAACACTGTACAATTTTATAAAAATCGGATGACTATATCATATAGCTCCCATAGGACCAATCGGTCAAAAAAGCCTTTTTTGCACAAAATCCGTTGAGTTTCGGTTGTTTATGAAGATTTCGTACCCAAATTTGGCAATCAATTGTCTTTTAGAGTGCTTAAGCAATATATTGGACTTAATTGCAATTAGTGGTACAGGGTATCCCAAAGTCGTCCGCGTCCGACTTTAACGTACGCCATCTTTTTATTTGGTCTGGTCCTTTTAGTAATGCTGAATTAAGAGATATTCCTTCAACTGTTGCGGCAGCATCAAAAACGATATGTAGTTTGTCAGGCTTATTGACTTTGTCTGGCGAAAGTTTCCTAGCATACCTTTTCTGCAAATATTTCTCCATTTCAATCTTATATCTCTTGCCGAACTCTGAATCTTTGTGCATTCTTTTCTCGATAGTAATCGATAGCAATCGTTTTTCAGCCATTGTGTAGCATTTCAGCAATGTAACATTTTCTTTCCAAAGTAGGCCTATTTGAAAATGCTCTTTTACTTGGGATGCAGTTGTTGCCAATATTTTTTTATACCTTAAGCCATCTAATGATTCAATTGTGGAAAACTGGTTAACTCCAAAATCTTTAGACGAAATATATTCCCTTACAAGTTTTTCAATTTCATCAGCCTTGTCTATCTTAGCATGTAAGTTAAAGGAATTCCCATATGGGCTTGATTGGCCCATATGGCAACCAGCCTAACTTTGTTTTTACGGCTATTGACTGTGAAGGTTCATTTTCAATAATCGTCTGTGATAAACCCAAATGCAAATTATCAAGCCATATCAATACAAGTGGCTTAGCATCTGCATAGTCTTTTAATGGCAAGTGACCAAAGCGCTCAAACTGATCTTTGCAAAACGACTGTGTTGGCAAATTTAGACCCTTAATTATTTGTGCCCCCTTCATATCAGAATGGAAGCCATTATCAATACCAGCAATTTCGAATCTTACACTTTTTGAGTTCTCAGTAACCATTTAGACCCAAAATGTCCGCAATTTCACATAGCAAAGGTTTCAATGGTTCCATCAGGTCCGAACAATTTAACTGACATAACTTTGAACAAATAGCAACTAAGTGGTGTGTATCGGCTGGAACACCCACTGTTTCCATAAACTCCTGTCCGCTTTGGTTATTGGGAATGCTATAATGAAGACTTAGATGATGTGTCCGTTTACAACCAGCAACTGTACACATCTGTTTGGTTACACTTCTTTTGGCATAGAACGCAACTTACATCAGCAGTTGATGTTTTGGCAAAAAAAAAGTTTTAGTATTTCTCTGAGTTGGCGGTTTTACGGACGCTTCGATTACTGACAAGTTACACTTAACCTTGTTGAAAGATGGCGTTCGTTAAAGTCGGGCGCAGACGAATTTGGGATACCCTGTACCACCACAGTGCTTTAAAGTCCGGTTATTGCTTAAGAACTCCAAAAGACAACTGACTGCAAAATTTGCATACAGACCGACGGACATGGGTATATCGACTTCTCTAGTCACCCTGATCATACTTTAGGTAACTTTGGAGGGTCTCCGACCATACGGTACAGGGTATAAAAATTGCAGAGTAACTCTTATTTACAATTTTTTAAATAAAAATTGTCCAATAATTTTTATTTTTAATTATTATTATAAAAATTGAAAATTGAGAGTTATTTCGCGATTTTTAATAAAAAATTGATATTTAATTATTATTGCATGATTTTTATTTTTATGTGAAAAATTAGAGTTAAAATTGAATTTTTCGATATAAATTAAAAATAAGAATGTATCTTTTTTTCGTAAGGTCCTTTCAATAAAATTATATATTGCAGCATGCACTTTCATATAAACCACTTTTTTGGCTTTGATTTTTTTTATCCCCATAACACTTATTTGCGGTACCTGTCTAAAGTATAGGAGCTAGGCAATTAAAACTGTATTTGTTTAATAAGTCCGCTATTCACAACATATCCCGAAAATTTTGTTGATCTAGCATAATCCAAACCCAAGTTACAAGGGTTCAAAAAAACGACGAAGCGGCAGTATGTGCAAGAAAATAAATAACAAACTAGCCCAGTATAATCTGAAACTCCCAAGAAGAGATTGCAGGCTCATAGTGGGCATACTCGCTGCCAGACAGCAGTTCACGCTAAGAAGCAAAGCATTACCAACAACGACGAATACAGGAAATATAGAGAGACAGATGTCAAAGAGACTCTCACTCACTGGAAGAGGCAGCCGACAGGGCACCTCAAAAGCTTCTAGCGTTTGCCAAGCACACGCGCATACTTGACGACTAACGTGCATTGTACACCAGCCGCACCTTCCGGTACCACTAAGGACTCTTTAGTGTATGTGTGACTCCCCCAGGGGTCTACCGGTACAACCTAACCTAACCTAACCTTGTCGGAGTTTTCTATTATTGTAATACAAAATCTTGATACTTCAACATTATTTTCTACTTTTTAGTTCGGTTTGCTATTAAAGCGTATTTTTTTAGTTTTTTTAAACTATAATTTTTCTTAGTTACATTTTTTTATTGTTTATTAAAGGTCATCAATCTTGAGGTTTTTTGATTATTTTTTTACAAAAATTCGCGTTCTGTAAAGACTTTTTTTTCGAGCGCTTAGGCCATTTTATGGAACCAATTCGGTGAACAATAAATTTCACGCTCCGGACCGGTGAATTGGCCGCCGAGATCGTGTGCGCCCAACATTTGAAAGGGATACATATCTTTAAAAAGTGAATGGCAAGAACGTTTTTTTTTTTTTGTGTTTTTTGCATTTAAAAAAAAATACATCAAGATTGATGACCCTTTATTAAATTACAAAAGCTCAATGGATTTGCATTTTAGCTTAAATTTTGACTGGCCAAACAATGTGGAATGTCAAATATTGCTGCTACCTAATTTTTAGAAATCTTATTTTCTGTTTTTTGCAACTCGAATTTAATGAAATTCGAAATTTAGGAAACCAAAGTCGTCTACTATGCGGAAATGCTAATGCGGCATCGATTTTTGGTTTTTTATGCGAACATTTTTTATAAAAATTTGACTTAGGTTAGGTTAGGTTAGAGCAGTAGCTGAGACACGTCTCAGCTCACTTAGGCCAGCAATTTGGCCCGTTGTGATACCGCAGTGATGGACTTTCATCCACCCTTCCCCACTAGTAGGTCTTTTAGATGTCTCCATTTACAGCCATCCGGTGGCCTGAATGAACCTTGAGAGGCATTTTGGACTCTGTTCTGAGAGCTGGGAAAGGTCATGTAGAAAATAAGACTTGAGAAAGCGGAATCTTGTCCTACACAATCCCGGACAGTGACAGAAAAGGTGCTCTACCGTCTCTAGCTCTTCCTCATCGCCACAACTTCTGCAGAAATCGTGGTGAGGAGCGTTGAGCCTTGACGCGTGAGTCCCCACTAGCCAGTGTCCGGTGATCGCTCGGATAACTTTCGAGCAATGAGCTCTATTTAACCAGCAAAGTTCTTTAGTTCTTTTACTATTGTACACTGGCCATGTTTGACGTGAAATCCTGCACGTGTTGGTTATTTGGTTCCATGTTTGGTTTGTAATATATCACAACAGCAAATGCTGATGTTGACACTCGTTTACTTATGTACAAGGTGGCGCAAAAGAAGTCATCCGATGTTGTTTGGCTCTTATTTTTTTTCCAAATGAAATTCCAAAATTGACCAAAAATGACCAAAATTCGTTGCAGGGACCGCCGGCTGAGGCCCAATTGCGTGGCACGTCGTCTGGTCGATGTTTCGGGGCTCACTTCGACGTCCTGGGCTACAGCGGCGATATTTTCGGCAGAACGGGCGCTCCGGGGCCGGCCACTCTTGGCAACGTCTCGTGTGGTCCCATACTCTTCAAGATTAGTGGCTAAACGGCGCAGTGTTTGCGTAGTTGGTGTCGGACGGCCGGGAATCCGCGACGGAATTCGCGCTGCGCCAACACCACAGACGAATTGTTACGCAAAAAAAATAGACACAATTATTCCGCGTTCTTGGGGAGTGTATCGCTCCATGGCTTATTCACTTGTATTCTGTATCTGTCTAGTCCACAAATGTCAAAACAGATTTGATATTGGCGGCCATTTACAAAAATGAGAGCATCTTCCAATAGGGTGATTTCTTTTGCGCCACCTTGTACTTATATATGCCCTGCGACAACGAGACTGAAAATTGTGGCCCCTGCCAGTGAAAGACGCGACCGCATTATTCTTATTAATTCGCCAGTAACTAGCCGCAAATTTGTGATTGTGTCGTCGCGAGGGTAATATACTTTTTAATAACAAATAAATAGCCCATAATACGTTTATATAATGGATAAATTCGTTAAACGTACCGCAAGTTTGTTAAGTGAAACTAATGATTTCCAAGAAGAAGCAGAGTCACCTAAGAAAAAACCTAAGCTACCTGTTTATCGAAAATATGATGAGAGCTATATAAGTTATTTCTTTACATATTGCGGAGACCAATCAGGTCCAATTCCAAAATGTTTTGTTTGTGAAGAAACTTTGGGCAATCATTCGATGGTGCCCAGTAAACTTTTACGACATTTAACTACTGAACACCCATCGATAGCTAAAAAAGACAAATTGTTTTTTCAACGTTTGAAAGACAAGTCTGAGAAACAGTTAACTCTCATGAGTTCGTCTTTCAAAACATCAGACAAAGCTCAAAAAGCAATCTACGTGATCGCTAATATGCTAGTTAAATCCAAGAAGCCTCATTCTCTCGCTGAAACTTTAATTATACCCGTCTGCAAAGAAGTTGTCAAGATTATGATGAGCCAAGAAGCCGCTAAGGAAATCGAAAAAATACCAGCGTCATTGAATCAACGTTAATTGAAAAATTAGCCCTGTAACCAGGGCTTCTGACAAAAAACCTAATATTAAAAATGTACATAGTTTTTTTTTTTACACAGGGAAGCACTGATGGCGAAGTCTCTGCCTGATGAATTGTTGTCTGTCCTAGAAGAGGTTGTTAAAAATGTCAATTATATCAAGTCGCGACCGCTGAAATCTCGTCTGTTTAATGCAGTGTGTCAGGAAATGGGAGCACATCATCAGCCACTTCTGTACATACAAAAGCACGATGGCTTTCTCGCGGAAAAGTGCTATCTCGGATTTACCAGCTAAAAAATGAGTTCCAGACGTTTTTAGAGGCCCAGGGTTCAGATTTTGCTTCTGTGTTTAAAAAACAAGAATGGTTAGCAAAACTTGCATATCTGGCGGACATATTTGCTCATTTAAATGAACTCAACAAAAAAATGCAAGGCAGGAATTTTAATATTTAAACGTCTTCGGACAAAATTGAAAGCTTTCGAGCTAAGTTGGTGTTATGGATCAGCCACGCTGTCAAAGGTAGTAATGATGAGTAGTGGCTGCCGATTCAGAACACTTACCGACAAACGAGCAGGAAGAATTCATCGATTTAAAAACTGTTCGGACATTAAAACTAAAATATTCCGAAGTAGAGCTAGCACATTTTTGGCTGCATATAAAAAATGATTATCCACTGCTTTCAAAGCGTGCTGTTGCAATTCTATTACCATTTGCCATTACCTACTCACTACTATTAAATCGGAAAAAAGAGAATGCCTGAGGATGATCAATGAAGAGATGAGAGCAGCCTTATCAACGATCGCTCCAAATGTTGATCGCCTGTGCTCATTTAAACAGGCTCACATTTCTCACTAAAAATCTTTTCATTGATTTTCGAAATAAACAATAATTAAAAATGCATTGCTTTTGAATAGGTAATTCACGAGTTTTTTATAGTTCCCAAGCACTGTACCAAAGTTGATCGAAATCGGTTGACTATATCATATATAGCTCCCATGGGGCCGATCGGTCAAAAAAACGTTTTTTGAACAAAATTCGTGGTGTTTCGTTTGATATCGTAACAAAATTTGGTGTTTGACAGTTTTTTAGGGCTACAAAGCACTGTACCAAATTTGATCAAAATCGGTTGACTATATCATGTGGATCCCATAGGACCGATCGGTCAAAAAAGTGTTTTTTTGAACAAAATTCGTTGTGTTTCGTGTGTTTTTGAAGATACCGTGACCAAATTTGGTGTTCGAAACTTTTTTATAGTTTCCAAACACTGTACAATTTTATAAAAATCGGATGACTATATCATATAGCTCCCATAGGACCAATCGGTCAAAAAAGCCTTTTTTGCACAAAATCCGTTGAGTTTCGGTTGTTTATGAAGATTTCGTACCCAAATTTGGCAATCAATTGTCTTTTAGAGTGCTTAAGCAATATATTGGACTTAATTGCAATTAGTGGTACAGGGTATCCCAAAGTCGTCCGCGTCCGACTTTAACGTACGCCATCTTTTTATTTGGTCTGGTCCTTTTAGTAATGCTGAATTAAGAGATATTCCTTCAACTGTTGCGGCAGCATCAAAAACGATATGTAGTTTGTCAGGCTTATTGACTTTGTCTGGCGAAAGTTTCCTAGCATACCTTTTCTGCAAATATTTCTCCATTTCAATCTTATATCTCTTGCCGAACTCTGAATCTTTGTGCATTCTTTTCTCGATAGTAATCGATAGCAATCGTTTTTCAGCCATTGTGTAGCATTTCAGCAATGTAACATTTTCTTTCCAAAGTAGGCCTATTTGAAAATGCTCTTTTACTTGGGATGCAGTTGTTGCCAATATTTTTTTATACCTTAAGCCATCTAATGATTCAATTGTGGAAAACTGGTTAACTCCAAAATCTTTAGACGAAATATATTCCCTTACAAGTTTTTCAATTTCATCAGCCTTGTCTATCTTAGCATGTAAGTTAAAGGAATTCCCATATGGGCTTGATTGGCCCATATGGCAACCAGCCTAACTTTGTTTTTACGGCTATTGACTGTGAAGGTTCATTTTCAATAATCGTCTGTGATAAACCCAAATGCAAATTATCAAGCCATATCAATACAAGTGGCTTAGCATCTGCATAGTCTTTTAATGGCAAGTGACCAAAGCGCTCAAACTGATCTTTGCAAAACGACTGTGTTGGCAAATTTAGACCCTTAATTATTTGTGCCCCCTTCATATCAGAATGGAAGCCATTATCAATACCAGCAATTTCGAATCTTACACTTTTTGAGTTCTCAGTAACCATTTAGACCCAAAATGTCCGCAATTTCACATAGCAAAGGTTTCAATGGTTCCATCAGGTCCGAACAATTTAACTGACATAACTTTGAACAAATAGCAACTAAGTGGTGTGTATCGGCTGGAACACCCACTGTTTCCATAAACTCCTGTCCGCTTTGGTTATTGGGAATGCTATAATGAAGACTTAGATGATGTGTCCGTTTACAACCAGCAACTGTACACATCTGTTTGGTTACACTTCTTTTGGCATAGAACGCAACTTACATCAGCAGTTGATGTTTTGGCAAAAAAAAAGTTTTAGTATTTCTCTGAGTTGGCGGTTTTACGGACGCTTCGATTACTGACAAGTTACACTTAACCTTGTTGAAAGATGGCGTTCGTTAAAGTCGGGCGCAGACGAATTTGGGATACCCTGTACCACCACAGTGCTTTAAAGTCCGGTTATTGCTTAAGAACTCCAAAAGACAACTGACTGCAAAATTTGCATACAGACCGACGGACATGGGTATATCGACTTCTCTAGTCACCCTGATCATACTTTAGGTAACTTTGGAGGGTCTCCGACCATACGGTACAGGGTATAAAAATTGCAGAGTAACTCTTATTTACAATTTTTTAAATAAAAATTGTCCAATAATTTTTATTTTTAATTATTATTATAAAAATTGAAAATTGAGAGTTATTTCGCGATTTTTAATAAAAAATTGATATTTAATTATTATTGCATGATTTTTATTTTTATGTGAAAAATTAGAGTTAAAATTGAATTTTTCGATATAAATTAAAAATAAGAATGTATCTTTTTTTCGTAAGGTCCTTTCAATAAAATTATATATTGCAGCATGCACTTTCATATAAACCACTTTTTTGGCTTTGATTTTTTTTATCCCCATAACACTTATTTGCGGTACCTGTCTAAAGTATAGGAGCTAGGCAATTAAAACTGTATTTGTTTAATAAGTCCGCTATTGACAACATATCCCGAAAATTTTGTTGATCTAGCATAATCCAAACCCAAGTTACAAGGGTTCAAAAAAACGACGAAGCGGCAGTATGTGCAAGAAAATAAATAACAAACTAGCCCAGTATAATCTGAAACTCCCAAGAAGAGATTGCAGGCTCATAGTGGGCATACTCGCTGCCAGACAGCAGTTCACGCTAAGAAGCAAAGCATTACCAACAACGACGAATACAGGAAATATAGAGAGACAGATGTCAAAGAGACTCTCACTCACTGGAAGAGGCAGCCGACAGGGCACCTCAAAAGCTTCTAGCGTTTGCCAAGCACACGCGCATACTTGACGACTAACGTGCATTGTACACCAGCCGCACCTTCCGGTACCACTAAGGACTCTTTAGTGTATGTGTGACTCCCCCAGGGGTCTACCGGTACAACCTAACCTAACCTAACCTTGTCGGAGTTTTCTATTATTGTAATACAAAATCTTGATACTTCAACATTATTTTCTACTTTTTAGTTCGGTTTGCTATTAAAGCGTATTTTTTTAGTTTTTTTAAACTATAATTTTTCTTAGTTACATTTTTTTATTGTTTATTAAAGGTCATCAATCTTGAGGTTTTTTGATTATTTTTTTACAAAAATTCGCGTTCTGTAAAGACTTTTTTTTCGAGCGCTTAGGCCATTTTATGGAACCAATTCGGTGAACAATAAATTTCACGCTCCGGACCGGTGAATTGGCCGCCGAGATCGTGTGCGCCCAACATTTGAAAGGGATACATATCTTTAAAAAGTGAATGGCAAGAACGTTTTTTTTTTTTTGTGTTTTTTGCATTTAAAAAAAAATACATCAAGATTGATGACCCTTTATTAAATTACAAAAGCTCAATGGATTTGCATTTTAGCTTAAATTTTGACTGGCCAAACAATGTGGAATGTCAAATATTGCTGCTACCTAATTTTTAGAAATCTTATTTTCTGTTTTTTGCAACTCGAATTTAATGAAATTCGAAATTTAGGAAACCAAAGTCGTCTACTATGCGGAAATGCTAATGCGGCATCGATTTTTGGTTTTTTATGCGAACATTTTTTATAAAAATTTGACTTAGGTTAGGTTAGGTTAGAGCAGTAGCTGAGACACGTCTCAGCTCACTTAGGCCAGCAATTTGGCCCGTTGTGATACCGCAGTGATGGACTTTCATCCACCCTTCCCCACTAGTAGGTCTTTTAGATGTCTCCATTTACAGCCATCCGGTGGCCTGAATGAACCTTGAGAGGCATTTTGGACTCTGTTCTGAGAGCTGGGAAAGGTCATGTAGAAAATAAGACTTGAGAAAGCGGAATCTTGTCCTACACAATCCCGGACAGTGACAGAAAAGGTGCTCTACCGTCTCTAGCTCTTCCTCATCGCCACAACTTCTGCAGAAATCGTGGTGAGGAGCGTTGAGCCTTGACGCGTGAGTCCCCACTAGCCAGTGTCCGGTGATCGCTCGGATAACTTTCGAGCAATGAGCTCTATTTAACCAGCAAAGTTCTTTAGTTCTTTTACTATTGTACACTGGCCATGTTTGACGTGAAATCCTGCACGTGTTGGTTATTTGGTTCCATGTTTGGTTTGTAATATGAGCGAATTGGGTCTTTATGCTTAATTTGCAGCTGGCCATAGGAATACCCAGACGCTCCTTATCCCGAAGGAGGATGCTGGTAGTTCCTTGTCTTGCCAGTTCATCCGCAATACAGTTTCCCTCAAAGTCCCTATGTCCCGGGACCCAGATGAGGTGTATCGAAAACTGTTCTGCCATCTCCCCCAGAGACGAACGACAGTTGTTCACTGACTTCATGCATGAAGTAAGAGAGGCGAGCGATTTTATAGCCGCCTGGCTATCTGAGTAAATACAGATGTTCCTATTACATACTGGTAAGGTTTTTATTATTGTAAGAGCCTCTTGGATTGCCGTAACTTCAGCTTGGAAAACGCTGCAGTAATCTGGGAGTCGAAACGATATTCTAACGTTGAATTCTTCAATGTAGACGCCTCCGCCCACGCGGTCGTCTAATTTGGAACCGTCCGTGAAAATCTTAGTTGAGCCAGGAGGGCCCGGTACACCGACATTCCACTCATCTCTGGTTGGAATGTGGGTTTTGAATTTTGTAGTGAAGTGCTCCTGTGGCGTACAGTAGTCCGTGTTAACAGGAATAAGGGAAGAGAAGTCATTTAGAATCTTTGAATGACCGAAGTCTAGGTCATTCCATTTCTTCGCTTCTCTCATACGTAGAGCCGCTATGACTGCTGATTGTATTCCCACCTTATCTCTAGAACACCGCCTTGGGGCGTACCTCTGTTTACGTATCTTTCGATACTAGAATTACCTAAAGAGGCTCGAACAACTCTGCATTTAAGCATTTGTTCAACGAGGCTGATTAGCCTTGGATTCACTCTAAGTTTATTCAGAGCATCCGTAATTGTCTTGGGTGTGACATTATTAAAAGCCCCTTCTATGTCAAGGAAGGCAACTAGTGAAAATTCTTTATATTGAAGTGATTTCTCAACTCCGGAAATCACCGAGTGCAAGGCTGTCTCCGTGGAGCTACCTTTTTTGTAGGCATGTTGTGAGCCTGACATTTGAGATTGGGGAATAGTGCTCCTAAGTTGTAGGCCAATTAGTCTTTCCATCGTTTTGAGGAGAAACGATGAGAGACTTATGGGCCTGAAGTCATTGGGAAGAGTATGAGTAGCCTTACCTGCCTTGGGAATGTATACTACTTTAGATGTAAGCCACGCTTCTGGGATAATCCCTATGGCTACAATTCTGATGAAGATGTCTGACAACCATCGTGCGACAGAATCTCCCCCGTGTTGCAGTTGTGCTGGGACTATATTGTCTGGTCCGGGCGATTTGAAGGGCTTAAAAGAATTTATGGCCCATTTAACCTTATCTAAGGTGAAAAGATGTGCTGGAACGCTAGTCCCGTCAGGCACAGGGTTCATCTCCACTGACTTGGTGGTAGAGCAACCCGGAAAGTGAGTGTGAGTGAGTAATTTCAGCGACTCCTCACTCGAAATCGTCCATTTCCCATTGGGTTCTTGTAGGTATCCAAGAGTCGATGGACCTTTAGATAGCACCTTCCTAAGCCTTGCGGCATCCGTGGTGCTTTCAATTTCTGAGCAGAAGAGCTGCCATGAGGAGCGTTTGGCTTGTCTTATCGCCTTCTTGTAATTCGACAGGCTTGCTTTATATGCATTCCATGAATTTTCGTCATTTTTACTTCTGGCAAGGTAAAAAGCTTACGGGACTTGTGTCGGAGTTGCCCGATTTCCGATGACCACCAAGGGGGTTTGCTTTTCCCCCTTGATGTTCTTAGTTTGCAGGATTTGTTGAAGGCATAGTTGCAAGCTCCTGTTAGCGTTGCAATTAAGGAATCATTGAAGACTGCCGAATTGGGACCTCTTGGAGGGACCACAGGTAGTGTTCTACCCATGATCTCTTCAAAAAGTTCCCAGTTCGCTGTGCGGGGGTTTCTAAATTTCCCTATGGTGGTTGGGGCTAGGGATATCGTCGTCTCAATATACCGATGATCCGAAAAGGAGTGGTCGCTAAGTACCCTCCAATTTTGGACCTTATGGTGCAGAGAGTTTGATACCAAGGTAAGATCTAGGACTTCTTTCCTATTTCTGATTATGAAGGTAGGGTCGTTACCTCTATTACATAAAAGCAAATTTGTGGACAAGATGAAATCTAGAAGTGACTCACCCCGTGTGTTGATGTCCTATGATTAGGTCGATTTTCTCTTCCTCACTGTCCTTCACAAGGTGGCGTGTAACTTGCGGGGGTGGACCGCTCTGGTCATGCGCCATGTAGCACGAGCTAATTCTTATGTTGCTGGATTTTAACTCCAGGCTCACTGCGGTGTTGTCTTCATCGCTGTAATTGGGGAGCAAAAATACATGCAGATGCTTTTTTGCAAGAATGCAGGTGCGAGTTTTACCTGAGTTTTGAGCCGCTATGAGCTTATAGTCTTTAGTCCTCAATCCAGAAATCTGACCTTTGCTGAGCCAGGGTTCCTGGATGAGAACAATGTCGGCTTCGCCTTGGCTGAGGCGAAGCATAAGTGCAGCCGAAGCTGAAATGGAGTGATGGAGGTTAATTTGGAGGAGTCTTATCGACATCCCTCGAATTAACCTCCACCACTGTAATATTTGCTTCCTCCTCGTCCGTGTCCCCGAGGATGGAATCGCTTTCCCGTCGGCCAAGCTTGGAGAGCTCCGTGGCTAGCTCCGACGTCTCCGAGGCATACCCCTCCAGTATGTCCTCCTCCTCGCTCATCTCCTCTGGGATGATTGGCTCCGGGTCTTCCAGCTGTGGTTCGGGTGCGGTTTGCTTACCACCCGTAGTGTCAGTACGGTACACCCGAATCACAGCCTTCTTGTACCCGTACCTCACGGTACCGTCTACCTTAGCCAAAGCGTCCGCTGACTCCTTGTTAACGATCAGCATCACCTGCCGTGATGTGCCGACCACTTCTTCGACTTTGGCTATCCGCCAATCGTCTGTTTTAAGGTGTGGGTTGCACACCTGAAACAGTTTCAGGATTTTGTCCGGATCGTCTGGCTTTGCAGAAACCCATGCTCGGGCTCTTGGCCTGACGGGGACATCCACCCAATCCACTGCTATGAGCTTTGCACCCGGGTACACCTCTCCGAGGGCAGCAATCGCTCTTTTGTAAGCCTCTGCCGAGCGCTTATCTTCGCAGGCAATGGTCTTGACTGTGCCAAGGTGCCATCCGGCGTCGGTGCAGAGGGGTGGGGGTCCTCCCTCCCTCTCCATGTCCTCCAGGAAGCGATCCTGCAGCTCGTTCTCCACTCTAGCCCACAAGTTACGAGGGACAAGACCATCCTTGTTGCCCTTGTCTAGGACACCAAGGAGGATTTTGTCCTTCGTAACCTCTGCGAAGGAGCGGTTCAGAGGCTGAGGTCGCGTCCTTTTTGGCGGAGGAGCGGTCTCTTCAGCAGACCTTTGTCGCTTTGTCTTGGCTTTTGATTTGCCTAGGGCTGCTGGCTGGAAGCCCGGCAAGACTGTTCTGGCCCACTCGACCAGTCTCTTACCCTCCGGTGATTCCTCCGGAGAAGTAAGGTTTCGTTGGAGGATCTCTCCTGCCCGTCGCCTGTCCTGGTAAGACGGTTTATTTGGTGGTGGCATCTCTGGAGTAGCCGACTCTGGGGAGCAGACAGCCAGCCCAGCCCTGGACGAAGAGGCGAAGTGTGTCTGCTTCATCTTTGCATCCAAGGATGGGCTGGACTGCCTACCTCCAGAATCTAGGGAAGACGGTGGGTTTGCCGTCTTACCCTTGCCGGCACAATCCGAGATGGAAAGGACACCCGAAGGTTCCTTTCTCACCGCGCATATAGCTTCTTTAGACGGGAGCTTCGTCCCTTCCGTACTTTGGCGAGTTACGATCTCATTTGTTTGTTTGTTTTGTTTTTTGTTTATTATATCAGAATTCAATTTGGGCCCCCGAGTAAGCGGGAAGGCGTGAGTCACCCGCGGCATAGCCCGGGTACCGCGGGAAGCCATTTATTGAAACTGGAGGTCGGCAGGTATCCAGAGTTCGCAAAGTAACGACTGAGACCCCCTCAGCCATTCATCCCTCGGCCTTTGCTGTTCCGCCTTAGATTGGGGTAATTTTATCGAGTTGTCTACTCTCGCCCGAACTACCATTTGTCAGCACCCATGGCAGAGACATGACCTTACCATGGGCCTGCTTCCAGCCGCCCTCGCGTGGAGAGTGTAGTCGCACTTCCAGAAGTGCGTCATAATTACGGCGCGTACCACCGAGGTGGTTACACGTGAATCCCCTTGACACCAACTGGCTGACGGCCAAAAAAAAAAAAAAAAAAAAAAAAAAAAAATTTGACTTACTTAAATAGTTTTTTATGGTCCCCATCGGATTTGGTGACTCTGAAAGCGTCGGATGGTCAAAAATTTTCGACGTGTTACCACTGGTTTAGTATTCTTTTTGATATGCTGCCAATTTTTTGTCCGTTGATTTGTCAAAAAAGTTTTTTACATACAAAAGTGTACTATTGTTATATCGAAAAAAACCATCGATAGTATCCGTAAAATGAAACTATCGATACTATCGATAGTGCCATCGATTGTATCCCACCTCTACTATTTAGTACTATGTGAGTAGAAGTGAATGTAGCTATGTAGACCTCTATGGTGTACCTGTTGAAATTGCTGCACTAAAGCTGCTCGTTTTGGGTGCATCAATTTAAAAGTTTGTTTTTAAACGAGTTGAACGCAAAACAAATAACAAGTAGTCAAAACAAACAATTTTTGTACAAACACAATATGTAATTATGCATTTTTATTATAAATGTCGATGTTTAACAATATGTTGCATGAAATTTATATTCATATTTAAAGACATCTTCCGTACATACAATAGTATTCACTTAAAGTTCACACATAAATATATTCACTTGGCTACTAATTAAAATGTAGCTTATTTTATTTGAATTTTGCGTTTTTTCTTCAACCACATTCTGTGCAATTAGCACAAAAACTTAAAAGTTCCTGTAGAAGCATGTCATGTCATGTCATTTAAAAACACACACACGCTAACACTGATATATTCGTACAAAACAAAATGGTGGTTGTATTTTATGGTTGGTTGGTTGCTCTAGCTCTTACCATCTCTGAGATCTAGGCGTTCATACAGACAGACAGACAGACAGACAGAGAGACGGACAGACGGACATGGGTATATCGACTTCTCTAGTCACCCCGATCATACTTTGGGTAACTTTGGGGGGACTCCGACGTCTCCTTCTGTATGTTACATACATTTTCGGCTTGCACAAACTTAATATACCCTTTGTACCATACGGTACAGGGTATAAAGATGGCGTACGTTAAAGTCGGGCGCGGATAACTTTGGGATACCCTGTGTACCACTGCCTGCAATAAAATCCGGTAAATTGCTTAAGAACACGAAAAGAAATTTGATTACCAAATTAGATTACGATACCTTCATAAGCAACCAAAAACAGACGAATTTTGAACCAAAAATGTTTTTTTGACCGATCGTTCCTATGGGAGCTATATGATATAGTCAACCGATTTTGATTAAATTTGGTACAGTGTTGAAGATCTGTAAAAAACTTACGATTACCAAATTTGGTTACAATATCATTACAAACAAACGAAACACAACGAATTTTGTACAAAAAACGTTTTTTGAACGATTGGTCCTATGGGAGCTATATGATATAGTCAACCGATTTTGATAAAACTTGGTACAGTGATTGGGAACTCTAAAAACCTTTTGAGTACCAAATTTGGTTATGATATCTTCATAAACAAACGAATTATTTATCTAAAACTTTTGGGGTTTTTCGAGGTCCTCTGAAACACGCCTATGGGAGCTATATAATATATCCCCGATATCCAAAATATAAAGTAAACTTGCATCCCCTGACATAATACCGCATCTAATCTGAAAATTTGGTTGCTCTAGCTATTACCATCTCTGAGATCTAGGCGTTCATACAGACAGACGGACATACAGACAGACAGACAGACGGACATGGGTATATCGACTTCTCTAGTCACCCCGATCATACTTTGGGTAACTTTGGGGGGTCTCCGACGCACAGTGGCACGGAAGCCGAAAAAGCGTTGCAAAAATCATATTTTCTAAACCAATTGAGACATTTTAATGAATTAAATTGTACTTGAAAGAAAAATGTTCAGGCTTTAAAATAAGTACTCATACATGGTGATATGATATCCGAGAGCTGCGCAATATGTTGCGGAAGTTGGATTTTGTTGCCTGTGCAACATTTCCCATTGAAAATATGTAAGTACATATTTTTTCATTTATAAAGAAATTTTGATGATATGTTTTTTTGTTCATAATTTTATATTTCAGTAAATAAATTTAATTTAACAATGCTTTTTTATTATAATATGTTACATAATGTGTCTTATCAGTATTTTTTTTTTAAATAAACATCCACATTTACATTTCAAGGAATATCTAAAAGACTTCACATTTCTTTTGAATAACTACTTGTAAATTCTGTATTGGATTTCACTTGTCTAAGGGATGCAACTAGTGGATCTGAAGAGGAAGCTAAGTCCTTTTAGCCAGTTTTCGTGTTTCTCAATAAAATTTTCTCGGCAGCGATGGGATGCCACTTTTTTTTTATTTGGGCGTAAATTAGATTAAGTTTGCCTTTTAAGGTATCAAACTTCTCTATATTTCCTTCCTCAACGTTAAGTTCTTTTCTGATGGCCGAAACGAATTCATTCGCGCTTTTGGAGTTTCTGAACAACTCAAATAGTTTAAACATTAAAGTTTTCCAAAGACATCGTTACACATATAAAATCAATGGTTACGAATTATATTTAAAGATACTTTCACTGCAATATGTGTTATTGTAATGCCAAAACAAGACTATGATATTTTAGAAGTATTCAGGGAAATATGTACTAAGTTTAAGCCCTATATCCACAAAACGCATAACAGGTAAAAATTTATTTACATTAAATGTTTTAGAAAAACCTGTAAATACCAAAAAAATATTGGCATGATTAATCCTTCTTTTTTCAAATGTCACAGGTATGCTTTATTTTATTGTAAGTAAAAATATAAGCAAACAACTCTAAATTTAGTGGCTGCATCTACTGCATGTTCTTCTTCTTATACCTGCGTCAGCATATTTTGGAGTTGGGTTTCTGGGCTTTTACTGGCCTTACAGCCAAATATGCAAATTCAGGCAGACAATTTTTATAGAGCAGGTAAATAAATAAATAACAAAAGCATTTATGTTAAAACAAAAATTGTAGTGCTATGTATTTTTTTTTTCTGTTCTTCCGAAGTTGAAAAAGTGGTCCAAATATAGTGGTTCAGGTAAACGGAAGTATTGAAAAAACCAGAAAAGATGCGATGTCATTTTTTCTCTTTTATGTTCAAATTTCATATACCTTTTTATAGAAATCAAGAAAATAGCAATTGGTTGCATAGTTTTTTTACAAAACAATCATAAACTTCATAACTCATAACTTTTATTCCAAAAATTTCGATTTTTTTTATAGTTGGAAATATACTCAACTTTGACCGGCTGTGGCAACTAAACTATTCATCCGAATTGAATAAAATTTTTATTTTCTTGATCCTTGGAAAATTCTAAATCAGATGCATGTATTGACTTTTCCAAATGTTTTCATCAAAATTCTGATTTTTGCAACGCTTTTGCGGCTGCCGTGCCACTGTGTGACGTCTCCTTCTGTATGTTACATACATTTTCGGCTTGCACAAACTTAATATACCCTTAGTACCATACGGTACAGGGTATAAAAATTGCAGTGTAACTCTTATTTACAATTTTTTAAATAAAAATTGTCCAATAATTTTTATTTTTAATTATTATTATAAAAATTGAAAATTGAGAGTTATTTCGCGATTTTTAATAAAAAATTGATATTTAATTATTATTGCATGATTTTTATTTTTATGTGAAAAATTAGAGTTAAAATTGAATTTTTCGATATAAATTAAAAATAAGAATGTATCTTTTTTTCGTAAGGTCCTTTCAATAAAATTATATATTGCAGCATGCACTTTCATATAAACCACTTTTTTGGCTTTGATTTTTTTTATCCCCATAACACTTATTTGCGGTACCTGTCTAAAGTATAGGAGCTAGGCAATTAAAACTGTATTTGTTTAATAAGTCCGCTATTGACAACATATCCCGAAAATTTTGTTGATCTAGCATAATCCAAACCCAAGTTACAAGGGTTCTAAAAAACGACGAAGCGGCAGTATGTGCAAGAAAATAAATAACAAACTAGCCCAGTATAATCTGGAACTCCCAAGAAGAGATTGCAGGCTCATAGTGGACATACTCGCTGCCAGACAGCAGTTCACGCTAAGAAGCAAAGCATTACCAACAACGACGAATACAGGAAATGTAGAGAGACAGATGTCAAAGAGACTCTCACTCACTGGAAGAGGCAGCCGACAGGGCACCTCAAAAGCTTCTAGCGTTTGCCAAGCACACGCGCATACTTGACGACTTACGTGCATTGTACACCAGCCGCACCTTCCGGTACCACTAAGGACTCTTTAGTGTATGTGTGACTCCCCCAGGGGTCTACCGGTACAACCTAACCTAACCTAACCTTGTCGGAGTTTTCTATTATTGTAATACAAAATCTTGATACTTCAACATTATTTTCTACTTTTTAGTTCGGTTTGCAATTAAAGCGTATTTTTTTAGTTTTTTTAAACTATAATTTTTCTTAGTTACATTTTTTTATTGTTTATAAAAGGTCATCAATCTTGAAGGTTTTTTTCAATAGGGTTTTTTGATTATTTTTTTTTAAAAAATTCGCGTTCTGTAAAGACTTTTTTTTCGAGCGCTTAGGCCATTTTATGGAACCAATTCGGTGAACAATAAATTTCACGCTCCGGACCGGTGCATTGGATTTGCATTTTAGCTTAAATTTTGACTGGCCAAACAATGTGGTATGTCAAATATTGCTGCTACCTAATTTTTAGAAATCTTATTTTCTGTTTTTTGCAACTCGAATTTAATGAAATTCGAAATTTAGGAAACCAAAGTCGTCTACTATGCGGAAATGCTAATGCGGCATCGATTTTTGGTTTTTTATGCGAACATTTTTTATAAAAATTTGACTTACTTAAATAGTTTTTTATGGTCCCCATCGGATTTGGTGACTCTGAAAGCGTCGGATGGTCAAAAATTTTCGACGTGTTACCACTGGTTTAGTATTCTTTTTGATATGCTGCCAATTTTTTGTCCGTTGATTTGTCAAAAAAGTTTTTTACATACAAAAGTGTACTATTGTTATATCGAAAAAACCATCGATAGTATCCGTAAAATGAAACTATCGATACTATCGATAGTGCCATCGATTGTATCCCACCTCTACTATTTAGTACTATGTGAGTAGAAGTGAATGTAGCTATGTAGACCTCTATGGTGTACCTGTTGAAATTGCTGCACTAAAGCTGCTCGTTTTGGGTGCATCAATTTAAAAGTTTGTTTTTAAACGAGTTGAACGCAAAACAAATAACAAGTAGTCAAAACACACAATTTTTGTACAAACACAATATGTAATTATGCATTTTTATTATAAATGTCGATGTTTAACAATATGTTGCATGAAATTTATATTCATATAAAGACATCTTCCGTACATACAATAGTATTCACTTAAAGTTCACACATAAATATATTCACTTGGCTACTAATTAAAATGTAGCTTATTTTATTTGAATTTTGCGTTTTTTCTTCAACCACATTCTGTGCAATTAGCACAAAAACTTAAAAGTTCCTGTAGAAGCATGTCATGTCATGTCATTTAAAAACACACACACGCTAACACTGATATATTCGTACAAAACAAAATGGTGGTTGTATTTTATGGTTGGTTGGTTGCTCTAGCTCTTACCATCTCTGAGATCTAGGCGTTCATACAGACAGACAGACAGACAGACAGAGAGACGGACAGACGGACATGGGTATATCGACTTCTCTAGTCACCCCGATCATACTTTGGGTAACTTTGGGGGGACTCCGACGTCTCCTTCTGTATGTTACATACATTTTCGGCTTGCACAAACTTAATATACCCTTTGTACCATACGGTACAGGGTATAAAGATGGCGTACGTTAAAGTCGGGCGCGGATGACTTTGGGATACAATGTGTACCACTGCCTGCAATAAAATCCGGTAAATTGCTTAAGAACACGAAAAGAAATTTGATTACCAAATAAGATTACGATACCTTCATAAGCAACCAAAAACAGACGAATTTTGAACCAAAAATGTTTTTTTGACCGATCGTTCCTATGGGAGCTATATGATATAGTCAACCGATTTTGATTAAATTTGGTACAGTGTTGAAGATCTGTAAAAAACTTACGATTACCAAATTTGGTTACAATATCATTACAAACAAACGAAACACAACGAATTTTGTACAAAAAACGTTTTTTGAACGATTGGTCCTATGGGAGCTATATGATATAGTCAACCGATTTTGATAAAGCTTGGTACAGTGATTGGGAACTCTAAAAACCTTTTGAGTACCAAAATTGGTTATGAAATCTTCATAAACAAACGAATTATTTATCTAAAACTTTTGGGGTTTTTCGAGGTCCTCTGAAACACGCCTATGGGAGCTATATAATATATCCCCGATATCCAAAATATAAAGTAAACTTGCATCCCCTGACATAATAACGCATCTAATCTGAAAATTTGGTTGCTCTAGCTATTACCATCTCTGAGATCTAGGCGTTCATACAGACAGACGGACATACAGACAGACAGACAGACAGACGGACATGGGTATATCGACTTCTCTAGTCACCCCGATCATACTTTGGGTAACTTTGGGGGGTCTCCGACGCACAGTGGCACGGAAGCCGAAAAAGCGTTGCAAAAATCATATTTTCTAAACCAATTGAGACATTTTAATGAATTAAATTGTACTTGAAAGAAAAATGTTCAGGCTTTAAAATAAGTACTCATACATGGTGATATGATATCCGAGAGCTGCGCAATATGTTGCGGAAGTTGGATTTTGTTGCCTGTGCAACATTTCCCATTGAAAATATGTAAGTACATATTTTTTCATTTATAAAGAAATTTTGATGATATGTTTTTTTGTTCATAATTTTATATTTCAGTAAATAAATTTAATTTAACAATGCTTTTTTATTATAATATGTTACATAATGTGTCTTATCAGTATTTTTTTTTTAAATAAACATCCACATTTACATTTCAAGGAATGTCTAAAAGACTTCACATTTCTTTTGAATAACTACTTGTAAATTCTGTATTGGATTTCACTTGTCTAAGGGATGCAACTAGTGGATCTGAAGAGGAAGCTAAGTCCTTTTAGCCAGTTTTTCGTGTTTCTCAATAAAATTTTCTCGGCAGCGATGGGATGCCACTTTTTTTTTATTTGGGCGTAAATTAGATTAAGTTTGCCTTTTAAGGTATCAAACTTCTCTATATTTCCTTCCTCAACGTTAAGTTCTTTTCTGATGGCCGAAACGAATTCATTCGCGCTTTTGGAGTTTCTGAACAACTCAAATAGTTTAAACATTAAAGTTTTCCAAAGACATCGTTACACATATAAAATCAATGGTTACGAATTATATTTAAAGATACTTTCACTGCAATATGTGTTATTGTAATGCCAAAACAAGACTATGATATTTTAGAAGTATTCAGGGAAATATGTACTAAGTTTAAGCCCTATATCCACAAAACGCATAACAGGTAAAAATTTATTTACATTAAATGTTTTAGAAAAACCTGTAAATACCAAAAAAATATTGGCATGATTAATCCTTCTTTTTTCAAATGTCACAGGTATGCTTTATTTTATTGTAAGTAAAAATATAAGCAAACAACTCTAAATTTAGTGGCTGCATCTACTGCATGTTCTTCTTCTTATACCTGCGTCAGCATATTTTGGAGTTGGGTTTCTGGGCTTTTACTGGCCTTACAGCCAAATATGCAAATTCAGGCAGACAATTTTTATAGAGCAGGTAAATAAATAAATAACAAAAGCATTTATGTTAAAACAAAAATTGTAGTGCTATGTATTTTTTTTTCTGTTCTTCCGAAGTTGAAAAAGTGGTCCAAATATAGTGGTTCAGGTAAACGGAAGTATTGAAAAAACCAGAAAAGATGCGATG
Organism: Chymomyza fuscimana; assembly: GCA_949987675.1. Taxonomy (NCBI): domain Eukaryota; kingdom Metazoa; phylum Arthropoda; class Insecta; order Diptera; family Drosophilidae; genus Chymomyza; species Chymomyza fuscimana. The sequence continues at coordinate 33,981,564 of OX465089.1, forward strand.
TCATTTTTTCTCTTTTATGTTCAAATTTCATATACCTTTTTATAGAAATCAAGAAAATAGCAATTGGTTGCATAGTTTTTTTACAAAACAATCATAAACTTCATAACTCATATCTTTTATTCCAAAAATTTCGATTTTTTTTATAGTTGGAAATATACTCAACTTTGACCGGCTGTGGCAACTAAACTATTCATCCGAATTGAATAAAATTTTTATTTTCTTGATCCTTGGAAAATTCTAAATCAGATGCATGTATTGACTTTTCCAAATGTTTTCATCAAAATTCTGATTTTTGCAACGCTTTTGCGGCTGCCGTGCCACTGTGTGACGTCTCCTTCTGTATGTTACATACATTTTCGGCTTGCACAAACTTAATATACCCTTAGTACCATACGGTACAGGGTATAAAAATTGCAGTGTAACTCTTATTTACAATTTTTTAAATAAAAATTGTCCAATAATTTTTATTTTTAATTATTATTATAAAAATTGAAAATTGAGAGTTATTTCGCGATTTTTAATAAAAAATTGATATTTAATTATTATTGCATGATTTTTATTTTTATGTGAAAAATTAGAGTTAAAATTGAATTTTTCGATATAAATTAAAAATAAGAATGTATCTTTTTTTCGTAAGGTCCTTTCAATAAAATTATATATTGCAGCATGCACTTTCATATAAACCACTTTTTTGGCTTTGATTTTTTTTATCCCCATAACACTTATTTGCGGTACCTGTCTAAAGTATAGGAGCTAGGCAATTAAAACTGTATTTGTTTAATAAGTCCGCTATTGACAACATATCCCGAAAATTTTGTTGATCTAGCATAATCCAAACCCAAGTTACAAGGGTTCTAAAAAACGACGAAGCGGCAGTATGTGCAAGAAAATAAATAACAAACTAGCCCAGTATAATCTGGAACTCCCAAGAAGAGATTGCAGGCTCATAGTGGACATACTCGCTGCCAGACAGCAGTTCACGCTAAGAAGCAAAGCATTACCAACAACGACGAATACAGGAAATGTAGAGAGACAGATGTCAAAGAGACTCTCACTCACTGGAAGAGGCAGCCGACAGGGCACCTCAAAAGCTTCTAGCGTTTGCCAAGCACACGCGCATACTTGACGACTTACGTGCATTGTACACCAGCCGCACCTTCCGGTACCACTAAGGACTCTTTAGTGTATGTGTGACTCCCCCAGGGGTCTACCGGTACAACCTAACCTAACCTAACCTTGTCGGAGTTTTCTATTATTGTAATACAAAATCTTGATACTTCAACATTATTTTCTACTTTTTAGTTCGGTTTGCTATTAAAGCGTATTTTTTTAGTTTTTTTAAACTATAATTTTTCTTAGTTACATTTTTTTATTGTTTATAAAAGGTCATCAATCTTGAAGGTTTTTTTCAATAGGGTTTTTTGATTATTTTTTTTTTTAAAATTCGCGTTCTGTAAAGACTTTTTTTTCGAGCGCTTAGGCCATTTTATGGAACCAATTCGGTGAACAATAAATTTCACGCTCCGGACCGGTGAATTGGATTTGCATTTTAGCTTAAATTTTGACTGGCCAAACAATGTGGAATGTCAAATATTGCTGCTACCTAATTTTTAGAAATCTTATTTTCTGTTTTTTGCAACTCGAATTTAATGAAATTCGAAATTTAGGAAACCAAAGTCGTCTACTATGCGGAAATGCTAATGCGGCATCGATTTTTGGTTTTTTATGCGAACATTTTTTATAAAAATTTGACTTACTTAAATAGTTTTTTATGGTCCCCATCGGATTTGGTGACTCTGAAAGCGTCGGATGGTCAAAAATTTTCGACGTGTTACCACTGGTTTAGTATTCTTTTTGATATGCTGCCAATTTTTTGTCCGTTGATTTGTCAAAAAAGTTTTTTACATACAAAAGTGTACTATTGTTATATCGAAAAAACCATCGATAGTATCCGTAAAATGAAACTATCGATACTATCGATAGTGCCATCGACTGTATCCCACCTCTACTATTTAGTACTATGTGAGTAGAAGTGAATGTAGCTATGTAGACCTCTATGGTGTACCTGTTGAAATTGCTGCACTAAAGCTGCTCGTTTTGGGTGCATCAATTTAAAAGTTTGTTTTTAAACGAGTTGAACGCAAAACAAATAACAAGTAGTCAAAACAAACAATTTTTGTACAAACACAATATGTAATTATGCATTTTTATTATAAATGTCGATGTTTAACAATATGTTGCATGAAATTTATATTCATATAAAGACATCTTCCGTACATACAATAGTATTCACTTAAAGTTCACACATAAATATATTCACTTGGCTACTAATTAAAATGTAGCTTATTTTATTTGAATTTTGCGTTTTTTCTTCAACCACATTCTGTGCAATTAGCACAAAAACTTAAAAGTTCCTGTAGAAGCATGTCATGTCATGTCATTTAAAAACACACACACGCTAACACTGATATATTCGTACAAAACAAAATGGTGGTTGTATTTTATGGTTGGTTGGTTGCTCTAGCTCTTACCATCTCTGAGATGTAGGCGTTCATACAGACAGACAGACAGACAGAGAGACGGACAGACGGACATGGGTATATCGACTTCTCTAGTCACCCCGATCATACTTTGGGTAACTTTGGGGGGACTCCGACGTCTCCTTCTGTATGTTACATACATTTTCGGCTTGCACAAACTTAATATACCCTTTGTACCATACGGTACAGGGTATAAAGATGGCGTACGTTAAAGTCGGGCGCGGATGACTTTGGGATACCCTGTGTACCACTGCCTGCAATAAAATCCGGTAAATTGCTTAAGAACACGAAAAGAAATTTGATTACCAAATTAGATTACGATACCTTCATAAGCAACCAAAAACAGACGAATTTTGAACCAAAAATGTTTTTTTGACCGATCGTTCCTATGGGAGCTATATGATATAGTCAACCGATTTTGATTAAATTTGGTACAGTGTTGAAGATCTGTAAAAAACTTACGATTACCAAATTTGGTTACAATATCATTACAAACAAACGAAACACAACGAATTTTGTACAAAAAACGTTTTTTGAACGATTGGTCCTATGGGAGCTATATGATATAGTCAACCGATTTTGATAAAACTTCGTACAGTGATTGGGAACTCTAAAAACCTTTTGAGTACCAAATTTGGTTATGATATCTTCATAAACAAACGAATTATTTATCTAAAACTTTTGGGGTTTTTCGAGGTCCTCTGAAACACGCCTATGGGAGCTATATAATATATCCCCGATATCCAAAATATAAAGTAAACTTGCATCCCCTGACATAATAACGCATCTAATCTGAAAATTTGGTTGCTCTAGCTATTACCATCTCTGAGATCTAGGCGTTCATACAGACAGACAGACAGACAGCCAGACAGACTGACGGACATGGGTATATCGACTTCTCTAGTCACCCCGATCATACTTTGGGTAACTTTGGGGGGTCTCCGACGTCTCCTTCTGTATGTTACATACATTTTCGGATTGCACAAACTTAATATACCCTTTGTACCATAAGGTACAGGGTTTAAAAACGTATGTAAAAGTCTTTTGAATTTTTCATTAGCTTGCTTTGTGATTACGTTGCTTTTTATTTAAAAATCTTTTTTCAGCTCATTTCTATTACTGTATGTTTACGAATTGGTTTACTTTTTGTAGTTTTACTTAATTTTACAATCAAACGTAATTAACACACATATGCAATTTGTTTATATCGAATCCTTAGAATTATTAAAAAGAGTAATTGACATTTACATAATCATGAAATATGCTTTGACATTTAGCAGTGTTCCTTATAAGAAGCTACTTAAACTTATTACGAAACATCCAAGTCACACACAATTATATACTTATACATTTGGGTGGGTCAATTTGTATGGAGCCGAAAAAGCCGATTCGCGGCGCCCCTAGGAGTATTCTACGGACAATTTTAAGCAACTTTGACGAAGAACCCATAGGTCTATCTTGAAATTCGAGCCAGCAGATTTTTAAAAATAGGTTTTTTCCCTATTACGACAAAAAGTAACATTTTAATTCAACATTTTGATTTTTAAACCAAAACTTGTCATCTTTTTATGTGTGGGTGGTTTTGATGTTTATTTTTACTTATGAGTGCAGCCAGAGGGCGTTTCATGCATATTTAGCGATTTTTCACTTTTTACAAAAATTCCTTTTATTTCCACATTTTTCTCCGATTTTGATAAGCAACCACTCATTTTTTTCGTCATCAATCAAACTTTACGAACCACAAAAAATACTGTATCAAAAATTTTTTTAAAATTTTTAAATTTACGTTCAAAATAGAATTTTTTCAAAACTTTGCTAAAAATTACGAAAAATTTCGTATGAATGGATAAATAACGACCAGAGAACTGCAGCTGTGGCAGTGTATTATGCGACCACCAAATATTTCAGAGTGCTATTCACACTCTAGTGTGCTAGGGCTCCATACATAAATACTCCAGTGCGCACTGCTCTCTTGCCTTCTTCCACTCTTAGCACTATGGTGCCAATGGTAGAATTAAGTTAATTCAGTTAACAAGGTAGAGTAAAATGGCCGCGCTCGCTGAGTCGAAGATCATATTTTTCAGTCTTGTTGCGACTGTTGATGAGATAGGTTGGCGAAGCGCATGTTCTTTTTTTAGCTAAAGCACGCAGTACATGTGTGTAAACAAAAGACTTATTGTTGTATTTATTGCGTGAATACAATTTTAATAACATGTTCATACCCAGCAGTTCGCTGTTTGTAGCGACTTACCGGTAAATTACTAGCGACAAAGGGGCAAGTTACCAGCGACATCTTCGTATCCCGCCTAATTTCTTTTTTACACACGATGTCATAGGACGGGTGCAATCGTCGCCTCCTCGATGACATGTCGCCAGTAATTTACCATAGACAAGTCTTGAGTTTACCACAGACATGTATACAGTAATTTACCACACACAAGTCTTAAGTAATTTACCACTAAAATGTCTGAAATAATTTACCACAGACAATTCGGAAGGTATTACAGATTATTATTAGTAAATACAAAAAATCTAATAAATATTTGTATGGGCACAATATTTCACTAAATGTAATTTACATTTCAGTAATAATAATATTCATACAATTGTGCATTTTTAAAAAATATTTAAATAACAAATATGTCCCTTTTAAGTATATAGATTTAAAAAAACAAACAACAATTAAATTATATCAAATAAATTAATTTTATACTTTTTCATTTGCATCTATTATTATGTGTAATTACATTGCCGCTTAAATAACAGTTTAATTTTATTAAAATGGGTATATTTGGATTATTTAGACACGCACTTCTTATCTTTTTTAAATTATGTTTTTTTTTTTGGTTACTGTTGGAAATATCTTTATTTATGTACAACGCACTATGTCTCCCAAATATACATATATTAGTTAACATATGTTGATCTACATGCAGTGATGTTGTCTGCGTACAACAGTGAAATAACATGCATGGTTTTAGTTATGTTTTTAGTCACGTAAGAACACCGCGAGCGTTAAGTCAAGTTACTCCGAATAAAACCAATAGGTTATGGGGGCCCAGAGCAACGCGTTAACTGCGCAATAAGTTGAATTGTTCTTACGAAAAGAAAATTCTGTAATTTTGATAGTGACACGGAAGTGAATTGTTCTAACAAATAGAAAATTCTGGACTTCAAGTTTTGTGACTCGGTTACGGCAAAATAAAAAGCCATGATGTCGTCGTATCATGCAATTGATAAACTCGACGATGAGAATTATAGCGCATGGGCTATACAGATGAAAAGCGTCTTGGTACATGGTGATTTTTGGTCAGTTGTGTGCGGTCGTTTAGTCAAACGTGAAAATGACAGTGTAGAGCAAAAGACTCTGTTTGATACAAAGACGAAAAGGCGCTTGCTAGTATTTTGTTATGTATAAAGCCGTCACAATTAAACCATGTAAAGAACTGTGCAACTGCAAGTGAAGCGTGGAAAAGGTTACACGAAGTACACACGCCTTCAGGTCCAGCGCGACGTGCAAATTTGTTAAAACAATTGTTGCAAATAAAAATGAGTGCTACTGAAAGCATCATTTGTCATATAAACAATTTTAGTGCAGTTGTTGAAAAGTTAAACGAAATAGAAATCGTTACGCCCGATGAAATGTTAGTAATCATTTTAATGTCTAGTCTCACTGACGCGTACGAAAATTTCGTGGTCGCCATTGAAACGCGTGATGCCTTGCCAAGTTTGAAGGCGCTAAAAATCAAACTGCAAGAAGAGGGTGAGAGGCGTAAGACAAGTGAGCGCGTCGTCGGGAAGGATGACCAAGTGTTCATTTCGCGCGCGGGAAATAAACCAACAACGGCCGAAGCCGGTAAACGTAACATAAGACGCGGGCAAAAATTTGAAAATGTCGTTACGTGTTGGACATGTCATAAACGCGGACATACAGCTGCAAAATGCAGAGCGAAAGAAAAAATCGCGAAGGCCGAAGCCAAGCCCCGAGAGAGAACACAGTCGCTCGCAGCGGTATGTGCGAGCGCGGAGATAACCGATATTGCTAAAGCGGCCCATACACGAGCAACAAATTGAAGCAATCGGTTGAAATTGCAACGAAATTTCGTGTTAGTGGCGCAGTTGGTCAACAGATTGCAAATTGTCAAAAAATTTTGTCTTTCTTGCAATCGGTTGCTTGTGAGTGGCGAAGTTGATGGATTTGTTGTCGTGTTTTGCAATCGGTTGTTTGTGTATGTGACTTTTCTCATTTCTTTTTTGACTTCGGCAAGTGCACGTCGGCGGAGAAAATCATTGTGGGAAACCAAAAGTGGCGAAAATGAAAATAAAAATTATAGATTAAAGTCGTGGCACATTTTGAATGATAAATATATATATATTTATTTATTCCTCGACTACTGTAGAGCTTAATTATGCGTTTACGAGTAGTCGCACCTAGGAGGAGCATAGGGCGGAAAATACAAGGAAGTTAAAAAAGACGCCATTGGTGGAAAAAGTAAAAAAAAAAAAATGTATGCATAAAAATTAAAAAAGTTTTTTTCCGCGTTCCATCTTCACTCGTCAAAATCAACAAGAAATGAAATTTATCAACCAATCCACAAGTGTGTGGCAAAACGAATTTCAACCGATTGTACAATTTGTTGCTCGTGTATGGGCCGCTTAAGAATGTGTGGTGCGTGGATAGCGGTGCCACGGCTCATTTGTGTTGCGTACGTGCGCAGTTCGTTGAATTGAGAGAGCACAAAGAGAGAGTATACTTAGCGGACGATAAATATGTAAAAGCAACAGCGCGCGGTACGGTGCAATTCACTTGGCGCGGTAGAACGATCAAACTGAATGATGTGTTATATGTTAAAGAGCTGCAATTTAACATTATCGGGGGTGCCACAGAAAACCATTTCGTTGCAATTTCGTTGCCATTCCGATTCTTGGTGCCACAGACATGATTCGCAACGGTTTCAAAATCTTCGACAAAATTGCTTGAGATTTGATTAAATTCACCAATAAAAACTAATTTATTCAATGAAAGTATTACTTATTTGGAAAGTGTGTTTAATTTCTGAGTTTTTTGTACCTTTATGTTTTGACAAATTTAATGTTTTAATTCATGATTTTTATTTTTTCGAAATCTTTATTAAAATCTTTGGTACATTTGCCATTCTGTGTCAACGTGCAAAATCTTTTCGTTGCAAGGAGTTGCCACCTAGTTGCTGTACTAAATAATAATAATTCGAAGTGATTATTTTAGCATACTAATAGATGTTTTTGATGTTAAATGAAAGTTAAAAAATCGCTTTTTTTATTTAAACTAATTTGTCGTTATGAAGTGCGCCGAATTTAATGCATAATTGAATAAATAATTGCTATGCACATTTTTCTCCTAAGGTGGCAATGTAGGGCTGTTAGGCAAGGTTTTGAATGTCAATAGTTTAGCAGTTAAGGTTTAAAATTAAAATATCAGTAGCGCAACCTAAGGAGAAAAAAGCCACAACAGCATATGATTTTAATAAATGAAGTAACATATTCAATAAATAAAAGCGTCGTTTTAAATAATTGGCGAGTGCATCGAAAATACTAAATCCATCTACTGCAAGGGCACAATTAGCATTACAATTTTCAATAGCATTTGCGTGTGTGTGTTTTGTATCTAAATTTCACTTCATTTGTTAAACGCAGTGCACAGCATACATAATTGTTGCAACCTTTGCTGGACTGTATGACAGCCTTGAAGCGATCTAGAGGTTCTTCGACACCTTCGCTCCACCTTTTCTTCGTCCATATGTGTGCGTGTGTTTTTTTAAGGCATCAATGGCTAGCAATCCTGCAAGTGGCATTTTAAAAATTATTTTCTATTTTCGTGCAAATTTGCAAATGTAAACAAACGAAATTTGCCATTCACTACGCTGAGGACAGCTGTTGACCCGTAGGGTTGCCATACAAACTCTTGTATTGGGCGGTACAAATATTCAAACTTTATTTAAATTTATTTTGTACAAATGGAAATTAAAATGATGCAAAATATGCTGACAATTATCGCTTAATGTAATAAAGAATAAACTTTATTGGATCACTGTTAATAAACATTTATTTAAATGAGTGTCTAAATGTTCTAAAATAATTTTTGCAAAGTAGCAACCCTTTGCTGCCATTCTTGCAAAAGCGTAAACATTCGAAATTAATTGTTCGAAAAATGAAATCTTTGAGATTTCTGTGGCACCTTTTAACGATTTGGTTTCAAACCGTTGCCAAAAGCGTTAACGATTTCTGTGGCACCCCCGTATATCGGTTGTAAAAACTGTTAGCAAAGGTTGCAGTGTTAATTTTTCTAAACAAGGCGCAATAATAAGAAATAACCGTGGCAAAGTTATTTTGGTTGCAGAACAGCAACGTGATTTGTTTTTAATTGAAACTGAAGTAAATAAGAAATGCTTTGTTGCACAAGCAGGCTTGTCGGAAATGGTCAAGTGGCATAATCGGTATGGACATTTAAATTTTGCAAGTTTAAGCAAAATGATTATGCAAAATATGGTTCACGGTATAAAAACAAATCAGTGCAACAACATGCAAGGGCATGTTTGTGAATCTTGCGCAAAAAGTAAAATATGTGTAAAGCCATTTCCAAAATCCAGTCAGAATCGCGCAAAAGAAGTATTAGGTTTCGTGCACACGGACATTTGTGGTCCTATAAACTGTGTCTCTAAAGGCGGTGCACGATACTTCGTAACATTTATCGACGACAGATCGCGTTATGTGTTTGTATATTTCTTGAAAACAAAGGACCAAGTTTTTGAAAAGTTGTAAGGAAGTTCTGGTGCTGGGGTATAACTCAGTCTGAACCAGGGCCAACTTACAACTAATTTGTAAATTTGCTGAGACACTGGGCAGCGTAGGGGGGTTAGCAGTCACACTACACCACCCGTGCATACATACCATTTCTATACTCTAACGATTCTCTTGGGCTGTTGCTGAAAATAACATTTACTACTGGGTGCTCTCGTATGATCGCCACAGACTACGTCAATAGGCAGGGCCCGCTTGACCGTATCTAGGCTCGATTAAGGTAGGAGTTTGTGGCTGGTGGGCGAGGCCAACGCGTACCCACAAAAGGGCCAGCATGTATTGCACTTGAGTGGCGAAGCCAGCTCGGTTTACAATATATGCGGCAGGAAGGTGGGGAACAGGAATGGTAGCACACACTATGACGTTCAATCACTCTCGCGACACTGGAGCACAAATATTTGTAATAATGACAACGTTTAGTTTCTTCTCATAACTTTATAATAATTTCACTTTATTCTCTTATTTAAACCTTTTTTTATCCTAGCCTCGTACTTTAACCTTTTATTACTAACCACATTTTCTCTTCCCTAACCTAACTCTTCTCGCGAGTCCATTTCGTGTTTTTGCCTCTTGTGTTTTCTGCGTCCACGTCTGTGCTCGTTGCCGTCCGAATCTATTCTCCTCCTGCTTTATTTTTCTATCGCCCACGCCAGCTCGTACCTCAGTCTGTCGATGGCGATAAACGGCAGGCTGGGTTGGCAGTCCGGCGTGGCGATCTTCTACTTATCGATGTTTGATTTAAACAATTAATACTAAAAGCATTATATTTTGACTTAATACTAGAATTTCTATAAACATTATATTCAACTATACCAATACTTTATTCATTATTGTGACGAGGCTGGTAGCCTCGTTACAAAGTTCCAAGAGTATAAAACATTTGCTGAAAATCAAAGCGGCAGAAAGCTTAAGGCTTTACGAAGCGATAACTGTCGTGAATATTTGAGTGGCGCGTTTGAAAAATATATGATTGACAATGGCATTAAAAGGCAGCTAACAGTGCCGCACACCCCACAGCAGAACGGTGTCGCGGAGCGCGCAAACAGAACATTAGTTGAGATGGCGCGAACTATGTTGCTGCATGCAGGTGTTGACGAGAGCTTTTGGGCCGAAGCAGTTAGAGCTGCTGCATACCTGCGTAATCGAGCAGAGACGTCAACATTGGTCAACATGACGCCTTTTGAGGCGTGGACTGGAAGTAAGCCATACGTATCGCATCTCAGAGTGTTTGGTGCGAGAGCCTTTGTGTTGAACAAGACACATGACATGACATTGTTGTTCCAAGTAACGTCAAGGAGGCGTTGAGCACAAGAAATGCCGAAAAGTGGAAACAATCCATGCAGAAGGAGATGGATAGCCTGCGTGCCAATAACACATGGACGCTGGTTGATCTGCCCAAAGGCCAACGGGCGATCGGCTGCAAATGGGTTTTTGCAGTAAAGCGCGACAAAGATGGCAACGTTGAGCGTTATAAGTCTCGACTGGTTGCAAAAGGCTGCGCGCAACGTTTTGGTGTGGACTACACCGAAACATTTTCTCCTGTGGCTAGGTATGCTTCCATCAGACTAGTGATTGCCCTAGCAGTTGAGCATGGATGGTATATGCACCAGATGGATGTCTCTTCAGCGTATCTGAACAGCGAGTTGCAAGATGTTGTGTATATGCGTCAACCAGAGGGATTTATCGACGAACGAGACCCAGGACGCGTACTTAAACTACACAAAGCACTGTACGGCCTGAAGCAAAGTGGCCGTGAATGGAACGAGAAACTGAACGCTGTGCTGATGAAGATTGGGTTTGCTCCGTGCCCGAGCGAACCGTGCATATATACAAATCGGATTGGTAACAATATTTCTATAACTGTTGTTTATGTTGATGATATCATTCTAGCTGGCTCAAGCAAAGAAGATCTTATCATGTTTAAGGCGCTTATAGCTGATGAGTTTGATGTCGTTGACGGTGGCGCTCTGAAACACTTTTTGGGCATGGAAATTGAGCGCACAGGTGAAACAGGTGCCGTCAGTATTGGTCACAAGCAGTATGTAGAGGACCTGCTACATGAATATCGCATGCAAGACTGCAAGCCGAATGAATTACCACTGGATGCTGGTTTCCAGGTGAAGTGTGACAATGTGAAGTGCTAACGGGTGGACCAAGCTGCCTATCAATCGTTAATTGGGTCCCTCTTGTATTTGGCGATGACGACACGGCCTGATATATTGCATTCTGTAATAAAACTGGCACAACAGAATGCAGATCCACATGGGGAGCACGAAGCTGGTGCCAAGAGAGTTTTGCGTTACCTAAGAGGTACGTCAGACGCGAAACTGCGCTATGTGCTCACTGGCCAGCCCATCTATTGCTATGTTGATGCGGACTGGGCCGGTGACAGTACTGATCGGAAATCGTTCAGTGAATGGGCGTATTTTGCTGCAGGAGCTGCCTTTTCATGGGAGTCCAAAAAGCAGAGTGTGGTTGCACTAAGCAGCACAGAGGCAGAATACGTGGCGCTTTCGACGGCAGCAAAGGAAGCGGCATACATGAAGAAGCTGGTTGATGAGATGGGTTTAGGCGCTCTCGAAGGGATAAAAATCTACAGCGATAATCAGAGTGCGCAATGCCTTGTCAAAAATGCAACTTATCATGCACGAAGCAAACACATTGATATCAAATATCACCATGTTAGAGATATGTATGTTTAAGAAAAATGTAATTGATATTGAGTATGTGCCTACTGAAGGTATGATATCTGATGTGTTAACGAAAAATTTGAGTAGAATTAAGCATGAAAAATTTATGAAAATGATAGGGTTGCATTAAGTTTTTGAGTTCAATTTGTTGTCATATGAAATGACTGTTAATACTTATCATTAAGTTTTTTGGATTCAATTTGTTGTCATACGAAATGACTGTTTATGCTTATTTTTAAAGTTGGTAGGCATATTGCGTTGAGAAGGGGTGTTGGAAATATCTTTATTTATGTACAACGCACTATGTCTCCCAAATATACATATGTTAGTTAACATATGTTGATCTACATGCAGTGATGTCTGCGTACAACAGTGAAATAACATGCATGGTTTTAGTTATGTTTTTAGTCACGTAAGAACACCGCGAGCGTTAAGTCAAGTTACTCTGAATAAAACCAATAGTTACAAACAATTAACTGCTGATAAAAATAAAATTTGACACGAATAATAATTAATAAAAATCGCAAAACACGTACGCTCTTGTTTAACTAAAGGGCACGCTAAGACCAAAGTAACTTTTGACAGATTTACAGTAGTCAAAGCAAAGATACAGAAATATGTATACCAAAGAGAATATGTGTGGATAAAAAACAGTTACGATCGTTTTTGTTTGAGTAATTTTTACCCGCAGCGAATGTAAAACACTCGCAAAAAAAGGAAAAGAAAAATATTGTTTGGCTAAGTAGGCAAGGCAACAAATACATACAATTTTTTCGCTAATTTTACTGGCGACATGTCGCCAATTGCCGGCGGCCGAACTGCGGGGTATGTATTATATGTAAATTTATTAATTTATAGATTATATTGTAATCATTTTAGACGTAATTTTTAACATTAAGTAGTAAAATTGAATAAATAAAGTTGAATGTGGTCTACCGAAATACTGCACTACCTCCGCAGAAAAAGTAATTGATTACAAGCTCTGCGTTTCGTTTGAGGAGGCGAATAGAAAAGACGACTCGCATTACATTTCCTTTCTTGTCGTCCCCCCTTATCGATCCAACGACGCTGGGCCGAGTGTGATCTGCCGAAAATCTGCATTACAACTACGGATAAAGTAGTGCATAAAGAGTACTACACACTCACACATGTCAAAGTATGCCAGGTTGTAAGCGATTTTTGTGCATTACTGTCGACAAAGTAATGCATGCGTAATTGAGTACGTATAAGTAGTATAAGAGAGTATGAGAGACACCATCAACAACCTACGAGAGAGCAGTGGTACCATAATATTAGGGGTGTGTTTTGGCCTGAGCTGGGCAAAAAAAGGTCGGACGAAAAATGAGAGTGCGTTAGTGAGATATACTCACATTTTTTGGCCGTTTTTTACCCAGAACTCATTCTGACACGCAATAAGCATTTTGCTCACACCTTTCTCTCTCACTGCCGAAAATAGTGTCATTGACACTCTTGAAATTTATAAGAGTGTCTGGAGTGTGTTTGTGTAAACAAGATTATAATCATGACAATAAAATCATTACATTATATTATAATGTATGGTCAGAGAGCGACTTATTCGTTCGATTGCTGGAAAACTATTAATCGTAGAAAAGTGATGACTCATTTTGTAGATAAATTCAATTTTTTTTTTTTCCCCGTATGGGTTCCTCACAAAGAGGTGGGCTCTGCGACCAGAAGATCTTTTGTACCATACCCATAAATTACGCCAAAAAACTTTCCGCATGAATAGCAGTAGGTCTTTTGTTGGTATTGAACTAAGATGGAAGGGACTAATCCGTTCCTTTCCCATGTGACGGGCTCTGTCACATACCAGCGCTGGGCAGTCACAGAGAATATGTCTGGTGGTTTCATCGTCCTCGAGACAAAGTCTGCACTCTGAAGAATCCGATAGGCCCATTTTCTGTAGATGGTATCTAACAGTGTGGTGGCCGGATAGGTATGCTACCAGGAGTTTTAAGTCTGTTCTGCCAAGACCTTTTGTCTTGATCATGTTCAGAAGTTTGACAAGCGCTTTTGCTTTACGCAGCCCTCCTATGTTCTCCTGCAGCCCATTTGTCTACCATGGTCTTAATTGTGGACCAACCAATACCACAGAAGGGCGCAGGAGATGTAGTCAGGGTGGAGGCACCCTGTCGTGCTAGATCGTCAGCGATCGTGTTACCATCTACTTCTGAGTGTCCAAGTGCCCAACATAGCACGACTTTGTTCCGGGAGGACAGGACTTGGAGGTAATTATGGCATTCTTTAACCAACCTGGAGGAGATGCTCTATGATGATAATGCCCTAATAGCAGCTTGGCTATCTGAATAAACACAGATGTTTGCTCCCCTAGTTCCCTTGTGAAGGATACTACAATTACTTTAACAAAATATACGGGCCAAATTTTCGATAATACCTACCTGTTTTGAGATATTTGAAAATTATTGGAAAAACACCAAACAGCATTTCCAACTTTTAACTTTAAACAAGCATTGTGCTTGAACTAATTAACCTACAATATGATGATAATCATTATTGCAACAATATCGACTTTGAAACCATGACTCTAAGTTTAACTGAAAAAAAATTATCATGCAAAAACCGTAGCAACATATATTGTTATATATTAATGGGCGGTGCCACGCCCCATACCGACAAATACGAAAACTCGGTTTTAAACTTAGAACAAGGTCCCTAACGATCCCTGAAAGTTTCATCCATTAAGTATTTTTTTCCAAAAAACTACTTTTTTGAGCCTTCGTTTACTGTACTAAAATAGAAGTGATCAGGGGTGCCCAGGCCCATCTGGCTCTTTTTGTTTTTGTAATGGCTCTTAGGCAGCGGTGGGCACGCCTTGGCTCTTTTTGCTCCGAGTGCTCTTTCCGTTATGTCTTGCGCCAACCAGACGCACACGAGAATTTACAACAAAAAAAAAAAACAATATGCGAGTTTTATGGCCCTACTCGAGAATTGCTTGTGGGACCGTAACAGGACTTTTTTTCTTGATGTTGTTGTAGGGCTCTTTCCGCTATTTTTCGTGCCCACCGCTGCACTAAGGCATACGCAGCAATGCGCGTGTACAAGTTAAAGACGAAGTTGGCCAAAAGTGCAGGCTCATGCGCCACGCGCGCTGCGTCAGCTTATTTTATCAGCCAGCCCATCCGTGGGAACGCACCGTGGAATAAGACACCTTGGGTAAACTGCAGCGGAAGCGACGACAACAACAAAGCTCACAGAAGCGACAGCGGCACCTGCACCGGCATGTGCAGCAGCGGCAGAGCTGCAGCAACGACGCAGCAGCACCAGTTTAGGGTAGACTTTAAAATGCCAATTATTTTAGATTTAAGTTTAGTTCATAATCAACTCCCAACATGCAAATAAAGAAATAAATTGTTTTTTTTTTACAAAACATAATAAAAAAGAATTTAACTTACATGTACGGCCATGGTGTAATGATACAAGGTGAGGAAATGCCAAACAGCATTCTCTCGTGGGTCTTTATTTTGCTTGCAGTAGTGAATTACATTTGAAAGTGAAAGGTTGTGCAAGTGCCGTCGGCAAATGATCGTATTTGTCCTCCCTCGTTTTTATTGAAGTTCTAATGTGGGTGGTTGTTTGATTTAGAAGAGCACGTTAAATAATTCTTTTTTAAAATGCCAGTTTTCAACGCATTAAGTTTCTAAATAAGCTTTTAAGAATAAGAACAATAAACAAATAAACAATAAAAAATTAATAGGCAATAAAAAATATTTTAAAATTTTGTTATAGAATAATATTAATAATAATAAATAATAAAAAAAAAACTTTAAATTGAACTAACCGAGTTTTTTATTTATTAAAGAAAACAAGTCCATGTACAAATCCCAGCAACAAACGATCAAAATTTCAGCAACACATACAAGCAGCAATAGCAAAACAAACATACAAAATGCACAGCAAGACAGGTAAAAAAAATAGTTGTTTCCCACCCTTATGCTTACTCGCTCTCGCTACAGTAGCAAAGGGGATGATTTCTCTTCCTCAGATGCACACATTTTCTTATGGGTCCGTATTTTTCGCTTTTTTCCTCACCTTGTATTACTACACCATGGCAAGACAGATAAAAAAAATAGTTTTTGCCCACCCTTAACTGTATATCACTCAATGCCAATGCAAATTACAAAAACAATTTCGCGCGTTCTCTCACTTACTCTCTTTGCTGATCTCGTGAATACAAAAACAGCCCTTGCGTATATTTGTTGTTGGCCCACAGATTTTCAATGTAATTTTGTTGTTGTTTTTCGTTTGAGAATACACTCAAAAAAATCGCTATTTTTTTGAAAATAGGACTTTTAAGGCATTGCTTGCAAACAAAAAGTAGTTATGGCCCTGTACCTTTAGGTACAAAGGGTATACTAGATTTATGCAATGTATATAAAAGACAGACGGTGGCTATTGGTAAAAACATATGAATAAAATAAAATTTTTTTTTTTTAAATTCCGGTGGTAATAAAACAAACTTGCACGTGTCCATCATAAATAGATATTTTTCGGGAAATCCCTTCCGAATTTTATCTATTTTTGGAAGCACATATATTTGTGAATGTGCGTTTTCAAGCTTAAAATGAATTAAAAATAAACTTAGAAGTCTATTAACAAACGAACATTGGGAGGCATTATTAAAAATATCATTAACTAAAATAAATATTGATATTGACCAATTTTTCAGTTCTTTATAAATATATGTACCATAACTTCTTTTCATTATTTTTTACTACTCTTATAAGAATGTACATACAATTTTTTTCAGTGCACACAATAAACCGAAATAACTGTTTACTATAAATGCGTTAGTGTTTTTTTTATATGTATTGGTTTTTGCTCTTCCATAAGAAACGTTTGCGCACCCCTGAAGTAGATGGTTTATTACTGTATGCATGTACATCGGCGGTGGGCAAAACTCTGTTCAGAGAGTACTATAATAGACAGAGGGCAAGGTATACTTGCCGAAGGCTTTCAACGAAAGTTACCAATTTTTAGTATCGTTGCGACTGCGCGTGAGGAGATTTGTTTACGCGCATCGATTGTTTCCCTCTAACGCTTTTTCTTGCTCTCACTAAAATTGGTGACGACGCCGGCAGCATTACTCTACCTTAAATAAGTATACCTTGGACAGTGGGAACAATTCGCTCATGAGCGAAAGCTCCAAAAAGATTATGCTCGAGATGGGCTCGGAAACACAATGCAAAGTGAAACAAACGAAATTCGAAGTGGCTTTTGCATTTTGTTTATTTTGCTTTTGCTGTTCTTCTGTTTTTACTTTATTTACAACGCCGTAGCGTAGATCGCTTGATTTTCAATTTTTAGGCATTCATACATACTCTTTCATGGAGTCTGTGCATTTCTAAAGGACTGAAAAGACTAAATAGACCGTTTGCGTGATTTTGTCTTTATGCGTAAGAGTTTATAATTGCAAGATAGTTTTGATGTTGTTGGCGTCAGTACAATATGCTATATGGCACAACGATCCAAATCTGCATCTTCTTAACATTTTATTATATAAATATCATCATTCATATTTCTACAACTCATGACAAATTATTGCCACTTTAGTGTTTTGAACTATAAGGCCCATACGCAGCATGCGAAATTTACGAATGTAATGAAAAACTTGATATAAAAAAAATAGTCAGAATATATTTAGTAAAAAAAACATTTTTGAAATTTAGTAAGGAACTTATAGTTTTAAATTTAATTAAAATATTTCAATCGATAAATACTACACTCTACCAAAATCCAGTACTTTTCTATACGATTTATCGACTGGATTTTGGTACAGTGTATGAAAAAAAAACACATGGTTAACACTCACCAAAAGTATGTCTGTTCGCAACGAAAGCACGATATAAAAGAACTTAAAGCACATAAGATAACTGTCAACTGAATTCCAATGACAGCAAATTAATATTAACATAATGCACTTACAACCACATTTGACAATTGTGTACACATATACAGTTATACAGTACAACAGAAACACTCATAAGCGGCTGTGTATTTGTTGTTGTTTTTCCCATACAGGCATTTCGTATGAGAGGAAACCATTACTCACATAAAATGTCATAACTAGGGAACGGCTGCACCGATTCCAAACAAACTTCACACCAACCACCTCCTCATAGATGGGAACGAACTCTAACGAACTCTATTTTTGTGTCAATCGGTTCGGCGGTTCTTGAGTAATAAGATTGCCAAGGAAATGTAACTTCTTTTTATATATATATAAGATTATATATATATATATTTATCTGAAATAGGAGTATTTAAAAACAAAAGAAAAAAAAAAAACAAACTTCAACTGGGTACTAATATGGCAAAGTCTTGCTGATTTGGGACTTGGATGTTGCTAAGCCCTATCTAAACCCGCCCTACCATAGTAAAAATAGAAATATACAAGTATCTGATTTCACCATTCAAAGGTACACTTCTATATAAGTACATATGGGCATTTCCCTGGTTGCGTACGTTACATTCGTACGCATATTTTTTAATACCATCGGCGCTTTGAATGAGATATATCCATACAACTTTCAGCAAAAACAGGTCTTTGAGAGTTTTTTCAAATGATGTTTGAACCTTTACTTAAGTATTTTTAGAAAAAAAGTTCTTCGTGTCTAAAGTGCCGTTGCGTACGTTACGAAAAACGGAAGTAGTTTTGGAGGTTAACGTACATTTGTGCCATTTTCAGCAAATTTTGCGTAATAACCAAAAAAATTCAAATTACAAAAATGAAAGAAGAATAATTGAGAATTTTAAATTGGGTCAGTTGAAGACTATGTGTTTAGGTTCTTGCAAAATTGAAAAAAAAATTGTATTACACTGTTTCCTGCTATAACAAAAAAATGGAGTACGTTTAAGTCGGGCGGAGACGGCTTTAAGATAGCGTTCACAATTACATTGCAATCAAATCCGGTTCATTGCTTAAGTACTCAACAAAAATTTTGATTGCAAACTTTTGTTTGGAGCACTCTATCGTAAAGGCGTTATAAAATCGATCTAGCTGTCTTGGACCTACTAATTTTTTTCAGCTATGGTATGGTGGTAAAACTAAAGTTTTGTACGGATTTTTCGTTTGTTTATTAAGATATCGTATCCAAATTTGGCATTCGCAAGTTTTTTTTAGTTCCCAAGCACTGTACCAAATTTGATCAAAATTGGTTGAGTATATCATATAGCCCCCATAGGAATGATCGGTCAAAAAAACCTTTTTGGCGCAAAATTCGTCTTTTTTGTGTTTGTTTATGAATATATCGCAACCAAATTTGGCAATCAAAACTTTTTTTTAGTAGTATTTAAGCAATAAACCGAATTTGATTGGAATATGATGGTAAATGTTATCTCAAATTCTTCTGTACTCAAATTTAACGTAGGCCTTTTTTTTTGAGGAATTTCATGCCGTTGCGTACGTTACATACTTTATGATACATATTCTTTTTAAACTGCTATACAAACAATACTTTTTTTTTTTTATTTTCTTTAAGTGCACGACAAAATTGCTTTACAAAGCTAGTTCGATTACAAAAAAAATTAAAAACCAAGCATCTAAATTTAAAAAACCTTGTTTTCCGTTGCGTACGATACATGACGTATGCCTAACTTTACTTTTACTTTTTGAATATTCATTTAAAGCTTTTTTTACATTTATTAATAAAAAATTAGATTGATTTTATGTTCCAATCAAAATTGATCCCATTTTTTGATTTTTTTTGCCGTTTTATGATTATCTAAAAAAGGTATTTTTTTTTAATACAAAAAATACATCCCCGAAAATCTTAACTCTTTATAAATTTTGAAGGTTGAATATATAGCCTATTATTCCATTAACAAATATATGTATGTAGTTTTTACAACTTTAAAGTTGTGCCCCTTGGTAACGATTTTCTGGGAAATGCCCATATGTATTAGGAAATTTACAAATTTGGCTGTGGCTGAATTTAAGAATATTGCCGACAGCCAACAACGAAGTTTAGAGCCGAGTTCAATTGCAAGAACTCGAGAAATGCATGGGCTATTTTTAGATCAAAAAGGAAGCGCTAAGCGGTAGAGTTTAATGCGTGAGCATTATTTTGCACGCCAACACAATCCAAACGTTGCCAAATCCTCGTAAATTTCCAAACACTGACGTTGTCAACTACGGCTGTAAGAAAGAATTGTACTTGAAGGCATCTGCTTGCATGGCCTAAGCATTTGCTTATGGTAAAAAAAACATTGTAGGATGAGGATAATGAGGATATTGCAGAGAAGTAATTGAAGGCGGCTCTAAAGCTGCTGCTCAAAATAGTTTGTTGAATAAAATAAAATAAACAACTTATAAAGTTTGAAAATTTGTGTGCTATACTTATAAAATTAAAATGCGAACTACAACCAGCTAAGAGAAATTACAAATAAATCAACATATCGCTCACCTTTGCCATACTACGACTCTCGAATGGTTCTTTGGTGATTGCAGAGACCACAAAAATAAAATAGAATTCTTAATTAATAAGCACTGTAAATGGACGGTAGAAAAGGGCAATGTAAAAAATGTAAAACCGATCAAAAAATATTAAAAATAAAAAAAAAAATTTGTTAAAACTCGTAAGTTTAACTCAAAATAATTTCACGCCATTCAGGCACGCATACCACTGACCCATCAACACTACCTCGCAATCCGTGTTAAAATTAGTCTCTTGTACATTTGGGAAGGACAACAACTTTGCAAATTAACGGAGTCTGCATGTTCTAAAAATAGAAGCAACATTTCGCTTCGTTTGGTGCAGCCCACCCGTTTCGACAAACGGAGCCGTCGTGTTCTAAAAATAGAACCAACATTTCGCTTCGTTTTCGTATATTAATTCGGGCCAATGCGCAACAGCTGTTGTTAGTGTTACCACACCTAGTAAAGTAGTGGCGCCATCTAACGTGAGAAATTTTTAACATTAAAATACAACACTGTTTTGTTTTGTTGTCTGCGACCCATCGTCAAACATTTTTAATCGGAATTTTTCGCCACCAATTTTTTATATGAAGTTTTTCTTTTTCGTGCATTGTAGGCCTTAATAAATAAAATACTCGGTTAATTTGGTTTAAAATTTTTTTTATTATTATTAATATAATTCTACAACAAAATTTTAAAATATTCATTATCGACGATTAATCTTTGTTTATTGTTTTAATTCGTTAAACCTTATTAAGTAATTTAATGCGTTCAAATACCCGCATTTTAAAAAAGAAATATTTAACTTTTTCTTCTATATCAAACAACCACCTTCATTAGAACTTGAACAAAAACGGGGGAGGACAAATACGATCATTTGCCGACTGCACTTGCACAACCTCCTACTTTGAACTCTAGTTCGCACTGCTTAAAATAAACATCCATTTGTACGAGTGCGAGCAACAGCTACGATTTTGGTTTGTTTCACTCATGGTGTAATAATACAAGGTGAAGACAAAAGCGACCATAGATAACCTTTCGAACCTCAACTTGAAATCTGGGATGTTTTGCCGCGTACAAATAGCGATTCACGCAGGCGGCGGTCTGGCAAAAGAGCGCAGGAACCATAGAGTCCCACGGTGTTATATGCTGTTCCAGGCCAAAGACGCCCATCATGGCTACAACGTCATAGGGCGTCCATGCAATAAACCACACCACTATGATGGCAGCTATTACAAACGTTAGTTTTTGCTCTGTTTTTGCTTTATCCTTGTTGGATTGTATGCGATTTGCCTTGAAAACCTCCTTGAGTATGTTGAAATATGAAAAGACAATGGCAGAGGTATGCAATAGGCTGCCACAAAAAACAGCGCCATGAATATGCGTGCCGGCACCTCCTTATTCAGATAATCAAAACTGCAGGTTGTAAGAAAACCCTCGGGAACATAGACCGACAGTCCAATATCCAAAGCTGGCATTACCGCAAAAAGAAAACTGTAACACCAAATCAAAAAGATGATGAAATAGGAACGCAACCGTGAGTTGCGTCGCAGCTTCTGAAGTGGATGCACCACCCCGTTATAGCGATCCAAAGCAATGGCGGTGAGGGTGCCAATGGCACAGGTGCCGCTAAGTCCGCCCACAAATCCGTAGATGCGGCACGCTGCAAATGTTCAATATCTTAAGTTATTATAAAGCTGTTGGCAACATCTTACGTTGCTGCTTACCTACATCACCCAATGCTGGACCCTCTTTGATGTTATTATAAATGGCTATGGGAGCGTTAATGAGCATTAGAAAATCACATACGGCCAGATTCATGACCAAAATATTTGCGGGTGTACGTAAGGACTTGCGGCTGCTAAACATGAAAATAACAAAAGCATTACCAATGCACCCCACCACGGATATGAGGCAGTACACTATCCGTTTCACTTATTTTCACCGATATACATATAAATAATAAGCACACTTGACTTTACACTTTAACACCAAAAGGTATAGGGTTGTCGACAACCCTTAATATTCAAAAAAAAAATTAAAAAAAATTCGACACTATCCGGGATGCCACAGAAATCTTTAACGCTTTTGGCAACGGTTTGAAACCAATTCGTTAAAAGGTGCCACAGAAATCTCAAAGAGTTCATTTTTCGAACAATTAATTTCGAATGTTTACGCTTTTGCAAGAATGGCAGCAAAGGGTTGCTACTTTGCAAAAATTATTTTAGAACATTAAGACTCTCGTTTAAATAAATGTTTATTAACAGTGATCCAATAAAGTTTATTCTTTATTACATTAAGCGATAATTGTCAGCATATTTTGCATCATTTTAATTTCCATTTGTACAAAATAAATTTAAATAAAGTTTGAATATTTGTACCGCCCAATACAAGAGTTTGTATGGCAACCCTACGGGTCAACAGCTGTCCTTAGCGTAGTGTATGGCAAATTTCGTTTGTTTACATTTGCAAATTTGCACGAAAATAGAAAATAATTTTTAAAATGCCACTTGCGGAATTGCTAGCCATTGATGCCTTAAAAAAACACACGCACACATATGGACGAAGAAAAGGTGGAGCGAAGGTGTCGAAGAACCTCTAGATCGCTTCAAGGCTGTCATACAGTCCAGCAAAGGTTGCAACAATTATGTATGCTGTGCACTGCGTTTAACAAATGAAGTGAAATTTGAATACAAAACACACACACGCAAATGCTAGTGAAAATTGTAATGCTAATTGTGCCCTTGTAGTAGATGGATTTAGTATTTTCGGTGCACTCGCCAATTATTTAAAACGACGCTTTTATTTATTAAATATATTACTTCATTTATTAAAATCATATGCTGTTGTGACTTTTTTCTCCTTAGGTTGCGCTACTGATATTTTAATTTTAAAGGCCCCTACGCAGACACGAAAACAGCCACCTAGCAAAAAGACAGACTTATTTTGGTCACGAAAGGAACAGTGTGTCTCTAGTAACAAAATGTGCAATTTATCGCAGTTATTATCGATAACCAGCTGCTTTTTGTTTACAAATAGCAAATTTTTAAAGGGCGCGAAGTTAAACATAAAAACATGAATTATCGTCAACGCTTATTACTTATGCTATTTTGTGTAAACAATGCTATAATAATGACATGCATTGCCATTGAAATGTTGTTGTATGTTGGATGAGGAAAAAAAGCGACGAGAGGAGGCAAAACCCAGGAAAAGGCAGAGTGTTTGGGTGACCCCATATTTAATGCATAGAGCTGAGTGTGGACGAATTGAATAGACGTATTTCAACGCACATTAATGTTACAAATGAATTATTTTATTATTATAGCTATTTTTTCATCCTTTCCCAACGATCCGCAACGATTTTGTCGACCAACCATAAATTTCGCGTCCAAAATAAATAGCTGCACATAAGTTTTGTTTATGGCGCCAAAACCGAACAGCTGTTTATGCTGAGTGCGCCATCTATGGTTTACTACTGGCACCAAAAAACCAAAAAAAGAGCGACACTGGTCGACATACCACCAGCAAGAACAGTTTGTGACCAAACGTTTGTGAGCGTTTTTTTTATATGAAGTTTTGTTTATTTTTCGTGCCTGCGTAGGGGCCTTAAACCTAAACTGCTAAACTATTGACATTCACAACCTTGCCTAACAGCCGTACATTGCCACCTTAGGAGAAAAAGGTGCACAGCAATTATTTATTTAATTATGCATTAAATTCGGCGCACTTCATAACTACAAATTAGTTAAAATAAAAAAAGCGATTTTGTAACTTTCATTTAACATCAAAAACATCTATTAATATGCTAAAATAATCACTTCGAATTATTATTATTTAGTGCAGCAACTAGGTGGCAAGGAGTTGCTGTTTATCTATATCAGCGGTGGGCACTTAGACGGCACGCGTGCCAAAGAGCTTTCACACGTACGAGAAAAGAGCTTTTTACCGTAAAAGCTCGTCTAGTACGTGTGAGCTAGTTTTACAATGGAACGCCAAGCAGAGCCGCATGGCAAGACACGAAAGAATAAAACTCGATGATATTGTCGAATTTAATGACAACTATGCCAAAAAAAATAAAAATTTGTCCATTTTACCTCGGTTTTTGCGAAAGCTCTTTTTTGTTTACGCACACAGGCACAAAAATTGCATTAGTAGTTTTGCCCACCGCTGATCTATATGCTAAAATAATCACTTCGAATTATTATTATTTAGTGCAGCAACTAGGTGGCAACTCCTTGCCACGAAAAGATTTTGCACGTTGACACAGAATGGCAAATGTACCAAAGATTTTAATAAAGATTTCGAAAAAATGAAAATCATGAATTAAAACATTAAATTTGTCAAAACATAAAGGTACAGAAAACTCAGAAATTAAACACACTTTCCAAATAAGTAAATTAGTTTTTATTGGTGAATTTAATCAAATCTCAAGCAATTTTGTCGAAGATTTTGAAACCGTGGCGAATCATGTCTGTGGCACCAAGAATCGGAATGGCAACGAAATTGCAACGAAATGGTTTTCTGTGGCACCCCAGTATAATAGGCTTTTTACACTGAACACATCTGAGCGGATCGCATGGGATTTTTTAAAGATGTGAAAAAGGTGTTCGCACTGACAACATCTAACATCTACCATCTTGCTGTGAATTGTGAAGAAAATTAAAAAATATGGATTTAAAACAGAAGTTAGATGTTATTTTATGTGTCGCTCAACAACAGCAACAGTTAATAACAAATGTTTTTACGACGAGCTGTTGGACAATGCATCGAATATGGACATTTCCACAGAAATGTCAACCAGGACCGAAAAATTAAATTTGAAAAAACAATTGATTTTTTTTCAAATGTTATTTTAAATATGTCCAATATTTAATAAAATAATGCCATTACGGCTTTTCTGTCTTATTGTTTTATAAAAATTGGCCTCAAAGGTGAAGATACTGTTTTCTCGCTTTTATTTACTTTTAGAGAGGCTTGCTCTTAAAGATGGTAAGGCTACTTAACAACTGTTTACGTTTCTCTCATCACTTGAATATTTTTAACAACATCAAATAGGCATTAAAAAAAACAATTGAGCTTAAGCAAAGCCCGATTAGCGGTTAATTTTTTATTCTAAACTCCTCGATTTTTGAATGTCGCGTACTTGTCCAAAAACTTTCATTTGTTATCCGTGCTTGGCGGTCGGTGTAAGCAGGTGAACGCAAATTTAAATTTAAATCTAGTTTAGTGACTTAAACTCAAAAAAAAATATAGTGTGTAAAAACGACACCAAAATTTGTTTATTAATTTTCAAAGTTTGTCGCGTACGCAATCGTAGACCAAAAATCGTTGCACTAAACACTATTGATCGCTCGGTCCTATGGAGACTATATGATACAGCCAACCGATTTCGATCAAATTTGGAACACTTATTGGGAGGCCCAAAAAACTTCCGAATGACGAATTTCGTTTCGATATCTTAATAAACAAATTATGCCCTGAAAACGCTTTACTGACAGATCAATCCTATGGAGGCTATATGATATAATCAACCGAATTTGATTAAATTTGGCAAATTGCTTCGGAACTTTAAAAAACTTCCGAATGTCTAATTTTGTTACGATATCTTCAGAAACAAACGAAGCACAACCTATTTTTTACAAAAAAACGTTTGTTTGACCGATCGGTCCTATGGGAGCTATATAGTATAGTCAACTGATTTTGATCAATTTCGGTACAGTACTTGGGAGTTTCGGAACGCTTAATTTGGCGTATATTACATAATTTTTCGGCTTGCAAAAACTTACCATACCCTTTGTACCAAATCTATGCCATCTATGCTTATCTTATGTCTACTTACAGCACTGACGATCTCACGGTGGTAGCGCTCGAGGGCCTTAGGGACGAGCCACTTATAATGGCATCCTCCTACCTGGCGCACGATAGGGAGGCACCTACAGAGGAGACGGAGCGTCTGGTCCAGGAGGTGAGCCGGAAGAGGCAACCCTTGTTAATCGGCGCTGACGCGAACGCCCATCACACAATATGGGGATGCAGGGACGTCAACGAGAGGGGTGAGTCACTGCTAGATTTCATACTAAGGTATAACTTAAGAATCGCTAATACAGGGGAGGAACCCACCTATGTGGGCCCCACCTCATCAAGTGTCATTGACCTAACTCTCTCGCTTGGTATGAACACTGCGGTCACAGAGTGGAAAGTTCTTAGCAAACAATCCTTCTCTGACCACAAGTACATCCAATTTAAGGCGAGGTTTTCGTGTGTAGTGACTAAAAGTGAGTACAAAAATCCCCGGAAAACCAACTGGGAGATGTTTAAAGACAAGGTGGCAAGGAAACTCCAACCACCACCAATAATAAATTCGACAGATGACATCGAGAAGTCCGTTGAGACACTCTGCCACCATCTGAAGAAGGCATTCAATGACTCGTGCAAAATGACGGTTAATAAAAGGAGACACAGGCCACCCTGGTGGAATCCAAGACTGAAGGCACAACGTACCGACCTACAGGATATCTTCAAACTGGCTAAACAAGCGGGTGATGATACTGTATGGGACGAGTACAAGGTAAGACTCCGTGACTTTAAAAAACAAGTCCGGCTGGCTAAAAGAGACTCCTGGAGATCCTTCTGCTCTGGCATGGAGAAGATCAAGGAAACCGCAAGACTCAGGAAGCTACTCTCGAGTCAACCCGTTATACAGAGTCAATTGAAAATGAACGACGGACACTGGACAGAGAGCAGCAAGGAAGCGACTGACGCCATGCTAAGCGAGCACTTCCCCGGCTGCACGGACGTCCTCACTCCTGACACGCCAACAAATCGTTTCAGCCAACAGGCCAACGTACCTGGGGACGTTATTACGACACACAAAATCCAGTGGGCCCTAGACTCCTTCGCGAGCTATAAATCCCTAGATGGTGTAATCCCGGCCATGCTGCAGAAGACCAAAGATAAGGTTACGCCATGGCTGGATAACATATACAAAGCATGTTTGAGGTACGGACACGTTCCCGTATTCTGGAGGACAGCACGAGTTGTGTTCCTACCTAAAGCAGGGAAATGCAGCCACGTGCAGCCAAAGGATTACAGGCCAATAAGCCTCACCTCATTCCTACTCAAAACTCTTGAGAAACTGCTGGATCTACATATAAGGCAGGGCATGAGCCAACTTGTAGAACAAAACCAACATGCCTACACAAAAGGGAAATCGGTGGAAACAGCGCTGCACTCCCTAGTAGCTACCATTGAAAAAGCCCTACACCACAAGGAATACGCCATGGGAGCGTTCCTAGACATCTCAGGTGCATTTAATAATGTTTCTACGAAGCCATAATGCGAAGCCTAAGACCCAAGGTACCCCAGGAGGCCATAAACTCCTGGATACAAAGCCTATTGAGCTGCAGACGAATTAGAGCAGAATGGGGAACCACGACAGTGACAAAAGAGGCACACAGAGGCACGCCGCAAGGCGGAGTACTATCGCCCTTATTGTGGAATCTAGTGGTAAACGACATTCTACATAGATTTAAACGGAAGGCCCCAAGGATAACTGCCTATGCGGACGACATAGCCATAATTATCGTGGGCAAATGTCCCATGACACTTAGCTCGGTCATGGACATTACGCTAAAGGAAATACTGATGTGGGCCACAGAAGCCGGACTCAGTATTAACGCGGACAAGACGGACCTAATTCTCTTCACCAAGAGATACAAGGTACCGCGTTGGACTCCGCCATCGATAAACGGCACTCCGCTCAAGCCCAAAATGAGCGTGATATATCTAGGAATAGTACTGGATAGCAAGCTGAGCTGGAAACCCAATGTCGAGGAAAGGGTGAAAAAAGCCACAAATGCACTTTATGCATCCCAGAAGATGTTGAGTAGCACGTGGGGCTTATCACCAAGACTTATGCATTGGATCTTCATCTCAGTAGTGCGGCCAGTGCTACTCTACGGAGTTCTGGTATGGTGGAAAGCCACAGAGAAGACCACATACCTACGAATGATGGAGAGGACGCAACGACGTGCACTGATGTGCATAACGGGGGCGCTAAGGTCCACTCCAACCAAGGCCTTAGAAGTTATACTTGGAGTACACCCCCTTGACATACAGGCCAAACTACTGGCGCAGAAGACAGCGCAACGTCTTTGTGAAGCAGGGAACATGGCCCTAACGAACTACGGGCACAGCAAAGTTGAAGGGGTGACACACAATAGCACGGACTACATGACCCCAGTAAACAACTTCTCCAGAACGCTCACACTAATGGGACCAGAGGACTGGAAAATCGGCATGGACCAACAAGCGACAAAAATTTTCACGGACGGTTCCAAAATGGAGTCCGGTGTTGGGGCCGCAATATACTGTACCGACCCACCCACGGAGGTGTCTTACAAGTTGCCGGACCAATGTAGCATCTTCCAGGCGGAGGTATTCGCCATAAAGAAGGCTGCAGAGCTAGCGCTCACCCTAGAGCAGAATCGAATAAACATATTTGTTGACAGCCAAGCGGCAATCAGATCCATGCAAGCATTCAGCATCAATTCCAAAAGTGTACTGGCAAGCAGGGACGCTTTAGATGCACTAAACACCCAGAAGGAGGTGTGCATCTTCTGGGTACCCAGCCACCAGGGCATTGAAGGAAATGAAACAGCTGACAGGCTCGCAAAGGAAGGAGCCGCATTGAGTCAACCGTCACTTGAGGATCTAAAGATTCCTCTAAGGACAATCAACCACAAATCAGAAGAGGACGCTGTAGTAAGATCTGATAGAAGGTGGTACACCACAACGAACTGCAGAACGGCTCGCACAATGTGCAAGAGAATAAACAGCAAATTAGCCCAGTATACTCTGCAACTCCCAAGAAGAGATTGTAGGCTTATAGTGGGCATACTCACCGGTCATTGCCTGACAGCAACCCACGCTAAGAAGCTAGGCATTACCAACAACGATGAATGCAGGAAATGTAGGGAGACAGACGTCAAAGAGACTCTGGAGCACCTCATATGCAGCTGCCCTGCCCTCTGTACATCGAGACTCAAATACCTAGGAAAACCATGGCTTACCTCACTGGAAGAGGCAGCCGATAGGGCACCTCAAAGGCTTCTGGCGTTTGCCAAGCACACGCATATAATTGACGACTAGCGTGCTTTGTACACCAGCCGCACCTTCCGGTATCACTAAGGACTACCTAGTCTATGTGTGACTCCCCCCAGGGGTCAACCTGTACTACCTAACCTAACCTAACCTTTGTACCAAATGTACAGGGTATAAATTTGTCGCGTACTGAATGTCACGTACTAAATCAGACTTAGTTAGGCTTATAAATAGCTAGTGTATATATTTTAACGTAATAAATTTTAATAGGAAGCTACAATATTCCACTTTGGTTATAAATTAAACGCTTTTACATATTCTATTTATATTTTCGACTTCTATTTTTGTCACGTACTAAATCGTAGGTTTATTGCCGATATATTGAAAACGGTAAATTAACAACCCCCAACTTTTACACTATATACACTGCTACAAAAACAGTGTCCAAAAATAAAAACAAGGAACAAAAAATTTCACTTTTTCTTTACTTTTTTGCACTTTAAATTGGTACGAATGTCGAGTACTGCAATCCTGGAAATGCCCATATGCAAGTGCCGCGTCCGCAAACGCTTTGGATGGTTGTAAGTTTTGTGGTTAAATTTTTAACTTTAATTTACAAATGTATAATTTAGAAGCGTTATGGCATGTTTTGGGAAAAGGACGTATCTGAAAGTACACACGATTTTTTTAGGGAGATCTTCCGGATGGAGCGAAATGTGTTTTCAATACTGGTGGATAGGTTTAAACTGTTGAACAAAAAGAATACAAATTGGCGGAGTGCAATTCTCAATGAATAATAAAATATTTGTAATTGATACACAAATTAATTTATTTTCAATATAATTTATTTTTCCAGTCTATATTACATTACAGCCTTTTTTTAGCTTTGAGTTACGCACAGGATAGAAGAATAATTTTTTTTTCTAAAATTGCCAGCACATTTGACTAAAAAGCTTCTTGGCTGTCGGTATTTGCTGCAGTAAGTCCAACTGCTTCCGCTGCATATCAGCGCGGTCACGTGCCACTTGGACACGCTCGGCTGGGTTTTCACGTTTTTGCCATTTCGGAGTGGTTTCTGCGACCACCTCCACGCAATCGTCAGCCGCAATTTTTAACGCACCTACTATAAATTTGATTCCATTTAATTAAAAATAAAAGTGGGTTTCTGTTCCATTTTGTTCACATTGTTGTTCACATTGTTTTCGCAGTGAATGACTAAATTTTAGAGTTGCACAGAAAAATTATCGAATATATTTTCATCGGGACACAATAAGATAGAAACATTTCCACAAGATGTTGGAATGATGTAGACATTTTCTGAACGGCAGATTCATACGTAACATCTTCGAAATAAGATGTTAGATGTCAGATGTGTCCCAGTGTAAAAAGCCTATAATAACACTAGTTAACAAATTTAAAAAAAAATTGAGTTGAGGATGTTTTAGTCATTTCCGTAGTAAAATGGCTTGCTTAAGCCGAAAATGCTGTCAAAAAATTTTTTCATTGAAAAAAAGTGTCTACTTAAAAGCAAATACCTCTGGTTGTATTAAACTGATTTTGATCATTTGATCTCGGAGACTATAAGAGCTAGAGGCACGAAACTTTACCAGCTGGTGCGCATATTTCCTCAGAAGATGAAGTTTGTTGAATCATGTCAATATCTTAGAGTTTCGCGGTTTTTAGCCATACCGTTTAATATTTTCATCAAATTTAACAGAGCGATGCGTTGTGGTTACATGCATCTGTGTGTAAAAAATAAACAAAATCGGACAAATACACGAAAGTTCATTTATTCGTCAATGCATAAATATCAACACGAACTACCATTCCTGTTGTTTGTTGTTGGTGCGTGACTTTGTTTTGTGTTTGATTTTACTTTTACCGCAGACGAGCCCAAGTCGTTGGATAAAGTTTCAACGGGACTTTCGAACTCGGAGAGAATTTTCGCCTCTGTCTATTTAGTACTCTCTGACATAGTTTTTTGTAATTTTTCCACTTATGAGGGTGTATATGAAACGTTTTTAGGAGTTGTTTACGCCAATATAGCGAAAACGCTCATGGGCGGGAGTTTAATTAATAACACTAGTTTACAGCAAAATGTATCCTCAACATGTTTTACTCGTTCCCGTAGTAAAATGGCACGCTAAAACCGAAAATGAAGTCCAAATTTTCATGGAACGGATTTCGAAATATTTCGAAAAAAACTCTTTTCGAAATTAAACAAAAGGGTGTCTACTTAATAGCAAATATCTCTGGTTGTAATAAGCTGATTTTAATTCTTTTTTTTACCAAACTGTAGATAATTGAGTTACCTATCGATCCTATATTACTTTTATAACATATTTTTGTCAAATTTAAGGTTTGGTCGTTTTTTATCCATTCATATGAAATTTTTCGTCATTTTCACAAAATTTTTGAAAAAATTGTATTTCGAACGTAAATTAAAAAATTTAAAAAAAATTGTTTATACAGTTTTATTCATGGCTCGTAAAGTTTGATCGATTACGAAGAAAATGAGTGGTAGTTTTTTAAAATCAGACAAAAGTTACGGAATTAACGGGAATTTTTGTAAAAAGTACAAAAAGTCAATTTTTATCAAAACCTTAAGTTTTAGATGGATAATTCGTTTGTTTAAAAAGATATAGTAACCAAATTTGGAATTCAAAAGTTTTTTAGAGTTCTTTAGTTCTGTAGCAAATTTTATCAAAATTTGTTGACTTTTTCAAATAGCACCCATAGGACCGGCCAAAATAACGTGTTTGATGCAAAATTTGTTGTGTTTCCTTTGTTTATGAAAATATCGTAACCAAATTTGTGTGTTTAGTAGTTTTTTAGAGTTTCCCACCACTAAACCAAATTTGATCAAAATCGGTTGACTATATCATATAGCCCCCATAGGACAAATAGGTAAAAAAAACAAAATTCGTTGTCTTTCGCGTGTTTTTGAAGATATCGTGACCAAATTTAGTGTTCCGAAGTTTTTTATAGCTCCCAAGCTCTGTATCAGTTTTTATCAAAATCGGTCGGTCAAAATATATTTGATATATAATTTATATATTATATAAATCGATCAATAGGGGTACCATTCTGCATAACTGTCGCGTTCCGAATGAGCCTGAGCTTGTAAGCGAGAGCGCGGTACAAGCTATTTGCATGCACACTGGCACTTGTATGTATAGCCTGAGCGAGCAAGCGAGAGCGCGGAACAAGCTATTACTTGCACACTGGCAGGCACTTGCATGTATGCAAGTAACCGCTGATTTTAAATAATAATGATTTATCAGCGGTGGGCACGAAAAATAACGGAAAGAGCCCTACAACAACATCAAGAAAAAAAGTCCTGTTACGGTCCCACAGCAATTCTCGAGTAGGGCCATAAAACCATAAAGTTGCTGCGAGTCGAGCGATGGCCCACATTGTGTGTAATTTGTTATTGTAAACTCTTCGCGTCGGTGGCGATCTGCTTGTGCGTGTACACTGAACAAAATTTTGCAACACATTCAAAGACACAGCGAAGTCATATGAATTTATATGACAATTTTAATTTACCAAAAAAACTAATCGGTCTTATAGTTGCAAAATTAACTATATTTCTGTTCTAAGTGTACTTGTGCGAAATTTTGGTCAGCGAACACTAATAAAAAGCCCCGTTACGGTCGCTCAAGCATCCTCGCGTAGGGCAATAAAACTCGTACATTGTGTGTTGTTTGTTTTTTGTAAATTCTCGTGTGCGTCTGGCTGGCGCCACTTTCAAGACATAACGGAAAGAGCACTCGGAAGGCGTGCCCACCGCTAATAAGAATATTAGTAACAATGGAAAATAAAGGTACGGGTATGTAGAATGTTTATGTTAAAAAGGTGTTTCCTTATATTTGCTAATTTGTTATATATGTGTATTGTTTTGTGTTGTCCCAAATTAGAGAAAACTTAACCAACTTGCCCGTCTTTTATGGAATAAAAACTAACTTTGTGCAAGCTTCTGCAAAAAAGTAGTAATGTAATTAAAGTACAAAATATATACATACATACATATTAATTTACCCTTTTTATGTTTTTTGCGGCTTTTCGGGTATTGCCATTTTGTCGCCAAGGCATCCGATGTTTTGGGCTGGATATTTGATCAACTTCAAGACTAAAACTTAAGCGCAGAGAAAAAATATGAAATTAATGCAAAAATAAAAACTTTGCTATTCATATCCAAAGGAACTTGCCAAATCGCGGCAGAAATTTGAAAACTTTTAAGGAAAAACATTCCAAGTGCATAAAAATGATTTTTTCATTCTTTTTTCAAATTTTAAACTGTTTGCAGAAATCTTAGGGCTTAAATAGAATGCTTTCACAATTAGGGTGTTCACGGTATGTGTTGAGTTGAGGAGTTGAAAAGTTGAGGAAAAAGTCCGCAGGCCAAAGCGTGAACAGCCCTGTTGAGTTTCATGAGATGAGTTGTTGAGTTTTTTTCTTCTTTCCAGTGTTTGTTTACATTTGTAAATTGGTACAATTTATATTAAAATTCAAAAACTTGAATCAAAAATGCCGAGTCAAAGCATAAAATCTATTTCAATGAAACCTGCAGCTAAAGTAGTTATGTATTACATGGATTTTTATTATTTTTCTGCAGCGAAAATTAAATAATTGCAGAAAAACCGTATTTGAGTTTGTGCTTGTTCTTCCATGTGTTTGTTTATATTTGTAAATTGGTACAAATTGCATTAAAATTAAAAAACATGAATTAAAAATGCAGAGTAAGAACATAAAATCTACTTTAATAGAACCTGCAGCTAAAGTAGCTATGGATTACACAGATTTTTATTATTTTATTGCTGCAAAAACGAAACAATAGTAGAAAAACCGTATTTGAGTTTGTGCTGCTTCTTCCCTGTGTTTGTTTACTTTTATAAATTGCTGCAAATAATCAATAAAATAAAAATTTTGATTTAAAAATGCCAAGACTTAGCGTAAAGTCTACTTTGATTGAAACTGTTGCTAAAGTGGCTTTGGCTGAAATTAAGGTTCGTCTGCTAAAACAAATTCATCGTATAAGAACTAAATTTAGTTTAATACAGTGACTATGGGGTTGCGGGACGACGCACAAATTGATGAAGTTTTAGATAATTATGTAGAGGACATGAATGCTATAATACTCTCGCGGCAGGGCGACCACTTCCACATCCCTAAGTCAATTGATTGGCGCCAGAATGTGCTCAGATCCTTCGGCGAAAAGCGTGTTGTTCAAATGCTGAGGGTAACTCCCCAACAGTTCCATCATATATTAAGCCTATTACATCTATTTTTACTCTTTTATTTGCGTAAACTCCAACAACAAGTAATCATGTCTAATTCAATTAATTTCGCACAAAAAAGGCGCACCCGTTTGTTACTTGCGTTAATGCAATTTGATTATTTTAAATTTGGCGCTTACTTTTTTCCAACGGTAACTCGTTGCTTTTCATACCACGAAATGGCTAAAAAATGGCAAATGCATTAGTGCTGAAAAGGCAGCAAGTTACCACATTGTGCAACACTTTCTCAAAAACTCAACAGGAAAAAGTAGACTAGGGTCTGGGTTGAGGAAAAGTTGAGTTGAAAATCGAAACGCAGGGTTGATTTACATCATGTATTTGTTTTTGTAAAAATCCTCAACTTTTCAACTCCTCAACTCAACACAAAGCGTGAATACCCTAAATATTTTAATTGCTCTTTCATGTCAACTTCCAATTAATGTGCATAAATTCAAAGAGTATTGTCAGAAAACTGTATCATTGTATATGTCTAAATATCCGTGGTTTCCGATGTTGCCAACTGTACATAAAGTTTTGATATACGGTTACCAAATAATAGAAACATTAGTATTGCCAATAGGTGGTCTTGGAGAAAATGCGTCAGAAGCACGCAACAAATATAACAAAAGTGACAGGCTATCACATGCTCGGAAGAGCACGAGAATAAACAACATGACATGTTTTTCAGCGAGCAATGGATCCTCAGATCCTCTTGTATCAAGCTTCTTTCTAAATACAAGATTTGATCAAAGCAAAAAAGAACCATTACCGGCAGCTGTGATTGAACTTTTAGAACCGAAAAGTTTTAAAAATAATTGTGATAATTATATCTAAACAATAATAAGAATTTTACAGATAATCACAGTGACACCGATAATTGTAACACTTCCATCTCTTTTCGTCTGAATTATATGTGGAAATCGACTGTTGAAAATTGATTGCACCTTGCTTTATTAGAATTTTTCATATTATTTGTAAACTAAAATATAAATTAGCATAAATAAAACTAAATTATAAACATATATTTATAAGTCAAGTCAATAATAGTGCATTAGTAAAAAAATGTGGTACAGTCGAGGCGGTGCCCGACAGTGGAATACCCTGTACCTTTTGTGTCAAAAAAATTTTTCCTGCATATTCCATCTAAGAGCTTCCCAATTGGAATTTATTTTTTTTTGGTGAAAATCGATATTTATACCTATAAGTTCCCTAAATTTTTACCCATTTTGATGAAACTCGAATGTTACAACAAAGAACTTATTTAAAGTATACGGGGTAAGTTTCAAGTTGGTATGTTGAGGTGTGTGGGAGAAAACACGGTAAATCGATTGCGGGGGGTGGGGGGACCGCATCAATAAAATTTGGATGTGGATTTGTTCATTAGAGCCACATGAATGAGCTTACCAAAAATTGTGATTCTAGGTCACTTGTAGCCATAATTGCGTAGAGTCAAATATTGACGCAGTTTATTGGCAAGGGGAGGTGAAATTTGCACATTTTTGACTATAACTTCTGTTGTATTTGTCCGATTTTGTTCATTTTTTACACATAGATGCATGTAACCACAATGCATCGCTCTGTAAAATTTCAGATGAAAATATTTAACGGTGTGGAAAAAAACTGCGAAACTCTACTGCGGGGGAACGGGGGAAGATATTGACATGATTCAACAAACTTCATCTTTCCAGGAAATATGCGCACCTGCTGGTAAAGTTTCGTGTCTCTAGCTCTTATAGTCTCCGAGATCTAGGCGTTCATACGGACGGACGGACGGACGGACATGGCTCAATCGCTACCCGAGGTTATGATAAGCATTTTGGTATAAAGGACTTGGGGTCTGCCACGCCTCCTTCTGTCCGTTACATACATTGCACAAATCTAGTATACCCTTTGTATCTATAGGTACAGGGTATAAAAAATGGCGTACGTTAAAGTCGGGCGCGGACGACTTTGGGATATCCTGTACCACTGCTTGCAATAAAATCCAGTAAATTGCTTAAGAACACCAAAAGACATTCGATTGCCAAATTAGATTACGATACCTTCATAAACAACCAAAAACAGACGAATTTTTAACCAAAAATGTTTTTTTGACCGATCGTTCCTATGGGAGGTATATGGTATAGTCAACCGATTTTGATCAAATTTTCTGCAGTGCTTGGGTACTCTAAAAAACTTCTGAGTGCCAAATTTGGTTATAATATATTCACAAAAGATGGCGTACGTTAAAGTCGGGCGCGGACGACTTTGGGATACCCTGTACCACTGCTTGCAATAAAATCCGGTAAATTGCTTACGAACACCAAAAGACATTCGATTGCCAAATTAGATTATGATACCTTCATAAACAACCAAAAACAGACGAATTTTTAATCAAAAACTTTTTTTCGACCGATCGGCCCTATGGGAGCTATATGATATAGTCAACCGATTTTGATAAAAGTTGGTACAGTGTTGAAGATCTCTAAAAAACTTCTGAATGCCAAATTTGGTTACAATATCTTCACAAACAAACGAAACACAACAAATTTTGTACAAAAAGCGTTTTTTTGGCCGATTGGCCCTATGGGAGCTATATAATATAGTCAACCGATTTTGATCAAATTTGGTACAGTGTTGAACATCTCCAAATAACTTCTGAATGCCAAATTTGGTTACAATATCTTTACAAATAAACGAAACACAACGAATTTTGTACAAAAAGCGTTTTTTTGACCGATTGGTCCTATGGGAGCTATATGATATAGTCAACTGATTTTGATCAAATTTGGTTCAGTACTTGGGAACTCTAAAAAACTTCTGAATGCCAAATTTGGTTACAATATCTTCACAAACAAACGAAACACAACAAATTTTGTACAAAAAGCGTTTTTTTGACCGATTGGCCCTATGGGAGCTATATAATATAGTCAACCGATTTTGATCAAATTTGGTACAGTGTTGAACATCTCCAAATAACTTCTGAATGCCAAATTTGGTTACAATATATTTACAAATAAACGAAACACAACGAATTTTGTACAAAAAATGATTTTTTGACCGATTGGCCCTGTGGGAGCTATATGATATAGTCAACCGATTTTGATAAAATTTGGTACAGTGTTGAAGATCCCTAAAAAACTTCCGAATGCCAAATTTGGTTACAATACCCTCACAAACAAACGAAACACAACGAATTTTGTAGAAAAATTAAATAAAATTTGGTACAGTGCTTGTGAACTCTTGTGACGGACATGGGTATATCGACTTCTCTAGTCACCCTGATCATACTTTAGGTAACTTTGTGGGGTCTCCGACGTCTCGTTCTGTATGTTACATACATTTTCGGCTTGCACAAACTTAATATACCCTTTGTACCATACGGTACAGGGTATAAAAATGGTGGCGAAAAATTCCGATTAAAAATGTTTGACGATGGGTAGCAGACAACAAAACAAAACAGTAATGTATTTTAATTTTAAAAATGCCTAACGTTAGATGGCGCCACTACTTTACTAGGTGTGGTAACACTAACAATAGCTGTTGCGCGTTGGCGAGAATTAATATACATACATATGTATATGCAGAATTTTGCATGCATGTACACGCGCATGTACACGCGCATGGTGTAATAATACAAGGTGAGGAAATGCCAAACAGCGCTCTCTCGTGGGTCTTTATTTTGCTTGCAGTAGTGAATTACATTTCAAAGTAAAAGGTTGTGCAAATGCCGTCGGCATTCGATCGTATTTGTCCTCGCGTGTTATTGTTGAAATTCTAATGTGGGTGGATGTTTATTTTAAACAGTGCGAACTAGAGTTGAAAGTGGGACGTTGTGCAAGTGCCGTCGGCAAATGATCGTATTTGTCCTTGCTCGTTTTTGTTAAAGTTCTGGTTGTTTGATTTAGAAGAAAAAGTTAAATATTTCTGTTTTAAATTGCGGGTTTTCAACGCATTAAATTTCTTAAGAAGCTGTTACGAATTAAAAACAATAAACAAAGATTAATCGGCAATAAAAAATATATTTTTTTTAATGGCAATCAACCGATACAAATTGGGTCATGATCCAATATTGATGAAAATTATTCGCTTTACAAAAAATATAATTTAGTGTGTGATAAAAAATATTTTAAAATTTTGTTTGTATATATTTCTTTTTATCTGTTAAAACGAAATATTAATGCCAAGGAATAAAATGAAATTAAATTAATAATAAATAATAAAAAAATAATTTTAAATTGAACTAACCCAGGAACAAATCCTAGCGACAAAGGGGCAAGTTACCAGCAACATCTTCGTATCCCGCCTAATTTCTTTTTTACACACGATGTCATAGGACGGGTGCAATCGTCGCCTCCTCGATGACATGTCGCCAAAATGGTAAATTTACCATAGACAAGTCTTGAGTTTACCACAGGCATGTATGCAGTAATTTACCACACACAAGTCTTAAGTAATTTACCACTGAAATGTCTGAAATAATTTACCACAGACAATTCGGAAGGTATTACAGATTATTATTGGTAAATACAAAAAATCGAATAAATATTTGTATGGGCACAATATTTCACTAAACGTAATTTACATTTCAGTTATAATAATATTAATACAATTGTGCATTTTTAAAAAATATTTAAATAACAAATATGTCCCTTTTAAGTATATAGATTTAAAAAAAAAAAAACAATTAAATTATATCAAATAAATTAATTTTATACTTTTTCATTTGCATCTATTATTATGTGTAATTACATTGCCGCTTAAATAACAGTTTAATTTTATTAAAATGGGTATATTTGGATTATTTAGACACGCACTTCTTATCTTTTTTAAATTATGTTTTTTTTTTTGGTTACTGTTGGAAATATCTTTATTTATGTACAACGCACTATGTCTCCCAAATATACATATATTAGTTAACATATGTTGATCTACATGCAGTGATGTTGTCTGCGTACAACAGTGAAATAACATGCATGGTTTTAGTTATGTTTTTAGTCACGTAAGAACACCGCGAGCGTTAAGTCAAGTTACTCCGAATAAAACCAATAGGTTATGGGGGCCCAGAGCAACGCGTTAACTGCGCAATAAGTTGAATTGTTCTTACGAAAAGAAAATTCTGTAATTTTGATAGTGACACGGAAGTGAATTGTTCTAACAAATAGAAAATTCTGGACTTCAAGTTTTGTGACTCGGTTACGGCAAAATAAAAAGCCATGATGTCGTCGTATCATGCAATTGATAAACTCGACGATGAGAATTATAGCGCATGGGCTATACAGATGAAAAGCGTCTTGGTACATGGTGATTTTTGGTCAGTTGTGTGCGGTCGTTTAGTCAAACGTGAAAATGACAGTGTAGAGCAAAAGACTCTGTTTGATACAAAGACGAAAAGGCGCTTGCTAGTATTTTGTTATGTATAAAGCCGTCACAATTAAACCATGTAAAGAACTGTGCAACTGCAAGTGAAGCGTGGAAAAGGTTACACGAAGTACACACGCCTTCAGGTCCAGCGCGACGTGCAAATTTGTTAAAACAATTGTTGCAAATAAAAATGAGTGCTACTGAAAGCATCATTTGTCATATAAACAATTTTAGTGCAGTTGTTGAAAAGTTAAACGAAATAGAAATCGTTACGCCCGATGAAATGTTAGTAATCATTTTAATGTCTAGTCTCACTGACGCGTACGAAAATTTCGTGGTCGCCATTGAAACGCGTGATGCCTTGCCAAGTTTGAAGGCGCTAAAAATCAAACTGCAAGAAGAGGGTGAGAGGCGTAAGACAAGTGAGCGCGTCGTCGGGAAGGATGACCAAGTGTTCATTTCGCGCGCGGGAAATAAACCAACAACGGCCGAAGCCGGTAAACGTAACATAAGACGCGGGCAAAAATTTGAAAATGTCGTTACGTGTTGGACATGTCATAAACGCGGACATACAGCTGCAAAATGCAGAGCGAAAGAAAAAATCGCGAAGGCCGAAGCCAAGCCCCGAGAGAGAACACAGTCGCTCGCAGCGGTATGTGCGAGCGCGGAGATAACCGATATTGCTAAAGCGGCCCATACACGAGCAACAAATTGAAGCAATCGGTTGAAATTGCAACGAAATTTCGTGTTAGTGGCGCAGTTGGTCAACAGATTGCAAATTGTCAAAAAATTTTGTCTTTCTTGCAATCGGTTGCTTGTGAGTGGCGAAGTTGATGGATTTGTTGTCGTGTTTTGCAATCGGTTGTTTGTGTATGTGACTTTTCTCATTTCTTTTTTGACTTCGGCAAGTGCACGTCGGCGGAGAAAATCATTGTGGGAAACCAAAAGTGGCGAAAATGAAAATAAAAATTATAGATTAAAGTCGTGGCACATTTTGAATGATAAATATATATATATTTATTTATTCCTCGACTACTGTAGAGCTTAATTATGCGTTTACGAGTAGTCGCACCTAGGAGGAGCATAGGGCGGAAAATACAAGGAAGTTAAAAAAGACGCCATTGGTGGAAAAAGTAAAAAAAAAAAAATGTATGCATAAAAATTAAAAAAGTTTTTTTCCGCGTTCCATCTTCACTCGTCAAAATCAACAAGAAATGAAATTTATCAACCAATCCACAATAGAGCTGGAGAAAAAATCGATGTACTATCGATAGTATCGATGTTTTTTTTTTGCAGTAGTATCGATGGTTTGTCCACCACTATCGACGGTTTTTATTTTTACTCTTCACTAAGAAAATAAAAACAGTGGAAACAAGTTGTGAGTGCGAATTTAGTGTTTTATAGTTATTGCTATTTGTATTGCATTGCTTAAAAATTTGTTGATTTGGCTAAATTTGAAGATTGGTACCTAAATTATGGATAAATTCTTGAAAAGTACGTATAAAGGCATTTAAGCCATGTTATAATAAATAAGGTAGAGTAATACGGCCGGCTCAGGGCCATACATTTTCTGATAGCAAAAGTAGTGTGAAACAGAGAGAAGCAACACACGCAGCATGCGCTGCGAGAACGAGACAGAAAATTATGGCGCCAGCTAAAGAAAGACGCGGCAACATTACCACGCATTTAAGCCAACGAAACATTCGCGCGCAAATTCAGACACATACAATTTGTCAATTATCTCTTTGCGAAATGAAAAATGTCATACACAATCAACTTGAAGTTAAAATATTAGTAACAAAACATACTCTTTAAATTTCTTTTGTATAGTATTATTGAGGTTTCAGCTTTTAATTAGGGTATTCACGCTTTGTGTTGAGTTGAGGAGTTGAAAAGTTGAGGACTTTTACAAAAACAAATACATGATGTAAATCAACCCTGCGTTTCGATTTTCAACTCAACTTTTCCTCAACCCAGACGCTAGTCTACTTTTTCCTGTTGAGTTTTTGAGAAAGTGTTGCACAATGTGGTAATTCGCTGCCTTTTCAGCACTAATGCATTTGCCATTTTTTAGCCATTTCGTGGTATGAAAAGCAACGAGTTACCGTATACTCGTTGGAAAAAAGTAAGCGCCAAATTTAAAATAATCAAATTGCATTAACGCAAGTAACAAACGGTTGCGCCTTTTTTGTGCGAAATTAATTGAATTAGACATGATTACTTGTTGTTGGATTTTACGCAAATAAAAGAGTAAAAATAGATGTAATAGGCTTAATATATGATGGAACTGTTGGGGAGTTACCCTCAGCATTTGAACAACACGCTTGTCGCCGAAGGAACTGAGCACATTCTGGCGCCAGTCAATTGACTTAGGGATGTGGAAGTGGTCGCCCTGCCGCGAGCGTACTATAGCATTCATGTCCTCTACATAATTATCTAAAACTTCATCAATTTGTGCGTCGTCCCGCAACCCCATAGTCACTGTATTAAACTAAATTTAGTTCTTATACGATGAATTTGTTTTAGCAGACGAACCTTAATTTCAGCCAAAGCCACTTTAGCAACAGTTTCAATCAAAGTAGACTTTACGCTCAGTCTTGCCATTTTTAAATCAAAATTTTTATTTTAATGATTATTTGCAGCAATTTATAAAAGTAAACAAACAACGGGAAGAAGCAGCACAAACTCAAATACAGTTTTTCTACAATTGTTTCGTTTTTGCAGCAATAAAATAATAAAAATCTGCGTAATCCATAGCTACTTTAGCTGCAGGTTCTATTAAAGTAGATTTTATGTTCTTACTCTGCATTTTTAATTCAAGTTTTTTAATTTTAATGCAATTTGTACCAATTTACAAATATAAACAAACACATGTAAGAACAACCACAAACTCAAATACGGTTTTTCTGCAATTATTAAATTTTCGCTGCAGAAAAATAATAAAAATCCATGTAATACATAACTACTTTAGCTGCAGGTTTCATTGAAATAGATTTTATGTTTTGACTCGGCATATTTAATTCAAGTTTTTGAATTTTAATGTAAATTGTACCAATTTACAAATGTAAACAAACGCTGGAAAGAAGAAGAAAACTCAACAATTCATCTCATGAAACTCAACAGGGCTGTTCACGCTTTGGCCTGCGGACTTTTTCCTCAACTTTTCAACTCCTGAACTCAACACAAACCGTGAACACCCTAAATATGTTA
Source organism: Chymomyza fuscimana (assembly GCA_949987675.1). Taxonomy (NCBI): domain Eukaryota; kingdom Metazoa; phylum Arthropoda; class Insecta; order Diptera; family Drosophilidae; genus Chymomyza; species Chymomyza fuscimana. The sequence goes on from OX465089.1 coordinate 34,025,020, forward strand.
AAAACAAGAAGTAGCACAAAAGGCAAAGTACAAACAGAAAACAGTAGAAACAAGCTAACTGCTAATCAAATTCGCATAAAAAATCAAGAACGCAATCATGTAATGCATAGACACAGGTGTTCATTTGTTTCGAATTTGATTTACAGTTAGCTGTCTTGTGTTTGTATTTTGCATTTGGTGCTACTTCTTGTTTTTATTTTAGGTTCAATCTCTATTTTTTTGCAGTTTTTTGTTTAACGTATTAATAGCTTATACTTAACTTAATAATACTACAATCAAAAGTTTAAAAAGTATGTTTTGTTAGTAATATTTTAAGTTAAAGTTAAATTTGTATATTTTTTTTTTAACATGCCTTTATTAGCTTTGCCTGTATGTATGTATGTATGCATGTGTCAAGGACGGATGACAATGCAATTATTTAATAACTTTGTTCTAATGTCCTGACTAGGATCATCAGGATTTAAAAAATAAAGTGTACAAAAACTTAGCACTAAAAGTATGCAACAGTTTTTCAATATAATTAGTAGGCTTGTTGACAAAAATCCATGCTTTTTTTAGTCTTAAAGTATAAAATTATTATTATAAAGTAGAAAATAATTTTGAAGTATCAAGAGTTTGTTTTACAGCACTAGAAAATTGGTGCTTGATGTTATAATGTTATAATTATCTCAGAAGTATCTAATTATAAAGTTAAAGTCATTATGAAAATATAGTAAATTGCACCCCACGCGTGTTTTTCAGTGTAAGTAAATATGTACCCGTTTATGTTAATGCATATACCGCTCAAAATTCAACCTTTTCAAACATGAATAATAGAGTTAACTTTTTTATATTTAACTTTTTAAAGTAACACCTAAGTAAAAGGAGAATACAGAGGAGGCAGCTTGCAGCTCAAAACGCAAGAGGGAATGTTCTATTGTGTGGAATTATTTTAACAAGTGCGCAGACAAACAGCATGCAGTTTGTAAAAAGTGTGGAAAGCAATATAAAACGGCTGGAAACACTTCGAATCTTGTAGACCACTTGAAGCGAGCGCACCCAGAAAGCGTTAAAGATGAAAAAGAACCCGTACCGCCGTGCATGAGCAAGTTTTTAGATAAATCTAATTTGTATGCTAATGGCTCTACAAGAAAAGATCAGCTTGACAAAGCTGTTTTAGAAATGATTGTGCTCGACGTCCAACCATTTAATATTGTCAACGACCGTGGATTAATGCTCTAGATCCGCGCTACCAAATCCCGAGCAAGACCCGTCTTCGGAACGATATACTAGATGTTGAGTATAATGGGCTTAAAGCAAAACTTTTAATAACGTTGGAAGCAGTTAAGCACGTTGGAATTACTACGGATTGCTGGACCTCAAAAGCTAATGAAGGATACCTGACTGTAACATGCCAATTCATTAACGAAAATTATGAACTCAAATCCGCTGTTTTGTCAACAGCTAAACTACAAACACCGACAAGTCACTCGGCAAGTTCTACAGCCGATTCGCTACATACTGTGCTAGTCGAGTGGGGTATCGTTAACAAGGTGGCTACTGTTGTCACTGACAACGATAGTACTATGAAAAAGGCATGCGAGCTACGTGATCTGAAACATTTGCCATGTTTTTGTCATACTATAAACTTATTGGTCCAAGACACGTTAAAATTACAAGCTATTCAGCCTGTTTTAACAAAATGTAAGCGGGTTGTTGCGTTTTTCAAAAGCAGTACAATAGCTACAGAAAAATTTAAAAAAGCACATGGCGATGGGCAACAGTATAGCCTAATACAGGAAGTGCCCACACGGTGGAACAGCGCCTTTTTTATGGTAGATCGCATTTTGCTAACCAATTCTTCTATATCGTCTGTGCTCTTAAGTATTCCGAAAGCACCTTTGCCGTTTTCGGCTGAAGAAATCACTTTGTTAGAGGAACTGACTAATATTCTATCTCCGTTCGAAAACGCAACGCGTTCAATATCTGCAAACAAAACCGTTACGGTTTCACTAATAATTCCTCTTGTGTGCGAGCTGAACAAGCAAATGAGGGACGTTGGAGCTAAGCTCAAGACTGCAGAAGCTAAATCCGCCAGCACCTATTTAATATGCCGTATGCAAGAACGTTTTAGCCATTATGAAACGCGGACAGTTCCAAGGATTGCAACGTTACTGGACCCAAGGTTTAAAAAGATGGGCTTCCTTTCGCCTGGCAATGCCGATCAAGCAGCGAAAGCATTGGAAGAAGAAATATTTAATAATATGTCCACAACAACCCAAGATAATTCAACACCACCTGAAGATAATAAACCGAAACTGTTCACATTTCTGTCAGGCAAAAGTGCTGGGATGGTGAAGTCCAGCAGAGCAGATTCTATTATATTGCTAAGACAGCACCTGGAATCGCCCATAGCCGCAGAACAATGTAAATATATATAAATAATTATTAAGCTTTAAATATATTTAACAAATAATTCTTTCAGATGAGTTCAGAGGGAATGTTACCTCTCAAAAACATTGCAAAGAAGTTTTTTTGTGTGCCGGCATCGTCTTGCGAATCAGAAAGGATTTTCAGCAAGGCCGGACAAGTCATTAGTGAACGCAGGTGTTCACTTAAACCTAATATAGTAGATAAGCTACTTTTTTTAAATAAAAATTTTGATCTCTAACATAAATAATAAATTTGACTTTTTTCGATAGTACTATCGATAGTATCGATGTTTTTGACTAAAACCATCGAAACTATCGATGGCAGCCAACATCGATAGTCTTCCAGCTCTAATCCACAAGTGTGTGGCAAAACGAATTTCAACCGATTGTACAATTTGTTGCTCGTGTATGGGCCGCTTAAGAATGTGTGGTGCGTGGATAGCGGTGCCACGGCTCATTTGTGTTGCGTACGTGCGCAGTTCGTTGAATTGAGAGAGCACAAAGAGAGAGTATACTTAGCGGACGATAAATATGTAAAAGCAACAGCGCGCGGTACGGTGCAATTCACTTGGCGCGGTAGCACGATCAAACTGAATGATGTGTTATATGTTAAAGAGCTGCAATTTAACATTATATCGGTTGTAATAACTGTTAGCAAAGGTTGCAGTGTTAATTTTTCTAAACAAGGCGCAATAATAAGAAATAACCGTGGCAAAGTTATTTTGGTTGCAGAACAGCAACGTGATTTGTTTTTAATTGAAACTGAAGTAAATAAGAAATGCTTTGTTGCACAAGCAGGCTTGTCGGAAATGGTCAAGTGGCATAATCGGTATGGACATTTAAATTTTGCAAGTTTAAGCAAAATGATTATGCAAAATATGGTTCACGGTATAAAAACAAATCAGTGCAACAACATGCAAGGGCATGTTTGTGAATCTTGCGCAAAAAGTAAAATATGTGTAAAGCCATTTCCAAAATCCAGTCAGAATCGCGCAAAAGAAGTATTAGGTTTCGTGCACACGGACATTTGTGGTCCTATAAACTGTGTCTCTAAAGGCGGTGCACGATACTTCGTAACATTTATCGACGACAGATCGCGTTATGTGTTTGTATATTTCTTGAAAACAAAGGACCAAGTTTTTGAAAAGTTGTAAGGAAGTTCTGGTGCTGGGGTATAACTCAGTCTGAACCAGGGCCAACTTACAACTAATTTGTAAATTTGCTGAGACACTGGGCAGCGTAGGGGGGTTAGCAGTCACACTACACCACCCGTGCATACATACCATTTCTATACTCTAACGATTCTCTTGGGCTGTTGCTGAAAATAACATTTACTACTGGGTGCTCTCGTATGATCGCCACAGACTACGTCAATAGGCAGGGCCCGCTTGACCGTATCTAGGCTCGATTAAGGTAGGAGTTTGTGGCTGGTGGGCGAGGCCAACGCGTACCCACAAAAGGGCCAGCATGTATTGCACTTGAGTGGCGAAGCCAGCTCGGTTTACAATATATGCGGCAGGAAGGTGGGGAACAGGAATGGTAGCACACACTATGACGTTCAATCACTCTCGCGACACTGGAGCACAAATATTTGTAATAATGACAACGTTTAGTTTCTTCTCATAACTTTATAATAATTTCACTTTATTCTCTTATTTAAACCTTTTTTTATCCTAGCCTCGTACTTTAACCTTTTATTACTAACCACATTTTCTCTTCCCTAACCTAACTCTTCTCGCGAGTCCATTTCGTGTTTTTGCCTCTTGTGTTTTCTGCGTCCACGTCTGTGCTCGTTGCCGTCCGAATCTATTCTCCTCCTGCTTTATTTTTCTATCGCCCACGCCAGCTCGTACCTCAGTCTGTCGATGGCGATAAACGGCAGGCTGGGTTGGCAGTCCGGCGTGGCGATCTTCTACTTATCGATGTTTGATTTAAACAATTAATACTAAAAGCATTATATTTTGACTTAATACTAGAATTTCTATAAACATTATATTCAACTATACCAATACTTTATTCATTATTGTGACGAGGCTGGTAGCCTCGTTACAAAGTTCCAAGAGTATAAAACATTTGCTGAAAATCAAAGCGGCAGAAAGCTTAAGGCTTTACGAAGCGATAACTGTCGTGAATATTTGAGTGGCGCGTTTGAAAAATATATGATTGACAATGGCATTAAAAGGCAGCTAACAGTGCCGCACACCCCACAGCAGAACGGTGTCACGGAGCGCGCAAACAGAACATTAGTTGAGATGGCGCGAACTATGTTGCTGCATGCAGGTGTTGACGAGAGCTTTTGGGCCGAAGCAGTTAGAGCTGCTGCATACCTGCGTAATCGAGCAGAGACGTCAACATTGGTCAACATGACGCCTTTTGAGGCGTGGACTGGAAGTAAGCCATACGTATCGCATCTCAGAGTGTTTGGTGCGAGAGCCTTTGTGTTGAACAAGACACATGACATGGCAGATGACATTGTTGTTCCAAGTAACGTCAAGGAGGCGTTGAGCACAAGAAATGCCGAAAAGTGGAAACAATCCATGCAGAAGGAGATGGATAGCCTGCGTGCCAATAACACATGGACGCTGGTTGATCTGCCCAAAGGCCAACGGGCGATCGGCTGCAAATGGGTTTTTGCAGTAAAGCGCGACAAAGATGGCAACGTTGAGCGTTATAAGTCTCGACTGGTTGCAAAAGGCTGCGCGCAACGTTTTGGTGTGGACTACACCGAAACATTTTCTCCTGTGGCTAGGTATGCTTCCATCAGACTAGTGATTGCCCTAGCAGTTGAGCATGGATGGTATATGCACCAGATGGATGTCTCTTCAGCGTATCTGAACAGCGAGTTGCAAGATGTTGTGTATATGCGTCAACCAGAGGGATTTATCGACGAACGAGACCCAGGACGCGTACTTAAACTACACAAAGCACTGTACGGCCTGAAGCAAAGTGGCCGTGAATGGAACGAGAAACTGAACGCTGTGCTGATGAAGATTGGGTTTGCTCCGTGCCCGAGCGAACCGTGCATATATACAAATCGGATTGGTAACAATATTTCTATAACTGTTGTTTATGTTGATGATATCATTCTAGCTGGCTCAAGCAAAGAAGATCTTATCATGTTTAAGGCGCTTATAGCTGATGAGTTTGATGTCGTTGACGGTGGCGCTCTGAAACACTTTTTGGGCATGGAAATTGAGCGCACAGGTGAAACAGGTGCCGTCAGTATTGGTCACAAGCAGTATGTAGAGGACCTGCTACATGAATATCGCATGCAAGACTGCAAGCCTAATGAATTACCACTGGATGCTGGTTTCCAGGTGAAGTGTGACAATGTGAAGTGCTAACGGGTGGACCAAGCTGCCTATCAATCGTTAATTGGGTCCCTCTTGTATTTGGCGATGACGACACGGCCTGATATATTGCATTCTGTAATAAAACTGGCACAACAGAATGCAGATCCACATGGGGAGCACGAAGCTGGTGCCAAGAGAGTTTTGCGTTACCTAAGAGGTACGTCAGACGCGAAACTGCGCTATGTGCTCACTGGCCAGCCCATCTATTGCTATGTTGATGCGGACTGGGCCGGTGACAGTACTGATCGGAAATCGTTCAGTGAATGGGCGTATTTTGCTGCAGGAGCTGCCTTTTCATGGGAGTCCAAAAAGCAGAGTGTGGTTGCACTAAGCAGCACAGAGGCAGAATACGTGGCGCTTTCGACGGCAGCAAAGGAAGCGGCATACATGAAGAAGCTGGTTGATGAGATGGGTTTAGGCGCTCTCGAAGGGATAAAAATCTACAGCGATAATCAGAGTGCGCAATGCCTTGTCAAAAATGCAACTTATCATGCACGAAGCAAACACATTGATATTAAATATCACCATGTTAGAGATATGTATGTTTAAGAAAAATGTAATTGATATTGAGTATGTGCCTACTGAAGGTATGATATCTGATGTGTTAACGAAAAATTTGAGTAGAATTAAGCATGAAAAATTTATGAAAATGATAGGGTTGCATTAAGTTTTTGAGTTCAATTTGTTGTCATATGAAATGACTGTTAATACTTATCATTAAGTTTTTTGGATTCAATTTGTTGTCATACGAAATGACTGTTTATGCTTATCTTTAAAGTTGGTAGGCATATTGCGTTGAGAAGGGGTGTTGGAAATATCTTTATTTATGTACAACGCACTATGTCTCCCAAATATACATATGTTAGTTAACATATGTTGATCTGCATGCAGTGATGTCTGCGTACAACAGTGAAATAACATGCATGGTTTTAGTTATGTTTTTAGTCACGTAAGAACACCGCGAGCGTTAAGTCAAGTTACTCTGAATAAAACCAATAGTTACAAACAATTAACTGCTGATAAAAATAAAATTTGACACGAATAATAATTAATAAAAATCGCAAAACACGTACGCTCTTGTTTAACTAAAGGGCACGCTAAGACCAAAGTAACTTTTGACAGATTTACAGTAGTCAAAGCAAAGATACAGAAATATGTATACCAAAGAGAATATGTGTGGATAAAAAACAGTTACGATCGTTTTTGTTTGAGTAATTTTTACCCGCAGCGAATGTAAAACACTCGCAAAAAAAGGAAAAGAAAAATATTGTTTGGCTAAGTAGGCAAGGCAACAAATACATACAATTTTTTCTCTAATTTTACTGGCGACATGTCGCCAATTGCCGGCGGCCGAACTGCGGGGTATGTATTATATGTAAATTTATTAATTTATAGATTATATTGTAATCATTTTAGACGTAATTTTTAACATTAAGTAGTAAAATTGAATAAATAAAGTTGAATGTGGTCTACCGAAATACTGCACTACCTCCGCAGAAAAAGTAATTGATTACAAGCTCTGCGTTTCGTTTGAGGAGGCGAATAGAAAAGACGACTCGCATTACATTTCCTTTCTTGTCGTCCCCCCTTATCGATCCAACGACGCTGGGCCGAGTGTGATCTGCCGAAAATCTGCATTACAACTACGGATAAAGTAGTGCATAAAGAGTACTACACACTCACACATGTCAAAGTATGCCAGGTTGTAAGCGATTTTTGTGCATTACTGTCGACAAAGTAATGCATGCGTAATTGAGTACGTATAAGTAGTATAAGAGAGTATGAGAGACACCATCAACAACCTACGAGAGAGCAGTGGTACCATAATATTAGGGGTGTGTTTTGGCCTGAGCTGGGCAAAAAAAGGTCGGACGAAAAATGAGAGTGCGTTAGTGAGATATACTCACATTTTTTGGCCGTTTTTTACCCAGAACTCATTCTGACACGCAATAAGCATTTTGCTCACACCTTTCTCTCTCACTGCCGAAAATAGTGTCATTGACACTCTTGAAATTTATAAGAGTGTCTGGAGTGTGTTTGTGTAAACAAGATTATAATCATGACAATAAAATCATTACATTATATTATAATGTATGGTCAGAGAGCGACTTATTCGTTCGATTGCTGGAAAACTATTAATCGTAGAAAAGTGATGACTCATTTTGTAGATAAATTCAATTTTTTTTTTTCCCCCGTATGGGTTCCTCACAAAGAGGTGGGCTCTGCGACCAGAAGATCTTTTGTACCATACCCATAAATTACGCCAAAAAACTTTCCGCATGAATAGCAGTAGGTCTTTTGTTGGTATTGAACTAAGATGGAAGGGACTAATCCGTTCCTTTCCCATGTGACGGCCTCTGTCACATACCAGCGCTGGGCAGTCACAGAGAATATGTCTGGTGGTTTCATCGTCCTCGAGACAAAGTCTGCACTCTGAAGAATCCGATAGGCCCATTTTCTGTAGATGGTATCTAACAGTGTGGTGGCCGGATAGGTATGCTACCAGGAGTTTTAAGTCTGTTCTGCCAAGACCTTTTGTCTTGATCATGTTCAGAAGTTTGACAAGCGCTTTTGCTTTACGCAGCCCTCCTATGTTCTCCTGCAGCCCATTTGTCTACCATGGTCTTAATTGTGGACCAACCAATACCACAGAAGGGCGCAGGAGATGTAGTCAGGGTGGAGGCACCCTGTCGTGCTAGATCGTCAGCGATCGTGTTACCATCTACTTCTGAGTGTCCAAGTGCCCAACATAGCACGACTTTGTTCCGGGAGGACAGGACTTGGAGGTAATTATGGCATTCTTTAACCAACCTGGAGGAGATGCTCTATGATGATAATGCCCTAATAGCAGCTTGGCTATCTGAATAAACACAGATGTTTGCTCCCCTAGTTCCCTTGTGAAGGATACTACAATTACTTTAACAAAATATACGGGCCAAATTTTCGATAATACCTACCTGTTTTGAGATATTTGAAAATTATTGGAAAAACACCAAACAGCATTTCCAACTTTTAACTTTAAACAAGCATTGTGCTTGAACTAATTAACCTACAATATGATGATAATCATTATTGCAACAATATCGACTTTGAAACCATGACTCTAAGTTTAACTGAAAAAAAATTATCATGCAAAAACCGTAGCAACATATATTGTTATATATTAATGGGCGGTGCCACGCCCCATACCGACAAATACGAAAACTCGGTTTTAAACTTAGAACAAGGTCCCTAACGATCCCTGAAAGTTTCATCCATTAAGTATTTTTTTCCAAAAAACTACTTTTTTGAGCCTTCGTTTACTGTACTAAAATAGAAGTGATCAGGGGTGCCCAGGCCCATCTGGCTCTTTTTGTTTTTGTAATGGCTCTTAGGCAGCGGTGGGCACGCCTTGGCTCTTTTTGCTCCGAGTGCTCTTTCCGTTATGTCTTGCGCCAACCAGACGCACACGAGAATTTACAACAAAAAAAAAAAAACAATATGCGAGTTTTATGGCCCTACTCGAGAATTGCTTGTGGGACCGTAACAGGACTTTTTTTCTTGATGTTGTTGTAGGGCTCTTTCCGCTATTTTTCGTGCCCACCGCTGCACTAAGGCATACGCAGCAATGCGCGTGTACAAGTTAAAGACGAAGTTGGCCAAAAGTGCAGGCTCATGCGCCACGCGCGCTGCGTCAGCTTATTTTATCAGGCAGCCCATCCGTGGGAACGCACCGTGGAATAAGACACCTTGGGTAAACTGCAGCGGAAGCGACGACAACAACAAAGCTCACAGAAGCGACAGCGGCACCTGCACCGGCATGTGCAGCAGCGGCAGAGCTGCAGCAACGACGCAGCAGCACCAGTTTAGGGTAGACTTTAAAATGCCAATTATTTTAGATTTAAGTTTAGTTCATAATCAACTCCCAACATGCAAATAAAGAAATAAATTGTTTTTTTTTTACAAAACATAATAAAAAAGAATTTAACTTACATGTACGGCCATGGTGTAATGATACAAGGTGAGGAAATGCCAAACAGCACTCTCTCGTGGGTCTTTATTTTGCTTGCAGTAGTGAATTACATTTGAAAGTGAAAGGTTGTGCAAGTGCCGTCGGCAAATGATCGTATTTGTCCTCCCTCGTTTTTATTGAAGTTCTAATGTGGGTGGTTGTTTGATTTAGAAGAGCACGTTAAATAATTCTTTTTTAAAATGCCAGTTTTCAACGCATTAAGTTTCTAAATAAGCTTTTAAGAATAAGAACAATAAACAAATAAACAATAAAAAATTAATAGGCAATAAAAAATATTTTAAAATTTTGTTATAGAATAATATTAATAATAATAAATAATAAAAAAAAAACTTTAAATTGAACTAACCGAGTATTTTATTTATTAAAGAAAACAAGTCCATGTACAAATCCCAGCAACAAACGATCAAAATTTCAGCAACACATACAAGCAGCAATAGCAAAACAAACATACAAAATGCACAGCAAGACAGATAAAAAAAATTGTTTTTACCCACCCTTATGCTTACTCGCTCTCGCTACAGTAGCAAAGTGGATGTTTACTCTTGCTCAGATGCACACATTTTCGTATGGATGCGTATTTTTCACTTTTGTCCTCACCTTGTATTATTACACCATGATATGCGGTAAGCCAGGCCATTTTGCAGCGATATGTAAGAGCAAGCAAGCAATAGTCGAAAAAATGAAAACGAAGAAAAAGAGAAAGAAACAAAAAATACGCGTTCGTTTGCAGGTGTTTGCTGGCATGTATTCTCTTGATCTTAGCGACTGGTGCGTCGACAGTGGATATTTCCATATCTCCGGGCCGGACTAAGGTGTCATTCGACCCGTGCCGAGATTCAGCCTGGCTGGGGTCCCGGAAAACAAATAGCCCAGTCACTAACGGAGAGTCTAGACAAGTGGCGACCTTACCAGGGTATTGCGGATCTGGGTGTACAGTGTATTTCTCCGCTACTCGTGGGATCTTATTATGAGTACCGCAGGGGGTAACTGCGGGAACTGTTGCGAAACAGTTCGAGGACCGTGACCTTGACAGGGAGCGGCCCTCATTGGTGAAATCACCAACAGTAGCTCCTGTTAGGCGAATCCAAGAGAAGAAGCAGAGTTCGGGAGGCTGTGTAGTGGGAGTTACACCAACTGAAGCAACTGAAACTAGTAGTAATGCCAACACAAGGCAGGCCGGCAAAGCGAAGCCCCCGAGACCGGAACTCGGAAAACCTGAGGCTCGGGACGACCCGAACCGCAGGGGGCTGAGTGGTGCCAAGGTCAAGTGGTACATCAGAGCAAGAAGCACAGGGCTCCACTCCTGCTTCGAAGAGGCTGAGCAGTACGCTCACGCAAACGTCTGACACCCCGAAGAGGGTGCGCGAAGAACGAAGGAACGCAGGAAATTCAGTGTCTGCGGAAGTAGCAAGCTCCTCTGGAGTTGCTTTGGAAGTCAGGGACCAACCTCGACATCCAGGATGAAAAATGAGGGGACTGCAGAGGTTGCGAGCACATTCGAAGCTGCTGTGGAGGTCAGGGACCAACCCTCGACACCCAGGGCGACCGAGGAGTGGCCTTCGGGGAGTTAACGCTGCTTGAGGAAGCGAATTTGGAGGAGCTTGTCTCATCAGGTTGGGACTCCCCAATAGTTTTCGATGGGATCCACTTTAGGGTCGGCCACCTAGTCGTGGACTGCTCTGACGAAGGGTCGGCTGAGTGGTTGCGGCTAGCGGTACCCACTCTAAGCATGTGGAAAGGAGTTCCACTAGAGGCAAGGATGGGCGACGACATACCGTTGGCGCACAACATCACCATCTTTTGCCCCAGAACGGAAAAGCCAACGGAATGGATCTTCGAACTGATCCAGAAACAGGATCATCTGGATACAGTGAACTGGAGGTTACTGTCGAGGAAGAGCGAAGGAGGTGGTGTACTCCTCGTCCTCGGCATTGACGATAGCTCCTGTGCTGAAATTATTCAGAAAAGCCACAAACTGAACTTTAGGTTCGGTAGTATTCCAGTGAGTGGGCTGAAAAGGGGCAAGACGGCTGTTAAGGAGCCGAACAAGCCGGCCCCACTTCCCCAATCTGCAGTGGAAGAGGACGGACTGAACACTTCTGATTCCCTAGTAGACTTGGCAGAAGATGAGGCACTCAATGTCACTGTAATCGAAGCGAGCTGCGACATGGGAGATCAGCAAGAACTACCCATGGAGCTTGGAGAAGAGCAAGAGGGAGATCTGGTGACGACCTTCAGACCTCAGACGCCTGTGGTGGAGCCGATCTTATGATCGGAAGTATAGGGATAGCCCAGGTGAACATCCACCGTGCCAAGGCGGCCTCGGCCGTACTGGCAACACCTAGGGCCAATCCTGGTAAAACCAGTATATGGTATATGCTAAGGTAATCTGGGACCATAGGGACCCCGTCCCAATAGCCTGTATCTTGGCAAGTAAAAGTTAATCATAACTACGTACAGAATTCCTCACTGGTGACTGCGTACCCATCATGGTCGAAGAAGCTTGTGGAGTGAATACAATAGTTGTAGCTTCCATCTCCTTTGTGGGAGACGAAACCTGCCCACCGTCTGAGGTCCAAGCACTCGTGGAACATTGCGCAAGACAACATCTACCCATCATCATTGGATGCGATGCTAATGCGCATCACGTGGTATGGGGCAGCACGGATATAGACCTTAGAAGTGAGTCACTCTTAGAGTTTATTTCAAGTAGTAATCAAGAAATCCTAAACGCCACACAGTGGCACGTCAGCCGCAAAAGCGTTGCAAAAATCGAACTTGCGATGAAATCATTTTGTAAAGGTAATACATGCATTTGATTTAGAATTTCCCAGGGATCAATAAAAAACAATTCCATTCAGATGAATACTTTAGTTGCTACAGCCGCTCAAAGTGGAGTATATTTTCAACTTAAAAAAAAAATCGTAATTTTTGGAATAAAAGTTCGTGTTCAAGATTGTTTTGTAAAAAAACTACGCACCCAATCCCCATTTTCAATAAAAAGGTATATGAAATTTAAACATAAAGAGAAAAAAATGACTTCGTATCTTTTTTTGGTTTTTTCAATACTTCCGTTTAACTGAACCACTATATTTGGACCACTTTTTCAACTTTGGAAGAAAATATTTTATATTACATATTTTTACATTTTTTCAATTTAACATAAATGCTTTTGTTATCAATTTACTTAACTATCCTATAAAGTTTGTGTCCGCCCTTATACGTCTTTGGCTGTAAACAGTGTAAAGCCACTAGAAGTGCAGAAACCCAACTGCAAAAAATGTGGTACAGTCGAGGCGGTGCCCTGTGGGCACCTTTCGAGACAAAAGGTACAAGGTATTCCACTGTCGGGCACCGGCCTCGACTGTACCACATTTTTTATAAGTGCAACGATGTCTTTGGAAAACTTAAAATTATTTGAGTTGTTCAGAAACTCCAAAAACGGGAATGAATTCGTTTAGGCCATCAGAAAAGAACTTAACGTTGAGGAAGCTAATATGGAGAAGTTTGATACCTTAATAGGAAAACTTAATCTAATTTTTGCCCAAATAAAAACAAAGTGGCTAGACGCTCATTACTCCCGAGAAAAATTTACTAAGAAACACGAAAACTGGCTAAAAGGACTTACTCTTATTGAAAATTTCTCGGAAGAAATGAAAAAATAAGGTCGCATATTACAAAAGCGGTTGCCAATGCAAGCCCTTTGCGACTTAACAGGATAAAAGAAAGCATCCCCACACCACCAAATTCACTACCAATGGAGTATAGCGCTGAAAAGGCTTTGGCGTTGTTTATGGATTTAAATCTGTTCAAGGGAAAAGAGTCAGAGGTTAAACTATGACCTATTTTAGGAACCATCAAATACATTCGGATCCCTTTAAATTTTACAGGCGCCATATGCAGGTAAAAAGGAAGCTTTTTAGGGGATGGCGTTATCAAAATCGTGAGATGTTGCAAAAATGGTCACCCTAATGCCGGCCTCTTTTTAGTTTTTATTTTGAATATTTTTAAAAGACGTATTAGGTCCCACGAGGGGCGGAGGAAGGGTGGTCCACCTGCGCAGAGATTCGCAATACGCAGGTAAGGCTAGTTAATCCGGACGGCGCCAGGTATCAGGATGCTCCGTTTGCGACTGGGCTATTTTTTAAAAGGGCCCACCAGCCCTTTTTACCTAATAGCCATGATAAGGAGTGACAAGCAAGCTACCAAGCTATAGAGGAGCTAAGTTGCCAGCAGCTAGCTCCAAATCTTAGCTGGTACCATTACCAGTCGGCACCCTCGTGGAGGGTTCAGCTACAGGATTTTTGCCAACCAAAAGTTAAGTTTAAAAACTACAATTTGGGGTATTTTTTTTTTTTTTGTCCTATGAATCGAACTGCATCATTAGTTTTCAAAAATCGGTGGGGGCAGTTTCCAGTACCTTATCCAGCTAGACCCTTTATTGACAATTGGAAATTTGCCAACTATTTATATATTGTACGTTTGCTTTCTCATATAAAAAGTACAATAAATACAATAATCAAAAGATGCAAGGTACACATGCTTAGAAAGACAATAATGTAAAGTAATTTGTACAGCAGCAGCTGTAATATGATGCGCGTTGCGAATTAGGCTTTATTTACATATTGGGCTGGTCGCAGCAACAACAAAGTATTTTGCAAAAATATAAAAAGCAAATACAGTACTATGCAAAATGCGGCAGACCATTTATTCATGCTCGTTTTTGTTTTTGCAAGAGCTTCCTAGAAAGTCACTTAAAACCGTTCTCCTTGTTAATAGCAGTACAGTTTTCGTAAAAACGCATAACAGGAGATACTTGGCGTGTCCACTTTTTTCAATCTATGCGATGCTTCATGACAAAGGACCTAATGCAGGTTGAAGCCAATCACTTCATTGTATGCAATTTGCATACTTAGCCTTTGAACTATGTTGGCACATATGGGCGTGGTTGTCCAGGCAGCTACTGTATCTTGGATGCAATTATTAAAAATCACTCGGCAAAGGACGACACCTTTTCCCGATTATATAAAAAATCTTTTATGTGTACGACACTCTATAGTATACTCTGTACTACAAGGCTAAAGGGCATGTTAGGTTTATAAGGAATTTCCGATACAGAAAAATTTTTAAATGGCCGATATGACGAATTTTTTGGGTTGACGGACAACTTAGAGAATTTAAAAAAATATCTATACGACAGTAAACTAAACAGATGGGGCTCAATCTGGCGATTTAGGTGCGTAACAAAGCAATAAAGATATTTGTTTGTGGATTTTGGGTATTGCAATTGTGGATGTGGCAGCAGTGGCATTAGGAAATAGCACTTTCTTTTTCATCAACTACGGATGTTTTTATCAGTTAGACTTTGTATAGTTCACATAATATTCAATATTAACAGTTTTCACATTTTGAAGCCAATCAATAAATATTAATATAATTATTATTATTAACACAATATTGTACTTCCCCTTATTAACTTTGTTTTTCAGACATTTACCAACACTAGTATGTTAGGTCGTCTTATTGAAGGACGGCCCTCGTCCTTAGTACTATAGTGAGTGAGCTCTAGAATAAGTATAAATTTCCGTTTTATAGAGTGCACCGATTTATTCTTTTTCTATATAGTATATTGCTTGCGCATCAAACGTGATCATTCTTATTTTTAAGAAAAACGGCAGACAACTTCCAAGTTTTAGATCTAAAATAAAAATTGTTAAAAATTCAAATATTAAAAATTAAATTTTATTTAATAAAATGCGCAAATGCTTTTATTCGTTTACAAATAAATAGCGATAAATAATCGACAGCCTCTTCCTACGAAGGGTATGTGAAAGACACAGGTTATATTTCGTCGAGTTTATTCTTTTGTATACCCTATAAATTATGGCAGAACGGTATATTAAGTTTGTGCAAGACTAAGCTTGACAAATTTGGAGTTTGGAATTTTTTTTTTGAGAGTTCCCAAGCACTGTACCAATTTTATCAAAACCGGTTGGCTATATGATAAAGCCTCCGTTTTTGGTTCGTTTGTTTTATGTTTGTTAATGAAGATATTGTAACCAAATTAGGCAATCAAGAATTTTTTAGAGATTTCTAGATTTCTGTGTGATGGTACAGGGTATCTCCAAATCGTCCTCGCCCGACGCATGCCATCTTTTTATTTCTACATACGCTGTACTCAATCTAACGTCGCTCAGTAGACGTCAACGCATTGACAGTATAGACTAGGAATGCAAAACTGCTGCAGCCAAGAAAAAAAAAAATTGCGCGGCAAAGGACAACGAAACATAAACTGTTGGTATTTCCAGTTGATGCACAATCTAATACCTTTACACTCAAAGAAAAGTGTGAAAATCAGTGCAAGCGTATCGTTTATTTGGCTTGAAGCAGGCAGCTTTGTGTTGGTTTTGGAAACATTATTTTCTCACAGTGTATCTCAAAATGGCATATAAATACGGCCATTTTCAGTTTACGATTTCTGGAATAGAGACTTGTGGCTTTCTTAAATATTTTTAACAAAATTTCATATCTATTAAAAGATAGCTAGGTAGCTGTGTTAAAATTGATTAAATTTTTACCGCCGGTGCGTCTTGCTTAACCCTTTCAGGACCGAATTAAAATGGGACGACTTAAAAAATATTAATATTTAAAACTAAACAACTTTTGTTCATAAAGATTTTTATACCCTGTACCTATTGGTGCAAAGGGTATACTAGATTTGTGCAATGTATGTAACGGACAGAAGGAGGCGTGGCAGACCCCAAGTCCTTTATACCAAAATGCTTATCATAACCTCGGGTAGCGGTTGAGCCATGTCCATCTGTCCGCCTGTCCGTCCGTATGAACACCTAGATTTCGGATACTATAAGAGCTAAAGATAAGAAAATATTACCAACTGGTGCGCATATTTCCTGAGAAGATGAAGTTTGTTGAATCGTCGATATCTTCCCCCGTTCCCCCGCAGTAGAGTTTCGCGGTTTTTAGCCACTCCGTTAAATATTTTCATTTTGAAATTGAAATTTAACAGAGCAATGCGTTGTGGCTACATGCATCTGTGTGTAAAAAGTTTTCGGACAAATACAGCAAAAGTTAGAGGCAAAAATATACAAATTTCACCACCCTTGCCTATAAACTGCGTCAATATTTGACTCCTCGTAATTATGGTTACAATTGAACTAGAATCACATTCATCATTTTTGGTAAGCTGATTCATGTGGCTCTAATGATCAAATCCACATCCAAATTTTATCGATGCAGTCCCCCCACCCCCCGCAATCGATTTACCGTGTTTTCTCCCACACCCCTCAACATACCAACTTGAAACTTACCCCATATACTTTAAATAACTTTTTTGACGTAACATTCGGTAAAAATTTACGGAACTTATACGTATAAATATCGATTTCACCAAAAAAAAATAAATTCCAATTGGAAAGATCTTAGAAGGTTTATGCAGGAAAAAATTTTTTCGAGACAAAAGGTACAGGGTATTCCACTGTCGGGCACCGCCTCGACTGTACCACATTTTTTTATCTAAATATAACTAGTAACGAAAATATTATTAATTAATTATTAAAATTGACGCACAAACACTTTTTGAAGACATTTTTTGGGCGCTCGATGTATTAACGAAAAAAGCAGTAAAACTAAATATTAAAAACAAATATGCATTTGAATCCAATGTTGCCTATACACAACAGTGAGGCCTGAAAGGGTAAAGCAAGGCAACAACAACACGTCTGTTTATCAAGCGGGTCGTATTTCGATTGCATTGTGTGTGGCCGTCGTATGAAGTCGCATGATGGTCGTACGGAAAATCAAAAAATGCTGATTTTTTTGGCAAATACTCGTCTGGTGATCTGTGAAATCTTACAATTCTTTTTGTAAGCCGTAATTTATAGTGATGAAAAGAAAAGAAAATATTTACCCATAAACATATTCTTGGTAGTCTTTCATTTTTGTGTCCTGCTAGTATAAGGTAAATTTAACTTTCATATATAGTTAGATGCAACAATTGTTGAAATTAATTAAATTTTTATTAGTGGTGCATTTTGTTTAAAAATTTAATTAGTGAAATATTGAAAATTTATCAAATACTGCACAGGAAAGCCAAGCGAAAGAATTATAGAACCTTCTGCAAAGCCATTGTAAAAATGGCAGTTGGATAACTTCACTGTTAGCGTCTAGACAAACCACAGCAATCCAACCTGGGCAATCCAACACCGTAGTGACGACAAGAGGCTGCCCTCAGGGCGGTGTACTATCACCCCTCTTATGGAGTCTAGTAGTAGATGAGCTACTGGAGAAACTAGCGGGTAGAGGCATACTATGCCAAGGCTATGCAGACGATATCGTCATTATAGCCAGAGGCAAGTATGAGGAAACGTACTGCGATATTATCCAGCTATACTGGTTTAAAAAGGCAGGCCTGAGTCTCAACCCTGCCAAGACAGTCATAGTACGCTTCACAAGGAGATATTATCTTGGAAGGATGAGGAGTATAACCCTATCAGGATGCAGCATAGAAACAAGTAATGAAGTCAAGTATCTTGGAGTCACCTTTGACTCCAAGCTTAACTTCAGGACCCATGTAAACAACACGATAAATAAGTGCTCAAGGGCTCTCTTTACGTGCAGAAGCATTGCCGGGAAATCGTGGGGTACATCACCACAAATAATAAGATGGCTAATGGTTGTCAGACCCATGCTATTATATGGGGCAATAGCCTGGGGCAGCAGGGCGCGCCTTAGCACGGCCATAACCAGATTGCAGAAACTGCAAAGAATGGCCTGCATATGTATGACAGGAGCAATGCGCACTTGTCCTACTGCGGCCATCGAAGTATTAATGGATGTTACACCGCTTCATATCGTTGTTGATATGCAGCAGAAAGCAACGTTAATAAGATTTGGGAGGGAAGGAGTTGACTTCCACCTCACGAGGAAAGACGCTGCAGACTTAGCAAAGGACATACCAATGCTTCTGCAACCTAGGGATGAAATGCCAGCTGAGTACAAGTTCAATCAGAACTTCGATATTAAACTCAGCACGAAAGAGGCCTGGACAACTCTTTCGGCAGTTCACCCAATGAAACCACAGACAATAAAGTGGTATACGGATGGATCCCTCACCGATGAAGGAAGTGGCCTGGGGGTAGTAGGACCCAGGACTAAATATCACGAATCACTAGGCAGACACACCAGCATTTTCCAAGCTGAAGTCTGTGCTATTGGAAGGTGTGCAGAATTCAATATGCAAAAGAACTACCACGACAAGGATATCTCTATCCTGTCTGATAGTCAAGCAGCGATAAAGGCACTAAGCAAAGCCAAGATCCCATCAAGGCTGGTCAAAGAAGTGAGAACTGCACTTGACAAATTAGGTTCCAGGAATAAGCTCACGATCAGATGGGTACCAGGGCACAATAATATTCCTGGAAATGAGCTGGCAGACAGACAAGCAAGAATGGGTGCAGCAACACCGCTAATCGGACCTGACCCATACTCTGGGATTGGTAACCACGTGGTACGGGACCTACTGAGTGTGGAGGAAGAAAACAAACGGCTGCTTCACAGGGCACAGATACCAGGACTTAAGCAGTCGAAAATCCTCCTCTCTAACTACAACCGTAAGAGGTTCAAACTCATGATAACTCACGGGCAAAATACCGTAAGGGTCCTGACTGGGCTCTTGACAGGACACTGTAGGCTCCGCAGCCACTTAAATAAAATTGGCAGAGCGGATAGTGGACTATGACGCTTCTGTAGCATGGAGGAACAGACCGCATTGCATTTATTATGTGAATGCATGGCACTTGTCAGCAAAAGAAACAAGCTCCTAGGCATGTACGTTTTCTCACCGGAGATCGTTGTGACCCTAAGTCCAAACAAAATACTGGAATATATGCAGGCCATTGGACTTTTGGGAGAGCTATACGACAGTAAACTAAACAGATGGGGCTCAATCTGGCGATTTAGGTGCGTAACAAAGCAATAAAGATATTTGTTTGTGGATTTTGGGTATTGCAATTGTGGATGTGGCAGCTGTGGCATTAGGAAATAGCACTTTCTTTTTCATCAACTACGGATGTTTTTATCAGTTAGACTTTGTATAGTTCACATAATATTCAATATTAACAGTTTTCACATTTTGAAGCCAATCAATAAATATTAATATTATTATTATTATTAACACAATATTGTACTTCCCCTTATTAACTTTGTTTTTCAGACATTTACCAACACTAGTATGTTAGGTCGTCTTATTGAAGGACGGCCCTCGTCCTTAGTACTATAGTGAGTGAGCTCTAGAATAATTATAAATTTCCGTTTTATAGAGTGCACCGATTTATTCTTTTTCTATATAGTATATTGCTTGCGCATCAAACGTGATCATTCTTATTTTTAAGAAAAACGGCAGACAACTTCCAAGTTTTAGATCTAAAATAAAAATTGTTAAAAATTCAAATATTAAAAATTAAATTTTATTTAATAAAATGCGCAAATGCTTTTATTCGTTTACAAATAAATAGCGATAAATAATCGACAGCCTCTTCCTACGAAGGGTATGTGAAAGACACAGGTTATATTTCGTCGAGTTTATTCTTTTGTATACCCTATAAATTATGGCAGAACGGTATATTAAGTTTGTGCAAGACTAAGCTTGACAAATTTGGAGTTTGGAATTTTTTTTTTGAGAGTTCCCAAGCACTGTACCAATTTTATCAAAACCGGTTGGCTATATGATAAAGCCTCCGTTTTTGGTTCGTTTGTTTTATGTTTGTTAATGAAGATATTGTAACCAAATTAGGCAATCAAGAATTTTTTAGAGATTTCTAGATTTCCGTGTGATGGTACAGGGTATCTCCAAATCGTCCTCGCCCGACGCATGCCATCTTTTTATTTCTACATACGCTGTACTCAATCTAACGTCGCTCAGTAGACGTCAACGCATTGACAGTATAGACTAGGAATGCAAAACTGCTGCAGCCAAGAAAAAAAAAAATTGCGCGGCAAAGGACAACGAAACATAAACTGTTGGTATTTCCAGTTGATGCACAATCTAATACCTTTACACTCAAAGAAAAGTGTGAAAATCAGTGCAAGCGTATCGTTTATTTGGCTTGAAGCAGGCAGCTTTGTGTTGGTTTTGGAAACATTATTTTCTCACAGTGTATCTCAAAATGGCATATAAATACGGCCATTTTCAGTTTACGATTTCTGGAATAGAGACTTGTGGCTTTCTTAAATATTTTTAACAAAATTTCATATCTATTAAAAGATAGCTAGGTAGCTGTGTTAAAATTGATTAAATTTTTACCGCCGGTGCGTCTTGCTTAACCCTTTCAGGACCGAATTAAAATGGGACGACTTAAAAAATATTAATATTTAAAACTAAACAACTTTTGTTCATAAAGATTTTTATACCCTGTACCTATAGGTGCAAAGGGTATACTAGATTTGTGCAATGTATGTAACGGACAGAAGGAGGCGTGGCAGACCCCAAGTCCTTTATACCAAAATGCTTATCATAACCTCGGGTAGCGGTTGAGCCATGTCCATCTGTCCGCCTGTCCGTCCGTATGAACACCTAGATTTCGGATACTATAAGAGCTAAAGATAAGAAAATATTACCAACTGGTGCGCATATTTCCTGAGAAGATGAAGTTTGTTGAATCGTCGATATCTTCCCCCGTTCCCCCGCAGTAGAGTTTCGCGGTTTTTAGCCACTCCGTTAAATATTTTCATTTTGAAATTGAAATTTAACAGAGCAATGCGTTGTGGCTACATGCATCTGTGTGTAAAAAGTTTTCGGACAAATACAGCAAAAGTTAGAGGCAAAAATATACAAATTTCACCACCCTTGCCTATAAACTGCGTCAATATTTGACTCCTCGTAATTATGGTTACAATTGACCTAGAATCACATTCATCATTTTTGGTAAGCTGATTCATGTGGCTCTAATGAACAAATCCACATCCAAATTTTATCGATGCAGTCCCCCCACCCCCCGCAATCGATTTACCGTGTTTTCTCCCACACCCCTCAACATACCAACTTGAAACTTACCCCATATACTTTAAATAACTTTTTTGACGTAACATTCGGTAAAAATTTACGGAACTTATACGTATAAATATCGATTTCACCAAAAAAAAATAAATTCCAATTGGAAAGATCTTAGAAGGTTTATGCAGGAAAAAATTTTTTCGAGACAAAAGGTACAGGGTATTCCACTGTCGGGCACCGCCTCGACTGTACCACATTTTTTTATCTAAATATAACTAGTAACGAAAATATTATTAATTAATTATTAAAATTGACGCACAAACACTTTTTGAAGACATTTTTTGGGCGCTCGATGTATTAACGAAAAAAGCAGTAAAACTAAATATTAAAAACAAATATGCATTTGAATCCAATGTTGCCTATACACAACAGTGAGGCCTGAAAGGGTAAAGCAAGGCAACAACAACACGTCTGTTTATCAAGCGGGTCGTATTTCGATTGCATTGTGTGTGGCCGTCGTATGAAGTCGCATGATGGTCGTACGGAAAATCAAAAAATGCTGATTTTTTTGGCAAATACTCGTCTGGTGATCTGTGAAATCTTACAATTCTTTTTGTAAGCCGTAATTTATAGTGATGAAAAGAAAAGAAAATATTTACCCATAAACATATTCTTGGTGGTCTTTCATTTTTGTGTCCTGCTAGTATAAGGTAAATTTAACTTTCATATATAGTTAGATGCAACAATTGTTGAAATTAATTAAATTTTTATTAGTGGTGCATTTTGTTTAAAAATTTAATTAGTGAAATATTGAAAATTTATCAAATACTGCACAGGAAAGCCAAGCGAAAGAATTATAGAACCTTCTGCAAAGCCATTGTAAAAATGGCAGTTGGATAACTTCACTGTTAGCGTCTAGACAAACCACAGCAATCCAACCTGGGCAATCCAACACCGTAGTGACGACAAGAGGCTGCCCTCAGGGCGGTGTACTATCACCCCTCTTATGGAGTCTAGTAGTAGATGAGCTACTGGAGAAACTAGCGGGTAGAGGCATACTATGCCAAGGCTATGCAGACGATATCGTCATTATAGCCAGAGGCAAGTATGAGGAAACGTACTGCGATATTATCCAGCTATACTGGTTTAAAAAGGCAGGCCTGAGTCTCAACCCTGCCAAGACAGTCATAGTACGCTTCACAAGGAGATATTATCTTGGAAGGATGAGGAGTATAACCCTATCAGGATGCAGCATAGAAACAAGTAATGAAGTCAAGTATCTTGGAGTCACCTTTGACTCCAAGCTTAACTTCAGGACCCATGTAAACAACACGATAAATAAGTGCTCAAGGGCTCTCTTTACGTGCAGAAGCATTGCCGGGAAATCGTGGGGTACATCACCACAAATAATAAGATGGCTAATGGTTGTCAGACCCATGCTATTATATGGGGCAATAGCCTGGGGCAGCAGGGCGCGCCTTAGCACGGCCATAACCAGATTGCAGAAACTGCAAAGAATGGCCTGCATATGTATGACAGGAGCAATGCGCACTTGTCCTACTGCGGCCATCGAAGTATTAATGGATGTTACACCGCTTCATATCGTTGTTGATATGCAGCAGAAAGCAACGTTAATAAGATTTGGGAGGGAAGGAGTTGACTTCCACCTCACGAGGAAAGACGCTGCAGACTTAGCAAAGGACATACCAATGCTTCTGCAACCTAGGGATGAAATGCCAGCTGAGTACAAGTTCAATCAGAACTTCGATATTAAACTCAGCACGAAAGAGGCCTGGACAACTCTTTCGGCAGTTCACCCAATGAAACCACAGACAATAAAGTGGTATACGGATGGATCCCTCACCGATGAAGGAAGTGGCCTGGGGGTAGTAGGACCCAGGACTAAATATCACGAATCACTAGGCAGACACACCAGCATTTTCCAAGCTGAAGTCTGTGCTATTGGAAGGTGTGCAGAATTCAATATGCAAAAGAACTACCACGACAAGGATATCTCTATCCTGTCTGATAGTCAAGCAGCGATAAAGGCACTAAGCAAAGCCAAGATCCCATCAAGGCTGGTCAAAGAAGTGAGAACTGCACTTGACAAATTAGGTTCCAGGAATAAGCTCACGATCAGATGGGTACCAGGGCACAATAATATTCCTGGAAATGAGCTGGCAGACAGACAAGCAAGAATGGGTGCAGCAACACCGCTAATCGGACCTGACCCATACTCTGGGATTGGTAACCACGTGGTACGGGACCTACTGAGTGTGGAGGAAGAAAACAAACGGCTGCTTCACAGGGCACAGATACCAGGACTTAAGCAGTCGAAAATCCTCCTCTCTAACTACAACCGTAAGAGGTTCAAACTCATGATAACTCACGGGCAAAATACCGTAGGGGTCCTGACTGGGCTCTTGACAGGACACTGTAGGCTCCGCAGCCACTTAAATAAAATTGGCAGAGCGGATAGTGGACTATGACGCTTCTGTAGCATGGAGGAACAGACCGCATTGCATTTATTATGTGAATGCATGGCACTTGTCAGCAAAAGAAACAAGCTCCTAGGCATGTACGTTTTCTCACCGGAGATCGTTGTGACCCTAAGTCCAAACAAAATACTGGAATATATGCAGGCCATTGGACTTTTGGGAGAGCTATACGACAGTAAACTAAACAGATGGGGCTCAATCTGGCGATTTAGGTGCGTAACAAAGCAATAAAGATATTTGTTTGTGGATTTTGGGTATTGCAATTGTGGATGTGGCAGCTGTGGCATTAGGAAATAGCACTTTCTTTTTCATCAACTACGGATGTTTTTATCAGTTAGACTTTGTATAGTTCACATAATATTCAATATTAACAGTTTTCACATTTTGAAGCCAATCAATAAATATTAATATTATTATTATTATTAACACAATATTGTACTTCCCCTTATTAACTTTGTTTTTCAGACATTTACCAACACTAGTATGTTAGGTCGTCTTATTGAAGGACGGCCCTCGTCCTTAGTACTATAGTGAGTGAGCTCTAGAATAATTATAAATTTCCGTTTTATAGAGTGCACCGATTTATTCTTTTTCTATATAGTATATTGCTTGCGCATCAAACGTGATCATTCTTATTTTTAAGAAAAACGGCAGACAACTTCCAAGTTTTAGATCTAAAATAAAAATTGTTAAAAATTCAAATATTAAAAATTAAATTTTATTTAATAAAATGCGCAAATGCTTTTATTCGTTTACAAATAAATAGCGATAAATAATCGACAGCCTCTTCCTACGAAGGGTATGTGAAAGACACAGGTTATATTTCGTCGAGTTTATTCTTTTGTATACCCTATAAATTATGGCAGAACGGTATATTAAGTTTGTGCAAGACTAAGCTTGACAAATTTGGAGTTTGGAATTTTTTTTTTGAGAGTTCCCAAGCACTGTACCAATTTTATCAAAACCGGTTGGCTATATGATAAAGCCTCCGTTTTTGGTTCGTTTGTTTTATGTTTGTTAATGAAGATATTGTAACCAAATTAGGCAATCAAGAATTTTTTAGAGATTTCTAGATTTCCGTGTGATGGTACAGGGTATCTCCAAATCGTCCTCGCCCGACGCATGCCATCTTTTTATTTCTACATACGCTGTACTCAATCTAACGTCGCTCAGTAGACGTCAACGCATTGACAGTATAGACTAGGAATGCAAAACTGCTGCAGCCAAGAAAAAAAAAAATTGCGCGGCGAAGGACAACGAAACATAAACTGTTGGTATTTCCAGTTGATGCACAATCTAATACCTTTACACTCAAAGAAAAGTGTGAAAATCAGTGCAAGCGTATCGTTTATTTGGCTTGAAGCAGGCAGCTTTGTGTTGGTTTTGGAAACATTATTTTCTCACAGTGTATCTCAAAATGGCATATAAATACGGCCATTTTCAGTTTACGATTTCTGGAATAGAGACTTGTGGCTTTCTTCAATATTTTTAACAAAATTTCATATCTATTAAAAGATAGCTAGGTAGCTGTGTTAAAATTGATTAAATTTTTACCGGCGGTGCGTCTTGCTTAACCCTTTCAGGACCGAATTAAAATGGGACGACTTAAAAAATATTAATATTTAAAACTAAACAACTTTTGTTCATAAAGATTTTTATACCCTGTACCTATAGGTGCAAAGGGTATACTAGATTTGTGCAATGTATGTAACGGACAGAAGGAGGCGTGGCAGACCCCAAGTCCTTTATACCAAAATGCTTATCATAACCTCGGGTAGCGGTTGAGCCATGTCCATCTGTCCGCCTGTCCGTCCGTATGAACACCTAGATTTCGGATACTATAAGAGCTAAAGATAAGAAAATATTACCAACTGGTGCGCATATTTCCTGAGAAGATGAAGTTTGTTGAATCGTCGATATCTTCCCCCGTTCCCCCGCAGTAGAGTTTCGCGGTTTTTAGCCACTCCGTTAAATATTTTCATTTTGAAATTGAAATTTAACAGAGCAATGCGTTGTGGCTACATGCATCTGTGTGTAAAAAGTTTTCGGACAAATACAGCAAAAGTTAGAGGCAAAAATATACAAATTTCACCACCCTTGCCTATAAACTGCGTCAATATTTGACTCCTCGTAATTATGGTTACAATTGACCTAGAATCACATTCATCATTTTTGGTAAGCTGATTCATGTGGCTCTAATGAACAAATCCACATCCAAATTTTATCGATGCAGTCCCCCCACCCCCCGCAATCGATTTACCGTGTTTTCTCCCACACCCCTCAACATACCAACTTGAAACTTACCCCATATACTTTAAATAACTTTTTTGACGTAACATTCGGTAAAAATTTACGGAACTTATACGTATAAATATCGATTTCACCAAAAAAAAATAAATTCCAATTGGAAAGATCTTAGAAGGTTTATGCAGGAAAAAATTTTTTCGAGACAAAAGGTACAGGGTATTCCACTGTCGGGCACCGCCTCGACTGTAACACATTTTTTTATCTAAATATAACTAGTAACGAAAATATTATTAATTAATTATTAAAATTGACGCACAAACACTTTTTGAAGACATTTTTTGGGCGCTCGATGTATTAACGAAAAAAGCAGTAAAACTAAATATTAAAAACAAATATGCATTTGAATCCAATGTTGCCTATACACAACAGTGAGGCCTGAAAGGGTAAAGCAAGGCAACAACAACACGTCTGTTTATCAAGCGGGTCGTATTTCGATTGCATTGTGTGTGGCCGTCGTATGAAGTCGCATGATGGTCGTACGGAAAATCAAAAAATGCTGATTTTTTTGGCAAATATTCGTCTGGAAATCTGTGAAATCTTACAATTCTTTTTGTAAGCCGTAATTTATAGTGATGAAAAGAAAAGAAAATATTTACCCATAAACATATTCTTGGTGGTCTTTCATTTTTGTGTCCTGCTAGTATAAGGTAAATTTAACTTTCATATATAGTTAGATGCAACAATTGTTGAAATTAATTAAATTTTTATTAGTGGTGCATTTTGTTTAAAAATTTAATTAGTGAAATATTGAAAATTTATCAAATACTGCACAGGAAAGCCAAGCGAAAGAATTATAGAACCTTCTGCAAAGCCATTGTAAAAATGGCAGTTGGATAACTTCACTGTTAGCGTCTAGACAAACCACAGCAATCCAACCTGGGCAATCCAACACCGTAGTGACGACAAGAGGCTGCCCTCAGGGCGGTGTACTATCACCCCTCTTATGGAGTCTAGTAGTAGATGAGCTACTGGAGAAACTAGCGGGTAGAGGCATACTATGCCAAGGCTATGCAGACGATATCGTCATTATAGCCAGAGGCAAGTATGAGGAAACGTACTGCGATATTATCCAGCTATACTGGTTTAAAAAGGCAGGCCTGAGTCTCAACCCTGCCAAGACAGTCATAGTACGCTTCACAAGGAGATATTATCTTGGAAGGATGAGGAGTATAACCCTATCAGGATGCAGCATAGAAACAAGTAATGAAGTCAAGTATCTTGGAGTCACCTTTGACTCCAAGCTTAACTTCAGGACCCATGTAAACAACACGATAAATAAGTGCTCAAGGGCTCTCTTTACGTGCAGAAGCATTGCCGGGAAATCGTGGGGTACATCACCACAAATAATAAGATGGCTAATGGTTGTCAGACCCATGCTATTATATGGGGCAATAGCCTGGGGCAGCAGGGCGCGCCTTAGCACGGCCATAACCAGATTGCAGAAACTGCAAAGAATGGCCTGCATATGTATGACAGGAGCAATGCGCACTTGTCCTACTGCGGCCATCGAAGTATTAATGGATGTTACACCGCTTCATATCGTTGTTGATATGCAGCAGAAAGTAACGTTAATAAGATTTGGGAGGGAAGGAGTTGACTTCCACCTCACGAGGAAAGACGCTGCAGACTTAGCAAAGGACATACCAATGCTTCTGCAACCTAGGGATGAAATGCCAGCTGAGTACAAGTTCAATCAGAACTTCGATATTAAACTCAGCACGAAAGAGGCCTGGACAACTCTTTCGGCAGTTCACCCAATGAAACCACAGACAATAAAGTGGTATACGGATGGATCCCTCACCGATGAAGGAAGTGGCCTGGGGGTAGTAGGACCCAGGACTAAATATCACGAATCACTAGGCAGACACACCAGCATTTTCCAAGCTGAAGTCTGTGCTATTGGAAGGTGTGCAGAATTCAATATGCAAAAGAACTACCACGACAAGGATATCTCTATCCTGTCTGATAGTCAAGCAGCGATAAAGGCACTAAGCAAAGCCAAGATCCCATCAAGGCTGGTCAAAGAAGTGAGAACTGCACTTGACAAATTAGGTTCCAGGAATAAGCTCACGATCAGATGGGTACCAGGGCACAATAATATTCCTGGAAATGAGCTGGCAGACAGACAAGCAAGAATGGGTGCAGCAACACCGCTAATCGGACCTGACCCATACTCTGGGATTGGTAACCACGTGGTACGGGACCTACTGAGTGTGGAGGAAGAAAACAAACGGCTGCTTCACAGGGCACAGATACCAGGACTTAAGCAGTCGAAAATCCTCCTCTCTAACTACAACCGTAAGAGGTTCAAACTCATGATAACTCACGGGCAAAATACCGTAAGGGTCCTGACTGGGCTCTTGACAGGACACTGTAGGCTCCGCAGCCACTTAAATAAAATTGGCAGAGCGGATAGTGGACTATGACGCTTCTGTAGCATGGAGGAACAGACCGCATTGCATTTATTATGTGAATGCATGGCACTTGTCAGCAAAAGAAACAAGCTCCTAGGCATGTACGTTTTCTCACCGGAGATCGTTGTGACCCTAAGTCCAAACAAAATACTGGAATATATGCAGGCCATTGGACTTTTGGGAGAGCTATAAGCCGTGAAGGGGGTACAATAACACATTAGTGTCCACTTTTCCTGCATGGTTCAAAAAATTGATTATATTCGTAAGGGAATGGCTAGTAAGTTGAGACACCATAGTTTTTTTTAGCTATATCTCGACATTGAATACACAGAGGCATCAATGTAAATATACCGTTGGAAAGAACAAAGAAAGAGCTATAATCCACAATAAGCAAATCATTTTAAATTTATAAAAATAAGCATTTTACAGACATTTTTCAAAAGAGCTTGAAAACGACAACAACAAAAAACGCTTGTAAGTTGGGACACCTGCAAAAATCGCTGAAAATTTAAAAAAACTGAAATAAAAACGCATGGTTGCTAAAATTTATGAAAATTCATTGATTTCAAATTTGTACTGAGCATTAAATTGAATTTAAAAAAACAAGAAAAATTTAACTTTGGAATGCATTGAAAAAAAATTGTCTATTCACTGTGGGACCGAAAACGTTTTTTGATTATGAAAGTTCATTGAATTTCAGTTCCAGCACATATATTTTCTTCCTTGATTTTTTATTTTCATAAGATCACTTTTTGAGCGCAATCAAAAATAATGTATTTTATTTTCCGATTTCTTTAAAAACAATTTCTATATTCATTCTTTTCGTCGAGTTGGCAGGGCTAACACGTGTGCGGCTGTCAAAATTTTTCTCGTGCGTAAAAAAAAAATAAAAGTTAAATTTTATTCAGTGAAATCTCTTGCTTTCTGCTTAAATCGTTGTATTTGCACATAATCACAATTAAGCGACCCAACGAAATTACAGGCGATGCTGAGTCATCAGCCTTTAAAAAAATGCATCGTCAAGGAAAAAATGTTCAAGCGGAGCGCCAGGGCTCCAGTCATTATGAAAACTACTACCGTCCGCTACAGACACTGGAGGATGATTGCAATGAAATTGAAATTGATGCATCTAATGACGTATTAATTAAACCAGGGATGTCCAGGCCCATTGCTCATCTGGCTCTTTTTGTTTTTGTAATGGCTCTTAGGCATAGGCAGCGATGCGCGTGTACATGCACGGCCCTAACTGTATATCACCCAGTGCCAATGCAAATTACAAAAACAATTTCGAGCGTTCTCTCACTTACTCTCTGTTACTCTCTTTGCTCTCTGATCTCGTGTGCACAAAAACAACCCTTGCGTATATTTGTTGTTGGTCCACAGATTTTCAATGTAATTTGTTGTTGCTTTTCATTTGAGCATGCACTCACAAAAATCGGTATGAGATTCTTTCGCTATTTTTTAGGAAACTTGTTAAATGGGACTTTTAAGGCGTTGCTTGCAAACAAAAACTAGTTATGGCCCTGTACCTTTCGGTACAAAGGGTATACTAGATTTAGGCAATGTATATAACAGACAGATGGTGGCTATAGGTAAAAACATATGAATGGAATATATATTTTTTGGAAAATCCGGTGGTAATAAAACAAACTTGCACGTGGCCATCATAAATAGATATTTTTCGGAAAATCCCTTGGAAGAAATTCGCACTTGTATACAATCTTTTTTCTAGTAGTAACAAATGTTAATAGGTACCAAAGGGTGTTTTGCATCCATTGACCAAGTTTAGTAACTTTGCAATTTTTACGCCCCTATCTGCGCAGGTAAAGAGTTACATTGTAATATCTTTCAATTTTACTTTTTAAATCATTTTTATACTGATATTTTCCTTATTTTTCAAATACCCCTTACTCCACAGAGAAATTATGCGAGTTTTATCTATTTTTGGAAGCACATATATTTGTAAATGTGCGTTTTCAAACTTAAAATTAATTAAAAATAAACTGAGAAATCGATTAACTAACGAACATTTGGAGGCATTATTAAAACTATCATTAACTAAAATAAATATTGATATTGACCAATTTTTAAATTCTTTCTAAGTATACATATGTACCATAACTTTTTTTTCATTATTTTTTACCACTCTTATAAGAATGCACATACAATTTCTTACAGTGCACTCAATAAACCGTAATAACTGTTTACTTTAAATGTGTTAGTGTTTTTCTTTATATGTATTGGTTTTTGCTCTTCCATAAGCAGTGTTTGGACATCCCTGAATTAAACCACCACCTATTACAATACTTAAACAAAATCGAAAATTTGTTCACGAGCTTATGGCTCAGAATAAAATAGAGAATTACTATATTACACCCATCTCAATTGGTATCAATCTATTCTTGCAAAGCATGGAATGCTTTAGCATGGTCTGCAACAAGCTCAAAGGACTTGCATGTGAGTTCTATACATATGAGACAAAAACTCCAAAGCCATACAAGGCTGTCTTATCTGGATTGGAGATACTTCCCAAAGAAACTGTTAAATCCATGCTACTGGACTTGGGCTTAAAATGTACTGACGTTAAAATTATTAAAAAAAAAACTAAATCAAACCATCAACTCTTGCTGTACATCGTTTATTTTGTCAACAGAAGCACTACGGTCCATCAACTTCGCAAAAACTGTATGTATCTGAACCACACCAAGGTTCGTTGGGAGCACAAAGTGAAATCGCTGAATAAAATAACACAATGTTACAATTGTCAACTATTTGGGCATGGGTCTAATAATTGCTCAGTCAAAACATCATGTGCACATTGTGCGGGTCCACACCAAACTATATCATGTACTAACAGCAACAACAAAAAATGTGCAAACTGCCAGGGAAATCATCCGTCCACGGAATCGACCTGTCCATGTCGCCTTTCGTACCTCAATTTGCTTTCAAAGCGTGCGTCGGTATCAACAAGAAGAAGCAACCTGGAAGTATACAAAAATACTACATATCCGCTCTCTGCATCTACTCAAAGTGAGAGGACCCATCATAAAACTACACTAGCCAACGCTACAATGCCGTCAAATTATGGTAGTTATAGAGACGCACTTACCAACACTGTCCTTAACTCTACAACACAAACAAATTACGGTAGCTATAGAAATACACTGCCTAAGCCTATCACTATACCTAACACTCAAACAAGTCAATGTGATCTCTTTTCAACAGAAGAGATAAATTCTTTGTTGTCAGAATTAATTTCAAAATTAAGTCATTGCACCAATAAAGGAGAGCAATTCCAAGTCATATCTCACCTTGCCATTAAGTATGTGTACACAAACAAATAACTCTATTGATAGTTTAAATATTATGGCATGGAATGCTCATGCCGTCAAAAACAAACGTGTAGAACTTGTTAAGTTCTTAGAAGACAACTACATACATATATCGCTTATAAGTGAAACATGGCTTACACAAGATGATCGGTTTAGTATACCCGGCTACACTGTTTACAGGCGCGATAGAAAGGATGGCAGAGGTGGAGGTGTTGCCATTATTGCCAGTAATAAATTAGTACACAAACAAATTTCTGGTATCAAAACGCATCTAATTGAAAACATAGGCATACAAGTTAACAGTAGCTCCAATTGTAGCTTACAAATTTACTCTGTCTATTTTGCTGGACATACTGCTAAGTGTGTTCCTTCATGCTATTTATCTGGGGACCGGAATCACATTAAAAGCTCGTATAAATCTGACCTACTCAAATTCGCGGGAATACATGGAAACTTCGTAGTTTGTGGGGATCTAAACTCACGCCATAGGGTTTGGAACTGTACTCGAGCCAACTGTTGGGGCAATATTCTTAATGAAATTTCAGATCTAGGTAAATTTAATATATTATACCCCAAAGACCCCACTTACATTCCATCGTGCCAAAAGGCCAAAGCCTCTACAATAGATCTCTGCCTCACTAAAATTCCAAATCATTTCTCAAACCCAATCGTTTTTAAAGATCTTACTTCTGATCACTTAACAGTGGTCATTAAATACTCGGCTAACTTTGTGCTTAGTAACAAAACCCATCCAATAATTAGCAAAGCAAATTGGAAGCTATTTCGAAGAATAATCAATGATAAACTTTCAGCTGTAAACTTGGATGTCCAAAATTTACCACCTTCGACTTCTAATATTGATGTTTTAGTTGACTCCTTTACAGAAGTAATCAACTATGCATTCCATAAAGCAGTCCCTCATAAATCTATGAAATTCTCAAAACTTACGCTTCCAAAACATATATCTGAATTGTTTAAAATTAGAAACGTTCTTCAAAGGCAATGGATTAGGTCACGCCTACCACTATTAAAAGCAAGATGTAACCACTTAAATTATATCATACGACAAGAATTATTTACCCATAATAATGAGAAATGGAACAATAAACTTAAAAAATTGAGTAAACACAGTAAACCTTTTTGGAATACTACTAGAGCTATTAAAAAAAGAAGGCAATTTGTTCCTTGTCTATATAAAGATGACGTAACTTATGCTTCTGGAGAGGAAAAATCGAATGTTCTTGCAGATGTGTTTCAACAGAAGCATAATCTTACAACGTCATATTCTAGTTCGGAAACGATTAGCCAAGTTGAAACATCCATGTAATCTGTTGCTGAAACTCAGAATAGCAGCTGACAAATTTGTAAAGACTCTATTTCTGAAGTTACTTACATAACTAATGCTCTCCGTACTAGGAAATCCCATGGAACTGATGAAATTCGAAATATTTGCTTGAAAAACCTTCCTGTGAGTGCTATTAACTTCATAGCTTTCTTGTTTAATCATTGTCTCCAAGTAAGTTACTTTCCACGAGTTTGGAAGACAGCTAAAATAGTACCAATCGCCAAACCAGGTAAACCACTTGATAGACCAGAGAGCTATAGACCTATTAGTTTGTTAAGCTGCTTGTCTAAGATGCTAGAGAAATTAATAAAAACTCGACTTGTCAATTATTTAAATTTACACAGCATTCTGCCAAATGTACAGTATGGCTTTAGACCTGGACTAAATTGCACATATCCTTTACTAAAACTTAAGAATTTTGTAAAAGATAGTTTTCAAAACAAGCAATCAGTCGGGTTAGTTACGCTAGATATTGAAGCGGCATTTGATACAGTTTGGCAAGATGGACTGATACACAAATTAAAACTTATTGGAACGCCTATATACCTTACTAAAATAGTGCAGTTTCTTGACACAACGTCGATTTTACATTGATTTGGATGGTGCTCAATCTACGTAGCGACATATCACTGCTGGTGTACCACAGGGCTCCGTTTTAGGTCCAATATTGTTTAAAATATACACACATGATATCCCACAAGGAGCCAATTGTGGGCTTCTGTTGTTCGCTGATGACGCCGCTGTTTACAGTGCTGGTCTTCAGTACAGTCATATTAAACAATCCTTGCAAAACTATTTATAAGAATTAGAAATCTTTTATCACAAGTGGAACATTAAAGTAAATCCTACAAAAACAAATGCCATCTTTTTCACTAAGAAAAGGAAATCCTGCTATCTTCCTGATGGGATGTTAAAAAGCTATAATTCGCCAATTCAATGGGTTGATAACATTCGTTATCTGGGAATACAATTAGATAAAAAACTCACTTTTAATTCTCATATTGGATTCACTGTGAACAAAATTAATAATTAATTAATTAAATTAAGTTATTTTTAAGTTAAAATTAAGGTTTTTCCCATTTTTTCCTTATAAATTTCGTATTAATTAACGCAAACATCAATACATACATGTATGTAAAGTCAAAATGACACAATTATAAAAATTTCAGTTGAAAGCATCTGCTAAAACTCTGTATAATTATAATAATGAACCATTAGCTTTAATGAAAATGTAAATACTTAAAGGGAATAAAGCACAATAAATAATAATAATAATAATAATTTTTATATTTTGTCACACACACACTGCGTTTTTGAGTCTGTTCACATCAAAAACACATTAAATTTGTTTTCATTGCTGGAACATCAAAATCGACTAGGTGTCCCAACTTACAAGCCGTCCCAACTTACAAGCCTTTCACTTACCACTGTACTTTCGAGTATAAATTTAATTTTTACACAATGTCCTTAATAAACCCATGTAGGCAATTTTTTTTTTGTTTTTTTTTTTTTTGTTTTAGTTATTTATTGCAAAAACTCAAAAATTCATGTATTTTTATATATTGCATTTATCATATGTTTTATTGTCGCCAATCCAGGATGCAGCTGGAGCCATCATTGGGCATGAACTGCCTTAAGGCCAAATCAGGCCGTTAAAACAATGTTGGAAATGTTGTTAGGGAAATAAATTTATCAACGATCGCCTTTTTAATCTTGTTATTGGGTTTCCATTCAGTAAGTTTTTCGCCAGCCTGTTTGTGTGTCTGGTTAGACGCTCATTGTTCGGCTAACGAGCTTGTTGATTGGGATTTCCACGGTATCCAGATTGAGGTCGTGGTGCAGGGTCGAATTCCTTACGTACCAATCGCAACCAGATATAAGCCGCAATGCCTTATTTTGGAACGTCTGTATACGTAAGCGATTCGAGCGAGCCGCCATACCCCAGATCTGGATAGCGTACCTCCAAGTAGGTGCCACTATTATGTTATAAAGCGCTCTTTTACACCGTAGAGGAAGAGGACTTTTTTTATTTAGCAGCCAATACATTTTGGTCATTTGAAAGCGACAACTTTTGATCGTTTGGTTAATGTGTGATCGAAATGTTAGCCGCTTGTCGAGTATCACCCCAAGATATTTCGCTTCACTTTGAATGATGAGGGGCTGGCCATCCAGCCATACTGCGGGTGGAGTCTTCCTTTTTAAAGTATATAAAACCGACTGACATTTGGCCGGATTTAAGGTAACATTCCACCTGCGAGCACAGCTCTCAAGCAGGTGGATGTATTCTTGTATCCCGTCAGCTGCTTCATACTCGCAGGATGATATGTAAAATATTGCCAGGTCATCAGCGTATGAAGCGATTAGCATTTTGTCGTTCACAACAGCCTGCATTAACTCCATTGGGGTAGGGATGTCGGCAGTGTATAGGTTGTAAAGAAGCGGCGCAAGAACGCTTTCTTGACGTACTCCAGCTCTCATCAGCCTGGCAGTGGAAAGCGTGCTTTTGATTTTGACTTGGAATCTTCTGTCCTCGAGGTATGATCGCAATATGCCAAAGTACGGAGCAGGAAGCAAGGTCTTAATTTTAGCAAGAAGTCCGATCAGCCAAACTCTGTCAAACGCCTGTTTGACGTCGAAAAATACCCCAAACCAGTATTCTTTGTCGTCGAACGCTTTAAGAATATAATTAGCCACTCTATTTACCTGCTCGACGGTGCCGTGTCCTTCCCTAAATCCAAATTGATGGTCAGGTAAAAAATTGCTGTGTTCATTGATCCTCTTAGCCATCAACGTCTCCCAAACTTTGGCAAGAGTGGGGAGGAGGCTGATTGGACGGTATGATTCGGGGTCCAACTCTTCTTTTCCAGGTTTCCTGATCATAGCAATGAGAGCGATTTTCCATTGGGCCGGGAAGTGCTGCGTTCTTATTATTTCATTGAAAATCAACGTAATGAATAGGAGAGCTTTCGTTGGCAGGGCTCGCAAAGTAACATGACATATTCTGTCATGACCTGGGGCTTTTGACTTAGGAAGCTTTGTTATAGTTTCCTCAATCTCATCTAATCGGATGGGTCGAACAGGCATCGTCATTGGTAGTGGTGTGTCAATGATGCTGAGAGTTTGTCTTACTTCTTCATCCGTGGCCAGGTTAAAAGGCGTAAATCTCTCTTCGAGGTGCTGAGCAAATGTATCCACTTGTTCCTCTGTATTTGAGCAGTAAATACCATCATGACGCCTTAGAGGAACAGTTCACCTGCTTGAGAGCTGGGCTCGCAGGTGGAATGTTACCTTAAATCCGGCCAAATGTCAGTCGGTTTTATATACTTTAAAAAGGAAGACTCCACCCGCAGTATGGCTAGATGGCCAGCCCCTCATCATTCAAAGTGAAGCGAAATATCTTGGGGTGATACTCGACAAGCGGCTAACATTTCGAACACACATTAACCAAACGATCAAAAGTTGTCGCTTTCAAATGACCAAAATGTATTGGCTGCTAAATAAAAAAAGTCCTCTTCCTCTACGGTGTAAAAGAGCGCTTTATAACACAATAGTGGCACCTACTTGGAGGTACGCTATCCAGATCTGGGGTATGGCGGCTCGCTCGAATCGCTTACGTATACAGACGTTCCAAAATAAGGCATTGCGGCTTATATCTGGTTGCGATTGGTACGTAAGGAATTCGACCCTGCACCACGACCTCAATCTGGATACCGTGGAAATCCAAATCAACAAGCACGTTAGCCGATACAATGAGCGTCTAAGCAGACACACAAACAGGCTGGCGAAAAACTTACTGAATGAAAACCCAATAACAAGATTAAAAAGGCGATCGTTGATAAATTTATTTCCCTAACAACATTTCCAACATTGTTTTAACGGCCTGATTTGGCCTTAAGGCAGTTCATGCCCAATGATGGCTCCAGCTGCATCATGTAGGCAATATAGATATTTTCATTAACAGTATTCTGATTTTTGTTTCCTTTACTACTTCTTCGAAAGACTTCGTGTCAGTTTGAATTTAATTGCATGTGAAGCAGATCGATCAGAAAAATAAAACCTATTAACTGGGTTTGCATAGTAAAAGGTGTGAATTTTAAAAATTTTTAAGAGTTTACTTAAGCGTTCAGTACCGATGCCTCCCCCTACACCTCAATTGCGCCTTCCGCTTCCCTCTGCTCCTCCTGCTTCTCCTTTAACTCCAATTCCAGGATCGCCGTTGCTTGCTTCGTTTTCAACTCCGGCCCCTAGTCATGATTATTTAAAGGCGAAGCGCTCTACACCACCGCAATCCTCAAATTGTTTTGCCTCCAACTAGACATAGTCTTAAAGTAGTCGCGCCGCGTAAACACATTTTTGTGTCTCGTCTGCCGGCGGACACTTCTTGTGTAGACTTATTATCTTATATGGATATATTGATATAATCCTAACATATCCATTGCGAAATTTAGATTCTCACAGCCTCGTGAAATTTCGTCGTTCAAAATTTCCGTCCCTGTAGGTGATTTTGACAGCTTATGTGATCCAAACTTTTGGCCACCACATATGATTGTTCTCGAATTTAAATCTATTTAAAAGCTTCGGCCTCAGCCTGTTTCCTTGCCCTCAGCGGTCCCATCTTCTGTATCTGCTTCTACCATTCCAAAAAACTAATTTCTCAGCTCTCTATTAAATATCAAAATGTTAGAGGTCTTTTAACAAAACTTAATAGTTTTTCTTATGACTCACATGTTCTTGCCCTTACAGAGACGTGGTTAAACTCTTTAGTTTCTGACCACGAAATTCTATCTTCCATCTTTGTAGTTTACAGGGTCGATCACTCTGTCCGCCGTGGTGGTGGTGTCCTCATTGCTAGCTTAGTTATAGTAGATACTTCCTTTGACATTGAATTTATTTTTGTCAAACTAAGTTTGCATAACTCTTCATGTTTTATAACATGTTCGTACATTATGTTCGTCGTTATGTTCCATTTATTAGCAATGATGATCTAAATTCTGGTATTTGTTCACTTAAAATGTCTTATTCGCTAGGCCCTGATAATGTGTTATCAAAGCTTGCGCACTTGCGCTTCATGAACCCTTGCTGAAACTATTTAATTTGTCACTTGAGTCGGCCTCTTTTCCTACCATTTGGAAATCGTCTTTTATTGTCCCACTTCACAAAAAGGGTAATACATCCGATGTTTCCAATTATCGTGACATCCCAAATTGCCATCAATTCCCAAACTGTTTGAAAAAATTTTAGTGGCTCATTTGCAGCATCTTTGTAAGTCCCTTATTTCCCCGTGCCAGCATGGATTTATGAAAGGTCGATCTTCCGGAGTTTACATCCTTAGCACTTAAAAGATTTTCAAATAAACTTCAAACAGGTGTCATTTATACTGATTTTAGTAAGGCCTTTGACTCTTTTAACCACAAGCTCCTTATTTTCAAACTTGGGCTATTAGGATTTCCGACCAACTTTCTGAATTGGATTTCATCTTACCTTGCTGGTAGAACCCAGAGTTATAGTTAGGTCTACTGTTTCCAAAATTGTTCAAGTATCTCCGGTGTTCCGCAAGGTAGTCATCTAGGTCCTCTGTTTTTAACCCTTTTTATTATAAATGATCTGCCAAATGTTCTTATGTTCGCTGATGATGTTAAACTTTGTTACATCTATTACTTTAGGATGTTTTAAACTCTCTTTATAACTGGTGTACGATTAACCATTTGAACTTAAACCTTTCTAAATGTATGTTTATGACATTTCATCGACATAAGCCTCACTTGGTTAATTACTTCATAAATGGTTGTCTTTTGATGCGTATTTCTTTTTTACTGATCTAGGTGTCACTTTTGACCCTCAAATTACCTTCAATAACCATGTTTCTACAATTGTGAATAAAGCCAAGTGTGTTTTAGGGTACATTGATCGCTGGTCAAAAGAGTTTAATGATCCGTATACGACCTAGGTTCTTTATTCGGCTCTCGTTCGCCTAGGACTTGAGTACTGTTCCTGTGTATGGTGCCCTCAGTACAAAAAATATCAAGCACGAATTGAATCTGTTCAAAAACAGTTTCTCCTATTTGCTCTTCGTAGCTTAAATTGGACCCCAATATCCGGTTGCCTCCTTATGCCAGTAGACTTCTTCTAATTGATCTTCCTTCATTGAAAAATCGTAGGATTGCCCTTAATGCTATTTTTCTGTACAAACTTATAACAGGTTATATTGATTCGCCTTTCCTATTTTGGCAGCTTCTGTTTAACATTCCTAGACGCTCCTCTAGGAATTTTGTACCCTTATCTCTTATAAGATGCCCTACCACTTATGCTTTACATGAGCCATTTAGAGTTTTATGTTCAAACTATAATGACTTGGCGCGAATCTTCTCAAGTGAACTTTCTCCTTCCAGCTTGATGAGAGCTGTTTTAAATTACCTTGGCACCAACTAAGAACTCCGGCTACTCTTCCTGTGGGTAGGGGCACAGCTTGCCTCAGGACAATTTTGCTGGTTCAACTTGTTTTGCCACTGACCACATTTGGCTGTGAGTAGGGGCATAGCTGGCCCAATGGCAAATAAAATTCCCCCACCGGGTCAGTGGCAAACTACCTAATATTAACTATTTTATTTATTATAATATTTAATTATGGTTTCTTTAGTTTTGTCTTTTTATATTTATCAACTGTTTAGATTGTATGTTGATCTTTCTAATAAATAAATAAAATAAATAAAAAATATTTTGGGATCACTGAGTGTGTTCAAATTGCAGTTTACTCGCAGATTGGAAACATACATGAGAAGATGCAATATTATAGCAGGTGTTCATCGAAGCAATTTATAGGACGTAGGGGTACCTCAAGGTAGCTATCTAGGCCCTCTTCTTTTTAACTTATTTTTAAATGATCTCCCTCAGGTAGTCTCATCTTCTCACATTCTTATGTATGCGGATGATGTTAAACTCTGTATGTCCTACTCCGATAATAACAAGTACTTACTTCTTCAGCATGATTTTGATAACATGCAATCTTGGTGCAATATCAACCAACTCTTTCTCAACAAGACAAAATGTAACGTTATGACATTTTATCGTTCTGCTCCTTATTTGGCTACTTACTCTTTAGAATCTTCTACCTTAGAACGCATCGAGAGTGTGTCTGACCTTGGTGTTTTGTTTGATCATAACCTTAAATTTAATAACCATATTTGCAACATCGTGAATAAGGCTAGAGGTGTTCTTGCTTTTATTAAGCGTTGGTCTAAAGAGTTTAACGACCCTTACACAACCAAACTTCTTTATATTTCTCTCGTCCGTCCAATTTTGGAATATTGTTCCTGCGTTTGGAGCCCTCAATACCACATTTATCAGGACATGATTGAGTCCGTACAAAAGCAATTTCTCCTTTTTGCACTTCGTGGCTTAAACTGGGACCCAAATATCCGACTGCCGCCATATTCTGATAGACTTCGCCTTATAAAATTGCCTTCCATAAATCATCGCAGAACATGCCACGGCGTGTTATTCTTGCATAAACTGTTACTCGGTCTTATCGATTCCAATGTACTCCTTAGCAAAGTTACTTTGGTCATACCATCCAGAGTAACTCGTAATTTTCGACCCTTAGCCTTACAATTTTGTAGATCTAATTATGCTTTGCACGACCCTTTCCATGTCTTATGCTCTAACTATAATAACTTTTACAATTTCCTCTCTTTCGAACGGTCTATTCAATCTATCACTTCTTCTATCTTAAGTCACCTTGACTTGCCACTTCGAGCATCCTTGACCAATCCTATATTATGAGTCACCCACTTGGTCAATGGTGATCCATTGGCTTTTTTTGCGATATAATGTTTAATTTTTATCTTGCTTCCTTTTTTCAACTTTAATATTGTAAATCCAAGTTTCTGGCCAGTTCTTGATGTGAGTTGGTGCATATCATTAAAAAGTTCACCCATCGGGCTAGAGACGCGGATTAGTTCATATCAATTCCCTCGCTCTATTTTCTTTTCTAAATAAATTATATGTACTTTTTTATAATATAATGTCAACTGTACGTAGTTGTACCCCTCAAATAAATAAATAAATAAATAAATAAATAAAAACTTAAAAATTTTATACGACCAGAGAGAAATTTCAACAATCCAAACATATATCTGGAAACAGTTCTAGTTTAGTATACTATCATTATTCTTCTTCATAATTCAGACTTCGATGTTATACAAGCGCTCAGCGTTTTCGATCATAGCTACTTTTGCTGGAAACCGTTTCCAAAGAGAAAACAATCTTCTAAGCTAATTTCAATTAATTTCAATAATTAAACAAAACAAAAAATGTCCTTGATTTGAAATTTTAAAGAGTGTCGGATATTAATGGGCTAAACTGTGCAAAATTGACAATGAGCCCTTAAAACCGACTGCCAAAGCATATGTCGATCCTCGGAGTAGCTTAGGGCGTTACCTCAAGAAAGTCAATAAGCAGCTGGGCGCATTTCGAATGTCGAAGATGGTGTTATGTTCGGTTTTATCCGTAAATGTACCTAACGTGTGCCATTGGGCATTTTGAAAAAAAGTGACCACCATATCCGAGCAATCGACATCGGGAGCTGACTCGATGAGTTGCTTCTATATTTTAGATACAATAGGTCCTTTGCAAAGCTAACCCACAGAAGCCTTCAAACCGTGGCCGAAATTGAAGGATAAAGCCGCTAAGAGAGCAGTTAACAAAGCAGCTAAACAAACACAAATAAAACAAACCGCAGCTTCAGCAAGAACAGTGACTCTGTCAGCTAAACGTGCCAAGATGAAACCGTCGGCTAGACACGTTTATGCAAAGAAGGCTACATCATTATCATTTGAGGACGGGGGTCGCGATTTTTGCATCATTTGCAAAAAGCTGTTGCCCATTCAAATTACCGCCGAAAACTCCATCGAATGCAACATGTTCCACCGGCCGGTGCATTTGAGATGCGCTGACTTGTGAAACTGATACGGGCGATGAATAACTATATTTTAATTTTTATTTTAAGTTTTATTTCACTATTACTGCTGTGAAAGCAAAATAAATTTAGTCTTTTTTTGTATGAAGTGATGTTTTACTCTATATTTTTTTATTTTAAGGGCACTCTACAGAAGTGTCCACATCCAGTTACAATTTTTTTTTCGTAAAAATTGACTACTCCAGAAAAAGTTTCATCATTTTTTTCTTTTTCATGGAATCAAGTCAATTCTATTTTCAGTAGTTAGCTAATGTCTGTAGCTTTCCATTGATATGCATATGTCTACAAAATATTGACTTGGTCAAAAGTTATGGCTGAAATAGCAAACTATGTCCACAACTGGACTACTTACCTTACATATAACTCATAACTCGTTTTTTTTTTTCAGTTTTATAAATATAAGAAATTACTTGTGTTATTTATGAATAATAACGTAGTTACCTAAAATTACTTTACAATGAACATTTAAGTTAAACACATGTAAATTAAGTTTTACTTCATTAAGTACCACAACAAAATATTATTTTAGTTGCGCGGAGCGCAGTTTATTTTATTATTCAAATTTAAAACTAAGACAAAGACTGAATATTCTATCTTACTTTACCCTACAAGAAACCTAGGCAACCGTCACAAAACTGCAAGCTTGCAGTTCCCACGATAAGCGTTGTTTATGCAATTTTGGCAATCTAAGTTTTGCCCCTGTTTACGCTAGCGCGAAGAATTCCGCTTAGGGGCCATACCCAAATTACGTGACCCTATTTTTGCACTTTTTGACCCCAAAAATACCAAACTATCAACACAACACATTTGACCGCAGATGCCCAACTTTTATTAAAAACAAAGAAATATTAGCCATCAAAACACTTGAAAAGACCACTATCAAAAACGCACTGCTAATATACAACGAACGCCACCAACTTTCATCATCCTGCTCGGCTACCGTCCGCTCAAATAACCAAAATGCTCCAACCACCACTACCAGCAGAAGCAATCAACAGCCATGCGACTACTCCGACCTACCAACCCCCACGACCGACACTATTCAACCAAGCACCTCCACAGTAAGTTCAATGCAACGCAACAACAATCCCGACATCAATAAACACCAAAACATCGACGTTGATATGGACACCTGTAATAATTACGCTAATTATTATACTTTAAGTTAAATTTGTCTTTTATTTCCACAACACGACGCTACCACCTCAGCGCTGCTTCGAACACCTACCGACAATCAACTCGATTAAACATCGATAACAACCACGCAGGGTTGTAACATAATATTATTACACGCTTTCTTTTTCTTAAAATAACAATAAGATCTTTAAGCTTATTTTTAATCCCATCCATATCTTTTTGGTGGGTGGACTATTCTACCTCCCCGCGTCTTTATCACATTGGGTTGGTTTGACATTTCATTTTGAGTTACATTTTCTGAGTTATTTATTTTAGATTTGGAACCCTCAGCCTCTGAATCACCACTATTAGATGTTTCATGTTCCTCTGATAGTGAGCTGTCCAACAGTGGTTTTTCATTAGCTTCACAATTATTTGGGTTGTTTATTTGATTTGGCAACGGAACAATTTCAATTTCTTTCATTTCTTCAATGTCTCGGCTATTATTATCTTTTATGTTTTCTTCGTACATTAAATCACTTGCATTGAAATCAACATTATTTGTTTTGGCTATAAATCTACGATTTCTTCTATAGTGATTTCCAAAACTGTCTTTAACAATATATGAACGATTATTGACAATACCCGTGACTGTTCCATAATGCCATTTATTGCCGTTTTTTTTAAATATAATAATATCTCCTATTTTTAATACTGGTAACGATCTTGCATTCCTGTCATAATAATATTTTTGCTTACTTTTTTTATTCTCAATTTTTAGTTGTATCTCTTGCTCACTCAAGTTGTTTCGACACAATGTCTGACTTGCTACTGGCAACTTTGTTTTAATCTGCCTTCCAAAGAATAATTGGGCAGGCGTTAATTGCATACTTGCCACAGGAGTTGTATTGTATTCTAACAGTCTATACTGAAATAATTCTACCTTTTGTGTTTGATAACATCTCTTTAGTATA
The DNA here is from genome assembly GCA_949987675.1 of Chymomyza fuscimana. Classification (NCBI taxonomy): domain Eukaryota; kingdom Metazoa; phylum Arthropoda; class Insecta; order Diptera; family Drosophilidae; genus Chymomyza; species Chymomyza fuscimana. The sequence goes on from OX465089.1 coordinate 34,069,766, forward strand.
TTTTTTGCAATCGCTACTCCCTTTTCCGCCAGCCCATTACTTTGAGGATATCTTGGGCTAGAAAACTTAATTTGAACATTTGTATCTTCAGAAAATTTCTTAAATTCAAAAGATGAAAAAGGATTATTATCACTTTTAATAATTGTCGGGTATCCGATTCTGTTAAATATTTTGTGCAATACTTCAATTATATGACTCGATGTTTTGTTACTTAGTCTTTCAGATATGACAAACCCCGAATATGCATCAATTAAAGAAATGTAATTGATGCCAGCAAACTCGAATATGTCCATGGATGCAATGTGGAATGGATATGCTGGCCCTTTTTCTTGATTTAAAGGCTCTTTAACATTATTTCTCTTAAAACCTTCACAAACTGAGCAGTTTCCTACTAACTCTTTGATTTCCTTACTCATTTCCGGCCAAAAATAATGCATACGGGCTCTTGCAAGTGTTTTTTCAACCCCCAAGTGAGGTGCATGTAGCCATTTACAAATTTTTTTCCTCAATTCAAGTGGAATCACAAGTCGATGATCACGGAACAACAACCCATTTTCATAATGTAGTTCATGCTTGTACTTGTAAAATTTTTGACTCATCACATCTAATTGGTGATAACTTGGCCAGTTCTGTGTTTCCACATATTTGCAAACCTTCATAAGACTATCATCACTATTCAACAACTTTAAATATAGATTACAGTTTTCTTCCTCTATGCATACATTTTCCACTAAGCTATGAACGACCATCTTCAGTTCTTCATTTTCACAAACATCCACTACTTGGGCACGTGATAGGCAGTCAGCAACCAGCATTTGCTTCCCCGGAACATATTCAATCTTCAATTTTGGGTATTTTAGCAAAAACAAAAACATTCGCTGCAGTCGTGCAGTAACGTCATCAATATCCCTTCCAATTAGTGTTTCCAGTGGCTTATGATCACTCTGCACAACAAATTCCCTGCCATAGAGATAATAGTGAAAACGCTCACATGCAAAGACAATTGCTAAAAGTTCCTTTTCAATCTGAGCCCATTTTTGTTCGTTCATTCCCAAAGTACGTGATGCATAGGCTATAGGTCGCTCATTTTGCATTATAACACAACCCAAACCATCCTTGGATGCATCTGTTTGGACTACCACGGGCTGTTTTGGATCATAAACGGCCAGAACAGGTTCAGAGTTTAGTATCCGCAGAATTCTATTCAGTTCCATCGAATGCCTTTCATTCCAACTAAATTCAATATTGTTATGAGTTAATTTGCGTAACTCAGCTGTTTGCTTAGACAAGTTTGGTATATATTTTCCCAAATATTTAAGTAAGCCCAAAAGTCTCATGACATCACCCTTATTTTCAGGTTGTTTTAAGTTCACTATTGCATCTCGATATTTACATTCTGGCTTAATTTGCCCATCCGAAATAATGTTTCCCATAAACACAACTTTTGTTTGTCGGTACTGAATCTTATTTGGATTGAATCGGACATTGTTCTTCCGTGCACGCTCAAGTACAGTCATAAGTATTTTGTCATGTTCTTCATAACTTTCTGCAACAATTCCAATATCGTCAAAATACACCATAACTCCCGGAATGTCGCCAAAGATCTGTACCATTTTCTTTTGAAAAATTTCCGGTGCGCTGTTAATACCAAATGGAACACGGTTAAATTTGTATCTACCAAAAGGTGTCATAAAGGTTGTCAAATCTGAACTACTTGCATCCAGTTCTAACTGCCAGAATCCACTCTTTAGGTCCAGAATCGTAAATACCCGTTTACCCGCTAATTTTGAAATAAAATCATCAATTACGGGAATTAGGAAATGTTCCCTACGAATGCATTCGTTTAGTGGTTTGGGGTCCAAGCACAGGCGTAAGGTTCCGTCCGGCTTGTCAGCGATTTGCAAATTGTTTACCCAGTCTGTTGGATAATTAACAGGTGAAATAATTTTATCTTTAACCATTTTATCAATTTCCTTTCTAAGATTATCCAATACAGACATAGGTACACGTTTACGGTAATGTAATTTAGGGACAGCGTTTTCTTTTAAGTTAATTTTTACAGCGCCTGGCATTTTACCCAATCCATTAAACAAATCTTTATTAGTTTCCAAAAATGCTTCCTTTTCACCTGGGAACAAAACTATTGTGTTAATATCTATCCGTTTAACTAATCCAAAATCAATGCATGTCGTCAATCCCAACAGAGGTTCATATCTATCATCTACAACCAAAAATTGAGCTTCATTTCTTGTCTTCCTATTAGTATCAATGCAACTTAAGAATACAGAACCAAAAACTTTAACTTTATTACTGCTGTAATCAAATACAGAAAAATCTTTTACTTCATTTTTAACTTCAATGTTTAACTTTCTAACCAATGATAAAGGAACGCAATTCACGTCAGATCCAGTGTCAATCTTAAAAATAACTGTTTGATTTCCTATTTCATATACTTTGTTCCACCGCGTTTTCTCAGACTGAATTGAGTTTATTCTACAAATACAAGCATTTTTAAAACTTACTTTGCCACAATTATTAGTATTACTTATATTACCATAATTTTCCAGGTTGGTTGAGTGACATTTGTTTTCCTTGTTGGTGTATTTATGCTGATCCTTGATAACATGTTGTTGATCTTTGTTGCGCTGTTTGCAAAATTGGCTGAAATGCCCAATCCTTCCACAAGTTCTGCAATTGACGCTATTGGCCTTGCAGATTCGTCGATGCGACGGTTCCCATGGATTACCACAATTGTAACACCTGCGGCTGGTTGCAGCTACGGTAGCTGATGTTTCCTTTAGGACTTGCTCATTGCTGCATACAGTTAATGCACCACTTTTATCCAAATATATTTTATTATCATTTGCTGCCTCAAAAGTCTTACATTTTTCAATAACAGTTGCAAGCGATTCATTTTTAGAATCCAACAGCTTAAGTTGCAACTTTTTGTCATGTACGCCAATAATAATACGATCCCGCAGCAAGCGGTTTTGATACGATGCTCCACAATCACAATTAAACTCACAATATTGGATTTGTTTGCGTAATTCAGTTTCAAATTCAGCAAACGGTTGTTTTTCCTTTTGGGTAATCATATTAAATTTGAAAGATTCCATAGTTATGTTACGACGTGGAATGCAATACTGCTCAAAGGCATCTAACACATCCGTAAGGGTACGCACACCGACAGGGGCTCGTTGTTCTTGTCCTGCCGCATTTTGCTCTTGACCCACAGCATTTTGTTCAACACCAAGTATACTGTTGGCTGTTCCATCGTTTGGAAACAGCGTGCTGTAGATCTCCATAGCTTGTTGTCCAATCAGCCAAAGAAATGTTGCTATTTTCTTTGGCTCGGGCTGCTCATCGATGCCTTTCGCCATCATGTACATAAGAAATGTACGCTTCCAAATCGGCCATTTTGTTGGCAAATTCACACAATCCAATGGTTCAGGTAGCCTGTCGTTCGATGCCATGTTTTTGATGTTGTTTGGCACAGATATATACAGTTTATCCAAATAGTAATATTATCCCACTTCTGACACCATGTAATAATTACGCTAATTATTATACTTTAAGTTAAATTTGTCTTTTATTTCCACAACACGACGCTACCACCTCAGCGCTGCTTCGAACACCTACCGATAATCAACTCGATTAAACATCGATAACAACCACGCAGGGTTGTAACATAATATTATTACAACACCACCTCAAGCACCAGCACCACAGATGAAACTTATCTTAATAAACAGCTACAGACCTCATTACTTAGTGATACTAAAATTAAAGTATATTCTAAAAATAACAATACACTAAAAGCTCAACTTAAATCAAAACAAACCAGCAAACATAAAGTTAACAACCTATCCCAAATTAGTTATTAAATCCAACTTACATTACCTTAAAACTCATCACCTACCTCTACATTAAAACCTTTAAACTAACAAACAAATGGCACTTACTATTATTCAATGGAATATCCGTGGATACACTAATAACTACAATGAGCTACAGATAATTATTTCAAAATATCGTCCACACATAATTGCACTACAGGAAACCCACCTGCACAGTCAACACAATATACCCACACCAATCAACTTCTCACTGTACTCAAAAAACAGCTTATCCCACTATGGAGGTACAGCTATTCTAGTACACAATTCCTTGCAGTACAAACCTTTTTCACTAGCCAATGACTTTGATGCAACAGGAATAGAAGTTGAATCAACCAAAAAAATTAAAATAATCTCAACCTATATTCCACCAAAACAAAAATTTAAAGAATATAACTTACACAACGTCCTTAACATTAATTCTAATTGCCTAATACTAGGCGATTTTAACAGCTGGGGAACTCTATGGGGCTCCTCAATAAATAACTCAAGAGGTAGAACACTTACAAAATTGCGGGCTTAACAATACGAAATACATCCACATAATTAATAATCCAAATACATCTCTTCCAATTACTGATATCACAGCCATAGCCAATTCCTTCGCAAAATTTTGGTCCGATGAATCTAACGACAAAAACTTTTCCTCAACTTTTTTCAATAATAAAACTACTACAACACTTCCATACACATCTTGCCCATCCCAAACTGCACAACAAATAGAATCCAAAATAACTCTAATAGAACTTATTTCAGCACTCTCAAGCTTAAAATGTCATACACCAGGAGCGGATCGAATATCTTACCCAATGATTGCCAACTCATCTCCCACAGTCAAAAATAGAATACTAAACCATTACAACAATATATTCAATAGCTTTATACCACAGACATACAAAACCAGCCTTGCCATACCACTACTTAAGCCAAACTCCAATAAAACAACCATAGCATCATACCGACCAATCTCACTTAACCCTTGCCTTTCGAAACTACTTGACGAAATCATAGCAAAAAGGTTGTGGTGGTTTGTTACAACTAACAAACTTTTACACACAAACCAAGTCGGCTTTAAGCGGGGTAAATCAGTTACTGATATTCTAGCCTAAGGAGATCATCTGATAACTGATGCCCTATCGCATAAGCAACATGTTTCAATCATTTCCCTAGATTTCTGTAAGGCCTTCGACAAAATCGGTATACATGCAGTTGCACAACAATTAAAGGAATGGAATATTGGACCAAAGATACTTAAATACACAATTAACTTCATGACAAACAGAAAAATTTCATGCCGCGTCTCTAATAACATATCCCAAACCTTCCCACTTCACAACGGCATACCCCAGGGATCACCAATTTCTGTAATCTTATTCCTTATAGCTTACAATAAAATGGCCTCTTTAATTTCCATCCAAAGAAACCTTTCATTTGTTGCCTATGCAGACGATTTTCACATAATTGTACAACTCAACAAGACAGAAATTCACAAGACAATCAATCTAGACGATATATTTAATAAAATTAATTCTTGGTGTTCTTTTTCCGGCTCCTCCCTCTCACTAAATAAGTGTAAACACTTACATATTTGTAGAAAAGTCCTCTGCCAATGCTCGATCTCATCAAATAACATTATTATTACACAAGTCCCTGCCCTAAAAATACTAGGAATAATCCTCGACTCCCGTTACAAATGGAACACGCACATAGAAAGCTTAATTAACTCCTTATAAAAAAAACTAAATATTATAAAAAGTTTATCCAATCCCAAATATAACTGCAACACACACACACACTTATCATGATAACAAAAGCAAGTTTAGTTTCCAAAATTGATTACGGTCTAATGTTCTATGGTAACACATCAAAAACATTACTAAAAAAAAGTTCAAACAATCCTTAACTGTGCCATAAGGACTGCTTTAGGAGCGTACAGATCAACCCCTATCAACAATTTGCTAATGGAAGCGAACATAAATACCGTAACAGAGCGAAGAGATTTTCTACAAGCAAATCTAATAATAAACATACACTTTTCGAGTAGCTCTACCCTAGACACAATTTTCAAAAAAATTAAAAACAAACGTAAGAATAACAAAGTACAGTCCGCCATTTTAATCTCATACAATCTTTGCAAAAACGTAAATATCCACTTCCAACAAACGAAAGAAATACAACCTAAACTGCCTTTCTAGAAATTACCATCTGATAGAATTAACACCAAACTAGCTATATTATCCATCCAAGACACACATCAAACAATATTCCACCAAAATTGTCTCTCCATCAAAAACGAATATAAAAATTTTAAATTCATTTATACTGAAGGATCCAAAACGAAAAATGACACATCTTTTGCAATTACAACTGCAGACCAAACACTATAAGTTGGTTTACTACCTAATTTTACAACGATTTACAACGCAGAAATAATAGCCATCCATGAAGCAATACAGATGAGCAAAATAAACTCTGGTAAACATCTTATCTGTAGCGACTCCCTATCTGCACTTAAAGCAATTGGGAACCCCAGTAATAATAACTACTATGAAACCACTATTAGAGCACAACTTTTACAAAACTATCCCAAAATAAAATTACTATGGATTCCAGGGCATAAGAACATTACAGGCAATGAACGAGCTGATCAGGAAGCAAAATCTGCCCCTAAAATGCCACTTATATACACAAACAACGCCAACACATCTGACATTAAAAAATACTTCAAACACTACTTTCTCTCTATCAAACTTAACAGATTAAATTTCACAATCACATGGTAATAGCAAATAAACGAAAATAGAGTCAACCCAGAATCCTTTTTAAAAAACATCGACCACGACAATATTCCAAGAAATAGCCAAATAAAAATAATTAGGGTATTCACGCTTTGTGAGCACTTGAGCACTTTTACAAAAACAAAATGTATGGGGAAATACAACCCTGCGTTTCAAGTCTCAACTGCTCAAGTGCTCAACCCAGACCCTAGTCTACTTTTTGCTGTGCACTTGAGCAGAAAGTGTTGCACAGTATGGTAATGCACGCATTTGTCATTTTTTAGCCATTTCATGATATGAAAAGCAACGAGTTACCTTATACTCGCTAAAAAAAGAAGAGCGCCAAATAATCAAATTGTATTAGCGCAAGTAAAAAAGGTTGTGGCTTTTTTATGCGAAATTAAGTGATTTAGACATAATTACTTGTTGTTGGAGTAAACGCAAGTAGATGAGAATTTGAAAATGCTGGGGCTGTACTACGCTTAATATATGCTGGAACTGTTTTTCAGCCTGTTCTGGCGCCAGTCAATTGACTTAGGGATATCGAAGTGGTCACCGCGATGCGAGAGTATAATTGCATTTGCGTCCTCATGATAGTTGTCTAAAACTTCATCAATTTTTGCGTCGCCACGCAACCCCATTGTATCTGTATTATACAAAAGTTAGTTTTGCAACAATGAATTTGTTTTAGCAGACGAACCTTCAATAAAATAGATTTCATGTAAAGCCATTTGAGCAACAGCTTCAAGCAGCATAGACTTTACGCTCTGTCTTGGCATTTTTAAATATAAATTTTAACTATTGATGATAATTTGCAGCAATTAAGAAATGTAAACAAACACAAGAAGAGGAAGCACAAAATCAAATACGGTTTCTCTGCAATTATTTATTTTTCGCAGCAATAAAATAATACGAATCGATGTAATACATAGCTACTTTAGCTACAGGTTTAGTTAAAATAGATTTTATGTTCTTAGTCTGCATTTTTAATTCAGGTTTTTTAATTTTAATGTAAATTGTACCAATTTACAAATGTAAACAAACTCTGGCAAGAAGCAGAAAAGTGCTCAACTCAACACAAAAAATCGACAGGAGGGATTCACGCTTTAGCCTGAGCACTTTCTGCTCAACTGCTCAAGTGCTCAAGTGCTCACAAAGCGTGAATACCCTAAATAAGATTGCGACTTGGACATACTAAAATTACACATCAGCACTACCTTGATCCAAATAAATCCAACATATGCACATACTGCCAAAACAATACTCCCACCTCTATAACCCACCTTTTGATAAACTGCCAATCCCCATTGCTTATTGCTTGACCCAATCACAACATTAACAAACCCTACAGACAACAATTAGGGTATTCACGCTTTGTGTTGAGTTGAGGAGTTGAAAAGTTGAGGACTTTTACAAAAACAAATACATGATGTAAATCAACCCTGCGTTTCGATTTTCAACTCAACTTTTCCTCAACCCAGACCCTCCTCTACTTTTTCCTGTTGAGTTTTTGAGAAAGTGTTGCACAATGTGGTAATTCGCTGCCTTTTCAGCACTAATGCATTTGCCATTTTTTAGCCATTTCGTGGTATAAAAAGCAACGAGTTACCGTATACTCGTTGGAAAAAAGTAAGCGCCAAATTTAAAATAACCAAATTGCATTAACGCAAGTAACAAACGTTTGCGCCTTTTTTGTGCGAAATTAATTGAATTAGACATGATTATGTACTTGTTGTTGGAGTTTACGCAAATAAAAGAGTAAAGATGGCGTACGTTAAAGTCGGGCGCGGACGACTTTGGGATACCCTGTACCACTGCTTGCAATAAAATCCGGTAAATTGCTTACGAACACCAAAAGACATTTGATTGCCAAATTAGATTATGATACCTTCATAAACAACCAAAAACAGACGAATTTTTAATCAAAAACTTTTTTTCGACCGATCGGCCCTATGGGAGCTATATGATATAGTCAACCGATTTTGATAAAATTTGGTACAGTGTTGAAGATCTCTAAAAAACTTCTGAATGCCAAATTTGGTTACAATATCTTCACAAACAAACGAAACACAACAAATTTTGTACAAAAAACAAATTTTCGACCGATCGATTCTATGGGACCTATATGATGTGGTCGCCCTGCCGCGAGAGTATTATAGCATTCATGTCCTCCCGCAACCCCCTAGTAATAAACAAAAACTAAGTATTTCTGCAATGAATTTGTTTTAGCAGACGAACCTTTAATAAAATTAATTTCAGCCAAAGCCACTTTAGCAACAGTTTCAATCAAAGTAGACTTTACGGTCAGTCTTGGCATTTTTATTTTAATGATTATTTGCAGCAATTTATAAAAGTAAACAAACAACGGGAAGAAGCAGCACAAACTCAAATACGGTTTTTCTACAAATGTTTCATTTTTGCAGCAATAAAATAATAAAAATCTGTGTAATCCATAGCTACTTTAGCTACAGGTTCTATTAAAGTAGATTTTATGTTCTTACTCTGCATTTGTAATTCAAGTTTTTTAATTTTAATGCAATTTGTACCAATTTACAAATGTAAACAAACACATGGAAGAACAAGCACAAACTCAACTACGGTTTTTCTGCAATTATTTCATTTTCGCTGCAGAAAAATAATAAAAATCCATGTAATACATAACTACTTTAGCTGCAGGTTTCATTGAAATAGATTTTATACTTTGACTCGGCATTTTTAATTCAAGTTTTTTAATTTTAATGTCAATTGTACCAATTTACAAATGTAAACAAACTCTGGAAAGAAGAAGAAAACTCAACAACTCATCTCATGAAACTCAACAGGGCTGTTCACGCTTTGGCCTGCGGACTTTTTCCTTAACTTTTCAACTCCTCAACTCAACACAAAGCGTGAATACCCTAAATATAACAACACTCATTAAATTTCTCAAAGCAGCTAATCTTTACCACTTAATTTAATAGAATTAATACATAGTCTGTAGCATGTTACGTCTACCTTGATGAGCTGATGGATTTGTAGCTACAAAGCAAAGCACGCGCTGGAGCACCGGCTATGGGCGGCAGTGTTTGGGTTGGGTTAAATGAATAGAAAATTTTGCCGTGCTACTTGCTCATGGGACATAATAATAAATATGTAATTTACAATCGCGTGCGGACAGAGAATCAGAGAGAAAATATGGACAGAAAAGGAAAAATAGCGTCTTGCAGCGTTCAGATTAAAAGTGTAAGAATGCCCTGCCTTGATCATCTTTATCCAAATATATTATAAGTGATCCCTAAAACAAAACACCTAGGACTCTACCTCTTAATGCTGGTCTCGGAAACCAAAAAAAAATTATTTAAGCGGACATTATAAATTGTTTATTAACATTAAAGATTTATAGCACTAATAAAATAAACAGACATTATAGAGAAAAAAAAATAATCGTTTCAAAAATAAACTTAATTAGAAAAAAAAAAGGAAATTAAATGGCCAACAACAATTAAACCTATGTGCCATGCATATAGGCAAACGACAAAAAAAAAAAACGGAAAGAAATTATATGTATGTAAAGATGGTTAGCAGTGGTTGGCAGCAGGAGTTGGCAGCACGGACAACAGCAGGAGTTGGCAGCACGGACAACAGCAGGAGTTGGCAGCACGGATGAGAGAGAAGAAGAAGAAGCAGATAGCAGTCAGCAGCCGATAATTAAGAGTAGTGAATGAGCAGTCCAAACAGTCAGTCGTCAAAGCGGTAGTCAGAGCAGCAGAGACTAAAAGTTGTTAAAGTCGTTAAAGTTGTTAAAGTCGCTAAAGTTGTTAAAGACGCGCTAGCTTTAAGACACTGTTTTATACAATAAACTACATTAAATAAACTCGGGATAAACATCAATCCTACATGTATGTATATTTTTTTTTTTTGGTTTTGATTGCACTCACTCACAGCTGCATCCCACGTCGAAAGATCTTTCGCGCTAGACCTGCAAGGAAAACACTAACAACAAAAAAAAATTTTGCCGCGTCTCTTAGTGAGTTAACGGATTTTTTTTTTTACAGTAGAAGGTAAATTGTTGTTGCACTAACTCAAAAAAAATTTAACTTAGGTATAAGCAAAAAAAAAAAAAAATACAACTTAGCAAATAAGCAATTAAGCTAAGCAAGTTAATTAAATCATTTTTGCACTAATATAGATTTTAAGATAATTTAAGTATAATTTTTAGATATTTTATAAGGCTTTTCTGTGTTTGTTTTTTCATTTTTTTTTTTTTTGGTTATTAAATTAACTAATTAAATCAAAAATATTATTTAAAATTTCAGTTTTGGTAGGGGCTTGTGTAAAAAAAATTGTTTCTTTTTTTTTCGCTTAAATATGTTTTTGGGGAGAAAATTCTCAACACCAAAAAAAATGGGCGCGCCTTTTCGTCGACGCGCAACAACAATTCAAAGACACCAACGCCGCACAGCGCGCCAAATTACTTCCCGACGCCAGGCCAGTAACTCCTTTGTAGCACTCACTGTGGCCTCAATAATATTACGCCTTCCTCCCGATTGAGCAGCTATTCTTATATTGATGAAAAACGGTGCCAAATCTAGCAACAAAGTAGCTTGTGCAAAATAAAATAACACTTTATCATATTAAGAATAATAGTGGCCGTCGGTAGCGTAGTGGTAGCGTACTCGCTTTACAAACCGAAGGTCGGTGGTTCGAATCCCCGTAGTAGCACTGGTACATTTGCCTAGCACTGTCATCGCTAGCTCAAAGACGCTATTTGCCAAAGAAAGTCTCTATTAATTAAAGACACCGCCATTCGAATTCGGTCCCTGTTCTCTTTGAACTGTTATTAATAGAGATCCCCATGTCCCGCCCAGGGGCGACTGACAAAAAAAATTGTCAGTCAGGGAATTATTATTATTATATTAAGAATAATTACCCTTTTGGATGTGGCACCCTTCTCTTTCCTTTCGCTTTTATTATAACACACTTAGGGAAAGTGAAATAATTATAACACAAAATGATTTTTCACTACTAAGTAACAAAAATTATTCTCAAATGAAAAACAATTGGCGATTTTATATTTTTTTCGTTTTTCTATGGCTGATTCATTTGAAAAAGGTTAGCAGGGAAAAAAAATGAAAATCGACGGTAATGGGCGCTTTTAGTATGTACTTCTTCTTATTTTTTTTTTTTTTTCTTAGTTGATTTATTTTTTTTTTTTTATATATGAGTATTAGCCAGCAAAACAAAAATAAATAGTATAAATTAACAATAAAATAAAACTAGTAACCTCAACATAAAACCTCTTAAAAGCTTAGTTACCCTAATTAGCAGCTAATTAACTACCAACTAAACTAAACTAGGCTCCAAAACTTTTGGGGGCATACTTTTAGGCCTAAAAGGGGTTGCGACAAGCGCTACTACAAGTCATAAAAATAAAATAAGTAATAAAAAACCGTAAAAAGTAATATAGTACACAACCTTATAAACAATATAGCCAAAGGCCTTAGACGCCAGTTGCTATAACGTATTTTAAGTTAGATTATTAATTTTAATTATAATCTAGCTGTATATAATAATAATAATAAAAAATATAAACGTTATGATAAAATACGACAGTGGATATTTAACGTTATTGACTTTTACAAAGCGATTTAATATATTTATATTGTCAAATGACAGGTCTGAGTTGTTAGAAATAATATATTTGTTGATCTCGTAATCGAGAAATTGATTATGTTGCAAAAAATTTAAGATTTTACCTGTCGGATTTTCAAAAGTTTTGTTGTTAATGATTGTCGTATAATTAAAAAGTACTAAAAAAAACACCATTCAGGGTGGTACTATTAGCAATATTTTGGCCGGTAATTAATACGGTTCCTTCTTGTAGCTCTTAAATTTTATTGTTTCCCTCTCTTATTCTTGAACAGTTTGCCTTCTGTCCATTTAATAGTTTAATAAAACAATTTTTTCTTTTGGCAATTTGTCCGTAAGAATTAAATATTTCTTTCTTAAATTTACTTATTTCATAATATGTATTTTGGCAACGAGCCACCTGATTGTCAATCAGCAATTTACCTTCCTTATTTGATATGGCCCTAGAGGTGTAGAGCTCGTATGAATTAATCACAACGAGGTATTTAATATATATAACTAATAAGTTTTCGTTACGTAAAATTTTAAAACTTGAGGCATCCAGCAGGTCTATTAGGACTAGCGATCTATTTTCATGACGGAAAATGTGGGACATGTCGTCCTCATTCAAAATTCGTGTTTTGAACAGGTTTATTTGTGCTAAAGTTATTGTGTCAATTAGATTTTGAAGGTCGAGCATCAGCATTCTAACTCGCTGTTTTCTTAAAAGACCATCATTCAAAAGAATCAAATTTCGCATTTCCTGAGTTAAGTTTTCGATTTGAGAGAGCAATTTAGAATTTAAGACAAATTGTTTATTATTATTTTGAGTTAGGCCGTTAATTTTGTTTTGCACAGTTAGGAAGTCGGAGTGGTCGGGAGTTCCCGAAATCAATTTCCATAGAGTCCCCAGTTCGTCTATGCCTCTTTTCTGCCTTGTATAACTTAGTTGCACCAAGTGCAGATCAGCGGACCATGTCAAGTCACTTTCGTTCAGGTCTTGAAACTCTGAATCGATTATTTGATCGTAAAGTGATAGGTTTGTAACATGGAATAAATCGGCATAAGTATCATAAATAAGAAAGTCTCCTTCTTCCTTCAACAGCAGAAACTCGTTACCAGTATAGTCAATTATCTCTGGTGAAACCAGAGTAGATAATAAACACATTATTATGGTGTAAAGATACATGTTTTCTGAAATCAAGCGTAAAAATTAAGACTTAATATTATTTTTGTGTAATAATAATAATTTTTACTTTTTTCCCTAAATCTTCTTCAACAACTTGTTTATTGTATCTTGAGCCCAATTTGTTCCATTCGCACATGCGTTTCTCATAAATAATATCCCCACAGTTATACCTTTTTTCTTGTTTATTTCTATTTTGGACTTGCAACATTCTTTCTTATGCCAGGCTCAACTTTGAAGGAATTCCGTCGTCTTTTATTTTGTTAAAAAGTACGTCATAGGGTTTTTGAGAAGTAACTGAGTGAATGCTCATGTTAGACTTCTGTACAGCGCGCAATATGACCTCGGAATAATCAATGAGGTGGTATTCATCCCTGACACATCTAGCAATCTCGACTAGTGTCGAATGGACTCTTTCGATTTGACCATTAGTTAAACTATGGTATGGGTCTGTAAACATTAATGAAATACCACTGCGCTGAGCAAACGCTCTAAATTGAGCTGAAGTGAAGCTAGGCTCGTTATCGGTCATAATAATCTTTGCTGATGGGAAATGCTGTAGGAATTCCAACACTTTGGATTCCATATTTAATTTGTCTTCAATCTGTTTTACAACCAAAACCAAAAATACTATGCTGTGCGTAAAAAATGTATAAATGTAAATTTTCCCCTTCTCTATCTGGAATAGGGGCTTTCCCGATTGAAATCTCAATCGGATGTCTGTTGTATTTATTCTTACAATAAATTTGGCAATTTTTGATGAACTGTTTCAATCTTTTGTACAGGTTAGGCCAGTAATAAAGGCGCGTTATCTGTTTATAGTTCTCATCGAGACCTCTGTGGGCTCTACAATGAGTTTGTTCAATTATAATGGCTTTGTCTTCTTCGTTGGGAATATCTTGGAGAAAAATCCGTGTAAACAAAAATTTATTTTTGAAGGTTGTCTTCTGTTCGGCTTTGAGCCGAACCCAAGCAGCAGAAATAATTCCCCGCCCATGTCAAATCATAAATATGTAAATCGCTCTGCGTAGCGATAATAAGAGTAACTATTGTAAAGAGTTAATTGCTTATCACTTATTCTCAAGCTAAGCGCAGCCGCTATCCGCTCTTGCTTTGTTCTAAGTTCTAAGCTAAGATCAGTTCTCACTGTATGCCCGGTGCATTTAGTTCGAGTCAGCTTAATCACGCCCAGCGCGTATCAATCGGCCTTACGAACGCTTAAGCCGCCGAAATAACTTTAAGCAAATAAACATTGTTATAAAATAAAAACGCATCGCTTAATTTTTTACGGCCAACGAAAAAGCTCGTTGGTTCAACATTTGGTGACACCGACGTAATCGCGCTAATAATTTATTACATAATCAGTGTTGTTCCACTACGCGTCGACAAAACGTCGACAATGTCGACAACGTAGACAATTGTGTCGTTTATGCGGTTATTTTAAATCGCCTGATTCTGGTTAGTTATGTGATTCTGGTTAGTGAATTTGAAAAATAATGCTTTTGATGAACTCGGCTGTGTTAGTCAAAGCAAAAAAAAAAGGCGGCTTTTTGCAAGAATTGCAACAACAATTTACTAAACACAGCCGAAGCCCGACTTAGAGCACATAGGTAAATATTTTGTGCGTGTATGTGTGAACTTTCATAATATTGTTTCTTTACTGTTTTTAAAGAAATGTGTGCAAGATTGTAGACAATGATAATGCGAGCTCATCAAATCTTGGTGCACGTAATCACAGTGACAAAAGTATTACATATTTCGTGGATGAAGAAAATGATCTTTTGCATTTAGATGCTGAACGACTTGATATCAGCGTAAGTTTTAAGTGTTTTTAATGAATCGTAACTCTATGTAATGACTGGTGTCTTATACATAGATGGAAAATAACCCGATTGATACTCAACAAAATAGTTAACCTAATAATAATAATAATAATAACCTAATAATAACTTTGAATTAATAAGGGCAGAATCTTTGGAGTCCACGGGAACAAGCTCATTAACTTCTTTATTTTCGAGCAGTGAACAATTACCAACAATAGGTTCCAGTAACAGGAAACGATTAAATGCTAAAAGAAGCAGCCCTTCCATTTCTCACTTTATAGATCGACTGACATAAAAAGAAGAAGATGAAATTAACGAATCCTTGGCACAATTTTTCTTTGGGTGTAATATTCCCATGAGCGTAGTAGATTCTGTCTATTTTAAAAATTTGGTGAAAAAATTGAGACCTGCTTATGGAAACAATATTCCTGGAAGAAAATTGTTATCAACAAAATTGTTGGATAATGCATACGAAAAACTTTTAACTTCTGCAAAAGCTTCAATGAGTTCCGATTCAGTTTTGTTGATTGACGGATGGAAAAATTCAGCAAGCAACACCAAAACAGTCGTTTCAATGTTACAAAACGCGAATGGAGAAGAAGCATGGGATCTAACGGGAGAAAGTGAGACCGCAGGAAAACTGGCTGAGATCGTATCGGAGTCTGTTGATTTGGCAGAAAAAATGTATTCTACCCATGTCTACGCAGCAGATTCAGATAATGCAAGCGCGATGAAAAAAATGGGAAATATAACGAAACATTTTGTTGGGAAAAGTAATTGTAATAGTCATACCGGAAACCTCCTCGCCAAAGACATTTTAAATAGAGAATTGAATCTGAAAGTCACATCTGTCCTAAAGGAATTCAAACAACCGGACTTGGAAAAATAAATTATTGAGAAAGGTGGAAATTAGCATGTGAAACTCGATGGTGTTCACATCTCAACGCGTACAATTGTTTAATAGAGAGTGAGCAGCTTATGAAGCAAATAGCAGCCGATTCAAAAGTGAAATCAAATATCGTTGCATTGCCTTTTGATACTAAATTTATAGATGACGTTAAGAGCAGCATACTTTTATTGGACCCAATTTGTAATCTAATTAACAACTGTCAGTCCACAAAATGTTCAGTAGCAGAAGTAGTCGACTTGTGGCTGGATCTTCAGTTGCCTGATAAATTTTCTATGCATCTCAAAGCGCTGGCTTTAAACAAATATGCTTTATCATGCTTATGCTTATTATGCTTAATAATATGAAACTATCCAGTGAGCATAACAACATTGTTTTGGATTTTTTGTTCAACAATCTGGATGGAACTGGCCTTGAGGAGCTGAATAGTTTCAGAAACAAATCTGGTTTTTTTAAAAGGCTTTTTGAGAAAGAAATAAAGAACCCGTTTGTTTTCTGGAGCTTGTCAGAAATAAAATACCCAAAACTAGCAAAACTCGCTATAAAGCTTCTAAAAATACCAGCTTCTTCTGCTCAAATTGAACGGGTGTTTTCCAGCTGGGATCATGTCCATTCATCTGCAAGAAATTGCCTAACTTTTCAAAGATCAAAAGAACTTTTATACTTGTACTATTCATTAAGAATTAAGGATGTTGCTGAAGTGGATGAATTTGAGATAGAACAAATAGTATAAAATTATAATTTAGACAAAAAGTGTACAAAACAAGACTATGGTATGCAGCTCATGTTTTTTTTTTTTAATTTAATAAAATTTTAAGTTTAATTTATATGACTTTAGTTTTTAAAGTAAATTGTCGACATTGTCGACGTGTCGACATGAAGCATTGTCGACACTCAATTGTCGACAATTGTGTAGTCTACACTGTGTAGTCTACGCGGCACATCACTGTACATAATTGAACAACAACAAAAACTGCCGTTTACCATACATAAAAGCAAAGAATATAGAACTACATAGAATGCGCATGTCATACAAAAAAATTTTACTATGTGGGATACTGATATTAGTACCCCACAGAAACTATTGCTTGAATTTTTACATGTGCTTGAAAATGACACTTTGCAACTGTGACACGCGCAGTGGCAATGGCCTAGTGGAATGCGTGTTCGACTCATAGTCTAATGTGTCGGGGTTCGATTCTCAAAGGATGTTATATTCAATTTGTTTTCTTTTTATACCCTGTACCGTATGGTACAAAGGGTATATTGTGTTTGTGCAAGCCGAAAATGTATGTAACGTACAGAAGGAGAAGTCGGAGACCCCCCAAAGTTAAGTATGATCAGAGTGACTAGAGAAGTCGATATACCCATGTCCGTCTGTCCGTCTGACCGTCTGTCCGTATGAACGCCTAGATCTCAGAGATGGTAAGAGCTAGAGCAACCAAACTTTCAGATAAGATCCCTTATTAATCCATAGGAGACAAGTTTATTTTATTTTTTTGATATCGGGACTACATTATATAGCTCCCATAGGGGTGTTTCAGAGGACCTCGAAAAAAAGCAAAAGTTTTAGATGGATAATTCGTTTGTTTATGAAGATATCATAACCAAATTTGGTAATCGGAAGTTTTTTAGAAACCCCCAGCACTGTACCAAATTTTATCAAAATCGGTTGACTATATCATATAGGTCCCATAGGATCGATCGGTCGAAAATTTGTTTTTTGTACAAAATTCGTTGTGTTTCGTTTGTTTGTGAAGATATTGTAACTAAATTTGACATTAAGAAGTTTTTTAGAGTTCCCAAGCACTGTACCAAATTTGATCAAAATCGGTTGACTATATCATATAGCTCCCATAGGACAAATCGGTCAAAAAATCGTGTTTTGTACAAAATTCGTTGTGTTTCGTTTATTTGTAAAGATATTGTAACCAAATTTGGCATTTAGAAGTTTTTTGGAGATGTTCAACACTGTACCAAATTTGATCAAAATCGGTTGACTATATTATATAGATCCCATAGGGCCAATCGGTCAAAAAATCGCTTTTTGTACAAAATTTCTTGTGTTTCGTTTGTTTGTGAAGATATTGTAACCAAATTTGGAATTCAGAAGTTTTTTAGAGATCTTCAACACTGTACCAAATTTTATCAAAATCGGTTGACTATATCATATAGCTCACATAGGGCCGATTAATTAATTTTCAATAATTTCTGTTTTTTTTCTATTAAATATATTTTTTTTTATTGTCATAAGAAAATATATGTTTCATTTTCGTATTTTGCTATCCTCGCAGGTAAAGTACGTGTTCTAAGCATTGAATTTCAAGGTAAAATATGCACTTTTGTAAGGTATAATAAGGAGGTAGCGGCAAGACGAAATGAGTGTGTATTTTTTGCCGACAACTGTTTTCCCAATGACAGTATATACATACTAAGGTGTGTATGCAAAATTTTAGAGCTCTATGGTGCGGGCGGGCAGAGAACAAACGTCTGTCAGCAATGTGCATATTTTCAGCCTCAGCCAAATTTGTAAATTTTTAGTTTTTGAGCCTTCATACCCTTTCGAAGCATTTGACTTTCAATTTGTTGAATGGATTTTGCGACATGCACACACAAACATTGATTCAGTCATTCATATGTGTGTTTATGTGTGCATATTTTTTTTTAGTCAATGATAGAGAGATAGGTACATACATATGTAGATTCGCATGTAGTCAAAATTCGTTTACTTTTTGGGAATTCCCCACCTAAATTACAATTTCGTCAGACTTCTTTTTTTATTATATTTATACCTGGACAAATATAGGAAAAACCGACCAAAAAAAAACAGCAAATTTAAACAGGTACCTACATATAAAAGTTCAAGTGCAGGTAATAAAATTTTAAATATCTTAGGTTTTGATTGGTTAAGTCAATAGTAATAAAAGGGGGTGGATGAAGTCAGTGAATGTTCTTGACTTTTAAAAGGTACATTGATCAATTTTAAAAATTCTTTTAAGCTTACCTGCACTGGCAATAATTTGGAAAACCCATTTTTTTATGATTTTCGAACGATAAATAGGTAAAAGATGAATACATGAATCAGTAGTATGATTTTCAAAGAATGGTAATCGCGACTCAGTTTGTCTAGCGCAATATCTGTATATGTTTGGTGATTAAACAGTGAAGAACTGATTGAAAATAAATACGTTTTTTTTTGGATGGCATAAAATTAACTCTTGTATCGGTTCTTATGCTCGCTAATGAAGTCCTTTTAAATAATTGTAATAAATTTTTCCTCTTGACAAAGCGGTTCAACCAAGATAAATTGGAAAATACTTTTGCCGTTATAAGACAGAAAGGCGGTAATAGCACGAATCCTTCCGTAGCTGAGCTTAACAACTCTCTTATAAGAATAATGGTTCATGCAAGTTGCAATAGTAATTGTGAAGTTACAGAAGATTCATCAGTGCAAATGAATGCGCTATTTTTGCAAGATGAGCCAAATAGTCTTTCAAGTGAAGAGGGGAATAAGATTGATTCACAATCTTTCGATTTTAGTATAGTTGAAAATTCTGACTATTTTTTAGAGGATGAATTTAATAATTCGAAAAATATTAACTTGGAATTAGTTTCAATTAGGTATTTCGTGGGGTATGCTGCCTTTAATAATAATATCGAAACTAAACTGCGAAAAATGCGAAAGGGAACTAAGGAAACAGGATAAAGTAATTATAGCCCCAAGTGAAATATTTATGTTCAATAAAAATTATTGCTCTAAATCTGACTTCGGAAGTCTTTTTCCACCTTCCGATTGTTTAATGGAAGCTTGCAAAAAGCACATTATTATTTTTCACAGTTGCTTTAAGACAGAACTAGAGAAGTTACAAATAAATCAACATATCATTCGTCTTTGCCACACTGCAACACCCGAATGGTTCTTTGGCGACTGCAGGGATCACAAAAATAAAATATTAGAATTTTGAATTTTGGTTTATTCCGGAAGCATCAGCCAACGTAAAATAAAAATTATTTCTACGTAATTAAACAAAAACCGTAATAAAGACTATAAAACCAAAAATTTAAAACGCAAAACCGATCAAAAACTTTTAAAAATAAAAAAATTTTAACAATTCCTAAATCTGTAATTGAACTCAAAATAATTGCAAAATAACGCATGCACGCATACCACTGACCCATCAACACCAACACAAAATATGTGTCAAAATTAGTCCGTTGTATATTTTGGAAGGACAACAACTTTGCAAAATAACGGAGTCTGCGAGTTCTAAAAATAGAAGTTGCATTTGGCATCGTTTGGTGCCGCCCGCCCGTACCAACAAGCGCTAAAATGAATTTGGACGAGATGCGCATTCTATGTAGTTCTATATTCATTGATAAAAGTGAACAAGTGCAAGCGCCAAAAAATAAAGTACTGTTTTATATGTATGTACATATGCGCATGCATTAGGGTGGCTCTAAACAGTTCAGAGTGCCTAACATAAGTCAACGGCTAAAACAGTTAGTTTTGGTACAGTTCTTAGTGCATTGCCCTTTCTTATTGTTGCGTCGCAAAATAGAAATATTCCGCAACGCGCCGACTGTTCCAATAATTCCTACTGGGGTGCTTGTCAGTAGCACTTCCAGTAACGGATCTTATACACTGTGTGTTTGTCTCGCTTGCACCTGCACGAAATGCGGCTTGAGCCAGCCACATGCTGGACTGTAGCAGCCACTGCAATAGCTTCTGCAGTCAAGCATGTGACCGGCTCAAATCAGTTAGTGAGAGAACTTGATTGACTGCAGTCAAGGAGGCGCTGGCAAACCACAAGTGTAAGTAGAAAATAATGTAAAATAATAATTTATAAAGAAAATTAATGAAGAAATAAAGATTTCAGTTCCCTTCAAATTTACCTTTCGGGAGGCTTGCTATATGTGGACCGCGTTGGCGCCTTGGGCGAGACACCACTCAACATTCTGAAATACTTTGCTGAAAGTATTTCAACGACGTGAAATACTTTCGCTACAAACGCGGAGGCAGCGTGCTCTACATTTCGTGCGGTGTGCGAAGGATCAGCTAGAGCAGTCTGATATCCGTCTTAAGTTCGAATGTACCAGAGCGCAGCTTAAGCATCTCGCATGGTGTACGGAGTATCAGCCTGAGTGTCTGATATCCATCTGGAGTGCGAAAGTGGCAAGCAGCATTGTGCACAGTGAGCGGCGTATCAGCCAGAGTGTCTGATATCCGCCTGGAGTGCATCTGGAGTATAACCAAGCCTGAGAAGTGAGCAGTATCTTAGAGCAGCAGCAGTGAACTTGCGGCTAAGGCATAGAAAAAATTGGCGCGTTATTGACATAACCTCAAAGTGTTACGTAATACCGCGTGCGTTGGTATGCAGAGACAAGATTCAAGGGCAAGTGAGAGTGCAACAGAGACGACTACACATCATAAGAGTGAGACGGCAAGTGTGATGGCGAATCGAACGGGGCATTTCCAGGAGTGTGAACTGCCCACTAGGAATCTGGCTGATTTTGATGTTGACAAAGGCGAGATGGCAA
The DNA here is from genome assembly GCA_949987675.1 of Chymomyza fuscimana. NCBI lineage: Eukaryota > Metazoa > Arthropoda > Insecta > Diptera > Drosophilidae > Chymomyza > Chymomyza fuscimana. The sequence goes on from OX465089.1 coordinate 34,091,500, forward strand.
CTGCTGCTAATGAGCAGTTAGATCGCCCACGTGTGTCGTCTGCAGCAATGTCAACGAGTACGTCTACACCAACGCAAGGAGGCAACATAGACTGCAGTAGAGTGCAGCCTATTGATGCAATGAAGCAGTTTTGGGATTCATCGTTTTGTAACCCCACTGGATATAGCGACGCAGCTGAGATGGTCAAACTAGCGCAACATACAACTACGTGGGCCGCGCCTGGAATAGTTTCATCAGCTGCGCCGCGCGATGGCTTAGCATTTCCAACAAACACGGCAATGTTTAACCAAACGACGGCACCGTATGGTGGCACATACCCTGGTAGTGCGGCGCCAGGCAGAGCGTCCGCCGTGTATATGCCACAATTTGCAAGTGCGCAGTTCGCAAACTACTGCTGCTGCGTTGACGTCGACCCAAATAGCGGCACGCCAAGTTATTAGCAGAGATTTGCCAGTATTTTCCGGTAAGCCCGAGGAGTCGCTGTTGTTTATAAGCAACTACGAGCAATCCTCTCAGCGATGCGGCTTCACCAACGAAGAGCATCTGATCAGACTACAGAGATGTCTGAGAGGCGCAGCTCTGGATGCTGTGCGTGGCAAACTCATGGTGCCTGCTATGGTGCCATATGCGATTGGCACATTGAGAATGTTGTACGAGCGCTCAGAGATCGTGCATGCAGCTCTGTAACGTAAGCTGAGAGAGGAACCAGCAATCAAACTGAACAATTTGGATTCGTTGATACGACTGTCATTGGCCGTTCAGAACTATTGCGCAACTATGTTGGCAGTAAACCTGCAAGACTATCTGAACGATCCGGTGCTACTCAGCGAGCTGGTTGCTAAGTTGCCAAGCGACCTGAAATTGGATTGGGGCAAACATCGGTTGTCATCTGGTGGCGCCAACTTGGCCACATTTGACAATTGGCTTTTCAACAAAGCGATGTGTGCTTCCATGGTCACGTCTTATGAGCATCAATACTCAGACAGCAGCAAAGGCAACGGACAAAAGGCAACTAGGGAGCGAGTACTGGTTCACAACGTGGTGGACTGCCAGAGAAGCAAGGAATACTCAGAATGTCCTCAATGTAAAGAGCAGCACAACTTATCCAATTGCAAGGAGTTTCGAGCAATGCCAACGAAAGCGCGGCTGGAACTTGTGAGAAGCAAAAGGCTATGTTTTTGCTGTTTGCAGCAACATCTGGTGCGAAATTGTCATGTGAAAAAGCAATGCGGCGTCGATGCATGTACATTAAGACACCACGTCTTGCTTCACTCAGCTGCTACGGACTGTAGCAATGCAGAGCCGATGTTGAGCAAGCGTAACAGCAGTAGCGAAGAGAAGAACAAGTCTGCAGTTTTGTTCCATGGCGGACCCGCTACTACAGCACTGTTTCGCTACGTGCCAGTTACGTTTTATGGCAAGACGCAAAATGTCAACACTTACGCGTTGATCGACGAAGCAGCCGGATGCACGCTGATTGAACACTCTTTAGCCAATATGCTAGAGCTGGAAGGCCCTGAGGAGCAACTCTGTCTGAAGTGGACTGGCGACCTGACACAAACCGAGACTAACTCTAGGTCTGTTTGTGTGAACATTTCAGCTAGACGTCAGCCAGCACAGCGGTACTTGTTAAAGGGAGTGCGCACAGTAGCAAGTTTGGATCTGCCGGTTCAAACTATTGATGAGCAGCTATTGCACGCACGTGAGCATTTGAAGTCCGTACCAATTGAGCTGTATAGCAATGTGAAGGCGCAACTTATAATCGGCCTGGACAATATCAAAATGACCGTGCCATTAGAGATGCGTGAGGGAGACAGCGACGATGTTATTGCTGCCAGATGCAGACTGGGCTGGTCCGTATACGGCCGCCATGGCTCTGACGATGCCATGCCGCCGCGTGTAGTGCATATTTGCCAATGCAATGACACTTATGGTACACGAAAGCTTGATGAGGCTATGAAAGCCTATTTCTCATTGGAGTCAATTGGTGTAAATGTCTCAGACAAGCCGCTGAGATCTAAGGGGGATGAACGTGCGTTACAAATCATGAAGGCAACGACAAGATACCTAACAAGTGAGAGACGTTGGGAGACTGGCTTGTTGTGGAGGTTTGACAAGTTTGAGCTGCCTGACTCTTACTCTATGGCACTCAAACGCCTCAAGTGCCTAGAGACCAAGATGATGAAGAATCCGGATCTAAGAACCTTTATGCTGGACACGGTGCAGAGCTACCGGGAAAAGGGATACATCCGCAAGCTGGAGAAAGTAGGATCGGTGGTTGATGCACATTCAAGGTTTCTTCCTATATTTACAGTTACCAATGCCAACAAGAAGAAGACGCGATTAGTATGGGACGCAGCGGCCAAAGTCAACGAAGTGTCGCTGAACGACACACTTCTGAAAGGGCCTGACATGCTGGCGTCACTACTTGGTATATTAATACGTTTTCGAGAACGACCGATTGCAGTTTCTAGAGACATAAGGGAATTGTTTCACCAAGTCATGGTCCGAGCCAAGGACCAAACTGCACAAAAATTTCTGTGGCGCGATGGCGACGCTTCGCGGCCACCTGACATGTACGTGATGCAACGAATGACGTTTGGCGCATCATGTTCGCCTGCTTTAGCCAATTATGTATTAAATCGCAACGCCGAGCGGTTTAATTTGGAGCAGCCTGAGGCAGTGCAATTAATTCGTCGCAATACATTTGTTGATGATTGGCTGCAATCGATTGACAACGAAGATCAGATGGTGCAGCTGGCAACAACTGTAAAGCAAATTCACGCATCCGGTGGATTTGAGATGAGGCAATGGTCATCCAACTCTAAACGCGTGTTGCAGAGACGTCGGCCAGATTCATCGGCGCACCCTTTGAACTACAAGAGAAGGTCCTAGGCATGTGGTGGCTGCCCGGCAAAGACGTACTTACGTACATGGTAAAAGCAGAGCTTATCAATAACGCAACGTCAGCCTATATAACCAAGCGTCGTGTTCTGAGCGTGGTTATGTCAATATTTGACCCGCTTGGGCTCTTAGGCTTTTTTAACATTCGTGCCAAGATTATTTTGCAGAATATCTGGCGATCTGGTGTAAGTTGGGACGAGCCGCTCAAGGCTGACGATGAAGATGACTGGCTACAGTGGCAAAGAATGCTGCCGCAACTAAGTGAGTTGCGTATACCCCGCTGCCTGCAAGGCGTTAGCTGTGCCAAGACGCTGCAGCTGCACGTGTTCGTGGATGCCAGTTTGGATGCATACGCCGCAGTAGCATATCTGCGCGCCGACTTGGGCTCTGAAATATGCTGCACATTGGTTGCATCTAAACCCAGAGTTGAGTTGATGGCCGCAGTACTGGGCCTACGTCTGGCAAAGTGTATTGAATCTGAAGTATCAGTACGCATTGACTAGCGCATATTCTGGACCGACGCCCTTGACGTTCTATACTGGATTCGTTCTGACGCGCGCAAGTTCTCTCAGCTCGTGGCGCTGCGTGTCGGGGAAATTCTTGAAGGATCCGAGGTAGACAGCTGGCGTTGGGTATCATCGACCCAAAATGTCGCTGATGAAGGGACCAAGTGGACGAGAAAGCCAGAAATCGACGATTCAAAACGCTGGTTCTCAGGGCAGAAACGAATACTGATGTATCTACACATTATTGCCAAGAAATCGTGTGGCGTTTTATTACGGGGTCTGCTGCAACTAAAACTGGATGCTGAGATGGACGTCGTGTTTATACGCGTCTGCCAGGAGGAAGCATTTCCTGAAGAGATTGATCATTTGAAGACTGGTCAACACCTGACGAACAGAAAAAGCATACTGTTCAAATGCTCTCCATACCTGGACGAGCAAGGCATACTTCGCGTGCGAGGACGAATCGATGCTATTGAAGGTGTCGAGGTCAGCGTGAAGCGCCCAGCAATTCTGCCACGTCGTCATAGAGTGACGTACTTGTTGGCGGAATACTACCACCGGAAATATCAACACCAGCACAACGAGCTAGTGGTAAATGAGCGCTACTGGATTTTTGGACTAAGAGCGCTTGTAAGAGAAGTGGCAAAAAGCTGCCCTGCGTGCAAAATACGTCGCGCGCAGCCGCAGCCACCATTGATGGGTGATTTGCCAATAGAGAGGCTGTCGCCACACACACAGCCATTTACATACACTGGTGTGGATTACTTTGGACCGATCGACATTGCAGTAGGACGACGCCGGGAGAAACGGTGGAGAGTTCTATTCACCTGCCTCACTGTTCGCGCCGTCTATCTGGATATTGTGCCATCCTTGTCAACAGACTCGTTTCTTATGGTTTTGAAACAGTTTACTGCCCGCCGTGGTGTACCTCGCCGCATGATGTCGGACAATGGCACTAATTTTCGCGGCGCTAGTAGAGTCCTAAAGGAGGAGATTGAGCGCATATCGACCTCACAAATAGAAAGCAAATATCCAGAAATGTCTTTCACGTTTATTCAACCAGGAGCGCCCCACATGGGCGGCGCATGGGAACGTATGGTGCGTTCCACAAAATCTGTACTGACTGAGATTCTGCCAATGGGTCTGCGTGAAGAGGTTTTACGCGCAGCACTGGCAGATGTCGAGTGCACGCTGAATTCAAGGCCTTTAACCTATGTGCCTCTGACTTCAGCAGATGACGAGGCGCTTACACCTAACCATTTCCTGGTCGGCAACTCAAGCGGGCTAAGAGAACGTGGTACCATGCAGCAAACAGGCGCCACACTAGCAAAGAACTTTCGGGGTGCCAGCCAACTGGCTGATCGATTTTGGAAAAGATGGCTACGAGAATATCTACCCACACTAACGAGACGTACGAAGTGGTTTCAACCGAATCCAGAGCCGATTGCGGAGGGCGACGTTGTGATCGTCGTTGATGAAACCAGCAAGCGAAACTCTTGGCCAAAAGGTGTCGTAATAGATGTGTTCAAGGCAAGTGATGGTCAGGTATGCAGCGGTGTAGCGCGCACTGCAGAGGGTCTGGTGACACGTCCTGCAGTAAAGCTCGCCAAACTGGACATTGGATACAGGCAAGAAGTTGGTAATACCAAGCGCGGCCGCGCTGTAGAATTACGAGGTGGGGAATGTTGCGTCGCAAAATAGAAATATTCCGCAACGCGCCGACTGTTCCAATAATTCCTACTGGGGTGCTTGTCAGTAGCACTTCCAGTAACGGATCTTATACACTGTGTGTTTGTCTCGCTTGCACCTGCACGAAATGCGGGATGAGCCAGCCACATGCTGGACTGTAGCAGCTACTGCAATAGCTTCTGCAGTCAAGCATGTGACCGGCTCAAATCAGTTAGTGAGAGAACTTGATTGAGTGCAGTCAAGGAGGCGCTGGCAAACCACAAGTGTAAGTAGAAAATAATGTAAAATAATAATTTATAAAGAAAATTAATGAAGAAATAAAGATTTCAGTTCCCTTCAAATTTACCTTTCGGGAGGCTTGCTATATGTGGACCGCGTTGGCGCCTTGGGCGAGACAAAATTCAACACTTATATTGTACAGTTCTTATTTCACCCATCTTGTGTTTATCGGTGTATTTTCTTTAATTCCGGTTAACGGTTACGGTTAATTTAAAAGGTGACAGTGACTTTTTTAACCTCTAAAAATGGAAAAAGAAAACGTGTCTAATACATCGCTTCGAAGCAAAGTAACCTTTTATAAGCGTAAAGTCATAGCTCTTTAAAAACTATTGAATATATTTATTCATTACAGTGTTGCAAAAAGCCACATAGATATTCACTAAGTATGGTGAGTGTACGTGTGGTGTACTATGTACTACGTTTCCGTTTTCCTTTTTGCTTTATCTTTTTCTTACACACCGTAGTGACAAGTCGTGCATCAATTAAAATAAATTAAAGAATATTTAAAACACTAAAATATTTGTTTTTCTTATCGGCTATAACATCTAACAGGTTATGTGCCCAGTTTACGCTTTGTTGCTATAAAAAAAAAATAAAAATACATTAAATTATAATGGAAAAAGGAAAACGCAACATTAAGCCATTCGATGGCGAAAAATATTCAATCTGGAAGTTTCGAATCAGAGCCATACTAAATGAAACGGATTTGTTAAAAGTAATTGATGCCGACAAACCAAATGAATTTACAAGCGAATGGTTAAATAAGGATAAATGCGCTAAAAGTATAATAATTGAATATTTAAGTGATTCGTTTCTAAATTTTGCAAATTGTGAGAGCACTGCCAAACAAATTCTTGGAAATTTAGACGCCATTTATGAGCGAAAAAGTCTGGCGTCGCAGTTGTCTGTCCGCAAGCAGTTATTGACCTTGAAATTGAAAGGAGACTGTACACTAGGGTGGCCGCCGCTGGTATGGAGGATTTTTAAACCGTCGATATCAATAACGCCACCCCCTAAAAAGTTTCCTTTTTACCTGCATATAGCGCCTGTAAAATTTAAAAACGATCCGAATGTATTTGATGGGTCCGGCAATAGGTCAAAGGTCATAACTTGCACTTTTCCCGTTTTTGACTGTATTGTTCTACATAAACTTTAATATCTTGTTACCAATCAGACAAATTATGGTTCAAAAGGTCTCATATCTATCAAAACATGATTTTAAAAAAATATAGAGTCGGCCTAAATAAATTTGGTAAGCTCTAAAATTGATTAAATTGACTAATTACACCAGTTTATAAATAAAAAAAAATGTTCGTATCCTTAACATTTTTGAATCGTTTCTGTAGTAAAATGACATGCTAAAACCGAAAATGCAGTCAAAATTTTTTTTCATGAAACGGGCTTCGAGATATTTTGAAAAAACCATTTTTCGAAATTAAAAAAAAAAAAAAAAGTGCCTTTTCTTAACAGTAAGTATCTCTGGTTATACTAAACTCTCGACTGAAGATAATTGAATTACCCATTGATTATATTTGGAACATGTTTTTGTCAAACTTACGATTTGGTCGCTATTTATGCATTCATATGAAACTTTTTTATGACCTTTGACCTATTGCCGGACCCATCAAATACATTCGGATCGTTTTTAAATTTTACAGGCACTATATGCAGGTAAAAAGGAAACTTTTTAGGGGGTGGCGTTAGTAAAATCGTGAGATGTTGCAAAAATGGCCACCCTACTGTACACTCTTGAATTTTTTCAACATGTTCGACGACTTAGTAACCGAGTTGACAGCTGCTGGTGCAAAAATGGATGAAATGGATAAAGTGTCGCATTTGTTATTATCAATTCCAAATAGCTATGATGGTGTAATTACAGCTATTGAAACACTGTCTGAGGACAATTTAACACTTGCTTTTGTTAAGAATCGACTTCTTGATCACGAAATTAAACTAAATAATATGAGCAAAGACACTAGTGCAAAAATATTGCACGCTGTGAATCATAAAAAACCAATTATGACAAATAACAAATATAAAAGTAAAATAAATTATAATAAAAGTTATAAAAATAAAAATCCTAAGCAAAAGCCATATGTTAACAATAAATGTCATTACTGTGGCAAACTAGGCCACATGAAAAAGGACTGCTATGGATTTAAAAAGTCATTAACTAACAAAGAAAATGATAAGCAGGCACAAATGGCAAATGCTCAGTCAGAACAAAGAATTGCTTTTATGTTGAAGCGTGAAGTAAACTCCCAAAAACAAGGAAAATTTCATCCAGGAGGTGTAAAGATTCACAAAGATGGTCAAGTAGTCATGTATGGTAAATACTTAAACAATGTTCCAATTGTTGATTTTATGGTATGAAAACTAGCATATATGCTAAATACAAACAAATCTGTTAAGTATCAATTGTGGCATGAGAGATTAGGACATTTAAGTAAAGGGAAATTTTTAGAAATAAAAGTAAAAAATATGTTTGATGATATTAATCTAATTAGCAACGTTGAGCCTAGTAATGAACTATGCGAGGCTTGTGTTAATGGAAGACAGGTATGACTTAAATTAAATAAATTTAAAAACAAGGGTATTATATGGATACCTTTATTTGTTGTACACTCTGATGTGTGCGGTCCAATTACACCAGCTACTTTAGATGGTAAAAATTATTATGTGATATTTGTTGACCAATATACTCATTACTGTGTAACATATTTGATTACACATAAGTCTGATGTTTTTACAGTATTTAAAGATTTTGTAGCAAAAAGTAGAGCCCATTTTAATTTGAAATTAGTTCACTTATATATTGATAATGGAAGGGAATATCTTTCAAATGAAATGCGGGAACATTGTGTTCATAAAGGAATAAGTTATCATCTAACTGTTCCATATACTCCACAATTAAATGGAGTTGCGGAAAGAATGATAAGAACAATTACGGAAAAAGCTCGTACCATGGTGAGTGGAGCAAAATTACAAAAATATTTTTGGGGTGAAGCAGTCTTAACCGCTACCTTCCTAATTAATAGAAGTCCCTGTGTTGCATTGAATGAAAATATGAAAACACCATACGAAATGTGACAAAACAAAAGGCCGAACCATAGGTATCTCAAGGTTTTCGGGTCAACTGTATATGTACACGATAAGACTAGAAAGAGGAAATTTGATGATAAGTCTTGGAAAGGAATTCTGGTTGGCTACGAGCCAAATGGTTATAAAATATGGGACACGCAATCCCACAAACTAACAATAGCTAGAGAGAGAGAGATAGAGATGTTATTTTTGATGAGACAAATATGGTAAATTCTAGGACTGGAATTGATTTCCCGAATGATAGTACGGAATGTATCCTGAATGATAGTAAGGATTGTGCTCAGTCTAAAAATACAAAAGGTATCCTGAATGATAGTAAGGATTATGCTCAGACTAAAAATACAAAAGGTATCCTGAATGATAGTAAGGATTGTGCTCAGTCTGAAAATATAAAATCTTTCCTGAATGATAGTAAGGAATGCGGTGATTCTAGCAACCAGAATGATAGTATGGTATGTCTCCAAAATGAAAGTATGGAGTGTAGTCAATCCAATCTTCTGAATGAGAGTAAGAAAGATGGATTGACAGAAATAAATTCAGATGAGCAATTAAATGATGTTTTGTCTCAAATAAATGAATTTAATCCAGTCCTAAATAATGTTTTAGAAAAAGAACATTGTGAAATTAGAAAAAGTGAAAGAATTAAGCAAAGGCCACAGATATCGTATAAAGACTTAATAAATAATTGTGCCATGAATGCATGCACTTTAGATAATTGTATCCCAAGATCGTTTGATGAAATCAAAACAAGAATAGATAGAGCATAGTGGGAAGAAGCAATTAATGATGAGTTAAATTCGCATAATATAAATAAAACTTGGTCCCTTATACAAAAGCCTATTAACAAAGATGGCGGACGACTTTGGGATACCCTGTACCACTGCTTGCAATAAAATCCGGTAAATTGCTTAAGAACACCAAAAGACATTTGATTAAATTAGATTATGATACCTTCATAAACAACCAAAAACAGACGAATTTTTAATCAAAAACTTTTTTTCGACCGATCGGCCCTATGGGAGCTATATGATATAGTCAACCGATTTTGATAAAATTTCGTACAGAGTTCAAGATCTCTAAAAAACTTCTGAATGCCAAATTTGGTTACAATATCTTCACAAACAAACGACACACAACGAATTTTGTGCAAAAAACGTTTTTTTGACCGATTGGCCCTATGGGAGCTATATGATATAGTCAACCGATTTTGATCAAATTTGGTATAGTGCTTGGGAACTCTAAAAAACTTCTTAATGTCAAATTTGGTTACAATATCTTCACAAACAAACGAAACACAATGAATTTTGTACAAAAAACAAATTTTCGACCGATCGATCCTATGGGACATATATGATATAGTCAACCGATTTTGATAAAATTTGGTACAGTGCTGGGGGTTTCTAAAAAACTTCCGATTGCCAAATTTGGTTATGATATCTTCAGAAGCAGACGCATTATCCATCTAAAACTTTTGCTTTTTTTCGAGGTCCTCTGAAACACCCCTATGGGAGCTATATAATGTAGTCCCGATATCAAAAAATAAAATAAACTTGTCTCCTATGGATTAATAAGGGATCTTATCTGAAAGTTTGGTTGCTCTAGCTCTTACCATCTCTGAGATCTAGGCGTTCATACGGACAGACGGACAGACGGACATGGGTATATCGACTTCTCTAGTCACTCTGATCATACTTTAGGTAACTTTGGGGGGTCTCCGACTTCTCCTTCTGTACGTTACATACATTTTCGGCTTGCACAAACACAATATACCCTTTGTACCATACGGTACAGGGTATAAAAAATATAATTGATTGCAGATGGGTCTTTACAATAAAACATAATGAGTTTGGTAAACCAGTAAGATACAAAGCTAGACTAGTTGCACAAATAAAAGCTCTCCTTTTCGTTACAAATATAAGTACCGTTACTTTAAAACAGTTATTCTTACATAGCAAATAGTTATATGTGCTTTTGTGAGTTAGTTGTTATTTGAGTGTCAAATCGATCACAAGGTGGACAAAAAAGTGAAAGTTGTTGCGGATAATTACGTAAGTAATCACTTAATATTGTAAAAATGGGTTCTTTTGTAAATGTATATATAATAATATATATATATAATAATAGCTATATAATAATATAGCTCAAAAATGCCTCGTCGTACTCAACTTTAGAAAATAGAGCAGGGAAGGATCTTGGGGATGCGTGAAGCCGGTATGAGAGTTATCCAAATTGCTATTGCTACAATGAGGCACCGAAATACAATTCGAAGCTTCTTAAAAAATTCCCAAAAGTATTCCTCCAAGAAGCGCAGTGGTCGCTTTTCTACCATTTATCAGCGAACAAAACGGCGAATGCATCAGTTGGCTACAAAGGACTTTATGAGTTGCAATAATATAAAGGCGGAGTTGGGTTTATCTGTCTCTCGACAACGTGTGCAACACATTTTGAGTAAAGATTTGCAACTCCAATACCAGTCAATGATCCGCAAACCTGCTCTTTCGGAGCGGCATAAAAAAGCCCGAATTGCGTTTTCTGAAAAATATAAATTCTGGGATACGGAATTCGAAAACGTCATATTTAGTGATGAAAAACGATTTAGTTTGGATGGACCCGATGGCCACCATAAGTATTGGCGGGACATGAACCATCCTCGTCTCATTTGTAGTAAAAGAAATCATGGCGGAGGATCCCTCATGGTATGGGCTGCAATTAGTGCTAAAGGGAAGACCCCAATATGTTTTGTGCCAGGTAAAATTAATTCGAACACATGCATAGAACTTTTGGACAACGTGCTCATCCAATTTGGTGAAGATTTCCATGGAGTAAACTGGATTTATCAACAGGACAATGCTCCGATCCATGTTTCCCGGGCTTCAAAACAATACTTTGGTGAACATAACATTCCTTTGTTGGAATGGCTGGCCATGAGCCCGGACCTAAATCCAATTGAGGATGTTTGGGGAATATTATCTTCAAAAGTTTTTGGAAAATGTAAGCAGTATAATACGGTTAGAGAGCTAAAATTTGCCATTGTTAGGGAATGGGAGACAATTGACTTGTCAACCCTGAAAAACTTGATTAATTCAATGCCCCGCAGGCTCGAACAAGTACTTATGCAAAAAGGGAAGTCTATCTCATACTAGGATAAACTTAATTTTTAAGTGTAGGTGTTAATTAGTTATTTAGGATGAAAAAACGAAAAATGCACATATAATTATTTTCTATGGAGCCAAACTGAATTAATTTTTTTTTGTTATAAGAAAAATAAATTTGAAATTTAGTTCTTACTTTTTTAAAAGCTTTTAATAAATACTAAAAGAAAAAAATAAAACATAAAACAATTAACCTTTATTTTTTGTGAAAATCCTATATAAAGCAATGCACATATAATTATTTGTCTGGGGTATTTGTTCATCACATGGATGTTAAAACTGCCTTTTTGAATGGCACTTTAAAAGAGGAAATCTATATGTCAGTTCCTCAAGGTGTACAATGTGGGGATGGTAATGTTTGCAAATTAAATAAAGCTATTTATGGGCTTAAACAAGCAGCTAGATGCTGGTTCGAAATGTTTGAAAAAGCTTTAAAAGAAATTGGTTTCATTAATTCATCTGTGGACAGATGTATTTATATTCTTGACTATGAAGATATTTTTAAAAATTTATATGTTTTATTGTATGTGGATGACCTGATAATTTCAACGGCTAGTATTGATACTATGAATAATTTTAAATCCTATTTAATGACAAAGTTTAAGATGTCTGATTTTTTAGAAATTAATTATTTCATAGGTATTAAAATAGAAAAGAAAGATAATCAGTTACAACTTAGTCAATCTGCATACATAAATAATATATTAAAGAAATTTAAAATGGATGAAAGTAAACCTGTAAATTCTCCATTACCAACTAAACTTAATTATGAAGCATTGAATTCAGATGATGTATATGATGCCCCATGTCGTAGCCTTATTGGATGCTTGATGTATATTATGATATGCACAAGACCAGATCTGAGTGCTGCTGTTAATATTTTAAGCCGATATTCTCATAAAAATAACATAGAATTGTGGCAATGTTTAAAACGAGTTTTAAGGTATTTGAAAGGAACTATTGATCTAAAATTAACTTGTACTGTAAACACAAACTATAATCATTTGTTAAATGGATATGTAGACTCTGATTGGGGTGGATGTGAGGATGATAGAAAAAGTACTACAGGTTTTATATTTAAAATGTATGACAATAATGTAATTAGTTGGAATACAAGAAAGCAAAATTCAGTTGCAGCATCATCAACTGAAGATGAGTATATGGCATTATTCGAGGCTGTAAGAGAATGTTTATGGCTAAAATCCGTATTACAAAGTCTTAAAATTGAATTAAAGGAGCCGATAGAAATTTTTGAAGATAATCAAGGTTGTATTAGCATTGCTAATAATCCCTCATGTCACAAAAGATCTAAACACATTGATATTAAATATCATTTTTCAAGAGAGCAAGTTGAACGTAAACTAATAAATGTTAAGTATATTTCAACAGATAAACAACTGGCAGATTTATTAACAAAACCATTACCTGGACCACGGTTTATTGAACCAAAGAATATAGAACTAGTTCTATATTCTTTGATTGAACTAAGAAACCAACTTGGATTGCAGCATTGACTGAACATTATATTATTTTTAAAATAAGCAAAATATACGCTTATTTGGTTTTGATGAAGGAAATTAATGAATTTTAAACTAATTTTTTTTTCTTGAAACATATCTTCTTAATATTTGAATTAATTTTTTTTTAAGTAATGTTGATCTGATTGGGTTTTTCTGGGTTTTCCCCAATCCTTGCAACAAATGTTGGATCACTTATTGTAACTCCCAGAGAATGCTCGACTTGTCTTTATCACTATTGTTATTACTGTAATATGAACTTTAATATTTTTGTTGTGTCTATGTATCTTTTTGAGGAGGTGTATTGAATATATGTATTCATTACAGTGTTGCAAAAAGCCACATAGATATTCACTAAGTATGGTGAGTGTACGTATGGTGAATGGACGCGTGGTGTACTATGTACTACGTTTCCGTTTTCCTCTTTGCTTTATCTTTTTCTTACACACCGTAGTGACAAGTCGTGCATCAATTTAAATAAATTAAAGAATATTTAAAACACTAAAATATTTGTTTTCCTTATCGGCTATAACATCTTACAAAAACTATTGAAAGTGCATTGGCTGATGAAAAAAACAATTCATTAAGCAACGTGGACCTAGAAGTGAATTTAAAGCAGTGGTCGGCAAAATATACATATGCATTTTTTTTGTTGCTTTTGTATTGAAAATCCTATCCCATGGGCCTATGGCATGGTGTAATAATACAAGGTGAGGAAATGCCAAACAGCGCTCTCTCGTGGGTCTTTATTTTGCTTGCAGTAGTGAATTACATTTCAAAGTGAAAGGTTGTGCAAATGCCGTCGGCATTCGATCGTATTTGTCCTCGTTCGTTTTTGTTGAAGTTCAAATGTGGGTGGTTGTTTGATTTAGAAGAAAAAGTTAAATATTTCTTTTTTAAAAATAAAATTTCCTAATAAGCTTTTACGAATTAAAAACAATAAATAAAGATTAATCGGCAATAAAACTTATTTTAAAATTTTGTTATAGAATAATATTAAAAATAATAAACCAAAATTTTAAATTGAACTAACCGAGTATTTTATTTATTAAAAAAAACAAGTCCGTGTACAAATCCCAGCAACAAACAATCAAAATTTAAGCAACACATACAAGCAGCAATAGCAAAACAAACATACAAAATGCACAGCAAGACAGGTAAAAAAAGATGGCGTACGTTAAAGTCGGGCGCGGACGACTTTGGGATACCCTGTACCACTGCTTGCAATAAAATCCGGTAAATTGGTTAAGAACACCAAAAGACATTTGATTGCCAAATTAGATTATGATACCTTCATAAACAACCAAAAACAGACGAATTTTTAATCAAAAACTTTTTTTCGGTATAAAAATAGTTTTTGCCCACTCTTATGCTTACTCGCTCTCGCTACAGTAGCAAAGGGGATGTTTTCTCTTGCTCAGATGCACACATTTTCTTATGGGTCCGTATTTTTCGCTTTTGTCCTCACCTTGTATTATTACACCATGGATAGGGCCGTGCCGACCACTGATTTTAGTTAATTTCACAAGCTCAAGCCTCGTTTAATAATGCACATTATGGACTCGAAGAGCTTGATTATGGCGAAATTGGCAGTTCCTTGCGCGATGAATTTGATGAGCTTGTAGCTACAGTAGAAACGCGCATTCGAGCTCATATTCATCGGGATCACAATCCACCAGCCAGTTCTACAATGCATCAGGGTTCAACAATGGATCATCCAACTGTAATTATGTCCAGCAGACCACGTCTGCCTGTGCTTAAGTTACCAACGTTTACTGGCGGCTACACGGAATATGCCGATTTCATATCGATGTTCTCAACTATAATCGACAAGGATCCGGATTTGACAAGTATCGAGAAACTCCAGCATCTACGTTCGTGCTTACAAGGCCAAGCCTTGGATGCAATTAGAGCGCTGGAGATTTCTAATGAAAATTATGACATTGCTCCAAATATGCTTAACAAAAGATTTAACAACAAGCGACTTGTTTTTCAGGCACATATCAGCGATATCCTTGGGCTCAAGAGAGTGGATGCTTCATCGGCAATGAAACTTCGAGAATTCTCGGACAAACTATGGGTACATTCGAGCAGACTGGACAGCAATACACAAGCGAAATGGGAGGAACAGACTTCAAGTGACAAAATTGCAACGTTTGAGCAATTTCTAACATTTTTAGAGACTCGTTGTCAAAGGCTGGAAAACATGGAGCATGCTACGGCCACATACGCGCCTAGCAACAAGGTGGGAAAAATCAGCAAAAATATACATTTAAATAGTTCGCTGGCTGCCACTAAATCTTCTGTTCCTAGCTGTCTTTTTTGCGAGATTTCTGAGTATGTGATATGCAGCTGCAGCCGCTTTAAAAACTTATCGCCCATGCTTCGACTCAAAGAAGCCAAAAAACTGGAGCTCTGCCTCAATTTCCTAAGAAAAGGCCATCAAGCTGCCAAGCGCAATTCAGGCTCATGCCGTACTTGTGGTGCCAAGCACCACTCATTGTTACACATCCACCAGTCCCATTCGCTTCCTCATCAAAACACACAACACTCATTGCCATTTATGCCGCAGCCTATCTCACCATCATCATCCACATCAAGCTCTCTTGTGGCCCAGGATCATCGCAGTGATGTAGGGCTTCTAGCTACTGCAGTTATTTTGGTAAAGGATCGAGCTGGATCGTTTGTGCCATGCCTAGCGCTTCTGGACTCAGGATCTCAATTGCATTTAATTACTGCTCGCTTAGCACATCAATTGCAATTAAAGAAAACCAAGACTTCTGATTCTGTAACAGGTCTTGGTAACACAAGGTTAGGTTAGGTTATAGCGGTAGCTGGCTTAACAAGCCAGCACACTTAGGCCTACACTGGCCCGTTGTGATACCGCGCGAATCTCTAATTAAAACCCGTCTCCAGAAAATATTCTTAAAGGGAGTCCCAGCCTGTTGCTGCAATATAGCTTGCAATCATTCTCGGACAAATAGGACCTAGCTCCTCTAGGTTGTGGAGGAAATAATTTCCCAGATATTTTTTCCTGCGTCTACATAGAGCTTCACAGGAGCAGAAGAAGTGCTCTACTGATTCTACCTCTTCCTCGTCTCTGCAACTTCTGCAGAAGTCATTGCTCGGGGCATTCATTCTGGTCGCATGTGCTCCAACAAGCCAGTGACCCGTGATCGCCCTAACAACAGCCGAACACTGTGACCGGTTAAGTTCACAGAGTCTGGCAGAACGTTTGGGGTCTATTCTAGGCCATATTTGACGACTGATTCTACAGTGGGATGTGTTGTTCCACATCCTTTGAGCTTGGGAACTAAATTTTTCCCTTGTATATAGCTTAAAAGTAGCCATTGGCATACGGATATCCTCCTTATCCGGGAGGAGTGTAATGGTCGTGCCATGTCTGGCTAATTCATCGGCTATTTCGTTGCCTGTTATATTTTGGTGCCCTGGCACCCAAATGAGGCTTATAACAAACTGCTGTGCCATCTCTTGGATAGATTGGCGGCAGTTGTTGACTGTCAGCGAGTTTGAAGACAACGCTCTCAATGACTTTATAGCTGCCTGGCTATCGGAATATATATTTATCTCGCCGGTTTCCAGGCCGGTGTTGCGTAAGCAGATTAAAGCCTCATTTATGGCTAGGATCTCCGCCTGAAAAACGCTGCAGTGGTCCGGTAGTCGAAAAGACTGCCGGACGTTCAATTGTTCCGAGAAGACCCCGCCCCCAACCTGGTTGTTGAGTTTGGAGCCATCTGTAAAGAAATTTATGCGGTCGCTTTGACCTGGTTGGTTTTCCGACCACGATTCCCTAGAGGGGATGATGGTGGTAAAATGCGTAGAGGAATACTCTAAAGGTATACAATAATCTGTACCTGACACGTTTGTGTCCTCGTTTATGATGGACGAGTGCCCATATCTTGAAACACCCCAGCAATTGGCATCCTTGAGGCGCCTGGCTGTTAAGGTGGCAATTTCTTTTGCCGTTAAAAGGATGGGATATATATTAGTGATGGCATTGAGCGCTTCACTAGATGTAGTTCTTAGGGCACCTGTAATGCAAAGTTGTGCCGTTCTTTGTACTTTGTTTAGTACCTTAAGTTTAGATTTAAAGTTTAGGGCTGGCCACCAGGTAGATACCCCGTATAAAAGTATTGGTCTTACTATGGCTGTGTAAATCCATCTAACTACTTGAGGGGACATACCCCATTTGAGTCCTATGGTCCTCTTACAGGCAAAAAGCGCTGTGTTCGCTATTTGCACTCTCTCTGCGATATTGAGATTCCAGCTCAATTTCTTATCTAGTACAATCCCCAAGTATCTTGCACTATTACTAAAAGATAAGATGGAATCGTTTATTCTGGGGGGGGGAAAGATTTGGAATCTTATACTTTCTCGAAAAGAGTATAAGTTCAGTTTTTTCCGGGTTAACACTTAGACCATTCTCAAGTGCCCAGAGTGACATTTCCCTAAGTTTTACAGTCATGCGGTCGCAAAGGGATTGTGGGAATTTTCCGTTCAGCATAATAACAACATCGTCCGCATAGGCAACAACTTTACAGCCACCTCCTTCTATGCGACGTAGCAGCATGTTGACAGCTACGTTCCATAGAAGAGGCGAAAGCACCCCCCCTTGAGGAGTACCCCTACTTACGTACCTACATAGAGAAGATGTACCAAGTGAGGACATCACCGTTCTGCTCAGTAGCAGCTGGCTGATTAGTCTCACTAGCCGGTCATCTACTTGTAGGTACAGAAGTGCATTGGTTATTGCCTTGGGGTCGATATTGTTGAAAGCACCTTCTATGTCCAAGAAGGCAGCAATAGTGTATTCCTTGTTATGCAAAGATTTTTCTATATTAGATGTGACGCAATGAAGTGCGGTTTCCGTCGATTTGCCCTTGCAGTAAGCGTGTTGCGACTCTGATAATAACCCTGGATCGATCGACGTTCTTAGGTATAGACCGATCAACCTTTCCAAAGTCTTTAACAGGAACGACGACAAGCTTATGGGTCTGAGGTCTTTTGGGACTGTATGTGATGCTTTACCCGCCTTGGGTATAAAGACCACTTTAGACGTAAGCCAAGAAGATGGAATTTGGCCTAACGCAATGATATTAGTGAAAATGACTTTTATCCACGAAACTGCCAGGTCCCCCCCGTGCTGCAACTGGGCTGGTATAAGCCCGTCGGGACCTGGAGATTTGTACGGGTCAAAGCTGTTTATAGCCCATTTTATGTTGGACTCTGTCATTACATCCTCCAATACTTTTACCGGAAGGTAAGAAGAGTTATTCTGAGGAGCAACTGTAGTATTGCCCGGAAAGTGCGTATCCAGGAGTAATTTTAAAGACTCCTCGCTAGAGTTTGTCCAGGAGCCATCTGGTTTTTTGAGGTAGCCTAGATTAGTGGGCGATTTTGAAAGTATTTTGCGGAGTCTTGCAGCTTCTGATGAGGATTCGATTTCCGAGCAGAATCTCCTCCACTCATCTCGCTTTGCTCTCCTGATTAGTTTTTTATAGCGAGCTAAACTTTGTTTTTCTGTCTTTGTCTTTTTGCTTTGTTGAAGAGTGTCCGACAGCTCGACCTAAGAGCATCCATTTCAGGTTTCCACCAAGGTGGTCTCCTTTTGCCTCTCGGCTTGCTTGTTGGACAAGATGATTTAAAAGACTTGTTACACATTTCAGTGAAAGTTTTAACGAGATACTCAAGTTCGTCCTTTGCAGGAGGAGTCATCTCAGGGGGGGTTGGGAGGGCTTTCGCCAGTTTTGTTTTATAAGATTTCCAGTTTGTTCTACGAGGGTTTTTGAACTTTACTGGGGCTGGAGTAGAGACAGATAGTTGTGTCTCAATGTATCTGTGGACAGAGAAGGAGTGCTCTCTCGAGACTTCCCAATTAATGACTTGGTCAAATAGAAAATGTGAGACTAGGGTTAGGTCGATGACCTCTTCTCTATCTCTGATTATAAAGGTGGGGTCATTTCCCCGGTTACAAATTACTAAGTTAGTGGTGAGAAGATATTCAAAGAGTAACTCACCCCTTTCGTTTGTACCTGAGCTCCCCCATAGTCCATGGTGGGCATTTGCATCGCAGCCGATCAGTAGGCCAGTGCCCAAATCGTCGCTATCCTTAATCAGCTTCTGGAGCTTATGACCCGGAAGTGGGTCCAAGACGTCATAAGCCATATAGGCAGACGCCATCCGCATCGGTTTTTTCTGGAGCTCCAGAGTAACCGATGTAGTATCGCCATCGCTATAATTATAGAGCAAAAATACGCTAAGGTGATTTTTCGCCAAAATGCAGGTTCGGGGTTTACCTTCTTCTTGGACTGCAAGCAGCCTATAATTCGGTGTGCTGAGCCCGGACACCCTGTTGGATACAATCCAAGGTTCCTGGATCAGCACCAGGTCGACTTCGCCCCCAGACAGGCGAAGTATTAGGGCAGCGGTTGCTGCTTTGCAATGATGGAGGTTTATCTGCAAGATTCTCAGAGACATCTTGCGGTTTAACCTCCATCACCGTTTGGTTGGCGTCCATGTCGTCGCTGTCATCAGCGGAGTCAGCACTCTCCCGACATAGCTCGCTAAGCCCCCGTAACAGGGACCCGTCGGACATCACCGACTCACCGTCGTCGTCGACCTCGGGGTCCTTTTCTGGTTCCTCTATCTCAGAGGCCAGAGCAACCTCCATTTCTTGGTGGCATTCAGTCTGCCTGGCGTCCGATTTGTAGATTCGGATCTGCACCGAGCTAAAACCGAAGTTCAGCTCTCCGTGCTTCTCCTCTATCGGCGCCAGCGACTCTTTATTGAGGATCAGCAGGATCCTCCTCATGGGGGTCTGCGTATCCTCCACCTTCACGACCTTCCAATCCGAGGATGGAAGGTGTGGATTGCATCTTTGCAACATTGATAGGATCTTCTCCGGTTCCTTGAAGGATGCCGGGATCCACATTATGGCGCGCGGTCTACTCGGTACGTCCTTCCAGTCTACAGCGACTAGATTGGCGCCCGGGTAAACCTCGCCCACTTTCGAAACGGCCGCTTTGTAGAGCTCAGCCGATCTAACTCCTTCGCAGGCAATCACCTTTACATTGCCCTGATACCACCCAGCGTCTTTGCAGACTGGTGGTGGGCCTGGATCTGCCTCCAGAGCCTCAAAGCAGTGAACAGCCAGTGCTGCCTCTATCCACTTCCACTGGTTTCTGGGGATCCTGCCGTCTGGATTACCCTGGTCCAAGACCCCCAGAAGAACTTTGTCCTTCGCCATTTCCGCAAAGCTCCTATTTGCCACCACTTGTGCGTTCGCCTTTGCCCTCTTGGGAGCATTGGGAACCAAGGCGTCCTGGGAGCGTTGGCGTTTTGGCTGTGAGTGTTTCGAGTCCTTCTGCGGTCTCTCGAGAACAAAATTTGGCAACACAGATTTGGCCCACTCTACCTTTCGCAGCCAATCGGCCGATGGGGTCTTAATATTTGTGGTTGCTTGACGCTTCAGGATCTGGGCAGCGTTCTTTCGGTCCGCAAACCTGTCCATTTTGGCCTTGCTCATAGAGGGCTTCTCTAGCTCCCCCGCACCCGACTGAGAGCCAGCTGTGCTTGTGGTAGCACCTTGCTGACTACTCAGGGTGACAGGGGCCTTCGAAGTGCCCTCCACTTTGCTCTTGGCCAAGGGGCGATCGGGCACAGTTGCCTGCTTCTTCGCCGGTGTAGAGCTGACTACAGGTCCAGTGACCTCTGTCTTCAAGCCCATCATTGGAGTGTTGTGTGTAGGGGTAACGCTAGGTCCAGTGACCACTTCGTTATCCCCCAAAGTAGGACCTTCGGTCCCTACCGGTTTTTTAAGAGTTCCGGACTCTTTTTGTTTTTGATTTTTATTTATTAATTTAGACATAATAAGTCCCACGAGTTGCGGAGAAAGGGTGGTCCACCTGCGCAGAGATCCGCAATACGCAGGTAAGGCTAGTTAATCCGGAGGGCGCCAGGTATCCGGATGCTCCGTTTACGACTGGGCTATTTTTTTTAGAAAGGGCCCACAGCCAGGTTGATCATCGGCACGGGTCGCCTGACACCTTGATCCAGCCCTTTTTACCTCATAGCCGTGATAAAGGAGTGACAAACAAGCCACCAAGCTATAGAGGAGCTAGGTTGCAAGCAGCTAGCTTCAAATCTTAGCTGGTACCGTCCATAAAGGACACTGTAGTACCATTACCAGTCGGCACCCTCGTGGAGGGTTCAGCTATAGGATTTTTGCCAACCAACACAAACTTCGCAACAAATGGTTTTACTGTCAACCTTAATGTAAAATTCAAAAATTCTGAGTATGATGAAAATATAACTTCATTGGTTGCTCCTAACATCACAGACCGCCAGCCCTGTTTTGAATTAGAAACCACGCATTGGGAAATACCCTCAAATATTCGGCTTGCAGACCCAGCGTTTTTCAAGCCTCAGCGCATTGACCTGCTTATAGGTGCAAGTTTATTTTATGACCTTTTATGCGTCGGCCAAATCAAGTTGGCAGAGGGACTACCGTCACTGCAAAAAACACGATTAGGATGGATAGTGTCTGAAGGAGGAAAACAGTCACAAAAAACGTCTTTGCTTGCTGCACATGCTTCGTCGGAAAGTGAGCAGAATACGAAAAATCAAATCGAAGACTTATTGAAGCGCTTCTGGGAAATTGAAAGCTGCACACAAATCCCAGTCAAGACTACAAAGGAGGAAATCGACTGCGAAAAACACTTTTCAGCTAGCTTTTCACGCTTGCCATCTGGTCAATTCTCGGATAGATTACCTGTCAAGCGAAATTTGGATCTCTTGGGCGATTCTTATACTCAAGCATACCGACGTTTTCTTAATTTGGAACGTAAACTCGAACGTCGTCCACAGCTAAAAACTCAATACTCAGCCTTTATCAAAGAATACCTCGATTCACTGAGTCTTTGTCGCTATTTTCTACCGCACCATTGTGTTCTGAAAGAAGATAGCACAACCACAAAACTCCGAGTCGTATTCGACGGCTCTGCAGCTACATCTACTGGATTTTCATTGAATGAGGCTCTAATGGCAGGACCTACCATTCAGTCAAAACTGCTTTACACCTTGCTTCGGTTCCGTACGTTTGCCGTTGCACTGACTGGTGACATATGCAAAATGTACCGATGCGTACGAGTTACAGAGCCTGATAAGTACCTTCAGTGCATACTCTGGAGGGATTCGCCACGGGACAAAATTCAAGTCTACAAGCTGGATACTGTTACATACGGAACGAAGCCAGCATCATTCTTATCTATTCGCTCAATGCAACAATTGGCCACAGATGAGAAAGCATCATTCCCTATAGGCTCACAGGTGCTACTTCGCGACTTTTACGTTGACGATTTAATGACTAGAGGCAGCACAGTGGAGGAAGTACTCGAAATCTTAAAACAAACATCAGATCTGTTGGCTCAGGGGCAATTTCAAATCAGGAAATGGTGCTCCAACGTCTCATCTGTTTTAGATAAAATCCCTGATAAGGATAAGAAAACGCTTCTGAGGTTCGACGATGGCACTGATTTCACAAAGGCGCTTGGGCTTATTTGGAATTTTGCTTTAGACGAGTTTCTATTTGCATTTCAACCCACAGAGCTATCATTAAAGCCATCTAAGCGAACTGTGCTGTCTACAATTGCACGCATCTATGACCCACTAGGATTGATTGGTCCTGTTATTAGGCAAGGCAAAAATTTTCCTGCAACAATTGTGGAAAGAAAATCTCGATTGGGACGAGAGTTTGCCTTCACATCTCTTTTCAGCGTGGCGAAACTTTTGCGATAATTTGTTTAACTCTCAGCGTTTCAAATTTAATCGTTTAGCTCAAATTCCAGATTCTACAGTGGAAGTTCATGGATTTTACGACGCTAGCGTAGAGGCGTATGGAGCATGCGTCTTTATAGTTTTAAGAAAGGAGGGCCAGGGTTGCTCACAGCTACTGTGCTCAAAGTCAAGTGTGGCACCTGTGAAGCTGCAGACTGTTCCTAAATTGGAGCTTTGTGGAGCTGCCTTGCTCTCTTTACTTATACACGAAATAGCTCAATTACAAATATTTTCTGGGCAATTCTACTGCTGGTCAGATTCCTCAACGGTCTTATCTTGGATTCGCAGCGAACCAGCCAGATGTAACGTTTTCGTCTCACATCGAGTATCAAACATTCAGGAGCTGACAGTCAACATGGAATGGCGCTATGTTCCAACAGCATTAAACCCTGCACACATTCTGTCCAGAGACGCGTTGCCAGATGAACTAGCGCATTCACACTTATGGTCTCATGGGCCATCGTTTCTATGCGAGAGCAAAGATGTATGGCCAAAGTCATGCCTGCCAGAAAAGATATTACCAGAGCTTCGTAAACGAGTGCTTATTGCAGTTTGTCCATTCGTCGATGTCTCTACTAGCTGCAATTTCGCAAATTCGCTCGCCAAATTACAGCGTGTTTTTGGATACGCATTCAAATTCATTCAACGCATCAAATCGCCTGGATTAACCGTGGCTGACATCCTTGGTGGCACACGAATACTACTGCGTTCAATACAAAGGACGCAATTATGGAGTGACTACAAGATCCTTTTAGGACGCAAGCAAGTACCATCTTCAAGCTCGTTGGCCTCGCTTGCTCCATTTATAGACAAACTAGGACTTCTACGCGTTGGCGGAAGGCTCCAGAATTCATTCCTGGATTTCAACGCCTGTCATCCAATCATCTTGCCAAAAGTCATCCAATAACTGCTGCTCTTATTATGGATTCTCATGAGCGCAACCTACATGCTGGTCCTTAAGCATTGCTCGCACTGATTCGGCATAAATATTGGCCGATTGGAGTTCGCAAAACAGTGACGAGTGTTATAAACCGATGCATAAGATGCTTTCGAGCAAGACCACGCCTTCTTGAGTATATTACGGCTGACCTGCCAAAAGAACGCGTAAATACGACAACACAAAACTTCATGATCACTGGCGTAGACTATTGTGGGCCATTCCTACGCAAGAGCGAAATCAGGACTAGGCCACCCATCAAATGCTACACAGAGAAAAATAACGCATGCTAAAATTAAGTTCGAATGTGCTTGATTTTAGAAATTTCAATCTTGTTCAAAAATACTTGCAACAAGAAAATTGTACTTAATACAAGAAAAATATTCTTAATGCAAGTATAAAGCATCTTGAAAGAAGTAATAAAATTCTTAAGGTCCCATACACGCTCTTTTGCACTCTCTCACTGGATCTCTGTATAATAAATGTGCTCTCCAACCATAAAGTTCGTTAGAATATGTGAGTGTGAGAGCAGATCGATGCAGTGCGTGGTGCATACGACTGTGAGCTAGAAAGAGAAAGCAACACATTAGAGCAGGGATGTCCAGGCCCATTGCTCATCTGGCTCTTTTTGTTTTTGTAATGGCTCTTAGGCATAGGCAGCGATGCGCGTGTACATGCACGGCCCTAACTGTATATCACCCAGTGCCAATGCAAATTACAAAAACAATTTCGAGCGTTCTCTCACTTACTCTCTGTTACTCTCTTTGCTCTCTGATCTCGTGTGCACAAAAACAACCCTTGCGTATATTTGTTGTTGGCCCACAGATTTTCAATGTAATTTGTTGTTGCTTTTCGTTTGAGCATGCACTCACAAAAATCGGTATGAGATTCTTTCGCTATTTTTTAGGAAACTTGTTAAATGTGACTTTTAGGCGTTGCTTGCAAACAAAAACTAGTTATGGCCCTGTACCTTTCGGTACAAAGGGTATACTAGATTTATGCAATGTATATAACAGACAGATGGTGGCTATAGGTAAAAACATATGAATGGAATATATATTTTTTGGAAAATCCGGTGGTAATAAAACAAACTTGCACGTGGCCATCATAAATAGATATTTTTCGGAAAATCCCTTGGAAGAAATTCGCACTTGTATACAATCTTTTTTCTAGTAGTAACAAATGTTAATAGGTACCAAAGGGTGTTTTGCATCCATTGACCAAGTTTAGTAACTTTGCAATTTTTACGCCCCTATCTGCGCAGGTAAAGAGTTATATTGTAATATCTTTCAATTTTACTTTTTAAATCATTTTTATACTGATATTTTCCTTATTTTTCAAATACCCCTTACTCCACAGAGAAATTATGCGAGTTTTATCTATTTTTGGAAGCACATATGTATATGTTGGAGATGGCTCAACTAAATTAGCGTCGGCCATGTTAAATCATTAAACGCAGCGAGTCGCACTGTGTGATTGTACCATGCAGATGTCCACTTTAAACTGTCGCTCACTGACTGCCGAATGCGCGCCTATAGCCTCATCACTCACTATTCGACATGTCACTCAATTTACCTCTTTCTGCATCTATCCTTGTTTCTTACAATTCTCTCACTCTACAATCCTCTCACAGTGTGCCACGCTCAGCTAGGGCAATACTCTACACCCAGCAGCGCTTAACTATTAACATAATTACAATTATGTTGACTTTATTTCTCATTAACATCTCTATGTTAGTTTACATGTTTATCAATCTTAACATATTTGTTTGTGTTTATACATGTTATTCTCCGACACGGCCTTCCTGACTTTCACACGTCCTCGTGTGCACAAGCCAAACATTAGATTGCATCATATCTTGCTCTCAATAAAGGTAAGAAACCCAAAACAAATCGCATCTCTCAAGACAAACTTATCAATCAAATCATTCTCATTGCTTCTTATTTCACATTGACCTCTATACTTATATCATGACCCTCCAGCTCATCGTACCAAGCTCACACAATCAAACACAACCACAAATTCACACATTTGTGTCTTCAAATGGCAGTTTCGCAGGCTAACTTGTCATTTCTTTTCTCATACATAGTACCTCGTACTCTTCCGCGCAAACTCGCCCATTTGGATATCACTTCATCATACCACAGTTCACGGGTTCTTGCCGCCTCTCTGCGACGCTATGCACCTGCAGTGCCACGATCGCTCTCTAGATCCACGTTCAACGCACACACAATGTCACCCATCACCGGCATGACCATTGTTGCTTGAACCCAACCCCTGTGTATGCATCTCTACACCTCAAAGATATTCATTTGACCGGCGTCCTTTTCACCACCGTCAAGCTCACCAATTAACTCAGATGCCACTCGCTCATCTGGTAGTCTTCGCACGCTCTCATGCGGATACTTGTACGTTCGCTTACTGGTCAATGATTTCAACAAATAACGGTCACCTTCAAGCAATTCAACTACTTCAAATGGTCCTTTAAACTTAGGATCCAATTTCGTCTGATGCCGTTCTTCACCTTTCAGCAAGACATGATCGCCAATCTTTTGTCTTACAATCTGGGCCTTATTCTTATCAATTCTCCTTTTGTCATACTCAGCATTCTCAACTATGTTATCTTTAGCTTTTGCTCTCGCTTCATCATAGTCAACCTGATTTTCATCATTTATTGGTAACATACCAAAGGGCCTTGCCTCTTTACCTATCAACAATTCTAATGGGCTGAATCTTGTCACACGATTAGTTGTACAATTTATAGCTAATTGAATCTCTTGCAATGCATCCTGCCATGAACGTTCGCTAGTTTCTACTGCTGTTAACATGTTTTTCATGGTACTCATGACACGCTCCACTTGTCCATTAGCTCTACTTGCGCCTGTTGCTATTAAATGCAAATCAATTTTGTTTGCAGAACAAAACTCACGGAATTTGTTACTAGCAAAGCTTCTACCCTGATCCGCAATAATACGACTAGGTACTCCAAAGAGTGATATGCTGGACTTCACAGCTTTAATGCAATTTTCCGTATCCAAATTTAAAGTGTGATACAAGTAAACAAACTTTGTGAACGCATCTATCTGAACTATAATATATTCCTTTAGATCATTCTTGCCACTCAACTTGCCACTAATGTCTATGTGTATGGTATGCCACGGTATTTCAACTTTGGGTATTGGATGCATTTCCATTTGAACTTTGCCTGACAAAGGTTTGGACAATTTACAGGTGATACAGTTTTCTACAAACTTTCTCACATACTTGGACATGTTTTCAAACCAATATTGTTCATAAACTTTGTCTAAGGTTTTCTGCCATCCGAGATGCATTATGGCCTCGTGTACATGGTTAATAACGGACCACCTAAACGCTCTAGGTATTACTGGTAAACAACGTGTTCTGTTATTTCTTTGAATTTTGCGGTATAACAACCCAGTTCTTATTTCATAAGTTCTAGCTACATCCTGCTGCATACTATCACTGTTCAGTTGGGCTATGAGATTTGTTATGCTTTGGTCACGCTGCTGTTCAGCTATTAACCAATTGTTAGTTATTGTTGCCAGATCTATACGGATTTCAGCCACCTTGCTAACAGAAATTGACGCTTCAGGGATTGGATTGCGTGATAAAAAGTCTACATGTGCCATTTGGTGCCCCTTTCGATATTCTACGCTGAAGTCAAATGACTGAAGGTATGCCCACCAGCGATGTACTCTCGGGGTTAACTCAGCTTTAGTTCGACTTGCCTTTAACGAATTGCAATCTGTATGTACCACAAATCTTGTACCTTGTAGATAATGTCGGAAGTGTTTAACAGCATTATATACAGCTAAAGTCTCTAACTCATATGAATGGTATTTAGATTCTGATCGAGTAGTGCATTTGCTATAATATTCAACTACTCTGCATTTGCCATCTATTTTGTGCATGAGCATAGCACCATAGCCATCTGCACTCGCATCTGTATGCAATTCAATTGGGAGTTCAGGGTCGAAAATTGTTAATACAGGTTCACTTATTAACACGTGTATTATTTTCTGTCGAATTTTCTCGTGCTCGTCTTTCCATACAAATGTATTGAGCTTAGAGGTTAATTGATACAGTGGCTTCATTTGCTCAGAGAACCGTGGAACGAATTGCCTAAAATACGATGCCAAACCTATGAACTGTCTTAACTGTGTTGCCGTGGTTGGTTCTGATAAAGCAGTCAGGGCTTCTATCTTTCGTTTATTTGGTTTAATTTCACCATCTTTTATATAAAATCCAAGATACTCTATTCCTGTACGTAGAAAAGAACATTTGTTAATATTAAACGAAAATCCTGCATCTGATAAAGTTTTCAGCACAGCTGACAATCTCTCAAACGCTTCCTCCTTTGAATTTGCAACAATCAGTACATCATCAATATAAACAACTGCATAAGAATATGCCAAATCACCCAAGGCACGCACAATAGCACGTTGAAAAACCGATGATGCGTTTTTCAATCCAAATGGCATGGCCAAGAACTCATACTGACCTTCTGGAGTCACAAATGCTGTACGCTCAATGGAGTCGGGGTGAATCGGTATTTGATAAAACCCACTAGCCATGTCCAGACTGGAAAAATACTTTCCACCGCGCAGGCGATTTACCTGATCCGATATTAGTGGCAATGGATATTTATCGGAAACTGTGTTTGCATTTAGCTCACGATAATCAATACAGATCCTAATACTACCATTTTTCTTTTTAACTATAACCATGGGACTAGCAAATGGTGAATTACTTGGACGGATAACATTGGCCTTTTTCATTTGTTCTATTTGGTCACGAACTATCAATTTCTCATCAACACTCAGCCTGTATGGACGCCTTTGAACTGTTTTATTCTCATCTAATAATCGGATTTCTAATGCACCTGTAGTTACACGTCTATTTGGAATTCCGTCTATAAAGCTATCATCATATTGACTCAATACATTTTGCAACTTGCGCTTATCGTCCTCACTTAGATCTATGATATTGTCAATCAGATTTTCCATACTGAAGCGAGCAGTCTCATCATGTATTACATTAACAGCTTTTACTTTGTAAATATCAACTTTGTCACTTTCAATTATAACACCAAAACCAAGCTGAAGTATTTCTCGCCCGATCATGATGTCATGTTTTAAATAATCATCCTTAACTACGTGAAATAGAATTTCTAGGCTAAATTCAGAAATTTGTACAGCGGCCAATATTTGCATATTGCTTTTCACTATGTTGTCACCTATGCCCCTTAGTATAACCAAACTGTTAAATCTTTTTCCAGCCAATTTGTAACATAACTTTTCTCTTATTAAAGAGCACTCAGCACCTGAGTCGAAACAAAATGGAAAGAGCTCACCAAATTGGTAAAGTATGCCATTAGTCTCCAGCACTGCACACATGTCAACTCGCTTCTCACTGTTGTTGTTCGCTATGGCTGCACCCTTTGCACACGCTGACGCTATATGGCCCATGTTGCCGCACTTGAAGCATGTCACGTTCGCTCTCTCTCGTCCAGGCAACGGTCTGCTATAACGGTTATTCGCCTTCGCTTTGATCCTCTGATCCGACTTTCTCTTACGGCATTCTATTACTTTGTGTCCAAATGCGCCGCAATAATGACAGTTAACTTGTGTTTTGTACCGCTTCTTCTCAGGTTCTATGTCTATTTCAGACTGTTCGCCTCGTTTGCCAAATGTATATGCCTTTAGTTGTTGTTGCAGCTCATTTCGAGTTTTCACATTTGTTGTAAAAATTAAACGTTGCAGCCCAATGTCGATTTGAGATGTATGTGCCAACACAACAGAAACTGCAATTTCTTCAATGCTCATCGTTTTCCATTTCGTCAGTAGAGACGTTACCAGTCGGCTTGCATATACTGATATACATTCGTCAGAATCTGGGCGACTATTAAAAATGTTCAACAAAATGGCGGCTGGCGTCTCAACGCCTTCATAACGCTGCATGAATAGCTCTTTGAATTGCGACCATGTCATACCAGCAAAGCAAATCTGGGACAACCATTGTGATGCACTACCGATTAAGGATTTGCTTAGTGCCACAACTAGAGCTGCACCTTCTAGTGGACGCTCAGCTAAAATTATATCGGCCGTCTTACACCAAGCTGCTGCATCGGCATCAATGGCGTCTGGCTTGTAAATTGGCAATGACGCCTGAAGGTCACGCGAAGTTGCTGCAGGCTGCATTGCATTTAGCAACTCTAAAAACCTTCTGTCTTGATGCACCAATAGCTCTCGTAATCTGGTGTCAGAATAATCCTGCGGCTGTGGCGATCTTGATCCCACTTCTGATGTTGGAGATGGCTCAACTAAATTAGCGTCGGCCATGTTAAATCATTAAACGCAGCGAGTCGCACTGTGTGATTGTACCATGCAGATGTCCACTTTAAACTGTCGCTCACTGACTGCCGAATGCGCGCCTATAGCCTCATCACTCACTATTCGACATGTCACTCAATTTACCTCTTTCTGCATCTATCCTTGTTTCTTACAATTCTCTCACTCTACAATCCTCTCACAGTGTGCCACGCTCAGCTAGGGCAATACTCTACACCAGTGGTCGGCAAAATATACATATGCATTTTTTTTTTTGCGTTTGTATTGAACATTTTCTGCCGCTGTGACGTATTTCTACGCTGACGTCGCAAAGCAACAGACACGAAGTTGCTTGTGTATGACTTCGGCTCTTGCTTAGAGAGCGTGCTTGCTTTTTTACTCTCACAAAACTAAAGCGCTCTAGCATTAAAATTCCGTGGCTTTGATGCTGTGTGGCAGAAAACACAAAATCAGTTTATGTTTAGTTGGCTACAAGCATGGTATAATTAACATGGTAGAGTAATAGAGAGTGCGCTCGCTCACACGAAGATCATATTTTTCAGTCTTGTTGCGACTGTTGATGTGGTAGGTTGGCGATGCGCATGATTTCTTTTTCAGCTAAAGCACGCCGTACATGTGTATGTGTGCAAACACAAGATTTGTTGTTTTATTTATTGTGTGAATATTTTTATTTGCAGCATTTGCAAGCATACACATGCACGTGTATGCTATGTGTAAATACAACATAGTATTTTTGCTTGCTTCTCTCTCTCTCTCTCTCACTTTTCTTACTCTCACAAAATTTATGATCTTAATAAACTCTCTATTACTCTACCTTACTTATTATACCATGGGCTACAAGCTTAGATCGCGCTGCTCAAATTTTGTTTTTTTCCATTCCTCTTTGAACATTTTGTCCTTTTTAAAATCAATAATTTGCTAAACATAAACTGATTTTGGTGTTTTCTGCCACACAGTACCAAAGACATTGCATACTAATGCTAGAGCGCTTTAGTTTTGTGAGAGTAAAAAAGCAAGCACGCTCTCTAAGCAAGAGCCGAAGTCATGCACAAGCAACTTCGTGTCTGTTGCTTTGCAACAAGAGCGTGGCAACGCCAGAGAATTGGCTGAGAGAATTTCAGTACAAAAATCACGCATACATGCATGCGCTTTGTGTACAACACAGTACGTGTGAACCATAGGCCCATGGGATAGGGCCGTGCCGACCACTGCTCTACACCCAGCAGCGCTTAACTATTAACATAATTACAATTATGTTGACTTTATTTCTCACAGAGAGAACCAGAGAGAACTAAATAGACAGAGGCGAAAATTCTCTCCGAGTTCGAAAATGTTAAAAGTTTATCACTGACGAGGGCTCGCAAACACAATGCAAAGCAAACGAAACCAAATTCGAAGTGGATTTGCGTTTTGTTTATTTACCCTTTTGCTATTATTTTTCGTTTCTGCTTTTACATTATTTGCAGCGCCGCAGCGTATATCGGTTCATTTTGAATTGCAAGGCAGCATTGGTACATGCTTTTTCCTGGAGTATGTCCATTTCAGACAGTTTATGAGAAATTTGTCTGTATGCATGCTGGTTTATAGATGATATTTGACAAAATATTTTAATTTTATTTCATTAATATGTTAATAATAACGCAACGAAACAATTTTTTTTTTATTTAAATATAAATATAATAAACATAATTTAAATATTATCAAAGAATATAGAAAGAACTACATAGAATGTGCATCTCAGCCAAATTCATTTTAGCGCTTGTTGGTACGGGTGGGCTTCGAAAGGGTATGAAGGCTCAAAAAGTAAAAATTTAAGAATTTGGCTGTTTGTGCTCTCACCGCCCGCGCCATAGAGCTGAACAAATTTTGCATACACATCTTAGTATGTATATTGTCATTGGGAAAACATTTGTCGAAAATGAAACATTAATTTTCTTATGACAATAAAAAAATATATATTTAATAGAAAAAAAACAGAAATTATGGAAAATTAAAAAAAAAAAAAATCATATTGAATCTAACATCCATCTAAGAACCGAACCTCGACACATTAGAGTCGGAGTCGAACACTCATTCCACTAGGCCATTGCCACTGCGCGAATTCCATTTGCTAAGTTTCATGTCCAAGCAAATGTATAAATTCAAGCAAAGTAAACTTTTTTGTGTAGTTCTACATATGTATGTATATTCTTTGCTATTATATATTAACTATTTAGTTTTCAATTTTAATTTTGACATTTTATTTGATTTTATATTTCTTTCAAAATAGTTTTATTAATATAAGGAAATTTCGTTGTGCAAAAATTGTAATATTGTAAATATTGTTTCTTTTGTACATTTATTAATTGTTTTTTTTCAGTGAGGCATACAAAGTATTAAGACATCGCTTATTTTAAGCATTTACTTATTAAATATTAACATAATATTATTATTAAAAAAATGTGGTACAGTCGAGGCGGTGCCCGACAGTGGAATACCCTGTACCTTTTGTGTCAAAAAAGTTTTTCCTGCATATTCCATCTAAGAACTTTCCAATTGGAATTTTTTTTTTTTTGGTGAAAATCGATATTTATACCTATAAGTTCCCTAAATTTTTACCCATTTTGATGAAACTCGAAAGTTACAACAAAGAACTTATTTAAAGTATACGGGGTAAGTTTCAAGTCGGTATGTTGAGGGGTGTGGGAGAAAACACGGTAAATGGATTGCGGGGGGTGGGGGGACCGCATCGATAAAATTTGGATGTGGATTTGTTCATTAGAGCCACATGAATGAGCTTACCAAAAATTGTGATTCTAGGTCACTTGTAGCCATAATTGCGTAGAGTCAAATATTGCCGCAGTTTATTGGCAAGGGGAGGTGAAATTTGCACATTTTTGACTATAACTTTTGTTGTATTTGTTCGATTTTGTTAATTTTTTACACATAGATGCATGTAACTATAACGCATCGCTCTGTTAAATTTCAGATAAAAATACTAAACGGTGTGGCTAAAAACCGCGAAACTCTACTGCGGGGGAACGGGGGAAGATATTGACATGATTCAACAAACTTCATCTGCTTAGGAAATATGCGCACCAGCTGGTAAAGTTTCGTGTCTCTAGCTCTTATAGTCTCCGAGATCTAGGCGTTCATACGGACGGACAGACGGACGGACGGACGGACGGACGGACGGACGGACGGACGGACATGGCTCAATCGCTACCCGAGGTTATGATAAGCATTTTGGTATAAAGGACTTGGGGTCTGCCACGCCTCCTTCTGTCCGTTACATACATTGCACAAATCTAGTATACCCTTTGTACCTATAGGTACAGGGTATAAATATTAATATTTTAAACCAATGGAACAATGATCAATTCTTTCTTTTATTCATTTTTTATCATCATTTATAATTTTTTATATAAATCATCATTCATATTTCTACAACTCACGACAAGTTATTGTCATCACTGTTTTAAACTTTATTAAAAAATAATTGGTAAAAAAAAAACAGTTCTTCTATCGACAGAGGCCTAATAACATGCAGCTATTAATGACAACGCGCTGACCAAAAGTCTGTTTTGTTTCGGCTAAAAATTACTTGTGTTTGTGTGTGCCGCAATGCAAAACAGTTCAGCAGAATGGAAGGCGATAGCAAAATACTCTTCTTCGTATTTTTCGCCATTTATGCATGCATTTGTTAGTGTAAAGCAAACGCGATTGCAAAGTATGAATGCTCAGAAACTAAAAATTTACAATTTTGGCTGCGGCTGAATTTATGAACATTGCCGACAGCCAACAACGAAGTATAGAGCCGAGTTCAATTGCAAGAACACGAGAATTGTATGGGCTATTTTTAGATTTTCCTTTTTAACTCTGCCCACCAACCACACTTCCTAGAGTTTATAATATCTTTGGGCTGCCGGCCTTGGCTAATCATAATTTTTGACTTCTTTCTTCTTCGCTATTTAATTAGTTTGCAATTTATTTTTTGCCATTTTACTAAATCAACTTTTATTTATTTTATATGACAATTTTAGGGAAATGCATTTTTTTAATTGCAAGTTGCATTTGCTTAGAAACTGATTTGGTGCAACAATGCAAAAAAAAATAAAATAATTGTTTGCCCTTTTTTCTCAATGAGCCCAAAAATTGTAATGAAGTTTTAAAATATTTAATTGTGTTATGCATATTCACAACTAAAAATGCATAAAAAGCAAAACATAGCCCAGCTGCATTGTTTGTATTCAATTTTGTTTTTGCTTTAAAGTTTAAACCAACGCATTATGTTTAGCTAATGCTTAGCTATTGCTGATGCTGATTGTTCTTTACTACAATAAACAAAGAGTTTAAGCCTGAAAAAAATACTGAGTAGAAAACATCATCAGATTGTTTGGGACCCCAATTAAGTCCTAAACCAAATTTTCCAAAGGCAGTTGCTCTTTCCCGCCAAAAAGTGGTTGGTGTGATTATAACATAATATTGTTTTGCTATTAAAGTTAGATTTATTTATGTTTTTTTAATAAAAATTATTGTCAGTAAAATATAGAATTTTTCAAATAAAACTCAAATCAAAGTGATTGATTAATTGCTTCAAGCACAATGACTATTCAAAGTTAAAAAAATGGAAATAGTTTTTGGTGTTTTTCAAAACATCTGCTCCTACCGTAAAATTGGTGGGACTTTCGCAAGAATATCCAAGTACTCTATTGAAGTATATGAAATGATCTACAAAATAAGTCCTCTATCACTTTCCTAGGATTAATAGTTTTCTAGCAATCGAACGAATAAACCACTTGCAAACGCCACTTTTGTTCAGCACCGCCTACTTGTGTGGCAAAGCAAATAGCCGCCGGCAAAATATCCTTTCCCTTTGCTTTGTCAAAATTGAATTTGCCTTCCCAAAAATCTAAACTAAAACAAGTATGTATGTATATGAAGTAACAATACTTTTAGTTATGGAAACACATTACAGTTTAGACACATACTATTTTCAATGAAGAATGCAAACAAAAAATGTAATTTGTATTTTTTTGATACTTTTAACACCGACTAAACGAAAACTAATGTTATTATTAACTTAGCATTAAGGAAAAAATTTAGTTAATTTAATTAAAAATTATAAAGAAAATAATTTTAGGCTCCTTTTTATTTATTTTGCAGTCAGGGTCAAGGCGATACATTCTAGATTTATATAAAATTCTTATCATTGAATGAACCAAAATGCTCCTACGTCAGTGCATAAACATCAACACAAAAGCAGCGACAACCAATACTTCATTCATATCGCTTTGCTTTGGCCGAGCCCAAGTCACCGGACAAACATCACAACACAACACGGACCGAGCCAAGAGCCAATGCTGCCTTTTGCTTTTGCCATTCATTCGTCTACCATTGCTGTTGCTTGTTGTTGGTGCCTGACTTTATTTCGGTCTGGTGTAAAAGCAAAATCAAACGCAAAATAAAGTCAGGCACCAACAACAAGCAACAGCAATGGTAGACGAATGAATGGCAAAAGCAAAAGGCAGCATTGGCTCTTGGCTCGGTCTGTGTTGTGTTGTGATGTTTGTCCGGTGACTTGGGCTCGGCCAAAGCAAAGCGATATGAATGAAGTATTGGTTGTCGCTGCTTTTGTGCTGATGTTTATGCACTGACCTAGGCGCATTTTGGTTCAATCAATGATAAGAATTTTATATAAATCTAGAATGTATCGCCTTGACCCTGACTGCAAAATAAATAAAAAGGAGCCTAAAATTATTTTCTTTATAATTTTTAATTAAATTAACTAAATTTTTTCCTTAATGCTAAGTTATTTATAACATTGGTTTATGTTTAGTCGGTGTTAAAAGCATTAAAAAAATACAAATTACATTTTTTTTTTGCATTCTTCATTGAAAATAGTATGTGTCTAAACTGTAATGTGTTTCCATAACTAAAAGTATAGTTACTTCATATACATACATACTTGTTTTAGTTTAGATTTTTGGGAAGGCAAATTCAATTTTGACAAAGCAAAGGAAAGGATATTTTGCCGGCGGCTATTTGCTTTGCCACGCAAGTAGGCGGCGATGAACAAAAGTGGCGTTTGCAAGTGGTTGTTTATTCGTTCGATTCCTAGAAAACTATTAATCCTAGGATAGTAATAGAGAACTCATTTTGTAGATCATTTCATATACTTCAATAGAGTACTTGGATATTCTTGCGAAAGTCCCACCAATTTTACGGTAGGAGCAGATGTTTTGAAAAACACCAAAAACTATTTCCACTTTTTTAACTTTGAATAGTCATTGTGCCTGAACCAATTAATCAATCACTTTGATTTGAGTTTTATTTGAAAAACGCTATATTTTACTGATAATAATTTTTATTAAAAAAACATAAATGAATCTAACTTTAACAGCAAAATAATATTATGTAATAATCACACCAACAACTTTTTGGCTGGAAGGAGCAACTGCCTTTGGAAAATTTGGTTTAGAACTTAATTTGGGTCCCACACAATCTGATGATGTTTTCTACTAAGTATTTTGACCAGCTCAAACTCTTTGTTTATTGTAGTAAAGAACAATCAGCATCAGCATTAGCTAAACATAATGCGTTGGTTTAAAGTTTAAACTTAAAAGCAAAAACAAAATTGAATACAAACAATGCAGCTGCGCTATGTTTTTCTTTTTATGCATTTGTAGTTGTGAATATGCATAACGCAATTAAATATTTTAAAACTTCATTACAATTTTTGGGCTCATTGAGAAAAAAAGCAAACAATTATTTTATTTTTTTTTGCATTGTTGCACCAAATCAGTTTCTAAGCAAATGCAACTTGCAATTAAAAAAATGCATTTCCCTAAAATTGCCATATAAAATGAATAAAAGTTGATTTAGTAAAATGGTAAAAAATAAATTGCAAACTAATTAAATAGCGAAGAAGAAAGAAGTCAAAAATTATGATTAGCCAAGGCCGGCAGCCCAAAGATATTATAAACTCTATGAAGTGGTGTTGGCGGGCAGAGTTAAAAAGGAAAATCTAAAAATAGCCCATACAATTCTCGTGTTCTTGCAATTGAACTCGGCTCTAAACTTCGTTGTTGGCTGTCGGCAATGTTCATAAATTCAGCCGCAGCCAAAATTGTAAATTTTTAGTTACTGAGCATTCATACCCTTTCTCAATATGTGGCTGCTATGACACTTTGCAATCGCGTTTGCTTTACACTAACAAATGCATGCATAAATGGCGAAAAATACGAAGAAGAGTATTTTGCTATCGCCTTCCATTCTGCTGAACTGTTTTGCATTGCGGCACACACAAACACAAGTCATTTTTAGCCGAAACAAAACAGACTTTTGGTCAGCGCGTTGTCATTAATAGCTGCATGTTATTAGGCCACTGTCGATAGAACTGTTTTTCTTTTACCAATTATTTTTTAATAAAGTTTAAAACAGTGATGACAATAACTTGTCGTGAGTTGTAGAAATATGAATGATGATTTATATAAAAAATGATAAATGATGATGATAAAAAATTAATAAAAGAAAGAATTGATCATTGTTCCATTGGTTTAAAATATTAATATTTTTAATAATAATATTATATTAATATTTTTTAAAGTAAATGCTTAAAATAAGCGATGTCTTAATACTTTGTATGCCTCACTGAAAAAAAAAAATTAATAAATGTACAAAAGAAACAATATTTACAATATTACAAACTTTGCACAACGAAATTTCCTTATATTAATAAAACTATTTTGAAAGAAATATAAAATCAAATAAAATGTCAAAATTAAAATTGAAAACTAAATAGTTAATACATAATAGCAAAGAATATACATACATATGTAGAACTACACAAAAAAGTTTACTTTGCTTGAATTTATACATTTGCTTGGACATGAAACTTAGCAAATGGAATTCGCGCAGTGGCAATGGCATAGTGGAATGAGTGTTCGACTCAGACTCTTATGTGTCGAGGTTCGGTTCTTAAATGGATGTTAGATTCAATATGATTTTTTTTTTTTTAATTTTCCATAATTTCTGTTCTTTTTCTATTAGATATATATTTTTTTATTGTCATAAGAAAATTAATGTTTCATTTTCGACAAATGTTTTCCCAATGACAATATACATACTAAGATGTGTATGCAAAATTTGTTCAGCTCTATGGCGCGGGCGGTGAGAGCACAAACAGCCAAATTCTTAAATTTTTACTTTTTAAGCCTTCATACCCTTTCGAAGCCCACCCGTACCAACAAGCGCTAAAATGAATTTGTATTCTATGTAGTTCTTTCTACATTCTTTGATAATATTTAAATTATATTTATTATATTTATATTTAAATAAAAAAAAAAAATTGTTTCGTTGCGTTATTATTAACATATTAATGAAATAAAATTAAAATATTTTGCCAAATATCATCTATAAACCAGCATGCATACAGACAAATTTCCCATAAACTGTCTGAAATGGACATACTCCAGGAAAAAGCATGTACCAATGCTGCCTTGCAATTCAAAATGAACCGATATACGCTGCGGCGCTGCAAATAATGTAAAAGCAGAAACGAAAAATAATAGCAAAAGGGTAAATAAACAAAACGCAAATCCACTTCGAATTTGGTTTCGTTTGCTTTGCATTGTGTTTGCGAGCCCTCGTCAGTGATAAACTTTTAAAATTTTCGAACTCGGAGAGAATTTTCGCCTCTGTCTATTTGGTACTCTCTGATTTCTCATTAACATCTCTATGT
The DNA here is from genome assembly GCA_949987675.1 of Chymomyza fuscimana. Classification (NCBI taxonomy): domain Eukaryota; kingdom Metazoa; phylum Arthropoda; class Insecta; order Diptera; family Drosophilidae; genus Chymomyza; species Chymomyza fuscimana. The sequence goes on from OX465089.1 coordinate 34,130,534, forward strand.
TAGTTTACATGTTTATCAATCTTAACATATTTGTTTGTGTTTATACATGTTATTCTCCGACATATATTTGTAAATGTGCGTTTTCAAGCTTAAAATTAATTAAAAATAAACTGAGAAATCGATTAACAAACAAACATTTGGAGGCATTATTAAAACTATCATTAACTAAAATAAATATTGATATTGACCAATTTTTAAATTCTTTCTAAGTATACATATGTACCATAACTTTTTTTTCATTATTTTTTACCACTCATAAGAATGCACATTAGGGTGGCCGCCGCTGGTATGGAGGATTTTTAAACCGTCGATATCAATAACGCCACCCGCTAAAAAGTTTCCTTTTTACCTGCATATAGCACCTGTAAAATTTAAAAACGATCCGAATGTATTTGATGGGTCCGGCAATAGGACAAAGGTCATAACTTGCACATTTCCCGTTTTTGACTGTATTGTTCTACATAAACTTTAAAATCTTGTTACCAATCAGACAAATTATGGTTCAAAAGGTCTCATATCTATTAAAACATAATTTTAAAAAAATATAGAGTCGGCCTAAATAAATTTGGTAAGCTCTAAAATTGATTAAATTGACTAATTACACCAGTTTACAAATAAAAAAAAATTTTGGTATCCTTAACATTTTTGAATCGTTTCAACATTTTTTTTTCATGAAACGGGCTTCGAGATATTTTGAAAAAACCATTTTTCGAAATTAAAAAAAAAAAAAAAAGTGTCTTTACTTAACAGCAAATATTTCTGGTTATACTAAACTGATTTCGATAATTTGTTTACTTGACTGTAGATAATTGAATTACCCATCGATTATATTTGAAACATGTTTTTGTCAAACTTACGATTTGGTCGCTATTTATGCATTCATATGAAACTTTTTTATGACCTTTGATCTATTGACGGACCCATCAAATACATTCGGATCGTTTTTAAATTTTACAGGCGCTATATGCAGGTAAAAAGGAAACTTTTTAGGGGGTGGCGTTAGTAAAATCGTGAGAAATGGCCACCCTAATGCACATACAATTTCTTACAGTGCACTCAATAAACCGTAATAACTGTTTACTTTAAATGTGTTAGTGTTTTTCTTTATATGTATTGGTTTTTGCTCTTCCATAAGCAGTGTTTGGAAATCCCTGCATTAGAGTTTTTTGTGTGTTTTAATGTAAAATGCTTGTGCAAAAGCATTTCATCATTAGTGTTGCGCGTCTGTAGTGAACGGTTATGGGCCAGCACCGGTATTTTTTTCAAGTGACGGCAGACGGACAAAATCAAGAAAATAACCAAAGTGTTGTATTGCTTTGATTTGAGGGACCTTTGATCCTAAATTTTCTGTTTGTGTGACACATGTTAATATATTAACGTATATGTGCAAAAAAAAGTGTCTAAATAAGTGTATTTACATACATACGTACATATATACGACATAGGAATACATACATATGTGCATGCATATCCGTTCACCGAAATTAAGCAGCATCGGACGCGGTTAGTACTTAGATTAATGACCGCTTGGGATCACAACGTGTTGTTGGCATTGTCAACAACTTTTCTATTCGAAAAAGGATGTTTTTATATTATTTAAATAATTGATACTGTAATTCTTGAGCGCCCATTTGGGACTATTTGAATATTTTTTTAATGTATATATATATATTAACTAGTGTTTATTATAGTTTTAAGTCATATTAATTTAAAAAAAAAATACATATATATATATGTACATACACATGATCATCGTGTCAAAGCAATACAACAACTACAATACACTGCGTATATTGTGTTGTTTTTATGTGTTCATATGCACATTTGTGTTTTTTTTCTTGTTTTTTTTTTTTGATTTTCGCATGCAATAAACAAGTTTATTAATTTTTCTAACATATGTATAGATTCAAATATAACATTCAGGAGCTTGCGATACATTGAAAATGAAGACTTATCTGAGGCAGTGCCTCCCATTCGCCTAAGAGCCGAGTTACGGGAAAAGCTTCTCACGTGGAAAAAACTTAAGGTAAGGCGCTGATAAATAAAGCAGTCTTTTCCGTTATATATCAATTTCCCATTTATAGCTTCAAGTAGATGACGAAACCATATCTGTTGCTAGTAAGGTGCAAGGATGACTTGAAACAAGCAGCTCATCGCAACAATCAAATAATCAAGGTTATTCCCGACTAGTACTGAAAAGAGTAAGTGCTTCCAAATTGTTGTATTATCGACTTTGCATAATAAAAATGAATTATTATTTTATAATTTTTAGGATTTGATACAAATATTGAAAGAATCATCAAAAGGACGAAGCATCTTGAAATACTCGCAAGAGAACAATAAGCTAATGAATTGCCACAGAGATGAGTTAATAACCATAATTATTGAAGAAGCTGTTATTAACAACATATCCATCAAAGTTGGCGATTTTCCAGCCCTACTTAATTAAGGTATTTTTTGTTTTTCCGTGCGAAAAACATATGAAGGTACTAACTCTATATACAACAAATTAAGATTCAAATAGTAAATTTTATTTTTAAATATTTGTTTTTAAATTTTAGGAATACTATTTCATCGAAAGAGGTTCAACACATAATCCAACAGGAAAGCTGTACTCCAAATACAGAAACTCAAGATGCAATAGACTCAAACTAGATAAATCTATTTCCAACAAAGAAAATGAAAATCAAAATGTATCTAGCAATGATTCACCAGAAATAGACGACAGTGTTGCAAAGGCGCTAAAAACATCTCTGTTCAGAGATTGTTCTGACTGGGAGGAGCTTTGTAACAAATGGAAAATGACTTATAACTACAGAAGACAGGATTTAAAACAATTGAGCAGCAATGACTTTTTAAAAAGTTGGCCAAAATTAAGCAATGCGAAGGCAGCTGATTTGGTAAGATAACTCATGAAACATATACCACAATATATTTAATTGATTTTCTTATAATACTTATCACACACTCAATTATATTTAGTGTGCAGCGATTTATTTTTTGTGTCAATATTGGATTATAAACTTTGGAATTTATCGGTTGATTTCCAATAAATAAATATGTGTATGAAAAAAAAAATAAAAAATCTTTTAATACATCATTTATCTTTGAACTCTTTGTTTGCAGTTTAAGATTGATTTTGAAATTATGTACCCCAAAAAGGATCATCTGCTCTACTCAAAATGGGAGGAGTTCAAAACGAAAATAACAAAAAATTATGAGCAAAGGCTGACAAATGATTTCTGCAAAGAGCTTTTGGTTAAAGCCAAATCAACAAACAACAAAGCTAGTTAGTGTTAAACTTAATTGATCGAAATAAAATTTAACTGCTTTTTTCTTAGATGCACAGGATTATATAACTACAATTCTTTTAAACGGTATTCTGCCAACTATGACACGATTTAAGGACCAATCTGGCAAGTATTATAAAAAAGCCACGATCCACGATGCACAGGAGTCATTTGCGATGCGTTTGTTGACCATTAACGACTACCAGCGAAATATTTTACTCAGCTGGTGCAACTGTTCAACCGTTCTTAATTGTTGAAGGACTACCTGAAAGTCAAATAAATGGCTTTTATGTATATTTTGATGGCACATTGTTAAAATTTGATTCCTTCATTGAAAGTTTGCATGTTACTTTCACAATTTTTCAAGTTCTTTCCCTGCAATATCCAAAAGCATGCTATCAGTCATGGCTATTTATTCAAAAGTACATATTTTTATGACATAACAACAGAATTTGATTTAAAATCATCCTCAAATACATCACTTATAAATGAAATAAATAATTAAACCTTATAATGTTTCCTTGCTTTAAATGCCGTAAACAGTTTTCTGAAGCCAAAACTCTTGTATGTCACTTAAAGGTTCACCATTTATTGACTACAAAGATTTTGGAGTTGAAATGTGTGCAAAATAACTGTTCTCAAATATTTACCAGTTTTCCAAGTTTCCGCAGACACTTAGAACGACATAAAATGATCTCTTGTAATAAAAAAGTATTAGAAACCGTTAACGATACAGATAAGGATACTTCGTATTTATTAGATACTGTATGAAATAAGTATTGATTCTGTTTTAAAAGATTTAAAAAAACAAGCCGTGCGTTTGTCTATAAATTTATATGATAAAACTTCATTACCTAGAAACCATGTCAATGAGATACAAAAAGAGTTCTCATCTTTTTTGCAATCTATTGTTAATGCTATTAATTTGCAATTAGACAAAGAGAAAATTAATGATGATCTTAAAGCTTTGTTATTATTTGGTAATTTAATTGAGAAAAACGAGTTAAAGAAAATTTCGGAGTTTATAAGCCTACCAATGCATTTGTATCCATTAAATAACAACAAAACATATGTTAGAATTAAGTATATTTAAGTGTATCAAAATGTATTTAATAAAAAAGAAAGTATTTATAAGTGTTAATAGCTATAAGTAAATATTTATAAGAAAAGCAAAAAATAAATGAAGTAAAAACGAACTAGAATCAAAATTGTGTATTCTTAATTTAAGTTTCAACGTTCTCACAAAAAGAATTTTGAAACTCAGTTTTAGACCGTAGCGAAACTTGATGCAAGATGGAATCGTCTTAAATCCAGATTCACTTATCTTGCTTTAAGATATTTTAAACTCATTTTAAATGAAAGAATTCGTAAGGTCAGATTCACTCACAACTTGGTCACTGTGGAGGGGGTAGCTGTGGCAACACCGAAGCAGTATTGCCGATAGGCGAGAGTGCGATAAACTCATCATTTCTATGTATATTTAATCAGCCGTGCTCCGGAAACCGAGAAATCCAAACCGAACAATTTTGTTCGGATTCGGTTTTGCGTGCTCCGGAATCCGAATTTTTTGTCGATAATTTCCATTTTTATTTTCGATACATTTGTATATTTCCCTCATTTATATCGATAAATTCACATATGCTGTGGTGTAACCAGCTGACTGCCATTTGTTAAAAATTTGCAAACATTGGAAAAATGTTATTTATTTACTCAATTACTAGTTTTGAAGCTAAAAGAAGGCGTAAGATTATGTCTGACCTTGGTGTTTTGTTTGATCATAACCTTAAATTTAATAATCATATTTGCAACATCGTGAATAAGGCTAGAGGTGTTCTTGCTTTTATTAAGCGTTGGTCTAAAGAGTTTAACGACCCTTACACAACCAAACTTCTTTATATTTCTCTCGTCCGTCCAATTTTGGAATATTGTTCCTGCGTTTGGAGTCCTCAATACCACCTTTATCAGGACATGATTGAGTCCGTACAAAAGCAATTTCTCCTTTTTGCACTTCGTGGCTTAAACTGGGACCCAAATATCCGACTGCCACCATATTCTGATAGACTTCGCCTTATAAAGTTGCCTTCCTTAAATCATCGCAGAACATGCCACGGCGTGTTATTCTTGCATAAACTGTTACTCGGTCTTATCGATTCCAATGTACTCCTTAGCAAAGTTACTTTGGTCATACCATCCAGAGTAACTCGTAATTTTCGACCCTTAGCCTTACAATTTTGTAGATCAAATTATGCTTTGCACGATCCTTTCCGTGTCTTATGCTCTAACTATAATAGCTTTAACAATTTCCTCTCTTTCGAACGGTCTATTCAATCTATCACTTCTTCTATCTTAAGTCACCTTGACTTGCCACTTCGAGCATCCTTGACCAATCCTATATTATGAGTCACCCACTTGGTCAATGGTGATCCATTGGCTCTTTTTGCGATATAATCTGGGGTGCCACAGAAAACCATTTCGTTGCAATTTCGTTGCCAATCCGATTCTTGGTGCCACAGACATGATTCGCAACGGTTTCAAAATCTTCGACAAAATTGCTTGAGATTTGATTTAATTCACCAATAAAAACTAATTTATTCAATGAAAGTATTACTTATTTGGAAAGTGTGTTTAATTTCTGAGTTTTTTGTACCTTTATGTTTTGACAAATTTAATGTTTTAATTCATGATTTTCATTTTTGCGAAATCTTTATTAAAATCTTTGGTACATTTGCCATTCTGTGTCAACGTGCAAAATCTTTTCGTGGCAAGGAGTTGCCACCTAGTTGCTGTACTAAATAATAATAATTCGAAGTGATTATTTTAGCATATTAATAGATGTTTTTGATGTTAAATGAAATTTAAAAAATCGCTTTTTTTATTTTAACTAATTTGTCGTTATGAAGTGTGCCGAATTTAATGCATAATTAAATAAATAATTGCTGTGCACCTTTTTCTCCTAAGGTGGCAATGTACGGCTGTTAGGCAAGGTTGTGAATGTCAATAGTTTGGCAGTTTAGGTTTAAAATTAAAATATCAGTAGCGCAACCTAAGGAGAAAAAATCCACAACAGCAAATGATTTTAATAAATGAAGTAATATATTCAATAAATAAAAGCGTCGTTTTAAATAATTGGCGAGTGCATCGAAAATACTAAATCCATCTACTGCAAGGACACAATTAGCATTACAATTTTCACTAGCATTTGCGTGTGTGTGTTTCTTTGCTGGACTGTATGACAGCCTTGAAGCGCTCTACATTTTCTTCGTCCACATGTGTTTTTTTTAAGGCATCAATGGCTAGCAAGCATTTTAAAAATTATTTTCTATTTTCGTGCAAATTTGCAAATGTAAACAAACGAAATTTGCCATTCACTACGCTGAGGACAGCTGTTGACCCGAAGGGTTGCCATACAAACTCTTGTATTGGGCGGTACAAATATTCAAACTTTATTTAAATTTATTTTGTACAAATGGAAATTAAAATGATGCAAAACATGCTGAAAATTATCGCTTAATGTAATAAAGAACAAACTTTATTGGATCACTGTTAATAAACATTTATTTAAATGAGTGTAAATGTTCTAAAATAATTTTTGCAAAGTAGCAACCCTTTGCTGCCATTCTTGCAAAAGCGTAAACATTCGAAATTAATTGTTCGAAAAATGAAATCTTTGAGATTTCTGTGGCACCTTTTAACGATTTGGTTTCAAACCGTTGCCAAAAGCGTTAACGATTTCTGTGGCACCCCCGAATGTTTTATTTTTATCTTGCTTCCTTTTTTCAACTTTAATATTGTAAATCCAAGTTTCTGGCCAGCTCTTGATGTGAGTTGGTGCATATCATTAAAAAGTTCACCCATCGGGCTAGAGACGCGGATTAGTTCATATCAATTCCCTCGCTCTATTTTCTTTTCTAAATAAATTATATGTACTTTTTTATAATATAATGTCAACTGTACGTAGTTGTACCACTCAAATAAATAAATAAATAAATAAATAAATAAAAAAAAAAAAAAAATAAAAAAAAAAAAAGAAAGAATCATATCCTACTCGCTGCTTTTGTGATTTCCCCTGCAATAAATATATTTTTTAGCGTTAAATTCTTTTGATTAAATATGTACTTAATTTCTGTTTGTTGGCGCGAAATTTTTGTTTGATACAAGACAGCTGACATGGCTGCCGCAGTCTTGCATCTTCTTATAAGTACATACATGTTATTTACATTTAATTTTCATTAAAATATTGCTAATTAAATAAAATAACACAATAATAGTATTACTTTAGCAAAAATATTTATTGAAATTAAACAAGACAAGGGAAATTTTCGGCCATGCGATATGCACACATACACAAACAAAACGAAAATTCGGTTTGGCTGTGCATGCTAATTTTTGGGTTGAGTCACAAAAAAAAGAATTAAAAGTAAAGGTCAATAAATATTCAACTTAAAGTTAGCATAAATAGAATCTAAGAATATTAAAGAATATTTAAAAAATTATTTCAATATAAAATGCGTGCTTTTTTAATCCTATTTTGGCGATTCGTTTTAATTCCACATGCAACATACCATTCGGTTTCAAAGCACATGAAAAATTCGGTTAGGTGGTAACGGGAGCACCAAACATTCGGTTTCAAAACGAATCCGAATAAAACATGCGGATTCGGTTTCCGGAGCACGGCTGAATATAAATAAAGTTTTAGTTTTTTATTAGCAATCAAACGCATAGTTAGGCAAACAAAAAAAAAAGTTGTTAGTTGGCTAACAATCCTGCAATTGCCATTTTAAAAATTATTTTCTATTTTCGTGCAAATTTGCAAATGTAAACAAACTAATTTTTGCCATGCAAAACGCTGAGGAAAGCTGTTGACCCGTAGCGTTGCGCGGTACAAAAATTCAAACTTAATTAAATTTATTTTGTACAAATGGAAAGCAAAATGATGCAAAATATGCTGAAAATTATCCCTTAATATAACAAACAATAAACTTTATTGGATCACTGTTAATATACATTTTTTTTTATTATTATTATATAGAGCAAGATTACAAATAAATTTCTATCCTAGCTTAGGGGGTATAGCGCTGGCTACTTAGGCCTTTGGCTAATAATATACATTTATTTAAATGAGTGTCTAAATATTTTAAAATAATTTAATAAAATAATAATAATAATAAAAGCAAAATGAAATCTTTGAGATTTCTGTGGCACCTTTTAAAGATTTGGTTTCAAACCGTTGCCAAAATATTTAAAGATTTCTGTGGCACCCCCGATATTCTTTTTTTATTCTTTAGGTTCATCTATATACCTTAACTACCTCCAGATGTGGGCAGCGCACTCTAAACAGTGTGCCACGCATCCCCGCCGTGCCTTAATATGCGGTTGGTTAAATTCTGTTTCTTATTATTGTCAGGTCCCATACTGGCCATTGCGCCTCCTCCACAAGCAGCCACCGCTTCCAGTGTGTCGATCTTGGTCAAGCTGTTGTCGGGCAGCATGGAGCCGCCTCTCGGCCTTGCGTTCTTGCTGTCAGAGATGTCGCTCGCGCTCTCGTTGCACCGTGTCCGCATGTCGCGCTGCTATGGTCTCCTCGCGACGCAGTTCCGCCCACAGTTGTTCCAGCCGCGACTGTGCGGGCTGTGCTAGCATCTCTTTCTGTCGGGCTCGTGGCTGCCGACATAGTTGTGGACGCCGCGGCGGTTGCGTTCGATGCTGACGTTGCAACTGCGGCCGTTGGTGTGTCTGCTGGTATTCATGCTGTTGTTGTTGCTGTTGTTTTTGTAACAACTATCTCGGTGCACCAAGTTTATGAAAAGAAAGAATAGGAGAAAAGTTAGAAAAGTGGAGTACATTAGGGGATAGCCCTGTCCAGCTCAAGGAAGCGAGCTGCCTCGATCGGATTTGTCAAGAGGGATGAAGGTGTGAGTCCGGTCAGGCATCAACTACCTCTGGATTGACTCTCGCCTGGTAGCTATTAAGTAGCTTCGAATATCCTGAGCGGAGTTGGCACGAGGCAGTTCTTTGCTTCCTTGGGAGTGAAATTTCGGACGGGTCTATAGGGGGTGGCTTGGAGCCTAATACTTAGTTCCGTCTTGAGTTTGTAATGTAATTACCCACTGACTTCGTGTGGATAATTTGAAGACTGTCCTTTATTGGTATGGAGAGTTCAGATACGTTAGAAATGGCAGATAGCTCAATGCGGATGTCAAGTCGGACAGGTCCAGGTCTCTCTGACAAGGGACGTAGGAGGGTGTTATGATTTGGATGGAGGGTAGGGTTGAATTTAAAAGAAATTGTCTTGTCAGCAAAAGGCAATGGTCGCAAACTGGTAGGATTCCCACTTTTTGGTGGAGATGGTGATTGCATGGCAACCAGTTGCAACCCTGAGGGCTGCATTTTGCACAGTCTGGAGGTTCCTCCAATGCGTATCGACAATTGCAGGAGTCCAGACTGGCGAGACGTAATCAAGAAGTTGGCGTCCTATTGCTTTGTAGGTAGTTGTAATGATTTCCTTGTCTTTTCCCCAACTACCGGCTAAGGCTTTAAGGATTCTGTTCCTTCCACGGACTTTTTTGGCAATTCGTTCCGAGTGTTTGGCAAACTGGAAGAGATTGTCGAAGAAGACACCAACAATTTTGGGGAATCTCTTCTTAAGAATAGTACGATCGTTTGAGATGATATTGACGTCGAGGGAAACCTCCTTAGTCCAGGTGATGAACAGAGTTGCTGGGTATTTGGGAGCTGAGAGGCTGAGTTTTCATTTAGCGTAAAAATTGGCTAACGTTGGTAGGTAATTGTTGATGCGTTCTTCAATGACGTGTATGTCACGATGAGAGGCTACTATGTAGCAGCCATCGCCATACGAAACTAATTCTACGCCGTCTGGAGGAGTTGGCTGATACATTTGTGGCGTTTTTCCATTTAGGCAGGGTGCTTGATCGAGTGTCGATCTGCGGTAGCAGTATCCGACAAAGTCGTACAAGCGGCAGTTCCGTCGTTCCGAACATCGCAAATGACAACATTTACCAAACGCGGTTCACTGGATAGGGGTGACCACGGGGGTGAATGGTCCCCTGTATATTCGGTAATTAGGCTTCAGTGATCCCGGGTTTGAAAAGAACTAGTGGCCGAAGGTGCAGGAGACTCAGTCACTGGTGCCCGTGCCGCGCGATTCCTATAGCACAGGCCCACGTAACCGGGTTGATAACGCTAGAGTTACGTAGGCCTGAGCATCGAAACTATTCACACCGCGGACAATTCGGACAGAAATAGCTGGTGCGTCCGGTCACATGCTGCAAACCAGAGTAAGGCAGATGAACTAATTCCCCGCCGTGCCTTAATAAGCGGTTGACTCAATTCTGTTTCGTATTATTGTTAGTACCCGTACTGGCCATTGCGCCTCCTCCACCAGCTGCCACCTGCTTCCAGCACGTCGAGGTTGGTCAAGCTGTTGTCGGTAAGTTTGGAGCCGCCTCTCGGCCTTGCGTTCTTGCTGGTCCGTGTCCGCATGTCGAGCTGCTATGGCCTGTGCTAGCATCTCTTCCCGCCGGGCTCGTGCCAGACGATATAGTTGTGGACGCCGCGGCGGTTGCGTTCGATGTTGACATTGCGTCTGGGGCCGTTGGTGTGTCTGCTGGTATTCATGCTGTTGTTGTTGCTGTTGTTTTTGTAACAACTATCTCGGTGCACCAAGTTTATGAAAAGAAAGAATAGGAGAAAAGTTTGAAAGGTGGAGTACATTAGGGGATAGCCCTGTCCAGCTCAAGGAAGCGAGCTGCCTCCGGTGCGTTTCACCGGAGAAATAAAAAACGCAGCCGCAGTGCGGTCAGGCATCAACTACCTCTGGGTTGACTCTCGCCAGGTAGCTATTAAGTAGCTTCAAATATCCTGAGCGGAGTTGGCACGAGGCAGTTCTTTGCTTCCTTGGGAGTGAATTTCCGAACGGGTCTATAGAGAGAGGGTGGCTTGGAGCCTAAGACTTAGTTCGGTCTTGAGTTTTTAATGTAATTACCCACTGACTCCGTTTGGATAATTTGAAGACTGTACTTTATTGGTATGGAGAGTTCAGCTACGTTAGCTACGTCTGACAAGCGACGTAGGAGGGTGTTATGATTTGGATGAACGGGAGGGTTGAATTTAATAGAAATTGTCTTGTCAGCAAAAGGCAATGGTCGCGAACTGGTAGGATTCCCACTTTTTGGTGGAGATGGTCGGCATGCGTGATTGCATGGCAACCAGATGCAACCCTGAGGGCTGCATTTTGCACAGTCTGGAGATTGCGTATCGACAGTTGCATGAGACCAAACTGGCGAGACGTAATCAAGAAGTTGGCGTCCTTTTGCTTTGTAGGTAGTTGTAATGATTTCCTTGTTTTTGCCCCAACTACCGGCTAAGGCTTTAAGGATTATGTTCCTTCCACGGACTTTTTTGGCATTTCCATCAGAGTGTTTGGAAAACTGGAAGAGATTGTCGAAGAAGACACCAACAATTTTGGGGAATCTCTTCTTAAGAATAGTACGACCGTTTGAGATGATATTGAGGTCGAGGGAAAACTCCTTAGTCCAGGTGATGAACAGAGTTGCTGGGGATTTGGGAGCTGAGAGGCTAAGTTTTCAGTCAGCGTAAAAATTGGCTAACGTTGGTAGGTAATTGTTAATGCGTCTTCAATGACGTGTATGTCACGATGAGAGGCTACTATGTAGCAGTCATCGGCATACGAAACTAATTTTACTCCGTCTGGAGGAGTTGGCTGATACATATGTGGCGTTTTTCCGTTTAGGCGTGGTCCTTGCGGGGAGTTCCGCAGTTCCGAGCATCGCAAATGACAATATTCACCAAATGCGGTGCACTGGATAGGGGTGGCCGCGAGGGCCTCTGTAATTAAGGTTCAGTGATCCCGGAGATGCCGCGCGATTCGTACAGCACAGGCCAACGTAACCGGGTTGATAAAGGCTAAAATTACGTAGTCCTGAGCATCGCAGACAACTACTCACAGCGCTGGTAGCGCAGCGGATTGGGGTTGCACTTCAAGTGAACCACTTCCCACATACGCCACAATATGGAAGGTTTTGCGGTGGGGCAGTGACCTGCGTGTCGGTGGTTGCCGCAGGTCGGTGGAGATTGGACGGACAATTCGGACGGAAATAGCTGGTGCGTCCGGTCACATGCTGCAAACCAGAGCAAGGGAGATGAACTAATTCCCCGCCGTGCCATAATATGCGGTTGACTCAATTCTGTTTCGTATTAGGGGCTATACCCAAATTACGTGACCCGTTTAGGTGGCGTGGGGGGGGGGTGCCTTAAAAATACTACGCTTGGTCAAAATGGTCCAAATTTTTACACTACGGTTGGTCACGCTGGGGGGGTCAAAAAGTGCAAAAATAGGGTCACGTAATTTGGGTATGGCCCCTTATTGTTAGTACCCGTACTGGCCGTTGCGCCTCCTCTACCAGCTGCCACCTGCTTCCAGCACGTCGAGGTTGGTCAAGCTGTTGTCGGTAAGCTTGGAGCCGCCTCTCGGCCTTGCGTTCTTGCTGGTCCGTGTCCGCATGTCGAGCTGCTATGGCCTGTGCTAGCATCTCTTCCCGCCGGGCTCGTGCCAGACGATATAGTTGTGGACGCCGCGGCGGTTGCGTTCGATGTTGACATTGCGTCTGGGCCGTTGGTGTGTCTGCTGGTATTCCTGCTGTTGTTGTTGCTGTTGTTTTTGTAACAACTATTTCGGTGCACCACGTTTATGAAAAGAAAGAATAGGAGAAAAGTTTGAAAGGTGGAGTACATTAGGGGATAGCCCTGTCCAGCTCAAGGAAGCGAGCTGCCTCGATCGGATTTGTCCAGAGAAATGAAGGTGTGAGTCCGGTACGTTTCACCGGAGAAATAAAAAACGCAGCCGCAGTGCGGTCAGGCATCAACTACCTCTGGGTTGACTCTCGACAGGTAGCTATTAAGTAGCTTCAAATATCCTGAGCGGAGTTGGCACGAGGCAGTTCTTTGCTTCCTTGGGAGTGGATTTCCGAACGGGTCTATAGAGAGAGGGTGGCTTGGAGCCTAAGACTTAGTTCGGTCTTGAGTTTGTAATGTAATTACCCACTGACTCCGTTTGGATAATTTGAAGACTGTACTTTATTGGTATGGAGAGTTCAGCTACGTTAGAAATGGCAGATAGCTCACTGCGGATGTCGAGTCGGACAGGTCCAGGTCTCTCTGCCAAGGGACGTAGGAGGGTGTTATGATTTGTTTGGAGGGGGAGGGTTGAATTTAATAGGAATTGTCTTTTCAGCAAACGGCAATGGTCGCGAACTGGTAGGACGCCATGCGTGATTACATGGCAATCAGTTGCAACCCTGAGGGCTGGGTTATGCACAGTCTGGAGGTTCTTCAATTGCGTATCGACAGGAGTCCAGACTGGCGACGCGTAATCACGAAGTGAGTGTCCTATTGCTTTGTAGGTAGTTGTAAGGTAAAGGCTTTAAGGATTCTGTTCCTTCCACGGACTTTTTTGGCATTTCCATCCGAGTGTTTGGCAAACTGGAAGAGATTGTCGAAGAAGACACCAACAATTTTGGGGAATCTCTTCTTAAGAATAGTACGACCGTTTGAGATGATATTGAGGTCGAGGGAAACCTCCTTAGTCCAGGTGATGAACAGAGTTGCTGGGGATTTGGGAGCTGAGAGGCTGAGTTTTCATTTAGCGTAAAAATTGGCTAACGTTGGTAGGTAATTGTTGATGCGTTCTTCAATGACGTGTATGTCACGATGAGAGGCTACTATGTAGCAGCCATCGCCATACGAAACTAATTTTACGCCGTCTGGAGGAGTTGGCTGATACATTTGTGGCGTTTTTCCATTTAGGCAGGGTGCTTGGATAGGGGTGGCCGCGAGGGTGAATGGTTTTCTGCACGTTCGGTAATTAAGGTTGGGGTTGCGGCTGAAGTGAACCACTTCCCACATACGCCACAAAATGGAAGGTTTTGCGGTGGGGCAGTGAACTGCGTGTCGGAGGTTGCCTCAGGTCGGGGGGGGGGGGGACAATTCGGACTGAAATACCGCATGCGTCCAGTCACATGATGCAGACCAGAGTATGGGAGATAAACACAACACAGAGTCCGAATCCCTTGATGTGTCCCGCGAACAGACCGGACAAACCTTCATCAGGGGGCCGGGGCTTTCTTCGACGTCTCCGGCACGTAAGAGAAGAAGTCTGGGCGGACAGGCTGGAGTTGTTGACCCAGTTAGAAGAAAAAAATGTGATATAGTCGCGGCGGTGCCCGACAGTGTAATACCATGTACCTTTTTATTCCTTCGAAGAACTTTCTACTAGGGGGAACGGGGTAAGATATCGAAATGTTTTAACAAACTTCATCTGCTCAGAAAATATGTGCACCAGCTGGTAAAGTTTCGTGTCTCTAGCTCTTATAGTCTCCGAGATCTAGGCGTTCATACAGACGGACGGCTCAATCGCTACCAGAGGTAATGATAAGCATTTTGGTATAAAGGACTTGGGGTCTGCCACGCCTGCTTTTGTCCGTTACATACATTTCATTAATCTAGTATACCCTGCTAGGTACAAGGTATAAATAGAAAAGATAGAAATAAAAGGCCACATACTAGCATCCGACTTTTTCGGAGTTTGGCAGTCCTTAGGCAGGCCAAAACCAGCGTCGACTCCGGTACTCAGAATCGACTGCTGTGGGAGCTGCAACTGCTGATGTTGCTGTTGCTGCTTTTCCTGTTGTTGATCCTGTTTTTGTTGCTGCTGGTGTAGCCACTCCGCGGTTGCTGCTGCCCTGGCCAAGTCTTGCTCGTTAGAAACTGTCGGCCCTAGATGCGGCGACGTGTTGGTGCGCACCCTGACGACCGTGGTCTCTACCTTTGTAAATATCCACCACCGGCCTTCTAGCCGATAAGACGTTTTGAAATCGCGCGTTACGCCGTTTTCTTTGCCGTCGTCCGAGCTCAGCGTAATAGCTGAACTCACCGACGACAGATCGATGTTCAACACGTCGTCCAGGTCGGAGTTCCCCATCAGAGCTTTTTTCGTCATTGCCGTCGGTGACGCCCTGACAGTGGGTCGCTGAGCTTCCGCCACTCCAGGCCATGCTTCCGCATGCTCAGCACGCAACGCCGCGATCTGGGTGCGCTCCTCCTCCTCTACTTGCTGTGCCCATGATTTTGCTAGCTCCATTTCCTGTATTATTTAAAAAACTAAAAAAAAATTATTCAATTTTTTTATTTATTGAAAAAGGATTTCACATTTTACTTTTACTTTATTTTTTTTTAAGGGGCACTAAGAATATTAAATTTTGGAAAATTTGGTTTTATTTTTTCTTTACATTTACTACTGACATCTATCTATATATATTCTATATTTATATATTACTAGCTATACCCGTCATTTTTATACACATACTTGTAGCGATTTTCCTTGGTCATTGCAAATGCGAGTCGTATTGGAAACTGCAAATGTTTAAATTCGAAAGGCATATCTGTTGATATCATTGGAATGCTCGGTAACAGCACATTTTCTCCTCAATCAATCTTCAATTGATCGCCATGATATCACAGCACGTGTGTTTAGACAAAAATTGAAAGCACTCATAGATTTCATTGTCAAACATGAAGTTTATGGTGAAGTTCCTTGCTGGATGTATTCGGTCGAATGGCAGAAGAGAGGTTTACCTCATGCGCATATTTTGATATGGCTGTTCAAAAAAATTACACCAGGTGAAATTGACAGTGTTATATGTGCTGAAATACCAGACAAAACAATTGATCCATTTTTATCTGATGTTGTGAAAAATATGATTCATGGATCTTGCGGGATCTTAAATCCAAATTCACCATGTATGTTCGATGGAAAATGTACTAAGCGTTAGACCAGAGAGTACCAAATAGACAGAGGCGAAAATTCTCTCCGAGTTCGAAAGTGCCGTTGAAACTTTATCCAACGACTTGGGCTCGTCTGGTGTAAAAGCAAAATCAAACGCAAAATAAAGTCAGGCACCAACAACAAGCAACAGCAATGGTAGACGAATGAATGGCAAAAGCAAAAGGCAGCATTGGCTCTTGGCTCGGTCTGTGTTGTGTTGTGATGTTTGTCCGGTGACTTGGGCTCGGCCAAAGCAAAGCGATATGAATGAAGTATTGGTTGTCGCTGCTTTTGTGCTGATGTTTATGCACTGACCTAGGCGCATTTTGGTTCAATCAATGATAAGAATTTTATATAAATCTAGAATGTATCGCCTTGACCCTGACTGCAAAATAAATAAAAAGGAGCCTAAAATTATTTTCTTTATAATTTTTAATTAAATTAACTAAATTTTTTCCTTAATGCTAAGTTATTTATAACATTAGTTTTCGTTTAGTCGGTGTTAAAAGTATCAAAAAAATACAAATTACATTTTTTGTTTGCATTCTTCATTGAAAATAGTATGTGTCTAAACTGTAATGTGTTTCCATAACTAAAAGTATTGTTACTTCATAAACATACATACTTGTTTTAGTTTAGATTTTAGGGAAGGCAAATTCAATTTTGACAAAGCAAAGGAAAGGATATTTTGCCGGCGGCTATTTGCTTTGCCACGCAAGTAGGCGGCGATGAACAAAAGTGGCGTTTGCAAGTGGTTTATTCGTTCGATTGCTAGAAAACTATTAATCCTAGGATAGTAATAGAGAACTCATTTTGTAGATCATTTCATATACTTCAATAGAGTACTTGGATATTCTTACGAAAGTCCCACCAATTTTACGGTAGGAGCAGATGTTTTGAAAAACACCAAAAACTATTTCCACTTTTTTAACTTTGAATAGTCATTGTGCCTGAACCAATTAATCAATCACTTTGATTTGAGACTTATTTGAAAAATTCTATATTTTACTGATAATAATTTTTATTAAAAAAACATAAATAAATCTAACTGTAATAGCAAAACAATATTATGTAATAATCACACCAACCACTTTTTGGCGGGAAAGAGCAACTGCCTTTGGAAAATTTGGTTTAGGACTTAATTGGGGTCCCAAACAATCTGATGATGTTTTCTACTCAGTATTTTTTTCAGGCTTAAACTCTTTGTTTATTGTAGTAAAGAACAATCAGCATCAGCAATAGCTAAGCATTAGCTAAACATAATGCGTTGGTTTAAACTTAAAAGCAAAAACAAAATTGAATACAAACAATGCAGCTGCGCTATGTTTTTCTTTTTATGCATTTGTAGTTGTGAATATGCATAACGCAATTAAATATTTTAAAACTTCATTACAATTTTTGGGCTCATTGAGAAAAAAAGCAAACAATTATTTTATTTTTTTAGCATTGTTGCACCAAATCAGTTTCTAAGCAAATGAAACTTGCAATTAAAAAAATGCATTTCCCTAAAATTGCCATATAAAATGATTAAAAGTTGATTTTGTAAAATGGCAAAAAATAAATTGCAAACTAATTAAATAGCGAAGAAGAAAGAAGTCAAAAATTATGATTAGCCAAGGCCGGCAGCCCAAAGATATTATAAACTCTATGAAGTTGTGTTGGTGGGCAGCGGGCAGAGTTAAAAAGGAAAATCTAAAAATAGCACATACAATTCTCGTGTTCTTACAATTGAACTCGGCTCTAAGCTTCGTTGTTGGCTTTCGGCTATGTTCACAAATTCAGCCGCAACCAAATTTGTAAATTTTTAGTTTCTGAGCATTCATACCCTTTCTTACTATGTGGCTGCTATGACACTTTGCAATCGCGTTTGCCTTACACTAACAAATGCATGCATAAATGGCGAAAAATACGAAGAAGAGTATTTTGCTATCGCCTCCCATTCTGCTGAACTGTTTTGCATTGCCGCGCACACAAACACAAGTCATTTTTAGCCGAAACAAAACAGACTTTTGGTCAGCGCGTTGTCACTAATAGATGCAAGTTATTAGGCAACTTTCGCTAGAACTGTTTTTTTTAACCAATTATTTTTAAATAAAGTTTAAAACAGTAGTGACAATAATTTGTCGTGAGTTGTAGAAATATGAATGATGATTTATATAAAAAATGATAAATGATGATGATAAAAAATTAATAAAAGAAAGAATTGATCATTGTTCCATTGGTTGGGAGACAAACACGCATTCCTATATATATATATATATATATAACGTTTTAATTAATGATATTTAAAATATTAATATTTTTAATAATAATATTATATTAATATTTTTTTTAAAGTAAATGCTTAAAATAAGCGATGTCTAAACTCTTTTGAATGTCTCGCTGAAAAAAAAAAAATTAGTGAACAAAAGAAACAATATTTACAATATTACAAACTTTGCACAACCAAATTTCCTTATATTAATAAAACTATTTTGAAAGAAATATAAAATCAAATAAAATGTCAAAATTAAAATTGAAAACTAAATAGTTAATATCAAAGAATATAGAACTACATAGAATGCGCATCTCGCCCAAATTCATATTAGCGCTTGTTGGTACGGGCGGGCGGCGGCAAACGAAACGAAATGTTGGTTCTATTTTTAGAACACACACCGTTTGTTGGTACGGGCGGGCGGCACCAAACGATGCCAAATGCTATTTCTATTTTTAGAGAAATTTTACGTAGAAATAATTTTTATTTTAAATTACTTTCGCAATAACTGCAAACGTCAGAAACACAACGTGAGGTTTTAGGGCGAAGGTCATAAGACGGAAAATCGAAATCCATATTATCAGAATCATTTTGCAAATTTAAAGTTGGAATTGCTTCCGATTTTAATTTTTTTTTCCCTAGATAAGTACTGCAAAAATGATTCTGACAAATGAAAAGAGTTTTTCCGTAATCATTAATATTAATTTTGCATTTTTCCCTCCAAATTTGCCCAATAATTTTATCCTGATTAGGAAATCTAAATAATTTAATATTCGTCTCTGTTCGTCTGGAATTACGGCATACACAGCAAAATTGTTTGCCGGACGGCCGCTTATTATTTAGACTCTCTCGATTAGCGCTCATGACTCACCACTTTAGCGTCACTCTAGTCCCCAAAACAAAGAATTCTTCTAAAAACTTCACTGTTTAATAATCACAAATTTTGTATTAATATTTAATACGATTTTCACTGTTTAATATTCGCAAATATTGTATTTATTTTCAATCAGTTCTTCACTGTTTAATCACCAAACATATACTGATATTGCGCTAGACAAACTGAGTCCCGATTACCATTCTTTGAAAATCATACTACTGATTCATGTATTCATCTTTTACCTATTCATCGTTCGAAAATTATAAAAACATGGGTTTTCCAAATTATTGCCAGTGCAGGTAAGCTTAAAAGAATTTTTAAAATTCATCAATGTACCTGTTAAAAGTCAAGAACATTCATTGACTTCATCCACCCCCTTTTATTACTATTGACTTAACCAATCAAAACCAAAGATATTTAAAAATTTTATTACCTGCACTTGAACTTTTATATGTAGGTACCTGTTTTAAATTTTCTGTTTTTTTTTTTCTTTTTATTTGGTCGGTTTTTCCTATATTTGTACAGGTATAAACATAATAAAAAAATAAAGCTGACGAAATTGTAATTTATGGTGGGGGAATTCCCAAAAAGTAAACGAATTTTGACTACATGCGAATCTACATATGTATGTACCTATCTCTCTATCATTGACTGAAAAAAATATGCACACATAAACACACATATGAATGACTGAATCAATGTTTGTGTGTGCATGTCGCAAAATCCATTCAACAAATTGAAAGTCGATAGCAAAAAACACTTTTTCGAAATTTTTTCGTTTTTACATGCATTTGTTAGTGTGAAGCCAAACGAGGTTAGGAAGTGTCATAGCAGGCATATTCTCCGAAAGGGCATGGATGCTCAGAAACTAAAAATTTACAATTTTGGCTGGCGCTGAAAATATGAACATTGCCGACAGCCAAAAACGAAGTTCAGAGCCGAGATCAATTGCCAGCGCTCGTGAAATGCCTGTGCTATTTTTAGATTTTCGCGTTTCCTCTGCCAGCCGGTAAACAAGAGCTCTAAAAATTTTGCGTACAGGAATGAGAATGCAGTTTATGTTCAACAGTATGAGAATCGATAGCAAAATACCCTTTTTCGCATTTTTCTCCTTTTTTACATGAATTTGTTAGTGTGAAGGCAAACGTGGTTATGAAGTGTCATACCAGTCAAATGCTTCGAAAGGGTATGAAGGCTCAAAAACTAAAAATTTACAAATTTGGCTGAGGCTGAAAATATGCACATTGCTGACAGACGTTTGTTCTCTGCCCGCCCGCACCATAGAGCTCTAAAATTTTGCATACACACCTTAGTATGTATACTGTCATTGGAAAAACAGTTGTCGGCAAAAAAACCACACTCATTTCGTCTTGCCGCTACCTCCTTATTATACCTTACAAAAGTGCGTATTTTACCATGAAATGAAATGCTTAGAACGCGTACTGTACCTGCGAGGATAGCAAAATACGAAAATGAAACATAAATTTTCTTATGACAATAAAAAAAAATATTTATTTATTTATTTATTTATTTACCCTAATATTATAAATGTTCATTTAATAATTAATTACAAAATATAGAGTTTAGCCTTTACAGCTTTACAACTATAATATTTACATTTTAAGCATTAAGTCAAAATATTTGTTATATAATATTAAATAATAAGGAAAAAGGGGAAAAAACCTTACAATATGGAAAAAAAAAAAAAAAGTAATTAAAGACTTACAACTAAATTACATACTAAGACTAGAAAAAGGCTAAGGACCATAAAGATCTGGATCATCACTAATAGTGTGGGATGTTAATGTTTTTAAATTAAATTTTGTTATAGCCTGATAAATTTTGTCATCAATCATGCAAATATCTGCTTTTTTATGGAGTCGAGAAGTGGAGTAATAGAATGGAACATCAAATATCATTTTTAGGATCTTATTCTGGATTCTTTGTAATTTAAGTCGGTGACACGCTGCACAATCACCCCAAACCTCCGAGCCATATAAAATAATTGGTACAAATATAGATTTAAATAAAGTTAGTTTGTTGTTTACTTGCAGCTTCGACTTTCGATTTATAAGAGGATACAAAATTTTTATTGTCTTATTTACTTTATCTAAGGTTTTTGCAATATGCACATTAAATTTCAATTTATTGTCGATATAAATACCAAGATATTTTATATAACTTTCCCATTGGACACATACGTTATTTATTAACAGAGTCGAGTTGGGCAAGTGACATGGTTTCCGCTTGCGGGTGAAGAAAATTGCATTTGTTTTGGTTATATTAAGTTTGATTTTCCACTTATGAAAGTATTCATCAAGGGTGTGCAGGGCTTCAGTTAGGTTTTGTTTTATGTCGCTGTAGCAGTTACCTGAGCAATATAAGGCAGTGTCATCGGCAAAAATTAGCGTTTTACATTGCCCATGCATTGGGATGTCGTGAGTATAAATGTTTTATAGAATAGGACCTAAAACAGAACCCTGAGGGACGCCTGCGGTTATCAGTTTTTTGTCTGATTTGACACCATTCATGTCTACCCAAAAGTATCTTTCGGATAAGAAGCTGTTTATAGTTCGTAAAAGATACGTGGGTATACCTATCTTTTGCAGCTTATACACTAGACCTTTATGCCAAACAGTGTCAAAAGCCGATTGTACGTCTAAGGTAACCATACCTACTGACTTTTTGATTTCTAGTTGGTCCTTAATGTCTTTCTTAAGTTTTCTAATCGGGTGAATACAACTAAGATTACATCTAAAACCGAATTGTACAGAAGGGAGAGTATTCTTTTCCTCAATATATGCATTCAGTCTTGATTTTAGAACACGCTCAAAAATTTTGGAAAAGCCACACAAAAGGCTAATAGGACGATAGCTTTCCGGAGAGTCAACAGGCTTACCTGGCTTTGGAATTGCCACAATTTTGGCCAGTTTCCATTTGCGTGGAAAGTAGCCAGCATTAATGCAATTATTAAAAATTTGGGTCAACATATCTAGGGCACTTTTTGGCAAGTGTTTTAAGCAGATGTTTGGTATGCTGTCAGGTCCAGGCGACTTTTTGTTTTTAAGACTGTAAATTACTTCCCTCACGTCTGATGTTGTTATTGATTGACCACTGAAAGGCTCGTTGGTGTCTAAAATGTAGTTGTTTACTAAACTAATAGTAGCTGCATCAGAGAGCGAATCTGTAAGTTTATGCTTTTTCTCAAATAAGTCACTGATTACTTGCGCTTTTTGTTCTCTAGTATGGTAAACTTTGTTATTATAGGAAAAGCTAGGAATGAATTGTTTTTTATTTTTAATTATTTTCGCAATTTTCCAAAACGGCTTAGAGTTTTTGTCGAGATGCGAAAGCTTTGTGTTCCAACTAGTATTAATTTGTTCAAACATATTAGCTTTTATTTGTCGGTTTAAGTAGTTGATTCTTGCCTTATAAATTGGCAGTCTAGTTCGTGACCATTGTCTTATCGCAATATTTCTAATTTTAATTAGTTCAGCTGTGTGTTCAGTTATTCTAGTACTACGTGGTCTAGTGTCTTTAACTTTAGGGACTGCTTGGTTAATTGCAGTAATTACACTTGAAGTAAAAAATTCAACCATAAAGTCAATTTCATTTTCAGAATAACTTGTTATTTCATTAAAAGTGGATCCGTCGCGTGTGCAGCGATTAAGAGAGGTTTTGAAAAGTTTCCAATTCGCTCTGGAGTACAAAAGGAATTCTTGTGTCACAATAGACAACGACGTCTTCAGTTTAGAAATAATGGGTAGGTGGTCGGAGGAGAGGTCAGCGTGAACCGTTGGTTCAGTAAGGAGATGAGATGAGCTTGCGATGAAAAAGTCAAGGGTAGAGGGCTTGGTTTTATAACTAGTAGGGATATATGTAGGGTCTTTTGGATAGACAATACTAAATTTGCCTTGAGTTGAAAACTCATGTAAAGTTTTGCCCCAGTTGTTTGCTTTAAGGCAGTTCCATTCGCGATTACGGCAATTTAAATCACCACCAACAATATAAACACCATCTACGCGGTGAATCTTAAGCAAGTCATTTTTAAAACATTCCTTTTGGTGTTTGGTATCGCAAAGTAAATGGCAGGAATCGGACAAACATTTGGCAGGTGAGCCGGGAAAGTAAGCTGCGAAAATTTTAATAATATTTCCACTGCTTATTTCCACCTGTACACCTACGTTCTCTATTAAGTGCGTATTGATTGAAGAAATTTGTTTGTGTTTTATTTCACTTTTGATGATTATTGCTGTTCCACCCCCTCGAGAAGAGCGTCGGTCATTTCTATAAACCGAATACCCAGGGAGAAGAAATCTATCCTTAAATGTCAACCAAGTTTCACATAATAAGCAGATATCTACATGATTTCTATTTAAAAAGTTTAAAAGTTCCAATCGTTTGCTACCAACGGCACGCGAATTCCATGCCATAATATTACAGCTTTTACCTAAATTATACATTGGAGTACACATATTTAATAGCTAGTTGTGTAATTATATTAAATTGGTCTCTCTTACAGGTGCAGCTACTTAGCTTATTTAAGACTTCATTTAGGAGATCATTTATTTCGGCAATTGAAAATAGATCGGAAGATGGTGATTTGTTATTGGAAACGTTGCCGATTAAAACTTGACTGTAAGTAGGTTGAGATGGATAGCTTATCGATGTTGGTGCTGCGGGTTGCCGATTTATAGCTCCACTTGTCATCGTCGGTGTGCGTCTTGAAATTGAGGTAGCAGTGTTATTACTATGGATATTGCCTCCAATATCCTTGCTGGTGATACGGTATTTACCGCGTTTAATCAGCAGCGATTGATAAGACAGCCGACAGGGGCAGTTAACATCAGTGGATGAGTGGTTTCCTTTACAGTTTGCACATTTTAAAGTGGTTTTGTCAGGGCAATCAGTAGTTTTATGCTGGCCGGAACAGTGAGCACAAGATGTTTTAATCGCACATTGGTTTGATCCATGTCCATAAAGTTGACAGTTGTAGCACTGCGTCAACTTGTTGTGAGTCTTGGTCTTATACTCCCAACGAACTTTAGTATGGTATACATGCGAATAATCTTCACGTAGTTGTTTAAGAGTTATACTTTTGGGAGTAAAATACACAATGTACAGCAGCAGCTTATGATTGTTCCTTGTAGTTTTTTCAACAGTTCTAACATCAACACAGTTGAGGCCTAGATTAACTAGCATTGTTTTGACATCCTGGTTTGGAAGTTTGTCCAGTCCGGAAAGTACCGCTTTGTAAGGCTTGGTGTTCTTTGTTTCATATGAGAAGAATTCACACTTGAGTTGTTTTAACAAATTGCAAACCACGTTAAAGTTTACTTCATTTTTCACATAAATTTTGTGGCCAATGGAAATTGTGTTAATGAAATAGTCGTCAAGTTTGATACTAGCAAGAGCGTCATGTATAAATTTAGATGTCTGTTTTATAACCGTTATTGGTGGCACTTTAGGAGTAGCCTCAGCTAAGGGCGTGTCGTTTACATCGCTCGTTATATCGTTCTCCTCAATAGTTTGCAGTGGACGATAGTAGTTAGTATAATTGTTCAAAGACTGATCATTTGAAATGTTTTTGTTTGCACGAGGCATTTTTAGTGCGGCTGGTGATGAAGCACCGCCAGATAAATCGTTAGTCCGTTTAATTTTGTTTTTTTTTATTTCTTGTTTTTTTTTTTTTTTATTTAATGAAGTTCAATCGTCATCGAAGGTTGGCAGCGCTAGCACGTGTCCTGACAAAAAAAAATTGTGTGTAAAGTGAAAATAAGAATAAACTCTTTTATGGACAAGTCCACTCCTGTGGCAAAACTTTTGATAAACGCGCATTTGTGTTTATAAGTGTGAAAACAATTTAAAAAACTAAAAAACATAAAAAACTAAAATTTGTTTAGTGCAAGTGCAAATTTGTGTGTTGAGACTCCGCTGGCACAAATTTTGTCATTTTATTGTGTGTACACACTGTTTTGTGTGGTGTGCATACATTGGACTTATATATACAAAACCAAAAATTCTATATTTTGACAAATATAAATATAAATAATAAACACAATTTGTGTCATCAGTTTCCCTGCATCTGGTGTTTTCGATCTTACGCTAGCATCATGAGCAACGGCGACAGTATTGAAGCAGCTATGGATTGGCAGAAAGTTCCAAGAGTAAAAACAAACAAGCGGACATACTGCAGTTCGCCAACTTTTGCAAAAAAGAGTAAGTCAATACTTGATACCACATCTGAAACATCTACGAACACCAACCGATTTGCTGAGCTCGAGTTGCTTGTTGAAAATAAGGAGACAGAAGAAACTGGAAATGCTAAAGATAAACAACAATCAACTGAGCGCGATACCACTCCAAAACCTCCGCCAATAATTCTGGCGAATGTAAACAACATAAAGAGTATGCTTACGTATATAATGACAATAATTTCGAAAGAAGATTTTAACTATAAAACCCAACGAGACGGTCAAATACGCGTTATGATTAAGTCGGTGGATTCATATAGAAAACTTGTAACGACACTAAAGAAGGACAAGGTATTGTTTCACACTTACCAGCTAAAACAAGAACGGTCTTTTAGAGTTGTAGTGAAAAATCTACATTTCTCTACGCCCATCGACGATATTAGGAATGAAATTGAAAAGCTAGGCCATTGTGTAAGAAATATAAGCAACATTAAAAGTCGTGTTACGAAGCATCCAATGAATTTATTCTTTATTGATTTGGAACCAAACAACAACAATGGAAAAATTTATGATTTGAAATACCTTAATAATGCAGTTATAAAAGTAGAGCCGCCTAGGAAAGTGACTGATATTGTACAATGCTTTCGATGCCAGCAGTTTGGACATACTAAGACGTATTGTACTAAAATGTTTCGGTGCGTTAAGTGTTCAATGGACCACCCAACTGCAGAGTGCCAAAAAGAGAAAGATTTGCCTGCTAAATGTGTAAACTGCTCACAAAACCACGCTGCTAGCTACAAGGGATGCAAAATATATCAAGAACTAGTTGCAAAGCAGAAGCAACGAGTATGAAATTAGATAGAGTGGAACGACTGGCCGTTAAGAACAATTTTTCAGCGAGTCTTGAGCAATTATTAGGATTTGCTCGGGTCATTTAAGCAGTTGTATTTTGCATGCGTGCAAAGAGCATGGAAGAAAAACCCGAACGCCGCCGTCTGTACTGCTCTAATGTGTTAAGTTGTTGTTGGCTGCTGTGTTGCATATTTTGTTTTGGTTCTTCATTCATATTTGATTTTCGTGCAACTAGTAAAGTGTGCTTATGCATGAATATTTTATCAAGGGGCGGGCGGATATGTGAGGTTTTTGTGTGTATTTGACCGAAAGAGATAGTAATTTTTGTTGTTGTATTTGTATACTTTTCAAAATTTATTCTTAATACAAATTTAATATTTTATTGTTGCTGAACAAAATAAATATTTTTTTTTAAGAAATAAATACATGTACGAGTCAAATTTTAATTTTTTTATTTATAATAACTTTAATTTAAAATACTTTTTTTTAATGTTTCCTTTAGTAGTATTGTTAAGGTAAGAAAGATCGGCCAAAGCAAAGCGATATGAAGCATTGGCTCTGGCATTGACTTAGGAACATTGTAGTTCAATCGCCCTTGGATATGATAAGCGTTTAATCATAAAAATCTAGTATGTACATATGTATGTACATATATCTTTGACCCTGACTACTATATAAATAAAAAGAAGCCATAAATTATTTACCTTATAATTTTTAGTTAAATCAGAATACATATTTGTATACAATTTTAAGGTAATAACTACCCAAGACAATTAATTATATGTGCATTGCTGCAACTACATAAGTTTTTTTTCTTAAGGCTAAGTTGTTTAAATACATACATACATATGTACTATATCATATCAGCGTTAAGGCCAAGACTGCCCGCCACAAAGACAATATATGTAAATTTATGTTATAAACTTTAAGAAGTGTAAGTAAGGTGCAGGCGGGCAGAGTTAAAATGAAAATCTAAAAATAGCATTTGACGAACTCTTGCAATTGAACTCGGCTCTAAACTTCGTTGTTGGCTGTCGGCAATGTTTACAAATTCAGCCGCAGCTAAATTTGTAAATTTTTCGTTTCTGAGCATTTATACCCTTTCTTAATATGTGGCTGCTATGACACTTTGCAAACGCGTTTGCTCTTACACTAACAACTGCATGCATAAATTCGAAAAATACGAAGAAGAGTATTTAGCTATCGCCACACATTCTGCTGAACTGTTTTGCATTGTACGCACACAAGCACAAGTAGCTTTTAGCCGAAGCAAAACAGATATACAGACTTTTGGTCAGTGCGTTCTCTTTAATATGTAACTGCAAGTTATTAGGCCACTGTTCTCTAGATCTTAAGTATTTTATTGTATAATATATTAAGATAGGAAATAAATAAAAAATAAATAAATAAATAATAAATTGCCAAATGCGTAGGCTCATGCTATCTAACACACTCTCGCTACCTTCTTATTTTAACATGCAAAAATGCATCTTGCTTTGTTTATGTCCAGCATGGTGCATTTACAGAGATTTTGAAGTTTTCTGTTTCTATTATTATAAATAATGTGGTGCCGTGGGGCACAAAAACTAAAAAAGGTGCAATGATTTTTTTACAGTCAGGCCATTTATCTGAAATTAGAAATTGCTGAAATAAGAAAACCACCTTCCCACGGAAAATAAGAATACAAATATTTATGGATGTAGTAAAAAATTTTAATTTTAATGCTTCATATCGCTTTGCTTTGGCCGATTTTTCCCATTTTTTTTAACATATTAATAGCTGATACTTACCTTAACAATACTACAAAAAAAAAACATTAAAAAAAAAGTATTTTAAGTTAATAACTTTTTAAGTTAAAGTTATTATAAATAAAAAAATTTAAATTTGATTCGTACATGTATTTATTTCTTAAAAAAAATAAATCTTTTTTTTCAGCAACAATAAATAATATACATATGTATATTGTTACATTTTTATTAACAACAACACACAGCAGCAGGAACAATAACAACAGCCGCAGTAAAATCCAAAATTAATCCACAGCCTTTATATGTACATACATACTACATACATAGCACATACATAAATAAAAAAAATTCACGTGCAGTACAAGCACGCGTTAGAAGTAAAACTCTACGCTGTTTTTTTTTTTTTTCCTTTAGTTTAGCCGTCTTAACATTACTTTGCAGTTCAAACAGTGTCTTAACAATCAATTATGTATTATAATAATAATGAAAGTGAAGGAATTCTCGTTCCAGAGAGATATCTGATATATGTATGTAATGTCAATTTTTGTTAAATGTATAGCAAAAAGATAGAACACGTCAAATTATAATTTCTATGCATATTTTATTTTTTCTGATGTAGCATTTTTACAGTTGTATATTAAAGGTGTTGGATTAACTAATATTTTTTAGTTAATTGTTTTTATATAAATGAAATGAAACGAACGTATTTCTAAACGTTATAAATTTTATTGTATTGTTGTTGTCACGCAACCGTGTAAGTTAGGTTACAGTGACGGCATATAACCTCACAACCGTATGTTTAGCAAAGACTCATTTGATCTTGGAACGCTGACGGCAATCCAAGGGCCGCAGCGCTGCCAAGAATCTTACATATTATAATACATAAAAATACATAAATAAATATATATAAATAGATAACTATTATATTGCAGTAACCAAAGAGATAAACAATTACACTAGTTTACACGAAAAATGAACCTTCGTGAAAAAGTGTTTTTTAGGGTGATTTGGGGTCGAGAAACACGAAAATGGAAACCTTTTTTTTTCTTTTTTTTTTTTTTTATTTTTTCTTAAGCACCGTTTTCGAGATGTTTTCGAAAAACATGCTTTTGGGCTCTTATTTCAGTTATTCGTCAATATCTCGTGAGCCAAATTTTGTATCGACATAATAGATAACTAGATCGAAAGGTATTGATGTGCTCTTCACAGTGATATATAATTATATATTTTTTTTTTAATATTAAAAATATAACATTTTTCTTATGAAAGAGAAGGAACGCGAGCCTGTACTGCACGTGAATTTTGTTTAACCCTGGAAGGTCATCGTTCGTCGTTTCGACGACGCTTGTTTACATAATGCTATTTTATCTCTTTTTCTTTGTTTATTTTGTGCTGATTTTTCGTACAGCGCCAGTCGCTGTTGTGCTTTTGCTGTGTGCAGTTGGTAGGCTTCATACTCTTCGTGTAAGTATTTATTTTTATTAATTTATTTTTTATGCGTAGTCGAAGCGACGAACGATGAACTTTGCGCAAGTTTTGCAAAGTTTTTTTCTAAAGTTTTTTAAATTCGTGCAGTTATAAAAAAGATGAGTGCCAATAAATGTTATACCGACGAAGAAATTGAAAAATTTCTTGAAGCATGTGACGACGAGTACGAACAAGACGACGAGTTAAGTGGTAATCTAGATGACAGCGAGGTAGAATCTGATGTAGAGATCGAACAGAATGAAAATGTTGAGACCGCAAGCTCGTCTGAGGAGTCAACCGACATAGATGAGGATAATATACCTTTACATCTGTTGAAAGCCAAGTCTAACATAATTTCTTTCAATAAAACAATTTTGCGGGGGAAAAATCAACATAAGTGGTCGACGCAAAAGGGGAAATCTCACCGTTATGGTCTAAATATAGTACATCAAGTTCGAGGACCAACGCGTCAATGCAAAAATATAATAGATCCACTGCAGTGCTTTCAAATGTTTCTAACAACAGAGATCATAGAGGAAATCGTACAATGGACAAACGTGGAGATTGCTAATCGTCAGTCTACCTTACTTGGAGGTACAGATGAAGCCCAAAGAAAAAAAACTTCTTCTAAAGAAATAGCAGCTCTAATTGGAATTTTGGTATTGACAGCAGTCAAAAAGGACCAGCATCTGTCTGCAAACGAATTATTTGACAGATCTTACAGTGGAACGCCATATATTTCAATAATGACAAAAGCAAGATTCAAGTTTCTTATGTCTTGTATAAGATTCGACGACAAATCTATACGCATTCAATTAATTGAATTAGGAAAATTTGGGAAATGTTTATTCAAAAATGTCGCGCTAATTATACGCCTGGGGAATACCTTACGATTGACGAACAGCTACTGGCGTTCAGGGGCAAATGCAGTTTTCGAATGTACATTCCAAACAAGCCAGCAAAATATGGTATCAAAACGGTTATGATGTGCGATAGTGGCACGAATTACATGGTTGACGCTTTGCCATACTTCGGAAAGGGCTCAAACAAAACAAACCTTCCTCTTGGTGAGTACTACGTCAAGGAATTAACTAAAACTGTACATGGCTCAAATAGAAACGTAACTATGGACAACTGGTTTACGTCAATCCCACTTGCTAAAGCACTTTTATGCGAACCATATAAGCTAACAATTGTTGGAACTCTCCGTTCTAATAAGAAAGAAATTCCGAGTGAAATGAAAAATACAAAGGGTCGGAAATGTAATACGGCAATGTTTTGCTACGACAATGAACTCACACTTCTGTCATATAAACCGAAGCCGAGCAAAGTAATATATTTATTGTCATCTTGTAATGAAGAAGGAGCAACAAATCCTAAATCAAACAAGCCTTACATGATCGAATTCTACAACAAAACAAAAGGGGGTGTAGACACTTTTGACCAAATGTGTAGTACCATGAGCTAGCTGTTCACGTAAAACGAACAGATGGCCAATGTGCTATTTTTTTGGTATGCTAAATATGGCTTTTATAAACAGCTATGTTATCTACTGCCATAATATATTTCAAATAAATAAAAAACCGCTCAGTCGCCCAGCGTTCATGAAAAAATTGCATTCTTCTCTTACTAAAAGTCATTTGGCAGATAGACTAGAAGTACCGGTATTGTCGACGTCACTGCGATGTAATATCGAAAAATTAATTCCAGTGGATAAGAATGCCGAAAATCGTGAAATAAATATAAAAAAACGTAAAATTTGCGCTATTTGTCCCTCTGCAAAGCGACGGATGACAAAATCATCCTGCGCAAAATGTCAAAAAAGTCTCTGTGGGGAGCACAAAATAGAGCTTTGTGCCTCTTGTACAAAATGAAAACTTTTTTTGTTGAAAATATGTTCCTTTTAGGTTTTATTATTACTTTTAAGAAAAACAAAAACGATTTATTGAATAATATGTAGCTAAGCTTACTTTTTGTTATGTTTTTGTATTAATGTTTTGTTTGTGAAGCCAAATGAAGAAAGGCTGTGAGATTTTTATTTATTATTAAAAAACAACTTAAAAACGACATGATATTGTTTTATTTGAAAAATATATAAACAAAATAATATAAAAATAACAACTTTTGTGGGTTTTGATACATAAGCATATTTCAACACGACTTTTAATAATGCCGTCGTCGAATCGACGAACGATGATCTTTACGTTATAAAAATAACGATGATCTTCCAGGGTTAACTCTGCTATTGCTTTTTGCTTTTTGTACGATTTTTTTAGGCGCTCAGCGCAAAAAAAACGTTATGAATGTCATACTATTTGCACTGCTTAACTAACAAAACGTGACAGTGACTTCAAATTTGCAAACTTGTCAATGTAAATATAAATAATACATATATTTTGTATTTATTAAAAGAGCGCTTTATAACACAATAGTGGCACCTACTTGGAGGTACGCTATCCAGATCTGGGGTATGGCGGCTCGCTCGAATCGCTTACGTATACAGACGTTCCAAAATAAGGCATTGCGGCTTATTACTGGTTGCGATTGGTACGTAAGAAATTCGACCCTGCACCACGACCTCAATCTGGATACCGTGGAAATCCAAATTAACAAGCACGTTAGCCGATACAATGAGCGTCTAACCAGACACACAAACAGGCTGGCGAAAAACTTACTGAATGAAAACCCAATAACAAGATTAAAAAGGCGATCGTTGATAAATTTATTCCCCTAACAACATTTCCAACATTGTTTTAACGGCCTGATTTGGCCTTAAGGCAGTTCATGCCCAATGATGGCTCCAGCTGCATCCTGGATTGGCGACAATAAAACATATGATAAATGCAATATATAAAAATACATGAATTTTTGAGTTTTTACAATAAATAAATAAATCAAAAAAAAAAAAAATAAAATTTTGTATTTATATTTTATTATATTATTATATTACAACTGAAAATACAGTTAGCTCAATGTGTAGCTTCAAATATCTTTTAGCATCACTTTTACTTTTTAAGTAGTGCGAATAGAACAAAATCAATGGTAATTCCTCTGCGCTGAGCGCGAAAGAAAGCAGCATAAAAAGAAATAGAGAAAGAAAAAGAATTAGACAATGTAACTGTCGTGCAATGCTGCTTGGCTTTGTTGTTCGTGCAACTCTCACCTCCCCCGCACCAACTTCAACATCGTTCTTTGCGCAGCGCGATCTTATTTTGTAGCCAACCACCAAACAACACCAAGGCCACGGCATTGCTGTGAGAGTAACAAAAAGTGAGAGAGAGAGAAGCAAGCAAAAATACAAGCTGGCACACAAGCTCATTAGCACTGGCACTTGTATGTATGCATGCATGTATGTCGCTGTGTTGTATTCACGCAATGCATACAAAAACAATTCTTTCGTTTGCACACATACACATGTGCTGCGTACTTTAGCTAACTTTACAAAATTTCAAATTTACTCCCTACGAAAAGTCACAATGCCGCCTAAAAAGTTTGCTCTCTCAACAAGAAACGAAGTCATGACTCATGACCACGTCGCAATGCGAATGAGAACATCAAAAGCAGCTAACGTTTTTTGGGTTAACAAAATTTCAAAGTTACTCCCATAGAAAAATGCCCAACAAATCCAAAAATGCATAACGCCGCCTAAAAAGTTTTACTTCAAAAATAAAATTTGATTCGTATACATACATATACTATATGTATGTATTTATTTCTTAATTTCATAATATATATTATTACATTTTTATTAACAATAACAGCACGACAATAACAACAACAAAATACACATACTTATATATGAACCATTAACAATAAAATTAATAATTATAAAAGAAAAATGGTTTTTTAAATGTTCATATGTATGTACATACATACATATGTAAGAAAAAATATTTATTTTGTTCAGCAACAATAAAATATTAAATTTGTATTAAGAATAAATTTTGAAAAGTATACAAATACAACAACAAAAATTACTATCTCTCGGTCAAATACACACAAAAAACCTCACATATCCGCCCGCCCCTTGATAAAATATTCATGCATAAGCACACTTTACTAGTTGCACGAAAATCAAATATGAATTAAGAACCAAAACAAAATATGCAACACAGCAGCCAACAACAACTTAACACATTAGAGCAGTACAGACGGCGGCGTTCGGGTTTTTCTTCCATGCTCTTTGCACGCATGCAAAATACAACTGCTTAAATGACCCGAGCAAACCCTAATAATTGCTCAAAGGAGCAACTAGCGAGTAAACGCTAACGGCCAGTCGTTCCACTCTATCTAATTTCATACTCGTTGGCAGAAGCCTAAAAGCAATTTTATTCGTCAGCACTTTAATCAACCTTTACCTACACATGAGCAACGTTCTTTCCCATCGACTAAGCCAAATGAGTTTAACGCTAACGAAAACCGACCATCCTACGCGCAAGTATTACGCGAAAAAAAAAAATTTAAGTGAAGAGAACCCTTTCGCGAAAATTGAAGGTCTTTTAACCAAGCAGCTGGAATTATCAAATAATCTTCTCAACATGATGAATCTTTTGGTATCCAAATTATGCAAATAGATCTTCGAATTGCTATATGGAACGCCAATGGGCTATCCAACCACACAGAGGAAGTTAAACTTTTTCTTAAATCTAATCACATTGATATCTTATTAGTATCAGAAACACATTTTACTGATAGGTCATATTTTAAAATTCATGGATACCAACTAATAGTAGCAAATCACCCAGATAATAGAGCTCATGGTGGATCTGCAATATTGATTAAACGAGGGCTTAATTACAATATCTTGGATATAGTGAAAGAAAATGCTGTACAGGCTGCTTGCATTACTGTTAAATGTATGGCATTTGATATCACGGTTTGTGCAGTTTATTTCCCACCACGATTTTCATTTAAATATCAAGATTATTGCAACTTCTTCAGAAAGCTGGGCTATAAATTTATTGCTGGCGGTGATTATAATGCCAAACACCCTTGGTGGGGATCGAGATTAGCAAATCCCAAAGGGAGGGAGCTTTATAAATGCATAAATAGCAACAACTTTTCAACACTATCTACGGGGACACCAACGTACTGGCCGTCTGATCCACAAAAAATACCGGACCTGTTGGATTTTGTAGTCTTTTCTGGAGTACCTAGAAATCACCTTGATATTTCGGAAAATTACGACCTGAGCTCAGACCATTCGCCAATCATAGTTACATATAGCACTGCTCTTCCAGCCTTTTCGAACACGTATAAAATTGTAACACCTAGGACAGACATTTTATCGTTCCAGAATTGGATAGATGCGAAGTTGGACACAAATATATCTCTTAAAACTGCCTTAGAAGTAGATACAGCTGTTGAATCTTTAACGAACATTATACATGAAGCGGGTCTGATGTGTACTGCACCAGCTGCTACTAACTATACAACAAATAATGTTTTTGTATCATCAGAGTTACGGAACCTTATAAATAGTAAGCGTAAACTTCGGAAAAAATGGCAAATCAGCAGAAATCCGGCAGATAAAAGGAGATGCAATGCAGCATCAAATCAACTTAAAAAACGCCTCTACGAAATTAGAAATGAAGCAACTGCCGAGTTTCTCAAAAGTTTGGATCCCAACACTAAGGATCACGAGTACAGCCTTTGGAGAGCTACCAAATATTTAAAACGGCCTGCAAAGAGAAATGTTACTATACGTAATCAGTACGGAGAATGGTGTAGAACCAACAAAAGTAAGGCTGAGGCATTCGCTCAACATTTACACTCAACATTTCAACCTAATTCTAATCTTGCGCCAGAAGACACTGAAATAATAGAGTTTTTGGATGTGCCTTGTCAGATGTGCCTACCCATTCGCCGAATCACTGTATCAGAAATTGAAGAAGAATTCACAAGATTGAATCCAAAAAAGTCACCAGGCTATGACAAAATTGACGGAAGAGTGATAAAAAATCTCTCTCAAAAATGTATTCAATATTTAGCTCTTATTTACAATGCAATTTTGAGGCTGGATCATTTTCCTACACAATGGAAATGTGCGGAGGTAATAATGATTCCAAAACCAAACAAGCCTGAAAACATTCTCTCATCATACCGTCCGATTAGCCTTCTAGTAACATTTTCCAAAGTATTTGAAAGAATCCTTTTGAATAGGTTATTACCAGTTTTGGAGGAAAACAATATAATACCTGAGCATCAGTTTGGGTTTAGGAAAGGCCATGCAACTCCAGAGCAATGCCATCGAATATTAAACATAATAACCAGTGGATTCGAAAAGAAACTGTATTCTGCAGCAGTATTTCTTGATGTTCAGCAAGCATTTGACCGAGTCTGGCATCCAGGAATATTATATAAAATTAAAAAACTGCTTCCTGCTCCATTTTTCTTGCTGCTTAAATCGTATTTAAGCCATCGACACTTTTATGTTTAAATGGATGGAGAAACATCACAACTATACAGTATACATGCAGGTGTTCCACAGGGTAGTGTTTTGGGTCCTGTCCTCTACACGATATTCACTGCGGATCTTCCTGTTGATGAAAATGTTCAAGTAGCCACCTATGCTGATGATACAGCTATAATTACATCTAAAGAATCAGCGGCGGAAATATCCCAAGGTATTCAAAATGAAATTTTTAAAATAGAGCGATGGCTTAAGAAATGGAAGATAAAGGTTAATACTGAGAAGTCGAATCATGTAACATTTGCATTGAGAAGAGGAGATTGTCCGCCAGTATATCTTAATAATATACTAATTCCGCATAGAGATTCAGCCAATTATCTTGGGCTCGATTTAAATCGCAGAATCACCTGGACAAGTCATATTAAAAGCAAAGTAAGAAAACTTAACAGAAAAACAAAGAAAATGCATTGGCTGCTTGGTAAAAGGTCGCAGCTAAGTTTAGAGAACAAAGCCATCTTGAAGCCTATATGGACTTATGGTATCCAATTATGGGGCACAGCAAGTCACTCAAACATTGAAATCATTCAACGGTATCAGTCCAAGACTTTAAGACTTATTGTTGACGCCCCATGGTTTGTATCCAATGAGCAAATTCATAAAGACCTAGATATTCCATACGTTAAGGACGAAATACGAAGACTAAGCACCAGTTACGTGGAAAGGCTACATAATCATTCGAATGTTTTGGCAATAGGCCTCTTGGATGATAGCGATAGAATACGAAGATTAAAACGCAATCATGTCTTAGACATGCCATATTCAAATTAAGCTTACAGCACTTAAAAAAGCAATAGTTATTACTCATTGGAGTTTAACTATTTCTCCTGTTAATTTATAATTTCCAAAACATTTACTTATTGTCTAAAGGATAGATTGTAAATAAATAATATTAAAAAAAAAAAAAAAAAAAAAAAAAAAAAATTTAATGAAGTTAAAAGTGTGTACACCCGAAGTACGGAAAAATATGTATAAAGTGTGTACACACAGCACAACGAAAAACTAATGCCAGCGGAGTCTCAACAAATTTGCACAGTCACTTCACAATTTCTAGTTCTGATTTTTGTGATTAAATTGTCAAAAATCAATCACACAATCATTTAACACTTTTGTTAATATTTTGCGTAGATACTACCACGAAAGTGGACTTGTCCATTAATTAAATTATTGTAAAATTATACTTTTAACAACCGAAGAAAAATTTTTCTTGCCAGCATACGTGTTAGAGATGACAACTCCGACCGATAACTGAAAAAAAAAAAAAAAAAAAATATATTTAATAGAAAAATAACAGAAATTATGGAAAATTAATAAAAAAAAAAAATAGTTGAATCTAACATCCTTTGAGAATCGAACCCCGACACATTAGACTATGAGTCGAACACGCATTCCATTAGGCCATTGCCACTGCGCGTGTCACAGTTGCAAAGTGTCATTTTCAAGCAAATGTAAAAATTCAAGCAATAGTTTCTGTGGGGTACAAATATCAGTACCCCACATAGTAAAATTTTTTTGTATGAGATGCGCATTCTATGTAGTTCTATATTCTTTGGTTGTATTTACAAATGTCTTGCAAGCAATATAGTTAGTCGGTTTGCCCTGCTACTACCACCACAATAATCAGTGTGATGTACCGCGTGACATAATACCCTAATTATTTAAAATCAATACGAAAATAATAAAAATAAATATTTATTATTTTATTATAATGCAAATAATAAAACAACCCAAAAAAAATGGATCAATACAAAAATAATAAATATTTTATGTTATAATACAATAAAAATAAATATTTATTTTATTATTATAATGCAAATAATAAAAAAAAAATTTCCATCAATATAAAAATAAATTATATTTTATGTTACAATAAAATAAAAAAAAAATAACTTTGCCTCTGCCGAGATTCGAACCCACAGCTTATTCGCTGCTGTCTGGTCGATGCTCATCTCACTAAGCTATCGACTTTCACATATTAAGTGTATCAAAGTCAGGAACTTAACTTGTTCGTGTTTCATTTTCATTCCATTTCATTTCATTATCAACGTCCCGACAATAGCTTCGATTGTAAGCGTGCATATACGTGTGCACGCTCTCGGATCTCTCGTTCTTTCTTATTCATCTACATAAGCGCTTCTCGCTTTATCACGCAAACGAAAGATCAGAAACGTAACAAAAATGTACCCCAAATACACGTAACTCCCATAAGCAAAGGCCAATTTTGTTTGTTTTGCAGACAATATAGCAAGTCGTGTTTTTGCCCTGTCGCTACCCGCACACTAAACAGGGCAAACTACCGCTTGCCCTAATACTTACATGATTCAAAAACCATTATTGTGTACTTTTTTGAGATATACAATTTTTTGATACACACCAAAAAAAAATGGGCAAGGGGGTGGGTAAAAATACGAAAAACTGAAACACCCCTATGGTAGCTATATAATGTAACCCCGATATCGAAAAATTAAAATAAACTTGTCTCCTATGGAATAATAAGGGATCTAATCTGAAAGTTTGGTTGCCCTAGCTCTTACGGACAGACGGACATGGGTATATCGACTTCTCTAGTCACCCTGATCATACTTTAGGTAGCTTTGGGGGGTCTCCGACGTTTCTTTCTGTATGTTACATACATTTTCGGCTTGCACAAACTTAATATACCCTTTGTACCATACGGTACAGGGTATAAAAATACTAACATCCAGTTGTGAGTCGAACACGCATTCCACTAGGCCATTGCCACTGCGCGTGTCACAGTTGCAAAGTGTCATTTTCAAGCAAATGTAATAATTCAAGCAATAGTATCTGTGGGGTACTAATAGCAGTACCCCACATAGTAACATTTTTTGTATGAGGTGCGCATTCTATGTAGTTATATATTCTTTGGTACAAGAATAATATCAGTAATATCAGTACCCCACAGAATAGTATCTGCTTGCATTTGTACATTTGCTTCTAGATGAAACTTTGCAAATGTAATGCGCGAAGTGGCAATGGCCTAGTGGAATGCGTGTTCGACTCATAGTCTAATGTGTCGAGGTTCGATTCTCAAGCTGGATGTTAGTTGGTTTTATTTTTTTTTTTCCATCATTTCTGTTTTTTTTCTTTTCATATTTTTTTTTAACTTTTTTTTTCATAGGAAAATGATTGTTTCATTTTCGTATTTTGGGATTTTGCTATGCATTGTACTGCAGGTACAGTACGCGTTCTATGCATTTAATTGCACAGCAAAATACGCACTTTTGTAAGGTTCTTTGATATTATGCAAAAATCGCATCTCAGAGAAGACTTACAGATTAGAAATGCAGATCAGGAGACGGATATAAGGCGTGGACGGCTACGGACACTATACTTAGAAGCACAGAGAAGACATAGAGTTTAGGATTGCAGAGTAGGAACACACAAAGTTTAGGGTTGCAGAGAAGGAACATGATACTCTTCGTAGACGTAGGCTAAGATTGAATGAATTGGTAAGAAGATTACAACAGGTACGCAAGACTTTATACAGATCAGCAAGGAGAAAAAATATGGAAATTAGAATATAGAAAGAGAAATAGATAGAATTAATTGGTCACAGGCTAGGGCTGACTGAGCATCAAAGGATCCGTTGTAAGCATTCTTATTCCAGTTGCAAATGTCGTAATAAAACTGAGACTGTGCAACTTAATCTCTTCATATTCTTCTGAATCTGTTACTTTCGTTGCAGAATCAGAAGTCACGGAGTTACTTAATAGATAACATAACACTAGAGAATTTAGATGTTCAAAGAGTAGCTATTGCGCCAGGTGAGGGCAGCGATTGTGATTCAGAGGTGTTCTCTTTTTCCACCATTTTGGCTTGCAAAAGCATAGTGCCTCTTAAGACATAACAGCTCGAACTGCACTTAATGAAAGGGAAATTGACAA
The DNA here is from genome assembly GCA_949987675.1 of Chymomyza fuscimana. Classification (NCBI taxonomy): domain Eukaryota; kingdom Metazoa; phylum Arthropoda; class Insecta; order Diptera; family Drosophilidae; genus Chymomyza; species Chymomyza fuscimana. The sequence continues at coordinate 34,170,449 of OX465089.1, forward strand.
CTTAGTTCGTCAGTATGAAGGTTATAGAGTTTTAAAGTACAGGGTATTTTAAAGTCGGGCTCGACCGACTATAGCATTCATGCATGCATGTATTACGGATATAAAGAAATATACAGGGGATATTATGGTCTGGATGATCTAAATTGAATAAAGAAGACCGTACGGGGGTTGGCGTGCGATGCAAGCAGGAGACGGATGACTTTGGGATACCCTGTACCACCACATTGCAATTAAACGCAATATATTGCTTAAGAACTCCAAAAGATATTTTATTTGCCAAATTTGGTTACGATATTTTCATAAACAAACAAAAAACAATCGAATTTTGCACCAAACACATTTTTTTGACCCATCGGTCCTATGGGAACCATATGATATACTCAACCGATTTGAATTAAATTTGTTGCATTGCATGGGAACTCTAAAAAACTTGTGTATGTCGTATTTGGTCACGATATTTTCATAAAGACACGAAACAACGAAAATTTGTACCAAATTTGATCAATATCGTTTGACTATATCATATAGCCTCTAAAGGACCGATCGGTTAAAAAAAAAAGAGTTTGGTGTAAAATTCGTTGTGTTTCGTGTGTTTATGAAGATATCGTAATCAAATTTGGTAATTGATAATTTTTTAGAGTTCCCCAGCACTGTACAAAATTTGATCAAAATAGGTTGACTACCCATAGAACCGATCGGTCAAAAAACGTTTTTGGAGCAAAATTCGTCTGCTTTTTGTTTATTTATGATTCCCCGCAGAAGCCCTGGTGCATTTGCCTAGCACTGGCTTCGCTAGCAAAAAGACGCTATTTGTCCAAGAATACATATCTCTATTAATTCAAGACACCGCCGTTCGGATTCGGCTATAAGCTTTGTAGGTCCCTGTTCTCTTCGAACGGTTATTAATAGATACATATATCCATGCTCCACCTAGGGGCGACTGATAAAATAGAAAATCAGGGAAATTTTATATATGAATACGTATATCGCAGCCAAATTTGGAAAATAAATATTTTTTAGAGTTCTGAAGCAATATACCGGATTTGTTTGCAATGTGGTGGTATAGGGTATCCAAAAGACGTCCGCAGGCGAGTTTAACGTACGCCATCTTTTTCATAACTTAATGCGCTATGTTAAAAGATCGATCAATTGGCAGAAGCTGCGAAATAGTTTTTCAATGGACATTTCTGTATCGATATATAAATATTAATAATTAATAATTAATAATCAATCAAAGTTCTTTTAAGAACTTTATTATTCAAACTTGCCTAACGTAACTAAAACCCAAAAGATTATTTGTGTTTTATTAAAAAAAATGACAGCTAAAACAAAAATGTTGAATTTTGTTATAAAATAAAAATAAAACATAATAATTCATCCATTGCAGCTCAAGATGAACACACTCAAATATTGCAGTAGTAGCTTTTGGTCAAATGGTTATATGGTTCTATACGCTGCACCACATTGCGTATGTGCATGTTTTCTAAAGCTCAAATGCTTGGTGGTTGATTTGCAGTTTTATTGTCCTTCGTTGTTCATTGGTTGTCTTTAATGGCCAGAGGGTGGGATTGTGTAGCATACAATTGTTGAAGATTTTTCAAACTGCAGCAAAGCTGTTCCATTAAATAGACAGTCATTTGGCGAAGCATTAAGTTATGAATGCATTTACTGCATATTCCATAAATGCATTTTGTTTAGTTGACTATACCTCTGATTTTTTTTAGTTTATTTTGTGATGCAGGTATTTAAAATATAAAGCCAATAAAGTAGGTAAAAAAATATTTTGGAAATTGTCTTCACAATACATACTCATGATAATTGAATTTATTGGCATAGCGTATCCATTAAATAGACAGTCATTTGGCGAAGCCTTAAGTTATGAATGAATTTACTGCATATTCCATGCCTGCATTTTGTTTAGTTGACTATACCTCTGATTTTTTTTAGTTTATTTTGAGATGCAGGTATTTAAAATATAAAACCAATACAGTAGGCAAAAAGATATTTTTTAAATTGTTAGAAATTGTCTTCACAATACTCAAGAAAATTGAATTTATGTTTATGTAACATAAATAAAGTATCCTCTATATTTATAAAAGGGCCCGTTGATATTTTCACGCGAAGAATAAGCTCAGAAAGAAATTAGTTACTTGCTCACACCACTTCGTTTTTTTTTTTTTTTTTAACAAGCTCTGTAAACGCTAGTCTGTTATTTTTATAAATGAACAAAAATATCCCAACGTTGATGGAGGGTAGTCAACGCCTTATCACCAATATACAAAAATGCAGCCACTTAGCATTTCAGTAAGTAAGGTGGACAGCGTAAGTCAGCGCCTAATGTCATTTGTCTTACCAATATCAATATCAATATTCTTATACATCTACCAAGAGTTTTTTACAATTATTCTTAACGCTTGCTTTCTTTTGGGGTACTTCCCAAATATTTGGAAGCAATCGAAAACCATTCCTATCAAAAAGATGGCGTACGTTAAAGTCGGACGACTTTGGGATACCCTGTACCACCAATTGCAATTAAGTCCAATATATTGCTTAAGCACTCTAAAAAACAATTGATTGCCAAATTTGGGTACGATATCTTCACAAACAAACGAAACAGATCCAATTTGGTGAAAAAAAAAGTTTTATTTTGACCGATCGGTCCTATGGGAGCTATATGACATACTCATCCGATGTTTATAAAATTTTGCAAAGTGTTTGGGAACTAAGGAACACTAAATTTGGTCACGGTATCTTCAAAAACACACGAAACACAACGAATTTTGTTAAAAAAACATTTTTTTTTACTGATCGGTCCTATGGGAGCTATATGATATAGTCAACCGATGCTAATCAAATTTGGTACAGTGCTGGGTAACCATAAAAAACTAACAAGCACCAAATTTGGTTACAATATCTTCACAAACAAACGAAACAACGAATTTTGTGCAAAAAACGTTTTTTTGGACCGATCTGCCCTTTGGAAGCTATGTGATATAGTCAACCGATTTTGATCACATTTAGTACAGTGTTGAAGATCTCTAAAAAACTTCCGAATGCCAAATTTAGTTACGATATCTTTATAAACAAACGAATTATCCATCTAAAACTTTTGGTTTTTTTCGAGGTCCTCTGAAACACCCCTATGGGAGCTATATAATGTAACCCCCATATCGAAAAAATAAAATAAACTTGTCTCCTATGGAATAATAAGGGGTCTTATCTGCAAGCTTGGTTGCTCTAGCTCTTACCATCTCTGAGATCTAGGCGTTCATACGGACAGACGGACAGACAGACTGACATGGGTATATCGACTTCTCCGGTCACCCTGATCATACTTTATGTAACTTTGGGGGTTCTCCGCAGAGCTCGCAAAAAACGCTCAACACTTTCAGAGTGTCCGAAAAAAAAAAGTGCAAAAATAGGGTCACGTAATTTGGGTATGGCCCCTAAGTATGTCTAAGTATGTGCGAGTCGCCTGTCTTTTACTTCGTGTATGTTACAGACACAAGCCATTTGGTCGCACAGGCGACTTACACAAGCTCGCATACACACGCAAAAAACACTTTTTGCGGAAAAGTCCAGTTTGGGGGAAAATGCAAAAAGTCACATCTTGGGATTTTACAACGCAGAGATTATACAGCCTACAAAATGTGGATCCAGTTACGGATAGAATCGAAAAATCCACTTATAAATTCTATAATGGGCGTATGACATCAGATTTTGAGCATATTCGGGAACTTGCTTCCGGCGTGACGTTTAGTATATACAAATCGATTACGTATGTTTTAAAATTAATTCGAAAGCACTTAAAAATTAAACTTTTTTTTGGATAGTTCACGATCACATTGTGTTACATGGAATAATAATATGTAAGCCAATTATATAATTATATATTATGCATATTAAAATTTTTTTATAATTTTTCTTTGAGTGAGTATATTTTTTTATTAAGGTTTTATTTTTTTTTTGTGGTGATTTCTGTTGTTAAGCTTAGGCATTCAAATTAAGTATTTTATTTTCATATACAGCATCACTTCTTCTTATTGCAAATAATGCACAATGTAAGATTTCAAAATTTGTTATATTCACCTGTGAAGAGTAGTAACTTTGTGTAACTAACTTTGTTAAAACAACTTGCGTGCACGTCCGTTCAGATCGAAGGCACAAATGAGAACTTACGTTTTCCTTATGCCTTGCCACTATTTATACTTTCGCTGCATCAAAATTAAGCTAGCTAAATGCACTTGCATCCTCAAACTTGCACAAAATAAATAACAATACAGGAGTTACCGTCTTAATCTTTATTGTCCACTATGCTTGCCTATTGTAGCTCCCATCATCACTTCAAAAGACGCCTAGCGCCTTTGGCCAGCCACATCGGACAGTTGCGTTATTGCTGTATACGATAGATAATGCGCTTCGCCGATTTTTAATTAATTTCTATCCTATGGTGTCTACTTTTTGTTTCATACAAAATATGCATAAGCCTATAACGCTGTACAATAACCCAGTTAAAATTGCAGTGAACTCGTAGCAGGGCCAGTGCAATGTTTCCAGCTTGATAAGGTTAAGGTTCTTTGATGCAAGTGCATATTCTCTCTCCTAGCTGCTTGTGGGAATGTTGGGATATTAATTACCGTGCAGGATCTCATGCAAAATATGCATATGCATATATGTGAACTCGTAGAAGGGCCAGTGTTTTCAGTATGATAAGGTTAAGCTTCTTTGATGCAAGCGCGCATTGTCTGCCTAGACATTCGTGGGAGTATGATGCCATTGTTCTAAAGAGTAAGTGCATTAGGATTGCACTTGCTGCGTTTTCCAGTTTGGCAACGTAACTTCCTTTAGTCATACTTTTTTATACCCTGTACCGTATGGTATAAAGGGTATATTAAGTTTGTGCAAGCCGCAAATGTATGTAACACCCTGAACTAGAGAAGTCGGTATACCCATGTCCGTCTGTCCATCTGTTTGAACGCGTAGATCTGAGAGATGGTAAGAGCTAGAGCAACCAAATTTTCAGATTAGATGCGTTATTATGTCAGGGGATGCAAGTTTATTTTATACTTTGGACATCGGGGATATATTATAAAGCTCCCATAGGGGTGTTTCAGAGGACCTCGAAAAAAACCAAAAGCTTAAAATGGAGAATTCGTTTGTTTATGAAGATATCGTAACCAAATTTGGCACTTCGAAATTTTTTATAGTTCGCAAGCACTGTACCAAATTTTATTGAAATCGATTGACTATATCATATGGCTCCCATAGGCCCGATCGGTCAAATAAACTTTTTTTGTACAAAATTTGTTGTGCTTCGTTTGTTTTTGAAGATATCGTAACCAAATTCGGCAATTGGAAGTTTTTTAGAGTGCCCAAGCACTGTACCAAATTTAATCAAAATCGGTTGATTATATCATATAGCTACCATAGGACCGACTGGCAAAAAAACGTTTTTTGAACAAAATTTGTTGTGTTTCGTTTGTTTATGCAGATATCGTAACAAAATTTAGTGTGTGATTGTTTTTTGAAATTCCCTAGCACTGTACCATATTTTAACAAAATCGGTTGACTATACTATATAGCCTCCATAGGACCGATTGGTCAAAAAAAAAGTTTTTAAGGCATAACTCGGTGTATTCTAAATATGTTGAGACCAAATTAGGCATTCGGAAGTCTTTTAGAGATTCTCAGTACTGTACCGAATTTGATCAAAATCGGTTGACTATATCATATAGCTCCCATAGGACAAAACGGCCAAAAAAAACATTTTTTGTACAAAATTCGTTGTGTTTCGTTTGTTTGTAATGATATTGTAACCAAATTTGGCTATCGTAAGTTTTTTACAGATTTTCAACACTGCACCAAATTTTATCAAAATCGGTTGACTATATCATATAGCTCCCATAGGAACGATCGGTCAAAAAAACATTTTTGGTTTAAAATTCGTCTGTTTTTGGTTGTTTATGAAGGTATCGTAATCTAATTTGGCAATCAAATGTCTTTTGGTGTTCTCAAGCAATTTACCGGATTTTAGGCAGTGGTACACAGGGTATCCCAAAGTCGTCCGCGCCCGACTTTAACGTACGCAATCTTTATACCCTGTACCGTATGGTACAAAGGGTATATTAAGTTTGTGCAAGCCGAAAATGTATGTAACATACAGAAGGAGACGTCGGAGACCCCCAAAGTTACCCAAAGTATGATCGGGGTGACTAGAGAAGTCGATATACCCATGTTCGTCTGTCCGTCTCTCTGTCTGTCTGTCTGTATGAACGCCTAGATCTCAGAGATGGTAAGAGCTAGAGCAACCAACCAACCATAAAATACAACCACCATTTTGTTTTGTACGAATGTATCAGTGTTAGCGTGTGTGTGTTTTTAAATGACATGACATGACATGCTTCTACAGGAACTATTAAGTTTTTGTGCTAATTGCACAGAATGTGGTTGAACAAAAAACTCAAAATTCAAATAAAATAAGCTACATTTTAATTAGTAGCCAAGTGAATATATTTATGTGTGAACTTTAAGTGAATAAATACTATGTACTATGTATGTACGGAAGATGTCTTTAAATATGAATATAAAATTCATGCAACATATTGTTCGATCTTCACATTTATAATAAAAATGCATATTTACATATTGTGTTTGTACAAAAATTGTTTGTTTTGACTTCTTGTTATTTGTTTTGCGTTCAACTCGTTTAACAACAAACTTTTAAATTTTTGCACCAAAAACGAGCAGCTTTAATGCAGCAATTTCAACAGGTACACCATAGAGGTCTACATAGCTACATTCACTTCTACTCACATAGTACTAAATAGTAGAGGTGGGATAGGATCGATGGCACTATCGATAGTATCGATAGTTTCATTTTACGGATACTATCGATAGTATCGATAGTTTCATTTTACGGAACTATCGATGGTTTTTCCGATATACACTTTTGTATGTAAAAAACTTTTTTGACAAATCAACGGACAAAAAATTGGCAACATGTCAAAAAGAATACAACACCAGTGGTAACACGTCGAACCTTTTTGACCATCCGACGCTTTCAGAGTCACCAAATCCGATGGGGACCATAAAAAACTATTTAAGTATTCTGTTGCAAAAAACAGAAAATAAGATTTCTAAAAATTAGGTAGCAGCAATATTTGACATTCCACATTGTTTGGCCAGTCAAAAAATGCAAATCCATTGAGCTTTTGGAAGTTAATAAAGGGTCATCAATCTTGATGTATTTTTTTTTTAATGCAAAAAAACACAAAAAAAAAAACATTCTTGCCATTCACTTTTTAAAGATATGTAATCCCTTTCAAATGTTGGCGTGAAATTTATTGTTCACCGAATTGGTTCCATAAAATGGCCTAAGCGCGCGAAACAAAAGTCTTTACAAAACGCGAATTTTTGTAAAAAAATAATGAAAAAACCCTATTGAAAAAAAACCTCAAGATTGATGACCTTTTATAAACAATAAAAAAATGTAACTAGGAAAAAATTATAGTTTAAAAGAACTAAAAAAATACGATTTAATAGCAAACCGAACTAAAAAGTAGAAAATAATGTTGAAGTATCAAGATTTTGTATTACAATAATAGAAAACTCCGACAAGGATAGGTTAGGTTAGGTTGTACCGGTAGACCCCTGGGGGAGTCACACATACACTAAAAAGTCCTTAGTGGTACCGGAAGGTGCGGCTGGTGTACAATGCACGTTAGTCGTCAAGTATGCGCGTGTGCTTGGCAAACGCTAGAAGCTTTTGAGGTGCCCTGTCGGCTGCCTCTTCCAGTGAGTGAGAGTCTCTTTGACATCTGTCTCTCTACATTTCCTGTATTCGTAGTTGTTGGTAATGCCTAGCTTCTTAGCGTGAACTGCTGTCTGGCAGCGAGTATGCCCACTATGAGCCTGCAATCTCTTCTTGGGAGTTCCAGATTATACTGGGCTAGTTTGTTATTTATTTTCTTGCACATACTGCCGCTTCGTCGTTTTTTTGAACCCTTGTAACTTGGGTTTGGATTATGCTAGATCAACAAAATTTTCGGGATATGTTGTCAATAGCGGACTTATTAAACAAATACAGTTTTAATTGCCTAGCTCCTATACTTTAGACAGGTACCGCAAATAAGTGTTATGGGGATAAAAAAAATCAAAGCCAAAAAAGTGGTTTTTATGAAAGTGCATGCTGCAATATATAATTTTATTGAAAGGACCTTACGAAAAAAGGATAAATTTTTATTTTTAATTTATATCGAAAAATTAAATTTTAACTCTAATTTTTCACATAGAAATAAAAATCATGCAATAATAATTAAATATTAATTTTTTATTAAAAATCGCGAAATAACTCTCAATTTCTGTCTGTCTGTATGAACGCCTAGATCTCAGAGATGGTAAGAGCTAGAGCAACCAAATTTTCAGATTAGATGCGTTATTATGTCAGGGGATGCAAGTTTATTTTATACTTTGGATATCGGGGATATATTATATAGCTCCCATAGGGGTGTTTCAGAGGACCTCGAAAAAAACCAAAAGTTTAAAATGGATAATTCGTTTGTTTATGAAGATATCTTAACCAAATTTGGTACTCAAAATGTTTTTAGAGTTTCCAATCACTGTACCAAATTTTATCAAAATCGGTTAACTATATCATATAGTTCCCATAGGACCAATCGGTCAAAAAAACGTTTTTTGTACAAAATTCGTTCTGTTTCGTTTGTTTGTAATGATATTGTAACCAAATTTGGCAATCGTAAGTTTTTTACAGATTTTCAACACTGTACCAAATTTTATCAAAATCGGTTTACTATATCATATAGCTCCCATAGGAACGATCGGTCAAAAAAACATTTTTGGCTCAAAAGTCGTCTGTTTTTGTTTGTTTATGAAGGTATCGTAATCTAATTTGGCAATCAAATGTCTTTTGGTGTTCTTAAGCAATATAGCGGATTTTATTGCAAGCAGTGGTACAGGGTATCCCAAAGTCGTCCGTGCCCGACTTGAACGTACGCCATCTTTTGTGACTTTCAGTGCAAAATTGTTTCTAAATTCAAGCAACATGCGAAGTGTGGAAACTCAATTTGGCAAAGTAAACGACGCGCTTACGTACATATATTTAATAGATATTAAAAAAATCGACAAATTGTGGCATATAAAAGAGTTTGCTGCAGGGCTGTAACAATATATAAATAATTTAGAGTTTTTCATGGACATTTATCTAAATTGGAATTTCAATTTCTAGAGTGATTCGGCTTGAACTTTAAGTAAACTTATTTTTTCATGGCTTCAGTTCGTTTTAAAGGCCCATACGCAGCATGCACAAATTCCGCACGAAATGTTAAAACTTCACATAAAAAAAAAAATTCCCTTTTTGGTATGGGCCTTTGTTACAGTTTTCTCGTTTTTGAGTGATGCAAAATTTTTAAGGGATAACTTAAAACTGTCACTTTTAAAATCAGAAAACGATTTTGCATCAGAAAAACTGGACTTAAAAAAAAAAATAATTGTAATTTTCAAAAGACTAAAAAATGTTGATTACAAATATATACGTTTTTTTATATTTGAGCTAGACTCAATAATTTGATGTGCAGTTTCATATGGGCCTTATAATCAAAACTACTTTGACTTGCCTACAATCGATTAATCTAGTGTCTTCCACACTTCTCAACGCGTGGACTCATAAAGTTATCACAAATATTTTGAAAAGAATTTCGGTTAAACCTACGGAATTTCTGGATAGAAACATAATATTGGAGTCCACAAATTCAAAAAATAAAAGTAATGTGATGACAACCCGGAAATTTTTATGAGCTTGCAAACTCTGCTCAACAATCAGCACACTTGGGCGGGGCACCGCCCCGTGACAATATATGCTGCTACGATTTTTGCATGCTATCTTTTTTTCTATCAAACTTATGGTTTAAAGGTCGATATTGTTGGAAATAAAATTATCTATCAAACAAGACTTAAATCAAGGTTGTAGGTTAATTGGTTCAAGCACAATGCTTGTTTAAAATTAAAATTTGGAAACGGTGTTTGGTGTTTTTCGAATAATTTGCAAATATCTCAAAACAGGTAGGTTTTTCTATGACTTTTCTAGGATTAATAGTTTTCCAGCAATTTTGTACTACGCTGCCTACGTGCGCGACACTAAAGCAAGCAGCCGGCTTGCTAACACTAGTCGACGATGAAAAATCTCCAGAGATGAGACATTTTTTATATGTAAGAGCAATGTTTCAGCATTCAAAAACCGATTTTTGTTTTATCCTCCCATGGCTAGTTTTTTTTTATGGCTATTTTTGTAAAAAATTAAATTTTTCAAAATACGGCTGCACATATGAAGTCATAAAAACTGTACTAATTGGAATTTTTTCACTATTTTAATTTTTCAAAACTAGAGTAGAAATTCCAAAATGCCCCCAATCACAAAAATTTGTAACCTTAAACTAAAGCTGAAAGTGTGTGCACAAAATCCCGAAAAACACAACATTTGGTGACTTCTCGTACAAATATCGCTATTTCTTTCAGCAAAAGTCTTAGAAACTTGAAAAGTTTGTAATTTTATGTTAATGATGCGAATAAAATGACTGATTTATTGAGTTTTTTGTAGAAATGACACTCGAGTTGGCAGCGCCACCATGTGCGGTCATACAATTTGTCGTGTGCAAAAAAAAAAAAGTTATAATTAAAATAATTTTATGGACAAGTCCACTTCGTGGCAAATACATAGTATTACTGTGCATACGTGCTGTTTTTGTATCATCGATTTTCGTACAAAACTGATAAGCCAACTTACAAAAGTTGTGTACACTCTGTGTTTTTCATTTTTTCTTTTTTTTTTCTGTGCTGATTGATCGGTATCAGAATTCTTGGTTGACGCTCTCTTACTTATACGAGGCGATTTAGTTTTGCCTGATGCGCTCGAAGCAGCAGACATTATATTGGAATTTTTTTCAGTCTTCCTCTTCATTTGCTATAATTTTTGATTGGTGAGACGACCAATGTATGATACCAATCAATTCAAAAACTTTTTTCGCCCCCTCCAAACAATTGATGATGATGACGCTGACAGCGACGTGGAGCAGACGGTAGCAGTAAAAAAAAAACCATCAATTACTGTGCTCAAAAAAACTTCGAAAGCCTTCCACGATTTGTTTAAAACTCTTCAAGTAGCTGGTTACTCCGTTCAACCCATTTCTATTGGAATCAAAGTCTTTGTGAACTCTTTTTCGGATTATAAGTCGGTTTGCTTTGAGCTAGCTAAGCAAAATTTCTAGTTTTTCTCCTAAGAGAGGAAAAAAACAAAACCTTTTAAGGCTGTAGTCTCTAGCTTAGAAAAAATGACTAACGAGGAAATTATAGTTATCCTAAAACAACGTGGTCTTACGTGTACTGATGTTAAGACCATTGAAAAAACAACTCGAACCGGCTACAAGCTGCTCTTATACGTAGTGTGCTTTGAAAATAACCCCATTAAGCTTCATAATCTGCATAAAGAGCACTCTTGTGTTTATAATACTAGAGTTCGCTGGGAATTCAAATCTAAGTTACCCAACCAGATTACCCAGTGCTACAACTGTAAGTTATTCGGTCACGGATCGAGTAAATGCAATGTTAAGACTTCATGCTCTTTTTGTGCTGGGTCTCATAAGACTGCTCTTTGTAATAAGACGTCTCCTCTTCTCTGTGCTAATTGTAAAGGAGGGCACTCTTCTGCCGATCCAAATTGTCCCTGCCGTGTATCATACTAGACCATGCAGCAAAAAAGAAGGCAAAGCACTAAACCCTTTTCTGGCAGAAACAACAACAATGCAAGAGGCTCAAGATTTGATAACACCAATGGCAACTACAACACCAACTTTCCAAATGTTAATAATCAACGAACGGTAATTCGCAATGCTGTTATTACACCAGCAGCTACTACAGCTTCATTTAACTCTATAAACCGCCTAACTTACCAACAAGTTCTCGTCGGCAACAGTAGCAACGACATTCACTCATCTCCCGATCTATTTACGTTTAACGAAATTGATGCGCTTCTGAATGAACTCTTGGAAAAGCTAAGCAGCTGCACCAGTAAACATGAGCAATTCAACATAATAACCAAATTAGCTCTTAAATATTAATTTAACAAATATTTTTAATATTATGGCATGGAATGCCCGTGCCGTTGTAAGTAAGCGTTTAGAACTCTTACATTTTTTAAACATTAATCATGTACATATCTGCCTTTTAAGCGAAACTTGGTTAAGTCAAAAAGACAACTTCGTACTCCCAGGTTACTTGGTGCACAGAAATGACCGACGCACAGTGGCACGGCAGCCTCAAAAGCGTTGCAAAAATCGATTTTGCGATGACATCATTTTGTAAAGGTAATACATGCATCTGATTTAGAATTTCCCAAGGATCAAGAAAATAAAAATTTTATTCAATTCGGATGAATAGTTTAGTTGCTGGTTTTTTCAATTCTTCCGTTTACCTGAACTACTATATTTGGACCACTTTGGAAGAATAGAAAAAAAAATACATCGCATTACAATTTTGGTTTTAACATAAATGCTTTTGTTATTAATTTATTTACCTGCTCTATAAAAATTGTCTGCATGAATTTGCATATTTGGCTGTAAGGCCAGTAAAAGCCCAGAAACCCAACTCCAAAATAAGAAGAACGCAGGTATAAGAAGAAGAACATGCAGTAGATGCAGCCACTAAATTTAGAACTGATTGCTTATATTTTCACTTTACAATAAAATAAAGCCTACCTGTTGCGGATGCAGGCACCAACTGAAATACATATTTGAATAATTTAGCCCTGCCAACTGTTTGTCAGATCTTAGATGTGGTACCCCCTTTTTGTGTTGCAACTCTGCCATTGATGAGTTATCGAAACCGAGGTTCGGCTTGGCACGTTATCGACTATCGCGTCACTCCAAATTTATGTACGAAAAAGAATGGCGGCAAATTGTAATTACGGCAAAGATACGTTTTAATAAACACCTCTACACTTCCCCACACACATTCATTATATCTTAAAATTACTTAACTGTGTTTTAATTTAAAGTGTCCGTTGTATTTTGTATCTTTAAACGCCGCTTCAAGGGAAGCGGCAACATTTTTATTAAAACTATAACTTTGTGTGCATTTGTGAGCACATACAAGTTCAAGGACCGGGTGCAATTTGGGCACCCACAGTTGATTTGCTGCGTTCGGCGCTATTTGGAGCGCTATTTGGATTGTCGTACGGAGTCATTAGATTTGTGCATTGATGGATGCAGTGGATTTTGAATTTACAGATAAATAATTGTATGCATACATACGTGCATAAATTGGATTTCTGAGAAATTGAATTTCATCATATTGTGAAATACATAAAAAGGCTTGTACTGTTGTTGTCTCACTCGCACTTATAGTACAAAAGGGAAAATTTGCAAACATGTCTACACGCAAGCAGAAACGCCTGAAAGCTTCGACGCCAAAGAAAAGTGAAAAAGAAGAAAACGATATGGACTCGGACATGGACGAAACGGTGATCGAACCAAAGTTGGAACAAACCACGGTAAACTTGCAGAATTTTATGGAGCAAATGATGTCAATGCAAAAGGCGCAAAATGAGCAAATTTTGTCTGTTCAAAGTACACAAAATTAACTGATAAAAGGTGTGCAACAAAGTCAAGCAGAGCAATTTGTGGCCTTTAAAAAGGAAATTCTGGAGATGGTTGAAGTTGTTGCTAAGCATGACGTGCATGCGTGTTTAAAAACAACAATTGAAGGCGCTCAACAAGGAGGCAGCGCAGTTGGTTTTGGCGCGCTACAAGATGGTGGCGTGATCGGTTCTAGCGTGCTACAAGGCAGTAGCGCGAGTGGTTTTGGCGCTCAACATGGAGACGCCGCAAGTGGATTTGGCGCTCAACAAGAAGGTGGCGCGAACGGTTCTGCCGTGCTACAAAGTGGTGGCGCGAGAGGTCTTGGCGCCCAACAAGGAGGCGCCACAAGTGGCTCTGGTGTGTTACAGCGAGGTAGCACAGATGGTTTTGGCGCGCTACAAGAAGGTGGCGCGAATGGTTCTGGCGTGCTGCAAAGCGGTAGCGCGAGATTTTTTGGCGCTAAACATGGAGGCGCCGCAAATGGTTTTGGCGCGCTACAACGAGGTAGCGCAAATGGTTCTGGCACTGGACAACGAGATGAGAAGGATGGCTTATCAGCACCGCAAGCAGGCGATGCAAAGGGATCTGGCGCAACACATGTTTTGTTTGATACGCAGGTGAGCGAATCTTTTGGTTTTGGTAATGGTATTTTTGGTAGGGGTTGCAACACGGATAGGTTAGGTGCTTCTCAGGGTTTTGGCACTCAGGTGGTTAATGCAACACAGCAATATGTGCCCACTCGAAAGTTAATGGATTTACCTCAGTTTAATGGGAGGTCTGAGGATTGGCCTGTATTTGCCACAATGTTTCTTGAATCAACAGTTGCTTACGGTTACACAAATTTGGAAAATTTATTAAGGCTGCAAAAGAGCTTAACTGGATCAGCTAGGGAAGAAGTGGCAGGACTGTTAATAAATCCTGTAAACGTGGAACACATAATGGAACGTATGCAGTTTAAATATGGTCGTCCCGAGCTGCTGATTAAAAGTCAATTGGAAAAAATTAAGGATATCCCCCAAATAGCTGAAAATTCCCTGGAAAAATTGATAGCATTTTCATCAAAGGTTGACAATCTGGTTATATTTCTGCAATCAGCAGGTGCTGAGTCTTATTTACAAAATCCAATATTGCTTGAGGAATTGGTATCGAAGTTACCAATAAGGAGTCGCATACAGTGGACAGAGTATGCGTGCGAAATTGATTGTCCTGATTTAAGACATTTTAATAATTGGGCTAGTAAATTAGCAAGAACAATCGCCAAGGCAACACTTGTTACTGTCCCAGGTGCTCAGCAGCATGTAAAGGCGGAACGGTTTAACAACAGGTCAGTTATGCAGACAACTGAAGCAGCAACAAAGAAGATAATTTGTTATGATTGCAAGGGTGAACATTATTTTGACAGATGTAACAATTTTCAAAGAGCCAATGTTAAGGAGCGTTGGGCGATGGTAAGGAGGCTTCGATTATGTTTTGGATGTTTACGTCTTGGCCACAGTTTGACATCTTGTAAGTTTGTGCGAGCTTGCCAGGTAGATAACTGTAAGATGACACACCATAGATTGTTGCATGAGTCGCGCAAAAATGAAACGGTACCAGGGAAGGATATAAACGAGCAAGCAGCGGTTAACACGGTGGCATCAGCTGTGCCAAAGATATTGTTTAAGGTTGTTCCAGTCGATGTTAAGGGTCCAAATAATAAAGTAATTCAGACATATGCCTTTTTGGACGAGGGATCTCAGGTGACACTGGTTAACGAAAAACTTGCTAAAGGGTTGGGTGTTTATGGAGACACCAGAAAATTAACGCTCAATTGGATTGGTAATCACGCCACTGATATTAAGTCAATGAGATGCGAAATGAAAATTAGACCAACTGGAGGGTCAGAAAAATGGTTGCGGTTGAGTGGGAATAGCGTCCCCAATTTGGAGTTACCGTTGCAGTCTATGGACTTGGAGGTAATGCGGGAAAAATACAAGAAACTGGAAAAGCTGCCAATTAAAGGATATTTGAATGCTGAGCCGATGATACTAATTGGAATTGATAACTGTCATTTGGTGGCAACAAGAAAAAGCGTATATGTTGAAAGTGGTTTGTTGGCAGCAAAAACACCATTGGGCTGGCTTGTATATGGATCAACAGACAATGAACAAGGGCAATCATGTGGGCAATTGCAGGCAGTTTTTCATTCGTATACAATAAATTATGATTCAGAACAAGCAATGCACAAGATGATGGCTGATTATTTTACTACTGAAAATTTTGGTGTTAAAGTATCTTCAAAGCCTTTGGAATCAGAAAGTGTTGTACGGGCTCGCAAAATATTGACGGATACCACCAGGAAACTGGAGGGATCATACGAAACTGGACTTTTGTGGGCTGTAGATGATGTGCAGCTGCCGGATAGTTACGAAATGGCTTTGAAGAGATTGTGTGCTGTTGAGAGAAAGATAACAGCATCGAAAGAGCTGGACCAATACGAGCAGGCTATTATGGATTTCGTTAAAAAAGGGTATGCTGTAAAACTGTCTGCTGAGGAAGCTGCTACAAATGGGAGTAAAAATTGGTATTTGCCACACTTCGGGGTTTTTAACGTAAACAAACCAGGAAAATTGAGACTAGTCTTCGATGCAGCAGCATCTGTTAATGGAGTTTCTTTGAATACACATTTGCTTAAGGGTCCTGATGAAAATCCTCCGTTAATAAAAATCTTATTCCAGTTTAGACAAGGCAGTGTGGCGATTTGTGCAGACATAAAAGAAATGTTCTTGCAAGTACGTGTACGTAAAGAGGACCAAGATTCATTGCGATTTCTATGGCGCCATGGTGATCCAGACAGGGCTATCGAAGTGTACAAAATGCAGGTGATGATATTTGGAGCGGCGTGCTCACCGTGTTGTGCACAACATATAAAAAACTTAAATGCACATACGGTCACTGGCAATGAAGCGGTGATAAAGGCAATAACGTCTAAGCATTATGTGGATGACTATGTAGCTAGTTTCACGTCTGAGAAGGAAGCCTATGAGGTCAGTAAGCAGGTCATTGGGGTCCACAAGAGAGCGAACTTTGAATTGAGAGGCTTCATTTCGAACTCGCCAATGGTGCAACAAGGTTTAAATGGTAGCAAGGATAGCGTAACACAGTCAGCTGTTAAATTGGATGTTCACGCAATTGACAAAATTTTGGGCATATACTGGGACAGCAAGTCAGATATGTTTTTATTTGATTTAAAGCTTAATCGAGTCGACAAGGAAATTGTAAAGGGATCAAAATGTCCAACTAAGAGGCAGCTTCTAAGCTTGGTGATGTCCGTATATGACCCTTTCGGAATGCTGGCTGACTTAATGGTTTATGGAAAAATATTGGTGCAGGATGTCTGGCGAGAAGGTTTGGATTGGAATGATGTGTTGTCTGATACATTGTTTGAACGCTTTAAGGAATGGATTTTGCAGTTTGAAAATGTTAAAAGGTTTAAGCTGAGTCGATGCTATTCGCCGGGTTTCTTGTCTCAGGGTTGCCAAATAGAGCTTCATATATTTGTGGATGCCAGCGAACAGGCGTTTGCGGCCGTTGCATATTGGCGTGTAAAGTTCTGTGACAGGCTTAGCGTTGCCTTTGTGGCTGGAAAGACTAAATGTGCACCGTTGAAAATGTTATCGCTGCCTAGATTGGAATTGCAGGCGGCGGTTCTTGGAACGCGTTTAAAAAACTCAATATTAAGTTGCCATGAAGTAGAAGTTCAACGTTGTTTGATGTGGTCAGACTCACAAACGGTTCTGGCTTGGATACGGTCGGATCATCGTCTTTATAAACAATTTGTGGCACACCGAATCAGTGAGATATTGGAAGCAACAGAGGAAAGTGATTGGCGTTGGGTGCCGGGACATTTGAATGCGGCAGACATAGCTACGAAGACACGCAAGGGTATGAAGTATGAGCCTAAGAACATTTGGACAGCAGGTCCGGAGTTTCTTGGTAAAGAAGAACAATTTTGGCCAGGACAAGAGGTAAAATATCAAACAGACGATTTGGATGAGCGAAGGAAGGTTGTATTGGCTGTATTGTTGGATCCAGTTATTGATTTGGAAAGATTTTCAAGTTATCTGCGTCTAAAAAGAACAATGGGTTGGATAATGAGATTTATAACACGGATACAGAGGCGTGATACCTTTGAGGAATATGGAGTGCTGGTACCATCTGAGCTTCGAAACGCAGAAATGATGTTATGCAGGCTGGCTCAGTCGCAGTCGTATAGGGAAGAGATTCAGGATTTGGAACTTAAAGGGCAGGTATCAAAGGAAAGTTCAATTCGATCTCTATCGCCAAGATTAAATGAACAGGGTGTGATGGTGGTCTATGGAAGACTTGACTATGCTACTGTGCTGCCGGAAAGAGCTCGTCAACCAATTATATTAGCAAAAGGACATTTGTTGACGAGCTTAATAGTACAATGGTATCATCAAATATATCACCACCAGAATGATGAGCTGATTGTCAACGAAATACGACGCAAGTTTTGGATTATCGGTTTGAGAGGTGTGGTAAAACGCGTTAAAGGATTGTGCCAGTTCTGTAAGAATAGGAATGCTGCGCCTGTACCAACGCTGATGGGACAGTTGCCAGTGGATAGAGTCACTCCATTTAAAAGACCTTTCAGCTTTACTGGTCTGGACTATTTTGGGCCGTTTGTTGTGACTGTGGCGCGGCGACATGAAAAACGATGGGTGGCTTTGTTCACTTGTTTAACTGTAAGGGCAGTTCACTTGGAACTCGCAGAGAACTTGTCTACGGATTCATGCATCTTGTGTATTAAGAATTTTGTTGGAAGAAGAGGCATTCCAGAGGTGATTCGATCGGACATGGGCACCAACTTCGTAGGGACTAAAAACGAATTGGTCAAGGCACAGGATTTATTTGATTTGGAATATATGAAAAACACCTTGGGAATCAAAGGCATTAAATGGCAGTTTAATTGTCCATCCAATCCAAGTTCGGGTGGTTGCTGGGAGCGCATGGTGAGATCAATAAAGAGAGTATTAACAGTGACTCTTAAAGAAAAGGCACCACGAGTTGAAGTTTTGAGAAGCCTGTTGATTGAGGCTGAAAACATTGTAAATAGCAGACCCTTAACGCACATTCCAGTTGACATTAATGATCCGGAACCGCTGACTCCGAATCACTTTCTGATTGGGGAAATGAATTCTACGCAAAGTCCTGTTGAAATTGAAAATTTTTGTTTCCGCAAACAGTATCGCATTGCTCAGCAGTTGAAGAACTATTTTTGGCGTCGTTGGATACGGGAATACTTGCCGATGCTAACAAGGCGTGCCAAGTGGTTTGCGCCGGTCAAAGCCATCACTGTGGGAGATGTGGTTATCGTTTGTGACGATAATCTACCTAGAGGCAGCTGGAAAAAGGGAATGGTAGTGCAGACGTTTCCAGCCAAGGATGGTCAAGTGAGGATCGTCGAAGTAAAAACATCTGTTGGCGTGTTCAAAAGACCTATTTCGAAACTTGCGGTTTTGGACGTTGTGGGTAAAACTAAGGAACAGTTTTACGGTGGGCGGGATGTTGCGGATGCAGGCACCAACTGAAATACATATTTGAATAATTTAGCCCTGCCAACTGTTTGTCAGATCTTAGATGTGGTACCCCCTTTTTGTGTTGCAACTCTGCCATTGATGAGTTATCGAAACCGAGGTTCGGCTTGGCACGTTATCGACTATCGCGTCACTCCAAATTTATGTACGAAAAAGAATGGCGGCAAATTGTAATTACGGCAAAGATACGTTTTAATAAACGCCTCTACACTTCCCCACACACATTCATTATATCTTAAAATTACTTAACTGTGTTTTAATTTAAAGTGTCCGTTGTATTTTGTATCTTTAAACGCCGCTTCAAGGGAAGCGGCAACACTACCTGTAACAAAAAAATAGGATTAATCATCCCTTTTTTTTTTTCTTTTTTTGTGTCCAGGTAGTTTTAAAACATTTAATGTAATTTAATTTGTACCTGTTACACGTTTTCTGGCTATAGGCTTAAAATTTGTATATATTGCCTGAATACTTCAGAAACATCATAGTTTTGTTTTGACTTTATAAGAACACACATTGCAGTGAAACGTATTTTTAAATATAATATATTGATTTTATAAGTGTAACGATGTCTTTGGTAAACGTAAAATTATTTGAATTGTTCAGCAATTCCAAAAGCGCGAATGAATTTATTTCGGCCATCAGAAAAGAACTTAACGTTGAGGAAGCAAATATGGAGAAGTTTGATACCTTAAGAGGCAAACTTAATCTAATTCACTTCCGAATAAAAAAAAGTGGCAAGGCTCTCATCGCTGCCGAGAAAATTTGATTGAGAAACACGAAAACTGGCTAAAAGGACTTAGCTTCCTCTTCAGATCCACTAGTTGCATCCCTTAGACAAGTGAAATCCAATACAGAATTTACAAGTAGTTATTCAAAAGAAATGTGAAGTCTTTTAGACATTCCTTGAAATGTAAATGTGGATGTTTATTTAAAAAAAAACTACTGATAAGACACATTATGTAAGATATTATAATAAAAAAGCATTGTTAAATTAAATTTATTTACTGAAACATAAAATTATGAACAAAAAAACATATCATCAAAATTTCTTTATAAATGAAAAAATATGTACTTACATATTTTCAATGGGAAATGTTGCACAGGCAACAAAATCCAACTTCCGCAACATATTGCGCAGCTCTCGGATATCATATCACCATGTATGAGTACTTATTTTAAAGCCTGAACATTTTTCTTTCAAATACAATTTTATTCATTAAAATATCTCAATTGGTTTAGAAAATATGGTAAAAATATGTACATATTTTTCAATGGGAAATGTTGCACTGGCAACAAAATCCAACTTCCGCAACATATTGCGAAGCTCTCGGATATCAAATCACCATGTATGAGTACTTATTTTAAAGCCTGAACATTTTTCTTTCAAATACAGTTTAATTCATTTAAATATCTCAATTGCTTTAGAAAATATGATTTTTGCAACGCTTTTTCGGCTTCCGTGCCACTGTGCGACGCGACGTTCTACTCGTGGTGGCGGTGTAGATACCTGAGTTAAAAGTGAGATAAAACACAAACTAATATCTTACATTAATACCCACTTAATTGAAAATATTGGTATTCAACTGGATTTAAACGGAGGTAACACTTTACAAATTTTTTCTGTTTATTTTCCCGGCTCCTCTGCTAAATGCTTAGTTAATTCGTGTAATCTTTGTAACGTCGCCAAACACAAAGTGGTTTGTTTTCGAAATGACTTGCTGAAAATACGCTCGTTGGAACACCAAAATTTCGCTTCTTGAAAACAACTCTAAGCATTTTTGGAAAATTGCGAAAATAATCAAAAATAATCAAAAATAAAAAAAATGTATTCCCAGTTTTTCCCATAACAACCAAGTTTATATTACTAGGGAACAAAAAGTGCATATAATGAGCAAAATATTTGAGCAAAATCATCAGCTTAAAGATTCGCTCTCTGATGCAGCTACTATTGATTTAGTCAATAACTGCAATTTTAATTTAAACGAGCCTTTCAATGATCAATTAATAACGACCTCAGATGTGAGAAATGTAGTTCGTAGTCTTAAAAGCAACAAGTCGCCAGGACCTGATTGTATACCTAAATTGCCAAAATTGTGGCAATTCCTAAGCCAGGTAAGCCACTAGACTCTCCAGAAAGCTATCGTCCTATTAGCCTTTTGTGTGGGTTTAAAATCAAGACTAAACGCCTATATTGAAGAGAGCCATTTTCCTCCGTCTGCACAATATGGCTTTAGGACTAGTCGTAGCTGTATTCACCCGCTCAAAAAACTTAAGGAAGACATTAAGAATCAACTACAAAGTAAAAATTCAGTAGGTATGATTACTTTAGATATACAATCCGCTTTTGACACTGTTTGGCACAAAGGACTTGTGTATAAGCTACAAAATATAGGCACGCCCTCGTATCTTTTGCGTACTATAAACAGCTTCTTGTCGGAAAGATATTTTTGGGTAGATATGAATGTTGTCAAGTCAAATAAAAAACTAATAACCGCAGGCGTCCCACAGGGTTCAGTTTTAGGACCCATACTTTACAATATTTATACTCATGACATTCCAATGCACGAACAATGTAAAACACTAATCTTTGCCGACGACACAGCTTTATACTGCTCCGGTAATAACTACAGTATTACAGAAAGAAACCTAACTGAAGCTCTGCACTGCCTTGTTAGATATTTTCACAAGTGGAAAATCAAATTAAACATAAATAAAACAAGCGCAATTTATTTCACCCGTAAGCGAAAACCTTGCCATTTTCCAAATAGTAATATTCAGGTAAACAATGAAGCCATTCAATGGGAGACTAACATTAAATATCTTGGTATAAATTTTGACAGCAAAATGCTATTTAATTTGCATTTTAGCAGGACAATTGATAAAGTCAATAAAATTATAAGAACATTATATATTTTTATAAACAGGAAATCAAAATTGTCTATAAAAAACAAATTAATAATATTTAAAACAATATTTATCCCATGTATATTGTATGGTTCGGAGGTTTGGGGTGATTGTGCTGCGTGCCACCGGCTGAAGTTACAAAGAGCACAAAATAAATTGCTCAAAATGATATTTGATTTACCATTTTATTTTTCCACTTCTTGTCTCCACGAAAAAGCAGATACATATATGCACGATTAATGAAAAAATCAGTCAGGCTAAAACCAAATTCGATATAAAAAATATGGACATCTCACCATCTTAGGTTCATAACTAGTTTTAGTTTTAGTTTTTAGTTTTAGTTTCTTAATCTCTTTTTTATTTATTTTTTTTTTTATTTTTAAGGTTTTTATTCAAATTTTTCCTTCAAAATTAAATTTTACATAAACACAAATTTACACAACACAATTTTTCACACCTTAGTTGTAAAGCTTTTCTTTAAGCTAATCTCTATAAATTGTATAAATAAACTTGTTTCCGCAATTCCTCAGGCCAGGCCGGAATAAAAATCTCAGCTAGAACAAACGTCTGTTGCTGTGCCTTACAGAATCGGAAAGAGGCCGAATTCTCTTTATTTTGCCGCAAGTCGGCTAAATTCAATTAGTTACAATTATATATCGATGACGATATTGCTTAATTCCAGACAACTTATACATCGATTACTAAGTTTAACAATACTAGATTATTTAATACTAAAGTCTAGTTAGTAACAATATTCAGTTTACAATGTTATTTTATACAATTCAAAACAATATCTTTTTCAACTAGTTATTTTAACTATAACTCAATTTTTATAAGAATATTTTATAAATTGGCTGCTTTAGGCGCCAACATACTCCCCGCCTTGGAACCTCTTCCAACCAACTACGTTCTTTTAAGGTGATGGCAAGGGCAGAGGACAAATCCTATGAATGTTTCGCTTAAACATGCCGGACTTTGTTTTGATAGTTACGACGCGGACCACATTGTCAGATCCAGGATGAACTTCGTGCACTCGACCTAGCAACCATTGTCCTGGCGGCATATTGTCTTCAGCTATGAGTACCATAGTTCCTGGTTGAAGGTTGCTGCATACTGACTTCCATTTGGTGCGTTCCTGTAAAAGAGTCAAATATTCTTGGGACCACCGCTGCCAAAAGGCATGATGGATAGTCAGTATTCTTTTCCAACGATTAGTAATGGATAACTTCAGTGTCGCATCATCGCAGTACTCGGACAGGGCATTGAGTGGTCGACCAACTAGGAAATGGCCTGGCGTTAAGGCTTCATAGTCGTTCGGATCTGAAGATATCTGATGAAGTGGCCGGGAATTCATTACAGCTTCTGCTTGTGTGATGGC
Organism: Chymomyza fuscimana; assembly: GCA_949987675.1. Lineage (NCBI taxonomy): Eukaryota > Metazoa > Arthropoda > Insecta > Diptera > Drosophilidae > Chymomyza > Chymomyza fuscimana. The sequence goes on from OX465089.1 coordinate 34,193,977, forward strand.
CGTGGAAAGTTCCTCATAGTTGAGTGCCACTCCATTTAGGCGCCGGACAAGCAGTTGTTTGGCAATTTTTACAGCACTTTCCCACAACCCTCCGAAATGCGGTGAGCGAGGAGGTATAAAATGGAAATTTACACCCTTTTGGCTACAGAGATCCAAAATCTGTCGTTTGCTGCTTTCTTCTATAAAAACGTCTGCTGTCTTTTGCAACTGACGTGCTGCGCCCACAAAGTTAGTGGCGTTATCGCAGAAGAATCCACGTCTGGCAAAGAAGCGTTTCAAAGCGGCAATAAAAGCATTTGTGCTTAAGTCGGATACGAGCGCCAAATGGCATGCTTTTGTCAGAAAACATACGAATACGCAGAGATAGACCTTGACTGGTTGGCGTCCTCTAATGTTGAAATGCATCCATAACGGTCCAGCGAAGTCCAGGCCAGCTCTCTCAAACGGAAAAACACCTTGTTGAACTCGGCTTTCAGGCAATGAGCCCATGATTTGCGTTACTAATTTGGGACGTTGTCGGAAGCATGCCACGCAGCTCCGAACCGTCTTGCGAGCCAATTTTCTGCAATTGATAACCCAATATTTCTGCCGCACAAAAGCGCACAATGATTGCGCTCCGGCATGCATATTAATTCGATGTGTGTATTCAAATAAAGCACTTACAACAGCATGATCATTTGGCATCAAAATCGGATGCTTTACCTCAAATGGTACATTAGCTTTAGTCAATCTTCCACCTACACGGATAATTGGAACACTATGCTCATGAATATCTATAAATGGATTCAATATTTGAATCTTTGCAGTTTAAATTTCTACCCCAGCCTTTAGTTTAATAATTTCCTGAGGGAATTTTAAATTTTGCAAATTAAAAACAATATAACGTAAACCACCTTTGAGTTCAGCTACCGTTAAAGCACTTGTCGGCTTTAAATTAACTTTTGATAGAGAACTACGCCAACGATAGATGTAGCTAAATACTCTTTGAAGTTTTAAAAAATCATTAACAAATTTACATTCGCCAACTATATCTGTAAATTGAGATTCTTTATTTGCAATCAAGCTAAATTTTGAGTTACGTTCCTCTGGCAAACTCTCAGAGCTTTGCCAACTCATTTTCGGCCACTGGGAAAAAGGAGTTTGTAAAAAGTTAGGACCACTCCACCAAAGGCATGAATTTTTTAATTCCGTTGTACATAAACCTCTGGATACAATGTCTGCTGGGTTCAGTTTAGATTCGACCTTGAACCAATTCTCTACATTGCTTAGTTCTTGGATCTGAGCGACTCTATTACCCACAAAGGTGCACCATCGGCTTGCGTGGGAGGATACCCAATTGAGGACGATGGTTGAGTCAGTAAAATATCGCGTCTGAGAGACCTTTACATGAATGCATGAAATAACTTTTGCCATAAGTTGTGCTAAGAGACATGCTCCTTGCAATTCTAAACGTGGCAGTGAAGTAACTCTTACCGGAGCTACTTTAGACTTAGCAGTAACAAGTCGTACGGTAACAGTATCTTCATTACAAATCACTCGAGCGTATATTACGGCCCCATAAGCCCTACAAGACGCATCTGAGAACCCACGAAGCTCCAGAGTACTGACTGAGTTTTCCAACGGAACGACCGACCGAGGAAGCGAACATTCTTTTACTTGAGTCAACTCTTTTCTATATTTTTGCCATTGCGCCGCATAACTGGAAGGTAGCTCTGCATCCCATTCTTGGTTCAGTAGCCACAGTTCTTGCATGAATATCTTTCACAAAATTTCCAAGGGGGCTTAAAAACCCTAATGGATCGAATAATTGTGCTAACTCTGATAATACGACGCGTTTGGTTATTAGAGATGAATCCTTTTCGGCATATGAAAACTGGAAAACATCTGAATCTGCCATCCAATAAATACCAAGGGTTTTAACACTTTCTGAAGTTTTAAGAGCCAACGGCTCTATAACGCTCGAATCATTTAAGACGTTAGCGCAATTGCTACGCCATTTATGAAGTTCAAATTTTGCTAAGCTTAGCAATTCAGTAACTTCTTCTTTTAATTGAATTAAATGGTCAATGGAATCTGCTCCACAGAGCATGTCATCCATGTAAAAATTGTTTTTAACAGCATCTGCTGCTAGCGGATATTGATCTGCATGGTTTTCGGCTAAATAGCATAAACAGCGAACCGCCAAATACGGAGCTGCGCTTGTACCATAGGTAACAGTTTTGAGGCGTAGGACTTTGATTGACTCAGAATTATTTGGTCGCCACAATATGCATTGGTAATTACAGTCGGCCTCACTTACTAGAATTTGCCGATACATATTTGAAATGTCTGCAGTTAATGCATATTTATAAAAACGGAATCTAATCAGCGTATCGAAAAGGTCAGGCTGTAAAGTTGGGCCAATTAGCATGGTATCATTGAGCGATACTCCATTACTCGATTTACACGAGGCGTCAAAAACTACACGAAGTTTCGTTGTTAGACTCTCCGGCCGTATTACCGGATGATGCGGCATAAAATATTGAACTTCAGAGCTCTGAGTGGCATTCAATTCTTCTAGATGTCCTAGATTTTGATATTCATCAATAAATTGCGTATAATTCTCTCTAAGCGATGGACAACGATTTAATTTTCGCTCTAAATTTAAAAATCTTGTAAGAGCTATGTTATAGGTTGCTCCCAAATCTATTTTAGGAGTTTTAAAGGGAAGGCTGACTACGAAACGATTGCAAGGCGTTCGCTTTAAAGTTGCGACAAACTTTTCCACGCATTGTTGTTCAGCTTCGGTGTAACTACATAATGGCTGTGAAATCTCCTCACATGCCCAAAATTTTTGCACTAAGTTATGTAACTCCTTATCATTCTCCCTATTGGGATGCTTTTGCTCAAATTGATTTGCTATTAATGACACACTTTCTTTCGGCAAACATTCACCAACCACTATCCAGCCCAGTAGAGATTTCTGGAGCAATGGACGTTGAAGGCCTAACTTAATTTGACCGGCGACCATAAGATTAAAGAATAAAGTAACTCCGAGCAACATATCGATTGGTTCTGCAGAGTCAAATGATGGGTCTGCAAGCTTTATTTTTCTTGGTATATTAAAATCTGTTACAACTGCATTGGTTGAGGGATTATAGGCAGTAATTTCTGGTAATATACCGAATATATCAGTAGTCATAAAATTTGTTACTCTTGATTTAAATGTAGCTTCGACTTCACCTAGCATTTCCGATTTACAATTACCTATTCCACTAAGGGAGCACTTTTCATTTTTTATCTGTAACCCCAATTGGGACGCTAATCTTGCTGTCACGAAATTAAGTTGACTACCTGAGTCAAGAACACATCTATATTGATAGAAGTTTCCATCAGAGGCCTTAACAAGCACTCCTGCTGTGGCTAAAAGACTTTTCGACTGATTGGCTAAAAGTGAACTATGCAGCGTGGCTTGACCCACTTCGATAGAATTAGGGGAGTTCTTAAATGATCCTGTGTCAACGACTTCTCTATGCAACATTTCATGATGTCGTCTGTTACAAGTGGAGCAATGTTGAGCGTTACAATCCCTTGTTGAATGACGCTTGCTAAAGCATAGCACACATAATCCATGTCTTTTTACCTCCTGGTATATTTGTATTGGAGAAAACGACTTAAATTTCGAAAATACTTTTAATTGATGTGCACCAGAGCAGCTAAAACATGCATTGCCGTCAGTATTTGCCACTGCCGCTGACAAAACAGCTCTTTTGGACTCGCTTTTAGTAATATAACGTGGTGCAGTCACTTTTCTAACCTCTCTGTTAGCCAAGTTGATTCCTCTGTTAATAAGAAACTGGGACAGCAATTCCCAAGAAGGCAGTTTAGAACAATCATACGCATTTTCCCACTTGTCTAATGTGTCGCTATCCAGCTTACTGCGGATCAGGTGAAAAACAAAAGCCTCTAAAATTTCTTTCTCACTACCCAAGGACTTAAGTGCCATAAGTTGAGAGTTTACCGCATCTACTAAAACCCTTAATGAGTCTGCCTCTATGGAGTTCAGTTTGCGTAGGCTAAATAATTCGCTTATGTGGGACTGAAGAATAATTGCCTTTTTTTCAAAACGATCTTTAAGCAGTTGAAAAGCCTTTCTATAATTTACGGCTGACAATTCTAAGCACTTAATCGTGCTAAGTGGGTTTGGTCCTAGACACGACTTTAAATGGATGAATTTTGATAGTTCATCTACTTCACTATCAGAATCTATTAAAGTGACGAATGTGTTATACCAGCTAGTCCACTCGGTAAGTTTACCTGAGAACTCTGGTAATTTTAAGTTTGGTAATTTGGATGCACGCGCAAAACTCGACGTACTAAGCATCGAAGCATTTGCCGCAGTTTCATGCATACTTGAAGCTCTACGACCTCTATGTGTTAGTTAAGCAACTTAAGATTTTGGCTTTAATTTCACAGTACATATCTTCAATGGTTGCACGGGTTTCAAACTCACTGGCATCGTCACCTTGTAATTCAATTTCATTTTGAACACTACACACTTGTACAAAGTTGGCTTCTACTAAGCTTAAACGGGCCTGTAACTCTTCAGCCGTCATTGAATTATGATTATCTGTGATGTAGGTTTTATTTCGTCTTAAAGACTTTATTAAACTTTCACGCGAAGTATAAAACTCCATATCTTTTGTACTCTTTTTTGGAGCCATCCTTTCTTTTGTTTTTTGTATAATGCACTGATTATAAATCTTAAGAAAATCAATTAAAGTTTGATATCTAAGCACCTTCAATAACGCAAGATATTATTATGAACAGCTATTTTATTTATTTTATTGCTTTATTTAATGTAGTTTTATTTTCATTCTTTGTTGTTATATTCGTAAACAACAACTATTTATAGCACAACGTTTAGTAATGCACCGCAGCTTATCAGCAATAGTCCAACAACAGTTTGCAGCAACTAACTCAAAAAAGAATAAAAGCTAACCACAAAATATTGTCTGCTGTAATTTGCATATAGTTCGCAATGTGTATGTATGTATGTTACAACTTGCGCGACAGTATGTATGGATGTATAGGCAAAGTGCGCTAGACTATCATCACACGTGCTAGCATAACTTGTATTAAGACGAGGGTATGTACGGTCGTATAGGAAAAAGTGAGCTAACCTCAAACAGCATACACTTCTGTACTAATGCAGCCTATAGCCAATGTACCACTATATGAATTCTTTTTTAAAGGAGATTTATTTAAGCACTTTAAATTCACACACATCAAACTTGGACGCAATGCCGTGCAAGAAATACTGACTTTATCACGCAGTTTATGACTCACAGTTTGATTCCAGAGATGCTGCAGCAGACCAACACGCCACTATTTAACGCAGTTTCCAGGTTGAATTTTTTCCAATGTGTTAAGCTCCAGTAATAAGCTCAAATAAGCCTTCAATAAAAGTATTAGGCTTTGATAAATTTAGCTCAAAACCAATGAGCTCCAGTCGGGTGATGAACTTTATCCAGAGGTCCCTGCTCGGGCGCCAAATGTTTCCGCAATTCCTCAGGCCAGGCCGGAATAAAAATCTCAGCTAGAACAAACGTCTGTTGCTGTGCCTTACAGAATCGGAAAGAGGCCGAATTCTCTTTATTTTGCCGCAAGTCGGCTAAATTCAATTAGTTACAATTATATATCGATGACGATATTGCTTAATTCCAGACAACTTATACATCGATTACTAAGTTTAACAATACTAGATTATTTAATACTAAAGTCTAGTTAGTAACAATATTCAGTTTACAATGTTATTTTATACAATTCAAAACAATATCTTTTTCAACTAGTTATTTTAACTATAACTCAATTTTTATAAGAATATTTTATAAATTGGCTGCTTTAGGCGCCAACATACTCCCCTGGTTGAAGGTTGCTGCATACTGACTTCCATTTGGTGCGTTCCTGTAAAAGAGTCAAATATTCTTGGGACCACCGCTGCCAAAAGGCATGATGGATAGTCAGTATTCTTTTCCAACGATTAGTAATGGATAACTTCAGTGTCGCATCATCGCAGTACTCGGACAGGGCATTGAGTGGTCGACCAACTAGGAAATGGCCTGGCGTTAAGGCTTCATAGTCGTTCGGATCTGAAGATATCTGATGAAGTGGCCGGGAATTCATTACAGCTTCTGCTTGTGTGATGGCCGTGGAAAGTTCCTCATAGTTGAGTGCCACTCCATTTAGGCACCGGACAAGCAGTTGTTTGGCAATTTTTACAGCACTTTCCCACAACCCTCCGAAATGCGGTGAGCGAGGAGGTATAAAATGGAAATTTACACCCTTTTGGCTACAGAGATCCAAAATCTATCGTTTGCTGCTTTCTTCTATAAAAACGTCTGCTGTCTTTTGCAACTGACGTGCTGCGCCCACAAAGTTAGTGGCGTTATCGCAGAAGAATCCACGTCTGGCAAAGAAGCGTTTCAAAGCGGCAATAAAAGCATTTGTGCTTAAGTCGGATACGAGCTCCAAATGGCATGCTTTTGTCAGAAAACATACGAATACGCAGAGATAGACCTTGACTGGTTGGCGTCCTCTAATGTTGAAATGCATCCAAAACGGTCCAGCGAAGTCCAGGCCAGCTCTCTCAAACGGAAAAACACCTTGTTGAACTCGGCTTTCAGGCAATGAGCCCATGATTTGCGTTACTAATTTGGGACGTTGTCGGAAGCATGCCACGCAGCTCCGAACCGTCTTGCGAGCCAATTTTCTGCAATTGATAACCCAATATTTCTGCCGCACAAAAGCGCACAATGATTGCGCTCCGGCATGCATATTAATTCGATGTGTGTATTCAAATAAAGCACTTACAACAGCATGATCATTTGGCATCAAAATCGGATGCTTTACCTCAAATGGTACATTAGCTTTAGTCAATCTTCCACCTACACGGATAATTGGAACACTATGCTCATGAATATCTATAAATGGATTCAATATTTGAATCTTTGCAGTTTTAATTTCTACCCCAGCCTTTAGTTTAATAATTTCCTGAGGGAATTTTAAATTTTGCAAATTAAAAACAATATAACGTAAACCACCTTTGAGTTCAGCTACCGTTAAAGCACTTGTCGGCTTTAAATTAACTTTTGATAGAGAACTACGCCAACGATAGATGTAGCTAAATACTCTTTGAAGTTTTAAAAAATCATTAACAAATTTACATTCGCCAACTATATCTGTAAATTGAGATTCTTTATTTGCAATCAAGCTAAATTTTGAGTTACGTTCCTCTGGCAAACTCTCAGAGCTTTGCCAACTCATTTTCGGCCACTGGGAAAAAGGAGTTTGTAAAAAGTTAGGACCACTCCACCAAAGGCATGAATTTTTTAATTCCGTTGTACATAAACCTCTGGATACAATGTCTGCTGGGTTCAGTTTAGATTCGACCTTGAACCAATTCTCTACATTGCTTAGTTCTTGGATCTGAGCGACTCTATTACCCACAAAGGTGCACCATCGGCTTGCGTGGGAGGATACCCAATTGAGGACGATGGTTGAGTCAGTAAAATATCGCGTCTGAGAGACCTTTACATGAATGCATGAAATAACTTTTGCCATAAGTCGTGCTAAGAGACATGCTCCTTGCAATTCTAAACGTGGCAGTGAAGTAACTCTTACCGGAGCTACTTTAGACTTAGCAGTAACAAGTCGTACGGTAACAGTACCTTCATTACAAATCACTCGAGCGTATATTACGGCCCCATAAGCCCTACAAGACGCATCTGAGAACCCACAAAGCTCCAGAGTACTGACTGAGTTTTCCAACGGAACGACCGACCGAGGAAGCGAACATTCTTTTACTTGAGTCAACTCTTTTCTATATTTTTGCCATTGCGCCGCATAACTGGAAGGTAGCTCTGCATCCCATTCAGTTCAGTAGTTCAGTGGTTCAGTAGCCACAGTTCTTGCATGAATATCTTTCCTAAAATTACAAGGGGGCTTAAAAACCCTAATGGATCGAATAATTGTGCTAACTCTGATAATACGACGCGTTTGGTTATTAGAGATGAATCCTTTTCGGCATATGAAAACTGGAAAACATCTGAATCTGCCATCCAATAAATACCAAGGGTTTTAACACTTTCTGAAGTTTTAAGAGCCAACGGCTCTATAACGCTCGAATCATTTAAGACGTTAGCGCAATTGCTACGCCATTTATGAAGTTCAAATTTTGCTAAGCTTAGCAATTCAGTAACTTCTTCTTTTAATTGAATTAAATGGTCAATGGAATCTGCTCCACAGAGCATGTCATCCATGTAAAAATTGTTTTTAACAGCATCTGCTGCTAGCGGATATTGATCTGCATGGTTTTCGGCTAAATAGCATAAACAGCGAACCGCCAAATACGGAGCTGCGCTTGTACCATAGGTAACAGTTTTGAGGCGTAGGACTTTGATTGACTCAGAATTATTTGGTCGCCACAATATGCATTGGTAATTACAGTCGGCCTCACTTACTAGAATTTGCCGATACATATTTGAAATGTCTGCAGTTAATGCATATTTATAAAAACGGAATCTAATCAGCGTATCGAAAAGGTCAGGCTGTAAAGTTGGGCCAATTAGCATGGTATCATTGAGCGATACTCCATTACTCGATTTACACGAGGCGTCAAAAACTACACGAAGTTTCGTTGTTAGACTCTCCGGCCGTATTACCGGATGATGCGGCATAAAATATTGAACTTCAGAGCTCTGAGTGGCATTCAATTCTTCTAGATGTCCTAGATTTTGATATTCCACTAAGGGAGCACTTTTCATTTTTTATCTGTAACCCCAATTGGGACGCTAATCTTGCTGTCACGAAATTAAGTTGACTACCTGAGTCAAGAACACATCTATATTGATAGAAGTTTCCATCAGAGGCCTTAACAAGCACTCCTGCTGTGGCTAAAAGACTTTTCGACTGATTGGCTAAAAGTGAACTATGCAGCGTGGCTTGACCCACTTCGATAGAATTAGGGGAGTTCTTAAATGATCCTGTGTCAACGACTTCTCTATGCAACATTTCATGATGTCGTCTGTTACAAGTGGAGCAATGTTGAGCGTTACAATCCCTTGTTGAATGACGCTTGCTAAAGCATAGCACACATAATCCATGTCTTTTTACCTCCTGGTATATTTGTATTGGAGAAAACGACTTAAATTTCGAAAATACTTTTAATTGATGTGCACCAGAGCAGCTAAAACATGCATTGCCGTCAGTATTTGCCACTGCCGCTGACAAAACAGCTCTTTTGGACTCGCTTTTAGTAATATAACGTGGTGCAGTCACTTTTCTAACCTCTCTGTTAGCCAAGTTGATTCCTCTGTTAATAAGAAACTGGGACAGCAATTCCCAAGAAGGCAGTTTAGAACAATCATACGCATTTTCCCACTTGTCTAATGTGTCGCTATCCAGCTTACTGCGGATCAGGTGAAAAACAAAAGCCTCTAAAATTTCTTTCTCACTACCCAAGGACTTAAGTGCCATAAGTTGAGAGTTTACCGCATCTACTAAAACCCTTAATGAGTCTGCCTCTATGGAGTTCAGTTTGCGTAGGCTAAATAATTCGCTTATGTGGGACTGAAGAATAATTGCCTTATTTTCAAAACGATCTTTAAGCAGTTGAAAAGCCTTTCTATAATTTACGGCTGACAATTCTAAGCACTTAATCGTGCTAAGTGGGTTTGGTCCTAGACACGACTTTAAATGGATGAATTTTGATAGTTCATCTACTTCACTATCAGAATCTATTAAAGTGACGAATGTGTTATACCAGCTAGTCCACTCGGTAAGTTTACCTGAGAACTCTGGTAATTTTAAGTTTGGTAATTTGGATGCACGCGCAAAACTCGACGTACTAAGCATCGAAGCATTTGCCGCAGTTTCATGCATACTTGAAGCTCTACGACCTCTATGTGTTAGTTAAGCAACTTAAGATTTTGGCTTTAATTTCACAGTACATATCTTCAATGGTTGCACGGGTTTCAAACTCACTGGCATCGTCACCTTGTAATTCAATTTCATTTTGAACACTACACACTTGTACAAAGTTGGCTTCTACTAAGCTTAAACGGGCCTGTAACTCTTCAGCCGTCATTGAATTATGATTATCTGTGATGTAGGTTTTATTTCGTCTTAAAGACTTTATTAAACTTTCATGCGAAGTATAAAACTCCATATCTTTTGTACTCTTTTTTGGAGCCATCCTTTCTTTTGTTTTTTGTATAATGCACTGATTATAAATCTTAAGAAAATCAATTAAAGTTTGATATCTAAGCACCTTCAATAACGCAAGATATTATTATGAACAGCTATTTTATTTATTTTATTGCTTTATTTAATGTAGTTTTATTTTCATTCTTTGTTGTTATATTCGTAAACAACAACTATTTATAGCACAACGTTTAGTAATGCACCGCAGCTTATCAGCAATAGTCCAACAACAGTTTGCAGCAACTAACTCAAAAAAGAATAAAAGCTAACCACAAAATATTGTCTGCTGTAATTTGCATATAGTTCGCAATGTGTATGTATGTATGTTACAACTTGCGCGACAGTATGTATGGATGTATAGGCAAAGTGCGCTAGACTATCATCACACGTGCTAGCATAACTTGTATTAAGACGAGGGTATGTACGGTCGTATAGGAAAAAGTGAGCTAACCTCAAACAGCATACACTTCTGTACTAATGCAGCCTATAGCCAATGTACCACTATATGAATTCTTTTTTAAAGGAGATTTATTTAAGCACTTTAAATTCACACACATCAAACTTGGACGCAATGCCGTGCAAGAAATACTGACTTTATCACGCAGTTTATGACTCACAGTTTGATTCCAGAGATGCTGCAGCAGACCAACACGCCACTATTTAACGCAGTTTCCAGGTTGAATTTTTTCCAATGTGTTAAGCTCCAGTAATAAGCTCAAATAAGCCTTCAATAAAAGTATTAGGCTTTGATAAATTTAGCTCAAAACCAATGAGCTCCAGTCGGGTGATGAACTTTATCCAGAGGTCCCTGCTCGGGCGCCAAATGTTTCCGCAATTCCTCAGGCCAGGCCGGAATAAAAATCTCAGCTAGAACAAACGTCTGTTGCTGTGCCTTACAGAATCGGAAAGAGGCCGAATTCTCTTTATTTTGCCGCAAGTCGGCTAAATTCAATTAGTTACAATTATATATCGATGACGATATTGCTTAATTCCAGACAACTTATACATCGATTACTAAGTTTAACAATACTAGATTATTTAATACTAAAGTCTAGTTAGTAACAATATTCAGTTTACAATGTTATTTTATACAATTCAAAACAGTATCTTTTTCAACTAGTTATTTTAACTATAACTCAATTTTTATAAGAATATTTTATAAATTGGCTGCTTTAGGCGCCAACATACTCCCCGCCTTGGAACCTCTTCCAACCAACTAGTACGTTCTTTTAAGGTGATGGCAAGGGCAGAGGACAAATCCTATGAATGTTTCGCTTAAACATGCCGGACTTTGTTTTGATAGTTACGACGCGGACCACATTGTCAGATCCAGGATGAACTTCGTGCACTCGACCTAGCAACCATTGTCCTGGCGGCATATTGTCTTCAGCTATGAGTACCATAGTTCCTGGTTGAAGGTTGCTGCATACTGACTTCCATTTGGTGCGTTCCTGTAAAAGAGTCAAATATTCTTGGGACCACCGCTGCCAAAAGGCATGATGGATAGTCAGTATTCTTTTCCAACGATTAGTAATGGATAACTTCAGTGTCGCATCATCGCAGTACTCGGACAGGGCATTGAGTGGTCGACCAACTAGGAAATGGCCTGGCGTTAAGGCTTCATAGTCGTTCGGATCTGAAGATATCTGATGAAGTGGCCGGGAATTCATTACAGCTTCTGCTTGTGTGATGGCCGTGGAAAGTTCCTCATAGTTGAGTGCCACTCCATTTAGGCACCGGACAAGCAGTTGTTTGGCAATTTTTACAGCACTTTCCCACAACCCTCCGAAATGCGGTGAGCGAGGAGGTATAAAATGGAAATTTACACCCTTTTGGCTACAGAGATCGAAAATCTGTCGTTTGCTGCTTTCTTCTATAAAAACGTCTGCTGTCTTTTGCAACTGACGTGCTGCGCCCACAAAGTTAGTGGCGTTATCGCAGAAGAATCCACGTCTGGCAAAGAAGCGTTTCAAAGCGGCAATAAAAGCATTTGTGCTTAAGTCGGATACGAGCTCCAAATGGCATGCTTTTGTCAGAAAACATACGAATACGCAGAGATAGACCTTGACTGGTTGGCGTCCTCTAATGTTGAAATGCATCCAAAACGGTCCAGCGAAGTCCAGGCCAGCTCTCTCAAACGGAAAAACACCTTGTTGAACTCGGCTTTCAGGCAATGAGCCCATGATTTGCGTTACTAATTTGGGACGTTGTCGGAAGCATGCCACGCAGCTCCGAACCGTCTTGCGAGCCAATTTTCTGCAATTGATAACCCAATATTTCTGCCGCACAAAAGCGCACAATGATTGCGCTCCGGCATGCATATTAATTCGATGTGTGTATTCAAATAAAGCACTTACAACAGCATGATCATTTGGCATCAAAATCGGATGCTTTACCTCAAATGGTACATTAGCTTTAGTCAATCTTCCACCTACACGGATAATTGGAACACTATGCTCATGAATATCTATAAATGGATTCAATATTTGAATCTTTGCAGTTTTAATTTCTACCCCAGCCTTTAGTTTAATAATTTCCTGAGGGAATTTTAAATTTTGCAAATTAAAAACAATATAACGTAAACCACCTTTGAGTTCAGCTACCGTTAAAGCACTTGTCGGCTTTAAATTAACTTTTGATAGAGAACTACGCCAACGATAGATGTAGCTAAATACTCTTTGAAGTTTTAAAAAATCATTAACAAATTTACATTCGCCAACTATATCTGTAAATTGAGATTCTTTATTTGCAATCAAGCTAAATTTTGAGTTACGTTCCTCTGGCAAACTCTCAGAGCTTTGCCAACTCATTTTCGGCCACTGGGAAAAAGGAGTTTGTAAAAAGTTAGGACCACTCCACCAAAGGCATGAATTTTTTAATTCCGTTGTACATAAACCTCTGGATACAATGTCTGCTGGGTTCAGTTTAGATTCGACCTTGAACCAATTCTCTACATTGCTTAGTTCTTGGATCTGAGCGACTCTATTACCCACAAAGGTGCACCATCGGCTTGCGTGGGAGGATACCCAATTGAGGACGATGGTTGAGTCAGTAAAATATCGCGTCTGAGAGACCTTTACATGAATGCATGAAATAACTTTTGCCATAAGTCGTGCTAAGAGACATGCTCCTTGCAATTCTAAACGTGGCAGTGAAGTAACTCTTACCGGAGCTACTTTAGACTTAGCAGTAACAAGTCGTACGGTAACAGTACCTTCATTACAAATCACTCGAGCGTATATTACGGCCCCATAAGCCCTACAAGACGCATCTGAGAACCCACAAAGCTCCAGAGTACTGACTGAGTTTTCCAACGGAACGACCGACCGAGGAAGCGAACATTCTTTTACTTGAGTCAACTCTTTTCTATATTTTTGCCATTGCGCCGCATAACTGGAAGGTAGCTCTGCATCCCATTCAGTTCAGTAGTTCAGTGGTTCAGTAGCCACAGTTCTTGCATGAATATCTTTCCTAAAATTACAAGGGGGCTTAAAAACCCTAATGGATCGAATAATTGTGGTAACTCTGATAATACGACGCGTTTGGTTATTAGAGATGAATCCTTTTCGGCATATGAAAACTGGAAAACATCTGAATCTGCCATCCAATAAATACCAAGGGTTTTAACACTTTCTGAAGTTTTAAGAGCCAACGGCTCTATAACGCTCGAATCATTTAAGACGTTAGCGCAATTGCTACGCCATTTATGAAGTTCAAATTTTGCTAAGCTTAGCAATTCAGTAACTTCTTCTTTTAATTGAATTAAATGGTCAATGGAATCTGCTCCACAGAGCATGTCATCCATGTAAAAATTGTTTTTAACAGCATCTGCTGCTAGCGGATATTGATCTGCATGGTTTTCGGCTAAATAGCATAAACAGCGAACCGCCAAATACGGAGCTGCGCTTGTACCATAGGTAACAGTTTTGAGGCGTAGGACTTTGATTGACTCAGAATTATTTGGTCGCCACAATATGCATTGGTAATTACAGTCGGCCTCACTTACTAGAATTTGCCGATACATATTTGAAATGTCTGCAGTTAATGCATATTTATAAAAACGGAATCTAATCAGCGTATCGAAAAGGTCAGGCTGTAAAGTTGGGCCAATTAGCATGGTATCATTGAGCGATACTCCATTACTCGATTTACACGAGGCGTCAAAAACTACACGAAGTTTCGTTGTTAGACTCTCCGGCCGTATTACCGGATGATGCGGCATAAAATATTGAACTTCAGAGCTCTGAGTGGCATTCAATTCTTCTAGATGTCCTAGATTTTGATATTCATCAATAAATTGCGTATAATTCTCTCTAAGCGATGGACAACGATTTAATTTTCGCTCTAAATTTAAAAATCTTGTAAGAGCTATGTTATAGGTTGCTCCCAAATCTATTTTAGGAGTTTTAAAGGGAAGGCTGACTACGAAACGATTGCAAGGCGTTCGCTTTAAAGTTGCGACAAACTTTTCCTCGCATTGTTGTTCAGCTTCGGTGTAACTACATAATGGCTGTGAAATCTCCTCACATGCCCAAAATTTTTGCACTAAGTTATGTAACTCCTTATCATTCTCCCTATTGGGATGCTTTTGCTCAAATTGATTTGCTATTAATGACACACTTTCTTTCGGCAAACATTCACCAACCACTATCCAGCCCAGTAGAGATTTCTGGAGCAATGGACGTTGAAGGCCTAACTTAATTTGACCGGCGACCATAAGATTAAAGAATAAAGTAACTCCGAGCAACATATCGATTGGTTCTGCAGAGTCAAATGATGGGTCTGCAAGCTTTATTTTTCTTGGTATATTAAAATCTGTTACAACTGCATTGGTTGAGGGATTATAGGCAGTAATTTCTGGTAATATACCGAATATATCAGTAGTCATAAAATTTGTTACTCTTGATTTAAATGTAGCTTCGACTTCACCTAGCATTTCCGATTTACAATTACCTATTCCACTAAGGGAGCACTTTTCATTTTTTATCTGTAACCCCAATTGGGACGCTAATCTTGCTGTCACGAAATTAAGTTGACTACCTGAGTCAAGAACACATCTATATTGATAGAAGTTTCCATCAGAGGCCTTAACAAGCACTCCTGCTGTGGCTAAAAGACTTTTCGACTGATTGGCTAAAAGTGAACTATGCAGCGTGGCTTGACCCACTTCGATAGAATTAGGGGAGTTCTTAAATGATCCTGTGTCAACGACTTCTCTATGCAACATTTCATGATGTCGTCTGTTACAAGTGGAGCAATGTTGAGCGTTACAATCCCTTGTTGAATGACGCTTGCTAAAGCATAGCACACATAATCCATGTCTTTTTACCTCCTGGTATATTTGTATTGGAGAAAACGACTTAAATTTCGAAAATACTTTTAATTGATGTGCACCAGAGCAGCTAAAACATGCATTGCCGTCAGTATTTGCCACTGCCGCTGACAAAACAGCTCTTTTGGACTCGCTTTTAGTAATATAACGTGGTGCAGTCACTTTTCTAACCTCTCTGTTAGCCAAGTTGATTCCTCTGTTAATAAGAAACTGGGACAGCAATTCCCAAGAAGGCAGTTTAGAACAATCATACGCATTTTCCCACTTGTCTAATGTGTCGCTATCCAGCTTACTGCGGATCAGGTGAAAAACAAAAGCCTCTAAAATTTCTTTCTCACTACCCAAGGACTTAAGTGCCATAAGTTGAGAGTTTACCGCATCTACTAAAACCCTTAATGAGTCTGCCTCTATGGAGTTCAGTTTGCGTAGGCTAAATAATTCGCTTATGTGGGACTGAAGAATAATTGCCTTATTTTCAAAACGATCTTTAAGCAGTTGAAAAGCCTTTCTATAATTTACGGCTGACAATTCTAAGCACTTAATCGTGCTAAGTGGGTTTGGTCCTAGACACGACTTTAAATGGATGAATTTTGATAGTTCATCTACTTCACTATCAGAATCTATTAAAGTGACGAATGTGTTATACCAGCTAGTCCACTCGGTAAGTTTACCTGAGAACTCTGGTAATTTTAAGTTTGGTAATTTGGATGCACGCGCAAAACTCGACGTACTAAGCATCGAAGCATTTGCCGCAGTTTCATGCATACTTGAAGCTCTACGACCTCTATGTGTTAGTTAAGCAACTTAAGATTTTGGCTTTAATTTCACAGTACATATCTTCAATGGTTGCACGGGTTTCAAACTCACTGGCATCGTCACCTTGTAATTCAATTTCATTTTGAACACTACGCACTTGTACAAAGTTGGCTTCTACTAAGCTTAAACGGGCCTGTAACTCTTCAGCCGTCATTGCATTATGATTATCTGTGATGTAGGTTTTATTTCGTCTTAAAGACTTTATTAAACTTTCACGCGAAGTATAAAACTCCATATCTTTTGTACTCTTTTTTGGAGCCATCCTTTCTTTTGTTTTTTGTATAATGCACTGATTATAAATCTTAAGAAAATCAATTAAAGTTTGATATCTAAGCACCTTCAATAACGCAAGATATTATTATGAACAGCTATTTTATTTATTTTATTGCTTTATTTAATGTAGTTTTATTTTCATTCTTTGTTGTTATATTCGTAAACAACAACTATTTATAGCACAACGTTTAGTAATGCACCGCAGCTTATCAGCAATAGTCCAACAACAGTTTGCAGCAACTAACTCAAAAAAGAATAAAAGCTAACCACAAAATATTGTCTGCTGTAATTTGCATATAGTTCGCAATGTGTATGTATGTATGTTACAACTTGCGCGACAGTATGTATGGATGTATAGGCAAAGTGCGCTAGACTATCATCACACGTGCTAGCATAACTTGTATTAAGACGAGGGTATGTACGGTCGTATAGGAAAAAGTGAGCTAACCTCAAACAGCATACACTTCTGTACTAATGCAGCCTATAGCCAATGTACCACTATATGAATTCTTTTTTAAAGGAGATTTATTTAAGCACTTTAAATTCACACACATCAAACTTGGACGCAATGCCGTGCAAGAAATACTGACTTTATCACGCAGTTTATGACTCACAGTTTGATTCCAGAGATGCTGCAGCAGACCAACACGCCACTATTTAACGCAGTTTCCAGGTTGAATTTTTTCCAATGTGTTAAGCTCCAGTAATAAGCTCAAATAAGCCTTCAATAAAAGTATTAGGCTTTGATAAATTTAGCTCAAAACCAATGAGCTCCAGTCGGGTGATGAACTTTATCCAGAGGTCCCTGCTCGGGCGCCAAATGTTTCCGCAATTCCTCAGGCCAGGCCGGAATAAAAATCTCAGCTAGAACAAACGTCTGTTGCTGTGCCTTACAGAATCGGAAAGAGGCCGAATTCTCTTTATTTTGCCGCAAGTCGGCTAAATTCAATTAGTTACAATTATATATCGATGACGATATTGCTTAATTCCAGACAACTTATACATCGATTACTAAGTTTAACAATACTAGATTATTTAATACTAAAGTCTAGTTAGTAACAATATTCAGTTTACAATGTTATTTTATACAATTCAAAACAATATCTTTTTCAACTAGTTATTTTAACTATAACTCAATTTTTATAAGAATATTTTATAAATTGGCTGCTTTAGGCGCCAACAAAACTAATATATTAATATGATGATGAATAAAATTAAATTAAATTAAATTAAAACAGACATTTACAAAAAATTAATTAATTAAGTCTTTGAATACATTATAATGTTCAAATGACATTTTTACGATATCTGCATGGGCAGAATTGAACCAGTGAAGAGTCGGGACATCTCGAATATAATATACTCTCTAATTTTCTTACATTGTAGAGTTTTCAGCTGACTTTAAAATAGTCTCTTTGGTATGTAAAAGGGGGGCTTCTGAGCGAATACTGTAAAATATATAAAGTATGATCAGGATGACTAGAGAAGTCGATTGTAACGGACATGGCCTAGTGTGCAGCTACTGGACGCGTACTCTGCCTACAGGGTCGGCCTAGCTCAGGGAAAATGGGGTGGGTCTTTGCGTCCTTGTTCGCTGCCCTGTCACACAACTAAAAAAAAAGGTAGACAGAGTTGCAAGAAGATAGAAGTAGAAAGCTACATAGGAAATATCCAAAAGAAGAGAGGTCCGTCCATATACCTCGAAGAACAATGATGTTAGGGTTCTTCGTCTATACCCGCCCTACCTGTAAATGCAAGTACTAAACAATATCATTGCATCTACCCTTGTAATGGGTGCTAAATCTTTATCATTGGAGCCCTCTCAATAAATTAGTACAAATTCATGTTAATATTCATTATAATTCAGGTAAATATATTTAAGAAAATAGCAAACGACTTCATGTTTTTGTTGGTTTAACTAATAAAGGATTTAAACTAACCAATAACCTTAGAAAGCGATATAAAAATATGGAAACTACAAATGTATGGTTTTACTTAATTTTATCAAACGACTTATGGTCGGTTCCTCCCTTACAACATTATAAATTTACTACAAAACTCGGCAATTAATGCATAAGAACTTGGTTCTCAAGTTTAAACTGGCAATGGCCAAGTATGTGCACACATGTATCAAAACTTATCAACACTTTATATAAACTCACTCTTTTTATGGGAAACGTTGCGGCTGTGCCGTACTCACAAGTGTACAAATTGGTCCATCGATGTCAGCAGGCCTGGTGACTGATGTCCTGTTCTAGGGGTTTCAAATGGAGTTAGAAATATATAAAATGCGGATTTGACACGTGTATATACATACCAGAGGCGTTACCTACTTAACTTTACAATTTAATAACTTAAACAAGGTATTGTTGCTTAACAACAAGGTGATGCGACGAAAAACGGAGTCTTAATACTCAAAAATAATGAAGGTTGTGGTGATAAACGTATGTGGTCCAGGCCCAACTACCATCCCGAACTGCTACTACGTTGACGCAGGCTGCATGGCCCAACCCGATCTTTCATCGTGGTTGCTGCACGAAGTTCATCCGCTTGCAGCAAGTGCCAATGGGCTGTGGTTTTACTTCTTTCCCCAAATGTCGATTTAGTGCAGCATTGTGTCTTAAGCCGGTACCAGCACTGGTGTTTTTATTTCAAATCTGAGCCTCAAAAATTCTCTACCCGGCTATGGGTGGTTTTATGCGGGGCTTGGCTGGCCGAAGCATTAGGCAAAATTCCCTACATGAAATATTTTCGTACCTGCTGAAACAATTTGATTCAAATTGCATAAAATTCCAATGAAAGCAAAAACGTTACCCGCCAGCGCCTTGCTTGGGGGTTAAATATAACTTTGCTCCTTGTGTTAAGCCTGGATGGCTTGTATGCGTATAATAAAAACTTGATTATATTCTTTCTCTGACTTGCAACTTATGTACTGCACTTGTCGGCGTCGGCAAAAGAAAAGAATGGCCGCCGTGGCGTTCAGCGATCGGCACACATCGATAACTACGATGAGGAGTTTGGCAACACTCTAATCGAAATATCGCACAGTCATCGGCATTATAGGCGCAATTAAATTCATTTTATAGACAATTAGAAAATTGTCAACTATATATGCTTCCGCATATAAAAAGTGCAATAAATAAAATAATTAGAAGATGCTAGGGACACGCGCTGAGAAAGTCAATAAAGTGAAGTAATTTGGACAGCAGCAGCTGTAATATGATGCGCGTTGCCACTATGATTTGTTTACCTTTTGTGCTGGTTGCAACAACAACAAAGTGTTTTGCATAAATATAAATGTGAAATAAGACAAACCCCCACAGGACAGGTTTGATTTTGCCAACCTGGCAAATATAAAAGCTGAAAAAGGGTTTTCATTTGCACTCCCAAATGTCTTTAACATGAAAAGATCCTAACTCTTTGCCATTTAAATCTTCAAGCAAGTACAAGGAATTACCTATCTTTTGTTTGACTCGGGCTTTAATACCCACAGGTGCCAATTTGGAATTGAAATTCTTGGCCATATTACTAAGTACAAAATTTCGTTTAATGACTTCTTGTCCTACATTAAAGGATCTTGGACTGGAACGTAAATCATAGGTGCGCTTATTCCTTTCGTAAGCTTTATTCAAATACTTATTGATGTTGGCTCGGATTAATGAGAATTCGTCTGCTCGTGCCACTTTCGCCGTGCCCTCGCCAAGTAATTTCAAATTCCTCAAAATTCGATAGTCATGACCATGTGTTATCATATTTTGACCGAAGAGTGCTAGGTATGGAGATATTCCTATTGACTGGTGAATTGAATTCCTCAATGAGCAATTTATGCTACTAAGAAACACATCCCAACTGCGCTGGTCTTTACGAATGTATGCTCTCAAGGCGGCGTTAATTGAACGATTTACCCTTTCTGCGGCGTTTGCCTGCGGCGCATAAGCTCCTGCAAATGTATGTTTGATACCATGCTTGGTTAGAAATGAAGCAAAGTCATGGCTTTTAAATTGAGTGCCATTATCGCTAAATAATACCTCTGGAACACCAAAACATGTAAAAATTTCGTCTCTCAAACAATCTATTGCAACAGCCGTTGTAAACTTTTTAATTGCCTTCAGAAATGTAAATTTCGAGAAATGATCGAGAACAATAAAGATACCGACGTTTCCTTTTCTCGAGCGTGGAAAAGGACCAATAAAATCAACGTATAACCTTTGGAAAGGCCTTTCAGTTGTCACTCGACTTCCCATTGGAGTTTTTAGTACCCGCGTTGGGTATTTTGACGTTTGACATAGCTCACATTTGCTAACATAGTTTCGTACATCAATAACCATATTTGGCCAACAAAAGTTTCGCCGAATCCGTTCTAAGCATTTAGCAATGCCACAATGAGCGGAAGATGGTTGATCATGAGAAGCTCTAATCACGCTCTCACGCAAAGCATATGGAACTAACAGTTTCCAACAATCCTTTCCTTGACTGCTGTCTAGGAAATCTATACGATGGTATATGTAGTTATCAACTACCTGAAAATCTGGTAAATTCGACTTAATAAATTTATCCCTCAGGATGCAATACTCTTCTGATTGGAATGCATCGGATTTTAAATCAATTTCGGGAGTAAGTTCGAGTTCTAACGCGGCTACCTCATCCACATCCTCAAATGAACCAGACAAAGCATCCGCAACGACGTTTTCGCTACCTTTGCGATGTTCTATTTCAAAGCAGAATCCCTGTAGCTTAAGTGCCCATCGCGCTAATCTACCGTTGAGGTCAGACTGATTCATTAACCAACGAAGACTTGCGTGATCCGTCACAACTTTAAAAGAGTGTCCCTCGATGTACATGCGAAACTTTTTAATCGCTAATACTACCGCTAAGCATTCGAGCTCCGTAACTGTATAATTGCGCTGAGCTTTATTCAGCTTTTTCGACATGTACGCAATCGGACGTTCACAGCCTGATTCATCGCATTGAGCTAGAACAGCACCTACACCATGCAATGAGGCATCACATTGAACAACAAAAGGTTTTTCGTAATTAGGATGTATTAAAAATGGAGCTGAGCATAGCTTCCTTTTGATATCATGAAATGCAGTTTGAGCTTGATCATTCCATTCGAAAGATTTACCACGCAATAACTCTGTAAGAGGGAAAATAACTGAAGAATAATTACATATGAAGCGCTGGTACCATCCTGTCATACCCAAGAATCTCCTGAGCTGTTTTCGAGTTTTCGGAACTGGGAATTCATCAACAGCAGAAATCTTGTCAGGATTTATCTGAAGTGTGCCTTCACCTACAATGTAACCTAAATAATCGACCTTATTTAAACAAAAGTGACTCTTCTGAACATTTATTGTGAGTCCAGCCTTTCGCAATTGAGTTGCTACTTCCGATAGATGAAGAAGGTGATCTTCGAAAGATTGGGACAGCACAAGTAGGTCATCTAGATACACTAAGACATGGGATTTTAGCTGGTAAGGAATAACTATATCCATCAAACGACTCATAGTTTGTGGAGCGTTCGTCAATCCGAAAGGCATTCTTTTGAATTGGTAAAGCGGTCTATTTGGAACAGTGAAAGCTGTTTTTGCGCGAGACTCCTGATCCAAACAAATTTGCCAAAAAGCATCCTTAAGATCTATTTTGGAAATGCAATACACTGGTGGTAATCGACTTAGAAGACCATCCATAATTGGAATTGGATAGGCATCCTTTACGGTAACTGCATTTAGTTTACGAGCATCAAGACAAAATCGAACTTTACTGGGTTTCACATCTAAGGTAACTGGAGAAGACCAAGCTGACACTGGAGCTTCTTCAATAACATCATAATTGAGCATGCGATCAATTTCTTTGCATAAAAGTTTTTCTTTTGCTGGGGATAAAGGGTAAAATCTTTGTTTTATGGGCTTGGCATCGGCTGTATCAATGTTATGCTCGATTAGCTTCGTTAGGCCAAGACCATCCTTCTTAAAAGAGGGAAAAGAATTAATTACAGTTTGTAGCTTAGATTTTTGTAAGACGGACAATTTTAACTTATTAGGTTCTTCATTACGTTCATAATGAATCTCGGCTAGTGAGCAAGACTCCGCAATGTAAAGGTTAAACTTATTCCAAAAATCCATGCCACAAATAACGTTCTGTCTTATAGAAGGTGTTATTAAAAATTCAAAGTCTGCGTTCACAGAATTGTAAGTCAGGGGAATTACGATTGTGCCAGAAACTGGCTGTTTTTGACCATCAGCTGTTTCGACATTGCCTTTAATTTTATTAAATTTCAAACTCTTAGAAATAATACGCTGAGCGAGATTTCCGCCAATTACACTCTTGTTGGCTCCGCTATCTAAAAGTGTAAGATAGTCCTCACCAAAGATGTTTAGGTAAGTGAAAGTCAATACCGGTTTGAAAAATAGCAGACACAACAAAGTTCTTAAGGCTACGCTTGTTCTTCCAGAACTTTTGCATTCTCAAGTGGTATGGCTTATAATGCCAAGAAGTAGTTACGTCAGGTAAAGAAGTTGGAACGTCTGGAGTTTGGGGTTTCGCATCCGAAGCTACTTGTGGACATCCACTTGCGGAATTGGGTGGATATCCTGGATCGAGTTTTTCGAACATTTTGAACAATTGGGTTTGTACATATCTGCGGCACCGCAGCCATAACAAAAGATGCGGCGGGGCTTTAAGCAATCATGGTATCTGTGACCCAATTCATCACAGTTCCAACATTTCAATCTATCACTAGATCGGACTGCACAAATCTCATCTGTCACCTCGCTTATCTTAGCAGACTGAACCTCCGATTCTCCCTCGTGAATAATGGTGTTAATGAAACGCTTCGTCCCATCTTGACGAGAAAATGGTTTGGTTTGAAAATTACGAAAGAATTCTTCATGACGGTGACATTCCCTACGTAATGTTGCCAAGTTTGGAATGTCAACATGTAAAAGCTCATGTTTTAAATCCGGTTTTAGGTTATGCTTGACTTCTATCATTAGTTCGCTATCTAACAGTGGTTCACGCAACGTATCGTTAATAGCTACCATCGCATCCAGAAACTCATCTAAACTTTCATTTTTACCCTGTTTTCTGCGCTGCATAATGTTCTTAATTTCTCTATCAGTGCGCTGATCTTGGTATCTCTCTTTTAAACGGATACCTAATTGATACCAATCCATGTAATCAGACGTCCTATGGACACGCCAAAAGAAATCTAACGCTGAACCTGAGAATAGTAAGTGGGCATTCTGATACAAAAGTTCAAAGTTTCCATTCAGACATTGCGAAGTAAGGATATTTACGCGGTATAAGAAATCATCAATGGTTACGTCATTTGTCGTACCACTAAATTTGATGTGCCAGTAAGAAATTATATTTGCAACTCTATCAAGACGATCGCTAGATTCGTTACCCAAATGCTCACGAACTGCATCGCGCTGACGGTTCGGGCGAAAAGAAACTCGTGGAATTTCGTTCTCCCATTCGAGTTGAGGTTCTTCACGAGCTTCTCGTGAAGGTGCAGATAAATTCAAATCTCGAAGAGACGCAGTTATTTGATCAGACACTGCCGCTGTCAAATTAGCTCTATAACCTTCTAAAGATTGCGAAATTAGTTGTTGTATGCGATCCTCGGCAATCACATTTGAATCTGAGGCGACTGTTAATCGGGGATTTTCACGCCTATTTTGCAAATTTTGGTTTTGACGTGGGTTTGACAAAGTTGGTGTATTACGAGTATTCGACCTAGTATTTGGTCTAGTTTTGGGGATAGTTCCTGTCTGAGGATTGTTGCCTGCGCTACGTGTTGTTACTGATATCGGCCTAGATTCAACAGACGACGAATCCTTCTCTTGGATCTGAGAACGGTTGCAAGGCTGCCTGCAAATCGGGCAAGATTCGTTGGTTCTCAACCAACTTAACAGACAAGCGCTGTGAAACTTGTGGTTGCATGGAGTCTCTACAAGATTCGTGACATTGTTATTTTCGTTACAAATCACACATATAGTCGGTTCGTTAATCGGTAAGCCTACCAAATCTTCAACACTACGTCTTACTGCCATATTTCTAAAATCTACTTAACTATTGGCGAGCTATGAAATAGAAACTTATATGGTAATAAAATACAAAAATGTTATTCAATCTTATAACGTTTAGGAATTTCTAAAAAAAACTAAAATATACGATTTTAATTTGCGGTAAACGATAAGCGAAAATTGCGGTAAGCGATAAGCGATAGTTGCGGTAAACGATAAAAATAAAAAAACTTTGGAACTTATCCAATGAAACGGTTAGCACCTCAAGAAATAGGTATATGGTCTTCCTCACTATCTTTAAGAGAGATTCTGAAACTAAGCAAAAGCTAGAGTGTGTGTTTGTCTACGTGAAAGAGGGACTTGCCGAAAATATCCAGCAAGAACAAATCTCGATTTCACAAAGGCAAAACCTATCCTTAAGTAAATAAGAAAATTTATCACCTGGTATAAAACCGATAATAACCAGCAGTATAATTCCAAGGCTATCAAAAATCAAACATACCAAAAGGAAATGGAATGGAATGAATTAGCATTTCAAATCATGAACTACTGATTCCTTAAAAATCATCGTCTGATTGACTGGCCTGGCTCCGCGAATCCTAACAGAAATACCAGCATTTCCTAATCAAAACAAACGATAACAAGAACTGAATCTAAAACAATAAATATATGTAGGGGAACCAGAAAGGAGAAAAGGCAAAAGGGTTAGTTAAAGTGTGGGGTAACCCAAAATCTACTCGAGTCCACTTTGATCTGGTCCAATTATGCAATACCTAACCTAACCAAGTACACGTGGTCTCGAACAATTTCGGTTACGGTCGATTTATTTTTTTGTTCGATTTCGACCGCTTCGGCCATGCTCCACTTAAGAGAGGCTGGAGATGATTTTCGGGGCCCCACGTTGGGCGCCATTTAATTATGTAACGGACATGGCCTAGTGTGCAGCTACTGGACGCGTACTCTGCCTACAGGGTCGGCCTAGCTCAGGGAAAATGGGGTGGGTCTTTGCGTCCTTGTTCGCTGCCCTGAGTTGCAAGGAGATAGAAGTAGAAAGCTACATAGGAAATATCCAAAAGAAGAGAGGTCCGTCCATATACCTCGAAGAACAATGATGTTAGGGTTCTTCGTCTATACCCGCCCTACCTGTAAATGCAAGTACTAAACAATATCATTGCATCTACCCTTGTAATGGGTGCTAAATCTTTATCATTGGAGCCCTCTCAATAAATTAGTACAAATTCATGTTAATATTCATTATAATTCAGGTAAATATATTTAAGAAAATAGCAAACGACTTCATGTTTTTGTTGGTTTAACTAATAAAGGATTTAAACTAACCAATAACCTTAGAAAGCGATATAAAAATATGGAAACTACAAATGTATGGTTTTACTTAATTTTATCAAACGACTTATGGTCGGTTCCTCCCTTACAACATTATAAATTTACTACAAAACTCGGCAATTAATGCATAAGAACTTGGTTCTCAAGTTTAAACTGGCAATGGCCAAGTATGTGCACACATGTATCAAAACTTATCAACACTTTATATAAACTCACTCTTTTTATGGGAAACGTTGCGGCTGTGCCGTACTCACAAGTGTACAAATTGGTCCATCGATGTCAGCAGGCCTGGTGACTGATGTCCTGTTCTAGGGGTTTCAAATGGAGTTAGAAATATATAAAATGCGGATTTGACACGTGTATATACATACCAGAGGCGTTACCTACTTAACTTTACAATTTAATAACTTAAACAAGGTATTGTTGCTTAACAACAAGGTGATGCGACGAAAAACGGAGTCTTAATACTCAAAAATAATGAAGGTTGTGGTGATAAACGTATGTGGTCCAGGCCCAACTACCATCCCGAACTGCTACTACGTTGACGCAGGCTGCATGGCCCAACCCGATCTTTCATCGTGGTTGCTGCACGAAGTTCATCCGCTTGCAGCAAGTGCCAATGGGCTGTGGTTTTACTTCTTTCCCCAAATGTCGATTTAGTGCAGCATTGTGTCTTAAGCCGGTACCAGCACTGGTGTTTTTATTTCAAATCTGAGCCTCAAAAATTCTCTACCCGGCTATGGGTGGTTTTATGCGGGGCTTGTCGCGCACCGACTCGTATGTGTCAGATTTTTTCTATTTTTTTACGAATCTTAAAATACCTGGCGTATACGTTATATTTAACAAATTGCAATTAGTTGCGCACTAACTCTGCTGTGCTCAATTATTTATAGACTTTCATTATCGCACAGCAGTCACAGCAGCTGTATCTAAGGTACTACTCTTTAAAAGAAAACCAATTTTTTAGCTTCGTAGAAATACACAAACACGTTTATATACAAAGCTCTAAATATTCATTATCCTCCTCCACACATAAATACCTAAAGGCATATCGGAAAATCTCTTACATAATCAATATGATGGCTTGGTTTGGCCTCAAGGAGTGGAGTTTTGGTCATCGTAATATTGACGTACTTGATAAGATGATACCGGCTGCGGGGCGCACATTGTTGCAGATTAACAAAGCAACGATTAATTGGAGCGAATATTTTCGCTCATATCTCAGTGGCATACGGCGCTACTTTTAAGGATAACGCTAACGATAATAAATTACAGTAACGCGAAACTATTTATCGCAGGTGAGTGAGCCAACAACAACTGTACCTGTGAACGTATCAAAAACGCAGACTCATTCGTACACTGAGAGCAGGACTGAGCGAGCGAGCTAGGACAGTCTCTAAGTACTTTTTAATTACACCTTATTTGTTTTCATGCTGTTGCCATTTGCCTTTGCCATCCGCCATTGCTTCTTGGGCATTCACAATGAAACTGTTACCATGGCTGCCATTATACTTTGGGACTGGAATTCTCATGGCTTTTGTGCACTGGCCATTTGGTCTTTCATTAATTATGTGCATTTTGAAAGTTTATCTGCGCATTTACAAAATTATACCCAAGATTGCGCTCTGAGCCAAACAACCAGCATAGCTCTAGTAACAAAGTGCTAGTGTAATCAAGAATCAAATGTATAAACAATGTTAGAGTTACGTTCAAAATAAAGTTGCAATGACTTCAATTATAAGTAAATGTTTTGATTCTGACTCGCATTACTCATACGCAATGTTGGCTGACATCAAACTTAACATTGTCATACATATATTCTACGCTTTCAACATTTTCTTGAGTTTGTGGCACACAATTGCCGTACAAGTTTTCATTCATAATTATTTTGTATTCATATTTTTTTTACTTTTTTATATTATTTTTGCCTTGTGTTGTTGCACGCGTCACGTTGACAAAGCGTAAAAGTTTTTTTTTTTTGTATTTTGACATCAGAGCAATGTAAGTGAGTGAGAGGGCGCATATGTGTGCGTGTTTGGGAAATTAATTTTCCAGATACATATAATACTGATTCAAAAAGTTTTGTTAATTGCTTCTCAATTTATATTCATTATCAATGTAAATAAAAGTAAGAAAATATCTAAAAATTTGTAAATCAAAATTCAGTAGTCGTTAACAATTTTTATGAAATAAATGAAAACATTGGAAAGTTTTCAATTTCTTGTACATATTGGGTAAATTAAGACTATAACTATGGTATGAGAGCGGTTTCATAAGTCAGCCACTTTTTGAATAAAAGATATTCCAAAAAACATTTTATTTTTCTAGATAATCTCCATTAAAATAACATTGTTCAAAAGATTTTCCAATTTTTTCTTCCTTTCAAATAACAGGTATCCTGAAGGCTCCTGATATAGGCGTCTATTTTATTGATGACCACTTTAAAAGACTTAAGGTTTGGACAAATAAAATAGTTAATAGGCCCAATTATGAAATGCTTCGTTGGTTGAATGTCAGTAATCGCGGCATCCAACAGCATATACTTGTAAATAGACATACACACTAGGGTGGCCGCCGCTGGTATGGAGGATTTTTAAACCGTCGATATGAATAACGCCACCCCCTAAAAAATTTCCTTTTTACCTGCATATAGCGCCTGTAAAATTTAAAAACGATCCGAATGTATTTGATGGGTCCGGCAATAGGTCAAAGGTCATAACTTGCACTTTTCCCGTTTTTGACTGTATTGTTCTACATAAACTTTAAAAACTTATTTCCATTCAAACAAATTATGGTTCAAAAAGTCTCATATCTACCAAAACATAATTTTAAAAAAATATAGAGTCGGCCAAAATAAATTTGGTAAGCTCTAAAATTGATTAAATTGACTAATTACACCAGTTTACAAATAAAAAAAAATTTTGGTATCCTTAACATTTTTGAATCGTTTCTGTAGTAAAATGACATGCTAAAACCGAAAATGCAGTCAAAATTTTTTTTCATGAAACGGGCTTCGAGATATTTTGAAGAAACCATTTTTCGAAATTAAAAAAAAAAAAAAAAAAAAGTGCCTCTACTTAACAGCAAATATCTCTGGTTATACTAAACTGATTTCGATAATTTTTTTACTTGACTGAAGATAATTGAATTACCCATCGATTATATTCGGAACATGTTTTTGTCAAACTTACGTTTTGGTCGCTATTTATGCATTCATATGAACATTTTTTATGACCTTTGACCTATTGCCGGACCCATCAAATACATTCGGATCGTTTTTAAATTTTACTGGCGCTATATGCAGGTAAAAAGGAAACTTTTTAGGGGGTGGCGTTAGTAAAATCGTGAGATGTTGCAAAAATGGCCACCCTAATACACACTCGTATAATTTTAGCTAAAAAGTTTTATTTTTATCATATTTCATATTTTTGAAAGTTTTCCCTTCCTGGTTGTGCTGTTGTACATTTACCATTCTCTTTTTTTATGCCACGCACAGACGACAAGACACAGCCACAGAATATTTGTGCAAGGATCTGGGAATGTGGTTTTTATTTTTGAGTGGAGTCTTGGTTAGAGGTTAGGTTAAATCAACAAAATGCACTCAACGCTGATGCAACTTTTCTGCTGTCGCAGCGAAGTCACCGTAGACGCTGACGTCGACACACAGTAGCACGGAAGCCAAAAAAGCGTTGCAAAAATCATATTTTCTAAACCAATTGAGATATTTTAATGAATAAATTATAGTTGAAAGAAAAATGTTCAGAACAACTCAGAAATTTTAAGTTTTCCAATGATATCGTTACACCTATGAAATCAATACTTTCACTGCAATATGTGTTCTTGTAAAGCCAAAAAAAGACTATTATATTTCAAAAGTATTCAGGCAAATATATACAAATTTTCAGCCTATATCCACAAAACGCGTAGCAGCTAAAAATTTAATTACATTAAATGTTTTTATTTTCATTTTTTGGCGTTGGGTTTCTGCACTTCTAGTGACCTTACAGCCAAAGTGGTAGAAGGGGAGAGATAAACTTTATAGAGCAGGTAAATAAATTGATAACAAAAGCACTTATGTTAAAAAAAAAAATTTAATTTTCCAATATTTTTTTTATTTTCTTCAAAAGTTGAAAAAGTGGTCCAAATATAGTGGCTTAGGTAAACGGAAGTATTCAAAAAACCAGAAAAGATACGAAGATTTTTTTTCTCTACGTTTGGCAGTGGCAGCGGCAGCAACTTGTGCAGCTGACAGCAGAAACACATTAAACGTCATAAAATGCACAAGCAGCATAAAAGCCCAACTGGTTTGGCCAGTTTGGCCCCAAAGGCCTTGAAGTTTTGGGTGGTTTCGGATGGTGCAAGAGAGGGATGGGTTTTTTCTTTGTAATTTCTTTTTGCTTGAATTGCACTTTGCTGCACAGTTGCTGTTACCTGATAGGCGCCACAGCCACGTCTCACCTTCACTTCACTTGTATATGACTTACTTTTAACATTTACCGATGTTTTTGTCAGTGATTACTTTGAAAAATTTTGAAATTGTTTGCAATGTCACTAGGAAAAGGAAATTAGACAGCTGTCAGAGCAGCGCAGTAATTTCAGTCTCCGCCCTCAACGTCTTAAAATGTCTGCTTAAAGTTAAAGTTTAGGCTGCAAAAGATTATTTTTATTTTTCGTATTAATTTTTAACTTTTTACTTGGAAAGCATTGACCGAGCAACCGATTTCGATGACTAATAAATGATGCACCCATGAATCGGTAATAAAATGATGAAGTATGCTGAGGATTTTCAAATCGCTACATTAAAAGTTTTGTACACAGACGGTTAAGATGATGGTATCTCAAAAAAATAAATAAAAATTTATTTCTATATGAATACGAGCGAGCTTTTTAGCTAAAAATTTAAATTTGTTCATTTTTATAATACGAGTAGCTCACAAATTCTAGAAATTTTTTCATTGACGGAACTTAGAGTGAAATTGTAGAAGAAACATCTCATAGAGTAGACACAAGCAACTGTGGTGAAAACATGCATGAGGGTAGCTGAGGTAGCTTGGAATATCGTTCGTCACAAATTTTTTTATAATCCTTTTCTCATTTTGTATATAATTTATTTATGTAGTATTTTTTTTATAAAATATATTTATTTTTATTTTATTTTATTTTAGAGGGGGTACAACAAAGTACAGTTGGCCTTAAATTATAAGACAAATTTAAATGAAATATTGAAAAATAGAACGAAGAAAAAAGATAGATTTGAACTAATCCGCATCACTAGCCCGGTGGGTGAACTTTTTAACGATATGCACTGACTCACATCAAAATCTGGCCAGGGACTTGGATTTACAATAATCAAGTGGAAAAAGGAAGTTCAAAGAAAAATTAAACATTACAAATATAAAAAAAGTCAAAAGAGCATCAATGACCAAACAGGTGCCTCATAATGCAGGATTGGTCATGGATGCTCGAAGAGGCAAGTCAAGATGAATAGAAGACGTTATAGAAGGAATAGACCGTTCGAAAGAAAGGAAATTAAAAAGGCTATTATAATTAGAGCATAGGACTCGGAATGGATCATGCAGAGTAAAATTTTATCTACAAAGTTGCAAGGCTAAGGGGCGATAATTACGTGTAAATCTAGTTAAGGTCTAAGGCCGAGTAATAGGTTATGCAAGAAAAGTGCACCGTGGCATGTTCTACGGTTATTTAAGGAGAGCAGCTTTATAAGGCGAAGTCTGTCGGAATATGGAGGGAGCCGGATAAGTGGATCCCAATTTCAGCCGCGAAGTGCAAAAAGGAGAAATTGCTTTTGAACAGACTCAATCCTGTCCTGATAAAGGCGGTATTAAGGGCTCCAAACGCAGAAACAATATTCCAAAATTGGGCTCTTCAGACCAACGCTTACTAAAGGCAAGAACCCCTCTAGCTATGTTTACAATATTGCAAATATGATTATTAAATTTAAGTTTATGGTCAAACAGTATGCCAAGATCTAAAACACTCAAGATACGTTCCAAGGAAGAAGAGTCTATAGAGTAAGCAGCAAAATGAGGAAAGCAGCGAAATGAGAGACTATCATTTGCTATTTTAAATAGTGACATTCGTATGCCTTTAAAGTGGAAAAAGCAAAGATTATATAAAATTTGTTTTTATACCCTGTACCAAAGGTAGACAGTATATTAAGTTTGTGTAAATATATGTAACATAGACAAGAGGACAACGGGGACCTTCCCAAATCTACCTCCAATATGGTAAAGAGGTCAAATGAAATTGATCTAGACATGTCCATCCGTCTGTCCGTTCGGATCGAAGATAATAAAAACTAGGATAACCAACCTTGGCATTTGAATTCCTTATGTGACTAGCCTGGTCCAGATTTTTGTTTTTCTTCCTCCTGCCACCCCGAAACAATTTCAATTTTTAATAAGTCGCCTTCTAACATGATACTATAGGTTTTCTCAAAGCTACTTTTTTCTTGTTATTTTTCGATTGCGTTTTCCAAAAAATA
Source organism: Chymomyza fuscimana (assembly GCA_949987675.1). NCBI lineage: Eukaryota > Metazoa > Arthropoda > Insecta > Diptera > Drosophilidae > Chymomyza > Chymomyza fuscimana. The sequence continues at coordinate 34,226,519 of OX465089.1, forward strand.
TATTTTTAGTGAAACATATGGGTATAGATATAATTTTTCCAATGTATTGGCAATAAATACTGGATTATTAGGCGACGAAAATGAAAGTACTGTTCACCTGCAACTAATAAAAAATAAGCGAATTATGAAAGAACATATTAAATTGACATTTTTATTTTTCCCTCACATAAGTGTTTTTTGGTAACGTTGAAACTAAAAAAAATTCTTTTGAGCTACTTTTAATTTAAAATTCTCGTTCAAAGAGATTCAATGCGGTTTTCGGACCCCTGGAATACATATACATTAATTCAATTTCAGTTTATAGTCTTGTGCACATTTGAGCAAATAAATTCCATCCTATTAATTTAAATTTTTTTTTGTATTTGTTATTTGCCGAACTTTTCTTTTGATAACTAAATCCATCAAGACAGAGAGAGAGTTGGCGAACTCAACTATATTTCATTGAAATGAAATTCAAAAAAATTGGTAAATCAGGGCTTTAACTTCAATTCAAATTTTCATACACCTGGGAACGATCACAAACCATTGACAAGGTATGACGATTTTTAGACTAAAACGCAATTTTAGAAATCAAGGAGAGTGAAATAAAAATGTATTTTATTTTTAAATTAATATTTTGTATACAACTTTTAATAAATAAATATATTAAAAATAAATAAAAATATTGTGTTGAAGAATAATAAGCGGAAGAAACTTCATTACTGACGTGGGCCAGGACATAGTTATAAGAAACGCCCAAAAACTTTTTTTCCTAAATTAATGAGCTAGTATGACACACTTTCTATAATTAAGTTCATTCATTTTGAACACCTATTTTTTTTTTATTTATTTATTTTAATTATTTATTTTATTTGAGGGGTACAACTAAGTTCAGGTGACCTTATATTATAAAAAAAGTATAATTTATTTAGAAAAGAAAATAGTGCGATGGAATTGATATGAACTAATCCGCGTCTCTAGCCCGATGGGTGAACTTTTTAATGATATGCACCAATTCACATCAAGAACTGGCCAGACACTTGGATTTACAATATAAAAGTTGAAACAAGGAAGCAAGATAAAAATTAAACATTATATCACAAAAAGAGCCAATGGATCACCGTTGACTAAGTGGGTGACTCATAATATAGGATTGGTCAAAGATGCTCGAAGTGGCAAGTCAAGGTGACTTAAGATAGAAGAAGTGATAGATTGAATAGACCGTTCGAAAGAGAGGAAATTGTTAAAGCTATTATAGTTAGAGCATAAGACACGGAAAGGATCGTGCAAAGCATAATTTGATCTACAAAATTGTAAGGCTAAGGGTCGAAAATTACGAGTTACTCTGGATGGTATGACAAAAGTATCTTTGCTAAGAAGTACTTTGGAATCGATAAGACCGAGTAACAGTTTATGCAAGAATAAAACGCCGTGGCATGTTCTGCGATGATTTAAGGAAGGCAACTTTATAAGGCGAAGTCTATCAGAATATGGTGGCAGTCGGATATTTGGGTCCCAGTTTAAGCCACGAAGTGCAAAAAGGAGAAATTGCTTTTGTACGGACTTAATCATGTCCTGATAAAGGTGGTATTGAGGGCTCCAAACGCAGGAACAATATTCCAAAATTGGACGGACAAGAGAAATATAAAGAAGTTTGGTTGTGTAAGGGTCGTTAAACTCTTTAGACCAACGCTTAATAAAAACAAGAACACCTTTAGCTTTATTCACGATGTTGCAAATATGATTATTAAATTTAAGTTTATGATTAAACAAAACACCGAAGTCAGACACACTCTCGATGCGTTCTAAGGTAGAAGATTCTAAAGAGTAAGTAGCCAAATAAGGAGCAGAACGATAAAATGTCATAACGTTACATTTTGTCTCGTTGAGAAAGAGTTGGTTGATATTGCACCAAGATTGCATATTATCAAAATCATGCTGATGAAGTAAGTATTTATTATTATCGGAGTAGGACATACAGAGTTTAGCATCATCCGCATACATAAGAATGTGAGAAGATGAGATCACTTGAGGGAGATCATTTAAAAATAAGTTAAAAAGAAGAGGGCCTAGATGGCTACCTTGTGGTACCCCTGACACTTATCCATCACATGCATGCAAGTATTTAATGCAAATTAGATTGCAACGCTCGCAACAGCTTCAAGTCGCTTAATCGTAGAGCTTATCATTTGACGAATGTGAGCATCATTGGTCGAGACCATGGAAATCCAGTCAAGCATGTTTGACGACAAGCATTGTCTTCCCTTGACTTTATCCAATGGCACGTCCAAAATGGACGCCAAATGTACTCTAGTGCTTCAACATGCCGCCGAAAACCGTATGCAATTTGTGGATTGTGGTGTAAGGGCGCTGGATGATGTGGCATATGAATGCAATGTGCATGTGCAGCCATGCCATATGCCATTTGTGCCATATGACTTTGACTGTGGTTACACAATCCTTGTAATTTCCATCCTTAGGATATATGCGAGTACTTTTTCTGGATTTGTTAGTTCGTCAGTCTATTTGCAGGCGTGCGTGTAATTGAGCATTCATGTGCAACGTGTTTCGACCCTAGTGATGCTTCAAGGGACGAAGCTTCTGCTTCTCCTGCTTGGTGCATACTAAAATAAACTACTAAACTATAATAATCTAGATATTAAACTTAAACTTATATTAAATAAGACACGGTCTGGAATCTCTGTGGTTATTGAAAAATAATATGCCAGAGTGGGTTCTTTGGTAAGTGAGGCACGGAATGCAGACTGCTCTTAAAAATTAGATACAACTTGCGATCTTGTTTTTATCACCCTTGATATCATCATGAATATTGGGTAGAAGATTACATTTAAAAGTTTTCTCGGCAAGCAAAAAGACTAACTAATAAGAAACTTAATAAAATATGCTCTTCAAGAGCAAAGAGGGGAATATACTATGCAAGAGGCATCAAAAAGCAACTGGGCGAAGAATATCCCTTGATACATAGCTTTAAAAGGTGGCGGTAGACCATTTATTCATTTTTATTCAAATTTAAAAAAAAAATCACTTTTTCTTGGCTATAGAAAATGTTCAGGAACTTGCTGAAAAGTCAATTAAAAGAGTTTTGTTAATAGCAGTTTACTTTTCGTAAAAACGAATAACAGAAGATACTTGGGCGTGCCCTTTTTTGCAATCCATGCGAGCGATGCTACCTGAAAAAGGACCTAATGCAAGTTGAAGCAAATCACTGCATCAAATTCGAGTCAATTTTCATACTAAGCCTTTGAACTATGTTTGCACATATGGGCGTGGTTGTCCAGCAGCTGCTGTAGCTTGGATGCAATTATTAAAAATCGTACGGCAAAGGACGTCGGAACGCAAAATACTGCTCTTCATTCCGTACACTGAAAAAAAAAAGTCAGGAACAATATTCATGTGACTCAAAAGAAGTATATGCTAATTTATTTTCAAAGTGATCTTTTTTTAGAGTGTTTAAAAAATATTTACGTGTATAACACTTTATACTATACTCTTTACTACAAGGCTAAAAGGTACGTTAGGTTTGTTCAAACTATTATTGCATATAACACTCAAACGGAAATGAAAAAGTACCGATATAGAAAAATTTTATAATGGCCTATATGACGAATATTTTGAGTTGAGTGACAACTTAGAGAATTAAAAAAAATATCTATACTACACTATAAATTCTATTAGCATAAAAACTATTCTTGGGTCCTTTAATTGTACATCTTGAAAAGTTATTATTTTTCCATTCCGAGGAGTTGTTTGCCACTATTACAAGGTACGAGGATGGTCTCAGGATTAGCCGACCTAACAATAAAAACACAAAAATTTGATACCCTTTAAAGAAAAACGTAAAGCTTTTCAAAATAAGCATTTACCTTCAAGTCAACCTTTTCGCTGTTTTAAAATTTTTTACAACTAAGTCCTTTTTTAAGTTTGGAAAAGTAAACAATCAGAGGGAGCTTAATCTGGCTAATTGGTGGCGTGACGAAGCCGTGAATTTTTCGCACTGCATTAGTGGATGTGTGAACTGCGGCCAATTTTTTAGACTACTTAAGCTAAATATACCGAAAATTATTGCAGTGTCATAGTAGAGGGTTTTTGAAATTCGTCCGCACCCAACTTTAACGCATGCCATATTTTTATTTCCACATTCACAGTACTCAATCTAACGCCGCTCAAAGGATTGACGGTATAGCCTAGCTATGCAAATGTGGTCGTGGCAGTCCAGTCAACTGCTGCAGCCAGGCAGCACGGCAAAGGACAACGAAACATAAACTGTTGACATTTCCAGTTGATGCACAATGTACTACCTTTACACTCAAAGAAAAGTATTAAAATCAGTGCAAGCACATCGTTTATTTGGATTGAAGTCGGCAGCTTTGTGTTGCTTTTGGAAACATTCTTTTTTGACAGTGTATCTCAAAATGGGATATAAATACGGGTACCAATGGCCAATCTTTTCATTTTCAGTTTGCGATTTCTGGAATAAACACTTATGGCTTTCGCAATTATTTTGAAGAATATTTTAAATCTATTACAAGATAGCTAAAAGCTGTGCTGAAATTAATTAAACTTGTATCGATGGTGCGTCTTGCTTAAAAATTAATTTAGTGAAATTAACAAATTTTTTACTGCGTTCATAAAACGTTATCGAAAGAGAAACTGTGCGCATCTCTTGATAAGAGTGAAAACCCATAATCCTTTTTGTAAACTGCAATTTATAGTGATGACAACAAAAGAAAACATTTAGCCATAGACATGTCCTTGGTGGTCTTTCATTTCTTGGATACCGATCTATCCAAGAATTGGAAAAACACCTTGAGCAATCAACTTTTTTGGATGAAGATCACAATAGTAAAATCAGTGCAAGTAAATCTTTCACTTTTAATCTATTACAAGATAGCTAAGATGCTGTGTTAAACTTAATTAAATATTTATTGGTGGTGCGTTTTGTTTAAAAATTAATTTAGTGAAATAATCAGTCATTGTAAAGAGTTGGCAGGGCTAACACGTGTGCGGCTGTCAAAATTTTTTTCTCGTGCGTAAAAAAAAAATAAAAGTTAAATTTTATTCAGTGAAATCTCTTGCTTTCTGCTTAAATCGTTGTATTTGCACATAATCACAATTAAGCGACCCAACGAAATTACAGGCGATGCTGAGTCATCTGCCTTTAAAAAAATGCATCGTCAAGGAAAAAATGTTCAAGCGGAGCGCCAGGGCTCCGGTCATTATGAAAACTACTACCGTCCGCTACAGACACTGGAGGATGATTGTAATGAAATTGAAATTGATGCATCTAATGAAGTATTAATTAAACCGCCACCTATTACAATACTTAAACAAAATCGAAAATTTGTTCACGAGCTTATGGCTCAGAATAAAATAGAGAATTATTATATTACACCCATCTCAATTGGTATCAAGCTATTCTTGCAAAGCATGGAATGCTTTACCATGGTCTGCAACAAGCTCAAAGGACTTGCATGTGAGTTCTATACATATGAGACAAAAGCTGCAAAGCCATACAAGGCTGTCTTATCTGGATTGGAGATACTTCCCAAAGAAACTGTTAAATCCATGCTACTGGACTTGGGCTTAAAATGTACTGACGTTAAAATTATTCAAAAAAAAACTAAATCAAACCATGAATCGTTTATTTTGTCAACAAAAGCACTACGGTCCATCAACTTCGCAAAAACTGTATGTATCTGAACCACACCAAGGTTCGTTGGGAGCACAAAGTGAAATCGCTGAATAAAATAACACAATGTTACAATTGTCAACTATTTGGGCATGGGTCTAATAATTGCTCAATCAAAACATCATGTGCACATTGTGCGGGTCCACACCAAACTATATCATGTACTAACAGCAACAACAAAAAATGTGCAAACTGCCAGGGAAATCATCCGTCCACGGAATCGACCTGTCCATGTCGCCTTTCGTACCTCAATTTGCTTTCAAAGCGTGCGTCCGTATCAACAAGAAGAAGCAACCTGGAAGTATACAACAATACTACATATCCGCTCTCTGCATCTACTCAAAGTGAGAGGAACCATCATAAAACTACACTAGCTAACACTACAATGCCGTCAAATTATGGTAGTTATAGAGACGCACTTACCAACACTGTCCTTAACCCTACAACACAAACAAATTACGGTAGCTATAGAAATACACTGCCTAAGCCTATCACTATACCTAACACTCAAACAAATCAATGTGATCTCTTTTCAACAGAAGAGATAAATTCTTTGTTGTCAGAATTAATTTCAAAATTAAGTCATTGCACCAATAAAGGAGAGCAATTCCAAGTCATATCTCACCTTGCCATTAAGTATGTGTACACAAACAAATAACTCTATTGATAGTTTAAATATTATGGCATGGAATGCTCGTGCCGTCAAAAACAAACGTGTAGAACTTGTTAAGTTCTTAGAAGACAACTACATACATATATCGCTTATAAGTGAAACATGGCTTACACAAGATGATCGGTTTAGTATACCCGGCTACACTGTTTACAGGCGTGATAGAAAAGATGGCAGAGGTGGAGGTGTTGCCATTATTGCCAGCAATAAATTAGTACACAAACAAATTTCTGGTATCAAAACCCATCTAATTGAAAACATAGGCATACAAGTTAACAGTAGCTCCAATTGTACCTTACAAATTTACTCTGTCTATTTTGCTGGACATACTGCTAAGTGTGTTCCTTCATGCTATTTATCTGGGGACCGAAATCACATTAAAAGTTTGTATAAATCTGACCTACTCAAATTCGCGGGAATACATGGAAACTTCGTAGTTTGTGGGGATCTAAACTCACGCCATAGGGTTTGGAACTGTACTCGAGCCAACTGTTGGGGCAATATTCTTAATGAAATTTCAGATCTAGGTAAATTTAATATATTATACCCCAAAGACCCCACTTACATTCCATCGTGCCAAAAGGCCAAAGCCTCTACAATAGATCTCTGCCTCACTAAAATTCCAAATCATTTCTCAAACCCAATCGTTTTTAAAGATCTTACTTCTGATCACTTACCAGTGGTCATTAAATACTCGGCTAACTTTGTGCTTAGTAACAAAACCCATCCAATAATTAGCAAAGCAAATTGGAAGCTATTTCGAAGAATAATCAATGATAAACTTTCAGCTGTAAACTTGGATGTCCAAAATTTACCACCTTCGACTTCTAATATTGATGTTTTAGTTGACTCCTTTACAGAAGTAATCAACTATGCATTCCATAAAGCAGTCCCTCATAAATCTATGAAATTCTCAAAACTTACGCTTCCAAAACATATATCTGAATTGTTTAAAATTAGAAACGTTCTTCAAAGGCAATGGATTAGGTCACGCCTACCACTATTAAAAGCAAGATGTAACCACTTAAATTATATCATACGACAAGAATTATTTACCCATAATAATGAGAAATGGAACAATAAACTTAAAAAATTGAGTAAACACAGTAAACCTTTTTGGAATACTACTAGAGCTATTAAAAAAAGAAGGCAATTTGTTCCTTGTCTATATAAAGATGACGTAACTTATGCTTCTGGAGAGGAAAAATCGAATGTTCTTGCAGATGTGTTTCAACAGAAGCATAATCTTACAACGTCATATTCTAGTTCGGAAACGATTAGCCAAGTTGAAACATCCATGTAATCTGTTGCTGAAACTCAGAATAGCAGCTGACAAATTTGTAAAGACTCTATTTCTGAAGTTACTTACATAACTAATGCTCTCCGTACTAGGAAATCCCATGGAACTGATGAAATTCGAAATATTTGCTTGAAAAACCTTCCTGTGAGTGCTATTAACTTCATAGCTTTCTTGTTTAATCATTGTCTCCAAGTAAGTTACTTTCCACGAGTTTGGAAGACAGCTAAAATAGTACCAATCGCCAAACCAGGTAAACCACTTGATAGACCAGAGAGCTATAGACCTATTAGTTTGTTAAGCTGCTTGTCTAAGATGCTAGAGAAATTAATAAAAACTCGACTTGTCAATTATTTAAATTTACACAGCATTCTGCCAAATGTACAGTATGGCTTTAGACCTGGACTAAATTGCACATATCCTTTACTAAAACTTAAGAATTTTGTAAAAGATAGTTTTCAAAACAAGCAATTAGTCGGGTTAGTTACGCTAGATATTGAAGCGGCATTTGATACAGTTTGGCAAGATGGACTGATACACAAATTAAAACTTATTGGAACGCCTATATACCTTACTAAAATAGTGCAGTTTCTTGACACAACGTCGATTTTACATTGATTTGGATGGTGCTCAATCTACGTAGCGACATATCACTGCTGGTGTACCACAGGGCTCCGTTTTAGGTCCAATATTGTTTAAAATATACACACATGATATCCCACAAGGAGCCAATTGTGGGCTTTTGTTGTTCGCTGATGACGCCGCTGTTTACAGTGCTGGTCTTCAGTACAGTCATATTAAACAATCCTTGCAAAACTATTTATATGAATTAGAAATCTTTTATCACAAGTGGAAAATTAAAGTAAATCCTACAAAAACAAATGCCATCTTTTTCACTAAGAAAAGGAAATCCTGCTATCTTCCTGATGGGATGTTAAAAATCTATAATTCGCCAATTCACTGGGTCGATAACATTCGTTATCTGGGAATACAATTAGATAAAAAACTCACTTTTAATTCTCATATTGGTTTCACTGTGAACAAAATTAATAAAACCATTTGTACCCTGTACCCACTTATAAATAGGAAGTCAAAGTTGTCAGCCGAAAATAAACTCATCATCTTTAAAACCATATTCACTTCTATCCTAATGTATGGATCTTCTGTTTGGGGTAATTGCGCGCAAACACATATTAAAAAACTCCAAGTATGTCAAAATAAACTTTTAAAACTATTGTTAAACTTACCATATTACACAAACACAACATACCTTCATAATGTAGCTGGTGTAAAGACAGTCTATCAATATATTAACTCTAAACATTAATTTTGTAAATATTTAGTTTTAAGTTATTTTTAAGTTAAAATTAAGGTTTTTCCCATTTTTTCCTTATAAATTTCATATTAATCACGCAAACATCAATACATACATTTATGTAAAGTCAAAAATGACACAATTGTAAAAATTTCAGTTGAAAGCATATGCAAAACTCTGTATGATTATAAAAATGAACCATTAGCTTTAATGAAAATGTAAATACTAAAAGGGAATAAAGCACAAATAAATAAATAAATAAATAAATAATTTAGTGAAATTTGCCAATTTTTCAATATCAACTGCGTTCATAAAACTTTATCGAAAGAGGGACTGTGCGCATCTCTTAGTAAGAGTTTGTGTCTCTAAAAGTTTATCGCAAATGAACATACAGTTTGTGACAAATACGCGTCTGGTAATCTGTGAAATCCCATAATCCTTTTTGTTAACTGTAATTTATAGTGATGCTGCTGATAAAATGTCCTTGGTGCTCTTGGTATTCTTCTTTCCTGCTAGTATATGGTATAATTAAATTTTATATACTGCAGGTCGAAGAATGCAAGAATAACTGAGCAATCAACATTTTTGGATGAAGATCAAAAGCATAAAAATATGAAATATAAATATAATAGGCAATATAATATATAAATATAAATATAAAATATAAATAATTCGATAATTCGTCTTCAGCAACACAATCATTAATTAACTACGAAGTTCAATTCCGAATTCAAATAGGCACAGATATACTAAAGCAAGTGCTTAATATATTTATTAATATGTAGACGATATACGAAAACGAATCAATTTTATTTTGATTCATTGTAAATGTGCATTTCTATATACAGAATAAAGCAGTCAATTATTAGTCTATACATCAAGTGCCTAAATAGTCACCTAAAAAGTGCTTGTAAATTTATTTTCATTATAGTTTAGTTATTAATTATTTTGTATTACACAAAAATTAATTGGTATAGAAAAAATAAATGAATACATAAAAACCAACTTTATGAATAAAAGTTGTTTAGTTCTGTGTCGGGATTTTTCTAAATATAATATGTATATAAATATAAAAAAATATTAATAATTTAAAAAAAATTTACAAAAATGCAAAAAAAAATTATTTAGCAATTGCGTATACACACAGTATACAATTTTTTTATATAGGCACGGTTGCCACTTGAAAAAAAAATAAATAAAAATTGCCAATTTCAGTAAAAAAGAGCGAAAATATTTTTCTTCAGTAGTTCATTTAATTATATCACAAAAGATTATTTCATAACTTCAAATTGAACTTTTAAACTATATTTCCTTAATAAAAACAAAACATATTTCAAATATTTATTTTAACTTAAAAAGAAAAAAAACATAAATAAATAATACATAATAAACAGCTCCTTGCACAGCATTATTTTAGAAACTGAATTAAAGCAAATGAATACGTTCTGACTGAAATTCAGTATTAAAATTCTTTATAATTTTAAAAATATAATTGAAAAGTAAAATCTATTTTTATTTCAGTGTTATACATTAAATATTGTTTATAATAACAATATGTGATCTCTTCTTTATTTACGTATACATTTTTCAAAAATCAACTAAACACGCTTTAAACTAACTCAATATTCAATACCAGCATGACGCGTTTAATGGAAAGCAATTTTATTTTTATCAGAGCTGAGCTTAGAGCTCCGGAAAACGAAAAACCAAAACGAATAAATTTGGTTTTTTTTTTTTTGGGAGCTCCTAAATCCGAATTTTTGCTGTCGCTATCTTCTCATATTTCCCTTATTCTTTGTTAGCACAGCTCCTTTCGATTGAAATAAACTACGATTATACTACTCTTATGACAAGGGATATTTTTGTTATGCAAGACATGCCCCATGGTTGTGTATGGCCAAAATTCGTTTTGAGTTGTGCATGACTAACTTCCGTTTAAAGTGCGTACTTACATTTTTGAACCTATTTTGCCAATTCATTTTAATTAATCGCATAAAAAACGCGTTTTGGTTAAATAAATTGGCGATTGTTTTCAAAAGAAATGTTTTTCATCCAAAAACACAAGTAGTCTTATTTTGCATGCGAATTAATATTCTGCGTTATATTTGGTGGCTGTACTTGGCTAGAAATTTAACTCAATGTCGGATTAGAACATGAGCGAAAGGGATCTAATGGACTGTGTCAAAGAAGAATAAAATTATAAACAAATCAAACGTACAAAGAACCAACTCTGCTCAATAGAAAAAAATAAATCACTCTATAAATTAAAATCTTAGCTTAAACTGTAAACAAGGAAAATATTTTTCCAATTGCATAAGCTTCAGTGTGTGTGGATTTTTAATTTAAAACAACATGGTAGAAGCCGAAAGAGCACTTGTGCTGGTCAGACTTTGGACAAGCCATGTGTACTTAATGACTTTAGATTGCTAGCAAAAATGTGACCAACCAGACTCACACGAACAAAAAGGCTCTGGATCCTAATGTGCCCTCCCCCTATCCCTCATAAAACTCATACGTGTGCTACTTTTTGTGTATACATGTTTTGGAGTTGTGGGCTAATGTAGCCCACCTGTGTGTTCCTGACCAAAACGTAGTAGCAATAAAGAAGATTTGTGTCACATTCTGTGACCTTCTGTGATTCTAGAAGGGGCACACATAGACATCATATTGCAGATATCTCATATATTTCACTTATTTGGGTTAAATGTTGTCCCATGGATTTTGGGAGTACCTTAAACATTTTTGTACAAAATTTTGAGAAACTCTAACAAGAACTCTGTGCCAGGAAACATGGAAGCTGTGGATAAAAAGTTAGCTTTGATTGAAGAGAGGAATAGGCCGAACTTCCCCCTGACTTCTATATAACACAATTACCTACGTATTTGTATAGGTTAAAGCATGAGACGGATCCGTTTGGCATACACTATGCACGGACCACAGGATACGCAGAACATGCATTCTTTGTCTGTGCAAGATTCTCTGCTAAACAGGAAGAGCTAAGCTTAGGAATTGGGAGGTCATTCATAGTCAATGACGTGATGTAACACAAGTCCCACAAACAAAAAAAAAAAAAAATATATCGACTGTTTAAGTCTGCTTGAAACTTCTTTATGTAACTTTGGGGTGATCTCCGAATTTAACAAAGGTCCTTATTGAATTTAAATTCCACATTTGATGGCTCTACTTTTTCTAAAGAATGAAATAAAGTCGGGTTGCAATTTATACAAAACTTAATATTTTTTCGATATTTTGTATATATTTGTTGGCCTGCATATTTTCTTCATTATTTTCCACTTGATTTTCCATCCGGCCGCTAAAACGTTAAATGTTATGTCCAACATATAAATGAGGAGCTGTCTGTATATTTGTACTCGAATCTTCAATTAATGAATGACTGCATATTTTTATCTTTTTATAGGATCAACGCAGTTTCATATAGTGATGGTGTTGAGGGGAATAGAGGGTAAAATTGAATTAAGCTAACTATACCTGGCCAAGCATTTCGTAACACCTTTGGCGCTTGAGTGTAATTTATTTATTTATTTAATAAAGATTAAGTAAGCTTATAAAACTAACTTAACTAAAACTAAGCACTGGCAGCTAAAGGCCTTAGGCTCTAATTAAAATACTAGAATGTTAGTCGTATATAAATATTAATAATTCTATCTATAATTATCACTAAATGTTTATGAGATTAGAGTATAACATATTATTACTTAAATTAGGTTGTACAGTTTTGATCTTTTGAGAAAATTGACTAGTGTTTTTATGTTTTCAGCGGTAGGGGTTGTAAGAATGTCTATGGGATTATGAATTGTAAAAAGTTGATTTCTTAATTGGTTAAGGTTGGGACAGGATAATAGGATGTGATTTATTGTGATGCCAGTGTTTGAGTGACAGCCAGGGCAGGTTGGGATTTTTGTTGGGTCAAGATATTGTGCATGCGTAAGTCTAGTACGGCCTAAACGAAGTCTTGTTATTTTAATTTGATCTAATCTGTTTGTGTTAGCTTGTGAAAGGTGTTTTGTGAAGTCTGTAAAGTTTGTTGTTATAGTGTGAAGATCTTGATACCATTTGTTGCAGTAGATCAAAAAAAATAATAAAATTACCAGTTCTTTTTTTGATTAGCTTTATAGCTTCTAATACAGCTATTGATTCTGCGGATAAAATGGATGAGTAAAAGGGGAGGCTTCCATATTTTAATATTTCAGTTTCGGATGTTATGGCATAAGTTGCTATGTTGTTTTGAAGGGAACCATCAGTATAGATGAAGGTATGGTTTTGATAGTTAGATTTAATACTAAGAAATTGTTGTTTGAAAATATAGGGTGGTGTTTTGGATTTATTTAAATATGTGAGTGAGGTGTTTATTAAAGATTCTGGTAATAGCCAAGGTGGCTTTGAATTAAATTTATGATGTTTTTGGGGTAAGTAAGGTATGTGGTTTTGATTGCAGTGGGTTATTATTTTGGTTATGGTTGAAGTGAATTTGGTGTTTCTAAGGAACTTGTTTTGTTTTATGTGTTTATAGATTGGAGTGTCTCTACAGTTAGTTAAAGTTTTGTACAATTTTGATGTGAGAAAATCCCTTTTAAATTCAATGGTTGGTATATTAGATTCCTGAAGCATATTTTGGATGGGTGTTGAGCGAAAAGCGCCTAAGGAGAGGCGTATTGCTGCATTGACGATTGTTCGCAGTTTATTTAGGTGTGATTTTGGTGAATATCCGTATATATATAGTGCATAGTCAATTTTGGAAATTAATATTGATTTAGTTATTGTAATAAGTGTGTTTGTATTGCAGTTGAATTTGGTGCTTAACATCTAAAGATTTAATTAGTGAGGGTATAATTGCTTTTATATGAGAGTCCCATTTGTATCTATTGTTTATTGTTAGGCCAAGGATTTTTACAGATGGAACTGTTGGTATTTGAATGTTGTTACATGATATTTGGCACATACAATTATGCTTTCGACAAATGTGTAGGTGTTGACAAGAATTTGCCATTGTGTTTTTGTTTGTGATGGTTTGGTTGTTGGAATGGATGCAATGTATATTTTTAATGGGGCTTAACCCGCAAAAGCGCCGAATATTTGTCCAAATTTTGGTTGTGGGGGTGTTAGGTTGAATTTCAGATGTAAAAGAAGTGGTTGCATCCCTTTTAGATTGTCTCAGTTCACGGCGGAATAATGCGTTGGCCCGTTTGTAGTTAATAATGTTTGTTTGTGTAATGTTTTGTTTAAGTGCTTTTAGTGTTTTAAATTTAATTGCACGAAGTTCTGTAAGTTTTTTAGACCACCATGGGACCCTATGTGTATTTGATTTGGGTGATGTTTGAGGTATGCTTTTGTGTGGACTTTGCAGTATTATTTTGTTAATATTGGCTGATTCTTTGTTTATGTTTGTAGCGAATGGAATTTTTGTATTAATAGTATTTGAGATGTTAGCAAGGGAGTTCCAGTTTGAATCATTTATTCTAAAATGTGGTCTACTATTGCTTTGGGTAGATGAAAAGGGGTAGAGTGATATTACTATTGGGAAGTGATCGCTACCATGAAGGTCCTCTAGGATTTCCCATTTGCTAAAAGGGACCAGTTGAGGTGAGCAAAGGGATAAATCTATATGAGTAAATGTATTATGTGTTGAGTAGTGAGTTGGCGATTTATCGTTTAGTATAGTTAAATTGGAGCGTTGTATGAACTTTGATAAGGTATTACCTCGTTTGTTATCAGAAGGTGAACCCCAACTGGAATGCCAGCTATTGAAGTCGCCTGAGATAATCATATTTGGAATATTGAAAGTATTAATTATGTTACTGGTTGAGAAGGGCTTGTTGGGGGAAATGTAAGCTGAGAATATTGTTATTTTCGTTTAGAGTGGACTTCGATAGCTAGGGCTTCAAGATCATTATTAAGAGTTATTTCTTGATGTTGGATAGATTTGTGTATCAGAATGGCTACACCACCAAATCTATTAGTAGCTTCGTTAGTTATTATAGTTTAGTTGATCGGTATTGGAATATTAATATGCAGTATCTTAAAAAGGTGAGTTTCTTGAAGGGAAATAATGTGAGGGGAGTTTTCTTTAATAATTATTAATAGCTCACTGTAATTGTTAATGTAGCCTCCTATGTTCCATTGCGCTATTAATATAAAGTTTAATTAGGGATTATTTGTGAAGGTGTGATTAGCAAAGTGAGCAAAGGTGCGTGCTAAAGATTATTCGGACATTCTGGAGTCATCATCACTTAATTCTAAGTCAATGAAAGGTTTGGGATTAAAATTTGTATCGTTGGGTATAGGACTTGATTTGGATCTTTTTGGATTGTTGGGATTTGTGGGTGGTTTAAAAGTAGATTTGTTGTACATATTGTTATTTGAAGATGCGGTGTTTGAGGATATTTTAACTTTAGGTGATGATGTCGGAATAGGAAACTTGCTGTCTAGTTTGGCGAGGCGGTGGTTTGACGTTTGAGGATGTTGTGGGTAAGTTGTTTGTAGAGTTGTAGCGTTCATTGTAAATAGTGTTGGCTGTTTTCATGTCGGTTTTCTCTAGCGTTTTTATGGCCTGGAGTTCCTTTTGCTTGATGAAGACGGGACAGTTACGATCAAAAAGGCTATGGTGATAATTAGTCTTGTTGCTCTCTTTGCAGTTGATGCAGCATTTCAGGTTATGGCAGGTATCATCTTGGTCGGTATGAGAAGGGTAACAGCAGTCAAGACAAAGCTTGGTGCCTTTACAATTAAGCGTGGAGTGGCCGAAGCGACCACAGTTTTTGCATCTAAGAGGTTGGGGAATGTATGGACGGATCTGAACATTTTGGTACCCAATTTTAATGCTGGAGGGGAGTTTCAAGGCTCCAAACGTAAGAATTATTAATCCAGTTTCTTTAAGAGTATCGAGTTCCTTTTTTAAGATTTTTTTGCATTCGATGACATTTTGAGGTTTTAATTCGTCACGTATTTCAGTTTCGGGTATGTCGCGGAGATCATTGCAATATATAACTCCTTTGGTGGAGTTGAGGAAATTGTGTTCGGATACGTCTATGTTAATTGTGTTATTTAGAGAAGTAAGTTGAATTAATTGTTTGGCTTGCATGAGAGTTTTTGTTTTTAGTAGTATTGTTCCATTGCGTAATTTTTTGCATTCTTGAATTTCGCCACTGCAGACATTATCTATTACTTTTTTTATTAAAAAAGGCGATACATCGGATAGGGTATTTTTGCTTTCGGTTCTTTTCATTACAAGAAATTCAGCGCCAGGTGTTGGGTTAGTCAGCATTTCATTTTTGTTAATCGTAAATTGTAGTTGGTTGCTAGAAGCAGGACTACCCGCTTAGAGTAGTTGTGATTCGATTGGTCGGCCATGTTTTTAGTTGTTGCAGCAGATGCTGCTGTATGTGGTTGTTGTAAGCAGAAGTAACCGTTTGTTTTGTAACGGTTGCAGAAAAAAGAAATTTTTTTTTTTTTTTTATACAATTGTATTTGATTTAAATTTTTGTTTGTTTCAGCACTAAATCTATATGTTTTCAATAATTGTAGATGTATGGTTGACACACAAACTATAATTTGCCACGATAGTGGTCTTGTCCATTAAAAATAAAATTTTGCTTTTTATTTTTTGTTTTTTACGCACGAGAAAAATTTTGACAGCCGCACACGTGTTAGCCCGGCCAACTCTTTTTTTGAACTGTTGAGTGTAATTTATTTAGTCTACTTCACGCTCATAATACTACACATCCTCGACCACAAAGTGTAACTTGGTTCTCGCACATGCATACACACAGACATATAGGTCACTCAACGACAGTCACAGATACACAAACACACACAAACACCGACGGACACACAGACAGTAGGCAAAAGACTGTTGTTGAATCATTTCAATATATTTCTTAAATTCTTTATATTATATTGTATCTTTATTATAATAACATAAGCCATAAGCTGTTAACTGAATCTTTCTCTCTGTTAATAATATTATGTTATGTTATGTTATGCTCATGTTACGCTCTAAACAACTACATATAGTACTTTAATGATAAGTCGCTCAGCATAAAGTCACTCTTGAAATTAACATAATTGAAGCCAGGCGTGTGTTTTTTATCGCTTCTGTTCGGTCCACATATACAAGGTGGCGCAAAAGAAGTCATCCGATGTTGTTTGGCTCTTATTTTTTTTCTAAATGAAAAACTTCGATTCTGTTTTTTGATTATGTTTATTTAGACCTTTTGTCACAACGGGCCAGTCCAGGCCTAAGTGTGCTGGTTTTCAAGCCAGCAGCCGCCCTAACCTAACCTATTTAGACCTTTAGAATTAATTGTGTTAAGTTGAGAAGATGATATCGGACAAATGGGCGCCGTCACAATTGATTGCCATACGGGCTCGTTTTATGGCATTTTCCATCACTTCGGCGAGAGTTTCGGGCGATAAATTCTCGCATTCGTGTCGGATATTTTCCTTGAGGGCTTCCAAGGTCTCAGGCTTGTTGATGTAAACACGGGACTTCAAAAAACCCCATAAAAAGAAGTCCGGGACCGTTAAATCGGGCGATCTGGCGGGCCAGTGCAAATCGCCAAAACGCGAAATTAAGCGAAATTAATGTCGGTTGTGGCTCGTGCAGTGTGTGCTGTTGCTCCGTCCTGTTGGAACCACATGTCCACCAGTCCTAATTCGTCCAGTTCGGGCAGAAAAAACTCGGTCAACATTGCCCTATAGCGCGTACCGTCCACTGTTGTTGTTTGACCCGCGGCGTTCTCGAAAAAAAATGGCCCGATCACTCCTCCAGCGTGAACAGCGCACCACGCAGTCACTTTGAGCGGGTGTAATGGCTCCTCGTGCATCACTCGCGGATTTTCGGTTCCCCAGAAGCGATAATTTTGCTTGTTCACGTACCCGCTGAGGTGAAAATGAGCCTCATCGCTCATTATGATTTTGGTCGAAAAATCGTCCACTTCGGTATCGAGATTGAGGATAGCTTGGGCATAAGTTACGCGCGTTTGGCGGTCGGCAGGCAGCAGCTGATGCACGGACTGAACTTTGTAGGGGAACATGTTCAAATCTTTCACCAAAATTCGTTGCAGGGACCGCCGGCTGAGGCCCAATTGCGTGGCACGTCGTCTGGTCGATGTTTCGGAGCTCACTTCGACGTCCTCGGCTACAGCGGCGATATTTTCGGCAGAACGGGCGCTCCGGGGCGCTTGAGTGTAATTTATTTATTTATTTAATAAAGATTAAGTAAGCTTATAAAACTAACTTAACTAAAACTAAGCACTGGCAGCTAAAGGCCTTAGGCTCTAATTAAAATACTAGAATGTTAGTCGTATATAAATATTAATAATTCTATCTATAATTATCACTAAATGTTTATGAGATTAGAGTATAACATATTATTACTTAAATTAGGTTGTACAGTTTTGATCTTTTGAGAAAATTGACTAGTGTTTTTATGTTTTCAGCGGTAGGGGTTGTAAGAATGTCTATGGGATTATGAATTGTAAAAAGTTGATTTCTTAATTGGTTAAGGTTGGGACAGGATAATAGGATGTGATTTATTGTGATGCCAGTGTTTGAGTGACAGCCAGGGCAGGTTGGGATTTTTGTTGGGTCAAGATATTGTGCATGCGTAAGTCTAGTACGGCCTAAACGAAGTCTTGTTATTTTAATTTGATCTAATCTGTTTGTGTTAGCTTGTGAAAGGTGTTTTGTGAAGTCTGTAAAGTTTGTTGTTATAGTGTGAAGATCTTGATACCATTTGTTGCAGTAGATCAAAAAAAATAATAAAATTACCAGTTCTTTTTTTGATTAGCTTTATAGCTTCTAATACAGCTATTGATTCTGCGGATAAAATGGATGAGTAAAAGGGGAGGCTTCCATATTTTAATATTTCAGTTTCGGATGTTATGGCATAAGTTGCTATGTTGTTTTGAAGGGAACCATCAGTATAGATGAAGGTATGGTTTTGATAGTTAGATTTAATACTAAGAAATTGTTGTTTGAAAATATAGGGTGGTGTTTTGGATTTATTTAAATATGTGAGTGAGGTGTTTATTAAAGATTCTGGTAATAGCCAAGGTGGCTTTGAATTAAATTTATGATGTTTTTGGGGTAAGTAAGGTATGTGGTTTTGATTGCAGTGGGTTATTATTTTGGTTATGGTTGAAGTGAATTTGGTGTTTCTAAGGAACTTGTTTTGTTTTATGTGTTTATAGATTGGAGTGTCTCTACAGTTAGTTAAAGTTTTGTACAATTTTGATGTGAGAAAATCCCTTTTAAATTCAATGGTTGGTATATTAGATTCCTGAAGCATATTTTGGATGGGTGTTGAGCGAAAAGCGCCTAAGGAGAGGCGTATTGCTGCATTGACGATTGTTCGCAGTTTATTTAGGTGTGATTTTGGTGAATATCCGTATATATATAGTGCATAGTCAATTTTGGAAATTAATATTGATTTAGTTATTGTAATAAGTGTGTTTGTATTGCAGTTGAATTTGGTGCTTAACATCTAAAGATTTAATTAGTGAGGGTATAATTGCTTTTATATGAGAGTCCCATTTGTATCTATTGTTTATTGTTAGGCCAAGGATTTTTACAGATGGAACTGTTGGTATTTGAATGTTGTTACATGATATTTGGCACATACAATTATGCTTTCGACAAATGTGTAGGTGTTGACAAGAATTTGCCATTGTGTTTTTGTTTGTGATGGTTTGGTTGTTGGAATGGATGCAATGTATATTTTTAATGGGGCTTAACCCGCAAAAGCGCCGAATATTTGTCCAAATTTTGGTTGTGGGGGTGTTAGGTTGAATTTCAGATGTAAAAGAAGTGGTTGCATCCCTTTTAGATTGTCTCAGTTCACGGCGGAATAATGCGTTGGCCCGTTTGTAGTTAATAATGTTTGTTTGTGTAATGTTTTGTTTAAGTGCTTTTAGTGTTTTAAATTTAATTGCACGAAGTTCTGTAAGTTTTTTAGACCACCATGGGACCCTATGTTTATTTGATTTGGGTGATGTTTGAGGTATGCTTTTGTGTGGACTTTGCAGTATTATTTTGTTAATATTGGCTGATTCTTTGTTTATGTTTGTAGCGAATGGAATTTTTGTATTAATAGTATTTGAGATGTTAGCAAGGGAGTTCCAGTTTGAATCATTTATTCTAAAATGTGGTCTACTATTGCTTTGGGTAGATGAAAAGGGGTAGAGTGATATTACTATTGGGAAGTGATCGCTACCATGAAGGTCCTCTAGGATTTCCCATTTGCTAAAAGGGACCAGTTGAGGTGAGCAAAGGGATAAATCTATATGAGTAAATGTATTATGTGTTGAGTAGTGAGTTGGCGATTTATCGTTTAGTATAGTTAAATTGGAGCGTTGTATGAACTTTGATAAGGTATTACCTCGTTTGTTATCAGAAGGTGAACCCCAACTGGAATGCCAGCTATTGAAGTCGCCTGAGATAATCATATTTGGAATATTGAAAGTATTAATTATGTTACTGGTTGAGAAGGGCTTGTTGGGGGAAATGTACGCTGAGAATATTGTTATTTTCGTTTAGAGTGGACTTCGATAGCTAGGGCTTCAAGATCATTATTAAGAGTTATTTCTTGATGTTGGATAGATTTGTGTATCAGAATGGCTACACCACCAAATCTATTAGTAGCTTCGTTAGTTATTATAGTTTAGTTGATCGGTATTGGAATATTAATATGCAGTATCTTAAAAAGGTGAGTTTCTTGAAGGGAAATAATGTGAGGGGAGTTTTCTTTAATAATTATTAATAGCTCACTGTAATTGTTAATGTAGCCTCCTATGTTCCATTGCGCTATTATAAGAGTCATTGATAGAAATTAAAAAGTTTAATTAGGGATTATATGTGAAGGTGTGATTAGCAAAGTGAGCAAAGGTGCGTGCTAAAGATTATTCGGACATTCTGGAGTCATCATCACTTAATTCTAAGTCAATGAAAGGTTTGGGATTAAAATTTGTATCGTTGGGTATAGGACTTGATTTGGATCTTTTTGGATTGTTGGGATTTGTGGGTGGTTTAAAAGTAGATTTGTTGTACATATTGTTATTTGAAGATGCGGTGTTTGAGGATATTTTAACTTTAGGTGATGATGTCGGAATAGGAAACTTGCTGTCTAGTTTGGCGAGGCGGTGGTTTGACGTTTGAGGATGTTGTGGGTAAGTTGTTTGTAGAGTTGTAGCGTTCATTGTAAATAGTGTTGGCTGTTTTCATGTCGGTTTTCTCTAGCGTTTTTATGGCCTGGAGTTCCTTTTGCTTGATGAAGACGGGACAGTTACGATCAAAAAGGCTATGGTGATAATTAGTCTTGTTGCTCTCTTTGCAGTTGATGCAGCATTTCAGGTTATGGCAGGTATCATCTTGGTCGGTATGAGAAGGGTAACAGCAGTCAAGACAAAGCTTGGTGCCTTTACAATTAAGCGTGGAGTGGCCGAAGCGACCACAGTTTTTGCATCTAAGAGGTTGGGGAATGTATGGACGGATCTGAACATTTTGGTACCCAATTTTAATGCTGGAGGGGAGTTTCAAGGCTCCAAACGTAAGAATTATTAATCCAGTTTCTTTAAGAGTATCGAGTTCCTTTTTTAAGATTTTTTTGCATTCGATGACATTTTGAGGTTTTAATTCGTCACGTATTTCAGTTTCGGGTATGTCGCGGAGATCATTGCAATATATAACTCCTTTGGTGGAGTTGAGGAAATTGTGTTCGGATACGTCTATGTTAATTGTGTTATTTAGAGAAGTAAGTTGAATTAATTGTTTGGCTTGCATGAGAGTTTTTGTTTTTAGTAGTATTGTTCCATTGCGTAATTTTTTGCATTCTTGAATTTCGCCACTGCAGACATTATCTATTACTTTTTTTATTAAAAAAGGCGATACATCGGATAGGGTATTTTTGCTTTCGGTTCTTTTCATTACAAGAAATTCAGCGCCAGGTGTTGCGTTAGTCAGCATATTATTTTTGTTAATCGTAAATCGTAGTTGGTTGCTAGAAGCAGGACTACCCGCTTAGAGTAGTTGTGATTCGATTGGTCGGCCATGTTTTTAGTTGTTGCAGCAGATGCTGCTGTATGTGGTTGTTGTAAGCAGAAGTAACCGTTTGTTTTGTAACGGTTGCAGAAAAAAGAATTTTTTTTTTTTTTTTTATACAATTGTATTTGATTTAAATTTTTGTTTGTTTCAGCACTAAATCTATATGTTTTCAATAATTGTAGATGTATGGTTGACACACAAACTATAATTTGCCACGATAGTGGTCTTGTCCATTAAAAATAAAATTTTGCTTTTTATTTTTTGTTTTTTACGCACGAGAAAAATTTTGACAGCCGCACACGTGTTAGCCCGGCCAACTCTTTTTTTGAACTGTTGAGTGTAATTTATTTAGTCTACTTCACGCTCATAATACTACACATCCTCGACCACAAAGTGTAACTTGGTTCTCGCACATACATACACACAGACATATAGGTCACTCAACGACAGTCACAGATACACAAACACACACAAACACCGACGGACACACAGACAGTAGGCAAAAGACTGTTGTTGAATCATTTCAATATATTTCTTAAATTCTTTATATTATATTGTATCTTTATTATAATAACATAAGCCATAAGCTGTTAACTGAATCTTTCTCTCTGTTAATAATATTATGTTATGTTATGTTATGCTCATGTTACGCTCTAAACAACTACATATAGTACTTTAATGATAAGTCGCTCAGCATAAAGTCACTCTTGAAATTAACATAATTGAAGCCAGGCGTGTGTTTTTTATCGCTTCTGTTCGGTCCACATATACAAGGTGGCGCAAAAGAAGTCATCCGATGTTGTTTGGCTCTTATTTTTTTTCTAAATGAAAAACTTCGATTCTGTTTTTTGATTATGTTTATTTAGACCTTTTGTCACAACGGGCCAGTCCAGGCCTAAGTGTGCTGGTTTTCAAGCCAGCAGCCGCCCTAACCTAACCTATTTAGACCTTTAGAATTAATTGTGTTAAGTTGAGAAGATGATATCGGACAAATGGGCGCCGTCACAATTGATTGCCATACGGGCTCGTTTTATGGCATTTTCCATCACTTCGGCGAGAGTTTCGGGCGATAAATTCTCGCATTCGTGTCGGATATTTTCCTTGAGGGCTTCCAAGGTCTCAGGCTTGTTGATGTAAACACGGGACTTCAAAAAACCCCATAAAAAGAAGTCCGGGACCGTTAAATCGGGCGATCTGGCGGGCCAGTGCAAATCGCCAAAACGCGAAATTAAGCGAAATTAATGTCGGTTGTGGCTCGTGCAGTGTGTGCTGTTGCTCCGTCCTGTTGGAACCACATGTCCACCAGTCCTAATTCGTCCAGTTCGGGCAGAAAAAACTCGGTCAACATTGCCCTATAGCGCGTACCGTCCACTGTTGTTGTTTGACCCGCGGCGTTCTCGAAAAAAAATGGCCCGATCACTCCTCCAGCGTGAACAGCGCACCACGCAGTCACTTTGAGCGGGTGTAATGGCTCCTCGTGCATCACTCGCGGATTTTCGGTTCCCCAGAAGCGATAATTTTGCTTGTTCACGTACCCGCTGAGGTGAAAATGAGCCTCATCGCTCATTATGATTTTGGTCGAAAAATCGTCCACTTCGGTATCGAGATTGAGGATAGCTTGGGCATAAGTTACGCGCGTTTGGCGGTCGGCAGGCAGCAGCTGATGCACGGACTGAACTTTGTAGGGGAACATGTTCAAATCTTTCACCAAAATTCGTTGCAGGGACCGCCGGCTGAGGCCCAATTGCGTGGCACGTCGTCTGGTCGATGTTTCGGAGCTCACTTCGACGTCCTCGGCTACAGCGGCGATATTTTCGGCAGAACGGGCGCTCCGGGGCCGGCCACTCTTGGCAACGTCTCGTGTGGTCCCATACTCTTCAAGATTAGTGGATAAACGGCGCAGTGTTTGCGCAGTTGGTGTCGGACGGCCGGGAATTAGGCGACGGAATTCGCGCTGCGCCAACACCACAGACGAATTGTTACGCAAAAAAATAGACACAATTATTCCGCGTTCTTGGGGAGTGTATCGCTCCATGGCTTATTCACTTGTATTCTGTATCTGTCTAGTCCACAAATGTCAAAACAGATTTGATATTGGCGGCCATTTACAAAAATGAGAGCATCTTCCAATAGGGTGATTTCTTTTGCGCCACCTTGTACATACATATATTGAACAAAGTTGCATTGTGCTACATATGTAGGCACATGAAACGCAATCTGTGCATAAGATTGAGTAGTGTTCTTTAGTTGACCATTTTTGCAACATCTCATGATTTTAATAACGGCAATGGTTTTTTTTGCCACTTTTTTGGCATAAACCTCAAAATTTTTTTTTCCAAAATTGCAAATTTTTTTGGTTTTTTAATATTTAAATACTTTAAGTAGATGATAAAAAAATCTATTTCAAATATTGGGGCAACCCTGTTACTGTGCGGAGCGGGCAAAGTCAGCTGATTGTACGTCGTTTTTGCTTGCATTTTTTGCTGGAAAAATCAGTTAAGTCTACGCGTGTGCTTGGTAAAAACTAAAAGCAAAAAAAAAACTGTAATGATGGAGAACGTTAGCAAATGTATTCAATATTAAAGATTAAATACCAATCTAAAAAATTTTTTGTGTTTTGGCCTATTCTCCTGTGTATTGTTTATGTGTTATTTTAGATATGTTCTAAAAAAAGGCGGGTGCAAACGGCAGAGCAGCATGTGCAAGCAACGGCAAAATGAGTGTGATAGTGTAAGGGTATGGTATGGTTGGCATGGGGTAGCTACGTGTGCACCACTGAAGATGAGCTCTGCTAAGAAATATAAATGGAAATCATCATCTGGCTTTGTGCGTTTTATCAACATTTTTACGTGTCGTTCATACAACGCTGCGTTGAACAGCAATGTGCATCTAAGGCCCCGTAACGCCCCTGACAGATTCTGCGAAAACCTACCTACTACACTAAGCTTTGCCTGCTGGCAGTCGTCAGCCCTTTTAACCGCCGTTTGTCCTCTTTGTCAAAAGCGTTCATCCTTTTTTTTCGTCCTATTCCAACTTTTTATATCATGGGCCGCCAGTGCCAACTGCTAATTAAGCAATTTTGTCTAGCACTGAATGAATGATGCTCAAAAACAAAATAGCTGATCCTGGTAGTTCATTATATTAGCGTATTTCAATGCTTATGTCATTAACACAAAGCAAGAGTGATACTGAGCTTCAGTTATCCTAGTCTGACTGGCTTATATTTTTTCAAGTGTACTTTTTGTGTAATTTTCACATTTTTCAACCAGCGATGGTATAGTGCTGAGCCTTTAGCTCGCTGCTTCTTATTGTCAATTGCTAAGGACATAAACATAAACAAAACTTTAAATCAGTTTGGTCAGTAACAGGGAGTGGGGTGCTGGGTAATAACTTATTGATGCGTTGACGATTCAACTGTAATGGTGTAGTGGACTTTGGAGGTTAATGTGATGTTTACATAATAAGTCGACCTCACCGAGAAATGGACCAGATACCGTCACGGATTGCCGATACGCACAGTTAGTGCTCATTAATTATAATCTTCTGAAATAACACACCTACCTACACTCTCTACCCTCCGAATTGGACTTTTGTATCATATGGGTATTATATAACCATAAATTGCTCCGTCATTTATCAACTTTCTTCCAAATTTAACATTTCGGAATAACTAAGCCAAATATATTGTATATCGCAAAACTATTTCATATAGCGATATAAAAAGAAGATTAAAACGCAATCATGCCATAGACCTACCATATTCAAGTTGAGTTTCCAGCACTTGAAAAAGCAATAGTTATTACTCATTGGAGTTTAACTATTTCTCCTGTTAAACTCTAATTTACAAAACATTTACTTATTGTCTAAGGGACAGATTGTAAATAAATTTAATTTAAAAAAATAAAAGTTGCTACATTGACAAAGTGGCCAAAAGTTTTAATTTCTCAAAAAGTTAAAAAATGTTGCAGCTCATACTGGACATTACACATCGCAAGAAAAGAAGAACACAACGAATATTGTCAGTAACCTCTCTGGTAACATATTTTAGAAAGCGAATTCAAAATATTTTTGGCTCCATTTAAAACTTTATTAACCATTTCTCCCAATGTGAGCGGTATAGATTTATGGACGGCCAAACATCTGCTTTCGGCTGTTCACACTTTGCACAAATCTCAACTCTTGACCCATTCATAACAGGGTGTTCAGGGTAGTTAAGATGCTCACATTCTTGACTTATGGCAGCTTCAAAATAAGCGCACACTTTTCGTGTCGTGTCATGAGTGCTTTTCCTAATACATTAAAAGGTCATGTTTGTGCTCGTGCGGTGCCTCTCCCATCACTATGGACTGCAGAAAAATACAAACACTGCCGCAGTCAGTTGGTGGCTGTCATGTGTCGTTGTTGCATGTAGTTCATTGTGCAACTTTGTGCTTTTACTATCCCTTTAGTTTGGGTTCTGCCAGTTGCTACTCCTGCTGCTGTTGCCAGTACTCTCTACTCCTATATCTCATTGTTTGGGGCCGGATGGTGGCCGCCATTACCACTGCAGCTGACACATTAGCCAATATTGACTACGGCAAGTTCCAACAGCAACATTCCCGTATATGTACTGCAAAAGCTAGCGTGCTATGCCAGCCCCTTTTTCAAAAAAAAAAGTTACAAAACAAAAAAGTTGCTTTAAAAAATTTAAAGTCGACTGCTAGCAAAGAATATAGAACTACATAGAATGCGCATCTCATACAAAAAAATTGTACTATGTGGGGGGGTACTGATATTAGTACCCCACAGAAACTATTGCTTGAATTTTTAAATTTGCTTGAAAATTACACTTTGCAACTGTGACACGGAATGCGTGTTCGACTCGGGGTTCGATTCTCAAAGGATGTTAGATTCAATTTGTTTTTTTTTTTTATTAATTTTCCATAATTTCTGTTCTTTTTCTATTAAATATATTTTTTTATTGTCATAAGAAAATTTATGTTTCCTTTTCGTAAAATTTTTAGCTCTATGGTGCGGGCGGGCAGAGAACAAACGTCTGTCAGCAATGTGCATATTTTCAGCCTCAGCCAAATTTGTAAATTTTTAGTTTTTGAGCCTTCATACCCTTTCGAAGCATTTGACTGGTATGACACTTCATAACCACGTTTGCCTTCACACTAACAAATTCATGTAAAAAAGGAGAAAAATGCGAAAAAGGGTATTTTGCTATCGATTCTCATACTGTTGAACATAAACTGCATTCTCATTCCTGTGCGCAAAATTTTTAGAGCTCTGTTTACCGGCTGGCAGAGGCAACGCGAAAATCTAAAAATAGCACAGGCATTTCACGAGCGCTGGCAATTGATCTCGGCTCTGAACTTCGTTTTTGGCTGTCGGCAGTGTTCATATTTTCAGCCCCAGCCAAAATTGTAAATTTTTAGTTTCTGAGCATCCATGCCCTTTCGGAGAATATGCCTGCTATGACACTTCCTAACCTCGTTTGGCTTCACACTAACAAATGCATGTAAAAACGAAAAAAATGCGAAAAAGGGTAGGGGTGCTATCGACTTTCAATTTGTTGAATGGATTTTGCGACATGCACACACAAACATTGATTCAGTCATTCATATGTGTGCATATTTTTTTCAGTCAATGATAGAGAGATAGGTACATATGTACATAGATTCGCATGTAGTCAAAATTCGTTTACTTTTTGGGAATTCCCCCACCATAAATTACAATTTCGTCAGCCTTCTTTTTTTATTATATTTATACCTGTACAAATATAGGAAAAACCGACCAAATAAAAAGAAAAAAAAAACAGAAAATTTAAAACAGGTACCTACATATAAAAGTTCAAGTGCAGGTAATAAATTTTTTAAATATCTTTGGTTTTGATTGGTTAAGTCAATTAGAATTATGGGAAAAAGAGAATAATGCAAGAACTAAAATGTGTCCAAAATTAACAAAACAGCATATATTCCCAAACTCATTTGAGAAAATGCGTGTCAAATTTTTAGTAAAACAGTTCAGGCTGCCATTAAAACAATTTGCGACACAGTTGGGTTCAAAAATAATTCGAAAGAAATCGCCCTATCAACTGCTGAATTTATACTTAAAATAGATCAAATTTTTGATTGCATGAACAGTGGAGCCCTGCATTCTGTTAATTTCTATCGATCTGCTTTGCAACTTAATAATCAATCCTACAAGTGTATTTCTGAATTTATACAGTATATAGAAAAAGTTAAATTTGTAAACAGCAAAAAGCAAAATCACGTTTTTTTTTTGGATGGCATAAAATTAACTCTTGTATCGGTGCTT
Source organism: Chymomyza fuscimana (assembly GCA_949987675.1). Lineage (NCBI taxonomy): Eukaryota > Metazoa > Arthropoda > Insecta > Diptera > Drosophilidae > Chymomyza > Chymomyza fuscimana. The sequence goes on from OX465089.1 coordinate 34,254,852, forward strand.
ATGCTCGCTAATGAAGTCCTTTTAAATAATTGTAATAAATTTTTCCTCTTGACAAAGCGGTTCAACCAAGATAAATTGGAAAATACTTTTGCCGTTATAAGACAGAAAGGCGGTAATAGCACGAATCCTTCCGTAGCTGAGTTTAACAACTCTCTTGCAAGAAGAATGACTTGGAAAATGGTTCATTCAAGTTGCAATAGTAATTGTGAAGTTACAGAAGATTCATCAGTGCAAATGAATGCGCTATTTTTGCAAGATGAGCCAAATAGTATTTCAAGTGAAGAGGGGAATAAGATTGATTCACAATCTTTCGATTTTAGTATAGTTGAAAATTCTGACTATTTTTTAGAGGATGAATTTAATAATTCGAAAAATATTAACTTGGAATTAGTTTCAATTAGGTATTTCGTGGGGTAAACTGCGAAAAATGCGAAAGGGAACTAAGGAAACAGGATGAAGTAATTACAGCCCCAAGTGAAATATTTATGTTCCATAAAAATTATTGCTCTAAATCTGACTTCGGAAGTCTTTTTCCACCTTCCGATTGTTTAATGGAAGCTTGCAAAAAACACAATTATTATTTTTCACAGTTGCTTTAAGACAGAACCAGAGAAGTTATAAATAAATCAACATATCATTCGTCTTTGCCACAATGCAACACCCGAATGGTTCTTTGGCGACTGCAGGGATCACAAAAATAAAATATTAGAATTTTTAATTTTGGTTTTATTGCGGAAGCAACGTAAAATAAAAATTATTTCTACGTTATTAAACAAAAACCATAATAAAGACTATAAAACCAAAAATTTAAAACGCAAAACCGATCAAAAAATTTTAAAAATAAAAAAATTTTAACAATTCCTAAATCTGTAATTGAACTCAAAATAATTGCAAAATAACGCAGGCACACATACCGCTGACCCATCAACACCAACACAAAATATGTATCAAAATTAGTCCGTTGTATATTTCGGAAGGACAACAACTTTGCAAAATAACGGAGTCTGCGAGTTCTAAAAATAGAAGTAGCATTTGGCATCGTTTGGTGCCGCCCGCCCGTACCTACAAACGGTGTGTGTTCCAAAAATAGAACCAACATTTCGTTTCGTTTGCTGTCGCCGGCCCGTTCCAACAAGCGCTAAAATGAATTTGGGCGAGATGCGCATTCTATGTAGTTCTATATTCTTTGCTGCTAGCCACAGCTCATTTCCGGTGGGTTTTATAGGGGGTCCGGGCCTATGCAAACACAGTTGTCCGGGGCTTTTACCACTCATTAGTGATAATTTTCTTGTAGTTGACATTGCTGGGTGTAGCTTTATAGAAGCCGCCCACAGAGTTGCGGTTCCAAAGTGAACAGCGTTAGTTATGTCAGTCGTGCTGTCGCTGCAAGGATAAAGTTTTTCAACTGCTTTTGAATTTGTATTTTTGCTCTTTCCGCTTTAAAGAGTTAGTGGACAGAAAATCTAATGAGCAAGAGCCGTAGGTTCAAGTGTACTGTATGCAAATTAAAGGAGGTGTTCGTCTGAGGGTGTGTGTGTGTATGCCAGAGTTTGATTGAAAACCAATTAATTGGAAAAAGTAAAATCAAATATTTGCGAAAGCACTTGAAAAACATTCGAACGGGCCAGGACACAGTTAACGTTAGAGAAGGAGAACAAGAGCGAGAGTGAGCGTGAGATTGAGAGCAAGAGAGACAGATAAAGCGTGAAAGAACGTGTAGAAGAGTAACAAAGAGAAACCCAAAAAGTGCATTTCTATAACTTTCATTTATCCTTTATCCATCGTAGCGTTTGTTTGTGTATGTGTGGGTAGCTGCATGAAAAAGCTCAATCAGCGCACGTTCGCGCCACAAACTCACGTGCAAGTACTTTATGCCCCAGCAGCTCTCATTCCTTATCCATTTTTGTCGCTCCCACTCCTTATCTTATGATTTTCAAGTGCAATTCTGTCTTGCCACAACAGAGTTGGCCCAAATGTTTTTCGAGTGTGCGGTAATTAAAGTCTGTAAAAGTTGTTTTAAGTGTGGATTTTGCACACACACACACACACACAAATACAAAAATATATAATACATTCAAGTACATATCTCTATATTGTCAGGATTGTCACCTTTATAGGTGAAGGTGTTGGAGTTGCTTAGATTAATTCTTGCGTAAAAGATCCCTTACATTTCCGAAAGAGGCATGACTTGGAAAAAGTCACTTCGAAAGATTGTAAAAATGCTCGTTCAGTTTAGAAAAAAAAGTTTATCCTCGGAAAATTTTAAAGCAGAAGCGCTTATTCACTATTTATATAAAATTTGTTGAGTTTTGTCAATATCTCTTACCATTTCCCCGTAGGGGCATATCAAAACAAAGAAATTTAGAGTAAAAGATGGCGTACGTTAAAGTCGGGAGTCGGCTTTGAGATACTCTGTTCCATCATATTGCAATCAAATTCGGTATGTTGTTTAAAAATTTCAACAGACATTTGGTTTCTAAATTCGGTTACAACATCTTCACGAACAAACAAAAAACAAATTTAAAAAAAAAAAAATTAAAAAAATTTCGTTTTTTTTTTTTTATTATTGTTCCACCAAATGGATTGATTCAAATTCACTCCAAATAAAGAACGTATAAAAACACGTGCTTAAAAAAAAAAATGGTGATTGACATATTTAACATACTTAAAAAATAATGAGAAAAATCCTTTTTTTTCTTTAGAAAATGTTTTGGTTAAAAAAAAACTAAAAATTTTTTTTTTAAGAGCCCTGTTGCCAACTTAGATTAAAAAAAATGGGTCAAAAATATTTAGCAGCTTAGTCACAATTAAATAAAAACGAAATACATGTTATTTCAATTAAGCTTTAAAAAAAAATTTGTTTTTCCATATGCATCGAACTGCATCATTAGTTTTCAAAAATCGCTGAGGGCAGTTTCCAGTACTTTATTCAGCTAGACCCTTTGGTACAGTGCTGGGGAACTCTAAACAACTGCCGAATGCCACATTTGTTATCGGGTGGATACGATCTCTTTATAAACAAACGAAATACCCATTTAAAAATTTTGATCTTTTTCGATGTTTTAAATCTGAAGAATCCTGGCTTAGATACCTATCATTGGTAATTGTTTAAAAAACTTTTTAAACATATTTGTTTGGAGCAGGGCACTGAGCCCACAAATGATCCCCAGAACTCCGACCATGTGCAAGCTTTGCAAGTTTAGATAAATAAAAACTGTTCTATTGAACATAAAAGGTGCACTCAATAAGCTTTCGCTAATAGCTTCATAGGTTGCACTTGATACTCAAAAAATATGACACAGCACTTCAGCTCCGGTCAGCGACAAATAAAGTTGATTTAAATATTACGCGCAACTTCTTTTTATTATTCGACCCAGGGGGTGCAAAATAGTATCTCCTCGAAATAATATTTTTATTTGTTTTTTTTTTATGGTGCATAGATCTGAATAGATACAGTTAAATAATACAATACAATATGCAAATTAATATGTTGATTTATTTTCTGATATAGTTAATCAGTAAAGTATAATTTTTTTTAAGCGTCAATATATACATTAATCGCATTACTCGTGAAGTACTTGACGGTGAAAATCCTTTCATACAACGATAGTGTACATAAGTAAGTATTCCTTAAAAAAAAATATTTGTATAAATATAATGCCTTTATAATACAATATATTTAAATTACTACGAGAACAGTTAAGGGCATTAAGAAAATTTACAAATGATTTGTAAAAATTAATAATAAAACGAAAAATAATACATTTCATCATCTCATTGGTGTTCTCGACAACAGTGCGTCCTGTTACTACAAAGTATTTTTAACTCTTTTGTGAACATGACTCACTTTTGGTGATGACACCGATATTTCAATGATGATTATTGGATGATGTCTCAATAAAAAGTTGCAAAAAAAAAAGTTTCTTGTTTATAGTCAAAGCGGATATCTATTAATGAACAATTTCATCAATTTCATATTTATACCTATAAGTTCCGTAAATTTGTAAAAATTGTTTATTAAAAGTGCACTAAAAGATACATGAGCAATTTTAGAAACAATAGACCTAACTCTCATAGCACAGCACTTAAACAACAAACTGCAAACATTGGGCACACAAAAAAAGGAGGCTAAATTAAAGCGAAAGCGAAAGCCAACCCAACCTAAAATATTTAAAGTGAAAAGGTCAGAGTACAAAGCTTTTCAGGCCAAGGGCCAATGGTATGTAAGGGGATTTAAGCCAGAAGAACGCGACTATGGAATGGCGCTATGTTGGTGGCGCGCTGCACCCAGATCTGGCTTGGAAAAAAAAGTGAAATCTTAAAAGAGAAGCTACAAATGATATAAGCAAACACACAATTTGCGCCACTTAGCAGCAAATGGACGAGGCTATTAATAATTCCATTCTATTTTTTTCATTTTTACGCTTAAGGTCAAAATTGGACCAAGCCAAGAGATAATAAGGATATATGATTTTGTGGCCACAAGAAACAAACAATAGCAGCCAAGTTAAGAAGAAGTCGGACAGATGGGCATACTGATGGACATGCAGCCGGAGGGACAAACATGGAAAACGTCAGCGACCATAAATGCCAAGTGGACAATCAGCAAATGAAGTAGCACGAGTAAATATTGTGAAACTCTCTTGTAAAACAAGTCAACAACACCAACAACCACATACACACACACACTCAAACATTTATATATACTCACACAATAAATTGAGAACGGCAAAAGTGCAGAGAAGCAGAACTCATAAACAATGTAATAATAAGGCCAACTGTGCGTTACTTAAGACATACGTCTGCCACATGCTGTCCAGCCCCCCCACAAAGCAGTTTTCAAGTGAAGTGAAGTGGGTGCTAATGTATGTAACTGGCAGAAGGAGGCGTGGCAGACCATATAAAGTATATATATTCTTGATCACCATCAACAGCTGAAGCGATATAGCCATGTCCGTCTGTCCGTATGAGCTATGCATGCTCATAATATTTAGGCAGATCAAGTTTTTAAATTTATTTGAATTTCGCGGCCCACATCCACACTATAAAAGATATCGAATCCAAATTAATTACGAAAAAATTGTTTAAATCGAGAAGGCAGAATGCAGATTATGTAGAGAGGAAAAGGGAAATTAAGTGCAAAGTTTCAAATAGAGCTTAGGGCGGATAGCAATCACCGAATAAATGAATAGGTAGCGAATGGTCGGCAGCATTCAAATCGTAGAAGAAGTATTCGGCTGAGGAATGCGGAGCAGAGGTTTCAGGTTGCAGAGCAGGAACGTGATACACTTCGTAGACGTAGGCTTAGATTGAATGTCTTAGTAAGAATTAATATAGATCAGCACGAAGTCAAAATAAACCAGAAAGAACCGCGTAAAAAAAAGACATGAAGTACATAGAAAAAAAATTAGATAAGTTTCATATCCGTCTACCCTTTAAAAAATAATTCAAATAAATGATTCATACCAAACAAAAAACTATTATGAGATGAGATTCTTCATAAAGCCATATTAAATTTGTATGACGTTTTTTTTTAACTCAGCCTACCGAGTAAGCCAACACAAGAGCAATAGAGAAATACGCACGAACGTAAAGCTGGTAGACAGATAGATAGACAAGTGAGAAAGGACAATATAGATTCGGTTTTTGAGAACTAAGTATCAAATAAGGGTTGCTGTTGCTTCAAAGGCTTGTGGTTTAGCGCAGATTTTCTTCTTCTGTCAGATCAGTTTCCTTCCGTTAATGGCACATTCACACTTTGTAAATCAATCCATCAAGGCAGATAGGAAGTACAAAAATTCCGAATGGCTTAGATTTCCCAGCTTTACCAGAATGTTAAATAATCGGAACATTGTTAGAGAAAAGATTTGTGTCACCTCGGCTACCGGCTATGAAAGACAGAACAGCATCATAGGAGCAGCTGTAAACGTTCTTATTTCAGTTGCGAATGTCATTACTTTCTTTCCAAGTGATTTTAATAATACAGAGACTGTGCAGCTATAGTATAGGCAGGACTTTATGGCTGGGACTATTACAGCTGCACATTTTGTGGATGCAATATAGAAAACAAGAGATATGGGCTAACGAGGAATGGATGTCTTCATTTTCACCTGAAGGCATTCCGTTTACTGCAGCAGCAGAAGCTATAGATTTAGTTAGAGAATTAAATGAAAGGCATGCAGTTCCTGGGTTAGAGAGGGATGTCCAGGCAGAAGAGGAGAAGCTTAATCCCCGGGGGTCAGGAAACTTTAATAGATAACATTCCGGTAGATATTTTAGATGTTCAAAGAGTTGCTATTGCGCCAGGTGAAGGACAGCGCCCTCTGGATATGATCTCAAATTCTGCCTCAGGGGAATTGTCTTTTCTCACCATTTAAGCCTGGATTAAAAGAAAGTATACGGAGAGCAGCACAAAAATAGTTAGGTCAGATTTAAGAAAATTGAATAGAAGATGCTGCAGACTGCAACTGTTTTTCAATTATAGGAAATTGGAATTGATCAATATAAGAGACAATATATCAATTTGCTTACGAAAGAATAGTGCCTCTCAAGGTATCACACCTCGAGCAGCACTTTTTCCAGTCTTCCATTAAATGAAAAAGCACGTTTAATTAGAACAGATACAGTTACGTGTGCTAGGCATTTTGATTTTCGATAAAAAAAGGATGGAAGGATTTTTGGTTGTCATTATGTTGTAAATTATTATTGGCGAGTAGACAATCAACACAGAGGATCGCCGCATATACATATATGATATGTTTTGGTTGAAGGGTGCCCCAAAAATATATATTAGTATCACTTCCTCAATTTAGTCCAATATTGAATTTCTTGACCAAATCGTTACTACGAATGTAGAAAATGACGAACTAAAACAATTGTTTAAATATGAAAAGCACAATCACAGTGCTTCCTGCGCCCAGTGGGACATTCGGATTTGCCGGTTTGACATTCCATATCCTCCGATGCCTAGAACAGAATTATTAGCTCCTCTTTCTGAAGAATTTGAGGGTATTTCAGTTCTTCGAAAAAATTTTGATAATTTTGAATAAATAATTTCATGAAAGCTCCTTTAATGAACCCTTTGGGGGAATGTTAATCATCGTGCTCGGTGATTTTTAAGTTAAATTTCAGAGATCCCTATACTGCATTATATGCAAAACTTTGAGATCATTTCCAATTTTTTGAACTGACAGAAATAATGCATCAGAGGGGTGATCAGCCATTTGCTGTGACGTTAAATAATATGGTGTTATTGAGCGAAGGAAATGTACCCGATGATGCGATTCATTTATTTACAACGAACGCAGCTTACTAATGCATACAATACTTTAAAGCTCAACTTAATACAGACAGATCAATTTCAATAGAAGGCGATTCATTTATAGCCATTTGTTTAGGTGACGCTCAAAGGATCCGAATTTTGGAATCTGTTAAAGCTACAGAAACTCAGGGTTTATGTAGTTCGCTTATATTTAAGACGACCAAATGAAACATATGAAGTGTTCCTAATTTTTTGAGTCTTAAAGCATAAGTCTATGGGACTATATCCGATATCCATTAGTTTAATTTAAAATGGAAATTCAGATTTTATTTCTTGCACATAGCTCTATTTAGTTTTTTGAGACCGTGTATAGCTTTCATGATGCAGTTTCTATTAGCGTCAGGGAGATTTTGTATGCCATATGCAGGAAACAAAATTGTGTAGTTTATTTTTTTTTTTTTTTTTTTTTGGGGAACATGGAGGTGTTTCCTTTTTAGAAACGTTTCAACATCTCAAGTCGACTCGTTTGTTGACCCTATTGCAGTTGCAATAGCCTCCATGTGGTGTTCCCTGGATACCGATTATACCTTTCATAATCGGGAGCGAATTCGAGCGGCGACCTGTAATGGTACAGGGTATTTTAAAGTCGGGCAAGACCGACTATAGCAAACATGCATGCAATAAAATGAACATAATGGAAATAAAGACATGTACAGTGGATATTATAGTCTGGGTGATCTGAATTGAATAAAGAAGACCGTAAGGAGGATGGCGTGCAAAGCACGCTAGAAGCGGAACCCCCTACTTTCTTAATTTTTTTTTTTTTTTTATTAAATTATATTAATATTTATTGAATTTGCCATTTAATAAACTCGATTTTAATTACATTTCTGGTTTGCGCATTACCTTTATAAATTTATGAATGCACTGAGCTAAAATGTTAATAATTTGTATGATTGATAGAATATTGGGTAAAAAACAAATTTGAAAAGAAAGTTGATTAAACTGGATAAATTACCAGCACCTAAAAACAAATATGCATTTTATATCAGTCATGATTGTTATGATGTTTAACAGTTTTTATACCCTGTACCTATAGGTACAAAGGGTATACTAGATTTATGCAATGTATGTAACGGACAGAAGGAGGCGTGGCAGACCCCAAGTCCTTTATACCAAAATGCTTATCATAACCTCGGGTAGCGATTGAGCCATGTCGGTCCGTCCGTCCGTCCGTCCGTATGAACGCCTAGATCTCGAAGACTATAAGAGCTAGAGACACGGAACTTTACCTGCTGGTGCGCATATTTCCTAAGCAGATGAAGTTTGTTGAATCATGTCAATATCTTTCCCCGTGGCAGACCCCAAGTCCTTTATACCAAAATGCTTATCATAACCTCGGGTAGCGATTGAGCCATGTCCGTCCGTCCGTCCGTATGAACGCCTAGATCTCGAAGACTATAAGAGCTAGAGACACGGAACTTTACCTGCTGGTGCGCATATTTCCTAAGCAGATGAAGTTTGTTGAATCATGTCAATATCTTTCCCCGTTCCCCCGCTGTAGATTTTCGCGGTTTTTAACCACACCGTTTAATATTTTCATTTGAAATTTAACAGAGCGGAGGAATGGATGTCTTCATTTTCACCTGAAGGCATTCCGTTTACTGCAGCAGCAGAAGCTATAGATTTAGTTAGAGAATTAAATGAAAGGCATGCAGTTCCTGGGTTAGAGAGGGATGTCCAGGCAGAAGAGGAGAAGCTTAATCCCCGGGGGTCAGGAAACTTTAATAGATAACATTCCGGTAGATATTTTAGATGTTCAAAGAGTTGCTATTGCGCCAGGTGAAGGACAGCGCCCTCTGGATATGATCTCAAATTCTGCCTCAGGGGAATTGTCTTTTCTCACCATTTAAGCCTGGATTAAAAGAAAGTATACGGAGAGCAGCACAAAAATAGTTAGGTCAGATTTAAGAAAATTGAATAGAAGATGCTGCAGACTGCAACTGTTTTTCAATTATAGGAAATTGGAATTGATCAATATAAGAGACAATATATCAATTTGCTTACGAAAGAATAGTGCCTCTCAAGGTATCACACCTCGAGCAGCACTTTTTCCAGTCTTCCATTAAATGAAAAAGCACGTTTAATTAGAACAGATACAGTTACGTGTGCTAGGCATTTTGATTTTCGAGAAAAAAAGGATGGAAGGATTTTTGGTTGTCATTATGTTGTAAATTATTATTGGCGAGTAGACAATCAACACAGAGGATCGCCGCATATACATATATGATATGTTTTGGTTGAAGGGTGCCCCAAAAATATATATTAGTATCACTTCCTCAATTTAGTCCAATATTGAATTTCTTGACCAAATCGTTACTACGAATGTAGAAAATGACGAACTAAAACAATTGTTTAAATATGAAAAGCACAATCACAGTGCTTCCTGCGCCCAGTGGGACATTCGGATTTGCCGGTTTGACATTCCATATCCTCCGATGCCTAGAACAGAATTATTAGCTCCTCTTTCTGAAGAATTTGAGGGTATTTCAGTTCTTCGAAAAAATTTTGATAATTTTGAATAAATAATTTCATGAAAGCTCCTTTAATGAACCCTTTGGGGGAATGTTAATCATCGTGCTCGGTGATTTTTAAGTTAAATTTCAGAGATCCCTATACTGCATTATATGCAAAACTTTGAGATCATTTCCAATTTTTTGAACTGACAGAAATAATGCATCAGAGGGGTGATCAGCCATTTGCTGTGACGTTAAATAATATGGTGTTATTGAGCGAAGGAAATGTACCCGATGATGCGATTCATTTATTTACAACGAACGCAGCTTACTAATGCATACAATACTTTAAAGCTCAACTTAATACAGACAGATCAATTTCAATAGAAGGCGATTCATTTATAGCCATTTGTTTAGGTGACGCTCAAAGGATCCGAATTTTGGAATCTGTTAAAGCTACAGAAACTCAGGGTTTATGTAGTTCGCTTATATTTAAGACGACCAAATGAAACATATGAAGTGTTCCTAATTTTTTGAGTCTTAAAGCATAAGTCTATGGGACTATATCCGATATCCATTAGTTTAATTTAAAATGGAAATTCAGATTTTATTTCTTGCACATAGCTCTATTTAGTTTTTTGAGACCGTGTATAGCTTTCATGATGCAGTTTCTATTAGCGTCAGGGAGATTTTGTATGCCATATGCAGGAAACAAAATTGTGTAGTTTATTTTTTTTTTTTTTTTTTTTGGGGAACATGGAGGTGTTTCCTTTTTAGAAACGTTTCAACATCTCAAGTCGACTCGTTTGTTGACCCTATTGCAGTTGCAATAGCCTCCATGTGGTGTTCCCTGGATACCGATTATACCTTTCATAATCGGGAGCGAATTCGAGCGGCGACCTGTAATGGTACAGGGTATTTTAAAGTCGGGCAAGGCTGGCGAAAATCCTCTGGCTGAACCCTCCACGAGGGTGCCGGCTGGGCAATGGACGGTGCACTGGCTCAAGCATCAGAGTCAGGCACTTGTCCCCCCTCGATGCTTGGGCCAGTGCACGGTCTAGCTGAGGCAACAGCGCAGCAGTATCCGGATTCCCAAATCTGGTGCTGCTGCGTTGGAGCCATGGCCAGAGGTGCCTGGCAGCAGGCATAAAATGCTATGGGGTGGTTCCCACGAACAAAATCAACCAAAACCCCCGCGCTGGAGTCATTGAAGGACGCAACTCGGGCTGGGATGTCAGCCCAAACGTCGGTGGAATGCGTGACTGCTACCACCGGCGGGCACGGTGGGGTTAATACCCCTCTACGTGTCGCCAGCGGTCACACCTCTGAACTGGTTGGAGCAGGCCAGGACAGTTGTAAAGCGACTGCCAAAACAACGAGAGAAGCCAAATTGTGGCGCGGTTCTGTAGTCCTTGAAGACTCAGACGGCGAACCACATGGCTCAATTAGTGCTGAGGCGGAGGAAGAACTCCTGCGCTCCCCAGCCAAGGTGTCCACTTCCCCCTGCAGGGATGGCCCTAAAAAGACAAAGGATGGACTGAGGGCTAAAGCTCAATACAAGGCCGCTCTAAAGATCCGAGCCCGGCTTGGTGACAGCAAAAATCTCACCCCTGAGGAGAGAAACAAGCTGGACTGGGCCGAGCAAAAGATCAAGGAGGGCCGAAAGTATTATGAGAGCAAGCCGGCGATGAAGGCTACAAGTAGCCAATACGCAAACAAGGTCGAGGAGCTGCTGCTATCCAAAAGGCAGCGCTCAGTCGACCAGGACAAGGCGGATGTGCCCGCGAGCAAGCGGCCGCGCCAAAGACCGGAAAGACCCACGAAGAAGCCACTGCCGAAAAGGGTAACGGCGAGCGATGTGGCGCGACGACACCTAATCGTCGCCCTCATCGACCGCAGCGACCCAAACGGCAAAATGACACCTGATCAGTGGAAGGTGGTGGAGCTGAAGCTCCTGGATGCCTTATTCCAAAGGATGGAGGATCCAGAGGCTCAGCCTACCACGTTCGACGGTGCGGGGTGGCTAAGTGGAGTCAAGATATTGAGTTGCAAGGATGACCTCACCCTGAAGTGGGTCACCGAGACCGTGGCCAAGATGGACGCTCCCTGGGAGGGGGCCAAGCTGGAGGTAGTCGACAGAACTATGATTCCGTCGGTACCAAAGGCGAAGGTACTCTTCCCGAGAGTCGTACCCACGGAACATGCACTCAAACTGCTTAAGTGGCAAAACCCAGATGTGCCAACCAAAGACTGGGTTGTGCTGCACGTGGGAAAGCCGGAAGACAAGGGTCAGCAGATGGTACTCCAGATCAACAAGGAGGCCGAAAATCTGCTGTACCCAAGGTTCGGGAAGATGGCGTGGGGTGTGGGTAATGTTTACCTTCGCCTCAAAAAGCGCCACCCGAACGACGATAACACCAACACGCTTGAGGCCGGAGAGGTGGAGAAGGACCTTGGCGTAGCAGCCATAACCGAAGCCGCTCACAGCCTCGAACTTAACGAGGACGAGGACGATGGTGATACGACCCTGGTAGTCGACCCATCGGAGCAGGAGGAACCTGAACACAGCCATGCAGCTGAGGGTCCTTCAGCTAAACCTCCACAAATGTAAGTTGGCGTCGGCGGAGCTCCTTATAACCCTGGATGAGGAGTCCGTCGACGTGGCTTTAGTTCAGGAACCTTGGATTGCATCGGGTAACAAGGTCTCTGGACTAAAGTCAACCAACTACAGTACTTTCTACCCGACAACCGTAAGTAAAGCAAGAACTGCAATTCTGGTGAGAAAGGGCATCTATGCTTATCTTATGTCTAATTACAGCACTGACGATCTCACGGTGGTAGCGCTCGAGGGCCTTAGGGACGAGCCACTTATAATGGCATCCTCCTACCTGGCGCACGATAGGGAGGCACCTACAGAGGAGACGGAGCGTCTGGTCCAGGAGGTGAGCCGGAAGAGGCAACCCCTGTTAATCGGCGCTGACGCGAACGCCCATCACACAATATGGGGATGCAGGGACGTCAACGAGAGGGGTGAGTCACTGCTAGATTTCATACTAAGGTATAACTTAAGAATCGCTAATACAGGGGAGGAACCCACCTATGTGGGCCCCACCTCATCAAGTGTCATTGACCTAACTCTCTCGCTTGGTATGAATACTGCGGTCACAGAGTGGAAAGTTCTTAGCAAACAATCCTTCTCTGACCACAAGTACATCCAATTTAAGGCGAGGTTTTCGTGTGTAGTGACTAAAAGTGAGTACAAAAATCCCCGGAACACCAACTGGGAGATGTTTAAAGACAAGGTGGCAAGGAAACTCCCACCACCACCAATAATAAATTCGACAGATGACATCGAGAAGTCCGTTGAGACACTCTGCCACCATCTGAAGAAGGCATTCAATGACTCGTGCAAAATAACGGTTAATAAAAGGAGACACAGGCCACCCTGGTGGAATCCAAGACTGAAGGCACAACGTACCGACCTACAGGATATCTTCAAACTGGCTAAACAAGCGGGTGATGATACTGTATGGGACGAGTACAAGGTAAGACTCCGTGACTTTAAAAAACAAGTCCGGCTGGCTAAAAGAGACTCCTGGAGATCCTTCTGCTCTGGCATGGAGAAGATCAAGGAAACCGCAAGACTCAGGAAGCTACTCTCGAGTCAACCCGTTATACAGAGTCAATTGAAAATGAACGACGGACACTGGACAGAGAGCAGTAAGGAAGCGACTGACGCCCTGCTAAGCGAGCACTTCCCCGGCTGCACGGACGTCCTCACTCCTGACACGCCAACAAATCGTTTCAGCCAACAGGCCAACGTACCTGGGGACGTTATTACGACACACAAAATCCAGTGGGCCCTAGACTCCTTCGCGAGCTATAAATCCCCTGGCCTAGATGGTGTAATCCCGGCCATGCTGCAGAAGACCAAAGATAAGGTTACGCCATGGCTGGATAACATATACAAAGCATGTTTGAGGTACGGACACGTTCCCGTATCCTGGAGGACAGCACGAGTTGTGTTCCTGCCAAAAGCAGGGAAATGCAGCCACGTGCAGCCAAAGGATTACAGGCCAATAAGCCTCACCTCATTCCTACTCAAAACTCTTGAGAAACTGCTGGATCTACATATAAGGCAGGGCATGAGCCAACTTGTAGAACACAACCAACATGCCTACACAAAAGGGAAATCGGTGGAAACAGCGCTGCACTCCCTAGTAGCTACCATTGAAAAAGCCCTACACCACAAGGAATACGCCATGGGAGCGTTCCTAGACATCTCAGGTGCATTTAATAATGTTTCTACGGAAGCCATAATGCGAAGCCTAAGACCCAAGGCACCCCAGGAGGCCATAAACTCCTGGATACAAAGCCTATTGAGCTGCAGACGAATTAGAGCAGAATGGGGAACCACGACAGTGACAAAAGAGGCACACAGAGGCACGCCGCAAGGCGGAGTACTATCGCCCTTATTGTGGAATCTAGTGGTAAACGACATTCTACATAGATTTAAACGGAAGGCCCCAAGGATAACTGCCTATGCGGACGACATAGCCATAATTATCGTGGGCAAATGTCCCATGACACTTAGCTCGGTCATGGACATTACGCTAAAGGAAATACTGATGTGGGCCACAGAAGCCGGACTCAGTATTAACGCGGACAAGACGGACCTAATTCTCTTCACCAAGAGATACAAGGTACCGCGTTGGACTCCGCCATCGATAAACGGCACTCCGCTCAAGCCCAAAATGAGCGTGAAATATCTAGGAATAGTACTGGATAGCAAGCTGAGCTGGAAACCCAATGTCGAGGAAAGGGTGAAAAAAGCCACAAATGCACTTTATGCATCCCAGAAGATGTTGAGTAGCACGTGGGGCTTATCACCAAGACTTATGCATTGGATCTTCATCTCAGTAGTGCGGCCAGTGCTACTCTACGGAGTTCTGGTATGGTGGAAAGCCACAGAGAAGACCACATACCTACGAATGATGGAGAGGACGCAACGACGTGCACTGATGTGCATAACGGGGGCGCTAAGGTCCACTCCAACCAAGGCCTTAGAAGCTATACTTGGAGTACACCCCCTTGACATACAGGCCAAACTACTGGCGCAGAAGACAGCGCAACGTCTTTGTGCAGCAGGGAACATGGCCCTAACGAACTACGGGCACAGCAAAGTTGAAGGGGTGACACACAATAGCACGGACTACATGACCCCAGTAAATAACTTCTCCAGAACGCCCACTCTAATGGGACCAGAGGACTGGAAAATCGGCATGGACCAACAAGCGACAAAAATTTTCACGGACGGTTCCAAAATGGAGTCCGGTGTTGGGGCCGCAATATACTGTACCGACCCACCCACGGAGGTGTCTTACAAGTTGCCGGACCACTGTAGCATCTTCCAGGCGGAGGTATTCGCCATAAAGAAGGCTGCAGAGCTAGCGCTCACCCTAGAGCAGAATCGAATAAACATATTTGTTGACAGCCAAGCGGCAATCAGATCCATGCAAGCGTTCAGCATCAATTCCAAAAGTGTACTGGCAAGCAGGGACGCTTTAGATGCACTAAACACCCAGAAGGAGGTGTGCATCTTCTGGGTACCCAGCCACCAGGGCATTGAAGGAAATGAAACTGCTGACAGGCTCGCAAAGGAAGGAGCCGCTTTGAGTCAACCGTCACTTGAGGATCTAAAGATTCCTCTAAGGACAATCAACCACAAATCAGAAGAGGACGCTGTAGTAAGATCTGATAGAAGGTGGTACACCACAACGAACTGCAGAACGGCTCGCACAATGTGCAAGAGAATAAACAGCAAATTAGCCCAGTATACTCTGCAACTCCCAAGAAGAGATTGCAGGCTTATAGTGGGCATACTCACCGGTCATTGCCTGACAGCAACCCACGCTAAGAAGCTAGGCATTACCAACAACGATGAATGCAGGAAATGTAGGGAGACAGACGTCAAAGAGACTCTGGAGCACCTCATATGCAGCTGCCCTGCCCTCTGTACATCGAGACTCAAATACCTAGGAAAACCATGGCTTACCTCACTGGAAGAGGCAGCCGATAGGGCACCTCAAAGGCTTCTGGCGTTTGCCAAGCACACGCATATAATTGACGTCTAGCGTGCTTTGTACACCAGCCGCACCTTCCGGTATCACTAAGGACTACCTAGTCTATGTGTGACTCCCCCCAGGGGTCAACCGGCACTACCTAACCTAACCTAAAGTCGGGCAAGACCGACTATAGCAAACATGCATGCAATAAAATGAACATAATGGAAATAAAGACATGTACAGTGGATATTATAGTCTGGGTGATCTGAATTGAATAAAGAAGACCGTAAGGAGGATGGCGTGCAAAGCACGCTAGAAGCGGAACCCCCTACTTTCTTAATTTTTTTTTTTTTTTTATTAAATTATATTAATATTTATTGAATTTGCCATTTAATAAACTCGATTTTAATTACATTTCTGGTTTGCGCATTACCTTTATAAATTTATGAATGCACTGAGCTAAAATGTTAATAATTTGTATGATTGATAGAATATTGGGTAAAAAACAAATTTGAAAAGAAAGTTGATTAAACTGGATAAATTACCAGCACCTAAAAACAAATATGCATTTTATATCAGTCATGATTGTTATGATGTTTAACAGTTTTTATACCCTGTACCTATAGGTACAAAGGGTATACTAGATTTATGCAATGTATGTAACGGACAGAAGGAGGCGTGGCAGACCCCAAGTCCTTTATACCAAAATGCTTATCATAACCTCGGGTAGCGATTGAGCCATGTCCGTCCGTCCGTCCGTCCGTCCGTATGAACGCCTAGATCTCGAAGACTATAAGAGCTAGAGACACGGAACTTTACCTGCTGGTGCGCATATTTCCTAAGCAGATGAAGTTTGTTGAATCATGTCAATATCTTTCCCCGTGGCAGACCCCAAGTCCTTTATACCAAAATGCTTATCATAACCTCGGGTAGCGATTGAGCCATGTCCGTCCGTCCGTCCGTATGAACGCCTAGATCTCGAAGACTATAAGAGCTAGAGACACGGAACTTTACCTGCTGGTGCGCATATTTCCTAAGCAGATGAAGTTTGTTGAATCATGTCAATATCTTTCCCCGTTCCCCCGCTGTAGATTTTCGCGGTTTTTAACCACACCGTTTAATATTTTCATTTGAAATTTAACAGAGCGATGCGTTGTGGATACATGCATCTATGTGTAAAAAATGAACAAAATCGGACAAATACAGAAAAAGTTATAGTCAAAAATGTACAAATTTCACTGCCCCTTGCCCATAAAGTGCATCAATATTTGACTCCTCGTAATTATGGTTACCTAGAATCACAATTTTTGGTAAGCCGACTCATGTGGCTCTAATGAACAAATCCACATCCAAATTTTATCGATGCGGTCCCACCACCCCCCGCAATCGATTTACCGTGTTTTCTCCCACACCCCTCAACATACCAACTTGAAACTTACCCCATATACTTTAAATAACTTCTTTGACGTAACATTCGAGTTTCATCAAAATCAGTAAAAATTTAGGGAACTTATAGGTATAAATATCGAATTTCACCAAAAAAAAAAAAAATTCCAATTGGAAAGTTCGTAGAAGGAATATGCAGGAAAAATTGTTTGCGAGACAAAAGGTACAGGGTATTCCACTGTCGGGCACCGCCTCGACTGTACCACATTTTTTAGACATGCTTCTACTTTTAAATAAAAGAAAAGGAAGCATAGAATTTTTTCGGTGGCGCCTTCTAATATCTCTACGAGATAAGCAACTGCACTATGGATGAGCATAGATGATGAGCTGGCCAGGAAATGCAGTAACGATCCATTTATTCTCCCGGAAGATGAGTCTACCTTAACTAATAGAATTTTTCAGCTTCATGTTAGCGAAGTCGAAATGCACCAAAATTGATTTGATTGGAAATTCGTTTTAAATTGTTGTGCGTTCTAATATACTTGGCCAATTCCAATTAGAATCACAACTAAATTCGTTCAAAATTTTTAAAATAAAGTTCTTTTAAGTAGCTTAGACAATTCGCTGAGTAACATCTATGCGGCGTCGCACCGTTTGGTGTAAAAATATGCAAAAAAAAAAAAAAAAGATGGCGTACGTTAAAGTCGGGCGCGGACGTCTTTGGGACACCCTGTACCACCACATTGCAATCAAATCCGGTGTATTGCTTAAGAGCTCGAAAAGATATTTGATTGCCAAATTGGTTTAAGATATTTTCATAAATTCGAATTTGCACCGAACACGTTTTTGTTGACCGATCTGCGTTGATATCTTCATAAACAAATATTGCACCAAATACGTTTTTTTGGCCGATCGGTCCTATGAGGGCTATGTGATATAGAAAATCGATTTTCATAAACTTTGGTACAGTACTTGGGAACTCTACCATAAGGTACAGGGTATAAAAAGTCACTTTTTTATGCACATAAATTATTCGGACACTTGTTACCAAATAAGGAATTTTGTTAGAATTTTTTTTTGTCTTTTTACGTTAAATAAAGCTGTCTTTGGGTTTTATAAAGGCTTTCCAACGATATCATATATTTTTTTCCAATTCATTGATCTCCTGGGGTCCAATCTTCTTTAACTGTATAGGAATAGTTTTACGTTTGTAATGATTTCATGGGTGTTATTTTGGCTACCTTTATAATTATTTGATGATTTTTATGAGTTTTGACTTGTTGGACCAATATATTATAGCTTTAATAACAGCATAAGTAGCTTCTTGGACATCACTGACGACAGGAAGATCTGGATGCCTGACTCGGTCAAATACCTGTTGTTACACTTGTTACCAAGTAAATCTAGCCTACCACCAAAGTTAATTAAGATTTTCCAAATTAATTTGGCTCATCATTGTCAAGCACAACTTCCTTTAAAATGTTTATTGCCATAATTGCCAAGTGTCTATTAAATTTTCAATAAAGGACTTAACTAACATGTTGCTGCTAGCATCCGATAGCAATAGTTGCAGTTGTATCTACAGCCTCATAATTACATATTACTGAAGGCCAAAAAGTCAGTCAGCTGTGTGGAGCACCACAAAACTCCACCGAGTAGAAAATAAACAACTAAAAATAGCAGCGTTAAAATATTGTCAACAGTGGTGCGAAAGTTCAAAAGCTAAAAGTTGTGCGTAGCTGTTGCCCACTCGAGTCCCAGCTGGGCATGGAGTGCCGGAGCATCAGACCTTTTATGGCCATTCAATGTAGATGCCGCTGCACGCTATGCGCGCAATTGGGTGCTAGCTCCTGACTCCGATGTAGCTTTTGGTGCTGATGAAGCGTGTAATTACATAAGTGACGTGGACCGGAAATTATGTAAATATAAGTGTTTCAGGTTTTTTTTTTAGGTCCTCGTTTTTGCTGCTACACCCCTGAAACGCACCACGAGCTAAATGAGAGCTGTTTTATTTGTTTTGCTTTGGTGCCGCCCGCTCATTTTTTGCGACTTTTCACATGGAAATGAAAACATGAAAGCAAAAAGAAGCCGCAACAACTAGAAAACTAGAAAAGCATCATCAAGTGAATCAGCTGGGGCGGTGTTCGACATTGGGATACCCTGAATTAGCACAAAAATAACTCCTATCTGATCCAATGCTTATATGAAGGAAAAGAAAAGCAAAGACGCGAGGCTGCTGACCCCTGGTGGGTCTAGAATGAAAATGAAATTTACAGCAAGATGTTTGATGCTGCTAAGTCTAGTTTTCCCCTCAGGGAACGGGGTCAGTTATCCACATAAATAGACTTGAAGGACCAGTGCACTACTCACTATGTTTTCCTTCTGCTGCAATAGAGAATAATCATACCTATGGCTATTTGTAAGTTCCAAGTTTGGGAAGTCGACAAGCAAAAAAGCCGATTTAATAAGCAATTAGTTTAAACGAAGCAGTACGCTTCAACAAATCTGTATTGTCCCACACTTACCGTAACTGCCACGGCTCCTCTACTAACATGGCAAAAATCTTGTATACCCTTAGTCCCCGGAACATAGGGTATAAACACAGCATAAAGTTGCGCCATATTCGTTTTGACTTTTCCTAGTCTTGTTTGCCGTTGTTTTTAATTTTTTTTTTCTTTTTAACAGCTGCAACAAAGTTTTGGTAATTCTTTTTGCATTTGTGGCACTCACACACACAAACACATATACAAACAAAATACATGGACATGGTTTGCACTGGCCCAAATGTGTTCTTTGGTTTATCAAAAAGTTTTCAAACATTTGACATACTTCTCCCCCTGATCTATATGCCGGTTCCCAAACATTTTCCATTGCTCATTAACATTTTATATACAATTATGATTATTTTACCATTGTGCATTTGCGGTAATCTTCGGGGAATATCCGTCCGTACCAAGTTGTGCTAGAGCCTTCAAGCGTGCTGGCTCCTAAAATTTAAAATATGGGTAAAAGCCAGAAGAGTGTTGAAGCATAACAAAGGAAACTTAGAATCTTAAATTTATATAAACAAAGTGCATAATGTAATCGATAAATTTTGACTTTAAGCTCGACTACTTTAACATCATTGATTACTACAAAGATATATGTGTTATGTATGTATGTTAGCTCCTTGTTGTAATTGTCAAAATAAAATAAAGGTTTGCGTATTTTAAATTTAAAAGTTGGAATATTTGAAAAAATTTTTAAAAAAGCCTTTTATAAAATGTCAAAATCATTGCAGGATTGAAGTTATTATATTTCTATTCCAAAGGGTTATGCTTATTTGACAGCTTTATAAGGTAACGTCGACTATGGCGACCATTGAAGTCCTATTTTTTAAAAAAGATGAGATTATTTTTTAGTTCATAATTTTGTCTTTTATTAAAATAATTGTTCAAATACCTTTATTTGCTTAGAAGATATGGGTTGTCAAAAAAACGTCTAAAAAAAAATGCAACTGAATAATCTATAATTCTATAAATAATCGGAATTTTTCCCAAAAAAAAAAAATTATTGTTGGTTAAAATTGGCTAGTACCTCTTTAAAAATCATCAAAGTGTTCCACTTTAAATATTTTCGCCGGTATACATATATGAAATATGTGGAAATTCTTACTAGATCTGAAATTCACACAAATTTAATCTTTAAGCCAACTCATCGTTAAATCGTCTATTCTACAAGCTTTTAAGGTTAATAAATTTTAGCATATCCAGTGCTCTTCACCAGGCGCCAGGAGAATTCTGGCTGTCGCAGGCCAGCATATATGGTACTGTTCCGCTGAAGAAACGGCACCCATATGGTAAAACACATAATAACATAATCATCATCATTGACGAAACAACAATGGTCGGTCTTTGCCTGTTGTAGTTTTCGTCTCCATTCGTCGCGACCTCGGGCTTGTGTTCTCCAACATCTCAGTCCTAAGTCATCCGCATTTTGATCGACCCCATCCAA
Source organism: Chymomyza fuscimana (assembly GCA_949987675.1). Classification (NCBI taxonomy): domain Eukaryota; kingdom Metazoa; phylum Arthropoda; class Insecta; order Diptera; family Drosophilidae; genus Chymomyza; species Chymomyza fuscimana. The sequence continues at coordinate 34,276,073 of OX465089.1, forward strand.
CCATCTCAACTTCGGTGGACCTCTTCTTCGGTTACCTGTACACTGTCCCAGCATCGTACTCGGTTTGTTTTAATGAATGTTATATTGTCGGGGTTACCGTATAGACTATATAACTCATTGTTATATCGTTGTCGACTTATTCCGTTATTTTATTGTGACCGAAAAAAAATTTTTGCACAATACGACAAACAGAAAAAAGGTCAGTAAAGAGAACATTTTGTTAATGCACAGTATCAGCATTTTAGTCTGCTAAATTCACGGTTATATTTAATTAAATTTTCAATCTCAATTTTTATTCTCCGTAATTTGCTATTACTCACATTTTTGATCAATAAAGAGTTGCTATAAACTGATATACCTTCGGCTTTATTTTATCTATTAGAATATTTTGTAAGTGGCGGGACATAAAGCTATCACGAGTGCATTCCACAAATAATTTATTTTTTCTTCTTGCCAAAATCTTTCTGAGAGAGAAACATTTTTTCATTATTTACAAATTTTGTACAATTTATTTTGTATATATATTTTAAGCCATCCATTTATAAAACTATCTTCGAATTTACTTGTGCAACACGACAACACATAACTTTTCGAAGACTTGTTTTGTCTAAGTCCAGAATATCTTACTTTCATTCCACTCGTTTTGGTTTTGCATGAACACACATTTTTAATAGACAAATTTTTTAATAAAAATATTTTATGAAAATTAACAATAATCCGTTCAACTGAACAGTTCTAAATTTTCTTAAAACATTAAAAAATAACACAACATTAATTTCAGTGACATTAAATGCACTTATTTAAGTAAATAAAACCAATTACTTTTCATTTCGACAGCTGCGAGCCAAACTTTTCAAAACTATTCCACTTTTGTCGGAATCGAAATACAGAACACTTTTCATTTCGGAATCGAAATCCAGAACAAGCCTGTATATTTTGTTAAATAAAAATATTAAAATATCACGGACAGATAAACAAACACACAACCTTTTGTTATAACCTGCTGAATAAAAAACAACATAAAGATTGGATTTGAAAAACATAAACCTTTTTCAATTTTACACTCTTTTCGAAATCTGTTAACTTTAAATAAATAAAAGTAACTTTCAAAAAATTAAATATTTGTTCCTAAACCTGAAATACGAATAAAAAAATTTGTTTCATGAAATTGAAAAGAATTGCATGCGGATCAACGTTCTGCAGTCAAAAAAAAAAGAACGCCAACAGTCAAACAATTAGGAGAACGGCTTGCCAGTGGGCGTGGCACAGGAGTGGCTTATGATGGCGTGTGAACTAAATCTAAATCATTTCTACTACAGTAATAAAAGCCAATGACGCACACCAAATTTATTTGTTTTTTATGTGCTCAAAACTTATACCACAGAGAAAAAAAACTCAAAAATTCATGCAAGGTCCCAGGAACACATGTTGTGGAGCAACTGCATCCAACAAAAAAGGCTCGCTTCGTGCTCCTTTACAACGGCACGTAGACAAAGTTCTGCAACGCGATTTTTGGTAATTTTCTTTGGGTTTTTTTTTTAAATTGTTGTTGTTGCAACGTTGCCAAATTTTAATGCGAAACAAAACGTAAACTGTTCAAACATATATGTATATGTCAAAATCAAACATTTTCAGACTCTCATCCTTATGACGTTATGTGTGTGTGTTAGGGAGTGTGTTGTCATAAATTTAAGCAATCACTGGAATGAATACAAATGGGAATGGAGGATGCCAACTGACTTTTTCTTTTTCCTTGGCCGCAACATTTGACACCTGCTACAATTTTGCACTACTTGAGTGGCGTTTTGGTGGAGCTTGGAATATTTTTGTGTTATATGCTCAAATATTTACACACTAAAATACATGTGTGTACGATATGCCATACATATGTTAGATTCGTCTTCAGTTCATTTGATTTATTTATGTTGCTTCGACGATCCCAATTATTATTACCTTTTAAGGGGTTACCCCCCTCCCGGGGATTGCCACCTTGTCGTGGTGGGAGGGCCTAGTAGGTGTAAGGAACCTAAGAGCGATGCCGGCGCTAGCGTAGCTACCGGTAGGGTCACCCATGCCGGTAAGGTCGAGGGGGAGCATCGAAGCTAAGAGCAGTCCAAACCTGCCGGAAGGTATAAAACGGACCTGCCGTTTTGGTCTAAAAACGTTTCATGGAGGTTGGCAAAGAAGCTACACTTACGGTGCAGGGAGTCGGAGACCCAGTACCGGCGGCGGATAGGGGTGAGATAGCAGGCCCCACGGCGTCGACATACAGCGACTGCAAATATCCCAGTGTGGGGGTGGACCGCTTGGCCCCCTCACTGCGTTCAGCGACAAGTGAAGGTTCACTCCAGAGACAAGGTGGAGTGGACATAGAGCCGGGCATCGCAAATGGCGAGTTTGTGTTTACCGGCCCGTCAATGTCGGCAAATGAGTTAGCCCTTGTGCTTGCTCGACTGCCGATAAACGACGAGCCAATGACCATAAACGAGCCTACAGCGACGCCAGGCTCACCAGAGGTGAAGCAGGAAGTGCAAGAGGTGGACGCTCTCCGGCGCAAACAGCGCTCCGGATACAAGGCCTCGCTAAAGTATCTAAGGACACTTAGCGGCCGAAATCCGGAATCGCTAACAGCGAAGGAGAAAGCGTTGAAAAAGAAGCATGAGTACAACGTGCGGCGGTTTGAGCGGCTCACTAACGGTGGCGCAACTCAAGCTCCAGCGCAAAGTATGATTGCGAAAAAGGAGGAGGAGGGGGACCAAGAAGGAGAAACGACTGCCTCGGTAGGGAAGGAGCACCCTTCCACATCGAAGGCAGCTGAAACTCCTAGTAAGGCCCCGACGAAGAAGCGCAAGTGTGCCCCCTTAGCGTCGACCACACTCTCACGCAAAGAGAGATCGGACGGCAAAAAGGATGGTATCCCGAAGCGCCAGCGATCGGATGACTCGCAGAAAGCCTCGGAGAACAAGCGGGCTAGACCAGACAATTGTTTAGTCAGTTTAAGCTCCAGGCCCGAACTCCATAGAGCCATTATCGACCGAAACGACCCGGAAGGGAAAATTTCGGCCGATAATTGGCTCATACTGGAGAGGGTCATAATGCAGGCCATCCATGACGCCATGACTCGAAGTGTGGACCCGTTCACCGCTGAGTTTGATGGCATCAAATGGTTTAAGGGAGCTAAAGTCGTTGCCTGTGCCAACGAGGACTCACTTAGGTTCCTCACAGACACGGTCACCGGCATTAGCGACCCCTGGCAAGGCGCTAAGATCGAGGTCGTCACCATAGACCAAATTCCGTCCAGGTCGATTATGAAGGTATGGATCCCACCTCCAATCATGGAGGACCGAACCATCCTTAGCATGATCAAGGGTCAGAATGCGGACTGTGGTACCGACGACTGGGTGATGGTGAGAGGGCTGGCTCGCGACGCTGGAAACGGCAAGGATCTCTGGATCAGCATTGGTCGAGAATCCAAAAGCCGCATCATAGCGAAGCAGGGCCAGCTGAAGCTTGGAATGGGTTGTCTTAGGGCGATCGTTTTAAGCTAAGATGCTAGGTCAGTCGGACAATCTTAGGGTGGTGCAGATTAATCTGCATCATTCTATGATACCATCGGCTGACCTACTGCGGGTCATGGAGGAGGAGAAGATAGACGTGGCTCTTATTCAAGAACCCTGGATCCTAGGTGAAAGGGTTCGAGGCCTTGGAGCTCGCGGATATCATCTCCTCATCCCCAGAAACGTAGGTAAGCCTAAAACATGTATCGTGGTAAGGGCTGGGCTTAATGTTCTTTTCTTTCCTCGTTACAGCGACAAGGACCTCACGGTGGCGATGCTGGAAACAAGAAACAGGAGAAATCTATACCTTGCATCAGCCTATCTCCCCTATGAGGAAAAGGATCCCCCCTCGGAAAAAATCAGGGCGCTCGTTCGGCTTGTGCAGAAAGAGGGCGACGATTTGATCCTAGGCTGTGATGCCAATGCCCATCACTCCCTCTGAGGCAGCACGGGCATAAATGACAGAGGAGCGGCTTTGCTTGATTTCGTGCTGAGCGCAAACCTTATTGTGTGCAACAGGGGCAACCACTCCACTTTCCGCAATAAGGACCGCGCAGAGGTCATCGATTTAACCTTAGCGTCGATCAGTAGTTCCCTATCCATTGACAATTGGCATGTATCCACCCAGTGTTCCTTCTCGGACCACTATAGGATACACTTCGATATCAAAGGGTACGGGGACAAGCCGACTACATACAGGAATCCTAAAAGAGCTAACTGGGAGGCGTTTTCAAGAACAGTCACCTGCACACTACCCGACCCACCGGAAGGGGAGCTGTTGCTACCTGACAAAGCTCAAAGAAAAACCGCAATGCGTGGTGGACAACAGAGCTAGGCTTGGTTAGGAAGGAAACGAGAAAGCTGTTCAATAAAGCAAAAAGATCCAACAGCCAGTCGGACTGGAACACCTACCGGCTAGGTTTCAGGATTTTTAAGAGCAGGTGTAAAAAAGCAAAGAGAGACTCTTGGACTAAGTTTTGTGAGGATCTGGTGAGCACCAGCGAAGTTTCCCGACTTCGCAAGGTACTGGCTAGTGATCGCTCCGGTTTGGATGGATTTAGACCGTACATGTAGACCGGACGGAACGTACACGAAAAATAGTCAAGAATCATTGGACCTACTCATGGAGACACACTTCCCGGGCTGCCTGGAGACTGGCAACGAGGTTGACATCATCAACCTTACAGCCAGCGCGGCTCCTGTGGAGCACGAAGATCTGATGGTGTTTGGCGACATCATCACTGAAGAAAAGATAGCTTGGGCTATCAAGTCGTTCCAACCCTACAAATCGCCAGGACCGGACGACATTCGACCTGTCATGCTGCAATCGGCGATTCCAAAGCTGATGCCATGGCTAATGAAGATTTACAAGGGATGTCTCCTTACAGGCTACATCCCAGGGGGTTGGAGAGAGGTGAGAGTGGCTTTCATTCCCAAGGCTGGGAAGATAAATCACAACTCGCCAAAAGACTATAGACCCATTAGTCTATCCTCGTTTTTACTGAAAACGATGGAACGACTCTTGGATCTGCACATCAGAAGCAAGCTTACTCCCCGTATGTTCAGCGGTTCACAACATGCCTATCTTAAGGGCAGGTCTGTTGACACTGCACTACATACGGTGGTAGGGAGCATCGAAAAGGCTCTGCAGCAGAAGGAGTTTGCATTGGCGGCTTTCCTTGATATAGAGGGGGCTTTCAACAACGTCAGGACTGAATCGATAACGGCAGCACTTGCCAAAATGGGTTCACTCCCGATGGTAACCCACTGGCTTAGCAGCATGCTCAGCAGCCGGGTTATCAACTCCGAACTTTGTGCAGGGGTGGTTAGAAAAAGAGTTACGAGGGGCACTCCACAAGGAGGTGTCATTTCACCACTTTTGTGGAACTTGGTCCTTAACGATCTTCTTCTAACTCTTGAGCAGACTGGATGTAGGGTGACGGCCTATGCGGACGACGTGGTTCTCATGGTAACGGGCAAATTTTTGCCTACAGTCAGTGAGCTATTGGAGTCCGCTCTTGGCGTCACCCTAAGATGGGCACAGCAGAACGGTCTCGGAGTTAACCCTCAGAAGACCCAACTGGTGTTGTTCACTAGAAAATATAAGATCGATGAGTTCACGCCGCCGTCCCTCGGTGGATCACAGCTTAAACGATCTATGGAAGCCAAGTATCTAGGTGTCATTCTAGATTCCAAACTCTCTTGGAAGAGAAACTCAGAAGAAAGAATGAAAAGAGCGTTAGGTGCTTACTACACCTGCAAAAAGACGTTTGGTAGGAAATGGGGACTGCAACCGTATATCATTCATTGGCTATACACAGCAGTTGCCAGACCTATCTTAACTTATGGGGCGTTGGTTTGGTGGAAGGCGGCTAATACCAAATCTCACCATTACAACCTTCAGAGGGTTCAAAGGGCAGCCTGCTTAGGTATTAGTGATGTCGTACAGTTTTGGTTTAAATATTTTTGACCCATTTTTTTTAATCTAAGTTGGCAACAGGGCTCTTAAAAAAAAAATTTTTAGTTTTTTTTTAACCAAAACATTTTCTAAAGAAAAAAAAGGATTTTTCTCATTATTTTTTAAGTATGTTAAATATGTCAATCACCATTTTTTTTTTTAAGCACGTGTTTTTATACGTTCTTTATTTGGAGTGAATTTGAATCAATCCATTTGGTGGAACAATGTTAAAAAAATAAAACGAAATATTTTTAATTTTTTTTTTTTTTAAATTTTTTTTTTGTTTGTTCGTGAAGATGTTGTAACCGAATTTAGAAACCAAATGTCTGTTGAAATTTTTAAACAACATACCGAATTTGATTGCAATATGATGGAACAGAGTATCTCAAAGCCGACTCCCGACTTTAACGTACGCCATCTTTTACTCTAAATTTCTTTGTTTTGATATGCCCCTACGGGGAAATGGTAAGAGATATTGACAAAACTCAACAAATTTTATATAAATAGTGAATAAGCGCTTCTGCTGTAAAATTTTCCGAGGATAAACTTTTTTTTCTAAACTGAACGAGCATTTTTACAATCTTTCGAAGTGACTTTTTCCAAGTCATGCCTCTTTCGGAAATGTAAGGGATCTTTTACGCAAGAATTAATCTAAGCAACTCCAACACCTTCACCTATAAAGGTGACAATCCTGACAATATAGAGATATGTACTTGAATGTATTATATATTTTTGTATTTGTGTGTGTGTGTGTGTGTGCAAAATCCACACTTAAAACAACTTTTACAGACTTTAATTACCGCACACTCGAAAAACATTTGGGCCAACTCTGTTGTGGCAAGACAGAATTGCACTTGAAAATCATAAGATAAGGTGTGGGAGCGACAAAAATGGATAAGGAATGAGAGCTGCTGGGGCATAAAGTACTTGCACGTGAGTTTGTGGCGCGAACGTGCGCTGATTGAGCTTTTTCATGCAGCTACCCACACATACACAAACAAACGCTACGATGGATAAAGTATAAATGAAAGTTATAGAAATGCACTTTTTGGGTTTCTCTTTGTTACTCTTCTACACGTTCTTTCACGCTTTATCTGTCTCTCTTGCTCTCAATCTCACGCTCACTCTCGCTCTTGTTCTCCTTCTCTAACGTTAACTGTGTCCTGGCCCGTTCGAATGTTTTTCAAGTGCTTTCGCAAATATTTGATTTTACTTTTTCCAATTAATTGGTTTTCAATCAAACTCTGGCATACACACACACACCCTCAGACGAACACCTCCTTTAATTTGCATACAGTACACTTGAACCTACGGCTCTTGCTCATTAGATTTTCTGTCCACTAACTCTTTAAAGCGGAAAGAGCAAAAATACAAATTCAAAAGCAGTTGAAAAACTTTATCCTTGCAGCGACAGCACGACTGACATAACTAACGCTGTTCACTTTGGAACCGCAACTCTGTGGGCGGCTTCTATAAAGCTACACCCAGCAATGTCAACTACAAGAAAATTATCACTAATGAGTGGTAAAAGCCCCGGACAACTGTGTTTGCATAGGCCCGGACCCCCTATAAAACCCACCGGAAATGAGCTGTGGCTAGCAGCAAAGAATATAGAACTACATAGAATGCGCATCTCGCCCAAATTCATTTTAGCGCTTGTTGGAACGGGCCGGCGACAGCAAACGAAACGAAATGTTGGTTCTATTTTTGGAACACACACCGTTTGTAGGTACGGGCGGGCGGCACCAAACGATGCCAAATGCTACTTCTATTTTTAGAACTCGCAGACTCCGTTATTTTGCAAAGTTGTTGTCCTTCCGAAATATACAACGGACTAATTTTGATACATATTTTGTGTTGGTGTTGATGGGTCAGCGGTATGTGTGCCTGCGTTATTTTGCAATTATTTTGAGTTCAATTACAGATTTAGGAATTGTTAAAATTTTTTTATTTTTAAAATTTTTTGATCGGTTTTGCGTTTTAAATTTTTGGTTTTATAGTCTTTATTATGGTTTTTGTTTAATAACGTAGAAATAATTTTTATTTTACGTTGCTTCCGCAATAAAACCAAAATTAAAAATTCTAATATTTTATTTTTGTGATCCCTGCAGTCGCCAAAGAACCATTCGGGTGTTGCATTGTGGCAAAGACGAATGATATGTTGATTTATTTGTAACTTCTCTGGTTCTGTCTTAAAGCAACTGTGAAAAATAATAATTGTGTTTTTTGCAAGCTTCCATTAAACAATCGGAAGGTGGAAAAAGACTTCCGAAGTCAGATTTAGAGCAATAATTTTTATGGAACATAAATATTTCACTTGGGGCTGTAATTACTTCATCCTGTTTCCTTAGTTCCCTTTCGCATTTTTCGCAGTTTACCCCACGAAATACCTAATTGAAACTAATTCCAAGTTAATATTTTTCGAATTATTAAATTCATCCTCTAAAAAATAGTCAGAATTTTCAACTATACTAAAATCGAAAGATTGTGAATCAATCTTATTCCCCTCTTCACTTGAAATACTATTTGGCTCATCTTGCAAAAATAGCGCATTCATTTGCACTGATGAATCTTCTGTAACTTCACAATTACTATTGCAACTTGAATGAACCATTTTCCAAGTCATTCTTCTTGCAAGAGAGTTGTTAAACTCAGCTACGGAAGGATTCGTGCTATTACCGCCTTTCTGTCTTATAACGGCAAAAGTATTTTCCAATTTATCTTGGTTGAACCGCTTTGTCAAGAGGAAAAATTTATTACAATTATTTAAAAGGACTTCATTAGCGAGCATAAGCACCGATACAAGAGTTAATTTTATGCCATCCAAAAAAAAAACGTGATTTTGCTTTTTGCTGTTTACAAATTTAACTTTTTCTATATACTGTATAAATTCAGAAATACACTTGTAGGATTGATTATTAAGTTGCAAAGCAGATCGATAGAAATTAACAGAATGCAGGGCTCCACTGTTCATGCAATCAAAAATTTGATCTATTTTAAGTATAAATTCAGCAGTTGATAGGGCGATTTCTTTCGAATTATTTTTGAACCCAACTGTGTCGCAAATTGTTTTAATGGCAGCCTGAACTGTTTTACTAAAAATTTGACACGCATTTTCTCAAATGAGTTTGGGAATATATGCTGTTTTGTTAATTTTGGACACATTTTAGTTCTTGCATTATTCTCTTTTTCCCATAATTCTAATTGACTTAACCAATCAAAACCAAAGATATTTAAAAAATTTATTACCTGCACTTGAACTTTTATATGTAGGTACCTGTTTTAAATTTTCTGTTTTTTTTTTCTTTTTATTTGGTCGGTTTTTCCTATATTTGTACAGGTATAAATATAATAAAAAAAGAAGGCTGACGAAATTGTAATTTATGGTGGGGGAATTCCCAAAAAGTAAACGAATTTTGACTACATGCGAATCTATGTACATATGTACCTATCTCTCTATCATTGACTGAAAAAAATATGCACACATATGAATGACTGAATCAATGTTTGTGTGTGCATGTCGCAAAATCCATTCAACAAATTGAAAGTCGATAGCACCCCTACCCTTTTTCGCATTTTTTTCGTTTTTACATGCATTTGTTAGTGTGAAGCCAAACGAGGTTAGGAAGTGTCATAGCAGGCATATTCTCCGAAAGGGCATGGATGCTCAGAAACTAAAAATTTACAATTTTGGCTGGGGCTGAAAATATGAACACTGCCGACAGCCAAAAACGAAGTTCAGAGCCGAGATCAATTGCCAGCGCTCGTGAAATGCCTGTGCTATTTTTAGATTTTCGCGTTGCCTCTGCCAGCCGGTAAACAGAGCTCTAAAAATTTTGCGCACAGGAATGAGAATGCAGTTTATGTTCAACAGTATGAGAATCGATAGCAAAATACCCTTTTTCGCATTTTTCTCCTTTTTTACATGAATTTGTTAGTGTGAAGGCAAACGTGGTTATGAAGTGTCATACCAGTCAAATGCTTCGAAAGGGTATGAAGGCTCAAAAACTAAAAATTTACAAATTTGGCTGAGGCTGAAAATATGCACATTGCTGACAGACGTTTGTTCTCTGCCCGCCCGCACCATAGAGCTAAAAATTTTACGAAAAGGAAACATAAATTTTCTTATGACAATAAAAAAATATATTTAATAGAAAAAGAACAGAAATTATGGAAAATTAATAAAAAAAAAAAACAAATTGAATCTAACATCCTTTGAGAATCGAACCCCGAGTCGAACACGCATTCCGTGTCACAGTTGCAAAGTGTAATTTTCAAGCAAATTTAAAAATTCAAGCAATAGTTTCTGTGGGGTACTAATATCAGTACCCCCCCACATAGTACAATTTTTTTGTATGAGATGCGCATTCTATGTAGTTCTATATTCTTTGCTAGCAGTCGACTTTAAATTTTTTAAAGCAACTTTTTTGTTTTGTAACTTTTTTTTTTGAAAAAGGGGCTGGCATAGCACGCTAGCTTTTGCAGTACATATACGGGAATGTTGCTGTTGGAACTTGCCGTAGTCAATATTGGCTAATGTGTCAGCTGCAGTGGTAATGGCGGCCACCATCCGGCCCCAAACAATGAGATATAGGAGTAGAGAGTACTGGCAACAGCAGCAGGAGTAGCAACTGGCAGAACCCAAACTAAAGGGATAGTAAAAGCACAAAGTTGCACAATGAACTACATGCAACAACGACACATGACAGCCACCAACTGACTGCGGCAGTGTTTGTATTTTTCTGCAGTCCATAGTGATGGGAGAGGCACCGCACGAGCACAAACATGACCTTTTAATGTATGAGGAAAAGCACTCATGACACGACACGAAAAGTGTGCGCTTATTTTGAAGCTGCCATAAGTCAAGAATGTGAGCATCTTAACTACCCTGAACACCCTGTTATGAATGGGTCAAGAGTTGAGATTTGTGCAAAGTGTGAACAGCCGAAAGCAGATGTTTGGCCGTCCATAAATCTATACCGCTCACATTGGGAGAAATGGTTAATAAAGTTTTAAATGGAGCCAAAAATATTTTGAATTCGCTTTCTAAAATATGTTACCAGAGAGGTTACTGACAATATTCATTGTGTTCTTCTTTTCTTGCGATGTGTAATGTCCAGTATGAGCTGCAACATTTTTTAACTTTTTGAGAAGTTAAAACTTTTGGCCACTTTGTCAATGTAGCAACTTTTATTTTTTTAAATTAAATTTATTTACAATCTGTCCCTTAGACAATAAGTAAATGTTTTGTAAATTAGAATTTAACAGGAGAAATAGTTAAACTCCAATGAGTAATAACTATTGCTTTTTCAAGTGCTGGAAACTCAACTTGAATATGGTAGGTCTATGGCATGATTGCGTTTTAATCTTCTTTTTATATCGCTATATGAAATAGTTTTGCGATATACAATATATTTGGCTTAGTTATTCCGAAATGTTAAATTTGGAAGAAAGTTGATAAATGACGGAGCAATTTATGGTTATATAATACCCATATGATACAAAAGTCCAATTCGGAGGGTAGAGAGTGTAGGTAGGTGTGTTATTTCAGAAGATTATAATTAATGAGCACTAACTGTGCGTATCGGCAATCCGTGACGGTATCTGGTCCATTTCTCGGTGAGGTTGACTTATTATGTAAACATCACATTAACCTCCAAAGTCCACTACACCATTACAGTTGAATCGTCAACGCATCAATAAGTTATTACCCAGCACCCCACTCCCTGTTACTGACCAAACTGATTTAAAGTTTTGTTTATGTTTATGTCCTTAGCAATTGACAATAAGAAGCAGCGAGCTAAAGGCTCAGCACTATACCATCGCTGGTTGAAAAATGTGAAAATTACACAAAAAGCACACTTGAAAAAATATAAGCCAGTCAGACTAGGATAACTGAAGCTCAGTATCACTCTTGCTTTGTGTTAATGACATAAGCATTGAAATACGCTAATATAATGAACTACCAGGATCAGCTATTTTGTTTTTGAGCATCATTCATTCAGTGCTAGACAAAATTGCTTAATTACCAGTTGGCACTGGCGGCCCATGATATAAAAAGTTGGAATAGGACGAAAAAAAAGGATGAACGCTTTTGACAAAGAGGACAAACGGCGGTTAAAAGGGCTGACGACTGCCAGCAGGCAAAGCTTAGTGTAGTTGGTAGGTTTTCGCAGAATCTGTCAGGGGCGTTACGGGGCCTTAGATGCACATTGTTTTAGTTCGTCATTTTCTACATTCGTAGTAACGATTTGGTCAAGAAATTCAATATTGGACTAAATTGAGGAAGTGATACTAATATATATTTTTGGGGCACCCTTCAACCAAAACATATCATATATGTATATGCGGCGATCCTCTGTGTTGATTGTCTACTCGCCAATAATAATTTACAACATAATGACAACCAAAAATCCTTCCATCCTTTTTTTATCGAAAATCAAAATGCCTAGCACACGTAACTGTATCTGTTCTAATTAAACGTGCTTTTTCATTTAATGGAAGACTGGAAAAAGTGCTGCTCGAGGTGTGATACCTTGAGAGGCACTATTCTTTCGTAAGCAAATTGATATATTGTCTCTTATATTGATCAATTCCAATTTCCTATAATTGAAAAACAGTTGCAGTCTGCAGCATCTTCTATTCAATTTTCTTAAATCTGACCTAACTATTTTTGTGCTGCTCTCCGTATACTTTCTTTTAATCCAGGCTTAAATGGTGAGAAAAGACAATTCCCCTGAGGCAGAATTTGAGATCATATCCAGAGGGCGCTGTCCTTCACCTGGCGCAATAGCAACTCTTTGAACATCTAAAATATCTACCGGAATGTTATCTATTAAAGTTTCCTGACCCCCGGGATTAAGCTTCTCCTCTTCTGCCTGGACATCCCTCTCTAACCCAGGAACTGCATGCCTTTCATTTAATTCTCTAACTAAATCTATAGCTTCTGCTGCTGCAGTAAACGGAATGCCTTCAGGTGAAAATGAAGACATCCATTCCTCGTTAGCCCATATCTCTTGTTTTCTATATTGCATCCACAAAATGTGCAGCTGTAATAGTCCCAGCCATAAAGTCCTGCCTATACTATAGCTGCACAGTCTCTGTATTATTAAAATCACTTGGAAAGGAAGTAATGACATTCGCAACTGAAATAAGAACGTTTACAGCTGCTCCTATGATGCTGTTCTGTCTTTCATAGCCGGTAGCCGAGGTGACACAAATCTTTTCTCTAACAATGTTCCGATTATTTAACATTCTGGTAAAGCTGGGAAATCTAAGCCATTCGGAATTTTTGTACTTCCTATCTGCCTTGATGGATTGATTTACAAAGTGTGAATGTGCCATTAACGGAAGGAAACTGATCTGACAGAAGAAGAAAATCTGCGCTAAACCACAAGCCTTTGAAGCAACAGCAACCCTTATCTGATACTTAGTTCTCAAAAACCGAATCTATATTGTCCTTTCTCACTTGTCTATCTATCTGTCTACCAGCTTTACGTTCGTGCGTATTTCTCTATTGCTCTTGTGTTGGCTTACTCGGTAGGCTGAGTTAAAAAAAAAACGTCATACAAATTTAATATGGCTTTATGAAGAATCTCATCTCATAATAGTTTTTTGTTTGGTATGAATCATTTATTTGAATTATTTTTTAAAGGGTAGACGGATATGAAACTTATCTAATTTTTTTTCTATGTACTTCATGTCTTTTTTTTACGCGGTTCTTTCTGGTTTATTTTGACTTCGTGCTGATCTATATTAATTCTTACTAAGACATTCAATCTAAGCCTACGTCTACGAAGTGTATCACGTTCCTGCTCTGCAACCTGAAACCTCTGCTCCGCATTCCTCAGCCGAATACTTCTTCTACGATTTGAATGCTGCCGACCATCCGCTACCTATTCATTTATTCGGTGATTGCTATCCGCCCTAAGCTCTATTTGAAACTTTGCACTTAATTTCCCTTTTCCTCTCTACATAATCTGCATTCTGCCTTCTCGATTTAAACAATTTTTTCGTAATTAATTTGGATTCGATATCTTTTATAGTGTGGATGTGGGCCGCGAAATTCAAATAAATTTAAAAACTTGATCTGCCTAAATATTATGAGCATGCATAGCTCATACGGACAGACGGACATGGCTATATCGCTTCAGCTGTTGATGGTGATCAAGAATATATATACTTTATATGGTCTGCCACGCCTCCTTCTGCCAGTTACATACATTAGCACCCACTTCACTTCACTTGAAAACTGCTTTGTGGGGGGGCTGGACAGCATGTGGCAGACGTATGTCTTAAGTAACGCACAGTTGGCCTTATTATTACATTGTTTATGAGTTCTGCTTCTCTGCACTTTTGCCGTTCTCAATTTATTGTGTGAGTATATATAAATGTTTGAGTGTGTGTGTGTATGTGGTTGTTGGTGTTGTTGACTTGTTTTACAAGAGAGTTTCACAATATTTACTCGTGCTACTTCATTTGCTGATTGTCCACTTGGCATTTATGGTCGCTGACGTTTTCCATGTTTGTCCCTCCGGCTGCATGTCCATCAGTATGCCCATCTGTCCGACTTCTTCTTAACTTGGCTGCTATTGTTTGTTTCTTGTGGCCACAAAATCATATATCCTTATTATCTCTTGGCTTGGTCCAATTTTGACCTTAAGCGTAAAAATGAAAAAAATAGAATGGAATTATTAATAGCCTCGTCCATTTGCTGCTAAGTGGCGCAAATTGTGTGTTTGCTTATATCATTTGTAGCTTCTCTTTTAAGATTTCACTTTTTTTTCCAAGCCAGATCTGGGTGCAGCGCGCCACCAACATAGCGCCATTCCATAGTCGCGTTCTTCTGGCTTAAATCCCCTTACATACCATTGGCCCTTGGCCTGAAAAGCTTTGTACTCTGACCTTTTCACTTTAAATATTTTAGGTTGGGTTGGCTTTCGCTTTCGCTTTAATTTAGCCTCCTTTTTTTGTGTGCCCAATGTTTGCAGTTTGTTGTTTAAGTGCTGTGCTATGAGAGTTAGGTCTATTGTTTCTAAAATTGCTCATGTATCTTTTAGTGCACTTTTAATAAACAATTTTTACAAATTTACGGAACTTATAGGTATAAATATGAAATTGATGAAATTGTTCATTAATAGATATCCGCTTTGACTATAAACAAGAAACTTTTTTTTTGCAACTTTTTATTGAGACATCATCCAATAATCATCATTGAAATATCGGTGTCATCACCAAAAGTGAGTCATGTTCACAAAAGAGTTAAAAATACTTTGTAGTAACAGGACGCACTGTTGTCGAGAACACCAATGAGATGATGAAATGTATTATTTTTCGTTTTATTATTAATTTTTACAAATCATTTGTAAATTTTCTTAATGCCCTTAACTGTTCTCGTAGTAATTTAAATATATTGTATTATAAAGGCATTATATTTATACAAATATTTTTTTTTAAGGAATACTTACTTATGTACACTATCGTTGTATGAAAGGATTTTCACCGTCAAGTACTTCACGAGTAATGCGATTAATGTATATATTGACGCTTAAAAAAAATTATACTTTACTGATTAACTATATCAGAAAATAAATCAACATATTAATTTGCATATTGTATTGTATTATTTAACTGTATCTATTCAGATCTATGCACCATAAAAAAAAAACAAATAAAAATATTATTTCGAGGAGATACTATTTTGCACCCCCTGGGTCGAATAATAAAAAGAAGTTGCGCGTAATATTTAAATCAACTTTATTTGTCGCTGACCGGAGCTGAAGTGCTGTGTCATATTTTTTGAGTATCAAGTGCAACCTATGAAGCTATTAGCGAAAGCTTATTGAGTGCACCTTTTATGTTCAATAGAACAGTTTTTATTTATCTAAACTTGCAAAGCTTGCACATGGTCGGAGTTCTGGGGATCATTTGTGGGCTCAGTGCCCTGCTCCAAACATCCTCCCCGCGTTGAAGGTCGCAGGCTTTCAAAAGAGTCATCGGATATTGGCAGCACCGCAATTTTAGAAACAGCTCTTTTAATCAAGCCGGTAGACGTGCGCACGATTGCGACTCTGATGACGCCGTCGTTGCCAGAAATTGTGCTGTCGACTCTTCCAAGGTGCCACTTTAAAGATGGGAGATTGTCATCTTTCAGCAAAACGATGTCGCCTTTCTGCAGGTTTCGCGATGCTGAACGCCATTTGACTCGCTCCTGTAGCAAAGATAGGTAACTTGTGCTCCATCTTTTCCAAAAGGATTGCTGCATGTGGCATAGACGCTGCCAGCGGTTTAGACGACCGACATTGAGGTGCGTTATGCCAGGCTCTTCGATGGCGGTAAATGTTTTGCCTATGAGAAAGTGTGCTGGTGTAAGCACATCAAGATCGTCTGGGCTTTCTGAAATTGAACAAAGTGGACGTGAATTTAAAATTGCCAAAATTTCGCAAATAAGAGTGCGAAGCTCCTCAAATGTGAATATGTATGACCCGACGACACGAAAGAAGTGGTATTTTGCGGCCTTGACAGCGGCCTCCCACAAGCCGCCAAAGTGTGGTGAGCGTGGAGGAATAAACTTCCAATTTATTCCATTGTTTAGGCATTCTTTGCTGACTGCGGCGTTGTGTGGGTCGCTGAGGAATAATTGCTTCAATTCAGCCAATTCATTCTTTGCACCAACAAAGTTTGTGGCATTATCAGTCCAAATGGAATGTGGCTTGCCCCTTATACTGATGAATCGTTTTAGCGCTGCGATAAATGATTGCGTTGATAGATCCTTCAGTCATCGGTCGGAGTTGGCAGCGCTAACACGTGTGTGGACATGAGAAATTTTTCTTCGGTTGTGAAAAGTTAAATTTTACAAAAATCTTAATTTATGGACAAGTCCACATTAGTGGCATAATCTATTTCATTCCCGAACACCAATATTTATGTGGGTCAATAAGTTTTAACAATTAAAACACAAAAAACAAAACTAAAAGTTGTGCAGTGACAGTGCAAATTTATTAAGACTCCGCTGGCACTTTTTATTTTCTCCTAGTGTTGTGTGTACACACTGTCCGCGTGTGTACATAAATACCGTGTGTGTACACATTGTGCATGTGTGTACTCTCTTTTCGTGTTTGTACACACTGTATTTCAAAATCGAACTAAACGGTGATTGCGTGCTCTCACTATAGGGCAAGACTATACCCCTCGGACTGCGCGCAGTCGCAACGAGGGGAAAGAGAATCTCGTGTTCTTATCTTTGTATCATTCAATTTGATTTGCTGATTGCTCAAAAATGGATTTGGATCCATTGCCCTATTCCCAGAAGAGTAAAAAACTTGCTGACTCAGAGAAGATGAAACTGATAGCTGGTCAATGTTCCTCGGAACTTCGAACTCAACTCTTAAGGGATTTTCAGCTGTCTTCAGTCAGTGCACAGGCGACAACTACGACGACAACTTGCACGTCGTCTACTGTAAGTTCTTTTTTAACTTACACAACTTCAAGCGCAACAACGGCTAGTATATGCTCGTTTGCAGCCTCTGTATCAAAGGTCAAGCCTATTAATGAGGCTTCAGTAAAGGACTCGTGCTCCTTCCAATTGCCTCTGGTTTCTGTTCGCAGAAAGCAGAAAAGGGAAGTGAAGGCGACAAAAACTATAGCTAAAGCTAAGCCGACACCAGTAAATATTAATCATAGGCGCCCTAATGTCAGCAATGCTGCAGCGACACTTCAGAATAATCGTTTTGCAGCATTAGCTGAGGAAACTGAAGCGGTTATGGAGATGGGCGAATATGAAGATTCCATTGGCACTTCAGAGGTTCCTCATCCCAATGCCATGCAACCCGAAAAGGCAGCTTGCCCTAAGCCTCCGGCAATCTGCGTGCCTCGTATCGATAATTTGGATCAACTGGAAGAAGCGCTTAATGCAGTCACTCGAGATAATGAATGCGACATTCGTACCTCGAAATTTGGAGTTACCCGTATTTACGCGAGCAATGCTGAAGCGTTTAGGGCTGTGACAAAACTCCTTTCTGAGCGAAATTGTGAGTTTTGGTCCCACCAGCTGAGGGAAAGCAAACCCTTTAAAATAATTTTAAAAGATATACATCCTAATGTACCGAAAGAGCTAATTGAACGCAGCTTTTCAGAAAGAGGTTTCGAAGTGTTGAATATTTACTGCCCGCGAAAGAGAGATTGGCGTAATATTTCAATTAACGAGGAAGATGGTGAACAGGTAAACAATGTCAAAACGAGGCAAAACATGTTTTACGTCAACCTTAAACATACTCCAAATATTAAAGAATCACTGAAATTAACGCACATCGGTAGACACAGGGTTACTGTTGAAAAGGCGAACCGAAATAAAGATTTGGTGCAGTGTTTTAGGTGCCAAGATTATGGGCACACCAAAAATTACTGCCTTAAAATGCCAGTATGTGGAAAGTGTTCAGGCGACCACGACACTAAATCCATGCTATGTCAGCTTCGTATGAGCGAGCGCAGCATATGTGCAAACTGCGGTGATGACCATATCTCCAGCTATAGTGGTTGTAAAGTAAGAATTAATTTGATTAAAAAGCTCAAACCGGCACCTAGGCTTCCAAAAGACGGTCTCTCGAATATCAACAAAAATACAAATCGAGAAAATTCCCGGCCACAGTTTATTTCAGAGGCGGTTGTTAAAAATGGCTTTTCTTACGCGGATATGGCGAAACTTAATTCTACTCCATTGTCTTCAAAACCAATTTACACCCCCTTGAATAAGCCTGCAGAAAATCAGGAATTTGCCCAGAGGTTTACTCAGCTTGAAAAAGCCATACAAGATATTAATTTTAGGATGGATCAAATGTTTCGACTCATCCAAGAAACGATGGATGCAAATAAAGCTTTTCGGGAGCTGGTTCAAAGGTTAATTCCAAAATGAATAATTCGGGCCTAAAAATCGGATTGTGGAACGCACGTGGTCTAGTCAAAAGCAGTGATGAGCTTAGACTCTTCTTAAGTGCCAACAATATAGACATTATGCTAGTAACCGAAACTCATATAAGGCCTAGACAGAAGATTTATATTCCTGGTTTTGTTGTACATTTTGCTAATCACCCCAGCAATACCTCAAAAGGTGGTGCTGGAATTCTTATTAAGTCGAACATTATTCATACGCCGAACGAACCCATGCAGCTAATGCACATTCAAGCTGCTGCTGTGACTGTGGCGACATCTAGTGGTCAAGTTAAAATAGCTTCTATGTATCTTCCCCCCAAAGAGCCATGGACAAAAGATGACTTTGATCGGCTACTTTTAAACATGGGAAACAGATTCATCGCAGGAGGTGATTTTAATGCAAAGCACCAATGGTGGGGCAACACAAGATCATGTTCTCGTGGCAAACGATTGCAAGAAGCCGTTACCAGCAGTACATACCAGATTATGGCAACTGGAAGGCCTACATTCTATTCATACAACACTCGGCATACACCCTCTGCACTGGATTTCTTTATTGTCAATGGTATAGATTGTAGAAGACTCTTTATTGACACGTTGTATGATCTCTCCTCGGATCACCTCCCTATTGTGGCGACACTTCATCGCTCACCTATGTTCAAGCCTCAAAGGAAACGCTTGCTCGCTCCAGGCTCTTCTGTTGAAGCTTTTAAAGCCGAGTTAGACAGAAACATTAACGTCAACATTGAGCTAAATTCTTCTGAAGACGTCGACGATGCGGTTTCAGTTTTCATGCAAAATATAAAACAAGCAGCTATGTGTGCTGCCCCCAAAAATCTGCGAACGCCCAACGAACAACGCCCAGTCCAGTTACCTCCAACTGCTGCTGCTCTTCTTTGCCTCAAAAGGAGGGTCAGAAGAGAATACGCCAGAACAGGGGATGTAAGACTGCATGCGATGCATAAAAGATTGGCCAACCGTCTGCACAAGGTACTCAATAAACATAGGCAAGCTGGAATAGACGAAATTCTTGCCAACGTAAGTCCTGATGAATCTACGAATTACTCTCTGTGGAAGCTCACAAACAAATACAAAAGGCAGGTAATTCCGAAAAGCCCAATTCGAGATCCAGCAGGAGGTTGGTGCCTTTCAAGCCAGCGCCAAGCTGACGTTTTTGCAGACAATCTGGAAGACAGATTTAAGCCACTCAATCTTACCTCTGAAGAAACTCGTGGAGTGATCAGTAGAGCTTTACAAGAACCTTTCCAAATGTCTCTGCCGTCTAGTCCAGTCACATTACAAGAAGTGGTGCTACAAGTCAGGAAACTAAAACCCAAAAAAACACCGGGAGAGGACCTTCTAGATAATCGAACTCTAAAGCTACTTCCTACCAAGGCGCTGTTATTCATAGTCTTACTTTTTAACACTGCTCTAAGACTGGGATACTTTCCACGTGCTTGGAAAACTGCTTTGATCACCATGATCCCGAAACCGGAAAAGCAGCCCACAAATGTGGATGCATATCGTCCAATTAGTCTACTACCATCACTAGGAAAAATGTTGGAGAGGGTCATTCTTGACAGAATTCTACAGTTGACGAGCGTGACTGAAGCTATACCTAAATGGCAGTTTGGTTTTCGAAAAAGTCACGGCACGCCAGAACAACTTCATCGAGTTGTTAACTTCGCCTTGGAGGCCATGGAGCACAAAGAGTACGCTGTCGCAGTGTTTATGGATATACAGCAAGCTTTCGATCGAGTGTGGCATTGTGGCCTTTTGTATAAATTGAAGCGTTTACTTACTCCACAACTTTTTCAAATAACAAGTAGCTTTCTAAGTAATAGGACTTTTTGTGTAGCAGTTGACGGCGCAAAATCAGTCAACAGAAGCATTTGTGCTGGTGTCCCGCAAGGTAGTGTACTTGGTCCCACACTTTATTCAATTTACACTGCCGATATGCCAACATCAGAGTCGGTATCTGCCGTAGAGGAGAGTGATGTCCTCATTGCAACCTATGCTGACGATACAGCTGTGCTGACCAGATGCTCCTGTCTTGATGTGGCCACAGAAGCCCTGCAAGAATATGTAGACAGCTTCGAGAAGTGGGCGCTAATGTGGAATATCGGCATCAACACCAGCAAGTGCGCCAATGTCACCTTTACGAACAGGCGAAATTCGTCTCGTATATCAATGCTCGGCTCTGCATTGCGTCATGAAACTGCGCACAAATATCTTGGCGTTATTCTGGACAGGAGGCTAACCTTCTCGAGGCACATTACAATGGTGCAAAAAACTGTGCAATCCAAAGCGAGGAAAATGTCATGGTTGCTGGCTCCCAGAAATAAGCTTTCCTTATTTAATAAAGTTACGATCTACAAATCTATTCTAAGCCCAATATGGAAGTACGCGCTTCAAATTTACGGAATTGCAGCGAAATCGAACTTAAACAAAATCAGAGTTGTCCAGAGCAAAATATTAAGAAATCTGTGCGGCGCTCCCTGGTATATGCGTACTAGGGATATAGAAAAAGATTTGAGGGTGCCTAAAATAGGAGATGTTATCCAATTGCAGGCCAAAAAGTATCTAGAGCGTCTTGGATCTCATCCAAATTTGCTAGCACGACTGCTAAATACAGAAAGACCGTCTTCCATAGCAAGAATGAGACGATTAAAACGGTGCCACCCACAGGATCTCCCAAGGAGAATCCTTTAGTAAATTTATATAAATCTTCAATAATAATAATGTTTAATCTTTAGTAATTAAAGAATATTGTAATGTTAAGTTTTTTTTTTTTTTGTATATATATTAATGTTTCTTTTTAATCATTAATTATCTTTGTTCTTTATATAACTTATAATTTGTTTAAGCTGTCATTTTTAGGTAGTAGTACACAAATTTTATATTATTGTTTAATAAAATATACACATTTTTAACAACAAAAAAAAAAAAAAAAAAAAAAAAAAAGATAGATCCTTGACTAATTCCATATGAGAAGCCTTTGTAGAAAAACAGATGAAGATTGCAATGTAGCGTTTGACAGGTGGTCGGTTTCTAGTTTCAGACTTGTGATAAAAAGGTCCACAGTAATCAATGCCAGTTGTTTCAAAGGCTGGATTTGGCTGAACGCGATCAGTAGGCAATTGTCCCATTAAATGCTCATAGATTTTCGGTCTCAGTCGGAAGCATCTGACACATTTGTTTATAACGGATCCAACTGTTTTGCGTCCTCCAATTGGCCAATAATTTTGTCGAAGAGATGCTAGTAGGCTTTGTGTTCCTGCGTGCAAATACTGGTTGTGATAATGCATTATAATTGCACTGGTGACAGGGTGTTGTTTTGGCAGTAATATCGGGTGTTTTGCATCGTAGCTTAAATTTGAGTTTTGAAGCCTTCCTCCAACACGGATTAACCCATTGTCGTCTAGAATAAGGTTCAGTGAAGAGTGTTTGCTTTTTGATGATAACTGCCCTTTGGACTGAAGCGTTTTACTCTTTAAAAGCATGTTCATGCCCATTTTAATATCATTTGTGGTAAGAACTCCACTTGGACGCTGAGGTGGTTGGTATTTTAGACATGAGAATCTGTAAATGTAGGCAAAGACTCGTTGTAGTGAAGCAAATGAATTTTGATATTTACAATCAAATGATATATCTTGTTGTAATGAAACGACTAAAACTTCTCGGCGACGTTCTGGAAGCTGAGTAGTAAATTCTACAAGCGTTGGCCATTCGTTGGTGCTTCCTCGAAGAAACGGTGGTCCTGTGCACCACAAGTCTGAACTTAATAGCTCCATTGGCGTACATCCACGCGACAGAATGTCTGCTGGGTTCAAGTGTGTTGGTATGTGATGCCAAGTCATTTCTTTAGTTAGTTGCTGGATTTGCGAAACTCTGTTTGATACGAAAATTTTGAAATTCGAAGGCGCTTCATGTATCCATGAAAGTGTAATTGTTGAATCAGACCAACAATGGAATTCGCATGGAAATTGTATGCCATTTGAAATGTTTGATACTAATTCAGCCAACAACAGCGCTGCAGAGAGTTCAAGTTTGGGAATAGTTAGGGTTTTTAGAGGCGCTACCCTAGATTTTGAGCACAGAAGATGCGACGAGATGATTCCATTCGACTCTGATCGTACATACACGCAAGCTCCAAATGCTGATATACTTGCATCGCAGAACGCATGTATTTGCCAAGTTGCTGGGCTTTGTAGTACGAAACGAGGAAATTTGAAGTTGCTGACTAACGCAAGTTGTGATATAAGCTCACACCATGTTGCATGCAAAGATTGTGGCAAGCTTTCATCCCAATTGATTTTTTGTTTCCATAATATTTGCATAAATATCTTCGACTTAGTTATGATAGGCGATATTAAGCCGAGAGGATCATAGAATCTAGCTATAGTTGAGAGAATTGAACGCTTAGTGACAGATCCCTCAGGTATGATTTTAGAGAAGTTGAAGAGAAAGTCATCAGTATCTGGATTCCAGACTAGTCCAAGTGCCTTTGCTACGTCAGTACCATCATGAAAGCGTAGAAGTGTCTCTCGATCACATAATGGCTCATCCTCTATAGCTGCTGGCTCATTCGAGCACCATTTCCGGATTGGAAAGTGGCCTCTAAGAAGTAATCCTTTTACTTGACGCAAAATCTCTTTAACTTCGTCGACGCTTTCGCCTCCAGAAATAAGGTCGTCAACGTAAAAATCCTTACGAACGATTTTTGCTCCAATTGGGTATGAGGCTTCTTCATCATATGAAAGTTGCTGCATTGCACGAATTGCCAAAAATGCAGCTGGCTTGGTTCCATAAGTTACGCTGTCAAGTTTATAGACTCGGATATCATCTTCTGGGTTATCTCGCCACAGAATACACTGCAAATATTCATCTGGATGCGATACGCGTACACAGCGATACATTTTGCAGATATCGCCGCAGAGACCCACTTTGAAAAATCTAAAACGCAGCAAAGTGTTGAACAGTTTTGGCTGTATGGTTGGCCCTGCTAGTAGAATATCATTTAAAGAAAGACCAGATGTGGTTTTGGCAGATCCATCGAAAACGACACGCAGTTTCGTACTGGTACTGTCAAGCTTGTGTACGCAATGATGAGGAAGATAATATTTGGGTATATCCTCTGAAATTGTTGCAAGTGACATATGCCCTAAATCAAAATATTCTTGAAGGAATGCGGTGTACTGTGTCTTAAGAGGCAAGTTGTTTTGTAGTTTTCGCTCTAAATTCTTGAATCTCCTAAGAGCTCGATTATATGAGTCGCCAAGTGAGTTAAATGAGGCTTTTGCTGGCAGACGAACTGAATATTGACCAGACTTAAGACGTGTGAAGTTTTGTGTGAAAAGCATTTCACAAAGTGTATCTTCATCTGTGTTGTTGTTAGGTGTATCAGGATAATTTTCAATTTCCCAAAAACGTTTTATTCAGCCGTGCTCCGGTAACCGAATCCACATGTTTTATTCGGATTCGTTTTGAAACCGAATGTTTGGTGCTCCCGTTTCCACCAAACCGAATGTTTCATGTGCTTTGAAACCGAATGGTATGTTGCATGTGGAATTAAACCGAATCGTCAAAATAGTATTAAAAAAGCACAAATTTTATATTGAAGTAATTTTTTATTTATGCCTTGATATTCTTAGATTCTATATATGCTAACTTTAAGTTGAATATTTATTGACAATGATTTTAAATAATTCTTTTTGTAACTCAACCCAAAAATAAGCATGCATAGCCAAACCGAATTTTTGTTTGTTTGTGTTTGTGTGCGTATCACATGGCCGATAAGTGCGACAGGGTTCCCGCGTTTCATAAAGAAAATTTCCCTTTTAGCAAAAATAGCTAAGTCGTGTTTAATTTCAATAAATATTGTTGCTAAAGCAGTATATTTGTTTTATTTTATTTAATATTCAACATAAGAAAGAACTAGCTACATTTTAATTAAAATTAAATGTAAAAACATATACAAATAAAAAGGTGCAAAACTGCGGCAGTCATGTCAGCTGTTTCGTATCAAACAAAAATAATTTTGCGCCAACACAACACAATGTAAGAACATAAATATTTAATTTTAAGAATTTAATGCCAAAAAATATATATTTATTGCAGGGGTAAACACAAAAACGCAGAGCAGGACAGTGTTTTTGTAGAGTTTATGAACCAGTGGCCAGATAGCGTAGAACCGCCGCCAATTGCAACGAGTGGGACAATCTCGAAACACTTAAATGTGGACTGACCTTGGTTAAAACAAACTTAAACAATTCTTTATTCAATCGAAAAGACTGAATGAATCTGAAAAAGCACGCACCAACATTATTTACACAATAACAATAATAAAATTAAACGTACCGTTTCTCTGACATTTTTAAAACATCCGTGTAGTTTCTCAAATGTCTATTACGCCTTAATTCCATAATTTTACGCCTTCTTTTAGCTTCAAAACAAGCAATTGAGAAAATAAATGGCATTTTTGCAATTTTTATAAATTTTTAATAAAAGGCAGTCAGCTGGTTACACCACAACATATGTGAATTTATCGATAAAAACGAGGGAAATTTACAAATGTATCGAAAATAAAAAAAGGAAATTATCGACAAAACATTCGGATTCCAGAGCATGCAAAACCGAATCCGAACAAAATTGTTCGGTTTGGATTTTTCGGTTTCCGGAGCATGGCTGATTTATCTGAAAAATTTATGTCTGGATCAAAGGAAATGACATGGCAAGACATTGGGTCATATTGTATATGTAATGTTAAATGTAATGTTGAATGTACCTATTATTTTTGACGTACTAGAATCAGATAGACAGCTTAAGGGTCGAGCATTATTTCATATGAATAGGCTCTCACTTTTTTTAAAGGCATATATTTAAGTTGTATGGCAAAATATTTTACTTTTTTTAACTAAGAGTAATAAACCATATCAACATATTTTGCCTTCATAAATTAATCAAAATTAATTTTAATTCGTGAATTAAATTCAAATTAAAAATTATTCTGAACATAAACAATGATAGAAAACCATTAACAAGAACCTATAGAAAAACTTAAGAGAAAAAGAAGGTATTTAAAAGAAGTTCTCAGAATGAAAATGAAATAAACTAACTTCCTAAACGGTAATATGTTTAAAAAAGCATATTATCAAAAAATGCATAAATATAATTTCAAAAAATTTTTACAATTTTACAAACACTGGAAAGATAACGTTATTTTTTTTTTGTCGTGAAGAAATAAAAATTCGTTAGATATTTTTGATAGAAATTTTGGCAGATTGTGGTTACATTTCTTTATATAATTCATATTTTATGCGCAAACATCAGTTTAATATGAATTAATTATTCAAACAAAAATAATAACGAATTTCAATTTACCTGACAAAAATTAACACAAATTTGCCAATCTTCGGTTTTGCTCTTCAATATTACCTTTGAGTTAAAATTCAAAAATTTAAGGAGCAAAAATAATGTCACTTATGTTTTATCTACTAAGTAGATAATTCCTACATGTCCTTATATCTTCATATTACAGATAAATACCCACAGGTGCATCTTCATCGGTATTAATCAGAACTTTAATGCAGGAAATATATGTACCAACAACAACTGTAAAAAGAAACAAGCTTGAGGAAGTTCGTACTGGAATGCAAACTGATGAAAATGGGTTCGTTTATTAAAAGTATAAGTTGTGACTTATTAGACATGACTTACATAATATATTTCTTTATTTCCATTGTTTCTATAAGACAATATTTGCGACATTGCCAAATAAACTTCTTGGTTCTTTTATTTTTGCAATTTTTGACTTCCGAGTGCCAAATTTGGTTACGATATCAAACGAATTATCCATCTAAAAGTTTTGGTTTTTTTTTTGAGTTCCTCTGAAACACCCTTATGGGCTATATAATATAACCCCGATTTCGAAAAAATAACATAAACTTGTCTCCCGTAGGATAATAAGGGATCTTATCTGAAAGTTTGGTTGCTCTAGCTCTTAGATCTCTCTGAGATCTAGGCGTTCATACAGACGGACATGGGAATATAGACATCTCTATTCACCATGATCATACTTTGGGTAACTTTGGGGGGTCTCCTTCTGTATGTTACATACATTTTCGGCAAGCACAAAGTTAATACACCATTTGTCCCATAAGGTACAGGGTATAATTAGGCATTTCTACAAATTTCTATAAATTGTGACTTGTAGAATGGTCTACAAATTTTTTGCCTTTAGTAGAGCAATTTTATGTATGAGCAGATGCCCAATAGATGAACTATGCCTTAAAATGAATTGTAATTAAATTGCTTTGCCATTTTACAGCAAAGTAGTTGAGCTGTAGAGTTTACTTATAACGCAAACCATTGAGGTAATGAAGCAAACAGAAGTTCTGCAATCTCTCATCGATACCTACCTATTCTAACAAAAATGTAAGTATTAAAATGAATTTTAATTAAAAATTTTTACTAAAGCCACTAAATTTATTTTTAGGGCAGCTCAAATTATTTATTGAATCCCTGTCAAATAATACCTGTAGTTGACTTTCCAACTGAAAATGCAGCAGACTTGGTGCGTGAACAAAAAATCCAGAAGCCGATCTGGTTTATACCTACTGCCGACACAGCCTACTCACGCGGTGATCCACAGAACTATCCAGAAATCTCTAGCCAAGTTTGTCGTCATATCTTACGTAAAGTAATGTGCGGCCTATTGCGTCTGGCTGGCTTTACAGACTGCTCTGAATCTGCCATTTTGTTACTTACTGATGTCACTGAGGAATTTTTGCGAAGTTTCATTGGAGAGTATCGTAGTATTTATAATATAGATGAGAAGACAGAGAAATCTACAAGTCTTTCTCTGTTACCGCTCGAACAGGCATATTGTTTCGTAACCGGAACTTCATTGACCCAAGTACACAACTATTATAAACACAAAGTCATTACGCGGAATATAGCTGAAATTGTAGAGTTTACTAGCGTTTTCCAAGATTACGACAATCTTTTAAAGGGAAGTCAAAGCAGCGTGCAAAAGCAACAGGAATTCAATGGCAATGACCACCAGTGATGCCAACAAAAAAAGGCTAAAAAAATAAATAAAAAAAAGGACAAAAAAAACAGGACAAATGATTTTTATACCCTGTTCCGTATGGTACAAAGGGTATATTGTGTTTGTGCAAGCCGAAAATGTATGTAACGTACAGAAGGAGAAGTCGGAGACCCCCCAAAGTTACCTAAAGTATGATCAGAGTGACTAGAGAAGTCGATATACCCATGTCCGTCTGTCCGTCTGTCCGTATGAACGCCTAGATCTCAGAGATGGTAAGAGCTAGAGCAACCAAACTTTCAGATAAGATCCCTTATTAATCCATAGGAGACAAGTTTATTTTATTTTTTTGATATCGGGACTACATTATATAGCTCCCATAGGGGTGTTTCAGAGGACCTCGAAAAAAAGCAAAAGTTTTAGATGGATAATTCGTTTGCTTATGAAGATCTCATAACCAAATTTGGCAATCGGAAGTTTTTTTAGAAACCCCCAGCACTGTACCAAATTTTATTAAAATCGGTTGACTATATCATATAGCTCCCATAGGACCAATCGGTCAAAAAATCTTGTTTTGTACAAAATTCGGGTTGTTTTGTTTATTTGTGAAGATACCGTAACCACATTTGGCATTAAGAAGTTTTTTAGAGTTCCCAAGCACTGTAGCAAATTTGATCAAAATCGGTTGACTATATCGTATAGCTCCCATAGGACCAACCAATCAAAAAAACGTTTTTTTCCAAAATTCGTTGTGTTTCGTTTGTTTGTGAAGATATTGTAACCAAATTTGGCATTCAGAAGTTTTTTAGAGATCTTCAACACTGTACCAAATTTGATCCAAATCGGTTGACTATATCATATAGCTCCCATAGGACCAATCGGTCAAAAAAGCGTATTTTGAACAAAATTCGTTTTGTTTCGTTTGTTTGGCAAAGAAATATGTTTTGGAGTTTTTAAGCAATATATCGGCCTTGATTGCAATTTGGTGGTACAGGGTATCCCAAAGTCGTCCGCGCCCGACTTTAACGTACGCCATCTTTTTATTTAAATTTTAGTACATATCATCGTTTAAAAACTTTTAATAAAAACAATTGACATGCAGCTTCGTCTTTGGTGGCGTCATTCAGTACAGTACGTCTTTTTCTATTTCGTATATAGATTTTTTGCCTATAAATTTTAAATATTTTGCTGGCAGTTGGTAGTTTGAGCAGCACGCACCGTGGTGGCGTAATCAGAAATTAATAAAAAGAGAAAATTAAATTTAATATACTTATTTGTAATTAATTATGTAATTAGTAGTATAGAATTACCTGATGGACAAAATTGCTTTTAACGTTTAACACTGACAATCGGTTTTTACTTTCTTTTTTACCAAATTAACCAGGCTAAATACAATTTCTACATTCGACAAGGGCAACGACAAAAAAGTTAGGGCAAATGATGCCAATTCAAAAAATTAACTTTTGCCAGCTAAGTCTTTATATATCCTAACTTCGGGCCAAAATTTAATGGTTGTATCAACATTTTCCTTTTTTACCAATTGGATGGTAGCATATTGTGTTAACATTTTGTGAATATCGAACGAAGGATGTTTTCTATAGAAAACGTATCCATATTCTTTAAAACTTCAAAGTTATCCGGCAACCTAAAAAGATAAAATACAAACCAATTCGGATAGATGTTCATGCAACAGAATTTCATAACATGCTCAAAATAGAGGCTTTATGACATTTCTCTATCATTGAAGCAGTATTTAAATGCGACTTCAGCGCCCAGTTCTTAAAATCTGGTTGACGTAACCAAGAATCGCGAAATTTTCGCTTGTTCACTTCCTTTGGCTTGTTGTCAGTAATGTGCGTGATATTTTTAAATGGCGCAATTAGACGATGGTACCGATGCATTGAATTGATAACGATAACATTCCTGAATTCGGTGTCACAGTGTACCAAAGCTATGCCACATTGTTGCAGTTGCATTATATTTATACAAATTCAATTAAGAAAATGGCTGAAAACTGCTAACCAAAGCAAAAAAGGCTCTTTGATAATATTTTCGGATGAAGAAGTTAAAAAAAATCTATCCGGAAAAAGGCTAAATTGGCATCACTGATGACCACAAGCGACGATGGCAGTGGTAGTGCAGCAGGCAAACCAAGTATGAGCCCCATTGACAGCGATATGCTGCAGGATTTGGGCAGAAGCAGTAGCGGTGGCAGTGGCAACACATCCACAACAATTACAATAGGCTTAAGTAGTGCTTCTGGACAGCAGCTAATTTATGTGGATTATTGGATGGTAAACTAACTACCAGCATTTCAAGTTTGCCTAATCCCAGTGGTTATCAAGCGAGCTTCGAATAGCAACGCAAAGTATTTATTTATTTATTTATTTAATAGTAACAATTTAGCTTAAAAACTAAAGGTATTAACATTAATATATTGTGATGTGGTATATATTGCTACGTTTTAAGCAGTGTATAATTTTATTAATATTAGTTAATGTTAGAATGTTCAAGAGATCTTTTGGTTGTACATTTTTAAATATCAATGTTCTATTATTTAAGTCAGTTGTGCAGTCTTTTAAAATATCGTTTCGATTTGGGAAGTAGTGTTACAGAGAGAACATGTTAAAGGGGCGAATTGCTAACTGGACACATTTTCATTTGAAGATCATCACCAACTCGTAGAACCGCCGACATGCCGTTCTCTGAGTGCGCTGAGATATGACAATGGAACATCCAATAGCCAGGACTGTCCGTATAGAAACGTATTATGGTCGCAAACGTATTATGGAGATTTACAAGAAAGTTTTCTAAAATTGGATGAAGCAGCTAAGAAGGTCGGCCTGAGAGTCAATGAAACAAATACAAAGCTAATGATGGTCACAAGAATGCAAAAAGGATTAGACCGAATTGGTTAAACTTTTCAAGTTGGCCCGTACAATCTTGATGTGGTAAAAGAGTTCACATATCTGGACTCAAAGGTTAAAAGCGACAATAATATATCGAAAGAAGTTGACATTAGATTGTTACTTGCAAACAAATGCTACTATAGCCTTTTCAAGCACCTAAAAAGTCAAGTACTTAACAAACACTCAGACAAAAATAAGAAAATACCAAACCCTAATCGCATCAGTATTGACATACGGCATTGAAACCTGGGCTATCAAAAAAACTGAGAATATTTAAAACGAAAGTGCTACGCAAAATATAACGAAATCGTAACAATCACGAGTTAATGCCGCTGTATAAAGACTCAGATATTGTAACCAAAATACAAATCGAAAAGTTGAAAGGGATGACAGCGGTCAACCAGCACAATATATAATATTCGCTAGATGTTATCAGAACCGCGCAATAGGAAGACCTAGGCTTAGATGGATTGATTGTGTAGATAATGATGCAGTAGAGCTAAACGTGAGAAATTGGAGAACGGTGGCAAAAGAAAGGACGAATGGAGGCAAATTCTAAAGCAAGCGAAGACCCAGCTCGGGTTGTACAGCCAACAATGATGATGAAGTTAACTCACTTGTTGCAGGCTGCTGATTGAAAAGATGGTGATAAGTGTATAATGTAATTGCCACAGCAGTGGTGGATCCTTTGCTGACAGGTTCAGGGAGTTGTCTAAGCAGCATTACAAATCACTTTATCCAGAGAGAAACCATTGCTTGAAAAGCGACAAATGGAATGCATTACACTAGGATGTGCAACAACCTGGGAGGCGGTAAGTGGTACTACTGGGCCTCGCGAGGCCCATAAGCCATAGTCAGCTGTCCTGACGATTTTCGTCCAGCTATGTATCCCATCGACAGCTGCTATTTGGGTAGATTGAAGTAATGGTGAATGTTGAATTGCTTAGTGCTAAATTTATGAGTCTTCAGTAGCACAGCCATGGCACAGAGAAATTTTCTTCACAGAGCCGTGTTCAAGGCACATTCATTTTTTACATTTTTCATTTATATATCATGAGGAAATGTTTAAAGATGTATGAATCTCGCTGTCCTGTGCTCTCTCAGGTTAAAGGCATTTGAATATTTAGTAGATTGAGTCGAATCTATTGATAAATTTTGTTTTTGTAAATATTGTGTAAATTTGTAAATATGTATATAGTTATTTAAGCCCTATCACACACTAAATTTTATTTCTTGTGTAGCGAATAATTTTGCAATCAATATTGGATTATAACCAAATTGTATCCGTTGATTGCCAATAAAAAAAATAAATATCAAAAAACATTTTTCACACGACAGGAATGTTTTGCGCCGCTTTCTTTTCTTTTGCTGAACATTGCACCACGCACAGTCTACGGCAGGGGTGTTCAAAGGCTGCTTATGGAAGAGCAAACACCAATACATATGAAAGAAAAACACTAACACATATAAAGCAAACCGTTTTTTCATGTTATTATGTATATAATAGTATATATGTTATATGTATATTATATGTATAAATGTTTTGTTTTTCGTTGAAACTCTTTTTTCTTTGCAAGCTATGCCTTCCCAGCAGTTCTACTTGGATCAATTGCTTCCATCCATAAGTGATTCCATATGTGATTGTGACACCCATGAAAACAGGCATGTATTTTGAAGCGAGCGCGAAGCGGTCGAAGAAGAAGAGCCTCACAAAATGCGAGCGTTTGAGAGAGCGACGTATAATGAGAGTGCGATACGCTCTCTCTGTTTAAAAAATTGAGATACATTTTTGGTTATGCTCTTGCAAGAACAAAAAATAACAAAAAGACAAAAATGTGTAAACCGAAAATGCAAGTATAACTGCACTTTTTTGCCTTGTTATATTTTTTGGTTGACCAATGCCTTGTTTATTCTCGCATAAATTAGTTTTCTGTGGCTTTCTATAAGCAAAGTGCGCGTGCATAAAAAAGTTAAATTTTGTAAAACAATTATTAAAAATATAAATCAATAACAATTCCAGGCGTTTTTTATTTTATTTCTATGTGACAGCAAATACAACAAGGAAACATGGTTGGTAAGCAACAAATGCAACGTCTAATTAAAAAATAAATACAATTTGTTTACTATTGCAGAATCAATTATTGTGACCGAATTGTCATCCAGCAGACAAACAGCTAAGAAAGGCCTTACAGTTAAAAAACAACCCAGCCATCAATGTAAAAAACATTAATAGTAGTAATAGTCAGTACTAGTTATAATTAACAAATTTATAATCGAAATATGTATAATAAAATAAAAATATAAAAGTTGTTTTTAAACTAATTATTTAAGAGCTAACATTGTCAAAAAATTGTATAAAATTAAACTAATTTTAAAAGAAATAAATAATACAAAATTGTATAATACATTGGTAATAATAAAATAAAAACTTGAATTAAAATAAAAATTTGTGCCTTGTGTTTTTCACAATAATTTTACAGCAGCGAGCCAATATGGTTGCATGCATGAATATTCCGTAGACAAGCCATGAATTTCATGCATGCATATTTCATAAACAAGCTATGATTTCCATGATGCTGAAGATATGAATAGAGGCATGAAAATCACCCCTTCACGAGAAGCGAACGCCGAAGTAGGACTCATGAAGTCCTATGACATGCCCGTGCTAAATTCACCCCTCGAAAGCACGTAGTTGCATCGAAAGAGTCATAGGTGGTACTTCAAAATGCATGTGTGTTTTCACTCCTTTGTCATAAGTGAAGAGAACTGCAGGGTTAATACTCACATTTAACACATGGTGTACAAAAATTTCGTGTCCGCGATCAATCCTACACACTTTTTATACCCTGTACCGTATGGTACAAAGGGTATATTGTGTTTGTGCAAGCCGAAAATGTATGTAACGTACAGAAGGAGAAGTCGGAGACCCCCCAAAGTTACCTAAAGTATGATCAGAGTGACTAGAGAAGCCGATATACCCATGTCCGTCTGTCCGTCTGTCCGTATGAACGCCTAGATCTCAGAGATGGTAAGAGCTAGAGCAACCAAACTTTCAGATAAGATCCCTTATTAATCCATAGGAGACAAGTTTATTTTATTTTTTTGATATCGGGACTACATTATATAGCTCCCATAGGGGTGTTTCAGAGGACCTCGAAAAAAAGCAAAAGTTTTCGATGGATAATTCGTTTGCTTATAAAGATATCATAGCCAAATTTGGCAATCGGAAGTTTTTTAGAAACCCCCAGCACTGTACCAAATTTTATCAAAATCGGTTGACTATATCATATAGGTCCCATAGGATCGATCGGTCGAAAATTTGTTTTTTGTACGAAATTCGTTGTGTTTCGTTTGTTTGTGAAGATATTGTAACCAAATTTGGCATTAAGAAGTTTTTTAGAGTTCCCAAGCACTATACCAAATTTGATCAAAATCGGTTGACTATATCATATAGCTCCCATAGGACCAATCGGTCAAAAAATCGTGTTTTGTACAAAATTCGCTGTGTTTCGTTTGTTTGTAAAGATATTGTAACCAAATTTGGCATGCAGAAGATTTTTAGAGATTTTCAACACTGTACCAAATTTTATCAAAATCGGTTGACTATATCATATAGCTCCCATAGGGCCAATCGGTCAGAAAAACATTTTTTGCACAAAATTCGTTGTGTTTCGTTTGTTTGTGAAGATATTGTAACCAAATTTGGCATTCAGAAGTTTTTTAGAGATCTTCAACACTGTACCAAATTTTATCAAAATCGGTTGACTATATCATATAGCTCCCATAGGGCCGATCGGTCGAAAAAAAGTTGTTGATTAAAAATTCGTCTGTTTTTGGTTGTTTATGAAGGTATCATAATCTAATTTGGCAATCAAATGTCTTTTGGTGTTCTTAAGAAATTTACCGGATTTTATTGCAAGCAGTGGTACAGGGTATCCCAAAGTCGTCCGCGCCCAACTTTAACGTATGTAGCATATAACTAGTAAGGCTATACTGTCGTATGCGAGCTGATGGGGGTGTAGCGGCAATGTGGAGCACGCGCTTGCGATCCGGCTGTATGCGATCGGCAGTTAGGGGAGGTTCAAAAAAAAAACACTGTGCTACCTACTCGCTGCTGATTTCATAACTAATTTAAATTCGCGTGCTGGCTGGTAGTATACGTTCGACGAAAGAAAACAAAAGCATTAAGGAAAGTTCGGAAAAGAAAAGTAAAAGAAAAAAAACTGAAACCAAGTTATAACAAAAAAAAAGGTCCATGCGGCGCTGGTGTTGTGGCGTCGCTGAACAGGCTGTGCCGGTGTTGTTGCAACAGCGAATGCCCACCCTACCATGATCACTTAATCCAAAGAAAAAAAATTAAAGTGATCCCAAGAAAAAAGGTACCTAGAAGGTCTACCTCATGTGGCTACTGCGTCGATGCATAACTCCTCAGGGAAAAGAACTAAAAATATTTCATTTTAAACATTTATTATAATATATAAAATTAATTGTAACATTAGTGGGATAAGGCCAAGGAACGTTAACCCCCAAAGTTCTTATAATAATATTATAATGCTAAATAAATTTTAATGAAGTGCAAAAAAACAAAAAAAAACAAATATAGAAAAAAAACATGCTGCGAATTAAAAGGGTTAATAGTATAGTGATATAATGCAAGTAACGAAAAAACAATAATTTATACATTTGCTTAAGGCATATTCATAGATTGGAAGTTAAAAGCGGGCGAAGAATTTTTCACACTACTGTAGCTAAAACGGCATTGGCAAACAGCTGATAGAATAAGAATTTAGAATAAACGAAATTAAAAATTCAAGTTCAAGGCCAAGTTCACCTGGAACGAACGAGAATGGAACACTGCCTTGATCGAATAAGAGATTAATTGTAACGAAGTAATAGTTACTGAAAGCAATTATTTAAGAGCGCGTGCTAAAAAAAACAATGTAAAGAAATAAAGAGTACAACACTTACTGCTTACACACGGCGACGTCCAGCGACGAAAGATCGATCTCCCGGCGATGACGGCTGTTGGAAGAGAGGGTTACGGGGCAGTAGGTTGGCACCATTATGCAATAGCGAATTATTACCGCACTCATATATATAATTTCTTTTACAAAATTTTCTCACGTGATAAATTATACGAAAATCGAGTTTAAGTACTGCACAAAAATTTTACTTCTATACACATGCCGACACTAATCCCGTGCAAAAAAAAAATGTGACGAACCAAAAAAAAATTAATTAATTATATATAATAGAATTTCTAGCTTTTTTCTATACTTTGCATTGCACTTTTTGAATTTCACTAATAATAACTATAAATTATTTATATTTTCGAGAATCCCAACAGGAAGAAAAAAAATATATACATTTTTATTTTTATAATCCAGCCAGAGGGTAATTTCTTTCTTTTATAGGCTAGGTTTTGACACCATTTTAAAAACACCTCACCAATATTATTTTAGTTTTTGCAACACAAAAGAAAAAAAATGAAAAGGCCTTGCACCGAATCGCGACGTTCTGCCATTATATGCACTAACAACTATTTAATGAAATTTAGACAGCATGCGCGTGTGACCCGACGTTGATAAAAATTGCGGGGGAACTGCTGGGCCTAGATTAAGCGCATAGTCCGTGGCTGCGGATCACTCGACTTCCTTAAGAGAGCAGAAATTGGTGGAGCTTAAGGGAGTTTTGACGTGTAACTAATACAGATGGCACAAGATAATGGTAATACGGGTTTGTTGTGCATTAGGTCTGCATTGGCTGTACAATAGGTGCCATTAGGTTTGCACTAGGTACCTTTAGGTGCCAAATCTGTGTATAAAAAAAAAAGAAAAATAATAATAATAATAATACCATAATTACCCTTATTGAGGATTGGCACCAGAAAAATAATATGTTTTTGGGCGATCTCCGGATCAAATAAATATGAAGGCAGCTTCGAAAAAAAAAAGATGTTGAGCCAATTAAGTGCGGAACTTAAGCAATTAATTGCTCAGTTAAGTTCTGCAGACCAAAAATTAATTAGGCACTGAATTTTGTTTGTTGAGGAAGGCAACTTACTGGTTTATAATTTTCAGGAAAATGCACAAATTCAATAACAGCTTTTTATAAATTAATATTTTATTTCAACTGCTCCAAAATGTCACTTGGAAAAATTCACACTTTTTAATTCTCTGCTATTCTGCTGTTAGCATAACCGAACTGGACGGAGGTCACCTTGAGAAAGAAGTTGATCAAGGTTCTATTAAGCCAGCAAAGCCATCGGCGAAATGTTAGAAGAAGCAGAAGTCTTTCTTTGGAGAAATTAGAATTAGAAATTTAATAACACTAACACTTCATTTAAGTTGCCCCTAGATGGCGAGAGTTCTAACCAAAAAAAAAAAATGTAATATAATATAATATAACTGAGAAATTCAAAAACTGCTTATCTAATGAAATTCAATAAATATCCAAAAAAAAACTAACTTAACAATAAGAATAATAAAAATATTGATTATTTTGATTTACTACTAAAATATGCAACTAAACAAAATCTACTACTAAAACTAAAACCAAAAAGGAAAAATCTTTATTGCATACTTTTGGGCAGCAATATAAAATTTATTCAATTTAGTGCGACAAGCGACACTACAATTTCCCCCTCACCAAAATCACACTTGGGTGTTGAAAACCACACAAGAGGGATTCCCGCTTGGAGCACAATCAATGACTATCATTGCTTCAGATCTTTAGCGTGATATTTCCCTATATAATGACCTTGAAGATCTTCTAACTCATAATAACAATTTCCTAATCTGCGTTTGATTCTTGCCTTAATAAAGGTCGGAGCTAATTTTGCACTAAATCCCTTAGCAAAATTACTTTGTTGGAAGTTTCGACGGTATATTTCCTGTCCAACTTTAAATGAAACATCCGCACTGCGTAAGTTGTATGCTTTCTCATTACGTATACGTTGAGTTTGCATTACCTTTTGGGCATTAGTACGCATAATGTCTAAAGAATCGTCTCTGTTAAACTGTACTGTACGATCCTCTAACATTCCTAAATTCCGCATCAGTTTATAGTTAGAGCCATCCGTAACCATATGTTGTCCGAAAGTTAATCGATATGGGCTAGTATTAATTGCTGAATGCACGCTTGAACGCAAGGAGCAACAAATACTACTTAACTGTTCGTCCCAATTTCTTTGGTCTGGTCGTACATAAGCCTTAATGGCAGCAAGAATTGACCTATTCACTCTCTCAGAGGCATTGGCTTGCGGAGAATGAATAGCAGTGTAGGTATGTGCAATATTGTATTTGTTCAATAATGAATTGAATACGTGAGATCTAAATTGGACACCATTGTCGGAGACGACTGTTTCTGGTACACCAAAGCAATGGAACAGATCCTCTTCTAAATATTTCTTAACCACGTCTGCCGTAAACTTTTTCACTGGTTTAACAAATGGAAATTTCGTAAAGTGGTCCAAAACAACAAATATACCCACATTCCCAGTTCGACTGCGAGGATACGGTCCTAAGAAGTCAACATATATTTTCTGGAAAAACCTAAATGACTGACCTGTATTACCCATCGGCGGTTTTAAAACGTGGTTTGGATGTTTAGTACTTTTACACACATCACAAGAATTTATATAATTTTTTACGTCGTTTACCATATTTGGCCAATAATAAAATCGCCTAAGTCTTTCTAGCGTTTTATTAATTCCGCTATGGGAATGAAGGGGATCATCGTGAGCAATCTTTAACGCCTCAAAAATCAAGTTTTTTGGTACCCACAGCTTCCAACATAAATCATCCGCTACTTTATCTCCTTTAGCATGCTCGGAGCGGCGGTAGATATAATTGTCTATAATTTTTAAGTCCGGTAATTTGGACTGGTTGTTCTGGATGTTATCCTTTAGCAATAAATATTCTGCTGAGTTAAATTCTTCGGATTGGAGGTCTACAATCATACTGCTTACGGACAAAACAGAAAGATCTTCAGTATGAACGCGGGAAAGTGCATCAGGAACAACATTTTGCGTGCCTTTCCTATGCTTAATAGTAAAGTCAAAACCTTGAAGTTTAAGGGCCCATCGGGCCAAACGGGAACTAAGATCAGCTTGATTCATCAGCCACTTTAGAGATGCATGATCGGTTATAATTGAAAATTCCTGGCCTTCGATATACGCTCTAAACTTTTTAACCGCTAATACTGCCGCATAACATTCTTTCTCTGTTACCGTGTAATTCCTTTGGCATTTGTTAAGTTTTCGCGACATAAAAGCTATTGGTACTTCTGAGCCATCGCTAGTTTCTTGCATAAGAACAGCGCCTATTCCGGTGTGACTAGCGTCACAATGAACACTAAAGGGAATAGAGAAATTTGGACTATGCAACAAGGGAGCGGTGCACATAAGACTTTTTAAATTTTCCAATGCTTTTTGGGCCTCATCTGTCCAAATAAAATTTCGTTTCTGCTTCAATGTATCTGTTATTGGAGAAGCGATAGCAGCATAATTCCGTATGAACTTATGATACCACCCTGTCATTCCGAGAAATCGACGGACTTGCCTTACCGAACGTGGTGTTGGAAATTCCTTTACTGCGGCAATTTTCTCGGGATCGGTGCTTATGGTGCCGTTACCAATCACGTGACCTAAGTATTTGACTTCTCGTCTACAAAAACTACTTTTCTCGACATTGATTGTGAGGTTAGCGCGCTTTAGCTCAGCTGCAACGATTTCTAAAACCTCTATATGTCGTTCAAAGGTATCAGAAACTATCAAAAGGTCATCAAGGTAGATAAAAACTTAATTTCTCAAATGAGCCGGAATAACTTTATCCATAAGTCTGGACATGGTCAGCGGTGCGTTGGTTAAGCCAAATGGCATCACTTTAAATTGATACAATGGCCTACCAGGTACTGTAAAGGCTGTTTTATCTCGAGATTTTTCATCTAATGGGATTTGCCAAAAGGCGTCCTTCAAATCTAAACTACTTATATACTCAGCTTTTGGTAGTCTGCTCAGTATACTATATATACAGTATATAATTGGCATTGGATAGGCGTCTTTACGCGTAACAGAATTTAGCTTTCTACTGTCAATACACATTCGGGATTTATTTGTTTTGCGTACTAAGACCGATGGAGAAGACCAAGCACTATCGGATTCTTCTATCACCTCAAGGGACAACATGCGATCTATCTCCTCATACATTAGTTTCTCTGTTGCTGGTGAAACTGGATAGTGGCGCTGCTTTATGGGTTTTGCATCGCCAACATCAATTACATGTG
Source organism: Chymomyza fuscimana (assembly GCA_949987675.1). Taxonomy (NCBI): domain Eukaryota; kingdom Metazoa; phylum Arthropoda; class Insecta; order Diptera; family Drosophilidae; genus Chymomyza; species Chymomyza fuscimana. Next base: position 34,316,258 of record OX465089.1, read on the forward strand.
AAATTAATGTGGTTCTACCTAATCCTTTTTTTGCAAATGATGGAAATAAACTAATAGCTTTAGCTAACATTTGTTGCTGTGGCTCCGTTAAGTTAATCATTTGTGAATCATCAGCGGATTCTATTGAAGAAATGTGGAAATTCTGATTCATTAAATGTGGTGGTAGGAGTTCAAAAGTTCTCCAAAAATCAATGCCTAAATATAGATCTTCAGAAAGGGAAGGTACAATAAAGAATGTTATTTTTTTAGTCTCGTCTCGGTATTTTACATCCGGGGTAACTCGACCAATTATTTGTTGCTTAGCTCCATCAGCAGTACTGACTTTTGAGGAATAAGACTTAAATAACTTTTTGTTTTGTATAAATTCTTTTGCAAATTTTCCGCCTATACAACTAATTTCAGCTCCAGTATCCATAAGGCCCATTAAGGTCTTGCCAAAAACGAATACCTGAGCGTATAAGCGAGCGTTATTAGGACTGTCAACTATCGAAGCAAGAATTAATTTTCGTTCTATTTTGCGTTGCTTTATATAAGCATTTCTGCGTTTGCTAGAACGAGAGATAGACAAGTCTGGGAGATTACAATTATAAGTAAAGGGTACGTCTGGGGGACTGGATATACTTGCAACTTTATGATGCAAAAACTTTGTCGCATGGTCTAATCCGTGTTGGTTGCTTTCGAAGCAAATTGTTTGCGTGCACTTATCGGCTGTGCACGCTGTAAGTGGTTTTTTGAATGACCCAAATTACATTTGCGACAGCTGGGCTTGTAAGTATCTGCTTTACCACACCCATAACAAAAGATACGTCGTTCAGACACACAATCTTGGTATCTATGACCTTTACTTCCACAATTCCAACAAGTAAGTTCAATTGCGGCTAGTTCGTACTCTTCGGCTTCAACACTATCAGGTTCAGAGTCTGGGTCCTGATCCACCAACGCATTAATTTGACGACGCGGCACTTGCCGCTGAGCAATCATTTGGGGCTTCACGACGCTTTGCATGAAAATTTCACGCGTTCGAACAAGATGTCGTAACTTAGCTAATGAGGAAATTGGTTCATAGAGAATTTCGTGCTGAATTTCAGGTAAAAGATTTCCTCTCAAAATTTCTAATAAAGACGATTCAGGCATAGGCTGAGAAAGTTTGTCAGCTAAGGCTGCAATAACTCCATAAAAATCATCAAAGGACTCATTAGGTTTCTGTTTTCGTTGTTCAATTTCTAATCTTATATTGCGATCAGTTCGATCATCTTTAAACTGACCTCTCAAAGCGATGCATAGATCTGGCCAACGAACTTCCATAACACTCTTGTGGTATCGCCAATACCATTCACTGGCATTACCTTCAAAAAGGTTACTGGCATATCGGGCTGTTAAATCAAAGTTTCCATCCAAGGTTTGATTAGTTAGGGCCTCAACTCGATATATAAAGTCTTCAATGGACATAGACGCTTTACCAGAAAAACGTAATTTCCAGTTAAAAATGATTTGACTAATTCTGTCAGGTCTTATATCAAAATTTGAAGGAGTATTTCTTGACATGGCTCGTTCGCTTGTATTAGGATTTGCAACAGTTGGCTGCGTTTGTGGAGGAGCCCTTTGAAACAATCGTTCAAAAGTTTGCTGCTCAACAGAAGGCAAAGTTTGCATTTGCACCGCAGGCTCTAGAGACCTACGAGGTTCAGTAGAAGTAGTCAAATTTTTAAATCCCGACGCTATCGCTTGTGTAAGCAATTCAGTCTGCTGGGTCATAACGGATGTCATTGCATCTGCAATGGCTTTTTGAATGCCGACTAGCATAGATGACTCTTCATTAGTCGATCTAGCAGCTACATTTTCTGGCTGTGGAGGGCAATCCTCAAGCTCACTAGAATTGGAAGACATTGTATTTGGAGGCTGAGTGACAACTCGCTTCGTCTGCAACCTAGTTAGGTATTGATGTTGTGAAGTAGAAGGTTGTTCAGTAACTAAGTTGCTTAAAGAAGTTGACCGAGATACTTGTAATGATTTTCTGCAAACTGGGCACACTTTCGAATTACCTGATCTTGTATTAAAACAGGCTTGATGGAAGGTATGGCCGCAGATCGCTTGGAATACTTGGGCCTGATAAATAATTAAGTCCGAACAAATACAACAATGATTGCTCGTATCCTCAATAATAGACAAATTCTCTGAGCTATGTAACAAAGGCATATCAAAAACAAATTATATTCAATAAAAAAGCAAAACAAAATTTAAATCAAAAAATAAGATAAATAGAAAAAAAAATTCATAAACAAGTTTGGAGCTATACAGTCAACTCGTAGAACACATGAGAAAAAAAATCGTTATCGATTTTTTTTATTATATTTTTTTTTTATTTTTTTTATTTACAACTTGCTAAGAAAAGAGTTTTAGGGGGACAAGTATGCATATTTGAAAATTGAGCGGTATGCTGTAGTTCTAGACCACATAGCGCTTCTCCAGCGACAATTACAATATACAAACTCGATCCGCTTGAGGCAGAATTATTTATATTTCGGTTTTCCCAAATCAACAAAATCAATAACTGATGTCGGAGTTCATTGCGAAATACTCCAGAAAACTAAATAACCTGAGAAACCGAATTTTAGAAAAGGTAAAAGCGACAGTTGGGAAAGGACGTATGTTGTCTAAGTAACAAATAATGTTATCTCCATAGTACAACAAAAGAGTGAAGTTACAAATTTGTGCGTATTGACGGGATGGTCGTAGCATAAAAATCCACTGAAAACCAATAAACAACGACAACCACCCAAAATTGCAACTACACAAGGAACAAATGGCTTATGCACAGCAAGACATCGGAGTTAAAGTCAAAATGAAGCTAAAACACATCCAGATAATCTTGACATAAACTCATAAGTTGTTGTTTTTTTTTCGAGACCAGGCAAGAACCTAGTGAAAGAATAAAAAAAACCCACCGTACTCACAACAACAACTAGGACAAGGTATATGACGTAAAATAGACATCGAACCTATACAGAAATAAAGTCAGTTGTTATGACAACAAAAAAATTCTTCTTAAATCGGGGCTTGAAAGATCTACCAACAGGATTAAAAAGAGTTTGAGCCACCTAACTTGGGCTTTAAATTATCTAATCGAATAGTCAAGTTATTCATGTTGGCCTCAAAAAAAAATAAAATGAAAGATCATTCGGGCCACCTACGTTGGGCGCCAAAATTATTATGAATAATCATAATCTAATACTGTAGCATATAACCAGTAAGGCTATGCTGTCGTATGCGAGCTGATGGGGGTGTAGCGGCAATGTGGAGCACGCGCTTGCGATCCGGCTGTATGCGATCGGCAGTTAGGGGAGGTTCAAAAAAAAAACACTGTGCTACCTACTCGCTGCTGATTTCATAACTAATTTAAATTCGCGTGCTGGCTGGTAGTATACGTTCGACGAAAGAAAACAAAAGCATTAAGGAAAGTTCGGAAAAGAAAAGTAAAAGAAAAAAAACTGAAACCAAGTTATAACAAAAAAAAAGGTCCATGCGGCGCTGGTGTTGTGGCGTCGCTGAACAGGCTGTGCCGGTGTTGTTGCAACAGCGAATGCCCACCCTACCATGATCACTTAATCCAAAGAAAAAAAATTAAAGTGATCCCAAGAAAAAAGGTACCTAGAAGGTCTACCTCATGTGGCTACTGCGTCGATGCATAACTCCTCAGGGAAAAGAACTAAAAATATTTCATTTTAAACATTTATTATAATATATAAAATTAATTGTAACATTAGTGGGATAAGGCCAAGGAACGTTAACCCCCAAAGTTCTTATAATAATATTATAATGCTAAATAAATTTTAATGAAGTGCAAAAAAACAAAAAAAAACCAAATATAGAAAAAAAACATGCTGCGAATTAAAAGGGTTAATAGTATAGTGATATAATGCAAGTAACGAAAAAACAATAATTTATACATTTGCTTAAGGCATATTCATAGATTGGAAGTTAAAAGCGGGCGAAGAATTTTTCACACTACTGTAGCTAAAACGGCATTGGCAAACAGCTGATAGAATAAGAATTTAGAATAAACGAAATTAAAAATTCAAGTTCAAGGCCAAGTTCACCTGGAACGAACGAGAATGGAACACTGCCTTGATCGAATAAGAGATTAATTGTAACGAAGTAATAGTTACTGAAAGCAATTATTTAAGAGCGCGTGCTAAAAAAAACAATGTAAAGAAATAAAGAGTACAACACTTACTGCTTACACACGGCGACGTCCAGCGACGAAAGATCGATCTCCCGGCGATGACGGCTGTTGGAAGAGAGGGTTACGGGGCAGTAGGTTGGCACCATTATGCAATAGCGAATTATTACCGCACTCATATATATAATTTCTTTTACAAAATTTTCTCACGTGATAAATTATACGAAAATCGAGTTTAAGTACTGCACAAAAATTTTACTTCTATACACATGCCGACACTAATCCCGTGCAAAAAAAAAATGTGACGAACCAAAAAAAAATTAATTAATTATATATAATAGAATTTCTAGCTTTTTTCTATACTTTGCATTGCACTTTTTGAATTTCACTAATAATAACTATAAATTATTTATATTTTCGAGAATCCCAACAGGAAGAAAAAAAATATATACATTTTTATTTTTATAATCCAGCCAGAGGGTAATTTCTTTCTTTTATAGGCTAGGTTTTGACACCATTTTAAAAACACCTCACCAATATTATTTTAGTTTTTGCAACACAAAAGAAAAAAAATGAAAAGGCCTTGCACCGAATCGCGACGTTCTGCCATTATATGCACTAACAACTATTTAATGAAATTTAGACAGCATGCGCGTGTGACCCGACGTTGATAAAAATTGCGGGGGAACTGCTGGGCCTAGATTAAGCGCATAGTCCGTGGCTGCGGATCACTCGACTTCCTTAAGAGAGCAGAAATTGGTGGAGCTTAAGGGAGTTTTGACGTGTAACTAATACAGATGGCACAAGATAATGGTAATACGGGTTTGTTGTGCATTAGGTCTGCATTGGCTGTACAATAGGTGCCATTAGGTTTGCACTAGGTACCTTTAGGTGCCAAATCTGTGTATAAAAAAAAAAGAAAAATAAGCATCTACGCTAAACTTGGTTGCTAATACCATAATTACCCTTATTGAGGATTGGCACCAGAAAAATAATATGTTTTGGGGCGATCTCCGGATCAAATAAATATGCAGGCAGCTTCGAAAAAAAAAAGATGTTGAGCCAATTAAGGGCGGAACTTAAGCAATTAATTGCTCAGTTAAGTTCTGCAGACCAAAAATTAATTAGGCACTGAATTTTGTTTGTTGAGGAAGGCAACTTACTGGTTTATAATTTTCAGGAAAATGCACAAATTCAATAACAGCTTTTTATAAATTAATATTTTATTTCAACTGCTCCAAAATGTCACTTGGAAAAATTCACACTTTTTAATTCTCTGCTATTCTGCTGTTAGCATAACCGAACTGGACGGAGGTCACCTTGAGAAAGAAGTTGATCAAGGTTCTATTAAGCCAGCAAAGCCATCGGCGAAATGTTAGAAGAAGCAGAAGTCTTTCTTTGGAGAAATTAGAATTAGAAATTTAATAACACTAACACTTCATTTAAGTTGCCCCTAGATGGCGAGAGTTCTAACCAAAAAAAAAAAAAGTAATATAATATAATATAACTGAGAAATTCAAAAACTGCTTATCTAATGAAATTCAATAAATATCCAAAAAAAAACTAACTTAACAATAAGAATAATAAAAATATTGATTATTTTGATTTACTACTAAAATATGCAACTAAACAAAATCTACTACTAAAACTAAAACCAAAAAGGAAAAATCTTTATTGCATACTTTTGGGCAGCAATATAAAATTTATTCAATTTAGTGCGACAAGCGACACTACACGTACGCCACCTTTTTTAAGTGCAAGAGTTCTGTGAGCGCAAACGAAAAACAACAACAAAATTACAGTGGAAATCAGTGGGCCAACAACAAATATACACAAGGGTTGTTTCTGTGCTCATGAGCTCAGTGAGTAAGGGAGGGAACTCGCGAAATTGTTTTTGTAATTTGTATTGGCATTGAGTGATATCAAAGAATATAGAACTATATAGAATGCGCATCTCGCCCAAATTCATTTTAGCGCTTGTTGGTACGGGCGGGCGGCAGCAAACGAAACGAAATGTTGGTTCTATTTTTAGAACACACACCGTTTGTTGGTACGGGCGGGCGGCACCAAACGATGCCAAATGCTATTTCTATTTTTAGAGCTCGCAGACTCCGTTATTTTGCAAAGTTGTTGTCCTTCCAAAATATACAATGGACTAATTTGGACACATATTTTGTGTTGGTGTTGATGGGTCAGTGGTATGCGTGCCTACGTTATTTTGCAATTATTTTGAGTTCAATTACAGATTTAGGAACTGTTAAAATTTTTTTATTTTTTAAATTTTTTGATCGGTTTTGCGTTTTAAATTTTTGGTTTTATAGTCTTTATTATGGTTTGTGTTTAATTACGTAGAAATAATTTTTATTTTACGTTGGCTGGTGCTGCCCTTTTCTACCGCCCATTTACAGTGCTTCCGCAATAAAACCAAAATTAAAAATTCTAATATTTTATTTTTGTGATCCCTGCAGTCGCCAAAGAACCATTCGGGTGTTGCAGTGTGGCAAAGACGAATGATATGTTGATTAATTTGTAACTTCTCTGGTTCTGTCTTAAAGCAGCTGTGAAAAATAATAATGTGTTTTTTGCAAGCTTCCATTAAACAATCGGAAGGTGGAAAAAGACTTCCGAAGTCAGATTTAGAGCAATAATTTTTATGGAACATAAATATTTCCCTTGGGGCTGTAATTACTTCATCCTGTTTCCTTAGTTCCCTTTCGCATTTTTCGCAGTTTACCCCACGAAATACCTAATTGAAACTAATTCCAAGTTAATATTTTTCGAATTATTAAATTCATCCTCTAAAAAATAGTCAGAATTTTCAACTATACTAAAATCGAAAGATTGTGAATCAATCTTATTCCCCTCTTCACTTGAAATACTATTTGGCTCATCTTGCAAAAATAGCGCATTCATTTGCACTGATGAATCTTCTGTAACTTCACAATTACTATTGCAACTTGAATGAACCATTTTCCAAGTCATTCTTCTTGCAAGAGAGTTGTTAAGCTCAGCTACGGAAGGATTCGTGCTATTACCGCCTTTCTGTCTTATAACGGCAAAAGTATTTTCCAATTTATCTTGGTTGAACCGCTTTGTCAAGAGGAAAAATTTATTACAATTATTTAAAAGGACTTCATTAGCGAGCATAAGCACCGATACAAGAGTTAATTTTATGCCATCCAAAAAAAAAACGTGATTTTGCTTTTTGCTGTTTACAAATTTAATTTTTTCTATATACTGTATAAATTCAGAAATACACTTGTAGGATTGATTATTAAGTTGCAAAGCAGATCGATAGAAATTAACAGAATGCAGGGCTCCACTGTTCATGCAATCAAAAATTTGATCTATTTTAAGTATAAATTCAGCAGTTGATAGGGCGATTTCTTTCGAATTATTTTTGAACCCAACTGTGTCGCAAATTGTTTTAATGGCAGCCTGAACTGTTTTACTAAAAATCTGAGTTGCAAATTTGACACGCATTTTCTCAAATGAGTTTGGGAATATATGCTGTTTTGTTATCATCGAGAATAGAGCAAAAAAAGAAGAGAAGAATAAAAAAAGAGCCAAACAAAACAAAGTTGTGTTTTCACCACAAAGCGTTTTGCATGCACCTATTGTTGCTGCTATGGTTTTGTTGCAAGAAGTGCGAATTGTATTCTGCTTTTGTCGCAAAATAAAACAAGAAAATACTATGTACATTTTCACCTGCTCGAGCTCTAATTCAGATACATGCACTGCAGTTGCATTGTGCTCAACTTATACATATATAGTACTCGTATATAAAGCTCATTTGTCACCATGTCTGAGTGTGTGTGTGTGTATGTGAAGTTTCTGCTGCAGGCAGCATGTTTTAGAATGTACTACAAGCTGGGCCTGAACCTAGCAGGCAAATGCAGCTTGAATCTGAGATACTGGCTTCTATAAATTCGGAATAACGAAATGCAGTGCCTTTTATTTTTGTTGCTGGAAATGTCTTGAAATTTTTTAAGCATATTAAAGTAAAAACCTGATTAATTTAGTTGATGAATTATTTTCAAGCCACTAATATGCTTAGGTATAATAATAAGTGATCGGGTTTAAAAATAAACGGAATTAAAAAAATACAAAAGCAAACGGGAGATTTCGCAAAAAGTAAAAAAAGTGGAATCAGCGGAGGCTGGATCGGGTTCAAAATAATAAATGTGACGCTTTTGAACGATCATTTTACATTTTAATAGGTCGACCCCCAAAAAATGTTATTCTTTTAATAGGATGATAATGGTACTGCACAAACCTTAAGTTATAATGAAAATTTCACCTTAAGTTTCTCTATCGAAGGCACAGATCGTTAATTAACAGAGCTCATTTTTTTGTCATTACACACTTTTGTTAAAATAACTCATTTGGAAGTATTCGAAAAACAGCCGTTCCACGTATCTCAAAAGCCCCTTCAGCCCCTGCTGCAGAATGTTAATTAAGATTATGACATTAGCTAAAAAAATCATAACAATGGTATTGGAAAGACAATGTCATAAATCCGATGTGCAAAGTGCAGTATATACATATATATATATATATATATATTAGGGTGGGTCAATTTTTTTCGGTATAAGGGCTCACTCGGATTTTGATTCTTTGGGTAATTCTAAGCAAATTTGCCCAAGAAACTATGGGTCTAAAATGAATTTCAAGTCGCCCACTTTTTCAAAATTTTCAAGAAAAAAAACCGAAAAAAATCAAAAACCAACACTAAAGCGCCCTCTGGCGGCACCCGAAATTAAAAATAGATGTCAATAATGAATTACTCGACCCCAAAAACCCCCAAATTCACATTTGGATAGAGAAAAAATATCGATTTTAGGCCTTTTCAATGAATTTCTAAGTCGATTTTTGAATATGTCGAAAAAAACCTATTTTGAAAAAGTGGGCGACTCGAAATTCATTTTAGACCCATAGTTTCTTGAGCAAATTTGCTTAGAATTATCCAAAGAATCAAAATCCGAGTGAGCCCCATAAGGTTTTTTCGGCCCCATACAAATTGACCCGCCCTAATATATATATATTAAATTAGTTGAATTGTGCGTGGTAATAAATCGTTCGTGTTAAACATTATTAAAAAGTATAACAATTAACACGAAAACAATAACAAATATTGTTGGATTATTTTTCTATTATTTTTGGTTTATTACCAACAAAAATCAAGGTATATATATACATATATATAAATCAGTGCTTTTGATTTAAAATAAAACACATTGTAACTTTTTGGTTATAGTGCACTTGACCCAAAATTACTTTTGCGACACTTTCCTGCCATTTTTCTAGACGTTTCTTTGATTTTTTTTGGGAACAAGTCATAACCTAACCGCACACACTTCGGATAGGAAGGCAGTTTAAGAAGGCAACTTAATCTATTTGGGAAGGCCTCGGACTTCCCAGGCCCCTACCAAGAAGCCCTCATCCCGGACTAGCCAGTGCTCATATCAGCTCATCACCAATCAGCGAATATATGATATAATGATATATATATATATAAAGTTTTCTTAATATTATAGTTTAGTTTTTGTGTTGCGAATTTAATTCTTTTTATGAAGTGCCGATGCATTTAGTGTAAAACCAAAAATCCATATTATAAAGATATAAATGTGTCGTGCACAACTTTGGATTTGGTTATAGTTAAGTGATATATTGAACTATGTTTTAAAAATATTTTATAAAAGGGCTTTGCCAAGAAGTATATATGAATTTTGATAATAACTTGAAGTTAATAATGGCAAGCCTTATTCTTATGCAGTTCAATTGGAATTAATTGAAATTAATCTTACTAAAGAATTTTCTTTGAATTATTATTATAAATTAAAATTAAAATTTCTTGCTTAAACATTACCCTTCGTGGTGAAACAACAACCTTTATTTATTAATTGTATTTGGTTGCAATTTATATAATGTTGCATACCCTTTTTCTATAATTTTATTATTATTATATTATTTATATTAATAATTTCTTAGCCCAGCAGCGTCATCGATTGAGCTCAACTATCACCAAGCCGGAGTGAGTAGCCATATAAAGCGTTTAAAATTGTCTTTGCAAAAACAAATATATAAAGATTTTTGTACATTTATTTTATTTAACATTTATATTTTTTTTATATATTATTATTTAATTATCCTTATTTTCCTATGGGAACAATAAGCATAAAACATGAAATACTTTAGTATATTTTCTCTAATAAATATTATAACTATAAATATATTTTAAATAATGTTTTAAATATTATTTCTGTTGGCCACAGTAGAGCATGGCGGTATCACGACTAGCAGGAAAACATCTTGACATGGCTCAAGGGTCAATTCTGATTTTGGGATTGCACAGGATGGGAGGGTAAAGAAAGAGAGACCATTAACATGCGAGTGTCTCCATATGAACAGGAATAGTCATAGTAAATATTTTGTAGCGTGAGCATAGTGTTCTCCTCTGTCGGGAGTGTAATATCTGATTTATATAGATTTATTAATTGATTTCATTTTATTTTAGTACCTTTTGCTGAGTGCACCTAAAATATTGCACGTATGTGTCTACCTTTTGGGAGATTAGAAAGGACCCCGATAATCTGGCGAGCTAGTTAGAGCATAGCTAGAGGTGCACGCCTCGAAATCCCTGGTAAAAGAGTAGGATTAAGAGTTGAAGGCTGTATGTATGTGGGAAAAACACTACTTGGTGGTATATGTTTTCCTGATTGTTTATTATTATAAGAACTTTACATGTATTTAATGATAACAATAAAGCGTTCAATTTAGTTTATTATAAATTCTTATTATTCTTTAATGTCGGATTCCCAACATGGGTTTGTAAAACGTCGGTCCACTTCTACTAACCTTTTAGAACTTTCGTCTCTTATTAATCTTGGTTTTACGGAAAAAAAACAAACTGATGTCATTTATACTGACTTTAGTAAAGCATTTGATTCGGTAAATCATAGTCTTCTACTTGTTAAACTGTCTCGTCTGGGGTTTCCGTCTTGTCTTTTAAATTGGATATCGTCCTATTTATCCAACCGAGTCCAGAAGGTAGTTTTTAAAGGCTGCGAATCTACAGAAATTATGGTCACGTCAGGGGTACCTCAAGGTAGCCATCTAGGCAGGTAATCTCATCTTCTCACATTCTTATGTATGCGGATGATGTTAAACTCTGTATGTCCTACTCCGATAATAATAAGTACTTACTTCTTCAGCATGATTTTGATAACATGCAATCTTGGTGCAATATCAACCAACTCTTTCTCAACAAGACAAAATGTAACGTTATGACATTTTATCGTTCTGCTCCTTATTTGGCCACTTACTCTTTAGAATCTTCTACCTTAGAACGCATCGAGAGTGTGTCTGACCTTGGTGTTTTGTTTGATCATAACCTTAAATTTAATAACCATATTTGCAACATCGTGAATAAGGCTAGAGGTGTTCTTGCTTTTATTAAGCGTTGGTCTAAAGAGTTTAACGACCCTTACACAACCAAACTTCTTTATATTTCTCTTGTCCGTCCAATTTTGGAATATTGTTCCTGCGTTTGGAGCCCTCAATACCACCTTTATCAGGACATGATTGAGTCCGTACAAAAGCAATTTCTCCTTTTTGCACTTCGTGGCTTAAACTGGGACCCAAATATCCGACTGCCGCCATATTCTGATAGACTTCGCCTTATAAAATTGCCTTCCTTAAATCACCGCAGAACATGCCACGGCGTGTTATTCTTGCATAAACTGTTACTCGGTCTTATCGATTCCAATGTACTCCTTAGCAAAGTTACTTTGGTCATACCATCCAGAGTAACTCGTAATTTTCGACCCTTAGCCTTACAATTTTGTAGATCTAATTATGCTTTGCACGACCCTTTCCGTGTCTTATGCTCTAACTATAATAACTTTTACAATTTCCTCTCTTTCGAACGGTCTATTCAATCTATCACTTCTTCTATCTTAAGTCACCTTGACTTGCCACTTCGAGCATCCTTGACCAATCCTATATTATGAGTCACCCACTTGGTCAATGGTGATCCATTGGCTTTTTTTGCGATATAATGTTTAATTTTTATCTTGCTTCCTCTTTTCAACTTTAATATTGTAAATCCAAGTTTCTGGCCAGTTCTTGATGTGAGTTGGTGCATATCATTAAAAAGTTCACCCATCGGGCTAGAGACGCGGATTAGTTCATATCAATTCCCTCGCTCTATTTTCTTTTCTAAATAATTTATATGTACTTTTTTATAATATAATGTCAACTGTACGTAGTTGTACCCCTCAAATAAACAAATAAATAAATAATATGCGCAAAACAATATGAAACATCACTTAATAAAAATACGTCCGATGCGCAGCTTGCGAGATCACACACTGAGAGCATTTGCTGCGCAGCCTTTACTTTTGCACTTAACATTTATGCTTACCAACATTTGAGCTGTTCTGCAAATGTTCTGGGCATAACATAAAACTGTGGCCACTGCGTGTCGACCGCTGACCTTCAATTCCCGCATGTATTTTGTATGCTAGGCACGTTTGTCCGATTGCTGTCGTCAGTAGACTTTAGAGCCCCCCTCACTCTACATCTAAGAGGAACAAAGATACTTTTATAGCCAAATAATACCAATACAGTGGGACTATAACAACACCCGAGATTTCACCCACACTCATATAGAATATACACTTTTATTTGTGTATATCATTTCGCTACTACACCGCACGCATACTACAGTAATTATATTAAATCAGCACCGTAGAATAGTTTTTCTTTTTAAAGTGTTTCTTAAAGGGACAAACACCGTCACATTCGCAAGTGCAAGATTTGTCAAGTGTAATCCAAGCATCTTATATAATGAGATTACTGAAAAAAACAATGCTATATTATATTATAATCATATACACATACTGAAGTAAACATTTCGTCCAAGCGCCTTCTAAATTCCCATTCCCATCACTTAACCCAAAATTTCACTACACACCACAGCAGCGTGATGAGTGCTGTTGTGGTTTGTTGGCACTTCTATTTAAACTTTTATTGCCCATCCCCAAAAAAAGGTTGGCCAGCTAAGGACGTCCTAAAAGTAAGCTGAGCAGAATAGCAATTCCTTGCCATCATTTAGCAGAAGGTGTGTGTATACGTACTCCCATTGAGCGTGTGAATATGAATGTTTCATATCTTATTTTTTCAACTTCATGGCTTTTAGGGCCTTCCAGATCTCAGCGTTCAAACAGACACATCAACAGGGTACATCGACCATCGACTTAATAGAGTTGGAAATGACGTCGTCTACCTTATAGATTTTTTTATATAAACTTGTAATTATTTTATTTAAATATAATTTGGGGGGTCATCCCAACTTGAAATATACTACACTAGATTTGATGATCATGAAAATGAGAACCTTATGATCCTGCACACATAGGCTGTATAAAATTGGTTATATTTTTTGGCTTATCATTTTGGTGTACAATAAAATGTTGAGTCGTACACGTTTACCCCTTTTTTACTTATAACACATACTCCTTATATTTATATTCTATATGAGGTTCATAGAAGAATTGTATTATAATTCTATTTTCGACGAAATCAGTAGATCTTTATTTAAGCTTTATTCACACAGCTGTTTGTCTGAAATTTTTTATTTAGCAAGTAAAAAAAATTAATATTTACGCTCATTGAATTTTAATCAGATTTTTTTTGTTGACAATATCTGCTTAACACGATTGAATTATATACAATTCGTAATGGATTCACAGGAAAATCCATTGATTTTGCTCGAATTCAACAACTAATTAAACCATACAACTTTTCAGACAGTAGTTGCTTCAATTAAATACATTTATAGGTATGCATTTTATGACACACGATAAAAGGATAGATCATGCCTAAGAGTGGGGACAGGTAATTTATGTTGCATTTTACGAATGCAAAGTTTTAATGTTTTAATTTTTTTTGTGAGTATGCGTTAGTATACGCAATGTAGTAGAGACATATATTTTAAATTTATTTTCCATCATTCAACTTTAATAAATTGAATCGCATCTAATTTAATGTATTTTAATGGAATCCGCTTTGGGTTTCAGATTTATCCGTCATTAATTGGAGTTGATATAAAAGTCATTTATATAAATGTATTCCTTTGAAATTTGTGTAAAGGTGTTTTTATGTCATTGTCAATTGAAATGCGGGCTACTAGCGTATACTCTACTTGAATATAAATAATTTATAAATTGTAAAAACGTGAATTTTTTTTATATTAATGCACTTTACACAAATGTTTATAATAGCACAAAGTAATTAACTTATTGTGCTTAATACATTTATAAATCTGCAAAGTATACATTGTATTTTTTTTATCTAGTTATGTAAGCTATTCTATTGCTCTTAACACTCAAGTAAAGTAAAACTATTCCATGTTTACGAAAATATGTCAGTTGTAGAAAGCTTGCCTTACCTCAAAAGCAAAAAAAAAAAATTAACATCATATTCTGTATCTATTAACACCCACCATATTTTTGTCGATTACAAAGCAGCATTGGATACGCGCTGTCTGATTTCACTATGCCCACAAAGATGGTACGATTGTGCAGAATGACGTGACTATACGCAAGGTAGGAAAGGACACCTCCGAACCTTTTGATACAGTTCGAGGTTTAAGACATGGTCCTGCAACCGCTTTAAATTTGTGATTGAGAGTGTCTTGCATTTGTATTTTGTAAAAATTAAGCGCAAGACGAAGCAAATGTTTTCTTCAATTAGAAACTCGGCGACCAAACTACCAAACTGCGATTGAGTACTTTTAAAGTTGTCAAGGATTTCACGATTAACAACAAAGTATTTAGATCAAGCGAAGAATTACTCTTGCTACTTTGATCCCAATAGGCACTCTCGCCGGATCGCGGCCGTGATAGATGTGTAGACCTCCTCCGTTGAGAAGTAGGTACCTTTTATGTTATACCGTAACCTGATAAAGGGTTGTTATTGCCAATTAAGAAGAAGAATTGACCATTGGGTTAAGAGTATAGTTTTGTAAAGTGTATGTTATACCAAATGCACCATTCCACCATGATAGAAGGATATAACAAACATACCCGGCAACTTGTGAGAAACGGTACTGCGGAACAGTTAATAGGGCCTGAATCCTTCTGTGGTATTGAAAACAACACTATACAGCTAATACGAGAAGAGGAAAGTTCCAGATGTGACATAAAGTGTATCAGCGAGGCTGGCTTGCGACTGTCTAAGCAGATTCTCGGTTCCTAAGATCTGAATAGGTTAAAAAAAAAACTCTCAATTGGTTACTAAATGGTTTGCTTATTAAGCAGTATGGGCATCATAGATTCTAACACCTGTAGATTCATTGCGATTCCTCCCAATCTTCACAGCACGTACTTAAGAAGTATGCCGCTCATGGGAATTTTAAGAATCTTAAAGCGCAATTTTGACAGACCTGAAACATACTAGAAAATTAGGCTTCTCAATAAAATTGGACTAGCTCTAGGGCAAGTAGGAAGCACGGTAGATTCTAAAGGTCGCAGGGCAGTAGTTCCCCTTTTGTTTTATTTTAAGTTTTAATTTTTTTTTTTGTATTTCGTTTAACTTATTAGTTATTTTCTCAAACAAACTTTTTTATTTTTATCATTCTTATTATTATCAATTTTGTTTGCCATTTATTTTTAGTTTGACTTGTCCAATAAACCATTTTAAATACATGCTTTTCTTGTTTTGTTAAAATTTAGCAAATTTTGCTTTTCCAGACAAATTCCAAAGTTTGTACTAGTCTGTTAAAAATTTTTGTTTTTATTAGTTTATTTTATCGTTTTTTTTGTTTTGCATATAATAATATTTATTTTAAGTATTCTATACAAAGGCAAACACAAAATTCACCAGATGTGCTAGAAATTTCATGGATTATTGGAAATTATATGGAAAAATTATAAATTTTTATTGGCACTTTTCATATAAAATTAATGATATGTCAAACCTAAGCCTTTATTAACTTAACATTTCAGCATAAAAAACCCATACGAACCCCTAATAACCAACTAAATATAACAACTTTAAGAATAAAACCCTTGAGATCAAGCTCATTTATTATTAATAATGTCGCATAGTGCGTTTTCCTTCCCAAAACATTTCACTAAATGGGTCATTAAAAAGTCCGCATGCGGGAAGGACATAAGTGGAACAGCTTTTTGTGGTAAACCACGCAGGAGTACTGTCAAGTTGTTTTTTTTCAGTTTTCATTGCCATTTTATCATGGAAAAATTTACATCCGAACAACGTTTACAAATTGTACAATTATTTACGAAAATTGGCGCGCTCAAGCCATTTTATGGTCGCCATAATCGACCTACTGAGACCATTGTTCGCCATACCATCAACAAATTTGAGACCCAATATTCATTATTGGATGACATAATGTTTATGGGCCGTGTGGAATCATCGGTCCATATTTCTTCAAAAATGACGCTGGTCAGACCGTAACCGTCAATGGCGATCGTTATCGCACCATCATAACAAATTATTTGTATACCTGAAATTGAAGCCCGAGATCTCGATGACATTTGGTTTCAACAAGACGGTGCTACTTACCACACAGCCCGTGAAATAATGGACATATTGAAGAACCAATTCGGTGAACAATTAGTTTCACGCTCCGGACTGGTGAATTGGCCACCAAGATCGTGTGATATCACACCATTACACTTTTTCCTTTGGGGATACGTGAAGTCTAAAGTGTTTGTGGATAATCCAGCTCCGATTGAAGCATTAGAGGCCAACATTGCCCGTGTTATTCGCGAGATACCGCCGAAAATTGGAATCTCCGCTTGGACGAGATACGGCGCAGTTGTGGCCAACATTTGAAAGGGATTATTTTTAAAAAGTGAATGGCAAGAACGGTTCCTTCTATTGATAGTAAAGATTTCCCGATTCATTTGAATTTTTTAGGTTTTTTTTTTTAATTTAAAAAAAAACCTCAAGATTGATGACCCTTATTAGCGTAACATATTATTTACTCTAGGCAATGACCGATTTTAAACTTTTTCTCGATAAAATTTTATTTCTGCTTACTTTATTACTAGTGTCCAGTCCCACAAACAGTTTGCAATTAGGAAATATTTTTTCGTGGCAATATTATAGAGTTCACACATCTGCCTAGAGACGCAGATTAGTTCATAGTTATCCTTCTACTTTTTAAAAAAATTAATTTTTCGTAATTTTAGG
This sequence comes from Chymomyza fuscimana, assembly GCA_949987675.1. NCBI lineage: Eukaryota > Metazoa > Arthropoda > Insecta > Diptera > Drosophilidae > Chymomyza > Chymomyza fuscimana. The sequence goes on from OX465089.1 coordinate 34,333,665, forward strand.
TCAACTGAGCTTTGTTTTTTTTTTGGAATAAATAAATAACTTCCTCTAATTTGAATGAAAGATTTTCACTTTATTATACATCTGCACATCAGAGGGACTGTTTGCATCTTTTGATAATCATCTGTATGCAGTTGACACTTGGAAATTTTAAACTAAATTCAAACACTAGTTTATATTCTCTCGGCGAAATTTAGTGCAAATATTATTTGATATCCTGCGGTGTCGTGGCGGCATTTCTTGTTTGCTTTGCTTTCGAGTTCTACATTGAATTGGAAACTGGAAAGTGGCATGGAGTGCTGTCAGCAGAGACGTCTGTCAACAGTCCAAGCCAGTCTGTCACCTACATTATCACTTGGGTATTGTAACAGTTCTCCATCCTGTCCTCCCCAAAGCTATTTGAATGTGAGTTTTTTGACACGATGGCTTCTTGCACTTGTAGCCCGACAGTCCGTCCAACAGTGTACGAGTACATTGTATACACGAGTACATACATGTATATATGTATCTATAAGCTACAAGTGTGTGCGCTTGTTTTGAATGCTAATATTTGCTTCTTCAATTCAAGCAGAATAAGTGACAATTTATCTTTGATTTTGTTATTTATTCTACACTCTATAAATTTTAATATTGGAATACAACTTAAGTTTCACACTATTTGAACAATAATAATAATATATCGGAACAATAGTTTTAATTTCTATCGACATCATTGCTATTCAATCGCAAAGATAAAATTCAAATTTAAATTTAAATAAATTTACTATACTATAAGCAATTCAGTAACATTTAGAGTAAAACGAAACCGCAAAATAAACACAAAGGCAACAATTTTGTGTTTTTAAACTATTTAAGATTAATGCACTTTGTATTCAATGGGTTCATCTATAAAGGCATTCAGAAAGGCAGAATGAAAGAAAGATTTGCCAAATTCCATCAACAGTTACGAGTTGTTCATTTAAGCTTTAACTTGTATTTAATTTGTTCCATTTTGGAAAGAAGCCATATAAGGACTACACCAGGCCAGACGTCATTCATTTATGCCCTAATTGCGAATAAAAGTTGCTCTTAAGTGTTGCTTAAGCGAGCTCAAGTTGACATTTGTTCACTAATTAAAGCTTTTTGTTGGCATTTGCTAAAAGCAAATTGATTTATCTTTTCAACACCTCAAGCTAAGCCCGAAAATGAATGCCAGACTTGAACTTTTTACTGACATATATACAATTACACAGATACATATACACCTACACCGTGTTGCCCGAAGCTGTGGTGGAAGCTTACTCTCCTTACACGTTCTCACCTCTTTGCTCTTAATGGCCTCTTTTCACTTAACATTTACTCATAATTGATTTTTACCTTTTAACGACTTTCTCACTTGTGCGCTATGTTAATGGGCGGTGTTCATGCATGTCTCTCTCTTTAGTTGCCATCTTGATGGCCACGCACATATACAAGCTCGCACTACTACACCCAAACATATTTGTCGGCTTAACACACATCTGCTTCAAACTTCCTGGTTGCTCTCACTGTCACTCAACCATACACTGAGAGAAATAACAAGGTCCACAACTAATTACGAACTTAAGTTTTAAAATATGAAATCTAAAAGGGACGAGCGACTGTATCTTAAAAAATATTCGTAGTGACACACTAGGGGCTCCGCCTCCTGCTCCGTACGCTCACCAACACATGCCACATCCGATATCCATTTTTCATACAAAATGTCAGCGCTCAAATTCTTACCATTTGGGCTGTGCTTCAGGTCGAACAGTTTTATAGATCTGAAATCAGCTGTGACGCCTCCGGACCAGAATCCGCTGTAACTGGTATTGATTCTCAAATCAAAAAATGTTATTAAATTACAAAACCTGTAGTTTTTGCTATACCAAGTAAGGCGCTATTTCAGCCGAAATAAACTTTTGAGATGCAAGGGATAAATCAAATTTATTATTGTCTTCACCTATCAACTAAAGAAATTTTAGTTTTTTAAATAATATTGTTAACACAAAAGTAGGTTTCAGTGGAAACTTGCTATTATACTTTTATTATATTAATTATTATTTAGTAAATTGTATTGTCTGAAGACAGATTGTAAATAAAATATAAAGAAAAAACAAAAAAAAATAATATTGTTAATTAAAAACATTTTATATACATAAATTGTTTTATTGACTTCGGTTATCAGCTCATCTATATTCTTTAGCTCATCTTTTACTTCCATTTTCAAGGTCACATAAATTTGTTTTGTCTTCCTCACAAATCTATCTAAAATGTCCAATAAAATCCTTTTTTTCAGCTGGTACCCTGGGCAGTTGTCTTGTGTTCCATATTGTTGATGTTTTTAAAATCACTTATCTTTATAGAAATAAAATCAGACTTTAGATATAGAAATCTAAATTTTTTTGCTATATCAAAAATATATTGCTCGAAATCTCGCTCTATTCTTTCTATCAGTGCAGCCAAACGAGTATGAAAGAGTTCTCTGGGTTATTTCATTAGAAAGCCAAAAGACCAAGTTCTTACAAATGATGTAATGCTCAACTCGTACCATTGGCAAAGTCGAAAACTTTTGGTCCGAGAAACTTGAGGTCAAGTTTGAGTGGAGCTGGGACTAAACGTGTTTGGTAAACAAATTATGTGTTTATTTTGCTTTTAAAAAGTTGTCAAGCCTTTGATGAGTAATTATGACTTCCTGCTGATAATAAAAGTGCAAATTTCGGATGAACACAGTAGACTTGTCTGGCATGGTAATTTGCTGGCAATAATCCTTGTCATCATGCTACTGCACAAAAATATTGACTTTGATGCACAGCAATGCTTTTGTGCGAAAAGGCGGCAAGGATATGCCATCAAGGCTCGTTTTGAAAAGTTAGCTATAGAGTCGACTTTCATATGAATATTTTGTGGCTGCGCACACACGCACACGTCATACACACACACATATTTTGTATGTAGGACAAACATATGTATGTGTATATGAAATATGTGTGCAATTTTGAATTTAACATTCATTTATATGGTTCCTTGATTACATTGTCTACAGCAACCACAATAACAAAGGTTCCCAAAATATTTCCATAAAGCATATTCTTTACATCTGTAAGCGTGTGAGCGGGTGAGTTCTATATAGTTATATGGCAGGATTTAAATGAGCACACATTAAGCCTTAAAATTTAAGCAATGAATGTCAGTGTGTTGGATTTGTTAGAAAACAAAGAAATTAGTGCATACCAAAAAGTCCGACTAGAAGAGTGTTTGAAAATGAAATAACTGCATTTGAACACTAATTACATGTGTTGTAAATATTTTTCCTACCATTGTCACGGCATGCCAGTCAATCAATTGAAGTTAGAATCGATAAACTTAACCTGCGCAACTTGGGCTAAATTTCCAAATTTTTTGAAAAAAGTAAAATTATTATTTTTATTTATTTTAGTTATATTTTCTTAAAGTGGTACATCTTCATAAATAAACCTAATGTGGTGGCCATGCTGAAATTTTGATAAGCATGCAAACTTTTATCAATAACGAGCAGGTTCTTGACGAAAAAAAAATGTATATATAATGTTTATATTATTTATTATAATTAGGGTGTTCACTTTACCTGTTATTATGGAAAAATAGCAAGAATGCCCGAATAACGCCATTTGCAATCCTTGAAACGAGGAAAAATGTCAAGAATACGCGACGAGTAACCGGAGTTTAAGTAGTGGTAATTTTTCATAATAGTTGATGCCACTTTTTGCGAAACTTTTTGGGCAAGAAAGCCGGACTTTTCGTAAGTGTCAAGTTTTTTGTAGTGTACATTTTTTTTTGCATACGTTGCCCTTTGAATATTTTGCATTATTACTACGCTCACCATCTTATAATATTAAAAAAAAAATATAATTTTTAAACTGTTCTAAACTACTACTACTATAATATAAAAAATTCTTTCCAAAATATCGATATATTAATAGTAAGCGTGGCCAGATTGGTCGAATATCTTGCGTGTGCGTGCTATTATTTTCAAATCTATCTGTTCGGTCAAATTCACATATTTACATGACACACCTCGCTTATACATAAAATATCACTCAATAGCAACATAAAACATGCAACTGTAAATATCAGCGCATAGCCATGTAACATACACTTAACATTTTCTCTCACACTCATAACTCTTTTGCACTCTGTTAGTTCTAAGCATACATGTACCCACCCTCAGTTATACTAAAACACTTGCCAATTGTCATTTCAACTGATCGGTCGTGTCGCTCTCTTTTTTGTTTTGTGCACTTTGGCCTTATTATTTGCTTAAACGTTAAAAGTTTTGCATGGCCCATCCGAGTTATTTGTCTCGGTCAAAAAAACGCTTTTGATCCTACACTATCTATATCAAAAATATTGGAAGAAGAGATAGGTAATACATTTTTGCGTTTGAATACAATCAAAAGATTATTTTAATTTTGTTTTTCTTTATATAATACTATAAAAAAATGTATATATAATTATATAAAAAAATAACATATATTTATTAGAGTCGCCACAATTAATGGTAATATTAATAAGAATAAATTTGTTAACCCAGTTGTTAAGATTATAATAAATCTAATTTCTGCTTAGCTGCTGGTTTTAAGTTAATTGAAATTAAAATGTAGAGCTACCCTTTTCTGTGTGGAACTTTTACTATTAACCAGTTTTTTACATTTTACTTTGCAAAGTTACAAACCTCTTGCCGAAATATTGATGCCCCTGCCCAAATGTAGAATGTAAGAAAAGAGTAAAGAAAACTTAAAGTTTTGATTTATAATCTTTAAAGTTTGCTAGACGTGGGCAACTTCATGTCATCCTCGACATCGTGATGCAATCAGATTAAAAGCATTTTCTGCAAGGCAAGAGCATGTCCGCACATTGCCATTTCCGCCATCAAGCTTGGGGCTCCAAACCACACCTCCCCAATCCTTTGCCAGCACTTTTGAGCTGTTCGCACTTTACTTGACTGTAACTGCCACCGAACTCTTTACATTAACAGAATCGACAAATCTATAAATTTTTAATAATTGCAGCTAGCTTCAGGGCTTAAAGTGTTGGAAAAGTTTTACTCTATGCTACTATACGGCTCTTTGGTTGAAGCTGCAGATCCTTCTGCTTATTTATGGCACTAAAGTTTGATTCTGACAGCTTTTATGGTGTATAAATAGGCATTGAGGTGATGCGCAGCTTTAGGCTCTGCCAGTCGATATATTTATGCATGGAGCTCTGTGGAGTGTCATCCTCGGAGCCTTTCATATCTTGTCCCGTGCATTGGGGTTGTCAATTGTACAATCTGCATTTAGCAGTCTTTAGAAGTAGCCTGATGTTGGCAGCTTGTGTGCAGACTTTGCTAGAAAATCGATAGTTTCGATATTGATACGGCATTAGAAATTGTCTTCCACGAGTATTTGGTTTCAAATATGTCACGCAGAATGTTAGCTTAATGCTTTCTCGCTCCTAATAGAATATCAATTGATTGTATGATGACGATAGCAAGGCAGGCGTAATTGTTACGGATACGCACTGTTTACACAAAACGTGAAAATAAATTATTTTAAAATAAAATTCGCAAATTTTTCTCTTTTTATTCACGGAATTGATTGTGCAGCTGTTTTATCGAACTTTACCGACGATAAATCTTTTACGCGCTGATTTCACATATGCGTCAATATTGAAGTTGGCAACCCTTCGACCAGTTTTAGATTTATTGCAGCCCTAAAAACTTTTGACAGATTTCCGGCATGCTAGTCAAGTTGAGCGACAAATGCGTTTTTAATTTCAATAAATTTTACTTGAAACATTTATATTTCAAGTTTATAAAAATATATAAATATTTTTTTTTAAATTATTATTAAATTATTTTATTTATTATAGTATAATGAGACATAATAATGGTGTCTTCTTAAAATATAAAGCAAATGTTACATTGAAAATAAAATTTACATTTTTTCGTTATACAAAAAGAAAATAAATAAATTGTGAACAAATACCGTTGTTTATAATATAAGTCTGAAAATATTTTCACCATTAAATTTTATCTTCGGACTTGGTGTAATCATATATGTGCATATAAGCCGCTGTACCTTACCCAGCCGTTTACACGATCTGCCAAAGGTTTATCAAATGTTATAGATAATGACTGATACCGTGATAGTTGGCGCATATCGTCGAGCCAAAGCACACCAAAAATCCAATAATAAGGTATATTCTTCACTCTAGATTCTGAAAAAAAAATGTACACCCTACCACTAGTCTAGACAGTTTTTTTGCTCTTGAGCCACTTGGTAGCAACGCAAGAACAAAGACTTCATCTTAGCTACGCGGCATCTATAATTGTGGACGTCGAGAAGATTACATCTGATAATTAAGAAGATGGAAGGATCCGGAAGATGCTCCGGATGCTTGGATCAGACGTTTCAAGCATCATCTCGATTTCGCCATCTGCAGAGGCTTTTCGACACACCTGATAGTACCATTGATTCCTCCGCAACGTGTTATTGGAACCCTGCGCATGGAGTGGGAAATATGCGTATCACTTGAGCGGCGATGGCTTTGCTTTGTCCTTTGCGCATCTTGGCCGCAGCAAGAACATATGAACGTACGCCCATCATGCTGACTGGAGATATGCCTCCATCAACATAATCAATCTGGTTGCATGTAGATTACCCCAGACAGCCTTTTAAAAGTGTCGAAGCTGAAATCTGGTATCAGCCATAGTTAGCTGACAACCAATTCTCACTTAAAATCTTCCATATAACCCATATTGGTGCTTCTTTTAGCAATAATGCCATACAATTTTTCGAGCATAAATGTCCATTGTTTTAGAGTAAATTGTTATTGAACACTTAACATTTTGCATTTATCCCAGACAAAGGGAATACACCAATTGCGAAAAAACTGCGTAAACATTTTTATTTTCCATATGCCATCCACAAACAGGTATTTAAAATAATGTTTAATAAAATGTTAGCTTTGAAGTATTTGTAAATTTCAAACTTAAAACTTTCAACACATTGATTAAGAAATAAAGTTCGCTTTTTAAGGCTCTGCTCTTCTTGCCATTTTAGAAGCGAAGAAAACATTTTGTTTTGCATTTTATGCATGAGAGTGTTTGCAGCTTGCATTCAGCCACAAAGTCTTTGAAATTTATTGAGATTCTTGAGTATTTTGTACGCACACGAAATCGCATCCAAGGCGAAGTAGACCAGAAAGGAAAATGTTTACCTAACTACAAAATTAAGAAAAAAAATAAAATGTTTTTCGTTTGTTCAGTACGTCAGAAGGATTTAAACTGTCAACAGGACAAGTCACAAAATGTTAAACCGCAGACTCCTTCACCCTTGCCAATTCTGTTGGGCTCACCTGCCTCTGCAATAGTTGGTTGACATGTTGGAGCAGCAGGCATTAAATTCGAATTAGAAGAGCGTCATGGAAATCAACGACGCACACAATGACGTCACTTTTCTGGGCTTCCAGTTCGCATTAAAAGCCATTTAAGCTGTTCTATTCTTCAAGAAATCCATGTCATGTCAGCCAAAAAAAAAACCACAAAGTGGAAGGACACGAGTAATTCTGTGGACTTGCGACAACCTGCCAAATGTAGCCGCAACCGCTGTCAACAGTAATACATCAATTTGCTTGACATCTTGATATTGTGCGTCATGGCGAAAGAGACAACAACTTGTTCTCTAAGCCTAGTTAGAGGTGAGAACATTTGGATATTAAAACAGACATTTTGTATAAATTGAAATAATTCAATATAATGCTTTGCTAGCTAAAACTTAAAGTTAAAAATAAAAGCTTAAAGTTGATAAAGTAGAGAACAGACGCCCAAGGCTTTTGAATTAAACTGCTTAAAATCTATTCTCTAGATTCTAAAGCCATTTGAAGTCTTACTAGTTGAAACACGATAGCATATCTTTTGAGCTCAAAAGCAGCCAATCCGTTTAAGTGGAGTCCATTATTGTCAATTTCCATGACAGTCGGTTACGAAGACTTAAAAAGAGCTGGAGGTGTCTGTTATCTTTAGGTTCTTTTGTGTAAATATCTACGTTGGCAGCAACTTGCAACTAAATAAAAAAAAATACAAGCATATCATGAAACTTGGTCGAACAAAGTGCAAAATTTCACAATTGCGAAAAAAGGATTTTCTACTTTTTTGTAAGCTAACATTCTATTGGAACTTGTAAAATGTTATTTCAATATAACCACGACTTAAATGCCAAGCTCATTGATTGATATTCGAGATTGAGTAAGAAGATTTTAAAAGATTAATGCAAACTAAGGGTTCACATTTTATAACCAACTAAAAAAAAAAAAACTACCGATTCGGTTATGCGGACAGTTTAAATCCGCCAGACCGGGTGGGTACATTAAAAACACTCAAATATTCCCAGATGGGCGCTCTAGAATTGCAATAGCAATCAAAATTAAATAATTTAAAACATCCTTTTTCGAATAAAAAACATATTATAAAAACATACATAGGATAGTACAAGAAAACTACACTCACATGAGTAAAAACTTACATAAAGTACATCGTTCATCATTTTGACTACAAATAAGATAAAACGTACCATTTTTTTTTTTTTAAAGGGATGTTTAAAGAAATCCTTTTCGTTTTAGCAGAATCTTAAAGCTTGGTGTCACCGGTGCCTATTCTTCAGAATATAGTGAGTGAAATTAATTTTTAACGCATTATTCAAAGTCCAAAATAATGTTTTTTACATTGTCAACGATTTGTAGAGTGCCGATAGGGCAGTCCTCCGCCCATGAAACTTTGCTGCCCAATATTTCTTTTTATAATTGTTTCGAACTTACCTCATTAACTTAGAACTTAGCTCATTATTACTTAAAACAGATTGAAGTAAATATGGTTATTTGTTGATCTTCGGCCAAACAATAAACAAAGTATCCAAACAAATCATGTTTGCTCTGTTACGAAAACAGAGACTGAGCCTTGTTTCAAATTTGGCAAAAATAAATAGATTTTGATTCCACTTGTCCATTTCATTAGACATCTTTGGCCCTGTACCTGTCCTGTCTATTCCAACGCAAGGTCGAGGCACATGTGTGGCAGAGATACAAGACTAAGACAAACGAAGCCCTTCTGACACTTTTTTGAATAGCTAATGAAAGGGCGAGAAAAACAACAAGGACATGAAAATTAAACTCTAGGTATAAGGGTTATTAGAATCAAGTGTTGCTACCAAAATGATTTATATACTGCGATACTAAGTTACCAACTATGGCAAAGATACAGATAGAAATGGCTGACACACTTAACCTCATATCTTCAAACTAGCAACACACAATTCAGCGGTCTAGTAGCAACCGAGTATCGATTTCCATGAATGCACAACTCGAATAGTAAAAACCCGGTGGGACAGGGCGTTATAGGGAGTGAACTTTGGGACATGTGGAAAATTTAAATAAATTTGCTTTTGAGTGAATTAAAAACAAACAGCAAAATCAAATATTAATGTTCTGTAACGCGAGTCATTGAACGGACTCCCTGAGGATGCTTCGATCCATCGCACCAAGGCAGACTCAACAGATATTTACACCCCTCTCTTTAGAGATGAAAAAGAAAATCTATTATGTGACTCACTGGTGACTGCATAGAGTAAAAAGAGCAACTTAGACAAATCAAAGCTGGTGTGTCTGCCATTTAGTCAGTCACTATTTGATGGTTCTGTTGTATAAAAAACAGTTTCCATGGCAAAAAAAAAGCAACAACAGTAGCAAGTTCCCCCCAAACAAATCGAACTTACAACATGCGAATATCTTTATGAAAAATGTAAAAAAAACAAAAAGCTGCACTTGTTTGTGTTTTTTTGTTTTGGTACTGACGCAGTTGGTGAATTGTTGGCATAAAAAAATAATTTTTTGTTCGGCATTCAAATGGTATTTCTGGAGCAACATTTGTGTGTGGCTTGTTAAGTAAGTGCTCAAAAAACGTGCGACTCGCGGAGGAATTGTTGCCAAATTGTTTCTTTTTGTTTAATATTTTATAAAAATAGTATTCTGAAGATAAAAAGTGTGCCACTTAATATCGAGACGTTTCGACTAGAGTGTGCCCTCCATAATCGTTCACGATATAAGTATCTTTTGCCAAAATATCATACTCCTAGCTGGGATCAAGAAGATACACACATACTGACTGATGTATATTATATTGTATATAAATAAATATATTGTTTGCTAATGTCTTATATTAATGTTTTGTACAGTCACAATAAAATAGTTAATATTGACATGGTAGATAAACTCATCTCTCATGCAACAAGAAAATTTAATCTAAAAGATTGCCTACGCTAAAGTCGGGCGCGAACGACTTTGGGATACCCAGTAGCACTAACTGCAATTCTTCTTCTTCTTCTTATGTCCTGTTACTCCTAGTGGAGCATAGGGCCACACTAATCCCCCTCGGGGATCGTCACCTTGACGTGGTGAGGAGGCTCAGTAGCTGCAATGACTCTAAGAGCAATGCCGGCGGTAGCATAGCTACTGGAAGGGCCACCCTTGCCGGTAAGGTCTACGAGGAGCAGTGAAGCGAAGAGCGATCCACAACGTAGTGTCTGTACTCAGAATGAGCGGCTGCAAAAGGCGTCTGTTCTCCAGGTTAGGGCGGCCTATTTAAAAGTGACCTGTCACTGCGAGCAGAGTTATAAGGACTGACTTTGAGCTTATAACCCACTGGCAAACTCGAGGAATATTCAATCTCCAAGTGGTACCCGTGTTCCTGCGGCTAATCCACCTGCTTCGGCATCATGCACGACGGATTCAGAGGTGCAAAACACATGTTTAAGAAGTACCAATATAACGGAAAGCATCACTAATTGCAATTAAGTCCTATATATTGCTTAAACACTCTAAAAGACAATTGATTGCTAAATAAGTGTACGATATCTTCACAAACAAACGAAACACAAAGAATTTTGTACAAAAAATGTTTTTTTGGCCGTTTTGTCCTATGGGAGTTATATGATTTAGTCAACCGATTTTTATCAAATTTGTTACAGTGTTGAAGATCTCTAAAAAACTCCCGAATGCCAAATTTGGTTACGATATCTTTATAAACAAACGAATTATCAATCTAAAACTTTTGGGTTTTTTCGAGGTCCTCTGAAACACCCCTATGGGAGCTATAGAATGTAACCCCCGAATGCCAAAATTTTTTACGATATCTTTATAAACAAACGAATTATCTATGTAAAACTTTTGGTTTTTGAAAGTTTGGTTGCTCTTTGGGGTCTTCGACGTTTCCTTCTGTATGTTACATACATTTTCGGCTTGCACAAACTTAATATACCCTTTGTACCATACGGTACAGGGTATAAAAATGGAAAATTGCACAACAGTACCAAAACCTTTAACAGTCTTATTCTAAGTGAATTATATTTAGTTTTCTGGTGGGCCAAGGTTTACTGCCTTGACTGAAAATTGAACCATGGTCTTCGGACCTCGTGGCGTTAAGTATTGAGGCCAGCACTCTACCAACTCAGTAAACTAACATAGCTGTTGACCACTTTATTACACATATCTTCGATATTTTTGCGAATATTCCCGATTTTAATAAATTTAATTAATTGCATTTTTTTCTTTTTAATTTTTTTATTTGTTTTATTATATATTTAAAATAATTGTATATATAGTCGAAGTTGTACACTATGAAAAGATTCATAAATAATATAATAATATTTTATTTGTGCTTCCGACAAAGAACAGAAAAAAGCTCAAAGGCTTCATAGTTCCGCATACAAATTTTCAAACAAATCGATTCCAAGATCGGCCAGCAAGTGTAGTAAACCATATATTTGAGGAGAGCAATAATATTATGATTACTTTAATTTATTTAAATTAATTTTGTAAATACAAATGCATAAACTTCTTCGAAGTTCAGGCATTCACTATGAATTGAGGAGGCAATCAATACGCCACAAATTGTACATTCATTTAAACAGACAATTATAAAATAAAAAACCAAAGTATCTGGCCGAAAAAGCGCCCAAACACCATCTATTGGTAACGTATGGATCTAAAAGCCCATTCAACCATCTTTATATAACATCAAAAAGGCTTTTCTTATATGTATTTTTCAGCCGATACTTCCGGCAGCACAAAGCTCCGATCAAGTAGATCTATATAATTATAGAAGAAAAATTACTATCCATTTCAACCTCACAGTATCTCAGCAATAATTGCATTAAATATATACTATATGTATGTATTAGTACAAGTACATATAAGGTTTTCGTAATTGACTTAATTGGATTAAAAATGTTCCAAATGGTATTTGTATAATGATTATCTACTAGGCTAACTAAATAAATACTTCAAGAAATATTTGATTTTTAACACGTATACGCCCTGTTGTTAATTGCAAATTAAACTCTTGTGGAGCAAATAAAATATTATTTATAGTATTATCAGCGTCGAATTCACAAATAAATAAACATGGTACAACGCTGCCCATTTAAATGTTGACGACACACACACTGAAAATCAACAAACATACTCTGAAAACAATGCAACAACTCCAATAGCGGAGAGAGCGAGAGAGAGAGAGAAGATGGAAATGGAGTCAAGTCGAGCAAGTCGAACAGAAATTTGGATTTCTGAATTTGTGTAGCCACAGTTCAAATTAAATGCTAATCGAATGTTTCCACTGGGACACTGGTACGCCCCCAAAACGACTGCTTAATACGAGTATTATAATGTGGGAGCTGCATAATCGCTTTCTACCACTGTCATCCTTTGGTTGTCCTTTTTGTTTTTGTCGCTTCAGCATAATGACCTTTTCTTGTTGCCACCTTCAAGTAGTTGGTTATGGGCTGTTTGAGATACGAGTATCTGTTTGTTAGTTTGAGGTCGGGAAATCCATATTTGACATTTATTTTGATTTTTGAGAGTCGCCAGAGTAAGTTTTTGTGCCTTTTTTTTATTTTTTCCGTAAAGAATAAAAAGACCTTTAATTTAAAAGTGGTTCGGAAAAAATTTGTAGACGCATTGTCAACGTAAGGTATTACAAACTATTTTTGAGCATTTTATATGTATAGATTACGTATAGCTTTTGGTTTTAAGTTCGAATCTTGCCATTTGCTTTTGGAAAGATCAAGAAAACATAAGCCAAAAACCGCAATTCGTCGTTTAAATATTAATCATCAGTCTACTTAATATGCGAGTTTGTAACATCAAATGACAAAAAGTCTAACGCTTACACATAAAGTTGAAGATGAGTATAAGAATGATGCTCAAGTTGTAAGCCCTTTGGGTTGAATCCTGGGAAACTACTGCAATGTGGCTCAAATGCAAATATCAATAAAACAAAATAAGCAAATGGATATGGAAATGAAGTCTGAGCCAAGTAACGTATGCATTTACACGTTCACTATGCTTTGCTAAGTCTTGCTTAGAAATTCGCTTAAAGCTGTAAGCTAAAAATATATATAAAAATTTAGTTGCTTTGGCCTCTGCTTTTAGTACTTGGCTAACAGTCAGTTTCAGCTAGACACCCCAAAAAAATACAAGTTTTGGGGCATGAACGCGCACTTCCTGCAGCTATATCTATCCATAGAAGTGGCACAAAGGAAGTACGCTGCTTGTTTACTTAAACTTGCTACAAAAACATAAACTTGTATTTCCGTCAGGGACAACCACAAAACAAGAAAACGAATATCATTACAAAATTTTTATGAAAACTTGCAAATCCGTTGGGCCATTCTGTAGTACGATGATACTGTGTAGTTGGCTGGAGCAAAGCTGCACTTCCTTTGTTGAAAGCAAATTTGACACCAAAAATTGTGTAGTATGCATTTGTGCGTTAAGATTACGCAAACCAGAAAAAAATAACTTTATAAAAACATAAATATTGCATAATGGCTGTGGATCGCAGTTCTCCAAGTCGGGAATTAATTTGCTGAAACTGCAACTGACAAAATTTATGGCCGTTGTAACAAAGCGAAAAAAATTTGCATACGAATGTAGTTGACATCATGTAGTGTCGCTTGTCGCACTAAAATGAATAAATTTAATATTGCTGCCCAAAAGTATGCAATAAAAATTTTTCCTTTTTGGTTTTAGTTTTAGTAGTAGATTTTGTTTAGTTGCATATTTTAGTAGTAAATCAAAATAATCAATATTTTTATTATTCTTATTGTTAAGTTAGTTTTTTTTTGGATATTTATTGAATTTCATTAGATAAGCAGTTTTTGAATTTCTCAGTTATATTATATTATATTACTTTTTTTTTTTTTGGTTAGAACTCTCGCCATCTAGGGGCAACTTAAATGAAGTGTTAGTGTTATTAAATTTCTAATTCTAATTTCTCCAAAGAAAGACTTCTGCTTCTTCTAACATTTCGCCGATGGCTTTGCTGGCTTAATAGAACCTTGATCAACTTCTTTCTCAAGGTGACCTCCGTCCAGTTCGGTTATGCTAACAGCAGAATAGCAGAGAATTAAAAAGTGTGAATTTTTCCAAGTGACATTTTGGAGCAGTTGAAATAAAATATTAATTTATAAAAAGCTGTTATTGAATTTGTGCATTTTCCTGAAAATTATAAACCAGTAAGTTGCCTTCCTCAACAAACAAAATTCAGTGCCTAATTAATTTTTGGTCTGCAGAACTTAACTGAGCAATTAATTGCTTAAGTTCCGCCCTTAATTGGCTCAACATCTTTTTTTTTTCGAAGCTGCCTTCATATTTATTTGATCCGGAGATCGCCCAAAAACATATTATTTTTCTGGTGCCAATCCTCAATAAGGGTAATTATGGTATTAGCAACCAAGTTTAGCGTAGATGCTTATTTTTCTTTTTTTTTTATACACAGATTTGGCACCTAAAGGTACCTAGTGCAAACCTAATGGCACCTATTGTACAGCCAATGCAGACCTAATGCACAACAAACCCGTATTACCATTATCTTGTGCCATCTGTATTAGTTACACGTCAAAACTCCCTTAAGCTCCACCAATTTCTGCTCTCTTAAGGAAGTCGAGTGATCCGCAGCCACGGACTATGCGCTTAATCTAGGCCCAGCAGTTCCCCCGCAATTTTTATCAACGTCGGGTCACACGCGCATGCTGTCTAAATTTCATTAAATAGTTGTTAGTGCATATAATGGCAGAACGTCGCGATTCGGTGCAAGGCCTTTTCATTTTTTTTTTTTTTTGTGTTGCAAAAACTAAAATAATATTGGTGAGGTGTTTTTAAAATGGTGTCAAAACCTAGCCTATAAAAGAAAGAAATTACCCTCTGGCTGGATTATAAAAATAAAAATGTATATATTTTTTTTCTTCCTGTTGGGATTCTCGAAAATATAAATAATTTATAGTTATTATTAGTGAAATTCAAAAAGTGCAATGCAAAGTATAGAAAAAAGCTAGAAATTCTATTATATATAATTAATTAATTTTTTTTTGGTTCGTCACATTTTTTTTTTGCACGGGATTAGTGTCGGCATGTGTATAGAAGTAAAATTTTTGTGCAGTACTTAAACTCGATTTTCGTATAATTTATCACGTGAGAAAATTTTGTAAAAGAAATTATATATATGAGTGCGGTAATAATTCGCTATTGCATAATGGTGCCAACCTACTGCCCCGTAACCCTCTCTTCCAACAGCCGTCATCGCCGGGAGATCGATCTTTCGTCGCTGGACGTCGCCGTGTGTAAGCAGTAAGTGTTGTACTCTTTATTTCTTTACATTGTTTTTTTTAGCACGCGCTCTTAAATAATTGCTTTCAGTAACTATTACTTCGTTACAATTAATCTCTTATTCGATCAAGGCAGTGTTCCATTCTCGTTCGTTCCAGGTGAACTTGGCCTTGAACTTGAATTTTTAATTTCGTTTATTCTAAATTCTTATTCTATCAGCTGTTTGCCAATGCCGTTTTAGCTACAGTAGTGTGAAAAATTCTTCGCCCGCTTTTAACTTCCAATCTATGAATATGCCTTAAGCAAATGTATAAATTATTGTTTTTTCGTTACTTGCATTATATCACTATACTATTAACCCTTTTAATTCGCAGCATGTTTTTTTTTCTATATTTGGTTTTTTTGTTTTTTTGCACTTCATTAAAATTTATTTAGCATTATAATATTACTATAAGAACTTTGGGGGTTAACGTTCCTTGGCCTTATCCCACTAATGTTACCATTAATTTTATATATTATAATAAATGTTTAAAATGAAATATTTTTAGTTCTTTTCCCTGAGGAGTTATCCATCGACGCAGTAGCCACATGAGGTAGACCTTCTAGGTACCTTTTTTTGGGATCACTTTAATTTTTTTTTCTTTGGATTAAGTGATCATGGTAGGGTGGGCATTCGCTGTTGCAACAACACCGGCACAGCCTGTTCAGCGACGCCACAACACCAGCGCCGCATGGACCTTTTTTTTGTTATAACTTGGTTTCAGTTTTTTTTCTTTTACTTTTCTTTTCCGAACTTTCCTTAATGCTTTTGTTTTCTTTCGTCGAACGTATACTACCAGCCAGCACGCGAATTTAAATTAGTTATGAAATCAGCAGCGAGTAGGTAGCACAGTGTTTTTTTTTGAACCTCCCCTAACTGCCGATCGCATACAGCCGGATCGCAAGCGCGTGCTCCACATTGCCGCTACACCCCCATCAGCTCGCATACGACAGCATAGCCTTACTGGTTATATGCTACAGTATTAGATTATGATTATTTATAATAATTTTGGCGCCCAACGTAGGTGGCCTGAATGATCTTTCATTTTATTTTTTTTTTGAGGCCAACATGGATAACTTGACTATTCGATTAGATAATTTAAAGCCCAAGTTAGGTGGCTCAAACTCTTTTTAGTCCTGTTGGTAGATCTTTCAAGCCCCGATTTAAGAAGAATTTTTTTTTTTTTGTCATAACAACTGACTTTATTTCTGTATAGGTTCGATGTCTATTTTTCGTCATATTCCTTGTCCTAGTTGTTGTTGTGAGTACTGTGGTTTTTTTTTATTCTTTCACTAGGTTCTTGCCTGGTCTCGAAAAAAAACAACAACTCATGAGTTTATGTCAAGATTATCTGGATGTGTTTTAGCTTCATTTTGACTTTAACTCCGATGTCTTGCTGTGCATAAACCATTTGTTCCTTGTGTAGTTGCAATTTTGGGTGATTGTCGTTGTTTATTGGTTTTCAGTGGATTTTTATGCTACGACCATCCCGTCAATACGCACAAATTTGTAACTTCACTCTTTTGTTGTACTATGGAGATAACATTATTTGTTACCTAGACAACATACGTCCTTTCCCAACTGTCGCTTTTACCTTTTCTAAAATTCGGTTTCTCAGGTTATTTAGTTTTCTGGAGTATTTCGCAATGAGCTCCGACATCAGTTATTGATTTTGTTGATTTGGGAAAACCGAAATATAAATAATTCTGCCTCAAGCGGATCGAGTTTGTATATTGTAATTGTCGCTGGAGAAGTGCTATGTGGTCTAGAACTACAGCATACCGCTCAATTTTCAAATATGCATACTTGTCCCCCTAAAACTCTTTTCTTAGCAAGTTGTAAATAAAAAAATAAAAATCGATAACGATTTTTTTTTTCTCATGTGTTCTACGAGTTGACTGTATAGCTCCAAACTTGTTTATGAATTTTTTTTTCTATTTATCTTATTTTTTGATTTAAATTTTTATTTGCTTTTTTATTGAATATAATATGTTTTTGATATGCCTTTGTTACATAGCTCAGAGAATTTGTCTATTATTGAGGATACGAGCAATCATTGTTGTATTTGTTCGGACTTAATTATTTATCAGGCTCAAGTATTCCAAGCGATCTGCAGCCATACCTTCCATCAAGCCTGTTTTAATACAAGATCAGGTAATTCGAAAGTGTGCCCAGTTTGCAGAAAATCATTACAAGTCTCTCGGTCAACTTCTTTAAGCAACTTAGTTACTGAACAACCTTCTACTTCACAACATCAATACCTAACTAGGTTGCAGACGAAGCGAGTTGTCACTCAGCCTCCAAATACAATGTCTTCCAATTCTAGTGAGCTTGAGGATTGCCCTCCACAGCCAGAAAATGTAGCTGCTAGATCGACTAATGAAGAGTCATCTGTGCTAGTCGGCATTCAAAAAGCCATTGCAGATGCAATGACATCCGTTATGGCCCAGCAGACTGAATTGCTTACACAAGCGATAGCGTCGGGATTTAAAAATTTGACTACTTCTACTGAACCTCGTAGGTCTCTAGAGCCTGCGGTGCAAATGCAAACTTTGCCTTCTGTTGAGCAGCAAACTTTTGAACGATTGTTTCAAAGGGCTCCTCCACAAACGCAGCCAACTGTTGCAAATCCTAATACAAGCGAACGAGCCATGTCTAGAAATACTCCTTCAAATTTTGATATAAGACCTGACAGAATTAGTCAAATCATTTTTAACTGGAAATTACGTTTTTCTGGTAAAGCGTCTATGTCCATTGAAGACTTTATATATCGAGTTGAGGCCCTAACTAATCAAACCTTGGATGGAAACTTTGATTTAACAGCACGATATGCCAGTAACCTTTTTGAAGGTAATGCCAGTGAATGGTATTGGCGATACCACAAGAGTGTTATGGAAGTTCGTTGGCCAGATCTATGCATCGCTTTGAGAGGTCAGTTTAAAGATGATCGAACTGATCGCAATATAAGATTAGAAATTGAACAACGAAAACAGAAACCTAATGAGTCCTTTGATGATTTTTATGAAGTTATTGCAGCCTTAGCTGACAAACTTTCTCAGCCTATGCCTGAATCGTCTTTATTAGAAATTTTGAGAGGAAATCTTTTACCTGAAATTCAGGGCTCTGTGAAGTTGGCACCCCCATGTTCGAATTTTTTGTCGAAATAAACCTTGTTCGTTTGTCCAAGGTTAGCCCATGTTTGCCTAGGCATTTTTTTCGTTTGCCCACTTTTTGAAAAAAAGTTATGCCTAAATCAAAAAATCTGCGTGAAGTTGGCACCCCCATGTTCGAATTTTTTGTCGAAATAAACCTTGTTCGTTTGTCCAAGGTTAGCCCATGTTTGTCCAGGCATTTTTTTCGTTTGCCCACATTTTGAAAAAAAATTATGCTTAAATCCAAAAAATTATTAGATTTGTTACCAAAAATAGGGATTTCCTGAAATCAGTCATTAGAGTTAACTATTTGTTTGTCCAAGGTTAGTCCTCATTTGTCCGATATCTTTTTTATCGTTTGTCCATCCTTAACAAACTTAAAAACTTAAACTTATTTAAAAAAGAAGTATTATTTTTTTAATATTTTATTTATGAGTTTTATTACTATTAATAAACACAAAATTATAAGCAAATAAAAAAAATTAAAACTAAAAAACAATTCCTTCAATTAAAAATAAAAGTAACTAAAACTAACTTAAAATTGCATATAATTGTTTTATTAAACTTTTATGTAGATAAGCGTTTCAACATCTTTCCGCATAGTTTTGAGTTGTTTTGCCTTTACAAATGATCTTCTGCAGCACATGTCGTTGTATTGCCACCAAGTCCCTGAACTTTGACGGCAAAAAGCCACAAAATGCTGTGGTTCACGGCTTATAAATCCTGATAAAATATATTGTTTTTCTCTTAGGAAAATTTTTTTCGGAATGTCTGTTATCAATATGGTTTGCAAATTGCTTATTTCTAATACAACAGTTATGTCTACGAGAATAAATTGCTTATTCTCTTTGAATTTTGAAAAATTTAAGTTACATAGAGGGCACACATTTTTTTCATTAAGCATCTCTGCTAAAAATGTATTCATATATTGATTGAGTTGGGCGCCATCTTTTAAAAAACCGTCTACTTCTATGACTGTCAAGTCAATCTGCTGGTTGGGACTGCATTTAGTTGATCATTCGAATCAATAAACTGCTTGAAGTTCGAATAATTGAAATATGCGTTAGTAAATATTTACAAACAAGAATCGAACGAACATGTATTGTACAGCTGAACGCGATCATGCGACATTTTTACTAACTCACATTTGGAGCCATTACGTAAAATATCATCTTTGCATTTTAAATGAGGTTTATTATAAATCAATTCAATATCTGGACAATCTCGCAAATATTTTCCTCTACGAGTCACAATTTCATTCGCAATCGATTTATTATATGGAATGTCAATGATTTCAATAATGGTTGGTTCGTTGATTTTGTTGGTGGTTTCTGTGAGTGTAGATGATACAATATACCCGAATTCATCCTCCGATTCAATTTCATTTTGCTCTGTCAAAGCATACACTGGAGACGAGATACTTCGTTCGTTGCCATAAATTTTTTCCCTTTGTTCCTCTGTGTGGCCATTATCTTCATCGCTTAGGGTATCCCCATGCTGAAGATTTTTTTTTTTCCTACCACAAGCAGCCGAATTTTGACCATTCCAATCTTCCTCGTACCCCAAAAAATCTTCTTCATCTAAAGCTATTTGACTTTTTCGTTTGGTTCTTTTGTTTTTTTCAGACTGCAACTTTAAATAGGCTTCGTCCCTCATACGTTTTTTCTTAGCAGCTTCCAATTTCGAAATACTTTCGATAGATCTCACATGGTTAACAACGAACTTGTCAACTCGAAGCGGCGTATAATTTGGTCCCAAATCCGAGTATTTCAAATCTTTGAAATAGGCCTCGCATCTAGCCGATGAAGATGCTTTTCGAGCTTTAGGGAAATACTGTCTCATAACGTTCGTCCACAAAGAAAAATGTGTTCCTAGTTTCACTAAATGGGAAACGATTTCGGGACAATAAAAAGCATTCAAGTTTTCGACACATTGGTCTTCCTTTTGAAAACTCTCTGATGTTTGTTCTCCATTTCCGTTTTCTTTAGCTTTCTCAAGAATATTTTCTATCTAGATGACCAATTCTTCGTTCTGGATTTCATCTTTTAAATAATTGTATGTACGTTCGTCATAATCTTAATTTTCTTCATATATTGTAAAAGTCTTCAATGCGTCAAGTAATAATGAATGTTTCTGATAGCAAATATCACCTTTCTGGCCACTGTCTTTGCTTGAGTGTTCGCTCAAGGCAACAACAAAAACTGAATGCAGTAACTGTTCGAAGTCGTGTATCTTTTCGCAGGTTGACATGAGACCAACGCACCTCACAAAAAAATCCTTCACTTTGGATAATTTTCCTTCAAAAGCTTTTTTTACACACTATTTTTATCAAGTGTGCAATGTCGACCCGAATAAAGCATTTTAGAGGGTTTTGCAGAATCACGCGGTTTAGCGAATAAAAGCAGTTTAGAATGTATGATTAAGTTTGTTAAGGATGGACAAACGATAAAAAAGATATTGGACAAATGAGGACTAACCTTGGACAAACAAATAGTTAATTCTAATGACTGATTTCGGGAAATCCCTATTTTTGGTAACAAATCTAGTAATTTTTTGGATTTAAGCATAACTTTTTTTCAAAAAGTGGGCAAACGAAAAAAATGCCTGGACAAACATGGGCTAACCTTGGACAAACGAACAAGGTTTATTTCGACAAAAAATTCGAACATGGGGGTGCCAACTTCACGCAGATTTTTTGATTTAGGTATAACTTTTTTTCAAAAAGTGGGCAAACGAAAAAAATGCCTGGGCAAACATGGGCTAACCTTGGACAAACGAACAAGGTTTGCCAACTTCACAGAGCCGAAATTCAGCACGAAATTCTCTATGAACCAATTTCCTCATTAGCTAAGTTACGACATCTTGTTCGAACGCGTGAAATTTTCATGCAAAGCGTCGTGAAGCCCCAAATGATTGCTCAGCGGCAAGTGCCGCGTCGTCAAATTAATGCGTTGGTGGATCGGGACGCAGACTCTGAACCTGATAGTGTTGAAGCCGAAGAGTACGAACTAGCCGCAATTGAACTTACTTGTTGGAATTGTGGAAGTAAAGGTCATAGATACCAAGTTTGTGTGTCTGAACGACGTATCTTTTGTTATGGGTGTGGTAAAGCAGATACTTACAAGCCCAGCTGTCGCAAATGTAATCTGGGTCATTCAAAAAACCACTTACAGCGTGCACAGCCGATAAGTGCACGCAAACAATTTGCTTCGAAAGCAACCAACACGGATTAGACCAGGCGACAAAGTTTTTGCATCATAAAGTTGCAAGTATATCCAATCCCCCAGACGTACCCTTTACTAATAATTATAATCTCCCAGACTTGTCTATCTCTCGTTCTAGCAAACGCAGAAATGCTTATATAAAGCAACGCAAAATAGAACGAAAATTAATTCTTGCTTCGATAGTTGACAGTCCTAATAACGCTCGCTTATACGCTCAGGTATTCGTTTTTGGCAAGACCTTAATGGGCCTTATGGATACTGGAGCTGAAATTAGTTGTATAGGCGGAAAATCTGCTAAGGGATTTAGTGCAAAATTAGCTCCGACCTTTATTAAGGCAAGAATCAAACGCAGATTAGGAAATTGTTATTATGAGTTAGAAGATCTTCAAGGTCATTATATAGGGAAATATCATGCTAAAGATCTGAAGCAATGATAGTCATTGATTGTGCTCCAAGCGGGAATCCCTCTTGTGTGGTTTTCAACACCCAAGTGTGATTTTGGTGAGGGGGAAATTGTAGTGTCGCTTGTCGCACTAAAATGAATAAATTTAATATTGCTGCCCAAAAGTATGCAATAAAAATTTTTCCTTTTTGGTTTTAGTTTTAGTAGTAGATTTTGTTTAGTTGCATATTTTAGTAGTAAATAAAAATAATCAATATTTTTATTATTCTTATTGTTAAGTTAGTTTTTTTTGGATATTTATTGAATTTCATTAGATAAGCAGTTTTTGAATTTCTCAGTTATATTATATTATATTACATTTTTTTTTTTGGTTAGAACTCTCGCCATCTAGGGGCAACTTAAATGAAGTGTTAGTGTTATTAAATTTCTAATTCTAATTTCTCCAAAGAAAGACTTCTGCTTCTTCTAACATTTCGCCGATGGCTTTGCTGGCTTAATAGAACCTTGATCAACTTCTTTCTCAAGGTGACCTCCGTCCAGTTCGGTTATGCTAACAGCAGAATAGCAGAGAATTAAAAAGTGTGAATTTTTCCAAGTGACATTTTGGAGCAGTTGAAATAAAATATTAATTTATAAAAAGCTGTTATTGAATTTGTGCATTTTCCTGAAAATTATAAACCAGTAAGTTGCCTTCCTCAACAAACAAAATTCAGTGCCTAATTAATTTTTGGTCTGCAGAACTTAACTGAGCAATTAATTGCTTAAGTTCCGCCCTTAATTGGCTCAACATCTTTTTTTTTTCGAAGCTGCCTTCATATTTATTTGATCCGGAGATCGCCCAAAAACATATTATTTTTCTGGTGCCAATCCTCAATAAGGGTAATTATGGTATTAGCAACCAAGTTTAGCGTAGATGCTTATTTTTCTTTTTTTTTTATACACAGATTTGGCACCTAAAGGTACCTAGTGCAAACCTAATGGCACCTATTGTACAGCCAATGCAGACCTAATGCACAACAAACCCGTATTACCATTATCTTGTGCCATCTGTATTAGTTACACGTCAAAACTCCCTTAAGCTCCACCAATTTCTGCTCTCTTAAGGAAGTCGAGTGATCCGCAGCCACGGACTATGCGCTTAATCTAGGCCCAGCAGTTCCCCCGCAATTTTTATCAACGTCGGGTCACACGCGCATGCTGTCTAAATTTCATTAAATAGTTGTTAGTGCATATAATGGCAGAACGTCGCGATTCGGTGCAAGGCCTTTTCATTTTTTTTTTTTTTTGTGTTGCAAAAACTAAAATAATATTGGTGAGGTGTTTTTAAAATGGTGTCAAAACCTAGCCTATAAAAGAAAGAAATTACCCTCTGGCTGGATTATAAAAATAAAAATGTATATATTTTTTTTCTTCCTGTTGGGATTCTCGAAAATATAAATAATTTATAGTTATTATTAGTGAAATTCAAAAAGTGCAATGCAAAGTATAGAAAAAAGCTAGAAATTCTATTATATATAATTAATTAATTTTTTTTTGGTTCGTCACATTTTTTTTTTGCACGGGATTAGTGTCGGCATGTGTATAGAAGTAAAATTTTTGTGCAGTACTTAAACTCGATTTTCGTATAATTTATCACGTGAGAAAATTTTGTAAAAGAAATTATATATATGAGTGCGGTAATAATTCGCTATTGCATAATGGTGCCAACCTACTGCCCCGTAACCCTCTCTTCCAACAGCCGTCATCGCCGGGAGATCGATCTTTCGTCGCTGGACGTCGCCGTGTGTAAGCAGTAAGTGTTGTACTCTTTATTTCTTTTACATTGTTTTTTTTAGCACGCGCTCTTAAATAATTGCTTTCAGTAACTATTACTTCGTTACAATTAATCTCTTATTCGATCAAGGCAGTGTTCCATTCTCGTTCGTTCCAGGTGAACTTGGCCTTGAACTTGAATTTTTAACTTCGTTTATTCTAAATTCTTATTCTATCAGCTGTTTGCCAATGCCGTTTTAGCTACAGTAGTGTGAAAAATTCTTCGCCCGCTTTTAACTTCCAATCTATGAATATGCCTTAAGCAAATGTATAAATTATTGTTTTTTCGTTACTTGCATTATATCACTATACTATTAACCCTTTTAATTCGCAGCATGTTTTTTTTTCTATATTTGGTTTTTTTGTTTTTTTGCACTTCATTAAAATTTATTTAGCATTATAATATTATTATAAGAACTTTGGGGGTTAACGTTCCTTGGCCTTATCCCACTAATGTTACAATTAATTTTATATATTATAATAAATGTTTAAAATGAAATATTTTTAGTTCTTTTCCCTGAGGAGTTATGCATCGACGCAGTAGCCACATGAGGTAGACTTTCTAGGTACCTTTTTTTGGGATCACTTTAATTTTTTTTTCTTTGGATTAAGTGATCATGGTAGGGTGGGCATTCGCTGTTGCAACAACAATGGCACAGCCTGTTCAGCGACGCCACAACACCAGCGCCGCATGGACCTTTTTTTTGTTATAACTTGGTTTCAGTTTTTTTTCTTTTACTTTTCTTTTCCGAACTTTCCTTAATGCTTTTGTTTTCTTTCGTCGAACGTATACTACCAGCCAGCACGCGAATTTAAATTAGTTATGAAATCAGCAGCGAGTAGGTAGCACAGTGTTTTTTTTTGAACCTCCCCTAACTGCCGATCGCATACAGCCGGATCGCAAGCGCGTGCTTCACATTGCCGCTACACCCCCATCAGCTCGCATACGACAGCATAGCCTTACTGGTTATATGCTACAATCACGTAGGCACATCTTTAAAGTTTATTTTAAAAGAAAAATATTACAATTTCCGTTTAGTAAAATATTGTATTTCTTTGAAATTATGTGCTAAGCTAAAACTCAAAAGTTCATTCAGAAATCTTTACAAACATTCACGGGCTTAAAAAATTTAAAAAATTAACATTTGTTTTATTTCTTTAAGTTTCGAGCTATAAATGCAGTAGTTTTTTCCAAATTAATATAATAATATTAATATAAAAACTCTTTTTACGCAGGAGAAGCATTATAAAATTTTGCAAGTTTGATAAGAAAAAATCATTATCATCAATAATCCCCTATGTAGCAGCAAAAGTTCCGCTCTGCTATTTCATTAAAAGAGAGCCGCCAAATTTGAAGCATACGCTCATGGGAGCATAATAAAAAATATCGACTCTTGAACTTTTCTTGTGCCAGCCAACAGCCAACCATCCTGCGCAAATCTCATCCCAATGATTCAGCCCACATTCTTTAAAGTATCATTGCAAAGTTTGGCACATTGTTTGATTTTGTTTTGTGTACAAAAATATCATATCGCACAGATTGTTCCAATCTTTTTGTACAACATTAATAGTCCTCGTTTATAAATATTTTGCAGCTCGAAAACTGGAATTCTTGAATTTTTTTCACAAAATTAAAATGTGCGTAAATAATTTTGTGTTTGTATATTCGAATGAATAAGAAGAGAATGTTAATCACATTGGCTTTAAAAGCACCAAAGCTGACATGTTTTCGGTTTCATGTTTATGATTTTGAAAAATTTCCATTTTTACTATGACCTTCACTCAAATAAAATTTTAGCCCCATACATAATAAATAAATAAATTTTTTTAAATATTGTAAAAAAAAGTTTGAAAATCAAACAAAAAGTTTCAAAAATTGACAAACAATAACTTTGTAAAATTTACTCGAATAAAACATCCTACAGTATAGAGGATTTCCTTTTTTTTTTATATTTACAAATCCAATTCAAGTTCACGGGGGGTGACTTTTAGGCCTAAATCCAAAGCCCACACGAAGCATTAGGAAATACCGCCGCCACTCTTCGAATTAAGTTGCGCCCACATTCTTGGCCAATGATATTTATGTCTCTTGTGTTGAGTTTTTTTTTGCGTTGCCACGCATCGACGAACTTGAGCGCCCATCGAAAGTGGATGCTGCGGCGGCGGCAGCAATCGCACGTGTTGGCCACATTGAGAAATTCGAGCGCCAAACGGGAAAAGTTGTTTTGTGTTTTGACTTGTGCACGTGTTTCGTTCGAAAATGTTGGAGCGTGCGCAGGCGAGTGCGAAATTTAACGAAAGCTGCCGAAGCATTGAGCGGCGACGAATGCTAGTTCGACTATTCGTGTTTGTGCTAAGGACAACCAGCCGAGCGGCGAACAGAAACAGAGCCGAGGTTGACGCTCGCGCTGCCAATGATGCAAAGCATTGAACAGCATGGTTTGCAAACAGTTTGACTTGAACTTGCGCCGGAAGTGGACGCTAAGGTCGCGCCGGAATTGTAATAACGGCAAAGCTGACCGTATCGCATTTGTCGTTAAGCAATTGCCATAAATTCGACAAATTAAATTTGATTTAAAGTGACAAAAATTACATTGAGTTGGCATTAAAAAGAATATCATGTGCCAATAGCCAATCCGAAAATCATTAAATATTATATGTGTTTATGCTATTGTGCACCGTCATACGAATAAAAGCAATTTGAGTGTCCATTTTTAGTGAATATAAAATGTGCGGTAATTATCGCACGTAATTATACGATTGTTATGGCAAAAAATGGTTTCGCGTCAGAGCCTCACATTCCGTTTGGTATTGGCCCATTTTAATGTTTTACCATTTTATTGTTTTACACGTCTTTCCCTGCGATTCAATTTGCATGCACACAAATTCATTAAAAATGCAGTTAATTTCTGCCGTGAACCACTAGGGCTGCCAGTCCTACCAGTGGACTCATCCCTGCCATATAAATTTAATGGCAATCAGCTTACGCTGCAAGTCATTCAAACTTAATTTGTTGCTCTGCTGCTGGCACTTGGCTCCAAGACTCCCGAGATCCTGCTCCCATCTTACTGGCTTCCTTATGCTTATGTTGCGCTTTGCCGCCCAGGTGAAATATTGCATCCATTATTTATTTTACGTTTATGCAGCAGCTTCTCCACTCTGTTTGCAACTTGCTGTAGCTGCTTCCAGCATTTGTTGCAACGTGCAGTTTTCGTACTTGTTATTTTAAATATCCCTCAGCTTGTGTAGCCTAGCCCTAGCCTCCAGCTAGCACCCTGTACCTCTCACTATCTACAACGAATCTTTTTTTTTTTTTCTTATTGTGCTTAAAGTTATATTTCCTTTATTTTTGCATATTTTGTTGGCTAATGCGTAGGACACTGATGCTTCATTCAACTTCGATGGTGGAATCGAGCTGGTTTATCTTCATGCAACAAAGGCATTATTTCTTGGTTCATTGCACTTAAGCTTCTCGATATTGATGCAAGTGCATTAATAAATCAGTTCTTTGCTGTTGAAAGACTTATTATTCAATGTGACTTAATTTTTTTACTGGGAATAGATGCTTGGTAAATCAATAGACATAAAAAAAAAATCTTTACTTACAATGGAGTAAATAAAAAAAAAAAATAAGCTGAATAATATAATATGATGAATATGTTCCGAATTATGAGTGTTTAACAACCAAACCATTTGATTAATAATAACTACAAATTCTGTAATTTTAAACGTTTTTTCGATCGAAAGTTAAGTCAAAAAGACTATTTAAAATAACAGATAGTGTGATTTCGCAGTTAAGCTGCAATTTTATAAAACCTATAAAAAGCTTTAAAAAATTTAATAATTAATCACTATACCCAAACTAACAACAGTACAAGATTTACCTCAGACCTACATTTATGCTTCAAGGCCCCTCGCAATCGAATAAAAACTGTGGAAATTAGGCAGCTAACAAAACTTACTTTAGTCGTGAGGTGCTATTATGTTTAAACTCGCTAATTATTAAATACTGATTTAATATCATAGAAAATTCGATAAATAGTAGAGATATCTGAAAGTACAGCATAGCAATTGACCATATGCAAGGTTATAAGCCAAAAGCCCAATCTAGCCCAAGAATGAATTAATAACCTTGTAAACACATTCTATTCAAATCGGAAAATTTCTCATTTAAACAAAAAATGCTAAAGGCCACTTACATTATACTTAATGTTCTCATTAAGAGAGAAAAAAGTATATGTAAAGGAAAACTAATTTCCGCCTTAAGGCATAATAATGCTATTGTCTTATGCAATATCGCAAAAGAATTGTAAATATTTTATCTGCAATATTTAATTAGCTTTTTTGAGAGTGTTTAAGCTTTTGCTTTGTACTTACTTCATATTCCTGCTGCATTTCATGGTAGATGCCTTTCATCTCTAGTCATTTCAGCAAACAGTTCAATTAACTCTAGCTGTCGCAGCCGCAATGCTTAATTGGCACCCAACATTGCCCTGCGCCACCCAGCTGGGCGTTGCCCAGCTTGCTGTTGCACTATCCTCCACTACAGCCACAAGGCGGCAGGAACCAGCAGCAGGAGCAGAATCGAGATGACAGTTGCGTACGCCATTTTCTTTGTTACCTTGCGAATAATTTACATTGTGCTCTTGAGTGTGTAGTTACGTTTGCCAGCAGGATTCCCGGTACTGTGGTTGCCACAGATCCCTTCAGTTGCTCGCTTGACTGTTTTGTTTCTGCTGCAATTTGAAAATTTCAGCCTTTCCACCACAAATTTCACTTGTCGTAAACTTGGCAGATTTCGGCATTAACGCTTGTATTTGGAACAGAAACAAAAGTTTTTGGCCATGATTTAGTTGTTGCCAAATCTATTTTTAAATTTGCTTTCGACTTTGGTGCATTGAAATGCCAAACAAGTGCTATAATTTCTAGCCATATTAGTTTCTGTATTTCTGTGGTAATAATCCAGTAAATAAGCCCATAATTTATAATTTCAACATAATTAATGCGGATAACACAACGCCTGGAATAGCACAAATTAGACAGTGTCCTTCAATTGTTATGTTTGAAGATTTGTTTTTTGGGGTTTTCTGAGGTTAGAATAGAAACTAGATCATTTAGAACAAAAAACAAAACGCAGAAAAATCCATTTTTTTTTTTTCTTTTTGCATCAATGCTAAACCTCTAATTATAAATATATGTATGTATAATAACTATACAATTATCTGATCACCCTTTTTATTTGTGAAGGCCAAATGCATTTGTTTACATTTCATATATTTCATTCATATCCATCACTTACTTATTTATTTAATTGTGCACTCAATTCGTCACACCAAGTCAATTTAAATTATAATTTTTTAACTTTAATTCGACACCCGAAACAGTGATAGATAAATAAAAACTTCAAAAATACATTTATTGTTCCCAAGACTTGGTGGCAACTCCATAGTTCGGTTGATTTTGCGACTTGGTAGGAAATGTCATATACATATATAGATTAACAACAAATGCAATAATCCTGCATCGGAGTATGTGGCAATGTTTTATTATGTAGATCATGGAAATTTAAACATTGTCAGTAAAACACACGAGTTTAAATGCAAAAAAAAAAGAAAAAAAGACGCTTTACTGTCTGTCATTCAAATATAATAGTAAATTAAAAAAAAAAAAAACTCACTGCAAAATCAATGTCTTGTTGCGAGTAGTTTATAGCCACAGATGCACATAGAGACATACATAACATACATGTAACTCAACTGAACATGGTAGTGTTTTATGTTGCGGAAGTTGATATGGCTACTGGATCCATAAATCATATGGTAAAATTTTCCTGACCGTCACCAATAATATTTGGTATAAAAGCGAATCATGAATTTCAGAGAGTTAAACCCCATTTATTCGAAAAAAGAACCCATACAGCAGTTAAGAACAAAAACAAAAATAATGAAGCTGTCGAAGATTATATACACTTTCACATATGTGTTAACTTGCCAAACATTAGGGAAGTTTGATAAATAAGTGACACAAATAAAAGATACATTTTTTTTTTATTTCCCATCATAATCTCTGGTAGATATTAGTAGATATTGTAATAACTAGGTTAATTAACTTGTAAAAGTATACATCGATATCATGTAACATTACAATAAGAATAAAAACAAATTCAAATTGACAAAATTTATGCGTTGGTGACTAGTTCGTGGGATGTCTAAGTGTGCAGATTGACGTTAACCGTGGCCACAACAGCAACGACATTTTCTTCAGAACGACTCGTACATGGTTTGTACGTTTGACCTTGCTAAGATTACCAAACACTGCAAACTTTTCCTAAAGGCCCTTTTTTTTCATCGAAACGTGGAATGTGGATTGGGAAGATAGTTTTCCATAATAAATAGCGATTTGCCAGCCTATGCCAAAGTAAAAAAGAACTTCAACTTCATCACATTTACATGGGCCAAAATACTATGCATGGTCTATTGTGTTCTGTTATTTGGCCTGAAAAAAGTCCTTCATTATGTATGGATAATATACATAATAAAAAATTAAAATATTAGACAACTTCAAACATAGTGATAAAACGAATATACTTTAAAAAGTGTAGAGAAATGCAATGGAAGACAATTCATGAACAATGAGAATGTAACTGTGACCATGTTATAACAACAGTGGCCATAACAATAATGCTGATGCATGCCCGGTTTCAGTACTTGCCTCCTGCAGCCCCTTAACCGAATCATAGTCCAGCAGTAACCATAAAATAGCAACATCAATGAAATGTTCTGTGAAGCATTTGGACGACGCGTTTTTCATACAGACTGACCGGAATAAAGTGTCATTAATAATAAATGTTGCAATGGTAACACACATGCACACCCACAGATACATACACTATATACTGACAAACATTCACACATTGTTAAATGAACTTGCATGGTGAACTGAAAACCGGCTTGACCAGTACCATAACCCGTCAAGCCAAACTGGAATGCGTCGCGTGCCTTTGCGTACATTATGTACTATCAATTATACATATGTGTATCCACGTACAAGTATGTGTGTGTGTAGGTATGCGAGAAGACCAACAACACTTAAATAAACTCACATTCATATAAAGGGTGTCTTTTTAAAGGTGTACAATTTTAAACTAAAACGAAATGAGCGGACAATAATTTTAAGCTGAATATGGACATTATTAGAAAGATAACTTAAAGTTTTTGAATATACACGTAACTTGCGCAATATCATCACATTTTCGACCATTTCGACAAATTTTGTCTTCCATATTTTTCGCTTAAACCAAAGACATCACATAACTCAAAAGAAAACAACTAGAGACATGAAATCGAACGAATTTTGTGTTACCTCGAATAACGTCTTATGTTGGGTTTGTGTAGCTGTACTGTGGGACATTTATCTATTCAGTCAAAATCGTTTCTTGCTGTTCTCATTTTTAATGTTATGATCCAAGGATATTACTAGTACACCAAAGAATTGAGCTATTCACAGTTGATGTTTAGTTAAGTAGTTAAAAAGTTACTCAGAAACTTAACTGGCTGAAGCGTGAACGACCGTTTTGCTACTTTTTGAGTTGAGTTCTTGAGATTGTGCTTCTTCTTTCCATAACTTGTTTATATTTGTAAATTTTTGCTTTGGTGCGCCAGCACCCCAAGTCGAAGGCTTATCAGAAAAAACAGCCTATACGTATATAACGTGTGGAACCCACAACTACAACCCAACTTCATCATAATGAACAACAGTTTGCCGCATTGTAGCTGGGTAGAGTGACCAGAGCGCCCAAAAGTATGCAATTTTTATTTTCAATTTCATTATTTTGTCTGTCTATTTACATGCGCAGCTGCCGGGGAACAAGCACAACTACAACAACAACTTTAAAAACAAATACAATAGCAAGAAAATGATTCGAAATCAACGAATGCAACAGTGCAACAATAACAACAACAGCAATTAAACGATTTTAAAGCTTTACGCTAAATGAATTTTGAATTGCTCCACTGTGCACGGTGGATATGTGTCAGTTTGAAAATGCACTGTGAGTGTGCTAGTGTTAAATTACGCAAATCAAATGAGTATAAAAAACTAGTGTGCAAAAACGGAAGCAATGTGCAATATATGAATTAAATAAAATAAAACAAAGGCGAGTGTAAATAAACGCATACATATATATACAAATTTATATAATATATATACCAAATAAAAGCGCATAATAATCTCAACAACCAGCTAAACATACATATCTCTACCGAAACAAACAGGAATCTCGACTTAAAAAAATAAAATAAAACAACTATGAATATATATGTATATTTTTTTTGTTTTCATTGTGCTGAAAAGCAACTGTGCTTAATTAATTTAATAAAACAGAAGCCAACGTGTAAATCTCCTCACGCAACTTTAAAAATATATTTTACCAGAAAGGATACAAAATTAAACAAAATGTTTATCATAACTGTAATTAAATTACTGCTAATTGTGCTCAACATATTTCCGAGCCGTTTCACAAATCGGCGAATCATGTTTTTCATCTATATAACGAATTTGGTAACGCATGG
The DNA here is from genome assembly GCA_949987675.1 of Chymomyza fuscimana. NCBI lineage: Eukaryota > Metazoa > Arthropoda > Insecta > Diptera > Drosophilidae > Chymomyza > Chymomyza fuscimana. Next base: position 34,366,538 of record OX465089.1, read on the forward strand.
TAAGAGATATCATTTAATTCAAATTAAAATTAATATTGTTTTTAAAAGAAATTGTATTTTGTATTTTCTTCTAGTGTAGGTTCAATAAATCAGTGATGAGTACTTTGAATGCAACCCTGATTCTATCAAGTAGCATCTCTTAATAAAGTTTTAAGCAAGCTCCATCAATTTGTTTCTATTTATCTCTGTTCCATATCCCATAGAGCATACTCTATCTTGAAAGAAGTATTAATTCATTTTTTGAAATATTTTATGGAATACTCAATGGTTATTTTATAAAGGAAACTCATTTATTTGTTGTGCTCCGAAATCGAAAAACCAAAACGAACCATTTCATATTTCCCTTACCCTTGTTTACCTTTCGAGGGAAATTATACACGACTATGCTATTCTTATCACAAGCGAATTATTTTTTAAGCCAGACATGAAAAATTTTTTAAACAAATCATTTGAGTTGATTTTTTATGTGGTTTGAAACCGACTGCTTTGTTTTGAGAAAAATCAAAAGTGTACCTATGTAAACTAAATTTTTTTTAAATATTCGTTGATATTTTTAGATTCTATTGAATTTTTATTGTTTCTGATTCAACCGAATAAATAGCAGGCACAATCCAAAAGGAATTTTTAGCATATGTTTACTTACACAAACACATTGCCAACTGATAGTTGCGACAGGGATTATGTTTTGCTTTGATTGTTTCTAAGGCTAATATAATTGTGTAAACTTATTTAGAAGATAGGATAACGAAGTACTAGCAGTTTTTTTGAACAACTAATATGTAAACGATATGAAATAATCGAAAAGTGCGGAGTTGTGGCAACAGTGTAAGGGAAATATATGAGAAGTGATCAATAATAAAAAATTGTGAAAATTTATTAATTTCGTTTTTGTAAATATTAAATTAATAAAACTGTTTTACACTAAAAAAAAAACATAGTTTTACATTTTCATTAAACAAATTGAAAAACAAATATCATTACGTATGCTATATGAGAGGTGGCTTCCGTGTGTGCTCATTGTATTTAAATAAACATTAGTATATATTTGGGCTGTGGATGTTTGCCAATCCTTTTGCCTGACCTGCTTTCGTTTACTGCAGGAGGCTAGGTGTACGGAGGCTCCTAGTCATACACGGGCTATATGACAAGGTGTTGAAAGTGTCCAGCCGAGTCATAATTTAATTACGAAAATCAGACCACATACTGGCGGCTTACATGTTGCATTCAATTTCAATGACGTGTTGGAGTACACAGCCCACCGAGGGTAAACCTAGCAAAATGAAGTGTAGTCCAACTAAGCGCAGCCTAGAACAGGTGTAAGGCAAAGGAAAAATCGTTAAAAATGGCCAAATAGCAAGCACGGTAGAAAATATTGCAGCGGCCTTTTGCTGACAACCCTTGGAAACTCCAGAGGTACTCAACTTGTTCGACGCAGTTGTTTTTATTTTGTTTTTTTGCAGTCTACGTGTTTTGCTTTTGTGCAGCACTTCCACAATAAAACAAAATATAATATGAATGCAAAAAAAAGAAATAACAAAAGTAACATTGCCACCGCACAAGGACCCCACAGCATGTTGTAGCATATAACCTGTAAGGGTATGCTGTAGTCTGCGAGCTGATGGGTGTGTAGCGGCTAAGTGGAGCACGCGCTTGTGATCCGGCCTTATGCGATAGGCAGTTAGGGGAGGTTCAAAAAAAGTTGCCACTGTGCTACCTACTCGCTGGTATATTCATTACTAATTTATTTTCGCGTGCAGGTTGTACAAAGTTCGACAAAAGAAAAAGGCGGGAAAGCATTAGGGAAAGTTTGAAAAAAAAAAGTTAAAAGATCGAAAAAAGAACAGAAATCAAGTTATAACAAAAAAAAGGTCCATGCTGCGCTTGTGTTGGTGCGTAGCTGAACAGGCTGTGCCGATGTCGTTGCAACAGCGACTGCCCACCCTACCATGATCACTAAATCCAGGAAAAAAATTAAAGCGATCCCTAAAACTGACCTAGAAGGTCTACCTCATGTGGCTACCGCGTCGCTGTATAGCTCCTAAATAAGAAAATTATAGATATTTCATATTTAATAATACAATTTATTATATAAAATTAATCCTAACATTGGCGAAAGAATAATTAATAAAAGGAACTCTAAACCCTAAATTTTTAATAACATTATAGATAAATGTAAAGTAATTTTTTTCTCTTTTTATGTTAAAAGTGCAAAAAAAAAATAAAAAGGTGCTGAAATTTATAAATGGTTAATAAAAATAGTTATATATGTATAAGATAATGATTTTCACTGGTTTTAAACTTTAGATAAATGCATTAGAATTGTAAGCAGGAGGAAGGTGTGCGAAAAACTATGCACTGTACTGTGTTAAACTGTATTAGCACACAGCTGATATTACAAGAATATACATAAAAGAAACTAAAAATTCAAGTTCAAGGCCAAGTACCTTTGGAACGACTGGAATGGAACGTGGCATTGAACCAAAATAAGAGTCGGATAATCTAACGCTCAATAATTACATTTATTTAACTCTTTAAGAGAGCTTGCAAAAACAAAATATTAAGAACTTAAGAGTTCGACACTAACAGCATTCGTTGCGGCGACGTCCAACGACGAAAGATCGATCTCTCGCGCGGAGGCTGCTGGAAGAGAGGGGTTCGGGCGGTAGATTTGATGATTTATGCCCTTTATAATATAATGGCACTCATAATTTAGTTTTTTCACATATTTTTAAAACTGCTGTGGTAAAAGAAAACCATGCTAATTAATGCAAAAAAAAATTAAAGCTTAAAACACATATGCCGACTTATAGCAGCAACAAAAAAAATTTGAACAACCAAAAAAAATCTATATATGGCAATTTTTTTCCCCTTTTCTTTCTTTTTTTTTTCTTTTGCTTTGCACTTTTACCAAAAATTACATAATTTTATACTAATTTAAATAGCCGTAATTTATACCATATTTCATTACATCGATAAGTAGGTTTTAAGAAACTTTTTTTTTTGTTTTTTTTTTCTTCTACTTTTTTTTTTGTAGCCAATAGATTTTTCTTTCTTTTATATGTTATCTTTTATATGTTATGTTAACACATAACCACACAAAAAAAATTATATAGCGTATCGCAAAAAAAAAGAAAAGGCTTCAACCCGAAATTTGCCATGCTGCGTTAATAAAGAAGTTTTTATAAATAAATAAATATTAACTGGACAGCAGCCGCGCGTATGACCGTCGTTGAGTATACAAGCAGGGGAACTGCTGAGCTTAGGTTAGGCTAGCGGCGGCTCACTCCAATTGTTAGTACCACCACCAAACTTTATAAGAGAGACCATAAGAGCGTCACTGGATTAGGTGCATCCATTTGTTTGAGCTGAAGGGAGTATTTTTAATTGTAATACGCGGTGCATATGCGTAATAATTACAAGGCAGATATTAGGTGCCAAATCTATATGCAGAAAAAAAAGCAAATCAGCGAACGCGCTAAGTTTAGTGGCTAAGGCAATATTACCCTTTTTAAGGAATGGCACCACAGAAACAAATATGTTCCGATCTCCTGATGACGGCAGTTCGGTTTAAAACTTAATAAGCAAAAAAAAAAATATGGCGTATGGGATGATTAAGCTAGTATTAGCTGAGTTAGGTGCTGCAATTTTACCAATTAATTATGCGTTGTATTTATTAGGAGGAAAAAGACTTACTTTTTCAAGTTATGCCAAAAAAAAAAAAAACCAATAAAGGCATCAAATGAAATTAATTTACTTTTGTTAAGGTATATTGGAGTGCGTTTATATACGTTTTTACTTAGACTTTTCACTTTTTTCACTTTTTCTTAATTGCACTACCGGACAGGACGGAGGTCACCTTGTAAAAGAAATTAATCAAGGTTAAACTTAGCCAGCAAAGCCATCAGCGGCAAGTTAGAAGAAGAAGAAGCATTTCTTTGGAGAAATTAGAATTTAGAAATTTAATAGCACTACTACACTAGCTGCCCCTAGATGGCGAGAGTTCTACCAAATAAAATTTTAATGTAATTAAATAATTGGTATGAACTGAGAAATTTTATCAACTACTTATCTAAGGAAATTCCATAAATATCCCAAAAAAAACTAACTTAACACTTAGAATAATAAAAATATTGATTATTTTAGTTTACTACTAAAATATGCAACTAAACAAAATCTACTACTAAAACTAAAACCAAAAAGGAAAAATTTTTATTGCATACTTTTGGGCAGCAATATAAAATTTATTCAATTTAGTGCGACAAGCGACACTACAATGTTCCGGCCTATGGATCCAGGCAGAAATCCAGCCATTGACTGCCTGCCATGTCTATCCCCCTACCTAGTTGTAGCATAAAAAATTGTTTTGTTAAATTATTTCGTAATGACGCCAGCGTCAGTTGATTATATCTAGCCTCTGGCTCAGGATCTTCCGGCTGCAGCTGCAACTGTGGCTATATATTCATTTTCACTTGCATCTCTCTTAAATTATAAAGAGTAGTGTTCCATGCTCATTAACTTACTAAAAAACTTGTTTATAACCCTTTTTTCATTCGCAGTCATGATGGATGAACCCCGGTTCGCCCAGCCCATACCAAATGTTACTGTTGCTGTGGGGCGCGATGCCAATCTGCCGTGCGTTGTCGAGCACCTGGGTGGTTATAAGGTGAGTGAGCGGTGGTCGTGGATAGGACTGAGTTGTAAGAGATAGCTAATGTGTTAAATCACTTATAAATTAATTGTTTTTTTTTTTTTTTTTTTTTTTTTGTTAAAAAATGTGTATACTTTATTAAACAATAATATAAAATTTGTGTACTACTACCTAAAAATGACAGCTTAAACAAATTATAAGTTATATAAAAAACAAAGATAACGAATGACTAAAAAGAAACATTAATATATATACAACAAAACTTAACATTACAATATTCTTTAATTACTAAAGATTAAACATTATTATTATTGAAGGTTTTAAATAAATTTACTAAAGGATTCTCCTTGGGAGATCCTGTGGGTGGCACCGTTTTAATCGTCTCATTCTTGCTCTGGGAGACGGTCTTTCTGAATTTAGCAGTCGTGCTAGCAAATTTGGATGAGATCCAAGACGCTCTAGATACTTTTTGGCCTGCAATTGGATAACATCTCCTATTTTAGGCACCCTCAAATCTTTTTCTATATCCCTAGTACGCATATACAAGGGAGCGCCGCACAAATTTCTTAATATTTTGCTCTGGACAACTCTGATTTTATTTAAGTTCGATTTCGGTGCAATTGCGTAAATTTGAAGCGCGTACTTCCATATTGGGCTTAGAATAGATTTGTAGATCGAAACTTTATTAAATAAGAAAAGCTTATTTCTGGGAGCGAGCAATCATGACATTTTCCTCGCTTTGGATTGCACAGTTTTTTGCACCATTGTAATGTGCCTCGAGAAGGTTAGCCTCCTGTCCAGAAAAACGCCAAGATATTTGTGCGCAGTTTCATGACGCAATGCAGAGCCGAGCATTGATATACGAGACGAATTTCGCCTGTTCGTAAAGGTGACATTGGCGCACTTGCTGGTGTTGATGCCGATATTCCACATTAGCGCCCACTTCTCGAAGCTGTCTACATATTCTTGCAGGGCTTCTGTGGCCACATCAAGACAGGAGCATCTGGTCAGCACAGCTGTATCGTCAGCATAGGTTGCAATGAGGACATCACTCTCCTCTACGGCAGATACCGACTCTGATGTTGGCATATCGGCAGTGTAAATTGAATAAAGTGTGGGACCAAGTACACTACCTTGCGGGACACCAGCACAAATGCTTCTGTTGGTGGATTTTGCGCCGTCAACTGCTACACAAAAAGTCCTATTACTTAGAAAGCTACTTGTTATTTTAAAAAGTTGTGGAGTAAGTAAACGCTTCAATTTATACAAAAGGCCACAATGCCACACTCGATCGAAAGCTTGCTGTATATCCATAAACACTGCGACAGCGTACTCTTTGTGCTCCATGGCCTCCAAGGCGAAGTTAACAACTCGATGAAGTTGTTCTGGCGTGCCGTGTCTTTTTCGAAAACAGAACTGCCATTTAGGTATAGCTTCAGTCACGCTCGTCAACTGTAGAATTCTGTCAAGAATGACCCTCTCCAACATTTTTCCTAGTGATGGTAGCAGACTAATTGGACGATATGCATCCACATTTGTGGGCTGCTTTTCCGGTTTCGGGATCATGGTGATCAAAGCAGTTTTCCAAGCACGTGGAAAGTATCCCAGTCTTAGAGCAGTGTTAAAAAGTAGGACTATGAATAACAGCGCCTTGGTAGGAAGTAGCTTTAGAGTTCGATTATCTAGAAGGTCCTCTCCCGGAGATTTTTTGGGTTTTAGTTTCCTGACTTGTAGCACCACTTCTTGTAATGTGACTGGACTAGACGGCAGAGACATTTGGAAAGGTTCTTGTAAAGCTGTACTAATCACTCCACGAGTTTCTTCAGAGGTAAGATTGAGTGGCTTAAATCTGTTTTCCAGATTGTCTGCAAAAACGTCAGCTTGGCGCTGGCTTGAAAGGCACCAACTTCCTGGATCTCGAATTGGGCTTTTCGGAATTACCTGCCTTTTGTATTTGTTTGTGAGCTTCCACAGAGAGTAATTCGTAGATTCATCAGGACTTACGTTGGCAAGAATTTCGTCTATTCCAGCTTGCCTATGTTTATTGAGTACCTTGTGCAGACGGTTGACCAATCTTTTATGCATCGCATGCAGTCTTACATCCCCTGTTCTGGCGTATTCTCTTCTGACCCTCCTTTTGAGGCAAAGAAGTGCAGCAGCAGTTGGAGGTAACTGGACAGGGCGTTGTTCGTTGGGCGTTCGCAGATTTTTGGGGGCAACACACATAGCTGCTTGTTTTATATTTTGCATGAAAACTGAAACCGCATCGTCGACGTCTTCAGAAGAATTTAGCTCAATGTTGATGTTAATGTTTCTGTCTAACTCGGCTTTAAAAGCTTCAACAGAAGAGCCTGGAGCGAGCAAGCGTTTCCTTTGAGGCTTGAACATAGGTGAGCGATGAAGTGTCGCCACAATAGGGAGGTGATCCGAGGAGAGATCATACAATGTGTGAATAAAGAGTCTTCTACAATCTATACCATTGACAATAAAGAAATCCAGTGCAGAGGGTGTATGCCGAGTGTTGTATGAATAGAATGTAGGCCTTCCAGTTGCCATAATCTGGTATGTACTGCTGGTAACGGCTTCTTGCAATCGTTTGCCACGAGAACATGATCTTGTGTTGCCCCACCATTGTTGCTTTGCATTAAAATCACCTCCTGCGATGAATCTGTTTCCCATGTTTAAAAGTAGCCGATCAAAGTCATCTTTTGTCCATGGCTCTTTGGGGGGAAGGTACATAGAAGCTATTTTAACTTGACCACTAGATGTCGCCACAGTCACAGCAGCAGCTTGAATGTGCATTAGCTGCATGGGTTCGTTCGGCGTATGAATAATGTTCGACTTAATAAGAATTCCAGCACCACCTTTTGAGGTATTGCTGGGGTGATTAGCAAAATGTACATCAAAACCAGGAATATGAATCTTCTGTCTAGGCCTTATATGAGTTTCGGTTACTAGCATAATGTCTATATTGTTGGCACTTAAGAAGAGTCTAAGCTCATCACTGCTTTTGACTAGACCACGTGCGTTCCACAATCCGATTTTTAGGCCCGAATTATTCATTTTGGAATTAACCTTTGAACCAGCTCCCGAAAAGCTTTATTTGCATCCATCGTTTCTTGGATGAGTCGAAACATTTGATCCGCCTCTGAAATAAACTGTGGCTGGGAATTTTCTCGATTTGTATTTTTGTTGTTATTCGAGAGACCGTCTTTTGGAAGCCTAGGTGCCGGTTTGAGCTTTTTAATCAAATTAATTCTTACTTTATATCCACTATAGCTGGAGATATGGTCATCACCGCAGTTTGCACATATGCTGCGCTCGCTCATACGAAGCTGACATAGCATGGATTTAGTGTCGTGGTCGCCTGAACACTTTCCACATACTGGCATTTTAAGGCAGTAATTTTTGGTGTGCCCATAATCTTGGCACCTAAAACACTGCACCAAATCTTTATTTCGGTTCGCCTTTTAAACAGTAACCCTGTGTCTACCGATGTGGGTTAATTTCAGTGATTCTTTAATATTTGGAGTATGTTTAAGGTTGACGTAAAACATGTTTTACCTCGTTTTGGCATTGTTTACCTGTTCACCATCTTCCTCGTTAATTGAAATATTACGCCAATCTCTCTTTCGCGGGCAGTAAATATTCAACACTTCGAAACCTCTTTCTGAAAAGCTGCGTTCAATTAGCTCTTTCGGTACATTAGGATGTATATCTTTTAAAACTATTTTAAAGGGTTTGCTTTCCCTCAGCTGGTGGGACCAAAACTCACAATTTCGCTCAGAAAGGAGTTTTGTCACAGCCCTAAACGCTTCAGCATTGCTCGCGTAAATACGGGTAACTCCAAATTTCGAGGTACGAATGTCGCATTCATTATCTCGAGTGACTGCATTAAGCGCTTCTTCCAGTTGATCCAAATTATCGACACGAGGCACGCAGATTGCCGGAGGCTTAGGGCAAGCTGCCTTTTCGGGTTGCATGACATTGGGATGAGGAACCTCTGAAGTGCCAATGGAATCTTCATATTCGCCCATCTCCATAACCGCTTCAGTTTCCTCAGCTAATGCTGCAAAACGATTATTCTGAAGTGTCGCTGCAGCATTGCTGACATTAGGGCGCCTATGATTAATATTTACTGGTGTTGGCTTAGCTTTAGCTATAGTTTTTGTCGCCTTCACTTCCCTTTTCTGCTTTCTGCGAACAGAAACCAGAGGCAATTGGAAGGAGCACGAGTCCTTTACTGAAGCTTCATTAATAGGCTTGACCTTTGATACAGAGGCTGCAAACGAGCATATACTAGCCGTTGTTGCGCTTGAAGTTGTGTAAGTTAAAAAAGAACTTACAGTAGACGACGTGCAAGTTGTCGTCGTAGTTGTCGCCTGTGCACTGACTGAAGACAGCTGAAAATCCCTTAAGAGTTGAGTACGAAGTTCCGAAGAACATTGACCAGCTATCAGTTTCATCTTCTCTAAGTCAGCTAGCTTTTTACTCTTCTGGGAATAGGGCAATGGATCCAAATCCATTTTTGAGCAATCAGCAAATCAAATTGAATGATACAAAGATAAGAACACGAGATTCTCTTTCCCCTCGTTGCGACTGCGCGCAGTCCGAGGGGTATAGTCATGCCCTATAGTGAGAGCACGCAATCACCGTTTAGTTCGATTTTGAAATACAGTGTGTACAAACACGAAAAGAGAGTACACACATGCACAATGTGTACACACACGGTATTTATGTACACACGCGGACAGTGTGTACACACAACACTAGGAGAAAATAAAAAGCGCCAGCGGAGTCTTAATAAATTTGCACTGTCACTGCACAACTTTTAGTTTTGTTTTTTGTGTTTTAATTGTTAAAACTTATTGACCCACATAAATATTGGTGTTCGGGAATGAATAGATTATGCCACTAATGTGGACTTGTCCATAAATTAAGATTTTTGTAAAATTTAACTTTTCACAACCGAAGAAAAATTTCTCATGTCCACACACGTGTTAGCGCTGCCAACTCCGACCGATGAATGCCTATAAATTAATTGAAGTAGAATTTGTTGATCTGCAATAAAGATGATAAAGCGATGATAACACATACCTAGCAAGTTCACAACTGAAATTTTTCAGATTGGAAAAAGTTTGATGATTTTTAGACTTTGACGTATCAATAATAAAGTTATTATATTTTTTGACATTATTTACAATTTTAATAACTGTAAAGTTTATAAAAGAGAAGCAAAAAAATAAAGATAAAGAACTTAAAAACCATTCTTGCTTATTGTCCATTAAACAGTTTAAATCGTTACTAAGTAAATTGCCACCTCACAAATACCTTCCTTATTATACCCTGTACCTATAGTGCCAATATCTTTCCCCGTTCCCCCGCAGTAGAGTTTCACAGTTTTTAGTCACACCGTTTAATATTTTCATCTGAGCGATGCGTTGTGGTTACATGCATCTTTGTGTCAAAAATGAACAAAATCAGACAAATACAACAAAAGTTATAGTCAAAAATGTACAAATTTCACCTCCCATTGCCTACAAACTGCGTCAATGTTTGACTCTACGTAATTTTGGTAATAAGTGAACTAGAATCACAATTTTTGGTAAGCTGATTCATGTGGCTCTAATGAGCAAATCCACATCCAAATTTTATCGATGCGGTCCCCCCACCCCCCGTAATCGATTTACCGTTTTTTCTCCCACACCCCTCAACATAACAACTTGAAACTTACCCCATATACTTAAAATAACTTTTTTAACGTAACATTCGATTTTCATCAAAATCGGTAAAAATTAACGGAATTTATTGGTATAAATATCGAATTTCACCAAAAAAAAAATAAACTCCAATTGGAAAGTCCTTAGAAGGAATATGCAGGAATAAATTTTTCTTTTCAGAAAATAGGTACAGGGTATTACACTGTCGGGCACCGCCTCGTCTGTATTACATTTTTTTCCTATAGGTTTTCTTGTTGAAAGTAGCAGAAGAAGCGTGCCGTTTTAGTATGATCGCTTTAAATTTGGCGCGCAGTTTGGGTCTGAATATTGGTCTGTACGTACGAGTTCAGAGTAGAGTATAGGGATATTGTAGGGCACCGCGTACTCCTTCTTAAACACTAGGAATAATAGTCAGATAAGCAGATTGCCGTTAAGGAGTTATTAGTATAGGTTTGGGCGGGAATTCTAGGATTTGGCGGCGATTGAGGCCTATATAAGGCGGATCTGCAGCCAAATCGAGAATCAGTTTTGGTTTGCAGTTTGGTTGACAGTTCGGTTGTGGAGTCAATCAGTGAGTGCAGTATTAGTGATAGTGAAAGAGCGGTGAGCAGGAAATGGAAAGGGATAGGTGTAAGTCCTTTTGTAAGGAGGTTCATTAGGCGACAGAGGGTAAGCCTGGACCAAAGGTACGCGGGTAACTGGGGTTGACCCAGAGACAGTAGCAGGAGGTTTCCAACGACTAAGCAATATGTTAGCGGTTACTAAGGCAGCGTGAGATTCTGGCAGGCGAACATCCTCAACCATGGCATAGCGGCAAGCCATAAAGCGGAAAAGTTAACACTAACCATTTAATATTACTGCGGCCCTAATAAGTTAATAGAAAATAAAAACTATTATACACAAAACTATAAACAGACTGGCATTGCAGCAAATATAAATTCATTGTGACATTTATCTTGGACAAACCAGCGGTTCGTTACAGTACCAATACAATCCTCTTGAATTCAATCAAGTAGAAAAACAAACACGCGCAAGAAGCCCAAAGTCTTGGAATGCATTCAACTTTAAAAGAAAAACTTGGGAAAAAAAGAAATGGAAAAATAATAAAAGGCCTTTTGGAGGTTCAAAAAAGCTCCACAATATGACTAGAAAATCACTATTCATTTATCTCAGTTGCTGGCGCTCATAACACATCACAAATATTTACTCGCCATATCAACTTCACATAAAACACTGTCGTGCTTGTTACCGGCTGTTGGCGGAGCTCCGGCTACGACTCTGGCACTCTAGTAAGTAGAAAACGAGAAACTCATTGCTGTCACTTGGCATAAAGTAAATTTTAAAAGTTTGCAACGCCAGAACGAGAAAGTCTTGCAAGCACTAGTCTCGTCCTTGTTCTCTCTGCTATGTATGTGTGACACGCAATGTAAGCAAACGAAGCAAGAAATTAAGAGCACAAAAAACAAGAAGATGAAGCATAAAAAAATTGTGACCGAAATAAGTGGCTTCGATTCTCTTTAATTTTTCTTTATGTTCCATTTCACTCTCTCGTGCGTCATGACATGTCGTCCATTTATTACGTCAGTAAACCATGTGTCTATCGTGTGGGTGCTTGGGTGTTAGGTGGGGGACTTACTGTGTTCCGCCAGCTGTTTGACATTTGCTTAAATTGCATTGCAAAATCGATAACGCTCCATTGCTATTCGTTTACACCATTTTAGGTCGCCTGGATACACATAGATCGACAGATGATACTCACCATACATAGACACGTTATATCCCGCATACCGCGCTACACCATAACCTATGATAATTCCAATACCTGGCTGCTGCATGTCAATCAGGCGCATCAGGATGATCGTGGCTATTATATGTGCCAGGTAAGCCAAATCGAAACGTAGCTTACTGTGCTTGCAGCTAATTTTCACTTAACTTCAGGTCAACACGAATCCAATGATTAGTCAAGTTGGCTATCTGCAGGTGGTGGGTAAGTTAACATATCCAGTCGCATATATGGCATGCTAATGCAACGTGCCGTTTGCAGTACCTCCCAATATATTGGACATTGAGAGCACACCCTCCTCGGTGGCGGTGCGTGAAAACATGTCTTGTCATGCTGATGGCTTTCCGACGCCCAAAATCATTTGGCGTCGCGAGGATGGCGACGGAATAGCCGTTGAAAAGAAGAAGAAAGGTTGGTGTAGTGAGTGCATCATAACCAAAGCCATTTTCGTCTCTCATTGAAAATTCTCTATGCGCTGCACGTTTATTTCCATTTCCATGACGTGGACATACATTTCCTTCCTGGCTTCTTGTGACGCCGGCAAACCAACATTTTGCATTTAACATCAACAGTGCTCGTCTATGATGGAGATGTGCTGCCTTTGACCAAAGTGAGCCGCAACGAGATGGGCGCCTATCTGTGCATAGCCACCAACGGCGTTCCACCATCGGTGTCGAAGCAGATTATTTTGGACGTGGAGTGTAAGTCGAAGCCGGGAAATTTTCGGCCAAATTCTGAGAATCCTGCAAAAACACAAACAGACCAGCTCGTGCAAACTATCAATAACCAAGCTCCGATTGGGAAAATTGTATTAACACGCTTTTGTTATTGAACCTGTAACACGCTCACACTTAAAATCAACTGCTCTACGTAGGGCATCGACTGTGCTCATCAATCGAACTGCTCACTCGTTACTCTTTGAATTTGAATTTTTGACAAACACAAGCCGAGCTCAGCATCATTGCCGTATGCCACACTTTATATCCCATATGCTGCGACTGATATATTGCTATTGGAGCTTAACGTCAACATTGATGTCCTTTGCTGCACCGTTGTCGGCGTAAAAGTTGTGCGGCTGTTGCACGCCCTGCGCCAGTAAACGATTGTACACATGTGTCTTGAAGGTGTACGAGTGAGTGGGCGACCATGTTCCATATAGAGCTCGACTGCGTAACGCCGAGCTTAAATTTTCAACATGCCGCTTGATGTTTCAATTTAGCCGTGTGGCAGGATAGTTAGAAATGAGTTATGGGGAGATCTTTTCTTTCTTTGACAAAAACCCCTTTGTGCTATTACAGCGTAGGGGGGACCGCGGTGATCTTTCTCATTTCCGATCTATTATTCGCCATCCTCCTTCTCCAATGGATTTTCCTCTTTTCCTCCCTATTTTTTCAATACACTGCACATACGAGATGCGAGGGCGTCCTACCGGCCTTCCTCCTTCTGGCTTTGTTTCCATGTAACGCTTAGGAAATCTGTTAGTAATCGACGCGTCGCGACGGTTGCCATTTCTGACCCGATCTCGTCTCGTTCTACCGATAGTACGTCGCAAACATTTCATTTCTACAGCGGTTATGCGGCTTACTTCTTTTGATCGCGCAGGCGATCTCGGATCCATACAGTAGTGTGGGCTCTTTTACCAAAAACGGTGTTCCTTAACAAATAGTAAGTATTAGTGGCTTTTTTAACGCGAGTTAAAATAAAAAAAATAAAAAAATTAATTTTTTCGTCCGGTTAGGGATTTATGGCGTAAAATTGCATTCGTTGAGGCATGCTTGGGACAATAAGCCAATAAATATAGTTTGATTGATAAAATTTATGAAAATTTATTGATTTTAAATTTAAGTCAGCATTAAATTTAATTTTAAAAAACAAGAAAAATTTAACTTTCCAGAGAAGTCAAAATTGTGGATATTTGTGATCGGTCGACGTGCAGCCATACTAAAAATAAAATGTGATGGAAAACATTGAAAAAATAAATGACTGTTAAATGCAAACAAAAAAATAAAAACAATTCAAATCAGTTTCAATGATAATTCCACACAATAAAAAAGTCATATAAATAACATAGCAATCGAAAAAAATGAAAATAGATGTGTGGCAACTTACAAGCCAAAAATTGTGGCATCTTACATTTTTGAAGCCATTTTGGAATGCATTGAAAAAAATTTGTCTATTCACTGTATGTCCGAAAACCATTTTTGATTATGAAAATTCATTGAATTTCAGTTCCAGCATACGAGGTTTGCTCACAAAGTATTGTGCATTTTGAATTTTCGCGGGCTGCGGAAGTTCGATTTTCGACCTTTCTGTGGCGTTATGTTGGTATTCATGACAACAGATGAAAACATTGATGAAGTAAAGAAACTAGTATTGGCCAATCGTCGAATCACTGTCAGAGAAGTTGCTGAGGACCTAAATACGAGGTTTGTTTAAAAAGTATCGCGAGTCAACATTCGGAATACTTCCGCGCACTTTATGTTCCGCCCCTCTGATAAACTTTACATCTCTCACAGATTTTCGTAATTCTTTGCCAAAAATAAAAAAATTTATTTGTTTGATGTATCTTTTTGTGCTTGAAAAATGTGTTTCCGATGAGTGGTTTACTATACGGGCGTTGAGGTCTCCCATTATGATGGTCTTGTCTGGTCCTGCTTCTGCTAGATCGACTTCTTTCTATAGATCAAAGTAAAATCTTTCTTTATTTTCCGTTGAAGTATCCTCTATAGGAGCGTATGTTTGGATAATTCTAATTCTTTGCTCTATCTCGACCTTAATAATCATTAATCGGGAGTTTACTGGATTGCAGTCTGTAACAAATCTATTCATCCCATCTGAGACTATGACTCCAACTCCTTCTTTAGCTCTTAAATCGTGGGGAACTTTCGAAAATCTCTGTGTCTAGTTGCCATCCATTTGTTTCATGTTGCTTCCCTTCTTTTTAATTTCACTTAAGCCAAGAATGTCAACTTTGTAATTTTTCACCTCTTCAATTATCTCACTTTGTTTCCCGTTTAAAGTTTTAATATTCCATAATCCAAATCGTATATCCGTAGTCTTGCGTTGTCGTCTCCATGTAGTCCGTCCATATGCGACGCCCGTGTTGTTCACCTGATTCGAGTTATGCCTAGTGTGGATGATTAGCCTAACGACTAGAACCTGTGGATTATACCTCGCAGCCCCAGTTTTCTCGCTTAGCCTTTCCTGCACCCGCAGGCCTCACAAGGCAGTGAGTTAGTTGTGTGATGGGTTCCTTCGCCTCGTAATGTTCCCTTGAAACTCCTTCGCCGTTGACCATCACGTTGTGGGTTGTGCTTCGCTTCAACGTTCACCTTCGACCTTACCGGCATAGGTGGCCCTAGCTATGCTACCGCCGGCATCGCCCTCAGGATCATCACATTTACTTAGCCCCCTCATCACGTCAAGATGACAACCCCCGAGGGGGATTATGGGGAGATATTGGATATTATTTTGAGCACACAATTCAATTTTTAGAAATATTAAGCTACGATTTTTACACAGTTTTCTGCAAATATATTTTAAAAAATATGATTCAGTTGGTTAGAGGCTGCTCATTAAAATATTCTGGTAAATAAAAATATGAAAGCCATGCTCTATGTAAAATAGATTAAAATAATAAAAAATGTTTAGAACAATTTCTATTGTTATTGTTGATTGTGGGAAATTGAAAACCCTAACAGGTCTGCATGAGTTCTGTGTAAGGCGTATACAAATTTTTTAAATGCTTTTATCCATTACTATTTGTGGTTTTTAGTGCCCAGCCGCAATTTATTAAGGTTCAAAACGCTATTTTATTTTAAATTTTTTAGTAATTCAACTTAGTTGTGGCACTGATAGCAGAGAGACATACCCAATATTGAACACAGTTGCATACCGACAAAAAATTTACTAATCTTCGTTCGAAGTATAAGAGCATATTTGGTTCGTCATACGACAAAATGGTCATTAAAAGTCATTATACAAATAAAATGTTTAATATAATGTCATTGCTTTAAAGAATAACTATTCTCAAGTAAAAATAGCACTTTAGTAAAAAATTCAATTACTCCATATCTTTAAAAAAGTATTAACCAATTTTTTTTTACTCTAGGCATTTGAAACTGTTTTCATAAGTAATTCCGATTTCAACTATCTGACTTAAATATTTTAAATTATTTTATGCACATTATATATTAAGTCAGGCATAGAAATTCCAGAGAGTGCTGCTAACCAACACACGTCAGAGAGTACCAAATAGACAGAGGCGAAAATTCTCTCCGAGCTTTTTTTACCGTTGAAAGATTATGCGTGGACCTGGGCTCGGTTTGCGCAAAACCAAAATCAAACACAAAATGTGCTTTGTGTTGATGTTTCTGCATTGACTTGGGCTCGGCAAAAGCAAAGCACAGATATCAACATTGGTTCTGTCTGCGTTGTGTTGTGACCAGTGATGTGCCGCGTAGACTACACAGTGTAGACTACACAATTGTCGACGTGTCGACAATTGAGTGTCGACAATGCTTCATGTCGACACGTCGACAACGTCGACAATTTACTTTAAGAATTAAAGTCATATAAATTAAACTTAAAATTTTATTAAATGAAAAAAAAAACAAGAGCTGCATACCATAGTCTTGTTTTGTACACTTTTTTGTCTAAATTATAATTTTATACTATTTATTCTATCTCAAATTCATCCACTTAATCCTTAATTCTTAATGAATAGTACAAGTATAAAAGTTGTTTTGATCTTTGAAAAGTTAGGCAATTTCTTGCAGATGAATGGACATGATCCCAGCTCGAAAACACCAGTTCAAAACTGAATCGGGACTCATTGAAGCTTTTGCAGAAGTTAAAAGTTTGTCGTATGCATTATCCAACAATTTTGTTGATAACAATTTTCTTCCAGGAATATTGTTTAAAAAAATATTGTTTTCATAAGCAGGTCTCAATTTTTTCACGAAATTTTTAAAATTGACAGAATCTACTACGCTCAGGGGAATATTACACACAAAGAAAAACTGTGCCAAGGACTCGTTAATTTCATCATCTTCTTTTTGTGTCAGTCGATCTATAAAGTAAAGAAATAGAAGGGCTGCTTCTTTTAGCATTTAATCGTTTCCTGTTACTGGAACCTATTGTTGGTAATTGTTCACTGCTCGAAAATAAAGAAGTTAATGAGCTTGTTCCCGTGGACTCCAAAGATTCTTCCCTTATTAATTCAACGTTATTATTGATAGGTTGACTATTTTGTTGAGTATCAATCGGGTTATTTTCCATCTATGTATAAGACACCAGTCATTACATAGAGTTACGATTCATTAAAAACACTTAAAACTTACGCTGATGTCAAGTCGTTCAGCATCTAAATGCAAAAGATCACTTTCTTCATCCACGAAATATGTGATACTTCTGTCACTGTGATTACGTGCACCAAGATTTGATGAGCTCGCATTATCATTGTTTACAATCTTGCACACATTTCTTCAAAAACAGTAAGGAAACAATATTATGAAAGTTCACACATACACGCACAAAATATTTACCTATGTGCTCTAAGTCGGGCTTCGGCTGTGTATAGTAAATTGTTGTTGCAATTCTTGCAAAAGGCGGCATGTTTGCTATTTACTTTGACTAACACATAGCCGAGTTCATCAAAAGCATTATTTTTCAAATTCACATCACTAACCAGAATCACATAACTAACCAGATTCAGCTGATTTAAAATAACCGCATAAACGACACAATTGTCTACGTTGTCGACATTGTCGACGTGTTGTCGACATTGACGACGCGATTGTCGACGTCACACTGTCGACAATTAAAAACGACGCGTAGTGGAACAACACTGGTTGTGACGTTTCTGCGTGACTTGGGCTCGGCAAAAGCAAAAGCAAAGGCAAGCATTTTTTCGTTTTGTGTTGTGTTGTGTTGTGTGGACTTAGGCTCGATCAAACCAAAAAGGCAAGCATTGGCGTTTGTTGTGAAGTTTCTGCGTGGACTTGGGCTCGGTCAAAGCAAAGCGAAATGAAGCATTGGCTCTGGCTGCGTTTGCTTTGATGTTTATGCATGGACTTAGAAATAGAAACATTTTAGTTCAATCGCTACCCTAGGTTATGATAAGTATTTTATATAAATTTAGAATGTAACGCCTAGACCCTGACTGCAAAATAAATAAAAAGAAGCCTAAATTATTTACTTTATAATTTTTAATTAAATCATCAGCAAGACAAATAATTATATTTATTATGTTTATATTTTTTTTTTTATATTTTATATTTATATTTATTTAGCAAAAAAAAAAAATATTAATGCAAAAATCACACCAACCACTTTTAGGCGGGAAAGGGCAACATGCCGCTTGAAAACTCTGTTTAAGACTAAATTAGGGTCCTAAACAATCTGATGATAGTTGCTACTAAGTATCTTTTTCCAGCTCAATCTCTATGTTTTCTGTATTAAATAACAGCGAAGCATTTCCTAAACATAACGCGTTGACAAAATCGAATACAGGCATTGCAGTCGAGCCAAATACGTTTTGCTTTTCATGCACGTTTGTATATTTGTGAACAGGCAGTATTTACTGAAATATTTTACAACTTTATTATGATTTTTGTGATCTTTTAACATAAAAAAAAACATTTTTCGTTTTATTTTTTAAACATTGTTGTATCAAAGCAGTTTACATAATTAACTTTATTTTATAATTAACTAAATTTTTACAAAAAAAAAAGTTTAGATATGGTTACATATTATATTTGTTTTCTCTAAAATTGTCATGTAAAATGATTAAAAGTTGTTTTTTTAAAATTACAAAAAATAAATTGCATACTAATTGAAATAGAGAAGAAAGAAGTCAAAAATGATGATTAAGTAATACATTAAATTTGAATCTCGAGCAAATTCAGTTCAGCGCTTGTTAGCCAAGGCCGGCAGCCCAAATACATTATAAACTCTAAGAAGTGTAACGCAAATACCATGGTGCGGGCGAGTAGAGAGAGTTAAAAAGGAAAATCTAAAAATAGCACATACAATTCTCGTGTTCTTACAATTGAACTCGGCTCTAAGCTTCGTTGTTGGCTTTCGGCTATGTTCACAAATTCAGCCGCAGCCAAATTTGTAAATTTTTCGTTTCAGAGCATTCATACCCTTTTCTAATATGTGGCTGCTATGACACTTTGCTATTGCGTTTGCTTTTACACTAACAAATGCATGCATAAGAAGCGAAAAATACGAAGAAGAGTATTTACTTATCATTATGCTGAACGGTTTCGCAAGTGGCGCACACAACAAGACATTTTTAGCCGAAACAAAACCAACAGAGTTTTGGTCATTGCGTTGTCATTATTAACTGCAACTTATAAGGCCATTGTTGCTAGTACTCTAGTTCATAAGTAATTTTATTATTTAATATATTTAAATTTATTAAATATATAAATAATGATGAATTCACGAATGCCTAGGCACTCTACTACCACCTTTTTATTACACCCTGCAAAAGTGCGTCTGTTGGTACGCGATCAAATGCACGTGACGCAATCTTTTGTTTTAACAAAGCAAAACCACAAAATATGTGCTGAAAAATACAACTTTTTCTTGACAAAAACAGAAAAATTTAAAAAAAATAGCCACTACCGTATCGCATTTGCAAATATGCGTATACAAGCAAAAGTTGCAGTGAACAACAATAACTAAGCAAAAGCAAGCATTGGCTCTGGCTGCGTTTGTGTTGATGTTCATGCATTAGCCAAATGTTTCGTTCTTATCTATATTTATATGAATGTTCCTTTTAAATTAAAAAATTACAAATTCCTTAACGAATATTAAAAATGTTTTTTGTTTTACAAATTTTTTTACTAAGCTTAAAACAATAAAGTGACATTAATTTGTAATGAGAGCCTGAAGCCCTACGTTGCTCTGGTTACAAACCTTTTGTAACTTAGAATTAACTTCTACTTTATAATGACATAAAAAAAAAAAAATTTGTAATGAAAAGTTAAAATGTGCATGCTCCTTTTTATTTATATAAAATAAAATTTTAATTCCATTTTCATACAGTATTTGTATATTGGTATAAACATTATTAAAGTACATACATATACTAAGCAAAAGCAAGCGTTCGATCGAGCTGTGTTGTGACGTTTTTGCGTTTTGCAAAAGCAAAGACAACCATTGCCTCGGTCTGTGTTGTGTTGTGTTTGAGGTTCGCACAAAGCAAAGCAATGTGAAGCAATTTCGAATTTCGTTTGTTTTGCTTTGCATTGTGTTTCCGAGCCCAAGTCACGCAGAATCTTTTTCGAGTTTCGAACTCGGAGAGAATTTTCGCCTCTGTCTATTTGGTACTCTCTGCACACGTGAAGCTAACATCGAATAGTAAACTAAGTATGAAACCTCGAGCACGTATTTCCTGCCATACTTTATACATTTTTTCCGCCATCTTGTTGACATATTGCCGCAACCGCGTATCCGCAGTTTACCCTAACCCCAACATGGGGTTCAGCTTGGCTTTTTAGCTTTGTCATTGCACTTTCATTTTAAGACACCATGGCATTACTTTTTAGACAGAGAAATAGAGAGAGGAAGAGAGAGAGAATGAAAGAGGTTTTGAGGGTTGGAATTTCCGATTGTGGCAGTTACATACATACATACATATATAGTGGGAAAGACTAAGTGATGAACACGCATTGAACCGACGTAAAACCAAACAAAAAAAAATTTTAAGAAAAAGGTAAAAGAAAGACTAGAAAAACTACACACACACACACTTTGATTTTGTGTGTACATGCTATCATTTTGCATACAACTATGCTTACAGTTTCACCGATGATTTGGGTGCCGAATCAACTTGTTGGTGCACCAGCTGGCACAGATGTTACCATCTATTGCCACACCGAGGCAAATCCCAAGTGAGTATCAAACACTTTTCCATTTAATTTTCTTGTAAGCAGGCATTTTCATTTTAATACCCTGTACCCAGTATGTTGAGTTTATGGAAAAAAAATTCTTTATGTAACACGCCACGAAATAAAATGATCAGAATGAAAAATAAATTTGAAATAGCCCAGTCCATTTGACCTTTTGATCCGAAGGTGCGTTGTGTCAAGTTCTGCACTTGAGTATTTTTCGGGATAGGCCATTTTTCCTGCCTTTAGGGTTCCAACGCCTGCATTTTTAAAGTGACAACCCACTTGCTGAGCTACCGTTTAAATTTCCTGAAGAAGTTTTTGCTATATTTCTTTGGAATAAGCTACAGTCTTCTAAGTTAGTAGATGCATCTTCCTTTCTTAGCTGCTATATCATCTGCTCAGTTCAAAGAGGTCCATCACCCAAGCTGCAGTGCACAGTGTTACAGCTATCATCTTCTTCTTGCTATCCTGTCATAGTGGTGGTAGATTTACGACGTGGATTTTTTTTTACCATTTCTAGAGTGGTCACATATTTTGGCCGACAATTGCGATTTTTATTTTGGCAGCTTAATCGACCTTGTTGCCGCCCAATATTTTACTGTTGATAGAAAATTTACCAACACTAATTCGGCTAGCCATGGGACCCTCGTAAATCTTCTAATACTAAAGTAGCGTCGATAAGTAAGAGTTGTTCTTTGCTTGATCTTCATGATAAGATCGTTGTTCGGTGTTACGGTGGTGCCAAAATAGACGATCATCTGATCGCCGCGTCTCTTTGCTTGAAAAAAACATATATGTACTTCATTTTGATCTCATTTATTACTAGAGAAGTCAAGAATAATCCTTACTTCTTAATTGCTGTCTGAGAATGCAGTAACTTGGAGTTATTCTCCGCTTAATCCCCATGCGGTTTGTTCTGATAAAGGTACCAAGGTGCATCAAAAGTGCAGTGTTTAAATACAATTGGCTGGTCTGACTCTCTTTCCTATTGTCAATGAATTATTCCCTTCTTTGGGTATTCGTTTATATCGACGGCGACGTGGACTGACCTTTACTTTTAAAAAGAATAAATGTAGAATTTTATTTCAAGCCCCTTCGGCTAAGACTTTAACTATCGATCTTTTGAGCATTCACGAGTTTGTTGTCTTGCGGTACAACGTTTTAAGATCGTATGCAAGCTATGGAAATGTAGTTGTGCACAGAGTACATAATAGAGGTCTGCATGAATGCATTCAAAACGGCGAATGAATAGCTCAGCCTTAAAACATATGCATATTTTTTGGTACCCATTTGAATGAATATAAGTGAATGGTGTACTCACACAAACATGGGTTCCAAAATTGTGAGTAGAGTACTTTTATGGTGTACTACAGTAGTGTACTCTACTATACTTTAGTAAAATACGTTTGAAAAAATTAAAGAGAGCAGAGAGCAGAGAGCGACAGAGCAGCGATCGTGAGCGTAATGAAAGAGATAAAATTAAATAAATGACATAGTAAATGCAGCAGGCATGAGCGAGAAAGCATAAATATTTTCTTTGTCAATTTGGGGTGGCTTGCGTGCTTGAGCAGTGTAAACGGGAAAATGTATACCCTTTCGAAGTAAGGTAACTGCTATGACACTTGTTAGTCGTGTTTACATTTACACTAAGAATTGTATGTATAAAATGCGAAAAAGGGTACATTTGTAGCGACTTTCAATCTGTTCAACGATTCTTACAGCGTGCACAAAAACATAAATGCGTTTTATGTTGTATGTTCTTTGGTTTAACACATAATTTTTTAATATTTAAATATTCATAATTGAAAAAAACAAAAATTTATTGCTTTAATTTAGAGTAATAGATTTATTTAATAACTAAATTATAGTTTCACATTATTATTATTGCAACATGTTTTCTATTTATTCAAGTCAATTCAATTTCAATTTTCTGTTTTACAGAAAAAAAATTAAATTAAGTAAAAAAAATTAAAAGTAAATAATAAAGAAAACTAAAGTAATATTTTGTTTAAATTTAATTATATTACACATAATTAGGTACTATAAAATATTTTCCTCAATATTTTCTATGTTGGCATTTAAAAACATAATATTATTAACCATATTTTCGGTTGAAGCAATTTTGCAACGTTTTTCCGAAATTAGGTTTTTTGCTATTGAGAAAGCCCTCTCGGATGCGGCACTGGTTGCAGGAACCGCTAGAACCTTACAACTAATTTGGTAAAGAAGTGGAAACCTATTTTTGTTTAGGCTCCACCACTGCAATACATTGAAATCTTCGGTATAATTAATATTTAAATGTCTGTATATTTCCAATTCATTACTGATGGTATCAAGTGTGCTATTGTTATTTGTTGGTTGACAGTAGTCAGCAAAAATTGGGTTTGTTTGCGGATGGGATTCTGTCAAGGATTCGGTTTCTATTGGTATTTGTAACATCATTTCTTTTAAGTCTATAATTGTATCATTTATTTCGGAGTTGGTAAACTGTGAAAGTTTATTTGTTGGAGGGAACAAAAATAGGGCGATACTGTGAAATTTTGTTAAGTTTTCGTGGATAACGGATTGATAAAAATTGTTTAATGAGGTTTTAAATTTCTTGGCTATATCTGAGTCGTTGCTGTTTATAGTGGATATTTTCTTTAAATTGTTGATGTATGGAATTACTATGGGCAAAGTAGGGTAATTATTGCCCTCTAATTTTTTGGAGCATTCTTCAAATGGGGCAAGAAGTTTAATAAACAAATTTAAATTGCTAACGTTTATTTCTTGCAGCCTTATTGTTTCGTTTTTATCTTTTAAAATATTCGAAATTTGGATCCAATTAATTTCAATTGATTTGAATAAATAAAATACAGTGTTCCAACGAGTTGGGCAATAACTTTTCAGTGTCGTTTTTAAGTTGGAGTTTTCACCAGATTTCTTAAAATACTTAACTATTTTACTACACCTAGTTAGCATGTCGAGGAGCTCGGGAACCTCATTGACAACCTTCCCAATAACATTATGAATTAGATGGTTAATACAAAAAAGGTTACTAAGCCCGTTGAAAGCGGCTTTCATGTTTGCCCCTCTATCGGTCACTATAATAGGGTTGTCCTCCTCTAGGTCACATCCGAATAATTTTAAAATTTTTTCAATTTTGTGTTTAATTCGTTCACCTAAGAAATGCATCACATTATAATTAATTGACCAATAATAACATGAAGTACTTACCAGTACAGGATACTCCGTCCATCGATTTGATTGCTAGCAAACGGGTTATCAGAGCTCCTTCTTTAATGAAGTGTATCGTAAGGGATATGTATGACTCCTTATAAAAATTGTCAGTCCAAATGTCGGTTGTGATGCCGTACCCAAAATTTTTAAATTCCATATAGCACTTATGCTTTACTAAATTTGACGTGCTTCTGTAAAATCTATAAACGCTGAAGCAAGTTTTACACGCTACTGTATCAGGTATTTGTACGCCATTGTCGTCAATAATTCTTGAAAATGTTTCCCAAACTTTGCTTCTACCTTGCTGCTGCATTGCCAATTTAAACTCGCCACTTAATAATTTGGCTTTTATTGCTTGTGACGACTCGACTCTGGAATCCAACGATGCGTTCTGATTTCAATGCAATATGAATTAATATTTCAACTCTTTAAAAAATAACAAAAACATATAAACATACATACATACACAATTGTTTAAAAAGGGTTGTACCCAGAGCACGATTGTTTACCCTCTTTACATGGACACTTAAAAATGGACAAACACAAACAAATAAACCAACACCTTATTTAATTTTCTAAGCCAATTTACTACAACAAAATACTTACAGCTTCCAAAATGTTTATTGCGCCGGCTTGATTTTCTATGTTTTCGCTTTCCATTTTTTTTTCCGCAACAGCTACGCACATATGCACGTTTTGTACACTACTCTACTCAGTGTATTCATAACACTTTGCCTATGCTTATGTTAAAAAGACAGCATACATAAATATTCACTGTTGGCATGTATACTATAGTAGTATACATTTTTTCTGTGAGTACTGTAAAATGGGGTACTGTAAATTTTTGAGTACGGCATTTGTGAGTACCACATAGTACTGTATAGTACTATGTGAGTAGAAGTGAATGTAGCCATGCAGACCTCTAGTACATAATAGTCGGCATGTCTTTTTCTTTGCTGTTACGCATTTTAAATTTTGTATAGCATACTTTTTAGCTATCCTTTAAAGCGTCGATTTTTTTTTGAGTACGTGATGTGTATAAGTGTTGTATGTATCTTTGTTTATGTACTTGTATGCGTGTATTCATTGTTGTTGTATTAAAGTTTGAGTTTCCATTGCACCTGCTGTTGTTCTTCCTCCACCACGTTTGAGAGTGATGCATTGTATTTGCACGAGTATATGCCCAGTTGTTCTGATGGTGGCAAAAGGTCCATTTTTAGTCGAGAAGTGATGCAACACAGGTCGTTAGACAATTCGTTAAGTAACGGTTATGCGGAGTCGTACCGATTGGTATGAAGAATTCAAAGAAAACAAAATTATACTGACGATCCTATGCATAACCCGTCGTCAGTATAGTCGTTAGCACTTGTAAGTTTTTTATCGCACGCTATTTTGGTCGGAAACAAATATAACAGCAACAAAATGGTTGAGTTCTCGGAATTATGGGTACGTTGTCATAGAAACAGATAAGTTTTGTGGCAGTTTTCTGTCGTCTTTTTTATTCTATTCTAGAGTTTTCGTTTGGAGATTGTGAAGATATTATTTTGACAAGAAATTTGGCTATAAATTCAGGTATTTGAAATAAATCTTGTAATGCCAATTTTGTTGAATATGTACATATAAATATAAATATTTTAGAATAATGTGTTCACAGATCAATGTTAAGACGTAATGCAGAAGCTCTCCGAGCAGAAGGTGTTTATAAAGCAGATTGTAGTGGAGCGGTGAAGTATCTGTATTATGAGAAAAAAAATAATGGAGTAGAGACGAAACGAGAGATTTCTGATTTGTAAGTAATGAAAACACACAAATTTGTAATTTAATTGTAATTTAATTACAGTTCTACATTACGCAAAAATTTTAAAAATATTATTGCTGACGAAGTTACAATGCAATTTAATATTGATGGCGCTATGGGCAAGGTGGTCCCATTTTTATATCACATTTTTTGGTAAGGATACCATTTTTTAAATATGTTCTTTTATTATTATAACGTTTATAAAAATCAAATTGATTCTTTTTCAGACTCAATCGTAACATTCGGGCCAGGGACGGCAGAAGAAAAACTAAGCGACGCAGTTGCAAAAGAAGTGCATTATAGAAAAAAAATAAAATAATAAAACTGCTTTTAAGCCGAATTATTGTTTTATTCTCTTTTTGTACTAGCTAAAACGCTAGTTACTTCTAAGCTAATGAAACAGCTAACGACCTAGTGCCAGCTAAGTTCCTAACGATTGGTATGCCACCACGTCACGGCGTGCTAATGAAACGGCTAACGACCTGGTACCAGCTAAGTTCCTAACGACAGGTTGTGCAACGTCGTGCTGACGAAGCAACTAACGACCTGGTTCCAGCTAAGTCCCTAACGACAGGTTATGCAACGTCGCACCTTTAGGTCCCTCCATAGGACATGCCCATGTAAAATTCGTTAGCCAAATACAAGGGCGGTCGTTAGACATTTCGTTAGTTGTCGTCACTGGTGTTTGACGAAATCGTTAATGCTGCACCAGTGCACCAGAACAACTGGGTGGGTGTTTGTGTTTTGTATATCAAAGCGTGTTTACGTGTGTGTGTAAGCTTTAGTTGTATGCGTGCTTGTTTTGCCTTTTGCCTTTGATTGGATTTTCTCAAACACTTTTATTTGTTGTTGTAGTTACTTGTTCTCCTTGGTGCTTCAGTTTCCATTCTAACATATTTATTAGTTTCTTCTATGCCTACCCCTACCCCTAATTATGTGTTTTTCTTATTTTTTTTTTTTCGTGGTTATGTGTTTTGTGCCTGGAAAATAAAATAAGTGTAGTACTTTCCATTTAATTTTTTGTGCAATTGTTGGCATCTCTTATTGTTGTTGTGTTGACAGGTTTTAATTTTTAAATATTCCATTTTCACAGAGCAATCATCTACTGGGTATACAATTCTGTGATGGTTTTACCAAGTAAAAAATACAAAACCGACTATACGGAAAACTCTTATCGGTAAGTGTAGCTCTCTTGAAAGTTCCCTTTTATTCACAATTACATTATTTATTATGCCACCAAAACCATTAAACACTTGAACTCCAAATGCAAGAAGCAACGTACATTGCTTGACTTTAGCTCACCTTTAACACACGTACTCATATTGTGTAATTTGTTTGTATCTGTCTATGTTTGTGTGTATATTGGTTACTGTATCTATATTGTCGCTTCTATTTTGAAAAGCGCACACATGAAACTGACGATAAGAAACCTACAATATGGTGACTTTGGCAACTATCGATGCATCTCAAAGAATTCACTTGGGGAAACGGAAGGCTCCATACGTGTTTGCGTTAAGTGCAACTATATTTGCATTGATTATGATGATAATTTCCTTTAACTCCCTGTGGAGCATAGGGCCTCCACAAAGCATTTCCATCTCGTTCTATTTTTTGCTAGTGTTTTGATCTCGTTCCACGATTTTCCAGTCCGGATAAAACTTTTGATTTAAATATCCGGATTCTAGTTTTCTCGCTGATGTAGGGTGATTTAAAAAACAGGCGTAGCTGTGCAAACGCAGCTTTAATAATAATAATTTCCCTGACTGACTATTTTGTAAGTCGCCCTTGGGCGGAGCATGGGGATCTCTATTAACAACTGTTCGAAGAGAAAAGGGACCTACAGCTTATAGCCGAATCCGAACGGTGGTGTCTTGAATTAATCGAGATTTTCTTGGCCAAATAGCGTCTTTGAGCTAGCTTACTTTTCAGGTAATCCTCTACTTAGCAAAGACTCCCATATGTTATGTCTCAGCAAACTGTCAAAAGCGGTAGTGTAGTCGGTATACGCGACAATGATGCGAAGGGTATTTATGTGGTCAATGCACGATCTATTGGCCCTGAAACCAGCCTGTTGTCTCCTGAGTGTAGAGTCAAGTTTATCTATGAAGCGGCTTAGCAAAATGCTTGGAAATAGTTTCGATGGGATTGAGAGCAATGTGATGTAGCGGTAATTTTCTAATCGCCGTTTTTTGGGAGTAGTACGCCCTCAAGCCAATCTGACGGTAATTTTTCATTCCGCCATATTAATGAGAATAGCTGATGCAATAGTTTGGCTGTCTCTAGTGGACAGGCTTTGGGTGCCTCTGGTGGAATGTTATCGATGCCGGGAGATTTGTTGTTTTTAGATTCATGATTTCTGACGATTTCTTGGATAGTTGGTGGATCCAGGTCGATGTTGGAGGCATTAGAAGTATTTGCTCGCATCGTTACATTTCTTTCATTTGGTGAGTCGCTTGTTTCATCTTCTAGGATGGCAGCATATACGTTCGAAAAATGTTCAACCCATCTTGCCATTTGTTCGAAGGCGTCCGAGAGTAGTTTTCTATTCTTCGATCGTATAGACTGCCATCTTTTTGGATTTTTCCCCGTTATTTTACGGCTTATGTGGTACAGTTTTCTGCTGTTATGCTGATATGCAGCCTGTTCAGCATCTACCGCTAAATTGTCGTACCATTTTCGTTTGTCCGATCTACAGCTGCTTTTGACTCTTCTGTTTATCCAATTGTATATTTCGGCTATTCGTGCTATTTCTCATCCATTCCTTTCTGCCTTTTCTTTGAAACCAAGAATGTTTTCGCATGTAGTTGTAAGCACAGTTTTAACATGCTGCCATAACGATTCGGGGCTTTCTTCACTTGGCAATGTTTCTCCTAAGGAAACATTTATTTTTTCATTGAAAGTTGATTTGGTTTCTCTATGTTTTATTTTTTCTACGTCGAATTTCCGAGTATTTTCTCTTGGGAGATTATGGTTGACGGCTGCAACTTTGCTCGTAGAACAGCAATTACGAATTGTGGTCTATCTTGTTCTTAACTCTGTTGTCATGAGATATCCAGGTGACTTTGTGACATTTCTTGTGGATGAACATAGTGCTGCCTATAGTCAGATCGAAATTACTACATGTTTCTAGCAGTAGCTCACCGTTTTCATTTATACTTCCTATGCCCTGCTTTCCCATGATGTGTTCGATGTGGATATCTCCTTTCGGGATTTTAGACAGAGTACGTTCCAGCTTACTTTAGAATGTATGTATTTTGGTTTCGTAATCGGCTTGCTCAGTAGAAGCATACGCTTGAACAATAAACAGTTTTTTTTACCTCAGATTGAAACTTTGCTGTTATTATTGTTCATCTATCGCTTCCCACGTTATCAAGGCTTTTATTGCGTCTCTATTTAACAAAAACCTTACTCCATCTCTATGGGAGTCGTTTTTATTCGTCCACTATATCAATCAAACCTTATCATTTTACTATCAATTTGGAATTCTGTTTGCAGAGATACCATTGCCATCAACACCTTCCAAACAAGTCACACACACAACAGTGGAATCAAGGGAGAGTAAGTATAGTATCTGTGTGAATATGCAACTGCAGTGTGAATTACAAGGTTTTGACTGCAGAAGTATATGTGCTTAAAACACATCAGCCTTTAAGATATATATAAACTGTAAAAGTCACTCCGACAAATTCCACAACAAACACGTCCGAAACGCACCTGAAATAGAACAAGGATTTTGCGGGGAAAGGACCTCAAGCAATACGGCAACCCAGACAAAAAAAAAACAAGTTTGGAATTGGCAGCTAAGCCAAAAAGAGCCACAAACACTAAAGCCATGAACTAACCTAGCCAAAGCACACACACACGCAAAGGCAAAAATACACTGAGAGAAAACACGCACAACTCACACAAACGCCCACAAAGATATTGTTAAAGCACTTATGACTATTTCATTGAGGTGTTTTTTTTTTTTTTTAAATTCGAAATTCTCGTGCAGAAAAGTACACTCACTTTCAAGTTGGCGTAAGTCATATTTTTCACTTTTTCCGTTTTTGACTGTACTGTTCTACATAAACTTTAAAAACTTATTTCCAATCATAACAAATTATGGTTCAAAAAGTCTCATATCTATCTAGGTAATCTCTAAAATTGATTAAATTGATTAATTACACTAGTTTACAAATTTTAAAAAGTTTTGGTATCCTCAATACATTTAGTCGTTTCCGTAGTAAAATGACATGTTAAAACCGAAAATGAGGTCAACATTTTTTTCATTAAACGGGTTTCGAGATATTGCAAAAAACCCGTTTTTCGAAATCAGAAAAAAAAGTGGCTCTTCTTAACAGCAAATATCTCTGGTTGTACTAAACTGATTTCGATCATTTGGCTGTAGATATCAATTACATTTGGATCAGATTTTTGTCAAACTTACGGCTTGGTCGCTATTTATTCATTCATATAAATTTTTTCGCTTATTTTCGACCTATTTTCGACTCCATCAAATACTTTCGGGTCATCATTAAATTTTACAGGCGCTATATGCAGGCAAAAAGGAAACTTTTTAGGCGGTAATGGAGTTGGCACCTTCCATCTTTAACGTTTGATGTGAAAAAATTGATCGACCAGTGAAGGTGCGCAAGATAATCATTTCAAATAGTCGTACCACTTGAATTCTTTTTAAAAGATGGCGTACGTTAAAGTCGGGCGCGGACGACTTTGGGATACCCTGTACCTCCAAATTGCAATCAAGTCCGATATATTGCTTACAAACTCCAAAAGATATTTCTTTGCCAAATAAACGAAACACAACGAATTTTGTTCAAAATACGTTTTTTTGACCGATTGTGTCCTATGGGAGCTATATGATATAGTCAACCAATTTTGATCAAATTTGGTACAGTGCTTAAGAACTCTAAAAAACTTCTTAATGCCAATTTTGGTTACAATATCTTTACAAACAAACGATTCACAACGAATTTTGTACAAAAAACAAATTTTCGACCGATCGATCCTATGGGAGCTATATGATATAGTCAACCGATTTTGATCAAATTTGGTATAATGCTTGGGAACTCTAAAAAACTTCTTAATGCCAAATGTGGTTACGGTATGTTCACAAATAAACGAAACACAACGAATTTTGTACAAAACACGATTTTTTGACCGATTGGTCCTATGGGAGCTATATGATATAGTCAACCAATTTTGATCAAATTTGGTACAGTGCTTAAGAACTCTAAAAAACTTCTTAATGCCAAATTTGGTTACAATATCTTCACAAACAAACGAAACACAACGAATTTTGTACAAAAAACAAATTTTCGACCGATCGATCCTATGGGACCTATATGATATAGTCAACCGATTTTGATAAAATTTGGTACAGTGCTGGGGGTTTCTAAAAAACTTCCGATTGCCAAATTTGGTTATGATATCTTCATAAGCAAACGAATTATCCATCTAAAACTTTTGCTTTTTTTCGAGGTCCTCTGAAACACCCCTATGGGAGCTATATAATGTAGTCCCGATATCAAAAAAATAAAATAAACTTGTCTCCTATGGATTAATAAGGGATCTTATCTGAAAGTTTGGTTGCTCTAGCTCTTACCATCTCTGAGATCTAGGCGTTCATACGGACAGACGGACAGACGGACAGACGGACATGGGTATATCGACTTCTCTAGTCACTCTGATCATACTTTAGGTAACTTTGGGGGGCTCCGACTTCTCCTTCTGTACGTTACATACATTTTCGGCTTGCACAAACACAATATACCCTTTGTACCATACGGTACAGGGTATAAAAATTGTCTCCAAAGTCGGCAAAGGGGGTCGATGCGATTTCTTATGACATTGACAAATAATATTTTGCTCTAAAATCCCACATTTTTATTTTTTTTTTAGGTGGTATTATTTTTAAACCTGCCCTCGTACATAGATGTAACTTTTGAGACTGTGTACATTATATGCCAAGTGACACTGTAAATAGCTGGTCTCATATATCCAAGTGTTGTCTGTGGTGTGTGTTGTTTCTCTGGCATAGTGTTGCGAATGGTTGGCGGTTGAGTTGGCACAAGATTTCCACACAATTTAACTTAAAAACCATGTCACAGGCAATAAAAACCAACCATCGCTAAGGCTTACCCAAAGGTTATTTGAAACACCAGCATCTGCTATGCCACTAGGTGTGGGTGGGTACGTATAGGTTGTGGGCCAAAGATTATTTGTGGGCAGCCTAAGCAAAGTTTTAACTTCATTTGGCTTAGTCTATGTATTCTGACCTTGCATTTTTGATACTTATTTTTTTGTTTTTGTTTTTTGATACACAGACAATATTATACCCTCATCACGCAACGATACAACAAAATCGCTACAAACGGATGTGATTTCAATGAAAAACGATGCTGGCAGTGCTTCATCCTCTTCGTCGTCCTCCTCAGCAGCCCCCTCCTCGAGCTCAATGCAAACATCGGCGCTGCCAGGCTCAGCTAGCAACAGTATCTCTGCTCTGGGAGGTAGCAGCAAAGGCCCTCTGGCGATTGGCAAAAGCATGTTCTACACCGAAAGAGCACCGAATGAGTATTCCGGCTCAACTCAAAGTACCGGTAAGTACTTAAGCACACATTTAATCCCAGACAGTTGTCTCAACTGCTCATCATCCATGGCATTGCCTGCTTTGTCTACTTGCAGCTGGCACTGTGCAAAGATCAGAAGTTCTATTGCTAAACTTGGTTACGCTGAGCTTGTTGGTCATTACTCTGTGCTTAAGTCCTTGAAATCAATAAATTGTAGTTACGCAATAAAAAAGGCATTTTTAAAATGCAGCCAAAGGGTTAATAAGGGTTCGGGGTAGCATTTAGTTGTATGTACATTTTTCTTGACTGAAAGTAATAAAATTTTATATAAATGTTATGAGTTTGTAAATTTTACTTTTGGCAGCGATTTTGTTGATTTTTTCGACATTTCCTAAATATTAAAACAAAAACAATAAGTGCTCATTGTAGGTATGTAAATTTATAAAGTAGATAATAAATATTTGAGAAATGCGCTTATGCATACATACTCGCATATAATTAATATACCTTAGTAGAATGTAAAAAAAAATTATTATAAATTAAATTGTTGTGTGTGTATATGTGCGAATTTATAAATGACAACAAGTTATTGAGCAAAAAGCCAAGGTTTTTATTGTAACATATTTTATACCTTATATAAGTATAGAAAAGAATTTATGTCATATTTTAATGTACAACCAAAGTTATGGAACTATTAAAATAAACACTTTATTTCAAAGTTTATAGTTTATATTAAAAAACGTTTTAAGTTTATAAATTTCGTTTGCAAGAAAAAATATCATTTAAAAACACCTAAAATTATAAAATGCATATCACGCAAGTATAAGCAAACATATGCTTAAAATTTTATTTTGATAATAATTAATTTTAATTTATGGTCATTTTAAGTTGCCATATTTATGTTTTAAATTTTCCTTTTAAAGCCGCATATTATTTATTTTAAAACTTGAACTTTAAACTCGTTTCCGTGTCCATATTGAATATTGAATATTTAATAATAATAAAGGTTACGTAAAAAATTATTTAAATTCTGGTATAAAATTGACGTGCCCGCAGAAAAATTGCAATTATTTTAATGAAAAACGATGAGCGGTGTCATGCCCCAGCCCGATTTCGCTGCTGTGTCGAAAAGTGCACCCGATGTCATTGACAAGAGCTGCCCTGTGTCTGTTGGTTAAATTTTCCATTGAGAACAGTTTTACCTAAGGGCGGCTTTAATTCAGCATTTTATTATACTCTTTATAAAGGAGAAGTATTTCAAGATTGTTAGGAAGTTTGCGACACTTCCTAGGGATCAGTTGTACAATTCAGACTTCTTAAACACATCTATAAGCCATTTGACTTTATCGGAAATAGATTACAGAAGCGCTCCGTTTTGTCAAAATTTCCAGAGTTTATAGATAAAATGGGAATTTCTGTATAAATTATATAGGTACATACCCAGTTGATCGTTTTTACGAAGTCAGAAGATTACTTAGTCGTTTCCTACATTGACGTGGCAGAGTCCAGAGTAGCAAAGAGGTTGTTCCTGGTTTGTGCCCAATGGTAATCTGTCATTTAATCGATATAGCCTTTTCTAATTAGACTGCATTTTCATTTCGCTGTTTCAAATTGAGTTTCTGCTATTAACTGGAGCGTGTAATGCTTCGTTGTCCGTGGCTTTTTTTCAGCATATATTAAAACGCCTTAAAAATGTCATTAATTTCGAAAAATTATAAAGTTCATGCAGAGAACAAAAGATAAATTCTGTGCGGAATTTTCTGAGCCTGAACTGCCCGAAAGCGCTTTGTATGCTTTCAGCATTTTTGAATAAATGAGCATACTACGTATATTATCACTTAAACGCCTCGTGCACAATATGCTGCCACTTGAGCAGTCGCCATCTTGGCACATAGCTGTATGCCTAAGTACGTGTATGTGTGTGCTATGAAATACTTTCAATTAATTTCAACATAAAATTGTCAGTGCGTGTATGGTGGGGTAAGTGACATGCAGTTAACATGCCCAATTTATTGGTCATAACTCATGCAGCCCAATAGCCACAGCAAAGACAAACCGGCAAGGAGACAGACAAATGAACGCCTAAAGGAAGTAGAAAGGGAACAGAGTAGCAGCAGCAGCTATCGACAGAAAAATGGCGTCGAGGCCGTAATATATAGTATTTAAGCTTATATATATATGTTTGCATGCATACTGCAATAAACACACAGAAGCATACAAAGTTGTCAGGACAGGAAAAGCAGGAAAAAGCAGCTGCAAGGCTGCTTTGGAGTCTGGCAAATTAATTAATAGTCCTGGTTAATTTTAATAGTCCAACTTTTTTTTTGTTTTATTGGCATAAACATAATGATAAGCGCAGATCATAGCTGTTGAAAATGCAGGAAGAAATATAGAAATATACATGCAACTTTTTTCAATGCACTAACGAACACGGAATTCATTTTTACATTCGCTACGCATGAAAAAAAGAATATATTGTTTTCACTGAAAGTTGTATGTAACAATGAGAACCTATAGAGAGCATAAGCCAATTCATTTTATATTTTATTTTTTTGTATGAAAGCAAATTAATGCATTTAATTTAATTTAATTTTTTTTGTTTTTTATACTAACTGTTTTATTCTCAGTCATAATTTAATGTTGGCCTTATTGTGTCAACTTTTGTGGTCACTGCTCTTATGGCTTTTTTTCCACTGGCTATGTTGCTGGTTTTATTCCTGTCCATACAGATGTTGTGAGACAAATAAGGACGACACGTTGACATATAATATATACATTGTCGCTTCTACAGTAATATTGAACAATGTAGCTAATTAAGTATTATAAATGTCTGCTAAAGGATAATATGCTATGTAGGCAATAACAATAAGGATTACAGCAACGCAAATGCTCGGTACAAAGTAGTCTGATATGGTCGTAATGCTTTATTGGTTGTACGTGTCAACAGTTGAAAATTGAATATTCGGAATATGTGAGGTATGCTTTTGTATATATAGCACAATGTTAATTTAACGCAATTTGGAGTACTTGAATGAGAATACCGATTCTGAAAAACTTAAAGGTGACAATACCGAACTGAAAAAGCGGTTCTGAGACAATGGCATCAGCTGATCAATTCTCCTTTTACACTTACTCATCGGTATGGATCTACCTTTTAAGAACAAGGTTCATTAATGCAGCTTAAAAGGAAATTATAGAAAAATCGTCACGTAACGAAATCAGCTATGCTTTATGCGCATAGAGGTATACTACAAATTATTGTATTGGTTAGAATTTTGGTCTCAAAACATTTAAATTGTGTAGTCTCATTTTCGATGTATCAATAATTCTATTTTTGATTCATTTTTTATTAAGTATTGATTTGAATTCAAACATAAAATTTACTGCTTTGTTAATAATTTTATAATTTGTATTTCTTGTTAAATTCAAATTTTTTCATTATTTCTAACAAATTAATATTAAATGCAAATTACATTTCAATTTGAGATTTTAGTTTTTTTAAATAATCTATTATGACTATTTTGTAAATATTTTTTTAAATTAATTCATTAATCAAATAATAATTTTAATAAACGAATGCTATATATATAACACATTTTTAAACCAATTATTTATTATTTCATAGAACATATACATTTTTTAGTTTCTGTTTTGTATTCTATTTTAAATAAATAAATATTTTTCATAAGCCTTGGTATTTTTTTAAAAAGTGTATATTATTATTTAAAATAATATTTTACCTTAAAAAGGCCCAAGCGGTAGCAACTTTGTTACTGACGTTACTGTCATAGTATTTTTATTTTTATCTTAAAGAAATCTGATTATAATTTTTCAAAATGCTTCTCAATTTATTTAGATAGAAATTGTATTTATGTAATTCTAATTTTAAATTTTTAATAGCAAAAACTCATTAAAACATATAAAGCTGTAAATAAATTATACAAATGACAAAATATAACAACGAAACCTCTTAACATTTTATTTTGTTTCAATCCAGATATACACATTATGCATATAAATAAATAATTTAATGTATAAAAATTAAAAAAAAAAAAATTAAATGCATGACATTTTTGAGGCAGTCAAATCGCGTTCTCCACAGAGAGTTGGAAAGCCATCAAAAGGTCATACATTATATAATAATTAAATAAATAATACATAAGAGTTGCTTAAGAATGCAAGCATTGGACTAACTTAAATTAATTGTACAATACATTCATACTGAAAAAACGAAAACCCATTGACAATTATACAAATAAACTTGTACGCATTAAATATATGCATGTAATGAATTATTTATAATTATATATGTATTTGTTGTCTGTAACTGTATATATATAATATAACAAATACAAAATAATATAAAACAATTGTTTAGCACTTTTGTGTTGTAAACAATGATACAAAATATTCTTATTAATTCATATAGGAATCAAAAATAATATTGAATTAATTCAAAATAAAATGTAATTAGCGACGGATTTATGTAAATGCCTTTGGATTGATTGGCCAAAAACGTTAATGAGCGCATTTATTTACAACATTGCGAAACAAACACTCTGAAAATAAAATATATGTATATACATATGTACACACAAGCACAAAGCACACTTACAGACTAACCAGCGTTTAAGGCAGGCATTGGTATCTGAGTATCTGCGTGAATTTGTTTAAATGTGTGCAAGTTTAACTCTCGCTAATTGTTTGAGTCACGCAAACAAATTTAACACAAAATATGCTGAATATTTTGAAGGTTCGTTGTGGCAAAGAAAAATGTTTCATAATTTAATGTTATTTGCATAGAATTGGGCGTTGTCGTTACCCAATTAAGTTGCCACGCAGCTGAGTCTTTAATCTACCGTGCTCCGTTTCTCCGCCATTTATACACTGCAACCCTGAGGTCAAGGGTATTATAGATTTCCTCAATGTATGTAACTGGCAGGGAGAGGCTTGGCGGCATTTTACTTATGAAAATATCAAAATGAGTATCTTGGATTCGTGATTCATATACCCAAGCTGTGGCCGCCAATCATTACTAAAGTCTTGATCTTTAAGGCTTTGAAAAATAGTGAAAATAATCTTGCAATAGATAAAGTTAATTGAGTTGAGTCGATATCTGTTATAAATAAATCCAGTAGGATTCTCCGGTTTCGGCTAAACCGAACTCTTAGCGTTAACTTGACTTTTTTAATGCAGCTAATTTGCAAAATTATAAAACTTACTTTTATCATCTTTCTTGGCTAATAAAATAATTACGAAATTTGTAAATTTGCTTTTAAAAAAACAAACCAAAAAACTCTGCAATCCAGATACCAGAATTGCGCGTTAAAACCAACTTTTTCTAAATATACTTTTTGTTTTAGAAATTAATATTTGACTTTCATTAATATTTCAAAAAAGAGTATATACAAGTCGTAGCGACCCTTCTTTAAACGTCTACTTGATTTAATATAGTCTACTTTCAGGCACGCTCTGAAATGGGTAACCGCATAATTTGTTTGTTTTAATAATGGCTTCATTAAGCCATTAAAACACGCACTTAACTGTGTGCGCCTATATATATGTATATATATATACATTTATGTGTGTTTGTGTGAGGTCCCGGATTATATGTTTTTCTTTTTGTTTGACAAAACGTTTGGTTTGTCGGCTATTGTGTATACGCGCTGTTGTTTTATATGGAGAAACGAATTTATTTTTTAATAAGTTACTTTTGGACTTTGCCTTAGAACACACTTATTTATAATTTCCCTTTCGAAACTAATTGGTTAGTCTCTTAAATTTTTTCTAAAGCATATTGTTTTTAAAAATTCCGATTATTCATAATGGAAGAAGGTCACTCTACTGGTAATAATTGAATAAAAAAATAAATAAAAAAACTATTTAAGTACAGTGCGCGAAAAAAGGTTCACTTGCTTTTTTCAATAAAACTCGAAAAATTTCAAATATTTTTGGATGACTAAATATGTATATTAGTAACTATTTTAACGTATAAACAAAAAAAAAATTTCGAAATCTTTTAGTGGGGAAATTTGGCTTTTTCGGCCTCTGTTAATTGTTTAAGGGCACCCATAGTAAATAGAACAATTTTTGGATAA
Source organism: Chymomyza fuscimana (assembly GCA_949987675.1). NCBI lineage: Eukaryota > Metazoa > Arthropoda > Insecta > Diptera > Drosophilidae > Chymomyza > Chymomyza fuscimana. The sequence goes on from OX465089.1 coordinate 34,405,282, forward strand.
CAACTGCGTAATAGATATTGTGACTTTGCACTTACAGACTCGAGAAGGTGCATAACGGCGAAATATGAGAAACACAAAAAACAAAAATGTAAATAACATTGGTTTTCATGTAGTAAACGTTAAGTGGCTTTAACCTTATTTCGCACCAAAAAGTCGCAAAATATCAAAAAAAAAACCTAAAAATTCTTTACATATGTATATTAAAAAAAATGTATTCTTTATATACGTTAAAATAGTTACGAAATCAATATGTAAAAAGTCATCCAAAAATATTTGAAATATTTCGAGTTTTATTGAAAAAAGCAAGTGGCTTTAACCTTTTTTCGCGCACTGTATATTGAAGACAAATGTTCGACATAGTTTTGTTTATTTATACAATATTATCCCAATTAGACGAATCTATTTAATGACTCTATTTTGATTTTAATGAAGTTAAAATTTTGTGTTGATTATCGGCGAAGGTTTCGAAAATTTTTGAAAACCCCTACACATACTTACGGAGTGTGAAGCTCTTGCCAGAAGAAGTGCATCCCAATTTGCCGGTCTTATAATCTTTATGCACGACGTCACCAGAATAGAGCCATTCGAGATAATTAAGTTTATTTCTAGAATTGGACTAGCTGAGGAGCTTTAGGGATAGTAGGGAGCACAATAGAGTGTCGCAAGTGGCGCACTGCAGCCTTCCCCACACAATTATTATTAGTTCAGTTTAAGTCTTCGAATTCTTGAAATTTTGAGCTGTGTAACTAAGCTTTTTTGGTTAGTAGGCTCTAATTTTAAAAAAAATTATAGTTTAAAAAAAACTAAAAAAAACACGCTTTAATAGTGAACCGAACTAAAAACTAGAAAATAATTTTGATGTATCAAGACTTTTTTTAATACAGCAATAGAAAATTACGACTAATTAATAATAAGATTAAATTAGAAATTAAATTACTAATAAAATAATTCAATTATAGTAAAAAAAGCGTGAGGTGCTTAATATTAAAAGTTACAATTATTTCAGTAGTAGCTATTTATTTTCGGTTTACTACTAAAGCGTGTTTTTTTAGTTTTTTTTAAACTATAATTTTTTATTTTAAGACTAAAAACAAACATGGATTTTTGTCAACAAGCCTACTTATTTATTTTGAAAAATTGTTGCATACTTTTAGTGTACATTTTATTTTCTAAATCCTGATGATCCTAGTCACGACATTAGAACAAAGTTTTTAAATAATTGTATTGTCATCAGTCCTTGACCCCTGTGCAAATTTTCAAGATGATCAGACTTCTTGAAATTGGTGAAAATTTAGCTGAAAGATTTTGTTACATACATACATACATACATACATACATACATACATACATACAGGTGAAGCTAATAAAAGCATGTTAAAAATGCTAAAATTATATAAATATTCACTAGTAGAGAAGTGATTTGATAATAAGTTCAAGGTATGTATTTTAAAAATCCTTTCCAATATACTGTATTCCCCTAACTATCTACTACAAACTTCCGTAGAGTAAAAGTATCATTTGAGGTAATTCTTTGTTTTGCCACATTTCACCAGAATTCAAATTATTGAATTCATGAACTATGAATTTATTCTTAGGAATGATGTCCAGGAGCACGAAAAAAAAAACTTACGTGAATGCTGTTTAGAAAGCTACCACGGCTCATTAACCACCCTTTAATAACAATTAAGATTAAATCTTCTTCACGACTCTCTAAAATTAACTTTGATTTGTTGTACAAAATTCATTTTGTTCGTGTATTTATGAAGATATCGTAACCAAATTTTGCAAATAAATATCTTTTAGAATTGTGAAGCAATTGATTGCAATGTGGTCGTACAGGGTATTCCAAAGTCGTCCGCGCCCGACTTTAACGTACGCCATCTTTATTTAAGTTAACGTCAACTTTAATCTTGTAAAACTTTATCTTTACCTCATATTCAAGCCACGGCTTAACCACTTGGGCGCTAACATTAACATAATTACAACACACATACAGATACATAGACAGACACAGATACAGATACAGATAGAGACAGACAGACACCTTCTTTACATAACGCCACTTGAGCAACTTTTCAAAAGTCATTTAAATTATGCTTACAAAGCGCGAAAATTATGCCACACGCTGACGACAGCGTCATATCCAACTATAGTTACAGGATGAGCCAAAAGATTCAGACGCCACTTACAGCCGTATACAAATAGAACCGGAAACCACATCTGTCGGCAAAGTTTTGCCTACTAACTGAGCTGAATGGCTCTACGTCTGCTACTCACATTCAGCTTCGTAAAATAGTTGAGTGCAAAGCGTGAGCACACTTAAGATAAGCTTCAAGCGCAAAACTTTCATCTTACAAATACCCCTAAGAACTCACACTTCAAATCCGGGTTGCACTGAGGGGAGGTGAGAAACCCGCTGAATGCGGCGTGTCGCGTGGCAGCTTTGCCTGCCGGCTAACTGTGAGGCTTTTTGCCACATTTCATCGTCTACACTGTGGCTCACTGTGGCACACTGTGGCTGCCGCATTCAGACGCATTCAACAAATTAATTTTGTGTGCTACTACGGCTGCTGCAAGACCCCCACTGTGGATCATACGGCTTTTTCTAAGAGGAAATACATTTAATTTCATTTAAACGTAGTAAGTGCAACACTTTGGATAGCTTTTAGAGCACTAACTGCTGAAAGAGATGGTTTCATCTGGGAGGGGTGTATCTTTGGATTTGTTCGAGTACGAGTAGGTGCTGCTCCGCTTGTCGAGGAAATGAAATTTGAGGCAAAGTATATGTTCTCTTTGAATATGTTAAAATCGGCTGGTTTTTATACCCCGCCTACATAGAGTCAAGGGTATTTTAGATTTGTGCATGAGTGTGAGTGTGAGTGTGAGTCTGTTGTGTTGTCTGTGTGCGGCTGGTCACACTGCATCAACATCAGCCGCGTTTGGTGCACGTGCTGCTCCTTATTGCCATGGTAAGTTGTAATCAAGTTTTCTCGCTTCTCTCTATTTAATTGTCAATTTTATGTCAAAAACAATTGTTTGAGCAAGATAAATTTTCAGAATTTTTGAATAAAGATTGTTATGTACTAGTTTTAACGAGGTGATATTATTAGATTGTAGAGTCTTTTTAATAGCTGTGCGTAAGCCATAAAACCTAATAACCCGACTGATTTATTATTTCGATTACCCAAAATACATTTGACGAAAAGATTCTGAAAAACTGTGAAATTCACATTCACATTCACAGCACATCTTTAGTGATCTATTTTCAATATTTTTAAAAGTAGTCAATTGAAGATGTTATAATTCACAGTTTAGGAACTATTTACAAAGGCAAAGTCTACTTATACTTTCGAACAAATACAATTTAAGACAAAATGTTGCTAGTAAGCTAAAAAGCAAATTGTATTAACATTTTTTCGATTTTTCTAAATTTTCCTTTGTGACATAGTATGTATGTGCCATTAAATTGTTGTTATAAAAATAGGAAAAATAAATTGAACTTTTAAAGCAACAACATTTATGCATAAAGTAAAAAAAATTTTTTTTTATACATGTAACAAATCTTACAAGGAGTTGTTTTTATTCTATATGGAATTAAAGGTTACTTTATTTATTCACGGAGCTTAATGATAGAAAACTCATCACGTGACAAAAAGAGCTATGCTGTGTGTCGAAACCTGTAACGAGAATGAACGAGAGAACTCAATTAGGTTTGTTGGAAACGCGGTTCCAGTCGACCGTGCTCTGGAAAGGTTTGACTTGGATCGAATAGCACACAAAACGATGTGTGTCGAGTTCGATCAGTTATGAGACCCAACATTTTATGTTTCATCCAAGCAGTTGGCATGATTCTTTTTGCAGCCCATCAAACCGCATTCGTATCATTCAAGTAATCGTTTTAGGGGTTTGACTTGATTCGAATAAGTACAAGGACGCCATAACATACATGAAAACGGTATACAATCGTACTTGATTAGATATGACCCGGTGCCGTACCAGGCTTGATTTTCTAAAGCCTGTCTACATACAGTACAGATACAGATGCTGCACAGTGTAGTGCAGCCTGAAGGCCTATGTTGCTCTGGCTTTAATTACTTTGTTTCCTAGAATTAATTTCTAAGTTACAATAATAAATAATAATAATAATAATGCTGGTAATAATAGTGGTCAATTTGGCCTATCTATCGGATAAAAATTAATATCTTCTAAAAAAATCATCATTTATCAATAAAATTTTACATTAAGAAATATACGTGCCGAAGTCGATCTAGATCTGACCACTATCATACTATATAACCCGAAATCGGCTTTGGCCATGTCTCCGCTATACGTCAACCCTTGACGTACAAATTTGCCTATTAAAAATATTTTAAGTATACATATAAATACGGAATCCGAAAAAAAAATGTAATTTTGCGTCTATATACACTGGTCATTATGTGAGTAGTTAATATGAAGTTCTTGTACGATTGTGAATTTTGGAACTGATTGGTGCAAATGAGCGAGACTGAAAACAAGCTGCAAGGATATACTTGATAGTGTTTGCATCTATGGAAGTTTAGTTACGTCGAGTTTGGTACGAATCGGATGACTATATCATACAGTTTTCACATATTTTTGAGCGACGCAGGACCGTAAAAGTGTTAAAGTTGTGGATTATTTTTTTTAAAATACATATTTCCGACTATTTAAAAACCAAAAATATTATAGCGAAAAATACATTTTTTCGATTTGCAAACTAAATTTCCTGATATTAGGTATAGGTATTAGGTATTGATGTGCTCTTTCCAGTGATATATATATATATAAATATATATATATACAGATTAAGTAAAATTATCGAAGTTATAGGCAACAAAATTTTCGAACATTTTTCAAAATTAAAAATTTTTGGTGTGCTTCTTGTGTACAAATGCAGCAGGATTTCACATGGCTTTCTTTCAGCCCTTGCTTTATTGGGGATTATAAGTGCAACGTGATGATTTGATTGAGTTCGTATAGATAAGAAACAGACAGAAACATTTTCACACACACACAATCAAACACACACTCACTCACATACGCACTCAGTTAATATCCTTATCTGCGCTATGCAGCTTGGTTAGGTTATCATTTTCTAATGATTCCATTGTCAAACATATTGCTCCGGAAATTGTGTACACAATTTAAATATTCAACAGGATATTTCATGAAATACACATGTACAGGGCACTCACACTAACAGACACACCCGCACATATACCTACATAGCCAGTACATGTCTTTCTGCAGACTTAAGCCCAAATGGTTGTCGTCTGGCCAAGATGGCAACCAGTCAACACTGCAGGCGTCAAAATCTTTTTGTGTGTGTTAAATATCTTCAAGTTAAAGTCCCTAAACTGCTTTGACAAAATTTTTTTGTGTAATCTCTACTTAGATTTTACCATCAATTTGGCATTTAAAGCATCAGCTTAACACATACATACACCCACATATCCACTTACACATGTGTCATTTTTATTACATACAAAGTTAGTTTGTGCATACTATCTAACATTGACATGCAAAGTTAAAATGAATATTTTATACAAACTAATATACAATGTAAATCTAACTTAAAGTACAGAAATAGCTTAGATTAAACAACAAATAAGATTTATTTAAATTGTGGAAAATTCATTTGAATGCTTAAGTTTAATAACCTAAACTTATAGAATTCACGTTACAAGTGCTCTATATTTAAGAAGTTTTTATTACAGTAAATAATGTGTTGTAAGCATAATTGAATAAACAAATTTAAAAAAAAAAATTGTAGACATTAATGATGAGCGCCCTTTAGCATAACAAACAAATAAATAATATAACAACAAGTGAACAATTATGGCCTAAAATCTTTTTTTGGACATATATTTGGTTCCTTTCAGGGCTGTATAATAAAGTCAATCGATTCCGATAAAAATTTATACAGTGCTTGAGAACTATAAGCAAACGAATTATGCATCTACTTTTTTTCGAGATGTGTAATATGCTTACAGAAGCTATATGATATGACCCCGATATAAAACAAATAAAATAAACTTGCTTCCATAATGAGATGGGATTTAATCGGAAAGTTTGTTTGCTCCAGCTCTTACCATACGTGAGATCCAAACGCTCGGAGAGACAGACGGACATGTCTATAGCGTATTTTCTGGTCATCCCGATCATAGTCATTGACCAAGTAAATTAATAAGTCAAAAGCAGCCTAACTTCGAATCCATTTTTGTGTCATTTTAAAACATATCTTTAAGGCCATTTAATTTGGTTTGCTGTATTTTTAGATACATTTGTGTTTATTTTTTCAATTTTTATTTCATCTATGAGCAGTAGAATTCCATTTTCTTAAACCTGTCGCTTGGGCATAAGTCTGCTTGACTGATGGCTCGCTCGTCTCTCTCCAAGGCAGAAATGGAGTGCAAACCGAGAAGCACAAATAGACAAGTCCCGGGAGCTTTAAGAGGGTTGGGTTTGGCAATGTGTGCAACTCGAGTCTCAAACAAATGCCATTCATTTCCGATTCAGCTGCACAAGACACAGCCACAGTTGCGCTGGGCCTAATAACGTGGCATATCCTTTGCTTTAGTCCTGACCAGATGTGATAGAGCGCAGAGCGGTTCGTTGGCTGTCTTAATCTTGTGCTGAGCAGTAGCTGTTTCACATACAACCACACACCCAATCACCCACAAACAAACGCCCACACACTTTTTTTTATGTTAATCGTTATCTGGCTCTAATGCAGAACAAGAGTACTCTCTTACTCTTTCTCATTTGGCCAAATCAAGATCAACTTATGGATTTAATGCACTCAATTCAGGGAGCTGGCAACTCTTCTAATGCTATCCAATGAAACTTGAAAAGTTTTTGATAGCGATATAAAAAGCACAACAAGTAAATCACTTTATGAGAACTTTTGACCGTTGTTAAGATTTTCCGAGAATAAAGTCAGAAGACAGCTAGACTCATAAACTTTTACGCGCTCATTTACTTGGATGAGAGAGGAAAGCGCGGGCGAATAGCCTTGATTGTCAGCTGGAAAAACGACGGCAAAAATTCTTACGTTAAAATCGGCTAAACGACTTAAAAACACCCTACAGCGCAAGTTCTGTACTTTTTTGTCTTTAGTGCTTACGCCTAATTATATACAAAATTATCGAGTTAGATACTGAATAGAAAATACCGATATTATAGTTATCGTTTATGAATGCCGTCTGTCCTTCTTTATGAATGCCTAGATCTCAGAGATGGTAAGAGCTGGAGCAACCAAACTTTCAGATTAGATCCGTTATTATCCTACGGGAGACAAGATTATTTTATTTTTTTATATAGCTCCCATAGGGGTGTTTCAGAGTACCTCGAAAAAACTAAAAGTTTTAGATGGATAATTCGTTTGTTTATGAAGTTATCGCACTCGAAAGTTTTTTATAGTTCCCAAACACTGTACCAAAATTGATCAAAATCGAATGACTATATCATATAGCTCCCATAGGGCAAGATCGGTCAAAAAAAAAGTGTTTTCAACAAAATTCGTTGTGTTTCGTTTGTTTATGAGAATAGCGTAACCAAATTTTGCAATCACTTGTCTTTTAGAGTGCTGAAGCAATATATCGGACTTAATTGCAATTAGTGGTACAGGGTATCCCAAAGTCGTCCGCGCCCGACTTTAACGTAGGGCATCATTGTATATTGTATAAATAAAACTCATTTTTTATACCCTGTACCGTATGGTACAAAGGGTATATTGTGTTTGTGCAAGCCGAAAATGTATGTAACGTACAGAAGGAGAAGTCGGAGACCCCCCAAAGTTACCTAATGTATGATCAGAGTGACTAGAGAAGTCGATATACCCATGTCCGTCTGTCCGTCTGTCCGTATGAACGCCTAGATCTCAGAGATGGTAAGATCTAGAGCAACCAAACTTTCAGATAAGATCCCTTATTAATCCATAGGAGACAAGTTTATTTTATTTTTTTGATATCGGGACTACATTATATAGCTCCCATAGGGGTGTTTCAGAGGACCTCGAAAAAAACCAAAAGTTTTAGATGGATAATTCGTTTGTTTATGAAGATATCGTAACCAAATTTGGCACACAATAGTTTTTTAGAGTTCCTAAGCACTGTTTCAAATTTTATCAAAATCGGTTGACTATATCATATAGCTCCCATAGGACCAATCGGTCAAAAAAACGTTTTTTCTACGAAATTCATTGTGCTTCGTTTGTTTGTGAAGATATCGTAACCAAATTTGGCATTCGGGAGTTTTTTATGGATCTTCATAACTGTACCAAATTTTATCAAAATCGGTTTACTATATCATATAGCTCCCATAGGACCAATCGGTCAAAAAAACGTTTTTTCTACAAAATTCGTTGTGTTTCGTTTGTTTGTGAAGATATTGTAACAAAATTTGGCATTCGGGAGTTTTTGATGGATCTTCAACACTGTAGCAAATTTTATCAAAATCGGTTGACTATATCATATAGCTCCCATAGGACCAATCGGTCAAAAAAACGTTTTTTTACAAAATTCGTTGTGTTTCGTTTATTTGTTAAGATATTGTAACCAAATTTGACATTCCGAAGTTTTTTAGAGTTCTTAAACACTGTACCAAATTTTATCAAAATCGGTTGACTATATCATATAGCTCCCATAGGACCAATCGGTCAAAAAAAACGTTTTTTGTACAAAATTCGTTGTGTTTCGTTTGTTTGTGATGATATTGTAACCAAATTTGGTGTTTGTCAGTTTTTTAGGGATACCCAGCACTGTACCATATTTGATCCAAATCGATTGACTATATTATATAGCTCCCATAGGACCGATCGGTCAAAAACAAGTTTTTTGAAGAAAATTCGTTGTGTTTCGTTTGTTTATAAAAATATTGTAACTGAATTTGGCAAAGAAATTGTTTTTGGTGTTCGTAAGTAATATATCGGACTTGATTGCAATGTGGTGGTACAGGGTATCCCAAAGTCGTCCGCGCCCGACTTTAACGTACGCCATCTTTTATACATAACAAATGCTTTTTTATTACACACTCGCCAAAATTTGTTATACCGATATCTTGGGTGGGTGGCACCGTTTTAATCTTCTCATTCGCGCTCTGGAAGACGGTCTTTCTAAATTTAGCAGTCGTGCTAGTAAATTTGGATGTGATCCAAGACGCTCTAAATACTTTTCGGCCTGCAATTGGATAACGTCCCCAATTTTAGGCACCCTCAAATCTTTTTATATATCCCTAGTACGCATGTACCAGGGGGGCACCGCACAAATTTCTTCATATTTTGCTCTGGACAACTCTGATTTTATTTAAGTTCGATTTCGCTGCGATTCCGTAAATTTGAAGCGCGTATTTCCATATTAGGCTTAAAATAGATTTGTAGATCGAAACTTTATTAAATAAGGAAAGCTTATTTCTGGGAGCGAGCAATCATGACATTTTCCTCGCTTTGGATTGCACAGTTTTTTGCACCATTGTAATGTGCCTCGAGAAGGTTAGCCTCCTGTTCAGAATAACGCCAAGATATTTGTGCGCAGTTTCATGACGCAATGCAGAGCCGAGCATTGATATACGAGACGAATTTCGCCTGTTCGTAAAGGTGACATTGGCGCACTTGCTTTGCATTAAAATCACCTCCTGCGATAAATCTGTTTCCCATGTTTAAAAGTAGCCGATCAAATTCATCTTTTGACCATGGATCTTTGGGGGGAAGGTACATAGAAGCTATTTTAACTTAACCACTAGATGTCGCCACAGTCACAGCAGCAGCTTGAATCTGCACTAGCTGCATGGGTTCGTTCGGCGTATAAATAATGTTCGACTTAATAAGAATTGCAGCACCACCTTTTGAGGTATTGCTGGGGTGATTAGAAAAATGTACATCAAAACCAGGAATATAAATCTTCTGTCTAGGCCTTATATGAGTTTCGGTTACTAGCATAATGTCTATATTGTTGGCACTTAAGAAGAGTCTAAGCTCATCACTGCTTTTGACTAGACCACGTGCGTTCCACAATCCGATTTTTAGGCCCGAATTATTCATTTTGGAATTAACCTTTGAACCAGCTCCCGAAAAGCTTTATTTGCATCCATCGTTTCTTGGATGAGTCGAAACATTTGATCCATCCTAAAATTAATATCTCGTATGGCTTTTTCAAGCTGATTAAACCTCTGGGCAAATTCCTGATTTTCTGCAGGCTTATTCAAGGGGGTGTAAATTGGTTTTGAAGACAATGGAGTAGAATTAAGTTTGGCCATATCCGCGTAAGAAAAGCCATTTTTAACAACCGCCTCTGAAATAAACTGTGGCCGGGAATTTTCTCGATTTGTATTTTTGTTGTTATTCGAGAGACCGTCTTTTGGAAGCCTAGGTGCCGGTTTGAGCTTTTTAATCAAATTAATTCTTACTTTACATCCACTATAGCTGGAGATATGGTCATCACCGCAGTTTGCACATATGCTGCGCTCGCTCATACGAAGCTGACATAGCATGGATTTAGTGTCGTGGTCGCCTGAACACTTTCCACATACTGGCATTTTAAGGCAGTAATTTTTGGTGTGCCCATAATCTTGGCACCTAAAACACTGCACCAAATCTTTATTTCGGTTCGCCTTTTCAACAGTAACCCTGTGTCTACCGATGTGGGTTAATTTCAGTGATTCTTTAATATTTGGAGTATGTTTAAGGTTGACGTAAAACATGTTTTGCCTCGTTTTGGCATTGTTCACCTGTTCACCATCTTCCTCGTTAATTGAAATATTACGCCAATCTCTCTTTCGCGGGCAGTCAATATTCAACACTTCGAAACCTCTTTCTGAAAAGCTGCGTTCAATTAGCTCTTTCGGTACATTAGGATGTATATCTTTTAAAATTATTTTAAAGATACCGATATCTTTGGTATCATTTTTTTTGTGAGAATCAAACCGAATCAGTATCGAGCTTTTGGAGTACTCGATCTACGCTTAAGGTAGAAAAGAGTTTGCTCACGATTAAACTTTTTCATATTTCATAATTCACACAGATTAGAATAAAAACCAAATTCTTAATGCCAAAGGAAATCCACTGTTTTTTTTTTATTAGCGCGTCCCTTCAAAATAAAAAAATATTTTTTCACATAAATTCAATTTGGGTGTTCACTTAGTCGGGCAGAAATGCAAATGTGCAAAAGTGCTCGACTAACAACGTAAGCAAACCAACGATATTTTTTATGGTTATGGTTACGAATATCGCTTAGCGTGCTTTTTTTGGTTAAATAAGCTAGATTCCATGGAGTCAGAGGTCTGAGCGTTCATACTGACAGACGGACATTATCTACACTGACTATATTATAAAACTGTTACATACATGCAAATGAACCCAATATGCCCATTTACTTTACAAGTCACAGGTAAAATGTACCCAGGATTTTCATTTGGCCGATTGCTAACTTTTGTTGATTCTGCGAAGCTACGATGGGCAAGAGAAGAGTGTGGGTATGGTTTTCAGCGGTGGTGGCTGGTTGGTTCGTAGCAAACACTTTAAAAAAATATGATATGATATACAAATTAATATATGACAATATATTATGGTATACAAAAAAAAATTCAAAAAAAAGATGGCGTACGTTAAAGTCGGGCGCGGACGACTTTGGGATACCCTGTACCACCACATTGCAATCAAGTCCGATATATTGCTTACAAACTCCAAAAGATATTTCTTTGCCAAATAAACGAAACACAACGATTTTTGTTCAAAATACGTTTTTTTGACCGATTGGCCCTATGGGAGCTATATGATATAGTCAACCGATTTTGAAAAAATTTGGTACAGTGTTGAAGATCTCTAAAAAACTTCCGAATGCCAAATTTGGTTACAATGTCTTCACAAACAAACGAAACAAAACGAATTTTGTGCAAAAAACGTTTTTTTGACCGATTGGCCCTATGGGAGCTGTATGATATAGTCAACCGATTTTGAAAAAATTTGGTACAGTGTTGAAGATCTCTAAAAAACTTCCGAATGCCAAATTTGGTTACAATATCTTCATAAACAAACGAAACACAACAAATTTTGTACAAAAAGCGTTTTTTTGACCGATTGGTCCTATGGGAGCTATATGATATAGTCAACCGATTTTGATAAAATTTGTACAGTTTGAAGATCTCTAAAAAACTTCCGAATGCCAAATTTTGTTACAATATCTTCACAAACAAACGAAACAAAACGAATTTTGTGCAAAAAACGTTTTTTTGACCGATTGGCCCTATGGGAGCTATATCATATATTCAACCGATTTTGATAAAATTTGGTACAGTGTTGAAGATCTCTAAAAAACTTCCGAATGCCAAATTTGGTTACAATATCTTCACAAACAAACGAAACACAACAAATTTTGTACAAAATCTTTTTTTTAACCGATTGGTCCTATGGGAGCTATATGATATAGTCAACCGATTTTGATAAAATTTGGTACAGTGATTGGGAACTCTAAAAAACTTTTGAGTACCAAATTTGGTGATCTTTATAAACAAACGAATTATTTATCTAAAACTTTTGGGGTTTTTCGAGGTCCTCTGAAACACCCCTATGGGAGCTATATAATATATCCCCGATATCTAAAATACAAAATAAAGTTGCATCCCCTGACATAATAACGCATCTAATCTGAAAATTTGGTTGCTCTAGCTCTTACCATTTTTGAGATCTAGGCGTTCATACAGACAGACAGACGGTCACACGAACAGACGGACATGGGTATATCGACTTCTCTAGTCACCCTGATCATACTTTGGGTAACTTTGGGGGGTCTCCGACGTCTCCTTCTGTATGTTACATACATTTTCGGCTTGCACAAACTTAATATACCCTTTGTACCATACGGTACAGGGTATAAACAGTAAAAATAGCTTTTCATTGTCTGCCTGTTGCTTGGACAGTGTAATGTCTGCAATGGTGCGGGGTACTTGTTTGTGAATACGGCGGCTGGTTGGTTGCTCACAAATGTCAATAAAATAAATACTGTTGACGCAGCGCGGTTATTTTCCAACCCAATCTCCATTACGGTATTTCCATTGCCATTTTGTATCTTTGTGCGAGTTTTTTGTGTATGTTTGTCAGCGTACTTGTTTGTTGTTTGAACGCGTTTGTTGTCTGTCTGAGTAGCTGTATTTGACTTCAAGCGGCGTTAACAGCAGCCCAGATAAAGATATCAGACGGAGTGACAGATAGACAGACAGACATACTGACAAACTGAAGAACATACAGACAGACAGCGAGCGAGTGTCACTTGTAGATACAACGACAATTTCACGGCCATTGTCATTAAGTAGCTCGTCACAAGTAGATGAGTTTTTCCTTTTATTTGCACTGGTTTTTCTTTATTCACGCTTCGTTGGCCATTAAGTTCATTTGCCTGACCCTAAAATAGAGACATTCCCAGCCAATGTCAGAATGTTTTCAAAATTAAGCGAGAAATTATTGCCGTGGCTTATTAAAGTGGAAGGAAGTAAGCGTACAATAAGCTAATTAAGTGGAATCGCTCTGAACAAGATACAAAAATTCTCAAGGGGCCAGTACCATACAAAACATTTTCTGATCACTGGTGACTAGAGTTACCGCAACCTGATTTTGATCTTGTAGATGCATTCTTCTTAATAAAAATAGTATTACAATTGAACTTTCAATGACAAGTTGTAAACTTGACTTCTCATGAGAGAGTCAACAATTCGTTTTTATGCACTGCAATTATATATATACAGGAAGTCGATAAAGAAATTTCGTTTCGTCTGTTTGTCATTCTGTGTTGCAAGTAATGAGCGGAGCTTGAGCCACCAAATTTTCGAGTTAGCTTAGGAAATAAGTTTGTTTTATTTTTTCGATATCGGTGTTATAAAGCCCCTAAAGAAGCATTTAAGTTTTAAAGACGTAATTAATTTGTGCAATACTCAAATTTATAGTACTATATACAAGTTTCCAAATATTTTACAGCATTTGGTCAAAATCGGTTTCTTATATCATTCAACGAACGGTCAAAAAGAATTTCAGGGTATAATTTGTTTACTTTTTGTTTGTTAAGAAAATATCATAACTACTATACCGAATTTGATGCAAATCGGTTCTTTTAACGAATTATTTATTGTGATGGTTGGGAGTGTCACACAGACGCCCTTAGCGTTACATTTTTTTTAGTTTGCATAGCTCGTATTCTAAGCAACTTGAATTATTTGCTGCAGCCACTGTTTCCATATGAACTGATTGAAACGGATAGTTAATCTTGGATTTCTTTCAGTATTGCGCTACATTTCGAATTACGTTCGATTAACCAAAGTAATTAGATTGTTTCATTTAATCAACTCTACCACAGATATTTTTCAATCTGCTAAACTAATTTCATTTTTCTTTATGCCAGCCAACTCCATATATCACCATCAATTTAACTTGCCAAACTATTCTTATCCGAAACGTAGAAAAATAAGTACTTGATTTTTCCTAGCGGCTCTTCTATAAATATTTTTTATACACTCTCATCTACATCCAACACTTGCCCAGTTGTTCTGGTGCACTGGTGCAGTATTAACGATTTCGTCAAACACCAGTGACGACAACTAACGAAATGTCTAACGACCGCCCTTGTATTTGCCTAACGAATTTTACATGGGCATGTCCTATGGAGGGACCTAAAGGTACGACGTTGCATAACCTGTCGTTAGGGACTTAGCTGGAACCAGGTCGTTAGTTGCTTCGTCAGCACGACGTTGCACAACCTGTCGTTAGGAACTTAGCTGGTACCAGGTCGTTAGCCGTTTCATTAGCACGCCGTGACGTGGTGGCATACCAATCGTTAGGAACTTAGCTGGCACTAGGTCGTTAGCTGTTTCATTAGGTTAAAGTATCTTGAGTTTTGGCTAGTACAAAAAAAGAATAAAAACAATAATTCGGTTTAAAAGCAGTTTTATTATTTTTTTTTTCTATAATGCACTTCTTTTGCAACTGCGTCGCTTAGTGCAGTTTTTCTTCTGCCGTCCCTGGCCCGAATGTTACGATTGAGTCTGAAAAAGAAACAATTTGATTTTTATAAACGTTATAATAATAAAAGAACATATTTAAAAAATGGTATCCTTACCAAAAAATGTGATACAAAAATGGGACCATCAATATTAAATTCCATTGTAACTTCGTCAGCTATAATATTTTTAAAATTTTTGCGTTATGTAGAACTGTAATTAAATTACAATTAAATTACGAATTTGTTTGTTTTCATTACTTACTCGTTTCGTCTCTACTCCATTAATTTTTTTCTCATAATAGAGATACTTCACCGCTCCACCATAATCTGCTTTATAAACTCCTTCTGCTCGGTGAGCTTCTGCATTACGACTTAACATTGATCTGTGAACACATTATTCTAAAATATTTATGAATATGTACATATTCAACAAAATTAGATTTACAAGATTTATTTCAAATACCTGAATTTATAGCCAAATTTCTTGTCAAAATAATCTCTTCACAATCTCCAAACGAAAACTCTAGAATAGAATAAAAAAGACGACAGAAAACTGCCACAACATATATCTGTTTCTATGACAACGTACCCGTAATTCCGAGAACTCAACAATTTTGTTGCTGTTATATTTTTTTTGGAACAAAATAGCGTGCGATAAAAAACTTACAAGTGCTAACGACTACACTGACGACCGGTTATGCATAGGATCGTCAGTATAGTTTTGTTTTCTTTGAATTTTTCATACCAATCGGTACGACACCGCATAACCGTTACTTAATGAATTGTCTAACGACCTGTGTTGCATCACTTCTCGACTAAAAATGGACCTTTTGCCACCATCAGAACAACTGGGCAGCAATCCACAAATACACTTGCTTACGGACACACACACATACACAAACATACGTACGCTCACATAGATACACAAACTCACGCACGCATAAACAAACGGAAGCTTACACGAAAAGCTCAACAACAACAGCAACAAAAACAACAATGGCTGAAGCAACAGCCGTGCGTAAGTGTGAACTGGCCCGTATGTATGTGTGTGTGTGTGCGATTGGCACTTTATCTGTATTTGTGTGTGTTTGCTGATTTGTATCTCTAAACTGAAAAGTGTATCGCATTACAATCAGATTAAGTTTACGCTTTCAGTCACTTAATTCTGCCGATAGGGATAAAAATGTGAAAACTTGTGTATTAGCGAGTACGAATTTGGAACCTTTTTTATGGTGGGGTGGCTCCTCTGGGCTCTGGCTCTGGACATTGTGACGCTGGGTACCATACTTTTTTGTTTCACGTGTAAGTATTTACAAGGTATTAAACTGCTTAATGAATTACAAATATTTTTAGTGAGTTTATTCAGAATCTAGAATGAAATATTTAAAAACAATTTTGCACATAAGAAAATATTACATTTTTTACAAATAATGAAGGATTTTAAAGTAAATAAAGGCATGTCCAGGTACTTTTGGAGTTGTCATAAAGACAATTTTATTGTCATTTAAATATGCATTATGGAATGGGCTACTTTTTTCGTAATTCAAATGTAATATAATATAATATTTATTTATTTTCTATTTTATTGCCTCTGCTGTCTTTTTTGTATGCCATGCCAAGTAAATAATATTCATAATATAATAAATGGACTGAAACCATTTCATACTACGAATACTTTCGGATCGTCTTTTTACAGGTAAAAAGAAAACATTTTAGGTGAATCCATTATCAAAATCTTGAGATGTTGTAAAAATGGCCACCCTAGTGTGCACATATATAGATATACATATGTAGAATTAAGTTTAAAAGTTGAATTGAAATAGAATTGAAAAATAATTTGTTTTTCGGACTGCTGCATCTCTATTGTAAGTAAATTAGGGCCAACAGAGTGTCTTACATTCGTTTCTACTTTTGCCAGAAAATGTTCAGGCTTTTTAAAATTCTATTTTTAAAATCCTATAAATATTTATCTACAAAGTAAACCCACAGCAACAAGCAAGTTTGACATCCACTTTGCGGTTAAGCAAACTCTACATAGCTGTGGCTATTGCTCAGTCAGCTTTGTGTAAGTTAAAATTTATGATACTACTGATGACGCCAGCCTTTTCCTATCCCACTGTCGGCACTCTACACTCAGTGCCTTCGGGCCGAATATGCAATTTCATATAGGGGGCCCCAAAAGACCGCAACCGGAGTCCGGACAATCGATTGTTCGAACTGACGCTAAAGCAGAACTTGGAAACAAATAAAAAAAAATGGCACCAACAAGCGTGTAAGTAGAAAAATGATTCAATCGTCTGATAACGCTTTTCTTTGTTTGCTTTTTTTTTGCATTTGATTGGCATGGCTAATGTGGCATCATTTAACTATAGCATTTGTGAAGGACTCGTATCTTTGCAGAGCACAGAAAAGCATGTGACGTTAAATGTGAATTAAGCATCAGATAAATAAGCCCGAAGACCAAGTGGGTCTATTACAGCTTCTATTTTGGAGTAGTTTTAGCATTTTAAAATTGTACTCTGCCTTGATGATGCTGAAATCAACGATAAATTTTTTTTGACAGCACAAAAAAAATTAGATAATGACATATATACGATCAAGAAGAGAAACCATAATTTTAGCTCGTAATTATCATAAATCCCACGAAAACGTAACGTAGTAAATTATTAAATGGCCATTTGACAAAACTTGCAAATGTAAGAAAGGCTTAGGGCATTAGGGCCCATATACATTGCGTATACGTATATTTTTAAGTCTCATCATTTTTAATTGCACACTTGGCTTTTGTAGAAATTGCATTTATATAAAAGTTAGTTTGGTAGCTTTTTGTCCAAATAGCAAGTAAATCTGTAAATTTTTAGTCGTATTATACGATTTTTTTGATTAACGCTTATGTTGTCTCAAGTAATTTGCTTTACAATCAGCCTAAAAGGAATACGGAACTCCTATTTTAGTCCAACTTAAGCTTGTGGAAAAATTGTTGATGATGTGTTAATGTATAAACTTAAAAAAAAATTAAAATATATATTGGGAGAATGTTACTTTTTACTCCACAGAAAAGTTTATGAAAATGTGGCCAAAGTAAGGAAGCTTATGAACTCTGACTTGCGCACAAACATTCGTCTGATTGTTGATGGGTTAGGGACTTGGTCAAAAAATTTTTATCCGAAGATTTTCCAAGTTTGTGCCACGAGTCTCTGCCAAGCATAAGATTTACGTTACACTTCACCATCAAGTTGGTACAAACAATTACCCGTCAATCGGATTGATTTCGTAAGCCAAGCATCAAACACTGTTTTTCACCTTCATTGATTGCCATCATTTAAATGACTAAGTATTTAACACTTTCTGACAACAAAGCCTTACGGCTCGCTCAACTTTGCAGTGAATTGAATTTAATTAAAAACATATAAATTAATTAGGCAAAAGTTCAAGAATCTGTCATAGAGCTCGAGGTTACTGGGCTATCAACCAATTTGCCTAACTTTGCCTTTGTCCCTGCCAAGGACCGGCTTAGCTGCTCCATACGAAAACTTCAGCTTGATTTTCATTGAACAGCTTAAAGCAATTGGGCAGCGCAGTCCATGAAAATAGATGGGGAAAATAAGAAAAGCTGCGCATCTATTAATTGTGTTTAATTGAAGTATTTCGAGAGACGTTGTTTGGATAGTGGAAGGGTATATAGGTACATAATTATGCCTGTCGAATTTGTTTAGACTCTGTTATGCTTCTTGTTTGTTCTTGTAGGATTAGTTTGAGTTATGTGTAGCTAATTTTTAAGAAAAACTTGCTAGAAAGTTTAATGCTTAAATGTATTCAAATTATTTTCCGCTAAATATGTAGCATACTGTAAGAGGCTACCACAAACAGAGTACTACATATACGTGCCGTATCTAGACAAGATCAGAGTAATTCACAATAATGAAGGAATACCGATTTTCTACAGACGAGCAACAACAAAATCTATAGCCTTGAGCAACAATACACTAAACTTCGAATTTAGATTTGACCAAAAAATAGGTTATAGGGACAAAAAGGTTTCCGCTAACACACGGAGAAAGTTGTGGAGGCTAACTTCAAACTAAAAATTGTAACAAAACAATATTGCCCTCCTTCTTCCCCTTCCCATCCTTTTTAATCATAACCTTTTTCTTATTTTA
This sequence comes from Chymomyza fuscimana, assembly GCA_949987675.1. Lineage (NCBI taxonomy): Eukaryota > Metazoa > Arthropoda > Insecta > Diptera > Drosophilidae > Chymomyza > Chymomyza fuscimana. Next base: position 34,424,444 of record OX465089.1, read on the forward strand.
TTTTTTTTTTACAATTAAAGAAGTATTGTTTTTGTACCCTTTCAATACAATATCCCTAAAAATAAAATTAAAACTTGCTTGTTAGTTTGTAAAAAAGCATAAGCCAAAAAAGTTCACTTATAATTATTTTTAAGCTACTTAAATTCTTGAGCGCGCATCAGGGACTAGTAGAGTAAACCAAAAAAAAACAAAAATGTACATACTAGTGTTTATTTTAGTAATAAGACGATATTAATTTGAATTTAATAAACGAAAAAAAAACAAAAAAAAACATATACTTGCGTCTTTTGAACTTTCATTAGATAATTTATGTGCTTTCGATTTTACATCTTACACAATAACATTTGATGATTATATCAAAAGTTCAATGGCGAGCCGCAAAAAGGCCCAGCCCTGGCACTTAACCCATACATCTATAAGTATATATATATATACCTATATATCTACATAAAATAAACACATTTCCAGACAACCACAAAAGTTTTTCGCAAGCATTCAACTAAAATAAAAACCATAAATGGCTCCACTAAATAAAATATCTGACTTTTTTTCTTCTTTCTTTTAGAAAGCCCCTCAAAAAGGGAACCAAAGCAATCAAACAGAAAGGCTGCATGTCTGTGTGTATCTGCGTTTGTGTATTTTGGGTCCAAATAGCTGGCAACACTTTATCAAAAATATTTAAAGCACTAAAAGTCACTGAACGGAAAAACAGAAAAGGTCGCAAAAACACACAGTCCAAGCTGACAGGGACAGGAACAGAGACAGACTTCGTTATTCAACACTGACATTGCATCCCTATATAGATTGGCAATAAGGACGAGTTAAATCATCATAAGAAAGCAATCTGCACAAAAATATGTAAAAATAATAAGACTCGTACTCACACATTCACTTCAACATGCCATATGACAAATTGCAATTTAACAGTCTTGATTAATTCATATATGATTTGAGAAAGTATTTATTCAGCCGTGCTCCGGAAACCGAATCCGCATGTTTTATTCGGATTCGTTTTGAAACCGAATGTTTGGTGCTCCCGTTTCCACCAAACCGAGTTTTTCATGTGCTTTGAATCCGAACGGTATGTAGCATGTGGAATTAAAACGAATCGCCAAAATATGATGAAAAAAGCACGCATTTTTTATTGAAATAATTTTTTAAATGTTCTTTGATATTCTTAGATTCTATTTATGCTAACTTTGAGTTGAATATTTATTGACATTTACCTTTAATTATTTTTTTTCTGACTCAACCCAAAAATTAGCATGCACAGCCAAACCGAATTTTTGTTTTGTTTGTGTATGTGTGCATATCGCATGGCCGAAAATTTCCCTTGTAACAAAAATAGCTAAGTCTTGTTTAATTTCAATAAATATTGTTGCTAAAGTAATAATATTATTGTGTTATTTTATTTAATATTCAAAATAAGAAAAAACTAATGAAAATTAAATGTAAACAACAAGTATGTACTTATAAAAAGATGCAAGACTGCGGCAGCCATGTCAGCTGTCTTGTATCAAACAAAAATTTCGCGCCAACAAACAGAATTCAAGTACATATTTAATCAAAAGAATTTAATGCTAAAAAATATATTTATTGCAGGGGAAATCACAAAAGCAGCGAGTAGGATATGATTCCTCTATAATCTTACGCCTTCTTTTAGCTTCAAAACTAGCAATTGAGTAAATAAATAACATTTTTGCAATGTTTACAAATCTTTAACAAAGGGCAGTCAGCTGGTTACACCACAACATATGTGAATTTATCGAAAAAAGTGAGGGAAATTTACGCATTTATCGAGAATAAAAAAGGAAATTATCGACAAAAAATTCTGATTCTGGAGCACGCAAAACCGAATCCGAATAAAATTGTTCGGATTGAATTTTTCTGATTCCGGAGCACTCCTGATTAACACTTTTTGCCGAATTTTGCCCATGTACCGTGAATTTTTGAAATTTTAGGGATTTTGGCTTTACACACAACATCCTATAAAAAGCTTAGATGCCATTTCACATTGGATTTCCTACGTCAACATAAACCTTAAGCAAAGCCTATACAACTAAAAATTCACGTGCAGTACAAGCACGTGTTAGAAGTAAAACTCTACGCTGTTTTTTTTTTTCTTTAGTTTAGCCGTCTTAACATTACTTTGGAGTTCAAACGGTGTCTTAACAATCAATTATGTATTATAATAATAATGAAAGTGAAGGAATTCTCGTTCCAGAGAGATATCTGATATATGTATGTGATGTCAATTTTTGTTAAATGTATAGCAAAAAGATAGAACACGTCAAATTATAATTTCAATGCATTTTTTATTTTTTCTGATGTAGCATTTTTACAGTTGTATATTAAAGGTGTTGGATTAACTAATATTTTTTAGTTAATTGTTTTTATATAAACGAAATGAAACGAACGTATTTATAAACGTTATACATTTTATTGGATTGTTGTTGTCACGCAATCGTGTAAGTTAGGTTACAGCGACGGCACAGAACCTAACAACCGTATGTTTAGCAAAAACTAATTTGATCTTGGAACGCTGACGGCAATGCAAGGGCCGCAGCGCTGCCAAGAATCGTACATATTATAATACATTAATAAATGTAATTAAATTGATAACTATTATATTGCAGTAACCAATGAGATAAACAGTTATGCATAATGCTAGTTAAGAGTAATTAGTTGCACAATTTAAGAGCTTTTGTTTGTTTATGTTATGTTATGTTATAATATGTTTGACCTGCTTTTATTGGGAAGCTGCTGCTCCCGACAAAAGGTAACAAAGATAAATTGTCTAAATTACGTTACAAAATTACAAGTTATTGTTTGTTTATTGTTGTTTTTTGTTTCTTTACTTTAATGCCTTGCCTTTGGGTTTTATAACGGCTTTCAAGCGATGCCTCAAATTTTTTAAGGATCTATTGGTCTCCTGGGGGTCAATCTTCAATTCCTTTGGTGTTATTTGGTGCTACCTTTAAATTTGTTCAATCAAATGTCAAGGGTATGTTAGTACGGAGACTGGAGTAGAGTTTACAGTTGTTTGCAAATTCATAAAAAAACCTGCATTGCCAAAGATTTTAACAACTCTAGATCAGCGAAATCTGATAGGAGCTGTACTTAAAACTTCAAAAATGTCCATGCCAGTAGTAGATTAATATGTGAAGAAGCATTGTAATACAAAATTTTGACTCAAAAAGTACGCTATGGAAAATACAATGCTATGTTTCGTATGCTATATGCAAATTGCAAAGCACTAATTTTCGTAGCTAATGAAAACCAATGGCTAGAATTCACCAAACACCAAAAAAATTACCGAGGTTTGATTGAATGATTTTTCGATGAAAATTTTAATATACCAAATATTCCATGGCGTACTTGCTTTAGCTGACCAGCAGCGGCCGCTTCTCTCTGCTCTCTATACCATGACCACGGCTCGCGTTCTCAACAAGAGCCGAAGTCATGACCACCAACACAACGTCAGCGTCAATTCATCAATTCGAAAGAGAAAATCAAAACAAACGCACCAAGGCCACGGCATTGCCGTGAGAGTAACAAAAAGTGAGAGAGAGAGAGAAGCAAGCAAAAACACGAGCTGGCACCAAGGTATACTTATTTAAGGTAGCATACTCGCGCCGAAGGCTCTCAACGAAAGTTACCAATTTTTAGTTTCGTTGCGACTGCGCGTGAGTAGAGTTGTTTTCACGCATATTATTTTAATGTGTTTGCGTTCTCTCTCTATTTTTCTTGCTCTCAGTAAAATTGGTGACGACGCCGGCAGCATTACTCTACCTTAAATAAGTATACCTTGAGCTGGCACACAAGCTAATGGCAAACACTGGCTTGTATGTATGTATGGCGCTGTGTTGTATTCACGCAGTGCATACAAAAACAATTCTTTCGTTTACACACATACACATGTGCTGCGTGCTTTAGCTGACCAGCCGCGGCCGCTTTACTCCCCTCTCTATTCCATGACCGCGGCTCGCTCTCTCAACAAGTGCCGAACGTCAGCGTCGCAATGCGAAAGAGAATATCAAAAGCAGCTAACGTTTTTTTCGTCTAACAAAATTTCAAAGTTACTCCCATAGAAATTCACATTCAGTGTGCCCAACAATGCCCAAAAATGCACAATGCCGCCTAAAAAGTTTTACTTCAAAAAAATAAAAAGAATTAGACAATGTAACTGTCGTGCAATGCTGCTTGGCTTTGTTGTTCGTGCAACTCTCACCTCCCCCGCACCAACTTCAACATCGTTCTTTGCGCAGCGCGATCTTATTTTGTAGCCAACCACCAAACAACACCAAGGCCACGGCATTGCTGTGAGAGTAACAAAAAGTGAGAGAGAGAGAAGCAAGCAAAAATACAAGGTGGCACACAAGCTAATGGCAAACACTGGCTCTTGTATGTATGCATGCATGTATGTCGCTGTGTTGTATTCACGCAATGCATACAAAAACAATTCTTTCGTTTGCACACATACACATGTGCTGCGTGCTTTAGCTAACTTTACAAAATTTCAAATTTACTCCCTACGAAAAGTCACAATGCCGCCTAAAAAGTTTGCTCTCTCAACAAGAAACAAAGTCATGACTCATGACCACGTCGCAATGCGAATGAGAACATCAAAAGCAGCTAACGTTTTTTGGGTTAACAAAATTTCAAAGTTACTCCCATAGAAAAATGCCCAACAAATCCAAAAATGCATAACGCCGCCTAAAAAGTTTTACTTCAAAAAAATTTACAAAGTTACTGTATATATTAAGAAGAATCTTCTTCAATACAAAAAAACTAACTTCTTTTAATCCTTTAAAATATAATTTTGCATAAACAAATGTTTGCACGATAATATTTTTGGCATATTAGTTGTATAAGCTAAACTCTAAAAATTGTACATTTGTATAACTGATGTATAAATATTATGATGAATAAAGACTATTGCATTTAACGTATATATAAACAATTACTATGACAACTGCATTACAATAATTTGTATTAGTTTGAGTATAACAAATTTTTTGAAAACTACTAATTATGTTTGAATGAGGTGTGCTTACCTTTACTTTTAAAATTTTGAGTGTGCAATCAAAAATAATAAAACTTCCAATTAAAATTACGTATACGCAATGTTGCTTCATATGGACGCTAAACGTAAATGTGGCCAGTTCATTCAAAAAATTTTTTTTTAATGTTTAAAGTGCTTTCATTATAAAATCTATCAAGTTTAAGCTTTGTTCAATAATTTTTCGTCATTTCGTACAACTTTGTCAATCGTCAATAACATATATTAAACATTGTGTGAATTGCATGATTGGTAATCGTCTGGACAGTTTTACTCATGCCTTTGTGAAGTGCGGACGTGTTTTTATACTAGTCAGTTTTCTTCGATTTTTTGTGTCGTGAAACAAACATTTTAGGGTGCTCCTCTAATTAATTCCAGTGCGAAACGCATTTCCTTTTGACACGTGTTTTCCGGGGGTGCTCCGCTGAGCCGGCGCGATTTTGTTTACTTACCACCTTCGCTGGTTTGGACAAATCATCCGATCTCGGGTGGGTGCTCCGCTGTCACAACTACAGTGCGTTTAGCGCTCTTTAATTATCGCGTGATTCCGGGTGCTCCGGAACATGGACAAATCCACATATCATCGTGGTAGTGATTTTTAAATAACATGAAAATTTGAAAAACTAGAAAAATAAACTTTGCCTCTACGGGGGTTTGAACTCGCGTCGCCTCGCTTGTTGGGCTTGGTCGTTTCCTATCAAGCCAACGCCTTGTAGTCGCAGGAGCCAAAAAAAAGTGCTTCACAAACTACTTACATTGTGACAATTAAATCTATAAATAAATAAATAATAACTTTCTGCCTCAGACGGGATACGAACTCTCGATTTTGTGTTTCGAAGTCCTAAGCCTTTACTACTGGGCTATAGTTTGGTGGACGCTCGGGCTTCCAAAATAACAGCTTGTGGTCAGTCAGGCCATACAAGTAAATTTATAATTAAATTCATCGAATATCCATCACCATGGCGACTTATGACGTCGATTTAACCACGGCCGCAACTACTGCTTCTCCCAAATTCAATGAATCGGTCATTCAGACAGTAGCCGAACAGCCAAAAAGCCATCCTGGCAAACTATGCCAATAAAAAATAAGCCTGTCGCCAGCAAAAGGGCTGCTCCTAACTCTCCCGAAACAACACGAAAGACACTCAGGCCCAACCAAGAATCTGTGAGTACTACCATAAACCGTGCAAACCGTTTTGCCGCATTGGATACAGCTTTACGTCAAACCCTCAACGACCCTGAGAAAGACGACTCGGACATTGATATGAGGGAGTCATCCGTGGTGCAACCAAGCGCATCTCGTCTAGAGAAACCACCGCCAATCATTCTAAAGAGCTGCACAAACGTCCACGAGCTCTTCAATGATTTGTCAGGGATCGACGATGAGAAATTTGAAGCCATAACCGGAGGCTATGCTACTTAATGCTACTGATGTGCCGACATTTAGAGCTATTGTAAGCAAACTTGAAGCCCTGGGAGCGGAATTTCACGTTTATCAGCTAGCTAGCCAACGAGCATATAGAGTGGTTCTCAAGGGCCTTCATTACTCTACAAAACCTGATTTCATTAAGGAAGAGCTATCCAAACAAAAATACTCGGTTCGCAATGTTTACAACCCAAAAAGCAAGCGAGACGGCTCAAGCTTAAATTTGTTTTTCGTAGACCTAGAGCCAAAAATCGAAAATAAAGATATTTTTACAATTACATCGCTCTGCCGTCAAAAGATCTCTGTGGAAAAACCACATAAGAAGAACGATGTTGCACAATGTCATCGTTGCCAAAACTACGGTCACACACAACGATACTGTAGGAGGGCTTATCGCTGCGTAAAATGTGGGGAAAATCACGCCTCCACTGAGTGTACCAAACCCCTTGACCAGCCTGCCACTTGTGTGCACTGTCATTTACCGCATACTGCAAACTATAAAGGCTGCCGAATCTACCAGCGTCTATCAAAACGGCCCCAGGTGCCATTGCAGGAAACTCCCTGCCAAGCAGCGATTATCAGGAGAAACCAGCCAGCTCCCTCATTTGCTCCTGCTGCACACATGCAACAGAACCAATTTTCTCAACAAACACGAACTTTACCCATGTCCTACGCCGACGCAGCCAAAGGCCGAAGCAATGCTGCCACTAAAAACTCGTCACCAACTGACTCTTCTACCCAGAATCGGATTCCACAGCTGGAGGATAAAATTGATGGCCTCTTCGGTCGTTTTGATCAATTTTTAGAGACGCAACGAGATATGCAACGAGGCATGATGGAGATGCAACAGCAAATCTTTAAATTACTGTCAATGGTAGTTCAAAATGACTCAAGACATTAAAATTGTTGTCTGGAATGCGAATGGCATTGCAAATAAAGCTCTAGAGCTAAAAAACTTCTTAAAAACTAAAAATATCGACATCGCTCTGTTGTCAGAAACTCATTTCTGCAGCAGAACTTCATTCAAATTATTCGGATATGAGCTATACACAGCGAACCATCCATCTGATAACCGCCGCGGAGGAGCAGCAATCCTTATAAAAAAGGAATACAAACATCACCCAATTCCTGCAATCTGCACGCCGGAGATGCAAGCCGCTATGTTAGAACTCGAGACTGGGCAGGGTAATGTCACCATCTCAGCCGTATATTGCCCACCAGGCTTTCTTTGGGGTGCAGTCCCTTTCAGTGTATTCGTTCAGCAGCAAAGCCATCGACTCATTGCAGCAGGCGATTGGAATGCAAAGCACCCTTGGTGGGGTAATTCACGAGCATGTACTAGAGGCCGTGCTCTATGCACTGATATGCAAAACTCGGCTCTCTATATTCTGGCTACCGGTGCTCCAACCCATTTCCCTGGTGACGTCTCTCGAACGCCTAGCGCCCCGGACTTCGCAATCTGTCGCGGTGTTCATCCGCAACAGCTCTCCATCGAAACTCTTGTGGACCTTGATTCAGATCATCTGCCGCTATTAATCAAACTTGCTGCCAACGCTGCTGTATATGATAAAAATCGGATACTCCTACATCCATTTGCAAATATAGAGACCTTCCAACGTCGCATTAATATGAAAACTCATCTCGAAATGGAAATCAATACCAAAGAGGATATCGATGAAGCCGTTGAACTGCTCCGCAAGAATATAACAGACGCCGCTAATTTAGCTGCTCCGAGACACGCTGGACGCCGTCAACACCCGCCTGGCGTTTCTCTTGATCCGCAGACAGCGCAGCTTCTGAGGTTGAAGCGTCGTCTACGAAAAAATTATCTTCGAACGCATGATCCAGCTGACAAGGCCCTCTACCGTAATGCTGCTAACAGGCTTAAAGAAGCTTTAAATAATTTAAATCAAAGAAGGATAAATTCCCTTCTTACAAATGTGAGGCCAAATGAAGATGGAAGCCGCAGCCTTTGGCGTCTGACTCAATACTTAAAAAAACCAGCCATTCCAAGTGCTCCGATTCAATCTACCAATGGCCTCTGGTGTCGTTCTGACCGAGCCCGTGCTGAAGCTTTCGCCCATCACCTGGAGGACCGTTTTACTCCTCTTAACCTGAACTCAATTTCTGACGTCGAGGAAACTCTGGAGGCATTATCCACACCGTTTCAACTGGACCTGCCTATACGCCCCATACGTCCTAATGAAATTGTAGATCAAATAAACGTGCTTAAACCCAAAAAAGCACCTGGTCTTGATAAAATTGACGCCAGAGTAGCTAAGGCTCTTCCCATGGCGGGCATACTCGCTCTGACCAAGATATTCAATGCGATTATGCGTCTGGCATATTTCCCAAAGCAGTGGAAATGTGCTCAGATTGTAATGATTCTGAAGCCCTGCCAGCCTCCAACCTCCATCTCGTCTTATCGCCCGATTAGCTTGCTGCCGGTATTCGCGAAAATTTTTGAAAGAATTTTTTTGAGCAGAGTTTTGTCATTATCCAGCGTGACAAGCCTAATCCCAGCGCACCAATTCGGTTTTCGTCCGAAACATGGCACGCCTGAGCAAATTCACAGAGTGGTGCAGCACATCTTAGACTCCTTCGAGCATCGTCGCTACTGCATGGCAGCTTTCTTGGATGTCAAGCAGGCTTTTGACAGAGTGTGGCACGAAGGGTTGCTACAAAAACTAAAATCAGCCCTTCCTGCTCCCCATTATGAAGTCCTAAAATCATTTCTTGGAAATCGCACTTTCAAAGTTATGGTGAAAGGTGAGCTCTCGGAACGACGGAACATTAAAGCTGGAGTGCCGCAAGGTAGCGTTCTCTCACCATTTTTATTCTCCGTTTTTACTATGGACATGCCGAGCTCGACGGGCAGTTCTGAGCTTATAACGGCAACATATGCTGACGACACTGCTATTCTTTCGTCTTCCTATAGCGTCCAAATGGCAACTGATGCCTTGCAGAACCAGTTGGACATTATCGCAATTTGGGCAAAACGCTGGAGCATCCAGCTTAACGGTGACAAATCTTCCAGCGTTTTATTTTCGTTAAGGAAAGACCCAAGTCCTGCACTCACCTTAAATGGGGAGATAATTCCAATTAAAACATCGCACCCATACCTTGGCATTCATCTCGACAAAAAACTATGCTGGAAACAGCACATTAAAATAATAACAGCAAGGTGAAGAGCGAAACTTGGCAAAATGGAGTGGCTACTTGGCAGAACCAGCAAGCTGTCCCTTGAAAATAAAAGCATCCTCTATAAGAGTATAATAATGCCAGCTTGGTATTATGGCATCCAAGTCTGGGGAACCGCAGCTAAGTCCTATATGAAAAAAATTCAAATTTTGCAAAATAAATCCTTGCGCAAAATTGCTGATGCCCCATGGTACATCCGTAATCGCAGCCTTCACAAGGATCTAGGCATTCCTTTTGTGGGTGACTTGTTAAATAAACTTAGCGGCCGTTACGCGGATCGCTTACGATCCCATCCCAATTCTCTTGCATGTGCCCTGGCCGGTCATAGACCAAGAAGACGCCTGAAACGACTCCACCCATATGATCTCAGAAGGCGTGCTTTAACATAGCAACTATGTGTCTTATTAATATTTTATGAGGAAATGTTTAATGTCGCTAAATCAGACTATAATTTTTTTTTTCTAGCAGATTACAAAGACCTGAGTATTTTGTAGATTCAGACGAATCTTTTTTTTTGCACATTTTCTTTTTGTAAATATTGTATATATGTATATATGTAGTAATGTAAGCCCTATCACACACCTATATTTAGTGTGTAGCGATTTATTTTTGTATAAATATTGGATGAAAACCTTTTGAATTTTTCGGTTGATTGCCAATAAATAAATATATTCAAAAAAAAAAAAAAAAAAAAAAAAAGGTAATCGTCTAAAAAAGTCTTCTAATTGTTTTTTCATGCCGTTCATGAACTCCAAGTACTTTAAAAATATGCTAGAGGCTTACGCTTAAAATAATTAGTTGTAGTGTTTTATATAAGTTTAAATTTGTATTCTCTATTTAACAGAAGAAACCACCTAGTCACAATAAAACAAAAATTTCAATTATTTTCATTTGGAATTTTGCTTGTGTATTGATTTATTTAATTATTATAAGTAATTAAATTCGCACTGCACGATAGAGTTTAAATATATTAAATAAAATCAAACCAGTCATTATAAATATCAATAGAAGTTATAATTATGTTTTTTCTAGAATATTTAGCTTAAATCATTCAAATATACTATGTAAATATTAAATAAATATCAAACAAATGCATGCCAAAAGTTGCTAATGACATTGCATTCAATATGCAAAAATAATTATCATAAAATTAAAACTAACACATACGAAGGCAAGCCAAAAAGTAAATGGGCTAGCCAAGAAACTAGCTTAGCAACCATTTGCATCATTTTTTGATTTAAATTTTCTCTCCACATTCTGGTAGGAGACGATGGAAAACCTTTTTCGCGTATTTGCAAAAATCATTACAATTAAATGTATCCGATTTATAACTTAAGAAAAACAAAAATTGATGGCCTCATTAAGGAATTGGACGTTGTTTACGGCAACTCGACACCTTCGATGTTATCTATTAATTTTTTTTCTTTTTATATATAGGTGCTTCAATTTCTAAAAATACGCCGGAAGCATAAAAATATGTTTGATCGCAATAATTAAACTATTTTTTTTTTAAACTTTAGTGCTTTCTTTATTTGCGACACACAACGAAATTTTTCTGAATAAAATCACATTCAAGAGGTAGAGAACAGGTCTCTCAGCCGACAAGGTCATGATATCGATAGACTTAAAGAAGTCAGTTGCCAATCGGGAATGATAACTGCGAGAAATTCAACCGATTTTACGTAAAATTCAAGATAATTTTTTTTTCAAACAAACAAGACAGTGCACAAAAGCTAAGTCGTCATGTTAAAGTTGTATCCGTTATTTACGAATTAGTCCTATCCTATCCACGACAGATATAAAATATTTTAGTAATAGATTACATTTCATTCTGCCCTTTTTTACATTAACATCAACAGTTTTGATAGGATTTGTGTGTCCGAAAATATGTTCATTAAATAGTACCCCAGTTACGTGTGGCTTTCATCCGCCATTTTCAAATGAAATAATTGAGTGCAAATTTAACACTATAGGCTTTTTAAATATTTAAAATAAACATGAGTAAACCAGTTGATGGTCGTTGTTGTGCGTCAATCCCTATGCCGTGCTCATTATAATGTAGCATTAAAAATCAGTCAATTGAATGGCATTATGACTTTATGCTCCAAAACGACGGCCTGCAGCATGCCCAAGTGGCTGTAAGTGCATAAACTACAATTAACTTTTATTTCCGCTAGAGAAAATCTCACAAAATGGTTTCAAGCGCTCTTGAGCTCAGGCGCAATTTGGCCAATCAAATGCGATTCTATGCCACAATTTCAAAAGGCTGCTCGCAATGCAGGCTCCCAGATCCAACTGAATGATGAAAAAGTTGTAAAAGGAAAGTAAAAGAAAAGCAGTGAAAATCTATAGACAACGCCAACTACAATGAAAATTACACTAGTTTACACGAAAAATAAACCTTCGTAAACAAGTGTTTTTTAGGGTAATTTTGGGCCAAGAAACACGAAAATTACATTAATTTTTTTCATTCAAACCAAAAATTTGTAATTTTGAACAATGGTCGAAAATGGCCCAAAATTACCCTAAAAACACTTTTTTACGAAAGTTCAGTCGATGACCCTTAAATTTGTAAACTAGTGTTATTTAAAAGGTAACAAGAAATGTAACTATGCGATGGATATCAATTCCATAGCTGCCGTCCAAATTGTCTACCTCAATCTGTGCATAGACATGATACATCGACCCCGCACTACTCCTGTTCATGCCGAAACGTTCTAGAGACAGACAAAGAAACGTCAGATGAAAGCCGCGCAATAGACAATCCAAATTGCCGCAATGAACTACCACCAAGTGGAAATGGAATTGTTTGTGGAAAAAGAAAGAAAATTAAAAGAAGAACCAAAAGCTTAAAATGCAACGAGAAGCAGCCGGCAGAGGAGCATGGCATAAAATGTGGCTGGAAAATGCATTAAATTCAGTTTCGTGCAACTGAGACAACAGATGAGTAAATTATGGCCACGATGTAGCACAATGCTGCGGGACACTATGAGTATGGAGGAGACTGACTGAGACTACTCGCCTGTTGAAATTTTTATGAACTTTACTAAGGCCACATGCAAAAATGAGCTTAAATTTGAGTTTTCGTTGCCGAGGACACTTTAACAAATTTTGGTATCAAGTATACACCATTAGGCTTAGATTGCCTTCTATAATTCGGGAAAAGATAAAATTTAAGTGTTGAAAATTCAAATCTGATCGTACCCAGTAGCGGCTCCACAGATACAGTGATACAAAATTTGTAAGCAACTCTGATATTTCGGTTTTTACTTATCGTGTCACGCGATCATAATTATCTTTTGGCTACATGCAATATGATATTCAGGTGGTGTTCCGATTGTTATCCTAGCCGCCTTAAGTTCGCCAACTAGTTATGTGAGAGTCATCTAAATTCATTAAAATTGTATAAAAATCGTGCCATTTTTGGTTCATACGGCAATATACTATAAAGTTATACATGCCGATATCACCATTAGGAAATCATTATTTGATTATGCACGATCACTTATTATTCCCTTATCGATTAGCTAAAACCAAGTTGAATAAATGCAGTAGCAGTGTTGTAAAAGAACTTCATAGAATTTTGATAAAAGTCAGAACTTGGGTCTATCTGTAGAGGCTGGAAACTAAGTCAGTTGCAATCAGTCGATTGTATGGGTCTTCGAATACAAGCCAAGTCCAACTAAAATTGTGTTTTAAAAAAATTATGTAACTTGAATGTTATTTTGGCAAACAAAATAAACGTTTAAAAAATTTTATTTTTTCTACATTCGTAGTATAAGAAAGTATAAAGTATTGCGAAATTTTTCTTTCGTATTTATAGTGCAACGGGGCGTATGAGCAACAAACTTTGTGCTGCTGCAATTTCAGCCAAAACTGCTGAGCTCAGCTAGTCGTAGCATAAATTTAACATAAATAATGGTCAGCATATTTCAGCGACACGGCAACTGCAATTTCTAACCCTCACACTAGGAAGTATCCTAGATAACAAAGCCATTGGAAACTGAAACTCTTGCCAGGGCCCACAAGGCTTTTTCAATTTTAATGCGGCTTACATTTGCCACAATAAAAGTTTAAAGCAAGCAATACATAGCACTTTTTGTTTCATGGCTTTCCACTGCAAATTGAGGCATTAAGTTCTAGGATCTAGATACAGACGACTCATAAAGCTAGTTGATGACCACAATAATTTTGTATTGCTGCCAAAAATTTAATTGCTAGCGAAGTGATTGGTCGTCTTTTTTTTATGTTAAAAATACGCATATACGCCTAAATATGACTTCTTCAGGTAAGTAACAAATATTTTAGTCTCTCTAAATTCCGACATTTACGGCCGCCAAAGGCGAGCACTAAATACAAACTGTCTTCGTTGAGGCTGCAAAACTCGGCTAAAATTCGTTTGTTTTCGTTTGAGAGATTCGTTAAGTTTTAGAGTGCTTCAAGTGGCAAAGAGTGTGTTTAAGAGAGTGCGAGAGCACTCGGCAATTTAAGAGACTGCGCATGTTATTTTCGCATAGCAAGCAATTTAGGCAGATTTGTAGTGCATTAGTGTTGTCAGCCCTACGAATATGCTTTGGCCGTATCTCTGTGAGTTCCCGATGACAATTCGGCTCGTGCGGAGCACTGGTTGAAACGCCTGCTTTATTAATAGAAACCTTACTTAAGTCTGGTGTAAAACCTTACATATAAACTACAAAAAAAAAAAAAAAAAAACTGAAAAACAAGTTTCCATTGACTCAGAAAGCCGCGAAAATAGTAGGTCATCAAATACTATTTTACGTTAAGACGTTTTAATTAAATAAGTATTCTCAAGACTTCAAGTTATGAAATGCTTCTTTTTGTAGCCAATTAGTAGTGCCTTTACTTTAAGCCCCATTTACCAGTAGTTGCCCATTAGTGCACTATATTTTGAGCCTAAATAAGCTTTAATGCGAAACTTGCGGTTAAGAAAACAGATGTTCCTTATAGTTTTGGTAAGCAAGTTATAAGTCTTTGGTACTCCTGTGAAGAACATCATCCTTCTATTTGTTTCCAACTTTTGCTTTAAGTTTAACGTTGAAACACTTAATGAGCTGCTTTTCCAAGACTTATCAAACAGCCAACCGCATTGGCATTAAGAGTAATGTGAACGGGTAAATACATATGTATGTTATTTGCCGCGGCTTCCATTTCCATTTGCGTATTTTATTTCATTGATGTTGGCATTTGGCGCATGCTGCAGATGTTTCCCAGGGCTCACCGCAAAGGATTTACTACTCGAGCATATGCCCATCGTCCTCTTTATACTCAACGCCATCTTTATGTAAAAGTGTCAGTGTGTGTGTCTGTTCTTGGCTGCTTTTTTGTATTTATTGTATCATTCGATGTTATAAACTCGCATAATAAGTAGATTGATCTAGTCTGGGCTGACCAAGAGAAACGACTTGAGTGTATTCATACCACACACTATGTATGCATAATATCAAAGAACCCTTTGGCACTCGAACTGTCAAAATTTTCAACACAAAAAGTCAAGACAGAACATGTTAATAACTGCCAAACTGCATACCGATAATATGCACTCGCAATGTCTTTAATGTAATTAATCTTCCGACTAAGTCAACAAAATGTAATTACTTTCATAAAATTGCCACTACTTGAGTCAACATTACTTTGTGTGCGTAGCTCATAAATAAAACATAAAGACGCTCCAAATACGTTTTTATGATGACGGCAAACAGTTGCTGCAGCTTCTGTCACTCTTCCTGTCCCTATCCTAATGCTGTCACTTAAAACTTTCTGGCTGCAAACATATTTTGAAAAATTTTCATAAAATAACGTTGAAACGTACTAGTCATAAATAATGTTGGAACGCTGATGGGAAAGATGCAAGAGTAGCTGGAGACACTGGAGAGGTAGCAACACAGTATAAGGTTTTCTAAAGCTTTGACATGCAAATATTTAATAGAAACTTAAGTGTATTTCCTAATAAGCTACTAGAAATGAATAATGTTATTATGCGGCGTATACGTAATATTTGTTATACATGTAATTGCTTTCAATACTCCAATAAGTTTATCATACATAACATTTTAACTTCTTCTTTTATTTCCACCTTTTTAAAATTTTCAACTTGTTTCAGATTAAAATTTCTTAAATTTTTGTCATCTGTTATCTACATTGCCATAAATAAAATTAAGTGACATTTGCACAATTATTCTCAATTAATTATATAAATTACTCATCAAACACATAAACAAGCTCAAGTACTCGCCCCTAAATTGCCAAACCCACAAACTTGCACATACACACAAATGTGCAGGCACAGGCAGAATTCAAGTAACCCCAAACCATATACTTAAAGGAGGCAATAACAAAAGGTTATCACATATGGTAGAAACAACAACAGCGCCATCAATAACAGGCTGGCAAAGGCAGAACAGAATGCGTATTTCCAGCTCCTACACAATTATATATACTTGCATCATTCAGATGATGCAGGTACTTTAAATAGAAATTATCATTTATTTGTCATTGCAAATATCAACACGAAAACGATTCGCAACTATCAACCGGGCGTATACTTTACGAAATATCTTTGAAAATTTGCTCAAAGTTTCAGCGCGTTTTTGTTGTTTGTTTGTTGTAAAAATAATAATGTATTATCATATAAGAACAATTTTTTTTTTTATTTGACAGCAATGCATCGGCTGCTACTATAAAATAAATGAATTAAAATTTGCTGTCACCGAAGTCACCCTTTATACCAAAAAATATCAAAAGTATCTAAACGTGATAACTTTTGGATCTGATGGCTTAATGAAGCCAGTACATTATGAGGTTTCCAATGAAAAGGTATATTTTTTTTTTAATAAATTTTGGGCATTATGGGAATTAAAATAAAATATCAATATTAGACCACTCTACTGGAAACATCTTAAATACTTAATGACGAATTACTAAAAACTAAAACTCAAATTAAAATCAAATTCAAATTACCCAATTTGTAGAAATTACATAAGCATTATATAAACAAAAAAGTAAATAAGAGTATTTTCGGGAAAAAAAAAATAATATAATTTTGAATTTTCTTAAAAACTCTAATATTAATGATTCTTCTAACGAAAACATTTTGTAATACCAATATACCAATTATGGGTCTGAATTTTCCCAATTTCCGGGCTGTTCGAAAAACACACCAAAGCTCAGTTTTCGAGCTATGATACTGCAAACATATG
This sequence comes from Chymomyza fuscimana, assembly GCA_949987675.1. Taxonomy (NCBI): domain Eukaryota; kingdom Metazoa; phylum Arthropoda; class Insecta; order Diptera; family Drosophilidae; genus Chymomyza; species Chymomyza fuscimana. The sequence continues at coordinate 34,441,350 of OX465089.1, forward strand.
ACACGACTTTGTTTTATAAATACAGCTTAACATTTTTTTTATTTATTAACTAATTTTTTTTATTTTAATGTTGATTGAATTTTATGTAAACTTTTAAGGTTCGAAAGTTTCCAAAATTAATATATCCTTGCACTAAAAAGGTAACGTTTATAAAAACCGCTGACAGAAGCTTTATTTGGAGACAGAATGAATGAATATATGTATATGAATATAGCAAGGGGTGTTTAATGTAGTCATCTATTTATCACCATAGCAACACAGCTCCTCACACATTCAAAAGCATATTCCAGCAGACCAATCAAGTTGCATTCAGAAATGTCATCTAGCATTCTGTTGTTTCGCGCTTTGAATTTTCAAAATTGCTCTGTTTACTCTATGCCAGTTTTATTTTTCGCATCTCTCTAAATATCTGTTGATTCTTTCTTGGTGCAATAGATTGAAGCACCCTCAGTGAGTCGTTCAATGACTCGTGGTACAGAACATTAATACATATTTGATTTTGCTGTTTGTTTTTAATTTACTCAAAGGCAAATTTATTTACATTTTCCACTTGTGTAACAGTCTCCTCCCTATATCGCTAATCCACAAGATTTCCTATTCGAGTTGTGCACTCATGAAAATCGATACGAGGGTGCTTGGATACTTGCCACTGATGCTGACAACTGGCACAACACTACACTATTGACTTCTGTATGACCAATCATTCAAATAATAAGGTTTAGTTGCAAGCTTATTCTATCTGCATTTGTGTCTTTGTGTTTTTCTATCTGAATTTGTGTCTTTGTGTTTAGTTAAAAAATTATCGATTTGTTCTCATATGTTACATACAATTTTCTGCAGTTCTCAGACAATTCAGTCTTGATGAGTTTATTAAGCCTTTAATGACCAAATTAAAATTGGAGGACTACAAAAAAAGAGTCAAAAAGTTAAAGAGTCACAAAAAAAAATCAAGGTCGTATGGATTCTAGTTTCTCCCCACTGAAATGTTGCCTAAAGGCAACTGTGCGTATTAAGGTGGCCGCCGCTTTTAGGAACCATCAAATACATTCGGAATGCCTTTAAATTTTACAGGCGCTATATGCAGTTAAAAATGAAACTTTTTAGGTGGTGGTATTATTAAAATCGCGAGATGATACAAAAATGGCCACCCTAGTGCGTATACGTAATTTCAGAATAAAATTATTTTTTTTTTCTTTATTGTATGTGCATACAATAATAAATCAATCAGGGACGACGTTTAATATGTTGTTTATTTGGATTAAAATGATTACTTAAATATCAACAATATAATTGATGCTTAAGCTTGTACTTTTACTTTGACCATCTTATGTGTGCGTGTGATTAGGAGGAGATACCGGCAACGACTCACTTTGTGTACGCGACATTTACTTGCTTACTCGTTTAACATACTTGCTTACTTTCGATAGACTACTCGCTCATTATCGATGCTCGTTATCGGTTCCCACATGCATGAAACCTTTTTCTCAGAAGACTTAATTGTGCTATTTGTCAGAGGTGATAAAACATATAGTACGTTGAAATTCATTGGCTTGATAACAATTTAACACTTGGTCCTTTAGAAAAAATAAATGTAACTTGGCGCCTTAAGCGACATCATGTTCTGGACGTTTCTGATTGATTTTATTTATAAATTATGTAAGATTTTAATTTTTTGTTGTAACTAACGAAATAAGTTTTTTATATTGGTTAAGTTTATTGAAACTCAGTCGATCCTGCTGTGAGTTTTATTTATGTCGAATCATTTGTTTATTATCCAAGAAACGATTGTTAATTAATCATAAAAAAAAAATTTCTAACAAAGTTTGATGTACAATTGTGTTTTATATTATTAAAAGCGGTTTTGAGTGATGTCATACTTAAAGCATTTCGAGCGAAGATCTCAAGTTTTTGCATGAAAAATATTACATGGTATAAAGCTCTTAACTTGGATATGTCATTTTTTATATAGTGAGAAAAACACTTGCAGACTTATGGCCGACATTGGTGTGGTAGTTAACCGAGTAAGATCGTGACGTCATCATTGACAACAACAAAGTGCTTTTTTAATGTCTCAGTTCTTTTTAGCTCCACAGAAATGTAATCATCTCGCAACTAAAACTTTAAACGGTAACTATAATTATATTTATATTTTCATTAATTCAATATATGTATTGTATTATTTATTTACCCTATTATTTTAAATATGCATTTACAGGCTAATTACAGAACATATATAGAGTTTAGCTTTTACAGCTTTACAACTAAGATATTTACATTTTAAACATTAAATCAAAATATTTGTTATATAATATTAAAAGCAATTGCTAAAACTCTGTATAATTATAATAATGAACCATTAGCTTTAATGAAAATGTAAATACTCTAAGGGAATAAAGCACAAATAAATAAATAATAAAATAAATATTTATTTATTATTTTCTTTTATAATTATAAAGTAAAAATTAATTCTAAATTATAAAAGGTTTGTAGCCAGAGCAACGTAAGCCTTCAGGCTGTATTCGACGTATTAAATATGACTTTCCTTTATCTTTTTAAACTCCACTACCACCTCTCAGTAAACTTAGGCCAGTTTAGACAGATAACAAGTTGTTTCCTTCTTCGCAAATTGATTTATTGCTACCGCTGGCAAAGCCACAGGTGTCCTTTGAAGGACATAGAAATTGTAACTTGTTGACAGCCGTTGCGGTCACATTTTGCGGTATGTCGCAAGTCCACAGAAATCCTCGCGCGCTCCCTATATTCTCTGTTTTCTTTGAAACGCCTGCTTTGCGGTTTTTGTTTTATTTTTTTGGCGGCTGACATGCCGACGATATGAAAATCCTCGTTTTTCTAACTAACATGCAACTGTCAAGGCCATGAAAAATGATAGCTTCGATACTGATAAGTCTTGCGCACATTTAAATTCTATTTTTATAGAGAAGAAAAAAACGCTTGATTGGCTCTTTATGCCACTTGACTGGGTTGAAAGGTTCCGTCATGGGGTCCTTTGTTGATTTTGATTGCGCCCTGCTAATTCGAATTTAATGCCTGCTACTCTAACTTGACAAATATTGCAGGTGCCGCCTGACAGGTGAGCAAAGCAGGTAGAGGAGTTTTCGCTCTGCTGCGTGACATTTTGTGGCTAGTCCTGTTGGCAGTTTAATTGAAACTGAATCTTGCTGAAATGATGGAATGATGAATAAACGAACACCCGTCTTGAAGCGGAAGTAAGCACCTTCTTCGTTGTTTGTTGCTATAAATTCTATAAACGTTTTTAATTGGCTTCGCCTATGGATGCATTTTTGATAGCTTGCAGCATGTTTAACAGCGCCATAAATTGTAACATTACACAATAGACTTAGAGGGTCACTAGTTTCATGTTCGTGGCGTTTCTAGTTACCAGTTACAATGTAGTGTCCTGATACCCAACAGAGGCTGATGGAGTGATTGTGGTTATGGTCGACACAAATTAAATCGTTCATTGGACTTTCGTCCAAGGTGTCTATAAATCTTACTATGGCATTAACTGTCTTTTGGTTATACAAAAGTAACTATGTAAGCACGTGCCTTCATATAATCGCCATGACTTAAAGGCTTTTCATTCGAATACTTTGTAGCATACAAAATTTACATTTGGTATTTGTCACTCGTGTGACAAAGGTAGGCCTCGATGTCGCACATACCCATAAGATCGTCTTGAAGAGATTCATTTCTGTGCTAGCTCAAATTTCTTTGCACTTTTTAAATAAAATTTCAACATTATTACAGCAAATGAAGCATATTAATTAATGCTTCAATTTTCTTGTTTTCCATGCTTCATGCATTTGCTATGAAAAACGGCTTTTCTTTTGGAGCCGACTATGTTGCAGTGGATGTAGTCGAGAAAACATTCTCATTTCTGGAAGTCAGCACTGCAATTCTTTAACAAAATGAATGATTGCCGCTTCCAAAACGAAAAGACGTCCACGTTGCTTGCCTTTTGTTCTTACTAGTAGCTTTCAACATCCAAACCCATCTATTGCCTCTGTCCAGATGACATGAACTAAAGATTCGCACTCATCAAATAGTTGCGTCTTTGTTTCGCTTCGCCGATTTTTAATTAATTTTGATCCTATTCATTTTATCGTTACCTTTTACTGCAATCTGTATTATGTCTTATGCAAAGTATCCATATGCCTAAACAATGAACCAATACAAAATACAGAGTTCTCGTAGCAGGCCAGTGCAATGTTTGCCGCATGACCAGGTTAAGCTACTTTGATGCAAGCGCACATTGCCTCTCCTGGATTTTTGTGGGCGTATGATATCATTCATTTATAAAATAAGTGCTTTAAGATTACTACGTTTTTAAGTTGAAAAGTAAAGTCTTTTAGTTTTATTAACGCTATTTTTTCTGAAATGATACCAAGTTTTAATCCAACCTCTTCTTATCAATATATGTTTAAGTGATATAATTAGCTCTTCCATTTCAGGCAAATGATGCACATTTAAATTAAGCAAACCATGATGAACAGAATCACTTATCTTATTAAGCACGTTCCTATTGTATCTCACTAAATTCTTAAATTTATTATGCTAATAATGCCATTTGCCATTGCCAGTTGCAGTCTTAAAAAACGAATTTAAATTATTGCTTTTGCAAGTTCAACAAACTTGGCTTTGTATCTGTTGCTTTATCAGCTATACCTATAAGCTGGTAGGTACTACTACCGATTACCGTATACGTAGACTTATTCAACGTTAGAAAAATGAACAAAATGCATAGAACTTGCTGGAGCTATCATTGTCGGACGGTGGAACAATTCAATATACGTACAAGTAACCTTTAGCTAATGTTTACATTGTAGGAAACAGAGCGTCAATAGTCCTGCAACAAGGCAAGAGCAATGGGAATAAAAGCAATATAAGTGGAAAATCTCTGCACTTGGTTGCCAATGGAACCCCACAGCGGCAATAACAACAACAACAAAAGCAAGGAATTACACAGCAGCCATCAATAACGACATGAACTACGAAAAGCCTCAACCAAGAACCGGGCAGACAAACCAGACCAGATACCGCACGTACTTATCAGATTAAGATAGAAATACATGATCGTCTTGCCGCGAAAGCCGCAAATGGTTTGGATAGCCATGCAGCCAGTTTTCTCAACCAGCAAAGTTTTCGTATAATGGCCAGAACAGTGTGCAGAGCACCAAGGTAAACAGCGTCTAGCAGTCGAGAGTTTCCACCATTTTCCTTATTGTTTACGAGCTTTGGGGCTAAATGATGCTGCGGTTTGATGTTGCATGCAACAACAAGAATCGTCTCTGTCTATAGCTTAGTCTTAGTTCCGCCTCTGTGCGGGTGCCTAATGAACAGCGACATAAAATAAAATGTCGGTCAATTGTCGTTGCGGCTTATCAGCTTCAGGACGACCAGACAAGAGTCTTCCATCATTCCTTGTAACAGATAATTGATTGACTAGCGTTTGAAGGCCAGTTTCCGCGAATTTTAAGCGGTTTGAGTGCAGTAATTGGCTTTGAAAACAACTTGGAGGCAGCTACAGCTCTGGCTGGCATCAAAGTTTTAAGAGGCAAAGTTGCACTTTTCAAAATGTTTAAGCTCAAACAAAAAGTTATTGGCAGCCGCTTTGTGGTTTTAAGTCCGACCAAATTCTTCAGAATAGTTATGAAGTGAAGAAGTAGCTTAGATTGAGCTAGCTACAATCATCTTTAATAACTATATTAATTTGGATATGGTAAATATTCAATAGAAGTAAGTTTATGAAGTATTGCCAAAACTTAATAAATTTTTTTTTTATTTATTTATTGCAAAAACTCAAAAATTCATGAATTTTTATATATTGCATTTATCATATGTTTTATTGTCGCCAATCCAGGATGCAGCTGCAGCCATCATTGGGCATCAACTGCCTTAAGGCCAAATCAGGCCGTTATAACAATGTTGGAGTTATGGAATTAATTTATCAACGATCGCCTTTTTAATCTTGTTACTGGGTTATCATTAAGTAAGTTTTTCGCCAGCCTGTTTGTGTGTCTGATTAGACGCGCATTGTATCGGCTAACGTGCTTGTTGATTTAAACTTAATAAATGTAAAATTTATTATTATCTTGAGTTTAAAATTTCTGAAAAAAATTAATTTCGCTCAAATTGTAGCTTTTGTGTAAAATATATGAAAATTCTAATTAAAGTGTTTGTTTTATTAATTAAAATAAATTAATTAGCTGTTTCTATTTTGATGCCTAATATTTAATATTAATATTAATATAATAGTTTTTTCTTTAAATATTGGATGCATATACACTACGTAAAGAAATTGTAAATGGGCTAAGCTGGTCACGTTTTAAATCGATTTTCTAGTAAGTTATCGATAACTTAATATTTATGTGGAATTTCCTTTAACAACGCATATCTAGTCAAAAAACAAAAAATGATCAATAATTTTATTTTGTACAGCAACACCTTCGACTAACTAAAATAATTTTAAGAAGTCTTCAATCTTGTTTATATGAATTATTATTAAGTTGTCGTTGTTGTTGTTAAAATTCTGCTGTTTTGGTAACTTGAGATTTAGGGATAATTATGGTTTAGATTTAGAGAGTTTGAATTACAGAAAGCACAAGTTAGAGGGGTTGAGTTGGGTTTCATGTATTGCGAGTGGATAAGCTTAGTGTTGCCTATGTGAAGACGTATTAATTTAATATGGACAATTTTACTCTATACAATATATTTTTGTACTCCTTGGCTCTGTGAAGAATCATAGGCATAAGTTTCTAGACTATGGTTACTTTTAAGATTTCACTCCTACTTGGCGCTTTGAAATATATCCGTATTCTCATTGTACAAATTGAATTCGACTAAACACATGCGTGAGCCGCGATCTAGCCAATTATTCGTTTTTAGATCGTTGATAATCTTCAAATTGGTACGGAACGATAAAAATTAATTTCTCATGAAATGTAAAATCTAATATTCATTTCAAAACTTAGCCTTCTATTTTTCCATTCTGACGATTACTAGACTAATGACTAGACACTATCCCTAGGTACTCCCTAATATAAAGTGCATAAGAGGTAAGAGGTATAAATGATGTTTTTTTAAAGCTCATGTTTTAAAATTTTTTTTTTTAAATTTTTTAAAAAGTGACATGTTAAAGTTCACAAAAAGGTAGATATGATAGATAAATGCGAAAAATTCAAGTTCACAAAAAGGTAGATATGATAGATAAATGCGAAAAATTGCGTCAAAAATGTTTCAAAGTGACGCGTTCATTAAAAATGTATACTTTAATCTACTCAATGGCAGTTGGTGGGTTCGCCAAGTCACTTACCACTGCTTTAAACATAGCCAGCCATACACAGTATACCAAAGAGCGGAGACACATACATATATAGTACATAGAGTTAGACCAAGAGACACAACGACCGACTTCCGTGCCCCAGGAGACATGTGTTTCGCATGTTAAGCATGTGGCGTGAAATGCTACATATGACTTGGCAATTGAAAAATAAAATAATAAACAAGCTGGGACATCAATTTGCCAGTAAAACAATAAGTGAAAACTTTTAGCTATAGACTTAACAGCTCTTCTTGAAGCGTTTCGTGTATCCTATAAATTGGACATACACTACGGACCATCGTAACTCACGGTACTCGAGAGGCACATAATTATACATGGAAACTGAAAAACCATGGACTAGACAGCATAAAAAATCAACAAGCAATGCCTTCTGGCGAGGTAGTTGGAAAATATGAAACATTAATATTTACACCCACGTTAAAAGCTCATAAATAGGAAGGGAAAATTGCAAGTTGTACAGCCACTGGGCGGATCATATGGTGGATTGGTCAGTTTGGAGCAGCAAGCAACAATTAAAGCTAAAATGGCAGTCTGTTGTTGGCCAAGGAAGAAAGCAACAAGCGGACCACGTAGCTGCATGGCACTTCCGGTGCCTGAATGTATGCTCCAGTATGTAGACTAATAGATACTTGTACAATGGTATTGAATCAGCTAAAAAAAAAAACAAATACAATAACAATGGAATAGCTAAAAACATAGACTGAGAGTAAAAATGAAGTCTTTTTTGGGCAGCTAATTGAATATATGTATTAAATTTTGCTTTTGGCTTTCAAAGTTTTTGACTTACGGGGCCAGTTTGTTGGCCAAGGTACAACAATCCCATTGAGTTTAGATTTTGATTCTTATTTTTGGTTTTTGTTTCGAACTTTTTTTAAGATGTTTTCATATTTTTCTTGCCTGGTGTGAACAACAGCTCACCAACCAAGAGAACTAAAAGGAGGCCACAATGTTGAAAAAGGACTCCTGTCGGTGTTTTGTTTATGGAATGTATGATATCGGTGTCCAAGTTGTAAAACCCTTTGCTTAACTTGTAACGTTAAAACATTTGTTATAATGACCTAAACTCATAAATTGTGCACACAATTGTGTTTGAGGATGTTTACTGTCAAAGTTAAGCCAACTCAAATGGATATTACGGAATATTTAAATATACATATTGGTTTAAAAATTGTAGATTAAGGATTATTAAACCTATCTATGTTGTTTGTTTGATCAAATGGCCGACTACTATAGTAAGGTTTTTTTCTTTTTTATTTAATGAAAAAATTAGTGTTGAATCCGTACACAGGTATTACCTTAACAACAACAGAAATAACAATAAAAAAACAAACTTCATGCAATCGACACGAGGATTAATAAATAGTGTGGAGGAACATCACGATTCGTTTATTTTTTAAGCCGCCTAAGAGGCCTAGCTAGAAGTAGTCTCTTTGCAAGTTCACTGCGATGATACCTGAGTCTGTCAGTGTAGTGTGCCTTCCTATCTGCTCTATGGGTAGAATTGCGTACGTAGCAGGGTACCAATTTTTTGCATTACCTGGATACTTTGGCAGCTTGTCTTGGCGGCGATACTCCAAATCTGCAGCCTGTAGAGATCGAGGCGACTCACTGGACGTACACTGCTCTCTTTGCTTTAAGTGATAAAGTACTCTTCCTGTTAAGCAGCTACTGCAGTTGCTGGATCTTTCGACCACACTTCTTCTTTTAATTTGGATTAAGCAAAATTTTGGTATTTTGCTTGTGTAATATATCATCAGACTTCAAAATGGCCAAATGTTCTTGAACATAATTCGTTTTGCATGTAATCATTTATTAAGCAATATATTTTAAAATCCGTTAATTCTATGAAACATGAGAATTTTACCAGGTTGCCTGAAACACTTTACATACAAAAGCCTACCCGGACAATTTGTTAAAGTTCTCCCCTTAGGCAGAGAGTCAATTTCATGCGTGTAAAGTGAAACACAAACTAGCACGACAAATCCCAGGGACTATGGTAAGAGATAAATTACCACCTCTGGCTATTCCCCAAACAGGGCACACACTTTGTTCGCGTCTAAAGCAAAACGAGCAATAACAAATACTACAAATAATAGCGATTACCTTAAGGACTGAAGCAAAGTGTAGCGCTTATGGAGCAGAAATTGTTGAATTGTGAAGTCCTGTCTTTTTAGACCTGAATTTGATAATATATGCAATAATTTAAATGAAACACTTTTAGCTAAGTGATTAAACTAATGAGCTGACAAAATAAACAATAAAAACTGGCTAGAAATTTGTAAAATTTCAACGAGGCAACCAGCCAACCCAAACTTATTTTATGCGTCTTTTTCGGACCAGAAAACTTTATAATTTCATCAAATTCAAAACCAAAATTGCGTGCGTTTTTTTAATATTTTGAAAGCACTTCAAAAACTTTATGTTTAAACACAGATATACTTAAACACACAACTATTACCAAAAATTTCGCACAACTTCGAGGCTTTTGGCAAAAGTTGTTTAAAACAGCAATTGAAATAAGTTAAATTTTGCGATTTCAATTGCGTCTAATTGCAGGTGAAAGCCAACAAATATGTTGAGCACAAAAGTTCACAATGATGTCACTATAGTTGCTATAGTTCCTAAAACTACAGCAGTTGTCAAGTGTAATGGCGTGGGTGGGATGCCAGCTTTGACAAATGGTTATGACAAGTGAAACAATATGGAAAATACACACAACAAGCCACCTACCCTACAAATGTGTTCCATAATTAAACAAAATAAATTTTTCAAACAAATTTTATAAGTGACAATAAGAGCTAGAGCAACCAAACATTCAGATTAAATCCCTTATTACTTCATCGGAGACAAGTGTATTAAATGTTTTAGATATCGTGGTTACATTATATAGGCTCCCAGAGGGGAGACGACATCGAAAAAAACAAAAAGTTTTAATTGGATAATTCGTTTGTTTATAAAGATATCGTAACAAAATTTGTCATTCGAAAGATTTTTAGAGTTCTCAACATATGTACAAAATTTGATCAAAATCGGTCGACTATATCATATAGCTCCCATAGGAACGATCGATCAAAAAACGCTAAGAATATTGACAGTGTTTTTTTTTATATGAAGTTTTGCTTTCTTTTAGGCGGTTTTACACTGCTGCCTTTACATATCTCATTAAGATTATTTTCCATATTTTTTTAACTTGTCTTTTTTTTGCGTAAGCAAGTATGCTGATTGTTGAGCAGAGTTTGCAAGCTTATAAAATTTGTATTTTTGGAATTTGTGAACTTCAGGTATAAGTAAATATTCGCATATTAAAAATTTTCAATTTAATTAATCGATTGTAGGCAAGTCGAAGTAGTTTTATATATTTGTAATCCAAATTTTGTTTAAATATTAATACATTACATATATATGTTTAATTTATCCCATTTTGTTAATTTATCCCATCTTTTGAAAGTTACAATTATTTTTTTTTTTTTAACTCCAGTTTTATTGATGCAAAATCGTTTTCCGATTTTAAAAGTGACAATTTTAAGTGATCCCTTATAAATTTTGCATCACTCAAAAACGAGAAAACGGTAACCGAACTGTAGCCATGAAAAAATAAGTTTAGTTAACGTTCAAGCCGAATCACTCTAGAAATTAAATTTCCAATTTAGATAAGTCCAAAGTTAATGACAAACTCTAAATTATTTATATTTTTTTACAGCCCTGCAGCAAACTCTTGCCACTATGCCACAATTTGTCTATTTGTGCAATATCTATTAAACATATGTACATAAGCGCGTCATTTACTTTGCTAAATTAAGTTTCCACAATTGACAGGTTGCTTGAATTTAGAAACATTTTAGCACTGAAAGTTATGCAGGGGGCTATATACAATATCGAGTTGAAACTGATCTCAGTAGCATGTGAAGTGACACATATCATGAAATATTCAAATGCAAAAACCGATTGGCCCCTCTTCATCAACATCGTCAACTTTTGCTTTTCATCTTTTTTTTCTATATCGAGTGTGGCTTCAAATGTTAAAGAATTCAAGAGTCATTTTTTGGCACTTGAACACAACTTGAGGTTGAATTGAAGTGACGACGAATGAATAAAATTTGATTTAATTCCATAAAAAAAAAAAGTATAACTAAAGGACGTTACGTTGCCAACTTGAAAACGCAGCAAACGCAATCCTAATGCACTTACTCTTTAGTACAATGGCATCATACTCCCTCGAAAATCTAGGAAAGACAATGCGCGCTTGCATCAAAGAAGCTTAGCCTTATCACACTGAAAACATTGCACAGGCCCTTCTACGAGTTCACATATCTTGTTCTGGGTTATTGTTTAGGCATATGGTTATTTTGAATGAAACCGTGTACGGTAATTAATAACGCAACTCTCTAACAAACATCAAGGCGAGAGACAATGTGCTCTTGCGTCAAAGAAGCTTAACCTTATCATGCTGGACACATTGCACTGGCCCTGCTACGAGTTCACTGCAATTTGTACTGTGTAAATCGGTGAAGCGAATCACCGTATACGGTAAGCAATAACGCAACACTCCCACAAACAACTAGAAGAGACAATATGCACTTGCATCAAAGAACCTTAACCTTTTCAAGCTGGAAACATTGCACCGGCCCTGCTACGAGTTCACTGCAATTTTAACTGGGTTATTGTTTAGGCATATAGATATTTTGCATGATATAAAATAGACTATATAGAAAATTAATTAATAATCGGCGAAGCGAACCACCGTATACGGTAAGCAATAACGTAACACTCCCACGAACATCTAGGAGAGACAATATGCACTTGCATTGTACTGCGTTTTAGGCTCATGCATATTTTGTATGAAACAAAGAGAAGACCCAATAGGATCAAAATTAATTAAAAATCGGCGAAGCGAATTATCTATCATATACAGTAAACAATAAGGCAACTCTCCGATGTGTGCAAATTTTAGTTCATGCCATTTGGCAACAGGTGCTAGGTGGCTTTTGAAGGGAGCTGCAAAAGGCAATCTTAGTGGACAATAGAGATTAAGACGGTAACTCCTGTATTGTTATTTATTTTGTGAAAGTTTGAGGATGCAAGTGAATTTAGCTAGCATAATTTCGAGCCAACGGGAGTATAAATAGTGCTAAGGCGTAAGGAACACATAAAGTCTAATTTGTGCCTTCGATTTGAACGGACGTGCCCGCAAGTTGTTTTAACAAAGTTAGCTACAAAAAGTTATTACTCTTCACAGGCAAATATAAAATTTTTGTTGTTTCAAAACTGAAATATTACATTGTGAATTATTTACAATAAGAAGAAGTGATGCTGTATATGAAAAACAAAATACTTAATTTGGCAAAATAAAATTGTTTCGCAAAATTTCAGTTTTTAAACTTAACGCGTTGCGGCTTAATTTAAAAAACGTGTTTTTCGTTTTAGCTTATTTGTGAATAAACTACTGAAAATTTTTGAACATATTTTATTTTTTAATACAAGTTGGCAATAGGGCTATTTAAAAGAAAATATCTCATTTTTTTTTTAACCAACACATTTTTTTAAGTATGTTCTTTAAATATGTCAGTCACCATTTTTTTTAAGCACATGTGTTTATTCGTTCTTTTGTTGGTTAAAAATTATAATAAAAATTTTTGTAATATTTTATAGAGTACATACTTCTTGTTTTTATAATGAAAAAAAACTAATTTATTTTGTATGTAAATATACAAAAATTAACATTACTCAACAAGAGATTTTTTAATAATTTGCATTAAATGGTGCCATTTTAATAAAAATGTATGGGTTTACATTTCACATAAAAAATTAAACCAAATTAACCACGTTAAGTTTAAAAACTGAAATTTTGGGAAAAAAGGGTTTTGTGCATTAGGCATAGAACTGCATCATTAGTTTTCAAAAATCGCTGGGGGCAGTTTCCAATCAGTACCTTATCCAGCTAGACCCTTTACTTATTGTCGAATAAAGACAGATTGTAAATAAAATAGGAAGAAAAAAGAAATAGATATATCCACTCATATTCTTCGATGATTACAATTTTTTTTTTTTAATTTTGAGTATTTGTAAAAAATTGTAATGATGCCATTACTTTTTTTGGACCACTGCCGATGATTAAACAACAGGATAATAATAAATTAATTTTATTAGGTAAATTTTATATTAAAAATAATTCAAATTCTGAAAAAGATTTTTGTTGTTAAAATATCCTCTTCAAGTGGCTAAAAATTAAAATTAAATTAAGCTACAATAAAATTGACTTTAATTAAAAAAAAAAAGAATTAAATTTACAACTACACAGTTTTATTGAAATTGGATCATTTAATGCAAATAATTAAAAAATATTTTTTTGTGCGAAGCTATTATTTTTATATGTATTTACTACAAAATTAATACATTTTTTATCAAATAAACAAGAAGAATGTATATATTCTATTAAATATTACAAAAATTTATTATTATTTTTGGCATCTTTACACAAAAAAAAATGATTGCTTACTTTCTTTTAAAAAAAACATTAAAAAGTTTTCGTTTTATTTTTTTTAACATTGTTCTACCGAATCGGTTTGATCGGAAAATATATGTATTAGATTTCAAAAATCGTTGACGATAGTTTCCAGTACCTTATCGGCCGTCGCACAGTGGCACGGAAGCCAAAAAAACGTTGCAAAAATCATATTTTCTAAACCAATTGAGATATTTTTATAAATTAAATTGTAATTGAAAGAAAAATCTTTAAGCTTTAAAATAAGTACCCATACATTGTGATACGACATCTGAGAGCTGCGCAATATGTTGTGGAAGTTGGATTTTGTTGCCTGTGCAACATTTCCCATTGAAAAATACGTAATTATTTTTTCCATATTTTCTAAACCAATTGAGATATTTTAATGAATTAGATTGTATTTGAAAGAAAAACGTTCAGGCTTGAAAATAAGTGCTCATGTATGGTGATACGATATCTGGAAGTTGGATTTTGTTGCCTGTGCAATATTTGTATATAGGTATTTGTAAAATATGTACATATTTTTTTCATTTATAAAGAAATTTTGATGATATATTTTTGTTCATAATTTTATATTTCAGTCAATAAATTTAATGTAACAATGCTTTTTTATTATAATATATTATATAATTTGTCTTATCAGTAGTTTTTTTGTAAAATAATCATCCACATTTACATTTGAAGGAATATCTAAAAGACTTAACATTTCATTTGAATAACTACTTGTTAATTCTGTATTGGATTTCACATGTCTAAGGGATGCAACTAGTGGATCTGAAGAGGCTGCCAACATATTAAAAAGATCCTCGTTTTCCCTTGATCGTGATATTTTCCATGTATTCATAGCTCTGAATTTTTTATAATCCTTGTTTCTCGATTCCTGGGCTTCTTCTGACATCTCCCCAATGGGTAGGCAATGATATTCAATTATAGTTGGCCAGACGGTTTGCTGTATGATCCATCAGGTCTTGAAGTTTAACCTCTGCTGAAACTTCCGTCACTATCGTGGGTTGCGGTACTGCGCTCTGCTTAGCCGATCCCATTTTATTGTATCCAGGAAGAATATTAACATTATGCCGGATTAAAGAATCCCGCAATATTATATATTTTCCCTTGGACAGATTTAAATCCATAAACAACGCCAAAGCCTCTTCAGCGCTATACTCCTTTGGTAGTGAATTTGGTGGTGTGGGGATGCTTTCCTTTATCCTATTAAGTCGCAAGGGGCTTGCATCGGCAACCGCTTTTGTAATATGCGACCTTATTTTTTCATCGTCCTTCCTGTACTTTATTGATAGAGCCTCCGATAGATGATCCGTTGCTATATCGACTGTGGCATCGGCAAGTTTTCTCTTTCGAGTAAAGTTTGAACACTCGTCGAAACATTTTGTAGGTCTGCCTCTGTTTCGGTGCGTAGACGTCTGAGGTTCTTCTGACAAATTTTCAACAAGGGTAAGTCCTTTTAGCCAGTTTTCCTGTTTCTTAATAAAATTTTCTCGGCAGTGATCAGAGTCTTGCCACTTTTTTTTGATTTTGGCGTAAATTAAATTGAGTTTGCCTTTTAAGGTATCAAACTTCTCCATATTTGCTTCCCCAACGTTAAGTTCTTCTCTGATGGCCAAGACGAATTCATTCGCGCAATTGGAGTTTCTGAACAACTCAAATAATTTTAAGTTTTCCAAAGACATCGTTACACTTATAAAATCAATGCTTGCGAATTATATTTAAAAATACTTTCACTGCAATACGTGATCTTGTAAAGTCAAAACCAGACTATAATATTTTAGAAATATTCAGGCAAATATATACAGAGTTTATCCCTACATCCACAAGCCTAACAGGTAAAAATGTAGTTGCATTAAATATTTTTAGTTGGTACCTAATATTTCATTATAAAGGGAAAGGTTGCATACCTACTATATAACCGATAAACTACCTGAGCATACAAAAAAAAATTTGCATTTGCTTTAATAATAATTAGTCTTTTTCCAAATGTCACAGGTAAGCTTTATTTTGTTGTCAAGCAAAAATATAAGCAAACAACTCTTAATTTAGTAAATGCATCTGGTGTGTGTTCTTCTTCTTATACCTGCGGCATCATTTTTTTGAGTGAGGTTTCTGCACTTTTATTGACCTTACAGCCAGCTATGGCTACAAATGGCTATAATCTTTATAGAGTAGGTAAATAAATTGATAATAAAAGCATTAATGTTAAAACAAAAAGGGAATGTCTGGGAATATTTTTTTTCTTTTCTTCCAAAGTTGAAAAAGTGATCCAAATTTAGCAGTTCAGGTAAACGGAAGTATTGAAAAACCCAGAAAAGATATGAAGTCATTTTTTTTTCTTATATGTTTAAATTTCATGTACCTTTTTATAGAAACTAAGAAAATAGGGATTTGTTGCGTAGTTTTTCCGCAAAACAATCTTAAACACGAATTTTTATTCAAAAAATTGCGATTTTTTTCAAAGTTGAAAATATACTCCACTTTGAGCGGCTGTAGCAACTAAACTATTCATCCGAATTGAATAAAATTTTTATTTTCTTGATCCCTGGGAAATTCTAAATCAGATGCATGTATTACATTTAAAAAATGGTTACATCGCAAAATCGATTTTTGCAACGCTTTTGCGGCTGCCGTGCCACTGTGCGTCGGCGTTGTTGCCTCCTCTTGGCGCCTTTTGTTTCACTGAAAATAATATAAACAATAGCATTTAATAAGAACTCTCTTGTTACCTTAGCACTTGTAAATAAAACACCAAATTTTGTTTTCACCGTTCAACCCGAAATATCAAAATATTTTAATAATTATAATAAGAATAGACTTTACGTTCCTAAGTCAATTAGTTACAATTATTTAAGTTTTTGACGTACTCGCAAACAAAATTGATAGACATATAGGTATTATTTGCATTTATTCTACATTTCATTTTACAAAAATTATTATTTTTTCAGACTTTATTTCGTATAATGTAATATCGAATCGTTTTTATATCAACACTATATACAGTATTTAAGCATTTGCCATACAATGAAAACCTTCTTATGACTTTGATTTTTCTCTCAGTGTTTTTAAAAAAAAACACTCAGATTAAATTCATATGCATTAAGCATCATACGAGCACATAATGATTCGAATGCCTGAGGCTCCCTCAACATTTTATCCATGTACGACTGGAAAGCTGTTACCAATTGCAGTCATTAAGATAGTTACCAGGCCTCTGGTATGCTGCAAATCGTTTTTTGGCAAATAATTGAAAACATTAAATTTTGCTTTTGGCTTTCAAAGTTGTTGACTTAACTTGTAACGTAAAACTTTGTTACATTGACCTAAACTCATAAATTGTGCACACAATTGTATTTGAGGATGTTTAGTGTCAGAGTTAAACCAACTCAAGTGGGTTTAAATATTTAACGTTTAGAAGTTTAAAAAATGTTGATTAAGGATTATTAAACCTTTTTAAATCTATGGCATTTATAGTTATTTGTTTGATCAAATGGCCGATTTCTATAGTAAGGTTATTTGCTTTTTTATTCAAAGTGTGCCTTCCTATCTGCTCTTCTACTGTATGCAGACTAAGGTCACGATGCAGGGTAGAATTGCGTACGTACCATAGGCAATTTGTTATTTGCCTTAAGATTCGATTTTGCAGTACCTGGGTACTTTGGCAGCTTGTCTGCCGGCGATACTCTAAATCTGCAGCCCGTAGAGCCAGATAAGTTGGATTAAGGAAAACTTTAAGAGTATTTCACCAGGTTGCCTAAAACACCTTACATACGAACTACTACCCCGAAAATTATGTTAAAGTTCTCCCCTTATGGCACTTAGGCAGAGAGTCAATTACATGTGTGTAAAGTAACACACAAATTAGCACGACAAGTCCCAGGGCCTGAGAGATAATTTACCACTTCTGGCTATTCCTCAAACAAGGCACACAAACGTCTAAATCTCAGCCGGAGGCACACAATCGTCTAAAACGATTCACACAAGTTTCGGTGCGATTTTGATTCTGTTTGCTTAACTCAATACAGCCGATACACCGTACGAATATTATGCTTTCTCTTGCTGCCAGAATCCTCCTAAATTGATTTTGGCGAAGCTACAGTTTGAGCAAGAAAGGGGTATTCGAAAAACGATAAGGCAAAGCAAGGTGTACATGGAGTGGATTAGGAAGTGCTGTAAAACGAATTGTCAGAAAAATACATAACGCCTGAGAGTTATGTGTCGAAAGCAGTCAATAGAAATCTATCCTAGAAATCCGGAGAACGCAGAAACGAGCAATAACAAATAATCGCGATTAGAGTAAATTGTTTGGTAATAATGTTAACTTGTTGCATTATATTTGTCGCACTTGAGTCGAAAAGCAGACAAACACAATTGAATTCGTGAGTGACTTAAGGACTCAAACGATTTGTAGCGCTTATGGAGCAGAAATTGCCGAATTGTTGAATTGTGACGTCCTATCTCTAGGCTTTAATATAATTGTCAATGCAACAATTTAAACGTAGAGCTTTTAGCTCAGAGATTGAACTAATGGGTTGACAAAAAATAACCACTTAGAACTTGCTAGAAATTTGTAACACTTCGACGAGGCAGCCAGCCAACTCAAACTTATTTTATGCGAATTCACGCAATGTGCCAAAACTTAAATGCGTCTTTTTCGGACCAGAAAACTTTATAATTTCATCAAATTCAAAAACAAAATTGTGTGTGATATTTTATTATTTTGAAAGCACTTCAAAAACTTTATGTTTAAACACAGATATACTTACACAAACACACATGCACTCATACACGTCTGTTACAAAATATTTCACAAATCTTTGAAAATAAATTACATTTTGCGATTTTAATTGCGTCTAATTGCATGTGAAAGGCAACAAATAAGTTAAGCACAAAAGTTTTTGAAAATACTCACATCAAGCCACCTGCCCTACAAATGTGTTTCAGAAATAAAAAACAATAGTTAATTTTTCATACAAATTTTGTAAGTGACAATTTGCATAGTTTCCCTAGATGGCTGAACCCATTTGTCTGCATGGCTAGTTTAGTAGCTGATAAACTGTCACTAGAAACTCTTAGTTGTTTTTTGTTACTTGACAACAATGAACTGTTACGTTATTTTATTGAGCAGATTCATAAATTCAACCTTTTGAAGACAACTGTTTTTATACCCTTTACATTATGGTACAAAAGGTATATTAAGTTTGTGCAAGCCGAAAATGTATGTAACATATAAAAGTAGTCGTCGGAGACCCCTTAAGTTACCTAAAGTATATCAGGGTGACTAGAGAAGTCGATATACCGATGTCCGTCTTTCCGTCTGTCTGTCTGTCCGTCCGTCCGTCCGTAGAACGATGGTAAGAGGTAGAGCAACCAAACTTTCAGATTAAATGCCTTATTATTATTTGATATCGGGGTTACATTATATAGCTCCCATAGGTGTATTTTAGAGGACCTCGAAAAAAACAAAAAGTTTTAGTTGGATAATTCGTTTGTTTATAAAGATATCGTAACAAAATTTGTCATTCTAAAGTTTTTTAGAGTACTCAAGCTCTGTACTAAATTAGATCAAAATCGGTTGACTATATCATATAGCTCCCATAAGAACGATCGGCATTCGGAAGTTTTTTTTTAGTTTCTAAGAACTGTACCAAATTTGATCAAAATCGGTTGACTATATTTTATAGCACCATAGGAAATTCGTGTGTTTTTTGTTTGTTTATAAAAATATCGTAACCAAAGTTGGCAAAGAAATATCTTTAGGAGTTCGTTAGCAATATATCGGATTTGATTGCAATGTGGTGGTACAGTGTTTTCCAAAGTTGTCCACGGCCGACTTTAACGTACGCCATCTTTTGTACATATATGGCATATTTTAGTGCACACTTTAAAATTAAAGAAAATTTTGAAATATATATAATGTGGGTTGGAGCAAACTTAGATTTCTATTCAGAAATTCCGTAGGTTTCCAAACGAAATTCTTTTCAAAATATTATAAAGTTATCTTATGAATCAACGCGTTGAGAAGTGTGTGAGACACAAGATTAATCCAATGTAGGCAATACGAAGTAATTTTGATTATTAGGCCCATATGAAACTGCACATCAAATTTTTTGAGTCTAGCTCAGATGTAAAAAAAATATATATATTTGTTACCAAAATTATGTTTAAATATTAATACATTACATTACATATATTGTGGCCGTTGGTAGCTTAGTGGTAGCGTACTCGCTTTACAAACCGAAGGTCGGCGGTTAGAATCTCCACAGTAGCACTGGTATATTTGCCTAGCACTGGCATCGCTAGCTCGAAAACGCTATTTGCCCAAGAAAATCTCTATTAATTCAAGACATCGCCGTTCGGATTCGACTTTAATCTGTAGGTCCCTGTTCTCTTTGAACAGTTATTAATAGAGATTCCCGTGCCCCGCCCAGGGGCGACTAACAAAAATTGTCAGTCAGGGAATTATTATTATTATTATTACATATATTTGTTAAATTTATCCTATTTTGTAAATTTTTTTAGTCATTTGAAAATTAAAATTATTTTTTTTTTAACTCCAGTTTTATTGATGCAAAATCGTTTTCCGATTTTAAAAGTGACAACTTTAGCTGATCCATTAAAAATTTTGCATCACTCAAAAACGAGAAAACAGCAAACGAACTGTAGCCATGAAAAAATAAGTTTAGTTAACGTTCAAGCCGAATCACTCTAGAAATTAAATTTCCAATTTAGATAAGTCCAAAGTTAATGACAAACTCTAAATTATTTATATTTTTTTACAGCCCTGCAGCAAACTCTTGCCACTATGCCACAATTTGTCTATTTGTGCAATATCTATTAAAAATATGTACATAAGCGCGTCGTTTACTTTGCCAAATTGAGTTTCCACACTTGACAGGTTGCTTGAATTCAGAAACGTTTTAGCACTGAACTGGTCTCAGTAGCATGTGACGTGACACATGTCATGAAATATTCAAATACAAAAACCGATTGGCCCCTCTTCATCTTCATCGTCAACTTTTGCTTTTCATCTTTTTTTTTATATCGAGTGTGGCTTCAAATGTTAAAGAATTCAAGAGTCATTTTTTGGCACTTGAACACAACTTGAGGTTGAATTGAAGTGACGACGAATGAATAAAATTTGATTTAATTCCATAAAAAAAAAAAGTATAACTAAAGGACGTTACGTTGCCAACTTAAAAAACGCAGCAAACGCAATCCCAATGCACTTACTCATTAGAACAATGGCATCATACTCCCTCGAAAATCTAGGAAAGACAATGCGCGATTGCATCAAAGAAGCTTAGCCTTATCATACTGAAAACATTGCACAGGCCCTTCTACGAGTTCACATATCTTGTTCTGGGTTATTGTTTAGGCATATGGTTATTTTGAATTAAATCGTGTACGGTAATTAATAACGTAACTCTCTTACAAACATCAAGGCGAGAGACAATGTGCTCTTGCGTCAAAGAAGCTAAACCTTATCATGCTGGACAGATTGCACTGGCCCTGCTACGAGTTCACTGTATCTTGTACTGCGTTATTGTACTGAGTTATAGGCTTATTCATATTTTGTATGAAACAAAGAGTAGACCCCATAGGATCAAAATTAATTAAAAAAGCAATAACGCAATTCTCCGATGTGTGCAAATTTTTTGTTCATGCCATTTGGCAATTGGTGCTAGGTGGCTTTTGAAGTGATGATTTGAGCTGCAAAAGGCAATCAAAGTGGACAATAAACATTAAGACGGTGTCTCCGGCTGTATTGTTATGTATTTTGTGAATGCGTATGGATGCAAGTGCATTTTGCTAGCATAAGCCAACAGGAGTAGAAATAGTGCCAAGGTGTAAGGAACACATAAAGTCGAATTTGTGCCTTCGATCTGAACGGACGTGCCCGCAAATTGTTTTAACAAAGTTAGCTACACAAAGTTATTACTCTTCACAGGCAAATATAAAATTATTGTTGTTTCAAAACTGAAATATAACATTATGCATTATTTGCAATAAGAAGAAGTGATGAAAAACAAAATACTTAATTTGAATACCTAAACTTAATAGTAGAAATCTGTGCAACAAAAAAAACCTTAAATATACTCACTCAAACAAAAATTATAAAAATTTGAATATGCGTATATTTATATAATAAGCTTTCCTGTTATTATAAGACCTTCCGTCGATGCAACACAATGTGATCGTGAACTATCCAAAAAACTTTTATTTTGAAGTGCCTTTGACTTAACTTCAAAATACATCCAAATCAATTTAAATATAATGTCGGCCATCTTCTGGTTTGTTTGTTAATTGCATGCAGGCCCATATGCAAACGTCGTAATTTTCGATGACTTTTTTTTGACAAAAACTCCCATGCATTGAACGAATTGGCGACGCTGATAATGGTCCTTGGGCCTCAATTGTTGCTGCACTTGAATCTTGTAAGCGTGTAAAAGCAGATCCGCATGCAAAATTCATAGCAAATTATAAAAAATGAATACAGGTAGTAATTTTTTATGGAGCCCCAGCGTGATCTGATGTTGCCAAGTGATGATCTTCAGTTTCGGAGCTAGCATAAGAATAGCATGAATTTTATTGTCATTTGAACGTGCATTATGCAATGGGCTCTTTTTTGGTAACGCAAAATTAATCTAATATATATTTGTCTTCAATTTTATTGCCTCTGCAGTCTATTCTGTATGCCATGTCAAGTCAATAATATCCATAATTACAATGCTAATCCATTTCATGCTACGAATTGAAATACCATAATATATTATATAATTTCCCTGACTGACTATTTTGTCATTTTCTTTATAGCCGAATCTGAACGGCGGTGTCTTGTATTAATAGAGATTTTCTTGGGCGGATAATAAAATGCATCCATGGAATATTCAGTAAATGTGTTGAAGCTCGTAAACTAGCCACTTGAATTGTCCTTACCTAAGGCTTCGCCAAATGGCAGTCTATTGTACGCTACACAATTCACCCTCTGGCCATTAAAGATTAGCAGTGAACAATGAAGGACAATAAAACTGCAAATCAACCACAAAGCATTTGAGCTTTAAGAAACATTGCGCATACGCCATGTGCTGCAGAATACAACCACAATTTAACCACAAGCTACTACTGCAATAGTTGAGTGTGCTCATCTTGAGCTGCAATGGATGATTTATTATATTTAACATTAGGGATAACATTTATAACAAAATTTAAAATTTTTGTTGTAGCTTTTATTTTTTTTAACAATCTTTTGGGTTTTAGTCACGTTTTGTAAGTTTGAATAATAAAGTTATATTGTTAATATATATCGATATAGAAATGTTCGTTAAACACCATTTAAGCCAGAAACATCAAATATACCGTATTGGCCGAGCTTTTAACATAGTACATTTCGTTATGGGAGCTTCGACTTTTAAAAGCAAATATGTTTGAAATGAACCACTAAAAACAATCTATAGGTAAATATGTTTGTAAAGAAGCTTGAGCCATTAAAATCGGTATTTGGACTCATGTAGGCCATAATATGAAAAAATCTTTTTACTTCTTAAGAATGTCAACCCCTCAGTTTCGTGCAACTGTTTTTCACTATTTAACCCCAAATTTGCCAGAAAGTTTAAATTCGACACCGACTTTTCATTTTCCATAATCCGTTCAACAACGAAAGTATTTTTTAAATCGTAGTTATATTATATAGCTTCTATAGGGGAGTTTCAGAGCAAACCGAAAAAAACCAAAAGTTTGAGATGGATAATTCATTTGTTGATGAAGATATCGTATCCAAATTCGACGTTCTTAGTGTTTGCAAGCACTGTACCGAATCTAATCAAAATCATTCAACATTTTTATCTGAAACTTAACAAAGCGATGGGTCGTGGTTTCATGCATCTGTGTGTAAAAAATGAACGAAATCGGACAACTACTACAAAAGTTACAGTCAAAAATGAACTAATTTCACCCCTCTTTGAAAATAAACGGCGACAATATCTGACTCTACGTAATTTTGGTAAAAAGTGACAAAGAGTCGCAAATTTTGGTAAGCTGATTCATGTGGCTCTAATGAACAAATCCACTTCCAAATTTTATCGATGCGGCCCCCCACACCCCGCAATCGATTTATCGTGTTTTCTCCGACACCCCTCAACATATGCACTTGAAACTTACCCAATTTACTTTTAACAACTTCTTAGACGTAAATTTCGATTCTCATCAAAATCGGTTACAATTTACGGAACTTATAAGTATAGATATCCTTCTGCACCAAAATACAAAAAAAAAACCCAATAGGAAAGTTCTTAAAAGGAATATGCAGGAATATAATTTTTTTTCGAGCATAAAGATACAGGGTATCACACTGTCGGGCACCGCCTCGACTGTATTACATTTTTACATTTATTATTAAGGCTTTAACTGAGGGGGTGTTGCTGTCTGCCAGAATGTTATCCCCATACCCTAGCAATATGTGGTTGGTGCGGTTTGTGTTAATTAAAAACACTCTCCCCTTTAAACTGCAACAATAATAAAACGAAACGATGATAGTTTTCAAAACATTCCCCCAAATTTCTTCCAACTGCCACTATCAACGAAACAATGCAAAATTTGGTGCAAATTATTTCTTTGCTTGCGAAAAATGCTTGCAGGGCGTTCCAAAATCGGGCACTGACCAAGTGTTAACAGCAACGGATTATTCGTGGACTAACAATATAGGTAGTGATAGATCAGAAATAATGTAAAATAATTTTTTTTTGGATTTTTCATTACCATTATTTGTTACTGCGAGCATCATCAATCTTCGTCATAATAAATAAATACATCAACCCAAGGTGTCTCATAGTTTTTGGCCATTTGGGAGATCTTTTATCTTTAACAAGATCTTCAGATATCCAATAATTTTGAGTACATTAAGTACGACTTAAGTGCAGTGAAAATAATTTTTTAAAAACAATGTGATTGAGTCGATGCGGTTACCGAGATTGGAACACTGCAATCCTTTTTCTGCACAAAATGAATTCCAGCATACTTAATGATGGCAACTTCGTTGGTAGTAACTAACTTTCTTAATTAAAAGTTTCTGATTTTATGAGATCTACAATACAATGTATGCAATCGATAAGTGGCTTTTCAGCTATGCAGTTTAGAAGATACTGCAAAAAATCTGCAAGGTTATGGCAACCAGAATAGAAGCTTTTTAAGGTAACTAAACAAACTGCAATTACACATTTTCTCAGCTTTTAGTTATTAAATTAACATCACTTAAAACGAAATTCTTGAAGAACTTTTGTGCTCATATTCATTTTTTTTTTTATTAGACACTACAATAGTCGGGTTTGTCGTAGATGTAAGGTCGTGCACAAATAAAAATTGGATGGGGGTTTTGGGTTGTTGTTTTTTAAGATAAAATAATGCCAACAACATTTGCATTCAAATGATGCGGCAAACAAGTTGCCAACTTGGAAGAAAAGCCATGCTCTAGTTGTTGACGATGTAAAAGGGTCCTCGTCAGAAGTTAGAACTGCATATGTGCCCATGAAGGCGAATTGAACTTGGTGTGAGCTAATGAGATAAGCATGCAAGTCGCAAGTTAAAAGAGTTGACGGGCGAATTAGCCACCAACAGCGGAAACGGACAACTCAATTAACTCCCATTTCCTAGAGCGACCGCGACGCCATTTTTTGTTTGAAAAGGGTAAACAGTTGATTAGCAGAGGATAAACGACTCTATTTTCAGCATATTTCCTTTTTTAGTCCTAACTGAGATTACTTTTTATAATCTTTTTACTGTCATTAATAACAAGCGCAATAGGTAATTGTGTTGATGATATCTGGCAAAAAGACACTTTGTATTTACATTTGTTGCAAATATAAGATAATAATGATCTTTAGATACTATTTCAATTATAAATAATTAAATAAATACGTAATTAGTATTTTAAATTAACAAGAACGGTGCCGATAGTATGGGACTTGGAATTATTTAACTCTAAGAATACTCTGCCTTGCCTTACAGCATCTTGTATTGACGGGTGGATGGGTGGTAAATTCTTTCTTTTTAGTTATTGGATTTTTAGAGAGGTTCGATTTTTGTTGCTATTAATAATAATTTTCCTGACTGACTTTTTTGTCAGTCTTCCCTGCGTGGAGCATGAGGATCTCTATTAATAACTGTTCGAAAAGAACAGGGACCTACAGTTTATAGCCGAATCCGAACGGCGGTATCTTGAATTAATAGAGATTTTCTTGGGCAAATATCGTCTTTGAGCTAGCGATGCCAGTGCTAGTCAAATGCACCAGTGCTTCTGTGGGGAATCGAACAACCGCTACCACTACGCTACCGATGGTTACAAATTTGTTGTTGGTATTGGTAAGGTGATATTAACATAACCGGGATTTGTATGTGCTCTCATAATTGGTGGCAGTGTCTATGGTAATTTGATGCTGGTTTTTTCGTTGCTGTTAACAGGGTCTCCTTTCTGATATTTCAGACATTTATTTATTTATTTAAGGAGTACAACTAAGCTCAGTTGACCTTATATTATTAAAATAGTATAGTTTTGAGTAGTGAAAATAGAACGAGGAAATAGATATAAGCTGGGGTGTGCTCGAGTGTGTTCTTTTGTTAGGTTACTGCTATTCTAATTTAACTCAATGCGTATGTACCTTGGTGTTGGGTTTCGGATTCATAACCAATAGTTTATTATTTTTCTAATGAGCACTCGGAATGTCGGAAACGTCTTTTTTTTAGTATCCTATCAAAGAAATCTCAACTGACATTAAAATAAGGTAACTGAAAATGATTAGCCGTATTAAGCATTAATTATGTGTTAAAAAGCTAACCAGCATGGGGCTTCAATGCGTGAATGTTAAACCCGTCAATAAAAAACGATCAGACAGCTCTGCTCATCCTTTCTGTTGTATCTTTGGTCCTTATCGTACAGGATTGTGCCCAATTGTACTACGTCAGTATGTGCATATGATACAGCTGTCCTATGCTCGGGTATAGTCAGCATTGCTTACTTTCTAAAAACTCTTAAATTGTTTCTGTGCAGATCGATTTTCCAAACAATTATTTGTTCTGAAAATGCGCGAGTATTTTCTGATGTTGCAAGTGCGATTCAAATAAACTCTACAGGTGTCACAAACTAAATCCTGGAAATGATATTCATCCTATCATGGGTTCATGCTACGATCGATCTACAGTGTAGATGGGGTGCCCAAAGGCTGCTTATGGAAGAGCAATCACCAATACATATGAAAGAAAAACACTAACACATCTAAAGCAGGGATGTGCAAGAAGAGAGCGGCCAAAATTGTAAATGTATTGGTGTAGTGAGCAACTGAAAAGTGAAAATAGCTTTACGCGCCAGTACAGCTATTCTGTCAGTGCACGCTAGCATTTTTTCGTTTTGGCTTTTTACTTCTGCAAGTGCTCGGCTCGTGTCTGTGTGAATACTCATTTTCATTCGGGCCCCACGGGCTATGGGTACACATCACTGATCTACAGCAAACCGTTTTTTCATGTTATTATGTACACTGAAAAAAATTGTATATACTCATATAAATGTTTTGTTTTTCATTGTAACTATTTTTTCTTTGCAATCTATGCCTTACTACACACATTTAAAACTTGCACAAAAATATCGTGTCCGCGATCCACCCCATACTCTTTTTTTTAAGTGCAAGAGTTCAGAGAGCACAAACGAAAAACAACAACAAAATTGCAGCGAAAATCAGTGGGCCAACAACAAATATACGCAAGGGTTGTGGTTGTTTTTGTGCTCACGAGATCAGAGAGCAAGGATAGTAAGAGAGAACGCGCGAAATTGTTTCTGTAATTTGCATTGGTATGGAGTGATATACAGTTAGGGCCGTGCATGTACACGCGCATTGCTGCTTATGCCTAAGAGCCATTACAAAAACAAAAAGAGGCAGATGAGCAATGGGCCTGGGCACCCCTTATCTACACCATAAGGCAAAAATAGATTAGAGCGCCTCTCACGAAACTTCTCCCTTAGATGTTACAGTTCTATACACACTTATCTGAATGACCTGGTCTAGCCCCTCTAGTAAATAGTAAATACGAGTATCACTATACATATTTGGCTATAATCACTTACACCACCGTGTTTGTAATATAACAAGAATATTTTGGCAACAAAAAGATACCGCATGACTTGACGAGAAGAAGACTCATGTCGTTTGGTGCAAAGAAAAATTAAAGTAATACAACCTTTAAAAGAGTTTTATAAGATCCTGATAGGCAACGAATCTTGGATTTATGCCTATGAAACTAAACAGTTTGGGCCTTAACCCACCTTCTCGCCACTGCACTACGAGAACAATATAGGATGGTCAATTCTAAACGTGTTCAGTGAAATAAGGAAAATGATCCGGTGAAGACGAATCTTTTTTTATCACGACTCGAACATCGCATTGATGTTGCGACCATCCACCGTACAGCCCTGATTTAGAGCCCAATGATTTCTTTTTGTTTGCGCACATCAAAAATGATTTTGATCTGCATGGAGAATATTGTAAAAAACCATTAAAGCCGTTTTCCAACTAAAACAACAATGTTTTCAATATTAGGCGCAGAATGTGAAAAGACCCTCGTATAAGTGTAAAAAGTTAGAAATTTAGAAATTCGAATTTGTGCCGTGCTTTTTTCTGGCATAATCTAAGGCCAATTTTTTATGTATTAATGCAGATAACAAAACCATCTACAATTTAATACAACATTTATGTATTTTGTATTTAAATTCTTGTTTACGTTTTATCTTCATTTAAAAGCTACCCCAATGCGCACTGAATAAAAACTAACAACAAAAACTAAGGCCATATATTTACATAGTTATTTCGGCAAAGTTTTTCATTGAAACTTTTTAAAAATTTCTAAAACTTTTGTTGCTTTAATTTTTGTTTTTTAATTATTTTTGTTTTTGTTGGCACTTGGTTAGAAAGTAAACGTAATCAATGTGTAGGTCACTTAAAATTGCAACAATTTATAAAAGAAGGTCAGTTGTAGTTTATTTATATACAAGTAGGCTGGCTGGGTTTAATTAAGAGTTTTGAAGCAGCAGTTCATCTGTGATTGCTGCCACAAGTTAGATAAATATGTTTGCCAACCAATAGATGCAATAATTTTAATTCATATGCTATATACTGCTCGTTGCATAACTTTGAGAATATTCGTGCCTTATGTAAATAGAATTTCATTTGCATAAGGCCTACCAGTTTAAGACGTAATTACGACATAGTAAAGTTTTCTGAGTCGAATTTGTTGATATTTTGAGATAAGCGTGCTGCTAACGAGGTGGTTGACTTTATGCACGCACTGTGGATGTGCATGTCAGCTAATTGCTTAAGACATGTAAACGGATTAAAGCCACAACCGGAAGGGCACCATAAAAATCACGTTTTTGAGCTTTGAAGCAACTAATTGCTACGTCTGGTTTGCATAGAGTGTATAAAATATTTGGCAAATGTTGCTTTCAATGTGCCATTTGCATAATTTGCCATAACAAAATGCAGAACAACATGGCGTATGCGTAATCTAACACTCGATCTGTTCGCACATAAACATGTAAGCACGTTGCGTTACTTCTGCTTTGTTGTAATTCGTAATACGTTATTCGTTACTCTTAGTCTTCTGTTTTTTTATGACAAGCAAATGCATGCAAATCTAGAAATTTTACACACGATAAACGGCCTGAAGCAGTCGCAGCCCCAAACAGCCCCAGCAGGGACTCCCTAGCCACCTGGCAACTTTGGCAGCATACAATACAATCTATGCCACTTTTGCAAGCCTTCTTGCTACAGTGTTGCCATATACTTACAAATAGACGTACAAACACAACACATTTACATTTTGTGTTCGATGGCAGGGCAAATACTACTAATGCCCCAATGCATATGCGAATGCGTATACGCAGTGTATGCTCATTTTTGTTTTGCTACAGCAAATCCTCTTTTTATGTACAAATCAAAAAGAAAAAAAAATATTTAGTAACGTGGGCAACGCTAGCTGAAAACAACCTTTAAACTTTTTTTGTTTCTGTTTTTGGTGTCCATTAAATGTTGTCAATTTTCTTATGTTCTATAGATTGCAGTGCAACAAAAGCTCAGTTATAAACTAAGCTAGGGTCTGCTTTCAAACCTTTACAATTAGCCCGATTCTATTTTCTACTCATTAAGAAGCTTAGTCCATTAATTATGTAAGGTATGAAAAACCTTGAGAATTATTATATCCAATTACTTGGCATATCATATAAACTGTTCCAAGCGATTTTTCTTTTTTTCATTATCACCACTGAGCTGTTCAAGCTGGCAAAGACTGAACATTTGTTGACCTTGCTCTACTGTAAGGAAATATTTCAATACCCTTCATATTAGGTCCATTTGTCTTTCTATCTATTAGTCTACATCTATATATTTATTTATCTGTATGTGCCTACTATTTAAATTTGAAACGCATGGAGAATGTCTTTTCATTAGTCTTCTCATGTATGGACATATGCAATGGAACTTTGGGGAACAGCAAGTACGTCCAATATCGAAATCCTCCAACGGTACCAATCGACTACACTTAGAAGCATAGTCAGGGCTCCCTGGTTTGTCAGTAATTATGAAATTCACAAAGACCTCAATATTCTACTAGTTAAAGAAGAAATAAAGCAACGAGCTGAAAGATATATAAATAGACTGAACTACCATGAAAACACATTAGCGTTAAACCTATTAGACAATAGCAGAGATACTAGGCGTCTAAAAAGATTTCATGTACTCGAGTTTAGAGTTTAAAACAATAATGTAATAAATAATGTAATGTAATATATACCATTTAATTAATATAAATTGGTGTTGCTCACTGGAGCGTAACCAATCCTGCTAAATTTATAATATTATTACCAAATTTGTTAAATGTCAATAGACAGCTTGCAAATAAAAAATATGATAAAAAAAAAAAAAAATATGATAAAAAAAATTAGTCTTCTCATAAAGTATATCCAAAATTCGTCTCCCCGAGTTTTGCTATCTGCATTCTTGTTTTCTAGCAAATATTTTTATAATATGCCTGGGGATAGTGCCAAGGCAACAGCTGCATTTGAAATAAAAAGCATTTGCTACTGACACAACTTGTCTTTGCCTTCGGAGCAATTGAGAATCCGAGCATCCCACCATCGAGGCAGCTTAGCACCGCTCAGATAGCACAGAAACCATTCAAAAAGAGGCAGTCCGTGGGATGCCAGCTGGAATTCACTCACTCATTATCTTGATTATCCCAAGTGGCGAGCTCAAGGATTTCACTTTCTTTCAAGAGTGTCTCAAAAAACAAAAATAAATAGCAAATAACAATTTACCAGAAATATGAATGGATAAAAATTTCGTCAGTTCTTATTTCTTTACTAAGTGTATATTCACTTTGTTAGACCAATGGCTTCAAACAAATTTGATTCAAAATAATTGTGAATGTTTAATACTAAAAGTTTGTTATATTTGGTCCGAGTTATATTCTTTCGAAATAATTAACAAATTCACCTAAAAATTGTTTTGTTTCTGCTGTCCTTTCGATTTTAAACACTACATTTTGTGATAACTAGAAGATTCCGTATAACGGTAACAAACATTTATTATTTTTGTTAATTTTTATAGTAAAAAAAAATTTAAAAAAGAGTGAATTACAATTCTAATCATAATATGTATTGCCATACAAAAATAAACTGTTGTTTGAAAGTTTAAACTTTTTCTCAACAAACAACTATTGCTTGCTTTGATTAAATTTTAAGAAAATATGTCGGGTGCGTTCGAGTTTGAGGTACCCTGCATTATATGCTTTATTATATAAATAAATACATAAAGATGGCGTACGTTAAAGTCGGGCGCGGACCACTTTGGGATACCCTGTACCACTGCTTGCAATAAAATCCGGTAAATTGCTTAAGAACACCAAAAGACATTTGATTGCCAAATTAGATTTTGATTCCTTCATAAACAACCAAAAACAGACGAATTTTTAATCAACAACTTTTTTTTGACCGATCGGCCCTAAGGGAGCTATATGATATTGTCATCCGATTTTGATAAAATTTTGTACAAAAAACGTTTTTTTGACCGATTGGCCCTATGGGAGCTATATGATATAGTCAACCGATTTTGATAAAATTTGGTATAGTGTGGAAGATCTCTAAAAAACTTCTGAATGCCAAATTTTGTTACGATATCTTCATAAACAAACGAATTATTTATCTAAAACTTTTAGGATTTTTCGAGGTCCTCTGCAACACCCCTATGGGAGCTATATAATATATCCCCGATATCCAAAATAAAAAATAAACTTGCATCCCCTGACATAATAACGCATCTAATCTGAAAATTTTGTTGCTGTAGCTCTTACCACCTCTGAGATCTAGGCGTTCATACAGACAGGCAGACAGACAGACAATTGCGTATACGCAATGCAGCCTTATGGGAGATAAAAATTGGCAAGACCTGATAGATTCAAAATTTTAAACAAATGTTATGCATGCTATCATTATCAAATCCACAAAGTCTCGGCTCTCTACAACAATTTCTCGATTTTTTTCCATCCTATGTAGATAAGAAGAATCAATTGCTTTTTTCTTGGCAGATTTTAATAATCTAAATTTGTTGTTTGAACTTTGCAAGCGTTTCAAAACTTAAGATAAACCAGTTTGCTCAGCATTCTATAAATGCTTATGGTAAAATACAACAATTTTGAAAAATTTTAAAACTACGTAAAAGTATTTTTAAAGTTTGGAGATTGGTTGACAATTTAATTATTTCAGCTATGTAGAATTAGTTTTAAATTTGTAAATTAAAAATTTTAGTAAGCTTTAAACAGCATATTTATTTAGAATGAAATAAAGCATATTTTGAATTGAATTGAATATTTATAAAAAAAAAAATATGTCACTAAATCATGTAGCTACAATAAAAGCGATTGGCTGTAAAACTTAGAGACAAGAGTATCTAGACTTTGGCTCTAAAAATTGTACATGGCTGTTTAGTACATATTTATACCCTGTACCGTATGGTACAAAGGGTATATTGTGTTTGTGCAAGCCGAAAAAGTATGTAACGTACAGAAGGAGAAGTCGGAGACCCCTCAAAGTTACCTAAAGTATGATCAGAGTGACTAGAGAAGTCGATATACCCATGTCCGTCTGTCCGTCTGTCTGTATGAACGCCTAGATCTCAGAGATGGTAAGAGCTAGAGCAACCAAACTTTCAGATAAGATCCCATATTAATCCATAGGAGACAAGTTTATTTTATTTTTTTGATATCGGGACTACATTATATAGCTCCCATAGGGGTGTTTCAGAGGACCTCGAAAAAAAGCAAAAGTTTTAGATGGATAATTCGTTTGCTTATAAAGATATCATAACCAAATTTGGCAATAGGAAGTTTTTTAGAAACCCCCAGCACTGTACCAAATCTTATCAAAATCGGTTGACTATATCATATAGGTCCCATAGGATCGATCGGTCGAAAATTTGTTTTTTGTACAAAATTCGTTGTGTTTCGTTTGTTTGTGAAGAGATTGTAACCAAATTTTGCATTAAGAAGTTTTTTAGAGTTCCCAAGCACTATACCAAATTTGATCAAAATCGGTTGACTATATCATATAGCTCCCATAGGACCAATCGGTCAAAAATTTGTTTTTTGTACAAAATTCGTTGTGTTTCGTTTGTTTGTGAAGATATTGTAACCAAATTTGGCAATAAGAAGTTTTTTAGAGTTCCCAAGCACTGTACCAAAGTTGATCAAAATCGGTTGACTATATCATATAGCTCCCATAGGACCAATCGGTCAAAAAATCGTGTTTTGTACAAAATTCGATGTGTTTCGTTTATTTGAGAACATACCGTAACCACATTTGGCAATAAGAAGTTTTTTAGAGTTCCCAAGCACTGTACCAAATTTGATCAAAATCGGTTGACTATATCATATAGCTTCCATAGGACCAATCGGTCAAAAAATCGTGTTTTGTACAAAATTCGATGTGTTTCGTTTATTTGAGAACATACCGTAACCACATTTGGCAATAAGAAGTTTTTTAGAGTTCCCAAGCACTGTACCAAATTTGATCAAAATCGGTTGACTATATCATATAGCTTCCATAGGACCAATCGGTCGAAAATTTGTTTTTTGTACAAAATTCGTTGTGTTTCGTTTGTTTGTGAAGATATTGTAACCAAATTTGGCGTTAAGAAGTTTTTTAGAGTTCCCAAGCACTGTAGCAAATTTGATCAAAATCAGTTGACTATATCATATAGCTTCCATAGGACCAATCGGTCGAAAATTTGTTTTTTGTACAAAATTCGTTGTGTTTCGTTTGTTTGTGAAGATATTGTAACCAAATTTGGCGTTAAGAAGTTTTTTAGAGTTCCCAAGCACTGAAGTAAATTTGATCAAAATCGGTTGACTATATCATATAGCTTCCATAGGACCAATCGGTCAAAAATTTGTTTTTTGTACAAAATTCGTTGTGTTTCGTTTATTTGTGAACATAACGCAACCACATTTGGCATTAAGAAGTTTTTTTGAGTTCCCAAGCACTGTACCAAATTTGATCAAAATCGGTTGACTATATCATATAGCTCCCATAGGATCGATCGGTCGAAAATTTGTTTTTTGTACAAAATTCGTTGTGTTTCGTTTGTTTGTGAAGATATTGTAACCAAATTTGGCGTTAAGAAGTTTTTTAGAGTTCCCAAGCACTGTAGCAAATTTGATCAAAATCGGTTGACTATATCATATAGCTCCCATAGGACCAATCGGTCAAAAATTTGTTTTTTGTACAAAATTCGTTGTGTTTCGTTTGTTTGTGAAGATATTGTAACCAAATTTGGCATTAAGAAGTTTTTTAGAGTTCCCAAGCACTGTACCAAATTTGATCAAAATCGGTTGACTATATCATATAGCTTCCATAGGACCAATCGGTCAAAAATTTGTTTTTTGTACAAAATTCGTTGTGTTTCGTTTGTTTGTGAAGATATTGTAACCAAATTTGGCATTAAGAAGTTTTTTAGAGTTCCCAAGCACTGTACCAAATTTGATCCAAATGGTTGACTATATCATATAGCTTTTTTGTACAAAATTCGTTGTGTTTCGTTTATTTGACAAAGAAATATCTTTTGGAGTTTGTAAGCAATATATCGGACTTGATTGCAATGTGGTGGTACAGGGTATCCGAAAGTCGTCCGCGCCCGACTTTAACGTACGCCATCTTTTTATATGCAGCACTCCAAAGGATTTCAATAGAAAAAAAATAAATTTTTGCAAAACAAAATGAAAGTCCCACCATTAACCATTATTTGTGCTGTCTTAACATAACTACCCATAACATTTTTTGTCTTACTTTTTTTCTTGTGGTTTTGTGTCAGTTTTTGAGGACATAAAATTTATTGCTCCGGCTGCTTAAAGCTCTGTAATTTGATATTGGTGCCATCAAACTAACCAGATAAGGTACTATATGTAGTCAAACAAAGCAAGCTGTTTTGTGGGTATATTTATGGAGAGAGAACGAAAGCAGAGCTCGAGCAAATCGAAATGTTTATCCCAGCAATTGATGAGCCAAAAAGCCAACGACCATGAAATGAAACAAACTCCAATGTTGCTTTGTGGTTAATGTGATAAATCAATTTTATGCGAAAATCGCAGAGCATAAATTTATTTAACTAGCTCATAAGCCAAATGTGTTGCAAAACGAGCTTCAGTTTTGGATGACCAGCTTACACTTAACTCTTAAATCTAGACAATTTAAATGCTTCACTGTGGCTACTAAAGAGTGTCTATATTCGACCCACATATGAACGATGGCACGTAACCCTTTATGCCAGCTCTGGGAAAACAGAGAATTGTTTACACTTGGGAAATCAAACATTTTTGACATCAAGCAGCAGCAGCAATCGACATCAATAATATGTCCAAAGACAGCAACCCGTAGATAGCAATTGAATGAAAGGGCTAAGACTGCTAAGCCAAACGATTGTGTTTGATATCCTGGTAACCCGCTTAGACGCGTTGCTTCTGGTCATCTGCAGACCCTGATTGAGCCTCAATTTGTTGACCAATATGTAGTGCGAAATTTCCAATTTCCGAAATGTTCAAATGGCCAGCAAACGGCCCGCAGCATTGGCCTAAACTATGGAGCTTTGAGTATTTGTTGGCCATTTCTTTGGGTCGTTTAGACACTGCTTCTTGGCCTGCTGACGGTAGCAGAATATTGCAGCAGTTCTATTTACGTTTAGTAAGACATAAGAGGCATTCAAACATTTGCCAAGGCAGCCATTTAGTAAGTATTTTGTGTGCACTTTGTGCTCATCTGTATCTTTATCTGTGATTCCGTTTTGCAGATACTGTATAGTTACAAATGCAATGGATTTACCAGAAACCTAAGCTATTAGATTAAACTACGGTATAGAAGCATTCCAGATTTAGAATTTACAATGCAGCTGAATTTCATTTCCATTTTCTAGTTTTCGTAATGCTTAATTTGTATTTTTCTAGAAAGCTCATACATTTTCATCACTACACTGAACAGGATTTTATATGCCATCAGAGCTAAAATTAAATTATATTACAGGGATGCAAATCTTAGAATTTGTTTTTGTAATTTGCGTTACAGTTCGAGGGCGGTCCCAGAATTTGCCAACCTAAAAACTAAAACCGAAAAACTTAAGATGCCTTTTAGGTCAATACAATTTTCGCAGCCACGTTCAATAGCTTCGATAGCCTCGAACTCCACCTCCTCTTTGTTGCGATATATTTTACCTTATCACTTATAATTTTTTAAAGTTTAGTAAAGCAAAAAAACAGAGCGTACTAAATCTGGCGAATAGGCTGTACTCACGCAGCAATTCGAATTTTAGTTCTTGGATTTTGACCAACAATATATACAAAAGGGCACTAAACGTCCTCTTCTTGAAGTCTTCATTTGCAATATAATTATTCGTCGTCAGGGTTGGCCTGCTGCCTAGTGTAGTGGTAAGCAAAAAAAGTTAACATTTAGAGGCATAATTTAAACCTCTTCTTTATAGTTTCTCGGTGTGTACCCCAAGTCGTGATGGATAACATTCCACCATGCGCTGGGCAATAAGCGACTTGTATAAGTATACCCTGGACACAAACCAAATTGCCTTCGATGACGCTCTCGCAGTCGATCTGCTCTCACGCTGGTGCTCTGAACAGTGCTTTCTATCAACTTTGAATTAGAATTGGCTAATATTTGGTTCTTAATGTGGAACCTTAAAATGATTTTGTAAGGCGCTATTTTAATTTTATTTTAATATAGTCTCATAACCATGTTGTTTGTCGTCCTTTTGAGGACTTAAAAGAACTACCCCTGCCGAGTTTAATAGTTCAACTTTAAGTGGTTTCATGACAACATAGTTATTTAATATGTACATATATGTTTTACAAAAAGCTTAAATGGTGGTGAATATATCAATGCACTGAGAGTTCGGAGTGCTCTTCCAGTGAGCTACAGTGAAAAAAAAAAAGTTTACTTATAAGTATATTATAAATTCAAGAACAACGTGTTAGTTTAGTTATTTGTATGCTAATCTCCCCGACCATATGTCATAATATTGTCGGGACTAACAGCTTTTGCTAAATTATCTTGGGGGCAATTTATAACATCACTCCACAAATTGCCATGGCTGGGTGGGTAAAGAAATGTGTATGATTACCATCTTAAAGTCGGAATAGAGCATTTTCATTCAGAAATCAATCCGTATCGGCATTTCGAATTTACTTTTAATGGTATTAGGGAACAGGCAAAGGAAGGATGGAGCGATGCATATTGCACGAGACCTCCGGAATCTGTACAAGAAATAAGGCTGATGTCTTTTTTTTTTTTGATTTGTCGTTTTATTTGCATTAAAATTCATTTAAATTTTTCACCTTTTATCTTTTCAAGCACAATGAATAAAATTAAAATAATCCATGACCAGTTCTGGATGCTGATAATTTTTCCACTTTTCCTTCATATTTTTTTTAGCGCTTTGGCGTTCTGCCTTCATTTGAATAACTGAATTTTTAAGTGGCATACTGCCAGCTGGCTAGAAGTATTGACTGACTGACTGAGTGACTAACAGACTAAGTCAATGGCAACTCACAGGTAGGTCAGCTGGCATTTATCTTCACTAAATAAGGCGCATGCGGAATGTGCGCTGACTTTTAATTAAATTTAATTACAAATGCCAACAGACACTGACTTTGATGAAGTTTAAGCTGCAGAATTTGCATTTTTTAACTCTTTAACTTTTCTTTTGTAACTCGTAAGTTACCAACGGAAAGTCACTCTCAGTTATAAATGTGTATTGCATACTATGTACATATAATGCCTAAAAATTCATTGGCAATTTATATTATTAAAAGGCTGCTCTTTATAAATGGGTAATCAGTTGCATAAGGTAACTATATAAAGATGGATATGTACTTATGCTGCTTGTGCCTTGCTTTTATGCGTTAATGTACTTTCCTCTTGTAGTGTCTCTGTTCTCTAGAAGTGCTCTCTGTTTGACTCTTTAGTGACAGTCCAGTTGTAATTTTCTCGTGGTATTTGTTGTTTATTTGTGTATGTGTATGTTTATAATGTTAGCCTTCGTATTAGAACTAAGTAACTAGGTCGAGCTCACGATCAGCGTGCTGTTGCGGCATGAACACATTGAGAACTCAAATCCAAGTGGCAGCAAGTAGTAAGTAAGCTTTGGCATTTCAATCGAAACATTTGTAAAATATTGTAGCATACTTTGCTGCTCTTGTTCTTATAGCTACACTCAAGTACACTTATATACGGACACACAGACAGCTCTTGCAAGTGTCGCACGCAAGTCACGTTTGTAACTGAGAAAAGCTTCAACAAACGTTAAGTTCAAGATTTATTGAGCTACTTAAGTTGCCGTTGATGATGTTGATTTTACTCCCGAACGCCTGATACATATACAAAAATATGGCCAACGCAATTGTGACAAAGTTTAAATGCTATCATAACAGTTATCAGTAATATATTTTATAAAAATCAAAAACCAATATGTAAGATGATTAGCTCTACTTTCAGAATACGCCATTCATGTTAAAATGCAGCTCGAATTTAACGCTTTAGGAAAACTACTTCGCTCTGATCATAAATAACACATAGAACTGTGCAGTAAATGGTACTTTTTTATATTCTGACCAACCTCAAACAACTCATAAATAACGCATTCGAGTTCAGGCAAATGGTTGCCATAAACCTTTGCTGCGTGCAACACATATTAAAAAGGGACTCAAGTTAGTCAGAGATACTTAATCTGAAGTAAGCACTTAAAAACGCTACGCATGGTAATACGCTCATATAAGTTTATAACGCATTCTGATATGCAAATAACCAAAGCTTAATGCTGGGCTATCTAAAAATTTATGTACAACTGGGCGTATGCGAAACATTTGACATGTGTTTACTTACGATACTGCAGCTAACTTTTCACAGTATTGAAATTTCTTA
Organism: Chymomyza fuscimana; assembly: GCA_949987675.1. Taxonomy (NCBI): domain Eukaryota; kingdom Metazoa; phylum Arthropoda; class Insecta; order Diptera; family Drosophilidae; genus Chymomyza; species Chymomyza fuscimana. Next base: position 34,480,728 of record OX465089.1, read on the forward strand.
AGCTGTCAAGATATGGATAAAAGCGTTTAGCCTTTTTAGCAATTTGTTTTTTCAAATATTGTAACGAAATTTTGGTCTGTTTATGCATAAATGCATGGACGCCTCTTAGCCAAGGGCAACCAAATGGCATTGGAATATCATAAATTGAAACACGTTCGTTTACCTCACTAGAACCAACCCAGTTATATGCCAATCAGCTGAATTTGCCATTTGTAGGGCCTGAGTCTGAAAACCTACTCTGCTTCTGTTGTTATATGTATATGTGGCACACGGGTATGTGTCTGCTCTTCCGTAATTAATAAGTGGTAAGGTAATCAATTATGTTTTAAAAATCAATACATACTACTTCCAATATTTGTATTATACTTTTTCAACTTTTAGACCCTTTATCTCTATAGATATGTAATCGAATTACTGTATTGACTCCCATCAAACAGTTTTGTTGCTTTATAATTGTCAATATACAAGAAATCACATCGAATTTCGTACACCTCTCAGGGATAATTTAAATATCCAAAAAGTAAAATTATCATTTATATAAAAATGTGATCCCACTTTCCTAAAAACGTATTCATTTGCCCAAAAAAATTAGAAAAAACTATTAAACTTTTCGCTTTGACAAACACACTAAATTCAATACAAGTGCTGCCATGGGATTTTACCTGGCTATTGGCACTTCCTAGGAAATTGAATAATTTATATATTTTGTCAAAGTTTTTATGTTTAGCTTTTGTGAACTAAGCATTTAGGTACAAAGAACTCAACTCCTCGCCTTTTTTACACATTGCAGCTATTCAAATTAATAAATTTCAAAATAGTTTTTTTTTTAATTTCTTTATTAATAAAAATATATCGATTTGTCTTTTACAAAAACAATTTAACAATATTTACCATTTATAAAATATTTCCTTTTTAGTTTTTCGTGATTAAAACATTTAGTTGGCTCCTTAAAAAAAAAATGTGTACTGCATTTGCAACATAGTTAGAATTGGAAAATCCAAATTATAGATGAACATATCAAATGCGTCTGGTTGTACAACTCGCCTATTTCAAGAAGGGGGTACAATCAACTGCATCGTGTGGTGTTATTGTATACAGTTTTGTATGGTTTTACGACAACTTGGTTTGGCGTACAAGAGCAGTTTGGTAAGGGCTAAAAGTTTTTAATTTTTTTTTTTTTTGATTTTTTACTATATCTTTATAAACAAACGAAACAAAACGAATTTTGCACAAAACACGTTTTTTTTTGACCGATCGTTCTTATGGGAGCTATATGATATAGTCAACCGATTGATAAAATTTGGTACAGTGCTGGCGAACTTTAAAAACCACCAAATACAAAATTTGGTTACGGTACCGATCGGTCCTGTCGGTGCTGTATGATATAATCAACCGATTTTGATCAAATTTTTTGGAACGGAGGTTGAGAATTTTAAAAAACTTTTGGTTTTTAAAACAAATTGACATTTTTCACTTTTTACAAAAATTCCTGTTATTTCCACATTTTTTCTCCGATTTTGATACACAGCCACTTATTTTTTTGTAATCAATCGAACTTTACGAGCCATAAAAAAAAGGGTATGAAATTGTTTTTTTAATTTTTAAGTTTATGTTCGAAATAGAATTTTTTCCAAACAATGCTAAAAATTACGTAAAAATTTTATTTGAATGTATAAATAAAAATATGTTTCAAGTATAGTTGATGTGTAATTTAATTATCTACAGTTTGGTAAAAGAATAATCAAAATCAGTTTAGTGCAACTAGAGGTATTTGCTTTTTATTAGAGACACTTGTTTTTAAGTTGGTTTTTTCGACATATTTCGAAATCCGTTGTATGAAAAAACAGCATTTTTTTTTTGACAGCATTTTCGGCTTAAGAGGATACCAAAATTTTTTTAATTTTGTATACTATGTAATTTAAGTGGCCACTGTCAATAATGTAAAGTTTATTTTCCCATTTTTTAAAGCTAGAAAGATGATATGGACATAAGAAATATCGTATATAATACATATAAAAATCTATTTATGTAAAATGTTAAAACCCATAATATGTATATTTTTTACATTATTTTGTCTTAGAGCAAATCGACTTATTGTTTATGTCAAAAATCTTGATCTTTGATTTCTATTTATTTTATGTGATTATATAGGGCATCTCAAAGCCGGTGCAACATTCGCGTTTTAATAAAAAGAAAATGGCACAAATAGTGAAATTAGTTTATTCAACCTATTGTTGTTCTCATCATTATTGAGTCCTGTCGGTAAGTGGTTCTTTTAAATATAACATTTCCCAGGATTCGAATGCGATGCGAACAACCCGAGCATTCAACTGACTGAGTAATGATCACAAATACATAAATAAAATATCCTCAACTTTCGCATCTACAAATAACAATATGAATAGAAAAACTACTTTTAAACCACATACAAACCCCTAAAATCCGAAAAAATCCAAAACAAATCACATGCCCGATGAATTTAATTTGAACTCCAAACATTTCCTTAACATAACCCCAGACGACAACTTCAGAATGTGCAAATAATCTTTACTTTAATGGCACCCGGGCTCTAGGGATTGGATCGGAAAGGGAATTTTGAATCTCTACCGCTCCCATCCCTGGAGTCGACTGACCAGCAATCTACAATTAAATTCAGATGTGGTCGGAATGAATACAACTTGTCTATATTATTGTAGGCTACATTAACAATACCTTACATTTTTAGTCTAAAAGTTTTTTTTTTAAGAATTTCATGTCTGCAGCTCTTAAAGCTAGACTCTGTTGATATTTATATTCTAACTTAATAAAAAGATGGCTTCTTCAGTTTTTCTATTGATTGATTGATTGCCAACTAAAAAATCTCATCTGCAGGTATCGCAAGCAGCTAGCTGTGACAGTTATGATGAATTACGACGATGAATAAATTCACATGGGCATAAGGAAGGCACAACGTAACTTCCTGCCAATAAACATATGGCTGTAGTAAATCGCTTAAATTATATTTTTTTTTATTTTTTGGGATTTTGAGAAAGTTTAGACAGTAAAAACACAAAAAAAAAATTATATTGATTTCGCATTTAAAACACCAAAATATGCAGAATGAGCTTAAAAGTAATTAAGTTATTGAGTTATCAAAGAAAAGATTCTAGAGGATACATTTACGCAAAGCTCGAAAAGACTAAAAAAGATTTCTTCTTCGATAGTTAAGCACCACAATTCCGAAAACAACTACTACTCTATATAACATATCGGCTGAACAGTACGTAGGATGATATATAGATGACGCCACACACGCTGTACCCGCATTATTTTTGGAAAGACAATCTGATAGTTAGTTCACAAGTTTCATTGGTTTTAGTGATGCTTTTTGTTGAGAAAAACAACGTTTAAGCCAAAGCTTGGCATGATATGTATTATTCGGACTCTGCTCTGTGGTTGCTGACATTGAAGGTCACCGCACAGACACCGATAATGAACCACGCACTGAGCGCCCAAAAAAATTGGCTAAAACTCTAAAGATATTAAAGGAACTTTTAGACCTCATTTTGCATAAACATTTGCCCATGAAAAATCTGTTTTCAACAGTGGACCAAAAACAGCATCATTTCGATCTTTGCAAAGTTGTACGAACTATGCTTCGATTTGCTTCCGCAACCACATTGTTCGCCAGATTTGACTCACAGCGACTGTTACCTGTTCACAAACCCCAAAAAAATGCTCGCTGAAGAGAGATGTGGCTCGAATAACGTCCTATTCTAAGGGCCTCCATCTACCAAAAAGGTATTTGAATGTTAGAGATACCATTTACCAGATTATGTCGATTAAGGATTTTAGAAAATTGTGGACGGGACACAGTTTGTTTTTCTTTTTTTATTTTTGAATAACAGCCAATAAAAGTGGGAATGGGAGAGAGGTAGATACCTTGGTGCAAACATGGTGCCTACTGCACTGCTGTCACAGGATACAGCTACCGACTTAGTAAAGCCACTGAATCTGAGGCAGCCGAGCCAGAAGAACCGAACTCTTGCATGCCAACTACAAGCGACTCGGGCGATATGGCAAAAGATCTTTCCCCAACGACACACGGACAAGAAGACTTACTCACGGATCACACATTGTGCACGGACCGCAGAAGACGCTAAACATGTATTTTTTGTTTGTCCAAGATTCTCTGCTGAACGGGAAGAGCTAAGCTTAGGTATTGGGAGACGATTCACAATCACTGATTTGGTGCACATCCTACTTAGTTCGTAAAACAATTGGTCTGCTATAAGCAACATGGTCACAGAGAAAATCAAATCCTTGCGTCGCGGCAAAAGTGCCACAAATTCAATCATAGATGAGAATCTAGCTGTGGCCTTCGTGCCTTCTCCCCCTCGAGAAGTAATACTTAGCGGTTATACCTTGAGAGGGAAGCGGAGAGTAGGTGGTAGGTTTAGTGGGTGAGGTAACACAAGTCCCACACTTTTCGGCTTTTCAAGCTTCCTACACCTATATAAAAAAAAAAAGAAAAAAAAAAAAGTTATACCTGTACCTCCGTATAAAAACAAGGTTCTCAGAGACTATAAAAGCTATAGAGCACATCTATTTGTTTTTAAACTGTTTGTAAAAAATCTAAAGTCACTAATACGGTTATTTGGCTCATGTGGGCTTAAATATAAAAATTCTTTCATTCTTATTCTATTTTGTGGGGAGACAGCCACCCATTCCTCCTTTTACCTTTTTTTTTATCATACCTTGCCCTTTGTGGATGGAATTTAACACACTTTATCTAGAAGATCCGTTAAAACCTGCGTGACCTGTGTTCGTACAGGATAACTCAGAGTTTTGCTGGTAGGACTGTAGCATTCTTAAATTCTTAGAAATCAATGGAAGTGCAGGGGATATTATGGTTGGGATGTCTCGAAATTCACTTATAGTTCACTTGTAGAAAGAGAGGGTTGGCGTGCGAAGCAAGAAGCTTGAAACTCGGCTTATGCGCATAATATTGGGTTATTGATATGGTATACAACCTTTTAGAGGTAGGCTGTGCTTATTTTTGATCCGATCTATCTGAAAATTAAATAATTAAGCGAATAGATCAGGTGGAACCCCCTGTTATTGCTGAATGCGATTTGATTCATAAGCAGTAATGCTGAAAGATTCAGGTTGATCGTATTGTAAAGATTAATGGTGTTATATTTAGATGGCTGAAGGGAGGTACAAAGGATATAAATATTAAGATTGTACAAGCAGAAAATATGTGTAACTTAGAGAAGGAGACCCCCCAAAGTTACATAAAGTATAAGCAGGGTGATTAGAGATGTCGATATATCCATGTAAGTCTGTCTGTCTGCATGCCTGTCTGTCCGTTTGTATGAACGCCTAGATTTCAGAGATGGTAACAGCTAGAGCAACAAAACTTTGTGATTAGATACATTATTATCTTACTGGAAGCAAATCTATTTTTTTTTTTTTGATATATATTATAATATATATCTTCCATAGGCCTTTATCAGAGGACCACGAAAAAAAAAAAAATTTTATATGTATAAGTGGTTTGTTTATGTAACGAGATTCGGCATTCTTCTTTTTCTTCTTATGTCCTGTTACTCCTAGTGGAGCATAGGATTGGCATTCGGAAGTTTTTAAAACTTCTCAGGCACTGAGCTGAATTTTATCAAAATCGGTTGACAATACCATATAGCCCCCATAAGGGTAGAATTTGGAGCAACATTGTATGTGCTTCGTTTGTGATCGGTCAAAAACTTTTTTATGTTTGTTTATGAATATATCGTAACCAAATTTGGCAATCAAATATCTTTTGGAGTTCTTAAGCAATATATCGGATTTGTTTGCAGTATCTCATACACCATATTTTTTGGAATGCAAGATTGAGATTGCAACTACTAACTGGCCTGAGATATTCAAGCATCAATTGCTACAAAATTTACCTAATGAGTCTTGGGATTTTGAGGTTTTCTAGGGAGAAAGCTGGTATTTAGTTGAGTTTTTTGAGTCAGATATAAAGATGTTTGCATTTTTCGGTGAAGTTGTTACACCAAGACATGATGTCTTCGGCGTAATGGCTATATTGATAGGATTTAAGCTTAGGTATAGTTTTGTTGAGTTGAAAGCCATGGAGACAAATATTGCCGATAGCGGAAATGCTTCGTTTTGGGAGGAATTGAAGTTTGATAAAACAATTTTGAAGCCATTTTTTCGAAGGTTTGATTCACCTAGTAGTAATGGATATATGCTTTTTCGTTGAAAGCACGGATGTCCAGCAACTTGCCGTCTTAGATAAGCCACCATAAGCCATGATATGGGTCTGTAGGAGTTGAGTAGAGTTCAATGTGAATTGGGTTTTTTAATGAGGGCTTTGTTGCTGGTTTTGACTTATTATATTTGACAAATTTATTATTTAAAGGTTGATTGATAGTGGAAGGAGTTGAAGTATTCGCATCCCAGTCATGGCAATTTTATTTTAAAGATGCATGTCTTTCGAGATCTGATTGTAAGAAAAATCTGAAGAATTAAAGTCCTTGTGCCGTCTAAAGGTTTTAGGCAATTGTAAATAATATGTATTAATAATATTTTTCGGAATGGAGAAACATTGAAACAGTGTGTACACACTATAAAATGACAAAAACATCGCCACCTTGAAACTGCACAGATTTTATTTAGTTCATTATTTTTTATACTTTTTAGAATTTACTAATATATTACTTTATCACTAAGGACTATTTAGTCTATGTGTGACTCCCCCAGGGGTCAACCGGTACAACCTAACCCATAATTTGAATTGTGATACGAATGGTAAAACTTTTGTGACATTTATTTGTTTAGTAAATTCAACTGCTGCATAAATAAAATGCTTAAGTATGACTTTGAACAACAACTTTCAACAGTTTCTAAAAGATTATTTCGAAACTAACTTAATGGAGTCTATTATTGAATGCCATGAGCAGTTAGACACTCTTGCGAAAGCTTTTGACAACAACTGAATAAAAAATACCATTATTCGTGCAGTTAAGGGAAGGGCAAGGCTGTAGCGATTATAAATCAAAACTTTAACTTTTCTATAGTTATTCCATTGGAAACTCTCGGCGCAGTTTTCGCCAGACACTTATTCATAATAAAAAAAATGTCAGTACAGACGAAACTTTTACGATAATTTTTATTTTTTTATAACAACAAAAGACAAGAAACCAGAAAAAGAAAGAAGAATAACAACAATTAATTGATTTCCATTTTTATTTCTTAAAACTTTTTGCAGCTTGCTTAACAAATGTTTCTTTAGTAGCTTTGGTTACTTAGTTGTTTATTTTAGACTTTGTCTTCTTTTACTTAATACAGTCAGACAAAAAATTAAATTGAATTTTAAATTTAATACACTAAAGAATAACAGGCATTTTTCATAAATAAACATTAGTTTATGTGTCTCAAATATAAAAATAAAAAAGATGTGATTTGGTATACACTCTGACCAAATATTCGCTCATATGTTTCATTAAGAAAAAACGGCTTTATAAGATTTTTGTGTTTATTTGGGTCCAATCAAAAATGGTAAAAGTTGTGCGCTTTGTAACAGAGAACAAACATTAAAGTTATAGGTGTGCGAATATTATTTGCACTGACTGTAGTTGGCATGTACGTTCTACACAATATATGGTATAGGTTTTAATGTATTTTATTTCAGTCTGTAATATTTTTTGAGTAACACAATTTTGTGTTCCTGCTCAATAAAAATAATAAAAACTAACTAAGCGGTACAAAATGCAGTTTTGACGATTTATAAATTTTTTTTTATGGTTTAAAAGCTTTTAAAAATTATTTTTAAATGTAAACCTATACTTATATAAAATAAGATTTACGTATACGTAATTTTATTTAGAAGTCTTAAGTACTGATTGCACTTTCTCTAACTCTTTTCCTTTGGGCTGGTCTGAATTATTAAAAGTGTAGCAAACAAAACAAAATGTATATGAAACATAAATCCCTCTAATTCCTCCACTCTGAGCCCAAATTATCCCAAAGGATAAAACATTTGACAAAAAAAAAAAAATTGAGTCCATACAAATTTTGACTCACCATTTCCTCCACTTGTGGGTGGAATTTTTGGAAATCCTTTCCATGCAAAATTTTAGCCCTATTGCTCTGTTAATTTGGAAATGTGTGCAAATTTCTTAAACGATTTGATAAAAAACAAACTGCCGCCATTTTCCCTACATGTAAGTCAGGTCAAACAATTTTATATATGTGGGAAAAACACTACTTGGTGGTATATGTTTTCCTGATTGTTTATTATTATAAGCACTTTACATGTATTTAATGATAACAATAAAGCGTTCAATTTAGTTTATTATAATATGCGCAAAACAATATGAAACATCACTTAATAAAAATACGTCCGATGCGCAGCTTGCGAGATCACACACTGAGAGCATTTGCTGCGCAGCCTTTACTTCTGCACTTAACATTTATGCTAACCAACATTTGAGCTGTTCTGCAAATGTTCTGGGCATAACATAAAACTGTGGCCACTGCCTGTCGACCGCTGACCTTCAACTCCCGCATTCGGCCGTCCTGACGGATCATTCGCCCCGAATGTGTCCAACCACGGCTTCATATACTCCGACACTGTTGATGTTTTATAAGGACCCTCAGAGTCTCCAACCTTTTCCACATCATATCTACCATGTCTATTCACTTTCACCACTTTATATGGCCCTCAATACTTCCCTTTCAGTTTCAATCCCGTACCATATTGAGTACGCTTAATAGCTACCAAGTCATCCACCTGATACTGTCTTTCTGCCTTACGCTTTTCATCAAAACCTTTCTTATTTTCTTCCTGTATCATTTTAATGTTTTCACGTGCCTCATCCCTATATTTTTGCCTTTCATCGTCCAGCTCAATGATAAGAGACTGTTTAACCAATTCATACAATTTCCCATCATTGGGGACACGCATCTCTAAACCTGTCAAAATCTTAAACGGAGCTATTTTTGTACTACGCGGCTCTACGCTATTGATTACCTGCTGGACCTTTTGCAAATGTTTATACCAAACGCCGGAGTTTTCCTGACTCAACTTTGATAACATTGGGACAACAATCTTGTGCATACGTTCTACCTGTCCATTTCCTCGTGGTACCCCAGAGAGCAAAATGCCCTTGCTTGTGCGCGATAGTTGATTTCATTTTCCATACACATCGGTACTACAATTGGTTCTTTATTTGGATCCTTGAACCAAACCTGATTTACAATGTAAAAATCCTCATAACCATTCCCTTCCACCAGTTTCCTGACAACCTTAACCCAGTCATCCAACAACTGTGCCTCCTTCAAACGATGTACAACACTTTCAGTGAGCAAATAGCAAGACACACGACTTAGTGCATCTACGTGCCTCATCTTTGAGCCAGAACGATGCTCACAAGCTGGTAAACGTCTAGCATGATGAAAAACAGGTACTTCGTCTGTTAATACAATCTTCATCTTTACAGGTGCATCCACATTTCTCTTAGGCTTATAACCTGTGACCAGATTCTTAACCTCAACAGACACATATTCGCTTAAGTGAGACAAATCAAAACCTAACTCTTTTTTGGTACTCTCTACACTTAACATGCACATACTTTGAAATTCCTTATCAAGCCCTTCACTGAAGTCGTTATGATCGACAATATTTCTTCCCAAAATTGCGTCAAATCCAAAGTCCTCATTTGGTAAACCACTCTAACTGCATTTCATATCCATCAATTTTAACTGGAATAGTAAGACTACCAAAACTTAAAACTTGACCTCCGCCTATTCCTGTCACAACTTTACCACAACCTGTCAACTCTGTATTTTCAAGCTTCAGAAATATACTTTTGCTAATCAAACTTACATCTGCTCCTGTATCAAGAATACCTTTGAATACTAATCCTTTATGTTCAATATACTTCATTTCAAGACCGGAAAAAGTAAAACTGCTTGACGGCTTCTCCACTACTTTCCTATCCTGAAGAACATTTACAACTGCTCCTTTCTTAGCCTTTTTCTCACTTTGACAATTAATTGCTCTATGACCTGCTTGACCGCACTTAAAACAATTAACATCTTTTTTTGGACAATCTCTTTTAAAATGCGACTCATCTCCACATTCAAAACATTTCCTAACACGCTCTGTCTCTGATTCCTTGGTTAAACGAACGCTCTTATCGACCTGTGACTTATACGTGCTTACTGCCTTTACCGTACCATGACCTTTTTTGTATACCTCAATTTGACATTTGAGCTCTTTTAAATTTCTTGCTTGATAAAACATTGCCTTGTTTGCTCTACTGTCGGGAACACCTTCCACAAAATATTCAATCAAACTTGCCACATCTACATTTATGGGTTTTGCAATTTCCATCAATGCATATAAAAATTCTTGCAATGTCTCATTCTTTTGCTGTTTACGGTTTTGCAATCTTTTATGAATTTCTGCCGACGAAAATGTAACACTAAATTCCTCTAACAACTCTGCTTTTAGTGATTCCCAATTTCTTACATCACGCAAACTTCTAACAAATGATTTTGCCGCCCCTGTCAGCAATTGTTTTGCGTATATAAATACCTGCAATTCGCTCCACTGTACTGTCAGTGCACATTTTTCTAACTCTGATATCCATTGGTTTATATCTGGACTATCCGTACCTGAAAACTGAGACACACTACCTTCTATATCTTTCAGAGTAAACCATGATCTTGCAGCTACTATTTCTGCACCTTGTGTAACCCTTTCCTGGCTTTTAGTTGTTACTACTGACTCATCATCACTCTCGTCTTCGTTTTGAAAACCATAATGTGTCAGCAACCTATTTTGTAAATCACGCTTCCGCCCAGACGTTTGCAGTGCCAGCTCTGATAATTTTTGTCGCAAATCAACGACTCTCAAAGACATGATCTCATTAACTTGCATGGTTACAATTTTTGGCAACAAATCAATCAAATGTAAAATAGTTTAAAATTACTCAAGCTTTACAGTCTACTGTTAATGATCTTTAAACACTATGTTAGTTCTTGCATACGAATACATACAATGAGTTTTTACTTTCCTCTGCTGCTTCTGCCTCTTGTCAACGCTCAACAGCCAAATGTCACTCAATGCCTTTTCTTGCTTCCACTTGTCGCTCTTGCCGCTCACAAGTTACGCTCTTTCCACCGACGACTTTCCAACAATGAGTAACTTTCCAACGCCTTACAGCCACAGCAAAACGTACCAGCCTCGATTTCCTATTTCTACTGCGCACACGCTGCTTCCAGTCAAACAAATGTTGCTTTTCCCTCGCCGCCCTCAACACGCCGCTTTACGCCTACGAACACACCAAAGATCGCTCTGCTTCCGTTCCAGCTCACCTCTCGCCTTGATAGCACTCCACAGCACGATATACCAGCCTTTTGCTTAAGTCGTCTGTTACTACACAAGCCTCAGTAGCCTCTCAATAGCTGTGCTTTTCCTTCTTTTGTGCCGTTTTTGTTGCTAGCGCCCTGTGCGTTTGTTTCCACTGAATTTCACAATTCCTCGAAATTCAAAGTGACGCACTATTTCATTCTCCCTCGCACTCACGCTTCTTTGTTGCCTGTGTCGCAAAATTCTTGGTACTTTCGTTGATGCAAATAGTTTTAAATAACGCAACCACAGCAACAATTTATGTATATTCCCACTACACTTGGTGGTATATGTTTTCCTGATTGTTTATTATTATAAGCACTTTACATGTATTTAATGATAACAATAAAGCGTTCAATTTAGTTTATTATAATATGCGCAAAACAATATGAAACATCACTTAATAAAAATACGTCCGATGCGCAGCTTGCGAGATCACACACTGAGAGCATTTGCTGCGCAGCCTTTACTTCTGCACTTAACATTTATGCTAACCAACATTTGAGCTGTTCTGCAAATGTTCTGGGCATAACATAAAACTGTGGCCACTGCGTGTAGACCGCTGACCTTCAATTCCCGCATATATGTATATAGAATATAATAGATTGAATAGGATAAACCAAATCATTAGACTGATAAGCCGTCAGTATGCATCGTCATCATCATCACTAGCTTTACAGTCTTCGGCAGACCATAGCTTCCGCAACTATTCCCCTCCATTTTCTTCGATCGACAGCTGCATTCCTCCAGTTCAAGACACCAAGAGAAGGAAGATCATTTTCCACTACATCTAGCCACCTTTTTTTTGGACGTCCACGTCTTCTTCGTCCAATCGGCTGTCTGTGAAATGCCTTGCTGACCGCTCTGTTTTTAGGCATTCTACTAAGGTTGCCTAGCCATTGCTTCAAATTCTTGATTATATCTTATTCGGTACGATCCATCTTCTAATCTGACAGGTCCATAGACCTTTCTTAGGATTTTTCTTTCAAAAATTAATAGCTGAGAGATGTCTGTCGACTTATGTCCACACCTCGCAACCAAAAGTGAGTATCGGCCTTATTAGCGTTTTGTACAATAATAACTTTTGCTTTCTCGGTAGCAGACGCGATCTGAATAGGCTAATGTGTGCATAGAAAGCTTTATTTGCTGCACTTATTCTGTCTCATACAGCCTCAGATGCATCGGTATCGCTGCTAATGTAGACGCCCAGATACTTGAATTTGTCCAATTTTTCGATACGATCATTATCTATTTCAATGTATTCGGTATTTCTCGCGTTCATTACAAACTCCATGTATTTTGTTTTTCCGGTGTTTATGTAGAGACCTACTTCGGCTGCTGCGTGTTTCAACTTTTTGTTTGCTCAGTTTGCTCAGTATATAGTTATACATAAAATATTTTTCTCCCATTTAGAAACTTTATTTCATTGCATGACAAGTTATTGCAGAAGTTTTTCAAACAATGATTTACCCATTTAAAAAATTTCCATTAATATATGAAACCATTAAGTCGAAAAATTGACTGAAGATATATATTTATAGCTATGTATTTATATTGCTGTTTTATTTAATTTTAATATTGACAAAAAAAAAAAAACGTTACTAAAAGACGTTTAATAAAAATTTAAGTTAATTTAGGCGAAATACTAAGCCTAAGATAGTAATAAAAAAAAATTGATTTAAATTTATAGCTTGCAGAATTCATCAAATCAGACTCAACATAATTCTATTAACTAAAATCAAGTTATTCGCTCATGAAAGTTTCGACTTTTCGCCAACAATATTAACATTTGGCCCACTGTACAGAGTAGATGTCAATTTTTTGGATACTTTGAGCTTCTCATTTTCCTACTTTTAAGGCAACTCAGTATAACTCATTCGCAATCTATTAGCTATTGATGGTAACGGTCAGTAGGTCCTTATCGGTAAACATCATCAACTGTTCCGACAGACGATTGTGTGTGTCATTAGATTTTCATGAGCTTGCCAGCAAATAGTGTGCCCAAAAGTGTCCTTGTTGTACCCGAGTTGCTCGTACTTTTGTCCTTGTTTAAAGGAAAAAATGTGGGAGAAAAAAATTTAACAACTACTAAAAACTTGTTATCTTAATGGATATTTTGTACTTTGTTTGTGGCTTCAAATTGACTCGGCCTGGTTTTGCCACAAGCTATACAAAAGTGAAAAACTAAGTACCACTACTTGAAATACATGTATGAAAAATAATTTTTTTCTTGATGCTTAAATTTGTCAGAGACATGTGTACCTAAGGACCTATCTCTACGTGAACTTTGAAATGGGAAAAGGCTTGTGTTTTTAAGAGGTTATTTGTTTCAATAAAAATTTATCGTTTATAATTATCGAACAAGTAAGTCTAATGAAACTTTTAACCACATAATTTTTATAATAACAAAACAATTTAAATAAGTCAAGGCAGTTTCGGGCAGGGCGGCTTACTCTTGCGGCCGTATAGTTTACGCCTCGTTTTATAATCTCTGAATTTAGGTTTAAGCTTAAGTTTAACAATTTGCTTTATTTTCATAATATATAATATATGTTTTACTTAAAGCTAGCCACTAAATTTTACAGAGTTATGAATAATTTTGGTTTATGAATAAATATTGTTAAGTTTGGCCATAAGAAAAAAAAAAGGGAAAAATTAATTCACTAAGAGCGAGTAATGTTGTCTTGGTTTTGATTAATTTTTTTATATTAAATCTTCACCATCAAGAAGATATTAGTTCGGCAATCAAAAGTAAGGGAGATTAAGGTAGTTTGCCGTTAGCCTATGTAGGGGGAATCACGCAGTGGTATTAATACCTCTGTGCCGTAACTGCTAGGCTAATGGAAGTGCAACTATAACCTCCACGTGGTAACTACCGGTAACACACTTCTCAGTAAGGTCATGTCTCTGCTGAGAGTGTGGCTAATATAGTTGGGCTAAGAGAGAAAACTCTACACAAACCCCAATCCAAGGTGGAACAGCGTATGCCGAGGGATGAATGGCTAGAGGGTATCTAGTCGTTAATATGCGAACTTGGGGCACCCAGGCAAGGCCCCATTTAAATAAGTGCCTTACTGCGTCACCGGGGCACTGGCGCAGTGGACCGACATTCCCCTTTACTCGTGGGATCAAAAATAGACAAAAACTTATTTAAAAACACAAAAACTGGCGAGAGCGGCCATAACAGCTCACCACAAGAGGCCACAACACCTCAACAAATGGAGGTAGAGCAGCCTTTAAGTGGCATGAGCCAAGAAGCTGCCCCTCAAAGCCCAAAAGGCACGCCACCAGCTATAGAGAAGCCTAAAAAACTTAGCGGAGCGCGCAAAAAGAGGTTTACATACCTCCTAAATAAAGGGCTTGGTAGAGAGGAGGCTTACGCTAAAGCAATGCTCCCTATGCCAACTAAAAAAGGCGAACACGTTACTCCTGGCTCCAAGAGACAGAGGTCAACAGAACAGACACCTCCAGAGGCAACCCACAACAAGCGGGTTACAGAGGATCAACCCTCTACCTCGAAGGCCGCAGTAGCAGCAGCAACACCCGCATCAAGACCAACTAATGCGGCAAAAATGTCAACAGAAGCCAGCATCATAGCCAAGAAGAGGCAGCACACTGCCTCCTACAAGGATGTGGTGTCTGGCATCAAAATTGCAGTATTAACAAGGGGCTATCAAAATACGCCCCTGACAAAGGAGCAAATGAACTCCATCCAGGAACTCATTCTGGACAAAATAGCAGCGGAGAAAGAACAGGCCACAAAACCTGCATTCCTAGGCGCTACATACAAAGCAGGATATTTGGTTTTGCATTGCAAGGATGGCGCTTCGTCCGAATGGCTAAAAGCGACCATCACGAACGCACCACCTTGGGAAGGAGCCTCACTGTGGGCCACAGAGGAATCCAAAATTAATCACTCAAGGATCGCAGTGGGGTACTTTCCAAACTCTCAATCCCTAGAAACCTCTAGGATTTTGAATTTAGTACAGGGGCAGAACAAAGGCCTCTACGTCGACACGTGGCGTACACTGAAAAGGGCGGAAAGAGGCTCTAATGTCACTCTGGTCCTGGCAGTGGATCAGAAATCAGCTGCTAGCCTGGTCGAGTCACGAGAAAAGGTCAACTTCCGTTTTGGCCAAGTGACTCTCCGGCTAAAATCTATCAATGCACGACACTGGCGGACAAAATGGTTGCAGTGGAACCGGAAGAAGAGGATGAAAGTACTCCACCCACCCCTGACCACGAAACCAAAACATGAGGTGCATCCAGGCAAATCTTCACCATGCTAAGGCTGCAACAGCCGAACTCAGCAGAAGTTTTGAGGGGGCTTTCGATAACGCGAACTTTCAAGCAATAGAACTGGCAATCTCCAGCAGAGGAGCATATCCAGCGATAGTAAAATGGGTACGCAATATGCTAAACCAAAGACAGATCACGGCTCCTAGAGTCTATGGAACACCTAATCACAAACTGTGAGGCACTAGGCCACAGGAGACACAACATTTTAGGTGCATACCTACTAGAAAAAAAAAAAGACCTACAAAAGCTTCCTGTGAAAGAGCTGGTCAGTTTAGTCGACATGCTAAACGTCTAAATATAAAGGGGTGCACAATAGATCAAATTGGTCGCAGTGCTTATAGGGTATGCCTTCCCACAAACAATTATAATTACAAGGGAGATTAAACATCATTTTAAAAATTTTGTTTTACTTAGTTACCCCATACTTCACAGCCAAATTGCATAATCAGTAGGTTTGTTGACCGTAGAAAGTTTTGATTTGAGGTTAATAAACAGATAAATATATATATTGTTTATTCATCATCATATTTATACATCAGTTTATTTATACAATTTATAGAGATTAGATTAAAAAGAAGATTTACAACTAAGGTGTGAAAAATTGTGTTGTGTAAATATTTGTTTATGTAAAATTGAATTTTGAAGGAAAAATTTGAAATAAAAACCTTAAAATTACACAAAAAAAAGATACTAAGAAACTATTGCTAAAACTAGTTGTGAACCTAAGATGGTGAGATGTCCATATTTTATACATCGAATTTGGTTTTAGCCTGACTGATTTTTTCATTAATCATGCATATATCTGCTTTTTCGTGGAGACAAGAAGTGGAAAAATGAAATGGTAAATCAAATATCATTTGGAGCAATTTATCTTGTTAATAAACAGATATTGAATTTGTATTGTAATATTAATATTAAATAAGTAGAAAACTATGAAGTAAAAAGTGAATCGACAAAAGATATTCAAATAGCTCCAAGTAAACTAATGTACGCGAAACTGAGAAATGAAACCTAAGAAATTGTAAAATAAACCAATTTAAAAAAAGGCACAGTTAAAAAAGTGTAAACCAAACAGCGAAAAAAAAGAGCAAAACAAAAAATGTAATAACCAAAACATTGTTAAAGCAAAAAATTATTGTTATCACGCAAACAAATAATCAAAACAAAGCAAATTAGACAACACTTTTATAAAAAAAAACTTGTTAACACGGAATATAATATTTTAAAAGATTTTGAAATTGTCCACAATGCTCCATTTTATATATTTCTTAAGCTTGATGGAAACAACTATTAAAATTTTCCTTTTGTATAAAAATTTGCCATTTTAAAACTATGAATTAAATAATCAAATATCTCAGTGTGTTCTACACCTAAAGCCCGAAAACTAGATCATGCAATAATAATAATCGGCAGACAAGTTAAAAGCAAAGAAATTATATCAAGTATAAAAAATCATGTCCTATTATGTCTAACGAGTAGGAACAACAATATTATGTACACAATAACGCTGATTCCTTAAATAACTTTTACGAAATTGTCGAAAATCCTTTTTTTTTGTATATAATGCCTGTTATACTCAAAAGTCGCTGAATCAGTTAGTTTATATTTTTTACAACTTATACCTATGATTTACAATCAAAAATTTAAACATCCAACCATGCTTTAAGTTTTGCAACGTAACACCAACAGTCAATTGAATTTATAAAATATTAATATAATTATGGATCTGTACAGATAAAAGCCTTTTAGAAAAGGAAAAGATGAAACTAAGTTCATCAATTTATTATTTTTTTATTATTATGAATAAATAACCTGTAAAATTATGAAATATAAATTTTTGTTAAGTTTTCTTAAAGGAAGAGGATAGGGTAACGCACTTATGGGAGTCTTTCCTATTGTAATAATAATTTCGCGCAAAAAGGCTCATAGGTAGGTGGGCTGTAACGCGACATGTTGTCCAACATCAATGCAACATTAATATGGGAATGAAATTGTACGGAATTGGTCTGTTTACATAAGTTAATCTATCCATCTATCTATCTATCTATCTATCTATTTATGTATCTATCTTCTATCTATCTATTTATCTATGTATAATGGCATGGGCCTCCAGGAACTTTGTTCTATTTTTGTAAATGTGAAATCCAAAATTACTTCATCAACGAACTCCCCACAGGCTGTTTTATTAGCTGTTTAGGAGCCCAAGAGATGATGAGTTTTGGAGTAAATGGAATAGCGTTGAGGTTGGGTGATGATTTCTTTTTTTTGTCGATGCCCTTCCCAACAATACCGCGCTGTACTTGCAGCAAAACCTTTGGGAACAACTTTACTAATACGATCACACCATATATATAACCACATTACATGGCAACTCCAAAGAATGCGGAAAGTCAATGTAATTAAACTTTTACCTTTTGACAAATTCATTTAATATCTGTCAATTGGTGTCAATGTCTCCATTAATCCAAGTTGAAAATCAATTTCCTTTATTTCGAACTAATCGAACAAAATGCGTTGAGCTCGCCAATGGACTTAAAACGTCCCCAGGTGCTTTAATTAGGATGAAGAGAATGTCGTGCGGTTGCGTGAACTCAATAGAAATTAATATTTTCAAAAAAGAATTTTTTGATTTTGACAATTTACAATAAGTAAACTTCGTATTAGCCCATAATATTTATACAAAGATTAAGTGCGATTAATTTATTAATGTAGCAACTCGCTATCAATGCAATCAAAACTAATTAGTTTTTTGTTTAACTTTGATTTTTTTTTGCTTTTTTAAATGCCAGTAGGCAGCATCAAAAAGCCGACGAGACAAAAAACTGTCACTTTTTTTCGGGTAAAAAAATTGTGTGTGCAGCGTTTGTCGTCCATTTTTTTTTTTTGTAATTTACACTAGATGGAGCCAGCAGTAACAAGAACTATTTTGTTTTAGCGCTAAATATTTTATGCTTATTATTTTTCATATTCATATTCATATTCTTGTAGCTAAAATTTTCATAGAAATATGCATTACTAATATTTTGCTTTAATCATTTTTAAAGTTTCTTTGATTAATTGTAGCAGCAATAGAAGTCCTTTAGTTGTTCATAATCAATAATAAATGGTTTTTTCCCTCTCGTCATGTATTTTAGCATCAGAATAACTTGCTGCGCATTTACTTTTTGTTTTAAGCGTTAAACATTTGGGGAGCTTTTTTTTTAAACGAAATTTTATTTTGTCTCGGCGCTTTTGCGATGCTGCCTACAGACCTTAAAACTCAATTGCAATCGTTATGCAAAAGCTTTATTACTTTCGTATCTAATCGCGTTTCTAAACGTGTTTAAGGAGGTCTAAAGTGCACTTCTAGGTCATTTTGCTTTTAAGCTTTACATAATTTTTAGACCAATCTAATGTGTTATGATTGCATTACGATTTTGGCATTTCCGATACCAAATCTCCATAAACAAAATGAGTAAGGCGATGCCATAGCTAATGAGAAGTATCACCAGCGCAGACTTCACAGTATCCATGTCAACCTATGAAAAATATCTTACAGTCCAAGTAAGCAATTAAATGTAGATTGAAGTCAACTCACATGCAAATCTGAGGCCTCAATCTTTTTAACACAAGGTGGCTTACGTTGATGCCATATGCTTATATGATAGCTCATAATACCCGCTTCGGTGACACGACGTAAGCTTTAAGGATACAAAATTAGAGCACTTTCGAGGAACGTAAAACACATACCCATAAGAAATGACCTTGCGCATGGGAGAGTTTTTCTGCAAAATAGTGACCGTTTTTTGCGGAGGTATCATGCTGATCTCGGTTAGATCGCATATGTCCCTTTCGCTAAAAGTGTCGGCTATAATTTTATAAGCTGCAGAGACATCCACATGGAATGCAAAACCTAAAAAACTCATTTTAAATTAAAATTCTTTCTGTAAATATACATTGATTGTACTTACTTTCGTTTCTGACTTTCATTAAGCCCGTATCGGGATCAAGCCAATTGGAGTTCTCCCCGCTTTTGGCATGCACACCTTTAACATGATCATGAATAATATCGCGATATAATTTAGTAGCATCGTTCGAAAGCGATCCTCCAGAATGGTCTTGAGTCTCCTGATCGAGCGGTACGATGCTTATTTTCTTGGCATACAATTCCAACGAAACGAGATCCTTGGTATGCTAAAAAATATACATGCATATATTAGTGCACCTGGTACCTACATGGTAAAGTTTAGCTTGGTATACCAAAAAATAGTCACGCGTATAGAGTATATCCTCCAAGCCCACCTCCAAAGAGCTTTCCACCAAATCTTTCAGCGTCTTTATAGTCTTAGGGCGCTCCATGAGCAGCGTGCCTACTATACTGGCCGAATAGAACTGATAAATGGCAAATGAGAACAACAAGCTGGTAATGACTATACAACGTCCCGATATAAAGCTGGTGGAGAAGCCCAAGCCCTGTTGGCATAAAATGCCCACAAAAAAGAGCGCAGCGTCTAGAAATAGACCCGTGGGTCTGGGTGTACGTTGTTCTGTTTTAAATGAATTAATGTAGTTGTAAGTGCGCCGATAGCAGCGTCTAAAGAAACCGCCCGTAAGCGGAAGCGGCTTAGGTAGTGATAAAAAGTCTACTGTAGCTCTGCCTTTTGGCATGGTCTGTGGCTCCAGCTTCAGTATACCGCCCTTGGGTTTTATCAGCGCATCGTTACTATGGGGTGTTAGCGTCCATTCTAGCTTGGTCAGCAGCCATAGTATGAGCACGCTGAGCAAGCCACAAACCACAATTGCAATCCATACTTCATTGGAGAATGGTTGCAAAAACAAAATCCGATGCTTCGGTGCATTATGCGGATGCCGAAAGATGAAACAAGGTCTGCTAGACCAGCTTTGTCCTGCTGCGTCTATCCACTTGTGACGCTCCAGCCAATAGAAGATGGGTGAACCGCCCAAATCCGTCTCATTGCGTATAAGAGCACCAATCATACCGTCATAGCGTCCATTTTTCAAGTAGCCCCATGATGTCGTAGGCGTCAAAACAAACGACCAGTTGTACATGTCACGCACAGCCGTTAGCAGGTTAAAATTAAACCGATTCATGGTGTCAATATGTGGAGTCACCGGGTGCGTCAAATAGTATAGCAAGTCACCCGTAATATTCTTATTGGTCACCTGCAACAAGTCCAGCCACTTAAGACTTAACGCAGTAAGTTCAGTGGATTCTACTTACCACCACCGTGGTACGTAGTCGTGCATGTTGCATGTTACGGCGCCGCAACAGCGTCGATGTGGTACGAAACCAATGTTGCAGCTGCAGATTGTGCGTGCTGTTGCAGCTGCCAATTTGCGTTAAGTTGACATGGCCGCCATAGTTGAAACCGGGGCTCCTAAAGGGTGGCATCAAATAGACTTGACAGCTGTCAGTGGCAGGTTACTATGTAGCTAGCACTTACCAGGCATCGTAGAGCTTGTAGCTGATATTATGCGTCTGACGCTTGGCCAGTGTCAGCTCAGTGTCCATGTACAAGTTCAGGCGCTCCATAAAGCTTTCAATGGGCAGTAGTTCATCTTCAGCAGGATTTTCATTGTGGTTAGGCAACACTGATTCGACACCGACGCTCAAGTGCAGTTCATAATCCTCAATCAGTAACCAATGATACTTGGCATTGTACAGCATCTTGTAGGAAGCCTTTTCAAAATGTTAACCATGAGTGCTTAATGTACTTGCTATTGGTTGTCAAGGCCTAACTCACCAGCTCGAGGAATCTGCGACTGAGCACACCACATGCCAAATCGACGACCACAATTTGACGCATGTCATCCACCTGCAATACTTCCTTTAACCATGCCATGCCATTGAATGTCTTGATGCCTGCTGAGCCTCTGATCTGTTTACTCATCAACTGTGAAAGCAAATCAAGCCATACAACTCTCACAAAGGCTTGGCGTTGCTGTTTATGCATAGGTCTCGTAGAGTTATAGAGTTCCTTAATCAGCTTCGAATTTTTTGCAGCAAAAGCTCCACGCAGTTCCTTTAGTCTGACCCCATCATCGCTTATCTCGTTGTAAGCCGGATCGCGGCATGAAAAGTAGGTAACGCGTGGTATCTTCTTGTGCACCTCCGCGAACTGCACCATTAAGTTGCTTTGCAGCAACGCGGTGCGACTAACCTCCTCAGATACTTTGCTATTACCTGCTTGATGACCTGGTTGGCTCATGTAGAGCAAACACAGAGTTAGGTAAAAGATAGTAGCGAATATGTTCTTCATGTCGAGCGAGTTTTGCTTAGAATGCGATTCTGGTACGCTGCTTTTTGATGTTTTATAGCAGAACTCTCACTTTTAATTTATTTAACAGTTGTTGGCTGTCAAAATATTAAATGCCATTTTCTGGGTGGTCATAAATTGTTCATTGGAATTTCACTGGCATTATTCAAATTCAATTTCGTTCAATTACAATTCATAATTCATGAGCAGGACCTCTCCACTGCCACTATTTCAAAGATATATATTTCCAAATTTGAATTTGCTCACAATGAGGCGTTCCTTGGGGGTTGTGTGCCCATATCATACATCTTGACAGTTTGTCACTTTAATTGGATTCCTTTGCTAAGGTTCTAATAGCAGAGACAATTGCAGGACTCTACGCTTTAAAAATTTTACTGACGGAAATATAAGGTAAAAAATATTAAAAAAAAAAACTGTTGATTAAATTCAGGAACGTTTAAAATATGTTAAATCTTTTTTGTTAAGAATTTAATATATTATTTTGAAACATATTTATGTTGCACGTTCTCTAGTTTCTTAAGTATACTATTGCATAAAATAGTTCAATTAATAAATAAATAAACAAATAATATTTAATTGCATTAAATTAACCCGAAATAATACAATTCAGATCTAGATTCAGGCTGCAGCCAATGTTTTACACAGGCAATTTATAAAAATAAATGAATTTTTGAATATTTGCAAATAAAATTAACAAAAACAAAAAACTTTAAATATTTAGTTTTTACCATAAATGAGTTCATATACCTCTTCGAATTTGATCATTTTGACATATGTTATGAAGCAACTAGCCAATAGTAACCTCGTAAACTTTTATTGCAAAATTCCGATTATTTATCGAGTTATCGATAACAGAATATTGCATTTTTGTTTTTAAGACTATTCTTTGACAAGCCATATCTCGTAAACAAATAAAGACATCTACACAAATTAATTTTTAATAAAATAAATTCAAAAATTTAATTCTAAACAAAATTTTGAATTGTAAAAATTTTGGTTTTTTATTAATTTTTATTTTTTTTTATTTTAGAATTCAAAAGTGATCTCCTACTTTCTTTCTTTTAATGCCATTATACCTCGAATAAGGACAAACAACGCTATGTGCGGTAACAAGAGAGGACAACATTGTGTCTAGCTGAGATACAATAAGATATTCAACTTCAAGCACAAAAAAAAAACAGGATTATGGAAATAATAGGAGTCCTTAGATGGCTCTGCAACATAGTAGATCACTTGGCTAGCAGCATGCATGTCAAAACTAGAAGCCATCCAACTCACCCTATTCTGACTGCTCGCCGCTTCTTACAAGGTATATATGAAAACAAAACATTCTATTGCAAGCTTGCTAACTGGGTTATCTGTATCTAACAAAATTCCACTGTAATAATATTTTTAAATTCTAAGCCAAATGGAAACCCACAAAGGTATTTTATTATCTTCTTCCTAGGCAGAGGAATATCTCTGCTAAAATTTTTCTGCAAAGCAATTATAAAACATATTTACGAAAGATTCATAATCCTAGAAAAACCACAGAAAAGCAAAAAGCAAAAAAAAAATATGGAAATTTTTTGTTTCATTATTTTATTTTTTTTTTTGGTAATGCTTCCTTGGTCTTTTAGCCTGGAAAGGAAACACGGCAAAAACGGTGTTAAGAAAAAGCATATTTCCTTATTATCTGTGCTGTCCCACGTAATACAAAACCGAAATGGAATTATTAATGGCATTGTCCATTTACTGCTAAGTCGCGCAAATTTCATTTTTTGTTTATTTTCTTTGAGCTTTTCGCTGCTATTTTTGTATGTGGTTTCTCTTTATTTCTTTCCGAATTTATTTGATGACTTTGCGGCCTTGGGTGCTGGTTCCTCTTGTTTATAGCAACCTTAACACTTGTGGGTCGTTGTATTTTCACCCTCAATATTTTGTATGGTTTTTGGCGTTGAAATTCTTAATTGTTCTGGGCAGCAATGGATGAATGCTTCAGCAACTTTTGAAAATAAGCATTTAGTACTTGTTTGAAAGTTGACAACTGTGCGTATGCGTAACTAAGAACAATCATGGTCGTCTTTGTAAGCCGATTTTATTGTTCAAGCGCTACAAAAAGCGAACAGCAAAAGTGTTTTTAATAGTTTAATTTCATATATGCATGCCATAAATGGACGGTTTCATAATTTAGTGATGTTTCTGAGATAGCCTTGATGGCTCGTTTTATGGGGTTTTTGAAGTTATTTCAGAACGTCAGCGACTCAAAATCCATATGGATAACTTTGTCACATGTGAAGTGGAATTGTGTATAAAGATAAAGGGCCAAAGCAAAGTGTTACAACATAGGGCCAAAAGAAGAATGCAGTCGAACGTGTTTAAGATAGCAATTGAAAGCTAGGAAACTAGAGTACCATCACTTTGAAAGGCAAATGGGCTGCTGCAGGAAGTTCATTTCATACACAATCTATAAACAGCTTGTCCTGCCGGTTAGTCGGCTTAATAATAAAATAGTAGGAGTACGAGAAGCACCTTCTAGCGTCTATAGCATTCAGTTTTTGTTTTCAAAACAACTCCCCGCCGACTCGAGCATTAATAATATTTTTGCAAATGTTGCACCGCGACCCTTAGAATCTACAGTACTTCCTTCTAGCTAGTGTTACTCAGCAGTTTCCTAAGTCTGCAATGCCCTGAATGTAACCCAATCAAGTGCTTAGTAATAGCAATCTACCAGTTTATGGATAGTTCATAAACTAACAAAATTTATCTTATAGATATACCCATAGGCCGTTAGTAATATCCAGCCAGAAACACAACCATTTTGATCTATGCAAGCGCATGTTAAGTTTCATTTTAACCAGCTCGTAAACGTTTTTAAATAGTTACCGCATTCAAAGAGCATTTACCAAAACACTCTGCCAGTATATTGAAATGCATAACAGGCAACCACTTAAAAGAAAAACAAAAACATTACCAAAAACTAAGAACCAAGAAACCCAACCACTAACAACTTACAACTAACGACTAGAAGTAAACGGTCACTAATGAGTAGTAAGAAGGACGTTTGCATTCTACAACACCAATAAAAAACTAGTAACTACAAAACAGAATACAACCCCCGACCAGAGTGAAGTAGATGGAGTGGCAAGAGGTGTGGCAGTGGGAGTTAAGTGACAAGGGCAATTTCAACAAGAGCTTGGCCAGAAAGAAACTTTTTTCATAAAAAGAGGCAGCTTATTTTGCGTGCAGTGAATATTGGCCAAAGTGTCAACGGCAGCAGGCCAAGTGCAATGAAGGGAAAAGCTTGCGCTGGCTGCATTTGGGTCTGGTTTATGAGCCAGTTACAGTTGCGGCAGCAAAAAGCCAAACTGAGAGCATACCAAACAAGGCAAATCCACAACAAAGGCGTGCAAAATGGCAACAAAAAAAACTGGTGAAAAGTGGAAGCGGGTTACCAGGAAAACCGGAGGCGGTACAGCTTGAAATGTGCCAACGACATTTGCATGCAAATGATGCACTAAACTGCAGGTTGTTATGGTGTGGGTTTTTGGGTGATACGGCAGTGCCCAGGAATTCACTCTGCGTGTGCAAGTGTAGCCTGTAGATGAACTTGTGAGATCAGTATGTAAATCATTTCCAAAATGGACTGCTAGGGAGCAAACTGTAAATGTAATACCGTAGGAACGACAGCTCATTTGTATTCACTTGCGCTAGCCCGAACCTGTAGGGTTAAAGTTATTTTTGTAAACAAAGCAACAAAGTGATTGGCAACAGTCGTTAAAGCTAGTTGGCAAAAAGTGCAATATTGGGCAACACCAATAGTTACCGATCTGGCAATGCATATGCAATGTAATTTTTGCAACCGAGCCAATAAGACGTGTTGAATTTAATCTACTAACATCAAGTCATATATATGTGGCTCCACGAATTGTCAATAAACATTAGCGGAGTCACTTCGAATTCAATATAATTTCCATGTATTTATAAAGTTATTGTCTTAATTTAGTTGTACATAGCATATTTACCCTAAAATTACTCATGGTATGGTATGTTTGTGTAGCTTTTGTACCTATATATTTTGCTTACTCTCTTGAAGTTTCTAACAGCGTCTTCATTCGGTTTCAGCCCTGTCGACTACGGTGGAGTTCATCGCGTTGTAACTACGGCTTATTCGCATAAAAGTGCGTATAAAAATATATTGCGTTTTTGAGTTATTGGATGCTACATACACAAACCCCTTCTACTTAAAAA
This sequence comes from Chymomyza fuscimana, assembly GCA_949987675.1. Lineage (NCBI taxonomy): Eukaryota > Metazoa > Arthropoda > Insecta > Diptera > Drosophilidae > Chymomyza > Chymomyza fuscimana. The sequence continues at coordinate 34,506,942 of OX465089.1, forward strand.
AATTATGAAATACGCACTTCAAATTTACGGAATTGCAGCGAAATCGAACTTAAATAAAATCAGAGTTGTCCAGAGCAAAATATTAAGAAATTTGTGCGCCGCTCCCTGGTACATGCGTACTAGGGATATAGAAAAAGATTTGAGGGTGCCTAAAATTGGGGACGTTATCCAATTGCTGGCCAAAAAGTATTTAGAGCGTCTTGGATCACATCCAAATTTACTGGCACGACTGCTAAATTCAGAAAGACCGTCTTCCAGAGCACGAATGAGAAGATTAAAACGGTGCCACCCACAGGATCTCCCAAGGAGAATCCTTTAGTAAATTTATTTAAAACCTTCAATAATAATAATGTTTAATCTTTAGTAATTAAAGAATATTGTAATGTGAAGTTTTGTTGTATATATATTAATGTTTCTTTTTAGTCATTAATTATCTTTGATTTTTATATAACTTATAATTTGTTTAAGCTGTCTTTTTTAGGTAGTAGTACACAAATTTTATACTATTGTTTAATAAAATCTACAAAATTTTTAACAAAAAAAAAAACAAAAAAAAAAACCAAAAAAAAAAAGAACAAGTTTGTATAACATGTATATTCCTTTTTGCTTTTGTATCTTAAATATATTTTTTTTAATTCAACATGATGTCTGAGTTTGTAATATTGAATTAAAAAAACCCGGGCACTTGAAGTAAAATGTAAAATTAACTTTGATTGTGTGACGGGGCACCCTCTAGTAGCAAAAGAACCCCCCACTTTCCCTGAGCAAAGTCGACCCCGTAGGCAGAGTAGGCTACTCTACAGCCGGATTCGTTACAAACCAAACTAACGCTTTTATTGTTAGTAACTCTATACCTATAATTTTAGCCGTTATAAAATTTGTCATACTAAAAGAATATATTATAAGAGTCTCATATAAAAATAAAAATATTATTCAGGCCATAAACCTATTTAGCCAACTGGTTTTTTTTTTATTCCACATGAAAAGGCTATGTAGAAATTTAATGCCATTTTGTAATTTGCTGTAGCTCATATGCACTACTCTCATGTCAAAATGTAGTTGGGGACAGGTTGATGATTTCATTTTACGTATCATAAATTTTTTTTATGATTACTTTTTTTAGTCCCTAGTCTGGATTAAGGTATCGCATTTCTTTGACACTTTTTTTTTATGGATAACATCGTTATAAATTTACCGATGACTGTGTTATTTAAGCATATATTATTGGATTTATTTTTTTCTATCTTTTAAATATTTCTTCGCCTGCCTAAAGGATGTCCGTACATGTAAGAAGTCAACATCTCAAATTTGTCTTTACTATAATGCTTAATAATCTCCAAGATCTTTTGTAAAACACTTACATATTCATCATTTAATTAATAAACAACTTCGTCATGTTCAGAGAATATCCGTAACTTGGTAACTTGGGTTTGTAGCATATGCCGCATATCCTGACATCACTATTAATATGTATTATATACATAAATATATTCGAGTAGGTTGTTTGTCTAAAATATTTATGCATAACAATTTTAGATGAGAATACTTGCTTTGTTTTTCAGTAGTCGGATTTCAGTTTGTTTAACACTTTTTTGTAATTTATTTTGCGGTTATACTTTCGTAATAAAGACAACACTTAAAGAGTCGGCTTATATTATACCCTGTACATTAGGGTAGATTAAGTTTGTGCAACCCGGAAATGTATGAAACATACAGAAGGAGACGTCGGAGACTCCCCAAATTTAAATATGATCAGGGTGACCAAAGAAGTCGATACACCGATGTCCGTCTGTCTGTCTATGCATCTGTCTGTCTCACAGTGCACAATGGGCCCGTGTGGCCAGATTTTGGCTAAAATGTCCCCAGAAGAAAGTTAAAATTTGGACAAAATTATAATTGAATATGATTTTACACATATTAAGGTATCCTGTGCATAAAAAATTATTAAATTATAATTAGTGGGTTTTAAGTTATTGGCAATCAAAGTTAATATTTTGTATTTTATGAGCTGTCCAATAACTTACAAAAAAAAAACCTGCATTTACTATGATACATGTAGCTACGAAATCTGCATTCATTTTATTATTTATATATATTACAACAGAAAAAAATAAAATTGAGCTAAACAATTTTCTGGTTTTAGTTATATTGGAGTAGTTATAAAGATTTTGTTGGTTTTTTTATCATTTTGCTGATTTGCTTTAAGGTTACCTCCGACTACCACTCGATATTGATCGAAAAAGTATTATAAATTAATGTGGCCCCCGGTAATCGTTGTGAAATAAATCAAACAGGGACGACGTTTAATATGTTGTTTATTTGGATTGAATTGATTACTTAAATATTAATGATATAAATGATGCTGAAACTTGTACTTGACGATCTTACGTGTGCGTGTGACTAGGAGGAGATACCGGCAACGACTGTCTTTGTGTGTACGCGGCATTTACTTGCTTACTCGTTTATAGTCGGTTACTCTCGATAGACTACTCGCTCATTATCGATGCTCATTATCGGTTCCCACATTAATTTATATGTTTTACAATAAAAAGTAATTCTTCACGATTTTCGGATATTGAATTTTGTATCTAAAACTTGAATTTTAAAAAATGATCCCCAGGACATTTTACTATTTTTTCAATTTCTTAGCTACCTAAAAGTATGCTTTAATAACCATTTTTTCAAAAGCTGAACTAAAATGTAAAAAAAATTTACAATTTTGAAATTTTATAGCATACTTACAAAAATTATCAATTTTGACGAAAAAAACGTAAAAATTTAAATATGGATTTTGAAAAAATTTTTCCGGAAACTAAAAGAGCATGCCTAAAAAATATAGCTTTTAAAAACTAGATTGGGGCTATAACTCCAAAACCATTAAATATTTTAGGTGTAGGCAAAATAATGCATGTGGAACTCATATCTACCTCTGTGTGAAATATGGTCCAATTCCAATGAACAGATTTTTTTTTTAATTAAGTTAAAAAATTTGTTGATTTTTGTTTAATTTTTTCCAGTTTTTGTCTAGAATATCTATATCTTAAAAAAATCTGAGGAGGTTCAAACTTCCCAGAAAAATAGTTAAATCCTTTATGAATACGTGTGTAAGATTTCATCACTCTAAAAAAATTATTATGGAAATGCCAGATATTTGGGCATAATATGACAATCTGGGCCCACGGTGAAGTGGGACAATGTCCTCAAGGCGTTTATCCAAAAGGCGTTTTCCGATTCGATATACATGAATTTGTTTGTTAGAAGCGATATATATTGGCATTTGTGTGTATGCTTTTAGCAAGTGTAAGATTACGCATACGCAATGTGTTTTCCACCAGCTTCACACTTTGTTGTCCTGTTGTGACAAATTATGCAAATGCAAAGCCCCTTGAAATACATTTTCTAGTTAGATACAGCAGCTGTAGTGGAACATATGGCAAGTTGATTCGGTATTTGCTTATTCCACGCAAACTAAGTATTATTTGTTTTTGTTTGGACTTAAAGAGCACTTATTTTTATGTCTTAATTTGTTTTGCGTGCCAAAAGTCCAGTGTGTGTTTCACACAATAAAACTTGTTGACATTTTCGGCGCCCCAAAGTGAAACACTTCATTAGTATTTGTTTATAACTTAATCTAACAAATGTCAACATAAACACGCCCGTAATGAGCAGACAGCACGCAACTTTTGTTGAGCTTTTGCTTCTATTTTATTATAATTATTATTTATGAAAAATATGCTTAATTTTTGCATAATACTGCAACTTTGCAAACTTTTCTGGTTCAGCAACCACCTAGAACCTCTTTGACTTTGGCACTTTAATAAAAAGCAGCACATGAAAAGAGGTACAATTCCAGCGCCTGACTTTATTGCAGCTACGTGCTTTGAATTATTGTGAACACTGGCAGGACACATCAGAGGCACAGTTCTTGGAGAGAAAACTCGCGACCGTTAAGATTAACAAACATTCACGCCTGATGACTGACTGGTTGACTGCTCCAACAGCTACAGCTGACACCCTCCTACACTACGCCGGAATTTGCCATCATATTCAACGAGCATTCAGGATATTCGTGCTTGGCTCAAGCGGACTTGACTCCCGGTAGTCGGGCAGTAAAATTGATGAATTTGTAAACATGTTTCTGTGTGTGTTTTTATTTATGGATTTCCTTAAAAATTCTGTGTAACATATGTAGTACAAAGCACTAAGTTGCATTCATTTTGGAATTAAATATCCCTAAATCCTATACTAGCATCCAACCATGAACAAAAATGTAATGGACATGAGCGGTATCCAAGACATAGTTATCAAACTTAAACGCATTAATTTTTTCTCCATCTTACATTTTTTACACTTAGTAAGTCATTGGAGGTCCACATTATATCCACCATTTATTATAGCTTCTTTCTTCACAATAAAAAAACAACTTCATAAAAGATACGAAATGTAGAGTCCCTTAAATATTATATAATATAAATATATATTATGTTATGCTTATCGCTGCGCTTGCATGCTTTTCAAGGCGCTTGCGTTCTAACTTGGGAACCACTTAGGACAAATACATGATTCCAAAAATAGTTTTATGTATTTTTTGAGATCTACAACTTTCTTACACATAGATCATACCCAAAAAAGGATACTGATGAATTCGAGACAAATAGTCTCAAACATTTATTGAAATAATGGAAACTTTTCGCGTCGTAAATAAACAGCTTTCAAACATATACTAATTATCGCATCCTGCTCAAACTTGGCATGGCTGTTAATGACAGTTGTGCCAACTTAAGGAAAAAAAACTAGCGATTTGGTTTACGCGCGCAGTCCGGGTCAATTTTGATCAGATGGTATATCGTTTTGGGGAATGCTGTAGTACGATGCAAGCTGATGGGGGTGTAGTGGCTAAGTGGAGTTCGCGCTGGTAGGTTCTTATAAGATATCACGGTGCTTATTTTTATCTAATTTCAGCTCGCGTACTGGTGGCACAGGTTCGATGAGAACCGAAAGGAACTAAGGAAAGTTAGAAAGAAAAAGACGGAAACCATGTTTTGAAATGACTGTGCAGATGATTTTGACACAGCATAAGCCCACCGTACCATGATCACTAAATTCCAGATTTAATGTAAATTATTAGTCATTGAAAAAACACGAACAAAGTGTCTATTTTATGGTTTTACAGCTGCATAGCTCCATACCAAAGGGGACTAAAAATGTTTCATTTTAACAATATAACTCTAACATTTGTATGAAAATAGCGAAAAAAATCAAGAAATGCTTAAATTTAGAAGCGTTAGTAAAAACAGTCATATGTATATAATGCAAATATATTCATTTAACTTTATCTCAAGGCATTTAAATTTTTTTTTTTTTTTTTTTTATTGGCAATCAACCGATACAAATTGGTTGATGACGAATTATTCGGTAAACAAGAAATAAAATTTAGTGTGTGATAGGGGGCATTTAAATAAAGATTAAAATTGAAAGTGTGCGTAAAATTTTACACTCTACTGTATTCTAACTTTGCATTAGCACACAGCTGATACTTGAAGAATTTATTAAAATGAAATCAAAATTTCTATTTTAATGCCCAGTTACTTGGAATGAACGAGAATGGAACATAGCCTCGACCATGGTAGAATTGTACAGGTAAAATATTCCTCAAATTGTCTCTCAGCACAAACCTTATTTTTAGTTTCGTTGCAGTTTTACAAAAAAAAAACATTTTAAATGTGCTTGCCTATGCACAAAACAGCAACGGGATTGGTTTGCTTTTCGCTCTCCCGCTTTTTCGCTATAGTTACCGACAATTAACTCTTTAAGAGAGCGTTCTTAGAGCTCATAATGCAGTGACGTCAAAAGATAGATATCTCGCGGCGGCGGTGGCTGGAATAGAATTTCGCTGCTGGTCGCATCGCATTTTTATGCAATCGTGTTATGCGCTCAAGTATTAAATTCTTTTACAAATTTCCCAGCATGATTTGCTAAAAGAAAAACAAGTTAATTAATTCACTTAAACCTTTAACTATGCACGCCAGCGCTATATACGAACCAATTGGAACAAAAAACAATAAAATTAAATTAATCAAATTTGAAGTATCAGGGGAACTGCTGGGATGACGTTAAGCGAACACAGTAAGTGGCGGCGGATCACTCGAGAGCAATCGTGCAACAACAGAATCTCATCTTCTTAAAGAGATCGCATTAAAACTTCACTTGGTTAAACGCACATATTTGTTGATGTTTAAGGGAGTTTTACTTGTAAAAGATACAACGTAAAATAATACTAAGTATCTGGTATAAGTTGCCAAATCTCTATATAAAAATTAAATTGCTATTGCAATAATTACCCTTGTTATGGAATGTCACCAAAAGAAAAATGATGTTTCCCGATCATTCAACCAACTTAATTGTGAAAGCAATTTCGACTTATCAATTGCTGAACCAATTAATGACTGAAGATGGATTTAAGCAATTTTACGCTCATTTATGTGCTGCGGGCAAAATTAAATAGGCACTGAGCTAACTGGGGCGAAAAACGTACTTTTCCAAATGATTCCGAAAAATGTACCAATATAGTGTAATACAAATTTTAAGACCCAATTATTTTAATTGAATAGCACAAAAATATAACCTTTTGAAACTATTTTTGTTTATCCAATTACATGCTTAATAGCACAATCGAACTGTTTGGAGGTCACCTTGGAAAAGAACTTGGTTAAAGTTTAACCATGCCAACAAAGCTATAGGCGGTAGAAGTAGAAGAATGAAATTGGCGAAATTATAAATTTATTAAAACTAGAAGGCCCTCATAATATATAGTATTAATTTCCCCCCAAAAAAGTTAGTATATTATAATTATATTATTATCAAAAGTTAAGTTAACAGAATGGAAGACAGTCAAAAACTAACAAATATTTTATCAAAATAAATTACTATTAAAATCAAAACCTAAAGCAAAAATTATTTTCTAGTAGAGGGAGGTCACCATTTCGGTTTTAGGCTTTGTGGGTGGTCCTTAAAACATTAATTAATTATCCAAAATATATCTTTACTGTATTAGTAACCCAGACAGTCTCTTAAGGGAGTTCTTGCCCAATTGGAATATTTTCGTGAACCTATTCAAGTTATAGGAACCGAGGATTTGCGTACCGATAGTCAAAACTCAGGCACTGCGTCAGGTTGCCACAAGATGAACCCAAAAAAACATGTTAACTAGGAAACTCTCAACTACATTTTAATTTGTGCATAAGACCGCTTTGTCACGCTCTGACAAACACAACAATTAGGGTTACCATTCCCACAGATCTTTACGACTGTCACTCATTTTTGATCTAATCTTTAAGTTATAAGTATTATTGGAACTTTCAGTGAAAAGCTCACTTTGATTCTTTGCTAATTGTTTGCCTCCACTGCGCTTGGATATAGAATTACTTTGCTGTCAGTTTTAATTTTTCAAAGGCTATACAAACTTTTTAAAGTATGACATTTCAGAAATAATAATATTGACTTTTCTTTGATTGCACTTTGGCTTCTCACATTAATAAAGTAGACTGTCTTGGAACATTTTTTATTATTATGCGCAGATGCCCTATATGACAAATATCTGACATACCATTGGAGTGTCAGTTTTAATTTACTTAAGTACTTGAAGGAATGTAAAAAAAAACAACAGGAACAAATATAATAAATATATAAGTGTTGAGGTGAAAGCTACTGCTTTGTACAATTCTACTTACGAATTGTTGAATAAACTCAATTTTAATGTTCAGCTGCAATAATCCCATATCATTTATTTAAAGTTAACGCTGAGAGCAATTTGTTGATTTACTATAGAGTTTTAAAGAAAACTATACTACAAACTAACAAATGAGTTGTGGGTACTCTGTGGGCTTTTAGGCGCTTCTGATACAAAGAGAGAAACATAATGCGCTGCAAACAAGTTTCGAGTAAAATAATAAAATGTGGTTTTTATGCATTACTTCGGGGACATAAAAGAACTTTCAGAATTTCCTTCTTTAAAATGCATATTATATAATAGTTTTTTTTTTGTTAGCTTTTATGAGACATTTACAAAGGCAGTGACAGCATCCTAGCAAGCTGTTGGAAAGTCCTTGCAACAATGGAGAGTTAAAGTTGCAGCATATTTCAACAGTGTGGCACCAACAAAAAAATATATATCAGTTGGCACAGTGGCCGACAGCGTGATACCCTGCTACTTAATTTTGTTTTATGGTAACAGTTTTAAAGAATTAAGGTTTCGTTTGTTAAGTCCATATAGCATTTCCTGCTTTTTCCACTTATTTTAACAGACTTCGTCTTAAAAAATTACCTTCCTTAAATAATTGTAGGAAATGTCACAGGGTGTTATTCTTGCAAAATTTCTAACTCGGTCTTATTAATCTCCGTACAGCTTCAATAAGCTACCTTCCTCGTGCCTTTCCAAGTAACTCGTATAGCTACGAGATTCGCTTCACAATTTCGTAAATCTTCCTAGTCATATATCCTAACTGCAATAGTCTTAAAAATCTCAGTCTTCTATCTATAACTTTTTCAATATGGTCTGTCACGGCTTCTTATGACTTTTGCATACATGTTACTAATACTGTAATAACCTTGGTCACCCAATAGGTTTGCATTTAATACAGGTGGATTTTATAGTGTGGGTATAAGCTGCTAAATTCTCCTACGGGGTAGCGAGGAAAGCCGCAGGTTTAGGCAAGATTTGGTGTCTCAGCTGTAATGATGGACAACAACAAACGGACATAACTCAAGTGATGATAAGCATTTTGGTATAAAGAAATTTTGGTCCATCAAGAGTCTTTCTGCATGTTACATACAAATTGCCAAGGTTATAGGGTATAAAAAATTCATTAAATATGCAAACACTTTTGCCTGAGATGCTTGTGCACTTACACAACAACAACAACAATAACACTTTGGTGCACCCGTAATCCGCTACAATAACAACAGCAGCCGCTATAGCCTGCGCTTGAAATGGTGGCAAAATAAACGTGGCCATAAAAGCATCCACAACCTTTAGCCCAGCAACTTTGACACCTTAATATTTTGTTTGTGTGTGTTTGTGTGTTGACAACTGCAGTCATGTTAATCCGCAGCAGCTCCGCACAAACTTTTCAGGATGCAAGCGCCAATGCGGCGTGTGAGTGATGCTTTCAAATGAGCAATTTCCAAGAGACCTCAAGATGGCTGTTTTTTTAAGACAGGTCTAGGTAGAAGATGTCAATGAATTATTTACCAAAGCTCTGCTTTTTTACATGTACTTTTGTATCATATTTTACTTTATTTTTACTGCACTGAGGAAAGCCAAAAAAAACACATTTTGTTAAAAGTTTATATTTTTATATCTTTAAACACAGCGATAATAGGCAAAATACTCCACAACAGGATTTGGGTAAATACGCGAAAAAAAACCCTATTACAATATTACGGTATTTGAAGGATGGTTTTCTGCTTTTTGTACTTCACGGCTTAAGTTGTGATCCAAGATATAAATAAAAACAGCACCAATCACGTATTGTCATTGGAGAGGGAGGGGTTACTTCCCAATATATTCACTAAACAATCATATAAAGTTTAAACAAATAAGTTTTTTTTACTAAGTAAACGTAATTCTTCAGCCTTCCCAAGCCCCGAAAGACTGAAAAATTTGGCGAACGCTAAAGTCGGGAGTAGCTGACTTTGAGGAACCCCATACCATCAATATATTAAGCCACTCGTATTTATTTATAAAACTATTGCAAAAAAGAAGTAACATTTAAAATAAATAATAAAAATTTGCCTCGATTGGGAATGGAACATTAATCTTAAGACGATGCACAGTGGAACAGCAGCAGAAAAAGCGTTGCAAAAATCATAATTTCTAAATTATTTTTTTGGTTTTTGTTGCCAGTATTTATTTTGTTTTTGTCTCAGTTGAAAAATTTATTATAACAATAATTTTTGTTATGAAAATAACGACATTTTTCGATTGGCATTTTTTTTAAATATACCTCCACATTCCTTTTAGAACTCACATTTCTCTAGAAAAATATTCTCTTTCTCCCATGTTCGTTATATTAAACATTTGTCCAAAATTCTAAATTGTTTGTAATCCTCGTTTCTAGTCTTGGTCTTCTTCTGACATCTCTCCAGTTGGTAGGCACTGTAGCTCAATAAACAAAAAGTTTAAACCTTGAATTAGGATTCAAATATCCGACTATCACCTAGTGATATTCACCTGCTGATATTAAATAAAGTTTGACGATGCGTCAAAATTTATATAGCTTCTTTTTGGTTCTTAAGTTACTCTTCCGTTGAGTTGTAATGTCCTTCAGCTTTTTATAGATGTCCTGCATAGCACAATTTTTGTAGCTCCAAAATAAAACAAACTATAATAAGAAGCTTTTAGAAATGGACGTATAAAGTGTTGTTACCATACCTTTGGCGAACCAATTTCGATTTCTGTCATTAACTTAATCAAGTTCCTTTATTTTATCGCTTGCCTCAAATGTCCTTGGCCATTACTTACAAGGTGTTAAACACATTTTACAATCACAATTACGGCTTGGTTTTCAAGTGCTTCTTAATGGGATATTTTACATAGTAAAAATTAGAGGTCAAATTACCTTTTTATTTTTAACATACTTGACCATAAAAACTTGCCAAACAATGTTAAAAAAAAATATCATCTTTAATAGAAGTGGTGCTTTCATTTTTACATCCACTATATCTATCTATATCTCTATCTTATGTAACAGGCAGAAGTATTCCAAAATATTTTGATCTTTGAACCCGTTTCCCAGTAAGATACACCTATTTTATGTTATGTCTGTTATGCGTCTTGTCTCCAGTGACATAATATGGCTTCTAAACTGAAATTTTGGTGGCTTTAGCTCATACCATCTCTGAGATCTAGGTGTTCATACGGGCGGTCCGACGGACATGGGTATATCGACTTCTCTAGTTACCCTGATCATACTTTAGATTATTTTTCATACACCCCTTACCTTTAATGCAGGGTATAAAAATGAAGTCTGTTTCTCTAAACGATCTTATAAAAATAAGTAATAAAGTGTGTAATCTTTACGCATGTAAAATTAAAAAAATTTACCAATAGTCTTCTATCTCATATATTTTTTTTCTATCATATTGTAATTGTTGCACCAATGTTGAAAAAACATTTTACAGATAAAGCCACAAAAGCATTTGCAAAAATATTTTCAAAAAGACTTTATTACACTGTATGCAGTTGATTAATGATAGATAGGTACAACGATTTTTTAAATTTGGGTTGACTTTCATATTTCCGCCCTTTTTAATAAAATAGTAACTAATACCGTAATGCCCTAAAGATCACGAAGATTTTTTCCGTTGAATAATGAACAATTTGACAATCGTTGAAAAAAAAATACAACCGTAGTAAAAATGTCTCAAACGAGCTGTTAAAGTACTTTATATATAGAAAGCACTGATTTGTTTTATGGAAAACTTGATCAACAACCATTAAAGACGCCATAAGGGGATCCTTTTTAAAGGATGATATCCAGCCCTCAGAAGGGTTGCGTATATAAACGGCCTCGAAAATTGGTATGGGAAAGCACATTGCTGTTAATGAAATGAACTTCATAGATAAACAAAACCAGTTTTAATAATAAATGATTGCTCTATCAAGTTTCTTTCAATACCATATACATTTGATGCACCCAATCTCGCATTTACTGATGGAATGAATAAGTATTCATATAGAAGTAATAGTTTGAACTTGATCCAACTTCCATCTTCTTTGAGCATATCAGCTACCAGTTTAATATTTGTGCTGTCTCTCTGTCCTCAAATGCAAATAGCCAAATGTAATTAATTTCCAAATCTGAAATCTTGCATACCATGACCAACATGAATAAATGATGATTACAGAAAAAGAGCTATAAAAAATTTAATTAAAACCGATTACTTTTCCTTTCCCCTTTCTTCTTAGCTTGCCAATAGAAGTAAATCGAAAATGAGATAACTTGCTGCTACATTTTCAACTGACTAATTACAAGTTTGCGGAGTCTCAGCAACATACGACAACTGCAACAAACCTCACCCGAAACAGAATGTTCTACTGAAATTCGCATAGTTGTTGCCATCATTGCACGCCATGAATTCCACTTGAAGCGTTTTACAACACCTTTACGCGAAATAACCGCCGTAGAAATTTCTGAAGGTGGCTTTGAGGTGCTCAACAGCTGACAATTTCGCGACGGAAATCAAAAACCACATTGTCTCAAAGCGAAAATTTTATGCTCTACTAAATTGTCGGAATCAGCTTGCGGTGTTCAGCAACAAGGCTCAAATAAGATGACCTAAATGCTATATCGAATATATGGAACAGCTTTATGTGCAACCCTAAATGTAAATTTATTCCAAAGTTGTTATGTTTTTGTATGCTGCAGACTCTCTGATTGGCTTTATATGATTGAAAATTCAATTAAAGTGACAAACTATCAGAATTTGTGATATGGGAGAGAAAATTCAAATGAATACCCTTTGGAGGACATATGCATATTTAATGTGGTCATGTCCAAGGGCACGCAAACAACTACTTTGTGATTGCAAGTCCGAAAAAAAAACCGAACAAATGCTATACATGAACAATGAGACGTAATTGAATTAAATTGATTAATAAGAGTGTCAGTTGACAAGAAAACAAAAACATAACAATTTGTCTAATATCAAAGTTTTCTACAAGAGTTTTGATTAATATTTTGCTTATATATTTATTACATTGTCTGAACTTGAATGTTTACAAACATAGAAAGCCCGTCGAATATGAGGGTCGATATATGTATTGTAAATTAAGATTTACATGACACTGTAAGGAAGTTCTGGTGCTGGGGTATAACTCAGTCTGCCCCAGGGCCAACTTACAACTAATTTGTAAATTCGCTGAGACACTGGGCAGCTTAGGGGGCCTAGAAACTGTCCTCGCCTTGTATACACACATACATACCACGATCGCTTCCCATTCGCCCTGAAAATGTAGTTTGGGTGTGTGTCGCGTGTGCGGAAAATAACCTTTACTACTGTGTGCCCTCATATGATCGCCACAGACTACGTCAATGGGTAGGGCTCTCGCGACCGTATCCTTGCTCGAGGGGGGTCGGGAACTTGTGGAGGCGGGCGAGGCTCACGCGCACCTACAAAAGGGCCAGCGTATATTTATAATACCGGAGTGGCGAGGCCTTCTCGGTTGCTTATATGTGCGCGGCAGGAAAGAGGAGTATAGCGAAACCAGAGCTCGTAAATAACGGTCGACCGTTTTTTCCTTTGCGGTCTACTCGCAACCACAACCGAAAAAACCATGCACGTTGGCTCTCTCTCTGAGCATAACACTTCGCTTCGCTTTATTTCGGTTTTCAGCTGAGTGTTAACAGTTGAGCAGTTCTTGTTACGCTCTTTCAATAACATCTTATTGAGAGCGAACTGATTGAGCGCTCGCACATTAGCATCAGCAGACCAACCGAAAAAATAAATGTCAGCGCAAACGGTCTTTTACGTTTTAATTTGCTTTGTTGAGAATGCTGCACTTTTTGTGTCGGCCCATTTATCTCGAATTGTATAAGTCGTACAAAAAAACGTTCAAGGCAAAAAATTATGAAAATTGAATTTCGAGTTTTATTTGTATTGGAAGGTATACCCAGAAGTTCATATTTTCAGCAGTAGATGGCGCCAAATTTAAAACAACGCAGTTTTTCGTATTTTTACCCACCCCCTTGCCCTTTTTCGCTTTTGGTGTGTATAAAAATATTGTAGATCTCAAAAAAGTACACAAGACTAGTTTTTAAATCGTGTAAGTATCTCTAGTAGTTTCCAAGTTATAACGCTTTAAAGTCTGCCCGTGCCTTGAAAAACATATGTTACTAACAAGCCCAAACAGACGCCTCACTCACATACACGCATACAAACGCAAAAGACCTTTATTTTTTCTCTCGCGACCAAACGGTTGGCGAATAACCAGAGCAAAAGTAAAACCAAATATCGGTTATTCGTTGAGCGCAGACCGATTTATTAAAAGAGCAATGTGAACGGTTGCTCTCTGAGACATTGCTCAAAAACTCAGTAAATAAGAGTTATTTTTGGACAACGCAAAACGGTCGACCTTTTTGACGAGCTCTGAGCGAAACACATTAATGCGCACACACACGGTGACACTCTGTTAATACCGCGCTTCTCACACACGACATTAATGTTTAATAAATACAAACGCTTGCTGCTTTACTTCACGTTATAATTTGCTTCTTTTATTTCGCTTTTTAAGTTCTCTAATTTATGTTACTAATCCCTGCAACTGAGTCAACTAACCTCTATTCTCTTTATCCCCTAACCTTATTTCCCGTCCACGTTACTTTATTCTTTTTCTTGTCTGCGCGTCGAACCGCTGCACTTCTTTTCTCGATGCCGTCCAAAAACCAACTCCCCGCCTTTTATTTTCCTATCGCCCACGCCGGCTCATACCACAGTCTGCCGATATCCGCCCATCGTTTTGCCGATAGTCGGCTATCGGCAGCCTGGGTTGGCAGTCCGACGTGGCGATGCTACGATCTTTTCGTTTATCGATGTTTAGCCCCTTTCTTATTTTTCAACACTTAATCTAACTTATTACTAAGAAACCAAAATACCAAATTCAAACCGTTAACTCCAATTCAACTTAATACTAATAAATTCAAAATTCAAATTTATGCACGGGGGCTGTGCAATATTTTAGACCTATTTGTGACGGGGCTAAATAGCTTCGTCACACCCCCCCCCTTTCTCCGATAGGGACGACGCATACCGTGCCGTCTCGACGACGGGTGACCCGGTATTGTCGCCCTCCTGCTCTAACGGTTACGCGCTGGCGGCCTCTATCTAGCCGGGCGCGTGAAAGGCGTGCCTGGATGGCCTGAATGGTCGTCCTCGGTAACATGCCATCCGGAGTGTACACCGTCCAGCCTGTTGGTACAACGACGGGTCCGGCGTCAGAAAGTTCGGCAGTCTCCGGGTCTGTCAACAAAACACCGCACCTTGCCAAGTCCGCTTCGAGGCGCATTCCCCAGCGCTCGATGTATGCAGTGGTCTCCTCGTCACTGCTGAGGCTCCGATGGTCTGATTCCGAGCCGAAGGGGCTGTCCTCGGTGTTACCATTTTCGTAATCCTCCAGCTGTGGGCTAGCCGCGTGCTCTGGCGTGGAGCCGCCACTCCAACTCATCCCCCCGGGCATGCGACTTTCCACAATCTCGGGGTTAGAGTGCTGGGGGACTTCTTCGTCAGCCATCGTTTCAACGGAGGGCTCACCCTCGACTTGGGGCTGTCTTCCCTCACCCGATGTGTCTGAGTCACTAATCGTGATGATGTCTTCGTCCATCTATAATGGTATAATAGCTTAAAGATTACTTCTTAAATAGTACTCCTACCTAGCACAGTTGCGGGGTCCCCCTTAAATCTATGTTTTACAATGCTTTTTCTTAAGACTAACAAAGTTTACTGATTTGCAGCGCCCACGGGCTGCCTCTCTACCTCGTCGGTGACTTCGTCTTCCTCGTCGCGTTGGTCATTTGAGTGGAACGCTTTCAGCTGCGAAATGTTGGCCACCCTGCGCTTTCGTTCGCCTGGCTTCTGTAGGCGCACGATATTGGGGGATACAAACTTGGTCACCCGATATGGTCCGTCGTATTTCGGAGCCAGCTTTGCTGCGAAACCGTCTGCTGTTCGCGACAACCAGTGTTGGCGCAAAAGCACCAAGGAACCCAAGGTTGGCCGCCATTCTCTTCTGCGCAAATTGTAGTACCGCCTCTGGTCGTTGGATGCCCGCTGTAAATTGTTGCGTACGATCTCGAATAACTCCCTGAGCCTCTGTGCCTTCGCGGTTGGCGCCTGCGGTAAACTGGACGACCCTGGCGTAACCTCTTCATAAAGTGCGGCCGGTAAACGTGGTTCTCGACCTTGCACCAAATAAGCCGGAGAGAAACCTGTAGAGTCAGCTATACTTGAATTAACTGCCAACGAGATTTCTGGTAATAACTCGTCCCACGAGTTCTGCTGGCCGTCGATAAATTGCGCTATCATCGTCTTTACGGTGCGGTTGGTCCTCTCGGTTGGGTTTTCCTGAGGGCAGTAGGGTGCCGTGTACTGTAATTCTATACCCAAATCTTTTATAAACGTTTTGAAGGCTCGGCTGCTGAATTGCGCTCCGTTATCGCAGACGAACTGTTTGGGCACTCCAAAGCGTGCTAATATGCGTTCCCTGAACGCTTTCTGCAAGGTTGCTGTCGTTGCCCTTCGCAGGGGCACCAGTTCTACCCATTTTGTGAACATGTCATGGAATACCAACAACATCGTGCTTCCTTGTTTGGACCGTGGCAAAGGTCCCACAAAATCTGCGCACAAAATCGCAAATGGTTCGCTGACTTGCCTCGTCAGCATTCTGCCTGCCAGCTTTGTTTGTTCGCACTTGTGTTTTTGGCAAATCTCGCAACATCTTACGTGGTGGCTTGCGTCTCGGAACATACCTGGCCAGTAATAGCGTTGTGTGAGTCGGGCAATCGTCTTCCGCACTCCTAGGTGCCCAGCGGTAGTGGCGTCATGGCACTCCTGTAGTACTCGACCTCGTTGTGCAGTTGGAACGCACAATTTCCACGGGACGTGATCCTCGTCGTCAGCTCTATAACCCAAGTTTCGGTACAGTTGGCCATTTTCTAACGTGTAATCTGAGTATTTTTCCGGCTCCTCGGTCATCTTGGCGGTCATAGCGGCGATCCATTTACACCTGCTATCCTCCCCGGTAATTTGTTGCAATCTCTCGAGGGGCTGTCTGGAGAGTGCGTCGGCTACTACGTTTAACTTACCTCGACGGTACTGCACGTCGAACTGGAACTGTTGCAACTCTAGCGCCCAGCGCGCGACGCGCCCAGATGGGCTCTCAATAGAGTTCAACCATTTGAGGGCCAGATGATCGGTGATTACCTCGAACCGATACCCCTCCAAATAACAACGCATCTTCCTGATCGCCCACACGATAGCCAGGCATTCCTTTTCCGTAGCTGTATAATTTTCCTCAGCCTACGTCAACCGTCGGCTAGCATATGCGATGACTCTTTCTTTTTCGTCGCCCTCTTGTGTCAGTACGGCTCCCAGCCCGTAGTCGCAGGCGTCTGTCTGTAGCTTAAATTTGAGACTGAAATCCGGGCAAGCAAGCACTGGGGCCGTGGTCAAGCTCTCCTTTAGGTTGTCCAACGCCGCCTGCTGCCCCTCGTTCCACGTCCATTTTTTCCCTTTCTTTAAAAGCGAGGCCATTGGTTGTATCATCGAGGCGAAGTTGGGTACGAAACGTCGATACCATGATGCCATGCCGATACATTGCCGCAGTTCCTTTAGGTTGGTAGGCGCCTTCAAATTCTGGATCGCCTCTATTTTTGCAGGGTCGGTACGGATGCCCTCACCTGTCGCCACGTGACCAAGGTAGACCAATTCTCTCCGAAAGAATGAGCATTTCTTCCGATTGATTTTTAAATTGGCCTTACGAAGGCGATGCAGTACTTCTCGCAGGTTTGCTACGTGTTCCTCCTCTGTTGCTCCCACGACGATTATGTCATCCAGATAGGCGAATGCGTACGGCTCCATGTCAGGCCCAATCACCGAATCCAAAGCTCTCTGAAAAGTAGCGCTGGCCGAGTGTAATCCAAATGGCATCACTCGCCAATGGAATAGGCCACGTCCGGGCACTGTAAAAGCGGTGTACTCTTTGCTGTCAGCGGCCATCGGGATTTGCCAATACCCATTCTTGAGATCCAATGTAGATATGTATCGAGCGTTGCGCAGTTGCTCGAGTATATGGTTGATCCTTGGAACTGGGTATGCATCAGGAACCGAATTCGCATTTAACACCCTGTAGTCAATGCACATCCGCTCGCTTTTGTCCTTTTTAGGTACCATCACAATCGATGCACTATGTGGACTGTGAGATGGCTCAATGGCGTTTGAACTCAGCAGTTCATCCACCTGCGCGTTAATGGCAGCTCGTTTCGCAGGGTTTTTGGGGTAGTACCTCTGCTTCATAGGTCTGTCATCCTTCAAAACGATTCTGTGTTCGGCTATGTTTGTTAAGCCTCGCATATTTTCAAACGGCGCCAACTCTTGCCGCAGAAATTCTTTTAAATCCGGTTTTAGGTCGGTGGGCCATGGAGAATCCTCATCCTCATCCACCTCTCTCGCTGCCTGCGCTGTAACCGTTGTACCCTCTAGAATGGTGGTCGACGTCATCGCTGCGTCTGGCGTCGGGGATATGGCCTCGCCTATTTCCCTCGCCGCCTCCCGACCAGTCGACGCGATCGCCTCCCGATTGCTGCCTTGGGCTTCAGATGCGGCCATAATCTTCGCACCTCTCGAACCCTTAGCCACCGTTGACCTAGATGATGAGGCCTCGCCTTCATCTTTCGTCGACGGCGTTACCTTTATACTACAATTCTCCGACTTCTGCGCTGTCTTGCGCTGGCTCCGGTCTCCCTTTGGCGCGGTGCCTACATTCATGTTGGCGGCCATTGCCGCCCCTCCTGTTGTTTTGCTCTGGGTCCCAGACCTCAGAGCTTCTCGTTTTTCTACCGTGCTGCTTAACTGCTCAGCCTTTGGCTTCTCTGCCTCCATCCTGTTCCTCGCTTGTGCTGGCTCGCCTAGCGACTCACCCTGTGACGTCACGGGCCCTAACCTCAGCACCGTTGGTCGCAGTCGTGGGTCTTCATCTGGTAACGCAGCGGGCCTTAGCTTCAGCTCTGCTCCTGCGCACCGTATCCTAGTACCGACTGCACACAAAAAATCCATACCTAGGAGTAGGGGGTCTAACATTGCGGGCATGACGAGCATTGGCATGATGACTAGCGCGTCTGCCAATCCAACTCTCAGCCTCAACACCTTGTTCACCTCCACTCTCGTTCCGTCTGCCAACCGAATATGCGTCTTTACTTTTAGCAATTCGCCTTCTCTTGTCAAGGCTTCGGCCGTCTCCTCACTCACGAAGCTTCGTGAGGCTCCAGAGTCGATCGTCGCGGTCTGCAAGTGCGAACCAATCTGCACTGACGCGATGATGCGACCCTCATCCATCTTCAGTATATCGTTTAATTCCGGGTTGCTGGTGTCTGCGCCGCTACCTGTCCCCGGGTTTGGTAGGGCGGCGGGCCGTTTCCCTGGGCTGCGCGCTGGCAACACTCCTGAGTCCTGCGTCCTCGTCGTCCACATACCCGACAGAACACCACCAAGGCATTGGGGCATTCTCGGGCCATGTGTCCGGGCTGCGCGCATCTGAAGCACGCGTCTCTGCTGTCGTATGGTTGCCTGCTCGCTTGGCTGATCATTCTGTTCGTCGCCTCTACCTCTGGCGGCCTGGCGCGTGGCGGTGCATTCTCGTATCCAGATCCTGTCACTTGTCGCGGGGTGCTCCTGAAGGGGTTGTGCGGATTGCCTACGGGTGTTACCATGCCCGTGAATCTCGCCGGTGGTGTCATTGTTGGCTCCCGTGGGCGCCTACTGCTGCTTGCCCACACGCGATGCTGCTCCCTGACCACCTCATACTCGCACGCCAGTTGGGTGAGTTGCGCAATGTCCACAAATTCATGGCGGCGAATATGCAGTCTGTAGTCTGGTGCGGCGTTTTCATAAATCCTATAAAGCCGCTGACTCTCCGTGTATCCAGCGCGGTGCATCATCGTTCCGATGGCGATAGAGTACGTCTTAAAACTCTCTCGATCTTGTTGATGGCGTGCTCGTATCTTGTCCTCCAAGCGCACCAGGTAGTGCGGGGGTAGAAAAAACTCTAAAAATATACGCCGGAACTCAGCCCACGACGCATCGCGTAGCTGGCTCATGCGGAACCATTGCGCCGCTTCGCCCGTAAATACCTCTACCATGGCTGCGGGTAGGTCGTTGATATTGATACGGTATGCTGCTGCTTTATCCTCCAACTCTTCGATGAGGGCGAGCGCGTCTGTGCGGCCGTCGAAGTGTACGCCCCATTTTCGAACCTGATCCGGTACAATTACGTTGTGTCTAGTTGCCAGCGGGGGCGGTAGGTCGCGCGCTGGGACTGACCAGTGAGCATCCGAGTCCAACTCGGGTCGATATTCGCGATAAGGAAAGCTTTGTTGAATTGGTCGATCTGCAGGGTCTGCTGTGGGATGGCTGGTACGATGAGTGGGTACGTTGAGAGAAACTGCTAACGATGGTTGGGGCATAAGTACGCTGCTTACTGGTTGAGGGGACGGTGGTGCGGGGCTCGCGCCTCTGCTAGGTGACACCCCTGTGCGCCCTTGCTCTGCCAGCTTGGCATAGCGGGCTTCGTGCTCCGCCAGCCTTGACCAAATCTCCGCTGAGTGCTCGCCTTTTGAGACAAACGCTGCTAGCGCTCTTCTCAACTCTTCTACTTTGCCGTCGGTGGGTATGCCCAGCTCGGCGAGTATGTTGATTAGCTCCTCTTTGCGGCGATATGCAATCCAGCGTACGCCGACGCCTGGGTTTTTTATTTTTCCCGCCCATTTTGACTCACCCGTATCCTCCGTTTTGCTTGAGGGCACCTGCGTGTCATCAACTGTGCTTACTGTGCTGTCTTCTGTTTTAGCCTCCATTGTATTTATTGTTGGTTTTAAATTTTCCCCTTCAAATGAGCCTTTATTTAATTCGCCTTTAATTTTAATTTAGTTGGTTTTTCTCTCCACGTTATGCCTTTAAATTTAATTTATTTTCTTATATTTTATTTCGTCTTATTTAGTTTTAGTTTTATTTTATCTTATTTAGTTTTCAGTTTTATTTCGTCTTATTTAGTTTTAGTTTTATTTTATCTTATTTAGTTTTAATTTATTTTATTTTATTTTATTTTATTTTATTTTATTTTATTTTATTTTATTTTATTTTATTTTATTTTATTTTATTTTATTTTATTTTATTTTATTTTATTTTATTTTATTTTATTTTATTTTATTTTATTTTATTTTATTTTATTTTATTTTATTTTATTTTATTTTATTTTATTTTATTTTATTTTATTTTATTTTATTTTATTTTATTTTATTTTATTTTATTTTATTTTATTTTATTTTATTTTATTTTATTTTATTTTATTTTATTTTATTTTATTTTATTTTATTTTATTTTATTTTATTTTATTTTATTTTATTTTATTTTATTTTATTTTATTTTATTTTATTTTATTTTATTTTATTTTATTTTATTTTATTTTATTTTATTTTATTTTATTTTATTTTATTTTATTTTATTTTATTTTATTTTATTTTATTTTATTTTATTTTATTTTATTTTATTTTATTTTATTTTATTTTATTTTATTTTATTTTATTTTATTTTATTTTATTTTATTTTATTTTATTTTATTTTATTTTATTTTATTTTATTTTATTTTATTTTATTTTATTTTATTTTATTTTATTTTATTTTATTTTATTTTATTTTATTTTATTTTATTTTATTTTATTTTATTTTATTTTATTTTATTTTATTTTATTTTATTTTATTTTATTTTATTTTATTTTATTTTATTTTATTTTATTTTATTTTATTTTATTTTAACACTGTAGTTTTCTGTCACTTTTCTTTTACTTTTATTTCAAATTGCTTTATTTCAACCACTGTCACCTTATATTCTCTTTTTCCTTTCAAAATTATTTCAACATTCTTAATTTTTCTCTTCACTTCACCATCGTTTACTCCGTTAACTTTCTCACTGTTTTTTTTTTTTTTTTACTCGGTTATTTCTTCAACTTTATTTTCTTTTCTTTTTTTGATCCATTCACTTTTTATTTTTATTCAATTTTTATTTCGTTTTATTTAGTTTTATATTTTCCAACTTTGTTTACTTTTATTTAGTTTAATTAAATTTTATTTAATAAAATTTAGTTTTATTTAACTTTGTTTTAACTTATTCAAACTTTCTTTGATTTATCTTTAATTGCCTTTTGCACTGCTTATTTTTCACTTTGCCTTTTTCCCGTTAAGACGTGGTTTTCGCCCACTGTCACTTTTAGTTTTTGTCCCGTGTACGCTGTCGCTGGCCCACTGTCTCTCTGTGTTCGGCCGTTACTTGCGATCCGTTACGCTGAGCCCGTTATGTGCAAAAGCGAAAACACGAAAACACGCCGTTGCATATTCGCATGTTACGCGCGGCTGTACTTTTTTCCATGCGGTTACCGCGATGCTACGTTCTTTAGCCGTTTTAAATTTTGTCTTTTCTGTCTTGTCTCTATGTTCGTTTATAGCCTAACTTTGTTGTAATTTTGCACGCGCCAAATAATTTGCTGCTGCTCAGTTTTACTTGTTTCGACGAATTTTCTATACCCTTTTTTTTCTTGAAACCAAGCTGCTGCTGTACCTATTTCTTTATATGTATGTATGCGGCTGGACTCTATATACCCCAACGGGGCTTTAATCCGCTATATATGTTATAAAAAGATGTTAATATATACCTAACTATGCCTCAGGTCCCTGCTCGGGCGCCATTTGTAAGGAAGTTCTGATGCTGGGGTATAACTCAGTCTGCCCCAGGGCCAACTTACAACTAATTTGTAAATTCGCTGAGACACTGGGCAGCGTAGGGGGCCTAGAAACTGTCCTCGCCTTGTATACACACATACATACCACGATCGCTTCCCATTCGCCCTGAAAATGTAGTTTGGGTGTGTGTCGCGTGTGCGGAAAATAACCTTTACTACTGTGTGCCCTCATATGATCGCCACAGACTACGTCAATGGGTAGGGCTCTCGCGACCGTATCCTTGCTCGAGGGGGGTCGGGAACTTGTGGAGGCGGGCGAGGCTCACGCGCACCTACAAAAGGGCCAGCGTATATTTATAATACCGGAGTGGCGAGGCCTTCTCGGTTGCTTATATGTGCGCGGCAGGAAAGAGGAGTATAGCGAAACACATTAATGCGCACACACACGGTGACACTCTGTTAATACCGCGCTTCTCACACACGACATTAATGTTTAATAAATACAAACGCTTGCTGCTTTACTTCACGTTATAATTTGCTTCTTTTATTTCGCTTTTTAAGTTCTCTAATTTATGTTACTAATCCCTGCAACTGAGTCAACTAACCTCTATTCTCTTTATCCCCTAACCTTATTTCCCGTCCACGTTACTTTATTCTTTTTCTTGTCTGCGCGTCGAACCGCTGCACTTCTTTTCTCGATGCCGTCCAAAAACCAACTCCCCGCCTTTTATTTTCCTATCGCCCACGCCGGCTCATACCACAGTCTGCCGATATCCGCCCATCGTTTTGCCGATAGTCGGCTATCGGCAGCCTGGGTTGGCAGTCCGACGTGGCGATGCTACGATCTTTTCGTTTATCGATGTTTAGCCCCTTTCTTATTTTTCAACACTTAATCTAACTTATTACTAAGAAACCAAAATACCAAATTCAAACCGTTAACTCCAATTCAACTTAATACTAATAAATTCAAAATTCAAATTTATGCACGGGGGCTGTGCAATATTTTAGACCTATTTGTGACGGGGCTAAATAGCTTCGTCACACCCCCCCCCTTTCTCCGATAGGGACGACGCATACCGTGCCGTCTCGACGACGGGTGACCCGGTATTGTCGCCCTCCTGCTCTAACGGTTACGCGCTGGCGGCCTCTATCTAGCCGGGCGCGTGAAAGGCGTGCCTGGATGGCCTGAATGGTCGTCCTCGGTAACATGCCATCCGGAGTGTACACCGTCCAGCCTGTTGGTACAACGACGGGTCCGGCGTCAGAAAGTTCGGCAGTCTCCGGGTCTGTCAACAAAACACCGCACCTTGCCAAGTCCGCTTCGAGGCGCATTCCCCAGCGCTCGATGTATGCAGTGGTCTCGGCGACGCCATGGCACTCCTCGTCACTGCTGAGGCTCCGATGGTCTGATTCCGAGCCGAAGGGGCTGTCCTCGGTGTTACCATTTTCGTAATCCTCCAGCTGTGGGCTAGCCGCGTGCTCTGGCGTGGAGCCGCCACTCCAACTCATCCCCCCGGGCATGCGACTTTCCACAATCTCGGGGTTAGAGTGCTGGGGGACTTCTTCGTCAGCCATCGTTTCAACGGAGGGCTCACCCTCGACTTGGGGCTGTCTTCCCTCACCCGATGTGTCTGAGTCACTAATCGTGATGATGTCTTCGTCCATCTATAATGGTATAATAGCTTAAAGATTACTTCTTAAATAGTACTCCTACCTAGCACAGTTGCGGG
The DNA here is from genome assembly GCA_949987675.1 of Chymomyza fuscimana. Classification (NCBI taxonomy): domain Eukaryota; kingdom Metazoa; phylum Arthropoda; class Insecta; order Diptera; family Drosophilidae; genus Chymomyza; species Chymomyza fuscimana. Next base: position 34,531,174 of record OX465089.1, read on the forward strand.
GTCCCCCTTAAATCTATGTTTTACAATGCTTTTTCTTAAGACTAACAAAGTTTACTGATTTGCTGCGCCCACGGGCTGCCTCTCTACCTCGTCGGTGACTTCGTCTTCCTCGTCGCGTTGGTCATTTGAGTGGAACGCTTTCAGCTGCGAAATGTTGGCCACCCTGCGCTTTCGTTCGCCTGGCTTCTGTAGGCGCACGATATTGGGGGATACAAACTTGGTCACCCGATATGGTCCGTCGTATTTCGGAGCCAGCTTTGCTGCGAAACCGTCTGCTGTTCGCGACAACCAGTGTTGGCGCAAAAGCACCAAGGAACCCAAGGTTGGCCGCCATTCTCTTCTGCGCAAATTGTAGTACCGCCTCTGGTCGTTGGATGCCCGCTGTAAATTGTTGCGTACGATCTCGAATAACTCCCTGAGCCTCTGTGCCTTCGCGGTTGGCGCCTGCGGTAAACTGGACGACCCTGGCGTAACCTCTTCATAAAGTGCGGCCGGTAAACGTGGTTCTCGACCTTGCACCAAATAAGCCGGAGAGAAACCTGTAGAGTCAGCTATACTTGAATTAACTGCCAACGAGATTTCTGGTAATAACTCGTCCCACGAGTTCTGCTGGCCGTCGATAAATTGCGCTATCATCGTCTTTACGGTGCGGTTGGTCCTCTCGGTTGGGTTTTCCTGAGGGCAGTAGGGTGCCGTGTACTGTAATTCTATACACAAATCTTTTATAAACGTTTTGAAGGCTCGGCTGCTGAATTGCGCTCCGTTATCGCAGACGAACTGTTTGGGCACTCCAAAGCGTGCTAATATGCGTTCCCTGAACGCTTTCTGCAAGGTTGCTGTCGTTGCCCTTCGCAGGGGCACCAGTTCTACCCATTTTGTGAACATGTCATGGAATACCAACAACATCGTGCTTCCTTGTTTGGACCGTGGCAAAGGTCCCACAAAATCTGCGCACAAAATCGCAAATGGTTCGCTGACTTGCCTCGTCAGCATTCTGCCTGCCAGCTTTGTTTGTTCGCACTTGTGTTTTTGGCAAATCTCGCAACATCTTACGTGGTGGCTTGCGTCTCGGAACATACCTGGCCAGTAATAGCGTTGTGTGAGTCGGGCAATCGTCTTCCGCACTCCTAGGTGCCCAGCGGTAGTGGCGTCATGGCACTCCTGTAGTACTCGACCTCGTTGTGCAGTTGGAACGCACAATTTCCACGGGACGTGATCCTCGTCGTCAGCTCTATAACCCAAGTTTCGGTACAGTTGGCCATTTTCTAACGTGTAATCTGAGTATTTTTCCGGCTCCTCGGTCATCTTGGCGGTCATAGCGGCGATCCATTTACACCTGCTATCCTCCCCGGTAATTTGTTGCAATCTCTCGAGGGGCTGTCTGGAGAGTGCGTCGGCTACTACGTTTAACTTACCTCGACGGTACTGCACGTCGAACTGGAACTGTTGCAACTCTAGCGCCCAGCGCGCGACGCGCCCAGATGGGCTCTCAATAGAGTTCAACCATTTGAGGGCCAGATGATCGGTGATTACCTCGAACCGATACCCCTCCAAATAACAACGCATCTTCCTGATCGCCCACACGATAGCCAGGCATTCCTTTTCCGTAGCTGTATAATTTTCCTCAGCCTACGTCAACCGTCGGCTAGCATATGCGATGACTCTTTCTTTTTCGTCGCCCTCTTGTGTCAGTACGGCTCCCAGCCCGTAGTCGCAGGCGTCTGTCTGTAGCTTAAATTTGAGACTGAAATCCGGGCAAGCAAGCACTGGGGCCGTGGTCAAGCTCTCCTTTAGGTTGTCCAACGCCGCCTGCTGCCCCTCGTTCCACGTCCATTTTTTCCCTTTCTTTAAAAGCGAGGCCATTGGTTGTATCATCGAGGCGAAGTTGGGTACGAAACGTCGATACCATGATGCCATGCCGATACATTGCCGCAGTTCCTTTAGGTTGGTAGGCGCCTTCAAATTCTGGATCGCCTCTATTTTTGCAGGGTCGGTACGGATGCCCTCACCTGTCGCCACGTGACCAAGGTAGACCAATTCTCTCCGAAAGAATGAGCATTTCTTCCGATTGATTTTTAAATTGGCCTTACGAAGGCGATGCAGTACTTCTCGCAGGTTTGCTACGTGTTCCTCCTCTGTTGCTCCCACGACGATTATGTCATCCAGATAGGCGAATGCGTACGGCTCCATGTCAGGCCCAATCACCGAATCCAAAGCTCTCTGAAAAGTAGCGCTGGCCGAGTGTAATCCAAATGGCATCACTCGCCAATGGAATAGGCCACGTCCGGGCACTGTAAAAGCGGTGTACTCTTTGCTGTCAGCGGCCATCGGGATTTGCCAATACCCATTCTTGAGATCCAATGTAGATATGTATCGAGCGTTGCGCAGTTGCTCGAGTATATGGTTGATCCTTGGAACTGGGTATGCATCAGGAACCGAATTCGCATTTAACACCCTGTAGTCAATGCACATCCGCTCGCTTTTGTCCTTTTTAGGTACCATCACAATCGATGCACTATGTGGACTGTGAGATGGCTCAATGGCGTTTGAACTCAGCAGTTCATCCACCTGCGCGTTAATGGCAGCTCGTTTCGCAGGGTTTTTGGGGTAGTACCTCTGCTTCATAGGTCTGTCATCCTTCAAAACGATTCTGTGTTCGGCTATGTTTGTTAAGCCTCGCATATTTTCAAACGGCGCCAACTCTTGCCGCAGAAATTCTTTTAAATCCGGTTTTAGGTCGGTGGGCCATGGAGAATCCTCATCCTCATCCACCTCTCTCGCTGCCTGCGCTGTAACCGTTGTACCCTCTAGAATGGTGGTCGACGTCATCGCTGCGTCTGGCGTCGGGGATATGGCCTCGCCTATTTCCCTCGCCGCCTCCCGACCAGTCGACGCGATCGCCTCCCGATTGCTGCCTTGGGCTTCAGATGCGGCCATAATCTTCGCACCTCTCGAACCCTTAGCCACCGTTGACCTAGATGATGAGGCCTCGCCTTCATCTTTCGTCGACGGCGTTACCTTTATACTACAATTCTCCGACTTCTGCGCTGTCTTGCGCTGGCTCCGGTCTCCCTTTGGCGCGGTGCCTACATTCATGTTGGCGGCCATTGCCGCCCCTCCTGTTGTTTTGCTCTGGGTCCCAGACCTCAGAGCTTCTCGTTTTTCTACCGTGCTGCTTAACTGCTCAGCCTTTGGCTTCTCTGCCTCCATCCTGTTCCTCGCTTGTGCTGGCTCGCCTAGCGACTCACCCTGTGACGTCACGGGCCCTAACCTCAGCACCGTTGGTCGCAGTCGTGGGTCTTCATCTGGTAACGCAGCGGGCCTTAGCTTCAGCTCTGCTCCTGCGCACCGTATCCTAGTACCGACTGCACACAAAAAATCCATACCTAGGAGTAGGGGGTCTAACATTGCGGGCATGACGAGCATTGGCATGATGACTAGCGCGTCTGCCAATCCAACTCTCAGCCTCAACACCTTGTTCACCTCCACTCTCGTTCCGTCTGCCAACCGAATATGCGTCTTTACTTTTAGCAATTCGCCTTCTCTTGTCAAGGCTTCGGCCGTCTCCTCACTCACGAAGCTTCGTGAGGCTCCAGAGTCGATCGTCGCGGTCTGCAAGTGCGAACCAATCTGCACTGACGCGATGATGCGACCCTCATCCATCTTCAGTATATCGTTTAATTCCGGGTTGCTGGTGTCTGCGCCGCTACCTGTCCCCGGGTTTGGTAGGGCGGCGGGCCGTTTCCCTGGGCTGCGCGCTGGCAACACTCCTGAGTCCTGCGTCCTCGTCGTCCACATACCCGACAGAACACCACCAAGGCATTGGGGCATTCTCGGGCCATGTGTCCGGGCTGCGCGCATCTGAAGCACGCGTCTCTGCTGTCGTATGGTTGCCTGCTCGCTTGGCTGATCATTCTGTTCGTCGCCTCTACCTCTGGCGGCCTGGCGCGTGGCGGTGCATTCTCGTATCCAGATCCTGTCACTTGTCGCGGGGTGCTCCTGAAGGGGTTGTGCGGATTGCCTACGGGTGTTACCATGCCCGTGAATCTCGCCGGTGGTGTCATTGTTGGCTCCCGTGGGCGCCTACTGCTGCTTGCCCACACGCGATGCTGCTCCCTGACCACCTCATACTCGCACGCCAGTTGGGTGAGTTGCGCAATGTCCACAAATTCATGGCGGCGAATATGCAGTCTGTAGTCTGGTGCGGCGTTTTCATAAATCCTATAAAGCCGCTGACTCTCCGTGTATCCAGCGCGGTGCATCATCGTTCCGATGGCGATAGAGTACGTCTTAAAACTCTCTCGATCTTGTTGATGGCGTGCTCGTATCTTGTCCTCCAAGCGCACCAGGTAGTGCGGGGGTAGAAAAAACTCTAAAAATATACGCCGGAACTCAGCCCACGACGCATCGCGTAGCTGGCTCATGCGGAACCATTGCGCCGCTTCGCCCGTAAATACCTCTACCATGGCTGCGGGTAGGTCGTTGATATTGATACGGTATGCTGCTGCTTTATCCTCCAACTCTTCGATGAGGGCGAGCGCGTCTGTGCGGCCGTCGAAGTGTACGCCCCATTTTCGAACCTGATCCGGTACAATTACGTTGTGTCTAGTTGCCAGCGGGGGCGGTAGGTCGCGCGCTGGGACTGACCAGTGAGCATCCGAGTCCAACTCGGGTCGATATTCGCGATAAGGAAAGCTTTGTTGAATTGGTCGATCTGCAGGGTCTGCTGTGGGATGGCTGGTACGATGAGTGGGTACGTTGAGAGAAACTGCTAACGATGGTTGGGGCATAAGTACGCTGCTTACTGGTTGAGGGGACGGTGGTGCGGGGCTCGCGCCTCTGCTAGGTGACACCCCTGTGCGCCCTTGCTCTGCCAGCTTGGCATAGCGGGCTTCGTGCTCCGCCAGCCTTGACCAAATCTCCGCTGAGTGCTCGCCTTTTGAGACAAACGCTGCTAGCGCTCTTCTCAACTCTTCTACTTTGCCGTCGGTGGGTATGCCCAGCTCGGCGAGTATGTTGATTAGCTCCTCTTTGCGGCGATATGCAATCCAGCGTACGCCGACGCCTGGGTTTTTTATTTTTCCCGCCCATTTTGACTCACCCGTATCCTCCGTTTTGCTTGAGGGCACCTGCGTGTCATCAACTGTGCTTACTGTGCTGTCTTCTGTTTTAGCCTCCATTGTATTTATTGTTGGTTTTAAATTTTCCCCTTCAAATGAGCCTTTATTTAATTCGCCTTTAATTTTAATTTAGTTGGTTTTTCTCTCCACGTTATGCCTTTAAATTTAATTTATTTTCTTATATTTTATTTCGTCTTATTTAGTTTTAGTTTTATTTTATCTTATTTAGTTTTCAGTTTTATTTCGTCTTATTTAGTTTTAGTTTTATTTTATCTTATTTAGTTTTAATTTATTTTATTTTATTTTATTTTATTTTATTTTATTTTATTTTATTTTATTTTATTTTATTTTATTTTATTTTATTTTATTTTATTTTATTTTATTTTATTTTATTTTATTTTATTTTATTTTATTTTATTTTATTTTATTTTATTTTATTTTATTTTATTTTATTTTATTTTATTTTATTTTATTTTATTTTATTTTATTTTATTTTATTTTATTTTATTTTATTTTATTTTATTTTATTTTATTTTATTTTATTTTATTTTATTTTATTTTATTTTATTTTATTTTATTTTATTTTATTTTATTTTATTTTATTTTATTTTATTTTATTTTATTTTATTTTATTTTATTTTATTTTATTTTATTTTATTTTATTTTATTTTATTTTATTTTATTTTATTTTATTTTATTTTATTTTATTTTATTTTATTTTATTTTATTTTATTTTATTTTATTTTATTTTATTTTATTTTATTTTATTTTATTTTATTTTATTTTATTTTATTTTATTTTATTTTATTTTAACACTGTAGTTTTCTGTCACTTTTCTTTTACTTTTATTTCAAATTGCTTTATTTCAACCACTGTCACCTTATATTCTCTTTTTCCTTTCAAAATTATTTCAACATTCTTAATTTTTCTCTTCACTTCACCATCGTTTACTCCGTTAACTTTCTCACTGTTTTTTTTTTTTTTTTACTCGGTTATTTCTTCAACTTTATTTTCTTTTCTTTTTTTGATCCATTCACTTTTTATTTTTATTCAATTTTTATTTCGTTTTATTTAGTTTTATATTTTCCAACTTTGTTTACTTTTATTTAGTTTAATTAAATTTTATTTAATAAAATTTAGTTTTATTTAACTTTGTTTTAACTTATTCAAACTTTCTTTGATTTATCTTTAATTGCCTTTTGCACTGCTTATTTTTCACTTTGCCTTTTTCCCGTTAAGACGTGGTTTTCGCCCACTGTCACTTTTAGTTTTTGTCCCGTGTACGCTGTCGCTGGCCCACTGTCTCTCTGTGTTCGGCCGTTACTTGCGATCCGTTACGCTGAGCCCGTTATGTGCAAAAGCGAAAACACGAAAACACGCCGTTGCATATTCGCATGTTACGCGCGGCTGTACTTTTTTCCATGCGGTTACCGCGATGCTACGTTCTTTAGCCGTTTTAAATTTTGTCTTTTCTGTCTTGTCTCTATGTTCGTTTATAGCCTAACTTTGTTGTAATTTTGCACGCGCCAAATAATTTGCTGCTGCTCAGTTTTACTTGTTTCGACGAATTTTCTATACCCTTTTTTTTCTTGAAACCAAGCTGCTGCTGTACCTATTTCTTTATATGTATGTATGCGGCTGGACTCTATATACCCCAACGGGGCTTTAATCCGCTATATATGTTATAAAAAGATGTTAATATATACCTAACTATGCCTCAGGTCCCTGCTCGGGCGCCATTTGTAAGGAAGTTCTGATGCTGGGGTATAACTCAGTCTGCCCCAGGGCCAACTTACAACTAATTTGTAAATTCGCTGAGACACTGGGCAGCGTAGGGGGCCTAGAAACTGTCCTCGCCTTGTATACACACATACATACCACGATCGCTTCCCATTCGCCCTGAAAATGTAGTTTGGGTGTGTGTCGCGTGTGCGGAAAATAACCTTTACTACTGTGTGCCCTCATATGATCGCCACAGACTACGTCAATGGGTAGGGCTCTCGCGACCGTATCCTTGCTCGAGGGGGGTCGGGAACTTGTGGAGGCGGGCGAGGCTCACGCGCACCTACAAAAGGGCCAGCGTATATTTATAATACCGGAGTGGCGAGGCCTTCTCGGTTGCTTATATGTGCGCGGCAGGAAAGAGGAGTATAGCGAAACACATTAATGCGCACACACACGGTGACACTCTGTTAATACCGCGCTTCTCACACACGACATTAATGTTTAATAAATACAAACGCTTGCTGCTTTACTTCACGTTATAATTTGCTTCTTTTATTTCGCTTTTTAAGTTCTCTAATTTATGTTACTAATCCCTGCAACTGAGTCAACTAACCTCTATTCTCTTTATCCCCTAACCTTATTTCCCGTCCACGTTACTTTATTCTTTTTCTTGTCTGCGCGTCGAACCGCTGCACTTCTTTTCTCGATGCCGTCCAAAAACCAACTCCCCGCCTTTTATTTTCCTATCGCCCACGCCGGCTCATACCACAGTCTGCCGATATCCGCCCATCGTTTTGCCGATAGTCGGCTATCGGCAGCCTGGGTTGGCAGTCCGACGTGGCGATGCTACGATCTTTTCGTTTATCGATGTTTAGCCCCTTTCTTATTTTTCAACACTTAATCTAACTTATTACTAAGAAACCAAAATACCAAATTCAAACCGTTAACTCCAATTCAACTTAATACTAATAAATTCAAAATTCAAATTTATGCACGGGGGCTGTGCAATATTTTAGACCTATTTGTGACGGGGCTAAATAGCTTCGTCACAACACAAAATAAATTTTCGTATAGACCGCCCATTTCATGGTTGTTCATTTCATATGTTGATGATAGTAATGTAATTATTTGAAATTTATTTGATGAGCATGTTCTTCAATAAATAAAATTAAGGAACTTTTTATTCAAGACAAGTAATTTTCTTATGTTAATAAAAGCTCTTCAAATTTTATCATGCTTAAAATAACTTTGTGTGCGAAAGTTCCAATATGGCCCTCCTAATGAAAATGATTTTTAAGAGCTTTATTAACCTATATATATACAAAAATCACTGGCTACTTCATATAACTTTCAGCTTGTTACCACATAGTAAGTTTAGTTTTTTGTATGTGCCATTGGTAAACGAACCTAAATTACCTAACTTCATTAAAAAGGTCTTAATGTTAAATAGCTACCTTCTGGGCAGCGTGAATCATTCAAAATCTACAGTTAGTAATCATCTAGCAAAATATCCTAAGCGCTTCATTTTACTTTTCAATCATCAATCGACTGAATCCTTAAGTATTCTTTACCTTTAGATAAATGTTTATGAAAATTTTAATAAACACTGAATCTAAAAAGGTAAAATTTGATGGATTTCATAATAATAGCCAGCCCACTTTAAACGTCCATATAAGACCACATTGCGTATACGCAATTTTATTTTGAAGCTTCACAATATTTGATTGCACAATCAAAAGTTTCCAGACAGTCAGCAATTCCTTGCAAGGTAACAAGTGGAGTTTCCCCAAAATGAGTTAGCAGGGCAGTCGGCAATTCCTAACAAGTTAAAAAAGCAAGTTGGCAGCACTTCGAAGCAGAATGGCAGGCTTACATTTTACAGCAGCGGTGGGCAAAACTACCAATGCCATTTTTTGTGTATGTGTGCGTAAACAAAAAAGAGCTTTAGCAAAGACCGAGGTACAATGGGACAAGTTTTGTTTGGGATAGTTGTGATTAAATTCGACAATATTATCGACTTCTATTTTTATGCAGGACGTAAATGTTATACTCTGTACGTTGAGCAGAGCAATTTCGCCTTAAAATTCGGATAGGGTCGTGTCGATCAGGAGCTTACCTACAAAAAAATGTCACTTGCTCACATCATTACTATTTGCAAGTGACGCCAGCCAGACGCGCAAATTTTAATGGACAACAAAAACCAAATATACGCAGAATGCGTATTGTTTCTTGTTTTGCCGTGTGGCTCTGCTTTGCGTTCCATTGTAAAACTAGCTCACACGTATGAGACGAGCTTTTACACTAAAAAGCTCTTTGGCACGCGTGCCTTCTAAGTGTGCACCGCTGTTTTAGAGACTTTGCAACTTTAATTAAGATTTAACAAAACGAAACAAGCCCACAATACCTATTTTTTTATTCGGATTCGCTTTGAAACCGAATGTTTGGTGCTTCCAATTTCACCAAGCGAATTTTTTATGTAATTTGAAACCGAATGTTTTGTTGCAAGAGGAATTGAAACGAATCGGCAAAATAGGTTTAAAAAAAGCGCGAATTGTATACTGAAATAAATTAAATAAATATTATATATTATATAATATATAAATATATAATATATAAATATTATTATTAAATATTCTTTGATATTCTTAGATTATATTTATGCCAACTTCAAGTTAGATATTTACTGATTATTTTTTTTCTATTGTTGCTAAAGTAATATTTTTTTGTAATTTTATTGAAAAATAATGTAAATTGTTAAACTAAAACTAAACTATGTAAAAGATAGAATAATAAAGAACTAGCAATATTTTAATGAAAATGAAATGTAAACGGTATAGAGCTGCGACAACCATATTGATGCTCGTCAACTGTTTTGTATCAAACAAAAACAATTTCGCGCCAACACAACATGAGAATTTACCGGGAAAAATAAGGGAAATAAAATGGGAAATATGCGAAGCTATCGGCAAAAAAAATTCGTTTCCCGGAGCACGCAAAAATGAATCTCAATAAAATTTTTCGTTTTGGTTTTTTCGTTTTCCGGATCACGGCAGATTAATTAATTAATTTATAAAAATTTCAGGGTTGCCATCAAATATCGTTTATTTATAGAATTTTTGTTACTCTAGGCGCTTTAAGAAAATAATTATATATAAAGATATTCGCTTATGAAAATGTTGACATTTTTCCAAAAAGTTTTCAATTTAGCCAAGTGTGCTTTGGTGAAGTGTTATTTCTGCCTAGATTTTCCAAGCGTTCACTTACAAGAAAAACTATAAAATTGCGAAGCTTTTGAAAGAAGTGATAAGTTAGGCCAAGTCACATGTAAATTTAGACGTTATAACACAATTTCTTTTTATAGATACATTAAAAAAAAGACCATACTTATTACATGAAAAATTTTTTAGGTCGTAAAACAGCATGATTTTTAACTAAAATATTTAATACTAAAACATCTTTTATACATTCATCGCACATTTAGTGTATGCCTTTACTTATTTATTGGCCAATATTCATCGTAACAACTGTCATTTTGTTGCCAATTGAAACTCTAAAAAGCTGGCCTAATGCCAGTGACTGACAACATGCTGCATGTGATTTGGCAAGAACTTCAGCAGTAACTTTTCAAATTGACTTTTATGTGCAACATTTGGCATGACTTTAAGGCTCAATTGCCAAATGCTGCAAATATTTGCAGACAAATGCAGATTTAATGGCCACTTAGAGAGCAATCAGTGACCAAGTGACAGAGGCATACATACATAACTCCTGACAACCTGCACAATATGTATTTGTGTGCGTATGTGTTTGTGTGTGTATGTTTGTGTGAGCCGGAGTGTCAAACGTTTGATCTGGAACAGAGTGAACAATCAATTAAGTGCTTGCATCGCCCACTACGCAACAGTTTGGCCAGTTTGTGTCAGGTTCTCTGGGCACCTGAGGCACCACACCTCACCAGATGGTATGCGTGTATGTCCGCAGTGTTCTGCTCTGCTGAGAATAAACTGCAATGGTAGCATGAAAAGAAAAGCAAAGAAGTATAAGAAGCTAGTATGCCGGTTATAGTCGTTACATCTCGACTACAATATACTCTGTAATCTACATAACATGCAGAATTTTTATAAAATATTGACGTACTTACTTATACTACATAAAAATGTGCATGGTCTGCTTATTTGAGCTCCTTGGAGAGCTGATTCATGTATTGGCCAAGTGGTGAGGGCTGATGACAAAATTCGTTTAATGGTGCTTCATAAGATTTGAAGTTATTGATATGCTCTGGTGGTTTACTCTAAAGCCGTTCTTTTAGTCCTATTTACATAAAAATATTTTTAAATCCCCCTTAACATAATGCAAACAAAAATCATTTATTTTAGACAAAATAAATATTATTTACGTTCCCTGTCAAAAAATTAATTTAAAACAATTTTCATATTATTGAATTTATTTTTGAGCAAAATATCAGACTTAACAAGCCCTCTATCATATTTATATCACTTTAATAAAAATAAAATACATCTAATTCTGTTTTTACACTGTACTTAAGCTGCTATGAAAGTACATAAATTATGAAGGGGAATTCACAAACTAAATTTATAAAAGAGGACACTTAATAAAATAATATAACATAAATAAAATGAATATTTTTCTTTAAAATTTCAATCAAATAGCTTTTTTAATCGTGCTGAATCGAATGAAATCGTGTAAAAACGGAATCAATTTTTGTTTATATTATAATAAAATATAGGTATACAAGTGATAATAAGTGCATATGTATGATGGAGGCGTACCTTAATCAAGAGTCACATTCTTTCTTTAAGATATTTTATACTTATTTTAAATTGCTTAAAGAACTTGATTTAATTTAAGACCTAAAGGTTAAAATGAACTTCAATAAGTTGTGAAATATAACTTTTTCAAAAATTATTTATCATATTTTCGAGTTGCATTCCTTCATAATTTTTGTGTTATGTACCTAAAAAAGTTAATCTTAATCTGAGAATTGTGTTTTAGCAAATTCGTGTTAGGCCAAAAATTCTATGCAGGTAAAAAAATCAGTCAATACGCACAACTCAAAGTCGATTTTCCTTTTTTCTAGGTGCTACAATTTATTTGCTCTAACATAATGTACCCTTTCGCATTTTCAGAATGGGGTATAAAAACCCAGGTTCCGTGCTGTTGCCCTTGCTGCAGTTGCAGTTTCTGCTGTTGCATGAAATTGACCCACGCTATGCATGTGTGGGTGTATATATATATAAGTGTATTTGCCCTGCAGGAATTCGGTGTCATATAAGTGGCCTCAACTACTCTGAACGTAACTAGTTTTTGAATGGTTAAAAAAAGAACTAGCGAGGTATAGGTTAAAACGGTAAAGGAGAGCGCTCTCTCTGTCAAATTTGTACCGCTCAATGCTCACGCTCTCTCAGAGAGTGATTTTGTTTTTTTTTTTGTGAAAAGAGATGAATTTTGGGTATACATAAAAATGTATTACAACCAAAAATGCTGCTGTACGAAATAGTCATTTCATGTTTTGCATTGGCATGTGTGGGCAAGCGCGAATTTGGTAAGTGATAAATATTTTGTAATTCAGTATATTTAAATATTATTTATTATATTTAAATATTTTGTAAGAGTAATTTAATAGTAGCAAGTTACCTATAGTTTTTTATATTAAGCTTATATATAAAAGATATAACTTGTTTTTTTTTTGTTTTAAGTGTTATAGGAATGTACACCAAATAACTTGAATTTTTTATTTTCAGCTTAATATGTATTAAAAATAATTGTTCTATTTTATTTTCAGTTCTATAAGTACATATAACTCATAACTTGTTTTTTTTTTTTCAGTTTTATAAATATAAGAAATTTCTTGTGTTATTTATTTTCAGGAAAAATAATAATAACGTAGTTACCTAAAATTACTTTACAATGAACATTTAAGTTAATCACATGTTTGTATATGTGTATATATGTAATTAAAAAATCTGTTAATTTTCAATCTATAATATAAGAATTGTAAATTATTGATAATAAGTTACTTATAAGTGAATAAAATGATTACAAATTGAATTAAATAAACTAATATTTTAATACAACAATAATTACTAGTTCAATATTTGGGTTAAATATACTAGAACGAGAGCATACCCAAACGAATTATTATATTCTAGTACGGAAGCAACTAGTTTTGTCCCATATGCAGGCGAACCAGTTTGCTACCAGTTGAACATCATACCCAAAAATTCTGGTTGCTTCCTATGACAAGCCCATGTTAAAAATACTAGTTAGCCAGGAGCAATCATACTAGGTTTGGGACACACAGTTTCACAGTCGGGGTAGTTCGGAACCAGTTTCGGACTAATTTTTTTTCCTGCAGGGTGTGGCGCTTATAAATGCATGTGTGCACTTGATTCATGTGACTGACTTCGGGAACCAAAAAAAGTGTAAAAAAAAGAAACAACAAAGAACGTGTGATGCATACAAAAGCTGCCTCTTCAACAGATCTGAGACCAAATCGCTGCGCTTCTGAAAAATGCAATCAACTTGCGACGGAATTTCATATACCAAGTACAAACTTACGTCTTGCGGCACTACGCGTTGAAACCGGCATGCCGCAACTGGCGTCAAATAACTTGCAACGAGAAACGAAACCACACAAAAGAGAACAAATGAGAGAACACCTTTGGGGCAAGCATTTGCGTATTGGTATAAGAATTTTAAGAGGTATTGAACCATATAGGGATTGTGCTTTTAATGCAACTTGGTATCTTCTCCTTTTTTGTACTTTAATTTTTGTTCATGATTCGAATAAGCTAAAGAAAATCAGGCTTAAATAGAGAACTACGAAAAAGGTATAAGGGTAACTCAAGGCTTCGGCTCTGAATTTAATACATTATTGGCTAAAACAGTGTAATGTGGTCCCAATTGTCAAATATTAAATAAAATAGCTTTTAAAGCCAAATTTGATATTCCTCTACGAAGAATTGTTATCGGACTTGAACATCATATGAAAAACTTAACATGTGTGGCTTTTCTGTTGCTTTTGTGGACAGCGAAATTCAGCCAACGGCTTTTCTACCTCCAACTGCGAAGTATTAACGGTGCTCTATTCAAAAGGTACATCTTGCCTTTCAAAGAGCCCCAAATTTTGTAGTCATAAGCAAATGAAAAATATGTAGATACTAAGTTCAAAGGTGCAAGGAAAGTGCATAAATTCTATAAAAAAGATGGCGTACGTTAAAGTCGGGCGCGTACGACTTTGGGATACCCTGAACCACCAAATTGCAATCAAGTCCGAAATATTGCTTACAAACTCCAAAAGATATTTCTTTGCCAAATAAACGAAACACAACGAATTTTGTGCAAAAAACGTTTTTTTGACCGATTGGCCCTATGGGAGCTATATGATATAGTCAACCGATTTTGATCAAATTTGGTACAGTGCTTGGGAACTCTAAAAAACTTCTTAACGCCAAATTTGGTTACAATATCTTCACAAACAAACGATTCACAACGAATTTTGTACAAAAAACAAATTTTCGACCGATCGATCCTATGGGAGCTATATGATATAGTCAACCGATTTTGATCAAATTTGGTACAGTGCTTGGGAACTCTAAAAAACTCCTTAACGCCAAATTTGGTTACAATATCTTCACAAACAAACGATTCACAACGAATTTTGTACAAAAAACAAATTTTCGACCGATCGATCCTATGGGAGCTATATGATATAGTCAACCGATTTTGATCAAATTTGGTATAATGCTTCGGAACTCTAAAAAACTTCTTAATGCCAAATGTGGTTACGGTATGTTCACAAATAAAAGAAACACAACGAATTTTGTACAAAACACGATTTTTTGACCGATTGGTCCTATAGGAGCTATATGATATAGTCAACCGATTTTGATCAAATTTGGTTCAGTGCTTGGGAACTCTAAAAAACTCCTTAACGCCAAGTTTGGTTACAATATCTTCACAAACAAACGAAACACAACGAATTTTGTACATAAAACAAATTTTCGACCGATTGGTCCTATGGGAGCTATATGATATAGTCAACCGATTTTGATAAAATTTGGTACAGTGCTGGGGGTTTCTAAAAAACTTCCGATCGCCTAATTTGGTTATGATATCTTTAAAAAACAAACGAATTATCCATCTATAACTTTTGCTTTTTTTCGAGGTCCTCTGAAACACCCCTATGGGAGCTATATAATGTAGTCCCGATATCAACAAAATAAAATAAACTTGTCTCCTATGGATAAATAACGGATCTTATCTGAAAGTTTGGTTGCTCTAGCTCTTACCATCTCTGAAATCTAGGCGTTCATACGGACAGACGGACAGACGGACAGACGGACATGGGTATATCGACTTCTCTAGTCACTCTGATCATACTTTAGGTAATTTTGGGGGGTCTCCGACTTCTCCTTCTGTACGTTACATACATTTTCGGCTTGCACAAACACAATATACCCTTTGTACCATACGGTACAGGGTATAAAAATGTATCGTCTGTCCGTCTGTCCGTCTGACCGTCTGTCCGTCTGTCCGTCTGTCCGTCTGTCCGTATGAACGCCTAGATCTCAGAGATGGTAAGAGCTAGAGCAACCAAACTTTCAGATAAGATCCGTTATTTATCCATAGGAGACAAGTTTATTTTATTTTTTTGATATCGGGACTACATTATATAGCTCCCATAGGGGTGTTTCAGAGGACCTCGAAAAAAAGCAAAAGTTTTAGATGGATAATTCGTTTGCTTATGAAGATATCATAACCAAATTTGGCAATCGGAAGTTTTTTAGAAACCCCCAGCACTGTACCAAATTTTATCAAAATCGGTTGACTATATCATATAGCTCCCATAGGACCAATCGGTCGAAAATTTGTTTTATGTACAAAATTCGTTGTGTTTCGTTTGTTTGTGAAGATATTGTAACCAAATTTGGCGTTAAGGAGTTTTTTAGAGTTCCCAAGCACTGTACCGAATTTGATCAAAATCGGTTGACTATATCATATAGCTCCTATAGGACCAATCGGTCAAAAAATCGTTTTTTGTACAAAATTCGTTGCGGTTCGTTTGTTTGTGAAGATATTATAACCAAATTTGGCATTTATAAGTTTTTAAGAGTTCCCAAGCACTGTACCAAATTTGATCAAAATCGGTTGACTATATCATATAGCTCCCATAGGACCAATCGGTCAAAAAATCCTTTTTTGTACAAAATTCGTTGCGTTTCGTTTGTTTGTAAAGATATTCTAACCAAATTTGGCGTTAAGGAGTTTTTTAGAGTTCCCAAGCACTGTACCAAATTTGATCAAAATCGGTTGATTATATCATATAGCTCCCATAGGACCAATCGGTCAAAAAATCGTGTTTTGTACAAAATTCGTTGTGTTTCGTTTATTTGTGAAGATATTGTAACCAAATTTGGCGTTAAGGAGTTTTTTAGAGTTCCCA
This sequence comes from Chymomyza fuscimana, assembly GCA_949987675.1. Classification (NCBI taxonomy): domain Eukaryota; kingdom Metazoa; phylum Arthropoda; class Insecta; order Diptera; family Drosophilidae; genus Chymomyza; species Chymomyza fuscimana. The sequence continues at coordinate 34,547,485 of OX465089.1, forward strand.
AGCACTGTAGCAAATTTGATCAAAATCGGTTGACTATATCATATAGCTCCCATAGGACCAATCGGTCAAAAAATCCTTTTTTGTACAAAATTCGTTGCGTTTCGTTTGTTTGTGAAGATATTATAACCAAATTTGGCATTTATAAGTTTTTAAGAGTTCCCAAGCACTGTACCAAATTTGATCAAAATCGGTTGACTATATCATATAGCTTCCATAGGGCCAATCGGTCAAAAAAACGTTTTTTGCACAAAATTCGTTGTGTTTGGTTTGTTTGTGAAGATATTGTAACCAAATTTGGCATTCACAAGTTTTTTAGAGATCTTCAACACTGTACCAAATTTTATCAAAATCGGTTGACTATATCATATAGCTCCCATAGGGCCGATCGGTCAAAAAAAAATTTTTGATTAAAAATTCGTCTGTTTTTGGTTGTTTATGAAGGTATCATAATCTAATTTGGCAATCAAATGTCTTTTGGTGTTCGTAAGCAATTAACCGGATTTTATTGCAAGCAGTGGTACAGGGTATCCCAAAGTCGTCCGCGCCCGACTTTAACGTACGCCATCTTTTTGATTCGCTCCTTCTCAAGAAAATTAATTACTCTTTTTTTAAACCGATTAATAATTGTCTATATTTTTTGCCCTTTTAATTGCTTTTTTTCATACTTCTCCTCACTTATCTACATATTTTATATATTATGACGATGACAAACATATTTTTGTGAATTCAAAACACTAAAAGTTAAAATTAAGTATAAGTTTTGGCAATTTTAAAAATAAAATTCGCTTCAATTTTTATTCCCTAACTGTCTAAAAATGTGAGCCTCAACAATGCTTTTATTCACTTAAATATTTTCCCTGAAAACTGGCTCTGCCTTAAAAAGTAACTCATTTAATAAATATTCATATGAACACTTTTACATATACTCATAACAATAATGACATGTTATTATTATTTGTATGTGTGTATATCATAGAATATGTAGATTCTCGCCAGGCACATTTCCAGCCATGTAAATATTTCATATTATATTTGCCTGGGGCAAATGTCGACTGTCTGTCCTGATGCCCTGAAACCCAAGTCTGTTTGTGGTATTAAAAACCGCAATAGCAGTGACCGACTTATGTGACCGACCGAATTTTTAAATAAGTGAGCAGTTGGCTGACATAAAAATAAAACTGGTAAAAACAGCAGAATTCAAACGAAGGCTGTTGATAATCCCCAAAAATTTTCGTCCAAATCACATCAACCAGTTCAGAGTGCAAAGCAATAAAAATCACACCCAATGACAACCACAAAAACAACAACCCCTAAAGTCAAAAAGCTTAGCCAAATAGAATTTAATGTTTTCAATTAGCTGTCAGAAATCGCTTTACCATCGAGTATATATGTGTATATAAGTGTTGTATGTAGTACTGCCCGAGCAAGTTAAGGCAATGTAACAATGAGTCCCTTCCTCCCAGTAGTCGGTAAGTACATTTTGGTTTTGGGTTGTTTGTATGGCTAGGAGTGGGTGTTGGTGATGGAAGTGGTGGTACATGAATTGAGCGTTGAATGTGTTGGTGATGTCTGTGAATAATTTTGGCATTATTGCCTGTGCTTAATTCAAATGAAATTAATTTCACAATGTAAACTTTGTGACGTGTTGGGTTCGCTCCAAAGACAACCCCAAAAGCCCAGTCGCCAACCAGCACACAGGCATTCCAAGCTCATTGTTTTTGGTGATTTAATGGCACTGCTGTTGCTTGTAGAGGTGTTTGCTAGTCAGTGCGTGTGTTTGTGTTGTAAATGAATTCATCCCTGGGTCAACATTTTATAGCATAATTTGAGGCGTCGGAAAGTGTGCGTCAGGCACGTTGTGCTTCTAGCCTTAAATTCATATTGGGTATTGAGCTCAAGGGCCAGAGGTCAGTGCCTGTTCCCTAGAACTTGCCTTACCATTTTTTGGCATGCTCAGCCTCACTTCACGTGCCTGCCACGTGGGTGTGAATATTAATGCCTCATATTTTACTTCATTAACACTCTGCGAGCAGTTTAGATTTTAATTTCTTTGGCCAGCAAAAAGCATTATCCAAAATCGCTGGCTCTGCAATTAAGTATTTGTTAAACAGCATAGCCATCTTTTTGGCCCAAAGCTGGGTGCAAAGTCTATAAAATTCATACCCTACAACAAACAGCAAAAACTCGAGGCCTGGTAAATATTTGTCACATATTTAAGCCGCACGTTTTGAAAATTCCGCGCATGTGATGACACTCTTTCTGGCCTTTTTCTAGGACTCACATTGTCTGCTGAGAACTCCTGTGCACATCTCGCCGTCTCTTTATCTCTACGTCTGTCTGTCTGTGCGATTTGAAAGATATTTTGCTTTTTTTTATTTTTTATACCTTATTCTGTGCTGCCTTCTCTTGGCCACCGCCAACGTAGTCTATGTAGACAGTCTGGTCTGCCTATAGCCAAGGCTATTGAGTAAATTAAATTGAAAATATTTAATGGACTCGGTTTGTGTGGCTTGCGTTTTTTGGTATGTATTTGAGTTATCCTTACATGCCTGAGTATGTGAGCCAGACACGTATTCGGTTTTGAATTTGGTTAAAGCTGACATCTTTGCATCAACATATTGAACTCGTGTAGCCAATGTGTTCCTGTCATACTAAGAATTGAACATGTGTTCCAAAAAAAAAAGCTAGAGGGAAACCCTCGGTAAAGTATATACATTAGGGTGGCCGCCGCTAGTATGGTAAATTTTCAATCCGACGATATCAATAACCTTACGGCCTAAAAGGTATCCTTTTTGTCTGCATATAGCGCCTGCAAAAGTTAAAGAGGATCCAAAAGTATTTGATAGTCCCGAAAACAGGTCATAGGTGATATTTTTTAAATTTTCCGTTTTTGACTTTATTGTTCTACAACTTTCTATATGAATATAATTTTTAAAAAATATATAACCCACTTGAATAAATGCGTTAAGTTAATTTTGAAGTATCAAATTACCTAATTATATATTAATTTTGAAGTTATCGTAAAAACGTACAACTATGTGTTAATATACCATATATAAAATATATATACATTAGTTAGTTATTTATTTAATTTAATTTTATATGTACACGTATATATTAGCGAAAATAAGTAGTCGACCTCCTCAATTTTGATGATTTTTACATATGTACTGTGAGGTACTGTTTACTTTCGAGAAAATGTTTTATTAATTATTATTATTATTATTTAATTGTGCTTTATTTTCTTTATATTATAATAAAATTTATTGATTATTTTTTATGTTTTATTAATACGTGTCTGAATGCATTCGAGACAAAGCAATATTGCACAGCAGTGTTTCTGGACGTCAAACAAGCATCTGACAAAGTCTGGCATGATGGACTCTTATATAAGTTGAAAATACTTTTACCCGCCCAACAGTACGTAGTCATCCATTCATTTCTTAGTTAAAGAACATTTACTGTATCCATTAGAGATGATACTTCGGAAATAAGAATGGTGAGAGCAGGTGTTCCCCAAGGTAGCTTCCTTAAGCCGATTTTATGCACCTTATTTAGACACGACATGCCACGGCCCAACACCGATATGAATATCAACCCGAGGAATTTTCTAGTTGCAACTTATGCTTGTTCGGAACACCACCTTAGAGCGAGATCTCAATATACCAAAAATCGGTGATCAAATCAATCAGCCGTTATAACGACAGGTTGACGAGGCATCCGGTTGTAGTAGCGAGAAGCCTAATGATCCCTGAAATTCCAAGACGCCTTAACCGACTACACCTTGCTAGTATAAAAAAAATATAAAAATTGTTTAAAAAACACAAAATATGAAAAAGTGAGAAACGTTATAATAAAATCAAACATGTACCTATATCATAAAATATTAGCAATAAATACTACAGTACAGTACAGTAAATACTAAATAGAAAATAAGCCACTTAAAATGTGAACAATATTAGATTAAAGTTAAAAAAGATAACGGATTTCTAATAAAATAAAAAAAAAAACCAATCAATTTGAGACTTTATTAAAAAATGTTGAATAACGAAAACTTGAATTTTTGTGAATTTTTTCAAATTTATGACTTTTGCTAAACAAGTTTAAAAGATACCAAAATATTTTCAGATATCAAATAATGCATTTGTTGAGATAAAATGTATCTTATTTTTATTTATTTATTTATTGCTTAATTCCCTTAATATACAAATTTTCTTAAGCTAGTATATGAGCAATATTATTTACAGTGTTGAGCTATCGCTTTTCATCTGAGAAATTTATATATGTCGTTTTACATGATGCGTTTTGGTGTAATAATATATAAAAGGGTATAATAAGGAAAATGGGAGTAAAAAAAAAACCTTAATACAAAAACTACTTAAGACTAGTTAAATAAATGAAAAAAAAAAAAAAAAAAAAAAAAAAAAAAAAACATTCACAAAAGCTTAATCACGCATGTTAGAACATATGTTTAATTTTTCCTTAATTGTATCAAAGTCCACAAGAGCATGGATAAATTTTGTGTTTGTATAAAAAGGAAGATTTAAGACAAGTTTTAATAATTTATTTTGACATCTTTGAAGTTTTTTTATATGGGTTTCCGCGCAGTTTTTCCATATTGATGATCCGTACTGCATAATGGGTAGAAAAATAGTTTTAATCAAAATGAGTTTGTTTTTAGCTGATAATTTTGATTTCCGGTTAATAAGTGGGTAGAGCATGCAAATTGTTTTATTAACTTTATTAATGGTTAATGAGATATGATGGCTAAAAGTCAATTTTCTGTCAAAGTTTATTCCTAAGTATCTAACATTGTCAACCCACTGTATTGGGAAATTATTGAACATAAGAGGGCTTATAGGCAAATGATAGGGTTTTCTTCTTCTAGAGAAATAAATAGCATTTGTTTTGGCTGTGTTTACTTTTATTTTCCATTTATGATAAAATTTTTCGAGATCATTTAGCGAGTCTTGTAATGATTGTTCTATATTCCTTAGACTTAAATCAGAACAATAGATTGCGGTGTCGTCAGCAAACATTGAGAGGGTGCAACGTACTGGTTTAGGTATATCAAATGTATAAACATTGTGTAGGATGGGCGCAAGCACCGATCCCTGAGGAACTCCGGCGCAAATAAGACGTTCCGTGGACCTAATGGCATCTAGTTCAACATAAAAGAATCGCTGAGAAAGAAAACTTTTTATGATTTTAATAAGATATATTGGCGTTTGAATAAGTTTAAGTTTGTAGATTAGTCCACCATGCCAAACAGTATCGAAAGCAGCCTCAATGTCAAGAGTGACCATTCCGACAGAATGCTTATTGATCAGACTATTGCATACATGATTTTTAAGTTTGATGAGCGGGTCAATGCAGCTGAAGCCGGCTCGAAACCCATATTGTTGCATAGGCAGTATATTATGTAGCTCAATATGGGACACAAGGCGCGTTTTAATAAGTCTTTCGAAAACCTTGGATAAGCAGGGCAGTAAGCTTATAGGCCTGTAGCTACCAGGAACGTTAGGGGGTTTCCCAGGTTTGATAATAGGAACAATTTTTGCTGTTTTCCAATTAGTGGGAAAAAAGCTAGAGGACAAGCAGTCATTGAAAAGAAGAGTGAGACAGTTAACTGCACTTAATGGCAAATTTTTAAGGCAAATATTTGGAATGCCATCAGGCCCCATAGACTTTTTAATTTTCAGCGATTTTAAAACACTAGCAACTTCGACAGCTGTAATTTTATCGGAATCATTAATATGAGTTCTACTGCTAGTTATTTCAAGTAAGGTGTTATTGACTAAGTTAGTTGTTTCTGGGTCCGAATAGCATGAGGTGAGATAGTGTTTTTGTTCAAAAATATCCCCCAGGAGATTTGCTTTTTCTTCACTGGTGATATAGACAAGGTTTTTGTCGTATAAGCATGGAATAAACTGTTTTTTCTTTTTGACTGCCTTACAGATTTTCCACAGTGGCTTTGAGTCGCCAATAGATTGCAGCTTATTAGACCATCTCAAATTGTTATAGATATATGTTTCATCTCGTATTTTCGAGTTTAAATTATTCAGTTGCGCTTTGAACATTGGAAGCCTAGTTCTTATCCATTGTCTTTGAATTTTATTCCTGATTTTGAAAAGTTCCTTTATGTTGTTAGGTATCTGAACTTTCTCTTTACGAACACGATTTTGTGGAACAGATGAGTTTATTGCATTTTGTACAACATTCATAAACTTATTCAGCCTTTCGGTTACAGAAAAGCCTGAGGGTGGAATTCGTTCCAATGTTGGATTATTTTCAATACCAATGCTGATAAGGCTTTTAAAAAGGTCCCAATCGGTCCTGGAGAAATCTGGATATGTTTTGTTAACTAACTTAATTGTTAATGAGATCTTAATAATAACAGGTAGGTGGTCAGAAGATAACTCAGTTTTAACAGAAACCTCTTTGGTACGATTGGGCTCGTTTGTCAAAATTAAGTCTAAAGTGGATGGCTTAGCCTTGTAATTAGCAGGAATGTAGGTTGGATCTTTTGGATATAAAATGCTAAAGTTTTCAGTTGCTGAAACATCATTGAGAATATTACCCCAGCCAATTTGCTCGTTCACAGTTCCAAGCTTTGTTTTTTGAATTGAGGTCGCCTGCAATTAAGTAATTTTCTTCTAAACGCGACATTTTTAAGAGATCAGATTTGTAACAACTTTTCATGTGACTTCTATTTTTACTAAGGCTACAGCAAGGGTTCAAACAGCTTGCGGAATATCCTGCAAAATAGACCGAATAAATTTTTAGACATCTGTTCTCATTAATATCTATTTGTATACCTATATTTTCTATTAAATGTGTGTTGATGCTTTTAATTTGCTTATGGACTATGTCGTTTCGAATGGCGATAGCAACTCCGCCACCTCTGCTATTTATGCGGTCGCGTCTATATAGAGCATAATTAGGAATTCTAAGACGATCATTATTAGTTAGCCAAGTTTCGTTAATTAAGCTAATGTGAATATTATTGTGGCTTAAGAAGTTTATAAACTCCGCACATTTCATTTTAACGGCACGAGCATTCCATGCCATAATATTAAGAGAGTCAAGGTTATTAATTGTTAGAGTAGACATATTTAATAGCAAGTTGTGTTATTACGGTAAACTGTTCACTTTTATTCGTACATCCTCTTAATGAACTAAGCAACTCAACTGTAAGAGAGTTGATTTCTTCCATAGTAAAGAGATCTTGAGAGCTCGTTTGTTCCCTGGATTTATTGATGAGAGCATCTCTGTAGCTTACATAGGCTGCAGGGTCAGGGATGCGGGTATTGAGAGCAACCTGGGGCTGGGAGTTAGTTCGAGGCGGGTATGAGACGTTGTTGGAGTTCAACTTTGGCCAAGGAGTAGGCTGTTGAGACTGCAATACAGTTTGATGACGAGGTGCCGAACGCTTAAATAGTACGGCTTGATAAGAAAGGCGACTGGGGCAAGCGACGTCTGTTGCCTGATGATCACCTTTACAATTTGCGCATCTAGTTTTCATTCTATCAGGGCATGCAGAAGTTTGGTGCGGGCCGGCACAGTGGGCACATGACGTTTTTACTGCACAGTTTCTCGATCCATGGCCGTATAGCTGGCAGTTGTAACATTGTGTTATTTTGTTATGAGATTTACCTTTATACTCCCAACGTATTTTGGTGTGGTTGAGATGGGAGTAATCTTTCCGCAACTGATTAACTGTTACGCTTTTGTTTTCGAAGTAAACTACATAGAGTAACAATTTATGACCGTCTCTTGTAGTTTTTTCAACCGTTTTGACATCAATGCATTTGAGATCAAGTTCCAACAGCATGCTTTTAACAACTTCGTTTGAGTGTTCGTCAAGACCAGATAGGACGGCTTTATAGGGCTTAGAATTCTTTGATTCGTGAGAATAGAACTCACACTTTAATTCGCTAAGCTTAGTGCAGGTGGATTGGAAGTTGTCGGTGGTTTTTAGAAATATTTTAATTCCAATAGAAATTTTTTTGATGAGGTAGTCTTTAATGTTGATGCTGGATAAAACATCATGTACAAACTTGGAGTTCTTTTTTAAGACAACAATTGGTGGTACCTTAATCATCACCTTTTCTTGGAATTCATCATCAACGTCGTCCTCAATGTTGTTGCTGTCCTCAATAGTTTGCAGGGGACGGAAATAATTAGTGAATTGACCATGATCAAAATGGCCAGGAGCTTTTTTCTTCGTAGGTGGCATCATATTAGAAGCGGATACCGCGGTAGCACCGCGCGTTACCTTGCAGCGTTTCATTTTGATATTTAACACAAAATGGTTCTTTTTAGTTCAGTGCGTTTACACACACTAACAGTTTTTACGCACAGCCGACAGCAAATGTCAGCGGAGCCTTACAACAACACTAACAATAACAAAATTCTTGTTGCCACTGAATAGTTTGTACTTTGGTTATTATAGAAACGATTCACAGTTTAAATAACTATTAGCATGTATATCAGTACGTTTGCACACGAGTTACAAATATAATTTGCCACAATTGTGGTCTTGTCCATGAAAATTAAAATTTTTCTTATTTGTCGCACACAAGAAAATTTTTGACATCCGAACACGTGTTAGCGCTGCCAACTCGATCGAAAGACTGAAATGTATCTATTAGGTGAAAAATGTAAAATTTATATTAAATATTATTCGGTAAATGCTTAATGGTTACATAACTTTCTTTATTTTTGTTGTATCTGTTAGATACAAGCACATATAGCTGCCTGTCAAGTTTTTCATTTTTGAATTTCAGTACAGCTGGCAGCTAGTGACCTATCCTCCAAGTACGCAACATTTTGTTGCTACAAAATGCTTATTAATGCAAAAGATTGTAATGGGAAATGCAAATTACACAAGTCAACAAAAAATCACAACAAAAAATGGTGTGTCAGTTAATTCGTGTTATCAAGTGGGAAAACGAAAAACATACAAACAAATACACAGAATACAAATTGTGGCTGTAAAAACAAGAAAAAAAGTTTTAATGTTTTACATACTAAAAAAAAGTAGCATTTCAATTAAAATATGTGTTGTATTTATTTTTATTTTTCGGATTTAAAGTTTAATGGTGGAAATATAAATTAACTTGTAAAACATAATATCTGGTTTAATGACATTTTTTTATTGCTTATGCGTGGCTCACATATAAATCAATTAATCAATGAATACTATATATAAATTTGTACAATACAATATTTAATTTTAATTAAGTTCAACTCTTTAAACTGGTAGCAATCAATGAAAAGGCAGCCATAAGTTCCTGAATAGGTTGTATCTTTGTTTGCTGGAATCTATTTGATTGATATTTCCATAAAGGTCCGTGACACACACGCCTACACTAATTAACTTAGAACTTACGCTTAATGTTGGCTAAAAGAACTAACTGCCAGAAATAGGAACAACATTAGATGAACAATTTAACTGCCCTTGTTATCATTCCGTGCACACAGCCAAGCTCAGCAAATTGAAAAAATATGCCACACTTAAGTATTGGGTTATGTCACACATGTCTCACAGATACAAACAAACACACACACGCATGTACACTTCTACATCGAGAGAAACTAACCGGTTAGTTTTGTGTGATAAGCGCAAAATTTCTTTATTTGCAGTAGAATATTATAATTAAAGTAATGGCCATCTTCGAGCGCTGATGTTTTAAGCGTCAAAACAGCTTAAAGCGTTTCCCAATAAGAATATTATGATTCGAAATATATTTAAGCGTTTTCTTTTATCAATAGTCTAACAATTTAGGAGGCTTCAATAAACTCAAAATTTAATCATCAACGATCTTTACGAATTTTTTAATGATTTTATGTTTGCAAGAAAATGGAATGGCCTAGACTTCGGTCACTCTAGGATTCTTAATGGTAATCCTCTAATTCCTGATGGTACGGACTACTGTTCCCCACAGGAACACTTTTCAACAGCATTCGAGACCCATTTTCCAACCAGGGAAGAATGGAATGTTGGCATACCGGGCCCAAGTGGCTCAACAAAAATCTTCACGGACGGTTCCAAGTTAGACGACCGCGTTGGCAGGGGCGTCTACATTGAGGAACACAACGTAAGAATATCTTTTAGGCTCCCAGATCACTGCAGTGTCTTCCAGGCTGAAGTCATGGCAATTCAGGAAGCCGTCTCAATAATTAAAAACCTACCAATTGGTAGCAACAATATCTGTATTTACTCAGATAGCCAGACGGCTATTAAGTCTCTAGCATCCATGACATCATGCATGAAGTCAGTGAACAACTGTCGTTCATCTCTGGAGGAGATGGCAGAACAGTTTTCGATCCACCTTATCTGGGTCCCGGGACACAGGGATATTGAGGACAATTGTATTGCGGATGAACTGGCAAGAAGAGGAACTACCAGCATCCTCCTTCAGGACAAGGAGCGTCTGGGTATACCTATGGCCAGCTGTAAATTGAGTATTAAGAATCACTTTGCTCTAGCTGCTAATCAAGCGTGGAATCGGATATCGAACACGTGTAGAATCTCACGGCAGACATGGCCGGTATACTGCAAAAAGATAACAAAGCAACTTTGCGATTTAAATAGAGCTCAGTTCTCGACAGTGATCCGGGCAATCACCGGACACTGGCTGGTGGGTATCCATGCATCAAGGCTCAACGCACCTCACAATGATATCTGTAGAAGTTGTAGAGATGAGGAGGAGCTGGAGACGGTGGAGCACTTGTTCTGTCACTGCCCTGGGCTGTGTAAGACAAGGCTCCGATTCCTTAAATCATACGTCTTTAATGACCTATCCCAACTCTCGGAAAAGAGTCCAAGAAGCCTCTCGAGGTTTATTAAAGCCGCCGGATGGGCGTGATTTTGGAACATATAGGGGACCTCCTGAATGGGGGAAGGGTGGTGTAAGGCCCACCCAGCGGTATCACAACGGGCCAATTCTCTGGCCTAAGTGAGTTGGGACGTTAGGTCCCGACTGCCGCCCTAACCTAACCTAACCTATGTTTCCTCTCAATGCTAAAAGAGCCACAAGCAGCTGGTGTTACATGCATTTTATTTTTTTACCTATGGTAACTCAACATAACTCAACAACTTTGACAAAAAGTCAATTTAATTTTGTTTATTAGGCCCACATGAAGCAATTTACAAAATTTGTATAAATTGTGAGTTACTTCTTTGTGGATAATCGTTTTACACGTTTTAAACTCACCGACAGCTCCATTCATAGTCGAAATAAAGATCTAAGTACAGCTTTTTGATCATTTAAAAACCAATTGCCCTTAGGAGACTCTTTCACTTAACCCTTAACTTTTGTGGAACACTATTGCAGTGCGTAAGGTAGATTTTTATTTATTTAATTTTATTATTTATTTTTTTTTTATTTATAAGACACATTTAAACATAAACAGTTTTTTTTCTGTGTAGACACGTTAAAAGACGCTTGAGTGCCACGGGATAGATTTTTGGCACAGATTGACAAAATGACAAAGATACGTCCAATTGATTGGCCTTGACTGAAATAACACAGCTCAAAAGGCACTGACAGAAATGAAAGGGGGGAACATATTGAAAAAAAATACTATATATAACAAAGTGCCAGAAAGCAAGGAAAAGCTAGCTAGAAGGACATTAAGTAATTGAAAGCAAAATAAATTATAAACATCTAGTAACGAAAAATGGGCAGTCTTAAAGATTTTCGGGCAAAGTCTTTAGCAATATGAAACCTTTGCAGTGGCACAATCTTTATTAAACTAAATCATAATTATAATCTAGCACTGCGGGTGCCCGTCAGACACAGACAAACACAAACACGCATATAAAGACGGAGCCAACTAAATGACACAGTTTTGGGGCTTAGGTCCTGGCATTTAATGAGGCTTGCAAAACAATTATGTATGCTCATCTGCGTGTGTGTGTGTAAGTTTAACCATTACTCTGAGGGTCTTTGAAATTAATATTCTTAATATTTAAGGCTCTAATGGCCAGCTGCTAAAACAAGGACATTCGCACACAAAACACAGAAGATCATGGTGATTTTGTGGTCTACTTATTTCAGTTTGTGCTAGCCGAAAATTGCTTTAATAAATTTATTCAATGCTTCAGGTAAAGGACTAACGATGGCATATTATGTGCACACATACTTATGCATATTTATAAAATCATAACGCCAAAAGGTTGGCCCATGTCCTTTATACGAGTCAGTTTATACTGTGCATAAATTTGAATACCAAGCTCGAACCCAGCGGCAATCATTGACAAGGACATCTGCCAGCCCTAAGCTCTAGTTTTCCATTGCCCGCCCATTGTTGATTTATACCAAAAATGTAGTTTAATTAAAGTTTACTTAGCCAATGGTTCTTTCTTGTTGATCTACAGTCAGAGCAAGATTGATTGGACGAATTTTTAGAAGATAAAACTATGTAGTCCAGTTTATGGTGAAATATTCAGTATCGTAAAGATGTTTTACTGTTCTTTGAACATCTATATTTTATAAATAATTTTTAATAAAAAGATTTAGAGATAGCTATACCATTAAACACTGGGGTAAATTGCCAAATTTGTTAAATTTTTGTATAATCGAGCATCTAAATTGTAGCTATATTTTCTAATAATTCTATAAATAAGGGTAGCCCTGAAATATTAATAAGCAATCAGCTTTTTTTTTGGCAAAATAAACACGAAATAAAATCTTAACTTTAAAATAGAAAAACGTGGCTTCGGGTGGACTAAAAAATTTAAGAAAACTTGGAAAATAAAGATGATGGTAAGTGTAACGAAAATAAAAGAAAATATGAAATTGCTTGATATTTGTTAAATGCTTTTATTGTGAATTTTCTTCTGGTGGGTGTCCTTAGATATCTTAAACTTTCCCAAAATACTTGGCCCTGTAGAGTAAAAACTAACTTTCGCCCAATATTGTTCAAAATGTAAGCTGCATACATTTTTGGGATTCTAGAAAGTTAGAGCTCAGTTAATAAAAGGACTACGGAAGCCAATTCAGACCGAATTTTTACGCAATTTACGGCAGCATAAGCGTTGATGAAAAAGCAAACAAAATCTGCAATTGAACTCGCTATATCAGGAAAAATCTGGCTCAATTCCATAGATATAATATTTGTTTAAATTAATATTTATGTATAACATCTCAACAATAATAAGAAAGTCACTATTTACATATTCCGAAGTGTCAGTCGATTGATTGACTGTGTTTAAAATTATTCTTCATAAATTACTTTTATGCGCTGAATCAATTTTCGAAAACTTTTTTCTTTGATTCAGGTAGGTTTAAGTTATGCGATACCCAATGAAAACAATTCTTCATGGTTCCCAAATGTTTATTCAATATTGAATGTACGAATACCCTGGAATGCCTCAATATCACAATATAGTACATGACGATCTTGCCCACGGCATCGATGAAGATTACAGTCGATTTTGAATAACCTTCATGAATTTCGTCGGTGAGTGATAATCGTCGTTGACTTAATTCTGAAAACCAGCGTTTGGCAATGGCTAAGGTACAGATTATTAAGCAAAAGTCGTATGAAGTTGACAGCCACCGTCGAAGTGAATTATTAAAAAATCATACTACGAAAATTTTCACGGTTCAATTTCTGTTTTTGGCTGCGATAAAATATTCAAACCACTTTAAAAAATACAAATAAAACTCGTTAGTCAAAGCCTTTTAAGTATATTCTAAGAAATTTCAAACTACCAGATTGCATTTGGTACCATTAGTATTGCCAATGCGCAAAATATAAATAGAGACCCTCAATAATAGGTATAAATACGCAATGTTTTGTTTAAATATAAAAAAATTTGTTCCTATGGAATTAAAAATTATACGGCTTAATTAAAATTAAATATACGCAACGTGGCCTTGTATACACTGCAATGGTAGGCTTTCTTTTATAATCAAATCCATCAAGTTTTAGCTCTGTACAAGCATTTCTCGACTTTTCCCGAAAATTACCAATTACCAATAACTCGGAGTTGTCTCTAAAAAACCGTTATAATATACACTATAAATAAAAGTGTATTTATGTTATTACTAAGTTAGTGTGTGTTTGTGTTCATGTCACATTTGATATAAAAAAAAGCATAGATTCCACTAACTAAACTAACGAAGCTTATGTTAGCACACTTATCGAAGTGCTACTGTACAATCTATTTACTTACTTACCAAGGCAAAGTAAATTACCACTCGCATATGAACCAATTCGAGTTTGAGCTATATTTTACTGGTAGGTCTGCCCAAGGACTAAGCATTATTTATTCTATTCAACAGAATGCTGTTGGCAAGGATGTGCCACTGTCAGCTGAGGCTTTTGTCAACAGTTGGTGCTTGTCACTGTCTCTATCCCTCTTCCACTCCGACTGTCCATTTCATTCTGTCATAAATGTGTGATGCTGTGTGTGTGTGTGTATGTGTGTGTGCATGATGTGCATTTGATTGTCTTAAATGTTAATATTTGTCATTTCAATTGAAAGTACTGTAAAGACAGTAGGTACTTGGTTATATTTAAAAATAAAAGTACAGAGGCAAATTTATTTTTATACCCTGTACAAATAAATGCAACGATTGAGCCTTATATACTACCCCTAAACTTTAGAGACAATCTTTCATTAGGCTCAGTTTTTATAAGTAAGTCGTTAAATTTGTAATTGGTTATAGCTATACGGCTGAGTTTGGACATCTGTGTGTTAAAAATTAATAAAATCGGATAAATATAATAATTTTTTTTGCCTATTTAATTCCACACTTAATCTCTATTCCCATAAACAGCTTCAAAATTCGATTGAATGTAAATATTTCTAAACATAAGCTAGATTATAGCCCCCCATACGGATACGCAACTCTACCACAAAATATCAACTTAAAACTAAGAATACATTTTTTTTATCGACGTATTTAGTGGATCCATTCAAAATTGGTCAAAATTTACAAAAGTGTTATTATGAATTTACGTAGTTAATTCCTTCTTCTGCCTCACTCAGACTTTATGGGCTATCCATATATCTTAGAAGCCGACGTTTTACATTGCCTCATATACAGTAGAACATGCTTCTCTCCTAGCCCGATGCCATTTCTAATTTGAAACATTATGCTTCCTCCCTCTCCAAGCCAATACCTTTTCTTTTCCGCACTTCCAAAAAATATTCTTGCCTTCCAATCAATCTGGAACGAATCTTTCATTATCCCTATCCATAGAAAAAGTAAGGATCTTGTATTTATCAAAAAAACTTTTTTATATTTGTCTCGTCTGCCCAATTTCGGAATATTATTCCTGCGTCTGTTGCTCTCAATGCTGTCTTTATCAAGACGGGATAGACTCCGTATAAAAGCAATTCTCCCCTTTCGCAATCAAAATATCCTACGGCCGCCTTATTTTGAGAGACTTCGCCTTATAAAGTTGTCTTCCTTAAGCCAACGTAGAACATGACACGTCATGCTATTCTTGCATCAACTATTACTCGGTCTTATTGATTCCACCGAACTTCTCAATAAAGTTAATTTTTTCGTGACTTCTAGAGTAATTCGATTTTTTCGCCCCTTAGCCTTAGAATGTTGTAAATACAATTTAGTTTTGCATGATCCTTTTCGTTCCTTTCGAATGGTCTGTGTTCTCTATCACTTCTTCTATCTCAAGTCATCTTCACTTGCCCCTTCGAATAATTTCCTAGTCCTAAGTCAACTTTTGGAGTTTTTTTCCGAATATAATGTTTAATTTTTATTTGCACTTCTTTGTACAACTTTATTATTGTAAGTCCTAGTCTCTTGCCAATTCATTTGCGGTTGCCGCCTCAACTGTATCTCATAATTATTTTATCTGCAAGAACAATAAACAAATCTATGCGCACAAATGTATGCTATGCTTTTAGAAATTACCAAATGTAGAATGCAACTGTTGCCGTTTTTGTTCATTTTTGCAGAATTTTTGTTACTTTCTGCATTTAATATGGATTTAAAATGGAATTTTTGTATTTTCTCTGTGACATTTTCTCAACGGGGAACAATAAAGGCTAACAAAATGACATTTCACAATGCACATTGCCATTGTTCTTAAACGCCTGCAGTGCGTACTTATTTTATGAGTGTGTGTTTCTGCGTATGTGTGTTTGAAAGAGAGTTTAAATGTATGTGGTCTAAATTAAATTGCATTTATAAAAGCTTGTGGTAAGGTTTCGTCCTTTCACTAAATGCGAGTGAGGCAAAAATTTGCTTTTATTGGCCACTTTAATTTTTCGTATGCTGTAATATAAATAAATATTGAAAGAAACATAGAATTTTTATTTTTTATTTATTTTTATAAGGAAAATGCTTATCAAAGTTAAGGAAAAAAAAGTGGATCAGTTACCCACCGTGTTTTCTCTTGATATTATTTGATTTAGGAAACCATTGTAACTTGGACTGGTTCCCATTTCTAATGGCTATATAAAACTTTGTCTTTGTCATTAGTAAATGAAAGTTTTATGACCGTCATTGGCTTAAACCTTAATAAAAAACTTTTTTAGAACCAAATACTTACAGCAAAAATTAAGTTTTTGTTAGTCCCAAAAACTTTTTAAGCTATAATTTTTGTTGACCGTTTAAGTTAAAGCATCCCTTATGGTCTATTAATGATAATCGCCAGGCCAGGCCAAGTCCAAATTTTTTTAAAATTTTTTTTAAGACTTTCTCGAAGCTTAATTTTTGTGTAAGAAATAACACTAAAAAGCAAATTAGCAAATTGCGATTAGTTATACAATATTTATATACTATTAAATTAACGCTGAAAATTTACATTAGGAACAAAAAGGGGATATTATTGCTAATCTCAAATCTGATAAGAAAAATTAATAAATAGTAATGACTGCCCTCAAAAATTAAGTCTGTACACTTTTAGATAGAGGAAAAAAGATTTGTATGGTTATAAATCAAACATTGTATGGAAGCCTTATTAAAGGTTTGAAGTAACCAAGGAAACAAATAGTGGTTTTCTATATACGGGAAAACATAGGCCAAGAATTTGACCATGCGAAAATTGAGGTAGGATGATAAAATGAAATACGATGATGACGAAAAAAATATTTGTACAGTATTGGAAGTATTGATCTCTCAGACATAATATTAGAGCTATATAAAATCAATTGTGGCCGTCGGTAGCGTAGTGATAGCGTACTCGCTTTACAAACCGAACGTCGGGGGTTCGACTCCCCGCAGAAGCACTAGTACATTTGCCTAGCACTGGCATCGTTAGCTCAAAGACGATAATTGCCCCAGAAAATGTCTATTAATTCAAGACACCGCCGTTCGGATTCGGCTATAAACTGTGGGTCCCTGTTTTCTTTGAACAGTTATTAATAGAGATCCCCAGCCCCGCGCAGGGGCGACTGACAAAAATTGTCAGTCAGGAAATTATTATAAAATCAATTACTCTTCAAATAAATGGTATATTCTTATTGTCTCCTGGTTTATAAATATGGTAGTACTGACATATATATAAATATGGCTACTCCAGATAAGGCAATGCATGCCCCAAATTAATTTGTTCTAAGTGGAACATTTGACTTTTCTCATATTCACTCAAACAGTGCTTACATCTAATTAATTAATAACACACACGTAATAAGACGTGCTGAATCCGAACCAGCTTAGGTTCTTCCCTGTTTTTCGAGAGCTGTAGTCGGTTTTATTAGTTTTTGGGATCGCTTATTCCGAATGGGAGGTCTAAATGAGCCCAGCACGTCTGGTTTCTAAAACTTCGGATAACAATTCTGCGGCCCGAAAAACATATAGAACACATGGTGTAGCCTCTCAAAAAAACCTTATAAAGAATCTTTTTTGAGCCTTGATGTCCAACGATATTTTTTATATGTTTTGGGGTCGCTGAATCTGAATTCGATATAAAAAAGACACCAGCACATCGGATTTCTGAGATAACATCCAAAATAACTTTTTTTGTGGGTCCTTTTAATGTAAGGCCGCGCGTACACAGAGCGCTGATATGCGCTTACATGACATGAAATTATCGGCGCGAAAAAGTCATACACACTGTGGTCTATGAGAGCGCGTACACAGCGTGCATAAGCTGATGCTGAAATTTTTTTTTTTTTTTTTTTTTTGTATTTATTTTGCAAAATTATCAAAAATACATATATTTTTATGAATTGCAGGTTTCTTATTTTATGATCGCCAATCCAGCTTGTTTAGTTAGAGATGTCTTAGGAGTGTTAAGGAGTCCTGTCAATCAGGAGGCCATCACTTGGTCCGCTTTTCTGTCGGTCTTCTTTTCGTTTTCTTTCAGTTCGGCGCTTGTTGGAGCAGATTTTTAAAACTTCTTTTTTTAAGCCTTTTTATAGGATTTTCATTTGGGAGCCCTTTTGCCAGCCTATTACGATGTCTTTTTAGCCTTTCGTTGTAGCGGCTTGTGTGCTTATTTATCTGGAGTTCGACAATGCTGAAATTAGCATACAAAAAAATCATCCGGCTGACCGCGCTGATAAGTTCATGTCATGTAAGCGCCCTGTGTACGCGCGGCCTTAGGATAAAACAAAGACTTTTTGACCCAACTATGTTAGCGGATTTGGACTAGGATGACGACTCTCCTCATTTTGTGCATACAGCCATATACGAAATTCAAAAAAAAATTCACTTAGAAATTTCACCCAATGTTTCCCATATGCAACAATTCAGTAGAGCCGAAGTAGAATCCATAGGACAGTGAAATTTTTTTTCTGCGACCGAAATAATTTTTGGTTTATCCCATTTTAATAAGGTTCTGAAAGGACCTCCTATAATACTTTTTAGGCAACAATATTAAAACTCAACACAGACCTGTCTTTTTACGAAACCCTAATTTTACTAAAATAATCATCATCAAATGTAAGCTATATCTTGAATATTTGTACTTTTTGCCAATCTGCTGTCCCCTGCAAATGTCACTACTTACCACCAAGACTTTCTACGCAGAAAGTTAAAGCTCGTCATACCATACATAACACAACAGCAAAAAAGTATTTTTTAAATATGTTGGGAACGCTGTCTAAAAAAAATGTAGGTAAACCTGTTTGTATAGAAGCCACAATCACTGAAATCGGGGCATGTGGGGTCTAGGCTAAGTGAGTGATGAGTGAGGATAAACACTACAGAAATTAAGGAAAGTACATTATAGTCGGTATGTCCTGGCTGTAACCATCCCACCCAGCCGTCGGCGTGCAAAGCGAGCAGTTGTCGGAGCCCCCTAGTTTTTTTAATGTGGTCACATTTTTTTCTGCCAAGGTGGATCTGGTCGTGAATGAAATCACGTGTTTTCTTTAAGTAGAGAGAAGCGGCGATCAGGCGTTCAGATTTCTGTAGAAACATTAGACCGCGTCTCCGTTAAAAGGAAGAATTAGAGCGCTCTATAGTTGCTCAACTTTGCTATCACGGTTAAGATGAAGAATATGAAAAATTGTTTTCACGACATTTGCCAGTCTTAACTAATAATTTTTTCAGTGGACTCAGTAAATATTTTACTTGTATAAACCATACTCTAATTAAACGTTTAGTTTTATGTATGTAGTACATATATGCAGTTTATACTTCGATGTTGTTTTAAGCTGCCCAGTTTACATAATGGACATGGAATCAATGTTGTAGTCCTTTTAACATTCATTCGATTGTTTTGGTATGCCTTGTTGTTTTCCAAAGTACCAAAACGTTATTCGGTGCGGCACTGCAATTGACATTTATTGCCATTGAAAGCTGGGTACAAAGCATTTGTTATGGCCCTCTTTCAATACTCCACCAGTTGCCATAGTGTTCGATGCTTAATGACAACAATTCAGATGCAAGGATCTGCAGTTAAAACAATTGAAGCATTAAGCATTTGGATTACGCAGCTGCATTCATTTGTGGAAAACCCTCGTCAAATGTTTTGTGAATTGAATTGTCATAAACTGAATTGAATTCGATGACAAAGACATACCATAACCTTAAAAAGACATTGGAATTTGTTGCTCGTAGGCAGGTAAGTCTCAAGGATATGGTTAAAAGGGGACTCAGTGCCGCTTAGGTTGATAAATGGAATCGCAGTTGATACGCTCAGCAACTACTTGTTCAGTGAGCGAATGAACGTATCCTGTTAGATGTTAGTCCAACGATTTTGTTACAATTGCGCCATTTTTAAAGTAAGTCCTTTATTTTATGTCAGTATGAGTGTGTGAGTGTGAATGAATGCGGTTGAGTTAATTTATGGTTGCAATGCGTTGGCCACAGACCTCCATTTCAGATAAATGTGTCCGTGCTTCGACAATATGGATGACCTGCTGCTAGACAGTTCCGATGTCGCTTACCCCCTTGTTCTATGATGCAGTGAAAACTTTGCGGTTAAATTTTCACATGCTGACCACAAGGTAAACTGCAGTTACTTTCTATGCCTGTTTTTACGTGTATGTTTATGTACATGTCTGGGCATGTTCACCAGTCACGATGACGTAGTAGATAAGAATAATTTATTATGATGCCACTTGAGTAGTTTGTACAACATGCAAAAATTAGACATGCAGACTAATGAATTGAACCAACAAATCTTACTTTTTTGAGTCTCAACATGAAAAAGTATCCATAAAAGTTTTTAGAGTGATGCAACGAATACAAATAGTAAAATTTCTCTAAAGAGAGTGTAGCGTGAAAGTGTAGTTTAATGTTGAACAAAGCTCTTGGCGTAGATATCACCATTGATACCCATTTGCATTCAGTATGTTAGGATGGAATACAGGAATATTATCACACTTATCGCTTCTCACGAACTGCTTGATAGTTTTTACACAATTTCTAATTCTTATTCCTTGTTCGTTCGATTGCTGGAAACCGGTTTATCGTATAAAATCGACACAGCACTTATTTTGTAGATAGTTTCAAAACAGTATTTAATTATTTATACGAAAAAACCTACCTAACCATTTCCGATTTTTGACCTTTGAGCAACCATCTGATTGACCGAGTTGACCTATGACCTTGATTTAAGTTTTCCTTGATAGATAATTTTATTGTTTTTATTATTAAACATTATTATTATTACGATCTACAAAACATGAAAAAGCTACTCACTAACCACATAATACGAAAAAACGCTGTTGGACTTGAAACAGAATCCCAAACAAACCATAAAGTTTTACCGAGTCTTTTTTAAGGTTCAAACTCTTTGTTTAGTGTACTATAACAACATATTTTTTCTTTCATATCAGAGCTGTGCTGACGTAAAGAATAATTTTTTGGATATTTTTTAGTTGTTGATAAACTACTTTCACTTTGCTTTATTAAACTAAATTAGTCATGTCCCGGCAGTTCAGTTTAATTTTTTTAAATGGTCGTTAGCAGAACATTATCTCCCTACCGAAATTGTGAATTTTTTGGTATAACTTGATTAATTAATTTATTAAAAATTTTTTAACATTTGTTGTAAAGCTACAGGCAACTTCAATTAAACAAATAGGTAAGAATAAAACAAATTGTACACAACAAAGAAATTACACAAGGTTAAAATTGTTGAAATTGGAACCTTGTTAAAAATTTACAACTTAATTATGGCTTTTTTGTAAGCACGTGTAAACGGAATTTATATTTTGAGTTTTATGGAGGCATTGGTAGGAATTGCTTCAAAGTAATAATAACATTTTCATTTCTAACTAAAGTAAAATCGCTCAGATTCAATTTGTATACCTCGTGCTATTGCATTTAGTTGTTTCCTTTGACAATTAATATCAAAATCATTGCCTCCGTAATTGCTAATTGCTGCTGATGTCATCTGTTTTTAAATATTAATTTAAAAGCCACCATAAATTTAATGTCATTATTATTATAAATGGATAAATGTTTATGCAGCAACTTAACTCAATTGAAACAATACTTGACTCAACTCGACATTTAAATCTCAGCACTCAGAAAGATAGTAGTTTTATGTATGCGTAAGTGCGTATCTGTGAGTTGACGATTTTCCAACGCTGTGAAAATAATTTTAATACCATTTAATTTACGCAAATACCATTAAAAGCATTTCACTTTGCTAAATCAGATTATTTTCTGCGTTGTTTTTGACTTTTAAGCGAAAAATATAATTACACTGTTCTACAAACGCATAATGTTGAAAGTTCTTGAAACATTTGAAGGGTTACACAGTACCCAGAATTAAGTTAAGTTAATTTTTGTAGTTTGGTTGTAATAAAATATTAGCTGTGTGTAAATAAATCTTTGTATAATATCTTTTTATCTATTTTGAATTTTATGCAGAAAATCTCTTTCAAAATATATACATATATACTATAATGTAAGGTACCTAAAAAAGATTCAAAAATATAAATATATTAAAATAATAACAATTAAGTTATTAGATAATTTTTTAGTTCTCCAGGAATTACTTAAGTAAACCCTTTTACCATAATTTTTTTTCTTTTAAAACTTAACCAAGGACTCAAACTAACACGAAATTTCTTAAAGTTTAATCCATTGATTTTTTTAAAAAATAAATCAATTTTGTTTTTTGAACTTTCATTTTGTTTAAGTGCTTACACTTATTCTCTCGGAAAAGAGTCTAATTTCGAGTACTACCAAAGGCAAAACTTTTTTCAAAATCGGTCTTAGCAAATCTAATTAAATTGAAAAATGTTTTATAATCTCAACTTAATGTAAGGGAAGTACTCCGTTTGGGGGCATAGTTTGCTATTTCAGCCATAAATTTTGATCAAGTCAATATTTTGCAGACATATG
Source organism: Chymomyza fuscimana (assembly GCA_949987675.1). NCBI lineage: Eukaryota > Metazoa > Arthropoda > Insecta > Diptera > Drosophilidae > Chymomyza > Chymomyza fuscimana. The sequence goes on from OX465089.1 coordinate 34,570,227, forward strand.
GATATCAATGGAAGACATTAGCTTACTACTGGAAAAAGAGTTGACTTGATTCCATGAAAAAAAAAAAAGTAGTCAATTTTTACGAAAAAAAAAAAAATTTTATCGGATGTGGACACTTCTGGAAAGTGCCCTTAAAATAGAAAAATATGGAGTAAAACATCAGCAGTAATAATTAAATAAAACTTAAAATACAAATTAAAATTTGGTTATTCATCGTCCGTATCAGTTTCGCAAGTCAGCGCATCTCAAATGCACCGGCTGGTGGCACGTGTTACATTCGATGATTTGAATGGGCAACAGCTTCTTGCAAATAATGCAAAATCGTGATCCCCGTCCTCAGATGATGATGATGGAGCCTTCTTTGCATTGACGCGTCTAGCCGACGGTTTCACCTTGGCACGTTTAGCTGACAGAGTCACTGTTCTTGCTGAAGCTGCGGTTTGTTTTATTTGTGTCGCTTTAGCTGCTTTGTTAACTGCTCTCTTAGCTGCTTTATCCTTCAATTTTGGCCACGGTTTGAAGGCTTCCGTGGTTTAGCTTTTTGCAAAGGACCTATTGCATCTAAAATCTAGAAGCTACTCCTCGAGGTAGCCCCCGATGCCGATGTCTCGGGTGTGGTAGCCACTTTCTTAAAATGCCCAATGGCATAAGTTAGATACATTTACGGATAAAACCCAACAAAACACCATCTTCGAAGTTCCAAATGTCACCCAGCTGCTTATCGACTTTCTTGAGGTAGCGCTCTAAGCGCTTTCCGAGGATTGCCATATGCTTTGGCAGTCGGTTTTATGTTTATTTTATACATTGTTAATTCTGCACCGTTTAACCCATTAATATCCATAATACCACTCTTAAAAATTTTAAATCAAGGAGATTTTTTATTTTGTTTAATTGAATTTAGTTTAAAAAATTTTTTTTCTCCGTAAGCTGCATTTTGAACACATCTAGTGATCCCAAAATATTTTTTATTTAAATAAACTCTTAAAAATTTGTAAAAGTCATACCTTTTACTATGCAAACTCAGTTAATAGGTTTTACTTTTCTGATCGATCTGCTTGCAATTTAATTCAAACTGACACGCTAAAAATCAGAGTCTTTCGAAGAAGTAGTAAAAGAAAAAAGAATCAGAATACTGTTATTGAAATCTCCATATTGGCTACATGTTTCTATTAGGGACATTGTGTAAAAATCAAATTTATGCTCGAAAGTACAGTGGTACGAATATGATCAATTTTCTATAACCAAGCAGCAAAAGTTTCCACTAATGGGTTAATGGCATTAATGTAGGCATCAAATTAATTTTTGGACTTGACATGACAAAAAATACACCAATCAAAAACGATTTACAATAAGTCAAAAAAAATTAAGTGCCCACAACTGGTAAAATTCATTGCCAACAACTGGGAAATTCCGAGTTGTCAAAAAATTAACAGCAAATTTGTTTTTCGCGAACATTTTGATCGAACCATTATAAAATCACAAAATATATTGAATTTCCTGCATAAATATACATATATTAAAATCACCTTTTTGCAACAATCCACTTTAATTTAATTTGAAAACAAATGAAAAGCAAAATTTTGCGAGAGCTTGTCTTATGCCTGTATTGTCTATACATATTGTATAGTATTTTTAAAAAATCTGTGCAGCTTTATAAATCTGTGGCATAATAAGATAAGCTCATTCCGATTAGTAGCGGTCCGGACACTTCACTTGTAAAATGATACTTGGCTACCGAAATATATCAAAAAATGGCAATTGGTGAGTTCTGCAAAACTGCACCAAAGGCACTTACTTGGTGACTTGTGATGTTTTTCCTGTTGAACAGTGTACTGCATGTTTTTGTGGTAGCTCTGCACCAAATTAATAAAAGTTCTGTACTTTGACAACGACAGATAGCATCACAATTAAACATTTTAAATTTATAACACAATAAAAAAATATAAATAAAGAAATTAAATGACAGCAGGAACACTTTAAAATTAGCAATGCAGCAGTGCATAACAAAAGGGTTGAAGTTGAAGCACAATTATCGAAACTTGTATTGTACTTCTGTTCCGCGTATTTCGTGTTTAAGCAATTCCTTTACTTAAAGTTCTACAGAATGGAAAAATGTTTAAGCTTCTGAATACTGGACGATATGTTGGTTACGGTGGAGCGAAAACACAAAAAAGTTGTTTTCAAGAAAACAATGCTGAGACGTTTAGTAAATTGGTCAAAAAGGCTTCCAATGCGCTAATAGGCACAAAAGCTTTAACTCTAGGGCTTTACAATTTCAATTATTGAAGAAATTATTTCAATAATAGCAAAGCCAGATTCCCAGTACATTGGTCTCCTATCAGTTGATTCCAGGAAATCGCCTGCATTTGCAAAGAAAAATACTGCCTTTTTGGAAAACTAGTTTAGCATACAGACTTTTTTAGTGGCCATTGGATGTGATGGATTAGAAAACCAGCTAAAACGACAGTTCGTGTGCATTCTGCATGGAAATAGTTTTCCTCTTTGTCTTGTTTTTCTAGCACAATTGACAGATAGCCTTGATTTGACCAATTACTTTTGAATATATTTCCTTACAATTACCGAAAATAAATACCAATATACCCAGAAACACTGAAAACACTCTCGATGGTTGACGTGCGGAAACAGGATTCTAAGGAAGGAACCCAATTATTTGTACCTAAAAGTTTTTATAAAAATTCATTCTTTGCATACCCCAAATATAACATGACCAGAAATTAATTTCTCTCTTTCTGCATAATTTCAATTCTCAGTGACACAGAAAGCCTTTTGGGACGGTTTTGAAATCTCTAGCAATAATTGTTTTAAATAATATTTTATATATATATATATAATTATTTATTATTAAGGTTATACCAAAAGTTTTAATTTTTAAAATTTCTCTTATAAAATGTGACATTCACTGTCAACGTAAAAAATCAACCGAACTAAGGAGTTGCCACCAAGTCTTTGGAGCAATTAATTAAACTTTGGTGTTTTTTATTTACCAAATTAATCGCTATTTGGTTTGAAACAAAATTAAAATTAAAAACTATTCGTATTAAGTGTCTAGTTCCTTTTTCATATAAGATTGCAAGGTGCGGTCAATAGTTATGAATGTGAATAATTCAGCGGTTCGCCGCAAAAAAATCAAGAAATTATATGAAGTTATTTAAACAATAAAAGGAACAGCTAATCTCCATCTAGTTGCTATATACGATCTAGTGGTTATTATATTAGGTTGTCAATTTTGAATTAAATTGTGAGCTCAAAATTAAAAACTCAGTCCGGTAATAGCCATTTTAAAAATTATTTTAAATGTAAACAAATGCATTTTGCCATTCTCAATGGTGGTGATAACTAATGGCTCGTAGGGCTATCATACAAACTCATTTGCTGGGCGGATAAATATTTAAATTTATTATGCAAAATATGCTACAAGTTATCGACTTATCCAATAATAAATTAACTTTCTTAAATCACTCTTAAAAATCATATTATTATATTCAAATGGTTTTTGGTATTTTTCATCCAATAAGATTTTAGGCATTTTATATAGATTTAAATTTTCATTTATGTTATAGATGAACAGGTAGATAACACGTAAACTCTCAAATGCACATGTCACCTTATTTTTAATGAAAAATGTATATAAACGTTATTTCAAGAAAGACGCATTGAATTGAACTAACAGTAGCAAGTCTCTAAAAAGTGTAAACATTTGGAAACAAGTGTTTGAAAACTGAATTCCCTCAAAGTTTTCACTAGAAATTTGCAAACCAACCGAAGCCAAAATCTCTAGAGATTTCTGTGTTAAACCTGATATAAATTATATTTATATGTAAGTTTGAACATGTTATACTGAAATTTCAGCGAATCTCTCGGTACTACTGTTGGTTGTCTAAATATTTGATCAAAATTATTTTTTTTAAAATTGATGCATTAAAAGGTTTAAATTAATGTTGTGTTCCACGTTTTTCTTAAATAATAAATGCCTTTTTGTTTTGTTCAACGGTGTAACTCCGTCAGCTTAGCTAACTCAAAACTTAAGGGGAAAATGGAATTTCGTCTCACAGCTGCAAAGGCTCTACTTAAACTTTTAGCTATCAGCACAATTAAGATGAACTAAAGCAACTCAACTTGAAAAGTTGAACTTCACAAAATGAACCCAATGTAGAGTAATTCGCAGTCCATGAATTTTGACTTATTATTCAAATGTCCACTGCATTTGACCAAAATACTTGAAATTTTTTTTTCAGGGCATTATTAATTTTTACTCTACATTGGGTTCATTTTGTGAAGTTCAACTTTTCAAGTTGAGTTGCTTTAGTTCATCTTAATTGTGCTGATAGCTAAAAGTTTAAGTAGAGCCTTTGCAGCTGTGAGACGAAATTCCATTTTCCCCTTAAGTTTTGAGTTAGCTAAGCTGACGGAGTTACACCGTTGAGTTACCAAGTTGAACGCAGACGAGTAAAGCATTTTGTATGTGGTTGGCACTTTACAAAAGTAAAAGCTTTATGGTGTTCACACTATCAGCTGTCAGACTAAAGGGCTGTCTCCAAGGCTAAACGAACTCCAAAATGGGCAACATTACAAATGTGCGGTTGACTTTAATGGGACAGGCACGTACGAGGTCTTAGCCCAAACTCTGTTGCTTATATTCCAATATTTCATTTATTTAGAACATAATACACAAAAACAACACTGTATATTCTGAGCTACAACACCTGTTTACAATTTTTCGTTTTTATGTATTCTCTAAAACTTTAAATTCACTAGTTTAATAATGTGGCAATATATGTACCTTATTTTAATTAAGTAGGAGCTGTTTATAAATAAATAAATTGGTTAAGTCATTGGAAAACTTAAACCGAAAATGGGTCGGAAAAATTTTCCATGAAACGATTTTGAGATATTTTTTTCAAAAATTCATTTATTTTTATAAATTGTATCACAGGTATGTATTGTCGCCAATCCAGGGTGTAGCTGGAGTCATCGTTGCGCATAAACTGCCATAATTGGGCCCTTATATTAACTTATTATATTTTTTTTTTTTAGATATTCAGAAAATAAAACCTATCTGAAATGAAAATATGTTAACTCCCGTGCGGTCTTATACATTTCTTTATTTCCATAATGTTCAAGCATGAATGCTATAGTCGGTCCTCCCCGACTATAAAATACCCTGTCGCTGCTCGAATTAAAAAAAATTAAAAAAACGGAACCATGTACTAACAGCTCGATTAACATTATATCTAACATCTGTGCTATTGGCACACATTGCATTGAATTCACAAACTAAAATTTTATCATTAGCGATGCCAACGGCCGAAGAGCAAAGTATCCACTACTCTTTTGATGCTTACACTTTCTTGTTGTTTTAATTCAAAGAAAAGGAATTGATTGCGCTGAAAGCATCGGATTAATGAACCATCCGCTCTGAATCAGAGTGGAAAAAGTGTTCTGAAAATTGGTTAAGACGTATGAAAAACTGCATTGATCTTTATGGAAAATTTTATGAAAAAAAAACTGTCTCTCTCTAGACTTATTCTCTCGTAATGTTATAAATTAAATGTAACTAAACAACCAATTTTGAAAATTTAAAAAAAAATTTTTTTTTTATTATTTAGCATTTTTTTAATTTTTTTTTATTATCTCAGTGATTTTTATGGTTTTTTTTTTAATATACTAAATTTAAAGCAAAAAATTATTTGTAATTTAATAAATGTTTCATATTTCTGGTGAAATCAGTTGTTGTACGTTTTCGTCTAAAGGCCTTTACGCAGAATGCAAAAAAATTTCGCACGGATTGACAAAACCATATAAAAAAAAATCCCGAATGGGATATTCCAAATGGGTTAATCAGTATTATTTCTGCAGAAACGTGATTTACTCTTTGATGTTGTTAAAAGGTCCGACGATAATAACAAACCGTGAAACAAATCTTCCAAAGCCGGATAACCAGAATATGTATTTGAAGACATAAGATCATTCTCCGCAATGCTTTTGAAAATATGTCGACATTCTATTAGATCTTCTTCATTTTTGATGCAATTTCTTTGAAATATTTGCCAATTGATTTTTAATTTTTTTGTGTTCACCTTTACCAACCACATAATTTTCAACAGCTAAATTGTTTTTACTTTGAGTAATCTCCCCGTGCCTAACTTCGAACAGCACTTGCTTTTCCAGCGACATGTTTCCTAAAAACCATAATTATTTGAATACCGGCTGATATTTGATAAATTTAATTCACAATGGGCAGTACTAACATAAAATCCAAGAATCCAGCTGAATGTATGTTACTTTTACTCTACAGAAGTTTATATTACATGAGAAAACACAGTATATCGAAGAGGGTTTTTAAACTAGTAACTGTCACTAACACACATAAGTACAGATCACAGATAAATCTTTTTTTTATTAAATACATACCTTTAACTTTAGTTTACTATTGCTAGAACAAATTCTCGCACGTGTTACTAAGAAACTTTGACAGCTCACAAATGCGTAAATTTAAAGAGTCAACCCACAAAAAAAAAATCCAAAAAAAAATCTGGTATTCTATTAGCTATCCAAAAAGTAAAAAATATCTGCTTAATTAGCAAGTTTCAAAATTGACTTTGCGGTGCTAGAAATTTCATTAGCACCACTGTGCAATGGTATAAAAGAAAGCAGGCAAGGAGTAGCTCAATAACTGGTTAGTATGGCTAGTTAAGTTGAATAACTATTCTACAGAAATTAGCCAATTAATATAGAAACTGTTTTATATGACAACTTTTAATTTTTCCGCATTGTTGCTCATATCATTTTTGTTAGCAAACCAACGAAATGCAAAAACAGCAACTTGTGATTGTAAGCCGTGCCTTTACAATGCTAATCCGAAATTATTGTAATCCACTTTGAATTCAATCAAAATTGCTACTCCGTCTATGCTAAGCTTAAAAATCAAAGACTACAAAAGAACAAGCTAGCAAAGTCATGGAAATCGCAGCAATTATCTGTCAGGACCATGGAACAAAAGTAGCTTCACACATAAAGAAAATTCCTCACAAAATCGCTGAAATAGCAGCTCCTACAAAATGTAACAAAAATCATCACAAAGCCAATAGCAGAAAAAAAACGAAGGAGCGTTAAAAATAATAATATTTACTCTTGCCATGACAATATCTGTTAGTGTTACTGGGTGTTCCATTTCCAAAGTAGTGCGCTCCGCTTTGATGGCAGCTAAAAAGACCAAAAGGAAACACAATACAGACAATGTGTGGATGTTCATGTGACTGTGCCTTGTATGTATTATTGGCTTCCGATTGGGGATTATATTTTTAATTGAGAAACTTGAATAGATAACGACGTTGTCAGCACTACGTAAGGCCGTATGGCAACGCTCGACCAGAACAATCATGAAAGCAAAGTTGGCAATATGTGTTTCCTTGAAAAAATGTTCACAAATGAATGCATAACAAGTGGTTTGTTCTCGCTGGGATAAAAGCAATTCAAAAATTGTTACGCAGATAGTCCACTTTACATATATTTTCTGGCTAACTCCGTTTTCGTTTACAGTTTGCTTTGCGTGAGTGCAGGCTTAACACACTTAATGCATTTGTGGACCTGACTAGCTTTTATTACAGCTGTCAAAGCTTTATGTTATGATGCATCTTTAAGTATTTCCAATGAAACATTTTGCACAGGACTCTGGAGCCAACCTTCTTAAAAAGTTTCATCTAAAAGCGATACCAAGAATAAAACTAAAACAAAAGCCACATCGCTTATTCCCTTTGCACGCGCTTTACTTTAAGAAGGTCAAAAGACTTTGGACCAATGGGAATATTAAATGGCATAAAAGCTAAATCTGTCTATGAGTAACTGAAGATTTTATTGTTCTGCTTATTGTAGGTATATTTAGTTTGAAAAGTTTGGCCCAATAAGTGGCCTTTTAATATGACAGCTTTGACGTAAATGGAGTCTGGATTTGATATAGGCTGCCTCTAACGACTTTAGAGCTCTATTTTTTTAGTTAATACTTATTTTAAAGCTTTGAAAACACACAAAACAACAGAAAAAAAAATCCTGCAGAACTCCTGGGATTTGGGTCTTTCTTTTTGCTATTGTATGATTAGAGCTTATTTTGTATACACTGTCCGCAAAGCAACTTGTTTTATTGAGTAAGTGCCAAATGTTGAATGTGCCATCTAAAACGAAACGTGTCAGTATCTATAGTATGCTATGGATTCAACCTTATTTCTGTTTTTAAATAACAATAGTGCTGGTAGATCTACAATTTGAACTACTGCTTACAATTTTCTTAGAATGGTCTGGTTAGGCTCTAAATTCCCATTTGCAACCTTTACATATAGGCAGGGCTATCGAGAGCAAAGTAGGGGCCCGGTTTTGGACTTGACTGCTTTTTTCGAAAACAAGTTGGAGACCGTAAGTTGATACCATAATGAGTAGCACCGAATGAAGTATGCCAATCTACTACCTAGTTCTTGGTGACCCTAATACCTATAATCTGACAATAACTAATCAATTAATAATCCTAACTTGTAATACGTAATAGTATAGCAGATTATAGGAGGCTGGATACGAATTTCGATGTGACAACCTTGTTTAAGTATACAGCTTTTTCGTACCAGATTTAGTAAAATTTTTTGTGTTTATATTGAATTATGTAGCAAATTTTTTCTATATATAGTAAGGAGCCGTACCCAGATTACGTGACCCAAATTTTGCAATTTTTTAAAGCATATTTTTGGAGAATCTCAATTTTTAATTTCTCAAAAAAAAGGTTCATCACTAACATTTTTATTGTTGACAATGTTCAGTCTGAATATAGTAGAGAAGTCTCCTTTCGCTCTTTTTCTACAAGAGGCAACAAGTAACGCACCATACTAGGCGTGTTGGAATCCGTAAATATTTTCAAAATTTAGTTGAGGAAGTTTAAAATAAACAAAAAACACAGGTTTTTTTAAATAAACAATACCTTTACCTGCACCAGTACAAGTTCTTTATAAATATGCATATTTTGTAGTTTAATGCAATGTGAATATTTTGAAGCGAGCGGGGTTTTCACGCTTGCTGTTGAGTTGAGGAGTTGCAAAGTTACGCAAGACCTTAACATGCTAAAGCGTGAAGCCCTTTTAGTTAGTTTATGAGTTGAGGTTTGTTTAATTTAATTTAGTTTAATTTAGTACATAAAACGCAGAAGACTTACATTATTATTTAATTAAATTTTACTTTAGCTACTTTTATTTTGCTGCTATTTATCAACGACTATAAGGTAAGTCATTGCTTTTTACACCTTGTCATCATTTGTTTGGATTTGACTCCAGTTTACGAACATCTAACATCTCTCTGAAATCTTGGTGGAAACAGCAATGGCTCAATCCACCACATATGGTCTGCCCTCTTCTGGACCATACTCTCACAAAAAAGTTGCTTGAGCCTATGGGTAGATGATATATTTATACCCATACAGTTTACAGTTTCTGGTCCAACCGGAGATAAAGGAAATAATATATATACACCCCACAGTTCGGACGTTCAGGCCTGAAAAATTCAGACCTGAATTCATGCATGAAAAGGTAGCGAATGCTCATAGTTTTGTAAGAGAAACAAGGACACATATAAAAATTTCTCTTTCTATTTATTTCTTTTGACTGACAATTAAAGCAGAAAAGAATAAAAAAAGAGAAATAAAAAAAGTCAATTGTATATTGTTACTTGACTTTACATTAGTAGTGTTTGAGCGTAGCTATTTCTGATGTTTTCTTTTATTACACAAAGAAAATTTGTAAAGGTGTTACGGCTGAGCTTCAGGCTTGAACGCCTAGGACATTTATGTGTTAAATTCAGTGACAAACGAATGCGTAGATTCATGGCTAGTACTGAAAATTCAGGCATGATTTTATGACTAGTTCAGGCCTGAGCCGAACTGAAGGGCAGTTTACCGTATTTATTTTAAATAATTTAAAATATTTAATTTAGTTAATGCTATTTTGTTTTTTCTTTATCTATTCAGCTCTGAGGCCATTGGTCTGTCTAGGTCATCTAACATGTGTCCAGACAATCAAACTGCATAGCAACTAACAAAATGTCCAAAATTATTAGCACGTAAAATAATAAATTTTCATAATACCCTGCAAAACTCTCTATCACCTCTTCTTCCTCTGTACTCCATTTTTATAGCGGTCACACATAACCGAGCAGGCCAGATACAACGGGCAAAGTTTGAAAGCGCAACATCAGCGAATTGGTCCATAGCAAAATGGGCAAAATGACGTAGAGCAAAAGATTACAGTTATTTGTATGTAAAACAGCAGCCTGAAACGAACAACAAAATACTCCACACACATACACATACAGTCAGCTGACACTCAAAGTCAAAGGCAGATGCAGATTCTACCCGTACCCGGTACCAGGAAATAAACAATTTCAGCTGTGACTTATGCTGAGTCAAGCCTGCAGTTGAGGATAAAAAATCAAGTGGTCTAATAAGGTGGAATAACTTGTTTCAATTTTATAATATTTCAATGCAGCTTATGCCTAGAAAGAGGCATTACTTAACTTAAACTTATATTTTCTACTCTGTAAAAATGGCTAAGATCCACAAACTTTTAAAATGAGTGTACAATTTTTGCAACAACTTTAATATTAGCTGCATTCGAAAATCATACGCAGTCACTTGCCGAATATTGAGTTTACGCCACGGTGGGAAAAACTATACAGTTAGTACAACATTAAACTTTGGATTGTAATCTTATGATATGCAGCGTATGTCTTGGACAGGAGGACAGTGTCTTGACTGTGTCTACCTATCAACGAACTAAAAAAAATCCTAAATGCTTTAAAAATAGCTACGTTAGCTACGTTCAAACAGCTAAGGTGAATGTACATTTTTCGGCAACAACTTTGATATTAGCTGCAAAAGAAATCATATACAGTTACTAGACTGATATTGAGTATGCGCCATGCTTGGCATAACTTTTTAGATAATACAACATTATTTTGAAATAAATGTAAAATTTGTTACAACAACTAATCTACTTCACAAAAAAATCAGAAGCCGTCAATTCTCTGATATTGAGTCCATCACTAACCTTTGGATTATAATCGAATCACATTTTAATGCAGTTCATGCCTTGCATAGTTGCAAAGAGAGATTACTGTGTCCACCTAACAACCAAACAAAAAAGATCCTTAATTCTTTCAAAATAGCTAGGATACAAAATGTTTCCTACATATTCTGTCAATTCCAAACAATTATGCAGTCACTTTTCTGATATTAAGTATACGTCATGCTGGGCATAACTTCTTAGAAAAGCATTGGATTATTTTCCTGTTAGCAATACTAACTTTGACTAACTTGAGATAATTTTAAAATATAGTTAATTGTTGAGCTGTAAGGATTCTTATTGGCATTCCCCATACACAAAATTATTTATGAAAATTATATTATTAAATAAATTCAGCGTTTTAAAGTTTAAAATATTCATTGTTCGCTGTCTGTCAAAAACATTCATCAGTTATTTATGTTTAAAGGATCTTAGCAATGAGTTTATATAATGGTTTTTTGTTAACAACAAGACATGGCTGTCTTTAGTGTACCTCAATTGAGTTAAAGCTAAAAGTTGATGAGTTGTTATTAATCACTTGCAGCTATTGTTTCAATGCTCATTTTACATGTCTCTGAATTGAAAAATTTTCAAATTCCATTATAATTACTCTCAAACACTTGTATCAACAAAAAGTGCTTTTTTTAGATATATAAATAATTGCATATTTAAGCTAATATTACCCATTATACACAATGCTAAATTGTCCAATTTTTTGGAATAATGTCCAGTGAGTAAATATCTGAATTTAAGCAAATTATTTGCGAAACCATAATGATAAAAAATTGTTTATAACTGAAAAAAATTTACATTTTGACTCAATAGTTATATCCAGAAAAAAAAGGTAACTCTATGCTAAAGAAATGACTTTTATTCAAATGAATCTTTATTACTACGCCAACTATGATATAATAATATAAAAAAATATTTTGAAACTCTACTATAGTTATGTTTGAATATAAAAACATTTTATATACACACACATTTGAGCATGCAAATGTTGAGACTTCTAAATCAAATTGCGTATACGCAATGTTGCCTTATATGCCTTTACCCAACGTCATAAAAATATTACTCATACGAGCGTTAATTGTTGGTTTGATTGAAAATGTGCAATCGAACAGTCAAATACAATACGACATAATAGATAAAATCTGTAGTTAATTATGACATAAGTTTGACGAAACAATGTTCCAATTAGTAGCACTTACAACAAACAAAAAACCCTTAAATATAGATAGAAACCCAGACAAGTGGCACAACAAAGTACATTTTCAAAGAGTCAATTATATTTAATGCGATCATAATGACCATGCTGACATATGTCATACGCTCATTAGAATGGCATTAAAGCTGTCAGCTAAAGTAAATCGAACTGGAGATAGTATTTACCCTGTTATTGTTGGATCCCTATGTTTAACCATATTAGTAATTCTATATATTCACCTTCGTACATACAAAATAAAAATAATGCTTCTAATACATATACTTACAGTAAGTGCAAGGAGTAATCTCAATATTAAGCACCCAATAGTGGCTCGATAAATCTTGAGCTCAACCAATTTCCATGAACTTATACGTGACGGACCTTCACATACAGTTTCTTTTTTTCTAAAGCTAAAGCATACATAAGGATAGCCGGATTGAATATTGGGCTCAAAGCTTAACATTGTCAGGTACAGGATACCTTAATAATACAAACAAAATATAAACTCTTTGTCGCAACTAATTTTGTGACTTTTGTCATTTCATATAATACAAAACGATCAAAACAATAATTTAAATCATATTTCAAAATATGAAAATTAAGTTAACTTTTAAAGCATTTAGTTGCTTTTAATCAATATAGGTATATGCATAATTCGGCACAGTATTTAATATAAAAAGTTCAACAACATTGCAAATTGATCCCTTTGAATATCGATGCATTAGTAGATTGATGGCAAACAAAAATTGCATGAAATAAAGGGAAATAGAGAGTGATAGAGAGAGGGGCACAGAAACTAAAATAAACAAAAGGGTATAAGCAAATAGCCGATGTAAACCGTAAATACTTGCTTAAAAGTGCAAAAACAAAGTCGACAAATTTACACAGCTGCAAGAAAAAAAATAAAATCCAACAGCTACAGGGACAGTAACAAAATACGGATACAACAGATACAGATACACAGATGCAAACAATTACTTGCAGCTGGACAAACGATGCACCTGAATCCTTAATCAAACAAAAATTTACGAGCGGAAGCCATCAAAGCTAAGCAAAGGTAGCTAGACAGTGAGAGACAGAGAGGTGGGAGAGAGAGACAGAGCAAGCGTTAAAGAAAGCTTGAAAAATCCTTCCAAGGCAATCTGGAAGGCATCGAGCCAATTGCCACAAAACGGTTGCACCAACAAAATAGTTAATAAAATGGCTACCCAAAATGAAAATTCCATAAAAGTGCAGTTACAATAAAAAGACCAACCAACAAAATGGACGGAGGATATTCTTACACACACATATACGCAGATATTGACCACTGCGTTTGGTCTGCTGGTCAATTGAACATTTCGGAAATTGGAAATTCTTCACTTTATATTGTGCTACAAATTGACTCAAACGTTCAAAGGTTATTGATTTTTTGGCAATACTTTGGAAATTACAGCAAGAGTCACGAAAATTGACGTAGTTTCTATTCAAATAATTCGAAACCAATGCTAAGTGTTTTACACCGAATACGAAGGTGAATAAGTACGTAACATAGAGAAGGAGACTACACGTTCAAGTTAGATACTTTATTATGTCACGTTAAGCAACTTTATATGATATCGGCTTTATTTTATATAGCACCCATTTGAGTACTATAAACACCTCACAAAAAAAAAGGTTAAAGACATAACTCATTTATTTATGCTATTAGCTTAGCCTTTCTTTTAGACTTAGCGTTGTACAAAATTTTACCAAAATCGGGTTACTAAACCTCCACAGGACCGATTAGTCAAAAACGTTTTCAGATCATTATTATTTTGTTTTAAATTTATGTATTTGTCTGTTGTAATGGTACAGTGTATCTCAAAGTCGTGTAGCCGCACCTTAAAGTTCACCTTTTTAAGATACTTTGCTACGCACTTGAATAAATTGCAATGGCTCTAATAAATGTGTATATGCCTTAAAAATTTGCTAGTCTTAAAGAAAAGGCTATTTAATTAGTCATTTAAGTCTCTTACAAAGTAACACAACATTAACATCAGCCGTGTTCCCGATTTCGACTCGTTTTGAAAAGTCATAACGAGTGCATTCCACAATTGGTGTTCCGGATTTAGACAGCTCGAATCGATTTCGAATCGATTTCGAATCGTTTTCATTCAAGCCAAAAACAGCTGTGTTGTTATGTTTGTTTATGTGGCGCAAAATTTAAATGGCAGCGACATCATACAGCAGCCGTCTTTTTTTTTTTTAAATGGAAATGTAGTAAAAAACTAAGCTGCTTGTAGTTCGCATTTTAATTTTATAAGTATAACATACAAATTTTTAAACTTTATAAGTTGTTTATTTTATTTTATTCAACAAAATACTTTGAGCAGCAGCGTCATATTCGCCTTCAGTTACTTCTCTGCTGTATCCACATTTTTCCTGTAATGTTTTTTTTCCCATAAGCATTTCACAAATGCTGAGGCCATGCAGTTAATTATACCAATCTGATGCAGGCAGATGCCTTCCAAGTCATTGCTTGAACAGGTACAATTCTTTCTTATAACATATGCAACACGACAACACATAACTTTCCGAAGACGAAACGAGTCGAAATCCGGAACACCTTACTTTTCATTCCACTCGTTTTGGCTTTGCATGTACACACAATTTTAATAGACAAATTTTGCAATATATATATTAATGAAAATTAACTTTGATTTGTTCAACTGAGCACATCTAAATTTTCTGAAAACATTGAAAAATAATACAAAACTAATTTTATGCGTTTATTTAACTAAACAAAGTAAAATACTTTTCATTTCGACAGCTGCGAGCCAAACTTTTCAAAACGATTCGACTTTTGTCGGAATCGAAATCCGGAACAGCATTCATTTCGATTCCGACACTTTTACTCGGAATCGAAATCGGGAACACGGCTGAATGTTACTTCTATGTTGTTTCTAAAGATATCGCAACCAGGTGATACCGTATACCTCAAAGTATATACAAAACTTGTTTGTTAAAATAATGTAAAAAAAAAATAAAAAAAAAAAAAATGTTATAACATGTTTGTCCGTTTGTATGAACAGCTAGTGTACAAGAATATACCCTTTAAGAGCAGCCAATGTTAATGTACTGCCGCTCTGTGCGCAATAGGTGTTGTGGCGCACTACCGTACACGTTGGATGTTGGTTTGGTACAGATCCCACCCTTGCGAGTGGTCTTCTATTTATTAAATTTAATCTCTTATTGCTAAGTTACATAATAAACGCCGTGTTGTAAGCAGCAGCGTATTTAAAACTAGGTATATAAACTGTATATAAGAATGTCACGCCGTCTTATCTTTATGGGAGCACAAGTGATATTTGACCTACGCAATGCAGGCCGCTTATCCTTTGATAACTTATGCGCCACATACACGATCCCACCCATAAGCAAGCACATATTCAGGCCACTTGAGGACTACATAATAAGTACAGTCATAAACCATATCCATAATGTGCGCTGCAAGGGTTCTGTCTGAACAGCTAGATCATGAGATTATATAAAAGCTAAGATAACCAAACTTGACATTTTGATTTGCTTCGGTTCTTCTTCTTCAAATTTGCTTCTGTCTGGCTTTTATTAAAATTAAAGTCAAATACAGTGTGCAACAGTTGTCCATAGATTTGTATCTATGAGTTGTATCAGGTTAGCATTATAAGTATGTGGTGCACTGATTGCATTTGTTTTACATTTAAATTGAATAGCAAATAGTGTTTGAGACAATCGCAGTTAAGCTGAGATTACATATTTTTCAATTCTATTTATCTTTATTGGAATAACATTTTCTTTTAAAATAAGGTAATATGTACAATTTTAGTATTTAGGTGTTTTTTACCTGTTCATCTATAATATAACAATAAATATAAAATTAAATCTAAATAAAATGCAAAAATCATGCTGGAGGAAAAATGCCAAAAAAACCCATATGAACTGATAACTAAAACTAAAACTTAAAAACTAACTTATCCTAGAAGCGGGGAGCAAGGTCCCGGATATGATCGAAGTCTGATGTTAAACACCTATCATGAAATTTACAAGTAGCTTTTTCGATTTTGTCCCTAACCAGATCAACATTAGCTAGCCTGTATAATCTTTGCGTTGCATAATCCCTGGGCAAATTGTACACTAGTTTTAATATCTTGTTCTGACAGACTTAAAGTTTTTTAACGTGACTATTGGCAGTTTGCCCCCACACTGGACAGCCGTAATAAATAACTGCGAAAAAATTAGTTTCATGATAAGTGCTTTATTATCTAAACTTAGTAAGAAATTTCGGTTTAAAAATGGGTACAGTGTTCTGGAAAGAATGTTGATCTTATTAGTAACATAAGATACATGTTCCTTAAAAGTTCATTTAGGATCAAGGACAATGCCTAAGTATTTAACTTTTTGTTCCCAATCTATACTTTCATTATTAAAAGTTAAAAAAGACTGAGGTAGATAGGCTTGTTTTCTTCTTCTGCTAAAGTAAATAGCCTGTGTTTTGGTGGTATTAACAAGAATATTCCATTTCGTAAAGTAACTCAGCGAAGCGTTAAATGCATGTTGAAGATTATCAATGACAATTTGAGGAGACCGATCTGAGGTTAAAATAGCAGTATCATCAGCAAAAATGGATGCTGTACATGCATATGGCTCAGGAAAATCAGATGTGTACAAATTGTACAGTATAGGGGAAAGACAAGAACCTTGAGGACAACCAGCTGGAATGCTTATGCAGTCGGAGGAACTTTTGCCCATGTGTACTCTAAAGGATCTATTAGTAAGGAAGCTTTGAATTAATTTTATTAAACGAAGGGGAAAATTATAGTTGTACATTTTGTAAATTAAAGCACAATGCCAGACGGAATCGAAGGCAGCTTTAATGCCAAGCAACAACATTCCTGTCGATTTTCTGGAAGCGAAATTGGTTTTAACAAGATTTCGAATTTTTGTTAGAGGATGTAAGGTACTGTGATTCTTTCGAAAACCGAACTGAAAAGCAGGAAAAATTTGATTATCATCAATAAAATTAATAAGCTCTTCCTTAGTAATTTTCTCCAAAATTTTACTTAGGCATGATAAGAAAGGGGATCATTAGCATGTTTGTTAGGTTTTTTGATAGGAATGGTTTTGGATTGCTTCCAAATATTTGGAAAGTACCCAAAAAGAAAGCAAGCGTTAAGAATAGTTGTAAAAAACTGCAGACCAACTCTTGGTAGATGTTTAAGAACATCGTTATTGATACCATCAATACCTGGAGCTTTTCTTGTTTTTAAGTTTTTGATGATACTGCGTACCCTTTCTGTTGTGACATTAATTTCGCTAGTTCGTGGTAAGGCAGAGGACGATAGGCGCTGATTAACCCTGTCCACCTCGCTTACCGTTGTTGAATCACTAAGGTTGTTAGAAAAATAATGATTTAAAGCAAACTTAGTAGCTAAGAGATCGCATTTTTCTCTGTTTGTGATGAAACGTTGACTACCCTCTTTCAACGTTGGGACATTTTTGTTCTTTTCTCTTATGATTTTGGTTAGATTCCAAAATGGAGAGGAATTTTTATTCAGCGACAACAGAAGGGAATTCCACGATTGGTTCCTAAACGCTTTCACTTCGGAACAGATTTTCGAATTTAGCCTTTTAACTACAACAAGGTCGCTTGCATTTCTGTATCTTTGCCAAACACGTCTGAAGTAATTTCTTAGGGTAATATGGTTCTTGATGTATTGAGGAAGTGGTTTTTGAGAAACAATTGGTGTTTTTTTGGAATGCACACATCTATTGCAGAAGTAACTACGCTCGTAAATGTCGATATCATCGAGTCGATTTCATCTATATCCGTGATTGAAGATAAATTGGGAACATTTAAATTATGTGATATTTGCTGACTGAAGCGATTCCAATTGGCATTTTTATAGTCTGGAAATCGGTAGTCAGTTAGAATGGGAGATTTGTTGTACGTAATTACGACCGGTAGGTGGTCAGAGTTAAGGTCTGTAGTAACAGTGGGATGTGAGACATGTTGAACTATATTTGTGAGGAAGTAATCAAGTGTAGATGCCTGCCTATTAGCATCAGATGGAATATGAGTTGGCTCATTAGGATAGGCCATAAAAATAGTTTAAGAGCTCAACTTATTCAATAAAATGTTTCCCCAGCAGTTTGCTCTATTACAACCCCAATTTTGATGTCGACAGTTTAAGTCACCACCAATTATATACTTTTCTGCCCTAGTTAGCTTGTACAAATCTAATGCAAACTGTTGTTTGGAGCTTACATCTGAACACAGCCCTCCCGGAAAATAACAGGAGTATAAATAAATAAAATTTGTATTGTCTATGTATAACTTAATACTAATATTTTCAATAAACGATGTATTAACTATAGGAACTAATTCGTGTTTTATATTTTTCCTAATAATTATTGCAACACCACCACCCTTGGCTTCGTCACCATCATTTCTATATACATTAAATTCTCTATGTTTGATAGAGTGTGCACTTTGCAACCAGGTTTCAGTTAATAAGCAAACCTGAACATTATTAGTTAACAGAAAGTTATACAGTTCTTCTTTTTTGTTACGAACGCCCCTGGCGTTCCAAGTTACAATTTTGATGCTGTTATCCATTATGATAAAAATTTAAAAGCTAAATTAGTAATAACCTGGAACTGATCAGATTTATTTTTGCAGCCCTTTAACCTCTTAATTAGATCTAAGGTAATATTTTTCATTTCTTCTAAGCTAAACAGGTCATTACTAGCGTTTACTCCTTGATTAGAGTTGATGTTTCGCCAAGTGTCGTTGACCACCTTTGGACTTTGATTAAGCGTATTTGGAAAAGCCTCGTTGTAGTTTTGCAGTTGAGTATTTGAAACGGTAGCTCCTTTTTTCAATGATGGCTTGCGCATCCGGTCTCTCAGCCTGATATAGTCTTGCCTAATTGGACAGTCAACGGAGTTAGACTTGTGAGCTCCTCTGCAATTGGTACATTTGACAACATTTGAGTCACAATCAACCGTCAGCCGGCACAAATGGCACAATAAGTTTTGACCTTGCATCGACTGGACTTGCATTACAAAATAGTTTTAAACCAACAGATGTTTTGCGTACGGAAAAATCCTTGATTTTATTATCATTACACAGTTTATGTATTTGTTCCAATTTGCATTTAAGAACCGTTAAGGGAGGCACGTACACTTTTGCAGCTTTTTTAACCACAAATTCCACTTCTTCGTCATTGTCTTCTGCAGTTTGCAGTGGACTAAAATAGTTATTATTACTTATATTATTCATTGTTTTCAGTCTTTTATCGATTTCGCTTGACCGCAAAGCGGTCGAAGCAGAGCTTTTACGAACTCGTTTAATTTTGTTAATTTACGGGAAAAGTTTATCTTTTAAACGAAGACACACGCACACTCAAATAACTCAAAGTGAATGTCAGCGGAGTCTCAAAATCACAAAAATTTTCAGTTGCCACCAAATAGTTTGTACTTTTCTTATAGTTTATATAAGTAGAGTACATAAATAAGTACATACACACGGAAAAACACTAATAATTTGCCACAGTCGTGGTCTTGTCCATTAAACGTGAAATTTAACTTTTTATATTTTTTTTCCACACACGAGAAAAATTTTGACAGCCGCATACGTGTTAGCCCTGCCAACTCGTCTTTTTGAGATTACATATTTGATAAGGATTACATGCAATATCACAAACAAATGCAATAAGCAAATAAATTGAATGATGTACAACCAAAAAAAAAAATTGTGAAATATTTACCGTACATATAATACCCTTTACCTAATTTAAAAAGGTTTGAAAGGTCTGGTAGAGCCCTTAAAGTGCATATACTACTGTGTCCAAAAAGTAGTTGTTTTTTTAAGAACTCTTAATTTTTTCATCCAAACGTTTTTCGTCGCAGTTAAAGTAATCCCCTCCGGGCACAATGCACTTATACGAAAGTTTTACCCAATCCCAGGAGTGGTCTTTTGAGTTTAGAGAATAGCCAGAAGTCGCACGGTGCTAAATCAGGTAGTGGAACAATAGGGGTTTTGTTTCTGATAAAAAAAATCGAACAGAAACAATGCAGTGTGTTTCCATGTTTTTCAAAATATTCGTACTAATCAAGAATCTTTATAAAAATCGACGCCTTGCAAGCCCCAAATCTTTAATTTCTTGGACGTGAGCTTCGTCGTTTGAGGTTGATGGTCCACCAGAGCGCTGTTCGTCTTCAACGCGTTCTCTGCCTTCTTTGACCTGTTTATACCGCTTGTAAACATTTCTTTCAGATATTGTTTGTTCAACAAATGCCTCATGCGACATTCTGCACGTGAATATTCATGAAAACAAAATTTTTCGAAAATCCTTTGCTCAATTATTTCAGACATTTTAAAAATCGCCGAATTGACTTTTAGCGTCTGACAAAGCCCAACATAACTCAAACAATAATGAATATTTCGGAGGATACTGTCAACAATTTACAAAAAAAAAAAAATAATTAAAAATTATTATATACTATAATAAAAAATTTAAAAAAAAATAGTATTTAATTAAAAACCGATAAACTGGAGAATTTTAAATTGAAAATTGGTCTTACTTTTTCTTCTTGATCAATATTAACAGCCGAGTCGATATAGGCGTGCCATTTTGTCCGTCCGTCCGTTCGACTATCTGTATGAACAAAACGAACTAAGAGACAATAATAGGCTCTACCTATGTTCTCTCTAAACCAAATTATGACCCCAGATCAAGCTTCCTGCTAAATTTAAAATCAAATGAAAACTTCAAAAGTAATTGCTAAAAATTTGACTTTTTTAATATAGACTCATGTAGGCTTAAATATTAAAGTTCTTTTAACCAGTCTCCCGCAACAGTTATTTACTATTTGCACCAAAATGTTTATCTACAGCCAGTCAAAAATCGCTATATACCTTTAATTTTTGTCTATCTTTGAAAAATGCTCAACACTTTTTAAATCCCTAAATCACAGATCGCAAGTTAAAGTGCATCTATAATATTATTACTGAAATGAAAACAAGCCAATAAAGATTTGTAAAGTTACAGTCAATATTGTATAAACTTACCCTATATATTACAATTTAAAGAACAATATCGCACTTAACGTTCGTTATCGTTTGGGTAAATCGAAACATAAAATATTTGTTTTATTTTTCATCTTTATACATAAAACTCAATATCTTACTTACCGAATGTTTTTATTTATATTATATCTTCAGACCTAGGAAAAGTAACCAGTTTAAAGACACTTTTGACATTTATTTTTTTAATATGACCGAGCGTTTAAAAACAAATTGCGTAGTTATTAAGTGTTTATAAAAACAGGTAATTACATAGATTTTTAATATTAAAAACTATCTTTTCGAATAATTCAACGACTACGCCAGCTGCATTAGTTTTTAGACACTCCATTCTAAGCTCAAAATGATAACAACAACTTCTAAACTCATACTAACTATGACCAGTTTGGCACTAGCGCATCCAACTGTGGGTTACGGCTGGCGATTTGCTGAAACGCAACAAGGAGAATCAAGACCCCGATACTAAATTAAT
Source organism: Chymomyza fuscimana (assembly GCA_949987675.1). Classification (NCBI taxonomy): domain Eukaryota; kingdom Metazoa; phylum Arthropoda; class Insecta; order Diptera; family Drosophilidae; genus Chymomyza; species Chymomyza fuscimana. Next base: position 34,592,105 of record OX465089.1, read on the forward strand.
TAACATGGTGTTATCGACTCGCATAAAATCAACAACAAATTTATAAACTATATAAAGAAAAAATCGTGAGAGTAAAAAGTCGTCGTTTAAAGATAGCTCCTTTTAATTGCACTGCAGAATATTACCATTTTCCATGAGGAAATGAAAATCCTGCAGTCAAGAATAATTTAAAATCAAACAAAAGCGAAATTCTAACTACATACTATAATTACATTAGCATATTTTAAACATTTCCAAGGAAATTAAAGTGATAACTGCTAGTAAAAAACACTTTTACTTTTACTTTTGTGAAAAAAACAGCTTCTGTATTTGCAATTTATTATTATTACGAGCAAATACGTGATTACACATTTTCTGTACTATAATAATTTACAGATTAATTGATTTTATTATAGGACATGTACGCATAATTAATAAGCAATTATTGTAATTTTTAGGAACAAAGTTAATTAATAAAAATGTAATAAAACGCACTTCGAAGCGGAAACAAAAGTAAAGGAAATGAAATTGTCGCCATTAAATGAGACGTTGGAAGCCAAACTTAAAGATGGCGCTCGCACTTGTAGCGCTCTCTATTGTTTTTTAAGTGTAACAGCAGAGGAACTTAATTTATTAAAATCAAAAATCGAGCTAAAAGATGGTGCCAGCGCTGGCAGCGCTCTCTATGTTGTTCAAAAATCATAGATGGCGCTTCAACTTCCAGCTGTTTCGTCTTCGTTTTACAGCACCAGCAAAAGCACTGAGTATTCGAACTAATAGATGGCGCTAGCGTCTCTACAAAGCTCTGGCAGCGCTTAGATGGCGCTTCAACTTCTTACAGCTGTTCCATCTTCGTTTTACAACTCTGGCAAAGTACTGAGTATTCAAAAAACTGTCTAGAAAAAAACATAGATGGCGCTATTGCAACAATCAACCTTATACAGCACTTGTTCATTTGCCAGACAACCAAAAAATTATAACTATTTAACGCAGTGGCAACTTCTTAATGTGTCACTCAAATTTACGAATCCAATAACAAAATATTCAGCAGGCAAGCAACTGTTTACTAAAAGTAAAACAAAATTTATATTAATTATACAAAATTAAAAAAGAATGGCCGCAAAAGTAGCTAGCACCAGCAATAAAGTGTTTCAAAATGTAAGTGCAACAAAGCCAATTGACAAAAGCTAGCAACAACAGCTGGTGGACCAAAGTAACCTCACTTTGTTGGCAGTCTCGGATGCTAAACATGTTCAGTAAAAAAAAAATAAAAACCAATTAATTGACTTTATTTTTGCAGCACGACGATGTGCACATTTCATTCGAGGATCAGCAGCGAATTAATCGCTTTGCCAAGCACAATGCACGCATGGATGACTTTAAAGTGGAATTGGACATGAAGAAGAATGATCTTAAATGCGTGGAGGAGGCTCTAGATGAAATTGAATTGTTTGATGAAGACGAGAATATACCATTTCTAGTGGGCGAGGTCTTTTTCTCACACAAACTAAGCAAAACGCAGGTTGGCTATAACTACATCAGCATTAAGTGAGAAATTTCCATCTGACAACGCCCGGCTTTTTTTCAGGAGCTGCTTGCTGAAACCAAGGAACAAACACTCAAAGAGATTGCCGGCATAGAGGCCAAGGCAAAAGTAATCAAAGCTGAAATGGACGAGCTGAAGGCACATTTGTATCAACGTTTCGGCAGCAACATTTCTCTGGAGAGTGACGACTAATGCGGCTAGCTGAGTCACACTACAACTTTGTTTGCATTTAACAACAAAATAGAATTCATTATAACATACATTTAATTTAACATCAATAAGGCATCGTTGTAACTACAGCACTAAATAGTAGATAATCAGACCAATGATTAGTAATGTGCACCCCACACCACCCCAAAATACGCGACGATCCTCTGCCAAACGCCGCTCTATTAGCTTCATTGTATGATTGGATAAGCCCAGCGTGCTGCCTATTGCCTGTATACGCTTATGTGCTCCGCTCAGCGTTACACGCTGCGATATCAAACTCTCTAATATGCCGCTTCCCGAAGCAATCATATCGTCCACACCACGATGTGCATTGCCCATCTGGGTATGATGTTGCAGCTCATAATCCAATTGCACACACGTTTCTCCTGGTGTTGTACTGTTGGCGCTGAAGCGATGACTCAGCAACTGCTCGCGCTCGGACAACTCTTGTTGTCTTCGCTGGCGACGTTCTCGAGCATGTTGCAGCGAAGTTTGTAGGTGTCTTAAATCGTACTTTAGTTGGTCTACGCGTAACTTCGAGCTCTGACGTTGTGAGGGTGGTACCTTGAAAAGCAACACGTCCAAGCGATCGCAATTGCTACGGAATAAAATGGGCAACATGATGAAATTGGACAATAGTGTGGGTAGGTGTGTACTCACGAATTAGCTTGTGTTATTTTGACTTGAATAGCGTTTTCCACGTCAAGTGTCTCTTGTGGATTAGTGTGGCCAAACTGACCAAGACGCTGAAAACACTGTTCGATTTCTTTGATGATGTTATTTGTCTGATGATAGAGCGCCTCCATTCCGTTCAACTCAAACGACTACAGCTACGTCGAAATTATTAGCGGCTTTTATTTTCTTTTTATCTAATTAATAATGTATTTTAAAAAGCTGACGCGTCGTTAATAGAACTGTTGATATGATAGGTTCCATGAAATAAGGTATAAACATCGATACTCGCCATATATCGCTATATACATGTTTTAAATTTATGGCTTCCACGTACTCAACTGATGCTTCTTTCTAGCACTCTCAAATACCGTGGAACTGTCTTTTTATAGTTATTAAGCCTGTGCATGTGATGAAATTATTGTTTTTTATCACATCAGCAGATTTATTTTATAACATCGATACTTTTATATATCGGTAACATAACAAAAAGTAATCGATGGAGCTGTGCGCAATTTTTATAGGGTCTTTTAAAACATCGATACCCTAAACGATAGTTCTCCAGCACTATTAGCGTAAACCACAATGGCGACTACATCAAGTACCGGCGTTGGTAAGAAATAAATTTGTTAAATTAGCAATTTACAAACGAAATCGCTTATAAAAAAGCTGCTCGCGTGCACCGTAAATATGTGTCTAAAATTTGCAGCGCGTAAAATGCGAGGTGTTGCGTCCGAAAACGTGTGTGGAACTTTTTTTTATTGAACGATGACTTTCTGCACTGCCGCTGCCATGAAAATGGAAAAGAAAGCAAAGGAGCCGATAAAAAAAAATAAGCAATGTGCAATATTATTTTATTATAAAAGACAATTGCGGATTCTTCATTTTTTAAACTGGTGACAGTGAAAATATCTTTAATTAATGCACAAATTGGTGCAATTTTTAATTCGTGACTTGACAATTTCGTTCGTTTGGTCGCACTTTACCCCCCTAGCGCCCACTCGTTATTATAGCGTGTGTCCCTTTTCACTTTACTCACTTTGCATTGTTCATACATAGTATATACACATGTACGTATGTTCTGTTTGCCAAGCTGCTTCTTTAATTTCTAATTAAATTAGCTGCTGCTGCAATCCGTTTTCGCACTTTAAATGCAAAAACTATATGCTGCTTGTCTTAAAAAGACGCATGGTGACCGATCGACACCACACCCTCCTTGTGAATGTCGTATTATACCATTCTCCTTGTTTTTTTTTCTTTGTATTTTCGGAAATACGAAAATGCGTGCAAAGCCGCACGACCAAAAGAAAAACAACTCATAAATATCTAGCAAGAACAACAAAAAAGTATGTACTTGGCTTTTAAGGCCCTCTTCAGACACCTCTGCTACACTACTAAACACGCTTAACTGCTTAATTACAGTGGTTTGCCAGCAATTCCAACGACCAATTCGAAAAGTTTTTCTTGGCTAGAAGTTATAAGCACTTTTATAAATATTAATTATTGTTATTTTTCACTATAGTGGTGCCACGAAATTTCCGCTTGCTGGAGGAGCTGGATCAGGGCCAGAAGGGAGTTGGCGATGGCACCATATCATGGGGCCTTGAGAATGATGATGATATGACGCTAACGTATTGGATCGGCATGATTATTGGTCCTCCTAGAGTAAGTTACGCTTCATATAAATTATATTCTGAATTGTGTGTATGTGTTTTGAATAGAAATGACGTAGAAATTTGGTTTATAAAAGAATCATGTGATACCATAAGCTAGGTGCATTTTTTGCTGTATACATATATATGTTTATATATATTTCAATTTCAAAGGTTTGCTTTATTGCCAAAAGAAGTATAAAATTTGCTTAAAGCTAATGTTTATATACATATATCGTTCCCATAGAAAATTGTAATATTAGTTTGACAAAAAGTGTGCAAAGATTCAATTCAAAGAGGATATCTCTATTTTTTCGTTTTTTGATTTAGAAATCCGAAGCAGTAACTTTATACTATTTTGGCAATATACAGTTTATAAGCATTTACGTATTGCTCAAGAATCCATATGTTGTTTGATGTCTAAAATATTAAATAAGTCGTGACTAATAACTATACTTGGGGCTTATACTTAAATTTATTACATTAAAGCTCAGTTGACCTTAGATTATAAAAACGTAAAATAGCTATGAACTAATCGCCCGAGCCACTATGATTAAATCATAAAGATTATTTTTAAAGTTCTTAAAGTAATAAAGGGGCAACATACCTCCTAGATGGTGTCCTAGAAAAGTACAAAACCTACGAGAACGATGAAAATCAAATAATTAGACAACAGAAAATAATATAAAGGCGAATTATATAAATAAGAATATGAGACCTTGTGGATTTAATAAATCTTTTTTAACATAACGGAACTGTTAGCCATAATAATTAATTTGATAATACCAGAAGTTGCGTTCATTAACAACAACTTAATTATAATTCAATTGTTTAAGCGAATAAACCCATTTTTATATCATAGAAAAAAAACTTGCAACGCGGCACATTATTCAATAATGCATTATAAGAAAACTTGCAATTCCTTACTTCCAATTATACGGACTTTATGCCGTCTTACAAAATCTAGCTTAGGCCACTTGTTTATGCCAATCTCAAATTCCATGTTCCCTACCAAATTTGCAACAATTTGCATTGGGATTTTAAAATATACACAAATAACGCGCACGGCGCATGATTCCCAGTGCCATTTTATAGCTGTTGTTGCTGACTCATCAGAGCTCAGACGATGATGATATAGCAGTGACTTGTGTGCAAAACGAATGGTGGGGAATTATTTAAGAGGATACTTAAGAATATAGCTAATAGATTAACACTCGCGGTTTATGAATTTAAAATTGATAATTTATCGCTATTTGTTTTTATGTTTGCAGACACCATTTGAAAATCGCATGTACTCACTCAAAATTGAATGCGGCGAGCGCTATCCGGATGAGCCACCAACGCTCAGATTTTTAACTAAAGTTAATATTAATTGCATTAATCAGAATAATGGCGTGGTAAGCGAACATTAATTGATTGCTACCTATTATTTCAAAGGAGTATTTCAATGATTGTATTTAAATTTTAGGTTGATCATAGATCAGTGCCAATGTTGGTCAGATGGAGCCGTGAATATACTATAAAAACGATGCTGCAGGAAATACGTAGGATTATGACCATGAAAGAGAACTTGAAATTGGCACAACCTCCAGAAGGTAGCTGTTTTTAGTGGACAACAAAAACTACAACATTAACAACAAATCCAACAACTGCAACACAACACGCAACATATGTAAGGAAAAAATCATCAACCACTGCGAGGACAACTTTCAGCTGAAAATAAGAAGACGTTCGTTTTCGAATGTTCGTGTGTGTTGGGAGTTTAAACAATAGAAGAAGCAGCCAAGCTACATTGTTGTAGTTAAATTTGATAAAAAAAAAAAACTAGAGCAACAAGAAACACAGCTTACCAATCAACATTTGTCTACAACAGCAAAGAAACTAAAAAATGTTCGTCGTCCCTTCCAACATCGAACGTACGTACTACATATGCATCATGTTTGGTTACTCTTCTCCAACTTTCTTATATAAGAAAATAAAACGAAAACACAACTAAATTAATAATAATACAAGTTGAGAATCTTTAACTTCAATTTATAATTTTACTCACGCGCATATAGTAAGCGCAACTCCAAAATCTAAAGAAAAGTTGCGTAAACCAAGCTCGAGTTTATTTTTTTTTTCTTGTCAGCAGTGCAAATGATGCGAAGCCAGAAGCGTAATTATTGTTTTTGCCTAAACTAAAAATTTATTAATTACATACATAAAAAACAAAATATATTAATTTAAATAAAACAAATCTAAGAGAATTTCTTTAGTAAAAAGCAAAGAGAATTGCAAATGGAGGCAGTACGGAAAGTTTTTGAAGCAGCCGTACCGATGATAATTTTTCATTTAGATTTTTTGAAATGGGGCGCGACATGATTATAAACATAGAATGCGGTAAATATAAATAAATATATACATACTAAAAACTGAAACAAAGAAGTGAATGAGCCGAAATGATTAAAATAATATTTTAATTTAAACATATTTGCATAAGCTTCTAAATAAAACAATTAATAATCCAATAAAAAAAAGAGAAAATAAACTTGCTTTCTAGAGGGCATTAACCAGTCATCATTTAATCACAATTAAAATATATTAAATTAAAAATTAATCTATATTCGAATTTTGTCTAATGATGGCTGTCTATCCCCCTCAAACTCTTTCATTTAAACCAGGGATGTGTAAACGGCTTGGAACGAATTTGCTTACATTTGAATACCCAATACTGTACAGTACAACTGAATTTTAAACCACAGAATAGGCTTATTAGCTTGACCCTAAACCAGAACATGCATTTACCAAAATGGTTTGGTAAAAAAAGGGTATCCGTCTAAACACAGTTAATAGAACCGATCGCCAAAATCAAAATGTCACTAGTTTAGAATCGGAAAGACCAAAGGTAATACTGTTTTTTTTTTTAAATTACAATATTTTTTAATAAAAACTAAAATTGGATACTGTTAAGTTAACTACTACAATGGCAAAAATAGAATATCAGATGGCACGCACAATGACGGATTATTTCTTAAATATCTTTTTGAGCTGAATCTCAGAAGACTGCTATCCAAAAATCAACTAATAAAATATTGTAAAATTCACAAAGGTAAAGTAATCTTACTATAAAAGCGTAAAGATTCCCACATGTATTCAATTGTGTTTTCAAAGTTCTATTTTTATACCCGTTTTCGATTATTATATCCCATTGCAACACCTAAAATTTAATTTTTATTTTCAATTGTTTATTTAAATACATAATTTGAATTATAGATTTATACAATTGTGGCTGTAACATTATCCATTTTGCTAGTCTGCTGTTGTTATATTACTCCGAGCTCATTGGTCGGAGCACATCTGTCATTAGATCGATCATCTTTATTATAAATACATACTTTTGTTGTTTTCAAGTTGTTTGCTTGTCTCTCAATTGAATTTTGTTTATGAACTTTTTCTTTTTGCTTAAAATTGATTTATTTATTTATTAGTCGATAAAGCCGCGTTAACACTGCTATTCACGCCAAATCAAATTCAAACATATCTATTTCTTCTCCTTGGGGGGCACAAAGACAATCTTTCGCGATTTCAGTGTGGACCACTTGTGTCGCTTAATGTAATACGTAATGACAGTCAAAAAGCCGAGTATGCCGAGTACTTTAATCAGCAGCGACTTGCGGTCATCATGCTCCGGTTCAGAGGTCCACTTAAGGAAAGTAGCTACATCCTTGGCCAATTGACTCTGTGTCGGCGGTGTGCCGTCCTCGTACTCAATGACCTATAGAAGACCAGCAAAATATAAGCTGAAACTCTTGGTTATTAGTTGCATCAAAATACTTACTTCATTGTATAAAACTTGTGCCATAGAAATGGCACCGCCCGGGAAGTAGGGATTAAAGTACTGACCCTCGCGTAGCACCACACCGGCGGGTGCATCATTATAACCGGTTAGAAGCGAGAATAGGTAATCCTCGCCGCCCTTACGAGCCGCAACAATGTAGCTCAGATCTGGTGGATAAGCACCATTGTTGGCTGCGCGTGCCGCCTCCTCATTGGGATAAGGCGATGGGAAATAATCCGATAGTTTTCCGGGTCGGTCGTAATAGTTGCCGGTATCATCGGGACCATCTTTCACCTGCAACAAAACCATGTTGTTAACTTTTTGACTTAAATTATAATTTTTTAATAAGACTTGCCATAATCTGCTCGGCCTCAGCCTTGGCTTCGGCTTCGGTGTGGGTGACACCAATCAAATTGCGGTAGGCAATGTATTGCATCGAATGGCAAGCAGAGCAAACCTGCTTATAGACCTCATAGCCGCGACGCACACTGTAAATTAAAAATTTCATTGATCATTTACCATAAAACCGGCTAATCAAAGCTCACCTCTGGTGATCCAGTGAGGAAAAGAGTCCCTTGTGGTTCCAGGCCTGTGCATGCGCATGCACTTCACCGCTGGAGGCTTCAACGGACTGCTCAAGAGCGAAAAGTAGAGCGCCAACGCCACCGGTAAGAGCCCCAATGGCACCAATCAGCTGTTTTCGACACGCACACACAGCGCAGTGTAACAAAAGCGTTTTGAGGTTAGGGCCGTTTGGCTATTATGAAATTCTGTATATAAAGTTGACATACCTTTTTGTGTCCATTTGCCCAGTTTGTAGCCGAGGACAGGTTCTTTGCCTGTAAGGAGTTTACGTTTCATTAGATTTTCATATAGAAAAATTTAAACCATGTACATATACATCTTTTTGTGCATGGAGTTACATAATTGGGGGTCAGCTAGTTTGCATGCACTTGGCCAATTGCAAGCCACTCAACTTTTCTGAGTGAATTTAAAGCAGAACTAAACTATTTTAAACAACTTCACTTTACCACTTTTATATTCACTTAGTAAAATTAATACAAAAATCAAATTTGGCAGAATATGAAACGCTTTGATTTGTGCCCAGTAAAAATTTTGCTAGTGCTTTCGTCAGATTGTCTTTACCTGCTGGAGATTCAGCGCTGGCGTAGATTTAAGCAATCTCAAGCCATGGAATCTTCGCAATGTTGCTGCCATGCTGGCCGAAGTACACTTTTTCGTCTAATTCGTGTGAGGAAACGTTAAGGGCAGCGCCAATATCTATCTTAATTTCACTGACTTTGGCCACTAGCACTCGTTGATGACAGATGTTTACTCGCTGATTTTCTTTTTACCCACAAAATCGATGTAGAACGAGGGTTGTTTATCGTATCCAATGATTTCGTTCTGCCTTTCTTTGGTATTTTCTTAAACTGATATAATCGTCGATCGGTTTACTATACTATGGCCATGTTAATGGACCTTTTGTTAGTAGTCTGTGTCTGTCAGCTTTTTCTTTTAAAAAGGTTTTTCGAAACTCCAACCAAGTCATTTTTGTCAATTCTTACATTCCCTAACAAACATTTCTAGGATTCTATAACGTTTGTAAAATTGTTTGTTTCTAAATATTCCTGACGCCCAAAAACCATCGGTATCTAATTCAGAAAAAAATTTTAGCACCAATCCAAGAGAAGCCAAAATTATTGTCCAAAAATTTGCAATATTTAATTTATTGACTAATTTATAATAAATTTTATACATAAGTTATTAAATGTTCAGGTCTATATTCCAGCTATTTATGACTTTTCTTTGATCAAAATCCATTTCGTAAGTATTTTCAATTATCCTCTTCATCAACTCTAGTTGGATGGGTAAGGGTATATTAAAGAACGACAGATATCTATTTAAGCTCTTGTGGATCTTTTGATCGTTACTAACTCTTCGATTGTTACAACTCATTAAGTTTAAGCTGACTTTTATACAATTTAGACCTAAGTTTGAAAATAAACATGCGAGCTATGAACTAAATGTATATCTTCATTATTGTTAATTATGCACAGGGTAGTAGAGTGAAAATCCGGGCCCGGGGGAAAAATGTACCGGCCCCTCTATTACACCTTCAGCTTGAATCAAGAGAGTACGACAGTAATTACACCGGGCCCCTGACAAAACTCCGGCCCGGGAGGAATCCCCCTTTCCCACCCCCCTCTCGCCAGTCAGGATTATACAATGTATTCGACCATTGAACTTGGTATAAATCATATTAAATTTTGTATTAATTTGCGTAGTTGTTTATATGCTACGATAAATTTCGGTTAAACTGCAAAGCAGTATTTGTGGGAAACTCAATTTGGTATTTTTTCTTAAAAGGTATAATTTAACATGTGGTCATACTAAACCTGTTCATACGCAAATCATAGCAACGGTGCATAAACAAATGCAAAGAAAATTGTCTCTTATTGATTTACGTTGAATGCGAGCAGCTGAAAAATTTGTTTTTAAGTATAATATAGCTCCAAAATATCTTAAAACGAACACGTAATGCCGCAGGAACAGACGTCGCAGCCGCAGTCGCAACTCGATGACGAAATCGAAAATGTACGGGTGGTTGTACGCACCAGGCCGTTGGATAAGAATGAGTTGTCTGGGGGAGCAGTGGGTGCCATATCGGTGGATAAAATAAATCGTGCCATTACGGTGATGAAACCGAATGCCACGGTGAATGAACCTCCAAAAACTTACTACTTCGACAATGTTTTCGACGGCAATTCAAATCAGTTTGATTTATATGTAGATACAGCGCGTCCCATTGTGGACAAGGTGCTAGAGGGTTACAATGGTACCATTCTAGCCTATGGACAAACAGGCACCGGCAAAACCTATACCATGTCAGGTAATCCCGATTCGCCGCAAACCAAGGGCATTATACCAAACGCATTCGCGCACATCTTTGGCCACATAGCTAAAGCGCGTGAGAACCAAAAGTTCTTGGTGCGCGTCAGCTACATGGAGATCTATAACGAGGAGGTGCGTGATTTGCTGGGAAAGGATGTAAGCAAGAGCTTGGAGGTTAAGGAACGACCAGACATAGGTGTATTCGTTAAGGATCTCAGCGGTTATGTGGTGCACAATGCGGATGACCTAGAGAACATTATGCGCTTGGGCAACAAAAACCGTGCTGTGGGTGCCACCAAAATGAATTTGGAATCATCACGTTCGCATGCCATCTTCTCTATAACTGTAGAAAGCAGCGAGCTAGGCGAAGGCGGAATGCAGCACGTGCGCATGGGCAAATTGCATCTTGTCGACTTGGCTGGCTCCGAGCGACAGTCTAAGACCCAGGCCACAGGCCAGCGTCTAAAGGAGGCCAATAAGATCAATCTATCACTTTCGGTGCTAGGCAATGTAATCAGCGCGCTGGTCGATGGCAAAAGCACGCACATACCATATCGGAACTCTAAGCTTACACGTTTATTGCAGGACTCACTGGGCGGCAACTCCAAAACCGTCATGTGCGCTACCATTAGTCCAGCGGACTGCAATTATATGGAAACTATATCAACGCTACGTTATGCTAGCCGCGCCAAAAACATACAAAACCGCATGCATATAAATGAAGAGCCCAAGGATGCGTTGCTCCGCCACTTTCAGGAAGAGATTGCGCGATTGCGTAAGCAACTGGAAGAAGGTACTTTGGAAGATGAGCCGCTAAGTGCAGAAGAAGAGGAGGAGGACAGTTTAGATGAGGACGATTTAGAAACACCTTTGGAAATTGAGGTGGAGTCAGCCTGTGCTGTTCTTAGTAATGGCAAAAAAACTAAGAAAAAGCGCGAGAAGACAGACCAAGAAAAAGAGGAACTGGCCTTGCGTAAGAATGAGCATCAACGGGAAATAGAGCATGCCAAGATAGAGCAGGAACAGTTGCGCACCAAGCTATTTTCGTTAGAAGGAAAAATACTTGTGGGTGGAGAGAATCTTTTGGAAAAAGCACAAACACAAGAGAAATTGTTGGAGCAGTCAATAGCCGAGCTTGAGGAGCGCGACAAATCGGAACTAGCTTTACGACAAACACTAGAACAAAAGGCAACCGAACGTATTGACATCGAGGAGCGGTACTCAACGTTGCAGGATGCTAGCACTGGTATTACCAAAAAGATATATCGGGTCATGCAAATGCTAATGGGGGTCAAGTCGGAGCTAGCCGATCAGCAGCAGGAGCATCAGCGCGAAAAGGAGGGCATTTACGAGAACATACGTAGCTTATCGCGCGAGTTGGCGCTTTGCGAACTGGTCCTTAACTCTTACGTGCCCAAAGAGTACCAGTCTATGATAAATCAGCACACCCATTGGAATGAGGACATAGGGGAGTGGCAGCTCAAGTGCGTGGCTTATACAGGCAACAACATGCGCAAGCACATTTCCTCAGCGCATAAGGGCAGTGGCAAGGAGCCAGAATTTGTCGATCTATCACATGTATATCTTAGCTATAATACAGATGGAGTGTCCAATCCAGTGCGCTCCAAGTCCGCACGTCCTCGCACCTCGGGCGTGCCAAGACCCACCACAGCGCGACGCTACTGAAGCAACGTCCAAGTTCTGAGCGGTTTACGGGCACAGTTTTGGTTTGTTTTATTGTTGATTTTACTTTTTTATGGTTTAAAGTGGTTTTGCTCAGCAAAATTAAAGTTAATTTAAAGTAGTTGTATTTTTTACTAAGTTTGTATTAACACTTTTTGTTGATTTATTGTCTAGGTGTCTTTTAATTTTAAGCGCAACAAGGAAGACTAATTTTAAGTTGAACTGTGGTGCAATAATTTTTAATTTGTTAATTATTTAATTTAATTTAGCAAAGCCCAGAACAAAATACAAATCTCATTTTGAATGATTAAAATGAACAAGCACAAAGTTGCATAAGTTTTAAGATCTGAAAATTAACATAAAGTATTTTGCTTATAAAATACTTATTACTTACCATTGTATTTTGGCTTTTAAATAAAACTAATAAATGTGTTTAATACTCGTAAAAGCACTGGCATCTCTACCTAAAGGTACAAGGTATACAAATTCACTATTGCTTGCTTTTAGGTTTAACACACAGTTCTTAAAATCATATTTACATGTTGGCTTAAAAAATATATTATAATAATATAAAAAAAACAATACGTTTTATTTAATTTTGTCAAAAGCTGTGAGCAATGACTATATTTAAATCCATAGTAACGATATGAATACAGTTGATTTGAATTTGCTTTAGCCTCAGGATTAAACTGATTATTTGCAAAAGTTTTGCAAGTGGTTCCATAGTGTAGCGGTTATCACGTCTGCTTTACACGCAGAAGGTCTCCGGTTCGATCCCGGATGGAACCATGAGTCCAGTTGGAAGTAAATTTTCTATTTTATAAATAACCGGAAGAGAATGTATTGCTTGCTAACATTTAAAATTTTTTTATTTATTTATGCAGAGAACGTTTTAATAAAAAAAGTCATCAACATGTTCGCAGTCCTGAGTTATTATTTCATATTCAAGTAATTTTAAGAATGTTTATCTTAAAGAAATGTTCTAATTTTTTTCTTTTAAAGAATACAATAAGCTTGCACTGCTAATAAACATACAAGACAAGTTTATATATCAATATCAAGGTATTACATATTAACTTTTTAATTTATTATTAAAATATCAGTTTTATTTATTATTTAATATGTTAATTAAGTTAAGTATTAATTACTTTTATATAGTAACAAATTATAAAAATTCAAAAAAAAAAAAAAAAAAATGGAAACGCTGGTTCCATCCGGGATCGAACCGGAGACCTTCTGCGTGTAAAGCAGACGTGATAACCGCTACACTATGGAACCAGATGATCAACTTGTGACAAATGTCACATAAAAGAAACAAAGAAATTTTTCAAATGTAATTTTTTTGATTTCTTCAATCCAAAGTTTGGATTCCAAACTATAAAATTAAACATATTTTTTTTGATTTTTAAGTTTACCAGCCAAAGTATTAATGCTATGCAATCTTTTAGCAGTTTATATTTCGATAGAATTTTTATTTTAGGTAATGTAGTGATTCATGTTAAATTATTATTAGTCAACATATATTCTTCAGAAAAATGTGCTTGACATTTTATATCTTATTTAGACATAGCATATATATTTTAATGTAAGTGTGGACAAATACATGTATTTGCTACTTGACTTCCGCTTTTGCAGTGACGCTCAGGTGGTATTTCTGCGTCGTGTTACTCATCATAGATGTGTTTTAGATAATAAAGATACACAAAGACGTGTAGATAAGGACAATACCATAATCTATACTCACTCCAGGTATTTTACTTTCATCCGCAACTGTTTCCTATATATATTTTTTTACTATCGCTTATTAGGAGCCATGTGCATACCGAGAAAAAATGGCTTATCGGCACGTTTTGTTTGCAAATGCCGGCTATCAGTGATTGGAGGCTTAGCTATCGCATATCTAGGGGCGTATACTTGTTCTGGTGAATTGCTACAAGTGATTCCTCACTTGTTACCAGCGAGCTCTTTGCGTCATTAATTACAGTACCAATTTAAATGTTTGCAAAATGAAATCAATTCGTTTCTGAGAGCAATTTTTGCTACGGATCGCCTCTTAACATTAATGATCGTCCGTGATAGCAATGAGTTGTTATAATTTTACTCAGAATTTAAGGCAAGTCGAGCGAATAACTCAAATTTTACACTGAACTACGTGAGCTCTGTAATTTCTGTACTGACCTGCGTATCTATGTGTATGGAAATTTTAGAATTATTATGTTCATTTGGACAGTTCTTATAAAGTTAAGTTGAAAAAAGCCAATTTTAATTGTAGCATAATCAAGGCATTTAAAATATTTTACTAGGAAAGTTGACGTTCTCTATATCTTGTTAAGTTAAAAATTTATCCCTCAACTAATTTTCAAATCGTATTGAAATGATATACCCTTTTCGTTGAATTTCAATAGAGGACCTTTATTCATAAATAAACAAGTTGATCATGTAGTATGTATATACATCATGTATGAATGTCAAGAAAAGTTGACCTTTATCGAAATATTGACTTATTTATTTATGGTCATCGCGAAACTGTGTGATCTTTGGGACGATCAGCATATCCGGATTAAAAAACTACATCAAAATATACACGACCCAGAATCGACAATATTTGTAACCAGCATAATGTGGCTCTTATAAACAAAATTACATCGACGCTTCTTCAAGCGCAACACTAATGGTAAAATAACGAAAAGATAAAGCGAGATCGTCATGAAATATACTGTGAGATTGAGACATCCAGTTCCCCCAGCGTACATTCAATATTGCATAAACATTTGAGTGGTATACAACCATTTGTTTGCTGAAAGAGTTCAAAAGTGAAATAAGAAAGAGTCGGGCGCCGACGACTTTGGGATACTCTGTACCACCACATTGCAATAAAATCCGGTATAGTCAACCGCTTTGGTTAAAATTTGGTATAGTGCTGGGAAACTCGAAAACACACAACGGATTTTGTACAAAAAACGTTTTTTTGCCCGATCAGAGCTATATGATAAAGTCATCCGATTTTGATCAAATTCGGTACAGTGCTTGAGTACTATAAAAAACATCCGAATTATACATTTAAAAGTTTTGTTTATTTTCGAGGTCCTCTAAAACACCCCTATAGAAGCTATATAATATAACCCCAATATCAAAAAAATAATAAAAGCTTGTCTCCCGTAGGATAATAATGGATCTCTGAGATCTAGGCGTTCATACAGACGGACAGACGTACATGGCTCTATCGACTTCTCTTGTCACCCTGATCATAATTTAGGTAACTTTGGGTGGTCTCCGACGACTCCTTCTGTATGTTATATACATTTTCGGTTTGCACAAACTTAATATTACCTTTGTACCATAATTGTACAGGGTATAAACATACCGCTGAAGACTAATCATTATATTCCTCACAATACACATCGATTCAAACAATAGAGTTTTGAGCGCTGAAAACATCGAATTAATGGAGTGTTTCGAAAATTGACTTAAGCAAATATTTTGAAAAAAATAAAGCAGTTTCTCGAATTAAATTGTTTAATAAATTTTTTCAAGACCCATCCGTGTCAGGCATGAAAGTTAAAAGGTCAAAAAGTTTAAAAAAAAATTTACACTAAAACAAAATTTTAAATTACGCACGACCCAGACCCTTAACTGTTCTTAGTACAAAAGTATTGCTAAGATAGGCAACATCTACTAGGGTGACCATATTTTTATACGTTGTTGGCATTATTTAGTGATTTTAGTGCAACGGTGGACACTTCTATCATTCAATGGAACACAAACCAGAAGCAAATGGCTACTTTGTGAACCAATTAAATTTGGGCCTTCGGTGGATCGGTGTGTTGCTAAATTTTAAAAGAAGATTTCTACTTCTTAAGTACGAGAAAATATGGTTTGAAATAGATTTATTATTATTATTATCCATTTTATTTATGAAATAGTAGAACATTTTTTTTTATTGTTCGCTAGGCGAGGGTATTGTATTTTGGAAAAATATTAATTCCGGAATATACAAAATTAAAAGACGAAACTTTCAGGCACTTTTCAATGCTTCCATCCAAAATGAAATATAATTAATTTTAGCTATGCTAATGAACACAAAATTTGTCCCTGTGTACCTCGGTCATTGTGACAGATTTTTGTTGTTTACGCACACTGGCAGAAAAAATTGCATTATAACTTTTGTTCTAATGTAATACAAAACTCAACAGCTATCTGTAAACAAACGCCAAAAGTATATAGTACCTATATATTTTTTTTAAATATGATCAAAGAATATACAACCACGCAAGCAATAGTTGCAAAGGGGGATCACAATCGGCACTCCCCCAGTACTTGTATAAGATTCTATATTGTTTAATTTTATTAAAGTTGCAATTTTTTTACAGTTGAAGATCAGAAAATATATATTGTTGTTCACGTTGTTAGTCGGACATTAATTATTATGAAAACTATCCAATACTTTCCCTTCGTGGTTGCTCATACAAATAATTTGTGTTTTAAATATAACAATTATTTTTTTAGATTCTCAATTTTCACATATATGTCACATGTGACCAACTTTGGATGTCTACTAAAATTTCAATTCTTATTTTTCGCCAAAAAGGTTTTTTACTTCAATGTGTTTGTATTTAATGGTATATAATAACTAAAAAATGGAAGTGCATATACTTCCGGTCAAAAGTTTAGCTTCACCTTAAAATATTAATGAAATGTTCAAATAAACATGGTTTTCGTCATTTACTGTTATTTATTATTATTATTTATGAAAAAGTAATCATTGTGTATACAAAATACATATGTCCAGGGCCGTAGAGAGAAAACTCTTGGCCCGGGGGAGTCCCCCCCCCCACTCACCGGGATTGCATATGTCAACTTACAAAAATAATTGGAAATAGTTATTCATATTTTTGATTTTTCGAAATATCCGCCTTTTGCTTGTATAACAGCAGGGCATATTCTGGGCATTCTGTCAATCAATTTATGCAATGATTCCTGTAGATACGTCCAAAGCTGTTTTGTATTAGTTGGTTGCAATTTTCTCACTTGTCTGTCCAATTCGGCCCACAGGAACCCGATCGGGTTACAATCCGGCGACTAAGGGGACCATTCCTCAGTTTAAGTTCCTACTGCGTTTCTTTGGCTGCGATGTAATTCCGGCAAAATTTAGAAGTTAGCTTAGGATCGTCATGCTGCTAAAAAACAAATCCGCGACCCATAATTGTTATAGGTAAGACGCACGTGCTCGACAAAATCCACTGAGTGACGACTTAACTGTGAAGAATTCAAAAATAATGCAAGTGAACCTAAACTTTTGACCGGTAGTGTATGCGTGTTTCTTCCATTATACTAAGCCTTTATTTGCCAGTTGTTGAAATCTGTAAAATGATTGATTAAGCGAATTATCTTATTTTTCGCTTTTAAGAAAATTTATTTTCAGCTCTTTCGTTAAGCATGTAGCACAGTGTAAATGAGTCAAAAAAGAAACAGGCGCTCTCGTTCATTCTGCGGCAGACCGAGTGCGATACGCCGACTGGCAATCAGGCCAAAGACTCCGACTGCCGTCAGTCATTCCAATCGTTGACGCTGATCGCATAACGTCTGAATACCGGCGTTTCGTTTCGTGAAACGGAAGAAAAAGTGTTTTAATTTTGTAAATTGTAATTCGTTTTGTTTGTGTATTGCACGTTTTTTTCTCAATTTAATTTTAGTGTGTAATTGTCGATGCTAAAAATATAAAGAGTACGAGACGAAAAATATATAACGTGTAAAACAGCGGGAAATAAGTAACGCCACGCTCTCTCGATCTATGCACAATTATACATACACAGTATAAATACATATACTTATACATAACACATACTAATTAGTTACTATCTAAAAATTTGCCGACGGCACATAGCAACACGCAAGTTTCTGTGAATTAAGTGTTAAATATTTAAAGCAAAATATATCTGCAAAAATTTTGTTAGATACATTGAAAAACTCTTATTAGAAAGAAATCAAGAGAAATCCACAAAACAAAAACCACAAATTTTTTAGTGCGTTTCCAATGTAGCCCTTCACGGATAATTAACACGAGCTCGGTGTGTGGACTAAAGCAGTTTCGTGTTAAAAATATAACATATATACACAAGTGCCAAAAAATAAATTTAAAATAATTTTTACGTGCATACAAACAAAATTCCATACAACAAATTCGTACAGCAAAATAGCTGACTGATTCATAGGCATAAAACTTTTCCGGTAAGTATTTCCCCAAAACGATCAATAAACTCGCTTGTCTAGTGAAATAGTATTGGTAAAGCCCGCCAGCTTTTTATTTTATTTTTTAACAACAATATCATTTAATGATAAGAGCTTCTGAAGAGGGTATGACGGTATGACTCGCTGTACTATGACTCTACTCGAGTGAGTACTATTAATTATGGATGCCACGATAACTGCGGCACACAAGAGTACTTGAGCATATCGAACAAAATGGGGTCAATATTTTACAAAACAATTTACACATTTTGAATTTATTTATTGTCTGTCAGACTTTATTTTAACTATACTATATATGTACGAATACTATATATATAAACGTACAATCGACTCAATTGCGCAAATAGTACAATATGCGCGTTGCCTTGAATATTGCATGATCATTCAGTCAGCTGTCACCCTGTTGTTACCTTCAATCTATTCGAAAATCTTGTGAGTACAACAGTTGTTGACAATTGTGCGGTATTTATCTCTTATCGTTAGGGGTAGTTTTTAATGTCAGTACTAAGGTTTACTTACCTGAAAACCTGTACGGAAGAGAGTACAGCCTGGTCCGCCAGTCACTAAACCAAAACGCTGGTCAAGCACTCTTTATCGCTGCTCATCGGTAGACTACATAAAGTTATATTTGGAATATGCAATAAATTCCATGCTATTTTGCAGATAAGACCACCAGATAGCTATTAAAGATTACTACATGAACACAATACCTGACTTTGCACTCGGAAATATAGTAACTTGTTTAATTAGTCGTAGACCTTTACTAAATAATTGACTTGCAGATGACCTAGGCTACTCAAGTTCTTTGAGGGTCTGTGCTTTATAAACTAAAGAGCGTTGACTTGATCGTGTCGGCTTTACTTGAGCATATATCAGTCATAAGATGCGATATATTTATAAAAAGACGTAAATGCCAAAAATACTTTCGATGTACGTACTTAGGCAGCTGTTTTTGTTTACCCGGATCAAAGTACATACCTATATTTTTATCTTAATAGATAAGACTTAATGCGAGTCAAACAAAAAATGCTGCTTGGAAGGTGCAAGCCGGGCAAACAAATCAGAGTTGATGGTTTTTAGTTTTCGTCGGTTGGCGGTGTAAACAGGTTCTTGCATAGGGTTAAGGAGTTTGTACTATAGTGTGAACTTACACTCAAACAAAAAAAAAAAAAAATAATCTGCGGAAAGTGACTGAATTCGCTTGAAAAATAGTACATTTTTTAAAGTTCTAAAATCGTAAAAATAAGCTAATAATTCTGATAACTAAAAAATATATTTTTAATTACTACACAAATGTTCTTCTAGTAACCAAAGAAATGTGTTTGAAATACAATAAAGAATCAAGTATTCGATAATAATAATAAAAGTAAAGCTTCCTGAACAATATTGCAGTTGGTAAGTTCAACGCCCAAAAGCCAATGGCCTAGAATACCCATTAAGCTAACGCAAAAAAGTCTCAAATTACCTGCAACAACATAGACTCACAAAAAACTAAAAAAAAAAAAACAAATTGGATTGAGGCTTGGTAACAGCATGATCGTCATGATCATGATTGCCGCCTGCTTTGTGAAACCAAACAAATAAAAGACAATAAAAAACTATTTGAGTGTGTTTCGTAGTCATCATCATATTCGTTGTCCTCACATGCAAGGGGCAGGTCTTTTCCAAGAAGTTGCCAAGCTGCTACTACAGACTGGTAAAGGGACGGACAGTGAGATACCCAGACTGTCTGCTATTGTATCTCGCACATGCGCAGACAAATGAGGTCAAAATCCTTGAGGTTCTTGTCCTTCTGCTGCGTAAATCCAGGTAAACTGGAATGCTGGTTGCGCAGCTTGATCAAAGGCATGGGAAACCTGACAGATGCATAACTTTTTATAACAATTGACAAGTTACGAAGTTTTTCGATAATGGAAGTATAGACTTTGTCCGAGAATTATGTTATTCTAGTTGCTTTAATTCAGACAGCTTAATAATAAAATGAGCTAAATAAGAATATAAATTTTATATTAAAGCTTTCGTCAAAAAACTTAATTTATTATAAATAAATTAAAACAAGGCAGTAGTTAATATAATATGATAGTGCATTGTTAGGTTTATTTATCTTTCTATGTTAGACACTGCTGTAGTATTGAATTGCAAGACCATGCAAAAAGGTTCATACTGTAGAGGAACTTCGGAGAAACTCATTTGGTTCCGAAGGTTCCCAAAACGGTTTTGGGCTATAGTACTAGAGAACGCTCTCAGTGAATTTGTCAACTTGGAATAAATCGGTTATCGTTATGTGGTACAGTACTTTCATAAGAAAGGCCTTAATCCAACCAATATTTAAAAAAAGTAACCTCTGAACATTATGATGTGTACTAGAATACAGAAAAAAAATACTCTTTTACTTCCTGACATTCTCACGCTCTTACACATTCATTCACATTTCTATCATTCAATAATGAGAGGTTCTGCTGGATCTCTATTTTGTCAACTAGTTCTTTCTAATATTTTCTCACACTGTTTGTTTATGAGCACACTTTCATGACCTTCATAACATTGCGATAAATTGAAAGTCGTAAAAATCTTGTAACTTCGCAGCCATGCCAATTTATTAAGAGTAATTTAGCTTAATCAACATGAAATTCCACGTCAATTTAGAAAAGTTGAGAGACCCTACAATAAGGTTCATTTTTTTTCTGTTGCATTTTAATTAAAATTCTTAAATAATATAACAAATTTATAGTTGGTTATTTTTCTCTACTTTATAAAATAAGTGTTATAAAAATTAAATTTTTTGCCTTCAAATATGTCATTAACTTTGCAACAAATGAAAATAATTTTCAATTGAACAATAAGTCAATTTTTATAAATAAAATGGTTTGAATTGTATTAGGAGTAGTGGCTTTGTATCTGACGTTGTCTGGGCTTGTAACTATGCGGAACAGAGCTTTAAACTTGAACAATTTCAATGTACATATATCGACAGCTACAAGTACGAATATTTAACTCAAAAATTATAATATTTAACATGTAAATGACGTTAAGTATGTATAATAAAATGCACAACTTAATAGAGTAAGAGCATATGTTGTATAAAAAATTTTCTAAGTAAAATGCTTTTTCATTTCGTCGGAATCAGTTTATAAAGAGACTTGCGCACTCTGTATTAGAACGTAATTGTCATTGTGTATTTCAATGTCAATTTTCATTATAACTGAGCGTGCAACTGCAATGCGCCGCCCACAAAATGTTCATTTATGCTCACTACAACTCAATTTGGTTTGAATCTTAACTTTTTGGCGGCCCTACCCACTAAACTGTCTATAAGGTTGGCGGCCAAGTTCAATACCACATACAAAAAAAAAGAGTGTTCAACAACGTAAATTTCATGACGTAGTCGCATTTTCCGCTCGCTCAGAGGTCTGCTTGTTGATAGGCGGCGTGCAGTTTCGTTGGAAACCTCAAGGCATACAGACCTGAAGACGATCACCGCTGCGCGAACAACAGATACAATAATTTTTGTGTTTTCTTTATTTCCATTGGTTCAAAATTCTTTTTTTTAAGAAGTACCGTGCGCTAAGAGATAATATTGTGCGTCAAATCTGTGCAGAAATTTCCGGTGTAAGCCAATTTACTGAACAAATATAGAAACAATTTATTTGAAATGTTCCAAAACAGTCCCAAAGTTTAAATATATTTTAAACTTTTGTGATAAATGTAAAAAAATATAAAATTTGCTCTCAAAAAAAATATTTTTAGAAGCCATTGTAAATTATTAAAAAATTTAAGGTAAATGAACTTTTTAATTAAGAATTGGAGGTGTGTATTTTTATATTTAAGTTGGTTGATAAGTTTAAACTGGTTTATTGCATCAGCTCAAAAACTTATTTTCCAGAAAATTTATAATATTATTATGTACTAAATACCCTTTTGCAGTTACTTATATGTAGAAAATCTTGGGCATCATTTTGTAAAGACTTTTGCATATAAAAGACTTATTTAAAATTAGCTTAATGCGTCGTGGTACAAATTCATTTATGTCTTACGAAATCCGCAAAAGTTGTCAGTTTTATAGGTTAAATAATTAAATATATCAAAACTCGATGTTTCTTCTTTGAAATAGGTAAACTGCAATAAAACTAAAAGCATTTGCTTAATGCTTATTTATTAAATAAAATGAAAATGTCTTACTTAAAATAATTTTTACCTCGTATTAATATTATTCAAAAATCGACTAATTCTAAAACTGATTAATGGCGCTCTTAAATTGACACTGCACAAAATTTTAAGAAATTCCAAAGACAATAGTTGGAAGCCCTTTGTACCCTTTGTAGGTACAGGGTATAAATATGAACATTAATAAACACTTCCTTCCTCCTATGGCTTTCATAGGGCACAGTGCTACACAAATATTTAAGACTTGAACTTTGGGTTCATATGTATATGGCTATGTAAAGTTAGTGCCAAAAATAATGGTTCTCAACCAATTTTTTCAGTATCAAAATTATGAAAATAAAGAAGGGTATGGGGTACAAATTTTTTATTTTTTCCCCTCCACTATCATATGTAAGTCCAAGGAGCGAGCTTCGCCCCTCCCGGTTTTATTTAATCTAACACAAAGTGACTCTTTCGATAATAAACTCAGCCATATTTATAAGCAGACTCAATCTCTAATAGAATCTGTATAAATGAAAAGAAATCTTACTTCTGAATTCATCTCCTAAGTTCTTAAGATAGCCGTCTAAACTTGGGTTGGTACTTGGTTTTTCATTTGAAGTGCTTTCTTTTGACCGGATCGTTTGTTGGCTCTGCAAGTGACTAAATCTCTCTGCGACTTAAAATCAAAATGCTGAAAGAAAGCCGATTTTTAATTTCAATTTCATTAGAAATTCATGTACTTCATTATCAACGGGCTTTCCCTGAATCATGCGATTAGTAGAAATATCAGATCTAGAATTATGTATTCATTAATATAATAAATTTAGCACCAAGTTGCGATTAACTTAGGTTGTTGTCTATTGAATTTCTTCTAAACTCAGATCATCTTGCTTTGTAGTGTTTGTCTGGCTATTGCGTGTTAAATAGTAGGCGTCAATATAGACGCCGCTAAGGTGTTAAACACGTTATCCATGCTCGCATTGCTTTTGTAATACATAAATGTATTTACCCAGACTTTCAGTTAAAGGTGCTACTGTACGTGCCTTTGATTAAATTGCAATCATTCTAAATTCCAAATTGCATAATTAGTTAGCTAGTTGGTCTGGAAGTGCCCATCTGCCCACATAATTCTATGACACGTGCAACAGAATTTAATGGGAACTTAGATATCTGTTAATGTAAGACCCAAGCGGACATTATGCGCCTGACGACGTAGACTAAACAACGCCAATGTCAGGGAACCAACAAACTGCATTTGTCGTCAACGTCGAAGCTGACATCCCCGTCGGCTGCATCATTGGCCATTTGCTTAGCTGACTTTTTGGTGGCGTCAATTTACTTTGCTTATCAGCGAATGTTTTGCGTTTTTTGTTGGTTTTAGATTCAGTTTTTTTTTGCGTCGGAACCGGCGCGTGGCAACCGCGTTGTGGTATAGATTTTCTGACAAGTTTGCAGTTTTTGGCCTTTTAGCTGATCGTTTTAATTTGAGCCCAAGGGACTTGGCGAGCTTACATACGGTTATCACGTGGCGCTTGGTAGTGCCTTAACCTGGGAAACAACTGATTTTAATTGATAGCTTTTATTTGCAATGAATGGATTTATGATGCATTTAAAATGCTAATTTTAAAATTTTAATTTAGAGTAGTACTATATAGCAGGTTACTGCGCAGTATTTTCAAGCGGAAAAGTTTTTATAAATGTTAGATTTTTCGAGATGGCACGCTAAGCTTGATTGTAGCTTTTTATTAAACCACAAATAATCATTATAAATAGAAAATTATAAATTAAAATTTAAAAATAAAAATTTATTTATTTAAACTTTAAAGTTTTGTTTTTGGTGTTAGCTAAAATACCTTAAAGATCAAAGGTTTATAAGCAAATTGCTTGAAGATGACGAAGTTTTGGCACAAATTCTTTAAAGTTCATAAGAACTAAGTTCAAAATCTTTCTAATATTAAAAACCACTCTGACTCCAGGCTAATGCAAATTATATAAGGTATTCACGCTTGCTGTTGAATTGAGGAGTTGAAAAGTTGCGTAAAAACTCAACAAGTTGAAGCGTTAACGCCCCTTTTGTTGGTTGATGAGCTAAGTTTTTGAGATGCTTCTTTCCTGATTTTGTTTATACTTACACCCAACTCTGTTTTTACACGTTCTTTTTTTACACGGTTTTGAAATAAAATGGTATAGACAAAAAAAATTTTAACACATCTTCATTCGATTTAGCACGATTTAAAAAAGCAATTTGATTGAAATTTTAGAGAACGTATATTTTCTTGGACGTATCTACCGAGTAAAAACAGAATTAGTTGTAAGTATTTGTAAACTTTAAATTCGGCACGTTAGCACTATAGGCCGTATTTGTACTAGTTGAGCCCATTGAAAGTAATAATTGCTTAATTTAGTAGATACAGTAAACAAAATAAATAAAACTCACTTGTTTAATCCACTTAAATTTATTAAAAGTCACTTTGTTTACTTTTTGTGTCGCTTTCGATATCGCGAAATGGCGGAAAAATTCAAAAATGCTCGAAATTCCGCAGATCTCGTTTTTTGCAACACTTTCTGCTCAACTCAACAGCTAGAGTTACTTGAGTAAAAGTTGAAACCAAGCCCTGCGCCATTTTTTATTGCAAAAGCCCTCAACTTTTTAATTTCTCAACTCAACAGCAATAGTGAATACCTTCATAGTTAAATTTAGCAAGCGCTACAGGTTTTTTGACTTAAAGCATTTTAAATTGTGCTTTTGAAATATTCAATAATGTATGAATTATTTTTAATGGTTTTTCAAAAAACTAAGTGCTTATTATCCATTATTTAAATGGAGTCTTGCTTTTTGGATCTAGCACTGTTCAATTTTCAAAATTACTTGTATTCAGAGCTGCACTAGATCACAAAGTTCCTATGACTGTAAAATTACAATTATATGTTTTTTTTTTGTAGCTATGTATACCGCAGGTACACCACAGTAACATATGATCATGCCAAATCAAATTTTCATTTTATTTTTCGGAGATTTCTTTTTAGCCCGATCCGTGAGCTTAGGTAGCTGCCTGAAATGTTGATGTTCTTTTCTGTATGATTTCTCAGAAATTTTGCAAAACATTTTTCATATAAGCTTCCTGCTGTGTTTCAAAAAAACTTAATATTTATATGTGGGTTATTTTTTATGCTATGAGTTATGAAGAAGTATACAGTAGGTACTACTTAATATTTACTGCATTCTTTTATAATAAAATATTTCTTACAACGAAAATTTTATTTTTGTTTATAGTTCATTGAAAAATAAAATTTCTTATAATAATCAAAGTGGCACATACTAAATATAACACGCTATAATGAAACAAAAACTAAATTATTGAAACTTTTCCTAGAATTTTTCTATCATATTTCGATAAAGGGAATATTTTTGCCACATCAATAAATTAGCTTAAAACTGCCCAAAGATATGGAATATATACACATAGTATATATATATGCCTATACAGAAAACAAAATTTTCCATATCAATAAGTCAACATCTTCCAAAAGTTTATGGCCTCAAGAAAAATTAATTAAAACAACTGATTGTAGGGGAAAGCTCTAGAAAAGTATGCAACATCGATAAAGTACTCAATTTTCATATCAGCTGAGCAAAAGCATATTGAAACTTGTTTGCCGACTGACAGCATATACTATCTAGTACTTAATAAATATTATGCCACGCTAAAGATTTGACATAAACACAAACAAAAACAACAGAACTAATCTAATCAAAATTTCCATGCGTTTCTGTTGGAAACAGTCTTTGGTATAATATATTTTATCTGAGCGTATGTCTAGCAAAACATGTGTTTAGGATAGAATACATTACGGGAGCTATCAACTAAGTTAATTATTTACTGTGGACTCAGTTGATTGATTAGCCACAAATCATTCGGAGCGATGACAGCTTTCATAGGAATTTTACAGTCAGTAAACTTAATATTTATGAAAATCAACGGGCATAAGATCGAGCAATAATCAAGCCAGTCAGTCAGTAGCACGATCTGAATAATATTTCAGGCATAAATCAAGATCTGCATATTATTAATACAGGTACAAGGTGCCAAGTCAAACAACTTTGTTTTAAATAAACAAGTACTTTGATTATTGCGTTAATTAAACTTAGACAATAGACGTCAAAGGTTCTCAGCTGCTATACTATGAGAGTTACCGGGGTAATAATGGTAAAATAAAGTAATAACTAAGCCAGCTTTCGCTTGCTATTTTTGGCATAACATTTTGTTTGTCTTTGGCTTGTGGACGCTAATTCTTGACGTCACTGCAGATAAAGCTGACGGCGATTTGCGTAGTTTCCGGAAGATGCGGAGCAGTTGGCACTTGCCAAAGGCAGCTGTAGAGAGTATACCTTGTAAAATGACAGCTTCTGGCCATCATTTGCTGATTACAATGCAAGTCAATAAAGCTTTATTATATATACATATATATATAAATATGGTAATACCGTGAAGACTTGTTGCTTTTATTTTTTGAACCATTCACATTGTGATGCAAAAGAAAATAATCAGTTTTCAGTTGGGAAGGGATTACGGGCAGCTGCTTTTCACTTTTTGCTGAAACTGTTTATTTTCATAGCTAAATGAAAATGAAACGATTTTTTTTTTTTTGCCTCAATATATTGAAATGTTTACCTTCACTTCGACAACTGTTTTTTGCACAGACCCTGAAATGAAGTGTATATACATATGAAATCGAGTTAATGACTCAAGCTCACACAAAATTCACTTTATATAACAAATACATTCATATATCGTACATATACTTAAACATTTTTTTTTTAGCATATTGTTAAAAAACAGTTGTGCCCCACAATATAGTTTGTACTATTTTAAATGACACACTTAGTATAGTTAGTTTAAGCCTATTAATAAAATGGTGGAGTTGTAAATTTGTTGGTAAAAAGCTACAGTCAGAAAACTTAACAGGTATCCTAAATTATACCGAAAAATGTGGAGAAAGTTAAAACCGATATAACTCCTAGAAACCCTATACCAAAAACAGAATAAAAAAAAATAAATAAAAAAATCGCTTCGACTGGAAATCGAACCTTGGTCTTTAGACGAAATAATTTCGTTTTGAGGCCAACCCTCTACCAACACGGCTACTCTT
The DNA here is from genome assembly GCA_949987675.1 of Chymomyza fuscimana. Lineage (NCBI taxonomy): Eukaryota > Metazoa > Arthropoda > Insecta > Diptera > Drosophilidae > Chymomyza > Chymomyza fuscimana. The sequence goes on from OX465089.1 coordinate 34,620,108, forward strand.
ACAAGGAGTCCAAAGGTCAAGCTTGGTATCCCAGCTTTAATAGGCTGAAGGCACAAGTTATAATAAAAACTTAATACCTTTTTTTAATTCTGGAAAAAGTAAAAATGGATTCAAAACCGAATGAAAAAAGCTTTAACTTGGACTGCAGAGGTGAGAGGTCGATTCGCAAAAGATTTCGAATGTTGTGGTTTGAGCCTTTTATGTGTTTAAGGGTTTAAAATTGTAAGGGTCAAAATTGCGATTTTTTTTTGCCAACATGGCTGCAGTTTTCATAATTTATTTGGAAACCAACGCAATTCAAAACTGTGTGTTTGCACTTGAGGCTCGATGTATAATTGTTAACATTGGTCAACTGCTACAACCAGATATAAGCCCCAAAAAAACTTGTTCTGATTGTTTGCATATTCATTACTCCAATTAATGCGTTTTTTAAGCTGCTTAATTTCCCTTTATATACTTGCTATATAAACATAACCAAGTGTCTGGAACGATGTCTGGTACAAGGGACCACCAATCAATTGGACTACTCATATTTCATTTGAATCTCTCGAGTGGAAGGAACACTATACAGCGGCGCGTGCGCGAACTGTTGAATAAACATTTACGACAAGCTGCTGACACAAAAAAAAAATAATAATAAATTAAGGACGGATGAATACTTGGCCAAAGAATTTTCTTGCTCTTGCCAGTTGAAGGCGGCAAACATAAGAAAAATCACGAGACGCAATCAATTGAAATAATAAACAAACAAAATTTGGACCAAGTGTTTAATGTTTGGATATTTAAGGCGCCGATTGGCAATTATTCATTTTTTTTTACAATTATTCTTACAGCAGTCAGACTAAACATTGTTATTTAAACATAAAATTTTCTTTTGTATTTTGCAGTTCCTCAAATGGGTTGATTTGTGATATTTAAGCATCCTGAACCCGGGAAACAAAAGGTAGGTCGTAAATTGAAATATTATTAAAGAAATTTTAAAAATTTTCATTATTTAAACAGCAGTATAAATATTGTAACTATAATAAATATGTACATCAAAATGGTAATTTTTCGATATTTTTTGAGTCTTTTGTAAATATTTGTTTTGTACATTTCCGTTGTACAGAATTTGAAATGTTGAGCGAGGTATAGTCAAAATAAACAATAATTTAAAAAAAAAAGATACGTTTTTATTTTAAACAATGCATAAAATGTATAGCTATACATTAATTTCGCATTTTAATTGCATTAGTACGTTGATTGATCAATAACGAAATTATCAGCTCAAAATTTGCACACACGCTATACTCTATGAACTTTGTATCTTAAAGATACATGTTATCTTAGTACGCTTAACATTAAGAACATCAGCCGCAAAATAAACTTTGGTTTTTTCTATTATATTTTCGAATAATTTGAATATTACGTTATACCACGTGCCATTTGATTTTCCAGCAAGAAAAACAAATTCCTTAATACTAGTTCGTACTACTCGACTTTGTTTATATGAAACTTGTATTATAAGCAATTTATTTTCAATTGGAATTTCCAATTAAAGATAGACAGAACATCAAGAATTTGTGATTGTGTAAGCGTGACGGAATTAATTTTTTATTAAATTTATTCTCTAGATACATAGTATGTATATATAAAACATTTTAGAAATATTTGCCGTTCGATAGGTTAGGATTTTTGATTTTGTGCTTTGGATGGACGGTCTGGAAATACTTGCAGATGAGGTGGGACTGAAAAATGTAGATACAATTTTAAGCCATTAACTTTTTTTATTTGAGTCCATGCCGGCAGGGATTTAGAAAGCAGTGATGACAACTTTCGTGGCGTAGGTTTGCGCTGGGATATTTTTAGTAAAGCTTATATTAGAAAGTATTAAATACGTAAAAGATATTTGCCATGTGCTGCTCATTTTGTATACATATATTTATAAGATCTGCAAATATAGATATCCGATATACATATATATATCTACATCAGTAATAGATAGGTGTTCTGTCAGACACTTTATGCTCATTTCTTCAAGACCAGATGTGCCCATAAAAATGCCTCAAACAAGTGGAAAGCCATTAAAATAATTTATAAGTTTTACAAATACTTAAATTTGTTTACCTTTTTGCAAAAAAAAAAAACAATTTAGGAACAAGTACATAAAAAAGTAAAAAGCAATACTTTTCGCTTAGAAAATTTCAAATAAAATAAGGATAAATTTGAAAGAAATACAAGTTCAGGAACGCTTAAGAGAGCTGTTTTCGGTTTATCATGTAAGGCAATCAAATAGCACGGTCCGAACGTAATAAAGAATCGGTTGAAAATTTATTTATTTTTATTTGAATAATTTTTGAATACATATTTACATTTATTTTTATAAACCAGATAATACTAATGCTATACTACTTTCACATCATTTTTTGTCTCTTTTAGGGATACAAATTGAATCTACCTAAGCTAAAGTATAAAAGACACAACTACCTGGACAAAGTAATTTCCACAGAAACACAATAGTAGCAACAGCCTTAATACTTAACTACCCATATACTAGTACACCAAGCTGAAAAATCTGTAAAGTTTTATAAGGAATTTCTTCGGAAATAGTTTGAAACACTGCTTGAGAGCAGCGCACTACCCATGAATCAAATGGTCGTTACGCCCAAGAGCGCGGCCAACGTCTCCAGCAACTGCACAAGCCAACTAATCCAAACTGGCCTAAAGGTACTAGCAATTGGCATTAATCCGCTGGGCCATTCGTACGCAGTACGCGCCGACCTCAATTATACCTAAGTGAAGCGTTTAATCGAAAAGTGCCAACCAAATTGTTAAAATCCAGAGAACTGAAGTTCCCAAAGCGAAAAATTGTGCTTTATTTTCGTATCTGTTGAACCACAGCTTCAAGACGGCCGGAACAATGTTAAAAGTAGTTGGTGCATCATGGCAAAAAACTCGAATAGGGACGTATATACTGATCGGAGCTGGTTTACTGGTGATCGGTGCGTTCTTCATCGGCTACATGGAACGTCCTGAATACGATGGCACTTACTGTGCTACAGCATTTTGGACGAAACAGGTCGGATTTCAAATCGAAAATTGGAAGCAACAAAACGATTTGGTGAACATTCCGAAGGGTGTGGCTAGAATATGTTACAAGGATTCCGTCTATGAGAATGGGTGAGTACTTACTAGTGCATGATAAAAAAAGACTGAAAATTTCAATGCTGAATTTTTATGCATCTTTCAGTTGGGCACAAATTGAGGTGGAAACACAGCGCACTTACCCGGATTGGGTGCAGGCCTATGCAGCGGGCATTCTAGAAGGCTCATTGACCTGGAAGAACATTTATAATCAGTGGGCTAAGTATGTTTTCATTCAGTAATTTGTATAGACAACAAACACTTATGCGCCATTTTTGCCCATGTAGCACCATTTCATCATCCTGCGAGCGTGACGAGGCCTCCACTAAGTTTTGCGACTGGCTCCGCGAGCTTCTTACCAACAACTACGAGCGTATGAAAACTCAATCAGCAATACGTGCTGAGCACGATCATTATTGGCATCAGCTGCATTTGTTCTTCAACCAATTGGAGGGTCTGCAGACAGGCTACATCAGAGGCGCCACACGTGCACGCTCTGACTTGGAGGAGGAGATTCCTTTTGCTGACTTTTTGCTCATGAATGCCGCAGCCGATATACAGGATCTCAAGATCTACTACGAGAACTATGTGCTACCCAATGGCACAGTCTCTAGCGCGGAGTCGGAACAGGTTGGCACTAATGCGCCTAAGAACTTCTTTTTGCCTAGTGCAACTATGTTGACACGCATTGTACAGCCGGAACAAGCTTCGCAGGCTCTGCAGTTGCTATTTGGACACAGCACAGCTGGCAGTTACTCATCCATGTTGCGTATACAGAAGCGGTATAAATTTCACTACCATTTCTCGCCAAATCAACGCACTAATACAGTGCCAGGGGTGGACATAACCTTTACCGGTTACCCAGGCATATTAGGCTCTACGGATGACTTCTATGTGGTCAAGGGACGTCAAGTGCAGTCCATAGTAGGCGGCGTTGGTATTAAAAATGAAAACTTACAACTATGGCAAGCTGTGGATCCCAAGGAAATGGTGCCGCTTGTTGCACGTGTCATGGCGGCCAATCGCATTGCTCAGAATCGACGCACTTGGGCACGTGCCATGTCGCGTTTTCCTTACACAGGCGCTAAGCAGTGGATAACCGTGGATCTGATGAAGTTGGGTGCACAAGACAATCTCTACAACACTCTAGATGCGGATGAGAAGCATGATGATGCACCAGTGTCATTAAATGCACAGGATAGTGTGGCTATTTCACAGCGTCATGATCAACACAAGGGCATGGTTTGGATAGTTGAGCAGCTGCCAGGTCGTATGCACTTAAAGGATGTCACCGAGAGTTTTCTAGTGGCTGGCAACTCTACTTGGGTTGCCAATGGTGTGCCTTATTTCGATGAAATTTTGGAAGCCAGTGGCGTTTCTAAGGATAACTATAGCACGGATCTGACGCCTGCCGAAGAGGCGCAGCTTACTAATCTCGAGGCAGTGGATAAATACTTGCGCACGCAGGGCTTCCGCGGTGATTTACTGGGCGAGGAATCCATTGCTTACGGCAACATAGATTTGAAGCTCTTTTCCTACAATGCGCGTCTGGCCATGAGCGATTATCATGCTTTTGCGGGTCCCATATTCCTACGACTGCAGCACATGCAAACGCGTGATTTAAATGGGGAGAACCTGGAATCTAGCGATCAGGCGGTGCCCGCTGCCATAGGCGATGAGCGCTTAAGCGTTACCATTGACGATGCCGCGGAACTGGCCGAATTGGAGCTGATTACAGAGCGTAGACCTGTGCGCAGTGATATGCGCGCTATAGCCATGAGAAAAATTGGCAGTGGACCATTCAAATGGTCCGATAATACCGTGGAAGGTATGGACCACGAGGGTCATCCAGATGAATGGAACTTTGACAAGGTATCACCCAAGTGGGCTTGGTAGATTTGGTTACCGCTCTCAAACTCAGAATTTCACAAGAATCCCATCCGACTTTACTTACTTTATAGCACTTAAAACTTGTAACAACAAACGTCCCTTTTGTACTTATGTAAATTCGAATTTCGATAACTTATTGAAAAGCAATATTAATGTTTTTTATACCGAATTATGTGTGTTCGTAGTTGTAAACAAAATTTTAGTAAAGATTGTGTTGCGTCCTTAGACAAATTTAATGTTCGTATATGTGCTCAAAATGTGTGTCTTCCAGGCAGTAAAAATTTGTAGGATTGTTTTTTTAAATTGTAAATATTTATAGCATCAAATTTAGATTAAATAGCAATTTTATAAAAACTATTACTATTCTTTGTTTGTTTATTAATTCAACAAAAACGTGTTGTCCAGCTTGGACAACAATCATGGTGTATTTACCAGTTGACGGTAAGTAGGCGCCATCTAGCGGTTCTCTTGCAGCATCAACGTTATTGCATAAAGATAACCCTAACTCTATATATAATATAACATATACAAACTTTAAAATATCTTTGTTTGTTTTAGTGCATTGACATATCTTTTCTGATTTATAATTAAAAATCGCTATGATAAGTTTCAAATCAAAATATTAAACAGTATCGCTAAAAACCGCGAAACTCTACTTCCCGCGTAGTAGAGGGGGAAGATATCGATATGATTCAACAAACTTCATCTTCCGAGGAAATATGCGCACCAGGTGGTAAAGTTTTGCATCTCTAGCTACCCGAGGTTATGATAAGCATTTTGGTATAAAGGACTTTAGGTCTGCCACGCCCCCTACCTAGGGTATAAAATTCAAATAACTACAATAAATTAGTCGTAATGCTGCAGCTTAAATTAAATCTCTCAGCATGCCTGTATTTCAAAAGATTTTTCGAAGAAAATTTATTAGCAATAAATTATACAAATAAATTTACAAATTAAAAATAAATTTGGAGTCTTTGATAATACATTTTTGAAATCAAGTGTTTTCATTCAAAATAGTTCAATTAACTATCTCGATTATCCTTATGTTGATAAATTGTTTGTTGGGTTTACGCATGAATCAAATTGCATAGCTTCTGTATAATTGATAAATTTTGTTTAACTAATTGATATAATAATATAATAAATATAATCGTAAAAAAGTAAATTATTGATGAATATCAGTGAATTTAAAATTTTTTTTCACTAACAGCGTAAGTTCGATTTGAATGAATTTTTTGCATTACATATTTAAATTTATTAGAATTTTAAAAAATTAAATTTAAGAAATATATTTTTTTAATTAATTAATTGCCATTATAACTAAAATTTACAGAGTAAGAGTTGCCTGTTCAACTAAGTTATGAAAAATGTCAAGGTTAGGTTAGGTAGAAGCGGGCGCTAGCTTAAACCAGCCTATTTGGGCCTAGACTAACTTTTTATCCTTTTCCTTGATGACAAAAACTTAGAAGGAGCCCTGTTGCTACGATGTAACCTGCAATCTTCCTCGGGCATATAGTTTCTTGCTATGCGGAATTAGAAGAAATAGTTTCCCAAATACCAAAGCTTCGCAGGAACAGAAGAAGTGCTCTACTGATTATACCTCTTCCTCATCGGAACATTTAGTCTGGCAGCATGTACCCCAACAAGCCAGTGTCCGGTGATCGTTCTGACAACCGCCGAGCACTGTGATCGATTTAGTCCGCAAAGCTTGGAGGAGCGTTTTGCGTCAATTTTTGGCCTTATTTGGCGACTGAGTCTACAATGGGGTGTATTGTTCCACATTCTTTGGGCATGAGAACTGAATTTCACCCTTATTCGTTGCTTGAAAGTGGCCAACGGCATACGGATATCCTTCTTATTCGGTAGAAGGGTAGTGGTCGTGCCGTGTCTGGCCAATTCGTCTGCTATTTCGTTGCCTATAATATTTTGGTGTCCTGGGACCCAAATGAGGCTAATAACAAACTGCATTGCCATTTCTTGAATAGATTTGCGGCAGTTGTTCACTGTCGTCGAGTTGGAGGATAGCGCTTTAAGTGATTTTATGGCTCCTTGGCTATCTGCGTATATATTTATTGCACCGGTTTCTAAGCCAGTATTGCGTAAGCAGGTTAGAGCCTCATTTATGGCAATGATCCAGAAGGACTGCCGAATATTTAGATGCTCCGAGAAGACCTCGCCCCCAACCTGGCTGTTGAGCTTAAAGCCGTCCGTAAAGAAGCTAATGCAGTCCCTTTGACCTGGTTGACTTTCCATCCACTGAAAAGCGTTGAGGTATACTCCATAGGTATACAATAATCCGTAACAGACATAATGTCATAATGTCAAACTAAAAAGAATTTATGACTAAGCCAGACTGGCATTTTTTTGAATTATTCGATTTTTGTAGATTTAATTTTCTTGTTGCACGAGAGATGAGTTTATCAACAATAAAAAATGCTTGACATTTTATTGCCTAATCCAGTAGCTAAGTTTTACACTACCTGTTTAACTAGCGAATTTTAGTTTCTAAGTGGTCCGTCTAAGAAGTCCTCCGCCCGTGTGAAGTCTATTTTCCGTAGAATTTTTTTCATGACAATTCAAATAAAACTTTAAGCTTGTGCTTAGCCGTAAGGATAAAATTTAAAAAAAAAAAATTAAATCCACCAAATTTGTTAGTCCTCTGAATTAAAGTTAATGATAGGTAGAGATTGCTCTCCAAAATATAATTCAATTTAAAATGTCTGCATTTGACTGACTAATAAATGCAATTATTTGCAGATATATTTTCACAACTTTTTCCTTTGTCTCTGGTCGAAAACAAGCAATTGAAACACTTAGTATTAGAAAAAAAATAGCTAAAGAAGCTAAGAAAAATCTGTAGGAAAAAATCCTTTTATGCTTTGATTATGGTAATTTAGCGATTTGTTTTCATTGCAGTGCAACATGCAATTTTCTCCTATACATGCATATAAACGAACTGAAAACCAAGATACACCCATCTATAGATACGCTATGTATGTATATAATATGCAATGCACTGAAGAAGCAACTGCTTTACTTGACAAAGACGAGTCAAATTTGCATAAGTTGTGCAGAGAGCTCAGAAGAAACAACGGCAAGTATTTTGCATACATTGCAAGTGCAGCTGGCAAAAAGGACCAGGAGTGGGAGTGCCCTAGGGGAACTGAACGTGTTCGACGTGCTGTTTGTCGCGACTTGGTTTTTTTTTACAGAAATTATACAATATATTATTTCTTTGCGTTGAATTATGGCGCTGCGTAGGTTAGCCAATTTAAAAGCAAAAATTTTCTATAGAACTAATGATGGTGCTGATGGCGTTGTATATATTGATATTGTACAAACACAAATACAGAACTGCATATAAATGGCTTGTTGTTGATATATCAATGGCTAAAAGGGAAATTACCATGTCAGGTTGGCAGTTTAAACAGCCCGAGGCGCTCACATTTACGCATTTACCATGCATAGGTGTAAATTTTCTAAATCAACCACAAACATACGTTAACACACACACACAAACACAAACACACACACACACACACACACACACCTAGATGTTGCACACCAGGTGTTGTTGCTAGCATTATAGACAATTTGATTTATGGCCAACGACCAGCATTATTTTACGCGTCATACGCGTCGTATGCGTAACCCATGAACCAGCCAGCATAGTCGATACACGACGCACACACACACACACACACACATAAACAATGAACGCCTGTGTATATGCTTTACTTAATTATATGCCTGCAGGTGGCGCTCTAGGGTTTTCCACTTTTAAATGAAATTTCTTTTATTTTGTACAGTTGCAAATTGATTTATGTTCGTGGCATAAATTTGTGATTTTGTGTATTTCGTTAAAATTTAATTCAATATTTTTGCGATATTTTCCATAGAGGTGCGTTGTGTGGGTTTATTAGCTGTAGCTAGTAATTTACTATATAGAGTTTGGCTTTTCTTTTAAAAAAAAAAAACAAAAACAAGGGGGCTCTGCCAAAAAGGCTTTTTTAGGTGCAATGTCGGCTTGAGATGAATAAAATTGTATTTAAAAGGACACGTTTAGAGAGCTACTTGTGGCTTAACTCCAGCAGCTCCTAACGGATTTGAAAAAACTTGCATCTACGGATGGTTCATAAAAAAAAGACGTCTACAGCTTTAAGACCAGTGGCTTTAGCACACGTATCCATCTAATTTAGTATACGACATTTGTTTCTTTTTAAATGTTGCTCATCTGTTAAAAATAATCAATGCACATTTTCAGCAATTCTCACAGCATCAATTTTTCCTAAGTTTTCTCTGCTCTTACAGATAGATAGACCGACGGACTGCCAATCAAGAATATAGGTATATGGCTTGAGGGAGCTGTTGCATTTATTAGCACGAACTTATTATAACATTTTACTTTTGATATAGATTATAAAAATTTTGGTGTCCTTAGGAATTCTTATTTATTTCCGACGACATTGCATTATTATTGCAGACGACAAATTTTTGGAGGAAACATATTCTGAAATATTGCGAAAAAACGTTGACTATTAATTGAAAAATTTTGTTGAGCTATTTACATTCAATTTAAAATTTTAATCCAAAAAGTTTGGTATATTTTTATTGAAGCGACTCAATCGTGGCGAAGAATGTTGAATTATTGGAACGTGAGTATATAACATACAATTTAAAATAAAAACCATGGGGCTCCGACCACTGCGTGCTTCCCAATGCCATGACGAATTAAGTTGGAGCTGTTATGTCTTGAGAGGCACTATGCTTTCGCAAGCAAATTGTTGTATTGTTTCTTATATTGATCAATTCCAATTTCGTATAATTGAAAAACAATTTATCTATTCTACAGCCGCTTCTATTAAAGTTTTTTAACTCTGACCTAACTAGCTCTCCGTACACTTTCTCATAGTCCCGGCATATATGGTAGAAAAGACAATTCCAGAGGTCGCAGTCCCTCACCTGGAGCAATTTTTTTGAATAAAATAGGTTCTATTGGTGAATTTAATCAAATCTCAAACAATTTTGTCAAAGATTTTAAAACCGTTTCGAATCGTGTCTGTGGCACCAAGATTTGGAATTGTAAAGAAATTGAAAAGAAATTGTTTTCTGTGGCACACCAGTATATAGGTATTTTAAACAAAAAATAATGCAACTCTACAGAAAAATTAAATAATAAGCACATATAATATTAAGATAATTATTTTAAATTTTTAAATAATTCACTTGCCTAATTCTTTAGTTAATTAATAAATCCAAAATAAAAATTTTGAAATAACATATCTTTAAGTAAGAAACACAATAGTTCAGATGTAACTACATATATAATAAAAACACAACAAATTGAATTAAAAAACAAAAAAAAAAATTCGTAAGGCTACAAATTCTGAAATTTTTTATACGAGTGTACATACTATATGTATGTCACTGCGCTTGTATTGTGATGGCGTATAACATGGGGCAGAAATGCAGACACACACACATGTATGTGCACACATCCACAGTATGCTATTTATTTGCTCATTTATTGGTATAAAATTTTTTTCCAAAAGGTAAAGACGTCAACGACGAAAATCTCAAACTTAAAAAAAGGTCTGACCAGTTGTATAATTTCAACGTTTGGTTAAACATCTTAATAACGAATTTATAAAGCTTAACAACAACAGCACAACAACTTACCCCTAGAAATATACTTTTGGCTGTGCTGCTTTGCTGATAAGAAAACCTTGACTTTAAAGAATTTCTGTAAATAAATATTGAAAAATCACATGACTCAAGTGCCAAACAATGTCAGACAGCAGCCACACACACAAACTAACTTACACATACTTTACAAAAAACATACACTCCTTGCTACTTGATAAGGTACAGTTTATTTAAATACAGACAACGGATTTAACTACATACTAAGTTTCGACGCAACAAAAAGAGTTAGTACTATAGAAGATTTAAACATGATAAAAATTCTTATCTGCGAATATGTAGTTACGTATATAGTTTAAGCATGAAAACAACAATTAAAAAAAAATGAATTTTGATCGACCAGCCGTCAAATGTTGGTTAACATTTGAGGCCAAAACTCTACCAACTCAGTATGCTTGTGCCACTGAGGCAAATCAATAGTCTCTAAAAAATGTTTAAATAGGATATATTGTAGATATAATTGCCTGTGCTCCAGAAAACGATTAAAATATTTGGATTCCCAAAAATAATCAAAATGAATAGGCAAAATAGGCTCATAAGTCCAAGTAAATGGTTCATGGCTTGCATAAAAAAATTTCCATTGTAATAAAAATAGCTAAGTCGTGGTAAATTTTAATATATATTGTTGCTAAAGTAATATTATTAACTTTTTATTACTATTTATTACTAAGAGCTATGCTTTAAGGCGTAAGGGAAATAATAGAAAAACGAAAACGAATAAAATTAGTTTTTCGTTTTCCGGAGCATGGCTTATTATTATTATCTATGGTCCAATTTTAATTAACCTAGATGATCATCGAAAGATATTTTTATTTCTCTTATATAAAATAAAGTTTAAAATTGTAGAAAATATAGCGCTTTGAAATTATGTAGTGGTGGAAAAGGGCAGGGGACAGCTGTCCAAATGTAGAGTTTGGTTATCCAAGCTTTTCTAGTATCCAAAACCTAGGCTTTTAGGAAAACAAATGAACGTACATTATTTCTATATCAGTTTTCTTTTGCATCCTGGCCATATTGGTTGGTACCTTTGAAGTGTTTTAGATGTTTCTCTCTGTATATTACATGCATTTACACAAACTCAATATACCTTAAGATTCACAAAAAGCACAACAAATTTTTATACTTAAGTCAATCTGAGATTACATTCCGATTTAAGTGACCTTCGCTTTGAAATTAAATGTTTTTAAATTGAGTTTTTGAGCGCGGTGGCATTCAAATATGTATTGACATTATAGTAACTTCGACAGCTTTAAATTGTTTTTAATGAAATCTACAGAGGGAACATAGGTCTTATAACATATACCTAATTTTATAGTCATAACTCGTTTAGTCTTCGAGAAACCAACAGCAGAAGGACAAGGCTAAGTTGATTTTATATTTGTTTCTAATCATTTTGGTAGTTATATAAAAGGTATCTTTAAAAAACGAGTCAAAGTAATCCCAAAGTTCAAGTTTGATCATAAATAAATACGTATATTTTAATAAATAAAATACCTTTAATTTAGCCTTAATTTTTAAGGAGTTATGAATAGTAATAACCAATTGACTTATTCTATTGTGTTATTTTTGATACTTTTCAAAGATAGTTAAAATTATTTATATCAAATTGATTTCATTCAGTTATCTCGCTTTCAATAATTTAGAAAATATCGGCTTTTCAGCATAAATAAAATAGACCAATTTAAGTGGCTAGGAGTGTTCATATATGTAGGTTCATACGGTGCCAGATTATTTTGTTTGATGGCTTCCAATACTTTTAGCTTTTGGGTGTAGTTCAAAGCGGCGCTGAGGTCAGTGGGTCATCAATTTGCCAACTGGAACAACAGCTTGCGTTTGTTTTTCGGATTAATAAAACGTTGTCGAGGTTGAGTGTTACCAAGTGTTTGGGTTTGGTGAAAACTGTCGTGTATAGCTTTGGGTTTAAATCATCATTGCCAAACTTGGCTCTCAGTCATTTATGGCGTGTTGGCTTTTGCCTTTTTGGCACATATTCTTGAATATTGGTTGATGAAAATGACAAAATAGTTGATTTTGATAAATGATTTTTGGGTGCATCAATTGTTTTTGATGCGCTCTTGATAGTAGTCATTGAAAGCTAAAATGGAAAACCAACCGAAATTTATTTTATTATTGGCTATGGTTTTTGGCATAAATCAAACAAGCACTTTTAATACAACAGAAGTTCCTATGCAATGCTGGGACCAACACGACCAACCCATGAGCTTTATCTTGTAAAAAGGTAAAAAAAATATATTTAGATTATATCCGCCTTTAGTTAACTTTAAATCCCGTGAACTGATACATTTTTTCACCAAAAGATGGGTAACCAAAATAATCAAGATCGATATCAAGTTTAAACTTTCTAAATGGAATGATTTGGGTAAATATAGAAATATATGCATCATACTCAAAAAGCAAAAATAATTTTTATATTTGAGTCTACAACTGATATGGAGACTATAAATTTTTTATAAATATGTATGTATGTATTATATATTCGGTAATTTTATGCGTCTAACTCGCAAGGATCCGAACAGAATTCAAATCAAAATATCACCAATGAATGAACAAAAAAGCTTATTTAAAATATTGGGGACAATTGAATGGATTACATAATATGTGCCCAAGTAGTTTCGCAACAAAAGCCAAAGATTAAATCAAATTCTATAAAACCAAAATCTCCAAACAATTGTAATGCCAATATTGCATATAAGTTGAATTTTATAAAAGGGAAAATGATAAATAATGCCATTTTTGTAAAAAACAAATACGAAGTCTTCCTCAAATGTAGTCTACATCAAGAATGGAAGTAGAACGATTTTAAGCAGAGATAGATATACAAGCAATAACAGACATTAGGTATCAGTTCCAACATGATGCACATGACAGCGATGACGATGACAAAAACAAAGTCATCAACAAAGTTGAAGTTTCAAAACTGCAATCAAATTGAGTCTGGCGGGTTAGAGGAGCCGGAAGGAATAAACAAGGAACAGAAGAGCTGTTAAGCCGTAGAGTAAGTGTAAGGCATCGACTTGGCAACTTATTTTGCATATTGAAAAGCACTTCCAAATGGCACATGATACCCAAGTATGAGTATGTTGAATGACTCGCCCTATGATTAAAACAAGTGAAGGCATGAATATTGAATGTGTGGCATGACAAGCCATCTTTGCTAAGCAAGCACACGGTTGCAACTTCATCATTATGATAAATGAGCTTTAGAAGTTGTGCATCGGCACGAGTAAAAACAAAAAACAAAACACAAAGGAAAAAAGACAAAAAAAAAAAAAAAGTAACTAAAAAGCAACAAAATAAAAAAGTTCAAATATGTTAACAAACCTGAAAAACTTTCACTTGCATTTCCATTAAAAAGTTTTAACAAAAAGCTTTCGTGGATTTATTCAAAGATTCATATGACAAACTGAAACCCAAGGACATGAAACGAGTTGGAATATGGACACAAATCTGCTAAACTGCATCAAAAGTATCAAACTAACTGGCGTTCAAGTGAGTTGATGTTACTATAGCTTGCCATTTGTATGGAGTACACAAAAGAATTGAAAGCAAGAATCCATAACTATTTCTTCTTAACTGGCCTATACAACCCTCACGGGTCTCGGCCTGGTTCAAACTTCTTAACTGTCCTATACAACCCTAACAGGTCTCGGTCTTGTGCAACCTTTCTCTTCAGGTAACACCAAGTGCTGACAGAGCTTCGGCAATTTGATCCTGCGAACGCATCGGTGGTCTTCCTCTTCACCGCTGACCACCAATTGCCACCAATCGAATACCTTACGGGCTACAAGACCCAGTCAGCGAAATCGCTTATTATTCGCATCATTATGTCAATATTGCCGTACATAGCTCATAGTTCTAGGAGAACGATAATCATCGCCAAGGTAGATGGGACCGAAGATCTTGCGAAGAATCTTTTTCACGAGCACCACAAGAGAGAATCAAGACGCCGCGATTCTCTACTGGAGTACATCATAAGATAGGTCTTGCCCTCGTACTTTAGCTGATTCTTTTTCAATAGCTCCAAAGGCACACTTGGTGAGGTAAGTAGTAAGTAGCTTTTTAGATAATATAAAATGTTCTAAAAGCAATGAGAAAACTTTTTTTCAATATCCTCTTTGGTATCGATTTCCATTTTGAGATGAGTTTTCATATTAATGCGACGTTGGAAGGTGTCTATGTTCGCAAATGGATGTAGGAGCATCCGATTTTTATCATATATATCAGCGTTGGCAGCAAGCTTGATTAATAGCGTCAGATGATCTGAATCAAGGTCCTCAAGAGATTAATAGAAAGCTGTTGCGGATGAACAACGCAACATATTGTGAAGTCCGGGTCGCTAGGCGTTCGAGAGACGCCACCAGGGAAATGGGTTGGAGCGCCGGTAGCCAGAACATAGAGAGCCGAGTTTTGGATATCAGTGCATAGAGCACGGCCTCTAGTGCATGCTCGTGAATTACCCCACCAAGGGTGCTGCTGCAATGAGTCGATGGCTTTGCGGCCTGACCAGTCAAAGCACAAGAAGACGCCTGAAACGACTCCACCCATGTGATCCCAGAAGGCGTATTTTGATATAGCATCTCGTGCATCATGAGGAAATGTTTAAAGTCATAATGAATATCGCTATACTGTTTTTTAGCAGATTATAAGGACCTAAGTATTTTGTAGATTCAGTGGAATCTTTTTTGTACATTTTCTTTTTGTAAATATTGTAGATACATATGTATATATATAGTAATATTAGCCATATCACACTGTAAGTGATGTTTAGTGTGTAGCGATTTATTTCTTCTTTTAATATTGGATTATAACCTTACGTAATTATCGGTTGATATTGATAAATATCTGAAAAAAGTCCCCAAAAACATGTTTTTCGAAAATATCTGGAAAACAGTGTTAAGAAAAAAAGATGGCGTACGTTAAAGTCGGGCGCGGACGACTTTGGGATACCCTGTACCACCACATTGCAATCAAGTCCGATATATTACTTACGAACACCAAAAACAATTTCTTTGCCAAATTCAGTTACAATATTTTTATGAACAAACGAAACACAACGAATTTTCTTCAAAAAACTTGTTTTTGACCGATCGGTCCTATGGGAGCTATATTATATAGTCAACCGATTTTGATCAAATTTGGTACTGTGCTTAGGCACTCTAAAAAACTTCCAATTGCCGAATTTGGTTACGATATCTTCATAAACAAACTAAACAAAAAGAATTTTGTTCAAAATACGTTTTTTCGACCGATCTGTCCGATGGGAGCTATATAATATAGTCAATCGATTTGGATCAAATTTGGTACAGTGCTGGGTATCCCTAAAAAACTGACAAACACCAAATTTAGTTTCAATATCATCACAAACAAACGAAACACAACGAATTTTGTACAAAAAACGTTTTTTTTGACCGATTGGTCCTATGGGAGCTATATGATATAGTCAACCGATTTTGATAAAATTTGGTACAGTGTTTAAGAACTCTAAAAACTTCGGAATGTCACATTTGGTTACAATATCTTAACAAATAAACGAAACACAACGAATTTTGTAAAAAAAACGTTTTTTTGACCGATTGGTCCTATGGGAGCTATATGATATAGTCAACCGATTTGGTAAAAATTTGCTACAGTGTTGAAGATCCATAAAAAACTCCCGAATGCCAAATTTGGTTACAATATCTTCACAAACAAACGAAACACAACGAATTTTGTAGAAAAAACGTTTTTTTGACCGATTGGTCCTATGGGAGCTATATGATATAGTCAACCGATTTTGATAAAATTTGGTACAGTGTTGAAGATCCATAAAAAACTCCCGAATGCCAAATTTGGTTACGATATCTTCACAAACAAACGAAACACAATGAATTTTGTAGAAAAAACGTTTTTTTGACCGATTGGTCATATGGGAGCTATATGATATAGTCAACCGATTTTGATAAAATTTGGTACAGTGCTTAGGAACTCAAAAAAACTATTGTGTGCCAAATTTGGTTACGATATCTTCATAAACAAACGAATTATCCATCTAAAACTTTTGGTTTTTTTCGAGGTCCTCTGAAACACCCCTATGGGAGCTATATAATGTAGTCCCGATATCAAAAAAATAAAATAAACTTGTCTCCTATGGATTAATAAGGGATCTTATCTGAAAGTTTGGTTGCTCTAGATCTTACCATCTCTGAGATCTAGGCGTTCATACGGACAGACGGACATGGGTATGGACTTTGGGGGGTCTCCGACTTCTCCTTCTGTACGTTACATACATTTTCGGCTTGCACAAACACAATATACCCTTTGTACCATACGGTACAGGGTATAAAAAGGTTGCCATTTTCGTGTTTCTCGACCCTAAATTACCCTAAAAAACACTTTTTTAGGTAGGCTCATTTTTCGTGTAAACTAGTGTTATTAGTATGTGGATACCAAACAGTGAAATTGTAAATTTTTTTTATAATATATTAATATATAACGATAGTAAAGAAGTTTCCACACAATGGGGTAAGTAAATTAAGCCAAATTTGCGTGCCAAACTACGCACTTGAAAGCACCAGCTTAAACAATGCTGTAAAATGTCACTTGGCGAAACATTTTCACCACAAAGTTGACTACCATCAACTGCCAAGTGCTTCAACATTTTGACACACTGTGCAGTAACAGAGGCGGTCCCAAGTCAAACTAAAACGCAAACTCCCACGACCCACCGAACTACTCAAACAAAACTTGGTTAGTTTGATTTTGAATGGTTGTTTGCTTGACTCATTGTTATCAACCAATTTGCCATGCTGCTTTGTCTACCCTGTGCTCCTCTGCATCTTGTTGACACTGGGCTATGCATTTTGGTAGCGCCTTTTAAAGGGCTTTCAAAGTAAAAGTGTGGTTTGCCTTTTTGGTTATATTTTGAATGATTGCTAAAAAGCGAACTTAATTCTCGCTTGAATATTATATTCGTTTTATTTCACTATTTGTGTTTTCGAGAGTCTATCAGAGTGCCCGTATAAACAGTGGCAAGGGTAAAAAAGATAAGTGCAGTTTTTGTAGCAGGATATATGTATCTTTACCACTGATGAACTATGCTAGTCTGCCCGTCTGCATGTACACCTAGATATTAGAGTCTAAAAAGCTAGGGTCACAAAAATACACTTCAAGATGCGCATTATCCGCAATTAAATGCATCAAGTTTGCTGATTCAAGTTTTACTTCATCGTGCCGTACTTGAAAGGTGAGGGTTTGAATTTATTGAAATTCAGTCGATCCTGTTATGAACATTATTTATGTCAAATCATTTGCTTATTATCCAAGGATAGATTGTAAGTTTAATAAATATCTACAATAAAAAAATGTATATTAATAAGATGGTAGAAAAAATTTTAAGTTTGCAACTACCGAGTTTTCAATTTTTGGGTGAACCTGAACACTTGTAGTCTACAACAGACCCTAATTTAAATCACCAATTATTTCTCTTTCTTTAACGTATTTGGGTATTTTTTTTATATTTTATTCAAAATTCCCTGAAAATAACTTAAATTCACGCTAACCTCCAAACATATTTCCATTTCTTGTAGCGCCCGCAACAACATTTTCGACACGAATAAATTTTTTCCCAAAAATAGTTAAGTAATATTTAAATGTTTTTTTTTCAGAAGAAAGAGTATAATATTGAATGACATCCTTATGTAATATTAAAGTTCAAATTAAATCTACTTGATTTGGCCAGCCAGACAGGTGTGACAACTGCTATCGGTTATATGAGTGCGAGCGTGTGTGTCTAATGTAATGAAAATAAGCCACAAAGGAAATACTCTTGAAAGTTATGGTCCACCGCAGGGTAATTAAATTCCTTAACGCATTATATTCCGGCTAGGCACCACAAATGAGTCTTTCTTTGCCTTGATGCGCACAAGATTAACTGAAACCCAGCCAACATTTCTGTGCATGCATTTTGTCCGATGATTTAAAAAATTTTACTTTTCAGTTTTTTTTTTTTTTTAAATGAGATTCATTATTATGTGATTTCCATAAAACTTAAAAAATGCTTGAATCACAAAAACTTATTTAAAGTCTGTTTTTGGTAAGTACTAAACGTTTGTTTGTGACATAATTAACTGCCTTTTTTAATGTAAGGCACAATACCGGCCCTTAATTCTTATTTGGAAGACTTTTAATACATAAAAGCAATTATAGTAGCTTGGCGGGAATTATAACTTTACAAACTACTATAAAAATGTTTGCTGGGTGCTTTAAAATGAATGTCCGCAAGTGTATGTGTATGTGTGAGAGTGCAGTTCTCTATGTGTGTGTGATACTGAGGATGCCTCTTTGTAGATTTCGTGGTTAGCACTTGAGCATTTAATTGAATTTTTTGTTGCTGCTTGGAGCAGCGTTGCCATCTTGTGCATGTCTCCGGGTTGTATGCCACTGCAGACTATTTCCGTTTAGATACCCCAGCAGCAGCGTTTTACATAGTTTTGTCAGTGCCGCTTGGGAAAAATTACGTTCATATCATAAATTATGAAAAAAAGTTTTTTATTTAACGAGCGTCCGCACATTGCCTACAAGCAGACCTCTACCCTGCCCGTCTTTTATATCATAATCTTATCATAGTCTTGCATGTATGTTGAATTTGTCATATTTAAAACTTAATATCTTAAGCTTGGTCATCTGGTAAGAACAGAACCTGGAAGTATTGGTGATTCCATTGATTGATCAGCATCATATCATTTTTTTTTTTTTGAAAAAGCCAAGATTTGTTGCGCATAAAAATCATTTGCTGGAACTTTAGATTTTCTTCGTTAATTTGAAATAATTTTGTAGAAGGCGACTTTAAGTGAGAGAAGTTTTCATGAGTGCACAATGGCCTAATTTGCAAAATTTGCCTAGTTTTGCCGTAAATATAAAGATACATTGCCGCAATTTTGGCATAAAGTCAAAAAAAAAAAAAAAATTAAGTATAAAGGGGAAAAACGAATTTACTATAAAAGAATATAGATACTCAATTACATTCTGTTTTCTGTTCTTAACCATTGATTTTATTAATATAAAATATAGCTAGAGGTATGCAGAATATTTTTTTATGTGCTTCATATTCTTTCTAAGAGGTTGTTGTTTTGATGTTTTTTAGGTGACCCTTACCAAATTATCATATCAAAAAGGTGGACGCAAAACTGAGTCTATTTCCAAATGGATCTTCTAAAAGCTTAATAAAAGTATAAAATCAAGCAAGATCTCTTGACCACTTATATTACTTACTTTTTGCCAAAATGCAATAAAAGTTGATAGTTATTGTACAAAATATGTAACCTCATACTGAAAAACGCTTCGTTACTTTCGAAAAGAAAGTTTCAACTTAAAGCTACTTTAAATTATGTATTAAATAAAATGCTTTACATATATGAAAAATAACTTGGAGTAAATTAATTGAAACCAAATAATAATTATACATATATAAAATATATTTTTATTTTTTCTAGCAAATGTAACTTTTTAAATGTGGCTTACACGGGCGGTAAGAGTGAAAGAGGTCGTATCCATCTCAAACATTTTTCGAATTTTTCTATATGCCTTTCATATTAAATACGCCAATTTACAGCACTGGAAGCAGCTTCCTTGAGTTTATACCACAATTTCGGCATTTCCACTGTGCAATATACTTACGTTAGATCCGTCATCTGTTAGATTTTTTTCGCTTTGAAAAACCAAACCCAAAAATAAAGTATTAAAGTTTTTATGACATTTACTAAACAAGTGCACACAAATTAAGAATATTTAAAATAAATTATAAACATTTAGAGCTATAAAGTCGGGCACATTTATATGGGACTTTAGTTTTCTTTTACTTTTGAGTGTTTTGCCGTGTGTGCATATAAGCCGTCTCTGTATGCGTCAGTGAGCATAAGAGTGTGTTTGAGTTTGAGAGTGTATTCGTGAGAGTGTGGCGTATGTGTATATTTGTGTTTATGTGGTGACAGTGTATTGCGGCTTTTGTTGTTGCTGCTTTGAAGTACTAAGTGCATTTAACTTTTTACCATGGCCAAAAGCGTCAAAGTGTTAAGTGCGCTAAGCGTCTTCTTCTTATTCGTATTGTTAATAGTGTTGGCAGTGTGTGTGTGTCTGTGTTGTATAGTTGTTATGTGATTATGTTTATTGTTTTTGGAATTACACTTAACATTCAGTTAAACTCAGTAATGCAAAGTATAAAGGGTGTTTTTTTAAATTAAAATCTATTTATTTTTGAATGGTAAAACTTTGGAAATGCAGTTAGAAGCCGCAAAGGGCCTGGTGAAAAAAAAAATGTCCTAACACTTCAACTTAAATTTTTAAGAACTTAAAAAGCACCCTATATTCAATAAATTTTACATATGTTTATGTTTTTATATTGAGCTGTTGTCACAGCTGCTGTCATTTTAAATTTGCCACTTTGTTGTTGCTGTTGTCTGTTATTTTTTTGGGGGTTTTTTTTTTGTATTTAAATATCATTTTAATTTAATTGAAGATATTTCGACTTAGCTTTTAAATCATTGTTTTCGACTTTGATTGCCATTATTTTGGTTTAAGTAAATTATTTCAAAATCAGTGGCAGCAGCTCTGGTACTTATTTATTTATATATACAATTTTGTGTTTTCTTTTCATTTAGCTGGATATGTGTCATGCTAATACATTGGGCAAACAATTGCAAGAAGCACTTTTCAATTTTATTTAAACTCCCATGAAAAGGATATGAATCACATACATAAATAATTCTATTGTACTTGAATCATATTTCGAATGCGAAATTTGTAAATGAAATTATGCAAATTTTTGTTTCTTTGGCTTTAATGAAAAACTAGCAATTTATAAGACAACTGACATGTTTTCATATTTGCATTAAACAAAAGGAAATATTTTTAGTATTCATATGTGAATTGTGCATAAGGACCAATTAAGACCATGTTGTTTTTAATATTGAATTACTAATGCGGTAATTATATAAGTCGAGGGAGGTGCGTATGCGGAAATCTTTCTGATTGCTATACTTTTGGGTACGGCCAGGGGCGAGTCCTCTGTTGAATAGCTCAAGCAGCTGACAACCTCCACCTTTTGCACGGTATCCCCTGGATATTTTTTTGGTAGCCACCATTAGTGAAACAATGTAAGAAGGTAACACTGTGTGACTGGACACATTCACATGAAGATTGAAACTAATGGTTTGGATAATAAAGCTGATGCTTTTTGCCTAACGAAAATAATAACCGTAACCGTTTAATAATAGTTAAATTATGTCCTTGTAAATTGATTTTGAAATTGTTACAGCGGTACCTGCCCGACTCTAAAATACCGTGCACCAACATAGTTCAAAAGTGTACGCATTTTCAACTGAAATAATTTTAAAAATTTTCTTTGTATTCTTAGATTATATTTATGCCAATTTCAATTTGGATATTTATTGATAATTATTTTGTTTCTTGATTCGACCAAAAAAATAGCACGTAGAAATCAAAACAAATATAAAGCCTTTTACACCCTACCCCTTCCATTAATCATATCTTGAATAAACAGCGGAGAGTACTAATGTGTCTCTGGGAGCAGTTTGATACCATTCCTTTGTAAAAATACGGGGAAACCACAATATTTTAACAGGGCAACGCCTCAATTCAAGTAAACACGAGAAAACCTTCTTGATCTTCTTATTTATTTCTCAATATTTTTATAGAAATTCCAAATAAATTTATGGTATCGGTTCATATGTTCTTTCATAAATTTTTACCATTCGAAGCCCCTTGTCGTTATTGGCTGTAATACGGTCTCTCTCCTCTAAACTAAAAGTCATACCTTTCGGCATTTTGTCATAAAACGATCACAAAGTATTGAAAATGAAAATAAAATATATTTATGCCATCCTTACACTTAATTTCCTTACAATAGACTACTTTCTTATAGTTATGAAACGTTTTAAATTGCAGAAAAGGTCGCATGTCAATGAATTACCTATTACAAAAAATCGTGTAAAGAAAAATGCAAAGGCCTAATAATAGACAGTTATTGTGGCAAAAAAGCTTTGATCCATCACCTCCACAAAAAAATATATTTACATTTGAAGATATAACTTCAAGGTGTTCTATAGTTTTGAGAAGCAGTGTATATATAATACCTACCTTCATATTTATCTTCGGAACAGGGTATAAAAATTTTCATTAGGTCACTTAGCTTTATGAAGCGTATTCAAGACACCTATACCGATTTTGTTTCCCAAAATCTAATTTATTTTGAATTATATAATAAGCCTTCTGAATAGAATTACGTATATGTGGTTGTATTGTATCCAACATTAGTGAACAAACAGCCTTGGTTATGTTGTATTTGTCGCCTATATGTTGGTTGTCACGAATCATTCAAACACATTTGTAAAGGCTGCTGTCCGTTCTTGATTAGCTGCGGACGACACTGTTGCTATGACCAAGCCAATCCAAACTGGGGGCTTCACATTTAGTTGAGCTGTTTTTATTATAACAACTCAGCTACAAATTATTTATAATCAAACAGTTACAAGGCATCGTTAATTTGGGTCATTGAACATTTTTAAACTCTCGTTTGTTATTGCTTCTCTGGTATATTTGCTCTTTAGACTGGGCAATGGCTTTTACAACGAAATTTTCTTTTCTGTTATTCTTATGTTCGGTATTCAATGCAATTGTAATCCTTTAAGCACAAACACAACTAATAAAAAAACTCAGTACATTAAAAATTCCTTTTTTTACGGCATCTTATGCTATCTCTTAGCTTTTTGTTGTAATTGTCTCCTTGTTGTATCTGTGCTTGTTAAAGTTTTTGTAGTGGATTTTTTTTGGTTCACTTGGAATTGTTGTTTTTGTGTTGCATCTGCAGTTGATTGTTGTTATTACTCAATTGCTTGAGATTGCATTTAGTGCACATAAAAAGGGTCACTTAAGAGCGCATTGTACTTACAAGTTTTATTTAAACTTGTTTCATCTCAAACTTTAATCCCTTTGTCGCTTTCATTAATTTACCAAAATTTGTAAATATAACTTTTATGTTAATTTCTGTATAACAGTGCAATTAAAAAAAATAATTATCTGTGATGTTATTTGAAAAATTTGAATGTACGTACTAGTTTATATATTTTTATACCCTGTACCTATAGGTACAAAGGGTATACTAGATTTATGCAATGTATGTAACGGACAGAATTAGGCGTGGCAGACCCCAAGTCCTTTATACCAAAATGCTTATCATAACCTCGGGTAGTGATTGAGCCATGCCCGTCCGTCCGTATGAACGGCTAGATCTCGGAGACTATAAAAGCTAGAGACACGAAACTTTACCAGCAGGTGCGAATATTTCCTGGAAATACGAAGTTTGTTGAATCATGTCATTATCTTTCCCCGTTCCCCCGCAGTAGCGGTTTTTAGCCACACCGTTTAATATTTTCATCTGAATTTTAACAGAGCGATGCGTTGTAGTTACATGCATCTGTGTGTAAAAAATGAACAAAATCGAAAAAATACAGCAAAAGTTATAGTCAAAAATGTAAAAATTTCACCACCCTTGCCTATAAACTGCGTCAATATTTGACTCTACGTAATTATGGTTACAAGTGACCTAGAATTACAATTTTTGGTAAGCTGATTCATGTGGCTCTAATTAACAAACCCACATCCAAATTTTATCGACGCGGTCCCTCCAGCCCCCGCAATCGATTTACCGTGTTTTCTCCCACACCCCTCAACATACCAACTTGAAACTTACCCCGTATACTTTAAATAACTTCTTTGACGTAACATTCGAGTTTCATCAAAATCGGTAAAAATTTATAAAAAAACTTATAGGTATAAATATCGAATTTCACCAAAAAAAAAATAAATTCCAATTGGAAAGTCCTTAGAAGGAATATGCAGGAATAAATTTTTCTTTTGAGAAAATAGGTACAGGGTATTACACTGTCGGGCACCGCCTCTACTGTATTGCATTTTTTTATGTTTAATTTATGTTCTAAAAAGAACATTTCTATAAAGTACTGCTAATAATTTTTATAATTTTGGACTTTTCATCAACTATTTCATTATTTCCATCTCCATCGTTACCATGCCAACGGATTTTTTCAGATTAAAGTTTGCCTTGACAATGCTTGTCAGTTGGATTTTTGGGGAATTTCCCCAAAGAAGAAAAATGACGAAAATTTAAAAAGATAGGCAGATGGAATATTTAGCCATTTAAAATAATTTTTATTTTTGAATTGGACAAAGAAAAGTAGTGTTTATTTATGCACCAAATTGCATAGAAATCAATTTTTCAAGCGATCCGATCGAAAGGCTTGGAATCCTCTTAAATAGATAATGTTTAAATTTTTAGCCTTTTTTTAATTATTATGGCTCTTTCTTTATTAAACTATACAAAAATGCATTTTAAGGTTTCTGATGTAAAAGTTTTCGCGTATCTAAATAAGGATCCATGAATTATTATTATTAATATCACTATAAATAATTTTTAATATTTAACACTTAAATAATTTCAATTGATCTTCTGCAGTATAATATTATAATATTTTTTTTTTTATGAGCAATAAGGTACACCCAATTATTTGTTAAATACTAACGACGCAGATCTTACTTAGAGGTCAAAAAAAAAAAAATTTTATAGAAAAATTTAATTGTTTAAATTTAACGTTTCGGCTTAATCAAAATAAAAACTTTTTTACAGGTAATATGCACAAAATTAAGGAAAACTTAAAATGTATAATATATAGCATCGAAGGAGATGTCGAACATAGACATGTTCGTCTGTCCTCTGTACCTCTGGGTAAGAGATAAAGCAAACAACTTTTCGGCTTAGATTTCTTGTTAAGTCACGGGAAATAAATTTATTTTATTTTTTATGAAGCACGTCAAAAAAAACCCAAAGGTTTAAGAGGCATTGTTCGTTTGTTTAAGAAGAAGCTTTTTAGATTACAATTTTATCACATCATAATTTGATCATAATCGGTGAATGGATCTAACTGTCAAAAAAAGTTTTTAGGGCATAATTCGTTTTTTTATGTCGTAATCACGTTCGTTAATCAAACGTTTTTTTTATTATTTAAGCAAACTTATTTGGATCCAGCAACGGCAAATCAAGCTATATGTGAATTTTCTTGGATTATATTATGGTCTTTTAATTGTGTTAGATAATTTGTCGAAATTCGGGCGTAACTTATACAATTTTTTTCATTAAATATCGTATGTTAGTCGGAGGTACCCTTAAAGCAAAGTAGACAAATAAAAAAAAACCAATAAAATCTTTAAGCCTACTCGACTATATTTAAAACCAAAAAGTTTTTAAGCTCAATTGTATTTTTTCTGTGAAGTAATATTTATAAATAATAAAGTGAATAAACATTTCGTAGCTACATTTATCATAATAAATGCCGGTTTTTTTTTACGGTAAATTATGTCAACTCTGATTGCCAATAAGTTAAAAACTTAACTTAAAAATCATACTCAAATGTAATTTTGTAGTATAAGTTTACTGAAAACTAGTTATAGTTATAGTCTTCACCCAATAGAATTTTATTGAAATTAATTACATCATAAATAGTTAACAAATCCAATGAAAACTTTTTAATTTTTTTTCTTTACATAAACACTGAATATGAATACAACTGAATATATGTATACCTAAATATTCTGCACAATATTATAAAAACTAATTATATTCTTGAAGTTTTAAAAAAAATTTTTTTTTTCAATAAACTGCATCTGGAGATGGATTAAGCGCACCATTTGGTTAAGTTTTGTATCCCCAGCTTTTGTGGTCCCCCCCAAAATGTAGGTGTTTATTTTGGTATAAAATCCTTATTGTCGATCACTCTCTCGATAACTCTTTACCAATGGGTATAGGGTATAAAAAGGCATACAAAAAATAAAGATCATTAAAATTAATTAAATAAATAATAGAAAAAGATCGCAAAAAAGTATAAAAATATCACTGATCAGCATATTGTATAGAAAAGTAAATATGATTTTTAAAATTTCAGATTTTTAATACAAAAAATTTACTTTAACACAAATGTTCAATCGACAATTCAGAAAATATATACGGCATTTAACAATGGGCTACTATCGGGGGTGCCACAGAAATCGTTAACGCTTTTGGCAACGGTTTGAAACCAAATCGTTAAAAGGTGCCACAGAAATCTCAAAGATTTCATTTTTCGAACAATTAATTTCGAATGTTTACGCTTTTGCAAGAATGGCAGCAAAGGGTTGCTACTTTGCAAAAATTATTTTAGAACATTTAGACACTCATTTAAAAAAATGTTTATTAACAGTGATCCAATAAAGTTTCTTCTTTATTACATTAAGCGATAATTGTCAGCATATTTTGCATCATTTTAATTTCCATTTGTACAAAATAAATTTAAATAAAGTTTGAATATTTGTACCGCCCAATACAAGAGTTTGTATGGCAACCCTACGGGTCAACAGCTGTCCTCAGCGTAGTGAATGGCAAATTTCGTTTGTTTACATTTGCAAATTTGCACGAAAATAGAAAATAATTTTTAAAATGCCACTTGCAGGATTGCTAGCCATTGATGCCTTAAAAAAACACACGCACACATATGAACGAAGAAAAGGTGGAGCGAAGGTGTCGAAGAACCTCTAGATCGCTTCAAGGCTGTCATACAGTCCAGCAAAGGTTGCAACAATTATGTATGCTGTGCACTGCGTTTAACAAATGAAGTGAAATTTGGATACAAAACACACACACGCAAATGCTATTGAAAATTGTAATGCTAATTGTGCCCTTGCAGTAGATGGATTTAGTATTTTCGATGCACTCGCCAATTATTATAAACGACGCTTTTATTTATTGAATATGTTACTTCATTTATTAAAATCATATGCTGTTGAAGCTTTTTTCTCCTTAGGTTGCACTACTGATATTTTAATTTTAAACCTTAACTGCTAAACTATTGACATTCAAAACCTTGCCTAACAGCCCTACATTGCCACCTTAGGAGAAAAAGGTGCATAGCAATTATTTATTCAATTATGCATTAAATTCTGCGCACTTCATAACGACAAATTAGTTAAAATAAAAAAAGCGATTTTTTAACTTTCATTTAACATCAAAAACATCTATTAGTATGCTAAAATAATCACTTCGAATTATTATTATTTAGTACAGCAACTAGGTGGCAACTCCTTGCAACGAAAAGATTTTGCACGTTGACACAGAATGGCAAATGTACCAAAGATTTTAATAAATATTTCGCAAAAATAAAAATCATAAATTAAAACATTAAATTTGTCAAAACATAAAGGTACAGAAAACTCAGAAATTAAACACACTTTCCAAATAAGTAATACTTTCATTGAATAAATTAGTTTTTATTGGTGAATTTAATCAAATCTCAAGCAATTTTGTCGAAGATTTTGAAACCGTTGCGAATCATGTCTGTGGCACCAAGAATCGGAATGGCAACGAAATTGCAACGAAATGGTTTTCTGTGGCACCCCCGTATATCAATTATTATTGACTTAAATCTCATAAATACATAATTTTTGGACAGTTTTGTGTTTATCCAAAAAGTTAAATTATAAAAATGATGTATCGAAAATTTAAATTATTACTATAACATGCAGGAAGCTTCAGTTTAAATTTGTAAACCCAAATGTAGTAGGGTGAAGTATCACACATTAAGGGTTAAAACCGTTAGACGAAATAAGATATATCCTAATCCAAATTCTTAGACTCGACGGTGATTTTAAATTTAATTTCATAAAATCTATCTTAATTCTTACCATAAAAATTAATAATTTTTTTTCTTTACGGTCTTTGAATTTTGTTGCAATTTTTTTACTTTCTTAAATTCTATAAGCGCCTACTGAAACAGAACTTGCCAATAAATCAATCTCAAAATGAGATACGCTTCGCCTATCCCACTTTCAGACTATTCTCTATACTAATATACTGTAACCAGCACAATGATGAGCTTTGACACATAGCTACGAGTATATGATTTATGGGATCAATGCAATTTCTCTCTCTTTATTTTATTTTCATTTCCAGTTCACAAGTAAACGAGGCAACTCAGTTCCCAACCAAGTTCCTCCTCATAAAAACGGCTGCTGCATTTTAGCTCTCGTATTTTGGACACTTCATAGATTTGCGATATTTTATATAGTGGGTGGGTTAAGCTGGGCCTATAGACGCTGGCCATGTGGTCTGGCACAGGTCACAGCACTGGCTTTGATGTCCCCATTAGAGACTCATACCTGCACTAGAGTTTACCTTGAATGTCGCTTGGCTACAAATATGCAGCTGCCACACTTGTATAATTGTGCCTTCATTTTATGGCCCGGCACGACATGCTATGACCTCGCCTAGACTTGCCACACTCTGCGATATTTTTATTCTTGCTCGCCCCGACTGGTCTTCATTATGGCAAACTATTTAGCTTTCTGCTACCCTATAAACAAGGGTATTATAGATTTTTGCAATGCACATATATACCAGACAGAAGGCGGCATGAAGGAACTTTACTTCTATATAACAAATCGATTGATCAACGAGTGCGTCCGTATGAATACATAATGACATAATTAACCTCAGCGACCATAGGAGCTACAGACATATAATTTCACTTAAATATGCGCACAAGGTCGACCCAATTCATTATAAAGTGCCACAAAAGTCCATTATGTTGCTTAAATCTTTATATAGAAGGAATCGCAGACTTTCTTACAAAATATTCTTTAACCCATGTAAACACTTTCCTCTTGAATACGCTTACAGTTTGTAAAGTATTGAAAGCAAAATTTGGTCCACACAATTACAAATATTGAGCGCAGGGTATTCAAGTGCAGGACACCGCTCCCGACTAATTTCCGTCTTTTTTTTTAAGCTGCAAAGAGTGTTTTTTACTGGCCGTTGGCCAAGAGTCATAATGCCTTATGGTCAGGCCACATCGATGACGTTGCTCTTCCGGCGACTGCAGTCATGATTTGGTGTGCTCAAGTGCGCCGCTAGTCAAACTTAATTGCTTCTGAGTGAATTTTTATGGCCAAGAGTATTGAGCTGTGTTTTTGGCATATTTCAAAATTTCAGCCAATTGAATTGAATGCATATAAATTTTGTGTATTGTTTGGAGCTTCAATTTTGGCATGTCAATTGATGGTATCGATTTGGTCAGACGCAAGAGGCGCCAAGGGTGGCGGTAAAATGGAACGAATACAGAGACGTCTTCATAGCTAATTAACTGCAATTTTCGCATACCATTACATGGCACATTTGGAACATGTCACTGTGGATACTTGAGGCAGGGGGTGTGGCTGGGCGTCTGACTGTCGCATATATACACATTTTGAGTGTAATTAAGGTCAGCAGAAGTCAACTGCAGCTTGATGCTGCCACTGCTGCCGCTGCTGCCGCTGCTTCGGCTATACCAAAGTGTCATGGCGGCGTTAACATGCGCTGCGACTGTTACTCTCTGACAGTGGGCAATGAGGCCAACGACGACGCAACCACAGACAATTTGTGGTTTTAACCAAAAAACAAGTAAAGCTTTATCTGTGCTGCTATCATCCTTTCAGTTCCACTCAACCCCCGTCTTACACTGTCAGTGTGTGTGTGTGTATGTGCATCTGTGTGTGAGTGTGGTGCATAGTTCGTTATCTTGTGGCACATAGTTTGCAGTTTTCAAGATGACAAAGATTTCACTTGCGCTAATAGCTCTGGCACTCCCTCTGATTTGCTCTTTGCTTCAACATAATTGCTTGTTTTTTTGACCATTATAAAAAGGGTACCAAACAATTTGTCATGAAGTTACAAGTTATGGTTAGTTGTATGCACTTTATCAAGTAGCACAAATCACAGGCACTGAAACAAATTAGGGAAACCATTTATCTATGCGGGTCCTAAGATAGAAATAATTGTTTCTTGTTTTTGTTTGTTCTTGTTTTTTTAAAAATTACAATTGGGTAGTTTTAAAAGATTTTATTTGATGTTTACTAAAAATGTATATGGAGTATGGCATTGAAGTTATTTAATTTAATTAATTTATTACATTTTTTTTTTTTAAGTTTCAAATATTTTGTATACATCTTTATAGACAACATTTAACGTCTTCTATGTAGCAAGTATTCGGGAGTATGGAGAAGGACTAATTTTTCGATGAAAATTAAAATCTACCAAATCAAATCCAAGTAATTTTTTAGGTGTTTGGCTAATTATAGCCATTGATTTTCATTAGCAACCAAAACTAGTGCTTTGCAATTTGCATATAGCATTTCAAACATAGCATCGCACCTTCTATGGTGTACTTTTTGAGTCAAAATTTTGTATTACAATGCTTCTGCACATTTTGGGCTACTACTGGGATGCAAATTTTTGGAGTTTTAAATACAGCTGCTTTCAGATTTCGCTGATCTAGAGTAGTTAAAATCTTTGGCAATGCTGATTTTTTATGAATTTGACAGGAATGGTTAATATATAATTGCAAGCAACTGAAAACTCTACTCCAGTCTCCGGACTAACATACCCTTGGCATTGGATTGAAAAAATTCAAAGGTTGCACCAAGTAACACACGAGGAATCGTTCAAAACATCTATTACTATACAGCTCGAGAAGATTGACCCCCAGGAGATCAATAGATTCTTGAAAAATATGAGGCATCGCTTGAAAGCCATTATAAAACCCAAAGTCAGACTTATTAAACATAAAAAGTCCAAAAAAACAATTTTTTTCTAACAAAATTCCTTATTTGGTAACAAGTGTCCGACTAGACTATTTTATTTTACCATCAATATCGTAATTCTTAGTTAAATTTCTTTTTTATATTATAAGATTTAAATATCATAAAGAATTATTCTTTGTTGTCCTTCCGTTTTAAGCTCTTTGAATGCCTTTCATCCTTAGCTGGACATGGCTGCTATTGCGCTTTCGTTAGTGGCAATCAGTGTTTGTTCATTCGCGTCCAGTTGGAAAAACAAGTCAGTACGAGTAGAATGCAACCATGGTGCAGGGAGCAGCTTTAAATTCGCTTAATAAAGTTATCATATTTGCAATTAATTGCGTTTTATATTTTTTTTTTTATAAATAAGTTGTTGCTGGCTGGAAAACTGACTGACTGAATAAGTACTTCGTTTTGGCCCATGTTTGATGTTGCTTGCTTTTTGCGCAATTTACGCTGCATTCAACATAATCAGAGGGAAACTCATTATATAACGAGCATTTGTACATTTCCCCTTTTTGAAAATTAAGTTGGCTTAATAACGTTGCCAATGTGTTGCTATAGAATCTGTTCCCAAGTGTTGAACTACATAAGTTTTGTTTGTTGGGTAAGTTTATGAGAGTCTAGTCCTACTCTTACACGTTGTCCGCAGCCTTATACCTATAATTATTTTGTTTGCACATGAGTAAATATCATTCGTCTAACTTAATCTTGCAAAGGAAATTCGGATAGGGCTTTCGCAGACTAACAATAATATAGACACAAAAAGAAAAATCGAAAGAAAACACCGTGTAACTTTACTTCATTAACCTCATTTGAGACTATGCCCATTAGGGTTGGACGTGCTACAAAAAAAATGAAGAGTCTACACAAAATCTTCAGTCGGCGCGTTTTTATTCTCGCTTTTTAGTAAAAAATTGATTTTGGTTTAGAGACCACTCCAAAAAGTGTGAAAAAAACCCACAAAATGGTAATTGGAGATTGAACAGCTGTGCAACAAAAACCTCGTATTTTAGCCAAAAAAATGATTTTGGGCTAGAGA
This sequence comes from Chymomyza fuscimana, assembly GCA_949987675.1. Lineage (NCBI taxonomy): Eukaryota > Metazoa > Arthropoda > Insecta > Diptera > Drosophilidae > Chymomyza > Chymomyza fuscimana. The sequence goes on from OX465089.1 coordinate 34,652,596, forward strand.
GCACAGCACAATTATTTTCTAAAGATAAAAGGCAATATAAGAACTCTTTTAATTTAATTTATATATGTATCTATAAATATATTTATTTAAAAAGCCTGAAACTTATTGGCAATACATTTATGGCCATGGGTCAACAATGACTTACAACTAGTCGAAAGCAAATTAAAAATTGTAAGAATTGCTTTTGAAACGGTCCAGCTGGATAAGTTTCCAAACTGCACCAAGGATTTTTAAAAACTAATGATGCAGATCGATTCAATGTTAAAAAAATGGATGTTAAATTTTTTTTCTTCTTAATGGCTTTACTTAAAAAAACGTGAAAAAAGTTATTTAATTTACAATCTATCACTTAGACGATAAGTAAATGCATTGGAAATTATAATTTAACAGAATAATATAGTTAAGCTCCATTGAGTATTAACAATTTTTTTTTTATTAATTATTATTAAATACCTAGTTTAGTCATAGAATAAGTCCATCATAATCATGGGTTTTTTTTGTAATTTTTTCCCCGCCTTTAACTACTCTAAATCTATTATATATATTCATTATAATTTAATTTCACAGTAGAAAAGGTAACTAATTTAGCCTGAACTCTGTATTTAAAAATTAAACTCCACATGTATTCATAATGTCTTAAATTTAGTGAATAAAATTGAAATTGAATTTGAAAAATATTTTTATCGTAATTTTTTCAAACATATATTTTTATCCCGTCATTATATGTTATAAATATAAAAATTACAAATCTAATTAATTTAAAAAAAAAAAATTGTAAACATTTGTTTGTTAATATGATGAAACAATTGACTTACTTTGCAGTTAATATTCAGAAATTAGCATTGCTTAACAATGGATTTTTTTAATTTCAATAAATATATATCGGCTTTATTTTAACACAAAAAACTAAGAAGAAACAGAGACTACGCAAGTTTACCTAAAGAATGACCATGAACGCCTAGATCTTAGATTTTTATCTTTTCGATATCTGAGTAATATTATGTCACCCCCACAGCGGAATTTTATAGCGCACAAAGAAAAATGAGAATTTCTAAGCACTATACCAGATGTGATCTAAATCTGTTGTCACCTTTTCATAAAGCACGAACTGGCTGACACACGCTTTCGAAATGCTGACAAAGGTCGAAAAATGGATAGATGAATGGATGAACTAAAGTGACACCGTTCTATGGACAAGATGGACAAAAATTTTAGAAAATGATGAAAACTATTTTAATTGGGTTAACTTGTACCATTATTTTTTAATCAGAATAAATGCCTCGTCTCAATATTTAATAAAACTGTAAAAAGTAGTCTCAAAATTATATTTTTTTCGATTGATCAATGGAAAATGTTAACAGTATCAAACTGATTAAATTAAAGAAGTAATTTAGTAGCAGCAAATAAGTTATTGACGCAATTTAACTAAACAAAGTTTAAAGCATAATTTTGGAAAAATATAAAATGGTTCCTAACCTTTACTTCTGTGCAAAAGGGTTATCGGTTCTTAAATGAAGAAAAGAAATATTAATAGGCCTGTATAAAAATATTGTTACTACGTACGTATTTTAGTGCTGTCAAACCGAAAAAAAATCCTTTGAACCTAGTGGGCTACTTAAATAAAGATATTTGATAGGTGCTGGCTACATAATAATTAAATAAGATAAATTTGTTTGCTATCGATGCTAAACGTTCATGATTGGCTTATAAAAAAAACTGTGTAGCAAGTAAGTAGGTTGCACCATTTTGGTATGGAGCTTTTTTTCAAGGCATTGTGTTGGTCCAAAACATTGAATTGGCGGCATAACAATTAAATTCGAGTAGAGGAATTTAAGGTCAGATGAGCATGATGGACGATCTTGAGCGGGTATATCTAAACGAAAAATTTCAATGACGGTTTGCCAGCTATGGAACAATATTTCAAATTCTTGGTGCAATATTCTCATATAAATGCCATCAACAATATAGGCCTTGGGTATTAAATGCGTTTTAATTTTTACTTGAAAAGCAAGCAAAAATAGAAGAATAAAATGTTAAAAATTTTGTTATTGCCATTAGTACATTAATGTATTGCTTTTTGCAAGTAAGCAAAATTTTAAGATTTTCTTTGAGGTTTGTAAAACATTCTACTATCTTTTATGATTCTCCAATAAAAGTGGTTAAGTATCGTAAACAAAAATTGCTAATGTTTGTTAAATAAAAATATAAAAGAATTTAAAGAAACTTACGGTTCCCCGCACCAAATCTCGTGGCAATGTCTACACATTTATTGGTCGTATATGCAGCTACATAGTTTTAGTATTTAAGTTGTCACTAAATTGGTTGCCTAACTATCCATACTTCTAAATATACTTACTAATGAGCATATCTACCATAGCTATTTGTGCCAGCTGTAATTATAGAACATAAATTGAGCTTATGTTTGCCTAAATACTGTCGCCGATTGCAAGTGCTATAAAGAGATAGTACATAGCTATATATATATAGACGAGTTTATACGTTTATGCGTTTCAATGTGTGTGCTTTGAAAATTGGTATTTAAACATTCTAAGTGCTTTTGGTGTTAATAACACATCATCGCATGTTTCATTTGCCTGAGTCAACAGTTTAATTAGAGTTTCTGCATAAATCATTTGGCGAGACGTACATAACGAGTATGTAAATAAGTAGTATATACGCTATATAAGTGTGTGTATTGATTCTGATGCCCATTGCAATTTCTATTTGAAGTAGCAGACTCAGTGAAGCATTTCCTTGAAGTTGGCTATAGCTGGTTTTACTTTATAGTTTGTATTTATGGAAACCTTAATTACTTTGACTTGGATTTTCTTTGAATCGAAGTTGCTTGGAAATGTTCTAAATTTATGACACTTCAGGTGTTTATAATTTTTGAAAATATTGTAGAAGCAATAAAATTGTGTTCAAGCGAATCAAAATTTATGTAAACTTTAGCTAATGCAGCTTGAATTTTAATTTTTAGAATGAAAAATATTGATTTTCTCATAGCCCAAACTTATAAGTTCATATGAAAACCATATCTCACAATTACCACAAGTATTTAAAATTAATGCAGCAGTCATGGCAACCGACAGCGTACAATTAATAGATCACCTTGTCGCCAGCCATGGCGTATACTTGATTTATGCAATATAAAATTTTTGAAATTGAAAAGCAGCCATAACTCTTCTCATGTCAGTACCTTTGTTCTAATTTGCACGTGGAGTCATAATCTTCACAAGCCTCATGGCTTGACTTCTCGATTTTGATTACAACCATGTCCTCAATGGCCAAATATTGCGGCTAGCTTATTAATAGCTACAGATTTTACGATAATTCCTCTCAGCATGCAGCCTTCAGTTTAGACTGGCAGCTGCACGAGCTGCGTATGATGATAAAGCTGAGCCAGGGTAATTAAAGCAATTGCCAGCTTCTGCACAAAACACTTGACGTCACAAACAAGGGCACTTTTCTTACCATGTGGGTGGCCAAGACGTCAAAGCCAGCAGCTGTTTAGTTGCAAGCCCACCAACGCCCTACCACATCCCACTGCCGCACTTATCTGCATGTATACACATTTCAGTTGTTGAGCCTCGGCGTACTACGAGAGTCTACTACTGGGACATGTATACACTCCCGGCATTTACTTCCACGCATGATCCAAATCCTGTGCAGCAGCTGCAAACTTCTCGCGCTACCACTTGAGCTCTTTCTCTCTCGCTGGCTCTCACGACTGCGCCTTGACGTTTGGAATCCACAAAGGTTCGCGCCTTTATGCTGTATCTGCACAAAACTCTAAGAACACTTGCCGGCTTTTATTGCCTCAAACACTTTTAATATTTAATGTACCACAATATTTCTGTTTAAAAAAAATCTATGTTTTACTTTGCTGCAAGCTTGTTGTTGTTTTGGCCAAGTTGAGCTGATTCTTGGCTGTTGCCAAAGAGTTCCCTTGTCCGACCACTTGGTATTTGCAGGCATCAAAAGTTAATTAAAACGCATATTTAATGCGTTTGTGCTTCAGATTGACTGGAGTCAAATTAGCTCTACCTCGCTGTTAAGGGTATTTGGTAGGGCTGTGTCTAATATATATCATGGGTTAAAAATATATGTTGTATTTATAAATGGGTAGGAGAAAATGATAATGATGGAGAAAATTGAAGGTTGGACTTAAAAGATGGCGTACGTTAAAGTCGGGCGCGGACGACTTTGGGATACCCTGTACCACCACATTGCAATTAAATCCGATACAAAAACAGTCGAATTCGGCACCAAACATTTTTTTTTGACCGATCGGTCCTATTGTGGCTATATAATATAGTCAACCGATTTTGATCAAATTTGGTGCAGTGATTGGGAACTGTAAAAAACTTCCGAGTGGTTACGATATCTTTACAAACAAACGAAACATAATGAATTATGTGCAAAAAGCGTTTTTTTGACCAATCGGTCCTATGGGAGCTATAGGATATAGGCAACCGATTTGAAACAAATTTGGTACAGTGATTGGGAACTCTAAAAAACTTTTGAGTGTCAAATTTAGTTACGATATCTTCATAAACAAACGAATTATTTATCTAAAACTTTTGGGTTTTTCGAGGTCCTCTGAAACACCCCTATGGGAGCTATATATATATCCCCGATATCAAAAATATAAAATAAACTTGCATCCCCTGACATAATAACGCATCTAATCTGAAAATTTGGTTGCTCTACCATCTCTGAGATCTAGGCGTTCATACAGACAGACAGACGGACATGGGTATATCAACTTCTCTAGTCACCACGATCATAATTTGGGTAACTTTGGGGGGACTCCGACGTCTCCTTCTGTATGTTACATACATTTTCGGCTTGCACAAACTTAATATACGCTTTGTACCATACGGTACAGGGTATAAAAATATTGAAAAAATTCTTTCGGTCATTAAGACCAGGTAAACCTAAATCGATTTATTTTGTCCGCATGATCACCTTGGTACACAGATTTAGACTTCAGTACTACTTTGATGATGTTTATTTATATTAAGCCGAATTTCATAATTACTATTATAAACACTAGTATACAATATATTATCTAAACTACTGACCCGCTTGGGTACTCAAACTTTAGTAATCAAAATGGAGACGGTTACAATAGGGACATCTCTGTATTTTCCTTAATTTCTACAGTATTTGATTTTGAAGCGCATGAATTTTAAAGCATGTGTTAATTGAGTCTATTTAGTTGGGTTTCTGGAAATGGAATGTCTCTTTCGAATTGTAACTTTCTACCGGGAAAGGCTTGCGGGTAAAAAGTGAAAACAGTTGTGGGACACAGGAATCCCCAAAAAGTTATCTATTTTTCATATAATAGTCTTCATACCGTGATTGTAGGTTTTTAACCAACATTCGCATGCAGGTTATTTTAAATCTCAAAACATACACCCAAAAAGGGGTTTTCAAAAAAGGAAAGTCTGTGGCAAGATTCAGTATTGTTGGTTGAAAATGCTAACTAGACCTTTTTCATACTACAAGCTCTTTGGGTCTTTGTGGAACAGGTAACATTTTTCCAAAAATTTTTTGTGCAATGGTTTGAGGGTCTTGCTCGTTTCCTGTTAGTTGCTGCAAATATATTATATTTTTTGTACAAACTCAATATACCCTTCCAACATAAAGTACAGTGCATAATAAATTAAAATACAGGTTCACTAAAAACTTGATTTACATGTACTTCCAGCATATATCTCGACAGTTTTTACAAAACATAGATAATTTTTTTAATTACCGATAGTGTCAAAATATCAATGAGATATCTGGCTACGGAGCTCAAAGTTAATATTTTTGTCCGATTTGCCTATTTTTTACTTATTATATTTTTTGTACTTATTATAATTTTTTGCTCTGTCACTCCATTATTACAATTTTTTTAAGTGAAATATTTTCATTAAATTAATTAATATGAAAACTAAAACTAATGTTTTTCTAACTAACTAACTATTTAGTTAGTTTAAAAAAATGTGCTTAATAAAATAACAACAATTTTGAATGGAAATTTGTGTAACATCATACCATGTAATGACATTACATTTACTTAGGCTAATAGGAAATTTTTTTTTCGATTAATAAGTTGCAAAATTGTCTAACATCACGTAAATAAAGTTTTATAAAAAAATCTTATTAACACCACAGAAATTTGCGATTTTGTAATCCATGACAAAACCCACTTTATTTTGTCGTACGATTATAATTATTATATTTTGTGAGAAAACAATTCTATTTATATTACGCCCAGGACATATTCCAATTGTTTCTTGATTGCCAGTGTTCAAAAGAAGTCTCAATTGTACTTTAGTTGAAATTGTGATATTCCCACTAGGTCAATTCAGAGACTTGGCAAAACTACCCACAAAACTCGTAAATGTAAAGCAGTTTCTATGCAAACGACTCGCCCAGCAGTTATTATCGCTTCCCCTTTATTCCCCGCTTTATTTGCCTCTTCACTTATACATACAAACATGCATTTTAAAGCTTGCCCAGAAGACTATTAAAATAACTTTTATCTAAGTAAGGAAAAAAAAAAGAGTGTGCCTGCTATGTTTCTCTTCGTGTCTTCCTTAAAGGGTTTCTCGCTGGCACATCAAATGCTTCAACCGTGGCATTTTTTCTGCTCTCGCACTTTTGGCACGAGAAATTAGCCAAGTGAGCAAAATTTAAATTAATTTCATGCTTTCGCAAACCGGGCAACTAGCCCGGCCAACACAAACCCCAACAACAATGGCGCCAGAGACACAAGCAGAGCCAAAACTCACATACGAATAAAATTTTTACCGCAAACATTAGCAATTCTAATTTTTCGTGCAGTTCTGAATAAGGGCAACGACGTCTAACCCAACCCTTGGCAAAGGAGACAGGGACGTTTAAAGCAATTTTACATAAGCCGGGGGATCCATGCTGAGCCTGTGCACAGTCATAAAAAGGTTAAAGGAAACTTGTGTGTCCAAGTAAGCACACATGCAGCGTTTATTGTTTGCATTGAAACCGCAGGACACACATAAACTAGCAATCAGTTGCATCCCAAATATTTAGCTGTCTGCAAATTTTCAAAGGAATGCTCTCTGCGCTCCTTTAGTTAGTAAATGAAGGTGCATTATTTTTTTGTTTTTTTTTGTCATCAGAAACAAAAGTTGGTTTAAAACTTCGGCGTCACAATAATTGTTTCTTTTAACACCCTGCAACTTATAAGTAAGGATAAAGGATAAATTAACATAGTCACCTGTGTGCTTACAAATTATCCATGAAACTACCGTTTCCAAACTAAATAAGACACGTTAAAACCAGATATATATACCTATATATATATATTTATTCCTAGACTAATGTAGAGCTTAATTATGCGTTTACGAGAAGTCGCCCCTAGGTGGAACATAGGGCGGAAACGAAGACCCTACAACGGTGTCTGTCTCTAATTTCATTCAAGCTCGCGCTGTCACTTTCAGAGCGAATGGTGCGGATCCATGTATGTCGCGGTCGTCCTCTCTGTCTACTGCCCTGTGGGTTCCACTGGAATGCCATCTTTGCTAAGCAGTCGTCGTCTTTACACAGGGTATGCCCTATCCAATTCCACTTGCAAAAGGCGCAATGATGCGGCTTATGATCCGCAAGCATTTGTTGACGAAGACCTGAAGTCTCCCTTCGATGCGATCTGATACCAGCCAGGTTTCCGATCCATACAGAAGAATGGGTAGAACGCTCTTTTTAAAAATCCGCACTTTGGTGTTAAGCGACAAAGTGTGCGATCGCCAGACTTTATTAAGTTTGCGGAATGTGAGCTGTCCTTTGCTTAAGTGTGCAACTGCATCGCTTACGGCACCTCCATCTTTTGTGATGTAGCTGCCTAATTCTTTCACAGCCTCGATGGTAATTCTGTCGTCGCCCGTTTCTATTTGCAGCGGGGCTATGTCTACATTTTGTAGACGCATCAACTTTGTTTTGTTGAAGTTGATCTTCAGGCCCACCGCACTGGCATTTGCTACCAGGTGACGAAGCTTGGATGCCGCGCCAGCTAGTGAATGGGTCGTAAAGCAGATGTTGTCAGCGTAGTCGAGGTCAATGAGTTTTTGGTTCAGTCTCCTTTGTAGGCCTGGGCTTCTGAGTTTGTTCGGTCGACTACTTTGTCGAAGACTGTGATAAAGAGCAAGGGCGAGAGTACGCAGCCTTGCCTCACCCCCTCGTTGATCGCGAATCTTGTCGTACAAGGCCTTCGTAAGCTCCACAAGCTTATCTGGAACCCCGCGGTTTTGCAAGGCCGATCATATCGTATTTCTTTTGATAGTGTGAAAAGCCCGTTGGAAGTCCACAAACAGTAAAAACAGTGGTAATCTCCACTCCACTGATTGATCAATTATTATGCGTAGAGTGTTGATATGTTCCACACATGAGCGGTTCTCTGCGTAGCTGACCGTTCAAAGTAGGCGAAATTCTGTCTAGGGTGGTGGATGCCATGACTTTTTGAATGGCGTTGAGTAGAGTTATTCCACGCCAGTTCCTACACTGACTAAGACCGCATTTCTTTGGTATTGTAATAACAACTCCCTCTTTCCAATCCTCTGGAAATGCCGATGCTTCCCAGGTTGGGTAATGAGAGGGCTTGTGCAATGAGAGGGCTTCCATATTTTAAGAGCTCCGCAGAAAGGTCGTCTGGTCCAGCTGCTTTGTTGCATTTCAGTTTTGCTAGCGCCTTTTTTTATTTGCCGCCCGTTCGGCTTCTCCGGCTATGGACTCGGCAAATTTTCTCATATCTCGCTTCACAGCGATTTTTATAAGTGTTTGTATGCGCTGCTCGTTGCAGTTGGAGGCTGTGCCCGAATTCAATACGGCTCTCAATCGCTTGCGATCTTCGATAAGTTGACAGGTAGTTTCGGAACAGTGTCTACCCATAAGCTTCTTTACGTTGGTGTTGTTGTCTCCCACCTTTGCATTAAAGTCGCCCATGACGACTATAATGTCACCTTTAGGGGTGTCGTTTATAACGGACTCCAACATATTGTAGAAGGTATCCTTTATTTCGTCGGAGTCCGGTTCCGTCGGGGCATAACATTGAATTATTGTTATATTACGGAGTTTGCTTCTGAGGCACACCGAGATATCCGATCGCAGATCTATTTATGGCTGATAACTGCGGACTTTAGTTTTTTGGCTATGATTACGCCAACGCCATTTCTGCGCCTATATGCGTCGCCAAGAGTAGTGATGTTGCCTTCTACCAGCCAACGAGTTTCCGATAGTCCCAGAATTCCGAGGTTATACATCGCCAATTCCCTGCGCACCACCGCCAGTTTTGACGGATCTGTGAAGGAGCGGACATTCCATGTTCCGAATCGTGTCAGTTGTTTGAAGCGAATTGTCGTCATCGTTGAACGGTTGTTGTTATTGTATCCGAGGCTTGTTTCCGTTTCTTGAGTATGTGTTGTATTACGGCCGGGTTACTAGCCCAACGCAACCTTTTTATTGTTTGAGGTTGGACCTTAGAAGGCGTCGCCCGAATTCGCTACCTCTTCATTTACACGAAGGGTACCCGGGGAACGCCACGGGGAGGCAAGCAAGGGGATCCGCAAGACCTTCGAGTCGGCTTGATGTGAATTATTAAGGACCGTGGAAACGCGTAGCTCTATGCTTATTCGCAGTGAGTTCGACTTACTAAGAAATATAAAAATAAATAAAATATAATATGTTATAATAAAAACAATAAAAACCGAGTTTATAGTGTTGTTCGAATGTCCCAACTGTAATTGTTTAAAATCAACGGAACAAACTGAGCGGGGAAAGATTTTTTACTAAAGTGAATAAGGAGAATTTGTTTTAGGAAAATAGAAAAAAAAAAAATCAAAACAAAAACTGATTTGTATGGTGTTTTTTATCATGCATATAACGTCTTTTTTATTTTTGAGGTGTGAAAAATAAATGTATTGCCGATCTTGAGAAGAACAAAGCAAAATAAGAATTGTGTCTTTGAGCGGAAAAATATTGAGAATGGACTTAGAATATTTTTAGAGATTGCTAGTTTTTGGGATAGCAAAATTATAGATTTATTTTATTTTTTTAATTTAATTTTCTTTTTGCCTTCAGCAATCGAGCTACCCAATTTGAATCATTTCAATCAATTTGTCAAGTCGTACCAAATATTTCTTGGTCTGCAATTTTTTTTTCTGTTTTATGCCGTTATTTGGAAATACATTTATCTTTATTTATTGCAAGTTTCACGTTATAACATATTTTAAAGTAAGTTTTGGTCCTCATCTAGGCCGGTTTTCTTCTTTTGATTATGGGTGGAAAAGGTTTTTGTGCGTTCTTCTTTTCAGCTTGTTAGTCAAAGAGTTGGGAGGTCATGAAGCAAAGATGCAGTTCCTAAAAGTATGCTATACCTTTATTTTTTTATTTACAATTACCACCACGGTTGCCACAAGATGTGATCTCAATGCAAATCAACAATACACTAAAAAAATATGAGTTTTAATGAAGACTATCATACGAATATAAATATACATTAATTTTTTTTACCAAAACTCTTGCAAAAATCTTATCAAATAGGCATGCATTTGACTTTGAATGTAATTTCTGCATATTACTCATACGTAGTGTTGCGCACATCCAAAGCAATTGGCATTGTTCTTCAAAACAAGCAGACAAAACTTTTATTTGTTGGTTACTAATGGGCAGAAATAGCTGCAACTGCTGCGTCTTGGCCAGGCCCAAGAGGAGCGTCGCCATCATCAAGATGGCCGCCGCAGTGCGCCTCACAAAACACGACACAGAACGAGGCATGAGGCCAGTTTCTTAATTGCCATTGACTTTTGTTAAAAATGTATGATGGTCAAAAACTGCGCAGTCAAAGGCAAACAATGCAACAATTGAGGATGCGCAGCGCACAAGGGACACCAACGGAGGACCGCAGCATCCTTTTGAGATATTTCAGTGCCATCAACATCGAGGACGATGGCGACGACGACGCAGACGCAGAAAACGTCGCCAACTTAAAATGTCGGACATGAATTTAGCAAAAAGGCTGCGCCCGAGTGAAGGATGAATGGCAATGGCAAAAGCCAAATGGCAACAGCAGCTAAAACCAAATAGAAGATTCTGTTTGCTTTTGCCATTTTTAGTGAGACAAATAGTTTGTTGCAGGGTGAGACAAGGTTTCGGTTACTAACAGAACAAGTCGCTAGCATTTCCATTTTTGAGAGTGAAATTTATTTGACTGCGGCCGAGAGTAGAAGTTTGAAGAAGAGGCCACAAAAGCAGCAGCAGCCAAAAGTAAAGCCGAGCGTCAGAGAAAGACGTACAAACTCGTAAACGGAAGCACTGGAACGGAAGTGCAGCTAGCTTTTGTATGCTAATACCCTTGAAAAGTGTACCTGACTTTGAGATGACGTTTGCTACAATGAGCTGAGTTCATTAGATAATTTTTATCACACGTTTTACAATACAAGAATTTGAAAGAGTTCTTTCTCAGTCATTCATAATATAAAAAATTTTGATATTCGGAAAACGAAAAATGAAAACGAATTAATTTGGTTCGATTTCGTTTTTGCGTGGCACCAATCCACATTTTTGGCTTTCGATATCTTCTCATATTTTCCTATGCTATTCTTATTACCAGGGGATTTTTTTTATGCAAGATATTTACATTTTTTTATGCAAAAATGGACCATGTATGTACGTATGTCAAAAATTCGTGTTGAGTTGTGCATGCAATCTTGTGGGGTGATTCAGAAAAAAATAATTAACAATTAATATCTAACTTGAAATTGGTTTTGAACTATTTTTATAGTAAAAGTTGCAAGATTTTAAAGAATGAATGCATTAGCGTTCATTTTAATTAAAATAAATGTAAATACAGCGAAAAGCATTTTCCAACCTAAGCAAAAAAGGGTATAAAATATTTGCTTCTTTCATTTTAGCTCTTCTGAATTATTTTATTTTAAAAAATATTATTTTTTCTGTGTTTTATTTGTTTTTGCTATGTCTGTTGCTATTGTTGTTGCTGTTGCTGTTGCAGTACTTAAGCTTTCTGTGTTTGACTTTTACTGCGACAATTTGTATATTCCTTAATTGTATAATATAATGTTCGAATATATTTTCTAAAATATTTTCATATGTAAAATTTTATAACTTAAGAATATTTATTCTTTCTTTTTCCAAAATTCAAACTTTGAATTTATTTCTTTTTTTAGGTGGCGGGAAACAAATTTTTTAATTATATCGGAGTAATATTATATGTTTATAATAAAAACGGGCCGAATACAGACGTAGGAAATTATGCATATAAGTTTATGCGTGTAAAATAAGATACGAAAAATTTTCACCACGCCGTTGGTGAATATTCTCGATGATACTTTCTTAAAGAGGCATTTCAATGACACGTATCTTACTGGTGAGGTTGTTTTTTAAAAAACTTTTTTAGATCTCAGCTTTTCCAAAAAACCCACGAAATTAAATCTTGCACACGTAGTGTTGCCAGATATACCGTCTTTTGGAATTCATCATCATTAAAGTCAATTTTATCCAATTGCGGCAAAAAAAATCAATTAAAATTGAATGATATCCCCGATGATGACTTTCGGCTAAAATACACACCATTCAGTCGCTTTGTGAGGATTAATCGAATTCTATTGATATTCCCGATGGCAGACGGCTCATATGCGACAATTTTGTTTGTTGACCGTCCAATTCAAAGTGAATGAACTTCATCGCTCAATGATTTTTGACGAAAATTCTGAATCAATTTGACGATTTTTGCACTATTTTTGAAGTGCTGTTGAAAAACTTTAATCTGATTAATGTGATATGATTATTTATTTAAAAGAAAAAAAAAAATAGAATGATGATAGATAACCAAGAAGACGCTTACTTTTCGGCGCCTTTATCGTACCACCCTTCATAGCACTTAAAAAACTAAAAGTTTTAGGAGCATAATTCTTATATTTATGAAGTAAGCGTAACCAATTTCGGCGTTAGAAATTTTTATTTTTGATCTCCCAAGCACTGTTTTTAATTTTATATGTATACTACGTTTACGGTTTACTGTATATGTATACCATATAGCGCCCATAGGAGGAATCGGTCGAAAAAAACTTCTCAAACCATAATTCGTTTATTTATAAAGATATTGTAACCAATTTTGGCATTCTGAAATGTATTTGTAGCGTCAAAGCCGTATGTCAGATTTAACATGCCTGCATCAGAATCAAAATCAATTTTCTTTTACGAAGGTTATTTTGCTTGTCTTGCGTATGTTACGCATGTTAACTTATTTGTCCTTTTTATACTCATATGGTAGGTTCCGTATAAAGCGTTTAATATTGATAAATTTTATTTTTGAAGCCTGCAATGTTGACGTTATATTGCAAGCATACGGATCATCTTCGTTCATAGTATATGTTTTTCTAACAAAGACAGTGCAGTATGGACTTAAAATATTAATATAAAATATATACATGGACACTCACAAACATTTACACAACCATATATGCACATGCATGCCAAGCACAAGGCGTATAAAACTATTTCCTACAATGCACAGTGGCCGGAAAGACCAAAATTTGGCACAAATAACAATAAAAAAAGTTTAAAAATATGGAGAAAAAACTTTATTTGTATAATTAAATATAGATGCCAGCATTTAATTCGTGGTTTTTTTTTAACAGCCCAAATATTCATTTGAAATGAAGTATTCGATTTATTGTTCTATGGTTGCCATACAACTTGCTTTTGTAAGTAAATCCTTTGTTATTTTTTTTTTTGTTTTTGTCTTTGTTTTTACGTGTTACTGTTGTGATATTGTTAAGGTGACCCTAACCTTATTGTCATGCCTTGCGTGCAATAAAAGTTGCCAGCTACACGTTGCTACTTGCAACTAATTATGAAATTATGTTAATTGAAATGTACGTAGCATGACAAAAATAATTGGAATATTTCTTAACATTGCAGCCAAATGCAGCATATTTAGATTGAAGGAAGTCTACAAAATAACAACAAATAACGAAACAAATTAGAAGCCTTATCAGTTTTATCAATAGACATTTCCCAGAAAATACCATTGGACGTCGGATCTATGATATAGGCGGCATGGGAAGAATAATATCTACCGAATATTGCACTGAGCAATGACATAATACATATTTGCTGGTAAAAGAACTAAGTCATAAAAGGACTGAACTTAAAGGAAAAGCTTCTTAGCTTCTACGGAAAAAAGCATAAAATAATCTAAAGAAAGTTAAGCATTTTAAGTCTATAAGTCTTTAAGCCAAAAGCAGTACAACAGCATTCGACATTTAGATTAGGTTAAAATATGGCTACGATAATATCAAAGCAAAGTTTTAGAGAAATTTGTAATGCAGAGCCATTAAGTCATTAAGCCAAAAGGACCAGACTTTAAAAAAATAAGTTCTCTGTTAATTTTAGACCATAACAATTGGGAAATTAGAGAAATTTTATACAAAATATTCTAATATGCTTTATATGGGCAATTTCTCTAGTTTATGCTATTCTATCCAATGAGAGAGTTCCACATTCATTCACCCACACACTTATTTACTCACACAAAAATTCACTCGTACTCTCGTTCACGCTTACACACACCCACACAAACATTAGCATTCAAGTATGTGTGTGTTTTGAAGGCGGAAGCAACAACAGAAGCCGCAACGCACATGATAAAATTTTAATCCGTCAGGTGTTTTTAGTTGCAGGAATCCATGCACACACTCACACAATTTTGTATATTTTTTTTAATTCACACACATCTACACTTTTATGTGCAGCCCACTTACCGCAAATCTACATTGAGAAAAATTTTGAGAAATACTTTATGCACATTAATTAGATTTATTTTTAAGAACAAGGATTTATAACAGAACTTAGAATGAATGATAGAAAAAACGTTACCTAACAGTGTAAGGCACGCTGTGTTTGTATGCGTGAGAAGATCACTACTATGCAAACAATTGTTGCCGTAGCATACATAAGGGTGGCTTAATTGGTAACGTGTTGGACTTAAAATTAAAAGACATATTTTTTTTTTTAATATAATATTTTTTGACAGAAAGACCTTATAGGTATGATAACCATTTAGCACTAGGTCTTTTAGAAAATATAAATGTTACTAGAGTTTCTTGAAGCTCAGTTGATCCTGTTATTTTCCAAAAATAGATTGTAAATTTAATAAACTTGAAAAAAATAAAATTTATAATTTTTATATATAAGAAAAATCAGCTGTACTCCTATCCTAATTTCACAAAACGAAAACAAATAAATTCTTTTGCCTGCTCCCTCTCATATTTTCCATTCGATAAATTTTCATATTCCAAATTTTTTATTGCCAAAGCACAACAATTTTCAATTAAAATTTTAGTTTGATTAAAAAAGTAGTATAATATAATAACATTAATAGAGTGAGTGCAAGCGATTAGCGAGCTGCGATATAATTTTGACAAACTTCTCTTAACTTCAGAAAATGCGCATCTTTGGATCGATTTTGTGTCTAATGCTCTCCGGCTGTACCGATAACAGTGTCAATGTCTAAAATAGTTATATTAAATATTCTCTTCACATACGTTTCTAAAATCTCGATGAGACCTTAAGTACAGTTCGCATAAAAGCACTTTAAAACTGTGTAAGGCTTGAAAAAATGTGTTTTGTTGTTGACTCCTGAGATCCAGGGTACTATATTTTCTCTTAGTGTTGTTTAGGGCACACATATATTATCACACCTACCCACTCATAAAAATATATACTCCCAGGTGTAATTTATTATGCGTCAAATCATGGCAAATGCATTAAAATTTCGTCTACACTCCGTGGCCAAAAATACCTGCAAGAGTGGGTTCTGGGAAATATGTGGCTGCCAGTCAGTTTGTCAAATTTCTTTGCTCTCTTGAAAATGGTGCAAAAAAATATCACTGAGTCTGGAGCGTTCAACGACAGATACCGAGAGACCGCAACCGAAATGTTGGCTCTATTGCTCGGTTGCATATGTGGGTGCTACACTTAGTTGGGTGGCGCAAAGACAGTTTTGGTCTGGTGGCTTTTATGCTTATATGTGGTATGTGGTATGTTGTATGTGTATATTATTTGTATTTGCTGTGCATGTGCGTGACACTTTTGTAACGCCGTTGGCAACATTTTAGCCGAAAGGTGTTGCGCTGGCAGATTTGCTAGACCAAATAAAAAAAATATAGAAAAAGGAATTGCATCAATAAGAAGAAGAAAAAAATATAGTCCATATGTTCATCTCTATTAGATAAAGAGATAGACTAGATATATATGTTTGAGTGTCTGAGAATAATCCATCAATTAAAAGCCTTGACATGCGTCTAATTAAATGTGTCAGGCCAGCTGAGCCCAACCACGATTTGCTTGCGTAAATCCTAATAAAGGCAATCGGTTTAACACAGTGCTATATTATATTAGAATACCCTAAAATAAGGTGTATTAACTATTTCTTGGGCTGGAGCAGGGAATTTAACAAATTGTTATGGTTAATAACAAAAAACAAAATAGTTTTTAGGGTCGACCCACACGAAAACAGAATTTAATTTTTTTTAAACCAAAGGGTGGCCAAATCACTTTGAGCTCCCCCTTCCTATACCAAGAAATCGTATACTTTTCAAACTTATACAGATTTTCTTAGGAAATAACATTAATATACTTTCACTTTAATCAAATATGACATATATATGGGTTTATAAGAAAATTTACTTAAATTTATTTAGTGTGTTCATGGTCGCTGTTGACAATTGTCAAACTCAACTTTTCAACAACCCAAACCCTATTCTCAAGCTCTACCAGTTTATGTTGCAAAATATGCTTACCAATATTTCGTGACTTTTAAGCCACTTTGTATAACACAAACGGGGAAATGTAATCAAGTTGACTTTTAATAATTTTAACTAAAATTAACGCAATTAATCAACAACCAAAAAAAAAAGAAAAATTTACACAATCCAGTACTATCTCAAAAGGTCGTTCACGCTAAAGCCAGTTTAGTTTCTGCACAACTTTTTATCAACTGCTCAGCTCAACAGCTCTCGTGAATACCTCAAATGTTAATTTTTTTTTATACGTCTGAAAACAACTTTTTTTAAAGCAATTCAATTGTTAATGATAGCCAGGCAAGGAGCTTATATACTAGTTCCCGGCCAGACCACTCTTATTTAATACTAAGACTCGAGAGCTTAAAGTTAAGCTTCATTCCTATCTGCCTTGCAGAAATGCGCCTATTTAATGCCATATTTCCAAGTTGGCTTAACAATCTAACTATACCCTATTAATCAATTCGACATCCTAAAAGGTCATATGAATATGCGCGCCTCTACACCAATCCAGACTAAAGAGTATTCAGCGGAATGTTTTGTTTCGATTAAGCACTGAGCAAACTTTTATATGGACCACAAAGATTTCTCTTCCATTTTATTACTTTTTTTCTCTTTTGTTTCCTAACAGGCGTCCACATTCATTAAAGTTTCCCAAGCATATGAAGGGGGCATTTCGAATACATGAGCAGTTGATTGGATAAGTATGAGTATGTGTCCATACGGCAGATACAAGAAACCAGATGCTGCACTTTAATATCTGCTGGTTTGACACCGAGGCCAGCACTATGCTCATTTGTCACACGTCATCAGTTATGCGTCGACCAGGAGAACATGAGTAATACGCGCAAAAAATTATATGGCAATGGGACAAGGTTGCATACCCTATAGTGGGATATCGTGCGCTAATTTTACCTATATGATGCGAAAAAGTGTACGAAAGGTTGGGTTGTTGTTAAAAATAATGCATATTTTTTTAATAGGAAAGTATAATAATCTTGGTGCTCTTATGTATATACATACATAATATTGATATAAAATAATTGCAAAATCCAGACTAAAGCAAAAGGTAAATAATTTTATGTTAAAAATATAGCTTATGAATTAAAAATTTTTTTTTTTAAACAATTAGGTGTGATCCCGAAAACGAAAAAGAATAAATTTTATTCGTTTTTGTGTGCTCCCAATTTCACATTTTTATTGTCGATATCTAAGCTAGCCACTAAAATTGACAGAGTAAGATATAATAATTTCAGCTGAAGCATAAACATATGAATAAATATTGTAAGTGTATTGTCGTTGTATAGCCACAGGAAAGTAAACACAAAACCTTGGTCCAAAAGAAAAAAAATGAAAAAAAAAATCTTATATTTCCCTAGGGTATACACTGATATTTGATATATTGAATCAGAAACCATATCAAAAATAAATATCAATATATATCCAACTTGAAATTGGCATAAATAGAATCTAAGAATATCAAAGAATATTTAAAAGATTATTTCAGTTTAAATCACGTGGACTTTTGAACCGATTTTGCCGATTCGATTTGATTTCTCTCGCAACATAGTATTCGGATTTAAACTACATAAAAAATATGTTTTGGTGAAATTGGGAGCACTAACCATTTGCTTTCAAAGCGAATCCGAATAAAATGTTCGTTTTCTGGAGCACGGAGCTTGAGATTTCGAAATGAAAAAAAAATGAAATATTCAAATTTTCAGATTGAATAAGCTACGTTAATAATAATAAAAAATAAATTGCTTGAGTTACGGTCTTAGCCTGTTAAAATAAAATAAAAATTAACAAAAAAATATTGACATGCATCACTTTTGCCTCTAAGTCTCAGTTGAAATGCTTTCTGAAAGAGTAAAAAAAAAAAACAAATAGACAAATAACAAAAAAAAAACTATTCTTTTTGGTATATTTTGTTGCTGCTTCGCTTGCCAGTAAAGTAAAGTCGCCATGCAAAGGATTTCGTTGCTTTTAATCCTTTATGCACACATACATGCATTCAAGCACACACATACACGTGCCGTCAACACACAAAAAACCTTGATAATGGCAGCTCACGCAGAAAGAGAGCGTTGAAGAGATGGGAAACGGTATTCGGATCAGACATTTTTACACATGCTGGGCATATACCATTTATAGTGCATACATACATATATAGTCGAGGCTACATCCGATTGCGCATATATGCCAAGGATTAGTGAATATGAATGTTGATAGGCGGCATTTCAATGTTTGACAGATGAGTTTTATAGGAATTGTGTTTGTCGTGCTACGAGTTTATACGTGTGTTTGTGTGTGTGTGTGCCGCGCCATAATAGCGCCAAAATTGAAAGCATAAAACTCAATTAAAGGAACTTTATGTGCAGTCATTTCCGAGTATATGCTAAAGTAAGCTTACTGCATGAAATAATTTGGAGCCCCAACAGATTTCCTAATTGCATACAGAGTGAGCATCCACAGCAACACCTTCAACACCATCATCATCACCGAAAATTGAAAGAGCTTACCAAAGTGCAAAATTGAAACTGCAAACAACTTCATTTTGGCTCAAGCATTCACATTTCTGTTAACTATAAAACCCACCAAATATTTGCCATGCTAACCAGTTGCCATTACTACAGGTCTCCAACTTAACGCTTTTCTATACCCTTCGCTGTCCTGCTCTGAATATCCTGTTCATTGCAGCTGCAATCTCGTCGCGCATACCTTGCCGAGCTTGTTTCAAGAGCAGCTTGGAATTCTTGCGTAATTTGTTGTAACTGCATCATTTAACATTTGAAAGACACTGCTACGAGTAAGTGGCAGTTGCTCCAGAGTGCAGCTCTTAACTTCTCCCGCCCTTGACATTATCCAAGCCCATGGCCCCCAGTAGTAGTTGCTCTATTCTAGCCTGTAAAGTGTTTCTGCCATTTGAGTTGCCATTTGCCAAACGACAGTTACAAGCGTTCCAACAGACATTGAGCGGCTAACACGGCATCAATGTATGTGTGTGCAATTGGTTGCTATTTAAGGATAATAGCAACAGACAGCAGTTAATGTTTCGAAAAAATGCACTATTGTGTTGAAAAAAAAGAAATTGTTTATCTGTTTATACTCCACACTTATATATGTACTTATATATGACTTATTTACGGCAAAGATGTTTTTAGTAAATTTAAGTCAAAAGTATTTCTGATTTATAAGATAAAGTGTTCCAATAGTAACCTTTTAACAATTATATAATAATATAACTTGGCTCAAGACAGTTTCAGCGTTTTTTGTAAGGAACCAATCCACGTCTATTTTTTTCATCAGACGCACAACTCTACGAAACAAAATTCGGAAAATCGCTCCTCTGACCACTCTCAAGCATTTAAAAGGCTGCTCCTGAAAGTATGGTAAGATTTTTGCAAAAATTTTGCTCCTCATACAGAAAACAAATTCCAAACATTTTTAATACCCGGTACCGTATGGCACAAAGGGTATATTAAGTTTGTGCAAGCCGGAAATGAATGAAACATACAGAAGGAGACGTCGGAGACCCCCCAAACTTACCTAAATATCTCAGAGATGGTAAGAGCTAGAGCAACCAAACTTTCAGATTAGATCCGTTATAATCCTACGGGTGACAAGTTTATTTTTATTTATTTATATAATCCTATGAACCAAATTAATATGTCGAATTACATTTTTTTGATTCGTCTGTCATTCACCATGACGATTAACCAATAACAAGACCGATCCAGGAACGTTTGTGACCTGAATCTTAGAAATGAATGTTTTTTTGACATGTCAGCAAGCCAAGCACTCGTTTTCGTTTCGGATAAGAAAACTCAAGGTACAAGGTACTTGAATTTTAAGGTAATTTATGAAAATGTGTTAAATTGCTCATTGGAGGTAAGACAATTTAAAACGGGCTGTACAACGCCACTTATAAGTAAAATATAAAAATCCATGGGTGTCTCCAAACGTGCAAAAATCTTAAGCAATACTCTTTGGCTGGTGTTCACTGTACACCGATTTTGCTTAATCGAATTCCAGCAAAAATGACTGTACCATTTACACTCGGATGAACGCTTTGAAAGTAATAAAAGTATACAGGATTTTATAGTTGAAAAGAAATCGAGCCGAGTCTGGAACGCCTAGTATAATATATTTTAATAATGGCCGTCACAAACATAGATAAAAATGTATTTCTTATTTACAAAAAAGAACCACCCATAAGAAAGCCCTTATCCTGAAAGTAAACGCATACATTTTTTAATACATCTCTCTCACTGCTCTTACAAATCATACAATTTCCAGATTTTTTATTATAATAGGTGTATTTTCACCAAAACAACAGCCCTTCAGTATTAACTTTTCCACTCACGTAAAAGTCTTAAAGCATACTCTAATGAGCTCCCACAAAATGATATTTTGTGTCAAGCAGAACGTAACACATTATTTTCACACACTAATTAACAAGCCCAGTTGATGGACTGACACATGGCGTTACTGTCACTCGCTTCTGTCATCATCTTCACACTCCCATTGAACAGACAGAGCTCTAAAACTTTGTCAAACAAAATTAATAAGTTCCATTTTCCGAGTATTTACCTGTCCTCATCGCCAACACCCCAAAAATGTTCATGTTTTACTAATTTAAGTGATGTGTACGCCCACGCATCAAAAGGGGCGTTGAGAGCTACCCCTTGTACCTCTTGAGTTCCTACTTGTGATGCTGCCTTTCCTTCTGACTTTTGCCGCTGCCTGATGATGTTCATGCAAATTTCTTGTTGATAACTTGTTTTTAATTAATATGTATGCGCAAAGTTTCAAGTAGTCGTGGTACTTTTTCCCATGCCCATGCCACTTCAACATATATTATATAATGAAGTGAAATAGATGTTTAATGCAATTCCAGAACACTTTTCGCCATAGTTGTGTCAAGTGTGTCTCCAACTCTTGCTTGATTAATATGACAGTATCCGGGAGTTGTATCTCTATTTCTGCAGTCATCAAGTGACACTGTTTACGAACCAATTGAGCTGTGTTTTCTGAGTTCAGCTGCTTTGATTAGTTTTACGCCAAGATCTTCTATTTTGGTATGCTAATTCATACAGAAGAAAAAAAAAAAACATTTTCAGGCTCGGAGGTGGAGGTCAGACCATGTTTACCATAAGTTCTTGCGTTTGCTGAGTCCGAATAAAATTTCCAAAAAAACGCCAGCACGGTAGGGTTCTAATATAACATAAAATAACAACATAACATTTTTTTCAAGTGTGGGTGTCGAACTGCACAGGTTTCTAGGGTCACTGAATCCGAATCCAAGGTTCAAAAGATACCAATGGGATTTTGAATTTAGCGACCGAAAAATCCGAGTGCGAAAATAAAATTTGTATGTGATGTGATAACCGAAACTTTAATGTATTTTTGTTGCCACGAGTTGTCTTTTGCTTTTTTTTCTTTTACAAAGTTCGCCAAATTACAGTGCATAGCTTTTTTAGATAGGTTGTTTCCAGGTAAAAACAATGATATAAGTCTGAAAAGACAAAAACCAGATTCAAAGTTCAAAAAGAAAAAATTAACTTAAGAATTACAAATTAGTAAACAAATTTTTGTATTTCAACGCTCTGCGGCTTTTATTGATATCTACCGGTAAAATACCCTAACATACCCAAAACAAAATATGCTTTGTTACAGCTAGCGTCATCTAGCTGTGAAAGGCCCAAAAATTGCTCACAAAAG
Source organism: Chymomyza fuscimana (assembly GCA_949987675.1). Lineage (NCBI taxonomy): Eukaryota > Metazoa > Arthropoda > Insecta > Diptera > Drosophilidae > Chymomyza > Chymomyza fuscimana. The sequence goes on from OX465089.1 coordinate 34,675,167, forward strand.
CTAAGAATTAAATTTGTGTAGGATTTTAAAATCAACGACACAAAAAATTACATAAGCAAGATGATAATTCGCCGGATAACCGATGTTGCTTTGGGCTCAGTAAAGGGTCCAAGAGAAGAGCCCTCTCTCGACACATAAATAATAACCCTTTACAAATCCCTTATCATACCCGAGAAAAAATCTTTTGACGCATCATTGGACCGATTAATGTAGACGGTGACTTGTGAATTCTAATGAACCCCGAGTTGTATGAGCTATATGGCGACATAAGCCTAGTCAAGCGCATGGATGAGAATACTTAAACTAAAATGTATTCGAGTGAAAATCACTTGAAACTGGTTAGTCATAAGAATCACTCTCCTATTGGCGTTTAATTATCATTGAATTGAGTATTACCTAGTGCCGAGTTTTCCAACACTTTATCAAATGCGAAACAGGCAACCATATGTTGCCCGTATTTGCGCGTTGGTAACAAAATAGTAGAAGAAATCCGCTTACAACTGAAACTAAAAAAGAGAGAGTATCACATAAATCAGCTTAAAAAGTTTCATCATATATCAACACACTAATTATGGTAATTTTATAATTTCTAAAAACTGTACTACTAAAAACCATCTACTAACAAGCAGCCAACCAAGTTACCAAACTGTAGAGTAGCAGGCACTATGGCTTTGCTCTTTCCCCGGAGGCAGTTACTGTGATGTTTAATAAGCCAAGAAACACACCCACACACTAACTAAGCACAAACACACGAACATTTTGTAGAACCTTTAAAGAAGAGGAAACAAGCTCTTTTCATGAAATTCGAACATAAATTCCAATGAATGAAACAAAACCAAACTACACTACTCAAACACTCACAAGCACACATACGAGTATATAATCATGTAGGTCTTGGTTTAGTCCTTGGTCTTGTGGTTTGACTTGGTTTTTGGCTTTTAACTTGCTACTCGCATGCAGTTTAGTGTTACCAGACCCTGAGGGACTGCCAAAGCCAGCATTGAGGCTTAGATGGCCACAGCCCACTTGCGTATGGCAACAAAATGGCGGCCTGTAAGAAAACGCTCACCAGCACTATAAAATAAAAAAGAAGTATAGCATAATGCAAAAAGAAGAAAAAAATAAAGCAAAAGGCGTACATAAAGTTTCGCACAGCGGGGGACGATGCCTAGCGACCAGGAGACCGACAGACCAACCACTGGCAAATCAACTTTGCAACTTGAGACTGTTGCAGTCTATTAAAATTACGCCGCCGGCTTGCAACTGAAGCAAGCAAAGGGGGGTATAAAATTTGTTTGTGTTTGTGGGTATATGGCAATGTGGGCGTATGGGCGTGTCAAGCGCAAAACGCCGGGTGCTAAATTAAAGGCAGCTAGCAGTAACGATTTCTTGGTCTTCTTCATGCAGAACTATATTTCCTGCCATAGTAGCCGCCGGCAGTTAGCACCCCACACAAAAACACTCACACACACACACAGTTATACTCTATCATGCTTGCAATGTTTGTAAATACGCAAAGATACTCAGTTTGAGCAAAGTCTTTGGCAGTATGATCTTATTTTTATACTCACAAAAAAGTTAGTTGCAACATACAAATAATGTCTCAGGGAGAGACTCTCATAATGTCGTGGGCTTATTCTTGTTAATGCAGCTCTGCCGCAAAAAATAGGATCTCTAAAATATTTTGCCTGACAGCTACACCGATTAGAACTGAGCTAGTATTATTTGATGATTTGATGAATAGAAAAATACTAATAATAATATACTTTAAAAAAATGCGGAAAAGAAAAAATGCAAAGTATCCAACACTACAAAAAATTGACATTTGAGCCTACCCTTGACTACGAAAAGTAATCAAAACTGAATTGTAAAAGCGCCAATATGTATCAGAGTGTCCATACAAGTTTTTCTATGATTTTTGGTATTATTTAGTGTGTTAGAAATCTAAACAGCTATGTGCGAAAAAACCGTCAAAACTTCTCTAAATTTTTTTTTTAATAATATAATAATAATAATTATTAAAATTATAATTTCTTTTACTTTCTTTCCAGCAATTAAACTTGTACATTATACTGACAAATATACAAAACATTATCTTTTATGTATCTGTTTTTCTTGAAAACAGCTTATTGTTGTTGCTCATGTTATTAGTCTAGCCCTTTTGCCTTTATGCCTCGATAAGGCATTTTTGATCATATGCAGTTGTGCCTGACAGCGCAAACTTTTTAAAAAATAATTTAAACTTGGAAGAAAAAGTTTTTATATAATTGATAGAATTCTGAAATCGTGGACAACGCCATTCATAAGTTTTAAATTGCTACTTTTAAAAAAGTGATGAATATTGTTTGAAATTGTTGCGTTATACTGCATTACCTACGTTTAAGTCTTTTATATAAACCAAATTTTTAAATTCATATTTAAACCCAAAACATCTTCCAGTGTTTCCGTACCAACGCTGTGCTAGACATACATCATCCGTAGCCAAGTAATCACGAAAGGCTTTTATCCTTAAAAACAAAGTAATCCATCCATCTAGTTGCAGCAAGCTTTTTTTGTTTACTAATAATTCATTCATCATTTTTATGGTATAAGTCCTTGGGATCGTTTTCTCATGAGTTCATCATAATAGGAGCTAACCACATACATGCAGTAATACAGTGTTACTATAAAATTTAAATTGTTTTACACGAGTTTAAAAAAAAATTAAGTTAATATTAGCAGTTTACTTATTCTGGTAATGAGTAAAGTACTAAGTAGAGCGGTAACAATCGTGCATAGGCCCACAACAAAGTTTACCAGCAACCAGGGACCCATATATCCGGGTTTCTCCTAATGAACAAAATACAATTATTTAAAAAAGTATGCCACCTATACTCAGTTCATACAACTTACCCTAATAGCTCCATAGATCAGCATTGCATCGTTGCTAGACATAGCATAAAATATTATCGAAAAAAGGCCGACCCAAAAGCGCACGTTTAATTGATCAAAAAATTCGTGCACCACAGGAGGAAACTCGTTTTTAATAGTCATGTACAGGCCAATGGAACCTAATACCAAGTCAACGGTACCAAACAAACATCCGGTCATAATGACACCAGTACGCAATGGAATGCAGCAGCAACATTTCATTAGAGGCATGTTTGGGCGATTCTTTTTTTTTTTTTGTACTACCTATATATATGTGGTGTTAATATTCAGTGATAAATAGTTGTATAAAAATTTTGACGTAATACACTTTGTGACGTGTTCAAGAAAAAATGTAAAAGTTTTTTTTTATAAAGAAACAGTGTAACTTACAGAAGTCTTAGAATATTTCATGTTCTTGATCTCCCACGCAGATTCTAATTCTAATTTTCCTGTTTCTTATGGATACTAGCTGTTCGTTTTATTGTTAAAAACAGTGTTGCCCTATGACTTTATTGAAAAACTATGAGCAGCTGCTCTGTTGTGTCTCCGCAAGCTAACTAAATGTGCGAATACACCAAAAAAATTTGTATTCGGATTCTTTTTTGCGTGCTCTGGAATATTGTCGATATTTCCCTTTTTATTTTCGATAAATTCGTATATTTCCCTTATTTTTCCTATAAATTCAATTTGATACAAAACAGCTGACATGTGTGTGTCACAAAATACCGCAACTAAAAAGTAATGAATATCACAAAAAAGTAAAATGCGTACACTGCTGGTTATGGTAGCAATTAAGTGGCCGCTTTTTTCGCTTCTGCGTATCGGGAAAATTTGTAAAAATTATTTCATGCATAATAGTACATATATCTTTTATTAATATCAATATTTTAGGCCGAATTTCTCAAATCAAACAAGTTTTAAAAATGCTTCATCTGAAGATGAGATTTGGTGGAAAAATTGTGAAAAGACTGCCTAAGATTTATATGCTTCATCTAAAGTTATTTTCACAGTGTATTTCAAATTCTTTATATACCCAATTAGCCATCTAAGTTTTTTTCCATTGTATTGCAAGGCTGCTGTTTCTTTTTTGGCCAACCAGCCAACAAGATAGCCAACTATTCGCTCCACACCCTTCGTCCCAGTCGACCCGGTCACCGCATCGTAAATTTAAAGACTATGCAGCTACTTGAAACTTTGCTGCGAGCAGTTTGACTACTGCAAGGCGTTACCATCTAGTTGTTTATGATGCTGCAACTGCGATGGGGATGCGAACGTCAACGGCGACAGCGAAGCCGACTGCGAATTTTTGTGGATGTGTAGGTGCGCAGTCATTTTATATCTTATCACAGCAGCGGCGGCAACATCAGAAGAAAATGCATACCAAGTAGTTCTGGAATATGAGGTACTATAACTTTATATGTGGATATACATATACAAGTATTAGTACATATATGTATATGCGAGTATGTATATGAATCTGAGCAATTCATTTTTGCATGGTGTGGCAGCGCTGCAGTGATTGAGAGATTTGTGTGCGGTGGGAAATGAATGAGGCATCGACTTTGACGTTGATGTTGATGATGAAGATTGTTGACTTTGATGATGATTATGACGAGTAGAGCGCTTCATATTCTCCGGGGGCTTTCTGGCTGTGGCGCAATCATCAACATTATTATTATGATTATTAAATATTTGAAAGCCATGCAAGGATTGAGCAGAGCGTAGAACTTTAGTTTTGGGCTAGTGAAAAAGCATTTTGCTTCCAATCCTTGCCACCGTGACACACCGCATGTAGTTTCAATGCAACAATTTGGGGCGGCTCCGAATTTTTATAGTTTTTCGCTTTTTTGATAGCACATTGTTCAAATATTCTAATAAAATATATAATTTTATGTTTTCTTCTCTTGACTAGCGCTTCCGCTTGGGTTGCTTAATGAGCGGACGTTAGATGATTGTGATAGTGATTTCATCTGTGGCATTGAATTTGCATTGGCATTAATGTTTATTTAATGAGCAGTTTCTGGTGGATGGACTCTTTAAAAGGCAAGTGCTTGAGTTGTTCCATTTTTTGTAATAATTTTCCATTGCCCCAGACCAGCAATGAAGTATCAATAAAAATACGTCAATTTTTTTTTTTTATATGGCTATAAATTGGATTTGTGCATAGTAAATAAATAAATTACTTTTTACTGGTTGAACACAGTAACGGTCTATTAATCTTTGAATCTTGTGAGATTGGTCAAGTAAATCCAATGCTAATCATTGAATGGTATTCACAATTGATGTTGGAAAGTTGCGCAAAAACTAGTTTATTAGTTGAGATGTTGATCTTGTGCTTCTTCATTTTCTGATTTTTTTCCATTTATAGCCTTCTCTATTTTGGTGTTGGGTCAGCCACTTAATTTAGTAAACAAGTCCACTTCAATTGTTAAAATTCACTATATTTACCTTTTTTATGCTTTTTATATAAAAAAAAATTCCAAAATATGAAAGTGCTGCAAATACCAAAAACGACGTAGCTTGGAAATTTTGTACATTTTGTTATTGCAACTTCTCAAGGCATCTATTCTTGATTCCACCATATGACCTAAATCCATATATAATGAATATAATTAATGTAATTTTTTTTAAGATTTATACATCTTTGCAGTTTCTTTTCTAAATTAAGAAACCTTGCCATTTTTAATTTTTTTTAATTCATATATATGAATGCCTAGGTACAAATCAGCTTATATATTCTTTTCAACCTATTCAGTGACCTTTTATTGACCTTCTGCAAAGACAACAATGGCAACATAAATGCCAACACATAACAGTAAACATATTTCATGCAGTTTTTATTCGACTTAACATTGTTACCATGGACAGAACCCTACTCCCTACCCCAATCTAAGCCAGCAAGGTCTCATCATGGCCATTTAACTCGACTCGATTTTGTTTGGTTCGCTTGGGCTTGCCACATTTTACGAATTTCAGTTACATTTTTGCATATATGCAATTCTGATCTGCGTTATGCGGTTACAATGTTGTTGCTGTTTCAATACCCTATACACGAAGGGTAGAAGAGTATATTTATTCAGTCCAAAAACATGTGCAGCACCAAGAAAGAAACAAGTAGAACCACACACGCCTTACTTTTACCATATATGTAGGTATGTCTGTCTGGCTATCTATCTATTTTTCTAAGCCCACAAGGACAAATTAATTTTTCAAATTACCATCTTGAACATAGCTTTCTTTTATTATATCCTATACCCATAGAATTAAGGGTATTTAAGATTTGAATGAATGAAGGAGATGTAAATCTTAACTTCTTTTTTTCAATTTGGGTATGAAGACATACTCGATCTCAGACATTAAAGAGATTCACTAAATAAAAATACCAAAAGGGTTGCTAAATGGGAAATTTTTTATATTCCTGTCTTTACAAAATTGTACATGCAAAAATGTATCAACTTTTGATACCCTCAAAATTGCAATATTATTCCACTTTTTATTATCTGTGCTTCTATCTTGCCTCCTTATCATTACGAAATGTTTTGAAAATAATAACTATTTCCAAAAAAGTGGGCACTCTATATAACCATCTATGGAATATAATTTGTTAAAATTGGTCGAAAACTTTGTAAGTTGCAGACAGAAAATACCAATTTGGAATCACCTTGGCTACAAGAAACCTAAAAAGTCCTTTTTTTTTTTAATAAATTAGAGTAGTTTCCGATTATCTCAAAAAAAAAAGTTTCTAAATTACTAATCTTTATGCCAAAAGATATGACATGATGACGAAACTGTCTTTTTCTGTAGTGCAATCCGTCTAATGGAGTGAGAGACTTGGTTCTCATTGACTGTTCCATGAACAAATATCAATATTCAAGTAGAGTATAACCAAATCGTATTTGGATGCACATTTCGCGTCCATCAAATACATTCGGATCGCCTTTAAATTTTACAGGCGCTATATGCAGGTAAAAAGGAAACTTTTGACTCTTAAGAAGATCTAAAAAGTGAACTTATAGGTGATTGAGGCTAAAATTGTGAAAATAACCAATATATGTGTAATACTTTTTTAAACAAAATGGAGTTATGCACATATAAGTATTTGCTATCGAGAAAAACAAAACCCTTTTTTTTAGTGTTAGGAAAATGAAAAAAAAAAGAAATTTAATTTGTATTTTTTCTAAAGCTCATAAGAAACACTAAAATAAAAAAAATTTAAGCTTACAAAATTAAGCTTTCTTTTTAGAAAAAAACTTAATTGAAGCAATGCACATACATATAATTATTTGTCTTGAGTTCATACCGAGCACAATCATAACCCTGTTTCTTGCTTCGCCGTAGTCGCGTAATTAAAGATGGTATAGGGTATATTATTGTCGGGATGTTCCGATTACAACCGGCCCACTTGTTGTTGTTTTGCCGGTGCCCGTCTCCCAGCCTGCGGTTCTGTTTGAGTTGTTGTTTTTTGTTGGTATGTATTACTGTTGCACTTGTAAATGACAGTACAAACAGCAACAACAAGAGTCTAGAGTGTTAAAGAGTAGCCAGCCATCTGTGGGATGGCCACAGCAGACAAGCAAATTGGCAGTACACTGCCAACAATATCCTTTTGAATAAACGCGTGTGACCGAGCAACGAAACCAAACCAAACCCCTTCTTACTACATCGGTTACAGACTGACCGAGGTAGCACTGACTTGCCTTGGCGAATGAGTTGTTGCTGGTAGTTTGGCGATAGTCGTTACAAAACATTCACGCACACACATACAGTACTGCACAAAAAGTGCAATAGTATATCGTAATGTATGGCACACACACGCACACCCATAGACAGTCGCACGTAGACCGCCCATATCCTGTTTGTTTTTGTAAGCGTATTGCTAACGTCTTTCCGAGCCATCTGCACTGCTTGTTAGAATGCCACTCTGCCCTTACCGAAGTGCTTCCGAACCAAACAAAATCACTTGGGGCAGAAGGAGCGGCTTTGGTTGCATCTAACATGTAGCGCATTTGTAGTTGTTATCAACTAGAGTATTTAACTGCAGCAATTTTAACAGTTGAATTTGTAACAGCATGCTACTTCATTCATGCGCAAGTGTTTTGTGTACCTACTCCTCTAATCTTCTATTCGAGTGCCGATGGCAGTGCCCCTGTTGGTATGCAATGCAATTTAGATTTCAATCGAAAGCGCGCGAATGCAACTCTGTATAACAAGTGCGCTTTGTCTATGCATGTGTGTGTGGGTTGGTGTTGGAAAATGTACTAACATTGAAATTTATGCATTTCATTGTGCGCTCTATCAGCGCCAGACATTTGATTTTATTTGCAAGACGAGCCTCTTAGAAGCATTCAACTATTTTCATATCTGATGCTTTGCTCAAGATTGACAACAGGCCAAAAATAGCTTTGAAAGAAACTACAGGCCGCATATTTATACACACTCATATACTTGAGTAGGTACACTGAGAAAACTTAAACTAAAAAAAAACATATCATACTTATGTGAGCTATTCTAAAAGTATTAGTTGCTTGGATTCAATCAATGCATCTACATTTTTTTGGTTGACCGGGGGAAGCCCCCAGACAAGATTAATGAGCCGCTGTACACCAAAGGGTTCGGAAATAATCTCAAAAAACCCCCTTAAGTGAGGTCTCACAAATCTAATGTGCTGGGATTTTTTGACCTCAGAATCGTAATCAGCAACCCCAAAAACATATAAAAAACATCGCCAGACAACCATTCTTGAAAATAAAATATTGTTTTGTTTTATGAAGTTACGCTAGAGATTGCTGAACCCAAATCTGAGGTCAAAAATACACAGCATACCAACAACAGTTGTCAGTAGACGATAAAGTCATACACTGATTTTGTAGACGCTCCACAACTTTTTTGAAACATTCCAAAATTTTTTAAGGTACGTGTATTAATTTTATTCGTAAAAAACCATGACCTTTGACCTTGAATACCTTGAGACTCGGCTATGATATTCATTGTTACTTTGAAAATCTGTTACAAAATATCAAAATCAACTTTCATACCAAGTTCTTTATATTCCTAGCAGCTATGATAGTTTGTCACTATTACAAGCTAATGTCTACTTTGGCGACGCTTGGAGAGCAGTTGAGATTACTTTTGAATTTTAAAATTAAATAAAATTTTTTGTTAAATACATTAATATGTTTGTTTTTTATTTCATGTCTATTTTATCAATTATTGAAATATTCAATTTCTAAATCGATAGTTTTAGTTAATATTGTCTAGTAGCTCTACCATATACTATATTTAAAAATGATCAAAATCAATCTAAAAACTATTTAGTTTTTCAAGAAACCAAGACAAAAATTGCATTCTTATACTACTTTTATGAAAATTTCTAAAAATGTATGTAAAAAGAGTACACCTTTTTTTTTTGACAGTGTACTTAGTGCCGTTTTTATAGCAGTGTACACATAGCGTATATTCGTTTGTACCTGTAGCGTAGGAAACTCGTCAATCACGATAATTATAACAAATCTGTCACGTACTGAACATTTTGTAAAACACAGCAAAGAGGAAAATGCATAAAAGACACGAAACACATGAAGCGTCAGGTATATAGCTGCAGCGACTTGCAGGACTTCCCTCCACAATGTATACCTTCTGCGAAGTTAAAGATGCCACTGCTCCTGCTGATGATGATGATGAACAAGAGCACAGAAATATGATGATGATGATGATGCTTGATTTTATGGCAATGGCGTGCCCGTAAGCGACTTTTAAATTGCTGCTATGCATAGCCATCGCCTGAGTGCACCAAATAGACCAGCACACCAAGACCAAGTAGATATGGACAGACAGAGCACTTTGCACACTTGCCAACTGTCCAGAAATCGCTTTTAGAATGCCACGCACACCAAATCCAAAGCATGTCGCGATGAACAGAGTCAGGCAAAGGAGCACTTGCTTATAGATAGATGGAAGTACAGTCAACCTCCGATAAAGCGTTTGCTGCGCTTTTGTCCTTGACGATGGCGCTTGGTATAAATAGTTTAGTCAAGGAGTTCGTTAATAGAGCTAACAGCACTATAAGTTTTATACAAGTTTTCTATTTTAAACCATTTCAAAGAAAAAGCAAGAAGGGTATCAGTTTGGATTGCAGGGTTGCATCTAAGAGTGAGTCAGAGACATAATGTGAGCGAGTGCGAAAGTGCGCGTTTTTGCGCTTGAACTTATACAAAACCAAAGGAACTAACCAATGTTGCCAAATACGCATTAAACTTTGTTGCCAAAACCCACATATATTGTACTTGTATGTGTGTACATTATATGTATGTGTGAAAGCCGGTTCTCTTGACATGAACACAAAAAGCTAAAAACCAGCCAGAGAAATAAAATAGAAATGCATTCAAACGGAAATGCAAATAAATCTTAGTCACTGAAAGGCAATTGGCTTTGGTCAGTTGGCTTGGCTGGATGACTGGGCCGTCTCTACCACAACACATACACATGTATATATGTTTTACATCTAACAACATGACTGACACACAATCAAACTTTTAAAAAAATGTATATTTTATAGATTTTTTACTAATAAGACTACCCCCATAATTTTTGTCACAGCTTAGTTGAAATTCAAAAAATTATGTGGGTATTAGAAATGCTGCCATTCGATAACTTTATCAAAAATCTTTGATAGGACACATTTACACATATTCCAAGTGTTCTGATATTTGATAGTGCCTTTGAAGGTATATTTTAACTTTGATTTAGCAACACTTTGTTTTTGTGAACATAAAGTTACTGAAATACTTTTGGTGTGCCATCTAGGAGTAAACAAGATAAAGTGTATCAAAATTATCAGGAGTAAAAAAAAATGTGATAATTTTTATTTTCGATATCAGCTTACACTTTCCTAAAAAAAAAAATTATTGAAATATCTTTTTTCATTTACGAGATATGCGTTGTCAAAATAGTTAACCCAAATATTTAATTATCGATAACTCGATAAATAATCGAAAATTTGAAAATTTTCAAAGGGATTATTGGAAACTACCTCCTACTATTATGCGCTGCACTTGTGTTTATAAAAAACTTTTGGGGCTTTACCTACCTAACCTTAGCGCTCCAACTAAGCACCACCCCAACAACCAAAAATGTTTCAAAGTGCTTTACTTTGCAGTTAAGAGTCAACTATCTTTGCCTTTTTTTTCTCTTTTATTAATTCCTCTTTAAGGTCTTTTGTCTCAGCTTCCTATAAGACCATTTCACGCTTTTCAATATTCAGAGTATTTATTTAATTAAAGCTTAGCTTTAATGCTGGATGGATTTACAATCAAATGCATTTCCATGTTCACAAAATAAATAAACCATTTAGAAGATTTGTTAGGGATTTTCATCCAAAGCAGTATCTAAAGCTAGAATATGTTTGCAAGCGAAAATCAACAAGAGAATAAAAAGCAAATAAAAATAAAATTTAAGCTAATGCTAATAATGTGCAAATTTTTGCTAGAGCACCCAGGGTGCTAGTTAGTATTTATGGCTATGCGTTTCCATATAGGCTAAAATGGCATATGGCATGTGGGACAATATGTCCATGAGGGGAGCACAATGAAACAATGGAAGAAGTTAAACAAACCATGAGTGTATGTGAGGAAACTTAACCATTAAGGCGCTTATGCATTCACAATTGGCTCGTAACTATTTCTATTGTGAAGCATGTTTTTCTAAACTCTTGTTATTACCTAATCTGCATATATAAACATATGTAACTTTGTGTCTATTTTAAAAGCCAAAATGATCAGATTCAACAAAATGGACAAACTGTGTATGGTTAAACACCTGTAGTATGCTGCAACTTAAGTCTGACTAAATACGGCCAATGCATGTAGATATGTAAAACAGTGCAGCATTGTTTAACAATTCCCAATGCCTTGCATATAAAATAGATTAAATATACATAGCTCCCTTGGGTTAGTTGAGTGAAACTCTGGGTAAACTATGGCCTGCTTGTGCATATTTTGCTTATAAATATTTTGCCATTTTCAACAAAATATATTTTTAGATATTTAAATGACCAAAAAAGACCACATACACACACAAGAATTCCGGAGAAACTCTTGTTTATACAGCGCTTGGCAAAACTTCGTTTCGTAGCTCTTTGTTTATTATCTTTATCACCATTGCTGTGATTTTCAACAATGGAGTTTAATTTTATCAACACGCATGCAAATGCATACAAATTCCACAGTACACATTTATATTCTATTTTGTTGAAAATTTGTGCTAAACTAAAGTTTAGTTTTGTTTTGTGTCATAGCCTTACAATTATTATATGCCCTTTGTTAAATCGGTTGGAATCGAATTAAATATTCATATCTTATCATGCTTCAGAAAATAGGTTTGATCATTTATTTAAAGAAAATGGTCACACTGTATGAAGTATTTATCGATAGTCGCTTCCCCCTTTTTTTTCCCATTTTAATAGTAGTAAAATAATAAGATGTTTTATTTAGAAAGCGTTGTGCTTCCTTCAATTACAATTGAAAACAATGAAAAAAGAAAGCGAGATGATAAAGTATTTAATTTTATTTTTCTTTTACTTCGAGCTTAAATCTGAAATATAAGTAATGTGATGTCAACCCTGAAGAGTTGATAAGTTTGCATGCTATGATTAACATTCAGCTGTTTTTTACACAAAATAGCACGAAACTAACCCTCAACTTAAAAAATAATCAGTTGGGCAGAAAAAAGATGCTTCATATTTGTTAATTGCCTTTACTGTGAATTATTGTTGTGTTGTTCTTAGAAATAGAAAGATGGCGTACGTTACGCTGTACCACCACATTGCAATTAAAACCTGTGTATTGCTTAAAAACTCTAAAAGATATTTGATTGCCAAATTTGGTTACGATAGTTTTCTAAACAAACAAAAAACAGTCGAACTTTGCCTCAAAGAGGTTTTTTTGACCGATCGAACCTATGCGGGCTAAGTGATAAAGTCAACCGATTATGATTTGGTACAGTGGACAGACGGACTTCTATAGTCACCCTGAGCATACTTTAAGTAACTTGGAGGGTCTATTCTATTTATATTTTACATACATTTTCGGCTTGCACAAACTTAATATACCCTGTAGCACTGAACCAAAATAAGAGCATAACTTTTGCCCAATATTTGATTTTGTAAAAATAATTTTTAAAGTGCGTATTTCAAAATGTTAAATTTGTTCAATTTTGCCCATGATCCGTACGTTTGTTGAATTTTGTTGAGTTTATTGAGCTCTGTAAGATGCTTTACACTATAATAAAAGAAGTCGTGCAGCCATTTCAGTGTGTTTGCTTTCCTAAATTATTTGCTGCAATATAAAAACATTGATCAAAAATCAGTTCAAAGAATCTGCAATTGCTGTATGCTAAAAAATCGACCAGAATGCCAAAGCACTAACTTTTACTTAAATTATTACACAACTACGCCGGGTTATACATTAAGAAGAGAAATATTATGAGATTTAAGAAAATATTGAATACGCAATGTTGTCTCAAATTATAATTAAATGATCACCAGTTCAGAAGCAATTTCAGATTGGTTAGGAAAGCAAATTTCTTGCTGCAATATAAACATTGATCAAAAACCAGTACATTGAAATCTCTTTTCTGAAAAATCCGTATGAATGCCAAAGCACTAACTTTTTGTTTGATGTAATAAATATTTTGAAAATGTAGTGTAGGAACTACAAAAAAAGTCACGTATACGCAATGTTGCCTTATATCACTATCCACCAAGCTTCTACTGTGCTCAAGCATTTCGGTACTTTTTTTTTTTAAATATTTTGTATTCTAATCCAATGTGGATAGCATAGAAAAAGCTTTTTAAATGTTTAATGCTTAACATGTTCAAAACCAATCTATTAAGTAGTTCGCTTGGCTAATTTCTTTATCATCTAATATCCTAATTTTTTGCCAATTCATTATGGTGATAAGTCTAATTCTACTAATTCTTTTGCTAATAATTTTAAACAAAGTACAGTAGCTGCCATGGATTGAATTTTAATTTTCATATACATATACATATATCTATATATATTTTTTTAGCCACCCTCCCCTTCACACTTCAATTTTTAAGATACGATGGCTTACAATTTAAATACCAAAATGCTTATTATAACCTCAGGTAGCGATTGTGTGTACGTTCGTATTTCGGAGACTATAAGAGTTAAAGATACGAAACTTTACCAGCTAGTCGCATATTTCATGCGCCAAATGAACAAAATCGGTCAAATACAACAAAAGTTATAGTCAAAAATATACAAAATTTCACCTACCCTTGTCTATAATAAACTGCGTCAGTATTTCACTCTATGTAATTTTGATAATTAGTGACATAACATCACCAATTTCGGTAAGCTGACTCATGTGGCTCTAATGAATGATGAATAATGAGAGAAATGGTATAGGGTATTAAACATATTGTATATGTTTTGATTCGTATTTTTAAAGTATCGAAACCAAATTTGCAGTATTTTTTTTTCGAAATAAAATTTATAAATGCAGTGTAACCTATTGTCGGATTAACAGTTTTTCAATGTTATGGTTAGTTTTGGTGTGTCACTTTTGCATTTTACGCTAATGCACAGATACAAAAACTCACAGATACACACAGACGCACACAAATATAGAAAATGCACTCTGTTGGACATTTAATTAGTCTATCAAAATCTTCATCTATGTCGTTGTTGTTTTTTCCTGATGCATTTAGTTTTGCAGGCCGATGTTGCAACTATTATGATAATCTGTAAATTTTATTCAATTGCATTTTATTTTATTACATTCCATAATCTCCTCAACATGTATCTGTGTCTATACAGAGATACTTTTGCATATTTCATGGCACATTTTGTTCCGTTCGTTTGTTTTCGGTTACACTTTATTCATTTGCCAATTTATGTATTATACTATTTTGTAATTGTTAGTGTTTATGTTGGTTTTTTGAATCCATTTTAAAAGTTTATTTATTCGTTCACATGCTTTGTACAAATTGTTGTCAGTGCTCTACTGCGTAATTTTTACATTTACGAGCCATTAAAAATATTTTATTGCATTTATATATGATTTCTTTTTATTGTACACAGAAAACTCCGCTGGAGATTTTCTCGCGTATGCTTGCTTACTTTGTCGTCGTAATAGTCATCATTGCCTTCCTGGCCAGTTCCACTGTCTTACTTTGGCTTCCATAGACCCTGTTGATGATGATGACGACGTTGATTTATTAGACTTTTGTTTATATTCACACATATACAAAGTTTTGAGCCGAAGTGCTTTTTATGCATTTCATATATGTAGTATGCATATATATCGCATATTTGGCACTTTATGTGCAGCTCTCTGATGTGTGCATTTATTTTTGTTAAGGCCACTCTCCGTGATACCTTTGAGACCCATGTGCAGCAAAGTAGCAAAGTGCCAACAAAAGTTTGCACAATTTTCTCAATTTCCGCCGAGAATAATATATGCAGATTTTATAACTTGTATGTCGCTGAGTATTGAATTTAGCAGAATATTTAAAATTAACTTTAAATGCCTTTAATTGACTGTCTTCCCAGAGGGCTTTCTTGTGTTTAACAGCTGAGAAACTTCTTATACTTGAATCCCACTAAAGCCAAGCAATTTTCAAATAGTTTATAAGCAACGTGCTCTGTCAAGTATATTCCTTTGCCGCTGCTTTGTTAAGTATTATTATTAATTTCCATATGAAAGCCATAAGTCATAAAAGGAAAAAATTTAAAAATGTTATCGTCAAAAAATATTGACAAGTTCTTCGCAACGATTCAATTTTAAATACAAGCAAAACAAACGCTTTTGTCAACAAAATATGATTTGTCCACTCATATAATTTTTTATGTTATAAGATTTTATTTGGAAGTAACTAACTCTGTCATATAAAGGCGCACATCTGTATCTTAGCTAGCTTGAAATAATTTTGAAAAATTATAGCTGAAAATTTTTTCTTAAAAGCGGTACGTAAAAAACTTGTCGCTTTTGAAGTTGAATTTCAAAAGAACTCGCTGACCCTGTTTGTTTATATGTATACACACTCGTACGTATGAGTTTGTGTGAAGGTATGAAGAACACATGAATACAAGTATAGATATAAACGGCTTCAGTATATGTGTGCGTTGGCTCACTTTTTTATGGGTATTTGGGTTAGAAGCTCGAGTGTTTTGTTATTGAGTAAACATGTAATAAATACCGTTATATAAAATACGTGTTCATGTTCATGTTTTTTCTGTTAGTATTTGTGTTGGCGTTGGTGTACTTGGGAGCGTAGCGTACGCTCTATTTAAAATTGCGTATACGCCATGTTTCTGTCTGTGTTTGCATAGTATGAAAATAAAACCACATACGCATATTACAAACATATACATACATACATATGTTAATACATCTAAATTCGTGTAGTGTTGAAAATCCTTTTTCTAAACACAAACTAACTAAAAACCATACACACACATACACACCTGCAGCCGGTAAGCTCTTAATATTTGAATGTGGGCGATTCTTTTAGATATCCATTTTGACTTCAGAAAAAAAGAAAATGAGATATGGAGTTTTTTTAGTTATGTAAACTATCAATATTTTGAGATTATAATGTAGACTGAAAAATTAAAAAAATATTTTTAAGATATATGCAATTAATATGCAGTTAATAGGATGACACGCACTTGTACTTGTTTATGAAAATGTAAACAAAAATAAGATTTTTTACAGATATGTAATAATTTAGAATATACAGCAATTTTTGTTATTTCAATTTAAGATACTTTCAAAAAGTTTGTCTTATTTTAAAATCGTGAAAGACGATTTTCAAAATGTTGAAAACGAGTTTTGCCGAAATCTGTTGAATATGTTTAAGACTCACCCATATACATATTATACAAGTTTCATATGTTAACGTTTTTTCTCATCAGCAAACCAAACCCATATACATATTTACATATGCGCTCACAGCTTTCGAAGACCGACTCAAGGCGCCTTTAATAGAGACATGCTCAGTGTGTAGGGTATTGCTGCATGGGTAGGCATTTTGTTTGCAGTTGCGTGTTCAAAAATGCCCGAAAGCAAGAAAAGATTCGTTTGAAATACGTTGACTTTGTTTTAGCCGGGGTTGCGGCCAAAGGTTTTAAGATATTAAAAATAGAAAATGTTGTGCTATATTCATTAAGCTCAGAGTGGCAAAGGAAATAATGTGTAAATAGAACATGTCAATGTATACAACATACCCTTATTCTAGCCTTAAAAAAGTGTAGATTTACATTTTATTTATGTGAAACTATTTTATTATTTTAATTAAAGCATCTCTTTTATTAATTTTAGATAATTTGCATAGTTTTAATGTTTCAGGAAAATTTGCAGTATCTTTGTATCTATGTATCTATGTATCTTTGTATCTAAGTATCTATGTATCTATGTATTGATGTATCTACGTATCTATGTATCTATGTTTCTATATATCTATCTATCTATCTATCTATCTATCTATCTATCTATCTATCTATCTACCTATCTATCTACCTAACTCTTTACCTATCTATCTATGTATCTATTAATTTATATATCAGTCTCGTACATTTTGCGCTATTGCAAATTTTGCCCCTCGGTGCTAAATTAACAACCTAACTATTTACAACTGCTGGTTGTTATAATAGCAGATGCGATGGAAATTATAATTTAGTTTAATTTAACTTAATAATTTGAATTTAAAAAAATTTAAATTGGGTGCAAAAATTTCATTTAATATGTGTTGGAACTGCCATTTAGTCAAACCTTTCATAATCACACTATCTCTTAAATAATACTGAAAGATATAATTTCCATACTCTTAAAATTGTTCTTCTAGTCAAATCGCGATATCTTAGCTGATTTCCATGGTCATTGTGTCATTCCCAAACATCTTCCAAAGCTAACAATATCAAAGGTACTTTCTATTCAGGCACTTCATGATTGTGCTCTATCAGAATCTTTTATTGTAAATCATATTATCCTTAATGCCTGATGCTAAATAGAACTACGTAAAAACTGGATACACTCTTTTTACAACACTCACACACAATCAAAACATTTACTTGCTAAAAATGTGTACAAAACATATACATATGCGTAAAAAAGTAGCTACGTACCTGTTTTGTCACTCTTTGAAGAGCATATAATGAAATGCAAATTAGTTGCGCGTGAAAGCGAAGGGAAGCAAAGCAAAACACAAGTAAATGGTAAAAGTAGACTAGGTAAAGAAAAAACTATACTACTACTACAGCTCATAAAGTCAAATGAGTTCATTAGCGAAAAGCTTGACACGGTCCCAAACACAAAGATAGAAAAAATCCTTCTTTGCTTTTTTTTTATATGGTTTTGTTGCGCGAGTGCACATAAAAGCGTCGTATTTTTCACTTTAAATAATCGGATTGTATTGAATTGGTTGTTGAGCTGTTCTACGTATGTAGTATATAATGCATAAGCTTAGTCATTGGCATCTATCACCGGTTAGCTGGACAAAAGGATATCGAAAATGATGCAGTGGCTCAACAAATTGATGTTCGCTCGTTTTTTTTACAACAAACCAAAACTAAGCCAATGGATAATGCTGCATATCTGCTGCCTACCTTTGCATTTGTTAAAGCCACTGCAATACATACAACAACAATAATAACCACAATAATAACCAGGACAGCATCAGCAAGAACAACAACAGTGTAAAATCCGCATGCCTTAAAGGCAACTTCCGACACACTTATTTATTTTAGCTTTGTTTGCATGTGCTTACATATGCACGAGCTTGGGTGTTTGTAAACTTATGTATACATACATGTGTACATATATACGTCGTAACACTTTCAATAGCACTTTCCATTGACACCAAAACCGAGGCAAGCAAGCAAATGGTTACACCAACGAGAGCAAGAACAACAACAAGGACAACTACACTGGCAAAAAAAACGCACTTAAATCGAGTTGATATAAAGCTTTTAATCAGGAGCTTGGCTGAATTTCACAAAATCGTACCTGATACCAATTTTACATTTTTGTTATCGATAACTTTTCATATTATGATTTTCGATAAATTCGCTTTTAACAGTTGAGTGAATTTTATTAAAAATTCGTAAACATTGCAAAAAGTATGTATAATTTATTTTCTCAATTATATGTTATGTAGCAAAAGAAAGGCCTAAAATTCTGAAAATCAGACATATTATGCACCTGAGAAACAGGTTGTTTTTTTAAATATTTTTAAAAAACTGTAAGTTCAATAAAGAATTATATATTTGAAGTTATCAAGATTGCCATAGTTCTGAACTTTTCGCTTCCTTCATATCGTTTAACTTTTAGTTTGATTAAAATATTGCTGGTACTTTTTAGTATTATTCATTCTTTTAAATAAATGTACACAATAATATTAGCTTTAACAACAATATTTATTAAAATTAAATTTTTTTTGTGCAACACATCAACCATGTTGCATCTATCACTTATCGATATCCAAGGTGATTGTGCGTAAGAATGAGTTATGTATGCTATTTTTTGGGTTGAAACAGAAAAAATATAGTTTTAGATAATAAAAATCTACGAATAATTAAAAAATCATTTTTGTTTAAAAAACGTTTACTTTCAGTTCGTTCAGTTTGTAACCCGATTCAGAAAATTTGTTTTGGTCAAGTCGGGCGCACTAAATATGTGAAATAAACCCGGAACCGAATATTTTATTTAAAAAATAAATAACATTTAAAATTTTAACAACAGCCATATCCTTTATGTTCCGTTTTATATCGATTAATGTGCTTCGTGCCGTCATAAAATCCACTCATTTAAAATTTTCTAAGTTATACAGCAAATAGTATGCTGCGAAATTTATTTATTTATTTTATTTTAAAGTAATGTAAGTCTCTAATTTTGCTATGATAAAGCTAAATCAAGAGATGCCACGGTTGGATATGCCATTGTTAGAAATACATTTCAATTTGGTTTTGACAATTTTTCTCACAGTGTAGAGACAGTACTAGAGAGAAGACAAGTAAGAGTTAACAGCAATTTGTAACGATAATTGTGTGTATTTTTCAGTGACAATAACGTTGAATGTTGATGAGTTTCACAAGCTACATGGATTCAGTTGAGCTGACTTGACGGCCGTACTCAAACAGACAAATGTATGGGAGCCTGGGCAGATGGACAGCACAAGCAAGGACAACATATTTGCCCATGAAGATGTGCACCCTATATGTCAGCCCCAGTGGCAACACCAAACGTCCAGTCATCAACACCAATACAAGCAAAACAACTGCTAGAAGGGGTGTGGCAAGGGTGGGAACGTAACGACAACAGTTTTCGAGCAAAGCGCTGAGCTTTTCTTTTTTCTTTTGATTTTCTATTTTTTTTTTGTGACCATTGGCATTTTGGTGGGAGAAATGTGCAGAAAAGTCAAAATGTACGAAGAGTACAAGCACAAAAAAATGTGGTACAGTCGAGGCGGTGCCCGACAGTGGTATACCCTGTACCTTTTGTGTCAAAAAAATTTTTCCTGCATATTCCATCTAAGAACTTCCCAATTGGAATTTATTTTTTTTTGGTGAAAATCGATATTTATACCTATAAGTTCCCTAAATTTTTACCCATTTTAATGAAACTCAAATATTACGTCAAAGAATTTAGTTAAAGTATATGGGGTAAGTTTCAAGTTGGTATGTTGAGGGTTGTCGGAGAAAACACGGTAAATCGATTGCGGGGGGTGGGGGGACCGCATCGATAAAATTTGGATGTGGATTTGTTCATTAGAGCCACATGAATGAGCTTACCAAAAATTATGATTCTAGGTCACTTGTAGCCATAATTGCGTAGAGTCAAATATTGACGCAGTTTATTGGCAAGGGGAGGTGAAATTTGCACATTTTTGACTATAACTTCTGTTGTATTTGTCCGATTTTGTTCATTTTTTACACATAGATGCATGTAACTACAACGCATCGCTCTGTTAAATTTCAGATGAAAATACTAAACGGTGTGGCTAAAAACCGCGAAACTCTATTGCGGAGGAACGGGGGAAAATATTGACATGATTCAACAAACTTCATCTGCTTACGAAATATGCGCACCAGCTGGTAAAGTTTTGTGTCTCTAGCTCTTATAGTCTCCGAGATCTAGGCGTTCATACGGACGGACAGACGGACGGACGGACGGACGGACGGACGGACGGACGGACGGACGGACGGACGGACGGACGGACGGACGGACATGGCTCAATCGCTACCCGAGGTTATGATAAGCATTTTGGTATAAAGGACTTGGGGTCTGCCACGCCTCCTTCTGTCCGTTACATACATTGCACAAATCTAGTATACCCTTTGTACCTATAGGTACAGGGTATAAAGAGTCAAAACCGTCGCTGGAGTCATTTTTAAATATACTGTAGCCTAACATCCAAGAAGGTTGGCTGAAGTGCAAACACCATTTAAGGCCAAAAATTGCTGTAATTGTGTTTGAGGAGCGTCCGTCTGTGCATATATGTACATTGGTGCAACGATAGTAGCTTTTGGGGATCCAAATTGTGCATGTGCATAGTACATAGAAAGGCAAAAGTTGGATATGCAAATTATAGTTCTCTCACTAAAATTAAAAAAAAAATTGATTCAAAAAAAGAAATCTTTGCATTTATTAATAATTACTAAGACTCTAAACACTAAGGCATTATACTAATCGGTATGATCAAATGGAAGCTCTCTTTATACTACCAGCTTACAAAATGAAAAAAAGGCCGAGATCACATTTTATCTTTTGAATTGGTTAGTCATCCCATCATTTATTTTTGATTACTTAGTATACTTTGCGGTTTCGATCAATAATAAATATGCAGTGTTAGGCAAATAACTCAGTCATACAATAAGAAATCAAAAAAAGCATTCTCTGATTTCAAACCCATCACTTCAAGATGTAGACTCAGAAAATTAAAAGTACAATTAATTTTTGTCCTTGCAATTTGTCCATATTTTTCGATTTCCCACTTACTCAAAAATTATGTTTTTGTGATGGGTAATATGGGTTTTGCAAAAATCATCGCATATAACTATAAATGCTTGGAAATGTGAAAGCTTCATGGGGTCAAACGAACGGCGAATTCGGTTTCAGCGGGTTTCTGAAACATTGAATGAACATATTCTGGTCGAAGGAAACCTACTTCGAACTTTGTATTTTAATAAAAAATAATTTATAACATGATGATATCAAGAAAATTAAAGAATAATTTGAAACACTTATGCGACTGGTGTGCAGTTCATCATTTTAAATTCAACTGCGATAAGTGCAAGCCAAGTAATTTCATTTTTAATACAATGGAGTTATTTAGTCATTCAAATTCTTCTGATCTACCATTACGAAGAATAAGGAGTACCTCACGAATGATTTCATTCTTAGAGAAGCTTATTGCAAGTGACGTAGACTCGCTGTTTTCTTTGGAAAGGATTAAATTCTGCATCCCGAATCATTCTGCCCTCTATTTGAAGCATCTTCGTCTGGGGTATAATGATTTAACCCGCCTAACTTTGTATAAGTAGGGTATTCGGCATTGGTATTGAGTTGGAGAGTTTTAAAGTTGCGCAAAAACTCAACTGGCGTGAATGCCATTTTTGCTAGTTTATGAATTGAGTTGTTGGCGCGTTAGCATCCTACGCCCTTGGTGTTAACTCAACCACTTCAACGCAATAAATTAAGCAATTATTAAGCAAAATTTAGTTAGCTTTATGCGCAAGACTTACTAGTTTAATCCAATTAAATTTATTCAAAGTTATCAAAATTTAAACTCAACAGCAACCGTGAATACCCTAAATGTATTTATTAAATTTTATTTTTAGTATATACCTAAGTTCGTTTGTGCATATTTCGGTTGCAAATAAATAAATGAATAGCACACTCATGATTGTCTCGCACATACACACGCACACATTCATAATAATTACATACACGTGCCTTTCAATTTAATTTAATTTGTTATTAAGGTGAAATTGTCTTTGCTCTAAATTGATTTCAAGTGTGGGTTTCTTTATAGAGTGCATGGGTGTATTTCTTATAAGAGATGTTTGTTGTTTCTGTTGATGTTCTTGTTGTCATTAGGAACTCATGTTATGTGTCCACATTCAATTGGTTTTGACAATTAATAAATTCTACGCATAATTAATTTATGTGCTGATTTAAAGCAAACAAAGGCCGTTATATTGGCATTCTGTAATGGCAGCATGTCTGACATTTGTGCACACTATTGTTCGGCGTACTAAAATATGTGTTCGAGTACGTACGAAAGGATTTATATGGACTATTTAACTAATAAATATAGTGATTTACCACCAGTAATTAAAGGTAAGGAAGGGCAGATACAAAGTACTGGAAACTCCACATGGGATTAATTCATATGAAACATTAATTAAAGCCCAGCCATATCATATTGATATTTCCACGGAGCTGTCAAGCAGGGCTTTTAAACAAAATATTTATAAAAAATTGGGTTAACTTTTGACGCTCAGCACAAAGCATGAAATTCTTTTACGGGGAAAAGGGGCAAGATATCAACTGAATTTTACAATCTTGATTTGAATGGGGATAATGCATCTGCTGGTAAGGTTTTGTGCCTCAAGCTGACTTGGTACCTAAATTCTAGGTGCTCATACAGCCGGACAGAGGCACGAAGGGTGTACTCTCTCTCTCTACTTGATGTTATGATAAGCAATTTGGTTTAAAAAACACTCCATTTTGCCAGTTACATGCATTGCACAAACCTATTATACCCTTAATTCTATGAGTACTTGGTAAAAAAAACTGAATTTATGGAGTTTAATAGAAATAAATCCAAAATAGTTCACTTTAGTAATAAATTAATAGCTTTCAAGTATTCTTTTATTTTTAAATGATAAAAAATTATGTTTTCTTTTTTTTTTGCGTCCGATTTTTGCATTCGAAATAGTGGATATGCCCATATATGGTATAGCCATATATCATATGTAACTAGATGTACATAAGCACAACTGTGCCGACGCATATACAGACGATTTTTTGATTGTTACAAAAACATCCCAAATCTATATAAGTATATATGTATACAGAGGACACCCGCACTTTTTCTAATATCTTTTTCCTAATGAAAAAAATATTATCTAAACAAACCGAGAGCTGCCATCTTAATTTGCAGAAGACTATGCTTAGGAGTTTCGACAATTGCAAAGAACAAGCCCGCGGCATCATTTACACGTATACCGCTCAGCCAAAGTATCCATGTGCCTGTGCAAATCATGACCAAGCCAAAACTAAAACAGAAGATCGCGTCGCTCTATGAACTAGAAAGAAAGATAATCGAACATTTCAGCAGCTTCACTTACAAAGTGCATGAGCATGTCCCCACCACTTATAAAACACAAAACTAGTCACTAGGGAACCTTTTTCGTTTGAGTGACTTTACTATATGATTCAAAAAAGGGCAGCCGATTCAATCTGAGTCGTCACACTTAAATTTCTTGTACTCTGCACGTTCAGTAAGCGACGTGTAAAAGTTACTCATACGCCATATTGTCGAATAAATTAAATTGCATACAACAACATTTTTCGTCTATCCTCTTATGTTTGTTGTGATGATGAGCACTCATGAAGTGTAAGATTCTTACAAAATTAATGTTTGCGCACGTTTTAAACATTTTTAGCCATATTGCAGATTTTTATATTATATGCTATTAAATTCCATTTATGAATGACGATTGCATTGTAGAATTGTGACTGTGTCGTGTGTGTGTCCTGACTTTGTCGTGTATATTGAGTACGTAAAATCATTGGATGCCAACCGTGTACTTTGTATTTTTGTTATAATTTCCATTAAAGACAAAATCCCATTAAAACGAAAGTTGGAAAAAGCAGGCCTATACTATCCTTGCATTTTAGCATCAAACATTTGTTGTCCAGACTTGCTTTAAATTCATTTAAATTTATGCATACTCCAGGTGCAAAGGTACGAAGTGTGTTTCAAAAATTTATGTTACTCAGTGCAACAAAGGCACATGCATTATGGCTACATACGATGGGACTACAAGCATCCGTCCTCACTGCTACTTGTCAACACTGGAAATTCCAAAATGTAAGTAAAAGCAAACTCTGCCAGGTTTTTGTCAAAATATATGATGCTCATATGTTAGCCGGCACTCAACGTGTGCCGCATTATTCACTCATCAGCAGACACAGCATGCCCATCATCATTATTATAGCTGTTGCTGCTGTTTTTTTGCGTTTTTAGAAGTCCTGTCTTCAGGATTTTGTGCTTCCTTTAAAGAAGAGGCTACTTTGCTATGTAAATGCAGCTTTAGGGAGCCGAAGGGATAACAGACCTTTGGGACGCATTGTACTTATGAAATAGATGAAGACCCAAATATAAAGCCTGCCGTGTATGTAGAAAAGTTATATTTACCATAGTCAGATATTTCAAAGAGTTTTGTTTCTTATTCAAGGGGCTTGTACTAAAATCAAGAGTGTAACATAAAAGGTACGCTACTAAATACTAATAATAAGCAATCATATGGTTTAAAAACAGAAAAGTAACAGAGTGCAAGACTAGAAGTCGATTTTTTGGATCTCTAAGTCCAAAGCCAATTTTCATAAGAACTAAGAATTGTGTCCACAAACAGACCGCAGATAACAACAATTATCACCTAAAGGTCAGGTACTATAGCAAACATCTGTGCTTATGACAGCTTATATATCCGCTAATTATTTTTTTCTTTGAAGGCCAATTAATATAGAAAATATTGTGCCAATCGGCACTTGTCATCTTTTAATTAGTCTTCATCCAGAGCAATGCCACTAAAGTGTGCATCTAGCAGATTTTAATACCCTCGATAGCTTAATCAACGCGCTATATTCGCTTTTTGCAAAAGAAAAAATATGTGTCTTTAATATCTAGAAGGAAGTAAGCTCGAGAATGTAGTATGAGGTGAGTTGTTCAAAACCAACAAGTGGTTATTATTAATTCGAGGATAATAATAACCACTTTTGAATCTGTCGGTCTATCTTTGGCGACACTTTCAAGCACAGCGAGTTAAAATGTGATGAAAGCGATTTTCTGTTAACTGCAAAACAATTATCCTCGTCTCAAAAAACATAACTAAATCTATGTACACTATGTATTGGGAAAAATATAGAGTATTTTATAGTTGAGGCTGCATGATGCTAGTCATAGCACTCATTATATATTTCATGCTTGTGACTAGACTAGAAAGCCCCACTGCACATGGGGCACAAATATATATTATATATACCTATTATTTTTTTCATAATTCTTTGCTGTGCATTTTTTTCCCAAGCAGAAAACTAATTTCTGTTGCTGACAAGCATTTAAATTCAATTTATTTGCTTGGCAAGCAACAATAAAAATAAAAAATAAGAAGAAGCAAAGCCAGCAAACTGAAGCCAATCTGAGATTATCTCTGCAGTAACTCCGATAACGTGGTTTCATGCCGAGAAGTAGTAGCTAGTGCAAGATTACCAATTGTGGCCTAGAACAAGCTGTTACCATCGTTTCTAGCGTACCTTTTATTTTAAAGGTTTAATGTTACAGCTGTTTAGTTCTCTTTTTTTCCACCTTCGGTTACATTTCTCGCTGCCAACTGCGCCCAGTTCTATGTACTACGTCTAGGCTGTTGGGCAACTCTAATGCTGCTTATCCTTTTTTTGCCGCGTATGTGGCCCATTATTAAAAACTACTTAAAAAAGGCTTATGTATTTCAAGCAGCGCATATGCGAACCACCGAAGGACCCAAAGACCGAGCGACCGCTTGTCACGGCAGCCGTCATCAACATTTTGCGTGTGTTTTCCATTTTTGGGATATTCTTTTTTTTTTTTCATACTCTGCACTCAAAAGTTAAAAGAGTACATTAACTTTGGAGTTATAGGCATTTTATATTGAATTTTCAAGCTTGGTGATTGCAACAGTGCGATTACTTCTTTTGGTAGGTTCTTGTTTCTATTTTTATTTTTCCGCTCTTTTATATAGATGCTCTACAGAAAAGAGTCAGGATCTTTCTAATGCTCGGTTAAAAATATCTGTTATATTGTCCAGTCGACTAATTTTCCTTGCATGGTCCCTCTTATAAAATTTATTTCGGGATTCCGATGCGTTTTCCCCAAGACAGACAGCAATTTTGTATAATTGAACAGTATGCGACATTGGCACCAAGGATACTTGTTGTGATATTCAACAAAAACATTTTCACAACAAGTTTTGCATTTTTCTAAATTAACAGACGGTTTGAGGGGTTTTTTTCGAGGACTCGACAGCAATTTGACAATTTTCTAAAAAAGTCCTCACTTTTTGGCCTATTATAGTACAATGTTCCCCATTTAAATTTTTCGCCAATTTTTTTAATTATGTGCTGTTGAACTGCGTTGTTCACGTTCTAAATGTCAATCAACTCTGCATGCGCAAAAACTTACTTTTCTAGAAAAACGCAATTTTTTCAAAAAGTAGCAAACACGATTAGTTTCATGATATTCAGCATAAATGACTAGCTAAATGACTGAAGTGATGTTTGGTTTAAGGCGTGGCCTTAGTTAGCGCTCGAACATTGTAGAAAATTGAGCATTTTAAAATCATTTAGGAATGGAAGGGGAATAAAGGAAAAAAAATCTGGTTCTAGCTGTTCACATAAGAAGATCAAATATCAAGTTTGATTATTCTAGTTCTGATAGTCTCTGATATCTAGGCGTTCATACAGACTTACAGACGGTCCAGCATATCTAGATTAGTTTATCTAGATTAGATAACTTTGCACAAACTTAATATACCGCTTACAGCGTAGAAATATTTTTGGGAAAATTGATTAGATACAATGCAAGTAATAAAGATTACAGTGCACTTTATAGTCGGGATGTCCCGAACGTAGCAAGCCGGCACATTTTTTTTGAAAAACGAGTACAAAGGAACTAGAAAATGAAAAACAAACACATTTGTTCAGTTCAGTTTTAAACAGGAGCAACAACAACAGCTACACCATAAAAGGTCCTCACTGGCATGCACAAAAACAGCTGCCGTCAATGTTTGAATGAGTGCATGAGTGATTGAATGAATGAGTGGTTGTGGTTATGTGGCTCATGTGGTCGTAGTCTTTGTGTATCTCACTCTCTCTAGATACGGCACAGTTTAGCTTTGGCTTGCCAAATTGCGATACTATGAGGCAACTACACACAGATGCTGTTATTTATGCTTACGAACACAAAATGAGCCAAAAGCTGTAGGACCCGGCCCATACCCGCTCCCCACTACCTTAAAACAACAATACAAGCAGCCAAAATAGCAACAATAAAAGACGTGGCTTTGACCGCATCTATATGGTTTCAATGCGCGGCTCATTGTTGCCTCAAAATACATAAATAGAAAATATTTACAAAATGTCCTATGTTTTTGGCAAACAATGCGAAGCCATTACCAAGGATTTTAAAGCATTTAGAAGGGGACAAAGAAAGTTGCATTTGATAGTCCAAACACGTTCTGCTTGTTAAAAACAATTTTACTTTTTAATCATCAATATACGCATATTTTTGGTTCTATTGGAAGCTGTAATGGGTCTGATCGGAACCTTTAACATTTGGAGCACTAGTTTCCATAGCTTCCATTTTCGAGTATTTTGTGCTAGCACGGAGCTCTTTAGTTGCTGGTCTTTTCAGTTGGTGGCTTAACAGCCAAATTCCAGGGCACTTTAGATGGAGGCTTAGTAAAAGGTTGCGGACTTAATGGCATCCCTGGTTTGGTCCTTGGAGGGCTAAGTAATATTTCACGATTATTTAATAGTAGGCTCAAAAGTATAGAGTCATCCTTTAATGGAAGGCTTAATTGCTTTGCAGAGTCCCCATTTGTCCTTGCGGTTTCAGTAGTATCGCTGACATCCTCTGTAGGTGGCTCCGTCGAATCGCATGGTTCTTCTGTAGGTAGCTCAGTAGGATCGCAAGGTTCCTCTGTTGGTAGTTCCGTTGAATCACAGGGCTCCTCTGTGGGTGGCTCAGTAGTATCGCATGGTTCCTCAGTAGGTGATTCCGTGGAATCGCAGGGCTCCTCTGTGGGTGCATCAGTAGTGTCACATGGTTCCTCTGTGGCGGCCTGAGTAGTTTCACACGGTTGCTCTGTAGTAGATTCGGTCGAGTCGCACGGTTCCTCTGTTGGAGGCTCAGTAATATCGCAAGGTTCCTCTGTGGGTGGTTCAGTAGTATCACATGGTTCCTCAGTTGAAGCTTCCGTGGTATCGCAGGATTCCTCACCATTTGAATCAGTTGTCTCATTGGATTCTCCACTAGACGAATCAGTCGTATCATACGTTACTCCACTGGAATTTTCTGTTGTCTCTGTTGAGGGTTGCTCGGTTGTAGAATCACTACAGTCCCCAGGTATACAATTTCTATCCTTTACACTAAAGTAACTACTTTCTGGACAGGTTTGCTTTATCGGCTTTGACTGATAGCACACATAATAGTCTTTGCAGCTTTCACTATCGGGTAAAAATATGCCATCCGACTTTGAGAGACACAAGTTTTCCCAGCAGAGATTCTCATTAGGATCGGGCTCGCAGTTTGATTGTCTTGTGTTAAAATAGCTACCCTTTGGACAGGATTGCAAGACTGCTTCCTTATCTGCACATATATAGAAGCTGGTACACGATATCTCATTGGCCAGATAGCTGCCGGCCTCTGAGTTTATACAAAGGTTCTGCCAGCAGCTCCTGTTATCATCAGGATTACAGTTTTGCATGGTTGTATTAAAGTAGCTGCCGCTTGAGCAAGTCTGTGGATAGGCCTGACGATCCTGGCAGATGTAGAAATTGCGACAGTAGCCACTATCCGGCACATAAGTACCATCCACGGATGCAGCACACATATTATCCTCTCCAGCTAATGGGGAAAGCATGCTCAGCCGGCAGAGGCCACGCCGTTTCTTCACACACTTGCCCGTACGCGGATTGTAAATCTTTGGTGACGCACAGACCACCTCGCTTTTGACGCCACGCGACGAACAACGATAGAATCGCGAGCAGTCCATGGGATGTGGCCAATGTTGCAGCAGGCCGCGTGCCTTCCGATACTTGCATGTGGCATCTGCGGCACTGCTCAGACCTATCCCAGCACAGAGTGCCACTACTACTGCTAACGATTTCAATTTCATGCTGCGATGTTGCAATCTAGTACAATTACCGTAATTTGTGCGGCGTTTGGTTTAGACTAGCGAGTGTTAGCCTCTGGGCTTGGTGCTTTTATAGGCCACAGTTTTTGCTATATTTGCCAAGGGCCAAGGGCCTTGACATTTAATTGAGCGCTTATCAGCAAAAGAGAGTTATACACAATTAGTTCAATTAGAGCGTAGCTTGTATCTACATAATAGGAGGAGGGTTCGTGCAACATTATTATGAAAAGATAAGAAAATTGGCAAAATTCAAAAATAGTTCTGCACTGAAATAGGAAATTTAATTGCGAAATTGAAAGTTTTGATAAAAGCTGCAAGATTTTAATAGGGAGTGCCGATTACTTATATAACAAATTATTTTTCCACTCGACATTGAATTATAAGGTCGGAAGTATAAAATGCAATTTAGTTGCATGTACTCGTTTGTGAGGGAGATCTTATCATGTTGGCACACCTTTGTTTTTTGCTAATAACCAATTGAAAAATTGTCATTTTGTCGATATTAAACAATTTAAGGAGTATTTAAAAATAATTTATCATACAGCTATTAATTTATTTATATTATTTATTTATTATTTATTATTAAAATTATGGGGAAATGCAAGAACTAATCCGAGCACGGTTGCCGTTTAAAAAAATCTTCTTTTATTTATTGCTTAATATCTTTTTTTTAAGGTCCAAATTCTTCAAGTATGTGTGTGATACACAATTATTTTGGATGACCATCAAGTAGATGCGGATCCGGGATTTGGTCTTAGGGAGGGTGACGGAGAAACAATTTTATGGCCTTATAAATCGATTCTGCTTTAGATATTTCCATTTCGATGAGGGAAAGTCACTTTTCTTTTACCATATCCGTTAGGGTGTAGAAATAACATTCTACTAACGCATGAGCCTTTCGGTTTGCAACATCAGTTGTTTCGTCTATAACTAGGGAAAACTTTGAGCTTCTGAATGCTATTACAATACGTTCCAAGGACTTATTGCCAAGTTCTTGTGTATTTTGGGCAACCTAGGTTGGACCACATTTGACATTTTTTGCAATTTTTGACTATGGACTGCACACCCGCAGTAGGTTTGGCAAGAAGTCCAGTAAAACAAACCGGAGGTTATGCTTAACGAGAAACATGATCAATGATCAGCGTTGCCGCGTCGGCAACTTGTTTATTATGAAATGTTTTTTTACTAGGTAAGTCATCTATTTTTAAATGTTTTTCTTTTTCCTTCAGATATACACAGCCTGCGTCTCGGGTTTTTGGTGACTCAGTGCGCTCAGTGGTGCTAATGAAGTTCCTGGCGGAACTGAAGTAGGCTCGATAATTATTAGTGACGATAGATAAATAATTTCCAACTTTTTGACTGAAGTCGAAAACGCAAAAAAGCGCCAAGAGGAGGAGGAAAAG
Source organism: Chymomyza fuscimana (assembly GCA_949987675.1). Taxonomy (NCBI): domain Eukaryota; kingdom Metazoa; phylum Arthropoda; class Insecta; order Diptera; family Drosophilidae; genus Chymomyza; species Chymomyza fuscimana. The sequence continues at coordinate 34,706,686 of OX465089.1, forward strand.
CATCAGTTTTGGCGACAAATCTCCAAGTGTGGCAACCGTGAATCCGACGGTCTTACGCGTTGGGTGAACTTTTCAACGATTTGCAACAACTCATAATGAAGTGGTCCGAGACGAGGTATAGTAAAAGAAAAGGTAAATAAAAAGCAACATAATAATAATGCGAAAAAAAGAAAAAACATCGTTGCTGGAGAAGGATGTCAAAAGTAGTTTGAAATAGAAAACGTGATAAAAATCATTTCGAAAGATGGGTAGTTATAGAAACAATATTCTGCGCATATTCTTATTTTTCAAGGCAAAGAAGGTAAGTTAATTAAGTCAAGGTAATTAAATATAAATATGTAAATAAATACATGTTTATATAAAATGTGTAGTACAAAATATAATTAATAAATTTTATACAAAAGGGTAAGTTATATATTATATCACCGCCTGCCACGCGGAAGTTCCGAGTTCAATTTAACTTTTTTTATTGTTTTTCACTTAAATTATTTAAGCATACCTTGTTACCATTTCGTGCCGAATAACTAATATTTATGTCAACTTGGACTTTGAACATCGTGAGATCCTATGTTCATAGGATTAATTTAGAAATCAAAAAAATATCTCAATTTATTTCTGAACATAATTTGTAGACTCGCATTATGGGGACTTAAAATCAATATAGGTATTATTAAATCTTTTTCATGGAATTCATAGTTTGCGTACCAATTTATCATTTAGGGTGTTCACGGAATTGTGAGCAAACTTTTTGCGTGCAATTGTGCACAATCAGCTGTTAATAACTTTCATATGGCGTGATTTGCTTTGTAAAAGCATAAGAGATCAAATTTTTGAGTAAGAAGTAACATACACTTTTTATGAGATTGAATTGTTTGAAGGTGTGTGGTCAGCCATGAATCAACTGCATGTTCTCATTATTTCAAAATTTTGTCATATAGATTTTCTGACCTTTAAACCATGAATCTAAGTTTGATAGAAAAAAAGATATCATGCAAAAAGCGTAGCAACATATATTGTCAGGGTATGGTTCCACGCCCCCCACCCACAAATAGGAAAACTCGGTTTTAGACTTAGAACAAGGTCCCTAACGATCCCTGAAAGTTTCATCCATTAAGTATTTTTTCCCAATAAACGCCTTTTTTGAGCCTAGATTTACTGTACTATTTATGTACAGTGTCAGGATAGTAAATATTTTATATTTTCTAAAAAAAAAACAGCTTTAAATTGCTTTTTGTGGTTAAGTACAAACAGCTGTTAGCTGCCAATAGCCACGAAGTCAAATTACATAGGAAGAGGAATAGAAATTCGAATGCAGTAGTAAAAGCTATCACAACAAAACAAAAAACATTGAAAATACCTTAAAATTTCTTATTTCCTAATCGGAATTCATCATCAATAACCATTTGCACTTTTGGTTTCAAGTCAAAAAGCACGCACCGTTTGACATTTCAAATTGGGTCTTTCAAAGCAACGACATTGGGCGTCCTATTTTCAAGTTCGTTGAAGCCCAATCATGTGAAGCGAACGGAAGCCATGTCTGGATGCACCAACAAACCACAAGCAATAGAAACAAGAGTACAACCAAAACCAAAAAAAAATAAATGTCAGGACTCTGCGGAAGAACAAGTCAAAAATTTAATTATCGTAGAAATACATACATACTGACATAGAAGGAGATGTAAAAAAACTTTGTTCTTGTGAATTGTCAATGTATTTTGGTTGTGGTCCAAAGGATAATGTGTTGCGCATCTTTTGATTTCGATGACCCTTTGCTTCCTGCATTTAAATGGTTACATAAAAAACTGATTGGTTGAGTTAGATAGTCAAAACTGGGTTTTATTACATATTTGCTTTCCACTACAATTTACATCCTCTTCTTTTTAAAACTTTTTGTACAACTTACCTATGAGAGTTTGGAGTCAAGAATTTTGGAATGCATTAAATAGCTTGTTTGGATATGATACACAGTATGCGTTTTCTTACTTACTTAAATTATAATACTTACTTAATTACGTTACTTAAATTATAATACTATACCATAAACCATTATGAAGTATATGGTATGCATATGAAGCTACATTATTTATAAATATATGGGATTCCTTGCCATATTAAAACAACAAGATTCAAACCTATGCGATATAAATATATTTTGTTTTGAAAATAGATTGCAAACAGCTCTTGATCTAAATGTTACTAAATGTTAACAAGACTAATGGAAAGATCACCAGATATCGACAAAAAAAAAAAGTTAAATTGGGAGCATGCAAAAACCAAATCGAATAAATTTTTTTGGTTTTCCGTAACACGGCTGATTATAATTTTTTAAAGATACTCTAATTAATTAATTTTAGTCTATCGTATAACTCCCCTACCGTATGATGGTACAGCCTATTGTCACATGCAGCCCTTGTGTGGTGACCCAAGGCGCAACAAAATGTGGCCATTAAGAAGTGCAGCAAGCTTCAAAGATTAGTATGCCTATCTCACTCGGGAGCTATGCGTACCTGTCCAACAGCTGTCATGGACTCAGTCCTTGGACTAACACCACTGCACATTTTCATAAAAAAGTCAGCCATGCAGAGTCTACTACGTATCCAGATCAAATTGGACTCTTAGCAAGTGACACTGGACATACAGCACTTATAAATTCCCTTCCTGACGTATTGATCTGCGCTAGATCAGATCTTATGATCACGGAATTATTTCACAACAAGAAACTTAGATCTCTTTTCCCAAGTCGGCAGACTTGGGCGGAAGGCAGCCCCTCGGGAAACATCCGGTGGCAACAATGGTTCACGGATGGGCCCAAAACTGAACAGGGTATAGGTGTTGGAGTCGCTGGACCCAACAACAGAATCTTTATTACAATGGGTATTTGGCCCAGCGTCTTTTAAGCAGAGATTCATGCCATAGAGATCTGCGCCCACAGTATCCTTAACAAGGGAACTAGGTGAGCAAACATTTTTATTTATTTAGATAGCCAAGCTGCTATCAGAGCACTATCATCATGGAGCATCTCCTCCATGATGTTTAAAGAATGCCATAATTACCTCCAACTCCTGTCTTCCCTAGACAGAGTCGTGCTATGTTGGGTACTTGGACACTCAGGAGTGGATGTAAGCGCGATCGCTGAAGATCTAGCACGACAGGGTGCCTCCACCCCGCAGGGCCTTTCTGTGGTATCGGTTGGCCCACCATTAAGACCATGGTAAACAAAAGGGTGCAGGAGAACATAGGAGATACTGGCTCTCCTTACCGGGGTAGCGACAAGCAAAGGCGCTTATCAAACCTTTGGATATGATCAAGACAAAAGGTCTTGGCAGAGCGGACTTTAAACTTCTGGTAGCATACCTGTCTGGGCATCACACTGTAAGATACCATCTACAGAAAATGGGCTTAACGGATTCTTCAGAGTGTGGACTCTGTCACGAAGACGATGAAAGCGGAAAGTCTTTTGCACTAATTTATGGGTACGGTACAAAAAATCTTCTGGTCGCTGTGCCCACCTCTTTCTGAGGAACCCACGTGGATTAAAAAAACCCCTTAGGACCAAAAAAAGTATTTAGATCATAATTGGTTCCTTAGTGCAGATTACCAAAGGCAATAAAAACTTTTTCGGAGTATCTGAGCACTAAACCTAATTGGATCGAAATCGAATTGATGTAGAGCATATCTCAAAATCGTCCACGTCCGACTTAATCATCCGCTTTGCATCTTCTCTGAGACACTCTTGAGTCAACAACAATTTATTAAAACTTAAAATTCAATATTCCGCAAATTTAATTTTATATTTGTAAAATTTCAAAAACAGTTTTTAGGTTTTCTAAACTAAACTGTGTGTAAACATTTTTTTTTACAAAGAGCGATATTTCTTGATAAATTTATGAGAATTATCTTAAAATGTTATATGAAAAAATTTACAAACAACAACATAGGCAAGTTTTTGGCTTTAAAAATTTGTATTTAAATTAATTTCATTAAACTTTAAAGTAATGTTAGCATAAAAAAAAAATGGACTACGTTAAAGTCGGGCGCGGACGACTTTGGGATACCCTGTACCACTGCTTGCAATAAAATCCTGTAAATTGCTTACGAACATCAAAATACATTTGATTGCCAAATTAGATTATGATACCTTCATAAAAAACCAAAAACAGACGAATTTTTAATCAAAAACTTTTTTTCGACCGATCGGCCCTATGGGAGCTATATGATATAGTCAACCGATTTTGATAAAATTTGGTACAGTGTTGAAGATCTCTAAAAATCTTCTGAATTGCAAATTTGGTTTCAATATCTTCACAAACAAACGAAACACAACAAATTTTGTACAAAAAGCGTTTTTTTGACCGATTGGCCCTATGGGAGCTATATGATATAGTCAACCGATTTTGATAGAATTTGGTACAGTGGTGAAAATCTCTAAAAAAAACTTCTGAATGCCAAATTTGGTTACAATATCTTCACAAACAAACGAAACACAACAAATTTTGTACAAAAAGCGTTTTTTTGACCGATTGGCCCTATGGGAGCTATATAATATAGTCAACCGATTTTGATCAAATTTGATACAGTGCTGAACATCTCCAAAAAACTTCTGAATGCCAAATTTGGTTACAATATCTTTACAAATAAACGAAACACAACGAATTTTGTATAAAACACGATTTTTTGACCGATTGGTCCTATGGGAGCTATATGATATAGTCAACCGATTTTGATCAAATTTGGTACAGTGCTTGGGAACTTTAAAAAACGTCTTAATTTCAAATTTGGTTACAATATCTTCACAAACAAACGAAACACAACGAATTTTGTACAAAAAACAAATTTTCGACCGATCGATCCTATGGGACCTATATGATATAGTCAACCGATTTTGATAAAATTTGGTACAGTGCTGGAGGTTTCAAAAAAACTTCCGATTGCCAAATTTGGTTATGATATCTTCATAAACAAACGAATTATCCATCTAAAACTTTTGCTTTTTTTCGAGGTCCTCTGAAACACCCCTATGGGAGCTATATAATGTAGTTCCGATATCAAAAAAATAAAATAAACTTGTCTCCTATGGATTAATGAGGGATCTTATCTGAAAGTTTGGTTGCTCTAGCTCTTGCCATCTCTGAGATCTAGGCGTTCATACGGACAGACGGACATGGGTATATCGACTTCTCTAGTCACTCTGATCATACTTTAGGTAACTTTGGGGGGTCTCCGACTTCTCCTTCTGTACGTTACATACATTTTCGGCTTGCACAAACACAATATACCCTTTGTACCATACGGTACAGAGTATAAAAATAGTTTTTTTATGATAAACCAAAAAAAAATGTAATTTGTTTTTATTTTTGTAATTTAATTTACTCTAAAAAACGACAGTAAATAGAGATTAAAATTAAAGTTTGAAGCAGAATCTTCAAAAAGTTAAAGTAAATTTTAGTTGGATGCTGCGAGTCTTCAGTCACAAGTGGAACTAGCATTAAACTCAAGTTCTTTTGTGGTTTAGTATTTGCACTTGCCATCTTAAAATTATTCTGGTGCTTGAAACTTTTTTGGATCTTTTTTTGGCAGTGGGTATTATGTAAACCTCTGAAAGCATCTGCGTTGACAATATCTAACAAAAGCTGCAGAAAAACTTGATTCGACTCAAGGACAGTTAAGAACGTGCGTGTAGCTAATGCGACAAGTGAGCAACTTTAAATAAAATTTTAATTAAAATTTAGGCCGGCTAAAACTCTGGCTAGGACATTACATATTTGTGTCACATGGCGTATGAATAATTATTTAAGCATATTGCCTGGCCAAAGGCATGAAAAACTTTGCCCATAATTAAAACTAAAAGAAGACGAACATTTTCTTTTTATTATTTATTTAAGATAAAGAAAAGCCTGCCAAATGCCCGTCTTCATTGTAGTTCCCACTACCCTCGTCCCTGCTATCGTAGCTGTCGTTGGCGCTAAGTGCAGCTGACAACAATTGCACTCGAATGCTTTGTAAGTGATGACAGACCGCCGCCATTGCATTTTTCGCTGTTTCAGCCCGGCCAGAAACAAAAGGCCAAAATTATTCAACAAGCGGCGCTGCCAGCCGCCTGCCAAGTCGCGTGTACGACTATTTTTAGACAGCTGCAGTTTCCCCCCAACTCAAACCCGTATCCACAACTTACCCCTAGCCCACACCCTTCACACCACAAACACTTTACCGAGCCATTGTTTTAAACCGTGTGCCATTGTCTATGTATGTGAGTCTGTTTGTGTGCTAGAGACTTTTGTGTTTTAATAAGTTTTGAATTTCACTACAAGCAAAAAAGAGTGAACTGAAATGCGGGAAAACAAAGTTAGTGCACAAGTGCAGAAAAAAAACAAAAAAAAAAAGAAAGGAAAAAACAACCGCATAGCTTGAAATTTCATCTCTCGTTTTCTTTGCCTCTAGTATCCTCTCGTTTTTGCACAGAAGCTAAAACCAATAATTAATACCCAAACCTAGTTCGTTTATTATCCGTTGCACTGCCAGTGGCGGTCGTGGTTTACTTTATTTCTTTTAGTTCTATGCTCTTTAGACAGGAAATGGCACTTTAAAATTGTCAAGCAGTTTGTAACGCATTTTTTAAATCGGGAAAGAATATAAACAATACATATAGCAAAATTATAAAACATCGTTGTTTAGTTTTTTCTTTTATTTTGAGACGAGCCAGATCCTCAAATTTTGGGCAAAAAACCTAAAGTGCAGGTTGGCCATCTGTTGGCTTGGTTGTTAAGCACTCATAATTCGGAACATTCAAGTCAAGCTAAAAACTACTCAGTTTTACAGGCGTACTATGTGCATAACGCACAGTTTTAGGCCAATTTAATCGGCCTTTCGAATCAAGAAAATTATTATTCTGTTCGACTCAACTGGTTCAGTAATTGACACTACAGCGTGCCATCGTTCGCAAGAATTTCAGTTTGCTAGGATCAATTTGCATTGAATTTTGCATGCGGATTTGCATTTACATGCTTACAAGATTCAAATGTCGCAACAATTGAAGCTCACAGATGAGTTTTCGTCGTTTCATTCATAAATGAGTAGTTTCAAACTTTCATTTGGTATATACATTTGGCTAATTTTGTTGGAAAATATACGAATAAAATGCAATTACAAACAAACTAACAGATGGCCCACCCTATATATTTCCTACTACAATATAGTGAGTTTGAAACCTAAAAATATTTTTAATTTTTACTTAAACGTATATAGCTTCAGATAAAAGAAAAAATTTGTATATTAGAAAGGGATGGGATAATGGATTTTTGGGGTTACCGGAGCTCAGAGTTTTTATGATAGCCACCGTAAATTAAAAAGTTTTGGGTTTGAGCTCTTTTCAGGGATGTTCTTGCTAAAGCGCTTCTGTATAAATAAAAAATTGGATAACTCTTTTGTTTTGAATAAATTTTTTATCTGTTTAGCAGAAGAATCGCTACCGGTAGAATTAATCTTAATTTAAAGGTATTATTAATAAATTGTTCGTTTTCATAGTATTGTGTGAAATGGCCTAATGATCATAAAATAAATAGATTCTTATATTCGTAAATGTTGGAGTCAGAATTTATGTTGCTGTATTTGCCTGAAATGTTTCTTTTTTCAATCTATACTACAACACGCAAGTGTAGGCAGGCATAAAAAACTTTTTTATCTTTTTGCTTATTAAATTTTATTAAAAAAATGTGCAGACATATACTCTTGCCTAAATTAAGTTCCAACGTGGGTTATACCTGTTGTTGGGAGCTGCTGAGCTTTTTCAGCAACTTAAACGCACTACAAGATTTTTGATTTAAAGTACGCGTTTTATTTAGTTTAATTGTGCTTAGATTTATTTATTATTATGCCCGTGACCTTAGTTTTAATTTGTTTATATGTTTTTAGGTGATTGTATGTATTGTAATTTAATGTTGGGTGTAACGTGTGTGTATAAATGTAATTTAGATTTAAGAAGTTGGTATTTCGCGGCTTTACTCAGCTATTGACTTTTTACAACTAACTTGAGTGACGACAGACGACGTATGCTTATGCGAAGAGTAGTTTTAAGAAATAAAAAGAGAGGATTTACATTGAGTGAAAAGATGAATGTACAAATTACGGGCTGGCCACGCAGGGCACATCATTTACAGTAAATGTATTGTACAATATTTATATGATTAAATAATTGACTGGCAATTGGCTGCTGCTCCGAACACCTATCTTTTTCCCATATTCCTTAATGAAGACATAAAAATGTGGTACAGTCGAGGCGGTGCCCGACAGTGGAATACCCTGTACCTTTTGTGTCAAAAAAATTTTTCCTGCATATTCCATCTAAGAACTTTCCAATTGGAATTTATTTTTTTTTTGGTGCAAAACGATATTTATACCTATAAGTTCCGTAAATTTATACCGATTTTGATGAAAATCGAAAGTTACGTCAAAGAAGCTATTTTATTATATTGGGTAAGTTTCAAGTTGATATGTTGAGGGGTGTGGGAGAAAACACGGTAAATCGATTGCGGGGGGTGGGGGGACCGCATCGATAAAATTTGGATGTTGATTTGTTCATTAGAGCCACATGAATGAGCTTACCAAAAATTGTGATTCTAGGTCACTTGTAGCCATAATTGCGTAGAGTCAAATATTGACGCAGTTTATTGGCAAGGGGAGGTGAAATTTGCACATTTTTGACTATAACTTCTGTTGTATTTGTCCGATTTTATTCATTTTTTACACATAGATGCATGTATCCACAACGCATCGCTCTGTTAAATTTCAAATGAAAATATTAAACGGTGTGGCTAAGAACCGCGAAAATCTACAGCGGGGGAACGGGGAAAGATATTGACATGATTCAACAAACTTCATCTGCTTAGGAAATATGCGCACCAGCTGGTAAAGTTTCGTGTCTCTAGCTCTTATAGTCTCCGAGATCTAGGCGTTCATACGGACGGACAGACGGACGGACGGACGGACGGACGGACGGACGGACGGACGGACGGACGGACGGACGGACATGGCTCAATCGCTACCCGAGGTTATGATAAGCATTTTGGTATAAAGGACATGGGGTCTGCCACGCCTCCTTCTGTCCGTTACATACATTGCACAAATCTAGTATACCCTTTGTACCTATAGGTACAGGGTATAAAAAATTGTCAAAAATTTAACGTTTGTAATAGATTTACTTTATCAAAATTCCATAAAGATCTGAGATTAGAAGCTTTTTTGTACTAACTTTAAATGCGAATATCTCGAAATGTATTTTTTAAAGTAATGAGTTTTTTCAAAACATTGGACGTATCAAATTAATTTTGAATTTGTAATATCAAAATCTTGAATGAATTTTCTTTTGGACTAAAAAAAATAAAAGAATAAAAAAACTAATCTAAAAAAATAGAGTTTTTTAGAAAAATTATCACTAATTGCTTAAAAAATTTTGTTTTCTAGTAGTAGTGCGAAGTAGCATTTAAGTATATAAATAAAGTAAAAACTTTTTGTTGACTAATTTCAGAGAATGCATTCTCTATAAATCATGCAAGTCTGGAATGGATTTCTGGAAAAGATAAATTCTCATGACGGCCGTACTATCTCCATGAATTTCATGTTGAAAAATGAAATAAAACATCATTAAACTTTTATATAAGCCATGATCTTTTTTGATTTTTTGTTTTTTATACCCTGTACCTATAGGTACAAAGGGTATACTAGATTTGTGCAATGTATGTAACGGACAGAAGGAGGCGTGGCAGACCCCAAGTCCTTTATACCAAAATGCTTATCATAACCTCGGGTAGCGATTGAGCCATGTCCGTCCGTCCGTCCGTCCGTCCGTCCGTCCGTCCGTCCGTCCGTCCGTCCGTCTGTCCGTCCGTATGAACGCCTAGATCTCAGAGACTATAAGAGCTAGAGACACGAAACTTTACCAGCTGGTGCGCATATTTCCTAAGCAGATGAAGTTTGTTGAATCATGTCAATATCTTTCCCCGTTCCCCCGCAGTAGAGTTCCGCGGTTTTTAGCCACACCTTTTCATATTTTCATCTGAAATTTAACAGAGCGATTCGTTGTAGTTACATGCATCTATATGTAAAAAATGAACAAAATCGGACAAATACAACAGAAGTTATAGTCAAAAATGTGCAAATTTCACCTCCCCTTGCCTATAAACTGCGTCAATATTTGACTCTACGCAATTATGGCTACAAGTGACCTAGAATCACAATTTTTGGTAAGCTCATTCATGTGGCTCTAATGAACAAATCCACATCCAAATTTTATCGATGCGGTCCCCCCGACCCCCGCAATCCATTTACCGTGTTTTCTCCCACACCCCTCAACATACCAACTTGAAACTTACCCCGTATACTTTAAATAAGTTCTTTGTTGTAACATTCGAGTTTCATCAAAATGGGTAAAATTTTAGGGAACTTATAGGTATAAATATCGATTTTCACCAAAAAAAAATAAATTCCAATTGGAAAGTTCTTAGATGGAATATGCAGGAAAAATTTTTTTGACACAAAAGGTACAGGGTATTCCACTGTCGGGCACCGCCTCGACTGTACCACATTTTTTTATACTTTTTTATGGGGAGAATAATTGTATAACCCCTTAGCAACAAATTTTTTTGGGGCTACATCAAAAAAACTATCAAAAAATTTACTCTTACTCAGAGTTGCAATTAAAATACATTTTTTTGGTTCGAACTTGGTCAAAAGAATTTTTTTTTTTTAACAAAATAGTTCAAACAAGAAAATATTTATTTGCCTATAATCTCATATTTGGAACAACGATTCTAATTTAAAAATTAGAATTATGTTAATGTGCTTAATTAGGCCTCTCATGGATTTGGAAGTGTGATCACAACTCACGCTAATAATTATTAAGCATTTTCATAATCTTCAAAATTTTTTTTTTTTTTTTTTGTAAATATTTTTGTTTATAACAATTTGTTACGGAATAATAAAAATTATCTTTTTTTTTTTTAAATTATGGTCTTACAAACACAAATTATTTATATATAAAATTAATTAATTAAAATTATGTGGCTAGCTAAAACACGTTGTCGATTATTTAGTAAGACTATGAATTATTGTTAATTTAAAAATTTATTTATAAACAAAAAATGAAGCAAATTTGAACACTTTGTCTCAAGCAAGCCGTGAGAATAGTGTATGGTGAGTTGAGAGACGATGAGAGGGAAAGAAAAATGAAGGGGTAAGTTTTAAGTTGGTATGTTGAGGGGTGTGAGAGAAAACACGGTAAATCGATTGCGGGGGGTGGGGGATATGGATGCGGATTTGTTCATTAGACCCACATGAATCAGCTTACCAACTATAATTACGAGGAGTCAAATATTGACGCAGTTTATAGGCAAAGGTGGTGAAATCGCTCTGTTAAATTTCAGATTAAAATATTAAACGGAGTGGCTAAAAACCGCGAAACTCTACTGCGGAGGAACGGGGGAAGATATTGACATGATTCAACAAACTTCATCTTCTCAGGAAATATGTGCACCAACCGGTAAAGTTTCGTGTCTCTAGCTCTTATAGTCTCCGAGATCTAGGCGTTCATACGGACGGACGGACGGACATGGCTCAATCGCTACCCGAGGTTATGATAAGCATTTTGGTATAAAGAACTTGGGGTCTGCCACGCCTCCTTCTGTCCGTTACATACATTTCACAAATCTAGTATACCCTTTGTACCTATAGGTACAGGGTATAAAAAGAGCATTTAAACTTCGGAGCCATAAAGTAAGTATTTAACGATTTTTTTGTTTGCTAAGCTGAAAATGTTTTTGGAAAAATTTTTCTATTGGATTTTGGTTGTTGCGGTTGCCTTGTTAGTTTCATGTTCAAATAATGGCATGCATTCAAACACATATACACGTGTATACACGCACTAACAGACAAACACATAGGCACATCATCACATAGATACGAGTACACAAATATACAAATCTATGTAGTTCTGCCGCTTTAGCCTGGTTCCATGTATCTTCAGTTTTGCTTCCTCCATTTTTTAAGTCTTTTTTCCAGTTTTACTTTTTGTTTCTTGTTTCTTGTTTTTTGTTTAGATTTATTTTTTTATTTTTCCTGTCGTTGATAACTTTTTTTATAGACTTTTGTTCTCATTCTTGTTGCCTATCGACCTAAATACACCGTTCCATAGCCTCTTCGCTGTTTTATTATTCAGACTAACTTTAACGGTAGAGTACTTTTTTTTATTTATTAGTATATATATTATTCAAAATATTCTTGGCTAAAATTGTACAAAAAGTGTTTGTTGCATAAGATATCGAACAATTTAAAAGCAATGATAAATTGAACAAATGATTACACAGCCACATAAAAAAAGTGTCGTGATCTAGGAAAGACCAATCCGAATCCGCTTGCAGAATTGGCGCAAGGGGTCTAAGTAAACTCAACACCTCAACCGCACAACATTTTTGTCGTGACCGGTGATCTGCCGATGTTTTTATATGTTTTTGGTTTCGCTGAATCCGAATCAAAGGTCAAAAACACACCAGTATGTCAGTTTTTTTAAATAACCTACAAAATATCTCGTCTTATTCGTTTTTTTTTTTTGCAGCTGTGTTTTGAAATTACCTCTAAACAACCCATAGAGAATCTTTTTTGAGTCCTGATGTCACACAATATTTTTTCTATACCTCCGAGGTATAAGAAACACGAGCACGCAAGTGTGATATAACTCCTTTTATGGGGTTTTTTAAGGTTATATCAGAACCCTGACGTGCTAGGGTTCATTTGACCTCGGATTTGGATTTGGCGACCCTAAAAACATTATGTATTATATTGCAATGAAAACAGCAGTAACATTTTGGAACATCGCTCGGAACTCTTGGTCAAAGAAAGATAAACGACAAAATACTTTCAATTTCGAATTACTTATTTTCCTGGAACAGCTATTTCACAAAGAAAATATTAATAGTGATAGCTTTACTTTTTGATAGGATTTATTTTAAAATTTTTTTTAAATGGATGACTACTTTAGTGATATGATAATTGATAGAAAATAAATTAGAAATGATAAATTGAATACAATTCCTGGGTGGATTTCGAAACAAATTTTTCCAACTCTGGTTTTCACAGTTTAATGTTCTATTTTATTTGTATCGTCCCTTGGGATGCCCTTTCTCGAATGTTGATTATCTCATCTATGGATTTAACTTAAAAGTTTGGAATTTTCCTTACTCAGTTTATCAGCACTTAGGTACTTATTAGATATAAAATGTCAGTTCCCATAATGATGTTGTTAAATATATAAAATATCTAGATGCCTATTGATACAAGAGAATTTTTCTAAAACAAGTTTTATGCTTAATAACTGAAAAATATAAAAATTTTTAAAATTTCAACGTATCAACAAGCTAATAGTTAAGTTTGTATTGCAATGCTCAAGAGTCTTCAAGTTGTATGGAACAAGTATGACAGGAACAAATCTCAACGCTTCCTATCAGCATGCATTGTTAGCGACTTTTAGATCCTTTAAGTGACTAAAAGCAAATTCAAGCCAAAAAGGCTTGCATTAAGCTTAAATGCATGTCCTTCTGATCTCCACAAATCTAAAGTGACCAAATGGGTCTGGCTTGCCTGTCACTTCCCACACTTGCCGGCAATAGTTCTTCAATAAATCATGACATGACGCTACTGGCCACGCTGCAGGCGTCTCTGTTGATACGGCTGCCGACGTTGCCATTCCGTCAATACTTGTCACACCATAGGATTTGCTTTCCAAGCCAAGTTTTGACTTAACACATAAATACGTCTGTGTATGTTTATACTACACTTCCGTTTCCTGTATTCATACACACACACACACACACAAAGAAAACACTCACACTAACATTCATGCATACGCAAATTGAGACAAGGACGATTTTGTTGATTGTGCGGCAACTGCAAGAGTAGAAAAAAAACTCGTTTATTTTAGTATTTCTTTTTTGGCTTTTTTGGGTTCCTCTCCGGTATTCTCTACCTTTTTCTGGTTTTTGCCATATTTTATATTCTGTTTTTTGTAGCCCTTCTTTCTCTCTTTTTGGTTTGCCTAAGGCATAGTTTTTCTTAATAAAAACTATGCTACATCGATTATATTTTCCTTTGCTCTGGTTAACTTGACAAGAGCCAATACCAAACTAGAAAAAATAGAAAACACCAGAAAATAAATTTAACAGACTCTTTAAAAGTGCTATTTTGAAAAAAACGAGCTTTATCTTCTCAGAGTAAATTAAGAATATTAAACTAATAAAATATTTTGTTGTCTCTAAAAATAAATGAAGTACTTGATATGAAATCAGTCATTTGATCACGCAAAAGTTTCCTGAATGACTGCAGAAAATGATGTTAATTTACTATAGGGTGGGCCACCTGTTGGTTTGGTAGTTAAACACACATAATCTATAGCATTTTCAACCAAAGTGGATGCTGTTCGACATACGTCAAGTTCAAAACTGCTTAATTTTAGTCATGTATCGGCGCACTATGAAAATTATAGTTCTGTTAAAAAAAACACATAGTTGATGCTAGTGTCGACGAGTCGCCGGGAACATCGACGCGGATCTGCATTTACACGCTAAAAAGATTCAAATGACGCAATAATTGAAGCCCACGGACCATTATTAGCGTCGCTTATTCGTTCAATGGATAGGAGAACAGCCAGTTGAGTTTTCGTCAAAAAAAGTCATCGAAAATTACGATGTTCGCATACGAGCCTGTAGAGCCAGCCGTGGCGGCCATTTGGGCTATATTATTTTTCATACATAAATGAGTAGCTTCAAACTTGCATTTGGTACCTATATATCCCTATGTACCCAATTTTGTTAGAAAATATACTAATAAAATACAATTAATAAACAAACCCACAGATGGCCCACCCTATACAACGTTGGAAAAATGTCTACGTGACACTATGCATATACATATATAAATTTGTATTTATGTACTTTTAATTTGCTTTGTAGCCCGTATTTTCACTGTTATCTTTTCATTTGACTTTTTCACCTATTTTGATGCTATTTGTCCATTCGATAGAAAAGTGATAATAAAAATAAAGCTTTTTTGTTTTCTTTTTTGCTTAATTTTTTGGTTTTAATGTTTTTTTTATTAGGAAAAAGTGCGTTTTACGTTTAAGCTTGACGTTACGTTTGTACGACAAAACATGAGAAAAAGAAATTAATTTAAGGAGCACTGTATAGCATTTAGTAAAGTTAATACCGTAATGCTATCAAAAACAAAATTGGATTTTGACAAAATCAAAAAACTGGGAATTGGTCAAGATTCTTTGTATAAAACTTTTTTAGTATGGCATGAGGAATGAAATAAAATTTTGCAAGTTATAAAGTTAAAAACGTTACTTTAGATTCCATCAGAAGTTTTTTGCAAAAATTTTTTTTTTAAACTAATTAATTTATTGATCAAAAATAAAAATATCCTAAATAAATACATTTCACTTTTTAAAAATAATGATGATATAATAATAAACTAGGGATCTCCACCCCCCTGCGAGTTTTGGAACACACGAATGTACTATACTCTGTGATTTCCTTTAATCTTAAAAAGCTTATTCAATTTTGAAAAACTTTATTGGACGGACTGTGTCAAAAGCAAACTCCCTTTTATATATGTATTGTATTATATAAAATATTTACCTATAGGTTGTTTTAGTTGGGTTTTTTTGATTATAACTCGCGAAGTTCCCAACCGATTATAATAAAATTTGCACCTAGTTAAATGCGTATGTTTAAAGAGAAATTTTAAATTATGTGCGTCTACTAAACTAAACAAAAAAAATTAAATTATATTGATTATAAAACAGTAAAAAGATTTGGCATCTATTTTTTTTTTTTTTTGATTATAAACATATATTTGAAGACCTTTATTTTATAGCTTACGACCGTTATAGTAAAATTTTTTTAAGAAATCAGTATACAAAATCAAAAGAATTGCTAAGGAAACGTATTTGGGCTGAACAGGTAGAAATGAAAAATTTATTTAACAAGTCTCAGATCAAACCAGATTACATATTTAAGAGTCAAGGATAAAATCGAATGTAAATCACAAACAGAATTAGCCATGATAAGCCATAATTTTTTTTTAAATCGCCTCGGGTATCTACATTAGAGGTCTGCATGGCTAAATTCACTTCTATTCACATAGTACTATATAGTACTATGTGGTACTCACAAATGCCGTACTCAAAAATTTACAGTACCCCATTTTTGCAGTACCCACAGAAAAAATGTATACTACTATAGAATACATGCCAACAGTGAATATTTATGTATGCTGTCTTTTTAACATAAGCATAGGCAAAGTGTTATGAATACACTGAGTATAGTAGTGTACAAAACGAGCATACATGCATGTACGTGAGTAGCTGTTGCGGCAAAAAAATGGAAAGCAAAAAAAACAAAGCCGGCGCAATGAACATTTTGGAAACTGTGTGTATTTGTTGTAGTAAATTGGCTTAGACAGTTAAATTGACATTAATTTGATCTGTTTTAGAGCTAAAAAATTAGGTGTTGGTTTATTTGTTTGCGTTTATATACTTTTATTTTTATTTTTTTCTAATTATATGACTTTTTTTCTTTAAAACATATTGCAAATCAATAAAGCAAATAATAATGTGTAACCATCATTTTTTTTTTAAATAAATCTATTACTTTAATTGAAGCAAAAAATTTGTTAAATAATATTTATTCAAATATTAAAAAATTATGTGTTAAACCAAAGAACACACAACATAAAACGCATTTCTGTTTTTTTTTTGCACGCTGTAAGAATCGTTGAACAGATTGAAAGCCGATACAAATGTACCCTTTTTCGCCTTTTATACATACAATTCTTAGCGTGAATGTAAACACGACTAACAAGTGTCATAGCAGTTACCTTACTTCGAAAGGGTATACATTTTCCCGTTTACACTGCTCAAGCACGCAAGCCACCCCAATTTGACAAAGAAAATATTTATGCTTTCTCGCTCATGCCTGCTGCATTTACTATGTCATTTATTTAATTTTATCTCTTTCATTACGCTCACGATCGCTGCTCTGTCGCTCTCTGCTCTCTGCTCTTTTTCATTTTTTCAAACGTATTTTACTAAAGTATAGTAGAGTACACTACTGTAGTACACCATAAAAGTACTCTACTCACAATTTTGGAACCCATGTTTGTGTGAGTACACCATTCACTTATATTCATTCAAATGGGTACCAAAAAATATGCATATGTTTTAAGGCTGAGCTATTCATTCGCCGTTTTGAATGCATTCATGCAGACCTCTAATCTACATAGCCATATCCGCATGAACATCGAGATCTCGCAAACTTTAAAAATATTAAGAAAAATTTTAAACCCAAAAACGCATCGCGAAAATATGATTTGTATACTAAACAACCCACTTCGATTTGTACCAAAATTTGTAATCAAATAAAAGTGTGCAAAAAATGAAGGAGATAGCTTTTAGGCCACAAGGCTCATTGTGTTGCCACAATTTGTTTATTTCGTTGGTTTTGTTAACACTGTCGAGTGTTTGGAATTGAATTTTAACTTGGTTAAAACACATTCATGCTTCCGTAGTTCTTTCCAAACCTATGCTTCCACTTCGACAGTATGTCCATTTGCCGCCATGGTTGCTATGTGAATTTTTGATGGCTCAAAAATGGCGGCGCTCCTTGTTGTACTTGTACTTCTCTCTCTCTCTCTGCTTCTGTTGTCCCAAGCGTCACGATGGCGTTGATAACGTTATCCATTAGCTTCCGCTGGCTGGGCAGTGGCCACTCTGGGCAGCAACTACAGCCACAGCCATGGTTGGAGTTCTACGCGTTGTTGTCGCCATTTTTAGCGCCGACCACGACTTGGCAACAGTAAAAAAAATTGCCTTAGCTTTGGTGTATGTGTGTGTAGTCTGACTTTTTGTTCCGTTTTTGGTTTTGTTTGATTTTTGTTTTTTTTTTTTTGGTAAATGATTTTTAAATGCAATCTTTTAAGTGCTTTTTGGTTACTGCCACTTTTTAATGGCATTTGGTTGCTAGCTTAGCTACAATTAAAATGATGACCGCTGCAAGTGTTGACCCCTTCACTTCAAGCTCTAGTTTTCCGCTTTATAGAAAAAAAAAAATGTTGCGGCACAAATTAAATGCCAATTTCCACAGAATGGTACACACAGTATTGTGACGGCTGAGACCCTAGTGAATAATACTGCATCAAATTTCTGATATCGATTATGATGCACTCAATTACCATACAGACCATCCTCAATATCGCTCCGTAGAAAAGATTATTCAATGAGATCACTTTCTTCTAGCGAAGCTTTGCAAGCGCGAAAAGCCAAATAGCAGTTCATTAAGAGGCTTTCTCCAAATAGTAACGTTCTGTGGGTTTGAAATGCTGCTACTAGCATTAGGCCTCCAATCGAAGCTAACAAAGATACAATTCGGATCTTGGAACCGTTGCGGTGAGGGAAAACCGAAAGCTTTTACACTATGCCTAGAACATGTTTTCAAGCTCCATGCAGTAATTTATCAATTTGCACTCCCTCTAATATCACATTTCGAAATTGGGAGTAAATTTCGTCCAAACTCATAGCGAAACCTTCTTAACATTCCAAAATGTGTCAAAAATTATTTAGAAATTTGGATAGTGACTGAAATCAGGTTAGCAACGTACCCAAACCTTCACAGAAACCTTCCAGCCCAGCACTATTGTAACTTGTCAGGATAGCTACAACAAGAAATGTTTTTATTTTCCTTGTTTAGATTATGATTTGAAAACTTGTTATTAGTATCCTTCCAGCTACAGAAGATTGATTAAATTAAATATATATTCATTTGGAAAGAAATAAAATCTGTCAATACAACATTCAATTATAGGAGGAAAACTTAAATAGGAAAGTAAAACACAATGGCATTTTTCCTGCACGCATTGCGTCAGTTTAATTGAAAATATTGCCAAATTTTGTGGCCATTTTACAGCTCTGCCGCGCCAAAAGGATCCATTGCCAGTACCCGCTTGTTTTAATTTTTCATGTAGCAAACTTCAAATAAAGAAATGTAATAAATACAATTTTATTGCCACATTTTCGGGTTTGTTTGCGAGCTGTTCTAGCTGTTGTTATTGTTGCAATTGTTGCATTCCTTATATGTGGCAAAAACAACAAACTCGGCACACTACAAGGATAACTGCGATTGCTGCTGCATTGGCGTTTTCAATGAATTTTCGGCCATAATAAATTTTATTCTTGTACTTTTCGGCAATGGGCTTTGCCTGCTGCTCGGCAATCGCAGCATTCGCGTATATTTTTTGCAAATTTATTTATTTTGTTGGGAAAACATGTTTGTTAAATACAATAAATTTTATTTATTTTTTGGTTGTAAATTTGGTAATTTAACGAAATTTATGAAAACAGTTGCGCAAATGAGTTTTCCCCGTAGCTCTATCTCGCTGGCGTTCTTACAGCAACCTTCCATAACACTGCGTATGCTTAATGTGAGAGTTTGTGCGTGTTTTTGTTGTCTACTTTTTGGCATAACGAGTTTGATGTATGACACTTAAAATGTCATTAACAAAATTTTCCATATTATCAAGTTATGCAAATGTTGTCACATTGTTTTTGAAAAACTTTTTAATTACTCATATTGCACGCATAAAGCTGGATAGGATTTAAGCCAAAAATGTTGGATCTGTGAATGCTTTAATATGAAATTAATATTTTTTTTGTTTAATTTACTTTAAATATTAATTTCTTTATTTCGTAAATTATTTTAATGTATACCTATATTTTTTTAATTATATATATTTTTGCTCTTGAAAAAAATTGTTTAACCATTTCTTCTGTCTTTAAAAGGTGCTACTGTCTCGTTTGCCATCTCGTGTTTGCTGGTTTTTTAAGCCTTTGCAGTTTACCTTGGGGACCTTTGGGGGAAAATTTTAATTTTGATGTGCAACTGAGGGCTAAAATAACTCTAACCAGCAAAGTCGCACCAGGTTTCATATGAAGTGTTTGCTCAATCCTGCGTAAAATCAACATTGGACGTCATTGTCTTTGATGTAAAAGTGGGCGTGGCAGCTAGCCCGTTTAGTTAGAAAAAAATCAAATCGCAAAGGACATTTTGCGCACTTTTTCAAAGATATTTTACACTGAAATAATAGCAAGGCACTAAAATCAGAAACTTTTTCAAAATTTTGAATATACATACAACCAATTTTGTTTTTACACGGTCTAGAAAAATAATTTTTTATAGAATTTTATTCAATTTAGCACGGTTAAAAATAGATTTTTGATTGAAATTTTCAAGAAAAATATTTTTATTAACCTAATCATTTAGAAATTTAGTTAAGGAATTCCCCTTTCTAATTTATTTTTATAGCAGCTAAGGATTACTTCAGGTCTTTTTTTCTCGGTTCTTTCTGGAATGCATCTACAGAGTAAAAACAGAATTAGGTGTACCTTTAAGGCTTTCATAATTATGTAAATTTGGATTTTTGATCATACAAAAAATTTTTGGTTTGTTCATTTGTTTTTGCGTCCTCCCAATTTTAAATTTTGTTTCGCCAATAGTTTCTAATATTTCTCCTAATCTTTTCGATAACTTCTCATATTTTCTTTTCACTTTTTTAATAAGTTCTCATATTTTCCTTATGGAAAACTCGTAAACGTTGCATAAATATTATTACGCATTACTTATTAATCAGTTATTTGTATTACAAGGGGAATTTTTTTTTTTATCGATATGCCAATGTGTGAGCTTTCTAAAAATTCGTTTTTGATTGAAAATAAATGACAAAAAATAATTTTCAATAAATGTTTTACTTAAAATGGGCATAAATAGAATCCATATCAAAGAATATTTAAAAAATTATTTCAGCACAAAATGCATAAACTTTTGAGCCTATTTTGCCACTTTGTTTAGAATCCTCTTGCAACAAAGCATTCGGATTCAAATAGCATACAGATTTCGTTTTGGTGAAATCGGCAGCACCAAACATATGAAATCAAAATGAAGCCGAGTATTTTATTCGTTACCCCATACACTTTTTCAAGACACTGTCGGGCACCTCCTCGACTGTATCATATTTTTTTATAAGCATTTTATATTTTTATTTTACTATATCTTTTAAAGTTTTCATCCGATTTAAATAATTTGTATAGAATGCTGTTCTAGGCAACAACTATAATTTCGACAAATTTCTTCTACTATTTTGGCATAAACAACTTATGATCTGCTCTTTCTGCTTGCTGCATACAATGCACAAATATTGAATTTCATGTCCCTAAGTGTGCAGGATGCTATCTTTTTTTTAAGTGTACATGGACATATGGTATTTTTGCAGTATGCACCTCTGCCTTTAGTAATTCTATTGAGATAAAATCAGTTTTAGTCAGAGTTCCACAAAGTTCAAACGTGTGGCTGCTGCATATAGCTCCGGTCAAGTATCAAGTAATCAAGTAATATTTTATTATATTATATGTTATACAAATAAATATATGTGCATAAATATATTTTTGTTCATTGTTTTATAGTTAATGATAAATAGATTTTGATTTGATCAATCATTAAATAGTAAACAATATTGTTTTGTACTATGTGAAAAGTGCCTTTGGAAAATTACCAGGGATTAAAATATGAAATTGCCGAAAAATAATAAAAGACAAAAAAAAAAAAAATTAGCCGGCATAGATGTACCATAAAGATTAAATAAAAAGATGGCGTACGTTAAAGTCGGGCGCGGCCGACTTTGGGATACCCTGTACCACCATATTGCAATTAAATCCGATATATTGCTTAAGGACTCCAAAAGATATTTTGTTTGCCAAATTTGGTTAAGCAAACAAAAATAAACAGTGGAATTTTGTATCAAACACTTTTTTTTTACTGATGTCCTATGGAGGCTATATGATATATGTAGTCAATCGATTTTGATCGAATTTGGTACGGTGTTGAAGATCTCTAAAAAACTTCTGAATGCCAAATTTGGTTACAATATCTTCACAAACAAACGAAACACAACAAAGTTTGTACAAAAAACGTTTTTTTTGACCGATTGGGAGCTATATGATATAGTCAACCGATTTTGATAAAATTTGGTACAGTGATTGGGAACTCTAAAAAACTTTTGAGTACCAAATTTAGTTACGATATCTTGATAAACAAACGAATTATTTATCTAAAACTTTTGGGGTTTTTCGAGGTCCCCTGAAACACCCCTATGGGAGCTATATAATATATCCTCGATATCCAAAATATAAAATAAACTTTCATCCCCTGACATAATAATGCATCTAATCCGAAAATTTGGTTGCTCTAGCTCTTACCATCTCTGAGATCTAGGCGTTCATACAGACAGACAGACGGACAGACGGACATGGGTATATTGACTTCTCTAGTCACCCCGATCATACTTTGGGTAACTTTGGGGGGTCTCCGTCGCGTCGCCACGTCTCCTTCTGTATGTTACATACATTTTTGGCTTGTACAAACTTAATATACCCTTTGTACCATACGGTACAGGGTATAAATATCTTAGTAGATGCAGTACAAGTGAGAATGATTTTGGTACTTTTTGACTTAAATATGCGGATAACCACTGCGTATAACTCAAAGTTGTGTAATAAAATTTACCTGAAGAGGGATTATAAGCTTCTGTAGCTAAAATCTGAAACACCTAGGCCATTTTTGTTTTTTTTTTAATTGCTAGGTTCTCTCACAAAAGATAGTGGGCACTGCGACCTGATGATATATTATACCTTGCCCATTCTTTTAGGACAAAAGACCATCTGCTTTCCTTATGAAGAGCAGTAAGTCTTTCGTTGGGATTCGGCGTAGCTGGAACGGGGAGATCCGTTCAGCTCCCAAATGTGTGACTCTGTCCCACACTATTGCTGGACAGTCACACAAGATGTGTTTGGTCGTCTCGTCGTCTTCAAAACAAAGCCTGCACTCTGAGGAGTCCGATAGACCCATTTTTTGCAAGTGATAACTTACGGTATGGTGCCCAGATAAGTAGGCTACCAGGAACCTTAGGTCCGCTCTACCAAGACCTATAGTTCGGTTTGCATCCGAGGGTAAGAAAAGCACTTTTGCTTGTCTTAAATTCGGTAAAGAGAACCAATATCTCCTATGTTCACTTAAGGCCCATTTGTTGACCATAGTTTTCATTGTTGACCAGCTAATGCCGCAGAGGGGCGCGGGGCAAGTGGTGGGCGAAGAGGAACCCAGTCTTGCGAGCTCATCAGCTGTCGAATTACCTTCCACTCCTGAATGTCCAGAAACCCAACAGAGTGTGACTGTGTTACGGGAGGACAGGAGTTGGATTTTGTTCACGCATTCCCTAACCAGCTTGGAGGAAATTCTCCATGAAGACAATGCGCTGATAGCGGCCTGGCTATCTGTAAATATGTAAATGTTGGCACCCCTAGTACATTTAAGGAGGATACTGTGGGCGCAGACCTCCAAGGCATGAATCTCTGCTTGAAAGACACTGGGCCAGATGCCCATTGCAATAGAGATTCTGGTGTTGGGTCCGACAACTCCAGCACCTTCACCCTGTTCCATCTTGGAACCATCCGTAAACCATTGCAGGCACCGAAGGTTACCACAGGGGTTGCCTTCAGTCCAAGTCTCGCGATTTGGAGTGAGAGATCTAAATTTCCTATTATGGAGAAGTTCCGTGGTCATATAATCTGATCTTGAGCAGATCGATAGGCCAGGAAGAGAACTTATAAGTGCAGCTTGGCCTGTGTCACTTTCGATGACCTCATAACCAAGCCCCGACAGTTTGGTTAGCAGTTCATCAATTACCAGGGATCATAGCAGTGGAGATAACACACCCCCCTGTGGACAACTTTTTACAGCTCTTATGCTGACCGAAGTGCCATTTAGGGTTGATGTTATATCTCTCTGACGAAGCATGGCCTCTATCCATGCAACAGTGTTACGGTAAATATTCCTACGAACCAGTGCCCTGGATATAGAACCGTAGTTGATATTGTCAAAAGCACCCTCAACATCTAGGAATGCGCACAAAGCTTGTTCCTGGATTCAAAGGCTTTTTCAATTTTCCTAACTAAATGGTGTAAGGCAACCTCTGTTGACTTTCCTTTGATGAAAACTACCCTCACCCTCCTCCAAGGACGGGGTATAAAGCCCCAATCGAAGCTTGCTCTAAACAGACGAATCAGAGGATGTAAAATGGTTTCCAGGCAGTTCTGAAGAAGTGCTGGAAAGATTCCATCTCCTCCTGGCACTTTAAAGGGATCGAATGAGTTTATCGCCCACCGAACCTTGTCAGCATCGAATATATTGCCAGATGTTCTGGCAGCCCGTAGTATTTTAGGTTCATAATCTTCGGATTGGGCATCTCCGTCACAAATAATCGAACCTGGAAAGTGAGTTTGGACTAGAAGCTCTAGAGTTTCCTTTCGGTCTGTAGTGAAAGAGCCATCACTCTTACTTAGTAGACCAACCCCATTTGAAGGTTCTTTGGCCATAACTCGCTGGAGTCTAGCCGCTTCTGTAAGGTTTTGGACGTTACTACAGAAATTCCTCCAGTTTTCCCTTTTAGAATTCCTTACGTCCTTATTGTAGTCAGTGAGAGCAGCCTTGTACTCCTCCCACTGTTTTGTTTTCCTGGCTTTGTTGAAGAGTCTCCTTACTGTTTTCCTTTTAGCAGTTAGGTTGGCGTTCCACCACGGAACCTCGCGTTTCGATCGGAAAGAACGATCAACCGTGCTCTCATGGAAGGAGGAGACTAGCAAATCTTCAAGCTGACTTGCAGCCAGGTCAATCTCGTCAACTGAGTTGATATTTGAGACTAAGGTCTGAAAAAGTACCCAGTTGGTTTTCTTTGGGTTGAAAACCCTCTGCTCTAACTCCGCCCGCCCTGGTAGGTCAAACCTAATGTGCTGATGGTCTGAGAGAGTAGCTTCATTTGTAACCCTCCAGTTACTAATGAGATGGGATATGGAGTTGCTAGCCAGAGTGAGGTCAAGAACCTCTTCTCTGATAGCGTTCATAAAGTTGGGCTTATTTCCTTTATTGATAATAACTAATTGACTACACAATAGATATTCTAAGAGCGACTCACCTCTGACATTGACGTCTGACCTCTGTCGGCGCCTGACCTCTGTCGGCGGAGCGTCTGCCGTGTCACCAGGAAAATAAGCTGCAGCCATACATTATGACCAAGTTATACTACTCACCCAACACGGGTGAAAAAAGTTTCTCACAATTTTTAAATCTTGTACATAGAAGCAACATGGACACAAAGTTCAAGAAGAGCAAAGAACGTTTCGAAAAGCGTTTACGAGAAATGAGACAGAAACGCATCAAGCTCATTTCAATATTCGAGGCACACGAGCTGATGAATAAGAGAAAAAAAAAGTTGGGTGAACTTGCCGCAGCCTTGAAGAGCCGCCAAACCAAATTGACGGAAAAAATCGCATCAATTGGCACAACTCCTACAGTACCGCTTACCTTGCCATCGGAGGCCTCAACAATAGAAGCTCCCACCTCCAACAACGTATGCAGCAAACTACCTAAGCTTAATATTTTTAAAGAATATCTATTTGTGGAGCATGTAAAAGAGCGCAAACAAGAGGATGACGAAGCTGGCAACAACTCATTTGCTCCTATAAAGCCTTTACCTTCTACATGAGAAGACTTGGGCACAAACCGTGAAGAATTTGGTAAGTTATACCCAAAGCGTATTTTTATATCTACACCAAAATTTTTAAGACTGGAGACTTTCAAATACAATCGTCAGCTTTTTTGGTGTTTGTAGCTACATTTGCATTATTCTAGAGATGTCATTGCGTCAGTCTAAACTTCTGCTCTTGAAGGCAACAAGACCTGCCACGCCCCTTCCACGCTTTAGGTCCTTCAATCCGGATCGTTATACTTATGAAAAAAATATATATGTATGTATGTATATATACGAATGTATGTAATATAGAGTAGAAAACATCGGAGAGGCCCTAAAATATGGTTAGGAAAACAAAAGAAATTGATTTATAAGACCTAGGACAACCAAAGTTGACGTTTAAGGTATCAAAACTTAACTGATAGAGATCAAGGCTCAATTCCCACTCGGGGTAATTTTATTTGCAATTTTTTTAGTTAAATTACTATTAACTTTTTATTAATATGATGGTACAGGGTTCTCAAAGACCGCCGTCCGAACTTTAACGTTTAACGCCAAATTTTCAACTAGTGTTTGTAAAGTATTCATAATAAGCAAAGTTCTAAGATTTAAAATAAATATGTATATACATATTTTTGTTTATTACTGAAATAAAAGAGTGTCTTCATAAAATGAGAAACCAGTGGGTAGTGCTAACCTTGTTTTTAAATAAATACATATAATAAAATCAAAGAAATTTTTTCACTTTATCCCACTAAGCCAAGACTTTTGAAGAATAATTCCATAGAATAAAAAAATTCAATAAAATCGAATCAAATTTTGTCTAGCTGAAAATGCAAAACTTCCCCTATTATTTTCGATGCTTAACATTTTTCCCCAAATCAAAAACCTTGTTACACCACTTCTGCCCGCGGCTTCATTCTCTCAAATTAGCCAAGTCTCCATCAATAGTTATTCAAACTTTATTATACCCAATTAGCGTTATAAGTACTTACTTAAGCGATACTCTTTGCCTTGGCGTATCTACCACGATGTTTGTTGTCTTACTACCCATCCCACACCTTTTTTACTATACTCTTTACTTTTGGTACAAGGGTACATTAAGATTGTGATATTTGTACAGTCCTCAACCTTTAAACCAAAGTGACATCGAAGCCCAAAGATCATGAAATTTTAACCCAAGGTGCGCTATACATCGATAATACACATAAAATCCACATATTTTAAATTGCAATATAACAACCCGATGCTCATCCATTGGTTAAAATTTTATAACAATCGGTTAAAAATTTCAAAAATGATTGAACCACAATGAAGCAATACCTTTTAGCGTATGTGGCAGTGTAAAACTTAAAGAAAGTACAGTGTATATTAAAGTCGGAATGACTCGACTGTAACCAGCCCATTTGTTATGGACTACTTTTATGTGCGGCAACTTGAGTAGACTCATCAAAATGGGTACTTTAATCAAATTTTTCGCATGAAACTTGCTTTTGTTTATTGGCCAAAGTTTGCTGTTAACTGGTCTTTTAATTAAAATTAGGTGAATATTAGAGAGCTTGTCGGTTATTGTAAGGTAAATGTTATTTGAACTCTTAAAGATCCTTAATAATGCGCTAAGATAGACAGCTTTGGCAGCTCCCTTGTGGCTAGTCAACAAGATACCAATGGCCCTTACCTGCAACTCCATATTCCCTAAAAAATGCAATATCTGCGAATAGATTTGCTTTACGGGGTTTCGAAGTTTGTTTCTAGTAAAATATATTTTTTTTTAATGTCAATTGTGTTATTGAAGGGTGAAGGGTGCATCGCCAAAGTGAAATATTTACACCAAAATTAGGAATAGTTCGGTTACAAGGTGATACTAAAATAAGGCGTCTTGCTGCCACGCTCAATTCGTTTTGAGTTATTGATTGAGAACAAACATAATTATTAATCAATATCTAACATGAAATCGGAATAAATATAATCTAAACAATATTTTAAAACTTATTTAAGTTGCAATTACGAGGAATTATGAACCTATTTTGCCAATTTGATGTGATTTGTATTGCAACAAATTAGCCGAATTCAAACCACATCGATTTGGTGAAATTGCCACCAACTATTTCGAATCTGACTACAATAAAATATTCGGATTCGTTTTCTGGAGCACGAACGAGTATTTCATTTATTTGGAAACTTTTTACATTCTATTGCTAAGAAATACAAAAAAAAAATTCAACAATGGGCCCGCGAGGCGAGATTTTGGCTAAAAAGCACTCAACAAAAGTCAAAAATGATGAAAAAAAAATCCTACATTTACCATGATACATAAAGCTACGAAATCTTCTTTCACTTTACTATTATTTATAAATATAACTTAAGAGAGAAAATAAAATTAGACTTAAAAACTTGTGGGTTTTAAATATATTAAACTAATTATTAAGAGTTTGTTGGTTTTTTTTATCATTTGGCTACTTTGCTTTAAGGGTACATCAACTACCACTCGATATTTGATCAAGAAAAAATTTTATAAATTTATTTGTTTATTTTATAACAAATGCAATTCCTCTCGATTTTCGGAAATTGAATATTCTATCCAAAAGTTGAATTTGAAAAATTTCCCTCGATGAAAATTCAAGGGGATTTTAAGGAATTGTTTCGTCAGCCAAAAAGAATTTTATTGTGGGTCACCATTATATATTTTTTTTTTTTTGTAAATGTGAATATTTTATTAAACAATAATATCAAATTTGTTTGCAACTTTAGCTTCTTTGGCTTTATCTAGACATTGAATACACATATGTAGGCATCTATGTAAATATACCGTTGGAAAGAGAAAAGAAAGAGCTATAATTCAAAATAAGCAAATCATTTAAAATTTATAAAAATAAGCAATTTACAGACAATTTTCAAAAGAGCTTGAAAACGACCACCAAAAAAAAAAGGATTGTAAGTTGTCACACCTGCAAAAATCGCTGAAAATTTGAGAAAAATGAAATAAAAACGCATGATTGCTAAAATTTATGAAAATTAATTGATTTTAAATTTAACTGAGCATTAAATTGAATTTAAAAAAACGAGAAAAATTTAACTTTCCAGAGAAGTCAAAATTGTGGTTTTTTGTGATCGGTTTTTCTTGGTCGACATACTAAAAATGAATTGTTACGGAAAATATTGAAAAAATATATCCGAAAATGGCAGAAAAATGCACTAAAAACAATTCAAATTAGTTTCAATGATAATTCCACACAATAAAAAGGTCATGTAAATAACATAGCCATGGAAAAAATTGAAAATAGATATACGACAACTTGCAAGCCAAAAGCTGTGACAACTTACATTTTCGAAGGCATTTTGGAATGCATTGAAAAAAATTTGTCTATTCACTGTATGTCCGAAAACCTTTTTTGATTATGAAAGTTCATTGAATTTCAGTTCCAGCACATATATTTTCCTTGATTTTTTATTTTGATTTGATCACTTTTTGAGCGCAATCAAAAATAATGTTTTTTATTTTCCTATTTCTTTAAAAACAATTTTTATATTTTGACACACACACACTTCGTTTTTGAGTCTGTTAGCATCAAAAACACATTAAAATTGTTTACGGCATATTTGCCATCGAAGACAGGTGGAATTTTGGTATTTTCATTGCTGGAACATCAAAATCGACCAGGTGTGCCAACTTACAAGCTGTGCCAACTTACAAGCCTTTCCCCTACAACAAAAATTTTATATTACAATACACTCTAATTTCTATAGATTTAACATTATTATTATTAAAGATTGTATGTACATTTATTTAAGGATTCTCTTTGGGAGATCCTGTGAGTGGCACCGTTTTAATCTTATCTCTCGTGCTCTGGAAGACGGTCGTTCTGAATTCAGCAGTCGTTCAAGCAAATTTGGATGAGATCCAAACATTACCTATTTTAGGCACCCTAAAATCTTTTTCTATATCCCTAGTACGAATGTACCAGGGCGCGCAACACAAATTTCTTAATATTTTGCTCTGGGCAACTCTTTTTTTTTATTTAAGTTCGAGTTGGGCGCAATTCTGCAAAATTTGAAGCGCATACTTCCATATTGGGGTTAAAATAGATTTGTAAATCGAAAGGATAATAAGGAAAGCTTATTTCTGGGAGCGAGCAACCATGCCATTTTCCTCGCTTTGGAGATATAAAATAGTTTTTTTGGTCTGCTTCTATAGCATTCATTTAAAAACCCAAATTTTGTGGGAAAAAATTATTTGCATTGAACAACATAAGAATTTGTTTATGTTTATTAACTCAAGGTGTCATTCATTTCATATCGTTGATTTTTTTTTCGCAAACGATCTAAAAAAAGTAATATATTTGGCAAAGGTGGCAAAACTGCGCGTCCTCAAACGAATTTCTAGTTGTTTAATGTTTTATTTTTATGTATATTATAAGTTTTTTTTATGATATGTGGCATATTTTCTTTTACTTATTTCTTAATTGTTGACATGAATTTTATTGCTTCCCAAAAGTATGCTGCAATATACAATTTTGTTTATTTTTTATCAAAATGTGCAGTTTCAAAATTGTATAGCGTACTTTCAAAGGCGCAGGTCAAAAACCAGAAAAATTATAAACTTTTCTGAAAAAGTTTAATATTTTGGGTATATGCTATTTTTGTCATATATGTGGAGCTCATATCTACCTCTAGGTAAAGTATGGTCCAATTACCCTTAATTTAAAAAAAATTTGTCTCTTAATAAAATCTGAGACTTCCAGAAAAATGCTTGAATCTTTAAAGAACACGTGTGTAAAATTTTTTCATTCCACAAAAATTATTATAGAAATGCCAGATTTTTTGGCCAAAATATGACAATCTGGGTCCACTGTGCATTGTTGAAAATTCCAACTAAAACTGAAAATACTTAATTTATTTATAACAAAAGCAAAAGAACTAATCAAACGAAAATGAGAACAGATATGATATGCTATATGCATTCCTTCAGATGATGTCACAAATAGTTTCTGGGACAGATGAATTAATGTGTCACTTGTAATATATATTAAAAACGACAAACATTTTTTGCAGAAAAAACAAAAATACAAAAATCTTGCACTTAAATTTGAATATTTCCAGCAAAGGCAGATCAACTATTTGAGTGCAAGTATGAGTGAATAAGCCCACGAGTGGGTTTAAGTATGAGCGCAAGGATATTTATGAGTAAGTTGGTCGCAGTGCGGGCAGTAGAAGTGCTGCCAATAATAATGAGCAAAGATTTCTGACGCCGACAAAAATATCAAAAATTATATACACACAAGGCTACATGAGAGCACATTGGAGCCAAAATCAACATGGTGCCAGGACATATGTATTTTGGTTTGGGCGCAGGAACAGGAACAGGCATCGACAGCGTTTTGTTTTTTTTTTTTTGTTTTGTTTTCAGTTGTGACGCCCATTTGCCATGTAGTATGCCATATGAGTGTGCCTGTCTTTAGCTATCCATGAGCGTGTATGTGTGTGAGTATTTTATCGATGCCGTCGATGTCGAGTAGTTCATTGTTACAATTTCATTTCAAGCATATTGGATTTCAGACAGACACTTACACATAGATTGTAACAGCCTCAAACTGGCAAACATTTTTGAGTTACTTTCTATAAAAGAATTTAGCGCAAAGGTCACGTACGAAGCTTGTGTGATTTCATCATCTATGGCAGAAAAAGGATGGGAATGGTATACAGAAGGGAAGCTGCCTGGCAACAATGGCTTGGACGCACTCAAAACTGTGGGCGTTGTCATTGTCTAAGAGTTGGTGTATTGAGTTTGTTGAGTACCAGTATGGGATATTCACTTAGCTTGCCAATCGCTTCAAGTTTAAGTTAATCGCTTGTTCTAAACTCTTTAGCTTCTGCGTCCAGACTCCATGGCGTCGTTGTGCCGGCATGGTCTAGGCAAAAGAGTTTACTCGCTTCCTCTCAATTATGGCGTTTCTAAGAGTCAAAGTTCTGCTGTGTTCAATATTCATGTTTAGTCACACTAATCCTATGCATAAACAATAAATTTTACAGCCTATAGCGCCTTTTAGCACAGCCGAGATATGCAGATTTAGTGGCAATGTAAAGCGTTGTCCTCGGTTCCATTGTATGAGTCTACAGGCACTGTCAGGAGCTCATTGTTTGGCCAAAGGATTAAAAGTTTTTGTTTTGCTTTTCATTTATTTCAGCTGCTTCTTCTAGCTCTGCTTTGTTTTGTTTTCGCTCAACGTCATTCATTGTTCCAAGGCTTCATTGCATCTGTGTTGGTTGGCAGTATGTGTGTGTGCGTGCACTTTTTAAAGCAATGTTGTATTTTCTGAGCCCCCTAGTTCTTAAAGACTATAAAAATAATGCCCATAATATTTTGAATCAATTTATGTTGAATTTTCATCTTTGATTACGGTTTATACTGATATTAAGTAAATTCATTAATACTATATAATACTCTTCATTCAAAGGCGTATGCAGGATTTTGGAGTGATTTTAATTATAATAATACAAATTCTTTCAAAAACATCATTCCCGAAATCAACCATAAGCATACGCTGTTCCGGGAAGGTCAGAACACCGTCGAAGACGATCAGGGCGCCAGACTTTAAGGTTTGATGAAAATGTCGCCCAATTCAGGGCGCTGCTGGACTCTGACAGACGCACAAAAGTTCCGCTTCTTAGACGTTTCACCATGTCAACTTGCCGTGCCACACCGCGCTGCTAGTGAGGCAGTTTTTGCCGAAGCACAGAGAGAAATTTTTTTTATTCAGTTTCTTACTCGTAATAAATAAAAGACCTGCGCTGAATTTCAAGGGTACAGCTGGCAAAATCTTGGCTTGAGCTCGAAACTCTATTGGGAGATTGAAGGGTCAGTAAACTGAATGCAAGTGAAGATCTTATTATTTGGACGATCTCTGACAAAATGTGTTCATGTCTTAAATTTTATTTAATTTTATTTTGTAAGATGCTCTCAGACGTTTTATTATAGAACATATAAAAACATAAATATAAAATTCTCTAGTCTGGGCCTTTACTTCGCCTTTGAGTAAAGGACAAAAACAGACAAAGAGATACAATTTTAAATACTGAATAAAAATACATTTAATAATAATTAAAATCTGAATAGAAAAAATAATGCCAAATTATTGTAGGTCGAAAATAGATTTATTGATGATCATATAAAGCTATATATCAAATTTGATGGTTCTATTTATATGTATTTCTTTAATTTTAAATGGTGCAACAAAGCCTTACATAATTAATATATTAATAACAAACTTAATTTCTTTGCTTCAAGTTGTGTATCGCTTTTATATTGTGGGTGTAAATCGAAAAGTTCTCTTCTTTAGGTTAACGAGTTCAATAACAATATAAATATATGAACTGCGTATATGCATATATCCATATTTGGATGCAAGTCTTTTGGTAAAATTTTGTGTCTATAGCTTTTAGTGTCATCGAGATTTTGAACTTTGGCACAAAGAATATATACTCTGCCACACCTCTTAAATATATTTTACAAATCTAAATGATCACTCATAAAGTAAATTTTCCAAGTATATTTAAATTATTTAGTACAGCTGATTAATTTTTAAAACTATTACTTCAATGTACTCACACAAATTTAAATGCACAGGTGTATAGATATACAGATACAGAGCTGCAGCTGTGAAAGCAAAGGATATCAAGCCAAATGGCATGAAAAAAATAAAAGCAAAGAAAAAGAGAAAAGTATTTTTATGTTGACTGAGAAATGATTAAAAACTTAACTTCCAAAGAACACCGACATACACAAACATACACATACGAGCACTTTCCACTTACACATTGGAAAAATGGTAATCCTTTAATGCTGCAATGTGTGTGTCGCAGCAGCTGCAACTATTTCTCATCACGAAAGCGGACAGGGACTCACATCTCCCAGTTGCTAGTTGTCATCTATGGCACACAAACACCCCGAGATACCTCTGTCTAAGTTGCCGTTGCTGAATGGAATAAGAGGAAGACAGCGGGCGAGAGAGAAAGAGATTGTGGAGGCACCCTTGTCACTTCATTCATACCAATCATGCCCCATTTATCCCCACATCAGCTTACTTATTTATGCCTGCTAAAGTGACATTTTCCACTCGTCGCTGTAGCTACTTTTGCTAAAATATTTTCCTCACTTACATTTTTTGTATATGCAGCATAGTCTACAAGTGTCTAAGTTTTCTTATGAAGCTTGCAGCAATTTAAAGAATATCTTAATCATAATATTAAAAAAAAAGAGTTAATGTGAAAAATATGTAGCTCAAGGTATAGAGAAAAATAGACAGTTTTTAATAAATTTCTATTTCTATTCTACTTTGAGGACATCTGTCTCTCACCCCGAAAACATATATATAATGAAGTATTATATTTTCGCAAAAATATAAGACTTACCATTAATCGTATACCAAAAAAATTCTAGTTAAAGGCATCTCACATATAAAGGCATCTCACATATTACGCATTAGAATATCTACTTATAGAGCATTTAGCCGTTTCAATAAGCCAAGTGATTGTCTCTTTTACGTTTATCCATTTTTGTTGCTTCTCTGCACTTATAGAAACAAACACACACACATGCGTTGCTTCTAAATCCGAGCATAAAAATTTTCCAGTTGCAAGTTTTTGCTTCTTCTAGTGTTCGTAAAGAGAGTTGTACGCTTTTTGCTATGGTTGTTGTTAGTATAATGCATTTTACCGAAGATTTTGACACAGCATAATAAATTGTGGCACACCCCAAACACCTGTACAAACACCTGTACAAGTACATGCACACAAAGACACAAATTTTACCCACACACAAAAATATACCATGCCCTGAAGCATGAAAAACTTTAAACTTTTTGGTAGATTTGTTGCAAATCTTCTTCTTCTTCTTCTTTTCGAATCTTTGCTTTGTTTTGTGTAAATTTTTGATGCCACAATTTTTCGCTACATTAATTGTTTCTCATTCCCAAAGTCCGCCATAATGTCGCGTCGGTCATGTTTTATGTCGCTCCAAGGCGTGCTCATAAAGTTTTTGCACGCGAAAATTGTAAAATTTTCATTGCATACTTTTGTGCGTATCTTACCTTTCCGTTGAAATTCAGCCAAAAGTTTGTTGTAGCTGCTTTTTTGTTGTAATTGTTGTTGTTATGGTTGTTGGCCTTCCTAGAGTTTGATTGAGATATTCGAGCTATTAAAATGTTTGCCTTGAGCAAATGAAAATTACCGTGCGAATAGCTGATGAGCCGGAAATATGCGTAATAACCGACTTTATGTCGCTGTAAAATTATATAAAAATGTTGTATAAGTTTTTATGCATTTTAAGCGTTGGTCAACTTCTGGGTATTTATGTAATTTTATTATTTTTTGTAATAACTTAAATGGTAAGATAACAAGGTTAAGTTAATGATTTTTTATAATGCGGCTGAATTTCATTTATTAAAATAAAGTAATAAATGTTTGAAAATTTGTAGTAAGTTGTTCTATAACAGCTAATCATTACCTCGGTTAGAGCCATTGAACCATGTGCTGACCACCCTGAAATTTTGATAAACTTGCAAAGTCTGAGTAATACAAAACCAAAATATTTGTGTTCTATGGATTGAAAAGTGTGGCCCGATGGTCGGTGGTTCGATTCCTCGCAGTAGCACTGGAGCAGTTGCCTAGCACTGGCATCGTTAGCTCAATTTGTCCAAGAAAGTCTCTATTAATTCAAGACACCGCCGTTCGCATTCGGTTATAAACTGTGGGTCCCCTTTCTCTTCAAACAGTTATTAATAGAGATCTCCATGCTCCGTCCAGGGGCGACTGACAAAATAGTCAGTCAGGGAAATTATTATTATGGATTAAAAAGTAACTTTCAACCAATTTTGCGGAATATGTATTAGAATTATTGCAAAAAAGTCTTTAATGTGTTTACTTCAAAATGTTCTAAGCACTTTGCCAAAATTGTCCATTAACGAGAAAAATTAATTATAACATACTACGCCAAATGTATTATAATATTATAAATAAATGTGAAACTATATTACAGTGATGCTTGCATATAAGCATAAATTTCTTTAAACAATTTCGAGAGTGCAAACAAAAATGATGACTTCTAACTAAAGTTACGTATACGCAATGTAGCCCTATAGGTGAGCGTTGCCAGTTCGGACAAAAGTTTTGTGCAATTGTTTTACGTGCTGTCATTATCGAAACCATCAAATTTCAGCTTTGTACAATCATTAGTCGAGTTTATTCCAAAAATTTAACAAATTC
This sequence comes from Chymomyza fuscimana, assembly GCA_949987675.1. Taxonomy (NCBI): domain Eukaryota; kingdom Metazoa; phylum Arthropoda; class Insecta; order Diptera; family Drosophilidae; genus Chymomyza; species Chymomyza fuscimana. The sequence goes on from OX465089.1 coordinate 34,742,614, forward strand.
GGCAGATAACAATTTTTCATCAGTTCTCGTTTTATGTGTAGCCCTATAGTTGGCAGTCATAATTTACATAGAAACATTTAGTGCTATACAATTACTTTGCACATTAACGATGAATTATTTAACAACAAGGAAAAGTAAATAATTGATGTGCAGTGTTAAAGATACTAACAACAACTATAAAACAACAACAATAAGTACAACAAATTAAAATGCCACACAAATGCACAACGGCGTAATTTTGGCAAACGAAATTTCAGTTCGATAACAATTGCAACAGTAGCAACAACAACTGCGACCATGTAATGTTGAAATGTGCAGGGAAGCAGAAGCATCCAAATCAGAAATGGCAGCAATGGCGGCTGCATTCGTTTGGCTTCATTTTGTATTTGTTGTCGGCATTTTCCGCCATTTGGTTGCTGCCGATAACAACTACCAAATGCAACAGTGGCAGCAGCAATTGCAACAACAACGACAACAACAGCGACAATTCAAACTGGCAAACAGTATTTAGGCGGTTAAATGTGTAGGTATATATATATACATATATATACGTATATATGAACTACAATTGTTACAACAAGAACAACAATAACAATGACGTTGGCAAACAACAAAACAACAAAAATTTGAACATGAGGCCAACAAATTGAAACTTTTGCTACTTAAGGGCCCCATTGCACATTCGTTACCAGCTGACGTGTTTGCGTATGTGTTTGTAAAGAGTGTATATGTGTGCGTGTGCGTACACCGGGAGAAAATAAAATGCACGTGAACGAGGCCTTGTGTCATTCGTTTGTATAGAGTGGACCACCTAAATGGGATCCGCTCAAGTTCCTTGAAAGCTATTTGCAGTTGCATTTCGAAAATATTTTCACTTATATACACACTTTTTTCGAGTGTATCTTGTACAGAGTATACATTTATATATACGTACTTTTATATATAATAAATAAATTGCACAAAATTTGTGCAACATTTTTGGCAGAGTTTGCTTGGGCAATAGCCGATTTTTACGTAGAACTAAAGTCCAAACTGATGACGACAACATCCAGGACTTTTGGGACGAAGCAAAGTAGCAACTACAGCAAATGTGCGCAGCATGTTAAACCAAGAGTTTCTGGGTATGCCGAAAGGAACAGCTCGGTAGGGGCAGACCCCAGCGAACCATGCGACATTTGAAACAGAAACAGAAACCGGAAATTAGAACTGCAATTTATGCCGCGCTCATGTAGGCGGAATGCCATTGTAGGAATGTTGCAGTCTGCGACTGCGATGCTGGTCGGATTCCATGTTGTTACAACAGCATAATCTATTTTGGGGTCATTTCCAGAGGGTCAACACATGCCGTTATTTTCAATAAGCATCATTTGCTGTGCATCAGCGATAAAGAGTGGGTTGGGGGGAAGCGATGGGCGCGGTAGTAGCCTGGGGCGTTGCTTGTAATTAGATGGGCGTTTTGATTGTCCCTTTTTTTGGTTGGGGTCAAATGTGTCTCTCGATAAATTTTAAATAGGTCAGCAGTGGAATTTTATTTATTGCCATTGGAGAAAGATATGTATGTAATGGCAAAGCTTGTGCAAATCCTACAGAAAATTATTTGTAAAGGCTTAGCGTAAATATAACAAAGCTTTTGGCTGTCATGTTTTAAACGATTGCTGGTTTATATGATTAAGGGATTTCTTAGTGAAAGAAAAGCATGGGTGTGGTGTTGACTATCGATCGAATAATCCCGATCCCGATAAATTTAGTATGAAACAAGTTTTTGACAGTTGTGGAACTATTTCTAATCTAAAATATATACAACTATAAAAACTACAAATATCTGAGCTGGTAAAATTGCACATAAAGCTCCGCATATATTGTGTACTTAAATTTTAACGCCATTGCTCTCTATAACTTGTTACATAAGGTATTCATTCATTGACGAAAACTTTAGTTCTCAAAATGTTTCAATTCTCTATCTTAAGCTCATTTTGGCCACAGAAAACAAACCGCATACCAATGCCCTGAAGTGCCCAAAAATTGTATTCCCAAAAACAGAAAACTAAACCACTCGACAAGGCTGACAACTAAATAAGCTGGGAATACATAGCTTACTTCCTTTGGTTGTAGGCAGCCAGAGAGTGGAAGGTAGAGCGACGTTTCTGAGGCTTAGAATTACACAAATGTCCTGTCAAAAATGCTTAACACCAAAGTAGCTCGCTTGTATGTGGGGTTTATCCTAGGGGAACGAGAGCAAGAGCGGATTGCAAATGACAGCTCTAAATTAACCCAAAAGACAAAATGGGCAAGTGTCGGTCTGTTAGTCAGTCCGTCTGTGCTGATGTCTGCAAGGGGCATCAGGCACATCCAGGCTGCTTTAAGAACGCATTCAAGCAACAATTTTAAGACATGGCTCCTCTAAGCATTGACATTGTTGTCGTTTAATACTTTAAAAATCCATTATTTATTGACCAATTGTGTATATTGAAGAACCGAAAGAGCTGCGCCTGCTGTCGTAGGGATTATCCAACCCAACTTTACCCAGTTTCTTCAGAAATATTATTGTAAATTTTTTTTTTTGGCACGGCACATTTGTTGCCCAACCAAGCGCGAGCATGAACTTAAATGTCTTATTATCGACTTGTATTGACTTGAGTGGAGCAAAATATTGTTTTGCGGAGTCTGAGTCTAAGGTAAATGGGCAATGTCCTGTGGTGCGTGATAAACGCATTTGATACCGCCAAGGAGTTGCCTTTAAATATGCCTAGTGTTAGTTTCAAATCGCTACCAGTTCGGTACGTCTCTTTGCGCTAATGCCCTTTTTTGATAAATTTAATAAATCATTCGATTGTTTGACGCCTATCCTCAAGCCAAAATGCAATCGTTTGTGTGTAATGAATAGCATTTTATTTATGGTTTGCCTTAGGGGCATATGGACTCTCACTCTAATGAATGCTTATTAATAATGCGATTAAGTTTAATCGTAATAAACAGCAGAGGAAACAGTATTAACAGGCCTTACACTGCGACTACAATAATGTCATATATGTATTATATAAGTACATATAGTATATACATATATAGCAAAAAATTAGACAATGGCAGACTAGACTACAAGGCGTCGCTTGTCTGTTCGTGTGGTCAATGTGCGATAATTCAATTTTAATGGCATTAAAAGAAATGTCGCCAAAAGTGCTCGAGTGGCGAGTGGCAAGTGGCATGTCCTGCATTCCAATGTTTTCTTTGGCTTTGTGCGTTTTCTTAAGGGTCTGACAGTTATCTTGGACCAAAACCAAAAGGAATTTTACTTTACGCACAGCTGTTCATGCGGTTTAAAACTCGTTAGCAATGCGGTCGATAAATAAGATATGCCTTGGCTATGTTTATGAAACCCTTTTCGACTTTGCTCCAGCAATTTAAACTCGCTTTATGCGATGCTGCGGACTTGAGAGATAATAGAAGAAAAACCGCAAATATGGCCTACGCCCAACTCGAAGGTTGAGAAATATTGCGGCTTGTGGTGTTCATATTGTGGCAAAGGATTAATATAAAAGCTGATTAGATTGTCAAAATACGACAGCTTGACGTGGTAGCTTCACACAATTGCCAACAAGGAATTCCATGCTTGCTGTTTATGTGAATTATAGAATGGTATTGAAGTTCCTGGTTTGTATGCTTATTAGAACGTCTGCCTGTTGTCAATGACTGTCAAGTCAGAGCATAGCCAAAGTTATGACAGCCAGCTAATGGAGTTGCATGCACTTATATACATATACATAATATGTAAATTAGGGTGGCCATTTTTGCAACATCTCACGAAACCCGTTGCATCAAAAAATTTGTTGACTGCATTTTCGGTTTTAGCATGTCATTTTTCAACGGAAACGACTAAAACATGTTGAAGATACCAAAAATTTTTAAAATTTGTAAACTAGTGTAATTAGTCAATTTAATCAAATTATCAAATTTATTCAGGCCGACTGTATATTTTTTTAAAATTATGTTTAGATAGATATGAGACTTTTTGAAACATAATTTGTTTGATTGGAAATAAGTTTGTAAAGTTTATGTAGAACATTACAGTCAAAAACGGAAAAAATGAAAATGATGACCTTTGGCCTATTTTCACGCCTATCAAATACTTTCGGATCGTCTTTACATTCTACAGGCGCTATATGCAGGTAAACAGAAAATTTTTAGGGAATCCGTTATTAAAATCGTCGGTTTAAAAATTAGCCATACTAGCGGCGGCCACCCTAATATACTACATAGGTAAATCCATATAAACGACTACTTGCAGATATTTTTATATTTGTATGGTAATATACTTAAGCGTCATAGCCGAAGGCTTATCAATGGCGTTAGCATAAAAAATGGATTCTATCACCTGCATAACCCTATATTTTAAAGATAATTTTAATATTCAATTATAATTTCCACTTTACATAAGGCAAATCAAAAAAAAAAAATGCACTGCTACTCTCACATTAAAATACGCTTATTCAAATAGCATTAGGGCTGGACGGGCTACTTAACCTTTACATATAGCCATGCCGTTTTACTTTACTTTTACTTATAAACTTCCTCAATTATAAAGTGCCCAAAATATATTATTTTTGTTTTTCGTTGAGAATTTATGCGCGTAAAATGGCAATGATCCTATTTTTTTGAAAGTGGGAAATCACTTTTGAATTTTGAATTTAAAAAAAAAAATTTTAAAAGATGGCGTACGTTAAAGTCAGGCGCGGACGACTTTGGGATACCCTGTACCACTAGCCTGCAACAAAATTCGGAATATTGCTTAAGAACTACAAAATACATTTGATTGCCAAATTAGGTTACGATACCTTCATAAACAACCGAAAACCGACGAATTTTGAATGATATATGATATAGTCAACCCATTTTGATCAAATTTGGTACAGTGCTTGGGTACTCTAAAAACTTCTGAATAATTTTGTAAAAAAAAAACGTTTTTTGACCGATCGGCCTTATGGGAGCTATATGGTATAGTCAACCGATTTTGATAAAATTTGGCACAGTGCTGGGGATCTCTAAAGTTCCGATTGCCAAATTTGGTTACAAAAGCTTCATAAACAAACGAATTATCCATCTAATACTTTTGGTTTTTTTTCGAGGTCGTCTGAAACACTCCTATTGGAGCTTTATAATGTAACCCTGATATCAAAAAAATAAAATAAACTTGTCTCCCCTGACATAATAGCGCATCAAATATGAAAATTTGGTTGCTCTAGATCTTACCATCTCTGAGATCTAGGCGTTCATACGGACAGACGGACAGACAGACAGACAGACAGACGGACAGACGGACATGGGTTTATCGACTTCTCTAGTCACCCTGATCCTACTTTAGGTAACTTTGGGGGGTCTCAGACGACTCCTTCTATATGTTACATACATTTTCGGCATGCACAAACTTAATATCCCTTTGTACCATATGGTTCAGGGTATAAAGATTGTTCATTTACACGATATGCCACGTCAAAAAAAGTTTACCTTAATAATTATTTATTGACAACTCGACAAATAATGGGAATTTCGAAAAACAAACTTACGAATTTTATTATGGCTAGTAAATTTATCATATATGTATGTAAATTTAAAAACTGATTATGACAACCGCTCGCCACAAAATAAGGGAAACCGAACGGAAAACAATGAGAGAAAAAGGATGACAAAAAAAAAAAACAAGTGACAGAAAACAGGACAAATGGTTTTTCTTGTTTAAGTTTTACATTTTAATATGTACCTATTATTATTTAAAAATTATTGATACGCTGCTTCATCAATGATGACATCATCCAGCGTATCTTTTTCCTTGTCATACGATGCATAGTTAGAGCAGCATGCCCCGAATTACATAGAAATGTATTGAATAAATATGTTATAGTATAATTTTATATAATACTTTCTGATGGACAAAATTACAAATTGTACAGCATTCGATAAAGGCAACGATAACAAAGCTGTTGCAAATGTAGCCAATTAAAAAAATTGAATCATGGAATCAACCTTTTGCCATTTTATCAAGTGAATGTTATCATATTGTCCTAACATTATTTTAATACTGCAGTGACCATAAAATAAGGTGACATTGCATTTATTTTGAAAAATCTTTATTTATTCTTCCAACTCAATTTCATCGCCTTCAATGCACTAATGGATTTTCCAGTCTTCGAAACCGTTGTTTCAGCTCTCTGTTCGAGGCGGCTTGAATCTCCTCTATCGGCTCAAAACGGTGTCCCTGGAGCGGTCTTTTGAGTTTGTTGAATAGCCAGAAGTCGCACGGTGCCATATCAGGTGAATACGGTGGTTGTGGAGCGATATAGGTTGAGTTTCTGGCGAAATGGTCACGAAAAAACCATGAGTTATCTCACAACAATTCCGGCCTCTTTTGGCGAATAGCTTCACGCATAACGATCAAATAATATCCCTTATTGACTGTTTGACCCGGCGGAAGGAACTCATAATGCACAACACCACGATAATCGAAGAAAACAGTCAACATGACCTTTGTTTTTGAGCGACTTTGGCGCGGTTTTTTTGGTCTTGCCTCACATTTCGCACGTTTCGTCTTGTCAGTGTAGTCAGAAAGCATTGTTTCACACACTTCAACGCGACGCCTTTTTTCCAAAATATTCAATTTAGACATTGTGAAAATCGAAAAATTCACTTTTAGCAGCTCACAATAATGAAGCGTACTCAAACACTAATGAATATTTTGACGTGTAACTTGGCATGGATGACAAAGACAGTCTTACCAACCTGAAAAAAAAAATTTCTCCAAATCTAATTTTGGCGCGCGCAGTTTAAATTCAAATGTCACCTTACTTTTTGAAAACCTTAGTATCATCGCTTTTGACTTGAAACATCTCAAATATGTGATTTTTTAAAACCTTAAAGTTATCCAGCAAACCTAAAATAGATCAAATAAAAATTAATTAGTAGACAACAAAAATTCTCATTGCACTGCACAAATGCCAAAATATATATAAATAACTATTGTTAAGCTGTAGATATTTTCAATTTGATTAAAAAAACACAATTTTTCCAAAATTTTAAGAATAAAAAAAAATGCGTATACGCATCTGCATATGTTACGCATGATATTATTATCAAATCCACCATGTTTCATCCATGTACAATCATTTCTCGAATTTTAACCAAACATTTGGCCATTTAGGCGATTGTGCTCTGTTTGGCAATAATATCGGTACAATTCAAGCGGACATTCTTATCAATCTTTAAAATAATCTTGTGCTTAAATTTTTTTTGGTTCTGACTCAAATTTGTTACTTATACAGATCTCTTTTCTTGAAATTTCCAAACTAGTCTGCGAAAATATCAACATCAGAGTGGCTTTTATATAGAGAATACAGACAGATATCGACAAACTACACTTGCTTAAGGATATTGCGGTGAAATTAGGTCCATCTATCTGTTAAGGTCCCAGAAATCTTAGATGTTCCTGGATTAAATATAAACATGCCAATGTGTGATGTTTTTTTTTTTTTTGTTTTTTTTTTGCATTTTATTTACAATCTGTCTTTATTAGACAATAAGTAAATTTACTAAAATAATTAATACAATATAAATATAATAGCAAGTTTCCATCGAAACCTACTATTGTGTTAATGTGTGATGTGTAACATTAATTAAAACGAATTAATTAATGTTTAAGTCTATTTAAATGATAAAAAATATAGATTTGTTTCTTATTTTAAAAAATCTTTTAATGTTTTTTTTGGAATAATAAACACTTACAATTCGAACAAATCGCTTTCACCGTTGTTTTCAAAATGGCGGGTACTAGTTAGTCCAGGGATGTCCAAACACTGCTTATGGAAGAGCAAAAACCAATACATATAAAGAAAAACACTAACACATTTAAAGTAAACAGTTATTACGGTTTATTGAGTGCACTGTAAGAAATTGTATGTGCATTCTTATAAGAGTGGTAAAAAATAATGAAAAAAAAGTTATGGTACATATGTATACTTAGAAAGAATTTAAAAATTGGTCAATATCAATATTTATTTTAGTTAATGATAGTTTTAATAATGCCTCCAAATGTTCGTTTGTTAATCGATTTCTCAGTTTATTTTTAATTAATTTTAAGCTTGAAAACGCACATTTACAAATATATGTGCTTCCAAAAATAGATAAAACTCGCATAATTTCTTTGTGGAGTAAGGGGTATTTGAAAAATAAGGAAAATATCAGTATAAAAATGATTTAAAAAGTAAAATTGAAAGATATTACAATTTAACTCTTTACCTGCGCAGATAGGGGCGTAAAAATTGCAAAGTTACTAAACTTGGTCAATGGATGCAAAACAGCCTTTGGTACCTATTAACATTTGTTACTACTAGAAAAAAGATTGTATACAAGTGCGAATTTCTTCCAAGGGATTTTCCGAAAAATATCTATTTATGATGGCCACGTGCAAGTTTGTTTTATTACCACCGGATTTTCCAAAAAATATATATTCCATTCATATATTTTTACCTATAGCCACCATCTGTCTGTTATATACATTGCATAAATCTAGTATACCCTTTGTACCGAAAGGTACAGGGCCATAACTAGTTTTTGTTTGCAAGCAACGCCTTAAAAGTCCCATTTAAACAGTTTCCTAAAAAATAGCGAAAGAATCTCATACCGATTTTTGTGAGTGCATGCTCAAACGAAAAGCAACAACAAATTACATTGAAAATCTGTGGGCCAACAACAAATATACGCAAGGGTTGTTTTTGTGCACACGAGATCAGAGAGCAAAGACAGTTACAGAGAGTAAGTGAGAGAACGCTCGAAATTGTTTTTGTAATTTGCATTGGCACTGGGTGATATACATTTAGGGCCATGCATATACACGCGCATCGCTGCTATGCCTAAGAGCCATTACAAAAACAAAAAGAGCCAGATGAGCAATGGGCCTGGACATCCCTGAGTTAGTCTATTTTTCTTATCGTTTTAACTGCACTATGATTAACTGTTCAAAAAGTGTTCCAGACTTTAAATAATTGAATATCTAACTCAGAAAAAAATTGTGTATTAAAAGCACATTAGGGGCAAAAAAAGGTAAGGTAAAAACGCCTTAAAAAAAATAACAAATTTTGTATGCACATTTTAAAATGTTTTATTTACACAATTTTCAGGAGCCATCATTCAATCAAGAGCTTTGATTGAAGCCAAGTTCGGACAGCACCTAGCATCAAGTGAAGCAACAAAGCCCAAAACAATCAATCTGTAAATCTTTAATAAACAAAAAATAGCTTAAACTTTTTTAAAGACAGACCAGTTGCTGCACTTGCTCAACATTTTTTTTCACATCTTGGCCAGCAACACTTGCGCACAGATTCACTCAAGGCTTTCATTTTGCTGGCTAATACTGACTTTGAAGCTGCAAACCATCAATCAAACGCTAGAAAACTTGCTAAAAAGCGCAACAGTTTTTTAAATTAATATTAAAAGATTTTTTGCACAAGCAGCCGCAATTGGCCATAAAAACCATATCAGCCTTGGTTGGCTGAGTAGAGTTGAAATTGTTCAAAAGGGGGCCTTGAATCGAGCGCTTTGGTTTGGACATAAAATTGGTTATGATTTGGATATATGCAAGTGGCGTTATAAATGTTTGCTTACTGTAGCATCGAACAAAAATTCATAAGAATTCGGTGTAATAATAATATTGAAATTATGATCAGTTAAAGTTTGCGATATTTACACCAAAGTGAAATTTCACGCGCCTAATGGATGATTATGTCAGGCGCACTTATAATGACTACATGGGGCAAGGGAAGTCCTGAGCGGAAGTGGCTGCGTCTTATTCCCAGGGCAGCAACAACCACGTGAATACACATACAAAAACTCTTAGAGTTATACGGGCACGTGGATTACACGAGGGGCATGTGTAACCGCAGTTGCCATATGTGGCTTTCGCTTGGAAGCTTTGGCTTTATGCTACATCTTTTTGGTGCGTTGAACAGTGGGCCAAATATTAACTTTTTGGGTTGCAGACAGTGGGTGAATTTTAATGAATGTTATGCTAGTTTGATAAGAAGTACTCAAGTGCTTAAGTATTATAATTTTTACAAAATTTTAATATACTATTTTTCTTTCGCTTAAATAATTGGGCGCAAAAAAAATTTTAAATCTTTTTGGGCGAACATTTATTTATATTTAACAAAAGGGGTACGTACGGCTTTCCAAAAATTATAAACATATTTATCTAAATTCAAGATTCTTAGAATCTATATCTTTAAAATGAGCTTGAAGTGAAATGGTAATGGTTTTTATAAATATTTATTTTTATGTAATATTTATAAATTTTTTTACAATTTTGTGTTTAATCATCATTATTTTCAATAAAAAAATATTTTTTTATAAAATACTAAACCGATAGTTTCCTTTTTTTTTATATACACGTATTTTCCCCATCTTTTATTCCCATAAATATTAAATTTTAATCCTTATTTTTTTAATTTGATAATTGCATTTAAATATTAATGGGCGTATACAATGGCCGGCACATTTATGTGATCTAAATTTCAATACATTTCCGTCGCTGCCTATAATTTGTATGAAGGATCAATATCAAGGATAACCCAAAAAAAACTTTAGTGAAAATATACCAACAAATTAAAATGAGATGATGTTATTCAGAAACTTGTGGTTCTGGATATCTGGAAAACTTAACTTGAGCATGACATAAAAAAAAAAACATGACATAAATTCCAAACATTTTATATTTGGGGCATATGCTGTTTGAACCGTTTGAGAATTTCAAGCTGGCTTTTATGAAAATCGATTTTCTTAAGTGCTATTTTTTTTTTTTTTTTGAACAGCCCATCAATTTTTTATATCAAAAAGCTCATCATCATCTTGGGTAACGATTGAGTAATATATGTCTATCCGTACAAACACCTGAATCTCATAGGTCTTATGAGCTGTCAGTGTCAATGCTGATGTGATTTTTCTTGTTCCGGAAAATGAATCCGAATAATTTGTTTGGGTTCGTTTTGAAACCACAGTTTGGTGCTCCCAATTACAGCAAAACGAATTTTTTATTTAGTTTGAACAAGAACAAAATTTAGTATTACAATTTGTCCCACTGTGGACGCACTTGCAAAAACACATTGCCATTTTGAGTTAATTCCCTTTACTTGGTCGTAAACTTTACGCATTCACTGTAATCAAATTTTATGAAATACTGAGTGTGTGTGTGTGATTGTGTATTGAAGTGTTAGTGTGTGTGTGTGTGTGTGGGCGCACTTTAATATCTTTTGCGTGGTTTTGTTGATGAAGCGGGGCACGACTCGAGTTCGAGTTTTTGGCGCAGATTTCTGCGGCTATGCGAATAGCGTATGAAAATTTTGTGGCATAGATAATTAAATAATAAATTGTTGTAATGTCTACATTTCACGCTCTATGGCTTTATACATATGTATATGAGTGTATCTATGTGTGTGTGTGCTTGAGTGGCTGTGTGGGTGTGTCGGGTAATTTCTTTCGTCGCATGAAAGACCATAAATGATTTATATGCACATTGAATGCGTCTGCCACGACAATAGATTTAATTTAACGTTGTCTTCTCAGCCGCTATGCTTTGAGCCTTGGTAACAGCAAAAAGCAACAACAACAACGGGCCATCTCTATTTCCTGTCCCGACTTGCACAACCATCACACGTCCTTGTCTTCATCATTATCCTATCATGCTTCCTTCCCTTTTTGATGGCGGGTTGTAGATAATTACGCGTAGATGCGAAGCGGGAAATGTTCTGGAAGCCATTGCCACATATAACATCAATATTCATGCCATATTTATTAAATATATATGACACATATTTGGTATATATGTTAATAAACTAATTTTGACATTATAATGCAAATACATAGTAATGCATTTTGTGGTTTTTGATACACATATGTATAGTAAATGTTTGTGTGCTTAGATAAAGGACAACTTCACTTCAAATAGCGTAGCAGTGCATAGCTGGAGGGCGTTCAGACCTCCTGGGCGCGATAGTGGGGAGCCTTCGGAGAAGACCAATATTTTTTGCGGTCACCTGCAGGTAATCACGTCGTTTTCCGTTAACCTCTGTTACGAAGTATCATTGCGATTTTAATTTTAATTTAACAACTCCCCGCGTCCGACGAAAGCCAGAATAATTAAGTCAAGAGCTAAACCCAAGCTCACCTGCTTTTGAGGGAGTTTTTTCCCCCCTGCACAAACTGATTTTACGTAGACGTGGCATGACAAACATCGCCGATTCTTGGGAGCTTACCACGACAGACAGTTTCTGGCTAAGCACAGGGTTGTCACATTGCCGCACCCCCCCACATCTGTACTAACTAAATCATATATTTATTAACAACATTATCCACTACTAATAAAAATAATGAATGTAAATCTATAAAACTCTTCTATAAGCCTAGTTTCTGTGCTACATCTACGTCTATGATTTATGTCTATTATTAAACATTTACATAAGCAAAAATTTGGCATGAGAATTTAGTTGGAACATGCGAGAATTCACACCTGAGTGCTTACAAGTTTTTTAGCTCTACGCGCATTGTCCAATATTGGTAAGTGATATTCAATCTTCCGGACTCTGCCCCTGGCTTCCAAAACAAGCCCATAAATTTTATTCAAACTGTAAGTCTGGCAACAGCTACGCAGTGACCCATGCAATGCATTCTTGCGCTTAGCAAACATTTTACTTCTTTTTTTGCTCCTAAACCGCCCGAATTCCAGTCAGCCTCACGCCAATGTCACCAATGCGATTCGCAGGACTATCTATGCCGCTGCAGTAGAAAATGATGAAAGACTGTAGATGGGCAGGGGAGGTAGCTGAAAACAGCTGACATTTCACTTTCTTGATGCGATTACGCAGTCTGCCGAACAGTTTCCCCGCCTATCTACTCCCTTCCTTCAAATTGCTTACGGTCACGTACAGAGCAGCCCATACAGTCGCGCATTCTTTCTAGAGGTGAGAGAGATGCTTACTTGAGATTCCTGAAATAGCTCGAGCACGACATACATATATGTAAAAAGGCACGATTGAAAAAATGGCACTAATGTTTTTTTACACTGAGAAAAAGCGATAGTTTTATATAAAACAAGGAAAAAATGTGTTTCAACATTTTTTATACTTTGTCGAAAGTATTATTTAGCTATTTTTCAGTTTTAAAGATACTGGAGTGAGTTTTTGATAGATACGATTATGTGGATTCGCCAAGCAGTTCGCTTCTTCGAAGTATGGCTTTTCGTCTGCTAGTTGCGTTTCCTAGAAAGTGCAGTGCCCTCTTAAAAGTTCTATCGCCATCTAGTCCTGTTCTTTTGGAAACGCAGGAGTTCCCAGCAAATCGTAAAAGCACTTGGAATCTGGAAAGAAGAAGATCTTTGTTAACAATGAATCCATACGTTAATTTTTTAATTAATGAGTAAATGCAAAGGACTTAGCATCGTAACCCTGAAATATTCTTCTTCTTATTCGATACTTGGCTTTCTCATTTTTTAAAATTATATATTCCAAAAGCATATTAAAAAATTTTAGCAAAAAATGCATCTGCAGTTTCTCGTAGGAAATCTAGAGGTTTTCCTTAAACAAATATAAATATAATGGAATAGTACTGGTGTCAGAAGAGTGGATGCTGTAGCAGATATCTTAAAGATAATTCTTCTAAGCTGATGATGATATGTAACTTTACTGACCCCAAGACAAGCGATGAATCGCCCATTGAATACATTTTGCTTTCGGGTAATTATTTTCAAAAAATTCACAAAATTGGACATATCAGTATCACAGCTCTTCGTAACGCTGAAGAATGACATTTTCAGATAACTGACGACTAAAGTGTGCACTTTAAGTATATTTTTACTTTTTTATGTTGAACATTTTTTTTTTAAATTTTTTTATTATTTTAAAGAAATAATTTTTGACCGTTAAACGAAAAAATAGGCCGCTGTCTGAAACAGAACCGAAACAATCCTAAAGCGAGGTATGCGTGTAGTTCATTAAAAAAAACAGGATCATTATTCTTTCGTAGCACGACCCATGCTCACCTCTAGTTGCGTCCCATTGCAAGGGGTTTGACACTCCTGCCTTCGGTTGCAATGTGTGCGCGGCAAGAATGTGCTTGCGATGGGTTAGGAATATGCTTCAAGTGAAAACGCCAGCCACTGAATAAGACGGTTGAAGGGCTGCAGCAGATGAGAGAAGCTAAAGCTGGTGAAAAAAAAACAGAAATGGTGCAAAACTTAATGAAAATACCAACGCGTCGTCATTTTGGTCGCACAGCGGCCGGAACGCTCCCAAAGCCCCCTCCCGAACCCTCTCAGAAACTGCCTCACCATAAAGCTAACCAGGCTAGGCGTTACATGTTATTTTTCATGCGTTTTAGCGAAAGTGGTTTGTGTGCGTGTGAGTGTGTATGTGTATGTGTGTGAGTTGCGGCTGTGCGTGTATTGACATTTTTGATTTCTTGCTCCATTTTCCATTCAGCTTTTCGCCATTTTGTTGCTGCGAGTATGTGTGTGTGTGTGTGTGTGTGTGTGAATTTGCATATCAAGATAGTGTCATTAAATTTGCATATTTTAGATAAATTTAAATTCTTTGCATGTTTTTTGCTTTTCATTTTGTGTCGTTCGTTTGTTCATTTTGTCAATGCGTCCTTTTTATTTTCTGTTCTTTTTTTTTTTGTTTCAATACACTGTATCCATAAGGTCACGGTTATTAAAGGCTTTAGCAATGTATGTAACAGGCGGAGCGGGGCGTGGCAGATCATAAGTTCTTTAGGCCAAAATGTTTATCCGTCCGTCCGTAAATGCAGTTTCGCCTTATCCATACGCCGGACAAATCTAGTTCCTGTTGTTAGAAAGACTACGCTTCTTTTTAAGATTGTCTGACAACGTCAAAATACAGTCGAACAATCGAAAATTCGTTAAACTGAAACTCGTTATAAAAATATATGTACCATGAATAATGTGCTCTTAAAAAATTTTGTATTCTGAAAAAATTGGTTGTAGAAGAGTTCCTTACACTGAAGTTCGACTGTACATGGGCCCTTTTCCCCATAAACTGGCTCTACACTTGCACTCTTTTATTGAAATAAACAAACTAGAGCCACAGCATTTTTTATGTAACATCATGAGATCCTAATCAACAAAGAAACCTTACCATTTTTTCAAAACAATTTTGAAAATATTAAGTGTAGGGTATTTCTTCGCGGACTCTGCGATTACAGTTTCACATTTTTTTATTTTTTGCTCAGCATCAATTTTTCTCATTTTGCTCATACTTCAAATTTAGCTGCCTTTCCTCTGTTTGTTCGTAATTTATTGTTGTAGGCCATATGCATGAAACATTTTGTTTACACTGTCTTATGTATATATGTACATACACATATCTATGTAAATATGTAATATTTATATACATAAGTCTGCAGTTCTAGGTGGGGAGTTCTAGTGTATCTACTCTGCGCCATTTTTCGCTTATATATATATATTTATTCTTTTTTTTGTCGTCATGCATCATTTGTTTAGTCCTTTAGTCCTTTGTGATGTGCCAAAACATGCGACGTGGGTTGTCTACTGTATGTGGGCGTGGCAAGGGCGTTGGTGGGTTGTCGGCGAGTTCGCTGTAGTCTTGTAATGTGTGCGTGTGGGCGTTACTTTTATGTCCTGCACTTGTTGAGAATATTAATTTTATTTAAATATTTATTCCAAAATGTCAAAGTTTTGGGCTTTCAACAATACGAATGAATACAGACTAGCAGCAGTTGGATAGCGCTGGCTGAATCAGATAATGAAACTGCTAAAAATTGCAGCACAAGCAATAAAATTGGACCACATTCAAAAATATTCCAGGTTAATTATTTTGTGTTGCAAAATATTATATTGCGTTTGGTTTCGGAGTTCATTCTCCTGGAATTAATCAAACTAAGCAGTTTTCAATTAAACACCAATATAACATTAAGTAAGTATATGATACCAATTACACTAGGGAAAAACTTTTTTTAAAACATATTTAGAACTGTATTGGACAGTATAAGCATATTTTGCTTTTTATTCTTATTCCATATGTATCTACATCTTTTATTTGTATATCTTTTACCAACCAGATTATTAATATTAATTAATAAACAAAATTTTTAGCAAATTTGGCTATTTGAAAAAATACTCTTTTATAAATGTGTCTCGTTTTGTGTCCACACATTTTTAGTCTCCTAAAGTTACCTCCAATGTGATCTGGTAAGATAAAGAAATTGATCTAGACATTTCGTCCGTCCGTCGCTTCGTCACCAAATAATGATGTAGCGCTATGTTTTCAACAATTTCAAAGTTACAGAAATCGAAAAATCTTTCGATTAACACCCAATATTATTGTAATTAATATTTACTTCACAGTATTTTGAAAGGTCAAATTACCCCTTTGCACATTGGGCCAGAAAGCCAAATTTTTGGCTTAAATTCGAAAAATAAAGTTACTGACGTGAAATTTGGTGTAGTTGATTGTAATGTCATATATAAGAACTGAGATAAACTCCCACCGCCCATATAAGATGAATTTTTGCTGGTTGTGATTTTTTTACTAATGCACTACTAAAGCAAGGTGCAATCAATTTTTAACAGTCGATTTTCACACTTAATTCTGACGAAAAGAGATTTTCAATTTCGTCCTCAGAATGATCAGTGCCGTCATCTATGGAAGTGTTACAATTATCAGTGTCGCTGTGATTATCTGTAAAATTATTATTATTATTTAGGATATAATTATCACAATTATTTTTAAAACTTTGCGGTCCTTAAAGGTCAATCACAGCTTTGGGCAAATCTTTTACTTATCGGTTACCATAATTCCCAAAGGCCTACATTTGGATTTGGCTTCTCTTACTCTATTGTAACTGGGATAAATATTGGAAGATCGGCTTTTGTGAAGCTCCCGAATGTTACAATATTGGTTTTCTTTAAAAGAGTTTCTTAGAAAGCCGTGTCTTTTTTTCCGCGTTGTTTATCTGCAAAATCCCGAAAAAAGCATAAAAAGGTAAATTAGTATATGTATTTAATAAAGATTAAGTAAGTTTACAAAACTAACTTAACTAATCGGAAGCACTGGCAGCAAAAGGCCTTAAGCTCTAATTAAAATACTAAAATGTTGGTTAACAATTTTATCTATAATTATCACCAAGTGTTTATGAGATTACAGTATTGCATATTATTACTTAAATTAGGTTGTACAGTTTTGATCTTTTGAGAAAATTGACTAGTATTTTTATGTTTTCAGCGGTAGTTGTGCTTACCACATTCTTAAATGTCTATGGGATTATGAATAAATTAGTATATATTTTGGTACTTTAATGTCACATTAATACTTTTTTGCAGAAGCTTGCAGAAAATCAGTTTTTATTCCATAATAGACAGGCAAGTTGGTAAAGTTTTCTGTAATTTTGGACAACACAAAACAATACACATATATAACAGATTATCAAATATAAGGAAAGACCTTTTTAACATAAACATTCTACATACCCGTAACTTTACTTTCCATTATTAATATTAACTTATTATTTAAAATTATTAAATATACAAGCTCGCAAAGTTACTGCAACAAGTAACTTTGAAGGGCTGCCAAAACTTCAGGATTGCAATAAAATCAATAATATTTGTGAATTTTTTGTAACTAGGGTATGCACTACAAAATGGCAATGTTAAAAAACGATTTTGTTTCTATTTTTTGAATTTTTGCCAAAAAATCGACTTTCTGGCCCAATGTGATTTGGGATAAAGCATACATAAGAGTAGCTGAGTCGTTAGTGTTGGGCTCAAAGCTTAAAATCTTCCAGAGACCAAGGTTCAATTGCCAGTTCAGGCAACCTTTTTTATACTTTTTTTTTTTATTTTAGTAGTGTAGCTTCAGATATAACCAAAAATGCTACAGATACTTACTTCTTATAAACAAGACAAAGTGCGTAAATTTAAATATGTAGGTAAGGGGCTATACCCAAACTACGTGACCCAAATTTTGCACTTTTTGACCCCCCCAGCGTGACCAACCGTAGTGTAAAAATTTGGACTATTTTCAAGACCCCCACCCTTAACCGGGTCACGTACTTTGGGTATAGCCCCCAAGTTTAATATAAGCGATCACATAACGTATAGTATGTATTTTCAAAAGCCAACTACTCTTACTCGCTGTTAATAAGCAGCCTCACTCGCTGTCTGGGGCCATCAGCTGTTTAATCAATTACAAAAAAAGCTAACTGGTTTGTAACACAAAAATTAATAATTTGCTTATTCGATACAACTCAATTTCCTCTTTGTTTGCTGCTAAAAATAAATTTATTTTGTTTATAAAAAAACAAGAATAATTAATACATGCTTAATTGTTCAGTTTAAACAATTATAGACACATAGAGAGCGTGCACACTTTACCGGCGCCGGCACAGTCAGAGAGCTGGCCAGAGAGCGTGAGAGCATGCTGGCTTATTTTTAAGTTGTGCTCTTTTGTGCTCAGTTTGCTTTGCTGCTTCATCCACCTCTTTATACATCGCAATTCGTTGTCGTTTTGTTATCGTTTTCTGTGTGTTACGCTGCGCAAAGTTTTGTCGTTGTAATTTTAATAAATAAATATTCATTTCGAAAGCAAAACAAAATTTTATTAATTGCTTAAACCGCAAAAATATTTAAACAAATAGTGCTGCAAGTCTGTGTGTGCGTGTGTGCGAGTGAGTACGCAACAGTGCGACCCGAAAATCAAATCTCGTAATCAGTAATCAGCGCAGAACGTGCAGCGTGCAACACGACAAACAGCTGACCCTCAACCCGTATTCAATAATTGCAATAAACTTAAGCAAAAGCAACCTTTCAAGTGGATGGAAAATACTTTCTAACGTAATAATTCGCTGTGGCCGCAAATACAAAATTACAGGTCTCTAATTGAAAAATTGTTGTAGCTGGCGTTGCAAGTCAATGCACTCGCATCAAATACATAGATACATACATGCATATAGGTTATATATAAAACGTATGCACATATATACCTACACATGTATGTAGGTGCTAATTTGAAATTGCATAAAATAGCAACAAGAAGCAAAAGTAACCAAAACACACAAAAATAACAAAAAGTACGGAGCAGCGTGTACAACAAAAGAGGCAAAGAGAGCAGCAGCCGCAGACAGAACAACAACAACAATAATATAAAAGGTAACCAAAAATGCTCTCATGATAGGCGCAGCAGTCACGAGCAAACTTGTTGGGCAAACAGAGTGCAACTTTTTTTTGCAGACACTTGATTGACAGCTGTGCAGTTTTTAGTTGTGCCTTAATTGTTGTTCAATTGTTATCAAAATTTGCATCATACACGTTTGTGGGTGCCTCTTGTTTTTTGCTCACTTGTTGTGTATGGTGCGCGCTCTCTCACTTTTTTGCCGGTGTATACACTCTCTCGTCTATAGGCTGAGACTCGTGAGATAGTCAGCTGCAGCTGTCATATAACGCTCACGCTCTCGCTTCTTTTGCTGCTGTCATTGTCCTTCTGCGGAACTGCAAATATTCTAATAAGCAACAACAAAATCCCAACCAACAACAACAAACTCCTCGTGTAAGCAACAATTATTAAAATATTTATGTATGTGCTTTTATTTATTAAGCATAATACATACAAGATTTTCAAATTGTTTTAGTGGCTAGTGCAGCAACAAATTGTATATTGTGTATTGCAATTGTGTGTTTATGTATTGGTGCGTGTCTGCGCCCGTAAAAATAAAACTTTGCTATGTGCTATTTAAAGCCTAGTGATATGCAAACCAAACAAACATACTACATACAGTGAGTATGTTAAGTCTTGATACAGGCTAACTTTTCTCAGCAAAAGTGTGCTGTGTATAGTGGCTCAGTGTATTTTTTGTATACCCTGTTCCTTATACCTTACAAAGGGTATATTTCAAATTATGTTTAACAAAGTTACATTTCTTTTACTATAAATTGTCTGGTAGCAAAAATAGTTGCGAAACATTTTTTACAAAGCCATTTCCTGTTTATTATTTCTTGTTAGCCGTTAAAAATCCAAAGTATAAAAATGATCAATAATTTCAAGAAACTTATCCTTTTTTTTTTGTTTGATTATGCATATGCATTATGTTTACCATTTGTTTGCAAAAAACATGCTCGTTACGTCATGACGTTACTGACGCGTCAGTAATTAATTTGCTGTTCTTGTACGGTTGTGATGTATGGGCCTTTAGAGCAAAACAGTTCAATCAATATTAAAAAACATTTAGTTGAAAGTTATTTCGTCATATGATTTTCTATTTTTTCTATTTTTATAAAATGGTACATGTGCACAACAAAATTATACACAAATTCGCAAAGAAACTTAAAACATAAATTTTTTTTAATTTCATTTATTCGCAAAAATTGTATACGATTGAATTTAGATCTATAATGAATTCAAATGTTTGGGCTTTGAGCCTCTTCTATTAACATTTTTTGCAGATTAAGTTAACTATGGCTAGTATAATAATTATAGAGTGCAAAAAATTAATATTTACAAGTAACTAATTTAATTTTATGGGGATTGTACTAAGTTATTTATGTACATATACATATGTAAATAAGTAGAGTAAATACGTCTGTTTGTTGTTCTTTAGTGGAGTACAAAAGTTGACTAGAAGTTTATTTATATAACACTTCGACCCATAACCGCTATAGAAATTTATCTAAATGAAAAATTTTGATTTTTTGTTAGACTATCAGAAATATTGATGAGGTCAATACATTAGCTTTTTTATTTATATAGCTGATGTTATTTGTGTTACATTACATTTTTTATCGAGAATAAGTCCTAAGTGTTTGACGGTAGTTTTTCCATTTAATATCTACAAGATTTTGCCTATATAATATGTATTTTTATTTCTTATATGCTAATTAATTTGTCAATGTTTATAACCAAATTAGATGTAAATGCCAGCAGAAGAAGAATTGGTAAACATATTTTTCTGATTTTTTTTTTATTTGTGAACCCATAATAAAATCTTATTACTGATACTTTAGTAAATGATGAACAGTTTCTTGTTTATTTTTGAAAGTATTTTGTTTTGCTGGAACCCATATTCAAGAAGCACGCGTTAGGCCATTTAAGGTCATTAAATAAACATCTGGCTCAAAAGTCTTTGAATATAAAAGTATTTCCTGCATAAAAAAAGTTGTGAGCTGCTGGATATATAAAAATAACAATTTTGCACGAAAATACCTTCAAAGACGCCAGATTTGAATATTTCTATTGACCACGTTTTGCATTTAACGGTGAAAAATAAGGCGACTTTACAAAACACCAAAGATTCACCCAAATAAAAATATATATGAGTTGCAAGGATGCGTGTCTACGTCTGCTTAAAGTCAGTTATTAAAGCAAATTCTAAACTAATGAGATATGTATTAGGTTTCAAAAATTATACCCATAATAGCATGAGACTTTTTTGATCAACTGTGAGTACCTGAATAAAATCACACAGCACAGCACATAGTGCAACTCGCCTTGAAGTGAGTAATGCAACGAGTGCAACAAAACTTGCAACAAAGTAAAGTCTAAAAGTGTCGGACAAACGCCGTGTAGACTACGTGCGCTATTAATTACAAATTACAAATTAGACTTACGTCCAATGTTCTGGACACGGCACGCACAAGGTTGCCACAACTGCAATAAACGCTTCTAAAAAATTGCTATCGCCTGAGTAGGAGCCATAGTAAATAGCACAACGGAAAAAGTTTGTAATAATAATGTATAATATATGTACTTATTAAAAATACAACAACCAAAAAAAAAACTGCAAAGTGCAACAGTGGTATAAAAAATGTGAATCACATAAAAGAATGTGAGACAGTGGGATACCCTTTGCAGAATTGTTCTAAAAAAAATAGTTTGGGTTGATAGGCGCTTGGAAGGTTGTTTTGCGTTTCGTTTTTATTAGGCTCATATGAGTTTGTAAATGAAGTTTGCTTTTAGCGAAAAAAATGTAATAAAAATCAAGAAAATACTAAAATCAAGACAAAAATAAAACTTTTTTAAATTTCTTTGGCGTAATTAGTAAAACAAAGTGGAATATTGTTACAGTAACCGGAAAAATACGGACTAAAAAAAAAAATTATTTTTAAAGCGGTTTTTACGGATTGGCTATGCTCAGCAATATTATCCAGACTTGGAATCATCTATTCAGTGAACAAAGAAAGTTTTTATTCTTAGTTTCAAGGTTAACAGCGTTGAGTAGAATCAAATTTCGAGGTGTTTATATGGACGGCCACACACAAGTTTATGCTTACGGACATTTCCTTTTTAGCGTGACGTTACAACAAAAAGAAAAGGAAAAAACTAAATTGTTCAATAGTCGTAGGCCATTGTTGCTTGTACTCTAGTTTTTAAGTATATTATTGTATATATAATATCCTTTAACTAATAAATAAATAAAATAAAATAAAATACATTTTTTAAAAGTTTTATTTATATTGGGATTAACGTAAAGTTCCTAATAATAGAAGTAATGTTAGACTTGGAATACTTAGAAAAGAATGAGATTTTTGTTTTGTAGCATCTGTTACTGTAATGTCTTTGAAACTATTTTTAGTAGTAATTTTTTTTTGTTAATTATAATTCTCTTTTTGAAAAGACAATCGTAATAAAATGATTGAAAAAAAAATAAAGGATAGCTGCTCTTAGAAGTAGGACAAAGTGATCAATCCATAAACTTTTACGGACAGCTTTGAAATATTTCATTTCATATAACTTTTATTTGGGTTAAATTCGTATATTTTGGCCATTCTGTGGAAATTACATATGCCTGATTTTACGAGGATAGAGCACAACTACACTTGCAGCTGCTTCGCGTCAACTGTCATACTTTTGTATGAATACACACACTTGATTGCATAAGCACGTCAGCTGTTATACTAGCAAGTGCGTGACAAGTGCAGCTTTGTTTGTTTGCTTTTCACTTTCAGCTGCTTATCACTAGTTTTCTTATCAATTTACATATTTTTATTTATTTTTAGTTAATTGTCACGTCAGCAATTTGTCAAAAATGCATCCCCGCTATAGTCCAGCGCCTCCTAATAGCTTAATGCAACAAATGGGTGGTGGCCTACAACAACACCAACAGCCGGGACCGAGTGGTGGTAACGTTGGTGGCGGTGGTGGTGGTCACATGCGTGGCAATTTGCAACAGTTGCCACCAATGATGCCGCGCTCCCAGAACTATGCAAATGTAAGTAAACAAATATTTATAACAATTAAATTTTAATTAAATTCTTCATGGAATTTTGATTGTTTTTTTTTTGGCATTAAATTGTTGGGTTGCTGTGCATTAAATAATGTATAGTGTAATGTTTTTAAATGGGTAAAATATAGGCACTGCAAGTAACATTGGCAAGGAATTGATTCAAATTGGTAAAAACATATAGCCTTTAATCTCGATACACATATTTTTTTTAAAAAACCTTGTTGACTTAATCTTTAAACCATAGCAAAATTGGTTCCAATTTACATTAATTTTGGGTTCATTTTCGAATTTTAATGAGCTTTTTTTTTTGAGAGATACATTTATTTGCATTCGAACAATGACAAAAATAGCCTTTACTAAAAGTAACTAACTATGTGAGTCCGCCACCTGCGTACTTTTCAAACCAAACACCAGCACGCCTTCGACGTCTAAGTATTTAAATACTTCATTTATCCTTGTTTTCTCACCAGCCATGAAGCTGAGATTCCGGGGTTCCCCCTCTTTTCATAGACTTCCAAAACGAAGCACACATGCCATGAACCAATCCGCTTTGATGAAAAAAAATTCCATTCAAAGTTTCAACCGCCATTTCCAACTTTTGGGGGCTAGGGCCAAATTATCCAAATCTATAAATAGTCTTTTTCAATCCCCAAAAGAAGCAAAATCCCATACTGTGATCCGACAATCCGCTATCCAAAATCCTTCATTAATGCTCTCCTGCACCATAAAATTAAACTATTTACGAAATTTCAGACCTCAAACAAAGACAAATAATAAATGAGTCAGTCACACAATAAGAGTGCACGATTTAATTTAAAAAAAAAAAAAATTTTTTTTTCGAACCTATGCAATACAAATGTAACCAGTCGTTCAAAAAAAAAGGTTAATATTTTTTATTTATTTTTTTTATTTATTTATTTGTGTTTTATTTCCTTTAAGTATTTACATTTTCATTAAAGCTAATGGTTCATTATTATAATTATACAGAGTTTTAGCAATTGCTTTCAACTGAAATTTTTATAATTGTGTCATTTTTGACTTTACATACATGTTTGCGTTAATTAATATGAAATTTATAAGGAAAAAATGGGAAAAACTTTAATTTAAAAAGGCTAATATTTAAAAATTAAATCTATAAGCATGTGAAATTTTTAAGTAGTTTTTTTGTTTGTTTAATGATTTTATTTTTTGATCACGCGATTTTTTAAAATTTTTTTTACACTTAACTTATTGTTAAGACAGTTAAAGGCATTTCCAACACTTTTACACTATAAACTAGTTTTAAAGAGTATCCTTATGCTTTATACATTTAGATAACTATATGAATACTTATTTATAGCATACATCTTCTTGTGTGCATTGTATGTAGCTTGGCATATGCAATCAGTGCCTTCCAAAATCAATCAAACGCTCAAGACATCAATCAAGCAATCAGTTAGTCAGGCAGCCAATCATGCCAACAGCCAGCAAAGCAGCGCAAATTCAGCTACCAAATCAGTCAGTCATTCATTCATTGAAATTGATTCAATGAGACGTTGCATGGAAATGCATAGTTGCTTCATCTGCAGGTTAATTTGCGCCTTTTGCCTCTGCTTGACTCCTGACATTGCGCTGGCCAATAGAGGGCGCTGCAAGCGACATGTGTCATACGCACCGTTGGCTCATTTGAGTGGAAAATTGGACCGTTCGCATTCCTCTGTCTGATATATATGATTTCTTTCCTACCCATTCCTACAAAAACGCACATCAATTGCTGACAGTAGCAGGCTTTCGAAGTAAAACTTGAAGCCAAGTTCTTCAATTCCAGGTAGCACTTAGTCAAGTTCCATTTGCAATCATTATTCAAAGGCGCATTAATATTTTATGCCATGCAACAAATAACACAACGGTTGCTTTTCTTATTTCCATTTCTAATTTCTGCGCAGATTCATACAGAATTATAATGACATCATATTTTATGCATTTACCTCTAAATAGAAATGGGCTTGGCCAGTTTTACATTTTGAAGTAGTCACAGCTCAGCCAGTCCAACTAAAACCGTATAGAATTGTATAATAAACTATTCAGACTGTGGAAAAAAAAACCACACAATAGTATATTCGCTAAGCTCTAGCCCGTTGCCTTTTAGGCAGCTTTGTACTTGGCTCTCTATTTGGCATCCTAATGGCTGACGCCCGTGCTGTGGCTACTGCTTTTTCTTGCCTTCCATGGGCGTCCTATTTAAACAGCTTTCAACATACAACTTACAAAAACAACAACATCAATGTGCTAAAAATTTTAGAGCTACAGTACAAAGTACAAGCTGGAAACGGCCAACTTGAATTTGTTGCGTTGAAGTTAAGATACACTTTATACTTCATATTTCATAAAAGTCGAGTCTCTAAGCCTCTAAGATTAGTTAAAAGTCAAATTTTTGGCTTAAACCAAGGTTCCAAAAAAAAAAAAAAAAAACAATTTTTAACAAATCTCTTAGTCTTTAATAAAAAGTTTGTTTGTTTAAGCCGCAGGCTAATAATATAAGTAATACACAAAATATATATAGTTGCACATCTTTGCTATGTACATGCATTAACTCTATATGTATAAATATTTTTATAGTACTTAAAAAAATTTTTCACATTATAACCTGACTTTTATACGATTTCTTCATGCAAGATTCTTCTTTTCTGAGAAATTTTTAATTATTAGCTCTTTTGGGGGAAAGAAATTGTTTTAAATAAAGATGCAAATATATGAGAAGTTTTAGTTTTTGCTTACTTAATATAAGTATTTGTAGTGGCAAATTGACTTTTTAAAGACGGCTTGTCATAATTTATCCGAGCCAAAGTTAGTGAGGCTTCTCTTAAAGACACACGTACAATGAATGACTAAAAAAAATGTTGAAGGAGCGTCTTGCTGGATAAGGTGCCAAAAAGTGGCCTCAGCGATTTATAGGTAAACAAAATTTTACGCAAAATTTTAGTTCTTAAATTTACTCATTACAGATTATGTTAAAAATCGTGTTTTTCACTTTTTTTTAGCTGTGACTAGACTATTGAATTATTGTTACAAATTTTTTTTAATCTTGTCAATCTTTTAAGTTAATAATTAAAAAATCCCTTCAGCAAAATTAAATTTTTAATATTTACCTACAAAAAATATAAATTTCTTGTATCAATTAAACAATAAATATGTTTTCTACTAAATATTCACAAAAAAATTTACTGTTTACGCTAAAAAGCGTCTTTGAGAAAAAAAAATGTTTTTCATAAATTTACAAAAAAAAAATTTTTAAAACAAAATTCGTGATTGACATATTTAAGGGACATGTTAAAAAAATATGACAATTTCATATTTTTTTTGTCATAAAATGTGTTGAAAAAATATAGAAAACATTTTTTTTAAAGACAAAAATATTCAGTATTTTCCTTACAATTAAATAAAACGTGAAAAATGTTTTTTTTTTTTTTAAATTAAGCCAAAAAAATTGGTTTCCTTTGAATCGATATGCGTTTTTTTCTTTTCCTTCTATGTATAATATATTTCTTATTTAAATAAATTAGTTTTTATAAGTAAACCGAACCGATATAAAGAATACAAATTTTTCAAGTTATAAAATTCATTTTTATACTAACTCTTTGCAAATTTTTTTTTCATTCTGTATTAATTCTAAACATTTAAAAAGTTATAAAAATGAAAAAAAAATTTAACTGTAGAGAGCTTCCATAGGATAATTGTGTTCAACTTTGACTGTGTAAAAAATAATTTTGGTATAAAAAAACGGGAATGTGTGCCTTACTGTATTTATACAAAAGTTGAGAAATTTTGCTCTTTCCTCGTTTACTTTTGCAAATAACTTTAAAAATATAAACAAGTTCGGTACTCTTTCAAAATTCGAAAGGAGCCACTCTTATACGATTTTGTTTGACTTTTGTCTCAAGTTTTTATTGACGTCTTATTGCAACTCAACTCAAGTAATGTCCAAACTTTTGCCCACAAATTTATTTATATTTTATTGGACAAATTCGAGGTTGTTGTTGCCGCCGGACAACATGTAATAATTCTGATTAAATGGAATATTGACAATTACTCTGCAAAAAGTAGTTAAGGTAATTGCTGGCGCATAGACTAGAGATGCATTTCAATTGCATGCAAAGTGCAGCACAAAGGCGTTCCCAAACCTGACCACTGATGTGCCAGCTGGACGGGGTGTAAGCGGTAGCCCCCTGGGCAGCTGCTTGCAGCGCTGAATACTGCCACAAAATCATATATGCAGCATAAACTTGCAACGCCTACGCGATGCGCGTGCGCAAGCTTGTGGACTCTGCAAAGCTTTGAAAATTTAGCCGGCTAGGAAATATAGTGCGTCATCGATGTGCGCGCTCCCGCTCACGCCCTCAATACGCAGCACGAAGCTGTTGACGAGTTTTACCGACTGGCTGGGAGCTGCTTAGCCGAACACTGCGAAATCCTGCTCAAGTCAAACATGAAACCTTACTCAATGAGAAATTCAGAATCCATTCGACGATTGTCAAGTTAAGTTAAACGCCTTTTCCTCATTTTCGCAAACGGAAAGCGACGACAGACAGCCTTTAGAAGCATCTAACCAGCCAGTCAGCCAGCCAAGCCGTTAAAACGCCAGCTAGATTGTCAGCCAAACAGCCAGAAATTCAGAGGAAAAAAATATATCAAGTATATATTAAAAAAATTCAAAGTTAAACTCGACAAGTTGTCGCCATTTTGCCGTTTGCGTTACAAAAATTGCATTAATATTTATTTCGAGTGTGTTTCTTCTGTACATGTGTTTGTGTCTCGCAGTTCTGCGTATACGTATACGTAATATTTGATCAAGACTTTTTTTGTCAACATTTTGAGGCGTATATTTACACTACGGATATTATACAAATATTAACTGTTGTCAGTTTATTCTGTCCATACTAAAAAAAAAAAAAATATATACACTAACTTATATACCAAGTTACGCGCTTTGTTTTTGGAATCCGTCGCTTTTGTCGAGTCGTTAGTTCGACTAGAATTACTTACAGTATTATTTACACGAACGTTGCTGTTTAAAACAACAACAAATACTAAAACAACAAATTCTTAAACAACACATTTCGAAAGGTAAAAGTTTAATTAATTTAATTGATTAAACTCTGCTCAAGAAGAATTATATAAAAAGTAGTAAAAAATTTAACGAAAATAAATAAAAGCAACAATTGGTAAAACAATTTATAAGTGAAGTGAACAAGCTTAGAAAAAAAATTTAAAAAACAAAAAGTGTTTAGTAAAGCTATTTAAGAATCTAAAAAAAGAAAAAAAATAAATTTGAAAAAAAAACTTAGTAAACATAACTAAAATCTTTTCAAATAAATTAAAAAAAAAAAAAAGGAAGATTAATAAAAATTAAACAGTTTAAAAAACGTAAATAAAAAAAACCAAGCTCAAAGTGAACACCAAAAAAACAGTATTATTGTAATATCTTGTAAAAGCAAATTAATTTTGAGAAAAAATAAATACAACAAGCAAAAACGAGTCTACGACAAATTTGAAATTTTACATAAACCTTAGTATAAAATTAAAAAATACTAAAACAGACAATAACTAAGAAAAAATTTCGCAACATAAAATTAAAAAATTTAAATTAGCGCAATTTGTGAGTGAATTCAGTTATAAAAACAAATTTACAAATAAAGTAAATAAGAGAAATTAATTAATTACTAGCTAAATAAAAAAAAAAAATAAATTGTCTTAAAATAAAATTTTAAAGCAAAGCTTAGCTTAAAAATTAATATATTAAAAAATAAATCATTGTGTCTCAGTGTGCTTTAGTAACTTGTAATCTGTAATTTGTAATTCTGACTGTAAACTGTAGTTCTATGTGTTTTATGTGCGCTTGCTACTTATACAGTGTTCAGTGTTAGTTAAAAAAAAAAATAATTAAAAGTATATACTCCAATAGCTAAATAAAAAAAATTCAAGAGAAAACCTTTTGATTTTTCAAAACTTAAACTACGGAGCGCTGCGATAAAAATTTTGCAATACACTACAAAGCAGTTAGAGATCAGAGAGTATAAGAGCAGAGGAAAAGGTAAGAAAAAACTGGACGAATAAAAGAAAACTAAACAAAGAGAGCCCCAGCTATTATTTGCCAAATCAAAAGCAAAAGGAATCCCTAAGGTACAGTACTCAAACAACAAGATACGGATAGAGAATAAATACGCACTGAAGCAGAGCAGGCGAAAAAACGCGTAAAATTAATTCACAATCAACGTGCACATCAATAGCCATTAAAATTGCGTCAATCAAGAGAAAAACCTCGCCGCTACCCACAACTACGGTCACACTAGCCAATTTCAACCAACAGGAGCCGCTACAACAACAACAACAGCCAGCTCAGCTGCAACAACAACAAACACAGCAGGAATTTGCAGGTGTAGCAAGCCAATTGGCAACAGTTGTTCAAATAGAACAACAACAACTACAGACCGCAGGCGCGGCAACAACAACATCAACAACACCAACAACAACAAGCGCAGCAACAGCAGCGGCGGCAAACGAAGGAGCAGCAAACCGACAAGCCAC
The DNA here is from genome assembly GCA_949987675.1 of Chymomyza fuscimana. Lineage (NCBI taxonomy): Eukaryota > Metazoa > Arthropoda > Insecta > Diptera > Drosophilidae > Chymomyza > Chymomyza fuscimana. The sequence goes on from OX465089.1 coordinate 34,772,455, forward strand.
AGCAGAGGCGGCAACCACAGCAACAACAACAGCAACTTTGTTAACAAATTCTAAGGCTAACGCCTCGGTCTTACATACCCACAACACCAACAACAGCAGCAGCAGCAACAACAACAACAACAGTCTAGTGGCAAGCACCAGCTGCAACAACAACAGCGATAACAACAACAGTTCCTTAACAGCAGCCATATCCTTGACAGCGCCACCACCGCCACCACCCGCAGCAGCAGCACCTGCAGCAGCAACAACAACACCTGTAACAGCGACAGCAAGCGCCGTCGTTGTTAAAACAACAACAACAACAGCAAGCACAACGTCGTCCTCATCGTCAGCCACCACAACGCTCTACACGTGCTCCAACGCATCCTCCTCCCTGATTGCCCAGCCGCCACCAACAAAGATATTTAAAACGGATCATTTGTGTGTGAACGCCGCCTACGGTTTGCCCACTGTCGCTGCCGCCGCTGCTGTTGGACATCCTTGTGTCTACTGTGTGATACCAGTGCCTGTGGTGAGTTTTTTTTTGGTTATAACGCGTAAAAGTACAGTAGAAGCTCACCAAGTGGAACACACTTAAAAGTTAAAAAAGTTACACTTCTTGAGTCCATGATTTTTAGGAGCTTGGCAAAACGCCATTATGAGCGTTTCCTTAAAAAGGATTTATATTATAAAATATTGATATTGAGATGGGAACGGGAAAAAAAAGTTCATTCCATGCTGCCCGTTGGGTTTCGTATTTCGATTGTAGCTGAAATTTTTATTTTTAATGTGCTACTTTTTGTGAGCGAGAATGACGCAAGAGCCTAGGCTACCTTAGTACCTTGAAAAGCCCACGCCGCACAGTTTGTAGAATTTTTTCTTTAAAAAAAAATATAAAGAACCTGTTTGAAATCGTTTTCAGAAACCTTTTAGCCAAAAAATAAAATGGCGGACGTTAAAATCGGGGGCTGATGACCTAAAAATACTCTCTACCATCGCAACAAACTCATAATTAAAAGAATCGATTCCGATCCAATTAGACGTAATGCTTAGCTACTCCAAAAATCTATTGATTGCCAAACTTGGTTACGTTATTTTCATCTTTGTCCTATGAATACCACTATATGATAAAGTTTCCAGAATTTGATAACATTTGGCACAGTGTTTGGGATTTCTAAAAAACTTCTGAACTCCAAATTTTCATGAACCAACAAAAAACTTTCGTTTTTGACCGATTTCAATAAAATATGGTACACATTGTGGGAACTCTAAACTCTAAAAAACTTCCATTCGCCAATTTGGTTTACGATATTTATATTAACAAACGATTTAAGTTTTAAAAACTTTTTTTTTTACCAATTGGTCCTTTAAGACTATATAGTTATCCGATTTTAATAAAATTTGGTACAGTGCTTGAGACTTGTAAAAGTAAAATTTATCTGCAAAAATTAACTAATTATCGCCTTGAAACTTTTAGTAATTTTCGAGGCACCCCGATATCAAATAAATAAATTATTGTCCCGTGGCATAATAAGCTCTTATTATCCCTGAGATCCATCTATATGTATACCTACTTCTACGACACACTGATCATACATTAGGTATCTTTTCTTTTGACTCCTTCACTATGTTACAAACATTTGCAGGAGTTGCAGTTACTGAGCGTTTACTGTATTTTGACAAAGTCTCCCTTTCATCTTTATGCTTGCTGTCTTTCTTCATTTTGGCAGATTTACAAACGCCCTGTGGCATCGCCTCTTACCGATTTATCCAGCATCTATTTCTTTTGATTTTTTACAGTCATTAAATATTAAAATAATTACGAGTACTCCGTGGCCTTCTTTAGCTCGTTTTTCTTATTTTCCGTGCCTCCCCTTCCCCTTTTCAGCCCCTGTTTGACTTTTGCCTTACATTGGTATTGGTCGTTAAGTGAGCTTTTCAGCTGGTATATTTGTCTTTTGATGATTATTCCAAGAGGCGTTTTGTTTTTGGGCTATGAGGTTTCTCATTATCATTTATTATCCGTTGTTAACGTGTTGAATTTTATTTAAGAGCTTACCTTTAATTTGGAGAAGCCATTGTTAAAGGTGCCAGCTGCTATTTTAAGGCAGTTTGTCAAGTGAGTCATGTCTTTGAAGTCTTTTATGCCGCAATTAAGCATTAAATTATTGTTATATAAGATTTACGAGCGTCCCATTACTTATAAGTACTAGAGTAGCATTATGATGCCTGGACGTCAGTGAACATTTTCATTTTTAGTTTGGCTTTAATCTACGTCTCATAAATTTTTTGCTTTGTAAAGCTTGCAATTTTCCAAGTTAATACATATTTATTTTAAGAATGACATTAAAAAAATACATACCTTTGGTCATATTTTAAAGCTAGCTCATTAAAATGTTTTTATCATAAATATGAATTATTTTTTATAATATCTGTTATGTTTCTGAAGGCACTTAAGATACTTCAAGTCTGTAAGCATTCTGGAAACTGTGAATGCATATTTTTGCATGCTAAATGACATTTATGTGCCCTTAATAAGGATTGTTCAAAGATTAAAAATTTGTTATTTACTTTATTTAACTTATTTCCACAATACTCAAAAAAAATAATACATTTTATAAAAATTGGTTTGAAAGACAATTCTGGTATATTATTAAAAGTGTTTAGTATATTGTAGAAGAGCTTTTTTATTGACAGCTTGTAAAAATAAAGCTTGTTTGAAATAGTAAATATTTTAATATGTCTTTACTAAGCCTTTCGTAAACAATTTAAGAACTCAATTTTATTTATTTATTAACTACAGCCGATAACTCAAAAGTTTTTCAAGTTGATACAATCAAAGGCCTCAAAGAAATCATAGGTTATCCTAGAACTTCCCGTTCACTGGTTCACTAATAGACATAATGACTACTGCCCATTACATTTCAAATTAAGCTAAGTGCAAAAATTAATTTAAAAATTTAAATTCGTGCACAGTTTTCCAAACAATTTCCAAGCTAAACTTGCTTAACAAAAATATGAATACCCATTTATCATATCTCTCATTAAAAACTCCAGACAGCACAATAGTGAAAATATTTTGCGTTGATTTTGTGCTCGTTCAACAAATAGCCCCGCACTTCAATAAACAAAAATCTCAGCCGACAATACACCCCAGTCCCTGCTCCAGCCCCCAGTCCAACACAATCCTGAGCCACCGTTGATTGTCCATTTAGCCGCCAGGGTGTCCCAGCTGTTGAGCTCTTGTGGTCGTTGGCCACAGCCTGTACTAAACCATTAGCAGCGTCAGCTGTTTGTCCACTCAAATATTGCTCAGATAATCGCCGCAGCAAATGTGCCTAATGTCAATGACAATAAAGACAAATTATACAAATATTGTACTGGCTAGAAGCTACTCGACGGCAATGATAATGACACTTTGTCAAGCAAAAAAGCCAAGCGTTGTAAAATTTCATTATGGTTCCAACAAGTTTTAAGGGTAGCGCCATGGAATTTTTGTTCATTACAGCTGTGCTTTTATTATTTTCAAGATAAATTTGTGTAATTACTTTTTATAAAAGTTTACATCAAAGTAAATTTCTAATACAACACATGAGGTACTCAAACGAAGTATCGATTTTGTTAGGAGCTTGGGTTAGGTCAACTAAAGGTCTAACTTGTCTGCAGTCCTTCCTTGAAGTTTTCATAAAATCTTAGTTTGACCTTTTTTTTAAGCACTTGGAGTGAAACAATTCCATAAATAAAAGTATGGTGATGATCATTCGAAATTTTCATAAGCTTGCGAAGTCTGATCAATCATTTAATTCTAATGAATCTTACGTATACGCAATGTAGCCTTATAATGACTGTGAAGGTAGACGTTGCCAAATCGGCCAAATATGTTGAAAAGTTGTTATGTGTGGTATTATTATAAAATCCATTTGATCTCCGTACAAGTATTTCACAATATTTTTCCTAAAATTTTGAGCAGCGTGCAGCAGTTTAGGCACGGTCTACTCCTTCGTCATCTTGCTGGACCAGTCGCATTGAACACCTTCCTTAATTTTAGAAGCTTCTTTAGAGCTGTGACTTGACTAAAAAAATAAACAATTTTTTATATTACGGGAAAAAATGTTTAAAAAATCAGTTATTATAATAGCAAAAAATTTTCCTCTATTTCTCCATCGCGAGTTTCAGGCATTGAATTTTGCAATCCTTGATTTAGAATTAAAATTTTGGCAACGACAATTCATTTGTTTGCCAGGTTCGAGAAAGAAAAAAAAGACTTCAGATCAACTTTCTTGAGCAAATTTTCTTCAGATGCTTTTGTGTCTGGATTATTTGTGTTGGCTATCATTCCTTGTAACACTTTATTTTATTTATTTATTTATATTAGACTAAGTATCTAATCCAAAATATAACTATACAGAAAGAGAGTGAGCAACAACGCAATCCAATCTGCAATCGACAGACTGTCTGTGCAGATCACAGCTCGGCCTACGGATGCGTATTGCAGCAGTTGTCCGACGGCGATAATGATATTAAGTTTGCTAACTAAAGTTTTAAAGGTCTCCATTATCTCTTATAATTTAATTTCTTTTTTCATTTACATGGTCAATCCATCACCAATAAAGTCAATGAAGTTTTCTTGTATTAAAACTTTTGCATCAACAATAGGAACATTAAGGATTATTTGTGTCATCTGTTCGTAATGAGAGCGTGCAATTTCTGAATCCTTGAAACAATTTCGTTAATTAATTGCAGTTCCACCAAATTAAAGAATTTATTCTGTGTCAATGGTGACAAGAAGTTTGCTGAATTTTTCTTATGTCGACAAAGAAGATATTCCAAAGTTTTATGATACCTGCAGAGTAACTCTATGACCTGCAAATAAACGCTAGTTCCTTTTGTTCCAATCTGTGTCGTTGAGCTTTATAAACTAAGATTAATCTCAGCTTTTAAAAAAATGTTTTCTTTTAATATTTTCAAGTTTTCAAGGCGCTCCTCATCTTTTGAAAGCGCCTGGGTCAATTCATCTAATAAACTAATTTAGACTACATTTTTCCTCTAAGACTTCCACTACTACGTTTAATTTAAAAAACCTTGCAATTAAACATTTCAACATAAAAATCTTTTCAATTACAAGAGTCCAAGGCGGAAAACAAATTGGAAAACATAGTGTAGACTTATTTCCAACATATTTTATTAACATTCATTTTCATTGTTCTCCGTCAGCTGTGCTTTTGGTAGCCATTTTTGTTTTTAGTCCGTTCTTTGCCAAGAGAAAAAGTTTTGGTATTTTCTTTTGTATTTTTTCTTGCTTTTTGTTGTTATTATTTGTATTTGCTGTTTATTGTTGTTGTAAAATGCTCAGGGGCGCACTGAGATTTATGTATGGACCATGTCTGGCGAACTTGTGTGCAGTTCGTTTCCGCTTCGTGCTCATTTTGTTGTTGATTTCCAATTAATTTTACTCGAAGTGAAAATGAATTGGCGAAATGCCGTGCCAACAACACCGTCCCATTATGAGCCGTATTACTATATATGTATATATGTATATGCATGCATATAGAATAGTGGCGATATATTTCTAACAGCAATTTATATTGCTTGCCAAGCAAACGGGCGGAAGAGTGGGCGTTGCTCTGCGGATGATACCAAGTTTCTGCTGATTGTTGCTTTTAAGATAATTAAAAAAAAAGGCAAAAAAACCCTTAATAGATATATGTATGTGTACTGAGCTTTATGCTTGAATTGTGCTTGGGCTTAATTTTTCATTTCCAGGAATACACCTACAAAGCAATAAGCATATAATGAACATTTGCTGAGGCAAAAGAATTTCTATTTCTAAAAGCTTAAAGATGATTAGAGCTCAAGTTTCATTGATTTTCATTATTTTTAATTTTATTATGTTTCTCTGTGTGGGAAATTTTCCAAGCAAGTTTTGAACCATCGCTTTTCAATGTCTGCTGCCACAGAAATTTATATTTTTAAAAAATAAATGTTTATTTCTATAAGCGTAATCCTTAGTTCCAAAGAAATTGTTTCTAAAATTATCCAAAGGAAACAAATTGACTGAAATACAAAATTTGCTAAGTGCTTATAAATCATTGATATGAGACTTCATGAACTAATTGTGTTGAAGCTGATATTTAGGGTATTCACGCTTGCTTTTGAATTGAGGACTTTTGCTCCAACAAAATGTTTCATCTCTTAACTCAAATCACATTTTATACGTATAATTAATACAACTAAAAGTGCAAGTATTGTATATTTTATATGCTAAATTAAGTAAATTAAATATAAGCTGAAGGTGGTTAAACCAACATCTAATCGAAATGGGGCCAGCCTCTTGATTTTTTGAGCAACTTTGTAGCTTCTCAACACAAAAGTAAGCGTGAATACCCTTAATTAGTTTTCTTTCGAAAATACGATTATATGCAAAATTCCAAGAATTCACAGGCTGATAATAAAATGAATCGCTTTTAGCTAGTTTTTCTTTAAGTTTCTTACCACTGATATTACAAAAATGTCACCAAAGACCCATCTGAGGAAATGTTTGCTCTTTCTATATAACTAATGTACTCGTATATATTATCCACCTTCCAATTCCCTATTTATTTGTACTCGAACTTTGTTGAACTTAATTCATTTTTTTTTAAGTTTTCATATCTTAACTCAATAATTTACCTGCTCGAACGTCCTTTATAAAGTTTTATTCGCATTTTATACTTATAAGTTTAACTTATAAAGAATAAAAGTAATTTTATTAATATAGTACATAGTCATATATCAATTTTCTAAATGAAATCATTAAATAATAATATATAAGTGAGCTTTGAGTTGAATGAGTATTTCACCAAAAAAAAAAAAAAACCAACATAAATCGTGCCAACCACCTTGATAAATGTTTAATAGCGGCTCCCAGCATATATATGTATTTGTGAATATGTAATTAAAATTGTTTTACTTTTGAATTATATCGGTTATCTGCAATCAATGCGGCGCTTACAGTAAACATTCATTAAGATTGTACATCTGCATGAGCATATGTATATACATATTTATATGCATATGTGTACATTATTCAAGCATACAAATGTTGTGCTATGTGACATGACACGAACAGAGCTGAACATTAACCCTTGGTAGCCCAAAGGGGGTTATAATTGCCCAACTCTTACGTGTTGCCGGCATTCAAGGACTTTTTAAGTGAGCTTACAGTGGCTCACGTGTCGTATGCGTGACATAGCCACATACTGCATATTCCATTTTATTTCTTCTTTTGCTGTCACGTGTTGAAAATGCACTTACACACTGACGCACACACGCACGCACAGTATGTTTATGTATTACGTAAAGTCAGCCCGCGCCTATGAATATGCATTATAATTTTTGTAGACGAGGCAAGTGAAGTGCTGCTAATTAGCAAGTGACATACATATGCAAGCACTGGCCACTCAGCTACACTAAGGTACATACTTGCACATATAAAGGGTGTTTTTTTTAAACTTCCGACTTTTTAAGCTCTTCCGATTATGATTATGATCACAAATTTGTCTGATCTGGCATGATTTCCTCGAATCGAGTTATAAATGAAAAACACTGTGAATTAGTACTGCTAGATCGTTTTCTCTAGGCTTGCCATATTAAGGCGACTTGGACTCGACGTTGCTTGAAAAATGGTCAAAAATGGAATTTTTCAACAGCCGCTGGTCGCTATGTTTACTTTCGAAAATTCATTCATTTATGTCAGTTTAATGTTCTACACTTAAAAAAAACACCCTTTATAAATATGTGTCTATACATATATGTACGTATACTTTGGTGCCTGTTAGCGACTAGGTTAAGTGTGCAGCAACTTCTTTAAAATGTCAAACAAAATTTCGAGTATATAAAGACACTATAACAAAAAATTACAACTTTAAAAAAAGAAACGGTTTAAATTTTTTTTTTTTTTTGTTAGTTTAGTTCATTATCTACATAAAACACACAAAATACGATACAAAATTTTTTTTTGTTACCTGGTATATACAGGGACTATAAATCTCAAGTTAGTTATCCTAGCTCGTATAATCTCCAAGATCTAGGCGTTCATATGTCCATATAAATACGTTTTGTCCTTCTTACCTTACAGAAGTTGATATAAATTTTTTACTAACTTAATATATCCCTCACCTAATGGTACAAGGTAAAAATATAGTATAACAATATCTGTGCATTTCCATTGCCATAAAAAAATATAAGCAACTACAATAACGCATAAAAAGTTCTCAAACTAACAAGTGCAAATTTACGCCAGCATTTGCCAAAGGCCAGAAATCGACGACCCAGACCCAGCTTTGTAGTGCTCGACGACGCCATATTGGATAACATAAAATGGCGTTTATGATGGCCAAAGTTTCATCATTTGCAATTTGCTTTAGCCTCTCACCCAAACCAACACACACACACACATAGAGACATTGTTGTTGCCGTTACTTTTGTAGAGTTTCCAGCAAATTTAACATAAAATTGGAAAGGCAACCAAAAAAAAAGAATAAAAACGAGAAAAGCAGCAAAGTGCAAACAGTTTTGCACAACGCTCGCAATTTCCATAAATGATTTTCGTTTGCCAAAGTTTGAATGAGTAAGCAAATCAAAAGATCATCTATCTCGCTCTTTTGGGCTCAGTCTGAGACTTATAAAGTTTAATAAATATAGTATATGGGCCAAAATGTTCACTTTTATTTTTCCATTACTCATACGCCATGTGTTGCATGAGTATAGTCGCCTTAATACCACATTCAATGTAAGTTCTTTCACTTTCGCTCAATTAAATGCAGAAGGAAATTTAATTAACGTTTTTTTAAAATGAAATTTCAAATTGTCGTGCGAAGAAATTACAAAACACACAACGAAAACAAAGTAAAAGTATATAAAATACATGTACGAATAAAAGTTGCTACTACTGCACATGTTACCAAATAAAGTAGCCGAAGCCAAATAAAAGTTTGCTTCCGCAATAAATAAAAAAATAAGTGAAATGTAGTTTTCTGAGTAAATCTATTGCATTCAATTCAATTTCATGCTATGTAATTACACATGCAACAAAGAGATATGCTAAAAATTCAGGGAAATACCAAACTAGGTTAGTTTTCAGTGTAAAGAACTAATTTCAAAAGTTGCAAAAACAAAATCAGAAAGATAGGAGTACAGTTTGATAAGACTATGACTTTTTAATAATAGATATATTTTTTTTTCAGCAAGCAAGTGTTTTATTTTTCAACATAGTCTCCTTTTAGCTCTATATATTTAATTTAATGCTTTTCCATTTTTTTTATTCCTTACAAATTAACTTTCTCTACCGATTTCGAAACAGAGAATAGTCATTATGAGCCAGATCTAGAGAGCAGATCTGCAATTGAATTGGGACAGCAATTTGTAGCATATCCATGAAATTTTGATTTTTGGTCGAGTGCAAGCAATCACAGCATAGATATATATATATATAATGTGATGTATCCATCACAATGTACTGCCACAGCCATCTCGTGTACTTTTGATGCCCTATTGTCCAATCTTATGCCACGGATTTGATCGAAGAGTTCTTGCATGACGATCTCTTTTAAGCGAGCTGAACCAACACAATTAAGCAAACTTTCAATCAACACAATTATTATTTTTATAGCTAAATATTTTGTGAAATTTTTTTTATTGTATGTAAGTTAGTCTTAAAATTAATTTATTTTTGAAATTTGAGAATTTCTATTAGTTTAAAATCTGTTTCTGACCGACTTAGAAACTGCAGAAAATTTTTAGCACATTAGAACAAATTAATTCTGGCATTCTCCAGCATATATTGAATGCTCATCGCTTTAACTACAACAACAAAATGAACTAAGGACCAAGAAATAGTAACAGACCCGGTCAATTACTGATAAACCTGTTCCGGGGTACTGTGTCTAGGCCGAAAAGCAAACTGATGATTTGGGAGTATTGTTGACAGGTCTATCTAAAAGTAATCTTTCCGAAACTTTGGAAAACAAAGGAAGCAGTCTAATCGGGCGATAATAAGCTACATCTCTAGCTGGCCTATAAGGCAAGGCTTAAGAATCATTTCAATCTTGTCACATTTCCAGTCCAAAGAAGTCCATTAGCAGCCTGGATTGGAGCTACTGGTTCTGGTGGGCGCTTACCCAGCTGTCACCCTGGCACAAATTTTTTTTTTTTTTCTGTTTTTTTTGTGTTAATTTTTAAATTTACGCATTAATTTATTAATTTATTTTTGTTCAAAATAATTAAAATGTTGAAAAGAACGTATTAGCAATTGCAAGTAATACTTTGTGAACTTTGTGAACATTTATTTATTTTACTTTAATATTTTAACTTGCAATTAGTTAAAAATTTCCGAGTACTCTGCTGGCTGGTTTTCAAAGGCGCCATTTACTTTTTTTCCTTCAATTTTTTTATTTTTAGCATTATGAAGTGTTTCAAGCTTCACCATGTGCTTCTTCTTGCCCTCTTTGTCGCATTTTTTTTTCAAAATTATACCAGCTAGAGTGTGTCAAAGCATCCTGTTGTACATATGTATGCATATATTTAAGTGTGTCTATGTATACAGCTACTTGTCTTAAGTATTTTAACCTAAAATTTTAAAAATAGCACAAAAAACCAAGCGTGTTTCTTGCGCTCAGAAAAGAGCTGTGTCTGATAACCTTATATATAGTTTATACGTATGTAAAAAACGTGCAATGTTTTTTATGATATTCTTCGAAATGCGGTAAAGGTTCTTCTTGCAATGTATTCTATATGTATATTTTATTTTTTTTTCAATATCGAGCTTTAGAGTTGCTTTGCCTTATTTTGAGCTTTTTGTTCATAGTTAATTATTAATGTGATGTTTTCTACTTTTTTAAATAATTACATAACGATAAGGTGCGATTGTAATTATAAAATTCTGTAAATATCAAGATTGCTCGAAAACCTCCCAATCTTCAGTCTTCAAATCCTGTAATCCGTCTTCCGGCGGCATAGCCTGGTTAAAGCAAGTACTAACTCAATTTTCTAAAAACTGCAGGAGCAGGGAGCTACGAGAGAGAGATATGCTTGCTGCTGTTTTTAAGATGTTTTATTTGGTTTTTATATCAGCACACGAGAAAAGCTAAGTTTTTAATGGTTTTTGTTGTTGTTCAGATATTTTTTGCTTAAAAAACATGAATTTTTGATTGTAATCAGCTGTGCGTATAAACATTGTACGAGACACTTGCTGAGAAGAGGATACTTTAGAGACATACAAATAACGGTGCCAGAGCACAATGTGTGTGTGCGCGCGTGTGTGTGTATACACCTAAGTCTATGCCTGGGTATATATAAGTTGCTACAATAGCTTGGCAGCAAACATTTCAACGCAATTTAAGTGAAGGTATGATTTTTTGCTCTGGCACACAATGCGTATGCTGTATGTGTTTTTTTTTTTTTTTGATTTATTTAATTTGACGCCTGACGAACTGGCTGACTGGCCGACTGGCTGATGCATTGTCCAGTGTCCATTAGGCTTCTAATGGCAACACCAACAGCAAAGCCACAATATATGTGTAGCAATTTGTCACACTTTGCGTCGCCAACTCCCAGGAAAAGGCCTCCCAACAGACATCTCAAGTTTCATTAACAACAGACGAAAAAAAAATTGTTGCTGTACTTGTTGTTGTTATCGCTGAGTGTATGTGTGTGCGTAGTAATGAATTGTCATTAACATTAAAATAACTTTTAACACTCGGTCCCTGGTATGACATTTGTCCTGTGACGAGAAGCGTGACACAAATCATCAAGAAAGTAAGATTTTTATTTTTTCACATGCCATCAACTTTTGTCGCCTGGCTTTTCCCTTGATTTTCCTGTTTTTTTTTTGTTTTTTTTTTGGATATTTCTCATTTTATTTTGCCCAGTTTTGTTAATGAAAAAAGTTTTTTGGCCTGTGCTTTGTGAGCGCATATTATTGGTGGAAATTTGTGCTCGATTTATGATAGGGTGGTTCCGTTGGCTGGCTTTCGTAGGGGTTATTGCCAACTTTTCATTAATTTATTACACGCTTTGCCAGCTTAATTCCCCAGACTTGTTTCTCCTTTTTTTTCTTATCTGCGCAGCAACAGGATTTCTATGCTGTGTTTATTCTTTGTTCTCTTCCTTTTTGTTTTTTTTTTGTTTTTTTACTTTTGTTCGACGCTCTGCCGTGATAATCATTGTAATTTTTTCTCTTGTTGCCGCTTGTCAAAAAGATTCCATATTTTGTTCGTTACTTTTTAAGCTCTAGTATACTGCAAACCGATTTGCTCTGTGCCCTTGTTTCAATCAATGTTTATTAAAAAGTTTCTGCTTTTTGTTTCGCATTCTCTTGTTTGTACTTTGCTTACTGAACTTTGACATTTTGAGCTACATTTTTGCTTTCTCTCTTTTCCCCGTTTCAATTGCAGGTAAGTTTATGATCTGAGTTGTTACTGACACTGTGAGAAAAACTTTGTTACTTCAAGAGTATTTATTTTATTTATTGTTACGTACTGCACTAAAGTATTGATGTGTGCTTTTTTCGCTCAGTGTAACACCATACGTGTGTGTATTAAATTGTTGTGCGTTTTAATCCAAATTTTTTTTTTTTTTGTTGGTAAAGTTTCCATACAAATTGTCATATTGCCACGTTAAACTTGTCCGAGCATGGTCACGTTTGGCGCACGTGTGTGTAAAGCTGCACACTTACACTGGGTGCTGCTCCCCTTACAAAATTTCGAACCACTCTTTATCTCTTTTTTCCAATATCTCTTTTTCTCTCTTGCACCCTCTGTCTTTCTCTGTCGCTAGTTTTCGTTCTCAGGTTCACCACGAAGTGTTCGGCCATTGTTGCTTTCGCTATTGTAATGGCTTCGTTTGCTTTAGGGTAAGTGCCATGCAAGCGGAAGTTTGCTCTATTGCATTTGGCGTTTAACAACACTGGCAGTGGAGTTGCTGCAGTGCTCGTTGTGTATCTCTCCATTTGGTTAGTTACATAGCTAAATATTTTTAGTGTAACGTGCTGACGACTTTTACAAGAAACGTGCCTCGCATAAATCGCCAGTTTTACTACAGTTCCTAAATATAACCTACTCTGGCTTAACCTTCTATTATGGTTCCCCAACCACACAATGTTTGCTCATTATGCTTTCAAGCACAATTGCACATACGCATCAAATATACATACACACAGTTAGTTACTCGCTCCTTTGAAAGAGAGGAGATAACTGTATACAGCTTACAAGACGCAATGCTTATAGGGATCCATTAGTTATAAACTTAATTGGACTTTTACGTCTTATTATGTTCATTTGGAAAAAATTGGGGTGTATGTCGAGCATAAACGCAAGAATACAGGAGTAATGACTTGAACAACCCTAACAACTAGGTGTAAAAGCAAAAGTGCCAGACTAACAACAAACAGCTTTTTACAAATGCCATACGGCATGGTACGTTTTTGTTAAAAAACATTTTTGTGAAAACAAATTTAATTTACAAACATAATAAATTATGTTTTAAAATTTTGTCACTATTTACTGATCCCCCACTGCAAGAAAATAAAACTTAATTATTAAAAAAAACACTAAATAATTCCAAAAAAGTATTGGTAGAGCATGTCCTACTTTTCCAAGCCAAGGGTCTATAGGAATAAATACCCATTTTTTTGAATGTAAGTTTTGTTGAAAACTTTGCGTTTCTACCATTATGCGTTCAAAAATACAGTCGGAATCTTAAAGCTTAATTGTACAATTAAGGCAAATTAGAATACAAAAAAATCATGCGGCTCACCTCGCCGATAAGTTCATGTCATGTCAGCGCTCTATGTACGCGCGGCCTAAGTCAATTGTAATAATAATAGTGTAGGGGAAACTGCACTGGGACCCTTAGGATCAATTACTCAAAGCTACTAGCCCTAGAACTCCTCAGTTAATCCATTTCCAATGATAAACTTAATTATCTGGGACATGGTGGCACGAGCGTCAGACGTCTGTTGTTAAAATCTGTAATGCCCATCTCAGGTACTTCCTAAGAACACCGAAAGACTTGAAAGCTAATTCCTTCGCATCTAAACCCGATAGTTAGAAGCACCAGGTAACACAAAACATCAAGAGATAAGAATAGACAAACCCAGACAAGCATTCTAATAAAAGCCACACCGTCTTTTATCAAGTAGACAAGTCTGTCTATTGGAACCTGTATACAGCAGCGTTACCCAAAGTAGAGCTAGCGCCATAGGCCGTTGTGCTGTTATAAACCTAGGCAGGAAAGAAAGTTCAATAGCGGAGCTCGCTGCCCTACTACCGCAAAAGCATTAAGACTCTATCGTATTTAGGGCGTGGACAAATTGTTTACGAGCAAAGATAACCGAGCATTACTTTAAGTCCATTTTATAAACGATATTTATTATGAATAAGTCTTCCATTGGGATAAATGTATTTGCTTCAGTTTGCACTAAACTCTAACCTTTAAAAAGTCAGTTGGTTTTTTAATCCAAGTTAAGCTTGTCAATTTGAATTTCCAGTCTTTCCTGTACAGCTTTCGCTATCTCATGTCATAATAGTTTATTCCTGTCAGTGGCTAAGGCAGCATCGTCGAAGTTTTTGAGGGAGGGAAGCAGACTTTCTAAGCAAACAAATTCCACATTCCTTGGCATTTTTTGCATGCACTTATCCTGGACTTCAAAGTGGTTTTCCAGGACGCCATTTTGAAACGGTGCAGTCACATTCGCAATCGCATTTCAACCCGTAACTAGCATTGGCATTCCGTATGTATTATTAACTCTCGGCAATGGTTTTGACACATTCATTGATATGCACATTTGTGACTTGTCGCATGTCGCGTGAGCATTGGCTTTTGCGAATTGCAACACATATTGATAGTGTTGTAAAATGCATAAAAAAGTGCTTAGCATATTAAAAACATGGCAAAGTGCAGCTGTGACTTTCCGAGCGTACGTGCAAAGTAAAGTAAATGCAATTGCAGATGCGCCCTCTTGCATGGGAACGAGACAAAATCGAAATTTCTATACTCTGTACTCATATAGGGTAGAGGGTTGTATAGATATGTGCAATGAATGCATCAGGCAAAAGAAGGTTGACTCGGATATGAACACCTTATGTGCGATATCTTGAGAGCTAGAGACAGCAAATTTTAGACTACCTCCGCTATAAGATAGGCACCAAATTTGGTATGTGACTCATGTGAGCCTAAACAACAAAGTGATATTGAAACTTTCATAAAGCACTGCAAAAATTGGCGCAAATATTTACTAAAGAAGAGTATTCTACTGTCGGACAACTCCCCAATTGATTCCAATTTTTGTTTGGCTTCATGAGTTGCATCTTCAGTTTCGGTTGCTCCTACTTCTTGGTCGCTTCTTACTTTGTCTTTTCTCTTTGTGGTTAGGATGGACGAGTGCAGCATTTGCAACATTTGATTTATTTGGCAGACATACACACTCGCACACAAGCAAACACAAACGCACACAGTCGCTCCCTAATGCATATGCGCCATTTTGCATACGTTTCTAATAATTCATCTCCATGTTTGCTTCTTTTTTTTATAGCCATTTGCAAACGATTTTTTTTACTTTCCCCACTCTGCCATCTTATATGTATAGTTCCTTGATGCTTTGGCTAAAACTTTTGCTGCCTCAGCTGCCATTTTTAACATATCTGTGTTTGTGCAGCTTGTCTGTAACCCAAGCTCCAAACCACCCAAAAAACCACCCTTTATGCACAAGTTTTCAGCTGCTGTTTCTTTTCGTGCTGTGTTTCTCATATGTGCTTCCATGCGCGCCCGAAAGTATGCAATATTGCATTTGTTCTTTTTGTTTTCTTTCCCCGGTTTTTTTTTTTTTTTTTGCTACAGTAGCAACATTTTGGAAATTGGAAAATAGTTTTTCGCCATTTTTATCGACTTATTTTTTTTTTTTGGTGAAAATGTATTTTGTGTTTTTGTCGGTCTGTCGCTTACAATGGCCCTAGCTCGTACACACACGTTTATAGCTTGGCTTCTATCAGCTGTCTAGGTCGGACAATGCATAAGAATGACTTTCTAGATACATTCCAAGTATAAATATGTAAATTGGGGTGCATAAGAATAAGTGCTTTAGTTTGTTATAGCTCTATTGTGCAAGTTGATGTTGGATTTACATACGTGAAAGTTTGTCTATGGTATTTGAAGAAAAATATTCTGGCCCGTGCCGGTTTTCCCTTTTGTCTGATATTGTACAAAAGTAAATTTCCTTCAACTAATCGGATTACAATCAATTGACGTTTGGCTATATATTCGTTAAAAAAGATCAAATTCGTACAAAATTATTTTTCTAAGAACATTTTTTTTTAATTAATATTTTGTAAACAATTTATGTATTTTATAATAATTGAAAAACAATTTTTTCTGCTTAAATATTAACTAAAACTTACTTTGACTTCGACTTCGACTTTACCTTCGAAATTGAGACAAAATGAAATGTCTAAAAACGTTACAATTTTTCCAGAAGGAGCTATAGGAACTGATTTAATATATAAATGTATCTCAAGTCTTGTTTTAAAGCTTTCACAGTACTACAAGATTGTTATATATATAAAATTATTTGCAGATAATTCAAACAATATCTCAACGAGTGGCGTACAACAAAAAAATTACAATTTTCAAAGGTCAAATTTAAAGCAGCAACAGCTGAAGGAAATACTTTCAGAAACTATTCACAAAATAATAAACTCAACTACTGCGCTAACAATTGTTCATCAAAATTTCATCTATCAAATGCAGTTTTCAATTAACAATTATTTCACGCCTTCACTTGAGATTCTCTACACTTTTCAGAATATTAATCATAATCATTTGCAGCAGCTGCTGCGGTTTCTTTCATCTGTGCGTGCCTCGAACACAATAACCCATTGCCATGAATACTTGGTTGGTTGGTGAAATGCAGGCGGGGCATTCTTTAATAGTGCCAGCTTGAGGAGTCGACACCAAACGCACTTCAACACATTACTCCTTCATAGTTCGAGGGCGTTTGGCGATGGCACTTAACGTGCCCGGGCTCTGTGTGCCTCCGCTATGAGCGCTTTTCAATTGCTTTATTTCACTCTTTCTCTTCTTTTATTATTTTCATATTTCTTTATTTTACACTGAGAAAAATAATCAAGCAATTGCTTAAGTCACAAGAGTGCTTGAAAATAGCACTGCATTAAGAACGAAATAACTTAATTTTACGATTTTAAGTAAATACAAACCTCAGCATTTCATCCTTCTCTCTGATATATTTACTTTAGACGACAGCAAAAAATAATTCTTTATTTGTAAATCATTTCTAATATCCAATACTTCTCCGACCGTTTTTATCAGTGTATCAACCACAAGTCCTGCCTCCATTCGCATGCACTCAAAATGGCGCTTGAATGCAGTGTCTGCGGTAGTTTGTGCGCTTCTTCCTTTTGCTGCTTGGTAGCTACCAGTTGTCGGTTGTGTGGTGAGTTTGCTGTAGATCCTGCTGTCGGGTGACTGCCTGCTTGGCATCATCTGGCCAGCCACATTTCATATTCAACATTCCTGAGTTGCGCTGCCTGGGCACAGTAAGATAGTTTTCTAGCTGGCTGTCACTGGCTTTTCTTTTGCATATGCCAACCACTACCATGGCGGTTGGCACTTAAGTAGTTTCTCCATTGGCATTTCTAGTATTTCCCTTTTAAGAACTATTGATAGCTGAAGCTGAAGCAGCTGCATTTGCCAGCAAAACGCCAGGCATCAAAGTATTTACGTTAAATTGAACTTTTGTGTTTGAATTTGTGTGTGTTTGAGCCGTATTCCCTTATTCGGCTCAATGCCAGTTTTATGCATTATCTATCCAAGTGTTGACATTTCCGAGGCTAAGCTATTTTTATTAGAATTCCAAAAGTCAGCACACTGTCAGTCTCAGAACAAAGCTAAAAACCAAAGCTAAGCTACTGACATGGAACAGCCTGGCTGTGTTCAGACTTCTAATTTAAAAGTCTCTGCAAAGGCATTTCAGCAATTTTGCCAAAATAGTAATTAAAAATAAGTAATAAAATTATAAATACCATGCATTTACGTGCAGCAGCAGCAGCAGCAAATCTTCTAAGAGCCAAGTTAGCTTACCAAGCATAGTGGTGGTGGTAAGGGTTAGAGTGTGGTTGGTACATTTGGGAAGCACTGCTGACCGCATTCCAAGCCAAATTAAAATGCTGCTGCTAGTGCTTTCTATGGCCTGCAGCTGAAACTCAGCTGACGCTTTTAATTTGGAAAATGTTTAGAAAATGAAACAGAAATTAAATCAACCTAAATGCTGCTATACGCACATATATAGTATACCCTTTGCCCAAGCACTTAGTTTCCTGAAAATTCCCCTTTACTTTGCGCATCCTTTTCCCGCTTGTGTTGCTCTCCTGGTCGAGCCCATTGCAGTACTGCTATGTACTCATGCCATACACACAAGCGCACAGAAGTTAATGTTGCGAAAACGACAGCGAAAAACGAAGTGGAGCAAAAGTGCTAAGCGAGAAATTACTTTAAAAGCAGAACTGGTAAAAAAAAAACACAAAACAAAAAAAATAACAAACGCCTGATGTCAGGCAGCACTCAAGTGTTGGGTCAGGCGGGGCGTATGCTTAATATATAGGGTTGGTAACGTATGACAGGCGCAAACAAGCAAGAAGCAGGCAGTGCAGTGTGCAAAGATAAAATATAAAGCATAAGTAGATAGATGAGTAGCCATGTTTAGTGACTGACAAAAGCAGGGCAAGTGTATGAGTTAAGAGGAAATACACTGGCAAAAATAAACATGCATTTTGTTGCCAATATGGCCAAAGAAATTTATTGAATTTTAGGAATTGTAGGAATTGGTACCTTTGACGATTTTACTTTGTAATACATTTATAGTTGTTGAAAAATGATTGCGACGGTAGGGGTCAATGACTACTAAAATTTTTGGTTATTCAAATTTTCTCATCTATAGAATTTATAAAATGCTCTAAACCGTCACCATTTATATCGATCTCTTCAATGTTGATAATTGGCTAGTCATATTTAAATAAATACAATTGTACCTTAAGATGCCGCAATGATTTTGAAAAATCTTATAAATAGGCAAAACAAACATTTATTTGCAAGTTACTGGATACTACAGTGACCCTTGGAGGCGCCATTACCACAGAAAGGCATAACTTCTATAATACAATTTTACGAGCTACTGATTTTTTTGAATTTTCCGCCTGTCTCATGCGCACAGAAAGTGACTATTCCTTTCTCTCCATATCTGAGTAAAACCAAAATAATTATTTTAAATAAAAAATATAAAATTAAAAATAATCCAAATAAAAAATATATTATTGCAAAAATATAGGACGAGATAAATAAAAAAAATCATCAAACCTAATAAGAAAAGGAAAAAAAGGGAGTCAGTATAAAAAATATGAATTCAAACACCTTGTGACAAAGTATCAAGAACCCATCTCTACCTAGCTTCATTACCAACATTCATATCTCTTGTACCATCTTGATTTTTTTGGTATAAACTACACGTACTAAATGGACAAAATTTTGTAACACTAGCTAACGCATAATTTAAGCTCTTGGGTACAGAATATAAACTTTAAAAATTTCGTTGATAAAGTATACGAAGAACGCAGCGATGTGAGGCATATATTTTTTTCAGTGTGTTTAGCAGCTGCTTGCATGATACTAAAAATCTAAAGCCGGAAATGAAAAGTAGCATATGTGAGTGCTGGATGGGCGGCAAAGAGGCGTGGCTGGTGTTGAGTTTGGCTATTAGTAAAAGCGCAGCTGTGGCATTTGAGCGCAACACTTTTATGGTGTGCGTGCAAGTGCGTGAGTGTGTGTGTGAGTGAGAGTGTGTGTGTCTGTTTGTCTATGTAATGAGGGCAATTTAAGGGCACTTGAAGCAATTCAATTCTCACACACATAACGAACATGCATAAACCGGTACGCCTCACTGCTCCTTAATCTGTCCGTCTCGTTTGTCCTTTCGTTTCCTTTTTCACTCTGTCTGTCTGTCTGTCTGTCTTTGTGTTTGTCTATTTGTCTGTGTGGGCGTGCGCAAGTTGTTAGTGTTATTAATATGCATGCAATGCATATGCTCAACGTCAGCGTAGCCATTACGGTGTGTGTATCATGTGGCTGCCGCCATTTTGTATGCCGCCATTGCTGTTGCAGCTTCTAGTTGTTGTTTCATTCGCTGCAGCGGCACAGCAGCCCTGTAGTAGTAGCAGCAGCAACATCAGGCGCTGCATTGAGTGTTTTTAGTAATATTAAGTGGCGTCGGTACTGTTGGTTTTGGCTATAGAACTGGCAGGGTTATTAACCCATAACTGGAATACATGTGCTTAATTTTTTATTGCGCATCTAACTGAGCCACGCCAATGCTGTGTGGCATGCTACTCGCTGTACGCTTGTAGCTGGAATGCATTGAGATACAGGACTGGGCTAACAAAAAATATACTACAGCAATATTGTGGGATTAGATGCATTAATGGATTATTCTCTGTAGTTGTGGGTATATGATTGCAGCTGCGCTTGCATTCAGTTTTGTTTTTTTGTGGAAGCTGCAAGTCTTTGTTTGCCTTGGCTTAATTTATGCACATGCTGATCTAGGCAATTAGTTCAGCATTTTCCAAGCTTATAAATTACAATGCAGTATGGCTCTTATCTGATAGAATCAGCGTAAACAGACTAAAGATATAATTTAATTTTCTTTATTATTACGGTAAAATTATGGATTAAAGTTTTGACAAAACTGTTCGAATAGCTTGCCTTGATTAATTTTAAATGTTCTAAAGCAGCCCTAAGCCTGTAGTTGCATCATGTCTTTTGCAAAACTGCATAAAATTGATGAAAGTTGAATGTAACGCTGCCCAAAGGCTTACCCTAACTCCTTGACCCATATGACTTTTATTGGTGCAAGAATGTTTGCACTTTTCGCATAAGAATCAACGTAGCTGCAATTTACCGAGTAAGTCACCCCAGCAAAAAGTAAGTTGCTACTTGAAGGCAATATCGAGAATAGCTATGAGCTCAGCATAGGACGGCTAGATTCCAAGTTCCGTAGTGACGTACTTTCAGAAGAAAATTATTATTTTTATTTTATAAAAATCGTAATATTGTTGATTCTTAGAATTTTACAAAATTATGCGTAAAAAATTGACTAAAGCGCGCTTCCAAAGAAAAAATATATAGTTAGCGTGAATCTACAATAGGGTGTCAAAGCTCACAAGCAGCAGCTAAGAGTCTAACAATACTCTTCCTTGATAAAAGAGTTGACAACTAGAAATGTTTTATCAGGAATTTCATAATTTTTATCCTCTGATGCAAAACCATAGCTCAAGTTGAACCATCTCACAGCCTGCCTTATAGTAAACATTCGGTTGTCCTTAGTACAAGTCTTCTGAATTTCATTTGAGTAAAATATCTGCACACATATAACATATATAGCATACTTTTGTGCGCACGCATTACAAAATGCAATTGATTCTTGCTAATTTTATGACGTAAACGAAAGGCACAAAAATAGAAAATGAAACCTCATTTATTTCCGGTTCGCGAAATGCTGGTATATACAATTTTTAGCAAGTGGGTAGACCAAGTCACAAGACGCTCGAAAATAACGCCATTTTGTGCAAGTGACAAAAGAATCTTTTTAAAATGGAACGCGTCGTTTACAACACAGCGAGCAAATACAATTAAAAATTATGTTTCCAGACGACACACATACACAAATATACACATATCCTGTGACACGCACAACAGTAGCATGTGTATGCATGTATATATGAATGTGTGCGGTAGCTGCTTGTAAATTTAATAGAAAATGTGCCTGTGTTAACTTGGCGTGTGTGTGTGGGTGTGTGAGTCTATTACTGTCAAAACTAAAATTGTGAGGGGTTTCAAAGTAATTTACACTAAATTACATACATACAAGTGCACATGGTGCTTACATAAGAGCAACAAACGCCTACAAAGGCGCAACTCGTGCGAATTCCGAACCAAGGGCTTTGTAAGTCATTCTGTGTGTGTGTGTGTGTGGGTATGTGCCTGCCACAAAAACCAGCAAAGCAAAGAGACGAAAAAAATAAAACTCGAACGGAAACAAAATAATGAAGCGCGCTTTTGTGCGACACACACACATATACACACACTCACAAATACACTTACACACGCCTATATGACTCTCTCTGGCTTAGTTGCCCCAACAACTTCGGATCCGCGAAATGTGCGTTTAGGTGCAAAGCATTTTTCGTTCTTTTTTTTTTTTGTCATTTATATGTGTAAAGCTTTTCATGTACGTCCTCTTCGCTATTGCCGTTTCAGTTCCGTAATCCTTTAACCCAGCCTTTCATTTTGCAAACTTTTTGTAAATTTACTTTTCATTCAACTAAAAACTTGTTTATGATCCGCGGAGGTAGCTACTGTCACAAATCCAACTCATAGTATATGCTGGTTTACTCCTGATAGTTGTAACAGGTAGAGAAACTGAAAAAAATCAAACAACTTGGCGCCAAAACGTTTGCTAGCGTTTTTCTTATATGAAGTCTTATTTTGTCTGGACGCGTTTTTCGTATAGAAGCGTCTGTATTTTCAAAACTTTAGGATGTGTTACAAAATAATTGAGGTGTCAAATTAGCTCTATTTATTCATCGTTTTTTATTATTCGTGTGTCCTGAACAAGAGAGCACAGCTTCGAATTTAGTATGTTAGCTACATATATGAAAAAGTGGATCAATTTTGATCATTCCACTTAAGAATTAATATATGTATATAAAAAAATGAAATAACCTACTTAACTACTAATTTGTATCGTAAAAAAAGTAATTTGTCAAGATTTGTAAAAATTGTTGTTCATATATTATTACTTAGTCCGCAAGCGTATGCAAACTTCGCCTTCCTGGAGTTGCAGTTTTCCTGTTCCTTTTTAAGCTGTTCTTTGCGTCCTTTGGCTTTCATTTTTAAGCATATTGCGTAAACAGCAAATTCTTTTTTAGTTGTTAATGAAATGCAAATTTGTGTTTATATTAATGCATGGCACAGAGAGAGAGGAAGGCGAGAAAAGTGGAATCTACAACAAAAATGCGAAGCTGTCCCTAATTTTTGTACCTTGCATTCCTTCAGGATTCTGTAAAAACACATTGCTGTCATTGTCATCGTCATTTATTGTACGGTTTTTCTTTTGTTTATAACGCACTAATTAATTTTTGTCGCTGCTGTTGTTGTGCTTTTGTTTTTTCTCTTTTTTTTTTTCGCTTTTCACTACATACAAATGTTAAACAAAATGGTGGCCATGCGCCATTTTGTGGTTGTGGTTTGTTGGCGGATCTTTCTTTATTCTAGCACGGTTTCGTCTTTTCTTTTTATGCTTTTTTGGTTTTTTGTGGTTTGTCTGCTCTGAAATTATTCATTGACCTTTGCCGCCGTCCAATTTGAACGCACACTAATAGCATTACCAGGCCGACGTACCCTTACGCACACAAAGATACACAGCCACACTTACACCCACACACGTACAGATAGATTGGCAAATGCTGCTCATTTGTCAAAAAAGCTGCTTACCTTTTACTCAAGCATTAAGTTTGCCTTTAGTTTATGTTTTTTTTTTATTATTTATTTTCTACTTTTATATTCAGGCTGTTGACAGTTTGTCCCTTCTTCACTTTAATTTGTCAAGCAATATTTAAAATTCAACATTATTCAGGATTCGTCATTCAGCATTCAAAAGCCGATTGTTTGTTGCAGCCCTTTTAAATAATCGTTAATATGTAATGTATGGCAACTGGTCCGCACATTTTGTTTGTACTTGCCTGAATTTATTTGTATTTTTCTGAATTTTGTATAAAAAGCAGATTTTTTTTAATATGAGATAAACCTCGTTTTCATTTTATTTTCATTTTTATTGTCGATTTCGTCGTCAATTGCAGCTGCTGTCAGTTTGGGGAGTGCGTACTGAATAATAAGCTTCAAAATAAAAGAACAATAAATTTTATATATAAACTTGGCAAATATGTCAGTTGTTTGTGATCGAGCATATATATATTTTTACTTCACAATTCATAAAACATTGATGGGTTAATATCATATTAAATGCACTTATATCTTTGGGTGTTTTATTCCGTTTTGGAATTTGATTTGTAATAAAACAATGCTAAGTTCCCTCAAGGGTTGCTCAATATTTTACTGAATGAAACATAATCAGCTGCTGTCTGCTTGCAAAATGCTAAGCACCAGGAAAATTCTTATGGAAACTGCAGCCACTAGGAAAAAAAAAATTGAAAATTTCTTTTCTACTTTTCTTGCTGTGTAGGTGTGTACATTTAATTGCTTCACACTACCAAGAACATAGTCAGCTATATAATTAATGTTAACTATTTTTCAAGGAACTGATATGCAGCTTCATAGTTTTATTTGAAATAAAATATTTCGAATTTAATATACACGAATAGCTTGAAAACAGTTGTTCTGAGGTTATGTAGTAAACGGGTAGTAAACGTGTCTCTCCTTATTAGTATTTTATATACACTAATCATTTGTAACGTACTCAGATTGCAATTTTTCTATTTTTATATTATATTATTTTTGCACCGTAGTATATAGTTTATCATATAAATCTACTCACAGCTGTTTGTTAAAAATGCTCTTAAATTAAATCCTTCAGGGACACAACATACAGCAGACAGAACGTATGTATCTAGCTGCTCTACAATTGCCATTAGTTGGATTTCAGCTAACCATATATTATGCTTTGTTAGGGCAAGATCTATCTACTATTCAAATATTGTTAGCTTAACCGAGTTGCCAGTTTCGAGTCAATGGATTTGTCACGTACCAAAAACAAACAACAGTCGCATCCCATGGGGCAATAACTCTCTTTGTACTCTGCATCTGTAATTCAACATTTTTTTTTTTTGTTATTCTGCTACTTTAAATGCATTGTAGCAAGAGCAGGTTGCCTTGATTTGGCTTACAGAAAAAAGTAAACTAAAGTATAAAAACAAACAGTATTTCAATTGAATAATTTTAACCAAAGTCGTGCCATGAAAAACTGCTACAATCAATGCTAACCTCATCATCGAACATTTCGGTCCCAGTCGCATAAAAATGCAGAGGAATGCATAAACTTTACAGACTTTTATGCTCACATGTCATTTGCGATAAGCTGAAAAGGATAATCGAATCGGGCAGATTCCTGCTTAGACAGGATGTTATTTCTGAGCTCTCAGACCACCACAACATAAAATAAGAGTTAACAACAGAATTTGTAACGATAATTGTGTGTACTTTTCGTTGTGGCAATAACATTAAAACTTGATGAGTTTGTCGCTTTCGTCTGATGGGTTACGGTGCGGGTACTTGATGACCAGCAACGAACCGATGAAAAGAGTCAGAGAGCACATTAGCGAGAGAGCTATGACAGGCCGCCATTTTGGTGTGAAGGCGTTAGTGAGTAAGGGTTGGAATACACTGCAGAAAATTAGCTGCTAGTACTGGTACTCAAATTTTTTTTATTCTAGCACTATTTGTGCGCCATATTTCGGAACATGTATAATTTTAAAATACAGTCCCTTGCCATGTTATTAGGTCCATGCTCAAAAATGAAGCTTTCCTAACTTATAACTTACTTGCTATTTATTTGCATTTGTTGCATTTATTATTTTATTATTATAACTTAAAAATAAATTTTTTTGAAAAAATCTGTATTTTTGCAGCCAACATATCTTGAATGTAACGAGGCATCTCTAGGTTGTGTTTCCAAGTAGCAGTCAGGATCTTTATTAACTTTTGCTTGGTTGTAGGGGGGCATAATCCTAACTTCAGATTACAAAAAAATTCCAGACTTCTCGGTAGGGCTCATGTCAGCTGAGTTTCCTGGCCAGTCGAGAATATCCACTTTTTAAAACTAAAATTGTTATAGTCCATTATGCATAAAAAAAGGCTTTTCTGGTTTCGTGAACCAGTTTTTAATTTGAAGGAACAGCTAGGTTTTCAAAACTTTATAATAAATAAAAATAATCATTTATAATAATTAAGCAAGAAGCATATCAACAAAGTAAATTTGCAGTATGGATCTAATAATATGGCAAGGGACTGTACTCAGTTTTGAAGCTTTAATGTAATAAGTGGTGGCTTAAAGCATTTGTTAATAGTTTGCATTTTTTCGGCTTATGTACTGGGTACAAGTTCTTTTAAGTCAACAAATCGTAGAATTTTTGTTCAGTGTAATATTAGCAATCTGTCGCTAGGTTGCTATCGCTTAAACTCAATAGAGTTTTGTGGCATCCGCAGGATTTAGCTTTAGTGTGTAGCTGTGTGTTTACACGAATGTGCATTGGCAACCCTGGTCAAGTTGTGTGCAGGAAGCAGTTGCAGGATTTTCTATATTTTTCTTTTTTTATCATCTGCTTCTTTTGCTTTTGTGACTCTTTATCAACACTTCCGTCATTTAGCTTCAATATGCAGTCCAGCGCCTTGGTTTGTTGATTTTTGTGTGCCAGCTGGCAAAGCACACGGTCTATATATATATTTATGTGTGTGTATTAGTGCGTGTGTGTGGGCGGATTTGTATTGAATTTTTTTAGTTTTTTTTTTTTATCAAACTCTGTCAATTGGCATCCACAGCAATGTCAATAGAATTTCCCAAGCTAATGGAATTTAAATTGAAATTCTATTTGGCTTTGACGTTTGGGTGATGCAATTTTATTTTGCATATAAGTACTCACTATTTAAGATGTGTATAAATTATTTTAATTTTTGCTACAGTCTTTCAACTTATTATCAATAGTAGTTCTACAATGCGAAGATCGCAAATGAACGTCATAAGGAATGCAATTAGAATTTTGCTAAGCATATTTGTTTTGACATTTTATGAGAAATTGAACTATGAGTAATTTTTCTGCCCACACGTAGCTTAGAATCAGTGGCGAATCCACGGGGGTGGTTTTCGGGTTGGAAAAATGGGTTGAAAGTCTTTTGGGAGCTGTGATATACATATATATACTCCGAAGTGAAAACCCCCCCAAGACCAAATCCGAGATCCGCACCTGCTTAGAATATAACCAGCCATTACGTTTTCTTTTTTTCAAGCTGCATACACAGTGAAAAAGCAATACCTAGTATAATGGTGTGAATGGACTAATTGAAGGATCACTTTGTTCATCCTCGTCAAGCTTACTCGCCGTAGCCAGCAGCTTCGTTTGCAACTTTATGCAGCTCGACGAGATGCTGTGCATTAACTGACATGCTCATAAAAGTTTACCACCTGACCATAAAAAAATTTACACTAAGGAAGCCCTTACATACAAACTTTATGGGCATAGAAATTGCGTCGTCTTTGCGACTTGAGAATTTCCAATTCACTTGGCCATGTCTAGAATCTGTTAATGCTTTGTCAGGACGACAGTCGCCATGAGCAATTAAAAAAGTTTATTCATTCAAATGCATAAAGTTTAGGTGTGCCTGTTGCAGCCTGTATGCCTTAAAGTGGGGCAGAAAAACATAATACTGGTGTTTATTGTGCAAGAAAGCCCCAAGAAAAACCAAAATGACGCGTTAACAAGGTAATTCGAAAAAGTCCTCCGGGTTTCACTTTTAAAATTTATTGCTTATAAAAATTTCCCTGAGAATATGTGCGAACTTCCGTCTAATCAATCGGAATATGTAATGGAAATTATTTTGACATATTTTCAACCAAAGGGAGATCCAAAAAATAACTAAAATTAAAGATATTTACAAAAAAATATTAGATTGTTGCAATATGCCAAAAATACTCAAGTAACGATTTGAGAAACTCTTATGACGAGGTACGTTGGCAAGAACACCCGACCGAGTATGATAAGTAACCCAAATTTTAAAGAATATGCTCACCCTATTATTATTATTGAAAGTAAAAATCTTATTTTAAGAGTGTTTCTTTGTAGATAGAAATTGTTAATTTAATTTTTGGTATGATTTTAAGAACAATCCATAGCGAACATTTGAACTCCTGCGATTTCACAAGAACAGGATCAGGATGGTGGTAGGAGTTATAATGGGGCACTGCAACATAGGCCTTATGGCTGAGAGGTTGCACGTCCCCCATCACGAAGCTGCGAAGATGAGAAGGAGATAGAAAGCATCCAAAACCTGATTGACCAGCACTTCGTAGGAAACGAACCCAGTTGCTGGGTAAACCATAATTTGAAGATCTGGGCAGTCTTGCAAATGTTCCCATGGTAGCAATGACCACCAGCTTCGAGCTTCGAACTTTTTTCATGCCTTTTTCTTTATATCCACAATTAGGCAACACAATGGACTGTAAGGTCTCCGGGTGTTCTCGCTTCATTAACAGAAGCCTATTCAACCTAACCTAACCCATGATTTTAAGAAGTAATCCTAAAGAGCACTCGTCCTCATAGTAAGAAAATTTACTCTTAATTCTGAGATTGATTTTATTTTCTTAATTTTTATAAAATAATAGAGAACAAATAATTCTCATAAACTCTTGACTGAAAAAATCTTGTTCCGAGCAAATTCGTATCGTATCGTATTTTTCTCCATGAGTTGTATTGTAACTATTCACAAACGAATTATTTTTGTATCTTTTATCAATGTTGACTATTTTACAATCTTTTCAAATCCCAAAAGTATATTGCCCATCTCTAAAAACTTTCAATTGCCCTGTCAAGTCACGTATCCTTTTTGGCTAACCACAAATACTAAAGTGAATTCCAACTTTGACAAATCAATTAAAAGGTTCTTGCAATGCCCCTCTAATTTGTAGTCTAAGTTGGACACATAACTTGGTACCGACGAAGTTTGTCTTTAAAGTCGCCATGTCAAAGTAACGGAAACTTTGTAACGAGCAGCTCCCACATACACACACACACACTAACACTCACACACTGGAGAATTATTTGAGTCCGTGGGTTGTGCTCGTAAAATGTTTGATGCAAAGACACTGGGCGCCAGTAAAGTCGTAAAAATGTGCGCCTTTCAAAAAGCGTCGTCAACTGTATCTGTATCTATATATCTTTGCGTATCTGTCGCCTGTATCTGTGTGAGGAGTATCTTTGTGGCTGTGACTGTTTCTGGCATGAATTTATCCTTCGATTGACATTTGCAAAAGGCAGGCGCTTCTGTTTTTTTTTTTTGTTTTTATTTTTTTTGTCAGCTGCTTTGTTGAGTTATATGCCAATTTCCAGTTGGTTTCCATTTGCTCTGCGCATTGCCATATAAATATGTATCTCTCATGTGTCGTCACCAGAAGCAATGAAGAAAAAAAATATTATATACATATGTACTATGTACGTCAGTGAGATTCAGTCGGCACAGTGACCGACTGTGGAGAACCTTGCACACTCTTTAATTACGGAGATAGGGCATAATTTATAAAAATATCAACGTCTAGTTGATGATTAGACTCACATACCAAGTTTGATCTCGGCACAATACTTTTGATCCAGCTTATATAGGAAAGCAAAATAAATCGATACATTTTTTCTATGTCTTTATTCGATCTTAGAATTTTTTGCAGCATTCATTTTATAGTGTGCTACAAGCACATCAAATTATCATAAAATTAGCATACGACGGACAGCGCAATATTTTAAAATGAATTAACAAACTTCAGTGGCATAACCATAATCTTCTAGTTACTTGGAGCCTCTAACTCTTAAGATTCTAAGATACATATTGATATAAGGTATTTGCAATCTTTTAAGCCACTTTCTGTCAGTATCAAACGTTGCATAAGTCTATAATACCTCTATGTCTATGGGTAAAGAGTATACAAATGTGTACAGAAATTGAGAAAAGAAAGCAGATGGCTCTGTTGGCCATGAAAGTTTAATGAGTCCGTGCGTTGTTTTTAGCATTCCTCGATCTCTAACTCACAGTAGCTCCGACTGGGAATAAGTAATTCTTTGTGTTGGCCACAATATGTGTGGAGGGGGTTGTTTTCTTAAAGTATCATCGCTTATGGAGCACAAATTGTTGCTGAATCGGTTGATTTTTTATGCGTAATGACTTCTTATTTGTGGTTTGTTCCAATTATTGTTTGTTTCTGTCTTTGACAATTTACAGCCTTGAGATTGCTCAGATATGTGGCTACATCTTTAGTAAATCTAAGCAGATTTTTAGCAAGAGTGTTATAAGAAATATCTACAATAATTATTTTCTCTCTTTTCAGGTAAGTCCTTCAATTACTTTCGATAAAATTATGGTGTGGGTAAGTTTGTTATTAGAACTCAAATTTTGGTCAGCGTGGCCCAATAGCTCCTAATATAAAATAATAAATGATAAAACAGAAAATAAAAATGAATTTATTGTTTTATTTTTTTAAATTAAATTATTTATAATAATAAAAGCAATTAATTAATAAATTGTTTTCGATTTTGTTAAATTTAAACTTTGATATGTTTCAGTTCCGGAAACTTATTTCAAGAAATTGAATTTATTATTGTATAAATCGTTAACTTGCAACATAATTTGAAACTTTTTGCTTCTAATTTCTGCAAAATAAATTCGATTATTCTCGCCCCATACTCGAGTTTGTGAACCCTACCTGACATCAGCGTTATGAATTGCAAAACGGAATTAAAACATTTGATATATTAAACTATAAATATATCAAATTATATAAAATTTAAAATTTGTTTCATTGGTGAATTTATTCAAATCTCAATTAAATTTACTAGAGATTTTGAAACCATCCCATCATCATAGAGATGAAAGAAAGATATTCCGATTTATTTTTAAATCTTTAAATTTCGGCTGGAGATACTTGAAAACCATGTTTTTCCTAACAGACAAAAGTTGACGTGCTTTTTAAGGACAAGGTGGAGGGCTTCATAAACTAATATAATACCATACATCGGAAAATAAAACTTGTTATAACTTGCACTTAAATGAAAATCAAGCTCCACATATTCCATTTAAAGTTTTTATTGCAAATACTAGGATCGTTTAAAAATAAGCCCATTTAAAATACTAGTTTTGGTAAATGTCAATGAATAAATGGAAACTACATTGTGAAATAAAAAAAATCTTAAGTTTTTGTGTTTTAAAGGTTTTCGCATTGATTTGTTTCTGTATCGACCAATGCTAAATATTTATTTATTTTTTTGACTGTCATCAGGAAGCAACCAATTACTCAATATTTAAGCTACACTTTAAAATCTGCCGATAATGCTATACACAGACCTTAGAGCTTACGAAAGGGCCACAAATTGAACAATTTATCTCTCTTTTCTAGATAAGTTTCACAAATATTTAAAATTTATTTTCATTCCATTACCAAAAAGCCCAAAACTGCAATTACAAAACCAATCAATTGCAATTCATCTCAAAAAAGCATAAAAATCATAAACCAAAAAGCATGGCAAAACTTTTGCATATTTATGGCAACGATTTGAGCATGGCCTGGACGAAACAAATGGCACGTCAATAGATGAGTCCATTAAACCAACCGCACATTTGTCAAGACTAATTGCCAGGCACCCTTGAAGGCAATACGCACCAAATCCGATATCCAGCCATTCACACAGATACGTAAGCATAGTATTTTGGGTCATATTTATGGTACTTTACGCAAGCAAAGTGATGAACCCTGTGTGCTTGCTCCTCGAGTCTTTTTATTGGCATATTTCGATTTAAAATGCCCGCAACGTATTGAGAAAATATTTCCAACCGAGCGGTGTAAGCAATCGCATTACCTTTAGCACATGTTGGCTATGGCAGTTACTGGAATCATAATTCAGGCAGCATAGCAGGCGAAGACCAAAAATGTTAAATCTATGGCCAAAAAGTAAGTAAAATTGTTGAGGTTGCAGGAGCGGGTCATTTAAGTGGCACCCCAAAGTAATATCATGGATTTTTAATGCAGGCTTGGCAACAACATATTTTCATGAAAACACACAGACAGGAAGGATACACACTTACCCACTCACACACACATATACAATAATGTCAGCAGCGATGACATTAATCATGTTTAAAGTTTTCGTGCAAAGGTACCAAAGTTGCTTCCTGTATGTAGCTTAAACCTTTGCGTCATTGCCAAGAGCTACGCCAACGACACCACACACAACAACACAGATACATTAATACATGCACGCACACGCACACTCACTTACACGTACACCTGATGATGCGAAGGGCGGAGGCAGTGGCAAGCAGCGCAGCCGAAATCCATTTATTAGAGGAAAATAGTGCGGCAAGTGTTTCCTGGCTGGGACCCATTCGCCTCGGGACATGCTTAAAACCACATACACACACTCACACAATTTTGCATGCTCGCACACACACAGTCACGTGGTGAGGCAAGCACACATGCATTAAATTAAAAGACCTGATACACTGAAAAAAAATAAAATGTTTACTTTGTACTCAAAGAGCAAGCATATTAAAATTAAAAGAATTTATGGAACATTTGGGTAGATTTTTAGTTACAGACTGGAACTTGTAGATATATCTTATGAGATCTTAATCTATGGCATTTTTACTTAAAGACTGAATCTTATAGATTGCTTTTAGGAGATCCTTTAACTATGACAAATTAACAATTTCTTGCATATGATTTATCATACATTTTTTTTTTTTATGTTGTTTTTTTTATTGGTACTAACATACTTTTTTTGTCAGTGTAGTTGATATCTATCAGTGCGTTTATGTGTGGGCGCCTAATAGTTTTCAGCTAGCTTGGCATGTGGCAAATCCTTTGCTTTAGTGGATTTGGGTATGCTGCTTGCCGCTCATTGTTGATGTTTTTCATTGACGTTGACCGTACCACTTGCTACACACAATGTGGGCCTAGGCCCAGAATGCTTTTTGTTTTTGAAGCTACATTGGTGCTTCCGGATACGGGCTTGGCATTTTACCGACATCTTGCCGGCATTACCAGCAATGGCTACGGAACATAGTTGAGCATGATTGAGCACATGGCTCTGCTTCAGACTCCTTCTCTAGTTCCGCCTCATTTTTAGCTTTTACCTCAGCGCTGTCAACGCTTAAGAATGTCACTATTTTAGGAATGTTGTTACCTTTACTGATAAATCCTCTGACGCTGCCACTGTGGCAAAGCTGGAGCTGTGGCCAAGGCTATGGCTACGACTGCCAACGGCAAAGTAAAACCACTAAACATGAAAATTAGAGAAGGTGAAATTGCACGAAATGAGTTTCCATACGCAGCATAT
Organism: Chymomyza fuscimana; assembly: GCA_949987675.1. Classification (NCBI taxonomy): domain Eukaryota; kingdom Metazoa; phylum Arthropoda; class Insecta; order Diptera; family Drosophilidae; genus Chymomyza; species Chymomyza fuscimana. The sequence goes on from OX465089.1 coordinate 34,805,634, forward strand.
CATGGCAGTACAAACAAAACTACTACATCCACTTGTATGTAGGTATATGTATAATAAATATGCTTTAGGTTTTCTCGTTATATGCATACATACCCACAAACATGGTGCCATAAAATAATGAGAACAGTGACACCGCATCAGTTTTTTAAAGAAGGATCTAAGTCTAAAAAAATTGGATTTATTTTTTGACGAATTAAAGCTAGTATTAATACTAAAATTTATTCTAGTTTCTAGTAGAGGGATCTCCTTCTCTATGCTGCATACATAAGCTTACATAGTTTATTTTGTAAAATATGTCTAAAAACTGATAAATGTAATTTCGGAAATCCCGCCCATAGGAACGAAAAATTCCAGAAATAGTTCACGCCATTGAAAGTATCTTATAAAGTCGAATTTATGAATTGAGTGGGCTGGGGTAACGCGGTATCCCGAACCAACTATAAGAGTACAAATTTGAATAGATTAACAAATTTTTGCTCATATAAAGGATGTATGTTTATAAGCCATATACTCGAACATATTAAAACAAGCTAATATAAGATTTCCGGAATATAAATAAGGGCAATTTTTGAACAAGCATCATCATATTTTTTATAAAACAAATCTAATTCATAATTAATACATTTGATTTCGCAAATTTTTGGCTAATTCGCAAAACCCCACAACACAAAAATGAGACTAAGCCAGTGATTTAGATATGAATAGAGTAACGGCAAAGATTCCTTCAGACATAAAAAACGGTGCGTATGTAAGTATGTTTATTTGTGTATAAGTATGAGGGTGTGTGTGTGTGTGTGTGTGTGTGTGTGTGTATCTGAGCCAACCTTGATGGTAGGCCTAGAAAAGGCATCTTGACGCAGCTGTCAAGCTTTCTGTGCTGCGGATTAGGCCTATATTTGATGACGGCGCAACAGCAACGGTCACACCATTAGAATCTTTAAGAGCTGTTTGGTCTTTTATGTGGGCCATATCCGCAGGCCAGCATTTTTTGGCATAGATACTACTTTAGTAATCTACACGAATTCAAAAAATGGGGTAGCAGTTAAACCCACAACAAGTTTTCATACTATGGGCCTGCTCTTTTCGGTCTGGCCATAAGCTCTACATGTGCTCAATACCAAAAAGTATCTGCAAAGTGTTTAAAAGTACAAAATAAAAAGTAACTAGCACACACAACACATACACTGACAAAAACCATAGTGCATAGCAAAACAAACTGCAAACAGACAAATCCAGATTCTTTTGAGTTTGCCACACTGGCTGCTGCTGCTGCTGCCTCTGCTGCATAGTTTTCGCTATGCTTCACAGCGCTGCGCCCTTCCGTCTGTCGCAGCTGGCAGAGTTGTTACTGCTGTGACGTTGCCACTTGTCAAGCAGCATTCCGTTTTTGCATTTGTTGTTCCAGCCAGCAGCAGTCAGGTTTTGCACCAGCAAACTATCAGTTGGCAACTAGTAGAAGATACAAAAGTATCTTACAATGAAGGATGCTCAAAACTGAACAAACAAACATACATACTCGCATCTCTATGCATTGTAGTTGGATATAGTCTGTATGTGGTTTTCTCCCTCCCAGTGTCTAACTAAAGGCCATATAAAATGAAATCCATTCGTATGCCTTTACGGTACTCTGGTGAGCGCGACTCCAAACGGCCTTCGTTGGCATTTGGCAATATTATTTTCCTCTTCGTTTTTGTTGTCGTTGTTGTTGTGTTTGGCTTTGCACAAAGTTGTTTGCCTTACCCAGAGAGCGCCCGTCTCTAGCTCCCCTCACGCCCTTGCGTGTCAATGCCTTTGCCTGGCTTTTTGTTTTATATATATATATTTATTTTATATCTGCTCGTTAGCTATACAAAGCAGAGTTTTCCGCTGCCGCTGCCTCTGTTGCTTTTGGCATTTCAGCTTTGCTTGGTTCGGTTTTCGTAGAGCTTGAAGCCATCCTTTGTTTTGTGTTTTTGGCCATTTTTTGGAATTAGTTTCTCTTAAATTTGTTTTTTATTTATACACTAATAGTTAAAGCATTAAGGGCATGTTTAGTTGCGGCTAGAAGATGTTGTGTGTAACCCCTGGCATGAACAACAGCAAGAGAAACTACAAGAAATCAAAGTCGATATAACGATTTCTTTTTACTTTGGGGAAATACCAGACGCATGGAGGTGTCAAAAGGTGTCCAATTTTTGGTTTTCACTGGATGACGATCAGACTTTGCATAATCGAAAGCAATTTCCAGCACCGATCTGCATGGTATAAGGTATTTTAGATTCTGGCAAGCATGTCTGTAGCATTCTGAAATTCTTTGGGACGTCTCGAAGTTAATATAGAAGGTTGTACGCAGGGTGGAAATCAAAGTACGAGCCTGTACTTCCCTTTCGAAAACTCCAATCGCGGGAAAATCCCCTCCTTTCCAGCACCCTGTCGGCAGGCATTATCGTATGGTGGTTGACGCACGAAGCATACAGGGGGCGGACACCCTAAATTAATAATAATTTATAGTCCGTCGTTCTAGTATTTGGTGATTTGCAAGCGCATTTAACAATCTTGACCCCAGCCATTAGTGAAAACTTTATTAAAATTAGCTGAAAACTTTGGAAGTTCAGGCGGAAGGCCTATGTTGATCTGGCTTACAAAGCCTTTGACAATTTAGAATCAATTTCTACTTTACAATTATATAAATAAATAAAAGAAAACTGGCGAAGTTAAGCAAAATATTATAAAAAAGCAACCTTCTTATAAATGTTTCTCAAATATAAAAATTATGTTTATTGTACTTTTTGTGGATACCATCCTGGCCAGTAGCCTGCAATAGTTTTCACGGCCTACCCCAAGTGCTTCCTTTTCTTCAAACATCTTTTGTTTTTTTATTAAAATCTATTAAGAACTTACAAATATCTTTTGCCTAGAATCTCTGCTAATAACTCTCTTTTGGAAAATTTATTTGTTTGTAGTAGTTACTCTGATATAGACGTCATTATAATAGATTTTTTTCAATGTAGACATAAACATTAAAACATTTCTTTAAGAAGAATACAGTGTATGTGTTAGTCGGCATGTCCCGGCCCATTTTTTTTTTTTTTTGCTTGTGCGCTCGGAAAATCCGCAACTTTGTTGCCACATTTCTGGCTCTTTTTCTATATCTCCCTCCTCATCTTCTGTGCATTGTTTGTTTGTAGACTTTCCTTTGCCTTTATTGTTTGCTGTCTTCGTTTACACGCGCATTAATTTTTGGTCTCGTTGAAGCCCAAAGATTTTAAAAGTTTGCTGTTGTTAGTTCTTATCAGATATTCCTTTTTCTTCTGCTCTTCCGCTACCGTTGCTGATGCTGTTGACATGTGCAACCTTTGATCAACAAAAAAAAGCATACCCCCCACAATTGTTGTCTGAGAGACAGCTGAGTTGTTGGCCCTGTCTCTGCTATTTGGGATTTTCATGCTTAATTAATAATGCAATGAAAGCTGCCACAGTGCAACGGACTGCCAAACTACCACACAAAGCTGCAAACTTTTTTTTACAATTTAACCACAACTCGAAATGCCGACATTCCAAACTTTTAAAAGTTTTCTGGCGCAGACAATCTGAATGTGAAGTGTTGAAGTTTTTTATTACCAAGCAGAAAATGACAGTAGCTTTTTGAAGTAAGCCCAACCAATTACGCGTCTAAAAGCCGGCTTGTTTTATTGATTCAAAAATTATATTTATTGTAGCAAATACTTTGCCAATGAACAACAGGTATAACACGAAGGAGTAGTACTCGTATCAATGCTACAAACGAAGCTTAACAGAATAGGGTTATAACGTCCCTAATGAATATTTTGATTGTTCACATTGGTAAAAAGCCAAAGTGTCCTACAAGATAAAAACGGCTATGTACGCACGACCCAGACATTTGACTATGAAAAGCAGGGTATTCTTATATTATATTGACAAATATCCAAAACCTCATTGTGTATATTTTTAAATGACATTTATATTACAAAAATAAACCACGCCGTATGACACTTATGAGCCGCTTATTATTGTTACTTAAGTTCTTAGTCCGGCATTTTTACCTTTATGCCTCATTGTTGGGCGTGTTCACGTCGTTAATATAATATACTTTTACCAGTTTGTTGTAAAATTTCGAAAATCGTCTTAGATTCAATAAGCATCATGGAAGTCCGTTCATCGTTAGTACGCCACTAAAAACACTTTCTCAAATTTTGTTTTTCTTTTTTTAACAGGCCTGTAATAAATTAAACATGTTTTGAGCTCAAACACATCATATTTTTTTGTTATCCAATAATTATACCCTGTACCGTATGGTACAAAGGGTATATTGTGTTTGTGCAAGCCGAAAATGTATGTAACGTACAGAAGGAGAAGTCGGAGACCCCCCAAAGTTACCTAAAGTATGATCAGAGTGACTAGAGAAGTCGATATACCCATGTCCGTCTGTCCGTATGAACGCCTAGATCTCAGAGATGGTAAGAGCTAGAGCAACCGCCGGTAAGAGCAATAGGAGACAAGTTTATTTTATTTTTTTGATATCGGGACTACATTATATAGCTCCCATAGGGGTGTTTCAGAGGACCTCGAAAAAAAGCAAAAGTTTTAGATGGATAATTCGTTTGCTTATGAAGATATCATAACCAAATTTGGCAATCGGAAGTTTTTTAGAAACCCCCAGCACTGTACCAAATTTTATCAAAATCGGTTGACTATATCATATAGGTCCCATAGGATCGATCGGTCGAAAATTGGTTTTTTGTACGAAATTTGTTGTGTTTCGTTTGTTTGTGAAGATATTGTAACCAAATTTGGCATTAAGAAGTTTTTTAGAGTTCCCAAGTACTATACCAAATTTGATCAAAATCGGTTGACTATATCATATAGCTCCCATAGGACCAATCGGTCAAAAAATCGTGTTTTTTACAAAATTCTTTGTGTTTTGTTTGTTTGTGAAGATATTGTAACCAAATTTGGCATTAAGAAGTTTTTTAGAGTTCCCAAGCACTATACCAAATTTGATCTAAATCAGTTGACTATATTATATAGCTCCCATAGGGCCAATCGGTCAAAAAAACGTTTTTTGCACAAAATTCGTTGTGTTTCGTTTGTTTATGCAGATATTGTAAGCAAATTTGGCATTCAGAAGTTTTTTGGAGATCTTCAGCACTGTACCAAATTTTATCAAAATCGGTTGACTATATCATATAGCTCCCATAGGGCCGATCGGTCGAAAAAAAGTTTTTGATCAAAAATTCGTCTGTTTTTGGTTGTTTATGAAGGTATCATAATCTAATTTAGCAATCAAATGTCTTTACAATTTACCGGATTTTATTGCAAGCAGTGGTACAGTGGTACTTTCTCTGAAGCAAAAACATACACTAAGCATAAGTTCCTTTTCTTAATTTGTGCACACCGAAGATTATATTCTTTAAACTTACATCTTTGACAATAACTTTTATTGGAAAAGAAAGATAATAAAAGGTTAAATTATTTCGCGAAAGTCTACTTTCTCAGCTACTTTTCGTACTTTCTGTTCCACACAAAACTCTAATTATCTACAATACTCGTGACCATGGCTTTAGTGTTGGGCTCCAGATAACTTGCCCATGTCGCATCACGTTGATTGCAATCGTACGATCCAAAATCGTGACGACAAAATACTTGAAGATCTAAGAAAACATGTGAAACAAATATTTTTTTTTCACATTTTTGTGCAGCTCACACTGGCGGAAAGTAAATTTTGTTTTGTTTGTAAAATAACAAATATGTTATATAACCTATATATATACCCCAGCTCTCATAGAAATCATAAAAATTTGTTTATAGTATAAAGAAATCGCGTGTGTGCGCGTAGTCCTGAAAGACAGCTGCACATCCACTGCGGCGTTTGAAATTTTTATAAATTAACTTTTAACATATGCACAATAAATTTCAAGGTTTTTTTAATAAATATGTTTTAACAAAGTTAGCGCGATTTTGTAATGTTGTTTTTTTAGCATAGTTTAACCCAAAAGTAGTAATGTTTCATGGATGAAAATTTGCTTGATTATTACTTATTATAATGACTGTAAACGCAATCTTGTAGCTTAACGCGTATATAATACTTTGACTTTAACCTTAGACCCAATTCTAACAATATCGCTTAATTTCCCATTATATAAAGTTTACCTAACAACCTAATTAAACCCCCCCAACTTCATTAAAATTAAAAATTAAAGGTGTGTACTATTATAAAATGGTTATTGAAGATTAAGAATACACTGAAAAATTTTTGTTGTATTAAATTTTATTCAGATTTCCCGCTATATGGGATCTGTTAATATGACGGACATAATTACTCGATGGATTTTTTTTAAACTTTTTTCCCCATTAAAGTCACAAACTTTATTTATTACAAGTGCTAGGATCTCACTTATTTCAAAACCAACAAATTAAAGAGAATAACAAAATTTCATTTAGTTTTCTGTCTCCTGTGTCCACTATTTAATATAGAAGTCCGATCTCGTCGATCCTGACAAATTTTCTCGTTGTAATTATAAGAGTCCTTGCCTAGTTTCACATTCAAAAAATTTGGACTTGGAATTCGAAGAAGAAAAAAAAAAAAATTTTGGCTTCGATCCGTTATAACAAATTTCTTAACAAATGTGTCCAAAAAATAGAATATATGACTAACTCTACGCAACAAAGTGAATACAAAATCGTTCAGTCTGCGCAGCTGCCGTCAAAGTCAACGCAAACTGCTTCTTAGTGTTGGTAATGGCTCAAAAGAATTTGCAACTAGTCGTTACCAGAGAGCGCAATTGAGAGACAGCAGCTTCGCCAAGTTGTATGGCAACTCCATTGAGTGGAGCTAAATGCAGCTGCGCCTGCTTTGTCTAGCTGAGAGAAGACAACGTCGAGCAACAGTGAGCGAACGATAACAGTAAAAAGCTTCCCAATGATGGCAAGTGCATCGACTTGGTGGGGTGGGGGGTGCCACATGCAATGCCCATAGCAATGTCATAGCCAAAGAGAGCGCGGAACGCAAACAGCGGCAGCAGCGACGGCAGACAACGACGACAATGGCTTGACTTCAGTTGCAGCCAGCCGGCTCGTTCGGCAATTAGTTGAACTTCGTTGCTCGTGCCGACGAGACGAGACCAAGCGAGACACACAACAAACCAAGTCAAAACCAAAAAAAACGGGCGCGCAACATTTTTTTTGTGCTTTTTAAACCCACCAACGGTACAACTCCGCTCCCCCCCCTCCCCCACGCAGGCAGTAGCTACAATAATAAATGTCCAAGTGTAAACTAAAAAAAACAATTTCGAATTTTTGCTACATGGTAAATTGCAACAATTATGACAGCGTAGCAGTCATTTCAAAAACGATTAGTTGTTGTAGAATTGAACTTTAACAACTTTGAACTTTGATTTAATTTACTTTGCGGCAGCAACACTGACAGCAACAACAATATTGCCGGCTTTTGGATTGACGCTCCCCAAAATATATGACCTCACGACATTTTCTTTAAAGCCTGCTTCGAAACACCCTCGAACATTTGAAAAGTTGTCTTTAATTGTCGACAAAGGAAAATAGTAAAATATATAAAATATATACAGACAGACATACTGTACACGCTTTACCTCTTGCTCCTTATTACGTACGGCACTGTCAAACACTGGCGCTTGTGTCGTCGGCAAGTTTATCGATTTTTTCCAGACTGGCTTTATTGTTGTTTGGGCGCTCTCCCTGACGACTGCTGTCGTTGTCGCTGCCGACGTCGACGTCGTTGTCTGTGTTGCCGGCTTGCTTTGGCTGCGCTGCCAACGCGTTTTAAGTTGAATTTATTTTATTGTTGCCGCCTATCCGTTTACTTTTGCAGCTAAACCGAGTTCTAAAAATAATTATTAACTGCGATTTGTGTGTCTAAAAAAGAAATATTAAAATAGATATATTGCAAAAAAAAAAAAACAAGCAAAAAGTGTGCGCGTTTGGTGTTTGTGTTTGCATGTGTTTGCAACAATCTCTGCAGAGTAAAGTAAAAGTTTAAGGTAAATATGACAACATCCAAAAAACGGGTGGCAACTCCAAGATGTGTCTGTCAAGATACGCCAAGCAACAACAAGCTGCAACAAATGCCGCCTACTTCTGGCCAAGTTTGTAGCTGTTGTTACTTACTTAAGGCTGGGCAGGAAGTGACGCTAATTTTCTGCGGAAGCTTATTGCCTGCTCCTCAATTTGTATGCAGCTGTTGTGCTCCTTGTTGCTATTGTTTTTACAGTACATATGACATACGCCAAGCGTAAAAGACCGAAGTTTGCATACTCTGACCGATACCTTGTACAGCTAAGAATTATTATTAAAACAAAAGTTTGTAGAAGTGCTTTAAATCTTAAAAGATGCTTGTGAGAGTAAAATGGTAAATAATTGGGAATGAAAAAACGTGTCTTTGTTTAAAAAGCGTAGGTAAGATGATTATGTGTTCTGTTGTTACAGATATACATACTTACTGTTTGCTTTAAAAAATTTCAGAGCAAAGTTGGCGAAAAATTTTAACAAGACTAATTCCTATACTTAACACTTTATACATTTAAGAATAAATTATTACACCCCTTGTACTTTTAGTACAGGGTATAAAAACATATAAAATATGTTTATATATACATACCTATATATGTATACATTATAAAACTAATTTCCTTAAATTTATCTTAACTTATAATTAAATGATTATAAACTTGGCAGTCAATTAGACATAGCTATGCTAACTGATGGCAGTCGTTAAAGAGTACAAAATATTCCAGACGTCTTATTTCTTGCAGCCTCTGTGAGCTTACAGAAACTTGGATGACAACGCCCCAACCAATAATTGTTACTGTGACTTTTTGTTTCTATTTTAGTGGCAATTACTGTAACATTCACACAGACTAAGATACAAAAACCACAAATACACGTGGGATTTAGTTAGTCAATTTAGCCAGCTGCTGCTTCTCTTTCTTTCTGTCTGCTTCGAAAATTAAATATTCTTGGTTAATCCCATTAAAATTTCGTGAATTGCGCTAATTATGCCTTTAATTTAATGTTTGTTAAATTTTTAATTGAATTATTATCAACTTTTCTCGTCTCGTCTCCACATCCACATAAAATGAAATTCATGGCCCGACTGTCGCCTATTGCCGCCATACTGATTAGCCTAAGCCTTGCCGGCAGCTGCCGTTGACTTTATCTGTCTTTTGCCTTCGTTTGTCTTATTGCTGTCAACTTAGTTAGTTAATTAAAATAAATTATATGTAGAAAATTTTTGGGCGCACTCAACTTGCAACCACGCTTCAAACTTGCCTATAGATGCTCAGAGTACTACTACTAAATCGTCAGTTTATATATAAAGTAGGGATATTTCGCTTACGAATAATTTTGATGAGCTGTTTGACGTTTGGTAGTAAAGTAGTTGAACACTTTGGCAACTTTGTGACAAGCTAACGACCGCAAATTTTGGTTTTAATTAAAAATCCTAAAAGAGATAGGTTACATTAGTTAGTCGCATTCAGATATAAAGATTGTTTTGGCAGAATTATTATCTCTAAAAGAATGTGAATCTTATGCTTACATTATCGAATTGATTAGGGTTTTTCAACTATCATAGTATGTGGCTCACTCACAATTTTAGGGCATGGTATTGAATATTTATACAACTTTCTTCATATAATTGCAAGTAATTCTGAATATACTTTCTAGTAAGGAATTTATCTTAAAAGAGTCTTTTTTATTTTTTTAAATTAATTTATAGGCAATCAGCCTACTTAAAACTAAGGCTATAATCCAATAGGTAAAATACAAAATTAATCGCTACACACACTATACTAGTGTGATGTAATGGGTAAACTAATTCTAAAGGAGATTATTTTACAAAGTTTACAAACAAAAAAGAAAGAAGATTAAACAATAAATTATTTACATGATTTACAAAAATTGTGAGTACTATTTCATTGATTTCTTTACATTTCAATGTTACTGAACTTTACGGTGTCTCAGATCCAAAGGGTGCAGTCTTTTCAGTCTTCGCCTTGGCCTATGACCAGCGAGAGGACAAGCCAATGATTTTGAATGAGATTCTAATCTACTCTCATATCTCCCGCTTAGATTGTTTATGATGTCGCCTATGAAATCTATGTTAAGATCTTTATGCAAATTTCTGTTCCTAACATACCAAGGACCATCTGCTATTTGACGTAGAGCGTAGAGAGAGTTATAATGGCTTTGTACAGAGTGATTTTGTTTAAAAGTGACAGCGTACTTTGTCTGCCCAGAAGCCAGTGCATTTTGGTGAGTTTAGCCCTGCATCTTACTACGGCATGGCCGTTAGGATAGTTTGGGGAAATATTATATGTGTATGTAACATAAAGAAGGAGGCGACGGCGACCCTCCAAAGAAATTGATCTAGATATGCGCGTCTGTATGAACGCCTAGATCTTGAAGATTACAAAAGCGAGGACTCTTTATATGCGCAGCCATATCTTTATCAATATCTTTGGTCCTCCCTCCCATGATGGGGATAACAATGGAGTGTCTCCGACATTTCCTTCGCTATTTTAACTTAATATACTCCTTATCTTAAAGTACGGAGTATATTGAGCGAAATTTATTGCATTTTGTTGAAAATTAAAGAGCTTTATTCTTATTTCTATGACTTCTATTAATATTTTATGTACATTGGAATCTGCCTAATTTTTCGAACTATTCATAATTTGGCAACTATTATTTTGTTGTACGTATTCAATTTAAAATTTTCACGTAGAAAGTTCGAAGGTAAAATATGAAAAATTTAACGTGATACTGGAAGAAGACATCCCTAAAGAAAAAGTGAAGTCCAATATTCGCAAACAGATGAAAGCAGTTGAGTTTTCTTATACAGCTTCAAGGCAAAATGTTTACAAACTTAGACATTTTTCCAAATAACTGCCCAAGTTCGAATTTTTCGCCAAACACGGTTTTTTGACCAATCGGACCTATGGGAGCTATATGATATAGTCAACCGATTTTAATAAAATTTGGTACAGTGGTGGAGAACTCTAAAAAACTTCCAAGTTTCAAATTTGGTTACGATATCTTCGTAAACAAACGAAACAGAATGAAGATTGCACCAAACACGGTGCTGGGGATCTCTAAAAAACTCCCGAATGCGAAATTTGGTCACGGTATTTTCAAAAACAAACGAATTATTCATCTAAAACATTTGATTTTTTTCGAGGTCCTCTGAAACACCCCTATGGGAGCTAGATAATAAAAACCCGATATCAAAAAAATAGAACAAACTTGTCTCCCGCAGGATAATAACGGATCTAATCTGAAAGTTTGGTTGCTCTAGCTCTTACAATCTTTGTGATCTATTCGTGCATACGGACGGACGGACAGACGGACATGGGTATATAGACTTCTGTAGTCACCCTGATCATACTGTGGGTAACTTTGGGGGTCTCCGCCATCTCCTTCTATATGTTACATACATTTTCGGCTTGCACAAAATTAATATACCCTTTGTACCATAAGGTACAGGGTATAAACATCAAATAACTGCATGAAAGTTCAGAACTAGTATATAAGACACAACATGTGACATAAATTAACGCAAGTGATTTTGAACCAACTTCCTCCCATATTAAATCCCTTTCCTGCTCTACGCAGTTATTGCTTTTAAACGTTTGATAGCTTTTTTAGTTATAATAACCAGTGTTATTACAATGTCTTGGTGTGGATAAAAGCATCCCTAGAATAACTTATATCTGAAGCTCCCTATATTTTTTTTTCATTACTTTAAGCAATTGTGCTAGCTTTTACGCTTTAAATCAAATGTAATTGTTGTGCCACGCCCAGTTAACGAGACGCACAGACTTGCAAACCAACCAAAAAAGAAAACATACGCAATGATAATAAGCACACTCATACGCCCTGTTGTGCGATGCAGACGATGAAGTCAAGCGCAGATATTGCAAACAAACATTATAAAAGTCTGGGACGATAGCGATGACTAGAACAACAACAACAACAATATGCCCAGTTCATGCAACAATTTTTTTCTTCTGGACTTTTGTATTTCTTGCCAGCTCAATTGTATATACATGTTGCCACAAGCGAACACTGCCTCAACATCAACGTGGCAGCGTCATGGCAACATTCACAGACAGCTAATGGCCATTGTTGGTGGATCTTGTTTTGTGGTTGGTCGATTGGCCTGTCGGTTGGTTAAAACTCTCCCAGAGCATTGCACCGTTAGCCAGAAACGACTTTGGTGCGCTCCATTGACTTTACTTGCTTGGTCCATTGGTTGCTTGCCAACAAAAAGCAAAGATGTTCCTCTACTTCTTCTTCTGCTTCAACAAGTTTTCTATATTTTCACTTTTCTGCAGCGTTTGTTATTTTTTTTTTTTTTTTTTTGCAACGACAAGCTAGATACCATTCTTTGTTCCGCATTTCTTGCCTTGTTCGCTATGACACTTGCCTTGGCTCGTCTAATACAAATGCATCCGCTTAGTTTAGGAATGATGCTAAGCCAGTTAACCAGTCGAGATTCCTATTTAGGGTGCGTTAAGTCGTCTCGACTGCTTGCTACTTCTACGCCTATTTGTTTGTTTTTTTATCTCGGCCAGTCAATGCACCTGCAAACGGTCAACCGCCCACAGTGGCACTCTTTTCTTTCCGATTTTATGCTCTTCGATGCTTAGGCCAGCCATTTATGGTGTTATTTCCAATGCTGCGGTTTTTGGAGTTTAAGCAACTAAGCAGTTGATTTCTAGTGAATTGATTTCATTAGTCTTAATTGGATTTCGGAATAGGCATGATATGCTAAAACATGCAAAAAGCTAAAAGGTATGAAAATTCTTATCTATGTATATCTTCCAGCTTTTGTATGCTTGCTGCTCAGCTGTTTGAACAAAGCGCTTAGTTAATTGCATTATTCGTATCGCTGCAGTTTGTTTATAAAAAAATTGAAAGAAAATAATCGATTAACATATTTTTTAAACCAAAAATTAAATATGAGTACGAATATGTGCTAAATATATCAAGCTTATTAGCCAAAGATATTTATAAATCTTAAGAGCGATATCTACGATTAAAAGTTCGGAATTAGTTTCTTATACTGTTTAAATTTAATATTTATTCGATACAACCTTGTACTGAGTTATACTTCTCGATTATCTCTTATATATATTCGTGTTGTTAGTTGGTATTACAATCTTTCTATTAAATATAGAAAATATCTACAAAATTAGTTCATTTTATTTTAAACACATTTTCGATTTTTGTTTCAAATTATCCACTTTGATTCACTCACTTGTAGCCCATTGTCATCAGTTCGCAGCGCCTGGTGGCTTAATCATTCATGCATTCATCGGTATCCTATGATTACTCATTCAACAATTTTCAAATTTGTAAACCGGCTTAAACTGTTGGAAAACGGCTTACAGCAGACAACAAAACAAACTAAAATGGCCGCCAACCAACCATAAATCATATCATTTTCAATACATCGAAATTGACATCAATTATTGATGAGGCATAACAATTTTTATTAACAAGGCTGGCAAATTATTCAACAGCCACATGCCTTGAAGCGCCTTTTCTAAATGGTCATGGTAGCAAGTAATTTTTTTTCCAATTATTAATGGGGCAACTCCCCACAGTTAGCGCCATCAAAATAGAGTTGCTAGTTGCAACAACAACACGAACGATAGTTATTTAAAGCTTATAACAAATGCATGCCTCGTTGAATTTTAGGCTCCAGTTCCGTACTCCGATAACGAGCATTATTACCTCATGTCTGGTCTGGTCTGGTCTGGCTTGGGGGTCAGCCGCCGCTCCCACCACTTGCAGAATGCTTACGTAGACAAAGTCTGCAGCAGAAACAAAAAAAATGCACTTGAAATGCTTTTCCAAGCGCGTTTTCATTTATTTTATTGCAGGTTGCCCCATGTTGCACTTGTTGTTGTAGTTGCTGCCACGATATGCAATTTGGTTTATACGCTCATTGCCTACGTCGCACAGTGGCTCATTTGGCCTCATTTGTATTTAAATTAAATACGTTAATTCTTGGTGACGTTTGGCAAAATATATTATGCCATTAAATGGAGTATTGTCCAAAAAGTTGACATATCTTTAAGATTTAAAAAAAAAAAACTATTTTTGGAAAATCTTTTGTTTTTGTTTTCGTTATTGTTTTAACTTTTTATTTAACGTATATATGATTATTTTGTATAGAAATAAATAAAATTTTAGTTGTTTTTGGTCACATTTGGTGGACAAACTGTGGGACCAAACCTATAAGTTTTTAGTTTTTAATGTTTCGGAAGCATGACAAAACTTTGCTATTTCGTCTAAAATATTGTTTTTCCTAGTCCTTTTATAAACTCTTCTATAGTTTAAAATATTTGCAGCATTTTTAACATTAGCTTATTATTTATTTAAGTGATTTTTACACAAAATAAATTCAAATTGAGCCACTGTGCGTTGTAGAGTCTACTTCTCTCTCCCACTATTTGTGTGCCTGTCTATTTGTATCTTAGTCTGTTAGGCTCGACGCTTGTCTATCTATCTTTCCTTTTTTTCTTTTCCTCTTTTTGTTGCATTTTGAATGTCCCACTTGCATGTTGTTTATTTGCTTGCTGGCTCTTTCGTTCATCGTTCTAAATTGAAGCCTGAAGAGGCGACACGCCTGCGTCTGTGCCGCTGCCGCTGTCGTCGTTGACGTTAAATAGTCGCAAACTTGTCTACAAAATGAAACTGAACAAGTGGTAAAGTCGAAAACCGCAATCAAGTGGCAAACAAACCAATGCAATACCAAAAAAAAAAAGAGTCTATCACGCACATAGTAGTATGTACATTTATTTATAGAAATTATCTATTGTAGTAAATATAAAATTCAGCCAAATACTAAATTCGGTCTCATGATGGCAGTTAAAGGTAAACTTGTTACTTTTTCAACATTGTATATTATAATAATTTTTATATATAGCTTGTCAAGCTACTTAAGATAGACATTCCATTCCCTTTCACACAAGTCCATAATATGGAAATTATATACAATATAATAACTTGCAATTTAATATAAAAATTCAATTTGCTAAAGTGCAACTTAATATATTTGCGATAGAGAGAGGACCCTTTTCTTAATCTGAAAATTGTTTCCACTGCATAAAGCCCGCCGTTTTAAAATTGGGGTATTCACGGTTTCTATTGAGTTGAAAAATTAGTAGACTAAAGCGTGAAAGCCCTTTTTGTTAGTTGAGTTTGTGCTTCTGCTTTGCTGATATTACTTACATTATTTTAAATTTTGCGCGTTCGTCGTATTAGTACTAATTTAGCCACACAAAATTAATAATTGCTTAATTTTATGAATATAATAAATAAAATGCACAAGAATCATTTGTCAAATAGATTTAATTTTGTTAAAGTTACAACGTATTTTGCGAAAAAGCATCTGGATTAAGGAAAAGTGAGTTGCGAGTTGAAACTTTATTTTGTTGTTGCAAAAGTTCTCAATCGTTCAACACAACAGCCACCCTGAATACCCTAAATGAATAAACGAAATTTTTTTTTGAGTAATAGTTTTGTTATCGTTCCATGTTTTAAGTGACTAACCTAACAAAATACAATTGCTAGCACATTGGCAGAAAATAACTTTTTTGTTTTTTTCGAATTTATTGTGAATGAACCAACTTTCATTTACAATTTCGATAAGGCGAAAGAGTCCTAATTATTGCGATTAAACATTTCACGTTCGCGTGAGCCTTAGTTATATTACGCATCTTTACTCGTCAATCATCCATCAATTTTTCGTGGATTTTGCCAACTGTTTCAGGAATGGTTTTCGGCCTGGAATTCACATTAAATTCAGCTCTCTAATATTTTATGGTTGATAACAACAGTGCTGAGTACCTATAAATAATATTCAATTTCTTTTTCTCCTTAAGTTAGAGAATTTGAGTTTTGACAGCTACAATAAAATTTTACTAAAATAAAAAAAAAAAAAACGCAATGGTTGCCAATATAGTTACTTTATCAGACTAAGATTACTTTTAAGCCTACCCTCGTATAGAATAGCTAAATGACATCAGTAGTAGTTAGTTAGCAGTGTCAATTGATTTTGGCTGAGACGTGCGGCCCAACTCCTCAGTTGGCCTCAGTTTATACTGGCTAAGCGCGTCATTAAGTTGGCCAACTTTTTTTAATGCCTGGCTTAGCTCTAGTACAATGTTTGGCTTCACTTTTGGGTAGCCTCTGTAAATTCTTTAAATTCTTGGCTGCCACATAGACATACTATTTTATATGCCCCTGTCTATGGGGCATGCTTCGTTGGTATTTTTCTTTTTCACACTTTAAATCTTTAGCAGTTGCACGAATTTTCATTAGAAATAAATGTTAATACAGCTGGGTGTGGGTATGTCGTTGCATGGCTTAGCCGTAAGAATCACAAAATTTAAATAGACAAAATATTTTCACACAATACTTGTTGCTCTGCCACAAAATAATAATAATAAAAAACACAGTCAAAAACTTTGAATTTAGCAATACAAAAGTTAAATGCGATGTTTTTGTAAATATTGGTTATATGCAGATATTTATTGTTTTAAAAAATACTCTGTACCTGAACCATTGGCCATGATGCTAAAAATAATCTCAGTAACGATGTAGTGACTATTTATCGATATTACGATATTACCGAGTATCAATACAGAAATGTTAACATGATGTTTTGAAAACGAAATCGATCGAAATCTAATATTTTTGCCGAATTTAATATTTTGTTTTATTTCTATGCCAGTTTTCGAGAATTTAAATTTTTTTTTTTTTTTAATATTTTGTAATATTATTTAAAATTTTTCGTTAAAGTGCAAAAAAGAGTTTGAGCTGGAAAAAATACTTAGTTGATGAAACTTTAGGGGACTTTTTCGGACCCTGTTCTAAGTCTAAAGCCGAGTATTCGTATTGGGGGCGGACCGGCAAGTTTTGACAAATCAACTATCAAAACTATGTGTGAATACATTTTTTTCTTGGATACCTACGCTTCAAAAACGGCTTATAAATTATTGTTATACATTCTGTTAAGTTAAACAAAATTTTGCATCCTGTGCCAAATTTTATTATATTTAATATATTGATAATCGTTCATTACGTATACGCATAAAATATATAATAAAATAATCTGATTTGATAATAAATGTCAAATATATATGTTATTTAATTTAAAACTAATATAATTTAAAATGACAATTGCATTTTCAATTCTTTGTTTTTATATTGTCCATATTTGCATATTTTTTATTAACTTTTGCAATAACAGCCAGGAAATGGCAAAATATTTTGCATTGATTTGCAAATATAAATTATACTGATGTGAATAAAAACATTAAATAATTTAACAGCGCAATTTATGCAAAATATGTTTAAAAAAACTATTTGGTGCCATTTCGATGAGTTTGGTTAAAACTAATCAAACTTCGATTAACGTTGATTGCTTTTTGAATAGATTATAATAAAAAAAAAAAGGCGGACGCCTTCAAGTACCGTCACATTATAAGACAACTTATTATCATGTATGTATATAGAAGTTTTTGTTTGACACCGACAAAGAAACGAATAGGGCTTCGATGTAACCAAGACCTGTCCGTTTACTTGCGACGCCTGCTGGTCGATGATCAAAATAGCAGCTGCTTTATCCTAGCTTAAAATTTTTGTAAAAGCTGTGTTTTTCGGGAAAATTTTCATATTACAGGAGAGGGTGCTCCCTAGAACCAGAGTATATTTGTATTCAACTTGCCAGGCAGATCCACTAAAAAAAGGAAATTGAATTGCTTCTAATAAAAATTTTTGGATAATAAATTATAATAACAGCAGCCAAAAAATTATTTTTTTGCAAGCATTTGCAAAGAAAAATTTAATATTATGCAAGATACAAAGAATCCATTTTTAAATATTTAAAAAATTATTGATAAATAAATAATGCTGCGTATAAGATCAAACAGTTTTTTAGCCATTTGTCTTGGTCCAGCCTGACATCAAGTCTAAACGGGTCAATGCTGTAAAATTGTACTTATACTGCTGTTTAATCAATAAAAGTTAAATCAAAATACTTGCAAGCTTTTAATGTAGTAAAATAAGTACCAAATTGCAAAGGAATGAATTTATAATTTTTACATTTCCGGAATTCAATTAAATTGTTTTGTTTTAATTGCCACATCAACATGGCAGTTTAAAATTTGTTTGGCTTATTTTTAATTGTTTAAATTTGTTTTAATTAATTTATCCTTTTAAACAAATATAATCAAGTGCACTTACACATATACAAGCCCACTTACATACTCACAGGAGTAGTCTTAAATTATGTAGAATTCGAGCATATTTGAATTGCGCATACGCCTCGTTGTGCGCGCTATTGCTGCTTACATGTGGTGGCAGTTTCTACGCTCTTGCAAAAATGTTAATTAACCTCTCTCTACATTTTCTTTTATTAAATAAGCTCAAATAGAATTACGTGACTTTGTGGCGCTTGCCAGACACTTAATTATATATTTTTTTACATACACTCACTGGCTTATATACATACACCTTTGTCGACTGCCATATACATATATAATACAAGTGCTTTGTGTGTATATGTGAAGCATAAAACGCTTAGCTGTTTTCTTTTATTATTTGCTTACATTTTCTTTTTATTTGGCTTACTTTATGTGCACTTTTCATACATATTCAGCAGTGAGTCGCTGGCTCGCTCTCTCTCTCGTTGATTTTTATTTTATCTGCCTGCCTTTTCTTCTTTTGGAGGTTAAGTATCTGTTTACATTTCTTTCTACACCTCATTCATTAAGTGCCTTCATATGAGTGTGTGTGGTAGTGTGTGGATGCGCGTGCGTGTGTATGTGTGTGGGGCTACAGTTACCCATAGAAATATCCTGCTCTCATGCAACGATTTGGTTTAATAGAATTTTTGCTTTATTCCAATGACTTTGCCAACTATGGCAGACTTCTCTTCTTTTTTTTTTTTTATACACAGAGAGGAAAATCGCTTTCTCGAATTGAGCTTAAACAAAATTTGTGGGTACCATGATGAAATAAAAAATATATTTAAATTGAGTAACTGTTTGTCTTCCCGACAGGCCTATAGCTAGCAACCCAAAATTTCGAATTATTTTTACATCTGATCCGTCTCCTTCTAGGAGAATTTTCTCCAATATCATAGAAGATATTCTTGACATAGTTGACAAATGATGTTCACTTTAACGAGCAAAATTGCAAAAAAATTGCGTATTCACAACTCGGGCATTTGTGCCTGACCCAGCACCTTGACTACAAAAGGTAGGGATTTTTGCCCAAAAATGTGATGTACATGCAATCAAGTCATAACTCGGGTATATATTTTTGGAATGGTGTTAAAAAAACTTAGTTTTTGATTTTTATAAACTTCCAAAATGTTTTTACATATTTGTCCTGAACGTAGCGCTTGATGTACACTGCTCTTGCACTCTTTTTTTTCTCTGTGTAGTTTCTCCCTAACTTGGCCAATTCAATTCAATACACGGACATAAGACATTGCGTAGATCTGACCTGACCCGCCATTGGTTTGGTATTTGATGACCAGAATTGTTTGGCTTATATTAGCTTTGCTTTCGCTCTTAGCCGCACAGGTCTCATAAAAAGTTCATTCACTAAATGGCAAATGTTTATGCTTTGTGATTGTGAGAGTGTAGTTGAGTGTGTGTGTGTGTGTGTGTGTGTGCTATTTTGCGGTCTCTGCTTCAATTTTGTTTATATTTTTGCTTATTTTTATTGGTTGCTTATGCTTGCTCTTTCAGCTGGCATTATTTAGTTTTCGTTTGCTTTTTCTTTTATTGCCCTTCCGAATTGATTTGCATTTGAGTGCCGTGGGTTTGTCCCAAGTCTTGAGTGTTTATCCGAAAACTGCATATCTTATGTTAATTGAAAATTGTATTTTACCAGAGTAAAGTGTCAAACCTAACTCTCTTGAATTTGCATGGGTTTCGTATGCTATAAAGAAATACACATTTTTTTAAGTTTTTTTTAACTCTTTGGCAACACAAATAAACTATTTTATTTAATATTTACTTGAAAATTCCGTTGGATTTAAGAAAAATTAAAAAGAGAGTGACTACAATTTTTTCATAGTATGATCAAAATAATAAATCCAATCGACAAACGAAAGTATTAGACGCAACTTATATACAAATAAAATTTACATATAATGCTTCTTCGAGACATAGGCAGCCAGACAAACCGTGGTACGCCAATCTGAAATGCTGTTGCATTAACCTTATTAAAGTGTTTTCCAATAAGAGCTTCGTGAACAATTTTGAAGTAGTTAGAATTTTAAAAGCTATACGGTCTGACGATAAATTTCAAATAAAAATATTATAAATTAGCCAGTTTTGAGAAATCATTTATGTTGCAAAAACTAATATGAACGTGCTTTAAGTGCTGCCTGGCCAAATATTCAAAATTTAGGCTGTCAAGCCTTATTGCAGGCAGAGTTCCATTAAAATTATGTCAGTCTAATATATCGAAAACAATGAAAAAATACTTGCAAACGAAACAATAAAAAAAACTACTCTAGCAACAATTCCGTTGATGTTTGAAAAACAACAAATTTTTCGATTTTACGCTAAATCAAAGTGCATGCAAAGTTGGTACATAGTTCCCCTGCCCTTTGGCTAATCGGTATTCAGTCTTTTCCATTGTGTTCCATGTTCCGTAACGCACTCAACAAAATTGACCATGCATAGATTTAAGTGACTAGCAACTGAAAATGGAAAATTGCAAACAATTTTTCTTGATACTAGTTGCAACTTGTTTAAGTGAAACATAAAATAAATTTAAAAATTTGTTCATCTATGTAAAAGAAATCTGCGCTAGCAGTGTTATATAAAACATTTAAAACAAATTTAATATAATTGCATTTTTACAGTGTAATTTATTTGTTAAGAAAGTTTTCATTTTTAATTTTGGATTTGCAAAGTTTTTGTTTTGTCAAAAGCTAAAATGCAAATATTTGGTCAGCCTGGAGGCTGGGTAAATATTTAATATCACACAAACAATAAAAAGAGCGAACTACAGATAGCGCGAAAAAAATGGTGCTGCTGGCGTCTATGTAATTGTGTGCGTGCAGTTTTTGTTCTCTTTTGTGCTCTCTGTGGTAGCCAATGTGGCTTACAGCATGCTATGCTGTTGATGCTGTTTTGGCCCTCTTTGTTGCAAATGTTTTTGCATATTTGTGCTGCTTTTATTGTTGCTGCCCCAAGAGTCTACTACATATTGGTATGGACAATGGCTTGCATGGACTTGCATTTCAACTGCACCTACGGTGTTTGCATGTAATTAAATTTTCCACTTTGAAAACTGTCTCTATTTGTTCAGTCCACTTCATTCATGACGTCACAGCGTTTGCGACTCTTGGTCATTCAAACCAAACAATGGCGCAGAAGAGTGAATGAGAGATACTCAGAGACACACATAGAAATGGAGTTAGATTGTCAATCGGATACAAAGGAGCATATCCATTGTATAAACGTGTCCATCAAATAGCTGTCGCTTCGCCTAATTAATTATGCAGCTTGCCAATACATGGACAATACAACTTTCGTCATTATCTCTGTTAATGGTTGGATCTAAATTTGAATAGGAACAGCTATAGAATGGCCAATAGAATGTTCGTGTTTAAACTATTGAAGTTTGGTGCAGATACTGTACGTATATGCATGCATACCATCTAAGTTCAGCATTATATTTATATGTTTGTGGCAGTTGATGTTAAACAGTTAATATATATACATTTAAAAATATTTTTATTAGAATTGGTTTATTCATTACCACCAAGTTTTTTAATAGTATTCAACAACAATGTTGAAGGTTACGCCTTAGCTGGAAGGAGAACAAAGAAATTTCAATGCCTACACTAAAACCCACGAATTAAAACATAAATTCATACGTAGATATCTGTTAAGACAGATATTCGTTTTCTGAGAATGTTTAGAACCATTGTGCTTGAGTATAGCTTGCTTCTATGAAAGAAATTTTTAAATAAAATGCTTAAAGTTATTTTAAGAAGAATTGTTATAGAAATTTTGCTAAATTGCAACATTTTTTGATAAAATTAATATCAAATTAATATAATAATCTTTAATTTAGTTATATTTTCTAAAAGTGGGTACCTGGAGCACAACAATTCCATTAATAAAAGTAATGTTATGATAACCCCAAAATTTTTTAGTAAGTTTACTAACACTGATCAACAATCAGCTGGTAGTTTACGCAAAAGAGCACAAAACTTAACCCCAATTTTAATAGATAAATATGGCTTCGCGTGAAATTCAACACTATTTCTACCCCAAGAGGTGTCCAAAGACACCTGTCAAATTTTTTGATTTAACATTATTATCTTAGCTTAAACTTTTATGAAAAAACATATTTTTTGTCTTTTGGTATTACATATAGCAATACATATATATTATGTACGAAAAGTTAAAAAAAAATTTTTTTCGATAAATGATTAAACTAAGAGAAATAATTGGTCTTTTGACACACCACGGTAGAAATAGTATTAAAGAAAATATGAAAAAAATATGGTATTAGTAATGCTAATAATATAAAGTAATCGCTTAGTATTTATTAAATAAATTTATTCAAAAGCGTTTTTGTATTTTCCTTAGCGACAGAAAATACAATAGAGTAAAAATTAACTTTCGCCCAATATATATGGCTTATGAAAAAAAAGCGTATACGCAATGTAGCCTAATACATTATTTTAACAGTTCTGCTCTTTGAAATTGTTCCAAAACAACAACAGCTGCAGCTTTCCAAAGGATTTTTTTTTTTTGATTAAAACCTTTTATATTTGTTTTTTGGTGTTTTTAGGGTATACCCACGTCTAGAAGAAAGTGACAAATAATTGAAATCACGAAATTTTCAAAACTTATTATACTATACTTACTACTTCGCAGAAAAAGTCAACACATTGCTGAAATTCTTAGTACATAATATGAAGCCATCAGTCAAGATTAAATTTCGACCTTAATTTTATCAGAATACCATCAGATTTTTATTCTTTTCATTATCGTATACGTAATGGAAGTAAGTTTGCATCATCAAGTGCAATTTTCATTTTACCACAAACTAACGCCACTGGGCAGGATTTTCACTTGCCACCTGCTGAAGCATGCAACACACACACTCACACACGTGCATATTGCTGCAAGCAATGCAATTGAACGCAAGCACAAGCTAGTCAACAAAAATGACACTCCTCACAGCCGCTGCCACCGTGCAACGAACACTCATATGCATCAACTAATGTATGCATTGGCCTTTGCATGTGGGTTGGTGCAGGTTGGTGTTGTGCGGGCTGATGGTTGGTCTGGTGCTATGTTGGCATTGCTTTCAGCTAACTGAAAAGCCGCTCAATCAATTAGTCAAAAGTTCATATTTTACGCCCAAGTGCGCTAATTTCACTTTGAGGTGATTTACACACTTACACACACACACATCAACCTTTGCAGTGTGGCAACTTAATACATGCGGCATGTAAGGCGATATGCCGCTTAGCGTGTGCTTTATGGCAAATGTTATGACTATTATGCCCCTTGGTTGTAGTTGCTGCTCCAGTTGTGGTTGCAACTAGCTTCATTTGTTGTTGTTGTTTTTTTGCTTTATAACCAAACATAAATGGTGACTACTCAACTGTTAGTTAGTCAGTTGTTTCGTCAGCCAAGTTAGTCATTCGAATATGACCATTAGTCATACTATAGCACTGCAGTTGGTATACTGTCCGGTAGCCGGCACAACCATTTGATAGGCTCCACTGCTCCAATTTCAATTCGAGTCGGTAGTCCGCCTGTTCTTTGGTTGACAATTAATCACTTTGCTGTCAACTCCCAATCATTAATTTATCGCATGCACTTAGCACGTAAATTACGTCAACACACACACACAAATTAGCGACGTAGAACCGGAGGTGCCTACGACTTTCATATATCCTTTATACCAGGCAGTAAACTAAAAATTAAAAATGTCAATATTTATCAAATATTATATTGAAACACTACAAATCATTCGAATGTTTTGGTAGTAGCCTTTTAGATAATAGAGGTACAACTCGAAGACTACAAATATATGAAGACTTAAGATTTATTATTTACGGATTGAGTCTATTTCCAATAAGACTCATAGGAGCTTAACTATACCTGAAATAGCTTACTTTAATTACCAAGCAATGTACTTTTTTTTTTTGTAATATATTGTAAAATCATTAACCAATATATATAGCAAAGAGCGTCTGCTTCTAAAAGACCAAAAAGGCTACAATTATGGTATTTTATCATGAATTATGATGTCTGACGCTGTAAATCTTAATTTGCCATTAGTCTTTTGTTAAAGGCACTTATGAAACTCCCATATTGAAAAATTGATAAAGTCTGTCCTTTCCACGGCTAAATATGTCATTAAGAATTTCCAAATTTGAGCCCGTTTTGCCCTATCACCGATATTATATTTATATAAAAAATATTTTTACTTATCGGTGATAGCGTTTACCAAAACCTTTCCTAGTGGAAAGCAACACCTTAAAGTATAGCATTTGTCCAAAATTGGTTTGACCTTTCTGGCCACGTCTAGCTTTACCGCTCGTATAAGGCGACATTGCGTATACGTAATTTATCATATTTTTGGATTTTTTTTTTTTATTAGAAAGAAAGCAAGAACTAATTTTTAACCCAAAGTTTTCTACATACACTTACACAATATTTACAGAAATATATATATATATATACCTACATACAGATTTATATAGATGGATTTGATTTGTACAATTAATTAGAAGATTCTCATTCCCTTCCAAGCTATCAAGCTTTAATTTTAAGAATGTGACCATATGATGTCGCCAACTTTGTCCCTTGTATGCATTTATAAAGGATTTTTTGATTTTACACTCGAAAAAAAATAGTGTTAGTGTTAGTAGTTAATTATTTATTGACATTGGTACAGTTTTAATTTTTTTATAGACTTTTTTTTGTTACATAGTTTTTTGATCAACGCTTATGTTGTCATAAGTAATTTGATTTACAACCCAGTCTGGAAATGGCTTCTGAAATCCTTTTCTTATCGATGCAAACATTTTATAGAATTGCTTATTTGTAAAAAAAATTTGTTAATAATTAAATAAGTATAGTAGAAACTTTAAAGAATATTTTGAAATATTTATTTTTTATTGGGCGAATTTATGCAAACGATTTTACTGCACAGAATGCACTTATTATGGTTAAGTTTTCTATTTCTGCCGTCCATGTGACGTTATATTACGTATACGTATTTTTTTTTTTGTCTCGTTATTTTTGATTGCAGACTCGAAATTTCGAAAAAAAAACCCGTGTTTTATTAATGGAATTCTTGTAGTACAGGTGTAGTTTCTATTCTATTCTAGTTCTTACATCTAACTGCTGTTACATAGTTTTGGACGAGCTTTATATGCCTGCTTATAGCTTGTTTAAAAGGTATAAAAATAAACACAGACACTGTCACACACCAATATACACAATTATAGAGTGTGCGCTTCTATCACTGCAGTTGCTGACTGCACTGTAAATGTTTGCTGAGGTTTTGTGTGTAGACAATGTCAACACTAGCCCCACAGTAAAAACTTTTCTTGGTACACTCAGCGTGGAGGTTCGTTTATTTGATAACTTCTTTTTTCTAGGTTTCATTGGCTTGCCCCATGGCACGCCTCTGTGTCTGCGGCTGCGGCCGCCTGCTGTCGTTGACATGTGGCTGCGCCGCTGATGATGGTCGAGCATGTCCTGGTCGCTGCGTCAACCAAACTAATTAAGCTCGTTAGGTGCAGTCTGCCCCTACCCAGAGTAATTAACCTCTGGCGCATTTACTTTGTAGAAATTTAAAATAATATATTTATTGCGCCTGAATTTTAATGGCATATATTAATAATTAATATTTATAACAATCAAATAAAAATTAGTAATATGTACGTTTATAGCATTTTTAATTTTAAATAAAAGTTGTTGCAGTGCATCACTAATTTCGTTATTGTTTATAGCATTTTTGATGAGTGTTTCATGGATTGTTTAATTATATTCATAATATCTACAACTTAAACATATACAAAATATACAAACTGTAGTTAATATTCTGTGATTTATAATTTTTTCTTTGCAGGTAAGTTGATGCGTTGCTTAAGGACTTCCACGAACAACTTTGATTTACTTGGAAACTGTATGTATATTATATATTCCTTGTGTGTCATACAGAAAAAAAGGGAAAAACGGGAATAATTATTGAAATGAAAAAACACGAACAATTGTTTTAGATGTCTGTTCTGTGTTTTGTTTGAGAATCTGCTGCTCCAGTTACTGTCAGAAGGCTCAATGGTGCAAGGCTGGCTTTTACTTCAGCAAATATTCTGCATTGAACACTCTTAGGGTTATTTTTATTTTAAAGATTATAATTATCTAGATAAAAATAAATACAAAAGTTCGCGCAAGCAAGTTTCGTTCTGCAAGCTTGCGGAGATCTGTTTGTTATGGCGTGCCTAGAAGAATCGCTTTAGACTTTTCCCACGGTTCTCAATTCATCTTAAATGGATTGACTTTTAATCAGTTTTTATTTTTTATTTTTTTTTAAACACTTTTTATTTAATTAGCAATTGGCGTTAAATGTTTTTCATAAACGATTTTTTTTTAATTGTGAGTAAAAATCTTAAAAATTCTTGAGCGTTTTTTTAGACAGAAAGTCTTAATTTGCGAATGTTTAAGCTGATTTGACGAAAGGTTTTGGTTTTTTTAGTGGTATTAATGTATGCCAAATTATGCCAAATTTTCATGTGACCCCGAAAATATATTAATGAAATACCTTGCTTGGATTCTTAGAGCATCACTTTGAAAAAAATGTTTCCCTACGTTTTTATCTAGCAACTATTTGTCCGTAATAATATGATTGCACATTAATTTTGGTTGTGGTGGCAAAATAGAAAAGCTGTTGTTACTTCTGGCGCCATCTAGTGAACTCCTCCATTAAATGATTAGTTTTGAAGTGTTAGAAAAATGTTATTCAATTTCAATGCGTAAATGTTCTTTGAAGAAAAATACATAGTTTTCAGAAGTTCACTTTTCTTGCTTTTGCGTCTACACATTCTTCTTGGTTCATCTTTGTGCGAAGAAAAGATTTTATTAATTGACTAATTCTTACAGCTTTTCAAAGAATTTTGTATATTTAAACGCCAATGATAAAATATGAAATAATATTCCTTACGACGTAAAATAAATTTTGTCTGCATTTTTCTAATAACTTTTCAAAAGAATGTTTATTTCATCGAATAATTCCTTCCTATTAAGATCATTAGAGTAAATTTCAGACAGTGCATTTTTCTTCTATTTTAGAAACTTTTTCAGTTAAAGCTTCCTTATAGATAGATACCTTTGAAATTCAGAAAAAAAAAAAAAAAAAAAAGTGTTCATTCAGCATTTCCATGCAAGACAAACAAGTTGAAACTTCAACTAAAATGCCATCCAGAATTTCCACCAAAAATGTTTGGTTTCTTGGCAAGTATTGAGGCCAGCGTCATCTGCAATTTCACCTGACATCTTACGTTTTCTTGGTCTGCTTTCGGGGATCGTCACGCCTATTTCCTCACAATTTTCCTTAGCTTTCAAGACAACACAATCGCAAAAAATAGCTTTATATTCTTAAAATTTTTTTTTTTTTGTGTTTTTTTTTGTATTTTTTATAGCGACTATGATGAGTGTTATGTACTGTTTTGTACCCAGCGTTTTGCTCTTGAATTAGCGAGTGTGCTTTATGTTTTTCTCTTGATCTTCTCAGAAAATCGTATTGGAAAAGTTGTCGAGGGTTATTTGCGAGCTCCGGTTTCTAATCTTTTCGCCTAAAATGTATTGTTTATTAATGTACTGTGCCTCTAAAACTTTCTCTTATTTTAACAAATTTTAAATTTTCAGCGATTAGGTTGGAGTAGTTTTGCAATGCTGCCCCTTCGCCCCTACGCCCATCCTTAGCTACACCACTGTGTGCAACTTTATCATGAAGACGATAAGAACTGGAGTTACCAAATCGTACTTAAAGAAACGTTTGACAAGTTTTTGGGTTTATGTTGACATTGGATTCTGTGCCATCTTTTCGCCACTCTTTAAAAGTTCTACGATTGCAACGTAGCACAGTTGAAGGGGACAACTACTACAAAGATCTGTTAAAAATGGTGACAATAATGTCCGATTTAATTTTTTGTGAGCCCAATAATACCACTTTTCTTTTAACCATATGAAACTTGAGGCTGATAAAAGCGTAGGGTATACCACAGTTAAAAGTTTTTAGCTTAAAGCTGCTTTTTTACTGTTATGCTTATGTGGGTGGATGGGTAGTGAGGGGGTTGCATTGATTGCTGGTAGTAGTTACCTCTAACGAAAAAGCATTTTGAATTAAATGTCACGTTGTCGTGTAAGACTGCTTGTTCAGCAGCACGACAACCAGTGCTAACAAACGGCAGTAACTACAACAACAACAACAACAACAAAACGAGAGAGCACAAAAACAACAAGGAGAACAATGAAGGAAAGCAGTGCTTGATGGGCTCTATAATGTTGCCACCTTTATTTAGCATGGGCAACGTAGTGCCATTTGTTTGCAGCATTGTCTGTACAGTCTGTTAGTCCTTCAGTCTGTCAGTTTGTCAGTTGTCAGTGTGGCAGTCCTTAAGTCTGTCCTTCAGTCTTGTCAGGTCCCTGTTCCATGTATGTCATTAAAAAAATATCGTTTGTTAGTTGCAGCCGGTTTTGCCTGAAGGCTTTGGGCCGGTTTGGTTGTCGTCTCACCTGCTGCTGCTGCTTGGGTGCTGCTGTTGGGCAGAACCATTACACACACACACAGATACACACATACATCAGTCACTTAGACAGCGCTTCGCTTGGCAACTTTATTCGTATGCCCATGCTCTAGCGCATCATTGTTGTTTTTGTGACTCGCCTGCATTTTCCACAGCTGCACAACAACAAACGACCCGTATATAACCACGCCTAGCCCCTGCCAAAAGTTCCCTCTTCTATACACCATAATACTATTTTGCTTGGCAAACTCGCGACGTTTTGAATTCGTAAGTGACATTTTACAAAACTCGACAGCGCGAAATTAATGGAAATTTAAAAATTGCATTTTTCGACATCTCATACATGTGTTAAAAAAATAAAAATAAAAAAATGCAAGTGGTTGTGGCTGTAGGTAAACGACAACAATGTGGTCTTGTCAGAGGTAGCTGCCAGGTTAAGATAATGGAGCGGCAGCTTTGTTTATGCAGACAACGCAGACAAAGTTGTCTTTGTTGAGTTTGTCAGGCGTGAAATTTGCATACGCTCTTAAAGTGGGCAAAATTGAGCCAAAATCGCCAGAGGAGCGGTGTGTGCGGTCCTTTACTTGGCAATGTGTTGCTTGAATACTTGGTAGAGCTACTCAAAGTGTTGATATTGTAATTTTCAATTCAAATGACATTAACAGCTGATGTCAAAATGACAATGATATTAATGCATAAGGGCAAGAATACATGAATATTGAAGGGTGCAAACCTAGCAACAAGGCATAAGGGCAAAAATGCCAGACCAACAACGTAAGCTACAACAATCAGATGCTTACTACTAAAATGTTTTTGTGAGAAAAGTGCTAGCTTAAATCACAACATATGTATATTTAAAATCTTCAACTATCTAACTAACTTCTAACGCCCCTAAGCACTCAATAATACCAAAAGCAGCATTAAATTTAAAAAAATGTGATATAGTCGAGTGTGATACCCTCTTCTCAAAAAAATGGACTACTGCATACTCCTTCTAAGAACTTTCCAATTGGAATTTATTTATTTTTGGTTTATTCCTATATAGGATTGGGGGTGGGGTGAAATTAAAACATTTTTGTCTATAAATTTTGTTGTATTTGTCCGATTTTTGACGATGGATCGAATCTTTGGACATTCAATGAAAATGGAATTGGGAATGTCCAAAGATTCGATCCATCGTCAAAAATCGGACAAATACAACAAAATTCAATGGAAATGGAATTGGGAATGTCCAAAGAGTCGATCCATCGCATTTTGACCGACCATTTGGGCTATCGGAAGGTGTGTGCTCACTTTGTGCAGCACAAGTTGACTGACTACCAAAAATTGCTCAGAATCCATATAACGAAGCGGGAACCAAAAAATCTAATTTTGAGAAGTTATGTACCGATGACTCAAACATACTGTCACTTAAAAGGCAATAATTCCGGTTGCATAATTCAAAATGTCATAAAATTTAGACTGGAGGTCTGGAAAGGATGTATGTAACGTTCCTATTGACAAAGTTCTGTTTACTTTGAGACAGACTATGTATGTTTACGCTTGTATATATTGGCGCTTTTTAAAACACTCTTTTGGGCAAAAATGCGCTATTCAAGGTTCTGGGTGGTGCAAGAATACCCGTTTGCTTCTTTTATGTAACTTGTTGAAAACTTTGCCCAAACAAAGACTTCAATGCGCTTCGAAATGATAGAAGTGAATAAAATTTCCATTAAGAATAGAACCAATTTTCTCTTAGCTTATTTTATGTTAAGTAGTAATTTCGCCCACTGGCACACCTGTGCCTACAACTTTTCGTTGCTGCTTAAGTTTGTGTCTATTTGACTCCCTGTTGACTCGTGCCACAAACAGTGTCGATAGCACTCACTTTCATTACACAAATTGCATGAATCTCAACGAAGAAAATTTCATTTACCGCATACTGACAGCAAACTTATGATAATTTTTATGACCAAAAAACAAAAACTAACAGTGCTGAGGGTCGCAAAACTAAGCGCCGGCTTTATATATATTCAACATGCTTCAATTTTACGATGCCACAGTTAATTTCTTGGCATAATATACACAAGCACACGCAGTTTATACATAGTATAGTATATATCTAGTAATTTCAGTGGCAACACAGTTAACAGCTAAATGTAATTGGAAAGCTCATCAAGCGTCGTTGTTTGTTGTTGTTGTTGTTGTCATCATCGTCAGTGCCACTTGAACGCACAAAAGTATGCAAAGTATTTTCACTGCTGCGGTGGCATCTTTGCTAGATGTTTTTTTTTTTTTGTGTTTATTGAAAACCAAGCTGCGACGGTATCTATGAAACCTAAGTCCATACACAACCATACACCAAAGATTGCTTAGCTAAGCCGCTTAGTTGCTAGCATTTGCTTTTGGTTCTATATCTTTTGAAGCTTAACAACGCCAGGTTAAAATTGGTGACTCTACACTAGTAGATCCTGTGACCACTGCTCTAGCTAAAGCCTTGGCGCTCTGTGCTACCAGCATTTACGAGCTGCCACTTTATTGTCCTTTTGTTTCGACCAACTGCCGTGGCACGTAATTGGCTTAACCATTTCTCTGTCAGCGTTTGTGCAGTCTAACAACTGAGGTTGTATACTCGTGGCTGCCTTTAACCATTTCGTACATTTTTTTTTTACCCACAGTTTTTGCTGTGTTTTGTACAAGTTTTATTTCATGTGAATGCCATCCAATCAGCGGGGCCCCTTAGCGCCGAGTTGAATCCAAGTGAGCAAACCGAGTGGTAGCCAATCAACCGCAATGCCAACCCGACTTGTGCACACTCTCTGAAAATGTAGTTGAGTATCATATGCGTCCATACAACCTGGTGGCATTTTTTGCCAAACATTACTGGTGGCTATAGATCTGTTAAATTCCCTAAGCTGGCATAAGGGCAACATGTGAACAATTAACATGTGTTGCCCACAAAAATAAAATCCACAAAACAACCTTATGTACCCATTGTGCATATAAACTTGAGTCGTTGTCTAGAAGGCATTATAATACCCTAACTATGGACTTGCGTCGTCAGTTGAACGAGTATAACTACATTAAGTATAATTATCTAACTGCTTAAATGCTTTCGCATTACGGCAAAAAAATAAGTCATGTCCTGCTGGAGCAATATTGAGCCACGAAACACACTAATTTTACTTTTTTTTCAGTGATATTTGCAAATATTATAACTAATACGTCAAGGACATATCCAAAGCATCATGCACTATGCCTGTATTAAACAAAGCGTTCTGGCACATTAGTGATTTTTTTTTTGGCGTTATATACTAAATAAATAATTGTCCTTTGAGGGAAGCGTTGATTTTCTTCTTTGATCCGAAAAATCAAAAAAGTTTTGCGGAGTAGCTGCTCTAAGGAAAACAACGTGCCGCGATTTTGATAGCCCAAAATTTTCAAAGAGGCATTGCTCGATGAAGATCCGTTCCAAATTCAAGAAGATCTTTCTTCAGCACTACAAGCTATCCACCAAGCCGATTGCAAGCGTCGGAAACGATTCAAAAAAAAAAAAAACGAAACTTGGGCTCTTTATAATTTGAAGCCAAAGGACATTGAGTGACGATTTTTCGTCTGTGAACAACTGCATCAAAAAAGGAAGCGTTTTCTTTATCGCATCGTGGCGGGTGACATAAAACTGAATTCATTACAGTAACCCAAAGAAAAGAAAGTCATGGGCACTAACCGCTCATGCTTGTACCTTGACGGCTAAGCCAAATATTAGTATTTGATGGGACCAGCTAGGAATTATCTTTTATAAGCTAAAACTAAACAAAATGGCTTCAATTGACACTATTGAGTCGAGTACTACGCGACTTTTTTCAAAAGATGAAAAAAAATAGAAGCTAACGATGAATTTTGCTCAAAAATACAGCGAGAACTTGGTTGCGATAATATTAAAGCTACATATAGTTTTTTTCTGATAGTTTTACTACCTTAGATGATTCTCTTCCAGCAACTGCAGAACTCTAGGTCATTTGTCCCACCTGCAAGGTTCGATCAAAATGCGATCGAACTTGCTTTGTGAAACATGAAATTTTTTTTAAGATATTATGATAATTGACGAGGAATCTATTACGTCTTAAGAACTATACCTTCAAGATTTTCCATGCAAATATTGCTTTAAAAATTGGCAAACGTCGCAGCCGGGAGCGAAAGACTTTGAGATACCCTGTACCATCATTCTGCCAACTTTTAAAGGGTCTTAGTCCAATGACTGGTTGTTCTAACTCTTATCATCTCTGAGATCATGCTATATTTAAGTTCTGGCCGACTTCACCTTTGCACAAACTTGATATACCTCTTGAAACTTAAAATATAGTGTATCAGTAAAATGTTGTTAATATTTAATAAAATATTGTTTCCTTAAAGTGTCTACAAAAGTCGACGCTGCAGACTTCAACGTCTCTGCTACAAACTCTTCAAGCACAAAAATGAATGGAAATCAAAGCTATGAAAAATGTCTTTTTGAAGTATTCGCCTTATCTAGCAGCATTAAGTCGCTGGCTGGTCACGTACCCATTCCAGTTCACAGTTCTACAGAATACTTACAAGACAAGTCCAGTTTGTCCAATTGATTTGCTCGCTGCTGTATCTCAAGCGTAAATATCTTCATGTGCAATAAATTTTTGCAAATCGTAAATTTTAAACACTTCATTTAACAGCGTTGCTTCAAAATAAAATCGCTTAACGATTATCGCCGGGCACAAAGCGTTGTATGTGATTTTTCTGGAACGCCCACAACTCAGCGATTTTGGGTTTACGTCTGGTTCTATTTTCTTTAGCATTTACTTGCTGCACGTTCCCTGGGGCAGTGCTGTTGAAATTCTTGTGCAACCAAAGTGCACTCTACTTACTGGCCATGAATTTAACAAATACATCAGCAAAGCCCCTCAACTACTTACTAGACACACAGACTGACCAGCTGCAATGAAATCAGGAGCCAAAAGTCGCCTTAGTTGTTGCCGCATTTGGAGCACTCTCCTGCGTCTGCGACTGCCTTGCTGCTGCAACATGGCTTGTCTGGTTCACTGCTCAATAATGATTTCCATTGCGAGTTATTTGCATTTCCCCGAACTCATTATGTTTGCTTTGTGAAATTCGACTTCACCTGGTACAGTTGGTTCGCCTGGAAGCTGACAGGAACGTGAGTGCAGCGTATTGTTATTTTTTGATTCTGAAAATTCAACGAATTTCGAATTTTGATTCTATTTTTGCCATCTTTGCCTTAATATTTATTATAGCTTTAAGTTGTTGCTGAAAAAAGGAGTTTTTAAACAAAATCTTTTTTTATATGATATTTACAGTATATATTTCTACATTGTGAACATTCATTTTTTTATTAACTTCAATTAGTCAACAATTAAAAATAGCCATGCTCTTTTTATATCAGGAAAAGATAAATATATAAATACAATTTTTTACACCATGCTGCAAATTTAATTACAGCTTTTTAATAAAATCATTTTATTAATAGAAACCTTTTTTTCCACATCGAATAAAAAGTGTCTGAAATATCAAATATCCGCTGCTGTTGTTGGTATTCCATGAATTTTCCTCTTTGTGTTACTTGTCCTTGCGCATTGATGCTTTTCCTTCTTCCTCTGTTTACCGCATTTTCATTTCGTTTCGTTTATTACATGTCAGGCGTCAATGAATGTCACTTTGACAGTTCATAAGACAAATAAGACAACAACAACAACAACAACGACAACAACAGCCACAGCAGTGGCAACTTTTGTCTCTGACTGCGGTTGTGGCGCCTCCTCAGGTGTTCAGTTGTGTGGCAAGTGCCGCCGGGTAGATTGGGTTGTTGGATGTTGCTCTTACCTGCACTGGCATTCAGCATGTCATGTGCGACAGCAGTAACATTTGCGGACATTAAAGTTACCATGTAACGCCAAAAAGAGTAGAGCATTGTGAGACGTGCCACAAGTGCAGGCCACAAAAGTTGGGTAGATCTTGCATTTAACCACATGCTCACCCAGTAGAGATAAGGATGAAAGCAAGGCAGATGTCTGATGCATCTTAAATAATGTGGAAAAGTAGTGCAACTTTGTTGTCACTGTCACAGAAATGACCGCAAGCGTCACAGTATTGTCATGAAAAGATGGCCAATTCTATGGAACGTGATAGTGGCTAAAAGTTGGAGCAAGACTTGTGGGAAATGTTCTTAAATTACTAAAATATTTTTTAGCTTCACATTTTTGAACATTCAGGTGGAAAGTATCGATGTAGTGGAATTTAATTTTTTGTGGATTGGATGATTCCAAAATTTTTAAGGATAGTTTTTAGTGTTATGTTTTTCTAAGGTAAATAGTTATGCCTATATCTGGTGGTTCTTACGGACGGACAGTCTTTGCTCTGCTCCATCTGCGTGTTACATGGACTATATAAACCTATGACCCCCTGGGTATATGGTATAATGAGATAACATAAATTTCTTGTTCGTTTTTATATTGAAAATATAGCCAGTAACTTTTTTTTTTTTTGGTAATCTGTGGATTAAAGTTTTTTGTCGTCACCGTGCTCATCGCCATCATTTAATTTTCTGTCGAGATTTAACTAAATACTAGTCGTAATAATATAAGAACGTTAAAAAAAACGAAGCGATGTTGGAGGTTTATGACGCAAGCTCGAGCGATGTCACCTAGATGTGTTTGACATCGCCTTTGGAGAGTTGGTAAAAACGAGTAACTATTCCTTCAAGCTGCTCTTAACAAATACCTTACCCTTTAAGCAGCTGCTTGCTACAACACTAGCAGATTGACAGCCGTAAAGCTCTCAAGTATATTACACGGCCACATATATGTTTCAACTTGCATTGAATTAATTGGTTACTGCGCCATTGTAGGACTGCACATCACCTGATATATACGAGGCGCAGATAAGCCACAGACCAGCACGTACCGTACTCAAAACAGCATTCTCATCATCAATCTGCTCCAAATAGGGTGACAATAATCCTGGCAGTGCACCCAAGCCATTTGCAATAGCCATCAATGTGCCAGCATAATTGGGACTCATGTCGAGTGGTAACAGTTTAATGCCCGCATAGTAAGCGCCAGCACCCAAAACATGCCAAACTCGCCGCATAGCAGCATTATCATAGACCAGGAACATGGAGATGCTCGTAAAAACCGGAAAAGCCACACAAGATATCAGTCGACGAGTAACAGTACGACTCAAAACTTTTTTGGCTATAAGGAAATCACTCAGCGTGCCTGTGGTCAAGGAGGCCAACCAATTGCACAGATGCGGTAGAGCTACGTAGAAGCTGGACAATGTGCTGCCATCTTTGAGTTCTGGCAACACATGCTGCACAGCGGGTTCGTCAGTCAACTCATTCCAATTGTACTGGATTGTGGCAGTTACCAACGCCCAGAGTGACGTGCTGCTCAATATGCTGTTCCAGGGGGGGGTCTCTGTTGTTGATGCTGTTAACAGTAGCGCATCGCTTACTTCTTGTTTAATATAGTTGCGTTCCTCGTGCTGTATAAAGGGACAAGCATCCGGCTTGCTTGAGCACAGTACGGACTGTAATAAATGTCAATGTAGCTGCTGTCAATACCAAAGCTGACCTTTACTTACATAGCCCAAAAACCACAGAATGCCACAGGAGCCCACCACATAAAATGTCAAGGGCCAATCCTGTTGCTCTTGCACAAGCAAACCGCTGATGAACTGCATCGAGGCGATGCCAATTTCGTCGCCACTCAAAACAAAGCTGCCTAGCTTGCCACGTTCGCTGGTGGGCACCCACTGCGCCATCATGGCACTGACAGCCGGAAAGGTGATACCCTCGCATAGTCCAATCAGTAGACGTATAGCTATTAACGCCCTAGGGCCACCATAATGTACGGCCATTGGTGTCAGCAACGTGAAAATGGCGGCCAACAAAATGGCGACACCTAAAACCCACTTGCCGCCATAGCGTTCCGCACAGCGTCCGCCTGGTATATGTGTTAGCATATAGCCCGCGAAGTAGACAATGGTAAGCCAAGTTTTTACTGGCGTTGTCCAGACCTGATCACACTTGGATGCCTTTTTTTGTTTTTGCGATTCTAGTATTAAAATTTGCCCACCTTTTTGCCTTGTCCTATGTTTCTTTAGAATGTGTTCTCTTAACTTGATCGCAACTTGCTCAAGTCGCTGTACTGATGGTAATTGTGATAATTTGGTTTTGCCCCGTTTTGCTTGGGTTGCGGGCTTTATTGCACATTCTAGTGCTATCTGATTTAGTGAGAAATCCAAGCAAAGCCGCATCATGGTGGCATTGGTAATGGCCAATAAACTGAAATAACAAAAGATAAAGCGCTGTGGGAGCAGCAGATCTATCTGTATTGATTATTAAATATAGCAATTTTTTTTTTTTTAAGTACTTACACTTAAGAAGCTCTCGCAATTTTTGCTGAAATGGCAGCATTTTTGTTAGAAGTTCAATTTTTTTTTGTTTGTTGCTTTTAAAATACACAAAATTTAAAAGTCAAATGAATTGAATATTCCTACTGTCCCTTTGACGCTTTGTGCGGAGTTTGTTAAAATAATATTCTTCTCATAATCAGCTAAATCAATTTCCAGGAAATTGCATATCTACTTTAAACAGTTGCAGCTTTAAGTTCAATAGGAATTCGCATTTTGTCAATAAAAAATCTATCTGCAGAACTAAAAAATTAATTAAAGAGTTTCTTGAATTTTGGTTCAAACTGCGTTAAAGTTGTCTATATACATAGAACTGACTGTCCTACACTTCTTAGAAAACCCACCAATACCTGAAAAAGCGCTTCTTCAAAGATCTCGTTTGTTTCGAAAATCAGTCAACAGGAACCTGGCTGTCTTTGTCGATTTCTTAATATGGTTGATAAATAAAAGCGAGTAAGTCACGGATAACGCCCGCCAGCTATACTACCAAATAACACCACCCTCCAAACCCCCTAACCTGAGCTTATTCTTGCATTTCCATACTTTATTGTTAATAAACATCACAAAGGGAGTGTTCGACGTCTCCTGCTACATAGATTTACGGCTTGCACAAAACTTAATATATCCTATGCATCTAAAGGTACAGGGTTTATGAACCGGATCCCATTTGCATGGTAACGTTAGCGTATAATA
This sequence comes from Chymomyza fuscimana, assembly GCA_949987675.1. Classification (NCBI taxonomy): domain Eukaryota; kingdom Metazoa; phylum Arthropoda; class Insecta; order Diptera; family Drosophilidae; genus Chymomyza; species Chymomyza fuscimana. The sequence continues at coordinate 34,843,633 of OX465089.1, forward strand.
GTAACAAGTATCATGAACTTTTTGATGGTTTTGTCTCTCCAAAATATATTCGAGAAATCCTGCTGGCGCACTTCACCCATCGAGATTACCAGCTCTTTATTTTTAGAATTTCTATGGAAATAGATTCAAAAGCAAATTTTTCATTTGAAATGTGCACAACTACTTTCGTTTTTGGTGAAAAAGAGAAAAGGGTATTTCCTTTTTCTATATTCACAGCCGTTCCATTAAATCCCACGGCTACTAGAGAGGTTTTTCAAACTTTTTCAATATTACTTCTCCGATGTCAATCTATAGGTTATCAACGCACTAAGAATCTAACGCTGCCCTTACTTAAAGTTCCAGAGTTCTCGTTTAAGTATAGAGATTCAACTATCATCCAGCTTTGAAAACAGAATAACTCAATGAATTTAATTTACTTTTAATAAATTTTTACGTATATATTTTTTAAGTTCCAAACTGGCAGCTCCATTGCTGTAATATGCTGCAAATGTCATAGCTAAAAGCTTTTTGTTGTATTGTCTAGTCTGGACAAGTGCCAATATTATTTGACATCTTGGTGTCCTAGTGCTCATACCTAGTATTTGACTGCTATTATGTATTATTATTTTCACTTTAAACTAGTTTTGAACTAGCACAAATTGAAAATCTGATAAACGAAAGGACGAGCAAATGGATGGACAAGTACAGTTCCTGTACGCACACTTGTGCACAATCAGGATAACACATTAATAGATGCAGCTGTCAATACGTATGGGTGAATTGAGTGTTTGTGTGTGTGTATGCGTATCTGCCATTGACAGCTGTACATCGCTGTACAGACACACACACTTCTGAAACTTTCAACGCATTGTCATAAATCATTTGGTGGAAAACAACATTCACTTACCCCGCTCTGCTCTCTTCTGGGACTTCTTGACAGCCAAGACGTTTGCTTGGGCTTTTGTTAGCATTTCAAGTGGTTAAAGTGACGTATGGGTGTGTGTGTGTGTGTGTGTGTGTGTATAAACAGCATGTAGAAATGTCAAAGTGCGGCATGTGTTGAGTTAGCTGCTGCCCGGTACTGTACTACGTTCTTCGTTGTTGGTTGCTGTGGCGCAGCTTGTCAAGTTCCCAGTTCAAATGTGCGACAAGACACGACTATGGCTACGTCTTCATCAGAACATGTACTGTCCATAATAGCCAAGATATTTTCAAGGCAAGCCATTTGGCTGGCTGAAACTACAAAAGCTCTCTTGGCTTGTTGGCTCTCGTTGTGGGCGCTGAGCAATATGAGTGAATTGCTCCACCTGCAACACAAAATGAGCTACACTTTTCAGTCTTATTCAACATGCTGCACGTTGCTCAATTCTCTGTTTGTTTTTTTTTTCTCTCTGTTTGTACATAATACATATTTTTTTTTCGTCTTATTATTTTTATGTTTTCTTTGCACTATTGTATTGTATTATTTCATTTTCCAATGAAACTGCAAAGCCATAACAAGCGATTTTCAACCACACGTACCATCCACAAACTACGTCCAGCGCCTGCAATTTGTGCAAATAACCCCAAAAGCGAGAACCAATTCAATTCCCTTCTGCTTGACTCCAACTTTGCGTAAATTTAATGCGGAGTGGTAAAAAGTTGGGGTTTGTGCAGAAATAAACGAAAACGCATTACGTATACGCCGCATTGTGTATGCGTTTTCTTTTTTTTCTTTAATGCTTAAAATACACGTACAGAGCTTGTTATTTTTAGACTTGTTCTATTATTTCTATTTGTGTGGCACTGCAACATATTGCAGATTTCTTATATGCTACCCATAGCACAATCTACGCTCAGCTCTTAAGGGCTGCTGAGAGCCTGCAAAGGGTGTGAATTTTTAGCACTTAATGCTTAGGGCGACAGCTGTACTTGAGAACTTGAAATTGATGAACGTTAGACGTGGCATCTAACCCTTTGGGTTTGTACCAGCGAATTTTGCATTGTAATTGAGGTTGCAATTTCTTTTATACATTTTTGTCACACAATTTTTGTATGCTTTTATATTTATACACTTACCAAGTGTATTTAAGTTTTATTTGATATTTGGCGCGCCAAAAAGTTGTTTATTGTTCACTTCGTTGCGCTTCTTGGTTTTAAAACTTTGTACACACTTTTGCTTTCTATTTTTGAAAAGTTTCGGAAAAAATTTTATTCGGATTCGTTTTAAAACCACAAGTTTGGTGCTCCCAATTTCACCAAAACGAATTTTTTCATGAGAATTAAAAGCGAATGTTTTGTTGCAAGAGGAATCAAAACGAATTGGCAAATCAGGTTTAAAAGTGTACACATTTTAAGCTGAAATAATTCTTTTAATATTCTTTGATATTTTCAGATTCTATTTCTGCCAATTTCAAGTTAAATAATTGTTCATATTTTTAATTATTTTTTTCTGAATGAACCAAAAAAAAATAGTAGGCACAACTCAAACCGAATTTTTATATGGTCCATATCTTGCATAAAAAAAGTTAATGTCTAGCTTAAGTGTTTCATATCTTCCATAAAAAAATTTCCCTTGTAATAAGAATAGCAAAGTCGTGGATAATTTCACTCGAAAGCCAAACCGAATAAAATTTTTCGTTTTCCGATGCACCGTCGATTATGAATTTTTGGTGAAATATTAGAAATCCTCTAAAAAAGAATCCTATACCAGACGTACAAAATATCTACCTCAAATTTACGAAAAACTTTTGGAGAACTTTATTATAATTCAAATAATAATAAAAAAAACATATATGTGATATGTATACATAAAAACTTTTTAAATTTATACCTTGAAAAAGATTTTACATATGGGCATTTCCACATTAAGCATTTCTATCATTAAGGCCTATACGCAGAATGCAAAAAAATTTCGCACGGAATGATAAAACCATATAAAAAAAAACCCCTTTAACGAATAAAAATTATATGTATTCTCTTTTGTATGACAGATAAAAAAAATAGTAATATTCAAAAGTTATTAAATAAATATTAAATAGTATTCAAAAACTAGTAATGAAAACCAAATAAAGTCTTATCCAATTGCAAGTCAAAACACAGATATATTTTGTAACGTCACGCCAAGCGTAATTTTAGGACAGATTGTTGTCATTTATTTTTTTTACTAAATGTAGCGTTACTTATTTGTTACGTAAGCACAAAACATTTGTAAGAGCATTTAAAATTCCACGTCGAAAAGTTGCATACTTTCATATTGATTTTGGCTCGCAACGTAATCAACTCTTCTGCATGTATTGCATTCTAGTCGCGTTCAGCTCTTCCACTTGACTTGGCTTGGCTTAATTCTTTTTAGCCAAGACCCGCTACCAACTCATTAAGCAGCCATTTCTCAATTTCTACTACGAAAATAAACTAAGGAAAGTAAAAAAAAAATGACTGCTACTTCGGTCTGATTACTCCAACTGTTTCCGTTTTTAATATTTATAATCCACTGTAATTAAGCCAAGCGCCAAACTGGCTTACCAGCAAGCGTAGCAAAAAGCAGCAATAATTACCAGGATTTTCATAGAGCAACAACAACAACAACTATATCCAAGGAATACATTTGGGTTTGTACTTCTCATTCGAGACCGTATAAAAATGAAAAAGTAACTACATGAATATAAATGTGTTGCGCGAAAATGTGTAATTAGTAGCCGTTAATAACTTTGGCGAGTTCTCACGCACACCAATACACACACACACACACACACACCGACTGGCAATTAAGTGCGTTTTGCGTGGGGCAGCGGAGATTGGGGGATATCACTTGTGCCCGAGCCACAAGATCCTGCAACCCTCTTACGGCTCACACTAATTAAATAAAAAGTAAAGGGGGTGTGTATTTTGTGAGTGGATTGTGGCATGTTATAAATTATAAAAGCAAAGTAAAAACCAAAAACATTTTCATTTGACCATGGTTTGAATCGTAGTATTTTTGGAAAATGCCTGGCAGCAAATCTTTGACAAAACACAGAGCTCTGGTGAAAAATGCGAATTTCATTAAGATAAATTGGCATCCTGAACTCGAACTGAACTCATGAATGTACTTCTACCACTACGGACGACTATTTTTGTGGTTTTTGGCTTTGCCTTTTGGCATATACCAAAATTGCCAACAACTGAATTAGCTTCATTATTGTAATTAACTTTGTGTACAGAAATTGGGCCAAAGAGCCAACAGGCGACGCTTTGTTAAATTTACCAAATTACGACTCACAAAATCTGAATGACTGACTTGAGAAAACAATTTTTGTCAGTCCAGCGTTTCCAACTACTATTGCTAGGATGGGAGTGTCTTCTACGAACTTTCCACTCAAGTACCAGCTGAAGATTTTAAAGTCAACCTGCAGCGCAAACTTGCTTAATTGATGACTGCCATCGCTACCGTAAAGTTTTTGAGTGAAAAGTATTTCGAAATAAAATGTCTTTCTTCGGCTTGAATAAACCTAATTGAATGCGGTTTACAATTTAAAAATAGATTGCTTGACATTTTCGTTTAAAGTTTTGGCAAAAAGTGGCCAACAAAATGTGGTTATGCTTTTGGACAATGTAAACGACATATTTTTCATACTGGGACATTTTGAAGCCCTTATTGCTTTGCCAACAAATAAGATTCTCCTACGTTAGTAATTTCTGAATCCAATCGCTTTGTCTCTTACTTAGTCTCAACTTTCCAACAGTGTCGTTTTCCATCTCTTTCCCAGTTTCAATCCACATTTTGCTTTGTTTTATTTATCGCTTTGTTTTTTGTTGAGATTTGATTGCACTAGTTTACAGTGAAAAATATTCTCAACATTATTTAATATGCATAGTAAAATGACGTGTTTAAGCCAAAAATGCAGTTGAACAATTTTTCCATTGAATAAATTGTGAGGTATTTGGAAAAAATATTTTTATTTCATTCGCGGATGTTGGGATTTGGTTAATTATGAATGAAATGCGTGCACACTGAGAAAAACAAATGTTAATTATCGCTATTTTTGTAAAAGTTATTAAAACTGAAAATATTAAATAAAGTGAAGAAAACTTTTTTTATATACCAAAAATGATTTTTATTTTACCTAGTTACCAATTTTAGTATTACTATGCCAACTGTACCTTTTTTCTCGAAAAGAATTTTTAAAATGGGTTTTTTTTTTTTTTTGTGGTGCAGGACGATATCTATCCCTGTAAGTTCCGTTAATTTTAACCGATTTTAATGAAAAGTTTTAAGTTTATATATTGAGGGGTGTGGGAGAAAACACGGTAAGTCGATTGCGGGGGGTGGGGTCGTATCGATCAAATTTGGATGTGGATTTGTTCATTAGAGCCAATTGCTGATTCTAGGTAACTTATTACCAAAATTACGTAGAGTCAAATATTGGTGTAGTTTATTGGCAAGGGGAGGTGAAATTTGTACATTTTTGACTATAACTTTTGTTGTATTTGGCCGATTTTGTTCATTTTTGACACACAGATGCATGCGACCATGGCGCATCGCTCTGTTTCAGATTAAGGTGTTTAACGGCTTAGCTACAAACCCGGAAAATCGGGGGAAGATATTGACATAATTCAAAAACTACATCATCTGAGGAAATATGCGCACCATCTGGTAAAGTCTCGTATCTCTAGTTCTTATAGTCTCCGAAATCTCGGTTTTTGCAAAAACAGAGATTAGATTTTATGTAATCTTAACAACTGGATAATAACAGATAATTAAGGATTGTTATTATATGAGCAAGGAAAAAAGAGGCTGTTCAAAAACCTTGCAAAAAAGCTTAGGCTGCATCCAGGATGTTTTCTTAATTTCAAAGTTAATTTTGTTACGAGTGCTGAGGTCATTGATCGGCTTTATATTAGCTTTCTCGTGTAACTTTTGGGTTGAAAAATAGTAGGGGAGGAAATTATCTTTAAGATCTTATTTTGTGACGTTTGTAACTTATAAATATGCGTACGAGCGCTATTTCCCGAAATTTCAGATACATATAAAAAAGCGGATAGAAAAATGTATTTATATTATATATTAAGAATTTATTTTTAGAAGACATTTTCGAATAACGATTAATAAAGGGATATACTGTCCGAACGGTCTTGTTTATTTTATCATTAGTTTTGCTTATATGTAAATGAAAATAAGTTTTTTGTCTAGATGTATCCCAAGGTATTTAACCGAGCTTTCCCATTGTAAAGTACAACCTCAAAACTAGGTTGGGCTACGATTTATTCGAAAAAGATTGCTCTTGTTTTCCTTGCATTCAATTTGATTTCCATTTGGCAATCTAACTGGACATAGAACAGATTATTTTGGATTTCAGTAGAGAACTACCAGAAAAGACTAAAGCCGTACGGCATCCAACGAAACGGAGAATTGATGAAAATTATGTATACGCAATTCAGCCTAATATGGATGGTTAAGGTCGGCTTTGCCAGATCGGACAAAAATTTCGAGCAACAAGCAAGCATTGTATCGAAATTTTTAACGCAGAAAAAATGTTGAACGTATCTTTGATTTTACCCTACCGTTTTGCTACAATACATATGTATATAAAAACGTTAAGGGTGTCGAAATATTTAAAAATTTGTATTGCTTAGGATACATAAGTTTTTGCATTTTTATATCTAAAGCACACACTTTTCAAGTAACAATCATAATGACCAACTATCTTTTTTTTTGGTAAAAGTTTTTTTTAAGAGCTTCAGAACTTTTTTTTTAAATAAAGCAACCAAAAATTCAGGAGTTGTTGAAATTTTTTATTCTGTATGGATAGAAATTCTATGCCATTTATATATCTATGATGACATCTGATAAATGACCACTACGACTAGCTCTTACATACGCTATTAGTCAAATTTTTTGGATTTTAAAATAAATTTCTTCATTTCAGAAGTATTTCAAAATCATACATTATTGTTCATGATGATTTGCCAAACCTTTCTGAATAGTAACGTGAAAACAAATTAAATTGTTTGAAGCATTGAATTCTAATAACTATAAAGTCAAACAAATAGAATCAATTCTAAATGACATAAATATATAAAAAACCAATAGATAAATTCACTTGAAATTTCTATTTTATTTGTGTCTGATAGATAAACAAAATTAATATGGTTTATTCATGTATACTTTAAAAGCTTTGCTGCAAAGTGCCCATAAATAATACCCAGCTCAAGATTTAATTTCAAAATGAACAGACACACAATTGATATCTATATACAATACCATTTTGTACACATATAAATAATATGCATGAGTGAAATTGTACGATTTGATGATTCTGTGTGTGTGTTGGGCTGTCTACTTCCGTTTCCGATTTGTTGCATGTGTGCACGTGGCTGACATGTTAAAAGCCCCAATAATTGCCTACACTAAATAAAAGTATTTGCGGTCTACTATATATAAACTGCATAGCATATATATACAACTTGTGTGGCTGCCATGCTGTAGCTTATTTTTTTCACAGTGTAGTTCCCAAAATCATTGAGATACTTTTAAGATATTAAACATTTTCAAGTGTTTTATTTTTGTTAAATCTCCATCTCTCTCTCTCTCGTCTATACTGTCTGCTATTCTTTCGCCTCTGCTGTTAATTCAGTTGAAACCTTCTGTACTTTTTATCTTTTTTTTTATAATATGTTTACCCTCAAGCATAAAAATTGTTGCCCATTTTGGCATGCATTAGACCCTGATTCCAAACTCGAGCTTTTACTCCTTCCCCTGCTTCCATTTTTTTTTTTGGCAACGTTTTGTATCTGCATCTGCTGTAATTTTCTTCTGCATAAACATAAATTGAAATTCTCGGACAACGAGCATGAATTATATTTCTAAAGTGCTTTTAAGTACTATCTATGTGAGCCGAGCCTTACATATATTTTTGTTGTCTAAATGTTTTACAGCGTTTTTTTTTATTTATTTAACTTTTTGTACTTTTGTATAGCAATATTTCTGGCACTTTGTAGGGTTTTTTTTTCTATAAACAATACTGGTGTCGTATTGAAAAAGAACTAATGACAAATGCAGGGTCTAAGATATTTTCGCGGTTCTCACCCTGTAGCCACATATTTCCACAGTTTTTATATGTTTCGAAACGCTTTAAAACATACAGAGTAGGTGCCGACTGAACCAATGAAATAGAAAGAAGTTCGCTGGTGTAAGGGTGGGGCAACGTAACAACCCTGTGCTTGGCCAGAAACTCCCTTATCAGCAGCTCACAAACTTGACGCACAACTTTCGCATAGCCAAATCTTTGATGAACCTTTTTTGCACGCTACCGTTGGAAATCCCTAACTCATCAACAATCCGAGTAATATTTGTGCACCGGAAAGAGTCCAGAAGCCCGATGAAGATTTCTCCATCTTAAATCGCAACGAAACTTCTTAACTGAGGTTCACGGAAACCAACAAGATTACTATCCGCTTGCCCGCGGGCGACTGGAAAACATATCGGTCATTCGGCTGGCTCACCACTACCACGTCAAGGTGGTCCGACCGCACTTCACCGCTCCATTCGTGGTACAGAAATTCACTCAAACTATTTTTGGTGCAACCCTGTAGGTTTCAACCGATTAACAAAGCTTCCAATTCGTTTATATTTGCTTATAACTTTGCCAGGCTCCAAACGATTTAACCAATTTGTGCCGATGGACAGGTGCCGCCTTTCATCACTCACTCCTGTTAATATATTATTTTAAAAGGCGTTTATCTACATTGGAGGGTAGTTTGATGAGTTAGTGACTTTTTAAATACAATATTTTTTTAGTCCAACGTTTTTCCAATTTTGTTATTACTGGTGTTAAAGACTTTCAAATAGTTTTTTTTTTATTAATGAGTTCTTTATTGGATCCAAATCGTATGCAGTGCAGCCATTTCTTCAGCTTTGGAAATAGCAAATGGTTGCTCTGCAGATTTGTAGAGTACACCACAAATTCGTTATCAAAATCATGAATTTTGGTATGATGGCTATGATTACACTTAGAGGCGAATTTTAGCAATCGTTCAACCCATAGCTCGGATGGATAGCCTTCACATTTCAAAATTTGTATATAATGTATGCCTACAGCCTCAGCCACCTCAAAGAATATTTTTTCAGCGATCGTTTTGTTTCATTCAATTGAGGAACCTTTTGCGTAACTTATGCTGGTATGGCCACATCGGAACAGAGTATACCATCTCTGAGCCACCAAAATTGATGGTGTAGAGCAATTATCAGGACTCTCCTTCGTTTTGGTGCAAAAAATGCTTTCAAACAAAAACAAAAAAAAGATTGCATTCAAAGTTATCAAAATTGTACGTATGAAAATATAGCGATAAAGCCCCTACTTACTCTCTTACATGTTTCCTTTCATCTCTTTTAGATATTTTGCATAGCTATGGATACGAGATAGCAATTCGTACACTTGTTTCTATATATATAAATATATGTATATTATATACTTATAACTCCAAGCCACTTGTCGAACTGGTGTTCTCAAACGGCTTTTTCATAATTTGCAATCAGACATTTGTTTACAATAAAGTCTGTTTATACTATGTGTCCAGCCATAACAAAAACCCAGCGCTCAGTAGTCCAGGGGCTGCTTTGAGCGTTCACGCGTGGTTACCAATTAGTATATCTCGAACTTTTAAGCGGTTCACATCGTTTTGCATCGGAGTATCAATTTGTGAGTGTGTGAGTGTGAAAATGTCTAATTCCGAGGAGCAACGTCGCCATATGGACGATCGTTTGCTGCGTTTGTCATTGCTACGATTGCATTTTAACTTGAATGCCATGACAAATCAGGAACGCTTACAACGCCAGCATTATCAACAACTTTTCCAGGAGAGTACCCCAGAACTGCAGCAAATGCAACCGCAGCAGCTGCAGCAACAATTGCAGCATTGGTTGCACCGTTTTAATAGTCGTGATTCAATCTCGATTTTTGGAAGGGAGCATTATGTGAGTTATTTTGCTAATTGCAGCTGTCACTGTCATTACCACTAACCGAAAACCCGAAAGTTTTGGCCAGACTTTATCCGCACACAAACAAACGCATCCAAACGCATTTGTTGCTGACGTGTGGGTTTTGTGCGGGTTTGGAACACATGACATTCGCACTGAAACCCTGACACATACATTCGCCAGAGCTTAGAGCATTTTGGTTTACATTTCCGATAGAATGTGGAATACTTTAAGGCTTGTGAAGGTTGTGAAAATAATCTGGCATGAATAAGTTAAAGTGCTGGAATTTAAGCGCAATTAAATGGTTATAACGATACATTGGTGTCTGAATTGAATGTATATTCACTGTATCCGTTTGCAGCTCTTATCTTTGCTGTTGAAAAAAAGAGCTATTTGGTTTGCATTTTCAAATTCTGGCTAGAGCTTTTCGATAATCCAGCCACACCAAATAAAAAATACATCGGAATTAGCCAAACGAATTTCCCTCAAAAAAAATTGAGAAGTATGCGAGTAATTTGTTATGTACTGCCAGCTAACACAACCGAACGGAATCGATATATAACTACGATTGTGAAGATTCACTTTGTTATCTAATGCGAAACTATTTGAGGATCCTTGACAAGAAAAATTTAGTCTAAAATGCGTACCATAGTCTCATGTGAGCCTAATCAATAACGTAACATTGACTTTTTACAAAGCATCTTTAAGACGCTCCTTTAATGGGCATACAATACTGAACGTATCATCTAATCTAGAGGGGTCTAAATATGGAGAATAGGGCGCATAAGAAAGCAATTAGATTTTCATAAAGGAACAACACTTTTTTTTTTCGCCATTGCGTTCGCAATGAGTTTCCATAATGTTCACCATTGATAGTTTTAACGTTTTGAAGGCAATCAGTGAAATTTTGGCTTTACCCTTCCCGAAACAACAAGCCATCATCTTAATGCAACAGTCTTAGCCTTCTTTGGTGCCGATTCTCCTTGTTTAGTCCATTGCTTTGACTGTTCCTTCGTCTCATATCATAGAGCTCTGTCATTTAATACCATCTTGTGGAATTTTTTTTTACCATTTCTGTAGTGGTCACTTCTTTATTTCGACCACTGTGATTTGAATCTTGCCAGCTTAAAAAACCTTGTTTAAGCTCTACCAACCAATAGTTTACTATTGTAAGCCATGGAGCTGAATGAGCTGAATCTTGGCCCTAATATTGGTTGCACTATGTCCAATTTTTTTCATGATGGCAAATTCACTGTAAAAACACCGAACTTTGAGCTCTAGTCTTCCAAATACTGTACTTTTTCTTTTTAATTTTCCTTGCTAATCCTTGATATATCCATACAAACTTTGGCACCGCCCCACTACCACCTTGATTTTGAAACTATACACACAATATGTTGAATATCGATATACTCCTCACTCGTTATTTTTTTTACAAGCTTTACTTTTTGCACACCTGAAGAGAGTGGTTGGAGAGTGTTTGACTACTTCATTATGTGCTTGGAACTTTATTGGTCTTCGGGAATAAAAATGTATATTATCACTTATATAGGTACAGAGACAGAAAAGGCTACCCTCATATGGCTTAAATATTAAAACATTTTGCGATGCAACTATCAAAGTATTGGGCTTGTCATATATTTTTGCATGTAATGTGTAACATCTTTCTTGTTCTTTTTGTCCTCACTGGGCTTTCCAATTTTCATTGTTATTGACAAACAAGCGACGTTATGTGGCTTTGATTGTCAGCGGTGCTGAGAGCCCAACTTGTTTTGTTCTGTATTGTCGCGACGCATGCAACATGCCGTGTACCACATATTGTGTCTGCCAGAGTCTGCCCTGCTGCTTCTTTCTACCTACGGTAGAAGTGTGTGAGTGTGTGAGTGTGTGTGTATGTGTTTACATGTGTGTATCTGTAGCTCTTTTCCGTCTTCATGCGCATTCGACGTGTTGGGACACCACTTAATTTCCGGCAATGCGAGTCACGTACGCTTTTCCTGCCTTTATATGCAATGACATTTTCATTATGTGTGCTGTTCAAACACACAGACATACATACCCACACACAGAAACATAGGTAGACCCGAAGCGTACCATTTCTTATATGTCCATGCTATGCGACAAAATGAACAAAATGGCCATGACACACGCAAAAATACACAGCGTCAAATGCAACATGCAACTTTTCGTCAACTCATTTTATTACAATTTAAGAAAACCCCAAAGAAACCGCAAAACTCGATTCATTTTAATTAAAGCAGCAAAGAAACATAACAAGCACTTAACTCCGGTTGAGGTTTTTTAAAAGTCAACTGCAAAAATCTTAAGTACGTCGTGTACAACGGAGCGTATGAAAATTGCTGGCGAATTCAGGTCTATGCCTTTTAATTGCAGTAGAAAACAGCCGACGATTCCCCTCTCTAGCTTCGTACCGTCCGTATTGTCTCTTTTAGCTGCAATTGAAACTATTTTTTATCTTTGGCTTTGCATGATAAGCAGACCGTAAGTTGAGTTGAGTGACCAAAGCAAACCAAGCACATTTTAGCCATAGCAAAATGTGAGAGCTTGACTATTCAAAATTGTTTACAAGATTTTAGTTTCCAAGTATAAGTTTCTTCGAATTTGTCGTCTAAACATATTCATTGCTCGAAATGCTGCTTATATCAGAATATATGTGAGTAATATTTATGTATTCTGGTTTCATTAAAAAAAAAAACATGCTATATTTTGCAGACTTTTTTATCAAAGCTCCTCACATAACATAAACAAATAAAATTCAAGGAATAAGCCACTAAGTGTTTTTTTTTTTTTATAGTGTTTACCCTGTACGCTGAATTTCTCGTGCCTGAGTGATTATTACGAGTAAAGTATGAGTATAAGTAGTAAACCGAAATAAGTTCGTTTGAGTGTCGCACACAAAGTGAACATTCAAGTTGCAAAAAGAGAGAGAGCTTTTTATTTTGTGTGTCTGATTTAAACAAAGCTCAGAAAAAGCTTAATCGTTACACGAATTAGTGAGTGTGACTCAAGATATGGTAAAATGAAAATATAAAGACAATTTTTAATAAAATAAGTTTTTATACTTTAATTAGTACCTATGTATATTAGGGTGGCCGCCGCTGGTATGGAGGATTTTTAAACCGTCGATATCAATAACGCCACCTCCTAAAAAGTATCCTTTTTACCTGTATATATCGCCTGTAAAATTTAAAGGCGATCCGAATGTATTTGATGGTTTCTAAAATAGGTCAAAGTTCATAATTTTCACTTTTTCCGTTTTCGACTGTACATAAACTTTAAAAACTTATTTCCAATCAAACAAATTATGGTTCAAAAAGTCTCATATCTGTCAAAACATAATTTTATAATGAATAAATTTGGTAAGCTCTAAAATTGATTAAACTGAGTAATTAAAAAACAATTGGTATCCTTAACCTGTTTTAGTCGTTTCTGTAGTAAAATGACATGCTAAAACCGAAAACGCAGTCAAAATTTTTTTTCATGACGCGGGCTTTTAGATATTTTGAAAAAACTATTTTTCGAAATTTAAAAAAAAAAAAAAAAGTGCCTCTACTTAACAGCAAATATCTCTGGTTATACTAAACTGATTTCGATAATTTTTTTACTTGACTGCAGATAATTGAATTACCCATCGATTATATTTGGAACATATTTTTGTCAAAATTACGGTTTGGTCGCTATTTATGCATTCATATGAACATTTTTTATGACCTTTGACCTATTTTAGGAACCATCAAATACATGGTAAAAAGGAAACTTTTAGGGGATGGCGCTATTAAAATCGTGAGATGTTGCAAAAATGGCCACCCTAATGTATATAAAAATAAAGGCTACATTTAAAAGTGTTTGAAAATAACATGAAAGATGCGTATATAATATAGAAACTATTAAAATAAATAAATCTTACTCTAACGAAGCGTCAATTGCGTAGGGACAATTGCCTGAACGATCAGTACACATAATACACATACAAAATATGAGTATACACACATACTCATTCATTTTCATTAATTGGAAAACCTCTCTACTCATTTTGTACTCAAGCTTTTGAGTCAAAAAAAGTGCACGCTGGAATTTTACTCTCTTTTAAGTGTTAAGAAGCCTAAGTCAAGGAGTAAGAATGATCAAAAAATGTATAATCGTTGCAACTCTCTTCAACGTATGTAATAACGAATACGAGACGTGACTAAACTTCAAATGTTTATAATCAAAGCCTGCAGTGATCGAGTTATGTCCGTCTGTCTGTTCGTATGAACAGCTAAATGTTAGAGCTCATAAAAGCTAGAGAAACCATATTCAGAAATCTGAAAATTATATGATTCTGCAAAAAAAATGTTTCAACTTTCACTGCGCTAAGAAATAAAGAAAGAATTTACGATGTAGATAGGAATTCTTAATTTATGAATGTTTTAACAATTTTTTAGCGATTATAGATAGCTTGTAAGACAGAATAAAAATGTTTCACCTTTTGAGTAATTTCTCTACTCTAATAAATTAGAAAATCAAGAATTTTACGCTCAAAAGCGAGGATGTTGCCTTTTAAGCAAACAGACAGAAATCCTTAATTTGAGAATATTTAATATTATTTGAAGAACTATTGTAGATAGCATTTAAGATTGATTTATTTACAAAATATTTTTAACATAATTGCACTCAAAGAGCAATTGTTAGAATATTTAAATTTATGTAAGCCTAATCGACAACAAAAAGTTAACATTTTGCATACAGCTACAAACTTTAACGAATCAAAGCAAAATTAGCGCACAAAATTCTCTTTTTTGGAAAAAGTGGGCGCAGTCTATCATACTACAGTTGGGCAACGCCGCCATTGATTTATTTTTTTTTTTTACAATACTGAAAACCGTAACAAATCTGAATTTATAATTAAATTTTGCGTTTAGTATTAAGCAAAAATAACGATGGAAATAACGAGGAGGAGAGCGCTTAAGCCGCATAGAAAGCGCACTGACAAAGCCGATCGGCAACGAACAGACCAAGCCCGTGCAGTTGTTGCGGTTGGAGTGTTCGCCTTGAGAGGGAGGGCACAGGGAGAGCGACAAGCGTTATACAAATAAACAAGAGTAAAAAAGAGGCAAGGATGAAACAAAAGGAAAAAAGAAAAGCTGCAGCTGGTTTCCGTTTGCTTTTGGTTGGGCTGCGAAGATTTATTGCCTTGCGTGGATTACAACAAGCAAAACGGCAGCGTGACGACCCTGGCACAGGGTTGGAGTTTGGCTGGAATGGCAGTCTGTAGCTTGGTTACCAGAAAGCCGCTTAAAGATTTTAATTTAAGTGCCAGCCATCAACCCACAGACCCAACAACAACTGACGACCGACTGATGGACGTGCGTAGAGGCGCTGTCTTGTCTGTTCTGGATTGAGGGTTTGAGGGTTGCTGCAAACGAATGTCTTTTTATTTTTTTTGGATGTTGTGAAACAATACGAATGTCAAGTAAAAACAAATTTTGCACTCGCCAAATACATAAATACGCTTTTAATTGGATTTTGGAGCACAAACTGCTCAACATTTTGTTTAGCAAACAAACAAACAACAATAGCAACTAATCATGTTACTACAATAATTTGCCATTTAATAAGACTGCCATTAAATTTCATTGCCTACTTATGTGCGCGTTTATGCAATTTGCTTTTGTTCATAAACTGACCATTTCCAACCATAAAAAATTCAATAAAAATGCACACTAAATCTAAAACTCACACATAACCAAATACACACACATTACACACGCACAACAATTGCAATATTTGTTTGCTGGAAAAATTACGCAGCGTAAAATTTTCATTAAAAACTAAATTGCAATTTTTGCACACGAAACGCCAGGAATTTATTATGTGTACGTGACCGCCGAAAAAACTGGCTAAAATGATGGCTTAAATGAGTCGTATTCAACACGGCCAACTGGGCGGGCTTGTTATGTTGATTTTAAATTGCAACGTGCTCGCTTACAACCGGATACGAAGCAGTTAGCTGTGTATATTTGGTTCTTTTGTTGGCCCAGTTATTGGGCATAGGGCTGAGCTGGCTGGCAGCCATTTTAACTACAGTTGCATTTAAATTTATTAACAAAATAATTTGAGCGCGAAAGTTGCGCCCACAAAGGAATTTTAATTTTATATTGTTGCTTTTAGTATATGTGTGTGCCCCAGATGTACATGTAAATGGTATAAAATATATTCAGTTGATGTTGACTTTTGCATGCACTGTAAAAGCGATCAATGCTCTATTTCCATTATAACAATCAAGAAATACTCTTAAGTTCGGTTTAGACAAATTACTTTATTATTACTTTAATACTCAAATTCGAGAATATTGAGATGGATTCGATTTTCTGAAAAAATGAGTGAAAATTGAATATTTCCCAGTTACTCTGAAAGGCTTATCATTGCTGGAAGGAGAAGATTTTAAATATCCTGGCGTCCAACTGAATCGTAGACTCGCCTGTAAAAAATACATAACCTCGAAACATTCAAAGCCAAGCCAATGTACTGGCTTCTACAAATTAGTCAAATCGATTTGGTGCAGAAATGTTTAAAAATATAGTAAACCAACATTATTGTATTTTTTTTTAATTTTTTGACAAAATTTTTTTTTTAATTGTATGAAACAGTTTTTTTCTTATAAATTGTAAGAACAAATTTGTTTTCCAAAAGAAGGCAAAAATTCGAATAAAAAAAGTTGGTTCAAAAATATTAAGTAGTTTAGTCAATATTAAATAAAAAGTGAACAGCACTTACAAAATTGTCTTTTTTCAAAAGACGACAAACATTTTAATAAAAAATAGTAGTTCAAAAATATTCTGTAGCTTAGTAAATATTCAATAAAAAGTGAACAGCGCTTTTTTTAACTAAGCTATAAAGTTTTAAGTTCATAAACTGAAATTGGCGAAACTAAAATTTTTGTTGCTGAACCCTTTATTAGATATTTTTTATATGAGATAGAATGTCCTTTAGAAAGGCAGCAAATAAACAAGTACAAATTACTTAATTACTTATTAAATACTTATACAAATTTTCCTTATACATTGTTATAAACAAAAATCTAAGAATAACGCTTAAACTTATCTGAATATTAATAGGTGAAGGCAAAAATTGTACACTTTTTAATTTTAATAAGCCTATGGAAAGATAATGTCGCATATATGAAATAAATTATTCGTTTTTACCAGCCACAAATGTAAACATCACTTTTTTACGTCAAACAACTCATAATGTATATGAGTAACAAAAAAAATAGTAAAAAATAACATTCTTTGTATGAAGTATAAAAAATACCACTTAGGTACTTTCTTAGTATGAAATGAATATTATTGTGGAAGGGAACTTCTTCCGAAGTGTTTGCATTTATCAGTTTTTTATTTTTATCATTTTGTTTCGATAAATAATTAAATTATTATAATGATATCTTTTTGCATTAAATAAACAATACATACTTTAAATGCTTGGTTTTGTGATTAGTTGAATTTCGAGCAACTGCGGAAACTTGATAATTGAAACCATTGTCGTAGAAGGTTGAGGCTTATTTATCTTTTATCTGCATAAAAAGCAGATGAAGCAACAATTCATAACTTAGAGCTCCTTAGCTAGTTGTTTAGAGATTTCTTTCTTTGCAAACTTTTCCAAAGTCAACATAAATAATTGAATTCCATAAAATATTTGAGTATTTAGCGTGAGAGATCCGCCCTATGCTCTTACTAAGAGCGGTGTCACCAGCGGTACACCAAGGAACTAATAATAAAAAAAAGAAACCAAATATTGCGCTGCTCTACTTTCTAATTTAACTATATGCCTGACTTACATACCAAAAAAAAAACGGTAGCGGACTATTCTTCAAAGCTGGGATCAAAAGTTCTTAGTGCTTGGATCCATTCAGGGTGACGTTAATTAAAACTGGATGTCGTTGAACCACCAAGGATATATTGTCAAGATTATTTAGTCAATAACCGTCGTAAGACCATTCGAAGTTTAAGATAGAATGCTTAAACATATAGATTTGCGGACGGAGCAGTAGCAGGTATTAACGAAAATATCAACCGCGGAAGAAGTGACCTACGTTTTCTCAGTTTAGAGACTCTTCTGTTTTTGATGCTTCCTAAAAAGAAAATAATTTGAAATAATTCAGATACCAAACAGGTTTACTAAAAATACTGAAAACAAAATCTTTACCGAGCATTAACCTTAGATATTGCACAAACCAAAGCAAAAATTTAATGACGTCAGAAATGAGCCAGATCCACATTTTCCAAGTCCGCCGTTTTCGTTTCTTCTTAAAAAGTAAATAATTTTAAAAAATTTAGACACTAAATAGGTATACCAAACTTATTCTAGAATTTAATAAAAATTTAAGTTACTTGAAATAAAGCTTTAACCTTAATCTCGGAAATTGAATGACGTCAGAACCGCACCAGATTATGATAAAAAAGATGTACTTAGTGTTACTACATTTTCAATATATCGTAAAAACATAATAAATTATAATTTTTGCCTGTATCTTTTTTATAAACTTATGCAGATAGGCCCACCTTTGAAAACGACGAGCCATATGTTTAATTAAATGTTAACGATATGCTTTATTTTTAATGTTACGGATTTTTAGTTTTAACATCAACATTCACCTTTATTTTGCACTTGCCAATAAAAATTTATATTTATTGACAATTTCAGCTTTTTATACAATATATAGGTACGTACCTATATAAACTAGCATATATATACTTTTTTTTTTTTGATTTTTTGTTGGCACCAACATAGTGGAGAAAACATAAATAAGAAACATCTGTTAAGCTCTTGAGGCGAAGAACAAAGCAACAGCAACAAAAACAACAACATGAAAACATTTGGCAGAAATTTGATGCCAGAAAAACTTTTGACTGTTGTGTGCTATGTTTAAGGCTTAACCTAAGACCCGTAGTGCCCCGGTATTTCCCCTCTTATAACGTACTAGAGGCTAACAGCCAAGTCGTTTGGAATTGTAATTTTGTCGTAAATGTCATTTTGCTGCTGTTGTTGTTTATTTTATTTTTTTTTTTTTTTTGTTGCTTAGAGTTGAGTTGTGCCGCCTTTGCAATTGTTATTGTTACATTTGGAAGAAAAATGTCTTCAAATCACAACGACAACAACAAAAACAAATATAACATTAAGAACGGTAACAACAGTGGCAAGGAGGCAATGAGGCAAGGCAACCCCTCATGTTTCAACCCAAACCAAGGCGTACGACATTTCAACTCTTTCGGTTTATTGGATTTGTTCGTGCCAGGATGCCTGTTGTTATTGCAGCTGGTTGTTACATTTAATGAAAATTTGTTGAATGTCCTGGCAGGCAATGGCAACATGCGGCGTTGTCAGCAGCGTGCAAAATTTTAAATTGATTATTGCCATTCCTTAGGCCAAAGTCTGATTTTTCGTTAGTTCATGTTATAGGACTTAGTGTTGGTTAATGCCTTTTGTTGCTACACACAGGATACAAGGATAAAAACATAAAACATGCACGCACCATTGCTTTGAGTAGTGCGTTTTTACTTGGTCTATTTTTCGCAGTGTTGTGTCTCTGTTGTTTGGGAATCATTTTTATGCTTGACTGGAATTGTGTTGGAAAAATGGGTCATTAAATAAACGCTAAAAATGAATTGCCTAGGCCAATCCTAAGCAGTTCCCTTTTTTTTTTTTTTTCTTTTGCATAATGGCAATTGTTGGCACTTAAGCCTTTTTTATGGACACTTTCGTTATGAGAAATTACATGCTGGCAGATACAGTAAAGGTATTATTAACATAAATCATATAATGTAGATCATTCCTAATAACTAGGAAAGGAATGTAGGAGAATGCAAAAGACAGCTAATTGGTAAAATTTTACTTGCATGGTTTATACTAATGAAGTTTCAGTTTTTCACATAGACATCAGTCTTTTTTTCAGGCGGCGTAATATTTGTAATATATTTCTTTTTCAAGAATACATTCTCCTATTATTGTACTATAATATTAGAAAAATGTATTATTGCATAAAGATTTATATTTTACAAAACAAAATTCGGCTTATTTATCAAATCGATTTTGTTTAAGCTTACACAATATAATGATCATGAATTGAGTTAATCTTTTTGCATAAAACTTTTTTCATTATCATTTGAAATAATGTTAGTTAGCTTATAAGTTATTCAATTAAAAATAATTTTATCTTTTTGCTATAAGCTGTAGTTTTTGACGTGACATAACATGGCGCGTCTTTAAATAAATTTATTTGAAAAATTTTTAAATGATAATATTTTGCTTGTAAATTTTTTAACTCAAATTAAACATCTGCTTGTGCCAAAATGTTTAAGCTTTTATCAATATCTTGCACTTGTTAAAATATTTTTTTTTTAACACTTTCGTATTTGCAATGGGCTTTCAACATATGTTAAGGTCTTTGTGTATTTAAAAATTACTACCGTTACCGGGTGTCCGCAACAAATTTCTTAGTGGGCTGTATGGGCCTTTATGCAGCGACAAAAATCAGAGCAATCTTTTCATAAAAAATAGTCCAACAGCGTACGGCCAGTGGTCGCAGATAAACAGAAGAAAACAGTGTTGTCCTATGATTTTACTGATGCATTACGTAGTTCACTAGATGGCGCCAGCAGTAACAACAGCTGTTCTGTTTTGAAGCCAAAACTAATGTTTGTTAAGGGCGTTGGAAATGGATGACCATTTGCACCTCGACTCAAACTACCACAACTAAAATGCAATGAATCCCATACAGAAATGTTTAAACAAAAAAAAAAATATCACCTTTCGTTTATATGCACACACTGGTCGTTACGGCTGTAATTAATTTGCAGTTCTTGTACGGTTTAAATTTTGGAGCTGCGTACACGCTTTATTATTGGAGTATTTCGATATTTGATATACTTGCTGAACCCCAAAGTTGTAGCTTCAAATAAATTATTTTGTAGAGGCGGACTTTATTTTCTCAGCTGAGTTGAGATTGTAATCCAAGAAGCCAGTAAAGCTGCACGCCAATATATTTTACCTTTTCTTCTTCCGGTATCAATAAGACATTCAGAGTAACTGGAGGACATTTCCACATGTCAGTTTGAAGGTTATTTGAACTGTCCACTTGTTCAACCATTCTCTAATTAGTCCAAGCTGCTCTGGCAAATACCCGGATGCGTCAGACGGGCTCTCACCTTTTGAAATACTTGTCATGTAAAGATAATAAAATATAAAAGAGGCGATGCTTTTGGAAATGGACGATACTGACCAAAACATGACCTCTTAGCTCTAGCCAGATTGCTCAGCTTTAAGCGCTTTAATTTAATATTTTTATCTTTAATAGTACAATTAAGAACATATTACCAACATTTTACTTAAAGTCAATATGGATCTGTCTTTGGAAATGATTATAAAAAAAAATTACTTTGAAGTTTATAGCACCCAAATAATAGAATACGAAAAATTAAATTTTTTATTTGTGTCAATGATTCTTTGTTTATTAGGCTCACCTGAGCGTTTTTTACACTAGTTTATTGGTGTATATCTGTGCCAAACCACAAACTTTTGTCTATATCTAAGGATCTGCCTGAAAGAAACGCTAGTATTATAATGTGGAAAAAGAAAGAAACTTGAGAATCCTTAGGCTTGAAATTCAAATTACTTAATGCAACAGCTATATCAAAGTTTTCTACATGTCACTTGGTATGCAAGACTCACCAACAAAAGTGAAAATGCAAAGAAGTATAAGAGAGAATGAATGAATGAGTGAATATTTGCATTTTGCTTAAAAACTGTCTACAAAGTGCACACACACACTCACACCCATATATGCAAACAACAACAATACGTCGCTCTCTCACTCTCCTTATATATGTATAATTCATATTTTCCAACCACTTATTGTTTAAACTAAATAAAGCAAAACTTTTTCCATAATTAAAACCGACGGCAAGCCAAACAATAGCAAGGGGTCTGGTGGAGACTGTAGGATACACATAGTCGTGGTCTTAAAATAAATTCATATTCCAAAGCAGTATGCCTAGTAGTAATGGCTGCGCCTAGGCGCAAGTCCAGAAACAAAGGACTTTGCTTTTCAGGCAAAAATTTTCGCTTGGGTTTTGTATTTTTGTTGTTTTTTTTTTTCCTGCCTATTTTAATTCTATGCGGTAAATTAAATTTTCCATTGTCCTCGCATTTGGTATGAAAATTCCCAAGTGAAAACTTGCCTAGCAAAATATGCAAATGATGGTGGAAAGTGCCAAAGGGTGGTTGCACGCAGCCATTTGGCCAGCTAAAAATATCAGCCTACACAAATGCATCGAAATGCCGGCTAAAAATGAAAATGAGCGCCACAAAATATTTATTTTTTTATTCTAGAACTATTCTATCATAGAAATATGTATGTGTGTCTGTGCATGTTGCATATGAGATGCAACTTTTCTGCCTATTTTGCATATTTGCCGCAACTTTTTATAAACTTGAGGTACCGCGTACCTGAAAGGGAAAACAGGGAAAAACTAAGCCTTTTTTTCAATTATTTTTTTTTTCTGTCGTTTTACTTGCGGTTTTTTGTTGCACTGAATATGCATGAGCAGGAGAGTGAATAACAAAATATGCAAGTATTTTTTGTAAAAAAAGTACTTTACAAACTGAAAAGCTGACAAATTTAAATTTATAAAATTCAAGGTGAATGCTTTGTTTGGCTAGAACTTTGACAAATCACGAAATCAATATTTTTGAATTTTAAGGAAGTTGTTCTTTTAAGTTGCCAAATGCTAAGTTCGTTAGATGTCTTTAGGAATTATGTATGTTTATGTAAACATAAGATGCGTCCAATTTTTGTATATTCAGACTAAATGCAAAATTAAGTTCCAGCGCCAGACTTTGGCTATACCTCTCAAAAAGTATCTGGACTGCAGGACTCTTTTAAATTCATGATGCATAAAATAAATATGAGCTCTGCTAGAGTATAAAAACAATGGTGCCAATAAATTCACAAATGTCTATCTACCTACACAAGTTATAATGCGCATACGCCACGTTCTAACCAACGAGTACGCAAGTCACCGCAATGGGCCATCAATTCTTTGTTTTAGCCATAAAATCGAATAGCGAACATTTCAAGCGAACAAATGCTATAAATTTAAGCCGCTAAATTAGACACGTTTGGCACATTGAAGCGCATATAACCACAGGGCTCCAAAAACCCAGACAACTGCTAGGTATTTTTGGGTAGCTAACATCGTCTGGCAAAAATAATCATAAAGGTAATTATTTTATCGTACGTTGAAATTCGCTTAATTTCGGTTCGAAAATGAAATAAAAGTAAAAAACGGCGCATAGCAGATAATGGAAAATATGAAAAGTCTGTGCCTAGCCAGAGCTCAGAGTTACTCGAAATTTCTACAAAGAAAAAAAGCACAGCAGGCTGTACCAAAAAGAAAAAAAAGGAGACATTGCGCAGCAGAACAAGGACGACGTGATTAATTACCAAATTGGGAGCCATTATCGCGTGCACTTCGAGGGTGTTGTAAAGTTTACTGCTCACGCACACAGACACAGTCACACATATGAGACAAAGCCCCCCCACACCGCACTCGCACACATAGACCAAATGCTCGCTGCTTAGCCAGTTTGCTGGAAAATAACATCTCTGGTAATTTCGTCGTGGCTGCTTTTGACGCTTTTGTTCTATCTATATCTATTAGATATTTGAGCACGCCAGCTAACTTTCAGTTTGTGCCGCAATTTGCAGACAATTTTTATGCAAAGCTCGTACCATTCCCCTGCCCATCTAATACTAGACGTTACTCAGCCCAGGAATGCTCTAGTCTGTCTGGTGGCAGCAAACACTGGCGTTAAAATCAAGCGCAAAATATTAATGATAATAATTTATTACCGCTTGACAGGTAGACGACAAAAGTTTGCTTGCATATAAGCTGGGAACAGGGACTGACAACGGAGGTGTCGCTGTCGCTGGGGGTCTGTCGTCTTGATGGGGCTTTTTGGGGTGCTGATAAACGTTTTGTGATTAGCACTGCCTTTTGCTCTGCTCCTGTTGTTGTATCCCTGCTTGTCCTTACTGTTGTTGTACCAGTAGCTGCCTAGCAGCCTTTGTAAATTTTGCTGTCATTTTGAAAATTTATGCGCAAATTCGATTCTTTTAGTGCCGCCAGAACGTGAGCTGGCGTAATTGTTTGTAGTATGAGTTTAAATTGGTTTTATTTACACTTAAAGTAAGGTCAGGCAGCCCAATTTTGTTGCTAGAGAAATATATTTTATAATTTTCAAAAACTTAAACGTGACAAGTATCCCAAGCAATTGGAAGGGTCGAATTACATACAACTCACCCAATGTGCCTTTGACTCAATTCAAAATAAATAAAATCGGTTGAAAAGATGACAGACCATTTTTGGCAACAATATGTGTCTAAATTTAATTTTGAAAAATATTTTGAGTTTCCCTTTAATCAAATTACAATTATCTTCAATAGGGCAGCAAACTTGTTTCACCTGTACAGCACACAATAAGAATGCAACCTAAAAGTTAAATATCTGCATAACATTAAAAAAAAAAAAAATTTAGTACCGATGTAAAAGTCATTTCTAATACTAAATATATCATTTGGGCTTATAAGAGACAAATCGATTATACACATTTATTTACTTCTTCTTCTTCTTTCGTAGCATAACAGTCCTGGGTGGACCAGTGCTTCCTCAACCAATTTTTGCCATGTGAGTCGATCCGATGCCAAGTTTTTCCAATCGCTCACGCGTAGCTTCCTTAAATATCTTCTTCAGTGTCATATAGCCACCTCTTTCTAGGTCCGCCTCTTCTTCTGGATCCAAATACGTTTCTTAGAGTGCTTTTTTTGCTAATCCTTCCTGGTTCATACGCTGAACGTGTCCTAGCCATCTTAGTCGTTGTGATTTTATGTATCGTATTACGTTCTGCTTGTCGATTGCGTTTTCTAATTCGTGGTTGTAGCGACAAGATTTTAGATTTAAAAAGTTTTATATATATGTAGTATGTATTATTTGCTGCCTCAAATATATCTTGTATCGCAGCTAATGTGTCTTCTTTAGAATTCAGTACCACTCCAGGACCTTTGAATTGTGTCAATATTGAACTGGTTACCACAAACTCTGAATTTTGACCTCAGTATTTTTTTTTTATGATTAACTTTTATTATATATTAACTACTTATATAAATTAAAATAACTTTATTATTATTAATTCCGGGTCGAGAAAAAATGGCAAGAGGCATTAAATTTTGTGCATCATAAGCTCCTGTTCTACAACTGGAGTCGATTTTAAACTCTCGCTTTTCCTCAATAGAAAACAGGAATCTATCAGCCGTGCTCCGGAAAACGAAAAATCCAAAACGAACAATTTCATTCGGATTCGTTTTTGCGTGCTCCGGAATACGATTTTTTTTTTGCGTGCTGCGTATAGGCCTTTACCAACAATATTTATTGAAATTAATCAGGACTTAGCTATTTTTGTTACAAAGGAAATTTTCTTTGTGAAACGCGGGAAACCTGTCGCACTTATCGGCCATGTGATACGCACACATACACAAACAAATAAAATGCATGCTAATTTTTGGGTTGAGTCAGAAAAAAAATAATTAAAAGTAATTGTCAATAAATATTCAACTTAAAGTTGGCATAAATAGAATCAAAGAATATTAAAAAAATTATTTCAATATAAACGTGCTTTTTAATACATCAAATTCCTTTGCAACTAAACATTCGTTTTCAAAACATGAAAAATTTGGTTTGGTGGAAATGGGAGCATCAAACATTCCTTTTCAAAACGAATCCGAATAAATTGTTCGTATTCGTTGTGTTGTAGTGTCCCACACATTTACATAGTAATAATCCCGAGAATCTTAATTTTCGTGGTCATGCCATTATAATTTTTTAAGCATACACTTTCTAAATTGCTGTAGGTACCTTTGAATCAGGATATTATGATATTTTACGATCTATCTTAGTATTTTAATTCACATATGTATGGTTATGGTGAGCGCATAGCTTTCTCTTGTATTTCTGTAAAAACTTATTTGCATATGTACTTTGTATCAAATTTAAGTTTACCTTACATCAATATTTTGTTTTATGCGGCCTGTACGCAATTTACAAGCAAACCACAGTTGAATGCCGTGCACAAAATTAACAGGAAATGCTGCTGTAGTATAGGAGGGAAGTACAATTCACTGAGTAAACGAGACTAAAACAAACCAAGTCAATTTTTGATGTTTACATTTTAGTTATTTTGAAAAACTTTGTCGAACTGTGAAATCAACGGCACGCGACGAAAAGGTTTGCCTACTACAAACACCATTTTGACCCACGACCAGACCAATCAAGCAAATAAAATGGCGTTTTGTTATTTCCGGTTTCGGTTCTGCCTTCAAATCAAATTTATGCCGTGAACACAAACAAAAACTCAACACACACGCGCACAGACAGATATATATGCACACACACATACTCCCATATCGTCGGCTGACACAAATTTGAATTGTGGTTTTCGCTGCTGTTGGTTCCACTAAAATAAGAGCAGAAAATTTCATGAAACAGAAAAAAAATATGGGTGAAAAAGAAAAACTGCCAAGCTTTGATTTGGAAACCAAAATAAAATTTTTCACCTTGTAGATTTTCAACACAATATTTTTCTGTGTGCACGTTTTAATTTGTGTATGTGAGTATTTTGCATGGTTCAGTGCATTCAAATATATCAGGATGCACATGTACACACACATACAAACGCTTAAACGCAATCGCAGTCACAAATACAGTTATTTGTATTTATGGCGACTGACCCGAAGCAACAGCAAGCGAGAAAGAGTGAGCGATAAACAAAAATTGAAGAAAGAGCGAGCAAGCGAAAAAAGCGCACTCACATTTCAACTTGCTCTCAAAAAAACATGGCAGCTCTCTGAGCAAAATTCCGTGCAAATACATTTGCAATGCAGAACTGGAGCACCGGAAGTGACGAGCCGACTTGGCAGCAACAACAACGACAACACGAGCTAAAACTGCAATGATGACAAGGACACAATGGCAACACCAGCGGCTGTTGCGTCTGCAAGCTAAAAACGAAAAGAAAAAAAATGTGGTACAGTCGAGGCGGTGCCCGACAGTGGAATACCCTGTACCTTTTGTGTCAAAAAAATTTTTCCTGCATATTCCATCTAAGAACTTTCCAATTGGAATTTATTTTTTTTTTGGTGAAAATCGATATTTATACCTATAAGTTCCCTAAATTTTTACCCATTTTGATGAAACTCGAATGTTATAACAAAGAATTTATTAAAAGTATACGGGGTAAGTTTCAAGTTGGTATGTTGAGGGGTGTGGGAGAAAACACGGTAAATGGATTGCGGGGGGTGGGGGGACCGCATCGACAAAATTTGGATGTGGATTTGTTCATTAGAGCCACATGAATGAGCTTACCAAAAATTGTGATTCTAGGTCACTTTTAGCCATAATTGCGTAGAGTAAAATATTGTCGCAGTTTATTGGCAAGGGGTGGTGAAATTTGCACATTTTTGACTATAACTTCTGTTGTATTTGTCCGATTTTGTTAATTTTTTACACATAGATGCTAAATAGATAGATAGATGTTAAATTTCAGATGAAAATACTAAACGGTGTGGCTAAAAACGGGGGGGAACGGGGGAAGATTTTGACATGATTCAACAAACTTCATCTTAGGAAATATGCGCACCAGCTGGTAAAGTTTCGTGTCTCTAGCTCTTATAGTCTCCGAGATCTAGGCGTTCATACGGACGGACAGACGGACGGACGGACATGGCTCAATCGCTACCCGAAGTTATGATAAGCATTTTGGTATAAAGGACTTGGGGTCTGCCACGCCTCCTTCTGTCCGTTACATACATTGCACAAATCTAGTATACCCTTTGTACCTATAGGTACAGGGTATAAAAATGCATAACTTAAAAGACGGACGCGACCGACGCTGGGATACTCTGAACTCTAAGCAACAAAGGCCAGTACGCAGCAGCGAAAGGCGCGTCACAGCGAACAGTGTGTCTATACCTATAAACAAAATATTTTTTGTTGTTATTTTTGTTGTATTATTTTGTTGTCGTTTGTGGTATTCAGTTAAATTTTGTTGCGGTATTTCAGGTTGCACAGAAACAAAATAGAACAAAACAACATGAAATGTGAGTTTTTGTTAATACTGCCGACAATTTTGATTTAGATTTCCGAGAATATGTTTGCTAATTTAATAATTTGTTTGAACATAAATATTTTACTTTCAAAATAAGCTGCAACACATTAAGTGTGCAGTAAACAGTATTCCAAATTTCTGCACAAAAAATGGTACAACAAAATTGCTGCCAATAATTTTGCTTTATTTTGTTTCCACGCGTTTTTCGTTGCTGCATACGGACCCTTAAGGTAAAAACTCTACAGTTTTACATAAAAGAAATAAATTTTGAAACTTTAAAATAACAAAAAAATTGTCTTTGCTGCTGCACTAAGATGGGTGAGGGCCGACTTTCACTTTTGAAGCAAAAACTTCACCAACTTAAAATATTTGATACGAACTTGGGCCTCTAAAATGTTTGGTTGCGTTAAGCCTTAATAGTAAACCGAACTAAAATGTAGGAAATAATTTTGATGTATCAAGAGTTTGTATTACAGCAATAGAAATTCCGACAATCAATTACGACTAACTAATTTGAAAAACTGTTGCATACTTTTAGTGTACATTTTATTTTTTAAATCCTGATGATCCTAGTCAGGATATTAGAACAAAGTTATTAAATAATTGTATTGTCATCAGTCCTTGACCCCTGTGCAAATTTTCAAGATGATCAGACTACTTGAAATTGGTGAAAATTAAGCTGAAAGATTTCGTTACATACATACGTACATATACATATAAGTTTCATAAAGATCTGGATCATCACTAATAGTATGGGAAGTTAATGTTTTTAAATTAAATTTAGTTATAGCCTGATAAATTTTGTCATCAATCGAGAAGTGGCGTAATAGAATAGAACATCAAATATCAATTTTAGGAGCTTATTCTGTATTCTTTGTAATTTAAGCCGGTGATACGCTGCACAATCACCCCAGACCTCCGAGCTATATAAGATAATTGGTACAAATATATATATAGTAAGTTTGTTTTTTACTTGCAGTTTCGACTTTCGATTTATAAGTGGATACAAAATTTTTAGCACAAGAGAAGTTGTATAATTCTAATGTCTAAGTTAAATTGATTAAAGTTACTTTGGCTAACTATATTTAGAGTATGAAGTTGAAATTTATTATATTATTATATTATATTATAAAAATAATTCCACAGCTCAAGAAGCAGACCAAAAATAACTCTAAAATTTAAGTTTTCCGTAGTAGGATTCTTAATTTCAAAAATCAAAAACTATCTAAAATATTTCAAAATTTCTTAACTTACACCAGAGTTACAATACCACTTAGAAGCTAATCCATAATGGTGCATTTTGATCTTTAGTCTTTTAAAGTGAGAAAAGCGCTCATCTCTAGTCCATTTATAGAATGTGGTCAGTGGAAGTCATGGTGGTTTTTGGTGTAAACCAATCTTTGCCTACTGTTGGATCCAGCCACTGTGCTGCTCCAGCACACACACAAACACATACACACTCACAGATTGTGCCTGACAACTTTGGCATTGTGGTTTTATTTATAGCAAACCAACAAATACAACAACAATAACAACCAACACAAGCCGCATGCGAACGAAAGACAACAACACCAACAATCAGTAGCTAGAAAAAAGAACAAAAAAAATAAATAAATAAATAAAAAAGTATTATTTGTGTGGCCCATATGTGTAACTAACGTCCTCTCGTCTCAACTTGCAGGGCAGTTCAACAAGCGCTACCGTCGCACCGCCAACACCGCGCAGCGCATTCCCCGGCGCACCGCTCACAGCCTCAGCCGTTGCACTCAAAGGCACCGTACCGCCGCGTCCACCAGCCATGACCAGTCCAGCTGCTGCTGCTGCCGGCGCCGCTTTAGCCGCCGGTGCACCCTATCGCAGTGCCACAAGCTGGACACCGCAGGGCTATGCACCGGCTGCTGCAGCTGCCGCCGCTGCTGTGGCACAGCAGGCTTATCGCTACACCGCGCCGCTGCCTCAGCCGGCCTACACTGCGTATACGCCACACACGGCCACCACACCGGCAACAACTACGGTGAGCAACACTACTACACCCATTTATTTGTTAGTTTAGTTATGGGGGTAGCAAGGGTCCATATCCGGGACCAAGCCATTGATGAATCCTTGTCAGTTGATTTAATGAGCCGCAAAATTGTAAATTTATGTGCGTTTTGTCTTTGCCGAAGCTGCTCAATGGAATTGAAATTTCATTTCAGTGCTTTACACTTTAAACTACATGGGTATGAGTGTGTGTGTGTGTTTAAGGGTGCGTGTATTTGTGTATGTGTGTGTGTGTGTGACTAGGCCTTTCTACCGCCCCTAGAAAGTATTTTTTTATTGATTGTGAAGCATTTGCACAGTTTATAATGTCAACGTATTTTGCTTGACTGACCTCAGCGACTGACAAACTGAGTAAATGACGGCCTGACAAGTGCTTCAATATCTCAGACACATGCCATTTATTGAAAATTGCTCAAGCAGCAATTTATTTTTACAGGCATACTTGGCTTAACCCCTTTTTCCCTCTCTCACCCTCTCACTCTTTTCTTTTACTATCTAGGCGTCGTCTATTACTCTCTGCCAAGCGCCTCCCTCTGTGATTCTCAACGCAATCAGCTGGGTGGCACTTGTGCTAAGTATTTGGCTTGTGTTATTGGCGTGAAAAGTACTTACATTAATTCGCTTTAACTTCCTTTTTTGCTATCAATATTATGGCTCCTCCGTTGGGCTGCTTACCAATCATTTAGATTATTATAAGCTGCTTAAGTTGTCTTGACCAGTACAAAATTTTTAATAAAACTTTGACTTTGCATTTAGCAGTAAATCCTGCTTTAGCTGGCTACTACTAGTAAGCCTTGGCCATAAGTCTTTCACAGGCGCAATCAATTAGCATGTGGTGGTGGCTTCAACAGGCACTGGGCATTCATCAAAGTCAGACTCGGCTTAGCTATCCATTTTTGTCATTTTCAATTTGAGACAAGGACAATAACAAGGATAACCACAAGTCAGCTAACACCAGTTTGCCAGTTCTCCGACAATAGCATCATTAATAACAAACAATTAAGAATTCGTTGATGACAGTAAAAGCCAATGACAGCCAGACCAAAACCGAAGAGTATCAGATACAGCCAACTTTTGATTGCTGTTAGTGTCTGTCTATGAAATTTGAAGACTGACAGCAACAACCTCGGCCACATCATCAAAGCTGACAGACCTAAAAACCAATGTGACGCTATAGGTTCATAGCCAATATTCCAGAGCGCCAGTCAGGACAACAACCGATTGAATTAACGAGCAGCAATGACGTTGATAACAGAAAGCGGGTGGTAGATGGTGGAAAAGCCCCCACGTACCGCCGACTCATGACGAATGATGTTGTTGGAATTGACAAATTTCTCGATGCTAGCATTATTTACGCGCTCCCGCACCAACATCATCTGGCAAAAAACCACCAGCTAACGACCAAGCAACAACCCATCCACCCAACATCATCTCGTTTTAAAACGCCGCACAGCGGGGGAGCTCAATTGACTCTATAGGGCAACTCACCTTGGCATACACTTTACGTAAGGGCACATATGGCACTCTGGATTGGCCCAGCAGCTGGGTTACAAAGTTTTTTTTGGTATAATACTGACATGGAGAGGTTTTTTGGTTTCAGATTCATCGAGGCGCAAAAACATATAATACGCATTGTCAAAAAGCCAAACTTGAAAAAAAATTGTATGCGGTTTTTTGATGGTCGATTTTCTGTCGATTTCTTATTTCCGAACACGAAAATCGAAAAGAGTATTTGTTGTTTGGCGTTGTTGGGTTCAATTTTTTTTAGGCGATTGACTTGAATTTTTTTTTTCGGTTTTTTTGCATTTCAATTTGATTAGAAAATGATTTTCAATTCACAAGTTGGCTTTACTGAAGCTAACAAAGTGTCATGGCGCCCCAGCTTCAACGCTAGATGACGCTAGCTGTCAAGCAGTTTAAAAGCAATGCCTGAATTTTTTGTATATCAATTGGTTGAATGTGTGGCATTTTTTTCTTTTATAGAATTTTTTAAGCATTTCATTTCTTAAGCTGTCATTACAAGACTCACGCGTGTTTCAATCTCCCTTGTCAGTCCCCCTTAGCCAAATTTGCTACCAACTGCTCAATGCTGAAGGCAGCTCCTAATAAATGCGTCGAAAAGTGCTGAAAATAAACGAGCAAATAAATAACCAGCCCGTTTATACTCTAAGGGCGGAGTTTGGTTGATTTGGACGCACCCTCTCTGCCCGCCAGGTGGAAATAAGCTCATCATGGATTTCTTTGCATTGGTTTTCGTGGTTGTTTCAATACGCTGGAATGGATGCTTTTGGCGCTTTCGCCATTTTGTTTGCGTTTCATTTTTTTTTATTATTTGCTTGTTTTTTTTTTTTGTGTGTGTATGTGTGTGTTAGCCATTCGTTTGCCTTTCATTCATTCATGCGCCTTGATAGCCTTCAATAGTAGTTAAATAAACCAAGGAGATGTATTTTTGTTGACGCTCTGCTGTTTCTTGGGTTTGCTGCCTTGTTTGCACCTGGTTCCTGCTGCTGCTGCTGCTGCTGCTGCCTGTCGACCACTTATTTACCCATTTCTCGATTTCAAGCAGCCGGTCAGTGCAGACCCCTCTTGACGCCCACAAGTCGTGGCCATTAAAGCTGCATAAGAATGTTTCTCATAAATACAAAGTGCGGCTACTTATTTTCCGCGCTGCTTCAGCTACAGATTTTC
The DNA here is from genome assembly GCA_949987675.1 of Chymomyza fuscimana. Lineage (NCBI taxonomy): Eukaryota > Metazoa > Arthropoda > Insecta > Diptera > Drosophilidae > Chymomyza > Chymomyza fuscimana. The sequence continues at coordinate 34,876,493 of OX465089.1, forward strand.
ATGAAAGCCTTTTCCCAGCCACGCAATTCGCATTTCCCGGTTTCCGTCCCTGTTCTGTGGGCGCCTCAGGTCATAGATTATCGCTTTTGATTTGAGTGTCGTTGCTAATGCCCTGCCACTCCCTATCCTTCTCTCTGTCTGTCACTGACGCAATTGTTTCCCATTCCGTTTTGCTTTCTTTTTGGTCTTATCGCATGATAACTGGGCTATGATAAGCCAAATGAAATTTGTTTTAATTATAATTGGTTTTTTCTATGTTTTGTGCATGAATTCGCTTTAAATATAAACGTAGCCTTAAGGAAACTTTTTTCTTTGAAATTTGTGGCTTTGATATTTGCTAGATGAATGGTAGATAAGATTATAAGTTGAAATTTTCGTTTATTTTCGATAACTTAACAAACTTACAATTTCTCCTAGTGTTGTTTTTATGTAAAAAGTTATTTTCAACTTTTATTTTCTCAACTGCACAGTTACAGATTTTATTCAGCAGATTATACGCTGCATCATAAAATAACTCTTTAAAAGAAAAGAGTTTTTGATATAATATTAAAAAATTCACAGCCGCAAGCAAAATGAATGAACAAATTTTTACATTTTTTGTACAGGGTATAAGGTAAGGGCTATATTAAATTTGTGCAAAAGCATGTAACATATAGAAGGAGAAGGAAAATTTGGACAACTTATACAATACAAGGATTAGATATTAAGCTTAAAGTTGCATTTATAGCCAGGGTAAAATTAAACTAACTATTAAAATATATTATATATAGTGTCTCGTATCTCTTTTTTTTATCATCAAACAACATTGCTAACAATATTTTTTGGGAATGTGCATAATATGCATTGTCTTTAATGACATTATTGACAACTCCGCGTAAATTTCTATCCAAATATTGTGTCCAACGAATGAATTTGTAAAATAATACGCTACCGTACACGACAGAATTGTAATACTTAATAATGAAATGCATCGGGACATATTCGCGAAAAAATGGCAAAATATGCTTAAAAATAAACATCAAAAATGAATTCCTTGACCCCCAAAACCCTCCATATACACATAAAAAGATGAAGTTTGGGTTTAAAATGTTATGTTTTTGTCGTTATAGGGAAAAACCCTATTTTTATAAATCTACACGCTTGAAATTCAAGATAGACCTATGGTTTCGTTTCTTCGGCAAAGTTGATTAGAATTGTCCGTAGAATAATCCTAGGGGGCGCCGCGAATTAACTTTTTCGGCTCCATACAAATCGAACCACCCTAATGTATGTATATGCAGATTGTAAGTTGCCTTATAATGCGATGGTACAGCGTATCTGAAAGTCGACCACGCCCGACTATTATGTGCACCATTTTAAAATTTCAGTTTGTCTTTACCAAATACCAAATGCTCTGAAGAAGCCTTTATAATGCTATAGCAAATTTTCCCTCTCTCATGCACATCTTGATCTTTTTGAGTTCTCTATTCTATAGTTCAGTGAGCCTTTTTGAAAATTATCCAACTATAATCTATATAAAAACTTGGCAAAGCGAATAATCTTTAAGTGTTCAGTTTCAGCTTAAGTGTACATTAAATATAAAACTCAGATACTTTTTTATTGGCTACACTTTTAACGTTTGCTGTCCTTTACAATATTCCTAGAAATTTATCTTTTGAATTCCATTTGCTTGAGCACTAGAGTAGCTACACTTTAAGCACAAATGCCGAAGATGTTCGCCCATTTCCGTTGGCGTGTTTGCAAACGCTCCATTCCCTCTTGAGCATCCGGACAAGCATTCCTCAATGGCCTTTCAGTCGTCATGATTTCAATATAATTTTATAGAAGTTTCAGCACTGCAATTCAATGTGCAGTTACATTTGCAGCGTTTAAAATCCCACCAAGGTGGACATCTGTCCCACTGTCTGTCATAATTTCGCAATAACTATAAACATTGGCTTAATTTTATAAAAGTTTTCCTTCAGTTGACTGTACCCTTATCTCTTTCTGTGTGTTTTTGTCAGCTAGTCCCTAGATTATGTCAGTCTGCACTTTAGAGTACCTATTACACGCCTTTCAGAATACAACGCTGTGCGCTCTACTTGTTGAATTTAAATTTATTTGTGAGGCACCAAAATAGAAAAGTTCCATCCAAGGACTTCTAGGCAATGACTAAACTCTGAGCCGGAGCATTTTAGAAGGAGCGACGACAATGCATAAATGTAAATGTTATTCTTGTGCATTTATTCAGTTTTAAATTTTAATTATTTTTAGCAGCAGCCAGTTTATTTCTTGCTCATGAGTAAATTGAATTTGTTTGTGCAAGGAGTAAGGGCCGTGCGGCAGCTTGGAAACCTGCAACTAGGAATAGAGTCTGGCACAAAGTTTGCTTAAGTGCAACAATTTCTTTGGACGCTTGGCACAACACTCCAGTTTCAAAAGCAATTATTGTTGAAATATTATTTACATATTTAGTTGCTAGAAGAGCCATGAATTGCGCAGAAGGAATACTCATGGGTCGTATGAGTGTTATGCAAATGTGTCGTTGATAATGCAACAAATTGTGGCATAAGCAGCAGATGCATACCAAGTGTAGCCAAGCTATGAAATTTTAATGATGGAACATCCGCTTCAAACACGCTAATTCATATTTATTTAAGTGTCGTTTGAGGCTTAGATGCAAAGACAAAAAAAATAATTGCCTCTGAAATGCACTGGGAATATTCTACGAAATTAGCAATAACGTTATGCTTTTAGAAATGTTCAAGATAATACGTAGGCGTCATTAAAACTAGCTAATAGTATTATGCAAAAAAAAATGAATCTAAAATCTAGTGCTTTTTCTTTTTTTAAAAATTTTTTGAATACACTTTTTCTTTATCTGAAACTTTACTGGGGCAACTTTTTTTTAAATTAAATTTAATTTATAGAAGTGCTTCTTTTTATATACTAAAATTATGTAAAAAGTTATCCTAAGGCTTGTGCAAAATTTCAATCTAATTAAATATATGTTTATGACAAAAAAAAATTTAAAAGTGGACCGTTTAATACTTACAAATTTGTTTTAAAAAAAGAATTTCCAAATTTTGTTTATTCGATTTTTCTGGAGAGAAGAAATTGCTATTTTTAGCTATAATTTTTTTTGCTGAGATCTTGCAGGACATTATCCAACTTTACATAAGATCCATTTAGGAGCAAAATTAAATGAAAGTACAGATGACTCTTAGAAATTTACGAACTTGCAGTGAAAATAAAATCCAAAAAGCCATTAATAAATAAACAATTATATAGAAGCAGTTTTCATATATTGCATACTTTGAAAATAAATTTAGAAATTAATCCTTGGTTTTTACTTTTAAATTTTGTATACTACTGTTATCAAATTGAAAGGTGTATTTTCTTATATTTTCAAAATCACAGTAGTAAGTGCCAGCTCCGTTTTTTTTTTAATATAATTTAATTTGGAATTTTGTTATCTGGTAACAAGTTATGAGCTTTTCAACATTTTTTGTTTTGGTTAGCCCCCATATATCAACCTATTAAGTGACATTTTTGATAAATTATTATATTATAATCAATATATAAACTGACTTATTTGTCGATTGTAGTTGGTTTGAAATGCGCATGCGCTTAGTCTATATCAAAAGTATAGCATACCTTTAAGCGCTTTAAATTAAATTGATATAAATTTGAATTTATGTTCAATGTTTAATTTTATCGTCCTCATTGTTATATGTACATAATGTGCCCTGGGCAATGCGTTAAAACCGCACAAACAATAAATGCCACAACTTCCGCACATAAATCAACAAGAGAGCTCAATCAAAATTCCGCATACATGGTACGGAAATACATATATGTGTATATATTTATATGGCAGCAACAATAAAAGGGTATAGAAAACACACACCAAAAAAAAAAATTGCAAAGGACACATATTGACACAATCAATAAAAATACATTAAACTTTATGTGTAAAATGAAAATCCTTAAAAAAAAACAAAGAAAGGCAACGATTAAATGCAGAGAAAGTATCTTTAGGGGCGGTACCCGACAATCAGATACCCTGCACACAATATTTCCAAACTGTTTCAAATTTTTTTCAAATTGTTTCAAATAGAAAGGATTAATGTGTGTTTTTGAAAAAATTCAAACTTTCTTTATTGTTCAGCTGGCCTAAATACCAAATTTGGTAGCTTTAGCTTGTTTGTGAAAAATTATTCCGTTTAACAGGTATCTCTAAGATTCAAATTTTTGATAGCTATCAACCAAATACTATCTGTAGTAAGAGTTGTAAGTGACGAAATTCTTCGTCGGTCGAAGATATCTACCATTTTGCTTTATGCCAAACTTCTGGTCTATTATTCCCTTGACTCTATGGGTACAGAGTATAAAAATAATTAATGTTTCTTCGGGAGAACCTGTGACATGCCGAACAGCCTCACGGAGATTAATTAAAAGCATTGAGCTGGCAAAAGTGCAGAAAGACAAACAACGATGGCAACAGACACAAAATAAAACAAGACTCTGACATGTGCTGCGCATGTTGCAACAAATAGCGGCGGCACTAGAGAGTAAGAGAGGCCCTTCCTTCTCCCTCTTGGCTTGCATAAACCGATTAACTCAATAAAGCGTAAGCGTAAAAACAAAAGTGACAAAGTGAGCACAACGATGGCGAGCAATGCAAATAAACAGCAACAGAGGCAAAATACTGCTCTGTAACCCCTCTCTACATCCCAGCAGGCCACAAACTATCCAGCAAGCCGCCATCGTGCCATCAACAGCAGGCAGCCAGTAAGAGGTCCTGGAACAGCAGCTATTACGGCCGCATCCTCGTTTACGTCAACGAGTGCTGCACTGCACGGATTATATGTAAGTGACCAAAAACATGCGGCTTTAAAGTGAACTGCACAAAATGGCGACAGCAGCGGCTTCAAGCAGCTGCTGTTAATGGCTCAAGCTGCCAGGGGCGTCCAAGGGGTTGGGCAACGGCCTGGCGCATTATGCCGCAAAACTGCTAGTGACATGAAGTCAAAGAGCGCCTTTGCTATTCCGCTCTTGCATCCGACTGAGTGCCATACTTGCTGGCTATGTTGCACGCATGACATTTAACATGGCCCCTTGTAGGGCACCAGCTAGTGGGCATATATTGTGTGTGTCTGCGTGCCTCTTGACATTTACGCTACAGTTTTGGGCACTTTTTTGAGCAGTTTATCTGAAGTTCAAAGTGCAGGCGGCACAGCTGACAGCATGGGGGTCATATTTCAATAAAAGTGTAACCACATTTCAGCCATTTCCCGAGGCCAACCCAAATGCTTAGCGCCAACGCACACCCTCAGTAGTCCAGTGTTGCAATTTTATGCTCTCCACATCTCAGCCTTCCTGTTGCCGCAATCCTTCCGTTGTCGATTCTCATTCTGATTGTTGTTGTTGGTTGTTGTTGTTGGCAGCGGTTCCAAGCGCAATAAATTTGATTGCAAGTCGCTCGCGTTGTGGACATGGCATCTTGATATCCTACAGTGGGATACTAAAGAATATTTTTGCTAGCAATTCAAGTATAAAGATATTTTTTTTTTTTTTTTTTTTTTATATTTGTTTATTTGTAATCTGTCCAAAGGACATTCAACAAATTTTATAACATCTTACAAAAAAAATATTTCTATGATTGGCTTGACTCCAATGAGCTAAACCAATATAACATTAAGCAGACTTAGTTTTAATTTAGAATCTATTTGGAAGATCTAGGATATGATATCGCTTCAATCGTCTAGTATCTATTAGATAACATCTAATAAGTTATAAAGATATTGACTAAAATAAATCGATTGAAAGTTTCACAAAGTTATTAGAGGTCAATAAACACACAAACTTAACAGAACAAAATTAGTAAATTTATTTAAAAAAAAACAACATTTTTTTAAGCAGCGCTTGTATAGTCGCTACAAATAATTTTTTTTTCTACTTGAGCATAAAAAACATCTTGTTGCACTTTGATTAATTTTAAATATTGATTATTATTATAAGAATTAATTAAATGGTCTCGCAATTTACACATCCGACCACACGCTTACTTCACTATGAAATCTACTGCCTATACTTTCTGGTGCTGCCAACTCATTGGGTGTCACAATAATCTAGCTGATGGGCTGCCTGAAAATCATTCAAATTTTACAATTTTTTCGAGGTGCCTCAATCGTAACAAATGTGGAATCATGAATCGGCCCATACAAACCAGAAGCAATCTACACTAATCAGCCATGCGGGTGTTTTCCTAAACAAGCCAAACCCAGCAAAAATTGTTCGAATGTTTTTCAGACCAAGTGGTTCATTGACAGCGATTATGAATAGTTCACAACCAAATATTTGACAGAAGTTTTTGTCGAATTGATCAATAAAACAGAATGTTTTTTTTTTAAATTGAATTCAGTTGCTGATACGATAAAACTTTAAAAAAAATCCCTTAAACAGAGTACAATAGCAAACTGACAAGTTTCAGTTTCGTATCTTCATTTTCCAATTTCTGCCAAAAAAAAATTTGACTCGAGAGCAGTGTGCTGTGTGCGCTCTCTCTTTAATTTCAAAATTAAGTTCTTTTTATTTTACGGCAACTGCTGTGATGCAGTGACGGTAATAAATTGGTTTAAAGCGCTTTGCAAGGTTTTCATATAATATTTTATTATAACACGCATTACACGTTGCCCCCCCCTCTGCGTGCCACCCAAATGGTGTGGACCCATACATATTTTATCGAACTTCGACGCATTTTAATAATACATACATACTATGCGGCAGCAGCCAATTTTGGAAATTATTACAAAAGTTTGTTTAAGTTAAAGTTCGGCTTGTTGCAACCCTTTAAAAATTGTATTTTACGTCATTCCATCGTTAAAAAAAAAAAATGAAAGTAGCGAAGTTCCTATGTTCGTGTATGTTTGGCAAAAGTTCTGCTTTAGCTGAACGCGGAAGTGGCGTTTATTGGCTCAAGCTTTAGTCCACTATTGGCTTGTTGTGGTGTTTATACATAACATGGAAATTCCATTGAGTTGCGGTCAAGCCATTATTTAACTTATATCTTGAAAATTCAGTTGCTTTAAAGCGCTTGAAATTGAACGGAAAATACGGCATTATTTTAGATTTTGTGATTTTTGCACAGCCTCAGCTCCAAAGGTCAAATCTGTGGTCAACTACCCCAGCACGTCAGTGTTCTGAGATAACCTCAAAAAACCGCATAACACGAGGTAATTTGGTGGTTATCTCATGGTGTGCTGTGATTTATTTGACCTCGCATTAGAACTCAGCCACCCCTAAAACATATAAAAAACATCATCGGATATTAGCACTCAAAAAACAATTTTTATATGGAAAAGAAGAAAAGAGAGACCGACATCCTGGTTTATTTATTAGCTCCACATGAATCAGCTTATCAAAATTGGTGATTATAGGTAATTTTTTACCATAATTACGTAGAGTCAAAGATTGTTGCAGTCTATAGGCAAAGGGGGTTCAATTTGTACATTTTTGACTATAACTTCTGTTGTATTTGTCCTATTTTGTTTATTTTTTAACACGACACATAGCTCTGTTAAGTTAAAATATTAAACGGTGTTGCTAAAAACCTTACTAGGGGGGAACGTGGTAAGATATCGATATGATTTAACAAACTTCATCTGCTCAGGAAATATGCGCACCAGCTGGTAAAGTTTCGTTTCTCTAGCTCTTATAGTCACTGAAATCTAGGTGTTCATACAGACGTACGTACGGACAGACAGACGGACATGGCTCAATCGCTACCCGAGGTTATGATAAGCATTTTGGACTTGGGGTCTGCCACGCCTCCTTCTCTCCGTTACATACATTGCACAAATGTAGTATAAAAACTCGTTAAATAATCGTTTTCCAAAAAAAAATTCATTCTGTGTTTTTGAGGTTAGGGTAAAACCAAGACTCGTTGGGACAAATCTGTTAGCGGTTACGAATTCAAGTACCAATTAGGAAATTTCTTTCAAAGGGTCAATTACGCTATATTATATAGCTCCCATAAGGGTGTTTCAGAGCAACTCGTAAAAACTAAAATTTTTAGATGAAGCAGTGTACCAAATTCTCAAAGTCGGTTGACAATCGATCAAAAAGTCTTCAAGCACTTAATCCATTTACCGAATTTGATAGTACAGTGTATCTGAAAGTCGTCCTCGCTCGTCTTTAACGTCCGCCATTTTTTTTTTTGTCTGTCAAAATTTTCATAGATGTGCCTAGGAAATTAAAAATGCTTGCGTACTCCTTGATTTAGGATTTAAGTGTATTTACGTATACTTTCAGCTATAGACGTGAGACTTCGTTTATCTGCAAAAAATATGATTACTTTGCACTTGAAACGGGTATTTTTTTTAGAGTTCAGTACTATGAACCAATCATTCGCGCATGACTTCATTCATTTCAAACCAAATATCATATCTCAATGACCTTATATTATAATGAATCGTTGAGCATGTCGCTTTTGGAAAACTGTTTATGTCTTCTATTCACAAATAAATGGTAGACAATGTTTTAACAATGTTAGAATGCGTCAAAAAACTACTAAAAAAAACACCCATTATTTAGCAAACCGAGACGCGAGAGCTTAAGATATATTAGCCACAAACGAAAGCTTAAGCAAATAAAAACAAAATCCGCAACCTTAAGGGCACAAAATAAAACCATAACGAACCATAACGAAGTAATTGGCACAAGGACAATGATAAGCAACTTGACTTGGTTGCTAATTAGATAAAGCATACCGTTGTTGCATTTCCTAACCAAATCAAGTGGAACCGCAAATGTAAGGATTCTTGTCCCCAACAAGCTACAGATACCACAAATGCAAATGTGCGTATATATCTATGTGATGCTGTATGCAGAATTAATTATTGGCATGCTGAATGCAACCAAAAGACAGAGAGGCCACAAAATACGAAACATTTATATGGAATTGAAAATAGCAAATGCTGCTCTTTAATTGCTCTGACAAAGAGTAGGACATGCTAAACAGAGAGGCGTGAGTAGTAGGTAAATTTCAATGAGCTTTCAAGCGAACTAACCAACACTAGAGCAACTGAAGCATAAGTCTGACACAAAGGAACCATTGGATGAACACCTAACCAAAAAGCACAAACATCCAAAATTGAGATTGTCTTTGGACCTAAGAGCACGTGAGTGCATTTGCTTGGACTGCAGACCAGTTGGCAACGTCACATATGTATCTGTGTGCTGATTGTTTGCAGGCAATTTCAATTTCTAGGCATGAGTTAAACGTCATTCAGTTCCATTTGAGCCCTGAAACCCTCATACAATACGCAAGCCTTAATGATGGCATGCCCAGCTCTTTGACAACCAGCGTAATGAGTCAAAATTACTGTGTAGTTGTACTGCTAATGAGCGCGATTGGAAGTTTGAAGTGTATGGAATGGAGTGCACCCACTACAATTACTTCTCTAATTTCCGCATTGTTTATCGAATTCAGTATGATACAGTCGTACGTGTATCCGGCACCCAAGCAGGGCGCTGCTCAATGCAACACCATAAAGACACTATAGCTTGAGATATTTAAAAGTTCCTGTTTAGTCAGCTCCAAATGGGTGGTCTCTCGAAATACAAAAAAAAAATTTAATTATAATTTACATAAGTCACAAAAATTTTTATATAGTATAGTAGCTTTTACTCAAGAGTTTTTTTTGTAATTTTTTTGGCAAGTTTCCAAAAAAGACGAATTGCCAAAAAAGATAAGAACTGTCTCAGGGGTAGTATCTTTAAAAAGTTAAACAAACTTTTACTTTTTTCTATCCTACCTGTTTTAACAACTGAACTGATGAAGTTTTCATCCGATTTTTTTGAGGCACAGTATCGCCCGAGTATCTTTTACAGTGTGGCTGCACATTCGAGCAGTGAAACAGGGCAATATTTCGAAGTTAATCGACAAAACTTCTTGAATTTTCTGCTACAATTTTTACTTCTTTAGCTTTTATAGGCTCGGTTATGGGTAACAAAGTGTTTTAGTACCAAAACTGTACCAACTCCGCTACCCTTTTTTTGGCCACTAAAACGAGTCGAACTCTGAGTCTATAAAATATTATGTTAGAATTAACACTGATATTAATGAGCCATTTTTAATGATACCAATATAAAGATTTTGTTTTTAAATCCATACAAACTGAAGGTGTTTCTATTATTCGAAAGTGGAAGATGGCGTGGAAAAAGAAAAAATAAAAACTTTATATATAGAGTAATCCAAATCTCAAGTCTACTCATCGCATCTCTTATATTCTCTAAGATGTGGCCGCTCATACGATTAGACGCACAGTCAGACTTGTGTATATCAAAATCTTTTGAACTTTTTTTTTATGTAACTTTGGGGGTCTCCTTTTCTATGCACATTTGCACAAACTCCATTTAGGGCTTAACTTCGAGTCAGTCAGGATAGTACATTTCAAAAGAAAGTTAATCATTTGATACAAAAAAAAAAATAAAATTGCGTTGTTTATTAGGCTCATATAAATCGACATACCTAATTTGATGTCTCATTTTTCTTCATTAATATTTTTGCAGATTACAGTTTCGAATTTTTTATCCTATCTTAACCACATAGTTAACTGTGTCAAATCAATTATTCTGCCATGACTTCTTCTGCCAGATCCATTCTTTATATATTTAGTATCCTTAATCCTATGGGTACGGTGCATAAAAAGCGGCATGTATGACGTATACGTAATACTGTTAGTATTGTAATGGCAGCAGGAGAAGCAGCAGTAATAATAAAAATCGTTATATGCTGCCTTAAAATTTGACATCTGCCAATCATTTATTCATTCATTAAATGAATATGGCAATAATGCATGCAATGCATTCATTTCGTACCATCACTCATTCATTCACATAGCTTTGCGCTTCTTAAGCCTTTACTTCAAGTTAATAATATTTTTAATGAGTCTATTGAGCAGCTTAAGCCGTTATATTGTATTTCGATTTCTTTAATTTATGTTTAAAAGTAATTTTAATGAGTTTCACTAAAGTGTCAATCTACATGCATGTCCAACTTGCATGGCATGGAGTTGCAAAGATGATTGTAATGTTTAAAAAAGTCCAATATTGATTGACCTCCCAAAGCATAGTAAACATATTTAATTTTGAATAAAGCAAAATAGAATCTAGCCAATTCTTATATGTTCCATCTTTATACAGTCCTTATGCCAAGCAAGATCGGCTTACGTGACGTATACTTAATATGTAATAGTATGTCATTTAGATCTAGAACAGCTTTGCGAAAAAAATCCAAATGTGACAGAAATAATGAAATTCATTATAATTTTTTAACTTTGGCATCCATGCAACCATACATACCTTCAATCGTACGAATCTAATCTTTATTTGCGTATTTGCATCATATTAAAAATTAAACCATTTATTTAAAATAAAATGATCTTGATTATTATTTTCGTTGTATACTCATAGCACAAAGTTTAAGATATTTTGGATAGTTTGGCTTCAATTTTTACCTGTAGGATTGATTAAAAATTGCAAAACGCTGTTTAACACCCCTTATTTTTATATAAATTAAGAAAACAATGTGACCAAGTTTGGCAAAAAGTAGATATTTATAGCAGAAACACTTTTATTTTAAAGTTTGTTTGTTTAAATCTCTAAAATAATAGATAATTATAAAAAGATCCAGTGTAAAAATAAAAATTTTTGTGAAATTAGGGATATTGTCCAGTTTTCGTGAACTAAGGTATAATAAATAGTTTCTTGTAATTATCTTTAAATCCTCGGAAGATATAATGCCATTTTGTTGTATTTGGTAGTCCACTTGGCATCACTTTAAAACGGGTCGATTCTAAAAAAAAAAAAAGGTAGTCAGAAATATTTCTTTGCAGCTTAGTTCTTTTCAGTTCAGTATTTTTTTTGCGAAAGTGAGCAATAATTAAGAGTATATACTGTAGAACATAAACAAGAGCCCCCTAAACTATAGTGAAACGATCTATACGACATAGAAATCGATTGAGCTATATTCATGCTTAGCCAAAAAAGGAAGGATCGTGGAATTTAGTTAAAGCTTAAGCTTTTAACTTACAGTTTATAGTTACGTTTTTAAATTTTTATTCGTCATGACCATATTAAATATTGAAGTCGATTACATGGCATCAATGTGAAAAAGCGACGGCAGAGTATTGCTTAATCGAAATATTCCGACTGCATTCGTTCCACTTGTTTCATTTTATCTCTGGCCTTCCATTTTTATATTTTGCATTTTGTGCATTCACAAGGAAATGAACAAACAAGCAGAAAGAAAAACAAGAGCAAAAATACAAATTGTACATAATAAAATGGAATTTTTTTTTACTTTAAACTAGTACATAATAAAAATGCTGCATTTAAAAAAAAAGTAAGATAACTGGTCATATAAAATAATGCAACACAGAAATTAATTTCCGTTAATATGACTCATATGAATGAGGAGTGAGTAGTGAGAGTGCACTGGCAACCATTTTGTTTGTGAGCTTTAAAGTATATTATACGAACGCAATGATGGCTGACAAACAAAAGGCAACTGCGCATGTATATGCAGTACAGTAGTTGATATGCGTATGCGTGTGAGTAAGTGTGAATGAGTATTGTTTGAGTGTGGGTGTAGTGAATTTCTGTTTCGGAAGTGAAAATTTCTTAATTGCCATTTTAATTGAAGCCATCGAGTGCGCTGGCAAAATGGCGACGTTGGCAGCAGCCTTTTGTTGCAGGCGCTCTTCCGCTAGCTCACACTTATTATGCGCTTGTATGTGTTCACTGACTTTGCCTTTGCGGTTTTCATCTGATTGCCCAGGGCAACAAAAATATAAACCAAAAATGTTCTTTTTTCATTTAATTTGCGCTTTAATTGAAATTTAATAAACTGAATAGTTTAGTGTCTGGCACAGAGCCAACTTCAAACATCTAAAAATTATATATATGTATATACTATATAGTATGTAAGCACACGCATAGTTGTAGCACATTTCCAAAAAAAAAAATACAAAAAAATTGGGATTTTGCATTTAAATCAAATTTTTCAAAACGTTTTCATTTGCCTAATGTGCCATTGCAAACGACAAACAATTTATTAGAGTACGTCCGGGAGCCACTATGCGTGCTCCCCAGCGTAAACACTCGAACAAACATGCACACAGTTTCCTATAGACAGACACACAAATAGACACATGGCCAGCAATTTGCGTACTTTGGGGAGCAACGCGGGCGCTAAACATAAAACAAGGGATGAACAAAAAAAAACAATGGCAAAAAAAACTAAAGTAAAGTTAACAAACCAGAAAATCCGTGATTATTTATTAATTTGGCAAATTATTCATACGGTGTGCTCGACGTTGTGGCACAGCAGCTGTGCGTGGTTAGTTGCTTGCCTCATAGGAAAATGCGGCTGGCATAAGGACGAGCATGCAGCTGAGGGCGTGGCAGTTACTAGGTGCGTGGTGTTGGGTCACGTAGTTAGTACTAAATGTTGCATATGCCACGCTCGTCGTTTCGACCAATTTCTCTTGCTCGTTTAGAGTTAGGTTAGTTTGCTGCAGTTCAAAATTTGCTCCAGCACAGTGGTTACATTTGTAGAAATTGCATTAGTACTAGGAACGACATTTTAGAGTTAGACTCAATTGACTTCATCATAGAAAAAAACAGTGGCAAAAATATTTAATTTGCTTAATAAATGCATTATGTTATTTAAATTTTTTTCCCGATTATTATGTGTTCCAAAACTTAGTTTTCTATGCTAACCAAGTGATTTTTTATTTGCGTCCCTAAAACTTTTTCTCAAAATAATATGCACTTTCTTTGACAAAAATAATAAATTATGCAACAATTTTTGCTTTACACAATTTTTTAGTCTATACTATTCCTAAAGCTGTTGACATTTACAGATTTCAATTACCTAATTTTCGAATTTTGGTATACCACAAAAAAAACGTGTTTTTCATCGCTTTTTATAATAAAGTATTTTTATTTTGGAAAACATTTTTTTTTACTAATTGCTAAAGTATGAAGTTCAATATTTGAAAATTCAGTTAATTTAAAAAATTATATATTTTTTTAAAAACATGGCGTACTTTGGGATACCCTGTACACTGCAAAAAGATATTTATTTGTCAAATTTGGTTACGATATTTTCATAAACAAGCGAAAAACAGACGAGTTTTGCACACAAAACGTTTTTTCGTCCCGTCCTATGGTTACGATATCTTTATAAACAAACGAAACATACCAAATTTTGTACAAAAATCAATTTTGTGGCTGATCGGGAGCTATATGATATAGTTACCCGATTTCGATCAAATTTGGAACAGTGCCTGAGAACTCTAAAAAACTCAAAATTTGGTTACGATAAATATACATAAAATACACTAGAATACTCTATTATTCCATGATGTACGCTTCAGAATCAAATTTGAAAAACATTCTTTTTCGAATAATCTGTGTAGATTTAACGGACTTATTATGTTATAAAAGATTTTAAAAACTTTATATGATTAAAAAAAATATTTCTGAGACTAATGACAAAGCCAACACAATTTAGATTGGATGTGGTTTGCTTCTTATATATGCCGATATAAAGATTTCTTGTCAAATATTGACTCACTCTCATTTAATGTATTTACAACGTCAATTGACTTGGAGGTCGTTCTTCTGAACTTATGATACAATCCTTCTTTGGACTGAAAAATACGTAAATATGGTGCAAGTTGCAAATACAAGATTATTATCCTTATTCGTAAGGCAATGATGATGAGTGATTTCTAAATAAGTTTGTCTAATAACATTAGCCGTGTTATAGACTGGCTGTGTTGTAGAGAATTAAGTATAACTACTTTCTTCTCAAGCTTAAACCATATTGGGGTTGTATAAGTCAAAGTATTTGGCTTTATTAATATTATTATTACAATCTAACTATCTAAATCATTACAAAATAAATAACATATATAAAATGTTTTGATTTTAAATTTTTATTTAATAATTCTTTTCATTCTTTACTTATTTCAAAAAAAAAATAATAATAATTTTTAAGTTTTTTTGAGCATATAAAATAGAAAGTCTGCAAGTAAAAGGCTTTTCATATTTTTTAGGTAAAAAATATTCAATGTGGTAGACCATGTACTTACATATTTTTTTGTGCCATCAGCAAAAAAAGTTGGATTTATTTTTATTTCTCCTAGAGCGCTTTTTGTTATGTCATGTTTAGAAGTTTCCAAAGACTTTTTCAACTTTTCCAGTTGTTATTTTTCAAAGTAATTCCCTAAGCTTGTGACCACTGTGCTATTCTGCATTTTAAACCTGAATAGACGCAAGGGACTGAAAAAGTTATGATTTTAAAGTGACATGAAAAAGGGAGAAAACCACCAAAAACCTCTCTGGGGTGCTTTTTGTTGCACATTGTAGTCGTCATCGTTGTTGTTGTTGCTGTTTAACTTTGCTCCTATGTTTTGTCATGACTTGAAGGGAATATAAGTTTTTTTTTTAAATAAAATAACATATAAGTGCAATGCCTTAAAAAAGTAAGAACAGCCTCTTGCTTTATCATGTATACGCCATGTAAGCCCTTACTTTAGCTTTAGCTTTTGTTAACAGTCAATTGTAGCGTTCTTATTGGATTAAGAGTTTTCGCAGAAAATTAAATTAACTCTATTTAGTTTTGTGTATTAGTTTTAACTACCAATTGATTTACAATTAAAAAAAATCGTGTTTGTGTTAGTAAATGAAACAGAATAAATATATAGTTGTCATATTCGAAATTTTGTGTACTGTCTGTCTGCTATGTTTGGTAGCAAGTAAATATTTATGCAACTGAAATGCAAATGTAAAATGCAACAATTTTGTAATTAAGTATACGTCAAGTGGTGCATAAAATATTTCTGTACATAAATAGCACAAACCTTATGTGCTGTTGTGCATATATTTATATAAATTTTGTTGCTACATTTCTGCAATATTAAAATATAATTTTAGTGAATTTCACCAGCCGCTTGGAAATCCAATCTATCTGCCTGCCTTCCCTGCCTCGGTCTCGCCCAAATGCATTAATGTGCTTACACAGATATAAATCAATAAACAGTCGCCGCAATTAAATTGTTGCATAGTTCGAGGGGCACGCACAAGTTTGGGTTGTGCCACAGTACTGAGCCACATTCGGCCGTTGTACATTTGTAATGCATATCACGTGCCACGCCCACTTTTTGGTATGCAATATGAAACAGCTAGGGACAAGAGCAACATGCATAAATCAAACTTTACAGTCGTGCCGAGCAAGCCAAGACCCAAACCAAAGCCACCAAAGGATCGACCCAACAAAATACCAACATCCCTAACTAGATTTCTATCCAGTATATATTTATGTGCATGTGACTGCTTGTTACAGTTTGTTTAGTTTGCATTTACATGAAATTATTTCGTACATTAAGTAAAACAGTTGCCAGCGCAAACCTTCAAGCCCCCAACTACAGACCTTATCTCCAAGCAACTTTCTAGCCAAATTTGCATGCTACCATACTGTGCCACAATATGCAATTTGCTTAGCTTTCGCCAGTGGCAAGTTTAAGTATTTGGATTTTGATTATATTATTGAATACTGCAGTTGATTGCATTGCTGCAATTTGTTAGTTCCAGTGTACTATGTAATATGATCTCTAAATTAAGCCAATTGAGCAATTGTTAAAACCAACCAGATATTTAATTAGCCCTCTTATTGCATGGCCAATTAGGCATTTGTATAGTTTGAGTCTTTAATCCAACAGTTTTATGTTTTATTAACTACAATTACAATATCGAAAGCAATAAATATCAGCTTAAAGCAGTTAATTATTAATTAAATAGAATTACTATAACGAATATTTGGGGAGTTTTTCTGTTTGTCTACAATGCACCAAGCCATGTATTAATTTATATTTATTTTTCTTTCAGGTAAGTTACTTTGTCTACTTTTATAAAAAATTTGCTGGTAAGTTTATACATTTTTGTATATTTCCTTTCAAGCCCCCATGTGATACGGGATTTTCAGAACAGTATAAAAATAATTTTTGTGTAAAAAAACTCAGTATAAGAGACTTTGGCGCATATAATCAAGACCATCACATTCCATGGCAAATTCGTAGATTTATCATAATTCCTCGGTTTTACCGAAATCTTTAACTTAAACCTTTTTGAGCAACCTTCATTACGATTTCAGCAATAATTTTGATAACTCTTTAAGTCACCATCACCTTTTTTAAGTATGTCAGGGTAACAAGAGAAGATGATACAGGCATGACCGTCAGACTTTCTATATAGACACAAGAAACAAGCTCATTTTATTTGATAGCTTCCATAAAGGCTAAATAATATGGTCAACCGATTTTGATAAAATTTTGTATAGTGCTTGGGAACTATAAAAAACTTCTTATATCAGTCGGTCCTATGGGATAGACAACTGATTTTTATGAAATTTAGTATAGTGCTCGGGAACTCTAAAAAACTTTCGAGCGCCAAATTTGGTTATAATATATGCTACTTAGTGTTTTTCCAAGATGCTCTGAAATACCCCTATCAAAGCTATACACTAAGCCCTATAACGAAAAAATAAAAAAAATAAAAATAAAGCTTTTTTTGCGTCACATAATGGGTGGATTAACTCAAAAGCTTGGTTGCTCTAGCTTTTACCATCTCCAAGATCTAGACGTTCAGACAAACGCATAGACAGATAGAAGCAAATTAAAATGCTTCGACTGGTTAGGTTCTGAGGCCAACACTCTACCAACTCAGCTACACTTTTGTATGCATTTGCCACTGAGGCAATTGGAACTTGCGCCTCTCGAATTGAATATTTTACCCATAAAGCTTAAAGCTTGTAAAAAATATAGCAATTTTAATTAATTTGTAAAAGGAAGTGGGTTTGGCAGAAAAAAATGAACGTGATCTGGCTGGTTATATAAGTAGTCCAAGTTTGGTACTCCAAGCACTTCTAGTCTCTAAGATCCAGGCGTTCTACAGACGAACAGACAGAGGGCCAAGCCTTATCTCCTGAACGAATAAAGATAAAATTTAGATTTTTTTTTAACAGTAAAAATTTTTTTTATTAATTTTAAAGTTCAAAAGTGATCTCATCTGCGCTCAAAAATTCTATCATTTTCGCGTATATTCACAAGGCAAAACAAAATGAAAATTGGATAACTCCTATAAATGAGGAAATAATTCTTATTTTAGAGACGGCACCTCCAACGGTTTGAAGTTATTATATTTATATACAAGCGTACACCTCCTACTCTGCGATTGTTGCTTTATAGTGCAAAAAATTACAATTAGAAACCAATTACGTTACCCAGAAGTTCATTTTTCCACTCTAATCTATACAAATATGATGCTAACGATAAAATAAAAAACTTGTCCGGTTAACAATATGAGAAATAAATGGAAACGTAACATAAATCTACTTAAATTACAATAACCATAAATTTAATCATAGCAACGAATTGGATATTGGATTGAAACACAGCAGGATATGCATTCTTTCATACAACTCAAAAGAGCTACGCATCTTATGCAAATGCTAAGTATATTATTATAGTATTATAACTCAAACTGGGTTGTAACTCCAAATGCTTCTACACTCCCAGTTTGTTTCCGACATACACGCATCCTGTTCTTAACCAAGACATGGACAAGTTTAACTTGAAACTTTAAGGGCAAGAACTTGTATTGTTCTTTGTCTGATGTTACAACAATTGCAAAGTCGTATATACTTATATAGTATATGTGCATATCTACACTCACATTACTTTGTATATACCTAAAACATATAGTTAAAAACCAAGTAAAATCCCCTGCGTCCTGGCCATAAATCCCTGCAAGCTGCAATTCTCTAAACATAATCAACTGACTGGGGCTTGGCCTGCAGGATGGTGGTCACATGGAAACAGCAAACAACATTGCGGAAACTTTTCAATTACATCCAGTAATTCTAAACTTACTCCGAAGTCCAATAAGAGCACAAATCCCTGAGGCGTTTGAATATCTTTATGTCGCTGCTACGAGCAACGTATCTGGAACTGAGCTCTTTATGGGCACAAAGCATTGCATCAAACTATTTATGCTATATACTAAATATATATAAAAGTACCTTATTACCTAGAAGGCTTTGCTTTGGGCGTGGTTATGCAACCGGGCTTAGCTCCCAGTTGTGCGTTTGTAAATTTTTTAATTGGCTGCAAGCATCACGTGCCTTCAATGAAAGAAAATTGCACTCTCTGGTTAAAGCGCAGCTAAGCCGCTTAAATATAGAATCTGCTACGTCACTCAACTTTAATACTTTTTAGCGAGAAATCTGAAATCTACAACGCCACACAACTTTTAGGTAGCATAGTCCTGCAATGGATTAAGCAATGCCTTCCAGAGACACATGCATAGAGCATTTGCTCGAATAAGAATTTTGTACTTTCCGCAATCTACATATTCAAAACACTAATCTTTAAAAGATATTGTCGAATATAAAGTTTTTTCAAAATTGTTCGTTCTAGAATTTTTTTTTTAGTTTATTTATTCTCAAAAATTGGATATAATCGATAGTGCTCCGGAAAACGAATCCGAACATTTTACGCGGATTCATTTTGAAACCGAATATTTGGTGTTTCCAATTATACCGAATGTTTTGTTGCAAGAGGAATTGAAACGATTCGGCAAAATTAGATGCGAATATTTACTGAAAAATTCTTTTAAATATTATTTGATATTCTTAGATTATCGGGGGTGCCACAGAAAACCATTTCGTTGCAATTTCGTTGCCATTCCGATTCTTGGTGCCACAGACATGATTCACAACGGTTTCAAAATCTTCGACAAAATTGCTTGAGATTTGATTAAATTCACCAATAAAAACTAATTTATTCAATGAAAGTATTACTTATTTGGAAAGTGTGTTTAATTTCTGAGTTTTCTGTACCTTTATGTTTTGACAAATTTTATGTTTTAATTCATGATTTTTATTTTTGCGAAATCTTTATTAAAATCTTTGGTACATTTGCCATTCTGTGTCAACGTGCAAAATCTTTTCGTTGCAAGGAGTTGCCACCTAGTTGCTGTACTAAATAATAATAATTCGAAGTGATTATTTTAGCATACTAATAGATGTTTTTTATGTTAAATGAAAGTTAAAAAATCGCTTTTTTTATTTTAACTAATTTGTCGTTATGAAGTGCGCCGAATTTAATGCATAATTGAATAAATAATTGCTATGCACCTTTTTCTCCTAAGGTGGCAATGTAGGGCTGTTAGGCAAGGTTTTGAATGTCAATAGTTTAGCAGTTAAGGTTTAAAATTAAAATATCAGTAGCGCAACCTAAGGAGAAAAAAGCCACAACAGCATATGATTTTAATAAATGAAGTAACATATTCAATAAATAAAAGCGTCGTTTTAAATAATTGGCGAGTGCATCGAAAATACTAAATCCATCTACTGCAAGGGCACAATTAGCATTACAATTTTCAATAGCATTTGCGTATCCAAATTTCACTTCATTTGTTAAACGCAGTGCACAGCATACATAATTGTTGCAACCTTTGCTGGACTGTATGACAGCCTTGAAGCGATCTAGAGGTTCTTCGACACCTTCGCTCCACCTTTTCTTCGTCCATATGTGTGCGTGTGTTTTTTTAAGGCATCAATGGCTAGCAATCCTGCAGGTGGCATTTTAAAAATTATTTTCTATTTTCGTGCAAATTTGCAAATGTAAACAAACGAAATTTGCCATTCACTACGCTGAGGACAGCTGTTGACCCGTAGGGTTGCCATACAAACTTCTGTATTGGGCGGTACAAATATTCAAACTTTATTTAAATTTATTTTGTACAAATGGAAATTAAAATGATGCAAAATATGCTGACAATTATCGCTTAATGTAATAAAGAATAAACTTTATTGGATCACTGTTAATAAACATTTTTTTAAATGAGTGTCTAAATGTTCTAAAATAATTTTTGCAAAGTAGCAACCCTTTGCTGCCATTCTTGCAAAAGCGTAATCATTCGAAATTAATTGTACGAAAAATGAAATCTTTGAGATTTCTGTGGCACCTTTTAACGATTTGGTTTCAAACCGTTGCCAAAAGCGTTAACGATTTCTGTGACACCCCCGTATATCTATGCCAACTTCAAGTCGAACCCAACAAAAAGCAGGCCGAACCCAAAAAGGAATTTTTTGCATTCGTGCACATACACGATCACATTTCTTTATCGATAACTGATAGGTGCGACAGGGTTCCCGCATTACACAAAGAAAATCTCCCTTTGTAACAAAAATAGCTGAGCCAAAGTAAAATTTTTGTGCAATTTTATTTAAAAGAAGAAGATAGAATAAAAAAGTACTAGCAATATTTAAATCAAAATAAAATGAAAACAACAAACAAAGGTGCAGAGCTGCGGCAACCATGTCAGCTGTTTTGTATAAAACAAAAATAATTTCGTAACAAATATAAAGGGAAATAAGCGAAGTTATAGCCAAAAAAATATGTTTTCCGGAGCACGCAAAAACGAATCCGAATAAAATTGTACATTTTGTTTTTTATGTGTTCTACTTGGATATAATTAACATTTTAAACAAATTATGCGAACAAAGATAACTTAAATAATTTTAGATGCCAAAAAATTAACAAAAAAAAAAACCCGTAATGTCTAGAATTCTTTTAAATGTTTAAAAAGCTAATTAAGCTCGAGAAAAATGGTATGTGCCAAAAATGTATTTTTTTGAAGGTATAGCTTCACATAGGTAATATTTATTTGTTAAAAATTTGTGATAAAATTTTAAAACGACATTCATAGAAATTTTTTGCTTATTTTCTTATCGAGTATTTATGCTTATTTGCCAATATTGTTGGGTACATCCTCAATTATAGGAGTTTTCGATTTCTTATCTTTTTTATGATCATTCTTACTTTTAAACCAAACGGGCATCACTTCACATCTTTAAATCGACTGGTGGTGGTAACGGGGTCACATCGATAAAAAGTCAATATGGTTTTGTTTATTAGAGTCACATACTATTCACATGAAATTAGTATATTTTTGGCTCTTTACACTATTTGCCCGATTTTGGTTATTTTTGACTTTAAAATTGTATAACGCCGACACATAGTTTTTTATCAGGCCAATGCTAAAAACTCGCAAATATGCTATGGAGGAACGTGATAAGATTTCGAGATAATTCAACAAACTGCAACTGAAGAGGAATTATATTTTGTATCTCTAGCTCTTGTGGTGTTTGAAATTTTATTTATAAAATTTTAAATTTAATATTTGCAGACTCTAACATGTGACCTTAAACACCAACTTCAAATTGTATTAAGTCTAATAATATAATAAATATTTTGCAAACGTCAAAATTCTGCTTAGGGAACTCCGTTCCACAAATTTCCTATACTTAAGAAAAATTCGGTTCTGTACGCGTCTTCCTTTGATTATTAGTCTATTTATGCTGATAAAGAAAAGTATAATAATATTGTAAAAAATGCTTCCATCTACCAGTTACTTTTTACTACATTTAAACAAATAAAGCATATCCTGTTATTCTATTAAACGATTAAAAAATTGGCAATCAAGGCAAGAGCTCTGATCTTTATAGCGGCTGCATTGGTTACAGAGTATTTCACTCTCGGTCATATTTTTGACATTTTCCTATGCGTTGTTTTACTGCAGTTATTCAAGAGCATATGACGCATAGTATTTAAGAGCGCACAAACTAGACCGCTCTTAGCTTAAGTCTCTCACAGTGCTTTTTAGTTTCGCTCTTTGGCACCGTATCAACCAATGTTGACCCCTGCCACCACACACATTGGCTTTTACACTATTAAATACGATATTGACTTGTAATTTAATCAACAGTTTAATTATATAATTAAATTAACCACCACAATACCGTGGAGCTTTAATAAAAGTCCATTTAATGTTTCAACTTGGAACACCCCCATGCCCCGTGGTTGGTGTAGCAATGTGGCTGCGGGGCTTAAGGTTTATTTGTGGCAGCTGATGGTTCTTTTGCGGTCTTATGCAAAAGGCGTTAATGGGATTGCATTAAGTTCTCATTGTTTCTGTTGGTCCAAATGACCAAAGGCGACAGTTGTTTCGGCTTAGCTGCTAATCAACATTATGTTATGACCTAGGGGCCTATATACTACATACTTATATACTTATAGTATATGCCGCAACATATATATTTTTTACAGTTGGTAGCTGTTATGAATTTTTCCCAACACGCATTTCGGCGGCGAAATTAGAAACACGCGCAAGCTATAGACATGTCACATTTTTATCATACTCTTAAAAAGAGTATATAAACTTTTTGCTTGCTTATTCACTTTATTTTGAAAATAGTTTTATATTTTTTTATCGGTCTGATTAGCTATAAAAAGGAAAGTAGCCGGACCTGTAAACATAAAGAAAATAAAAATGTTTTATTAAGAGAGATCTGAAGAGAGCACAGCTTTTCTTTCTACCTGCTCAACTCTAAAATGTAATAACATCTGCAAGAGTATCTAAACTTCGGCAGTCTTAAGCAAAACATTTCCTAAGGATGCCTTCAGTATTTGTTATGTGCGCGTGTGTGTGCTCCCTAGAAGTACTGGCTAAGAAATATTTCGCTGCAAAACTTAATTAAGAATAAGCAACATGCCTCAAAACTCAAAATGAAAATGGCTTAGCGTCAAGCGGAGGAGGCACAAGGGTGGCAATTGGTGGGTAAGCAAGACGGCTTGATCTGTGTCTGCCGCAGGGCTAAGGATGCGAGATGAAGTTGAAGTTAAAGTTGGTTCTGCAACAGCAACAGCATTAGCAATAGAAGACATCGACGCGGCTAGCACAACAACAACAAACAAACAACAACTATAACAACAGGCATGTTGACGACGCATAAGAGACGCGCCTGGAATAGCAAAAACGGAAATGAAAGTAATTTAAAGTGGCATTAAGTTGTGGCAGCCACAAGACTTGGTATCTGTGTGGGTGTAGGTATGTATGTATGTATTTGTAATGCGTCGGTGTACTTGGCTTGTAACGGAAGTGCACACACACACACTCATGCATATAATACTTGTACATTACGAGTTATATACTACATATACGTATAATACGCGCATATAAGTTATATGCACAACAACGACGATGACGACAGCTTGAAAAGGAAGTCGCTCTATATCACAAACTCTTTTATTTTTTTACTCTTCTTTAGTTCTTGGTATGCTACAGTATTTCAAGCTGTCAGCCCTTAATAACAGTCTGTAGCTTTTCCTTTGAGTTATTTTCATCATTAAAGATTTCCTTTTATGCGGTGAAAAATATTAGACAGTTTGTCAAGGACTTATTAAAGAAAATCTGTTTTGTTTATTATTTGCTATGGGAACAGCAAGTTATAGCGTATGTTATGGAAACTAGTACATCTGTACACTCGAAAAAAAATTAGAATTTCACGCTCAAAAACGAGCATTTCGCGTTAAACCCAGAATTTGGAAATTTTTCTTATTTAGACTCAACTTCTTACCTTAAGAGCGTTTTTTTTTGTGGACAGTAATTCACAACTTGAGAATATTTATCAGATATTTTTACAATTCAAAAAATGCAATAAATTCTTTACCCAACTCAACAACAAGTGACCAATACACTGAAAAAAAAACTCAAGAATTTCGCGTTCATAAGCAAGCTTTTGTCGTTTAAATAAGAATTATTGAAAAGGACGCCAAGAGCGATTTTCTATTATTGCGATTCAAATTACTTTTTGCAGAAAAAATTTCTTAATTTGAGAGTGATTTCTAGAATAGGGCATGATTGTAGAAAGCTGAGCCAACAGAAATGCTTATTTTAAGAACAATTTTAGGCCTTCTATTATATTTTAGCAAACACCGGGTAAAACTTTTATTTTGTTGATTTTAGATATTCAATGATTCTTTCGGAAGTTTTTTTCGAAAATAAACTCAATTTTGCGTCCACCTTCAATCCTAAGGTTTAGCTGCAACATTAAGAAATATTTTCAAAAAGAAAAAAAAAGGGGCAAAGTAATTAATCAATAAAATTTTAATAATACCCTATTAAACATCTACATACTTACTTTTTTATTCTCTATTAATAAAAAGAAATTATTTAAAACAAAAAAATACCAAAAAGAATATTTAAAAAAAGAAATTGCCAATGCTAAAAATCAGCTGACTGTATGGGCTGCAGCAAAATACAATGGGAGGGCAGGAAAATCTATTATACAATTTGAATGCCTGGATCTATGTTCTAATACTAATTCGGCTTTTTAGCCTTATACTTGATTTTTTATTTCGAGTTTATGCCAAAACTTCCGCTGTTCTGAGAGGGCAATCAAATTTATTGTGTAATTAATGTATAGAACAAAATCCAGATAGATTCCCTTACTCAAATATCACCAGAATTCAGATTTTCAAACTTCCAATATAGCTACGAGCCATGAATTTTGAAAATTAGTGTGGCTCTTCACTTGCAATTGTCTATTCATGATGTACGCCCCCGAATCCTGCCTTTCTGCTTATGTCTCTATGTGTCCAAGCCACGCAAACAAAAGAAATATAAGAAAAATAAATGTAGGAAAGTCTTAATAGTTACTGAGGCAAAAGCTGTTCATTATGGCTTTACCGTACAGCTAAAACTACACGGAATTCAATTAAGTCAAACAGCAGCCCACAGCCGCACAAAAAGGGGTCGAACCAAAAAGCGGATTCTGGAATAATTTGCTTTGACAACTTAAGCAGACGTATGAACCAGCGTCTATCGTAATGAGCGGCATCGCCGTAAGAAAAAAAAAACAAGTGCCAGCCAGCTGTCAGATTTTCTTTTTTCCTTTTTCAGCTAACTTTACATGACTTTACTTTGGAATCAGTTTGAGCAGGATGCTTAACAAGGCAAAGAAAAAAGTTTTCCCTTACGCCTACGAGAATTAAATTTCTTTTGCGTTTGCGCCACATGTGTTACACATACATGCAACAAGCGAGCCACACTCAAACACACACACATCTACAATACAGCCATTACTTTGCCTTTACATTAAGCTTAAATGTCAAGTCAGCAGCAGGTTTGTTTTGGACTCTTTTTTGAATACACTGTAGGCAAAGGATACATAGGGTATTATAATGTTGAGATGTTTATACTATAACAGGCGGTAGGGGTTGAGCAAGACTATAAGTTACTCATACTTAATTAACCATATTTACTCTATAGACTCCTCTACCTTGGATCGTATCCTGAGCGTTTTAGACCTTGGCATACTGTTTGACCATAAACTTAAATTTAACAATCATTTTTGGTCTAAAGAATTTAACTACCCTTACACAACCAAACTTCTTTATATTTCTCTCGTCCGCCCAATTTTGGAATATTGTTCCTGCATTTGGAGCCCTCAATACCGCCTTTATCAGGACAGGATTGAGTCTGTTCAAAAGCAATTCCTCCTCTTTGCACTTCGCGGCTTAAATTGGGATCCACTTATCCGACTACCTCAAAATTCTGACAGACTTCGCCTTATAAAGCTGCCCTCCTTAAATAACCGTAGAACATGCCACGGTGTACTTTTCTTGCATGAGCTATTACTCGGCCTTATTGATTCTACTGAACTTCTTAGCAAAGTTACTTTTGTCTTACCTACCAGAGAAAGTCGTAATTTTCGCCCCCTTAGCCTTGCAACTCTGTAGATCAAATTTTGCTCTGCTTGATCCTTTCCGTGTCTTATGCACTAATTATAATAGCCTTTTTAATTTCCTCTCTTTTGAACGGTGTATTCCTTCTATCACGTCTTCTATCCTAAGTCATCCATGACCATGAGGCACCTATTTGGTCGTTGATGCTCTTTTGGGGTTTTTTTTATATATGTAATGTTTAATTTTTATTTGAACTTCCTTTTTCCACTTGGTTATTGTAAATCCAAATCTCTGGCCAGTTTTTGATGTGAGTCGGTGCATATCGCTATAAAGTTCACCCACCGGGCTAGTGACATAGATTAGTTCATATCTATTTTGTTTCCTCGTTTATTTTTCAATATTTCATTTAATTTCTTTTTATAATATCATCCTCTTGGATGATAGCGATACAATACGAAGATTAAAACGCAATCATGTCTTAGACATGCCATATTCAAATTGAGCTTACAGCATTTAAAAAAGCAATATTTATTACTCATTGGAGTTTGAATATAATCAAAAAAAAAAAAAAAGTAATGTAAGGCCAACTGTACTTTGTTGTTCCCTGTTAAAATAAAATAAATAAATATAATAAATAAATTTATTAAATTAAGTCAAATATCTGCAGCACTTTTTTCAAAATTCAACATTATTAAATAAAGGTTATGTTTACAAAAAAAAAAAAAACAATTGAGGTTTCGTCGACACTAAAAAATCCATTCACTCTCATACAGAAAATCGTTTAGAATTTAGGAAAATTATGGAAGTATTGAATATGTGCATTTCCATTTTGGCGTGGCATTACGTTTGTACGACAAAATATTAAAAAAAAAAAAAAAAAACAATCTAAGTTTTAAAAAGTTTTTAAAAATAATATCAATCACTTCCCATGGGAAGTTTTTTAACTTTAATTTGGATACAAAAATTTTTGAGTATATTTTAAAATGTTAATTAATTTTGCAAGTTTTTCATTCAAAGAACCTTTTTTTGTATTTTTTATTTTTAAGTGTTATTCTTAGGCAAATCTGGGCAAAATATGAGTTTTGGCTACAAAGCTTAGTCAGATTTCTCGTCAACTTACAAGGTTCGCTGTGGGAAAGCTTTAAATTCTTTATAGACTGATGGCCCAAGTTGCTCTAGCTATATAGCTTTGAATTAATTTCTGCTTAATAATTATATAAATAAATACTAATTTTGAATATTTTTCTTTACTAATGCAAGTTAGAAATTATTTTTTTAACTTTGTTATATGTTAGATTTGTTACACTGCGCATAGGCAGGTGGAACTGATAAGAAGAAACGTTTTCGAAAATACTTAACATGCATATGTATTATGCTAAAGTACGCAGTAGAGCATGTTAGGGTGTTCAAATGTCGCGCATCGGCTCGAACGTCCAATTTTTAATTTTTTTTTTTTTGGCATTTTTCCATCAATTCGTCGCCAGCCAAAAAGTATGCAGCACGAACTGTAAACGTTTTTAATTTAATTCCCTACCCTCACAGTTTTCATACTCTCTTAGTTGTTCCGGGTAGTTTTTCGAGGACTTTCGTGTGGAATTGGTGGACGTGAGTTGTCATGCCGTTCGTTTCGTTTCAGCTTTTTTGTTTTTGTTTCTTCTTTATATTTTACGCATTTTTTTCGTGCTTTCTAGTTTGTTGTTGCTTTTATTTGATTGATGGATTTTTGGGGCAAGAGCAGCTGGAGTATATGTGTGGGTTGGCTGTAAATATGCTCTATAAATAGTGAAATTCCTGAGTTGCTCGCTTGCCACGCTGACGTCAAAAGTGAACAATTTGGCATGAATTATAATTTAACTTGACTTTGGGGTCAGACCTTCAAAAAAATAACTTTTTATAAAAGTACTCTTGGCTTAGCCGTTAATTACCAAAGTTAACAGACGGCGAGACTTTGCTACTAATTAAGTATTGTCAAGGCGTAGCCACATGTTGAATCCTAAACTAAAACTTCAATCAAAGTGCCAACAAAGTAGCTGCAAAGCCAAGTGCTAAAGTGAATTAAACTTGCAAGAGCTTTACGTACACCAGCAGTCCATCCGATATCTGTGTAATGCATATCACAATTGTCCATCTTGCAAACGTTTCTGTGCACTCAATTGCCAACAAAGTAGCCATTTTGTTTGCTCTGTGCGGCGCCTTACTGTGTGCTACACTATAATTAATTACTGCAATATCGCTGCTGCTGCGACGCTAGCGTCAGCAGCGCGACATTTTAATTGTTGTTGCGTCCTTGTTGTTGCAAATGTTGTATCCTTGACATTTAGAAAACTGTTTCTTCGTTGTGCTCTTGCGCCTGCTCGACCGGAAATGAGTTTTTCGGTGCGGCAGCAAAAGAGCGCAAACGTCACAAAGCTCTTTGTTGCTTTACTCTCTTTTTGTGCCGGTGGCCGCCTGTTGTGCTCTCGTAAGAGAACTTAATTTGGCAAGAGCGCAAATGCCTCCGCACAGGCTTAATATATATTGCATATATCGAGCGCACAGTGTCACAGAAATGTACTTAAAGTGAAAAAAAATTAAAAAAAATAATTTTTTTTTTTTCTAATTATTTTTTAAAGCTTTTGCAGCAACAAATAATATATATTGCACGTTTACTTTGTTGGGAGCTCCTAAAATTAATAACTATGTCCTTAAAACTTTTGAGTTTTTATTTGAGGTTATACATACAAAATAAATCACGTAAAAAATTTTCGTTGTACCATATTTATTTTATATGGTATGAATTATATTTTTTTGTATAACCAGGCATTAATTTTATACATTTTTTTACTTGAGATAGACATTCATTGAAAAAGTTGGTATCTCCCATCCCTCCAGTAAGCCGGGTGCAGCAGAACTTTCAATTCAAGCTGCATCAGTGTTTTGTTCATATTGCTTGCAATGAGTGGTCAAGTGGACGCAAACTTTTTTGAGCTGTCTATAGTTTTTTTTCTAAGCTCGAGCTTTCCACGAATGCATTAAAATCATTTTTTAAGATAATTGCTTCAATGTCTTGAAAGTATGCCCTTCAAAAATAAAAAGGACCCCAAATTTTAAGGCAAATTATATATCATTAGCGAAGTATAATGATACAATGATGTCATACCTAATGATGACGTCACACACACTCTAAGTTTTAAATAATAAATTTTTATCAGCATTTGCTTGTAATTCATAACTGGTTAAATCAGCATTTCCAGTAAGTACTAATCAACATTTTAATAATTGGTTGATTTGATTTTTATTTGTATTATTATTATTATTGTTGTTGTTTTTGTGAAAATGTTTTAATTCTTTTGCATGAGATTCGTTTTTTTTTTGTCCGGATCCCTGAAACACTCTGGAATCAAAGGCAACGAACTTGCAGATTCCGCAGCTAAAAATATTTCACGATATCCGCTTATGACAACACAAAACTTAAACACGTCTGACATTAAACGCTTTTTTAAAAATATCCACAAAATACTCCAAAACACTTTACAATATACGTCCAACTGGTACCAATCAATAAATTTGAGCAAACTAACTTCACATGATTTCTTTAAAACCACATCTTTGAACAGAATTGACCAAATCAAATTCACAAGACTTAGATTGGGACACACAAAATTAACTCACCTACACCTTATCGACAGATCCACACCAGACTCATGTCCCATTTGCAATCAAGCGACTGCTATAACCGTTGAACACATTGTTTTACATTGCACAAGGCTCAGACACATTTGAAACCAAATCCTCAATAACATTAATCCCATCGACATCCTAAACAACCCAACACATAAAACTACACTAACACTAATTGAATTCCTTAAATCAGCAACTATATACCACCTAATTTAAAATTTTACATAACATATATTTATCCTACTCTGACGGGCAGAAGGCCATCGCAGCCACCGCTCTTAGTCCTTAAGCTAGTTTATAATTTGTAATTATAAGATAGCTGTTTGTAAATAAATAAATAAATAAAACTAATGTATTTGAAACTTTCATGATGTTCACTGAAACATGTTGGTTTGATCCCTTTTCGCTTTTAGCTCACAATCGAATAAAATTATTATCCAATATTAAAAAATTTAATGTTTTTTGTAGTATTAACCACTAATCTTTGTTTGGTACTCAACAAGCGATAAAAATTTTAATAACATTAAATAGGACGTTATAGTATCTTTTTTTCAACGATCTGGAATCAACATCGATGGAAATCCGATTCATCGGTATTTTTATAAATTGTTCACAACATTGATGTTATTTTTTGATTTTTATAGCCTATATCTTATGGTACAAAGGGTATATTAAGTTTGTGCAAGCCGAAAATGTATGTAACATACAGAAGGACTCGTCGGAGACGCCCCCCAAAGTTAGCTAAAATATGAGCAGAGTGACTAGAGAAGTCGATATACTCATGTCCGTCTGTCCGTCCGCCGAGATCTCAGAGATGGTAAGAGCTAGAGCGACCAAACTTTCATATTATATCCTTTATTATTATATAGGAGACAAGTTTATAGCTCCCATATGGGTGTCAGAGGACCTCGAAAAAAACCAAAAGTTTTAGATAGATAATTCGTTTGTTTATAAAGATATCGTAACCAAATTTGGCATATAATCAATCACCTTAGAATGCTTTTGAATTTTGTATTTACATTTTAGGCCTGTCAAAAAAAAAAAAAAATAGAAACTAATTCAAATTGGGGGCTATTGGTTGTCCAAAATTAGCCTTCACAGCTGTATCTTAAATTTGACCACTACCAAAAGCTACACAAAAATGTCACCATGGCGAAAAATTCCGTGTAGAACCCTAAGACAATCCTTTCTATTACAAAGACAGCTGGTCAGCTTATGCAGCACAGATTATCCTCAAAAATGTAAGCGTAATCGTTTAAGAAGATACTGCAGCTCAGATTTTAGCAGCTCAATGACACTGCAAAATGTAAGTTACAGCTTAATTATTAAATTTGTTCGTTTCTCTGAATCTCATCGAACTTAAGCAGACCTTTAAATGCTATGAACTGGAGTCGGGACCACCTGAAGATATAGAAATCTCGCGTCCTGAAGCGCTAAAATTGTACAAACAAATGTTAAGATGTCGTCGCATGGAACATGTCGCTGCCGAATTATACAAGCAACAAAAGATACGGGGTTTCTGTCATCTGTATACCGGCCAGGAGGCCGTTGCCGTAGGCATGCGTGCAGCAATGCGCCGTCAAGACTCGTTGATCACAGCATATCGTTGTCATGCCTGGACATATCTAATGGGTGTACCCGTGGAGGCTATAATAGCCGAGCTTATTGGCTTTCGTAGCGGCTGCAGCAGAGGCAAGGGTGGTTCGATGCATATGTATAGCGACAGGTTTTACGGCGGAAACGGCATTGTCGGTGCACAAGTACCATTGGGAACCGGTGTGGCCTTGGCTCATAGCTTCCGTCAAGATGGAGGCGTTTCCGTTATTTGTTACGGCGATGGAGCTGCCAACCAGGGTCAGCTCTTCGAGTCGTATAACATTGCGAAGCTATGGTGTCTGCCATGTATTTTCGTCTGCGAGAATAACAAATATGGCATGGGCACGAGAACGGATCGCGCTGCGGCATGCACGGATTTCTATATGCGTGGTCATTATATACCAGGACTTTGGGTAGACGGTAACCAGGTGCTGGCGGTGCGTAGTGCCACAGAGTTTGCAATTCAGCACGCGCTTGAGAAGGGACCACTTATAATGGAAATGTTTACCTATAGATATATGGGTCATTCTATGTCGGATCCGGGCGTAAGTTATCGTAAGCGTGAGGAAATAGATGATGCACGACAACATCGAGATCCTATAACAAGCTTTCGCAAGCAATTAATAAAACTGGACTTAGCTTGCGACGAGGAACTGAAAGAGATGGAGATTGAGGTGCGTAAGCAGATTGATGAAGATAAAAATAAGGCATTAAAGGGGCGTGAGGTGGAATTAAATGAACTAGTTGCGGATGTTTACGCTAAGAATGTTGCACCCAAGATTCGCGGTATTTCTGGCTACAATTTTGAACACGTCAAGCTTTCAGAGGTATGTCTAGGCAAAGTAAAGGCAACTCCGCGCTCCATGATTAAAGATGTGCCCGTTGGAGACGCAGCGATGGCGGCTGCTATGGCAGAGGCAAAGAAAGCGGCAGCAGAGAAACAGACTGCGGAAGCAAAAACACAAGTGAAAAGAGCGCCAAAGCTAGGGGACAAAGGTAAGGCGGTGACGCCTGCAAAAGTGGAAGACAAGACGAAGAAGGCGCCAGAAGTAAAAGCGCCAGGAGTAAAAGCGTCAGTAGTAAAACCACCAGAATCAAAAGCGCCAAAAGCAAAATCGTCAGGAGTAAAAGCGCCACCTGCAGACAAACCCAAGAAATAGTTTTTCGTAATGGCTGAAGAGTGTAAGGGATATACATAAAAATTGTTTATGGGCTAAAGTTTAAAATAACAGCATGAGGAAATAATCAAAAATATACATTTTTTAAATTAAAATTAATAATTTGTCTTATATAGCTTAACCTATGTATAAACTAAATATAGGATTTTACCATAGTTAAAAGCAGTTTAAACTTCCTTACGTACCTATAATTAAACTTAGCTAATTGTTTGCTTTGGCTTATATAGTTAGACAGTATAATTTTGAGAGCTGGGATTTAATTGTTTAAAACTATGATAAGTTCATATGACAAGCTCTAACCCGATTGGAGGCAGAATTATCCTACCTTTACCATAAAACGAAACACCATTTACTGCCTGCAGCTCTTTAACCTTTGTCTCGTTTTCCTAAAATGCAAATGAGACACCAATGCCCGCCCACACTTCGGGGCAAGTTCTAATGCGATAAGAAGAAAAAAATGTTTTCGGCGGAATTTTCCGAAATTCCCTCTTTCTCCTACCGTTTGGTCTGTGCGTTACTTAGTTAACTTAGTTGGGATTTTTCTAAAACGTAATAATACCAATTTTTAGTTTTAAGGTGTAAGTTTTATTTTGGTGAAAAGACACATAAAATCTTACAAAATTCAGTGCAGTGTGCAAGGATATATATATAATAATTTAAAATAAAATATATAAGAGCATAAGATTCAATATTTCATTTAGTAATCGACAGTGGTCGAGAACATTGTGGTACTTGTAAAGGTATAATTATCCATTTCTGTAGCTGCACCGACCAAACTGGCCGTATCATTGAAGGTAGTAAATGTTTGTATTGCATCCTTGGCTTGTTGTGCCGCCAGATTAAATTGTATAAGTATAATAAGGTAGCTGGTAATGCCGCCACTAACTCCGTACAGTGTCTCCATATCCAAGGTGAAGAAACCACAAGCGGAAAAGTCCACCGAATGATTGAGTAACTTTAGTGACAGATGGTTAACAACCTCGTAGAGTAAATTGTCATCTGATACCACGCCGCACTTGTGTAAGCTGATGCCAGTGCGTTTCGAGGCCAAAGAGGTCTTCCAGCTTAGATAGATGAGATAGATGCACTTACCCGATGTATAACAGAGCGCAATAACCGTAATAATTGGATTTTTGGCTGAACGAAAAAGCGAAGGAATGGTCTGTGACTGTGTAGCGCAGTAGAGAAAATATAGTTGGGCTGTGAATATTAGAAAACCATAGGCCATGAGCGCAAGTATGGGAAAGCTCCAGAGTTCGTTCATGGCTTTGCCAATTTCACAGATCTCGTCATGCACCTGACACAAGTTGTTAAGCTTTTCTTCAACCTTGACTGCATTGGCCAGTTCACTTTCATGGGCCATTCTCACCTCGGGGTTGTTTTTATAGTTCTTCTTTGGGGTTTGTACAGACTCTCCAAAGGAGTTCATTGAATGAGCAACTGAAAGCAAGACTTTTCACTATTCTATAAAACATAAACTAAGATTATACCTACTGGGTGTCACTTTGTTTCTAGCCGAGCCTTTAAGTGAACCGACATCATGTCCACCCAACTCCCTATACAGATACTCCAAATTTTCATCATATTCCGGTGGCTTGCTGGTATCCACAGGCTGCTCACCGGCCGACCAATGCTTAAACTTTTCATGTGTGGCTACTAACTCCTCCAACGTAGCATTAATAGCCTCGAAGCGGTCTTTTAACGCATAAATCGATACAGCAAACCAAATCTTGTCCAGCGTGTTTATAAACGTAGGCACTGCCGATATACACCACACCAAAGATAGCCACTGAGAGTAGTCCACTAAACTTATGTAGGTGGCCACTAGTATAGAAACCTCAAAGAGTACAGTCATAATTAGCATAACACGTATACGCAAAGCTATGCGGCTGTTGTCCACGTAGCAGTGTTCCTTATAGAGACGCTCATCAACTTGGCGAATACGCTCGTAGATTTCACCCAATTCACCTTGAAAACGCAAAGCCGACAACTGGTCCGTAATCATGGCAAGCAGACCCACATAAGTCAGAAAAATTCCAATAACAAAGGTGAGCGTGCCTATAAAAGAAATTTTTACCCATTCCAAAAACTTCAGCAACCAATCACTCACTTTGCGATGCTTTAAGTGTACGATCCTCCTCGCCAAAGGAGTAAATTAGCAAATTGTAGAGTGCCACATAGACAAGCACGCAGCCCAGCATATAGACCATGCCATTGCGTGACTTTTCCAGCACATTCTTACTACGAAACTTCTCCAAGTCCTGTGGCAGTGTGCCCACAAATTTGGATACAGAAAACAATTCCTGAAATTGCTGCAACAATGGTTCCGTTGACTGTTGTGACATGTTGCCAGTTGAGCAATAAAGTGACGACTGACCGAAATTGTGGCAAGTTCATTGCGCAACCTTTTAGTATCCAGCACTTAGCCTAATTAAAAGTTGAACTGTCTGTCTGATGATTGCGATTAATGTAAGCGCAACGCATTGGTGCAAATATTGTTTGGCAGCGTCATGAAGCGGGCCATAATCGATATCATCAACAATTTAATATGCAACTCGTCATAATGGTAATGGCCTTGAGCTAAGTGGATTTACCATATTTGTAACAAATTTAAAAATTTATTCGTTTCGATTAAACCAAATTATTGGAATGCTATTAAAGTAGCCAATTAAAGGCATTTAAAATATGCCAAAACTTGTATTAGTTATAAAATTTCCAAAGTATTCTTGATTTGGTTAAATTTGCATATTATCCTAAAGGAGTTTCGAGTCATATGAAAAACATTTGTAATATTATTTATTTATATAGGAAAAGCTTACAATGCTGTTAATTAAAAGATAGTATAAATGTTTTTTTTACGAGCGTGCCCAGCATTTTATCTAGGGTTGGGTAAGATTTTCGAAATATTTGTTTAGTAATATATTTTGTTTAGTCCTTTGGTTTCTTAATTAATTACTATTTTCCACAAAGTTTTGACTTTGAATTAAATATTAATTAAAAAAAGTCGGGCGCGGACGACTTTGGGATACCCTGTACCACTGCTTCCAATAAAATCCGGTAAATTGGTTAAGAACACCAAAAGACATTTGATTGCCAAATTAGATTATGATACCTTCATAAACAACCAAAAACAGACGAATTTGTAATCAAAAACTTTTTTTCGACCGATCGGCCCTATGGGAGCTATGAGATATAGTCAACCGATTTTGATAAAATTTGGTACAGTGTTGAAGATCTCCAAAAAACTTCTGAATGCCAAATTTGGTTACAATATCTTCACAAACAAACGAAACACAACGAATTTTGTAAAAAAACACGATTTTTTGACCGATTGGTCCTATTGGAGCTATATGATATAGTCAACCGAATTTGATCAAATTTGGTATAGTGCTTGGGAACTCTAAAAAACTTCTTAATGCCAAATGTGGTTACGGTATGTTCACAAATAAACGAAACACAACGAATTTTGTAAAAAACACGATTTTTTGACCGATTGGTCCTATTGGAGCTATATGATATAGTCAACCGATTTTGATCAAATTTGGTATAGTGCTTGGGAACTCTAAAAAACTTCTTAATACCAAATTTGGTTACAATATCTTCACAAACAAACGAAACACAACGAATTTTGTACAAAAAACTAATTTTCGACCGATCGATACTATGGGACCTATATGATATAGTCAACCGATTTTGATAAAATTTGGTACAGTGCTGGAGGTTTCAAAAAAACTTCCGATTGCCAAATTTGGTTATGATATCTTCATAAGCAAACGAATTATCCATCTAAAACTTTTGCTTTTTTTCGAGGTCCTCTGAAAAACCCCTATGGGAGTCCCGATATGAAAACAAATAAAATAAACTTGTCTCCTATGGATTAATAAGGGATCTTATCTGAAAGTTTGGTTGCTCTAGCTCTTACCATCTCTGAGATCTAGGCGTTCATACGGACAGACGGACATGGGTATATCGACTTCTCTAGTCACTCTGATCATACTTTAGGTAACTTTTGGGGGTCTCCGACTTCTCCTTCTGTACGTTACATACATTTTCGGCTTGCACAAACACAATATACCCTTTGCACCATACGGTACAGGGTATAAATATTTATAAAATTAAATTAAGAAAATTTAGCAAGCATGTGAGCCTAAGCTTGAGCTTGAGGTCTAGATTAATGAAAACTTTCTTTTGTTGTGGACAAAATGTCTTAGAATATCTTCTATTAGTATTAGTTAAAAAACATAATCGAGAAGTTAAAACAAAAATTGTATTCTCTACCGTTCTTGTGTGAGACACGCACAAGATTTCTCTAAATTTCGTCATTGTCGACCGCAACCACGTCTTACTCTTAGAAACTGCTAAAGCATCTTTCTATGGTAGCGGTGGTACAAGGTAACGCCAAAAATATGGCCAATACACTTTGTATTGCTATTAAAAACATATGTTATCAATCGCATTCTACAAGACACAAAATTCCAGGTCGTTCATATAATTCTCTAGGTAGTGAGGGTAACA
The DNA here is from genome assembly GCA_949987675.1 of Chymomyza fuscimana. NCBI lineage: Eukaryota > Metazoa > Arthropoda > Insecta > Diptera > Drosophilidae > Chymomyza > Chymomyza fuscimana. The sequence goes on from OX465089.1 coordinate 34,914,090, forward strand.
CAACTCAGCTTCACCTGTCAATCCGTTTAAAACATAGTCACATAGACAATAGTCAACAAATTTCAAAGTTTCCGATTTTTTATATTTTTTTTTTTTTTTTTTTATTATTAGGCTGTCACCGTTTCAACTCAGAAATAAGAAAATAAGTCCAAGTATGGAATTAATATTTAAAGTTTCCAATAATGGTTTGCTTACTACATATTTCCTGATTTTTCGAGTCAACATTTTCGCGGTATTGGTAAAAAATTTTCAATATTTTTTATATATGCTTGGCAATTTTCAAGCAGGCCAAAGTTTTTAATTGCAATGAGTTTGCTTAGCTTTATCAGCTCAAACATATAGGTAGTTCAAATCACAATTTTTTGCCAGCTCTTATAGCCTCCAAGAGTTTTGCGTTCATTTGGAAGAACGAACGTGTTATATCAATTTCTTTTTTTTCTCCTAACCTAATATAACTGAAGTTAACTTTAGAGGATACCTTAAGGTGCAGGGTTTAAACTCCCGTATCGTACTATGCTTTTAATATTCATATTTCCACATTTCATTTACGTACACTTTAATTACAATATTTGACATTGCTTAGTTTCAGAATTTCAATAAAGTTGAAAAAATTCAAGTAAGAACTTGAAAAGAAGTTCTTAAAATGCTGATTCATGCAAAAAAAAAAAAAAATGATTAAAATATGCGCTCCATAATTAAAGTATGCCTCCAGACAAGTTCCACAATGCATACACAAAAACATCCGCGCACTCATCCATAAGTTGTTGCTCTCTTTGAATGACGCACATGACTCCCACGCAGCATACGACAGCCATGATTTGTGACGACAAAAAAGAAAATAAAGTCTAATATGATAAAGAGAAAAGGCAAAAACAGTAAGGAATGCGACAAACACGCCCTCTGGCGAGCTAAAACGTCGAACAGTTATTAATTGACTGTCAGTGACATTTCCGGAGAAAGAAGAATAGAAAGTATAGAATAGTTTTGAGCACCGAAATTTGTACACACTTTACCTATAGTAAACGAGGTAATTTTTTCACCTTTGAACCCGATTTAGCGAGCTCAAAAACATATAAATAATATCGTTGAAATCGGAAAAAATGTTTTCGTTTTTTTTGGAGGTTATCTCATTTTTTGGGGGCCTATGTTAAGCAAGGCATACACTATACGACGTGTCGTACAGCTCGGTTGTTTATCGACCGGATCGTATTTCGATTGCATTGTGTGTACGTTTTGTACGACATTTTCTTTGGAATGGCATTTTTCAAACGTTTTGAGTTTTTTTTAATTTAAAATTAAATGTTTTTTTTTTTTGAACATAGTTTATTTTTTAAACAAAACCATTTAATTTACTTGTTTTGGTAATAAAATAATAATTTTTTTTTGCATTTTTGAATACAAGACAAAACTTTATTATAGAACACCAAACTGTACGGATTTAAAAATATAGCTATTTCTTCATTTAAACAAAACTGTTCTTAAACTGTTTTTATGAGCTCCAAGTTGGTAAAAGCTTTAGAACTGTGAAGCCCTAATGTTTCTGAAAACAGATAATTGACTACATATAAACTCCAACTGAAGGTCGATGCTGATTAAAAAAAGGAAACATTCTTTATAAACATTAAACATTTTTGAATAAAAATCCATATAGATGAAAAGTTAAGGAAAAATCATATGAAGTAAAAAATTTGTTTACCAACCAAAATAGGCAAGCTAAAGTTCTCCTTTATTTATAAATAAGAAATAAGAAATAGGTGACAGCAGAGTAAGGATGTGCCTTGGAAGCGTGACAAATAGCTTGAAATAAATATGACCAAGCTCAAAAAATGGAATTGAGTTCATTTGCAAGTGAATGAAAAGCGAATTGCCCGCAGAATATGGCAACAGCTGCGGCATACTTATAGGCGCCAATTAGATTTGGTGTTACAGGCTGCAGCGCAGCGAAAGCCATTTCCCCATGACATTGGACATTGTCATTGCCAAGTACAGGCACGCACAATATGGCTGGCCATCATGGCATAATGCTGGGGGGGGGTGGGGGAGTTCACAAGGCTTTCGGACCATCTGTTCAACAGGTTGTGCATAGCTGCCCACACAAACGACTCGTTCAGTTCAGTTTCCGTTTTCAGTTTGTTGTTGACTCTGGCGCAGCTCCATAGCCTTGGCCAGGATAGCCACAAGTTTTTGCAGCCGGCTCAATGTCTGACAGAAAGACAGACAAACGGACAGGCTGACGTAGTGGCGCGCATTCAATCATCGCTGCGGCTTCGTACCAGACTTCGTCCTGTGCGCAAACACACACTCGTTTGCCGAGCTGGCAACGCTGCCAGAGCATTCAGTCATTGCCTGACAACGTTGAGAGCATAATGTGCGTGCGCTAAGCCAAAGGCAGAACCACAGACGCCTACAGTGAAGCTTCGTGTGCGTTTCAATAGTCCGACATTGCATACTTTAAAGCGCAACAGTGCAAAAAGTTTGTATACGTGAGTGTTTCTATTTGACTGTATGTGTGTGTGTGTTTGAGTGGGGATAGCCAACAGCTGTTTGGCTATTTGGCTCTTTGGCCAAGAAAGCAACATATCAAACGAAAATAGGTAACTTGACACTTGATTAAAAAAGTTTTTGCGCAAAAATAAATCAAAAATAAATATAAAATATCAACAATACGGTAACTCACTTTAAAATTGTTTTTCTGGTAAGTTTGACTTTTATAGATTTGTCGCAATGCGTCACAGCCATAACATATGGCGGCCAGCTTTAGTTTCAGCCTCACTCATGCAACGCCCACAACTTATGGATATGAGTACCAAGTCCACGCTGCCACTCATGTCTAGCATTTCGCCTTGCTCCCAATATTTGCTCTTGCTTTCCAATTTATTATTTTTTTTTTTTGTGTCTACTGTCAATGTCTTTGCCAACGCCTGGCTTACTACATGGAACAACGTCCCGCATCCTTGTCAATATTGATTTTTGTCTGATTGTTATTTATTTTTCATCTCTTACAGAGGCTGTTGACAAGTTGTTCTAGCTGTTGTTCTTCTGGCCCAGACTGAAAATTTCGCTTTTAGCAAGACATCTCTTTTTTATTTAATTTAAAGTTGCTAAGCATTTTGTTTGTCTTCATATTAGTCCTACCATATGTTAGTCATTTGCCGCGCATCAAAAGTTTAATCTGAGCTCAGTCAAGGATTGCTAACACATTTGGTTGCCATCTAATGGACTTTCTCCAGCTGTTGCCACAACAAGCGCATCGTATGTCCGATTTATGGGTTGTGCTCAAAATAGCAAACTATGTTAACGCTCTTTTTTTATTTATTTACACACATCTAAGTCAGCTAAGTTTGAAAGAAAAAGCTAATCGGTTCTCTTTTAGACAACGTTCTAAGGTTATTTTTCGGGAAAAAAATTCTTTTGTGCTCTATCATTTTTTCGAACTTATGTATCTGTTAGGGTACTTATGCTGCTGTTCAACTGAGGAGTTAAAAACTTAAGGACTTTTATACCAACAAAATGTACAAAGCTGAGTTTCAACTCTCAACTTAGATGCTATTCTAGTTACTAGCTGATTTTTTGCTCAACTTTCTTCTCGACTGCAAGCGTGAATACCTTAATCGAAACGAAGCAATGCAACTTGCGAGAGAAGCTTCAAAAAAAAAAAAAAAAAGTAAAGCCTGTGTTGAGCTAACAATATTTTTTGCTAGCATTTGTTTTTTGAAACAGTGTATTAAATAACAAAGGCAGTTAGTTGATTTAGGTGCGATTTATTACAAGTCTCAATATTTATGCCGCAATATAATGTATTGTGTTAAGGTTATGTATATAAATCGATATATGTATGTATATATTTATAATAGTATCGAAAGAAGGTGCGTAGATGCGTTTAGGTATGATTAACAAACGAGAGATTACTGATATGCAAAGCGACAAAATACAGAGATCGGCAGCGCAGCAGCCGACATACACAAGGCGATTGCGCGAACGTTGACATGTTTAAGAGAGAGGTTTGTCAAGAGAGGTCTCTTGCCGCGCAGGGCAAGTTACAATATAAAGATAATAATTATTGATGCCTAGTTAAGTTATAGCTGCTTGACCAAACAGCCTGGATAAGTCGAAAGTCTATAATCTACCTTTGTGGTGCTGCGATTCCTCTTAATCGACCATAAGTCCGAACATTTCAAGAAAGCGTTTGGCGTTGTTCAATTGCAATCCGAAGAACCCGGCAACAAGTTATTTAGATCGATTACTTTGAAAAAGGTAAAACGATTAACGATATATATTATTCGGAGCTGTTAGACAGCTCCACCATGTCATCTAAAGTTGCTATGGTAAAAATGCATAAATTAGGTTACGAACTGTTAGCCCAGCCAGCTTATTCTCCAAATTTAGCCCCCTGCAACTAATTGCTGTTTTGAAATATAAACAAATGGAACGGAAAGGCATTTAGGTCGAATAAAAACCATCATTGCTGAAAAAACGCCCATTTTGAGAAACTTTAACAAGCAGAAAAGCTACAAGTGGACAGTTTTGAGAAATCAAATGATTTTTATCCACAAAAGTTTCTGACTTATCAAACTGGGCTCATACATGCACTTTTTCACTTTCTAAAAACAAGATTTTAACTTTTTTTATACTTTTAAATAGTTAAGCCCAAAACTAATGGGTGAAGTTCTATGCTAACTTACTTTGCCTATTTCATACATATATCTAAATAAATATCTAATTATTCTCTTTACATCTCTTACAGGTAAGTCCCAACTAATCGCACACAAGTATCTGTTGGTAAGCACTTACAAACTCTCAATACATATTTACTAAGCTATTAGGAGTCTATCTTTATGTATTTATCAAACTTGCAGTTGCCTTTTTCTATTTTATATACTCTTTCAAAGGTATTTATACCACATTTGTGGTATTTCCTATTGTGTTGCTAGCCGACGCACAAAAGCAAATTACAGCTTGAAACCCCTTAACAAGAAACCAAACATACCCCAAGGGGTTCAAAGAGCCACGAAACAGGACATTACAATCATTAAAAACTTTTTTAAAATACTTTAGTTATTCATTTTAAAATAGTATGCACAAATGGATGCAGGTTTTTTTTTTGGCTCTTTTTGCCGAAATAATGTGGGGCATACCCTCAGGAGGCATAGTCAAAAAGAAAATGCCGAAAAATATACTAAAAACCAAATGCCGCAAAATAAACAATAAAAACAAAAAACAACTCGGAAAAATGCCTTTCCCCAATCAAAGTAATACCCAAAAGCTTAGCGGAAACCGCAGAAACCAAACTTCAAATAGTACACAACAGTTGCAAAAATGTAACAAAAACAACAATGCATTAGCATCCGAAAACCAAAAGTGAAATAAAAAAAATGGCCGACACTCCCTTGTAAGGACTATAAAAGTCTGTAGAGGGACGTTAAGCGCAGCACTCTAACAGCGGAACTTCATGCCAGGCAAAAGTTTGTTCAAAATCGAACAACAAAACTCGTGAAATTACTTGAAAATAGTTTTGAATACTTTGCCAAATGCGACGCAGCCTGTGAAAGTGGCAAGAATAAAAAAACACACAAAGAACGAAAATAATGAGCATTGAACGATAAAAACTCAAAGCTTAAAACGACAACGCGGCAAGGACGAAGCGTAAGACAATAGCAAGGATAGAAAAAATATAAATATAAATTAAAAGCAGAAAAAAAACCCGTAAAAACCAAATTGAATGAGCCGAAGCTTGTTTACCCTTTCTAAACTCTTGCCAACTGATTTTCTTAATAAATTTTGCATCAGACTCAGTCAGTGATTTGATCCTTTTAATTCAATCTTCACTAAAAATTTTCTGATTACAATTGAAGCTGACTCGAATTTTTATACCCTGTACCTATAGGTACAAAGGGTATACTAGATTTGTGCAATGTATGTAACGTACAGAAGGAGGCGTGGCAGACCCCAAGTCCTTTATACCAAAATGCTTATCATAACCTCGGGTAGCGATTGAGCCATGTCCGTCCGTCCGTCCGTCCGTCTGTCCGTCCGTATGAACGCCTAGATCTCGGAGACTATAAGAGCTAGAGACACGAAACTTTACCAGCTGGTGCGCATATTTCCTAAGCAGATGAAGTTTGTTGAATCATGTCAATATCTTCCCCCGTTCCCCCGCAGTAGAGTTTCGCGGTTTTTAGCCACACCGTTTAGTATTTTTATCTGAAATTTAACAGAGCGATGCGTTATAGTTACATGCATCTATGTGTAAAAAATTAACAAAATCGGACAAATACAACAAAAGTTATAGTCAAAAATGTGCAAATTTCACCTCCCCTTGCCATAAACTGCGGCAATATTTGACTCTACGCAATTATGGCTACAAGTGACCTAGAATCACAATTTTTGGTAAGCTCATTCATGTGGCTCTAATGAACAAATCCACATCCAAATTTTATCGATGCGGTCCCCCCAACCCCCGCAATCCATTTACCGTGTTTTCTCCCACACCCCTCAACATACCGACTTGAAACTTACCCCGTATACTTTAAATAAGTTCTTTGTGGTAACTTTCGAGTTTCATCAAAATGGGTAAAAATTTAGGGAACTTATAGGTATAAATATCGATTTTCACCAAAAAAAAAAAAATTCCAATTGGAAAAGTTCTTAGATGGAATATGCAGGAAAAACTTTTTTGACACAAAAGGTACAGGGTATTCCACTGTCGGGCACCGCCTCGACTGTACCACATTTTTTAAAACGTCTTTGCATAAGAAGTATAACTTTTATTAAAAAAAACTTTGAGAGCGTTTTCTTTTATAAACATACGAGGGTCGCGTCACAAAGTCGACTTAATATACTAATGTTGGTAAACTTTGCAAAAAAAATTAAAAAGTCGAAGTATCGTATTTTGAAAAAATGTTGAATTTCTTACACTAATTACATACATTTATATTGAAATTGCCTCATTTAATGAAATTAATTAAAAAATCGTTTGCTTAGCAATGCAATAAGCCGTGCTTCGGAAAACGAAAAAACAAATCCGAAGAATTTTATTCGGATTCGGTTTTGCGTGCTCCGGAAAACGAATTTTTTTGTCAATAACTTCCCTTTTTATTTTCGATAAATTCGTAAATTTCCCTCATTTTGTCGATAAATTCTGCTGTTTTGCTATTTTTTGTTTGATACAAAACAGCTGACATAGTTGCCGCAGCTCTGCACCTTTTTATTACCTTATGTTGTTTACATTTCATTTTCATTAAACTATTGCTAGTTCTTTATTATTTTCTTACGAGAGAAATTTTCTTTGGGTAACGCGGGAACCCTGTCGCACTGATCGGCCATGTGTTCAATAATGATACGCAAACAACGCTTGCAAATTTTTGGGTTGAGTCTGACAAAAAAATAATTAAAAATAATTGTCAATGAAAAGTTGGCATAAATATAGTCTAAGAATATCAAAGAATATTTAACCAATTATTTCAGTATAAAAAAGGGATTTTTTTAAACCTTTTTTGCCGATTTGTTTTAATTCCTCTTGCAACAAAACATCCTTTTTTAAACCACATGAAAAATTCGTGTCAAAATACTTTTTCAAACGAATCCGAATAATCCAGCACGGCCGAATATTTTAATATTTTCGTACGAATTAAATCATTTTTTTTTTTTCATCATAAAAATATTTTATAATTTTTGACATCTTTGACAATCGATTTGATTCATATTTAAAGAGCATAAAATGTGTTGGTTACAAATATGAATCATTTTTTTATTGAACTCTATTCACAACTTCGATTAAAATAAAAAATTAGCTCAAAAATATTCAGTAGCTTAGTCACAATTAATTAAAAAGTGAGAAATACATTTTTTTTTAATTAAGTCCGAACTAAAATTTTGCGAAAAAAAAATGTTGGTCTATAAAACTAACTGCATTATTAGTTCTTATAAATCGTTGAGAGCAGTTTTCGGTACCAGCTAGACCCTTAACCCTTTTTGTTATAGCCCATTCCAAAATATATGACATTTTTAGCTGTGATTTTGTTAACCCCATAACGCTTTTTAGCGATCCCTAACCAAAACAATGCTGCATTTATTAAGCTGGTGTTGTCACAAAATTAATAATATTTGTTATATTCTCTAATATGATTTCTATATTCTCGAGTCATAAGGCGGACACTAGGAACAAGTACCAGAACGAAAGTACTCGCTGTTAGGGTATCAAAATGGAAATTGTCTATAGTAAAAAGCGTTGGCGGAATGCGTAGATAAAACGGAGATTGAAGCGCTCGTACACACGCACAAACAAATATACACCAGGCCTATGGGCATTCGGTAAACTGTAAATGCGCAAAGTTTAGGGTTAAACACAAAGACAGTTGCACACACCCCACATACACTCCCACAAAGTGTGGCAAATAAACGAAACGAAAAAAAAAAAACATCAGCAGCAAGTTGAAACCACAAATGGTAATGGAAAAGCGCAATGCTTTTGACCCCCTTTGGCCCATCGCCCCGGCCCGTGTCTCCCCACACACTCTGCATGTGACTCCACTGTGGCATGCCCCACAGCGTTGTTGCTGCTTTTGTTGTGGCTGCTGTTGCTGAGTGTTCAGCTGCAGCTACTTTAGTGGCAATGTTATACTCGCTACAAAATGGCGCTGTGTGCATGGGTTGGCAAATGCTGAGCTTATAGCTTTAAAGGCGGGGCAAAACGAGGTGGCAACAGAAAATGTGCGCGCGTTTTCGCGGAAATTTTCAAGTATACACTCAAAGTAATTTGCGAGAATTTCCGCAATGATTAAGACATTTTGCGCAATTTGCAGCACACACACACACACACATTGTGGGTAAAGAGCAGACAGGGAGTGTGACAAGAGTATCTGCATGTTGTCACCCACAGATTAGCCTGCAGCGTAGGTAACACTATTGTTTGTTAGTAGGTTGCATGTTTGCTTGCCACTTGCCACTTGCCACATGCCATTGCCACGCTTTCTGCAGCTACAAATGAAATTAATTGTCATCATAAAATTATGCAAAGTGTTTTTGAGTCCTACCACCTCCTGCCCCCTTTTAGTGCGTGTGTTAACTTGAAAGGCGCTTCCGAATTGCAGCATAAAATTTGCAATGTGTACTTCAAAAATACTAGTTTCAAAAAAGTTTCCCATTTCGAGTGCGTAATAAATGTTAACGTAAGTTGCATAAGTTGTTCATAGGAAGTTACTAACTGTGCAAATCTGAATCCTTATGCAGGGCTTATGATGATGTTCGCAAACACTGTGCGGACGATGTGGCAAGAGTTTAAACAACACTTAAGACTCATTTTGACAGCTCAATTAAAATAAACGAAATTTTTTAAGCACTAACTACCAAAAGTTTCTGGTCCTAGCTGTTTAAGTTTTTGACAGCCAACGACCAAGATATTTTATTCATCAACAGTTGTTTTTAGATACATAAAAATAATTTTAGTTTTCTATGTAATTAGGACGACCGAAATGACGTCCGTGCTTCGGAAAACGAATAAAATTGGCTCGTTTTTGCGTGCTTTCAATTTCACATTTTTTGTTATGTATATCTTTTCAAATTTATTTTGGTGAAATTAAGAGTGTCAAACATGTAGATTCCAAACCAATCCGAACTAAATAAAATATTCGCATTCGCTTCAAAGCCGAAGCACGGCCGATTTTAAAAATAACATAAAACGCTCCAAATGGCACAAGGTGTCTAGCTGGATAAGCAACAAAAAACTGCTTTCAACGATTTTTAAATGGTAATGATTCAGATCGATTAATTAGTAAACGAAAAATTTCTGAATATTTCAGTTTTTGAACTTAACGGGTTACTGCTTAATTTAAACAACTTTTTATATAAATATAACTAAGCTTACACAGTCAATAAACGCATTCCAAAATTATTTTTTTAGTAATAAAAAATAAATATTCATCAAATCCATTTTCATTGTTAACTTTTCAATACTTTTCTTTAGAATTTATTTTCGTTAAACAAAATAACTATTACTATTAGGCCTGAAGGCCTACGTTGCTCTGGCTATATTATTATTATTAAGAATTAATTTCTACTTTATAATTATTTAAATAATTAAAATAAATTGATTATGAATATGCATTATTAATTTTTTAATAATTTCCCAAAAAATTTAACCATTTCTTTTTATTACATATAAAAACTGAATATGTATTCTATTTTATTTTTAATGAAAAAACAATATTTTTTCCAAAAGACGTAAAAAATCGTATAAAAATTTATCACAATTTTTTTTTAAATCATAAAATATTTTGATTTTATTATTTTTTGCTTTTTTGCACCAAATCTTTTGATTTGCTTTATATTTTTGCCATATACGGAAAGTTCCAGATCCAAGTTGTCTTAAATTATAGTTCCAATCTGGCACTGATCTAGAATTTGGTCTTAGGGGGTTGATTATTGTACGCAATATTTTTATACCCTGTACCGTATGGTACAAAGTGTATATTAAGTTTGTGCAAGCCGAAAATGTACGTAACATATAGAAGGAGTCGTCGGAGACCCCCCAAAGTTACCCAAAGTTTGATCAGGGTGACTAGAGAAGTCGATATACCCATATCCGTCTGTCCGTCAGTCTGTCTGTATGAACGCCTAGATCTCAGAGATGGTAAGAGCTAGAGAAACGAAACTTTTAGATTAGATACCTTATTATTCCATAGGAGACAAGTTTATTTTATTTTTTTGATATCGGGGTTACATTATATAGCTCCCTTAGAGGTGTTTCAGAAGTCCTCGAAAAAAAACTAAAAATTGTAGATGGATAATTCGTTTGTTTATGAAGATTTCGTAACCAAATTTGGCATTCGGAAGTTTTTTAGAGATCCCCAGCACTGTACCAAATCAAAATCGTTTGACTATATCATATAGCTCCCGTAGGAGCGATCGATGGAAAAAAACGTGTTTGGTGCAAAATTCGACTTTTTTTTGTTTGTTTATAAAAATATCGTAACCAAATTTGGCAAAGGTATATCTTATGGAGTTCGTAAGCAATATATCGGATTTGATGGCAATGTGGTGGTACAGGGTATCCCAAAGTCGTCCGCGCCCGACTTTAACGTATGCCATCTTTTTTCTTCCATAAGTAAATTGTCCTGAGAATTAAAATACGCGTACATTAAATGTTACGTTTTCTTTGTAAAATAATTTTTTAAAGTTTTTCAGAAAAATTGTATTTTAGTGTTTATATTTTGTTTAATATACTTTTATTTTATTAATGATTATTTAGTAAATTTACTTATTGTCGGAAGACAGATGTAAATAAGTAATGAACTTTTTTAAGTTACAATAAACATTTTTTTTCGCATTGTTTTGGTCTAACTGTAAAAATATTCTCATAAAAAAAAAATTATTTACAAATACAATTTTTTTTTCATTCATTAGTCAGTCAGCAAGACCAAAAAAAGTATGGTTCATACATGAAAATACTTAAAAGTTATGTTAAACTTTTGTCAAGTACGTTCCAACTCCTGGTGTAAAACTCCAGGCTCTATAGAACCTTGCATTTACTTAACTTTAACTAACTTCTAATGACTCACACCCATACCAAGTCCCCCAGAGCTCCAACGTCTAGTGCTCATTAAAAGCCAGCCAAGCATGTTCGTAATTGTGTGCAAAAACTTTATTTTTCGCTGAAATTTTTTCTCCTCTGTACTATTTTTTTTTTTTTTTGTAATCTATATGAAGTTTTATTGTTTAAGTCTCTTCAAAAATAGTTGGGCCAATTTTTTATGTTATTTCTATTTTAATTGCAAAAATAGCGTGCCAGTAGCCCTGGGATGAAGACACAACTCGGGCTTTATGTTGACGTTGACTTTGGAGCTGACATCGAGTGACTCCGTTGGTGGCTTTGGTCGCCGCCCATAATTAAACTGTCATTTGGCACGTACACGGACTTAATGATATTTACGGCAAAGCTGCTGACACGACGTCTTTGCCCGCCATGTAGTCCCTTTCGTTGTCCTAGACTGCAACTTTAGCTTCAGCTTCAGCTCCTCTTTGCAATTTTCAGCACAAGTTCCAACTGTCGCTCCAGACTGTTGTCTTCTTTAAGGGAAAGCTTTTGCCTGTCGTCAATGCCTCGAAAGAACATCCTGATGTGCATTAAGCGGTCTGTTGGCAAAGTAATTTTTTAAGCATACCAAAGACGAGCCAGACACGGGCTATTCGGTAGCAAGGACTTGTGTAAGGCGTAGCCCAAAGCATTGTAGCTTTTTCTTTTTTCGCTTTTCTTTGGCTCTGTTTTTCATGTTTTCGTTTATGTTTTTTCGTGCTTTCTGGGCATATGAACTAGCTCATATAGATTGTCTACAGAAGGAAATAAAGTTTTTAGATGACGAGTTTTAGTTAACATTTCTTGGAAATGATGAAAAGCTAGTTTTACGCAGAAATTAGTAATTTTCATAGTCTAGAGGAAGGCGTAGTCTAAATCTAAAAATCTTATATGAAATACTAGTTTGAACCGAATCAATAGTACATAGGCTTTGAAAAATAAAAAAATTTAAGGAAATAGTTTTATTAATTAATTAATATGACGTATGCCATGCAGCTCTGGGGGACGGCGAGCACCTCAAACATCAAATCCTTCAAAGATATCGATCTGTAACGCTAAGAAACATTGCAGGCGCTTCTTGGCATTTTGGTACCCACAAAGTCTTGAATGTTCCTTACGTCAAAGATGAAATAACCAAAACATCGCGAAGATATTTACAGAGACTGTGTAACCATAAAAACGTTAAACGTATGAAAAGATTTCATATTCTGGACCTTCCAGATCGGTAGATTGCAAATAAAAATACATTAATAAAAAAAATAAAAATTAATTAATTAATATAACCTAAAAAGATATTCTTCTAGGCTTTTTAATTGTATAATATAATATTTGTATTGGGGTCAAATGCTGAATTGGATACTTACACCTTGAAAACGCTCCTTTGGGCTAGAGTCGATTGGATTCCCAGTCGAATTGCGTTTTATGTTACCATTATGCATGCTTAGTTGGAAAAAGCAATCCTGTTTGGAATATACAAAAAGAGTATTAAAACTTCGGCGCATTAATGCTGGCAGTGTAATTGTCTGAAATTAGGAACTTTGCGTTCAAGTGCCTCAATTTGAGGTTACCCATCATCTTCAACATCGGAGCTTTGCTCTGCCCTGGTCGGGCCCACACAAAAATTAAGAAATTCCTGCAGGATAATTGCGCTGCGTGCGTTGCATTCAATGAACTGCTGCCAGGTTACCACCCGAATTCCCTCACAAAAAACTCTCCCAGCTTGAATATTAGGAACATAAAACCCAACTCACTTTGCGTCACATTTTAAATTCGACGAAAAAATATTTTCGCACATAATATGCGCGTTTTTCATGCGGCACACAAACTTTTACTTCACGTGCCGTGTCCAACTCCTAAGTCCAAGAGCCGACGCCTCAAGTTTTTGCCATTCCGAAACTTTTCTACGGGGCAACAACAATAAAAAGAAAGTATTTACAACAAAAAAACAAAAACAAATGCCAGCGGGACTTTTTCAAGTTTCTTAACGTTGTTGTTATTTTCTTGTTTTGTTTTCCATTGCTTTAGTTGATGTGCAGGTGTATGAAAACAGCCGTTGGCCATAGACTCAGCTCCAACAATTATGATATGGGGGCTGGAGCCAAGGGGTACACAAATAGCTAGAGGGATGCATACATTAAGGTGGAGCTTGCCGCCAAACTAATGCAACTTTAGTGTATATGACTCCGACTCGGTTGGCAACACATGTGCGCAAACACTACCAACTTTTCCAAAATGTATATCTGAGTATATGAGTTGTTCCTGTGTTTTTTTTTTTTTTTTTTTATACCCTGTTTTTTTTGGCACACGAGTATATTAATTCAGCGCATAACATTTTCTGTCACCTAGAAGGAAACTGGGTGCTGTATACCAAAATGGTCTGAATAAAAATGTTAATCGTTTTAGCTACTTATGTCTTGTCTAGGAACATTAAGTTTTATCACAGGGCTTATCTTATGTTCTACAGGGTGGCCCATCTAAATGTGTGTGTCCGAAGCGTTCAGTCAATGAAGAGCGTTATCGCGCTATGGTTGCCCACCTTTTGATGCCGATTGTGCGAAGAATGTGCTTGTGAAACTTCTGACACGATCAATTTATGAAAGTCATTCTTCTCTGGTCGGTATTTATCCAAAAGTGGTTATTTTGACTGCCCACCGCGCTCATCCGATTCAACTCTGCTGGGCCTTTGCTTAAGTCTAAGGTGTAAATCGGCAAACCAAGCAGTTTGGCTCAACTCACGATAAACATCGAATATGAAGTATCGACTATGCAAAGAGCAAGAGCCCACCATATGATAAGAGAAAAAGAAGAGCACCAAATTGACCATAAATAGTGACTTTCATAGTTATAATAATAATTTCCCTGACTGACTATTAAGTCAGTCGCCCCTGGGAGGAGCATTGGGGATCTCTATTAATAGCTGTTCGAAGAGAACAAGGACCTACAGTTTATAGCCGAATCCGAACGACGGTGTCTTGAATTAATAGAGACCTTCTTAGGCAAATAGCGTCTTTGAGCTAGCGATGCCAGTGCTAGGCAAATGTACCAGTGCTACTGCGGGGATTCGAACCACCGACCTTCGGTTTGTAAAGCGAGTACGCTACCACTACGCCACCGACGCACAGTGGCACGGAAGCCAAAAAAACGTTGCAAAAATCATATTTTCTAAACCAATTGAGATGTTTTTATGAATAAAATTGTAGTTGAAAGAAAAATCTTTAAGCTTTAAAATAAGTACCCATACATTGTGATACGACACTTTTGAGAGCTGCGCAATATGTTGTGGAAGTTGAATTTTGTTGCCTGTGCAACATTTCCCATTGAAAAATACGTAATTATTTTTTCCATATTTTCTAAACCAATTGAGATATTTTAATGAATTAGATTGTATTTGAAAGAAAAATGTTCAGGCTTCAAAAAAAAAGTGCTCATGTATGGTGATACGATATCTGAGAGCTGCGCAGTATGTTGTGGAAGTTGGATTTTGTTGCCTGTGCAATATTTGTATATATATAACTTCCGTCACTATCGTGGGCTGCGGTACTGCGCTCTGCATTTTATTGTATCCAGGAAGAATATTAACCAAAGTTGAAAAAGTGGTCCAAATATAGTGGTTCAGTTAAACGGAAGTATTGAAAAACCCAGAAAAGATATGAAGTCATTTTTTTTTTCTTATATGTTTAAATTTCATGTACCTCTTTATAGAAACTAAGAAAATAGGGATTGGTTGCGTAGTTTTTCCACAAAACAATCTTAAACACGAATTTTTATTCCAAAAATTGCGATTTTTTTCAAAGTTGAAAATATACTCCACTTTGAGCGGCTGTAGCAACTAAACTATTCATCCGAATTGAATAAAATTTTTATTTTCTTGATCCCTGGGAAATTCTAAATCAGATGCATGTATTACATTTAAAAAATGGTTACATCGCAAAATCGATTTTTGCAACGCTTTTGCGGCTGCCGTGCCACTGTGCGACGGCCATAGTTGATTAAAATAAATGTTTGCGTTAAGAAAAAAACGAATCGTTTTCCTTTAAAGTCCTCACAAAGGCTTTTCACTATTTACAACCAAACCTTTTTCCCTAGAAATTTAAAAGTCTACATACACCTTACATTCTGCATTATCCATGGATAATCGGTTTGTGAGTATACCTTCCAAAACTGAACGAGTTTAACCTTTTTTGTCTAGAAGTCCCACTCAAAAAGAGGAAGATTTATGCACCAAAATCGGTATTCATTGTTTCAACATATGAACATAGTGAAAATTCAAAAGTGTAGAGTGTATATAACAGTTGGTATGTCGCGACTAAAACCGGCCCTATGTGATTTTTTTTTTTTTTTTTTTTTTTTTTTTTTTTTAGCAGTTACCGTCTGAGCACGAATTTCGAACAAATGCATGAAATGTGCATAAGTTGCCACCACTTGGTATGTTCTAGCCTTCCTTGAACTACGTTCTGGAACTCTGTATAACATTTTGGCTGCATTTTTGGTTAAATTGAAATTAAATGTTTCAAGCTCTTAACAGACTGCAATGGAGTGAGTTTCGTTAGAAACTTCTAATTTTATGTTTGCATTGCCGGAGGTCCTTAGTAGCGGCAAATTAAGTTATATATAATGTAGTATATACAGTCGCTGCTACAGTAAATTGAGTGCATAGTTTTAAGAGTTTTTGGTACTTTTGTTATAATTTAAGGTTTATTATATCTAGTCAGGCGCTAAGTACTCTCTAGTTAAATTCAGTATAAATATATTAAAATAGAGAAATGTCTTTTTTTTGTCCGAAAATATTTTCAGTACCCACATATGATTTCATATGAAAATGCTAATTATTCCTCTTCTTTTTTTTTTGTTTATTACATATTACAGCAGTACACCCTGATTACTAAAGAGGTCTTTACGGAGGTAAATATTCTATATATAATAATCAAACATTAATCACATACTTATACGTATCTTTGAGTTGCAAAATGCTCAAGGTAGACAAATAAGCACGTTGATCTGAAGTTGTTTTTTAACCCTCCGTTTGGCACATGTACCGATAACTTAAATACTTAAAAAAAAACATCCTTATAGCCATCCTCGTAATGGAAGGATCTTCCACTTTTTTTTTTGAAAATGAGAGTAAATAAATATTTAGGAAAAGTCAGAAAATTTGATTGCTCAATCAGAAGTATGTTAAAAATACAATTTAAAAAAATGAAAAAGGTCTGGCTAGACCCATATGCCAAACGGAGGGTTAAAGGATTCGTGGGATTTTATAAGCGTCGATTTTTTTTACCCAGCCACAGATTGAAGTACAAAAATTTAAATTTAATTTTAATTGGTTTTACAAAGTTATGCAACTTTTTTAAAATTTAATATTAAATTTTTTTTTTTTTTTTTTGTATTCCGACATATGCCGTTGATTTTTTTTAAGGAAATTAAATACCTTTTAATGTCCTAGAATATCTACAGGGTTAAGAGGGTTTAAGATTTGTGGAAAGTATGTACGAATCTACTTTGGCACATAGCAGCATCCTACCTGAGTTAGGCATACTTAAATCAAGGAAAATAACTGCTGTTGTACTTCTCAGAAATAAAACGATAAGTTCTTTACAGTCTACTCAACGAGAGAAGATTGAAAGCAAGAAATTCCTATAAGGGAAAACGAGCTAGCCATCTATACAGACGACTCGAAGACGAAAGAAGGCACAGGAACGATCATCTTCTCTGTAGAGCATGCCACGATGTTTTTATTCCATTTTTCCAACTGCTTTGTAAGCATCGCAAGAGGCACGACTAACAGACATCTTGGACGAAAGTTCAAGCAACATATCAATTGAATTCGACAATCAGATCACTACCAAGGCTCTGTCTACGCTTGCAAAAGCTTGTCCATTATCCGGATCTGCACTACCAGTTACCCTTGCGACCCCTTCAATATGTTTTATCTGAAATTGGAAAGATAGTCAGAAAAAAGGCAGAATGAAATTGGGACACTACATCCGTTTATTACATCTCCCTAGCACTCAGACCAAGGTGTAATCCAAAGCGAACATCTGAACTCATTAGATCAGGATTTTTATAGTGAGAGGTGTTGTAATGGGTGACTGCACCATAGGTGTGACGACTTGGAGAATGCATGTTCCCCATTACGACTTCTGTCGTAGCTACTGAGATAAGTAGGGAAAAAATCCGACACATCCTGCACTTCACAGAAAACGCACCCAATTTGTGGGAAACCCCTTTAGAACTGTGTACTAGTCTGTCTGGCAAATCTGCCCATATCGAATTCTCAAAAAAAGACACTCAACCTACCTAGCTCCCGTACTTTCCCCCTTCCCACTGTAAAATTTAAAGACGATCCGAAAGTATTTGATGGTCGCGAAAATAGGTAAAAAATGACGAAAACTTTCATATGAATGCATAAATAGCGACCAAACCGTAAGTTTGGCAAAAATATGTTCCAAACATAATCGATGGGTAATTCAATTATCTACTGTCAAGTAGAAAAATTATCCAAATCAGACCAGAGATATTTTCTGTTAAGTAGAGACATTTTTTTTTCTAGTTTCGAAAAACGGTTTTTTCGTAATATCTCGAACGAAACCCGTTTCATGAAAAAATTTTTTGACTGCATTTTCGGTTTTAGTAATTAATTTTGCTACGGACACGACTAAAACATGTTGAGGATACGAAAAAAATTTTAAATTTATAAACTAGTGTAGTTAATCAATTTATCTTTTTTAGTCTTAACATAAAAGCAACGGTAGGAGCTCTTACTGGACATTGTCTCATTGGTAGGCACGCCAAAAGATTGGGGGTGCCTTATTTTGACTACTGCCGGAGTTGTCAGGACGTAGAAGAAAGTGAAACATTGGAGCATCTGCTGTGTGGATGCATGGCACTATGCAGAAGGAGACTGAATACACTGGGATCCGAACTTATAGGGAATGTTACTGAATTCGCAGGAATCAGAATAAATAAGATTAATTCGTTCATTAAATCGACAGGTTGTTTTAGATAGGAAACAGGAGAGTAAGGACTAGCTCAAGTGGCATCACAACGGGCCTTTTGCAGGTCTAGGTGTGTCGGAAGACAACCACTTCTACCTACCTACCTAATCAATTTAATCAATTTTAGAGCTTACCAAAATTATTCAGGCCAACCCAATATTATTTTTTAATTACGTTTAGATTGATATGAGACTTTTTGAACCATAATTTGTTTGATTGGAAATAAGTTTTTAAAGTTTATGTAGAACAATACAGTCAAAAACGGAAAAAGTGAAAATTATGACCTTTGACCTATTTTCGATTCCATCAAATACTTTCGGATCGCCTTTAAATTTTACAGACGCTATATGCAGGTAAAAATTAAACTTTTTAGGTAGTGGCGTTATTAAAATGGCCACCCTAGTGTCGGTTTCATCTATATGTTTTGAATTATTTAATTTGTTATAGTTTTTGCAAAAGTTTTAGCAAAAGAAGGATAATATGGGTTGTTTTGTTCTACAAGAGTAGACATGGGTAGGCCGACCAGAATTTGTCTTAAAATGAAAACTTTAAACTAAAAGCACAAGTTTAAAAAACATAGACAAGTTTGTAACATTATATAAGGCTTTGAAAAAAGCTATATTTTTACCTTGTACAGAAAAAAAATATATACGATTTCGATCAGAAATTGGCGAACAATGTGTCAAAATCCCACAACCAGCACTTAAATTGCTTTAAAATTAATTTTAAATAAAACAACGAATGCCTATTTAAGATAACATAAAATAGTATGCTTCTTTTCTGAAACTAAAAGGATCCGGCAAACCCCGCACCGCATTCTAAGTATACGATCCTAAAATCAGCTTATTGCTATTTGTAAGACCACGCTAAATTTTTCGCGAGTGGACGCAAGAAAAAAAATAAATGGTGGAAAGTTTTTGTTCATTTTGTAGAACGTAGCTCTTGTACCTGGCTAACTAGACTCCACTGACAGAAAAATTATAAAAAGGAGTGTAGGAGTGAGTGTATCGAGAAGACTACAAACGATTGTGCTAAAATCAGCCGCAAGGCTAGCAAGTTCGTAGAGCTATGGACTCGAAACTTATAAGTATAATTTTCTGCTTTCTGCTGTAGAACTATTTAAACCTATATAAAAATTACAGTACCGACAGTAGTGACTTCTGTCACTCATATCATTTTCAATTTTCACTATCGGAAATCCCTATTGCTGACAGCATTTCTTTTTTTTTTTTTGAAAGTGACTACATCATCGACTAAGAAATTCAAAACTTCCACATAAAATTCCCCCTTCCACATAACGGACGCCAAGACATATTCAATTATGCCATTTCCGAGTTGCACACTTCATCAAACCAAGTGTCAACAAAGTTAAACGAGAAACTGCAAGAACAACGCCCATAATGGAGCAAACTGTAATACCCAAGATGCACGCAACGAAACGTGGCACCCACCCACACAGCTCGGATAGAACTCATCCGCATGCTTTTTCTTAGTTCCGTTCTGACTCTTCGCACTTGCATACTCTTTGTTGGTTAGTCAAGAGGCAATGCAGCCAACTCCCACGCTTTTGACTGTGTCACACTTCCTTCCTCCGCCCTCGTATTTTTATTATTATCGTAGTTGTTGTTTTTGACATTCTCATCGTTGTTGGCAAGGCATAATTCCAAAACAAATATGAATGTCAAACGTGACTAAAATGCAAGAGGCAAAAAAAACAAGTAAAAAGCACACATCTTCAGTTATTTTTTATTTGTTTTCTTATACCCTTATGAAGTATACTTTTCTAAATAAGAGCAGTAACAAGTAAGAGCATTTTTACAAGTATAATTAACGTTTTATAATTTTTTTTTATAAGCTATTTAAAAAAAAAAACTATCAAAAGAGCTCCACACTTGCGTTGTTTCTGTAAATGGTTCTGAATCCTGAAAGAAACAATTTTTTGTTCAGAAACAATTATGCCAAACAACACATATAGCTTACAATTTAAACAAGCGTTGACATTTTGAAGAGCAAAAGGCTTAGTATGTCCTCTTTTTGGACAAAGACTAATTCTCACTACCTTCAAAATTGTTGTCCATCTCATACTTTCCATAATCGTTATTATCTTCTGCAAGTACGACATTATAAAGCAAGGTTTCGATAATGTTGAAATTTTAGTCATCCAACGACTTGATAAAGACGTTGAAAGTGTCCTCGTTTATGAAGGCTATATCTAGCATATTCTAAAATGTATATCCTCTTTACCTTTTGTCAATCTTGTAAAGACGGCATCTCACTCATGAATGACCACCAAGAGATTCGTTTTCGCTTTCACTCACGTTGCTTTGATTTCCGTTTACCATAATATTACTACTTCTAGTTCTTTACCTAACAACTCGTGACTCAAAAAATCACGCAAAACATAACGATACGTCTCTGCGACGTACTCTTTGTGCGTTTCACAAAATTAAGTCCATTCACCGGGAGATAAAAGTTTTCACAGTTACATCTACGACTCTCTGACTTACTTGCTTTATCTTTCCACGTTTCATTTCGCAGTGTAAGTCTTTTGAAAAAACTTTACGAGGCTCCAGCTTTAAATAATATTCAATATTTATATTGTATAGCTCTTAACTTTTATTAAATACATACTCTCGAAACAGGCAAGAGTATAAAAGCTTCGTTACAACCAAAAGGATATCTATACTCATTTCCATTTTTTGCGTTTTTATCTTACATAGTCGTCATTTCACCAAAGGCGATTATCGACTTTTCGTATTCTAACTTAGCTCTTTGCATTTTTTCATTGTTTAGCTTACAAAAAAAAAAAGAAGGAAACTCTGCAATGTATGCAGTGCCGCGCTTGACTTGCCCCATGCCACATTCATTGCCACTGGCATTGTCCAGTTGGGTCACTGTAATGCCAATAACTTCATTTATGCGTGAGCACACTTGCTGCATTGCACTCTAGAGATTTTTGACACCTGGTTTAAAAAAAAAATCAGAGTTAGTCAGTGAAGCGTGGGCTATTTTTCAACACTAGACAACAAAGAAATTGAGCGCAATTGTCTGTACGCACTTCTTTAATATTCTATGCGTTTTTGGTGAGATTTTGCAGGCAAAGAGAAAACTTTGTAGCTCTCCTCCTCTCTTTTTGCTGACTTGGTGTGGCATAGAAATTCTTGTCAACTTTTTGCACGTTTCACTTGGATTGTTTACATAAATAGTTGCAAAGCTTCCCCCCCACAAATTCTATGCGCCATGAATTGGTAATATTTATGTGACACTATCAATCATCAATCTTTGTATAGCTTTTGTTTGTTTGCACATCAATCAATATTTGCATTTGTCTATGTATGCGTGCGTGTTGTATCTGTGAGGGTCATCGTCGTCTATGCCGCGATGTTCCTGTTCTATCAATGAAGAAGAACTGGAGCATCAGCAAAAGACGAAATGTTTGAGATTTTGATCTGTTTTGTTTTATGCATAAGGTTTTTTTGACAAATTGTTTACTCTCGAACGTTACAAAATAAATGAGCTGATAGACAACAAAATGTCCGCCGGAGATTTAATGGGACTGGGGTTCTCTATGAACGCAACAATAAACTCATGTCAATTATAAGATTCGGAAGTTTGATGATGGGTCACTTTATATACTTGAACTGTCTGTCCTTTAGCAAGTTTATAGAACCTTAAAATTTGGAGCTAGAGTCAATTTACTTTTCAAGTTAAATTGGTGTATCGAAGATTGTATCTAATTCATCATATTTTCTATGCTTTTCTCAGTTATACTTTAAAGTATTCGTGTAGATAGATAAACTGTGCTATATTTTACAAAACCTGGTTTGTAAAGCAATTTGAGTTCCTGCGGATAATTGTAGTAGAAGTAAAAAACTGCATTTTAAGTTTTTGATTTTTTTAATAAAAAATGTATTATTTTTTTATATCCCCAATTGATAATTATATAATTTACTAACACAAAACAAATTATAAGTTTGATAGTCTGCTAAAAGCAGTTGTTATACGCTTAATTAAGTGCAGAGCTGGGCGAAAACAGAATGCTAGAGTATGAAAAATACTCGGAAATATGTGGTACTCATATAGTGCACATGTATACGAACATTATCCTTATTTTCCTCGACAAAAAACCATTAGACTGTTTTTCACAGCTTGGAAGTAGTCAGTGCTCTTTATACGCAATATTGTGTTAAGCATTTCGGTCTGCAACGCCGCCTCCTTTAGTATAGCCATGATGCTTTGTTTGCCAAGATGTTTCAAGTAGGGTCCATTTAACGCCCGAAAGTTGTTGGTCCTTTTACAACTTCGTTACAAATATGTCATAATTTAAATCCTTAACTCGATTGCTTAACTACTTCATTTGCTAATAAACTCAACAATTCTCTTACGAGAGTGCATGTGTATCTGTTTCAAGCGCTCATGTACCATTAAGTATATTTATTGTAACTCAGTGCACCCTTGAGCAACATTACCAACAAAAACAAAATAAAACTTATGTATATGATAATAATCATGTCATAAACACTCTAAACTAATGTATTTCCTTCTTTTACAGGTAAGTGCTCAACATATTTTGATTTCCAAAGAGAACCCAAACACTTGGGTAAGTAGTTTAACAGTTGTTCCCATGGGAGCTCAAACTTTTTGGCTCGAGTAGCAAAGCGCCGTTTAACTTGTGCTACCAACAACAATTGATACAGTCAGGCAATTACCTTTAATCAAGCCTAAGAAAAAAAAAACTTTTGGCATAAAGATACTGCTTGGGTGCACAGGTAAACTCCCAGCTAGGATTGCGCTGGCTTTTAGTTACTGTGCACCCTACAATTTGCTTGCCCTTTTTTTTTTTAATAATTAAGCACAAGTGGTTTGTAGCACTATTAACTTTCAAAGAACCTTTGACAGCAACAACAAAAGCTGGAATTTTTACATTATGCGCGCAGCTATTTTTTAATATGCCCCTAACAATGATGGCGGCAGAGGCAAGCTGAAACCACGACGCACAAAGGCAAGGCTAGAAAATCGCTTTGTTTGCGTTGCACTTAATACCGAGAAATAATCGGCTCAAAGTTAACTAAAAAGCACAATTTACAAGCCACCAAACCAAGGCATTGGTAAAGGCATACGCCGTCTCAGCCGTGCTCTGCTCGAGGGATTCGTGCGCACATTTTAATTGGCAATTTTGTTCAGGACTAAAAGGCAGTGGCAGCGCCAAGAGCTGCCGTAGTGGCAGCCTCTCGTTGACAGCTCCGACAACGTTGCGCATGTGAAATACAATAAGCCAACTGGCAGCACAGTTGGAGGTCCTTCAAGCAAGTTTTACCCTTTTTGGACTGCAAAAAATGAAGTGTAAAGCTAAGCAAGGAGCAGAGGCAATGGCTGCTGTATTCCGAAGTCCTCTTGTCTGCGTGTCCGCTGTCTTCTCGAACTTCCTTTTTAGCGCCTTGCTGTTAGCTCCCATGTGAGCATAAACAAACAGCAGCCACTTGTGTCTCGCCTCTTCGCGTTCTTCCGGTGTGTGTGTGTGTGTATGGGCTCTCTCTTCTGCTTTGTAGGAGCTCACGCGTCCTTAAGCGTGTCTGCCAACAACTACAACGACCTCTACATAGCAGCACGTTAGTAGCAGGAGAGGAATGGCGATGCTGACGCTTAAACAAGCTCAAACAAGCGCGAACGCTTTGCTCGTAAAACGAAAATTGACACTTTTAACAAGTCACGAAAAAAATTGTCGAGGGTTTAACCCCAAAAAAAAATTTAAAGCACGAATATGAAAAGCAAAAAAAATGAGAGCTAGCAAAGAATCTGTATTGCGAACACACTCCCTCCATAAGAGTTGTGCAAAAGGCAAAATCTTTGACCAAACTTTGAAGGGTACAAAGTGTTTGGACCCCTAAAGTCGTTCACAATGCACACCCTCACCCAAATTAAGCGGGTGCCAAACAATTTTTGCTTTCATTTTTATTTAACCTTTATTTTTTACTTGTCACCAAAAAAAAATAAATTTCATGTTTATATATTACAAAACTTGCGGCCATTTTTTTTTTTTATTTTTTTGTATGCTGTCCAACTTATGCCAATATTTCAACAAAGAGACGCCATCAAATTACAAATACAACATAAAACTCTTTTCGCATACCCTTTTATTTTAAACACAGCTTTAAGGTATTTGAATGGATTTTGGAACAAAATTTAAAAGCGAAATTTTCTTTACGCAAGACATTAGCCATTTATGCAAGACATGAACAAGAACATATGCCAGAAAAATTAACTATTAATAAATATCAAATATCAATAAAAGTAAATATATTAAAAAAATTATAGCAGTTAAATTACGTGCACTTTTCAACCTATTTTGATAATTGGATTTTGTGTCACTTGAAATAGAGCAGTCGGATTTAAACCACATAAACAATTACTTTGTTGTGGTTACAAAACGAATAATCCAAATATTTTATTCGGTTTCGTTTTCCAGCGCACGGCAGATTAATACCAAAATAAATTTTAGAAATTTATTGAAGTCGGTTTATTGATGCTTTAATCACCGTATAACAAAAAGAAAAATATTATTGATCAGGGCAATGGCGAAAGGAGTCGCAGCAGACCTTAAGTACTCGTATCGAGTCCGTTCATATGAACCACAAGATGAAAGAGACCATACAAGCTAGTAACATCAAATACTACCAAAGAAGTCCAGATAAAGTTTATTGTTTTCGATTTCCCAAAGGATAATTTCGAGTATTACACTTATGTGACCCTAATAAACAAAAATATGTTGACTATTGTTTTAAACTATATATATATAGTAAACAAATGGTAAATTAATCATGAAATGTTGCTTATTAAACCAACTTATCCGAGTTATGTAAAAGCTATTGCATCCCAAAAGAGAAATATTTTGATATTTACAATGGCCAACATTGGAGATAAAATCCCTTAAAAAAAAACATAGCTAGGAGTTTCCGATATAATTTTTTTTTTTTACTGTTAAAACAAAAACTCTTTTTTAAATGCAAACAACAAAATTTTTTCAATTCAGCGTTTTATCTTTAATTAAATAAAATCACTCTAAAGCAAGGCATTCACTATACGGCATGTTGTACGACACGTCTGTTTATCGAGCAGGTTGTATTTCAATTGTGTTGTGTGTGAGGTTGTCGTACGAAGTCGTACGACGGCCGCATGAAAAATCAAAAAGTTTTGATTTTTTTGGTACGGTCGTATCGTGTATGGATATTGAAAACCATGAGTTATAATTAAATGCGTAATAAAGATAGATCTAATCTAGTCATATTAATATCTGAATCCATTCCATAAACCTCCTGCAAACTCTCGAACTCAAAGGAGAAAATTTGTATTCTAGTTAGAATTTTAAAGTTAAGCTTAAAACCATTTAAAATCTACAGTCAATAGGCCAAAGTTATTTAAAAACAGTTATAGAAGCACCTTAACTGAATGTTATACATAATCCCAACCGGGCTTCAAGTGAAAAAGTTTTTTTTATATTTCCTAAAACTTTCTTATAACTGAACATTAAATACAAATTGCTAAATTTATCGGAACAAAGAGATCAAAACTAATTTTTATGTTTACAAAATTGAAATATCTCTGTTATAGACAGGTTTCTAACAAAGTTTTTAAAACATAATGAGTATATATTTTTGATGACCTTTTTAAGGACAGCAAAGTTTACAATTGATCGTTTTGCTGTTAAAATAGCTTAAATATTCTCCTGAATATCTATAGAACAGTAATTTCATGTTTTTTAGTGTTCATTTCCTTAAGTACCCAAAAGAAATCGAAATTAAATTAAATTTTCCATATTTTTAAAAATCCATTTTTTGTTAGGACATGAGCGTAAATAATTTCAATACTCTCTATAGCAAAGTAAGGGTAGACAAAAGAAATCAAAATATGTAATGGTGACAATGACAACGCTACTGAACAACAATCAAATGAAGGGCTTGGGCACTAAGCTTATATATTGCGCATACGCCACGTTTGTCGGCGCTTTATCAACATTTTCATTTGTGTAATTTTAGTCGTATGTTCGCACCCTCATGCATGAAAAATCGTACAAAATGTGAGGAAAATTATACATTGACGCACACGCACACACTTACCAATTCACATACAGACCAATTCACGTTCATAAATCACATTTTTTTTTTTTTCTTGTTTGGTGACTCGTTTGCTTTTAAATTGCGCTTTTAATGTTTGCGCTGTGATCAAATTCAGATTTGCTGTCAACCAAAACTGCCCCAATACACACAGACACACTTACACCGCCAGACACACACACGCGCGTATATATATACCTTTATACAAAAATACAGCGAATCAAAAAAGTCTTGGTACAGCGATATTTTCTCAATTTACCTGAACATAGCTTTCTATTCACTTACAGTAATAATTTAAATACCAAGAATCGCTGGTTTTCCAGTATTTAAATACCGCATTTTAGTATGTTAAATTCGTAGTAGTTTAATGGATTTCTTCGATAATTTCTATATCCATCTGTTAATTTATGACTCTTGATTGAAGTTTTTAAGTTGCCTGTGCCTAGACTTTTTTAATTCACTGTAGTTATATATGTATATAGTAGTTTATGCAGCAACACATGCTCTGAAGCCTCGCCTCAAGTTGCACGTCATTACAGCGCAGTGC
The DNA here is from genome assembly GCA_949987675.1 of Chymomyza fuscimana. NCBI lineage: Eukaryota > Metazoa > Arthropoda > Insecta > Diptera > Drosophilidae > Chymomyza > Chymomyza fuscimana. Next base: position 34,941,312 of record OX465089.1, read on the forward strand.
TCCCAAACGCCCCTTTCCAGTCGCGAATCTATTGCCGGCCCTACCCTGCTCTGGGATCTTTGGGGCTTGTGGCTGGCCGGGCGGCATTGTAATATGTGAACTAGTATCGGTTTACATTGAATTACGCTTGAGTGATGACTATGTATTGGTTTCACTGTAGTCCACAATGTGGCTCATTATAACAGCTATTGCTTTTGTAGCTGTTGTCTCAGCGGGTGTTCATATTTAATGTTTATTAAATTTAGGAAAATGCACTTACTGTACACGGAAAATCAAAATGATTTATGATTTTGGGAAGACAACGCGCTTTTTTTTGTTATCATTATTAAACGACTTGGAGCGGGCAACACCACCTTCTTGCTTCGCTTGCTAGCCACCGTCCCCATTTCTAGGGTACCTCGTAATCTCCTTAATTTCCACAGTTTTCATCCGAGAGAGAATACTTAAACTAAACTTGAACATTTTTGCTTATAACTTCCAGGTAACCATGGGCATATGTTATTTCTACCTGGGATTTTTGTAACTCTAGATCTTCATGATAATGCTTGTTATACATCGTACGACCTTGTGCAACCCGTAGTCAGAAATATTAGTATTTTCCTTTTTATCAGTTTATGTGAATCGATAGCAATATCCGAATGAACTGAAATCATAAAAAGCCAGTCTTCAGGGTCCAAAACGATCTATCAATACAGCTCTCCAATAATTTCAATACTTCAGTAGAAGACTTTACTGCCGATATAATTTAACACCATATCCGCCAACTTTTCGACTTAGCAAATCATAGAAGAAACACCTGGAAGCTCTGTAGAACATCATCGTTGACGATGAATCTTTCTCGTAAATTTTTATTTAAAGATTCGATACAAGGAATGAGCATCGTGACTCTGAAATATTCTATTGGGAATTTGCACGGTTCAAAAATTTGGCGACTCTTCTTCAACTTTTTTTTTGTTGTCTTTCCAAGACTTCAAAGAAATGAGAGATTTTTCTTAAAGATATATAGACCTTATATGCTTTTCAATCTGGCTTATTAGATTCCCTGTACTGCTTTCTAAAGGGCCGATGTTGAAGCAGTTATTCTCCAAATTTTTGCAAGAATTTTTTTCTTAGCTGATGACGATAAATTTGTTAGGTATGTTCATGTCTTTCTATAAATCTTGTATCGCATAGTCAAAGAAGCTGGAGTATGTTTTTTTTTTTTTGTCTATGTTACAAACCTTTTATAACTTAGAATTAACTTCTACTTTATAATTATATAAATAAATAAAATAAATGTTCTTTTATTATTATTTTAAACGTACACGTAGTGGTGGCTTTGAAATGATTCCAAACTAAATCAGACAAGTCTGATGAGCCCAACACAGTTCCGTATCGCAGAAATTATCATAGGATTAGAAAAAACAAGGCTCCAACGATGACATTGAATAAATCTTGCCTCTGCGTAATTTTTTTTTCTCCAATCAACATCAGTCGAGAGTAGTTAGCAAAACTTTTTTTTTATCGAACTTATCGTGCTTTTTTGGTCTTGTCTCTTCTGGGAGCTTCGATTGGCACGATTGAACTTTGGTTCGATGTCATAACCATATACCCATGATTCGTCAGCTATTATAAACCTTTTGATGTAATGAGGTCATTGACGTCATTCAAAAGCTCCTGAGCGATGCTCATGAACCAAAGGTTTGGTCAAAATTAAACAGTTTCGGAACAAACTTTGCTGACACACGTCTCATGTCCAGAACATTAGGAAAAACTTAATAGCACGAGACGACTGAGATGCCGACACTTCGACACTTTTCCAACAACACTTAAACCCACCACCAAAATCTTTTAAACTGTTCTTTAATTGTTCTGAAAATGATAAGGGATTGTTTTGCACAGCCGAATGAATGCAACAACATTAATGTCCATGTGTCCATGTGTCCATGTCCATTCATTAGGATATCAGACAGTTCACACGATTGCGCCTTTAGATATTCAGTCTAACATGGTCTTACAAAATGTCGTACTAGCTATACATAGCATATCATTAAATGGGCTAAGTCAGTTGCTATATAGTATATACATATGTATACATAAAATATATGCATGTTTGGAAAAGCCAAGATAAACAAACCATGTCTACAGTGTCCAAGGTTTAAATGACATTTTCGATTTCTGTGAAAGTATTTTCGTATGTGTATGGTTATGCTTGACACGGTTTCTATGTCCATTAATGGAAATGCTTTTATGATTATGTTATCATTAAAAGGCACACACAAACACAAACATACACGCAGCAGGACATTAACATTATAACGCACACATAAACAAGTTAAGATGACTGTCTTATATAATGCAGTACATAGTATGTACTTTGTTTTTACTACCTAAACTAAAATTGTTATTGAAATTCAACTGAACGTTGCGTCAGATGAACCCAAGACAAACAGATATCGGCAGATATTTTTAGAATTTATTCTTAACATTTTCCATGAAACCGCCAAATACGGTTGTCTGTGAAGTTGTCTAGCACTACCATTTTTTGTATCCCTTTAAAAAATTATTTCATAGATGTAAAGCTTTTGAATTCGTGCATGAGAATAAGGCAGGTTGGTAACCAATTTGGAAATTTTTCCTACACTGAGTGGAAAAGTTGGTCCTAAATTAAAACTGTTTGTAATTCGAAATCTTATGAATCTGAAAATAAGTTCGAAAATAGTAATAATAAATGAAAAAAATACTTAAATTAAGTTCCGGTTTTACTTAAAATGAGAATGTAAGAACCTTAATTTAGGTTCAAAACACAACAATAAAAGCACTAGAATAAGTCCGAAAAAAAAAAATGATAATAAGTACAAAAATACTTGAGTTAAGAAAAAAAAAGATACATACAGGCGTGCTGCGAATTTCACAAAATCAAATCAAATAAATTTTATTCGTTTTTGCGTTCCCCCAATTCCACATGTTCCCTTAGTCTTCACGATAAATTATCTTCATTAAAAATTAGTTACACAAAGAAAATTTTCCTTGTAATAAAAATAGCTAAGTCGTGTTTAATTTCAATATATATTGCTGCTAAAGTAATATTTTTGTGTACTTTTATTTAAAAGATAGAATAACAAAGTACTAGCAATATTTTAATGAAAATAAAATGTAAACAATATAAAGTACATAATATAAAGTTTCAAAACTGCGAAAACCATGTGAAGCTTGTCAGCTGTTTCGTATCAAACAAAAATAATTTCATGCCAACCAAAGATGAGAATTCATTGAAAAAAATAAGGGAAATAGAAGAATTTATCGAAAATAAAAAGGGAAATATGCGAAGTTATTGGCAACCAAAAATTTCGTTTTCCGGAGCACGCAAAAAAGAATCCGAATAAAATTGTTCGTTTTCATTTTTCGTTCTCCGGAGCACGGCTCCGGAAACTTTAAAATTTCGAACTTTAAATCGAAATACTTGAAATAAGATCGGAATTCTACATTTTATTATTTTAGTACTTGCGCCCAGGTTTAGTGAGTATTTACAAGTTTCAAGCACAAATTAAATATTTTTTTCTCAGTGTATTTAATTGAATTGGACGTTGTTTTGATGCAAAACAATTCTCTTTTTTTTTTGGTAACTTGGACTACGAAGTAGAGCTATCCATATTTGAAATGGTTACTCGGTTTCCATTGTTACCAATCGTAACATCCATATCTAAATACTATATTTGTGCGATTGCATAATATGCCTATGGCCTTAGAACAGTGGTCGGCACCAAATGCACTCGCATTTTTTTTCTTGCGTATGCCTTGAAGTGTTCTCTGTCGCAGTGACGTATTGCGACGCTGACGTTGGTAAAGCGGCCCATACACGAGCAACAAATTGTACAATCGGTTGAAATTCGTTTTGTCACACACTTGTGGATTGGTTGATAAATTTCATTTCTTGTTGATTTTTGACGAGTGAAGATGGAACGCGGAAAAAAACTTTTTTAATTTTATGCATAAATTTTTTTTTCTTTTACTTTTTCCACCAATGGCGTCTTTTTTAACTTCCTTGTATTTTCCGCCCTATGCTCCTCCTAGGTGCGACTACTCGTAAACGCATAATTAAGCTCTACAGTAGTCGAGGAATAAATAAATATATATATATTTATCATGCAAAATGGGCCACGACTTTAATCTATAATTTTTATTTTCATTTTCGCCACTTTTGGTTTCCCACAATGATTTTCTCCGCCGACGTGCACTTGCCGAAGTCAAAAAAGAAATGAGAAAAGTCACATACACACACAACCGATTGCAAAACACGACAACAAATCCATCAACTTCGCCACTCACAAGCAACCGATTGCAAGAAAGACAAAATTTTTTGACAATTTGTTGACAAACTGCGCCACTAACACGAAATTTCGTTGCAATTTCAACCGATTGCTTCAATTTGTTGCTCGTGTATGGGCCGCTTAAGCAACAGACACGAAGTTGATGGTGCGTGGCTTCGGCTCTTGTTGCTCTGCTTTACTGCCACTGCAGCAGAGAAAACAATATCAGGCTTAGAAACGTCACGTATCTTTACTAGACGAACCTACTTGTCCATTCTATGGATAGCTGAATTTATCAAGTGTACTGCTCTTATTAAGTCCTTTCAAACGAATTCCTGTATTACGAATAGGGAAATTCGACTGTAGTTGCTTTTTCTTGGCTAGCCCAATTACTTTTGATGCTGCCCTCGTATTATATTACTTATGTATATTAAATGCTATAAACTTTTATATTTAAATTACATTATTTTACTACTTACCGCTATACATTTTCCCTGCCTCGCGGGTCCAGCTCTAGAGCTTAACCTTCATTTCTTGTTGCGACAGTGTCAAGGTGCCAACTAAACACACACACACACACACACAACTGAATGCCACCGAGAGCCACCCCAACCCTATACATGGCATATGGGTCTGTTGAAAGAGCTTTACGCATGGCTAAGCTGCTGCCAACTGAGCGCATCTATGCCTCTTGAAACGGATGCACTTAATGCAATTCCGCATATTTCTTGGCTGCAGGAGCCAACCACTTTGCTCTTTTCCGCTACGAGAGATTTATCCGCATATCTTGTACTAGACAAGTGCTTTATTATACCCTGTACTTATAGGTACAAAGGGTATACTAGATTTGTGCAATGTATGTAACGGACAGAAGGAGGCGTGGCAGACCCCAAGTCCTTTATACCAAAATGCTTATCATAAACTCGGGTAGCGTTTGAGCCATGTCCGTCTGTCCGTAAGTCCGTCTGTACGAACGCCTAGATCTCGGAGACTATAAGAGCTAGAGTCGCGAAACTTCACCAGCAGATGAAGTTTGTTAAATCATTTCCCAGAGTAAAATTTCGCACCTAGAATCACCAATTTTGGTGAGATTATTCATGTGGCCCTAATAACAAACCCACATCCAAATTTTATCGATGCGTTCCCCCCAAACGTAATTGGTTTACCATGTTTTCTCCCACACCCCTCAAAATATGAACTTCAAACTTACCCCATATACTTTAAATAACTTCATTTCCCATTTTCATCAAAATCGGTAAAAATTTACGGAACTATAGGTATAAATTTCGAATTTCCACAAAAAAAAAAAAATTCCAATTGGAAAGTTCTTAGAAGAAATATGTATATTTTTCGAGAGTATAGGTACAGAGTATTCCACTGTCGGGCACAGCCTCGACTATATCACATTTTTTTTTTTAACACATATTGCACTACTGTGAAAAATATTTTTCCACACTAGCCTTGAGGCAAGCTGTAAAAATGCGTTTCAATGTTTTTAGTTGTACTGGAAGTTACTTAATATATGGACTGCGACTATGTGATTGGGATCGCATACTCGTAAATAATTTTGTACATTCCTTTTAAAAGCAATACTGTGCTTACTATTTTAAGCAGCAAAATTAGATCTACTTTAACAATCTCATATTCTGGCCTTAGGTTTAAAATAGGTTAAAATTTTTTTTTTATTAATCAACACTGATAACAATGACATTTTGATTCGTTCGGGACTCTATAAGTCAAGATCTAAAAAAACTTATTTTTACAAACATCCTTAGAGCAATTCTAAGTGGTGTACTATCGCTGCTCACCTACGGAGTTAACGCATGTGGGAGCTCGTGTGAAGATAACCTCCGTCCAAAATTACCATAAGAAGGCACAGAGGCCAGCCTGTGCATGGCATTATGGGAAGTTTGATCAAAAAATTGAACCTGCGCTCTCATTTTCCGAGAGACAGCAATAATGAACCTGCGCATTGCGTGACCTTCTAATTGTTGAATCATGGGTCATGTCTGTTCTGAATTTCGATACCATTTCGAATGATGCAGTTTGTCGTCATAGATAAACTTATGGGAAAATATTAGCAGCAGGCTTTGGGAAAAACTATACATGTGTAATAATAAATTGCATTGTTATATCAACAAGTCGGAATCAGTAATGACTTATTGTAGCTCGTCGAAAGGAAAAATACTTTAGTTTTTAAAGTTCCGAAAAACTATTTTATCGATGTCGCTTATTTTTTTTATCAGCTACTTTAGTACTTCGGGCTACTTAAGCCTTTTTTTATTAACGATAAAAAAAACTATACAATTTAACAAAAATCGATAAACAGCCAAAAGTTATAACGCCCACAAATGCAATAAATCGGTGTGTAGTTTGTTGTTGTTTGTTTTGAGTTATACAGAACTGGGAACAAATGGTGACTCAACAAAACAAATTCCAAAAAAAAAAAACATTAGTGTAGGTACATACATATGTAAATATGCATGTGTGTCTGTGTGTGTGGTTTTTCGGGTCCTATGCTAAAATCAAGCATTCTGATTTCCATATTATGTGTTATCGTTGTTGTTGGGCTTTGATTTGTTTTTTTTGTGTAGTGTTTGCCTTGATAACGACTTATATACATACATATATACTATGTATGTAGTTTTTATTTTTAGCCAATTGCTTTGTATTTTTTATTCGTTCTCTTTTTGCGCTTCCATATAATGCAAATGTTGGGCGTCTACTGCGTCTACTACGCCAGCAGATAAGTAAACGGCGACTGCGGCAGTGACGTGTCAGTTGGAGTGACGTCAGGTGAAAGCATTTTGCTCGCATTAACCTAGGTATTATCTGCATCAAATGTAAGACCCACAATGGGATTCAAATCAATACAATAATGGTGTGCACAGTGGGACGAAAGTGACAGAGCCGTTGATAAGGGGTTCCTAACGATATGGTCGTTAATTTTGTGTTATTGTGGGCCGTACTGCTTCTTACATAATAAATACATAGATATTATATGTTAGGAATTCCCTGCAGCTGCTTTGGCCACCTTCTACTTTAACTAAATCATGTGCTTTGTTGAAATAACTGAAATAACCACCCGGTACAAATTTTACAAAAGTTATAGGTAACTTTTTTAGACCCTCTTCCCTACAAACTGCACTTACATATATCAAGCTAATTGTAAAACTTTTCGCGAACAAGCTACAGTCACCAATAATGCTAAGCAAACTCATGTAACCTAAAACATGGAAATTCTTTGTGGATATACCATCCCCTGTCTCAAAACCACATACCTTTCTTCCTTCATTGCCCATCCGTCGCTGCAAGTTGGGATAGGGAACACTTTCCTTTCTCATTCTTCAAATATTTGATTAAAACGAACAGGAAATAGTCGATTAGAATCCAAGAAACCATTAAAAACAGCAATATTCATGGAACGGCTAAAGATTGACTCCAATGAATGCAACTATTTTAGCTTTGTTAAGATTTCTTCCATGCCAAACATAAATATCGATTTTTTTATCTTAAAAGATAATATTCGACCGTGCTCCGGAAAACGAATTAAACAAAACGAACAATTTTATTCGGATTCGTTTTCCGGAGCACGGCGGACTATTCTACAATATGCAAACATATTTCCATTATAAAACTTTAGTTTAGGGTGTAAGAATAATTTGTGCTCTGACTGTAAGTATTTATTTAGTTTTATTTCCTTTTGCGTGTACCGCAAATGACAGAGCGTTGACAAAAAAATTTGCCGATTTTCAAGCGACATGCAATAAATGTATCAGTCATGATTACATACATATGAATCCACATATATACTATATACATATGTATATGCTATGTACATAGCCATATATGTACATATGTGAGCTGGGTTACAGTAGTTAAAGGGGGCGTACTGACAATGGTCAAAAACGCCGCACAATTGCCAAGCCAAACAACAACATACATACATAGATTTACCATCCATTCACATACATACATATGCACATATGTGAGTCTGTGTGTGTGTGTGTGTGACAATGCGTTAACAATCGTATTAAATGATGCTGGCTGCGGCGCTGCTTAGTGCGTCAGGCGTCTCATTATATTGTGGCTTTTAGTTATTGCAGCAAAGCAAAGAGAGAGAAAAAAAAAAGTAGAACTGATAAGAAAAACGAATAATGGCAATAGAGAGAAAAAAGGCAAAAGAACAAAAAAAATAATGAGCATTTAATATCATGACAACTTACAACAACAATAATTGTAATGGCATGAGCTCAGGCAAAGCAAATGAAATGAAGCAGCAAATAAAACGTGCAAGATGTAGAATGTAAAAGGCGAAGTAGATAAGTAAGAAGTTTCATCAAAGAAGAAGCTGACAAAGAAGTTGAGCAAACAAAAGTGCGAGTAGTTGAACCTTATATACATTGTTTATACATATGTATGCACATACATATGTATTTATGCATACACCTACAGTCAGACCAAAAATTATGCGGACACTATTGCATGCCTTAACAGCTGTTATCTTTTCATTCCGTCATATGTATGTGATACAGTGAGCAAAAAAAAATATGTACTGTATATGTACACACAAAAAGTGTAACGCGAAAATTTCAAAAATGGGAAATAAAAATTATAAGGAGGTTAGTGGGAATAGGTGCATGTTTTGTAAAAAAAAAAATCAACGTTTCGTTTTGAAACACATGAGTTTACATACCAATAGCTCTAGCTTTGTTAGCGAAAAATTATGCAATAGTGTGTTGCTGTTCCTCTTTTTATACCCTGCACCTTATGGTACAAAAGGTACATTAAGTTTGTGCAAACCGAAAATGTGTGTAACATATAGGAGTTGTCGGAAGCCGCCCAAAGTTACCTAAAGTATGATCAGGGTGACTAGAGCAGTCGATATACAGATGTGTCTGTCTGTCCGTCCGTATGAGCGCCTAGATCTCAGAGATGGTAAGACCGAGAGCAACTAAACTTTCATTTTAGATCCCTTATTATTCCATAGGAGACAAGTTAATTTTATTTTTTTGATATCGGGTTACATTATATAACCAAATTTGGCATTCGGAAGTCTTTTAGAGATCCCAGCACTGCTGACTATATCACATAGCTCCCATAGGACCGATCGATCAAAAAAACCTTTTTAGGGCATAAATCGGTTGTTTATAAAGATATCGAAACAAAATTTGGCATTCGAAAGTCTTTTAGTCCATTTTTTCCCAGCACTGTAACAAATTTGATCAAAGTCGGTTGACTATATCATATAGCCGCCATCGGTCAAAAAAACGTGTTTGGTACAAAATTCGTTTTGTATCGTGTGTTTATGAAGATATTATTAAATATCTTTTAGAGTTCTGAAGCAATGTACCGAATTTAATTGCAATGTAGTGGTACAGGGTATCCCAAACTATAACGTACGCCATCTTTTTTTTTTGAAGAGGGTACCAAAGATTAAGTGGCTATGCTGTGCTTAAATATCAACCGGTTGGGCTTTCTAGAGTACACGTAAACCGCAAATGCTGCTAAGGGTAACCGGCCATGATATCGACATACGTAAATGTCTCTAGCTCTGTGGTCAATACAGTCTATATGTTCATAAGAACGTAAGGACCGACTAACATGGCTAATACGCATGGCCTTATGGGTGTAAGCTATAAAAACTTGTTAGGTAAAAGGTTTCCGATTAGTTTTTGATCCGACTGTATATGGGCTGGGGAGCAACATTACACAGTAAACAGCAACTGTTAAAAGAGTCTGCTCGATGGCCAAGTATCGGTCTGGCCAGCTTTAACTGCGGACGCAACTGAGGCACTAAAGCTGCCTTAGTACCAGCAACTAAATAAATACATACACATGTGCCAAGGCGGCGTCACATGTTCAAACAAAAACCGCTAAGAGAGAGCGAAAGCGGCGGGGGTGGCTGCGTTTTTGCCCATAGGCGTCGTCGCTGCTGCTGCTGCTGCGGCTGCTATTACTGTAATCGCCCAGTGCTGATAATTTTGCCGCATTCACACCCCGCAGCGCTAAAAGCAATGTCGGTCGACTGCTGCTGCGACCAGCATTTAATGTGTATAAAGTATATACTTACATACATACATGTGTGATGAATGTTGACGATAAGCAACAACAACAACAACAGCAGCAGCACCCCTCGCAATTTTCCGCACCCTCATTTTCTGCGTCGTTGTCAACTATAAGCGTCACTGTGTGTGCGTGTGTGTGTACACTTTCCATATGGGCGCATTTATACGCATTCATTTTCAATTGAAAACTTTTTGCTGCAGCCCAAAGAACTATTCGCTATACCTACATACATATGTATGTATATTTGTACATACACTTGCAGGCAAGAGTCTGCAAACAGAGCAAAAAAAAAATATTGAAAATACAACTTTGATCGTACTACTAAATAAATTTTCAATTCGAATTGGCTTTACGTTAGCTTAAGTTTCTAAAATTTTATTTAAACCTAGTTTAAAAAATATATGTTAGCGTAGGGGAATTTTTCGACCTATTATTTATAACAAGTTGAAATAACTGCGATCAAAGTTTAATTTTGCAAATTTATTTTTGCACTGTATGCAAACTTACGCGCACCAGTGTAAGTAAAATACTTACTGCTCTACTAGACCGCCCTCTCTCTTCTTGCTGTTTCCCTTTCATCAACACGTTTGTCTTGCTGTTGTGTTTCTTGTTTTTGCTATCCCCCGCTCTACTGCATTCTATTTTGCTTTTATCAGCTGATATCAATTTTTTTTCTTCTCTTTTTTGCAATCTTGAATAAAATGTAAGCCATAAAATTGTCATTTTCTATTGGAATTGGTTTTCACTGTTCGGTTATTTTTTTTTTTTGGTTGGAGTCTAGTTTTCTTTTGGGCATTACGAATTTGCATTACTTATCAAATTTTCTTGATTTGCTCCTTTACAATTTGATTTGATTTTGTCTATGCTTGGTTTGCTGTTTTTCCTTCTTTTCTTTTTTTGTATCCTGCATCCGCAGGGACATGCATATATAATAGGCAGGACGAAGCATGTCAATTAATCTTGGTGATCACATGACCGATGGCGGATTTCACAACTTAAGTATAGAATAAGCAAAAATCAAAATTTTTTTAATTTTAATTTCGGTATACACATGCATGTCTATTAAAATTTTACCTTGAGACATGTAAGCACATTTAGGGTGGTCCTAAGTACGCCATCTTAGGTGTTTTTTTTTTTTTTTTGAAAGTCTTGGCATTTATCACTATGGAGCCATATTTGATTAAAGACCAAAATTGAAGATTCAAGCGCATTCGAAAAATGGTGAAGAAAAACCGAAAAATTGATCCAGTATTTTCGTTAAAAATCATCTTCAGCGATGACGCTCATTTCACTTTATATGGGACGGTCAACGGACAAAATTAACGCATCTGAGCCAACGAGAATCCTTGTGAATTTCAAGAGTAGCTGATGTATTCGCCAAAAGTTACCATGTGGTGTGGCCAAAAGGCATTATCGGGCCTTATTTCTTCGTTACCATAAATTCAGACCTATGTCATTTATTGTAAGCTGATTATTTTTCCCACAATTGGATGGAATTGGCTTGAATGATGTTTATTTGCAACAAGATGATGCCAAACTACGCATATCAATTTGAATGCATTGCATTAAAATCGCATCATGGAAATGTCAATTGGCTAAGCAGATCACGCGTTAGGACACTACGTTCATATTGGAAAATATTTTCAAAAATTTTCACTGTTGGGTCGATGATTGTAAAATCAGCTGTGGTGAGCATTTTTGCATAAATAAAATAAAATAAATGTCACCGACGAAGCTTTGCGTTTACTTTTCTGCACCTGGATTGGACCACCCTATACTTTTTCTTTAGACAAGCCCCTTCCCCTACAAACAATCTCGCTTGAACACAACCCTTAACGTATCGATACAAACCTTGTCTCAAACATAAACTTTTTTTTTTGAGAAATGGCAGAAAATGGGTTCGGGCTATTGCATTGTCGGGCTCCGCCGCCTGTACAAATTCAAACTTTCCTTTTTTCTTATATCATTCGAAAGAACTGTTATCATCGATGCTTTGTTATTGCTTTGTTTGTTATGCACTTGAAAGGGGTTTCCCATTGCTGTCCCCATTCTATCAATTGAAGAAACCACCGACCGACCGTCCATATTGCCACATTGAATGCACTTCGCGTTTGCGTGCGAATTATAGTTTAGATTGCAGCTACGTAAAAAATACCGAAGCAAAAAAAAGATACGTATAAAATTAAAATTCAATATATATAAATGCTAGAAGTTCAAGCTTTGACGATTTATTTGGAATTTTCTTTTCAAATAACCCAATTACTTTGTAAGCTAGCTTCGGTTAAACCGATTTTAACTTTTTTTATATTTATACTTAATATAAAAACTCTGGCAAAAACAAGTTATTTTCATTTATCTAGAAACTGTGTATTTCGGAGAAATTTTTTATTACTCTTGTGCACGCTAATAATATTATCATTAATCAATTCATTACGGCATACTACATACATATACAAAAGTCACGTTCGTAGCTCGCCTTGTGTGTATGACTAACAGTGAATTTCAAGTGTCTTGTTTTAGAGCAGGTTTCCATTGGATCTTACCTATATGAAGGTGCTTCCAGTCTTATTAGATGACTGTATATTGGACTCTGTACTACGCTCGCTTAAAATAATAAATATCTAAAATTATGAGTTTGCAAATCGTACGATTCGAATAATAAAAACTTTTGATTGCTAAATAGTATTTAATGATATTATATAACAGTTTATAATTTAAAATAAAGTTCAGTTCGTATCAGTTTATCACTGAGGTACTAATATTAAAATTTGTTTTTTTTTCTAAATATCTTTAAGTGTCCAATTCATAGGGAAGTAATGGGCGTCAAGATTTGCAAGCTTTATGCAAAAGCTATTTTAGTAGTAATTAAAAGTAATAAGAATCAGTGACGTAACAAGATTATCGCTAGGTTTTCCCATAGAAAATTTAACGATTATCTGTGTACCAACATGCAACTCTGCTACTGAGTCAAAAATTTGCAACAATTTGATTTCAAAAACTACTTTAACAAAGAAGTCACAAATTTTAAGTTAGTATTATTGATATTTTCCAAAACATTTTCCACTATGTCTATAGCCATTTATCGTCGCATCTTAGTTGTATTCGTAAACTCGCTTTTTTACTATTACTAATATTATCGAATTAACTTTTGTGGGTAATCGCTAAATAATAAAAGCTAAATGCCAACACACATCATAAAAAAAAAACTAAACAAATATAGTAACTTAACTTAGCTAACGATAACTTTTCACTTAATATGATGATTTGGTTTTACGAGCCAGCATAAAGTTGGCAGAAGAAAAACTTATCATAGAAAAAGCCGGCGCCGTAGTTGCCATCAAATTGGCTAAAAGGCGAAACCAATCAGCTGATATTTGACAGCGAAGACAGCTGAATGCCAAATGCATGACATCTAACCAGCTAACCAATCTGGCTAAATGTGTTTCTCACGATGCCCAACCACAAAAAAGAAACAAACAAGTTGTCCGTTTGCAAATGAGACACCACGACTTTAATATACCCTATAGCCTGTTAAATTTTAAAGTTTCACTTTTTTGATGTGCCTTAAAACGTATAGAAATTGAATAAAATATCGAATGTATCGGAAAAAATAGCCAAGCCGATTTCTTTCGTTATGCTAATCAATTTGTTACAAACTCGTTTTCTACTATGTCTTACAGACAAAATATTTTTATAGACTCATTTAATGTACCTCTTGCTCTAAGTGTATAGGGTATCCAAAAACAAGCATATAAAATCACTTGTTTTGGGGTGTTTTTTTTTGGCCAAAACAAGCGACACACAAAAAAATCATGACTGCAGTTTTACACGTAAACGTCGAAAGTCGAAAATGGCAAATGGCGGCGTTCATAGTAAGCATTTGAAATATTGATGAATGAAGTAATAATTGCTACAATATGCTCCACTGTGCAAAATTGGGTGGTGGCACTGCGGCAGCGGTTGCCGCGCTCAGTGGTTGAGTCAGCGGCCAACAAACGTTAACGTTGCCGTCAGCGTCGCTGCCAGCGTATGCTCTCACGCTCTGAGCGCTCTCTTACGATTTGAACAAAAACACCCCCGCCGCTAATGCTTTTCCGGTGCACATTGACAGTTTGCTGTATGCGTGGGTGTTGTGTATGTGTGTGTGTGTGTGTGTGTGTTAGTGTTTGAGAAGGGGAGCCGAAGTGAGCTGCTGAACGTATACATGTAGTTCCGCTTGCGGCAAAGTCATACGATGGACAGCGCTGCTGCCGGCGTAGATATCGCTGTCGCTGCCTCAGCTGGCTATACCAAATACCGGTACTTTTTATTCGCTCATTCACTCTCCCGCCCCATTCATGCACGTACTCATTGGCTCTTTCGTTCGTCACTGCGCACGCTCGCTCTCACGACGCTGACGCCAGCGGCTGGCTGACGCTGACGCCAACGTCACAAGGCAACTTGCGGCAGCGTCTGGCAAAATTATTCATTTCAGTCTTCACTGAGATCAGCTGCTGTTTGTTCAAACTCGCAAACTCGCTACGTGTACGAGCCGCCGCTACTCACACATACATACAACTTAAACTGTGTTTGTGCACACAATTCGTATCTATTCGTGTGACAGTGTTAGTGTTTAAGTCACTGTGTGCGTGTGCGCTCAACTTAAAGCTGACGTCGTCTCGGACTCGTCATTGTCACCAACCAACGTCAACACAAGAGCAACTAAATAAATCAGCTAAATCAACAGCAGCACTTTAATAATTGCAATAAATGTTATAAATTGTAATAATAAGTAAAAATTTATATGTACATACAAACGTGTGGCTTTTTCGTTATTTCTGCCTTACGTTCGTTTATTGGGACTGTGTTTTGTTACTTGCACTAGTGTGCGCGTGTGTGTGTGTTTAAGTGTATTTATGTATTCGTGTCTATGAATTGCAAAAGCAGCAGCGGCAGATAAAAAATAAAAATAGCAATAGAAAGTTATTAAAAAGCATTGCAAAAAAATATAAAAAGAAGCAGCATCAACAGCAAGCAAGCAGAAAATATTTTTTATACACAGCATAATATATATATATATATATATATATATAAAATAGTTAAAGCTTACGTCGCGCGCTCTTATTTTACGCTCAGCCGCAGTTGTTTCGCGCTCTCTCTTTCGCTCTCACATGCTCAGCTGCCAACGACGTCGAAGTCGTCGCTGCGCGCACTTGAAACGTCGCAAAAGTTTGTAAACATCGAAAGCTTCTGCTGTGTCTGTGTGTGTGTGACTAAGAAATTAGAAATAGAAAAGTAAAGAAGAAGCAGCAACAAATCGACATCACCGCCGCCAACGAAGGCAAACAACAAAGCGCAAAAGCAAAGGAGAGCGCCGCAGCAGCAGCTGTCAAACCCAAAGCAAAGTAAATAAAAATAAATAAAATAATTGCCCTTAGGCAGCATACCATGCTTTATACGTACTACATACATACATACAAACATACAAACATACATAAGTAATTATAATTAAGGCATGGTGCTCCCGAATTGTATAGAGAAACTAAGAATTCAGCAAAAACTAATGACAAAACAATTGCTCAGTTTGCTCTTCAACAACTCGACACTCTCGACACAGCCTTTCTACGCTCATTCGCTAATTTCTCCTTGCGCTCCCCCCATAACCAATACGTCTCACCAACAGAACGACCATAAAGTTCAATGTCTGTTTGCTTTCAATAGCGGCAAACCCTCACAATAAATTTTTTTTTTTTGCCGAATTTCGTTTATATAAAATTTTATTGTTGCTTTTGCTGAATTTTTTGCGAACAATAATTATGTGCGGCAGAGCCGTCAACGTCTGCATATTTATTTATATGTACATACATACATAGTATATGGATAGTTAGTTGTTTTTATATATTTTTTTCGCTGGCATGAAAATTATTATTGTGGGATATATTTTATATTTGCACCTGAATTTAACATTTGTCGCTTATGTTGTGATCTTTTGCCGAAGTTTACCTGTATTTGCAACTAATTGCCAGACACACACACACAAACATACGAACACACCCATATTGACCAACTTAAAGGTAAAAATGTGTAGTGTTTTACTGCCAAATACTGACCGAGAAATTTCAGGACGCTCTGAAGCTATTGCTATTTACATAAGTGAAGGAATAGTGGAAACAAAGGAAATCACATTTTAGTGCTTCAGAAGATTTGTCGAGTCTTCAAATATAGTATGTGCTATGTTTGAATAATTCTACTAAAATTAATTTTGTGGTAATCTAGTTGACGGAAGTATAAATGTGCGACATTGTTATATTTCTTTATGGAACGCAGAACGAACGTGCTAAGACAATATTGATTATTTTGAAAACACAAATCTATACAATTCTGAATGCCGCGAATCCTATGGGATGGTTGTAGTTAAACAGGGCGCTAGGCATTTAAGTGCAGCAGTGATTATCTCATCTCATAGTAGAGTAGGTCTATGCAAGGTTCCTGGTCACGGACTTACATAAGTATGAAAATAAAATGGGAGACAATAAAAATTCCACAGAATCTGTATTTTTATAAACTTTATGATCTTTAATATAAAATAATACTAATAAATTTAATTTAATATATAAAGATTTTCGCGTATCTTCTTTAGAAAAGATAAGATATGCCAGTTATCTTTTTAGCCACCCGATGGGACACGTTCCGCTTGGACGAATTCGCACTATCAAAGTCATACAATTTCTTTGTGAAACCTTTAAAACTTTTTACGGGAGTCGAAAATTCTGTTTATGAGGCTTGTTGCCTCCTTCGTGTACACCTCACAGTGGTCCAATCCATACTTATCTTATTTTATTCTTAATTTTGCAAACATACTAAGAAACGATTCTATTCTCTGCTATTTTGTATGCATCGTTAATTTTCAATAACTTCTGTATAAAACTTCTATATGGATAGTTTACTGAACCGTTGGATGATCTGTACAAATAAGATTAGGATTGATTTCTTGTCTGGTTCATTTTAAAAGATATCTGCTTTTAGCCTAATTTCTACGAAATAATAAATAGAGGTGCCGATTAAAAAAAAATTAAAATGTTTAACTATTTGCCTAAAAGAATAAGAATAAACTCAGTTATGTGCATTTTTTTTTTTAATATTAATCAGAAATAACATTAAAATACACATCTTTTTAAAATATAATTTTTTTTTTTTATGAAAATCCATTGAAAATATCGATCAAAATTTAATGTTTTTTGAACTTAATATCAACTTAATCCGAACTGTTGTTTTAATTTGATTTATTTTGTCACATATGGCTTGATTCCTGGTAATTTTTATATATGTATGTAGTTGCACGCTCTGTGAATCGTTATCGCTAGTCCATGTCGTGCTTACTCAGTCGAAAAGTGCCAAAGTTGGGCACATGCATATGCAGGGCCGTAGAGAGAAAATCCGGGCCCGGGGGGGAAAATATACCGGCCCCTCTATTACACCTATAGCTTGAATCATTGTGTTCTCTAAGTACGACAGTTATTACACCGAGCCCCTGAGAAAACTCCGGGCCCGGGGGGAATCGCCCCTTCCCCCACCTTCTCGTCGGGCCTATGCATATGTATATCAAACTAACCGCAAAACTGATTTGTGTTTTTGTTTTAATACGAATATGATATGCCATTGCATTATAAACAATGTATGTATTTTCATGCAATATACGCCCTCTATTCCATATCAAAGATATATGGCACAACAGAGACCCAGTCCATAGTATACAAATACGTTAAAACGAAACGATATGACTGACTGATTAGCTCAGTCGACGTCGCAGTCAGTGCACTTCGTGGCAGCGCTGAAAAGTCCAAGGTTAAACCTTTGATAATGTCTGGGGCAACTTTATTTGACAAAAAATTTTGGTTTTGTGTCAACTTTAAGGCAGACATACTGGTTATGTTCCCGCACCCTTTATTCCTCTATTTCCTTCATTTTTTCGGCTAGACGTCTGTGCCGTAGGTGTTGGGGCGCTTTAGCTTGCTTTGTTCTGTGCTGCTGTTCTGTTCTCGAAAACCAACCCCTGAAAAAGGACAAAATTGCTATACATCGTACGCTGCGCTGAAAGGAACTTTCTCTTTGCGAAACTTGCGCTCGACGAAGAAGTTGCCGTCAGGCTGCATTCAGTCAGTCATTGCACCCTTGTCTGCCTTATGTGTGTTTGTAGAGCTCTCTGTGGCAGTGCCCCACCTAGCAGACAACGTTAACCTGGCCAGCCGTCAGCTGTCGTAACTGCCAACACTAAAACCAATACCAACCAGCAACAACCCTCTGGAGCAACCTGCTTAGAATCTAACGCTGGCGCCTGCTTTTGTTTTATTTCTGTAACAAAGTAAAAGTTTTAGTAGAAATAAAGTAATAGCAACCACCACCAACACCCCCTGTGATTTCTAAGGTGTTTTTTATTTTCTGGATCATCTTTTTGACGTTGGTTTCGGTTTTATGTCTTTTACTTGCCTCTTTTTATGATTTGTTGGCAACTTTGGATTTACATACATATATAAATGATGCACTGAGAAAAAGTCGTAGAAACAAATAAGCGGGCAAGCATGGCACTGCCTTTGAAAAATACTTAAAATTTTCAAACATGGAAAGATTTCAGCTTGTCTGGACACTAAACTGGTCTTGTTTATTTTGCTTTAAAATACTCTTACACAAAAAAAAATCTGAATCTAAAAAAAGACTAGCTTGCTTTATTTTTTTTTTACAGTGTATTGGTATACTGCGTACTGAGTTCTGGTTCTCATGCAACTTTCTTGGCATAACGTGCCTTGCTTTTTTAGCACTCATTGCGACCTGGCAACATCCTGAACCCGTCGACCGTCCATAAACTTGGCTATACAACAAATTGTTACTAAGTTTACTTGGGTTTTTCGACTTTTTTTTTTGTTCAGCTGAGCTCTTTTGGGGGTTGCTCGCCTGTATGTGCATACCCGTGTATTTCTGTGTGTATGTGACTCTGATTATGGGTGTGCGTGTATGTATTTTGGGCATTGGCGTGAACTTTTCTACGTGTTCAAATATGCAAATCTAACAAAAATATAAGCAAAAATAAAACAAACCTAAAATAAGCATAAAATGTAATAAAAATACACATCGACAATAAAACGATGCTTGAGCTGTACATACAATTTTCCAGCAAAAAAGGAAGAAAAAAATGAAATCAAATCAAATCAAACAAGCATCAACAAAAGAAAAATTCTGTGTGCAATAAACATGAAAGACTTTGCACGTTTTCCGTTTTTCTTATTCTTTCACCGAATAAATACGATTTGTATCAAATTTTTTTTAGAGGGTGTTTTTTTAGAGTCTTTGTTTTAAACATAATTTACTCTTGCATTCTGTGGTTAAATTTTTCGAACACATTGTGTCATAATTGGGAATTTTGTGTTTTAAGGCCAACATCGATGTTGGCTTTTGCGGCTACAGATACACTTACTAAATTAGTCTTGAAGCGTCAAAGCGCATGATCTTGGTGACCAGTTTATGGGACTAATTTTGTAACACAATATAACCGAAGCCATTGCTGATTGATTTCCTCGTTTTGTTGAAACAAAATTTTTAGCTTGGCCATTCTCAAACTACACGGCAACAAAAGTTCACTAAGCATGACTTTATAACAAACTCCATTGGTAGAAATAAAGAAATGATGCTGACTTTTAGGAATGCATTGATAGATCGTGGATATCGGGTGGACTCTTATCACTGATTTTGGTAATCATTTTCCAATATTGTAAAGCGCTTATGCCACCTTACACAAAACAGTTGTCAGAATGAATTCCTATTCTTAAGAAACCTTGTTAAAAAACACCCGATACATGCAGTGTTCTTTGGATTTTCAGCTATATAAAATCGATACCAAAAACTGATTATGTATATACTTATAAGCCTTGAACTTGTATCAATAGCTGTACAAGTCATTTCGTTTGACATTATTCTTGGACCATTATTATGGATCTTAGTGTTTTATAGCTGGCTACTTTTCGGTGACGAGGTGTTAATGTTTGAATTTTAAAATTTAGTGTTTATAAAAACCAAATGCTCCAGAGTATTTGATTAAGATATTTGGCAAAATAAGCAGGAAAAACTGCCTTTTTTTAAATGAAAATCATATACTAAAATTGAAATATTAAGAGCACCCGTTGTATGCCTTTATAACATTGTTTCCGTTTTTTTTTTCGCAAAAGCTTTTTTAATAATTGTGATGAATTCCCCGAATTCAGAAAACACACACATATAGTTATAATCTACTACTGCAAATGGGTAATATTGCCATAGGCACGTTCGTAACCGATAAGAAATAATAAAAACAACAATTAGTAAAGTTTTCGACTAGTTCCAACAACTCACTTCATAGAAGCTTTTGGTTATTAATCAGCTGAGTTACTGCAAAAAAAAAATAAAAATTAGGTAACAATGCCAATTGCAAGGTATTCGTTTCCAACTCACAAACACCTAGGTATACGAGTATATGCATACATATACACTAGCGACATCTCAATTAGTCCAGCAAAAATACATACGATATAAGCTACTTAGACGTATATAGTATACATATGTATGTATAGTATGTATGTACTGAAAACCCAACGCATGACGAAGTGCTGGTATGACTAAGTCCAAAGAAATCTTTTCGCTGATAGCAAAAAAAGCAAATGTAATGCATTGAAAAATTAAAGAAATTTTAAATAGTTATAAGAAATTGTAACTGTATTTGCTGATGCAATTTTTGTAGTCATTCAAATTTTTTTTTATAATATTGGCCCCAAGTTCATTGTGAATTACTTATACGCCATGTTACCTTTGAAATGTTATCTTTTTTTTTAACTTTGCTGACAATTTTCTCCTTGAATTAAATAGATTAAGGGTTAGCCGCAAAAAACAATTACAAAAGCAAATGCGATAGGAAAGGTCAATTTGTTAAAGTTTTGTTTACCTTAATACTGTCTTACTATTAATAGCCTATGTTTTTCTTATAGTGTTGTTGGTAATAGGAAACGTAGCAGGTCATTGGACATACGCATGCTAATGGGTGTTGAATAATTTGCTTCTATATTCATTCTCAATTTACACAGTGAATGATAAATTTGGTGTAATTTTGCAAAGATACCAGATACCACAATAGATAACCTCATTTTAAGAGTTTTAAAGGTTTTTAGGTTATACTTTGAGTTATAAGTTTTTTAATTTTTAATAGAGCTTTTTTTTTAGTCAAATTTTGAAGACACTAAATTGCATTATAATTATTATTTCAAAAAAAAATGCGATGCTTTCGAGGCGGCTGTATCCCTTTTTAAATAAAAGTTGATTTCGTTTTGCTTATCAGGTACACATAAGGCTACTTTAAAAATATGTTGACTCTGTGTAGTGTATAATTGTAATTACATGTAGTAGATGCAGTCCTTATTCATTTATTTTTTGACAACAAATTTTATTGTATTTTATCCAATTTTGTTCCATTTTGACGTAATTTTTAAATTCAGACGATTATAACCCCACCGCTTAGCTCTGCCAAATTTCAGCACAAATTAGCAATATAACAAAATAATTCAAGAAACGTGATCTGACGAGGCACTTCAGTTGGTAAAGTTTTGTATCTCTATCTGGTTTCCGAAATCTAGGTGTTCATACGGGCGGATATAGCGCAATCGCTACCCGTGGTTATGATAAGCATAAACATTTCGCTATAAAGATTATATAATATGATCTGTCACATTTCACCAATAAACATTTTAAAAATAAATACTTTATATGAGTATACAAATATATATACTATAAAATTTTGTAAATAATAATTTATAAGAGCCAGAGATTCCAAAGTATACTAATCGATACGCATTATCTGTACACTGATCATGTGTATATTTTCGCCCATTGTTTTTTTTTAAACTAGTATGCTACAGAAATTTTTTAAAATAGATGAAAATTTAAAGAAATATAATTACAAAATACTATTCATTTTGTTTTATAAATAATCAAATATCAAAAATCTATAATCATATACATACTCATGTGAGCCAAATAAACTACGAAACGTTGACTATTTCTCAAAACATGCACCTACTACCGTAAGCCATTTCCATCCATAGGTCTCTCTACACGTAATCCTCAAAGTATTAATGTAAAATTTGCCGCTTAGTAATGTTTTTGGTAAAAGTAGGTTCAGGGTATCCCATTCGCACAGCTTCTACTGATTGAATCATTTTTGTTTCTTAATGAGTCATTTTCACAAGCACACACACTTACATAACACATACGCATTATTTACACAATTACAGTTATAGCTTAGATTAGTTGTTGTACTTGTTATTGTTATACAATGTACACAATGTAATTAAGCGTAGGCGTTTTGTTTGCATACGGGGTTTATTTCTACTTGTATGTATATTTTCGAGTATATACCGCTCTGGGGTCGCATTTGTCCCGTGGCAACGCCGTCAATAACGAAGTCGATGCGTTGTACGCGGCACATGTGGCGTATTAGTGATAATTTTCTGCCTAGTTATGTGTGTGCGTGTGAGTTTTCTGTTTTTCTTTCTAATATGTTGGCAGCCTGGAAATGTGTTTTTCAAAAATGATAACTGACCATTTGTAGCTATGAAATGGAACTTGATTGGCCCCCAACTATTGGATGCCATGTAAGCGATATGACTTTGTAATTGAGCATATTTAAGTAAAAATGTATGTACGAGAAAACGTAACAAAGTAGTACATGCGTTATCAGCAAATTTATATTTTTTGGAAAGAGCCGCAAATATCAGTTTTTTAAGTGGACATGCATACATTTTATGTACTATATATATTTATGCAATAAAGAGGGGTATAAGAGTTCAGTTCTAACAAGTTCTTTGCATTACTAAACATAAGAAACAAAAATGTGATTCCTTCAATAGCTCGGCCTACTTTTATAATATAAATAATAATTTATTATAATATATAATTTGTTTTTACTATTATAACAAATAAACTTAAAAGGAGTCAGAGCATTGCTAGTGGCAACCTTGAACTCACACTAAAGAATTGATGAATAACCATTTTGAATTAGTTTTAACTAAGGGGTTCCGCCGAATAACCTTCATGAAATTGTTACAGTTGGGACAACGCGACTATACTATACCCTGTACTACAATCAAAGTAGTGTTGATACGATTTGGTGGCGGTGAAGTTTTGTAGCATACCGATTTCGGTGACTGTAACTTCTTTACAAATATGTTTACCTCTAGATTGTTTTTAAAGAGGCTTCTAGGCAAAATCCTTATGGTCGATAAGGAGCACCTTGTGAAAATATGCCCCAAGCCCTTTTGGCAATATGGACTGATGGCCGGTTAGACAGACCTGGCTAAATCGATCTTTTGTCGTCCTATGCTGCTATACATAAACATTTTGTGCACTAACTTTTATATAAAGTACAGGGCATAAAAATGTCAAATAGCTTTTACAATTAGAGCATGTAGCATATAAACTAAAGGTTAATAAGTTGAATATTGTAACTTAACTTTGTGCCACTTTGGCATGTTTCTAACAGCGTCAGCAAAAGTTTATATTTTTATTGCTCGTCTGTACTTGGACTTAGCGATTTAATTAAAACTACGAGCCTGACAACTTGACCAGCTAACAAATTTTTTATCACTTATTAAAGTTTCAATAAGTAAGTACAAGAAACTGCGAAACTTTTTCGACATTGCACAACAAAAAGTATGGCCACCCTCATATATAGGGGCTGCATATATATGTACATGCATGCTATACGAAAAGCCGAAAAACCACTTGAAGAGCCAGCAGCATTTTGGTTTTGTGCTTGACTTGACTTGTGCTCAAATAAGTTTTTCAAATGCCGCCCGGCCATTTTCACGCCGTAACGACACACACATTGCTTCCTGTCTACGGACTGAGATACATACACACACATACAGACATTTGCTCTTAACCATAAGCTCTCTCTTAATTCTAGCATATATGCATATTGTTCGATGTATGTCAAGAAACCGCTTGCTTTCTTTTTTGTCAGCTTGCAAATTAAATTTAAATGCCCGCATACTTCAACAAGCTCACACACAAACATGTACTGACAATAAGATATTTAAGTGTTACTGTAACTTTTTTGTTTTGTCTGTTCTTTAGTTGCTTTTGTCTTTGTCACTTTTGAGCTGTCGAGTGCGTGTGTGTGTGTGTGTATCTGATTGACACTTGTGCTGCTATATGTGTGACTTCGCAGAGATACACATATGCATCTGCTAAAGAGCGCCCGTGCCCAGTTCTGGTGCTCATGTTTGAGTTAAGTGTTACTTCCGCTACACACGCATTTACCATTCATTATTAAAATGCATACGCCTAGGGGCGGTCCACGCAGAGAGAACATTGACGGAATGCTCACTGTCTATCTTTGCTTTTGACCCGACCCGCGCTTCAACAACTTCACAAAGAGAGCCAACTTTTGTGGGCTTTAATTAAATTTTAATATCACATACCAACATATATTTATTTGAGTTTAATTGTTTGGTTGGCCAACCTGGCCTGCTGTGCCATTAAAGTCGCGCACCAGATTGTCTTGTTTCAGTATGTAAATAGTAAGCCAAAAGACCCCGATTGTATATCACATGGAGCAAAAAGCCTACCCAGGTTTCCGCCATATATATGTATATATAGCTCCTATACATATCACTCAAACACATGCAAAAAATATCAGTTGCGATGAGTATGTTGTGTGCTAAAAGCTATGCCATAATACGATTAAATAAATACAATCAGGGTATCCTAGTTTGTCGGGCACTATTTGTGCTCAACTCAGAGCCTTGACTACCAAAAATATGGCATTTTTGTTTAAACCATTTTGTTTACGACACACACGCAGTATGTACAATACATATTTTATAATTGTATTATTCAGTGCTTGCAGTGTTTTGAACTACTAAACAGCTGTTTATAAACAACCGTTAATAGTATTTCCACAGCTCTTCACTTTGTCAGTCTGGCACTTTTGCCTTATTGTTAAGTTTGCTTACGTCGTTACTCGGGCACTTTTGCCTTTATGCATTTATGCCCGAAAGTGTTCACCCTACGTGTTTGAATGATTATAAAAAGTTCACTGCGAGAAATTGTTTTTGATCAACATTTTTCAAATTTAAGTCAACTACGGATTTAGTAAGCTTCTATCCTACGAATATATATTACTTTTTTCTCTGATAATGCTTCGACCTCACCTGAATGAATGAAGAACTTGCATGAATGGGGAAGTTTGTAGCTTGATTGCTTCTAAGCTATTTTACAAAGTGGTTTTAAAAGTGGTTAAAGTGGTTCTTAAAAAAAAAAAAAAATCCTACTAAAACTCACTTATTTCGAAATTGTTTCTGAATTTATTTGTATGAATGCCAAAGGGTTGATATTAATTCACTTTTTAAACGGTATTTTGGTAACTTCTTTGACTTTAAGACGCAAGGAGGCATTGGAGACCCATAAAGTATATGTATTCTTGATCAGGATGAAAAGCCGAGTCGATATAGTAATTTCTGTCTATCCGTCCGTATGCACAAATGGAGCTCAGAGATTATAAAAGGTAGAGATATTAATATATGAAAGTTCTTTTTACTTTGTGGTAGTAGTTGGAGTTACCCGAAACAGTTTTTTAATATTGGCTCTGAAACCTTTCAATAAAACTTGGCACTTCAAGAGTTATTTTTCTTGCTGTTGCTTCGAACCCAAAACATCTAGGAATATACTTTTATGTGCAAAAATGTAAATAATATGTATGCTTAGGAATGAAGCCATTTGTTAGAAACAAGATGCGACTTACGACACAGGCGAACCTTTCAAAGGCTGTTGTGTCATTTTTTTCTGAGTCCACATCTCCACCACAATCATAATTTTATCCCGACACTTTTTCCGATCACGTTCTCCAGCTTTATTTGATTTATTTGTTACTGGTTTGCGTGGATACTTGGTCGACTGCAGCTGTTTCCAGTTGGACAATTTCACTTTTATTTTTGTTACTTTGTTTTCTGCACACATTGTCACATAAATTATTTGCAGAGCTGAAGTTTAAGTGATTAGTGGTCAGTGCTAATGTGAAAAAGTGTCAGATATTACCTGTCATATATCATGCCAGATATGCTTACACATAGTGTATACTGGCTAGTAAAAATGACTGTGGGCTTGGAAGTTATCCAGTTATAGCAACGATTTATGGCCATATTATTTGCCACACCCATTTGTTTTTTAAAATAATTATTTCAGGTCGTAAAAAATTATAAACACTCTTCCGCTAAAGTTTTGAAATTCTATAACGTTTATTGTTAATGTTTATAATGTTATATTGATTTTGTTACTTTATTTTTAGACTATCCTTTGATTTGGGATGATTTTATTTTAAGCTAGCTAAGTTCAACAAATTGAATGTGACAGTTTTGCTAGCTTGATCTATTTTTATATCTAACTAATAAAACTTTTCGACATTTTCACGTTTAACTCATCATTAACAAAATAAAGTGACAAGAAGCATTTGCGTGTTGGAAGATGATGCTAAAACGATTTGTATTAGCCAGAAACACAGCTTTAACCCCATCTTTTTTCTACAATTAACGTACTCAACGTCAAAGTGTTGCATAACATGCAAATGTCAACAGAGTTTATCCGGCATAATCAAGCAACCTCGCAACCCTCTGAACTTTACTATTAGCTAGCCCACTTGGCCAAGGCAAACTGGTTTACAATTACACCAACTAAGACGGCTTAAAGGCAATACCTGGTTACGGCATTCCTGGTGTTCATCATTTTCGATTAATATTCCATTTCCTGCTAAAAGCTTTAATTAAAATCTTATTTGCTGGCCATTTGTGTTACCCTTCACCTACACAACAATAACAACGAGCGCTACTTCTTGCAATCAATTAAAGCTTAAATTTATTATGTCAACAGGCAGACAAGCCGAGCCAGGGTAGGAAGGTAGCACACTTAACCATCCAGATGGCCCCAAACTCAAGCAAATAGTAGTACATACATATAACTATATACTAAATGTGAGCGAATAGATGCGACTAATCACGCTAAAATGTTTTTAGTGTTTCATTAGCAATAAATTGTAGGTATTTGTTATTTTTTTATCGTACGTTTTGCCTCTTGTTCTTTGTGTGTGCTTCCTCTATGTTTATTCTGTGTCTTTTGTCTTTTGCATTTACTCTGCGATAAAATTTTATCAATACTTTTGTTATCTAATTATTGACGCTGTCACGTCATATAATTGTTATTGGGAAATCACAAAAATTACCAGTAAAAGAACTGATAAAAACTGGTAAAAATAAGCTGGCCTTAAACAATATAATATCATGTGTAAATTGGCTGTCTATCGATAAAACGGCTTTTCTATCGAAACTAATATCGTTTTTGCAGTCATTAAACTATTGATTTTAATTTATTTTTTTTTGGTTTGTTTGTTTATTTATTTGCTGACCATTTAATGGTTTTATTTAAGTCGCAAAGGCATTAGACACGCACATTAGTGTAGCGCACGCCCAGTCAGTCAGTCAGTGCGCACCCCTAGACCCCCTTTTCATAGCCAGAGGCTGGCAACATGGTGGCAAAAGTTCAATAGCATTAGCTTCTAGGCTGTCTCTGCGTCTTGCCTCTTTTCCAGCCGCTTCCTTTGTTGTTTAACGTCTCTTTCTTGTGGATTGTCTGTGTGTATTTTGCTCTTGCACATTTCCATATGGTTGTCGTAAGACTTTCGCGTACTTGACTCATCGTCAGTGTGTTTATATCGGGCCTTTCACTCTGTTTAAAGCTTATAAAGTACCAGTTCTCTGCATTGTATGAACGCATAGATACAAGAGAATTTCTCGACAATGAGCATCTGTCTCGGCAGTCAGTCAACTCGCCCACTCAATTGAGTTATCTTCTTTAATTCAATAAAATTATTATACTATGCGATACAATGGCAACGACAACTGACTGGGTATTTATTTCCACATATTTGCGTATCGCTATTTATCGCACAGTAAGTAGCATCCGCAGTTGTATCGAGCATGTCTATAAAGTTTATACAGTATCTGTTGTGTAAGTCAAGCTGTTGACTTGAACACAACGTTACATATATTTTTTTAGATTCGATTCCCGCCCACACAACTGCCTTTGTGTACATATTTTGCAATAAAAATTACAAGAATATCGTTTTTACATAGATTTTAATAGCATTTGAAAGAAAAAACAGAAATATCATTTTTTATCTCAATGATACTTTTTATGCGCTAGCAAGATACAATGTATATGCAATTGTTACTTTTTTTTACTATATTGACTATATTGCAAATATACTTTTATAGTGGTTTTTTTTTTTCTAACTGTAACTATAAAATTTGAAATAATTGCATTTCAATGACATCGGAATTAAAAAAAAAAAAAAAAAAGTTTAAAAAATTATGGCACATACAATGATTCGATTATAAGAACAAACGAAACAAATTTTAAATTTTCTAATAAATTTGATAAACCTCAGGAATGAATTCGAAAATTGTTCGTAACCGTAGAATACATTTGATTGTAAGCTGTACAATTTTTAGACACATTATTTAAAAAAACAATCAATGATTTTGTGTCATAGTATGTGCTTTACTTTTGTTAAAAAGTTTCTGAAAAAAATATTATAATAATACTGAAACAGTATGCATTTTATGTACACACTGGTAGATAATAACGCTTTTCACAACACACAAAATACTTTTCATAATCATGCTTCCGGTTTGCGCCCCACTCGTTGGATGTTGAAGTAAAAACTTTAATACCTAAATATTTGGGCTAGAGGAGTGAAAAGAGTGGGTCAATTCAATATTTCAGGTGACGAAGAAGAAACCATCTCTTTCTACATTTATGCCTTTTTAGAGAAATTACGATTTTAATTTTATATTTACATTTTGGGAACGAAAAAGTTTAATTAGCTAAATTTGTATTAGATATTTAAACTTTTTTTTAACTATATTTTTTTTAAATCAAAAAGTTTTTTTTTGTCTTATTTTAAAAATGAGATAAGGCGCATAGTTAGGAAATAATGAATGTTTAAGTGTATTCGTTATTTTTATCAAAGGCACCTACTTTCATGTCAAACCATTATCTACCCTTTTTTTTTATTAAAAACCCTTCCCACTTGAATGGCTTTGCATAAGTATTTTTTGTTTTATTAATTTTCCCATCAAGTTGATGAAAGTTTTTAAAAAGCTCACAGAATTTTTCAAATGATTTGCTGAATTTTAGTCAAACATTGTGACGTTAATTATGTAAATTATTAAAAACAGGCCAAAAACCACACACCACAAAAAATCTCTTTGTACAGACTTGAAAGCTAATGAAAAACGACTATGTGAATGGGAATACTTATTGTTATGGCCAATGAAACATTGTATGTATTCATTTTGAATGTTTGTCTAAATATGACAAAGAAAATAAATATATTTCAACAAAAACAAAACAAGCCTGCGTTATTTGGCTTTTTTCTATTCTTGTTGTTGTTCAACATTTATAAATAAAAAAATTTATACGAAATTCATTTAAATTAATAATGCAAACACACAAAAAAAAAGTGTGTCAATTTGTAAGGAAAAAAAACAATTCAAATATATAAAATAAAATGAAAGACAAAACCATGTGTACAAATGTTAAATTAAAAGTAAACAGACAAACAGTGTGTACAAATGGTAAATAAACAATTCGAAAATACAATACATGAAACAATATTCAAAAAGTGATTAATAAACAAGAATAATTAACTACTAAGTTTTTAAATTAACTTAAATTTGCTGTTGAAAAATATATTTGATATAAAATTTTTGTGGTATTACTTTTATTTATTATTTTTATAGCTTTTCAAGCTTAGTCACACATTATTTATGTGTGTACACGGAAAAAAAGAAAATTGTTAATTAATATTTTCCACGCAATTAGTTTATAGTGTTATATACATTTTTTTTGTTTTTTGTTGGCAAAAATAATGTGTATGGCATTCAATAAATTACACAAAGAAATATTTTCTACGCCATTTCATTATACAAAATTTTAATATTTACAGAAATATTTTATGTACATTTTAACTAAATCCATTTTTTTTTTTCTTTCTTTGCAGGTAAGCAAATTTTTATGTATTTGCGTTAAATAAATAATGATACCTAAAAAAATTAGTAAGTTGGAAAAATTTTTATTTCACATTGTACTAAGTGTGTAAACTGATCGGATTTACACTACTTGTGGGTTTCCGGTGGAGCCATTTTAACTCGATTGATTTTGTACAAAAACATATTTATTAGCACCAAACCGTCTTTTCTTATACCCAAGAAACCAAATGAATTTTTTTCTACATAAATTCTTTCCATTTTGGATGCTAATCGACATTTGAATGTGGCCAGGCAGCAGTTTTAAGTTCTATTATAAGTTTAAAATTTTTACTCTAAATAAAAAATATAATATTTATATTTTATATGCTTTATATAAAAATAGCTGCACAATAAAACCTTATCTACAACACTCATTGGCCATAAATAAGAAAATTTATAAATCCTTTGGCAGATACGTAGAGCTCAGCAAAATGTTTATCAAACTCAAGGTCAAGTGCATTGAACTTTGATTTTATAAAACAATTTCGAAAGTGGTTCTCATATGACTAAGCATTTAGATTGAACAAGCACTTAAATAAAATATAATTTTTATATCCAGTACCTATAGGTAAAAAGGGTATACTAGATTTTGCAATGTATGTAACGGACAGAAGGAGGCGTGGCAGACTCCAAATCCTTTGTACCAAAATGATTAGCATAACGTCGGGTAGCGATTGAGCCACGTCCGTCTGGCCGTCCGTCTGCATGAACACCTATATTTCGGAGACTATAAGAGCTAGAGACACGAAACTTTACCATCTGGTGGCCAGATGAAGTTTGTTAAATCATGTCATGGGAAATACCCGTTTCCCCGTAGTAGAGTTTCTCGGTTTTTAGCTACACCAATTAGTATTTTTATCTGAAACTTTACAGAGCGATGTGTCGTGATTACATGCATCTGTGTGTTAAAAATATCGGACAAATACAACAAATGTTATTGTCCAAAATGTACAAATCTCACCTCCCCTTGCCGATAATCTGCATCAATATTTGACTTAGCGTAATTATGGTAAAAAATTACCTAGAATCACCAATTTTAGTATGATTGGTGTGTGGCTCTATTGAACAAATCCACATTCAAATTTTATCGATGCGGCCCCCCCACCCCCCGCAACCGATTCACAGTGTTTTCTCCCGTGCCCCCTACATATGAACTTGAAACTTACCCCATATACATACTTAAATTAACTTCTTTGACGTAACTTTCGAGATTCATCAAATTCGGAAAAATTAACGGAACTTATAGGTACAAATATCGTTCTGTACCAATTGGAAAGTTCTTAGAAGGAATCCTTTTTTTTTTTCAAGAAAAAATGTACAGGGTATTACACTGTCGGGCACCGCCTCGACTGTATCTTATTTTTGTTATTTATTTCAACTATATTAATATTATATAAATATATTTATATTATTATATTATTATTTATATTAATTATATATCTTTCTAGTTTTAAAAGAAGAGTACATTTTTTTGGCTTTGATTTTATTCCGATTAGTTTTACAGATCCTTTACCATGACGTGACCCCTAAAACTATTGGCCAAACAACAAAAATACATTTATTATACAAATAAATATTATACGTTACAATGAAAATTGGAGTCAGCTATTTGAAAAATACAATATCTTTATACCTGCTACATATATCTATAGAGTTTGCTGATGTCAAGGTCGGGCATAGCCGATTTATTCAATAATAAGAATAAGAAGTAGGGTTCAGTTGGAAAGTAAATTTTTATACTTGGCATATGTGGCATGGCAGACCCGTTAAAGTATACATATTCTGGATCAGGATGAACAGCCGACTCGATATAGTTTTGGGTAAAAATGAAGAAGCCCTAATAAAATCAACCTATAGATAAATATATTTCTAAGGTAGCTATAGTCACCAAAACTGGTATGCAGACGCAAAAACTAGTTTGGCGCAAAGTTTTGCGTTTCATTTAAATAGCAAACAGCTCAAAAAAAATACTTATAGAGGATATTTCACAGTCGGTGCCTTACAAACTCAATTTAACACATTTTATTGACAAAGCTAAAAATTCTTGGAATGAATTTATAAATTGGTGAGCCACGCACGCTAAGTTACTGTCGATTAGGTGCACGAAATATTTTCGAAGGCATATTTGCATTTTCTGCAATTAATAATCCGAGGTAAATAATTTGTATAACTGAAATGTTTCAAAGATTATTTAAGGCAGCACACCCCTGCAAGGCACAGCTCTTGACTCGAAAATTTCCGACCATTTAGCAAATGTTATGCCAAATATAAGGTAGAACCCCCTACCCCCTAAAAACAGCCACCCACATGCTTATGCCTATATCTAAATGACTTGCGTCAGTTATGCGTTTTGCCCAGGCATCAAAATCGCAATCATGGCAAGCCAGGGTTGCCAAACCAACTACGGTTTCGGATGGCGTTGACTGTTATCTGGCCTTACCTTTTCCTGCTTTAGACTGCGTGCTTACCCACAGCAGATACTTACTCACAGTTACATATATACGCACACATTTAATTTATATAAGTCACGTGAGCAGCATTTTTTATGCATGTCAAAAATATCGTTAACCCATACCCCCCAAACACATACGACTCCCAATCAGACTTTTTGGCAGATGCCAAAGCCAGAGCGTGCCGGATTTTGTTCTTTGATTTTATGAGTTTTATGTTTGAGCAGGGGAAATTTTTTTTTTTGGAACTCTGACAACCCTTAAATTCAACTGAAAGTTTTGCTTATTTTATTGCTTTAAATCGAACACCCGAAATTTGTCTGCTGCTATGGCATCAGCCTTAGCTTAATTGCGGAGTCTTGACTTGAGTGCCAGTGCCGCCTGTCTACGTGCTAGATTATATCTATATCCTAAAATATATATTTTAAACTCGTAATACAGACTCAAGCTGTAGTCAGTTGTATTTCCCTTTGACGGCTGAAAGTACTTTAGCGGCAAATAATAACTGTCACTAAACGTGATGGAGTAGATTTATGGATTTGGCCAAAGGCGCCTTTGATTTATTAGAAATGAAAGCAGCGGATTGTTTAAATGAATTATAGGCGCTCATGTCGATGACATCATAAATCACATACAAGTCCATTTGTATTTGAGGTTTTCATTTTTCTGTAAGACTTTTCAACATTTCTGGCACGTGACACTGGACATGCCGCAGATTTTTGTTTGATAAACGAGTTTTGAACTGTCAGGCCATGATAAACAGTCGAATACTAACCCAACATCTGCTGCAGGGAGAGCTACTTAAAAATGCAGTGTCACCCATATATATATATTTTTTTTTTTTACTAGTATCTATTATTCTCTGATTTAATTTAATTACGCATTTAAAAACTTTAAAGATTTAAAAAAAAAAAACACCCTGTCAACAATGTTGTAGTTAACTCACCACATTTTACTTTAGTAACAGCTGATCCCGATTGGACTTACTTTTTGACATACTCCCAAGGATTCGCAGGCCTATGAGGTAGAAACTAAGAATTTATATTTATTGATATCTCAGTAACTCCATAATATAATAATAAAAAAAAGGAAGTGTTCAATGTTCTCCAATCGCCTTGAGACTTATTTTTATACGTTTAAAGACAGAATTTGTTCAGCTTAGCGTTATTTATCATCATATATCATAATAGTTTTATAATACGCATATAACAGAGTTCTGTTAAGTTATGGTCTCCGTAAAATATTTAGGTATTCAAAAAGGCTCTATGGCATTGTATTGTATTATATGACGTACTCCTCGAGCGTAACATATAACTCTCTAATGACATAAAACATAAAAGCTGATACCGAAGTTGCGTGATAATTTTTAACTTACCCAAAGCTATTATTCAGACTAACGCAATCATAAAGTTATTCTTATGTTATTTTTATGAGTGTTTGAACGTCATGGGTTTTATTGTGGCACATATGACGACAATCACAGTAACTATAACAAATAAACAAGAATTGCTTATAAATAGCAACAAAGCTCACACACAAAACAGTAATAATCATAAACTTTTGCTGAAACTATTAGCAACTACGATGTGCGGGCAAAAATACTAAATAGCTCTTATTCGGTAGAAAAAGATTCATCACCATAATAATGTAGCCCGCAATTAAATGTAAAATTTTCGAACGTTACGAATAAATCAAGAGTAATTCTAAAACAAAACAGCTGTCAGATGTCAAATGCGTCCCTTAAAAAAACTCTCAAAAAAACACCCTATACTGGACCTTTTTTATTGTATATTTTTTGTTATGTAAGCAAGTTCGACTTTAAAAACTGGCATGAAAATAACATTTAAAGACTGAACAAAAAACTATTTATTTATTTAAGTAATTATAAATTTGAAATTGATTCTAAACAATAAAAATTCTTTACGGCCAAAGCCACTTGGGTCTTCAGGCTGACAAAAAAAAACACTTTTTCTTTTAATAGAAAAAATTACGATCAACAGTAATAACTCATAAACTGCTTATTTGAGTAATTGGAATTTAAAGCATAATTATTGTTGAATTGTATTTAAAAATAAAAAGGGATGTTTCTTTTTAATTTGAAATACAACAAAAAAAATGAATGAATAATATCAGAATTTTTGTTCTGTTTGGATTGAAATTTCATAGCATTCATGCTTGAAAAATGATTTGTGATAAATGACGACCACAACCAGCGCATCCTGTCCATTAAATTTTTGAAAACTTTTCCAACGAACTTCCGCTATAACCACGTTAATCATGAATAATTAGAAAAATTTTGACTGTCGAAAACTCAGTGAATTTATTCAATAAAATTGTTTTTATATGCCTTGGAGAAATCATGAGTTTAACTCAATTTGCCGCCTTGACAAGGTATATAAACTAAGAACTTTTTCCCTGACTTACAGAAGCGATAGTTTTCGCGGTACGAACATGATTTGTTGATTGCTTAATGTCATACAGTGAATAAGTATTGCGAAATTTTTTAAAAATAAATTAAAATATTGTTCATAGTAATTTGCCAAATCTTACTGAACAGTTTAATGTTTTGATGACAGTTTACAGTTTGATAGATCGGACAAGCTAAAAACACCCTATACTTTAGCTTAATTTGAGCGTAGATTCTAAGTATGCGAACATGAGCCTTTGCAAAAAAGTATTTACTCGAAAATTTTTACCAATAACACATAATCCAGTACAGTTTAGCTATTGGATGGTAAACAAATAAATAATGCACCACGGTAACATGTCGCCCAGGCATAATTTTTAAAGATGCAAATTTTTTGAGTTTTTTATTTAAAATCATCACACACAAAACGATGCCACCCAGGACTCATTTTGAGAGGTACATGAAAACCATAGTACACCATTTTTTTGTGTATTAATTCAAAAAAATTACTTTATCTGCTTATTAATAATTTTACCTCAACGAATAGTACATAAACCTAAAAACCTAAGAACAGTTTCAAAGCTTCACACGTGTCTCGCACGGTAATCTAACTGAAAAAGTTTCCAAGAAAAATACGCTTTTTTAACAAAAAAAAAATTAAGAAGATAAAGTTTACTACAGTACATACATACACAATACAAAACAAGAGAGAGAAAAAATAGAATATATGTGAAATGCTTATATTGAACGCTGTGTTAGTAGTAGTTAACGAACGGCGTGAAATTTTTTGCAAATGACGCAATTTTGCAAATAAGAACAAAAAGTAATGAAAAGAAAGAGTTGAAAAGAACAACAAAAAGAAAAAAAACAAAAAGCTACGTTAAATAAAGTCAGTCAAGTCGTTTACCCATTTTTGATACTCAAGATACTTATACTCACAGATACATATACATATAACAGAGAATGAGTTGTTGTTATGTTTGCCATGGTCGTTTTGCCTGATGCATAAAATTATTAGAACGATATAATTTCATTATCAGACCAAGAAAGGAAGTAGCAAAGAAAACAACAACAAAAACAATAGCTACAAACCAAAATGACGAACAAAGCAAAGCAATTGCAAAACAAAAAAAAAAAAAGTTCATTGGCATACAAGGCGTATGAGTGTTCCTATAAGCGCGTGTGTCTGCAAATATTTAGAAGCTCCCGCTTTAAAAGTAACATAATAAAGGGTGGGAATGTTACATTTGCCCGAAAATGGGATACTCTCACCCACTTTTCTAAAAAAAGTAAACGTCTGTTTTAACAAGTCAGCACTTCATATATGCAGCATATACGCATATTATGGGAAAATTAATATTTTAATTAGAAGATGGAATTAATTCTTAAATGCAAATAAACAAAGGCCTTCAGGCTCATACTCATAACTTCCTCCAACATGGTCAGGAGTAGGAAAACCAAACTTAACATTTTGAGTTCTTAAGTGACAGATGGAGTCCGTTTATTTTTGTTTCTGGCTTGCACTATTATTATTTATTTCTTTTTTTATTTTAATTTACCTTTTTTTTTTTTTTTCCTCTCTCCTTATTTTTACAATTTTGTTCATTTTCAACACACAGATGCAGTTTCAGATAAAAACATTAAATCTTAGGGGACGCACGATTGCCTTATTTTAACAAGCCATATCTAAAGCAGGATTTTGCGCACCTGTTGGTAAAATTCGGTGTCTCTAGCTTTCGAGGTCTCTGAGATTTAGATGCTCATACAGAGAGATAAATGAATATGACTTATATCAAACGCATTATTATGATCATATTGGCTTAAGGAACTTATGGTCAGTCACGCCTGCTTCTATATAGTCGCTTTAGCCCAATGTAGTATGCGTATAGAGCGTATATAAATGCTATGGTTCAATGTGCATTACGTAAAGAGTATATAATTTATAGCTAAGAGCAGGTTGGGTTCACTGTCTGATAAAAAACTTCCAAAAAGTTGAGACTTACACTTTTCTCAAGTTTCGTTTTCTTTAAGCTTTTTTGTACTTGGATTACAACATATTAATCAGCTTATTATTATTTTTAAATAAACATTTATAGTTATACCTGAGTATATAAGAAGTATATTCACATTGACGAGCGTGTATCTTCGGCTCAAGTACTTACACGCTTATACATATAAGCAAAAGTCACATAAGAATTTTTAGTTAAATTTATTATTTAATTATGTTTCTTATAAGGGAAAAGTAAAATAAGTAGTTACTGGGTAGTCCCAGCGGGTGTTCGGGAAGTTTGGAACGATTGCGACGACAAAGACAATAACAAAGCTACCAAGTTGAAATTCTGCGGCTGTATATTGATGGCAACGCACTGTGCGTGACTCTGGCTTTTCTGTCACCCACTCTCTGAGTTCGTATTTGAAACCCCTCAATTCTATGCACATAGGTATACAGAAGTGAGCACGTTGTATCTATAGATGTGAGCAAGTAGCTGCAAGTACAGCTAAGAAAATAATGCTCCTTTGCGAATTTGACACAAATGGAAGTATCTTTGTGTATGTATGTGCTTGTGTGTCTATACATAAGAGTGGATTGGGGTAAGGGCGCATATAAAACGCATTAGGCAAAGTTCATTTAAGTAACACAAAGTGTCAAGTACGATGAGCTAGCTCTGCGGCATATCTTAAAAGCTGTAAGAGATTCACATAAACACACAAAGTGAGTACAATTTTTTCCTGGAAATGATGAAAACATGCGATATGATTTACTTGCTTTGCTTGCTCTGTCTCTGTATCTGTATTTGACTCTCTTGCTTCCTATAACATGACTTTTGTTGTTGCATTGGTTGTTCTTGTCTGTACTGAAAATGAAATAAAATGTTTTATCAGTTTTTTATGTTCTCTATACAGGAACATAAATGCAAAAAGGAAATCAAGTATATGAAAGATGCAACAAGCCAATACTAGCCTAAATATTCTTCATCTGCTTTTTATCTATAGCTTCTTTTGTTACTTTTGCCATTTTCGCATCCCTTGACCCTGACCCATGGTGTAAACTTGTGTCTTTTACATTGTTATGGCAATGCCTCATTTTTAAGGCTTTTTGGACAATTTGAAGAACCAACTGCAGCAG
The DNA here is from genome assembly GCA_949987675.1 of Chymomyza fuscimana. NCBI lineage: Eukaryota > Metazoa > Arthropoda > Insecta > Diptera > Drosophilidae > Chymomyza > Chymomyza fuscimana. Next base: position 34,979,792 of record OX465089.1, read on the forward strand.
CTTTTTGAAGCACAAAGCTTTAAATGCTGCTTAATCCTTTGGAAGGGAACTTCTTTTCAATACGCAGTATGGGAAAGAGTAAGGTAAAATTGAAGCATGCAGTTGAAAAAATAGATTTAACAAGTCAGAACTTCATGTATGCAGCATATACGCATATTATGGAAAAATTAATATTTTAATTAGAAGATAGAATTAATTCTTAAATGCAAATAAACAGAGGCCTTCAGGCTCATACTCATAACTTCCGTAAATTCTAACGATTCTGTAACTTGGGCGAACCCCAAAGTTAAGAAAAGAAGAAGCCTTATGATTTTGATCGGTATGTGCGTATGTACTACATCTGTTCACTCATAGCTTCTAAACCGTTTATCAGAAATTGACAAATGAAGTATCGTTTGCAGCGTATTGATCGTCCGCTGGTCATAGGTTATGTAATTTCACAATTATGACCATATTATACTTATATTTAAAACGATTAGCTCCACCGCGCCATTCAAAAACCATTTGAAGAAAAAAAAATTCACCGATAGCAATGAGCTTTATTATTTGGCTCTTTTTTCAAAATAGTTTTGAATTTTCTCTATTCCATAGGGAAAAGTTAAATAATGGTTTTGGCAAACTATCAAAATTCAAAAAAAAATCAACTCCAAGTTAGCGGGCATCCGTTGCATATTTGTGTGCCTGCAAAAAGTAGTTCCACGTTGGAATTCAGTAGCTGTGAAAATTCGAGTTTTTTTTGTTTTTTGCATACAAATTTTATAGATTTTCCACGCTTGCCTTTTGCTACTGCCAAATATCCTGAAGGGATATATGTATAGCTCTCACACACACTCTTTCAGTTATTGTATCTGCATACACGTGGGGCATTTTAAGTGAAAAACTCTTGATGGCACACATAGCCGTTTTCGCTGCCAGCTTTGCAATGCACACAAAAGTGTGTGTGTGTGTGTGTATGTATGTATTTATGTACACTTTACTTGCCTATGTACGTTGTTGTTGAGGAATTCAATAACTTCGAGTATCTGCTATTTAAGCTGGAATTTCAATAAAAATTCTTTTATTTGTCGATTATTTTCAACTGATGCAAAAAAATACTACGAGTACATATAAATATTTTTTCAGTTGACAAAGAAGCTAGTTGGGCGGACTTAATTAAATTTAAATTATGGTTTGGTTTGTGGCTGTATATGACCTAATTTCTTTCCATTGTTTTCTTGTATTTATGTTTTGTTCGAAAAAAAATTGAAGGTTTTCATAAGACAACACTAATAAACCTTTGTGTTGTCATACTTTATATGTTTTTTGAAAGTCAGATAATGCTTAAAATGTTTCCTAGCGTCATTTATATATTCTTGTTAAGGAAAAAAAGTTCAGAGATATCGGGTTTGACTGATATATTGGGATAATCGCTAAAAGAAACATCGGTTGCCGGGTAGGATCTGATATTTGAGTGCCCACTCTCACAAGCAGCTTGACTAGTGTGCCAGGAGTAGACTTATGTAATAAAGTTGCGATAACTGCGAGTCGCACAATAATTGAAATCCTTCAAAGATTCTCATATGCGACTTTAAGAACCATTGCAGGTGATTCTTGCTGTATAAGCAACCGAGATATTCACAAAGACTTAAAACAACAAAACGTCTCCCAGATACCTCAGATTGTCTAACTAAGAAAACCTACATTTACTAAATAATAGCACGGGCCTTAGGCGTCTGAAAAAATTTTATAATTTGGAGGAAGAACTGTAACAAACAACGAGCCCATGCAATGGACCAACAACAGGTCCTAGGTCTAACCTTGGATAAATAACAAAGAAAATCAAAATCACTATCCAAATCCTATTTCTATTTATTATCACAGCTTTCAACAAAGATGGCTTTTGAGGATTTTTGGACCGTCAGATTCGGCGACCTATAAAACGTGTGAAAATCACTTTTTTGTGCCGCTGGTGTTATTTAGGAATATTTAGGAAGCTAAAATTAAAGCTATACTCTGTATATATTGTAATCTGAAAAAAAGAAAAGGAAAATAAAATTGAAATATCCCAAATGGATTTTGAGCCCAACACCCAAACTTTCTAAAGCAATAAATATAACTTACAGTGCCTTGATTTTTGTATTGAAAAAATTTTTTGAATGTAATAAGTTGCAATTGTTTTAATAAGAAAATCAATAGGTAATTTTTTACTTATAATCAGTCCAGGAGGTAAGCTTAATACGTACAATTTGATGGCATTATGCGTTGCCAAAACTTCTACAGTGGTAAAATTTTAACTCTATAAATTAATAATAAAAATTATAATCTATTTATTAAATAATACATTTTATAATATTTATAAAATTTCTTGCAATTTATTACAGTACGGTCAACGAGTGCCCACTGCAGCCTCACCAAGCAACACGAACTCGAGCAGCTCATCGAACACGGGCTCCCAAAGCGGCACACTGAGTACTAGTCTGAGCAATACGACAAACACAAATACAACCATGGGTCCCAACGGCGTGATACAGAATCAAAATCAACAGGGCGGCGAGCAGTTGTCAAAGACAAACCTATATATACGCGGGTTGCAGCAAGGCACAACTGACAAGGATCTAGTTAATATGTGTTCACAGTGAGTACAGCTGCCAATATAATGTTAATATATAACGCTCAGTATCTAGTAGATACATATACGTATAACTAATATGATCTCGTATGTACTACAAACTCTGCATATTGAATTAGCACACGGCGTATACGCAATTTATCTATACACGCAAATGCAATGGATGAAATAGTTTGCGTATTTGTATGTGTGTATATTGAAACTTGTTTTCATTGCGGCTTGTTTACTATAGGTACATAATATATCGCCAGTATTCTTGGTCGTCCACAAATTATGCAAATTAATTTTAATTGCTCTTTTTTGTTGTCTACTTACAAATGTCACTGCAATCATAATTGCCTTTACTTCTTTTCCATTAAGCATCTTTTTTTTCCAGTCGTTTTATTTTTAATTGAGTTTTAATTGCATATCATCAAGTACATGTGTTTCTGCTTCTACTCAAATAATTGCATTTATTGCAGATAGTTTCAATCGTTTAATAAGAAAATTTGGAAATATTTTATTGGTCATTAATGTGTTTTTAATTTCTTATTATATAATGCGAAAGTATATTTATGGTAGCATATTTCAAAAAGTGTCAAGTAAAATGGCGGTTGTTGAAAAAGAATTGGGTGGTAGCTGAGGATAAAATATAGAACAACAAAATATGCAAGTTTTCTTCAAGTAGCCAGTCGGATCATGCTTGCAAACTATACTTTGTATGTCTTCAAGGACCTTTTCTACCACGAAACGATGTCGCGCTCGAGATCAATGAAGCGAATCAATAAAGCAAGACGAATCTAGCGCCGTTTTGCTTAATAGCACTGAAATATGTGGGCGAGACCAAGTCTGATGCACATTCACTTGGAGCGAAATATTTTGTTCTTTACTCGTTGCATTCGATAGAACGGCAAACTCTGCAGGGGACACTGGCATTGTCAAGCTGGCTAGCCAGCAGAAAGCAGACGCTTCAGCCGTCGCAGGAAGACCATTGGTAGTATTACGGAATGGAGAGAATGGAATGCAGACGTGGCTGAATGGGCGCCCTAATCAGGCTTAATTCCGTTGTAGCTCAACATACCCAATTTTATATGTGTAACTTTTTTTTATTGATTCGGCTGTGCCGTTTTTATGATGATACGTCAAACTTTTCCTAAGAGTACTAGATTCCATGACAAAAAAAATTGTAATTAAAAATGAATCAAGTTAATACGTGGAACTTACTTCACATTTGCTGACATCAACAGAAAATATCCATTGTACTGTTAATCTAACGACAATGTGGAACAGCTAAATTGTTTGAAAGATGGCTCCAACGTTGCTCGTTCAGTACACCAAATCCGTAAACGGATTTTGCGCTAATAATGTTGCTGCGAATGCTGCACTGCGACCGGTAGAATCTATTGTGTTATCTTCTAGCTCTATAGCTCCTCAACTAGCCAAGACAAACTTAATTATTTGGGCTGAAATCGTGCATCGATATTCCATGTACTCTGTGGAGGGATATCCTTCTTATGGCTGGAGGCCTCACACTCTGTAAGTATGTGGTGAAAGGTTTCCTCAGGTGTTTGTCCCTTAAGCATACCCAGTCAGAGTATCCTAAGGGAATTCTTGCCCAATTGGGATATTTTCTGGAACCTATTCAAGTTGTAGGAACCGAAGAATTGCCTGGTTTACCATCGTCTAATCCAGTCTGTTTCTCGTCTGTACCTTTCCCTGGTGGTGAGTCTGCAAATGTCACTGAAGGCTTTAAGCAGCATCTTGTGGATGCCTTCTTTACTAAACGGTTCTGATCTCTGGTTGCCTCAATCAAGTTGGTGTTAATCCTTAAGCCAGCCTGACTGTCTGATGCCAAACTGTATCTATCCATAAGATGTATCTCTTTTTGTTACTCAAAATAAAGCTATTTTAGAGTTATTTTTGAAGTGGTAAAATTCTGAAAAAGAAACATTATATATGTATCTTAAAATCCTTGCAACACAGATACTAGAGGTAAGCATGCCTGCAATCATTTTGTAGCTTCATTGTAGTGTACTTTATGGTATTCAATTTTGTTGTACAGTACTTCGATACAAGCCAAAGATAGTAGAATGTTTTTCCTTGGCAATAAAACTATGAGCTCTGTGAATATTAAATGAGAGCATTTCTTTAATTCTGTTTCTTTAATTGGCCTCTCATCTAAATAATCTTTTTTTTTAACCTCTGGCTTCTCATTTTTTCAAAGGTATACATACGGCTGTACTTTGTACTGGCAAATGGGTACGCTATGTACTACATTTGAAATAATATATTTTTTAAATCAATGACAGCTAGCAATTACTTTGGCGTTATAAATAAATTATGTACCAAAACCTTGGTACACATTCCATAAAAGCTCTTGCTTGGACACGAAAATACAAATATACAAACTTGAAGGATTTATTAATGCTAATGACTAGGTCAAACTGAAGAGTTTGCTATGACCCTGGTCTTTCTTTTACTTTAGAGTGGGTTATTTTTGTTTTGGCTCAAGCTCAAATACCTAACCCACTCCTCAATTATATGTGGTGTGTTGCTAATGAGCAGCCTAGGCTGGAGCTATTACGCTTCGCTGGGTTTCTATGTGGGGAACACACCCCTTACACTATGCAACAACATGCCCACACAAACAGAACAACCCCCAATTGTATGACCAGCAAAAAAAAAAAGCTAAGGTATATGGGGGTAGCCCCATACTCTTATAATTTGTGCAAACTAAACAAAATCCCCTAATTAGTGCGCACGCTTCATCAATAGCCAACAACAACAAAAGCAACAAATATAACTACAAAACAAAATTAACCGAAAATAACAAACAGCAAGCAAAGCATTTCAACAACAACAACGTGCACGCAGCTATATACATTATATACAATACATAGATATATACTCTAAGTATGTACATATTTTGATGGATATGTGCGTTGCGTATACGCCACATAGCACACTTTATTATAGCCCAGCGATTTGGTCAACGCATAAAAAATAAGTTATTAGATGTTACACTGTAACTAGCCAGGATTTTTCTGGCAACTAAATACACTTACTTTTACATTAATTGATTTTGTTTGTAAGGTTTTACTAAGTTGGGTCTAAGTACTGAGGCTGAAACTTTTTTAAGAGATTTACATTTGTATGATATACAAAAAAATTTTGGAGTCATCATTTGTTATTTGATTGCGGCGGTGTTGTGGTGAGTAAAGCCAATACCTATAGCAAGGCCTGGCATTTATGCCCCTTTAATAATTCATATTAAAAATCTTGGGGGAAGGGTGGGCGGTTTTTAATGTTAATTATTACAAAATACCAATTTATTTATTTACTAAATAATAAAAACTTCTATCATATATAAATTAGACTATTATCTATATTTATATATCTAGCATGAGCTTTAAGCTAGTTGATTACAATTAGGATTAAGACAATATTTACAGTTTATAATATAACATGGTATATGTTAGATTTGAAGTGTTCTTAAGTGCTTGGGAGGAAATGGCGTTAAGGTGAATACATTTATGGAAGTATTTGCAGTTGGACGCAAAGAGGCATATTGATTAGAATACATTTTTTTAAATGAATTTCGAATTCACTTAACAGGCTTTTTCTCTGCTCCATTTTCACTGAACATTGACAACTCACAATTAGAATGGTAACGATAGTACTTTGGCTTTTTTTTTTACCGCAATTTAATTTAATTTTTAACTTTTTCTTGTTATCAAATTTAATTTTATGTGTTATGAAAAATTATTAAAAACAATTCTCAAGGTATTAAGTATATGAACATTTTTAAAATTTTTTTTTTAAAACAAATGCATTTACTCAAATATTTACGACGTTTGTCGAAGAAATTATTTGCCTAAATATCAGTGGTGACTAATGGTGTTTGCTCACGATATCACACTATGGCAAATATTTCCTCCAAATGTTCTATGTCAAACAACTAATAAACTGTGAGCAAATCTTATTTGCTCTTTATTTTAACAAACTGTCGAAATATTTTACAAAATACAATATTATTTTACGCAAAAAATGTATTCTCTATATTATTTACATACATTTCCACAAACTTATATATTCCTTTAATTTGGTACAAATATTAAAAATGCGATTCGGAATTTGGTCTTCAATATACTATATTTTGATTATCTCGAATATTTATGGTTCGATTAAAATGAAATTTGGTTATCCTCTCTTCGACCCTCGTAACTTTGGCGTCTCGTCTATATTACTTTTGTTTTCCGATTGTGTTGACTTTTTGTAGTCGAGGTTGACTTATAGGTATAGTATTACAAACTGCTTGATAAACCTTAAATGGAAACAATAAACGTCAACTATGAAAACACTTGTGACCAGGCTGAGCTGAGTGAATGGGCTAGCCGTCATAATAAGTCAAGTAATTAAATTAAAGGTTAAATTACTTTCTTCATAAGCACTCAAGACGCTGGCAGTCTAGAGTTCTCAAATCATATTGCTAGTCAGGAGGGGCTGTGATGGTCTTTTGCGTGCCACATTTTGCGCTTCGCTGCAAGCAATCAAAATAAGCGGCTTATTACCAGACATATAGCTCTTGGTAGAGGATTACAGGAAGGGGGAAACATTAATGTTATTATAACCATGTACATAGTATAAAAGCAGTTACTACGTAGATATCGATTTAATTTGGCTTGCAGGCATACTAAGTCAATTATTGGTGAGCATAAATGGGTACTGTAAAAGGATTCCAAGTATAAACGATAGAATGTTTCAGTTAAGTTTCAGTTTTTGTTGCCTACTTTCAGGCGTGATCTATTAAAATTGCATTTTAATGACACTTTAATGACTTAAATGCGATATGTATGTTCGTGTGAGTGTGTCTGTTCGATAATAATAGTTCGTGAAACTTTAGTTACTAAAAAAAAAATAAAAAAAAACAGCTGCGCTTAACTTGTTTATAAGCTGGCTATAATTGATTATAATTATAATATGTATATTTAATATATACATATATGTATTAATATCCTGTCAAGTTTATTTAATAACTCTCGGTTTTCAATTTGCTCTCTCTCTATTTACAGATACGGAACAATTATATCAACCAAGGCTATTTTAGATAAAACAACAAACAAATGTAAAGGTATTTTTTTCTTCACCATTCTCATCATTTATTTATTTATGTGTGTTTTTCGTATATGTATTATTAGTATGTGTTATCTCTATTCTTAAATCAAAAAAAATTACGAAATTATCAAAGAAAAAAAAAAAACGAACTGAATTCATTAATGATTTTTTTAAGTTCATGATCATTTGTGTTTGCGTTCAGTACTCAATGAATAGGTTGATATTATTTAATGGGCTACAAATAAAGGGATACTAAACAATAATTTAAAAAATATTGAATTTTGGCTTATAAAAAAACAAAAAGTATTTCAATTATTTTTTTTTAAAGTTATTTTTATAAAAACATTTAGGGAGCCCTAACGAGCTACTTAATTAATATTATTGGTATTCCTAAGTACAGAAAGTATTTAATTTTATTTTATTTTAAATCGTAAATTTTGGCCAAACATTTTTTTTTTTTATTTACAAAACAAACTATTGTCCATCGTTTTTCAACTGTAAAGTAATTAAGAAATTATTAGTGAGAAACATTTTGGATTTAAAAATTGATTAACTAATTTATTTTAATTTTAATTTTGTTAAATTTTTTATGTAAAAAGTAAAGCGATACATTTTTATTAAAATTATATCAGTGAAAAATATACTTACAAAAAAATAAATTGGTTTTTGATATGTAATAGTTTGTTTTCTTTTTAAAAAAAAAATTGTTTTCAAAAAATAATTGATTCAAAAATAATTGGTGGCCTAGTCACAATTACATAAAAAGTGAAAAACACGTTTTCTTAAATTAAGCCATAACGCGTTGAGTTTAAAAGCTGAAATTTCTTAAATTTTTTTTTTAACTGATTAATAGTTGTGAAAAATCATTGGGGTCAGTTTTTTGTACCTTATCCAGCAGAGCGGCAGATCTTGGCGATTTATATTTACTTAAACATTTGCTTGTAGTGCCCCTTAGTCTTTAGGTGTAGGGTATCAAAAATAGAAAAGTATAATGACAGAAATTTAAAGATACGAAATTTGTTGAGTACTGAGGCATTAAAATATTTCTAAATTTATTCTCGTATTATTTGTTCTATTTTGAAAATTCTTATTCCTATGGCTTGTTCGTTGTATGTATTGTGTATATGTAATGTGTTTTTCTTTTAAGAATTTAAAATATATACCAAATTATTTATTGGCAGTTATAATAATTTTCTTACCTTTTTTTTTTAAAAACGTTTTACTGATTTTCTAATTTTTTCAATTATATATGATTTGTATTAATTTTCAATTTCACAATCATACATACATCATGCATTGACTATATACTCTATCTAAACGTATTGCACTCTACTCTACTCTACTGCTAATGTATATGATATACTGAGTAATAATACCTATAACTAAAAAATAATAATCTATATATAAAATGTAACATTTTTATTTACTGCTAATTTATAATATTTGTGTATACAATTTTAAGCTCTTTTGTGTGACTGTATAACTAAGTTAAATCCTGGTCAACAAATTATTAATTTAATTTTTACCTTTCTCACTTTTTTTCCAACTACAATCGAAATGCGTTTCGATGAAATATTTTGTTTTTGTCGTTTTTATATACGTTTTTTTTTCTTTCAAATCAAACTTGTTGCACGCGTCTCTGTTTGAAAAATTTTGTTCAATTCAATTAAATTCCAATTTTTTTCCTATTACGGCTTTATTTTCCTATTAAATTAAATGTGTGATAAAAAAAACTTAAATCAATAAATATAAAAAAAAACTATATTTATACATGCAATTAAAAAATCAAAAAAACATACACACGCAAAAAAAAAACAAAAACAAAATATGTTTCTTGCAGGTTACGGCTTCGTCGACTTCGAGCAACCAGCCTACGCTGAGGGAGCTGTCAAGGGACTTCAGGCGAAGGGAGTTCAAGCTCAGATGGCCAAAGTGGGTATCTGGGTGCTTCATAGGCCGGCCATTGTACGTTTGTTTGCATGCAAGTAATACTCACCCCTCACCAAATGCTCCCACGAAACCCCAAACCGAAATAGCGAACCTACCCCAAAATACCCCAGAACCCCAGAACATAGCAACATACCTACCAAAGTCCCAACAGAAACCATTCAATGCCTTTCATTTTATATGCGTTTTCTTTGTTTATTAGCTTATTGTTAGATCCTTGGGTTTATTAAGTTACAATTAGTTTTTATTAGTTAGCTTTATTTATGTTGACTGCTGCTTTTATGATATCATAAATTTATGCAGCGTCTGGCTTAAGAGCAAATCATAAGCCATTGTGCCAACTACCACGTATTTGGTACGTAACGGAAACTCAGTTGCCAACTTGGCAAAGGTCAAAGAGCGCCGGTTCTCTATATACTCGTACATAATGCCCACGCAAGATGTTATGCATTTCTCTCAACTCTCCGTTCAATTCGCGGTCCGTCTGTTTTACTTTTAGTATTTGTTTTGTTGCTTTGCCTTTTTGCATTTTGATTTCCCAAAAATTTCACAAAATGGCGCTCCGCCAAAAGACAGAGCAAATGTCCTGTCACCTACAAGCATTGTCGTCATACGAATTTTGAAATGAATTTGTTTTTACACATATTTGTACGCCATTAAGTTTTGCTTTCATTTTAAATTACCATTTAAATGCTTTGCCCCAAACCGTGCCTATCCAGCCCCTACTAGTCTGTAGCTCTGTACTATATTAAAAAACTTGTATATTGAACACCCTTCCAACCACACTACCTTATATATATATTTAGTACAAAATAATTTTTTAGTATATCTCATACACGAACATTTTAGCGTAGTTTAATTTAATGCAGCTACAAAAAAAAAAGCAAAAAAAAAACATATCATAGTAGTATCATATGGGCAATACACGCCAATCCGGATTACATTTTTATTCAATTTATGATTTAGTGTATATTTAACAATAGTTGAAATCAAATGCATTCATTAATTTTAATTAGTTATTTACAAAACAACGATTTAAATCGTAAATACAAATATTTAATACTTTCCAGTCAATTTAAATTTTCCTTTAGTGAAAACTATATAGCGGATTTGTTGGTAAATTTAATAATTTATAATTGTTTAGTCGAAATATATTTTCAATTACAGTTAGGTAACATTAGTATTAAATATTGTAAAAAAAAAGTATTTATTATACGTAGCAATAGTTGCAGAGGCGTCGGTTTGAAATTGGAGCGCAGTGGTGACCATCTGCGTTTCCTTAATGCAAGAATTTCCATTTAAACATTTTTTTTATGAAAAACAAGATAATCAATAATAGGAAAATGGAAAATAATGCTTGAGACCAACTTTCCGCAACCATTTTAAGAAAAATTAATCGGTCGTGCTCCGGACGACGCACGCTTGCTGTCAATATCTTTTCATATTTCCCTGACTCTTTGTTAGCACAGCTATCCAAGCTATTCTTATTGAAAGGGACATTTCTACTGCAAGACCTGAACCATTTATGCAAGATATGCTATTTTTGGGGTTAATTCAGAAAAAAATAAAAATTAATAATTTTTAATAAATATCAAACTTTAAAATGGCATAAATAGAATCTAAGAATGTCAAAGAATATACACAAAATTATTTCAGTTTAAATATCGTGCACTTGTATTCATTTGCAAAAAAGTAGTCGTATGCAAACTGCAAAATGTTTGGATTCGTTTTACGGATCACGGCCAATTATTTTGTTTAAATCTATGAGCCCGTGGGAATCTCCTTATTCCCACCAACCTATTGACAGGCCTGAATAGTTGACGGATTGTCCGACAGTAAATAGTCCAATACTTTCAAATGTTTTAAAATACATACTGAATGATTCATGAACGTTTCTGAAACTGTTTCATTAAGGAGCTGTCTATATGTCAGCTAATCCTATATAGTACGCAAGCCAAAAAGTTTTTTATTTGAAAAACGTTGGCTCCATCTTAAGATTCAACATTCTTGTAAAAACGAACTTGCGACAAAACTTAATAAGATCTACTTAAAATCATTTTTTTTCTTCTTATAATCGGATGGGTGACATTCTATCTTTTTATTATTCAGCACGATTTACTTCTTAAATAGATTAGAAAATGGTCTGTCGACCATTTTTTTTTTTTTTTTTTACCATTCGACAATGTTTTTTTTTAAATTTCAATATTGGTTATTTGATCGTAAGCTGTTATGGCGTCACTGAAATAGCTAGAAGAAATCCTTTAATACAAAAATTAATTTCTATGTTAGAATTATTGGGCTTAATATGACTACTTTGTATATCTCTAATATTTAGCAATTTCCTTAAGTGTTAGGCAAAATTAAGTAAACCTTTTTTTTTTTTTTTTTTTTTTTTTTTTTTTGTGCTTTAAGTAACTTATGTAACTTTGATTTGATATAGCTTTCATTCCCCTTTTGATCAAAAATATTTAAGTAGGTTTTTAAATAATATGCTTACCACAATTAATAATAAGTACGTGTTAAAATTATACATACAAATTTAGCACAATAAATATTTGAAAGTGTTGAAATCGAGTACAGTTTTGAATTTTTTTGTTAGTCTTTTAGTACTTCTGTGAGAGCTACGTATTCATAAAAAAAAAAAAATCGAATAAAAAATAATAGCAACAGTTTCATTTAAAGTTTTGGAATCAGATTTAACCTTTGACAACAAAGTTTCAGTAGCGAAATATTAAAGTAAGCCACCAAGACTAAACAAATTGAGGTTCTTATGTCAAAAAAGTTTCCTTCATATAATAATTTTTAATCTGAAGCTTTAGGGTTTTTTTTTTTTTTTTTTTTTTAATAAAAACCTACACAATTAAAAATAAGTACACTTTAGCCAATTTGAGAGTTTTTCATATTAATATTTATTAGTAAGCAAATGTGGTCTTATTGTAGAAAATTATGATGCCTTAGTACAAAAAACCTTAAAAATCCTTGTTGAAATTTTATTTAATGTAAATTAAAATATAGATTCATATCTTTTATATCGCAGTTTAACTTGTATTCAACAATTCGATACGAAATACATATCTAGCCGTTAGTCATTTAAAGAAGCTTAGTTAAATTAAAAAAATTGAAAATAATTATTAATTATAAACTTAGTAAAAACATATAGCATATACATATATTTAGGTATTTTAAGCGCTTAAATAAACCAATATAGATTTTAGTTAGATGAAAATCCTTTTGTGGTTTAAATAACTTTGTTATTTTATTTTTGTCGCTCTCTTGTTGCCATAATCCGATAACATTAAATGCTCATTAAAAAAAGTTTGTACAATTTAAAAGTTGAAAATTGTGTAAACAGTAAAATTATATTTTTAAGACTTAGTTATATACTACATAGCTAGCTAGCTAGACTTGAAATATTACATATAGCCAACGTATACTAACTTGATCTCTATATATGACTATATATAAACTGTATAAAATGTATTTTGAAGTTATAGCCAGCCATATAATCAACCTACAAATTTGTTGTTTGAGTACGCAAAAGCTACACCTGCGCCGGCCAAAAACTATAAAAAAATAAAAAAAAACTATACTAAGTATAAAATGCATTAATTTAAGACATACTCGCATACAAACATAAGTTGTCAGGTATTTAACTTAGTTAAGTGCAGGGATTTGCAGTGCCACTTGAACAAGGAAACACAAGCATACACAAATACATTTAGACATTGGGGCGTATACATAATTAAGTAGGTCTATGAGCTATGGTTGCCTTTATTTAAGGCCCTGCTCTCGTTTTGTGTTTTAGGTATGACAATATATAACAGAATTAGGTCTGAAAGGCATTACATTATCCACACACAGAGACTCACACATATACACAGAAGAGAACACATACACATATATACAACACGTATACTGACATCCTCAAATTGCTAGGCATACGCTTACTTATACACGCACACTAACACACTGACAAACACAAACACGCACGCACACACACACACACACACACAGCCAGAGCAGTCATGAACCAATACCAAAATTTTAATTAACGCGAATTTTTACTAATGACAAACATTCTACGTTCTTTCTCTCTCTCTTTCTCTCTCTCTATCTCTCTCTGTATATCTTTACGAACGATGCGTGTCATATTATTTATGACTTTTGCGTCTGTTGCTTGCATAACAACAACAACAACAAAACATGGCAAATAAACATCCGCCATGACACTTTCACCCACACACACACACAAACGCACACACACACACATTTCACACTCATACGCATACGCATACACAAAACGCTTTTGCAAAACGCTTTTGTTTGTATACGTTAATTTGTGTGAAACTGAAACGAAATCCCAAAAAAATATATTAAACATTTATTGATAAAACAAATCAAACTAAAACTGATTGAATAATTCCATCATAATATCAACATCATCAACAACGATAAACACAACACCACAACGACAACGACACAACCCATGTTGAACGCTGACCAATGCAAAAAACAACTACACAGCAACAGGAACAGGATCCCACAAATTTGTATATTGCAAATTTGCCGCCACATTTCAAAGAAACTGATCTGGAGGCAATGCTATCGAAATACGGACAAGTTGTTTCGACCAGAATATTGCGTGATCAGCAGATGAACTCAAAGGGTAAGTAAAATAACGCATTAGCTTAAAAGAGAGAAATTAAAGCTAGAAATTTTATGATTTTAAGCATTCGAAGTCACTACTCTCAGACAGACTGTTCTTGTCACATTATTTTTATGTTAGGTTAGAGGCCTGTACGCAGCAGACCGAACCGCTTCTGAACAAAAACTGTAATTTAATTGCTTCAGTAAGAAACAGTGTAGCCGTTTTAAAGAAATGTGGACTGACAAAATTGTTTTTTTTTTTTTTTTTAAAAAAAAGGGCGTACTGCTTCAGTATGTATTCGAAACCAAACGTACCAAAGTTATACAGAAACAATTTTTTATTTTAAGTTCCTTCTTGTTCAGTCTGCTGCGTACAGGCCCTATTGGAATTTTTTTTTTCTATTAAAGTTCTATTAAAATCAAGCGTGCAACAAAAACTTCTGAATATACATTTTAAATTATTGATAATATTAATATGATAAATAAATTAATATTATTATTATAACATCAAAATTTAAGGAATTTGCGAAAGTGACCTAAATTAATTTATGATCTCTTATAGGTGTTGGTTTTGCACGCATGGAGAGTCGCGAGAAATGCGAACAAATCATACAGATGTTTAATGGTAATACAATACCGGGTGCCAAAGATCCACTATTGGTGAAATTTGCCGATGGTGGTCCCAAAAAGAAGAATCTCTTTAAGACACCCGATCCGAATCAACGCACGTGGCGTGATGTCTCCGCCGAAGGCATACCCGTCACCTATGATCCAACCATGCAACAAAATGGAGTCAGTGTTAATGTTGGAACTCCAATTGGTGTGCCCTATTCGCGATTTGGTGCCCCACAGGTTGGTGGTTATCCAGTGGCTGGTTCCCAATGGATACCCGGCTATATGATGACACAGCCGATCACTCAGGTAGATGATCAGGTAAGTACTTTGGATTAAAAAACCTTTAGCCTTACTTATATGTCCATATCTTTTAGTATATGCAAATGGCTGCCGCTCCACAATTGGGCGTCACCTCATATAAGCCGGAAGGTGTTAACCAAGTACAACCACGCGGCATTTCAATGATGGTCAGTGGTGAGACGGGTGTGCCATACGGAACAATGATGCCACAATTGGCTACACTGCAAATTGGAAACTCTGTAAGTTGATCTAGCTCTAAGCATTCGATATGACCAAAGATTGCAGCATTTTGTTATGTGCCTACTTTCTAACCAGTTTTCCAAATTTCCAAAATAATACTCAAGTTACGCACAAATCTATATACATATATTCAATTATATATAATTACCGAAATATATAAAATATTAACTGTACAAAACTCTATATGCAACATATAATCAAATTTCTACATTATAATGTAAATTTATTTGGAACTAGTATCTTAACTTGTTTCTTAAAAAAAAAAAAAAAACGATGCACTTGTCATTATGAAAATTTGCGACTGAAAAAGCAGAGGAATCTTTGAATTGCGCTGCTCTCTCTTCTGTGTTTTTGAATGTTAAATATAATTTGTACTCTATCTCTTCTTTTTTCCGTTCTTTTTTTGTTTTTTTTTTCGGTTCTTTTATAGAATTTTTCTCCATCGTTACAGTATATTAGTCCAAGTTATCCATATTATGCACCACAACCAACTATTATACCAACAATGCCAATGACAGATTCCGAACAGGCTAGCACAGCTGCATCACCCGACGAGGCATATACACAGTATCAACATCAAGCCGCTCCCAAATAGGTCTTCGCGAGGTGAGTGATGTCTCTCGTTCTCTCTCTCTCTCTGTCTCTCTTTTTGTCTTTGTCGCTCACATAAACACTGTCTCCTTTGTCTGTTAAACTCGCTATCTCTAAATTGCTCTTTAAAGCAATCATTTCTGTCCCTTTTCACTAAGAGCATTAACGCTGAATTTCCAAATTGCTCATCAAACTTTGCGTGTTTCCCATGTTGCAAACAGCGCTTTCAAAAATTTACTCACAAATTTAACCCAAATCTGCTTTTAAATGCATTTTATTTGCTTTTTAGTGAATATTGGCTTTGGTAGTTCTTAAAAACTTAGCACAACTAGCGCTGTTTCTTTTAATAACGTTTACCAACACTGTTTTTTTTTTCGTTTTGCATGTGGTGTTTGGTGTGCTTAGAGCTTTATATTGCCTTCCACTTAAAACAACAAAAACATCAAAAAAATATCACTCGGCCCATTTGCTTTTTACGCCTGTTGATTATAGTGATTTAGATCGGAAGCCGACCACACCAATCAGTGTTGTCCTTTCATTTAAATCATGATAATTCAATTCAGTTCTGCTCCAATATGACTTTTTCTCAGTATTTTTAACACTGCTGTTATTTCATAGTAGATCTTTGCATGATTACATTCAAAACGGATTAAAAAAAAATGTATGAGCATCCACGGCTTTCCTGTTGAAATCGTAAAATATCTTGCTTGCAATTTTGAATATATTCATTTAAGCAGAATACGAGCAACTGATTCGTGTTGCACACACTGTGTATACAGAACTCAAGCTCATAATTTTCACCATGCTTTTTGCTCTAACATTGCATATTACTTTTACATAGTCGATACCATACACTCTCCAATACCATCACAAACTCACACATTTAGCCAAAGGACTCACCACTTTTGTGTGCTGCTTGTTGTTGCTTGCCTGTTTGCTGAAATCTGTTAATTAATATACGAAATTTTTACAACTAAAGCGATTTTTTTACTTTCTTTCTTTTATTTCTTGTGCTACTTAATTGCGTTCACCCAAACTAAACGAATACACTATTTCTTATATAGTATAGTTACTAAGCAGTCTACATACTGGTAATCCATACTAGGTAAATATTATTATCAACAATTTATTTTTTTTTGCTTTTATCATCTCTATGCATGGAAACGACAATGTTAATAACTACACTTGTTTTCTAAATATTTGCCACTAGTAAAAAGCATTTCACAGCAGAAACTTGAAATTTTACCTTGGGCTCAATACGATGACTGTCGCTAAAAACCACTCAACAGTGACAATTGGCTTGGAAATGACAAAATTTTGACACGAAATTTTGAGTTGGAATTGTAGAGAACCAGCTGAATTAGAATAAATTACAACTGGACAGCTCATTCGTATTTGATAATTCTCATAAATATAAATAATACGCAAAAGACGAACTACTTTTGCTGCCTAAATATTGGCTTGCAGATTTGGGTGGATCTCCCTCTGAAACTGAGTCTAATAATAGAAAAAGATGTCCTGTCTAGTTTATTCAAAGAAAGGAAGAAAGTCGAGTAGCTTAAAGGCCCATACGCAGCAGCATAAATCACAACCGTACAAAAACAGCAAATTAATTACTATTCTAAAAAGCAGTGTGTGCACACTAACGCAAGGTGGTATATTTTTTAGTATTCATCGCAATGTCGTTGCTGTATTTTAGGTTGATGTGCATTCGGTCATACTGCAATTCACAAATACTAAAGTTTTAAATGTGCAAATAAATAAATTACTTGCATTCGTTTTACGCCAATTGTGACGTACATTTTTATGAAAGATTTTTTTATGAGATATTATATAACTTTTCATATAATGTTGACAATTAATAATTTTAATACTTTCCTTGGATTGTTAGAACGCCACTTAGAGCCTAAACAAAGCAGAACAAATAATAAATAGTAGTTTTTTTTAGCCTAAGTTGCTGCACATTTCATTTGGTTGTAGTGGCAGAACGCAATAGCTTTTCGAATTTTTCCAGCAAAATAATAGGGCAACACTGTTTGTCTACGTCTGATGAAATTTAATCTTGTGCGGTTAAGATTTAAGCTGCTGCTTATATTATTGTAAAGGCCTTAGACAGAGCTGAGAAAACTTAAAATTAATGTTCTCAATTTAGATTTCAATTTATCAATACATACAATCGTTATGGGAACCGTTAAGAGCATTAACAGGAAAAGCTGAAATCTTATTAGAACAATTCTTTCATGAAAGCTTACGCATAACTGACCCTTATACCACATTAAGAAGACGTGATCCAATGCATACATTTGACTTTTTTAATCAATATTCTAAATTGTTTATATGAAAACTAATTTATTTTTTGCAACACTTGCAGATATGATATTTTAGTACCCCGTTTGACCATTGAATGAAAGAGAGTGAAAGCCTGCTTTGGGATACATAACGATAAAAAGAACAAAAACTACAGCAACATCCGCAAGAAAATCCACCCGACAAAGAAGACTACAACTACAAAAACTTGGAACAACCCAAACATCAATAACAGCAACAACCGGGCAAAGCAGGCACTTCATTAAAAAACACATATAATACAAATTAAAAACAAACAATAATGTAAAAAAGAGAGTTAAAACAAGAAAAAACCACATAGAAATGAGAAATACATCAATAAAATGTAGGAAAAAGCGAAGAGTTAAGAACAAGAGCGTAAAAAGTGAAGAAAAGCAAAGACTAAACTTAAATACTAGAGAATAGTTATACACTTAAAACAAAAACAAGCCTAACAACAACAACAACAACAACGCCAGAAGAAAGCGGAAAAATATTTACAAATGAAGGGGAAGAAACAAAAAATAAAGAGAGACATTGAATTTTGAGTGCATGATGTTAAGGTGGCAAAATACTAGAACAAATGCAAAAACATAGCACAAGATGCTAAAAATAAAACAACAAAAAAATTAAAAACTGCAAAGAACAGCAAATTCTAGTTAAGTAAATTTATAAAATTTAAAAAACAAGTGCGTCTAAAACTTGTGTTCCATAAAAAAAACAAATGAAATGAAACAAGAGAGACTAACTCTCTTGAGCAGGGGCATGTAAATGATTTGAACTTAAATAAATGTTTGCTAATTTTGAACTACTAGCAGAGGCAGTAATTTTGTGAAACAAAACTAGATAAAAAGTGTGCAATTTATGTTAACAAAAAAAAAAATAAAAAACACAAAAGAAACTTGATAAACTTAAGTCAAGCTAAAAAGAAAAGTTAAAAAATAAAATCCATTGAGCAGTTTGTGAAAAAGAAAACAATGTGTGCAACATTTGTTGTACTGCTACAAAAAGCAAAACTAAAATGAAAATGTTTATTTAATAATACATATATTATTTATTTACATATATGATTTTTGGTTTTGCAGCCAACCCGTTGCTATTACCGTTTCACACAGAAATTGATATTTTTCATGCCACTTAATAATAGAGCAGAGGCAAGAAGCACAAAGGGAAAGAGCATAGCAAGATATTTGTGTAGATTTTATACAAGCAAAGCGGAAAATATAGAGCAAAATAGAAAAACCGAGCGCGTAGTTTTAGCAACTTTTGATGTGTGAAGAAGATGTGAAAAAATAAACAAAACAAAAAAAACAACATAAATTTGCAAACGATTTAGCAAAAAGAATGAGCATTTTTTTTTTAGAGATTCGCTCGAAAAATTGTTATAACAAACAAAATCTCTAAAGCGAATGAAAGCAAATGTTGCTGTAAGTGCTTGAAATTTAATTTTGATTTCTTTGCATTGCAAAACAAAAAAAAAACGCAAGCAGCAACTAAAAAATAAAAAAAGAGAAGCAGCCGAAAATGGCGAAAAATAAATGTTTAGCATAAGTACTAGCAAAAATGCAGTAAGCAGAAAAAAGTAGTTTTAGACTTAAAGAAAAAACTAAGAAAAAAATGTTAAAAATATGCAACAAAAAAAAAAATAAAATCTTGTATTAGTTTTTAGCATATTTTTTGTGCTCATCAGTCGGTTTAAAGAATTTTTTGTAGCTGTCTACAGTTTTTTACGTTTAATTTTTTAGTATTTACAACTAGTATATAGAAGACAAAATAAAAACTAGCATAGCGTATTTTTCTGCAAATGTTGTAATTGAATTTTGAGGACATACTTTGAAAAGGAATGAGATGAATATGTAATGGAGTAGGCATGATAGCTAAAGCTGGAGCAAGGCAAAGGCAATTTGAGGCGTAAATGAGAAACACTTTATAAAAGGAAACTTAGCAAAAAAAACACAGCAGACACAAAACAAGCGTAGCAAAAAGAAACAACAAAAATGTAGCATTGTAGTTTAGCATGTGTGGCATGTACGTGGCAAGCAACATTGTAGTAAAAATGTAAGTTAGACAGAAAGCAAAGAGAGTGTAGGATTTTTTTCAAAATGAATGCCACAAATGGCAAGGCGCGGAGGTGTAGAGGTAACAAACGAAAGTAAAAAGTATAAAACAACAAAGATTTAGTTGTTGTTGCGTAAGCAGAAATAATTTATGTTAAAACCTAGTATATAAGCAACAACTGAAGAAGAAGTTAAAAAAGAAGCGGCTTTAAAAAAAAAAAAATAATAAAAAAGCCATGCAAGATTCTTAGTCCTTAAGTCTTGGGTAGTCAAAAAGAAAACTAAAAAAAATCAAGTGTTTAAATTTGAAGCCTAACGTATTTATTTTCTTTTTAACTAAATTCTTACCAAATACAGACTACATATACACAAAAACACATACTACGCCTATGTAAACACCAATTTACCAATTGTATTTGTGATTTTTAAAAATTTAACATTTAAAAAACAACAAGTGAGTTGAGTTTGGGATATCCTAAGTGGAGTAAAAACAAGAATCTCAAATATACTAAAAAAAAAACTGTGTAAATGAGAAACGCGATGAGTTATGTCAACTGGAGTAAATTGTATAGAACATGGAACCAGCCAGAGCTTTTGCTCTGCTACAATGATTCTAAATGAAATCAAAATATTTTACTTATTTTAACCACAGCGTTTTGAAAGAGTATTTTAGAACTTTCATGAAGCGAGAGAGCTTTGAAAAAGAAGCGAAATTGAAGCTAAACATAAGTAGCTACGAAATTGCATGTGCGGCAAATGCAATCAAACAAATAAAAATTTGACTTCACAAAATACGTCTTAAAAGCTGTACAGAGCTGCGCCACAATATTCGACTCGTATTTAGATTTAACGAATTAATGACTCTGTTGTCTTATTTTCTAACTACAATAGTTTTTATAACTTGCTCTCTTTTAAAAGGTCACCGACTTCTATCACTTTTTGCATAATGCGCGATTTTAGTAGCGGAGAAAACTGGTTCAATTTTTGTATGGGAGCTATATGAAATTGTGAACCAATTTGGAACAGACTTTAAAAAAAAAAAATGCAACTGACATAAATTTGGTCACGATATTTTATAAAATAAAAACATTATCTGGCACATTTTTATGTGTTTGTTATTTTGTGTGTAAAGTTTGATCAAAACTAGTCCACTAATTCAAATAGCTGCCATATAAAAATTGAGTGACCTTCTAATTGTTGGATCTTGCACTTTTTCTGTCTTGAGCAGAGCTGGGCAGCCCAAGGCCCAAACGGGCACTTTTACTTCGTGCATTTACACTGACACGAGACCGAAGCAAGCCGAAGTCGTCAATTTGAGCACAGCAGAGTGCAAAGGTTTTACTCATATCAACTTTGTACGTTGTGTGCACTGAGAGAAATAAATTATTTAAATATTGGCAAACAACGCATTTTATTAATTACAAAACAAATTAAATATAACATAAACAATGGCCAACAATTTCATTCAATGTTCTGCACTTCCAACATATATGAATCAACATTTTCAATAATAAATAAAAAATAATTCAATTATTTTGCCTGTCTATATAAATAATTACCACAATTATAAAAGTGAGATTTAATAATAATAATAATAACGATAAATGTTAAAACAATGTAAAAACATTTTGAAACACAATTCATTTGCGCAGTGTACAGATCACTCACACACTCTTATTTTTCGGCCTTTCTTTTTTTGCCATCTTGAACTGCCTCTTTCGAGTATATGATCACTGATGCTCTTTTGGCTTTTTGCCTTTATTTACATTTCCTTTTGCCAAGTTTGTTTTGGTGAATGCCAGTCTTTACTAACTTGCATTGAAAGTTGGAATCAGTGCTGCCCCTACACTTTGGGTTTTTTCGGACGTGTATCTAGAATATTTGTATATAAGAAAATGTTCTACATGCGTTGTATATTGAGGAAGCACGACAACATTACCAAAGCAGCCAACCAACAAAATTATCAAGAAACACTAATTTATAATCAACTACAATTTTTTGTACTTTATTTTTCACTTTGTCTACTTTTTGGCCACACTGGTTCATTCGCTTTGTCTTTGTCAGCGTGACGACTTTTTACTATATTTGCAAGCAAATTGAAATAAAATCAAGCGAATTGTATTTGTTTTTAGTTTTCCTTTTGTTTTCTAATTTGCTGTAAAAATAATAAAATGTTTAATTAATTTTCGTTCACAAGCTTGTGTGATTTTTACTTATTGTGATCACTATTGTGCACACTGACACAATGTAAAGAGTGGTTTACACCAAATGTATTACTTTTACTAGTGTTTAGACCAAATATTCGTCAATATAAATACTCTGTGAAAATTATTGACACACCAAATTCATAGTGTGAGGCAGTTTAAACTTGTCATGGGTTCTATCCGCCGTGCTGCTAAATATCAAAATCCTAATTCGAGTCGAATATTGCAAACGGCAATTCGGGAAAAAAAAAACTTTAAAATTTAAAACTAACGGTTTTCCAAAACGAAATGTAGTAAAAATGTACAGTACAGTATTGTCAATAAACGTGGTCGTACCTTCATTCGAAGAACTCTTATTGGAATTGGTCGAAAGCTTTAAAGAGAGCACATCGTATAGGATAGAGCAATAGCTGTTTATAGCAAAGTATTGAGTACTTCTTAAATTTGTAAAGCTTAGAAATCACTCCACTCTGGATGCTCTCACACTCGCACAAATACACACTTGTCACACACACACACACACACACACACACACACAGACACTGTCACTTGTGAAAATAACATTCCTGAGATAAGTCTTTTATTTTCATAACTATGTATAATCTATACATATATATGATTTTGTTTTACATACAAGACTTTCATTTTGGCTGAAACTGCTTAACAAAAAGCTAACAATGCATAACTTAAAAAAAATGATATACATACGAGTATAAATATGATATGAAAACACAACGCCAAAAGTCTTCCTAAGCCTAAACCAAACAAAATGGAGTGCATGTTTTCTAAAAAAAAAAAATTGAAATTGTTTTAATAACTAAGAAATTTTCTTACTGTTAATTTTATTGTAATTTGTTTTAGACTGAAGTGAAATGCAAATGAAACAATAATAATAATATGAAACTCAGAGTTACAGACACAATTAAATAAAAACAAAGAAAAACAACCATACACCACCTAAAACAAAACAAAAAGTATGCAAGCGTCGCAAAAAAAAATATTAAAAAAAAAACATTTTGCAAACATTCCAAAAAGTGCAGAAATTTTTAATAAAATATACTATGACGAAACTAATTTAGAAGCATACCTACAGCTAATACACCTATTTTGAAAAATGAAAATCACAAATACAAAAAAATAAGAGTCAGGAATTTGTTGTATTTTTCAAAAAAAAAACCAAACTGTTTTGTTTTTCTACATACAATTTTATTAACACAAAGTGCAATTTTCTTTTACTTAGTTACACATGAATATTGGTTTTTTTTTTTGAATTAGCAAACAAACTTAAGCAAATTTTTGCGCTGTTTTAGGCAAGTTAAAGAAAAGCATTAACTATAAGTTAGTTATAGCAACAAAAATGAGATAAACAAGAAAAGCAGAGCAAAAAATTTAAATCCAAGCTGCGTTAGTTAAGGACTTTACATTTTAAGGCAAAAAACACAATGGAAGAAGAAACCGTAAAAAAACATGTTGTAGTTGAAAATAAAGAAAATGGCGGGTTGAAGTACAGAGTGCGAAAAAAAAAAATATATAAAAAAAAACGTAGTAATTAAGATCAAAGCACTTACTCTTAAGTCTAGTAAACCTAAGTAAAGTTGAAAGAAGCAGAAGAAGCAAGTTGAAAGGTAAATGTGTGTGGCGCATATGATTTTTAGTTGGTAGACGCAGCGGCGTAACTTAGTTGGATCGGCAGGGGCAATTAGTTCCCCGAGCTTAGTAGTTTTTGTGTAGTTAGAGTCGAGCAGTGTTGGTAAAGGCCAACAGCGAGTGTTGTCTTAGCAGAAAGTTAATGCGAAACGATATGAGAGAAGTCTAGAATTAATTTAAAAGTAATTTTAAAGTTAAATAAAAACTAAAAAGTCGAAGCAAGTCTCTTTACATTTTGACAGCAGTTTTCTACTAGCGTATTTTTAAGCCTTTTTATGGCTGCTGCTGCAACGATTATTTTTAGCTGTTAATTATGTATTTTATTTTTTTTTTTTTTCAAAATATTCATATTTTTTTGTGTTTTTGAAGTGCTTTATCAAAACCAAACCGAAAAAAAAAACTTGTTTGTTTTGCGTCTATTTTGTTTTAATGTAATGCGTTTATTTTAGTTTTTTAACTAATTTTAAGTAGTTAATTTATTTTCGTCTTAAACTGAAAAACGTTAAGTATGCTACTGTTTCTTATCAGAAAATCGACAAAGAAGCAAACCATAGCATACATATGTGTTAAAGTAATTTAAACAAAAATAAATATAAAGAAAAAAACAAAAGAAGCAAATGTCTAGTGCGTAAATTAAAAAAAAAAAAAAAAAAAATACAAAAGAAAACTTTAATAAAAAATAAACAAAAAAAATTTAATAATTAATATTTATTTCTTTCGCCATGTTCTTTTCAGTTATTCTCTGCTTTTGTTTGTGCTTTTAATTCATGTGTGATTTCTTAGTAGTAAAATTCTACTATTTAAATTAAGCTTGATTAAAACATACCTAACCTTAAAACCAAACAAATAGTTTTCAAAAACAAATTTTAAATTAATTGAATTGTTTTTTAACTGTAAACGGCAAAGCATTAGCATGTGTCTGAACGACAGCGCAAAGGAAAATGAATGTAAAAGAGAAAACATTTTTTTAAGTAAGCCAATTTAAGGAAATGAACATATATATATTTTTTTGAAACTTTTTTGACAAAAACAAAAACAACATAAAAAAATATTGACAACAAAAACAAAATGGCGAGCGTAAGATCGTCGACAGCAGCGGACAACGCTAGACACAAGCTCATTAAATTAAAAAAAAAAAAACAAAACAACAAATAAAAAAATAAGAAATTAAAAAAGGCGTAAAATAATTTTTAAGTAAAAGGCAAGCTAGAAAGCAGCGCAACCTAAACTTAAGTAGTAACACAAAAAATAAAAAATAAAAGGTTTAAACTTAATTGTGCGGCTGGGCGCAAAAGTAATGTAAATTTCGCTTGTTGCTATTTTTAAGTTTTAAATCAAAGTCTTTTAAAGAACTTTATTCTTTTTTCTTATAAACGTAATGAATGTGACGCTTAGACGCGCAAACTTGAAACTCTATCTCTTTATAAATCTCCAAAAACCAATCCTTTAAGAACTCTCTGTGTGTATTTTTTAACGTATTATTTTTTGCATCAATGTGTCGCTTTTAAGCATTTTTTATATGACAAAAGATTGTATTTAAAACTTACTACCCTAATTGTAATAAACAAAAAAAAAAAAACAAAAAATTAAAAGAAATCTTTGCTAAAAATTTCAAATTTATACGCGTACTTTTTGTGTGCCCTCAACTTTAATGCAAAAAATCATACATTAAAAAACAAAAAAAAAATATTAAAAAATTTAAAAGAAACTGGAGCTAAGGAGATAAAGTTGGAAAAATATGATTAAAAAAAAAATAAAATTAGTTTAAGCAAAACATTTTGCAGCTTTTGTGCTTATTTCGCTTAAGAAAAGTAAGACTAGTTGAAAAAAGAATAAAAAAAAAAACCAAAAAGAGATTTATTGTAAGTAACAAAAGATAAACAAAACAGAAGAAAACTGAGGTAATCATTGAACAAATGGCAACGGCGCGTTTGTGGGCAACATCGCGTATGCAGCAAAAAACATTAAACAGAAAATAGCAAAAGATTAAAAAAAAAGATGAAAATGAATGAAGAAAATACAATGTAAAATGTCTCTTTTAGAACCTAAAGTGAAAATGCTGTCATCCAAATAAGAAACTGAACTTTTTCTGAATCAATAAAAAGACAAATTGATTTTCTGTAAGAAAACAAATAAAGTCGTTTCTTTATTGGATTAAAGTCGATGGGAGTGCGTGATATATGAGAAGTAAGTAAGTAACCAACCAAAGTCTGGGTTTATTAAGGAAAATATGATTCTTAATATTAAATTCTCCGCTTTTAAATCATATAGTGAGATGACAGTGAAATTGTCCAGAACCGTATGCTTCGCAATTTCACCAGACAACATTAATCGATTAGAGTTTACTAAAAATGGCGATCTGCACAGGACTAACAACCTCAGTTGCAACGTTGTTTTAACTTTTCCCATGCTCGATTAACTTATAAGTATTTATATTAAAGGTATATTATTGCTTGGCCGTTTAAAAAAAAAAAACAACTTTGGCTGTCTGAAGTCAGAATATCAACCAAACAGCAATCTGCTGGTTCGATAGATCCAAATAACTTCAAAACTCACATGCAAACAGCTAGACTTTGGGTTAACCTGGCTGAGATCGACTGACAGCCCAAGCTGTAAGAACTAGAGAGCTAAAATTTTCTCTATTCATACCCCTATCGAATGACCAAAGGTATAATAATTTCGTGTTAATATATGTAAGGATCGCAAGGACACATGGCAGGCCCCATAAAGTATTATTGTAGTACAGCATCGGCAGACGACTCAATACAGCCATGTCAGTCGTCCATATGGGATATCAGAGAAAAGTGAATTGTAGAGCTAAAATTTTAACAAAAGATACGCATATCAAGTTTGTTATTTTTAACGATTTCGTGATTTCCCCCATGATCCAACAATTGGAAGGTCACGCAATGCGCAGGTCCATTATTCTTGTCTCTCCGGAAAAGAGAGCGCAGGTTCAATTTTTGTATGGAAGCTACATGAAATAGTATATCAATTTTAATCAAACTTCACACAAATGTGTATACATACTACCATGAATCACATATTAACACGTAAATACATGTTACAACAATTCTTGTACATGTATGTATATAAATATCGCTCACTTTTTTGCGGTACCTTGTAAAATTCATTGCATTTTCCAAAAAATATGTAAAAAATTCTTCTTTTGTAGACATCATCCCCTATAAACCGCACTAAAATCAAGCTATTTATAAAACTTTTTACGAAGTAGCTATAAACGTAAAAACCGGTACGTACGCATATTGAAGTAGACTAAAATATTTACGTTCTTTATATAATAGAAACTTTGTAGGAATATCATCATTAGTCTCCAGCAACAGTGTTAAACTATTTACACCAAAACCATTCTCTGATGAGAGGGGTGATGGGAAAGAGGGGATTCCCCTGGGCCCGGTGGAATTACTGTCGTACTGTCGTGATTTAAGCTAAAGGTGTAATAGAGGGCCCGGTACATTTTCCCCCCGGCCCCGGATTTTCTCTCTACGGCCCTGTCCGTATACCTTCATTTTTATACCCTGTACTAAAAAGTACAAAGGGTATACTAAGTTCGTGGTAATGTATGTAACGGGCAGAAGGAGGCCCGTCGATATAGCCATGGTCTGTTTATCCGCCTGGCCGTATGAGTAAAAGAATCTCAGAGACTATAAGAGCTATGGAGCTAAAATTTTAGCTAAAGATGCGCGTAATAGTCAAGACAGATAAAGTTTTTCGATTTATTTCGATATCTTATCTTGTCTTCTCGTAGGAGAATTTCGCGGCTTACACCCACGCTATAAAATATATTTTCCCGTTTCCTCGTAGGAGAATTTCGAGGTTTTCACCCACACTATAAAAGATATCGGATTCAAATTTATTATGGTTATACGAAATGATTTCCTCGGAGAATTTCGTGGTTTACACCCACATTATAAAATACCTTTTCCCGTTTCCTCGTAGGAGAATTTTGCGGTTTACAGTATAAACAAAAATTTTGTAAATCGAGTGAAAACTTTGAAAGATATAGGTAAAACCAGGAATATTGAAGTACATATTTACCAAATGTGACATTATATTGGAAAAACTATTGATAGGAACTAAATGCTATTTTGGTGAGCATTGTTAAAGTAGTGCGATTGATAATTTCATATACAATATTTAACGCAGAGAGCTGTTTATTTATATTCATTGCGAAATTATTATTATTTATTTACACACTAGCTATACCCGTCACGCCTTGCTGTGCCGTTTACTAAGTTTAAAGAAATACTAACATCGTTACAACAATATTCAATTTTTATTTTGGATCATTGTGTATTTTAATTCGTTTTATCGAGATAACTGGTGCATATACATCTATATACATAAAATTGTGCAAATAAACATAAATTAAATCGGATAAATACTTAAAAAGTTGTGGTGAATAAAAAATTTTATCAAATCAAAAGATGGCGTACGTTAAAGTCGTGCGCGGACGACTTTGGGATACCCTGTACCACTGCTTGCAATAAAATCCGGTAAATTGCTTAAGAACACCAAAAGACATTTGATTGCCAAATTAGATTATGATACCTTCATAAACAACCAAAAACAGACGAATTTTTAATCAAAAACTTTTTTTCGACCGATCAGCCCTATGGGAGCTATGAGATATAGTCAACCGATTTTGATAAAATTTGGTACAGTGTTGAAGATCTCCAAAAAAACTTCTGAATGCCAAATTTGGTTACAATATCTGCACAAACAAACGAAACACAACGAATTTTGTGCAAAAAACGTTTTTTTGACCGATCGATCCTATGGGAGCTATATAATATAGTCAACTGATTTTGATCAAATTTGGTATAGTGCTTGGGAACTCTAATAAACTTCTTAATGCCAAATGTGGTTACGGTATATTCACAAATAAACGAAACACAACGAATTTTGTAAAAAACACGATTTTTTGACCGATTGGTCCTATGGGAGCTATATGATATAGTCAACCGATTTTGATCAAATTTGGTATAGTGCTTGGGAACTCAAAAAACTTCTTAATGCCAAATTTGGGTACAATATCTTCACAAACAAACGAAACACAACGAATTTTGTACAAAAAACTAATTTTCGACCGATCGATCCTATGGGACCTATATGATATAGTCAACCGATTTTGATAAAATTTGATACAGTGCTGGGGGCTTCTAAAAAACTTCCGATTGCCAAATTTGGTTATGATATCTTCATAAGCAAACGAATTATCCATCTAAAACTTTTGCTTTTTTTCGAGGTTCTCTGAAACACCCCTATGGGAGCTATATAATGTAGTCCCGATATCAAAAAAATAAAATAAACTTGTCTCTTATGGATTAATAAGGGATCTTATCTGAAAGTTTGGTTGCTCTAGCTCTTACCATCTCTGAGATCTAGGCGTTCATACGGACAGACGGACAGACGGACATGGGTATATCGACTTCTCTAGTCACTCTGATCATACTTTAGGTAACTTTGGGGGGTCTCCGACTTCTCCTTCTGTACGTTACATACATTTTCGGCTTGCACAAACACAATATACCCTTTGTACCATACGGTACAGGGTATAAAAACTTAGCCGAACCTTTCTGAGCAAACTTTTTTTTTGGTAAACAAAACACGAAATATACGAAAGATGGCGCCAGCAGTTTACGCTAGATGTCGGCAGCAGCAAAATAAGTTGCTGTTTTTGCTTTTCTTACCTGAGCCTTTAAAAAAAATTTTTTTTCTGAAAACGAAATAGCCTCAATTAAGGATATTTGTGTAGACTTCTCATATATTTTACAAGCACTTTCAAAGGATCAACTATGGAGAATTAATTGTCCTTCAAGCGCAAACCCAACTGTCAAGCATTGCTGCATTACTAATTTTGAAGTGTACTGTTTCTGGCGTTGCCATAGTATGGAACTTTTGTTAATTTGGTGCTGAGCTAGCACAAAAACATACAGCACACTGTTCAGCAGGGAAAGCAGTACAAGTCACCAAGTGAGTGGCTTTGGTGCAGTTTTGCAGAATTCACCAATTGCCAAGGAAAGTATCCGGACCACTAATAATAAGATTCAACTTATTAAATTATTCCTCATAACCATAAAGCTTCACCATGACAAAGTAAGTACTTAAAGGAAATTAAAATTTAAAAACAAACTTAATTTAATTTTTAAGAAACTCCATGTTTAAAACTTCAAAAAAATCCTTTTCGGTTTTATTCAGTGGTTGGTTTGGTCATAAAGGAACAAAAATAATGGATAAAAAAGTTACTAAAACAACTCACGGCGAAATCAAAAACGAAGCAGAAAATTAACTTTAGTATTATGTAAGGAATTTTATTTAATTTTATTTCATTTGTTTTGAATTATTGCTGGTAATATTTTTTTCTATTATTTTCATATGTAAATTATCTTATAACTTTTATTTTATTACATGAATATATTTCTAAACTTTTTTAGAAACGTTACAATATATTTAGTATATAGCGTTTAACTGTAGTTTATTAAATGCTGAAGAGATTTCTAACATAAAAATTAAGATAGAAAGATATTATATAAAGATATATGCATTTGTGACCAAACGTGAATTATTTCAATAAATTGTTGGTGTTCAAACTTCAATAGTTGTAACTGAACTTACATATTAACTTTACCTTCAAGTGTTTTAAAGACGACTGTAGAACAGTGTAATTATAATTTTCGCTTAAAAGCCAAAAAGCGTAACAATGCAGAAAATAATCTGATTTCGCAAAGTGAAATGATTTTAATGGTATTTGCGTAAATTAAATGGTATTAAAATTATTTTCACAGCAGGGTACAGGGTATAAAAATGAATCAATTAAAATATTTCAATCGATAAATACTACACTCTACCAAAATCCAGTACTTTTCTATACGATTTATCGACTGGATTTTGGTACAGTGTATGAAAAAAAAACACATGGTTAACACTCACCAAAAGTATGTCTGTTCGCAGCGAAAGCACGATATAAAAGAACTTAAAGCACATAAGATATCTGTCAACTGAATTCCAATGACAGCAAATTAATATTAACATAATGCACTTACAACCACATTTGACAACTTTGTACACATATACAGTTATACAGTACAACAGAAACGCTCATAAGCGGCTGTGTATTTGTTGTTGTTTTTCAAATACAGGCATTTCGTATGAGAGGAAACCATTACCAAGAAGATAGATATTATATATGTATTTATTTGTGATTTATGATCAGTGTCGTTTTAAAAAAAAAATCGTTTCAAAAAGAGCTTAGGGTGGACAGCATGCACCGAGTAGATGAACAAAGAGCGAATAGTCGGCAGCATTTAGATCGTAGAAGCAGAAGAAGAACAGGAGCACTGTAAAATACGTAGATCACAAAGGAGGCAAGTTGAAGGAGTTAGGCGAGAAGAGAAAATTTAGAGTTCAGAAATGCAGCGCAGGAGCGGGATACGCGTAGATCGCAGAGGAGACAGGTTGAAGACAAGGTATACTTATTTAAGGTAGAGTAATGCTGCCGGCGTCGTCACCAATTTTACTGAGAGCAAGAAAAAGCGAGAGAGAGAGAGAACGCAAACATATTAAAATAATATGCGTGAAAACAACCCTCCTCACGCGCAGTCGCAACGAAACTAAAAATTGGTAACTTTCGTTGAGAGCCTTCGGCGGGAGTATGCTACCTTAAATAAGTATACCTTGGGTTGAAGATGTTAGCCGAGAAGAGCAAGATGTAAACACTACACACAGATCGCAGAGTTTTAAAGTACAGACTATAGCATTCATGCATGCATTTACTATAAATAAATGTACAGGGGATATTATGGTCTAGATAATCTAAATTGAATAAAGAGAACCGTACGGGGGTTGGCATGTGAAGCGCGCAGGGGGCAGAGCCCCCTAGTTTCGTTATCCTTTCATGTATGCAATTTTTATTTAAATGCGATGGGAATTTTGAGTAATAGGCAAAAACATCAAAAATAAAGAATAGGATTCTCAAATTCTTTTAAATTAAGGAAAATGTAGAAGGTCGTACGGAGGTTGGCTTGAAGAAGCACGCAGAGGATGGTGGCCCCTAGTTTGTATACCCTGTACCTGTACGATACAAAGGGTATTAAGTTTGTGCAAGCCATAGATGTATGTAAAATAGAGAAAGGAGACGTCAAAGTTACATAAAGAAAAGGGTGACTTAAGTAGTCTATATAAACACGTTCGTCTATCTGTGTGTCTTCAGGCTAAACTCCTAGATCTCTGAAATGATAAAAGCTTAAGTAACCAAACTTTCGCATTCGATCCATTATTTTCGATTTCGGGGTTATACTATAGGTGTATTAACAGGCCCGACGAGAGGGCCCTGTGTATTACACAGCATTTTGAAAAAAACGCAAAAGTTGTGTATGCATAATTACTTTTTAAGCCGGATTTGGCATTCTGAAATTTCTTACGTTCCCAAGCACTAAATCAAATTTTTTTCAAAATCGGTGGGCTATATCATATAGACTCTATAGAACCAACCGGTCAAAAAAAGTTGTTGGGGCATATTTCATATGTTTATAAAGATATCGTTACCAAATTGGCATTAAAAAGTTTTTTATAGTTCCCAAGCACTATACCAAACTTGATCAAAATCGGTTTACTATATCACTATAAATTTGGAAATCAAAAGTTTTTCGGAGTATCTTAGCACTATTCCTAATTGACTCGAAATCGGTTCATTTATTTATTTGTTTGTGTGGTGGTACAGGGTATCTCAAAGTCGTCCGCGCACGATTTTAATGGACGCCATTTTTTTTTTACTTAAGTGTAGTAAAATTGGATTTAAATATGTATACATTTTTGTATATACAAAATGCAATGATTATGAGCTTTAAACAAATTTAGTGAAAATTATTTTTATTTAATAACCGAAATACCGACATTTTAAATCTGTTGTACCCTTACCCTCATTTCGAATACAAAAGGATTTCCGTGTGTTCAACCACGCTACCTTTTATAATAGGCTCATCCTGTCACAGCATAACACTGCCCATATCAGACCAGGCCAGTGATGGCTCTTAAATATGACTGCCTGCCTAAACTTTGTAGCCTCGTACATATGCCTACTAAGGTTGTGTGCGCGTGTGTGTGTAAACCGCAAGGATGAACCGAAAAATGTTGACAGCAGTTCAGCATACAGTTTTTGCTGGGAACCTGTTCGTTTGACTTGTTTGATGGTTTTATGAGTGTCAAAACTTGACAGTTTAATAGACATTTTTATGGCAGCAATCGCATTTTCATTGTTATTGTAACGAAAGCGCTATGTCGCTTTTGGCGTACGTACGTACTTGTAGATACATATACATATGTATATACATACATACATACATACATATAAATATGTATTCAATTCCGTGTATTTGCTTATGTTGGAGCACACACTGATACACGCAGAAATGTCCTGGCAAACGCAAGGGATGCTGCATATACCGTCGACTGTTGTGGGGTTGTTTTCATATAAACAAAACTCACACACACGCACAGGCTTGCTTCGGCGGCCCCCAACCTTTCTCTGGGACAGCTTAACCAAAACAACAACATTTACAAACACAAACACGCACAACAAAAATAACAACAACAACAAAAGGCAGCATTTACATTTGTTTACCGTTATTTCGTTGCGTGTCTCGCTAAGTCTCTTTCTGTTTTTGCTGTGCGCCTGTTCGTTTGTTGTTTTTGTACATGTGATTGTTGCCAGCCTTGTATGCGTGACGATGTTTTCTGCAGAAAATTGTTATGAGTACCGTTACCATAAACGAATAAAGCGACTAAGAGGGAACAGAAGAATATAAAACTAGAGACGAAATTAAGCTTTACTCTTGCGGCGAAGCTTAGGTACTCTTATAGTTTTTAATAAAATCTTGAAAGGGTGGTAGCCGACTTTTTTGTAATGAATTTTTTTTTATTTATAAGTCCTACACTAGTCGAAGACGACTTCAAGGATTAATGACCGGCGCACAAATAAGTTATGGATTTCGTACAGTAGCGTCCAAAACATTATTACCGATGGTTTGGCCAAGCGAAAGGTGTGCGCCAAGTTGGTGGCAAGAGTCCTGAGTAGTTTTTAACCAAGCACAGGGTTGCCAAGTTGCACCAGGTGTGGTAGCTGTGTTTACTGTCGCCTTTAAGGCTAAATTTTCTGTAGAAAGCAATAAAGATTTATCTGAAGCTAGAATCTTAAAAATGTCATTCTACTAAGATACTACGAAAGTAATATTTTTATTTATTTATTACAAATGATAATTATAGCTTAAAACTAATAACTAGCAGTCTGTGCACTGGTTATACTATATGCAGTCGAAACTACCCTAAAGCCAAATATGCCTAGTATTGACAAAATAGAGAGTATGGCAACCTACTATAAAAACAAATATAAAGTACATATGTATGTGCGTACATACATACGTATGTATGTATATTTGTAGAGCAGATACATGTGTATAAGAGAATTTGAATGCTGCTTTTAAATACATATGGTATTACTAAAAAAGGTTTACAAAAGGCGACTTTTCTGTACTTATCAATAAAAGTTTTATCTGTAAATCTTGTATACTGCTCCATTCAAAAGTTGAATGCAAGTTTTAATATCACTGTAGCTCAAAAAAAATTTGCATTAGAAAATGTAAGCGATAAAAATAATAAAATTGTACTGTGCTACCAGTTATTGACTTCAAGCCAAGTTTTAGACGGCTTTTACAGTCAATGGAGGCTATAAAAGTGTCAG
Organism: Chymomyza fuscimana; assembly: GCA_949987675.1. NCBI lineage: Eukaryota > Metazoa > Arthropoda > Insecta > Diptera > Drosophilidae > Chymomyza > Chymomyza fuscimana. The sequence continues at coordinate 35,014,826 of OX465089.1, forward strand.
CAAAATAACCTCATAAAATCATCAAAGCAGCTAAACGAACAGGCGCACAGCAATTGTAATACGGTTTTAGTTAAATTTCGAGCAGATATTTTTGGTCGTGCTACATACAGTTTGAGAAGTGCTTTACAGTTTTACATTCATAATTATAAAAGCCGTATAAGATTGTATTTTGGAATTATTGCGCACAATTTACTCTTTTTATTTGTTTTAAATCAGGTTTGAATAAAAATAAAAGTTAAAAATTTTACAGTGCTTAGCTATAATTTAAAGCAAAATTTATTCTTGTGGCAAAAAGTACCACACTGTACAGAAAATTTCATTTTTGGATTTCCTTTTTATTGTTGACTTCTGCATAGTGAACTAATTAAGCTTATTTTTAGAAAAAACATATTGAATTCGTTTTGACGCATTTTGAACAACGCTTACTTTTGAATTTAATTTAAAGAAACATCAATCAAGAAGAGTTGTCGCTTTTCAAAAACCGTTAACAAATTGTTGCTAAATAACCGAACTAAACCAATAGTAGTGACGAATTCTTCTCACTTGCCACCAAAGCCTCCCATCAGGTTCCCCAGTCCTCCTAAGCCACCAGCCGCTCCTTGCTGCAACTGACGCATCATGTTCTGTAAACCACCCACGCCGCCCATTTGCTGCAGCATGCGTGGATCTATCATTTTGGCCATTTGTTGGTTTAGTTTGGCCATTTGCGTGGGATTTACGTTTTTCGTCATGTCACCTTGCTTAAATAGTCCTTTAACACCACCCATTTTTTTCACAACAGCAGCAAACTTTGTATAGTGGGCAATGAGTTCCTTGACCTCGCGTTCTATGACGCCAGCGCCTTGAGCCACTCGTACGCAACGCGTTGGCTGTTTGCTAAAAAGTTTAGCGCCATCGCGATTATCCAGTTCGCTGTCCGACATGCTGTCCATCATGGTCATCATGCGTTTGATGCGCGCCATAGACTCTTGCTCGCCTCCCTTGGTCATAAAATCTTGTGAGAAACCAGGTATCATGTTCATAATCTGCGAAAATGGACCCATTTTCATGATGTTTTGGAACTGCTCATACATGTCACGTATGGTAAAATGGCCGTGCTTGATTTTTTCGAGCAGTTCTTCATTGCCGTCAAGTTTGAGCTCATTGACCTGCATTCAAAAAAAGTAATTTAGATAAATTTTTGAATTTACTTAAGTTACCTACTTTGTCTATCAATCCCTCAATGTCGCCCATGCCGAGCAGTTTACTGACAAATGGTTTCGTTTTAAATGACTCCAAGTCATCGATATGCTCGCCTGTGCCTATGAATATAATTGGCGATTGTGTAGCTGCCACTGCGGAAAGCGCACCGCCTCCTTTTGCATGCCCATCCAATTTTGTAATTATAACTGAACCAATATCCACTTTATCCTTGAAAGCCTTAGCTTGTGCCTCGCAAGCCTGTCCAATTGTGGCATCCATAACGAATATGATATTATCAGGATTAACAGCATTTGCAACTGCCAACATCTCTTCGAACAGTGATTCCTCTTGCTTGTGCCTGCCGGAAGTGTCCACAATAATCATTTCAAAGCCTTCACGCTTAAACATATCAACGCCTTCTTGAGCTATAACCACAGGATCAATTTCTGTATAACTGCCGTAGAATGGTATGCGTGCCTTAGTGGCATTTTGCTTAATTTGATCGTAAGCGCCAGCACGGAAAGTATCAGCACACACAAGACACGATTTCCAGTTTCGCTTTTGGTAGTGATAAGCAAGCTTAGTGCAAGTAGTCGTTTTGCCAGAGCCCTGCATTTGTAAACAAATTTTAGTAATAAAAATGTACTTGGAACGCAGCTAACTGAAACCCACCTGCAGACCCACAAACATGATCACATTCGCTTTTCCTTTAATGGGCTGATAGGGTTTAACGCCTGGGTCAACCAGTTTGATTAGTTCTTTGAACACTGCGGACTGTATCATGCGCCGTTTGTTCAGGCCACCAGCCATTTCATCGAAATCAATTACTGCTCTTACATTCTCGCGTAGCTGTTTTACTAGACGAATATTTACATCAGCCTCTAGCAATGCGGCGCATATTTCTTTGAGCATAGAATTAAGAGCTTCCTCATTGATGACAGTGGCTTTGCTGAGCGAATGCAGCGCCGTTGTTATTTTACGTCCTAAATCGGCTAAAACCATCTTGGCTTATATTGTAAAAATATTATTAACTATTACGCTGCAGTGTGCGCTTCAATTTTGTTACTTTAAATTAGAAAAAAACACACGAAATACAAAAAAATTTACTTCACTTTTCCTTTGTATGACACGTCGATGTTAATGAAGAGGAAGCACTGTAAACTTGCTATTCAAGTGCACGCGTGCAAATGTCAAAACAATGCTGGCATAGCCAAATGTCAGTGTGCGCTGTCAGCTGTTGGCAGTGAATGGCACTTTAAGGAAGAAAAAGAAGTGGCTGGCCTTTATTTTTAAAATTACCCGCTTAAATCTAGTAAATAAAGTTTAAATAAATATCATGGGCGTTAAAGATTTATGGTCGATTTTAACGCCTTACGCTGATCGCAAACCCATTTCAGAGCTACGTGGCAAAAAAGTGGCTATAGATTTGGCTGGCTGGGTTTGTGAGAGCCTTAATGTTGTAGACTACTTCGTGCATCCACGGCAGCATCTAAAGTAAATACTATTCTCTAGCCCAATTTGTACCCTAATTTTCGTTCGCCTTAGGAATCTCTTCTTTCGTACCTGTTATTTAATATGGGAGCAAGTCATACCGGTTTTTGTGTTAGAAGGCACTGCACCAAAGTTAAAGAGCCAAGTAATAGCCAAACGCAATGAATTGCAGTTCCGTGGCGTTCGACCGAAAGATGCGCACGCCCCCACTCAAAACACAAAACATGATAAGGGACGTACGCGCTTCAACCACGTCCTCAAACAGTGCGAAAATTTACTGCTCTCCATGGGTATTCAGTGTGTGCAAGGACCAGGCGAGGCGGAGGCTTACTGCGCTTTTCTTAACAAACACGGTGTAAGTTTTTGTCGTTAATTTTGGTTTTCTCTTGCAATGTCTACAAATCCTTTAAAGTTAGTGGATGGCGTTATAAGCCAGGATTCTGACTGCTTTGCCTACGGCGCTCTGCGCGTTTATCGCAACTTTTCCGTGTCCACACAAGGCGCTCAGGCCGCTGCAGGTGGCGCCGTCGATATTTACGATATGCGTGATATTTGCAAGCACATGGGTAAGCTTGATAGATTTTAGATATGTACATATGTATATTTATTTTACTTTTATTTTTCTGATTAAGACTTTGGTCAGAACAAGATCATTGTCATGGGTTTGCTATGTGGTTGCGACTATTGTCCAGATGGGATTGGCGGTATAGGCAAGGATGGTGTGCTTAAGCTATTTAGCAAGTACAGTGATTCAGAGATTTTAGCACGGTAAATATAAAAAAGAAAATTGTAATGGACCTTACCCTTATAAAGTGGCTTTTAAATTCCACCCTACAGCTTAAGAAATTGGCGCTTCGAGACCGAAAAATACAGTGCCTTGGAAATACGCGTGGATGACAAATCTATTTGTAACAATTGTGGGCACATTGGACGCACACAAAGTCACACGAAGAGTGGCTGTGGGGTTTGCCGCACTCATCGAGGCTGCGATGAAAGCTTATGGAAGTAAGTATTTAATGTTACTTCCCTATAATTATCACTAAAAAAATATATATGTATATACAGGGAACAACGTATGTCTATTAAAGCAGAGCTTGCACTTCGTAAAAAAGCCTTGATCGCAACTGATTTTCCCAACGAAGAAATCATATCAGAGTTTTTAAGCGAACCAGACACGGTACCCAAATTAAACATCAACTGGTCTCGTCCAAATTTGGTTAAATTTATCAAACAAGTGAGCCATCTACTCCAATGGTCTGAAATCTACTGTTTTCAAAAATTTTTTCCCATACTTACACGCTGGCACGTGCAACATCGTGAAGAAAGCGTTCGTATTGTTGAACCTTTGGAAATTATAAAGAAACGTACTATTAAGGGGGTGCCCAGCTTGGAAGTACGCTGGAGCGACACGAGTGGTGCCTTCAAAGGGCTTATACCGGATGACCAGATTACCGAATTTGAGCTGGAACACCCGAAGGGTGCGGATGAGCTTTTCTATACAGTAGAGCCGTTGCATATGTTAGAGGCTACCTGCCCCGACTTGGTTGCCATTTTTGTGAAATCAAAAGAGAAACCGCAAAAGAAACCTACTGGCAGAAAAAAAAAGTCTACATTAGATGAACCGTTGGCTGCGCTTGAGAATCTAAACGATTTGGTTACAGCTGCTAGAGAAATAGCCACTAAGCCCAAAAGAGGTAGAAAAAAGACAGTGCCTGTGGGTCTACAGAAACTTGATAAGTTTTTAAAGCAAAAAGAAAACACGCCTATGAAGCAAATCGTTGCCAAGCAATATCAACAGTGCTCAACGCCAATGGCCAAATGTTTGCCCTCCGATATAGAAAGCGACTTTGATTCATCAGAGTTTGACATGTCCGACATAGTTAATTCTATAGTATCCAATCCAAAAGCACTACCCGTTATTACCAACCATGCTGGGCACAGATTGCACTACGAAGCACTCTCTCAAGATCTGAGCATGCGTCTGGCACAGCTAAGTTTGCACGACAGTAACTTGGCCTCAGAAGGTGAACCTGAGCCTCTATTGGATGACTCTGACTTATTGCAGCAGAAACGTCGCAACTTGTCTATTATTGAATGTCAACAATCTAAAAAGCGATTTTCTCTGGATGACAGCTTTGATTTACTGGTCAAAGGTAATTTGAATAAGGTGCCACATTTGCGACAGAAACTTTCACCTGCAAAAACACCTTTGGAACGCTTTAAACGTCAGCATAGAATATCCACAGCAAAAAAACACCCCACGAAACCCGCCACACCAAAGCCCTCGTCACGCGATGTCAGTTACTTCTTTAATGAAAGTAATACAGAAGGTGCCGACGCTTTTGAGCATCTTATGGATGTCAGCATGGGTCATTGCAGTGACGCAGTGATCATTGACGTTAGCGACTAGCATTAAAATACAATTAGGTATTATCTATACATAGCTAGCAATATATTGTCCACTCCAAGTACTTTATAGAAACACTTTAAAATATTTAATAATCTTAGCTTTTGGCAAATCACAACTGCAAATATCGTTTCGCATACTCGTTTGCGCTTAGAAGCGCCTGTTCCAATTGTTCTTCAAACTGGGTAGTCACCTTGCGACCCTTCATGTTACATACCATGTTAGCGTCTTGACTTTTAGGTGGAGCCACTTGTGCTTTAAAGAAGCAAGCAAAAGACTGTAGCCATTTCTCAGCGTTAAATTCTGGGGTGACAAATTTCTGAAAATAGATAAGTAGTTTCCCAATGTCAATCAATTTTATTTGGGAGTATATATACTTATAATTAATTCACTTTGTGTTAATTTTGGTTATTCGCTATTTCGTGCTTTAATAAGTTGTTGAAATATTCCCAGACCAATGTGTAGTACTTTGCAGAGTTGTGATCACCACAACGCACAGTAAGCTGTATAAAAAATGGATTTATACTATGTACAAACCTGGGGCACGCAACAACGCGCTTTGACCATGCTATCACACATGCTTACTACCAAAATAGGACGATCTGTACATAATCTGGTGGCTCGCTGTAGTGGTATTTCCTCCACCAGAGCAGAGCTTGTGATGTAGTGCAATATATATGGATGTGCGCTTAAAGGCTTCTCCTGAAGTAGAGTGCGCATTTCTACCTCAACAAATTCTCTGCAAACATAAAATTTATATATAATATAGCATTAACCATAAAGACTGGGTAACAAACTTAAGCGTTGTGCGTGTGGTTTCTTTGAGTTTTTTCAACATATCATTTATGCGCTCCAGAGTATCGAGCTTAAAAGCATAGGGAAGTTTGACATCACTGTGTAACATATTATGCCGAATGGTTTGTAGCTCAATTTCCGTGGCATTTGTTAGCTTGTCAGTCTGGAATTGTTGTTCCAAGATATCTACACGATGTCTTAACAATGCGGCGGTTTTTAGCACCTGTCCATAGAAGATGTTGTCAAACTGGTAAATCGGACGTACTATGTTCAATGCTTACATTCTCAGCTGCACGTCCAGCCACAGCGGTGAATGAGTACCGAACACGATTCGTTTGCTTTAGATTGACTATGCAGAAATATGAGAGTTCCTTGGTATTGGTAACATGGGTGCCACAGCAGAGCTCTTTAGAGCAGAACTGAAGCTCAGGGCACTGAACGTTGATAAGACGTAGACCACGCTCGGGATATACTTCACCAGGAACCATGGTTATATCGTTTTGTTGCAAGACATCGGCGGCTGTGAGGTTGTCAACATGAACAGGAGTTGCAGAGCAAATAATACGACTAAAAAAAAATGTACAGCTAGTGTTCAGCAGTTTAAATTCAATCGATTCTATATCACAATAATTTCTTATGTAAATGGTTTAGAAACTTTCATCATACTCCTTAGTGAACTTACTTAATCATGTTTTCAATAAGCTCTACATCAGCCTTATTTATACGTTTGCCTATCAGACCCAAATCCAATTTACAATGATCACTGGTCACAGCGCTTGATACTTGATATGTAACTTTGTTAAAAAGCGCACGAATAGCTCCATTAAGCAGATGCGTTGCTAAGGGATTGAGATATTAGTTAACTACTATGTAAACATTACCGATGTTCACTTACCCGTATGATGACACGTATTTAAATGACGTTGTGTCGGATCGACAACAAGTTGTACTTGATCACCAATGGCTAATTCGAAATCATCTACAGGCGCTGCCATTTCACACACATGAACCACACAATCGTTCAAATACTTCACGCCTAGCACGCTAAGTTCATAAAAAATACTAGGATCACGCTTTGACTGTACCAACAGCTTTCCTAAGTCCGACTGTTGCCCACCAGATTCATAATAAAAATTGCTTTGCTCTGTTACGATAGAGAGTACATTGGCGGGATTTAAAAGGCGACTACCCATGAAGCGCGAGACTTCTGCATCATCCTGAAGCAGACCTAGCACTTTTGTTTGCAGATTTGGTAGTATATAAGTTTCGTTCTGTGCATCGTAGTTGTAGACGTACTTGTGACTATTATCCGTAGCTGCTAGTCGCTTTGTAAGCTGCGCTTGGGCCTCTGCTATTCGATGCTGCAGTGTCATATGTGATTCGCCATAGTTTCCACTTTTCTGCCTATCTTTGGATTTAAGCTTGGCCAGCGAGACTTCCGCACGATAGCGCTCCAAATCACAATTCATGTTCTCCAAGTCGGCGAGTTTTAAAAAGCTTTCCTCGGTGAGGCCATAAGTATCCGTCAATTTGTACAAAAAATCGCCCGGTATGGTATTGTTAAAGAATTTGCAACGATGCAGCTGAAATTCGCGATAGGCGGGCACAAAACCTGGGCATTCCATGAGATCTACATCGTCAAGGTTGGGAAACTCGATAAGCACTTCAGCAAAAGCTTTTGAGGAACTTTCACGGAGGTTCTTGTAAACGTCTTGCTCGTGTGCTATGAGCTCTACAATCGCATGCTGTTTAGCAGACATTTCCGGATAAGCATCTCCAAGGGTTTCCACAACAATAGGAACCAATTGCGTGAGCAGCTTTTCATGTGCAAAAACGTGTTCTGAGATGTTAAGCGCTTTGCGCAGCACACGCCGAAGTTTTTGGCTGAAGCGAAAAGCATAAGTAAGACCTTTTGTTCAATTTGGATTCGGTGATTTAACTACACGGTTTATACAGCTGTATTCACTAGTATTGAACGGAATTAGGAATTCTATAGATTTACATAGTTAGGCTTTTGTCTTATTTTTCTTTAATAATTTTTTATAAATGCGCGAAAAAAAAGCGAAGTATCTTTTAATACAAAAGTTTAATATAGAAATTACTGTTTATAATATAGTACTTACTTTTGGTCTGGGAGCATGCCATCTGCAAGACAAGCTGTCACCATTCGGGCGTGATCTGCTAATACTCTATAACTGCAGTCAAGCATCGCAGCATTGTTGGCATCCGGATAATTCCCTGAATAGTTTGATGCTTTTGAAATCTGTGAAAAATCGCATTTCAGCACAGTATATGTTATTTAAAGCAGTATACATACTATTTGTATGCCATCGAATATTGGTGTAAAAAGGTCAGTGTCATAGTTGGACGATTTGTTTTGCAATAAAGCCGCCAAGCGCTCAAAGCCCATCCCCGTGTCCACATGCCGAGCTGGCAGTTGTGAAATACTGCCGTCCGCGTTGCTGGAAATATAGACATATCAGCCTATATGTTTTAATAAAAGGCGTATTGACATGCACTTACCGGTTGTATTGAATAAAAACTAGGTTCCAGAGCTCAGTAACATCTGCATTCCCTGCATTTACCAGTTTAGCACGCTGTGAGACACTGCTAGTCCCTGGTCTGTGATCAATATGTATTTCTGTGCAAGGACCACACGGCCCCGTGCTGCCCATTTCCCAGAAATTATCTTGGCAACCAAAAGGCAAAATACGTTCGGTAGGAAACCTACAATTGACAATAAAAAAAATTATATTGTAACAGCCAAAAGAAAATACCTAAACCTAAAATCAAAACGAAATCTGTCGATAAAAGTAAGTAAAATAGCAATAGGTATCGGTTTAAATTAAAATCAAATTTTATTTGTTTTAATTTTACCATAATTTCTTAAATGAATATAATAAAAATTATGGTAAAATTCAAACAAAAGTTCACTTTCAACTTAAGGCAAATTATGCGAATGTTACAACAATATCATAATGATTTCAAAACACATGATATAAATAATAATAACATAATTTTACATATGTTATAATCAATTCACTGATATATTATTAAGGCATACTGTAATGAAATGAAAATTGTGTTTTTGGGTACCATGATTAAGTGTTAGTAGTAGAAATACAAATAAATAAATAACAATCTTTCTTCAAAATATAAAAACATACCCCAAGCTTCGCCATATGTCATGGCACTCCAAATCAGCAGGTATGCCTAGGAGCTTATCACCGGCGAAATATGTAACATACAAACGTGATGGATCAATGTTGAAGGGGCCGCGCAGCAACTCCAGTGCCATTTCACAGGCTTCACGCTACAAGTTGGTCAAATTCAAACAAAATTCATTTAAAAAAGAAAATAGATTCCTATACCTTAAAGTAATCACCAAAGGACCAATTACCCAACATCTCAAAAAACGTGTGATGATATCCATCCTGTCCCACCACAGACAGATCATTATGCTTGCCACCTACTCGCACACATTTCTGTGAGTTGACCACTCGTTTGTGCGGCGCTGCTGCAGTGCCCAGGAACACAGACTTAAACTGAAATATCAAAGAGTCTTAATAAGGGTTTCCACGCTAACGTTTAATATTATCGACCTGATTCATGCCCGCATTGACAAACGCCACGGTGGGATCGCAAAACGGCACCACCGGACTCGAGCGTACAAATTTGTGATCATGGTTGACGGTAAAGTAATCAATAAATGTTTTACGTATGTCGCGAGCTGTCAACACGCGTTGCAGCTTTTTGGCTGAGTTGTACATGCCAATTTAATGCGATTTTAATTACAAAGCAATGCACATCGATCTCTACACAACCGGCAATTAAACAACACTTCATAACAGCTGATCAGCTGTTTGAGTCCATTCACCCACAAAAATGTCATTCACCGTACACGATTGGACTTTTTATTCTATTTTCTACCAACGCAACAGCTGAAAGTATTTTTGTAAAAGAAAAACAAAAAAAAAAACATGCCAAGAACTTTTAACCAAATTGCTTAGTTTTGTCTGAATTCGCAAGTTATAAGAATTAACATATGCATAAAAAATGCAAGCTGTGTAGTTTCAAAAGCAAATATTACGCGCCACTTTGAACTTTGACACCTGCGACGCACTTACGCAGACACTGTTCCGCTTTCACTTTTAAGGTCTCGTTAATACCATAAACGGACTCAATACGCAGTGTACAAAATATTAGCGCTGGCAACGTAAAATTAAAATGGCTACGAAACGACGTCCTTTGCGGCCTGTCCCCATGGCTAGCTCTAGTGGGTCCAATTTGAATTTTCGGCCTGGTGGCCCAGATGTAACTCGCGCTGAAGCGCGTGGTACCAGACCTACTGCTGCTCCTACGAGTATACGTGAAATACTTGTAATGGGAGTAATACACCTGTGCAAAAAGACTATTTTCTTCAATACGGATTTAAAAGTAGCTCTGTACTTGGGAAGTCTGTTTATTATATCAATAATTGGTGACTTTGTGCCGTTTCCAAAGACCTATTTTTCACGCTCCGACAATTTGTTCAACATGTATTTTGTTAAAGTCGGCTGGGGCTGGACTTTGCTTTTCACAGTGCCATTTTTAGTGTTGACAGCCTATACACTTGCCTGCGGTGATATGAAGCGCATGTTACGCCATCATCTCCCACGCATATTAATAGCCACCTTTTTCTGGTTCTTCTGGACAAAGTTGTTTAACGTGGTTGAAACATCTTACGGCCGTTGCACAATAAAAGGTACGTAGCAAAAAATAAACTATCACCATTACCTTAATAAATTTAATTATTGTTATAGGCTTTCGCAGCAAATCGAGCTGTCTTAAGGCTGGCCATCTATGGCAAGGCTTTGATGTCTCAGGGCACGCTTTTATTCTTATACACTCAAGTCTGGTGTTAATTGAGGAAGCGCGTCCTATTATCAAATGGGAAACAATTAAGGAACATCTACGTAATGAACTGCACAATCGCAACGTATCAGAGAGCTCAAGCACCAATCCGCTACGTGGCCTTAACGAAGAACAAATGCGCTGCCTGAATTTTCTTTATAATCGCCTAACTCCTATCATAAGAACCTTATTTATTGGAATGGCCGCACTGCAGCTACTCTGGGACATTATGCTAGTTGGTACCATGTTATATTATCATCGCATGATTGAGAAAGTCATCAGCGGCATTATAGCCATATTAACGTGGTATTTTACTTACCGATTTTGGTATCCAACACCTGGCTTATTGCCTGATGCACCTGGCGAAGGCGTATTTTATTACCAGCGAGAAAACTTTCAAGCATTTAAGCGCCCTACACACTTACCAGGCTGTCCTGCCGCCACGAACACTGCAAGCAGTGTAAGAACCAATTTAAATCCCAATGGCGCCAGCAGCAGTGGCAAAGCAACACAAGTCGGCAGCACGAGTCCCACCGCACAACAACCAATACCAACTTTTTTGGGCATGCCTTTATTTACGAACACCAAGGCGGCCAGCGCGGCGGCTAACTTGTTGCATAGCCAACAACAACAGCAGGCTGCCAACGAAAGTTGAGCCAAAACCGGGAATATGCCACAAACAGGACAAGCACAGGGAATTGGATTAATTTATTTCGGTGCATTAGCTAGTAGATTTTTTTTACCAAATTGGACTTTAAAACTAACATTATTTCACGGCGGCAGCTAGAGGCTCGGACTTTGAGTTAGCTCATATGTAACTAGTTCATAGTGCAAATTATCTCTCTTTTTTTGTTAACATTATTGTTAATTCTAAACTGTTTTAATATGTCCAACAAACATGTGGTTCTTTATAATTGAATTATTTATTAAACCATAATTGTTAAACAAAATGCGCATTATCAAATTATTGACTACTTATGCGCGAACGCGGCAAACATGGCCATGCCAATAAAGCCAGCTCCAGCGCCTATTTTATAGTTTCCCGGCGTCTTGGCCCACATGTCCTTTAATATTTCGAAATTACTGGGCATCAGCTTGTGATAGGCTGCGCGTTGCCTGAAGCGCAAAAAGAAACCTTCGACTTGGGGCAGTTTTCCATACCCCCAATAGTAGTTCTCAAAGCCCAGCTGGTACAAGCGATGCAACAAGAGTCCAAGGCTAATGTCAGCCAGCGTAAGCTTATCACTGAGTAACCAATCATGACGACGTGTCTGTCTAGATAGCTCTTGCTCGATATACACTAGCACATTGCGCACGGAGTCCAGAACGCGTTGGAACTCCACACGTGAGTTGACAAGTTCTTTGCATCTCTGTTGTAGATTCAGTTTTTGCTGCAATGCTGATTTATTGGTATTAGAGTCCAAGTCGTCAACAGAGCGCTGGAGCAGCTGTAGAACTCTGTCGTTGTTTTCTGTGTTTAAAGAAATTCTTTCATTGCATTTGAAAGAAATATTTTTTTAGATTACGTACTTAGGCATGATTTGCGCACGGGTCCTATGAACGGTGGTTTTGGAACTAGTTTTAAATCGTCATGAATAAAGGAACCAAGGCTTAGAGCGCCCACGGGCAAACGACCCATTATGCGCTCATATAAAATAACTTTATCAAACTCTGGAGAGTCAGGTTCATCTGGCTTTAACAGTGGATGATTTTCTAAGATGATATGATGACTTGATCTCAGTTGGTATTTATAAAAAAAAATTTTGTTGCTTACCACCACGAAACTTGCTCTCAACATAATTGATTATGTGCACAGAATCTGGTATAACAAAGGCGCCATCCTGTAGCACAGGCACATCAGCTTTGGGATTTAAATTTAGAAACCAACTGGAGTATTGCTCGCCATTGGACAAGTCAAGGACATATGGTGTAAAGTCAATGTTCTTCTCATACAGCACCAACAAAACCTGAAAGTGCCGTTATATTTAAAAAATCATTTAATATTTATATTCGGTAAAATTTCAACTATACAAACGAATGCAGGTTTCAAAATAGTTTAACAATTTTAGCATCTCTTTCTTATTGGAAACGCGGGCAGTATAATTGACTCCGGCTCGAATCAGACAACAAGGTCGTTGCCTTAGTAAAATTGTGCACGCTATGTATTCTATAAATAGCTTTAAAAACATGTGTACTAAAAAAATTTGTATTCGTTACTTTGCATAGAGTTGACAAAGTGAACTGTCGTTAGATCTAAAAAAAAAGGTTAAAATGAACTTCAACTGTTTGATAAGCTCGATTACACTATAACCAAATCAAAAACCATTATTTACGGAGAAGCTTTCGCTAGCTAATTGTTTGACTTTATGCTTCGCTGGTTAAGGGCGAGCTTGAGTCGTTGAGTTACTCATCATCAGCCTCGCCGAGAGGAGTGGGGGGAAAGGGGGACTCCCCCGTGATAATGATGTTTGAATGATAATTGACAATGCATTGTAATATACAGTGCCGACGATAATTAGGTTTTTGAAATTTTGCGCTTTGTGGCCGGTGATGACTGTCGATAGTCCATTTTTCTGAAGAATTTAAATGCTTAAACATTTTTTAAAATCTAAGGCTCCCTTGAAAGAACTTCGGATCAGGGAAGAATCGCTCCTTTCCCACCACCCTGTCGATGGGCAGTGTTCATTACATAATTTACTTAAAAATCAACTAACTTTTTGTGAGTAAAAGTTGTAGGGATGGAAATACAGCACTAGTTTATTATCCTGAAACACGGGCGCTTTGAACTCCTGCAAATCGGTTGTAGCATTTGGCATTTCTTTGGATTGTTCACTCATTTTAATTTTGTTTTTAAATGTAGAATACGTTTCCTTTAGCAATTATCTTTATCTGAGTTTTCGCGCTGTAATCAACACAATATTCAAAACTAAAATTAATTTAACTTTTAGCACTTCGATTTTTTTTATCACATGATTCGTAACAACAAAACACGAAAACCGTTACCGCGTGCTAGTCCCAAAAGCCGTTTGAGCACGAGAACTGCCTCAGCTCGACTGGGCGGCGGCATCGGAGTAATAACAGACTTGCGATATGTACTAGTTTAAATTTTGAGAAGATAAAGCTATAAAAGAGCTTAGTTCAATAATTCGCACCTTTTCGTTGAATTGTGTTTGTTGTTGTCAATGAATAGGTTTGTTTTAAGAGCAAGCGAACTACATCCATATATTTCTATTTGCATATCATATATCTAAGCATGGTATAAGTAAATACATATGTACATACATATGTAGATTTGTATGTACTTTAACTCATCAGATATCTACTAATTTATAGCTAGCTACGTTACGAAATTGTTTGCATTATATTTAGGGCACTGATAAATATATTTATCAAAGTTTAAACAATAAAGTTTAATCTCATAGAGCACAAGATGCATTTTTCGGCCAAAAAGTATCCTGTCCCATACAGTCTGTGCAGGGTATACTTAAATAAGTTAATCAAAAGCAAATTTTCACACGGATTTTGGATTTACTTATTTGTTTATATGAAATTTTGCAAAATCCTTATCTTTCGTGCAGGTTTTCTTTTCAAACTTTTTATCGGCTGGTGACTTGAATGTATTTAACCAACAAAGTTCGAAAATGAAAAAGCTCGAAAGCCCGCGCAAATACTTTTTAATTCCATGGGAATGGCAAAGCTTTGACGCCCACGCATTTGTAGCTTCCATTTTTTATATTGCAAGAAGAAGAGATAAACAAACTTTCCAATTGATTATCAAAACGACAAATATTATTAGAAGAAAAAATAATAACTAGGCAGTGATATTAACTAATAATAAACATGTTACAACTAGCAAAACAAATTGTCGGCAAAGCGTCAAAGCTTAACCCAACAGCTGTTATCACTTTGGCTGGAAGAGAAGTCCAAAGTACGGCAGCTTTTAATGATTACAAGCAATATAGCGGGCATAATCCACTTGTGAACTATAATCTTTGCCACAACCGCTTCTCCAGCGACAGCGCCAGTCGAAGTTCAAGTTCTAGCAATATGAAACGTTTAGCAGGCAAAGTTGCGGTAGTCACAGCGTCAACAGATGGGTAAGTTCGTAACAATTTTCATCAAAATAAACAATCGTAGTTTTTATGCATTACATTAGCATCGGCTTTGCCATAGCCAAGCGCTTGGCTGAAGATGGTGCCGCCGTAGTCATCAGTAGCCGTAAACAGCAAAACGTAGATAATGCGTTGTCCGAGCTGCGTAAACTGAATTTAAACGTGCATGGCTTAAAATGCCATGTAGGCGATGCGCAAGATCGTAAGCAGCTCTTTGAGGAAACAATTAGCAAATATGGCAAACTTAATATACTTGTGAGCAACGCGGCAACAAATCCGGCTGTGGGCGGTGTGTTAGACTGTGATGAAAAGGTTTGGGACAAAATCTTTGATGTGAATGTAAAGAGCTCGTATCTGTTGGCAAAGGAGGCGCTACCTTATTTGCGCAAACAGCAGGGTTCCAGCATTGTGTTTGTATCCTCCATTGCTGGCTATGACGCTTTCGAAGTCAGTTCCGGTTATCAAATGATATTTGTTTATGTTCATTTAATACTTATAATACTTTTTTGCAGTTGTTGGGAGCCTACTCAGTCAGCAAAACCGCATTAATTGGATTGACCAAAGCTGCCGCCAAAGATTTAGCACCTGAGGGCATACGCGTCAATTGTCTGGCGCCTGGAATCATCAAGACAAAGTTTTCCAAAGCACTTTATGACAATGAAGCTGCCAATGAGGCAGCACTTAGCAAGATACCTATGGGCAGATTAGGCACAAGCGAGGAAATGGCTGGTGTTACATCATTCCTGGTTTCAGACGATGCAAGCTACATAACTGGCGAGTCTATAATAGCTTCCGGCGGCATGAGTGCACGTCTTTAATCTAGTAAAAGTTGTGTATATAAACGTTTACTTGCTTATGGACTAAGGGTAACAAATGTGTTTACAAAAAATTAAAATACATGTAGCTGTACATAAAACGAGATTAAGCACATGTGGAAGTGACTATGACGAACGCAACTTCGCCAGCTGGTCAGCAATATCTTTTTCTGTGCGTTTTCCAGTCGTTTCGAAATCTCCCGATCCAGTGGCTGGAATATTGGCGATTTTTCCTGATATTTCAATGCCAATTTCATCAAGCACCTTGTTCACCACAGTATTGGACTTATCTTCATCGCCAGATTCGGTGAGCATATCGTCCAGCGTATCATTTATCATATCGTCTGTCATCTCCATGCGCATATTGGCCTCTTGGAAGCCACGCACACTAGCTGCGATTGCCTCTGGACGCATTGTCTTGTTCATATCAGCCATGGTTTTGGCAGTAGTGCCCATGGCTTCGCCCAGCGCTATGTTTGCGCCCATATTTTTGTTCTGGTAGCCAATCGACGTGATTTTTCCTGTGGCAGCATAGGTACGTGTCTTTTGTTTGCGTATCTGTATTAGCTGCTTGGCCAATATGCGACAGGCATCCTGATTATTTTCTTTAGCGTTGCGTTTAATTTCGGCCTCCAACTTTTTTTCTTCCTCCTCCAACTTGCGGCGTTCTCGTTCTATATCTCTGGATGCCTTACGTAGACTGCGATCACTTTCGCGTTGTTGCTCTTTTGGGGTGGGCTTACTGCCAAAGAAATTGTTAAACATTTCAATTTTTTTTAAAGACACTCCAGACACTTAAGTAGCTGCGAATTTATAAAAAGATGATGTGATGTTTTGAGGTAGGGTTTTTGTAGTGATGATTCACAGCAAAGAAAAACATCACACAGCTGATTGAGCAAACCATACGGTGCCATAAACAAGTACGTTTAGCTGTGAATGACAAATAGTGCGTTACAGTGAATGGTTAACGTAAGGAAGTACAATAACTTATTGGAAATGGCTGCAATATGTTGGAATTAGCAACTACATATTAAAAGAAAACAAACCAAAAATGTCGATTGAAATACTTAAGCAAGGTGCTGAAGGACGTCTTTTTCTGGGCAACTTCAAAGGCGAGCCATGTCTTATAAAGGAACGCTTTATCAAGAAATACCGGCATCCAGATCTAGACACACAAATTACAAGACAGCGCATGAAAGCGGAAGCAAAGGCAGCAAGCCGCTGTCAAGCAGCGGGAATTTTGGCTCCACGCATACTTCACTCTGATCTAAACACCCACAAAATATATATGGAGTATTTTGGTAATGCCAAAACAGCAAAACAGTTTATACAAGCAACTGTTACAGAAACGTCTAATCTAGACGCAGCAGAATTAAAACTACAGCAACTTTGCGAACGAATTGGTGGCATTATTGGTAGAATGCATGCCAACAACATAATACACGGCGATTTAACCACGTCTAATATACTCATAAATCCTAAGCCAGATACCAACGACTACGATGTAATCTTTATAGACTTTGGCTTAAGTCACTACAATCAGGCAACGGAGGATAAAGGCGTCGACCTGTATGTGCTAGAGCGCGCCTTGCTGAGCACGCACAGTGAACAGCCCTTTCTTTTTGAACATATGCTTAAGGCTTATCGAGAGAAATGTGGCAAGGACGAGGAGGCAGTGCTGGCAAAATTTGAGGAAGTTCGTGCACGTGGACGTAAGCGCACAATGATTGGATAACAGTATTTGGAGTTTAATTTTGTTAAAAAAAATACTTTATACCTATGACTATTCTATGCTTTTAACGTTAAGCGTATTCTGTGGATCGTCACGCAGTTGATCGATTTTTATTTTCTTAATATATTTTCGAACTTTCGTCTTGCGAGACACTTGTTCACTTTTTAGGGGTTCCTGTCCATCCTCAGGCGCTTGCTTATATTGTGCATATGGTCGTTCTTTTATTTTGACTATGGCGTCCTCAATTTTAAGGCCTGTTAAGCCGTGTTCTTCGTAATAAAGGCGATATTTATCACAGAATTTTGAGTGTCCCTTTTTAAAACTAGTTGTTTTGGTAGAAGGATGCTGCAATAGATAAAAAATTATTAACACCAATTCTGTTATAAAAGAGGAAAGCATGACTTACTCTAGCATCAATTGCTCTGGCACAGCCCCTGTGGAAGTTGTGCAGATGACGCAAAAATTGCTCATTTGGCTTTATATTCTGCTCCAAGCTCAATTGCATAATTTCATTTATGTAAGCAAATGATTTTTGTGAGCAGCCTTGTCGCAGCATAGCCCCAAGTATGGCCATGTTCATGCGTATGCCTGCTCCCTGCATTTGCTGTAACAGCTCTCTTGCCTCTTCCTGTGTGCGACAGCCTAACGCTAGCACGCCATAGGTGACAATATCAGGTTTTAAGCCTGCAGTCTGTATCATGCTAAGCACCTCACGTCCGCTCTCGTAATCAAAACGCATCGAACGCTTCTTAATGAGTATATTGAAGAAATCGATGTCTGCTTTAAGACCAATCTTTCGCACGAATGTTAGCAGCTGCTTTTCCGCTGCATCGGTTGGAGGAATTACCTCGAGCATGGTTGTAAAAGTCTCTATGTCTGGCGTTATTTTGTAGCCCTTCATTAAATCCAAAAATCCGTTTAAGCCACCTAAGAGTAGAAATCGTTCATGGGGACGAATAATTTCTGATAATGCAACTAGACTTCCCAAGCTCGGACGTAGCAGCAGCAAATTTGGAATCTCTAGCTCTGTAGCTGTGCTAGAAATTTCAACTTGTTCAATTTGAGAAAATGGATTGCTAATACTGGTAGGCAATTGTTCCTGCTTCTCATCAGCTTTTTTTAGGTTGACGTTACTTGTGGAAGTTTCCGGAGCAATCTGCTGTAGTAGCTGCTGCATTGTCTCTAAATCACCGAAGCCACAGTCTCTTACACAACGTAGCATAGCATTGAAGCTATAATAATCTGGATTAATACCACGCTGTAGCATTTTATGCCACGTAAGTAATCCGTGCCGAAATCCATGGTCTTGGTCGCTGGCACAAGCCTGTAACAAAAAGTTAAAGGTCTCCGTATTTACCTCTAAATTTTTATCTAACATTTCGTCGGCCAACAAAAATGCCGTCTGCACATCGCCACAACGTCCATAAGCCTTAATCATGGCATTATAGTTCTTTACATTCGGTTCATAACCCTTCTCTAACATATTTTCACGCAAGTGATGAGCTTTGGCTAATCCGTCCGCATGCGTTGGTGCATTTGCACAGGCATTGAATAGTGAAGTGTACGTGCCGCCGGTAACTTTCAGGCCGCGCTGCCGCATCTTTGTATAAAGACTGAAGGCTTTGCGTGTGTAACCTGCCTTAGCACAGCCGCTGATTAATAGATTGTATAAATAGTTTTCAGGTTTGGCGCGATCTTCTTTAAGCATGCGCTGCTCTACAATAGCAATTGCATCATTTAGCCGATGTGCATTTAAATGTTGTTTGATTAGATGTGCATACTCTTTGGTGCGTAATTTCTTTGTGTGACGCGTGGGCTTACTTATATATTCCTCCTCTTCAATATCACCGGCATCTACAGTTGGTGCATTGTTTAACTTGACATCCCCAAATGTGTCTGGGTCGTCATAGTTTTTAATATTGTCTTTGACAACAGTGTGTTTTTTAACTGTACCTTTTCGGGAATCACTTTTACTTTGCAATTGTTCATCAATTGCTTCGGTACTCACATCATATTCAAAATCATCGTTTGCAAGACGATTTGATTGCCGTTTGGCCTGTAAACCGGCTTCCTGATCAGTAACCCGCACGTGTAGCGCTCTTAGTGAAGAGTTCAGTGAAGGTTTTATTACGATTCTTTCGTTTTTATATATCCAACTAAGGGTTGTCTGTGGCCGTACTTGGAGCATGTTTCGCATCAGCGAAAAACCAAAAAACCTTATTGCCATTGTTTAAATTTTTTTATGTAATTAAACAGTTTTTAAGCCGCCATGCCGCAAAGTATAAATACAAAAACAGCTGTGCATTAGAAACCATGTAGGCATTGCCAATAACGTCAAAACGTACAAAAGTGCTGCCCATCAATACAATTATGGTTTGAAGTGAATGCTCATAATTTATGAAGCAGCAGTAATTTTCTGACCTGATTAGCTTTTAGTGAAAAATATTAACTAAAAACCCTACATCAACATGAGTATGAGCGTTGATCCACGTCGTAAGGAAAAAATTAATCGCTATAAGCCGCCAAAGAATCCAAATCAAGGCGGCGCCAATGAGGACTTAATGCCGGATTATATGAACATAATGGGCATGTTTTTATCAATGTGTGCTTTGATGATTAAGGTAAATAATTATTTTATGCGCTTGTAAGCTTATACATAAGTATTAAAAGTCCATATCTTTTTATGTAGCTTAAATGGTGCGCCTGGTTTGCGCTGTACTGTTCCTGCATTAGCTTTGCCAGTTCACGCGTTAGTGACGATGCCAAACAGGTAATCAGTGTTTTGTTTATAAAGCCCCAAGTTACAGACGTTTTGGATTCTGTTGCTTATATGAAACAAGATTTTTTTTCGGGCAACAATTTTATTTGACTATTTCACAGCCTGCGTGATATATTGACAAATCTGGTCTGACAAAGCATAAATTTATTTCCTTCTTTTTTAGGTTTTATCTTCCTTTATGCTAAGCGTTAGTGCTGTGCTCATGTCATATCTACAAAATCCAGCACCTATGACGCCGCCTTGGGCATCTTCCGCATAAATTCCAACTAATTTAAATAATGAATGTAAACTTTATTATAATGCAAAAATAATAATCAAAATTTATGTGTAATAAGGTGTATAATGACAATTGCTTGAGTGAAAATATTTGTAAGTAACCTAAAATATGATTTTTTTGTTGCACTTGGTTTATGATCAGACACGTTAGGTTGTAAGTATGTAACAGGCGAACAAAATAAAAGCCAAAAGATAAATGGCGCCAAAGATCAATACGTATTAAATTTCACCGAAATTTGTATGTCCAGTTGATTTAGCGTGCTGTTGTGCTTGAGTCTGGCCGATTAACATAACGTCGCACTGCAGGCAGCGAAGCGTAAACTTATCCACATTAGTAAACTGTCTGGAGGACTTGGCCTCGTTGGCTAATTGCTCGGCCTGCTGATAGACCCCCAGCTCCTCAACAGGAAAAATGGTAGCTGGTGAGGCACTTTGAGAGGTCTCCATGTAAAGTGGATCGTAGTGTATGCCATCGAAGAGTAGGAACACACGCAATCCGAAGTTTTTGTCTTCACCAAAACGATTGATTATTGCATTTTGTATATCTACAACATCAATTTCAATGCCATAGTAATTAGAAAGTATGGATACCTCGATAGCTCCGCCCCAAGAATCGGGTTTTTGTATCCAGGCACAATATTCAGAGTTTGATTTGCCTAGCACGGCATCATTGTATTGTTGCAGATCGGCGGCAACTTCTGTGGCAATAATATGACGCATCATTTCGCTTCCCTCATTGTCCACTTTGCCATTTAGTACAAAGCGTATGCTGGTAAATAGGCAGGAATTGTCTGCCGGCACCACTTTCTTCAGCAGTATGCCGTTGAAGTCACCATTCGGTCCTATATCACGCAATACAGGCTCAGTCTCAGCTGCATCATCCCTTAACTCAATGTTGCTGCCGCTTGATACTTGCCGTTGAAGCTCTGCGTCCTCCTCTGCCTGCAGTCGTCTCGCCAGTGCTTCGTCATCCTCCAGCGTTGCGGAATGTTGCGATAAGGCTGCAGTTACACTCGAAGCTGCTACTGGTCTCTCTTCCACAATAAGGGTCTCCCCGCTATTAATGCCCACGGTGCGTAGGTTTCGCTGCTGTTCCGTGAGATCCAGAGGTCGTGGCGGATAGCCTACAAGTACGTGAAGCTGTGGTTCATGAATTTGCGTTGCTTCTGCAATTCGCTTTTTGAGTTCTGCAAGCGTTGTGTCCTCGTTAAGGTCATTAACAATAAATTGACCTTTTTTAGACTTCAGCTTTACACTAAACGAACCTGTCATAGTTCAATTTTGAGTATTTATATTAAAAGAAAATTGACTTGCTGGGCTATTTTTGAAATTGGATTGATTAAGTTTTGTAGTTTTATATTGTCTTATTTGGTTCTCGTTATGTCAGTTTCGTGCATATGTACATATTCATCAATGCCCTCCACCCCACTTATTATGTTCAAATTTTACTCAATTCTATTGCTTGCCTACTTGCACTTTAATTTAATTTGCTTGTTACAGTTTACAGTTTTGGGCTGCTTGCACAAATAAGAATTTCTATGGCAGTTAATTCTAGTTGGTCATTGGAGGAATGGTGCTGCCAACTCATTCTAGTTAACCAACAGTTAGGCGTATTTTAAAGCTGTTCAACACTGTAAATCCATTTTAAATTCTGTTTGGTTTTTTTTTTTAAATTAAAGAAATCGAGAATTAAATAAAAGCTTTGATTTTTTACAATGAGTTGAACTTATTTTTTGGCTTACACGGTTTGGTCTATTTTCAAATTATTTCGTATATCCTTCAACAATAAAAAAAAACGAATTTAACTAGGGAACGGTTACAGCCTGGCCATAACGACTATAATATAATATGTGTACTGTCCTTAATTTCTACAGTGCCCATGTACGTACCGATTTCAGCGACTGTGCAGTTTATTTATTAGTAGGGCTTCTTCATTTTTGGCTATAACTACTGAAGTTCCTTACCGATTATAAATAAACTGACTTTGTTAAATGGGTTATGTTAAATGAAAACTCTGTGTAAATATTTAACTTTCTACGATTAAAGGCTTGGTGATAAATAGTGGAAAACTGTTGCGGGGACTGTGGGGTGACAAGATTTTGCATATTACAGCGCACATGAGCCTGCATGCCAATTTTGCCATTTTCAAATATGGAAACCCTGTAAAAAGATTCAAGATTCAAAGATTTTTGGTTAAAAGGTGGCGTACGTTAAAGTCAGGCGTGGACGACTTTGGGATACCCTGTACGTAAAATCCGGTAAATTGCTTAAGAACACCAAAAGACATTTGATTGCCAAATTAGATTACGATATCTTCATAAACAACCAAAAACAGATGAATTTTTAGCCAAATATACTTTTTTTGACCGATTGGTCCTATGGCAGCTATATGATATAGTCAACCGATTTTAATCAATGATGATGATGATGGTACAGTGCTTGGGAATTCTAAAAATCTATTGAGTGCCAAATTTGATTACGATATCTGCATAAACAAACGAATTATCCATATAAAACTTTTTGTTTTTTTCGAGGTCCTCTGAGACACCCCTATGGAAGCTATATAATATAGTCCCGATATCAAAAAAATAAAATAAACTTGTCTCCTTTGACATAATAGCGCATCTAATCTGAAAATTTGGTTGCTCTAGCTCTTTCCAACACTGAGTTCTAGGCGTTCATACAGACAGACGGACATGGGTATATCGACTTCTCTAGTCACCCCGATCATACTTTGGGTAACTATGGGGGGTCTGCGACGTCTCCTTCTGTATGTAAAATACGTTTTCGGCTTGCACCAACTTAATATACCCTTTTTACCATACGGTACAGGGTATAAAAATGCTGCAGTAAACCACGAAATTCCCGTATGGAAAAGGAGGCCCAATATAAAAAAAATGAATACAAGTGAAGACCATAAGACGAACCTTATGGCTACTAGCTCTTTTGATCTTCGAGAAAATGTATCTTTTTTGCCGTCTTTATCATTTATTTGTGGGTCTTACTCGTTTCCTGTTACGTGTTATATACATTTATTTTTATTTTATTTACTTTGGAGTGACAATATACTTTCTGTAATTATTTAAGCCAAAATTTCTGTTTAGTTTTTAAGTTAAGAGCTTTAGAGTTTGTTTAAATACAATATATATACATTAGGGCGGGTCAATTTGTATGGGGCCGAAAAAACCTTATGGGGCTCACTCGGATTTTGATTCTTTGGATAATTCTAAGCAAATTTGCCCAAGAAACTATGGGTCTAAAATGAATTTCGAGTCGCCCACTTTTTCAAAATAGGTTTTTTTTCGACATATTCAAAAATCGACTTAGAAATTCATTGAAAAGGCCAAAAATCGATATTTTTCTCTAGCCAAATGTGAATTTGGGGGTTTTTGGGGTTGAGGAATTCATTTTTGACATCTATTTTTAATTTTGGGTGCCGCCAGAGGGCGCTTTAGTGTTGGTTTTTGATTTTTTTCGGTTTTTTTTCTTCAAAAATTTTGAAAAAGTGGGCGACTTGAAATTCATTTTAGACCCATAGTTTCTTGGGCAAATTTGCTTAGAATTACCCAAAGAATCAAAATCCGAGTGAGCCCTTATACCGAAAAAAATTTACCCACCCTAATATACATACATATATATATACAGGTATGTATTATTGTTTAAACATAAATTTACTTATTTAACGTGAAGCGCTTATTTTAATCAGTTCCTAAAAAAAAGCAAATAATTTTCAAATGCTACTTGAATTCAAAACATTATATACATTATGTTTAAGGTAAAGAAATCGCCATTTATTACTTTAATTAAGTGCATTTACAGAACATAATAGGACGAATACTTCTACTCTAGAAAGTACGATTGCGCTTATTGCTGAATTCTTTTTTTTTAAAGAATGTTTTTAGTATTTTACATTGCTGTGTTGTTAGATAAAAACAAAGGTGTCAAAATTACATCACCTTTAACGCTTTCAGTTTCTTAACCCTTCAACGCCTTCAGAGATCCAACATAATAGTATTCGTAATGCATAAACGTAAGTTCAAATAAATTACTTTTTGGCAGGCGATCGCATGCATTTGCCAAAAGCCACACATAAAACCGCTAATCACTGTTTAGTGAGAAGAAAGAAACAAATAGATTACAGCTAATGGAATACTCAAACAGAATCAGAACCCAGGAAATATTAGCGAGAAACCGCACCGAGACATCGGTCAACAATTGAGTCACATCAAGACACACAAAAGCAACCAAATACAATAAAAACTTAGCTTTAACTGAGCCCTAACAAAACAGCGCCGAAGAAACACCTACTTATGTACTCTTATATAGTTCCTTACCACGCATGGTACACTAAAAGCACATTTAATAGACCAAACAACATTTATTGTGGGGCAGCTCATAGCTTGTGATATTTTGTTATATGCATTAACCCAAGAGTTGTTTTTTTTATATATTTTTTGTTTAACCTATGAAAAGGCACGCATGCGCAGCAGCACAATGATATAAATAGACAAAGCTCAGCGTTGTCTGTGCTCAGTTCCAGTTTGTCAACGCGAAACGCGAGATCATCAATCAGCTCTTGTTCGTGTCAAAAGAAGTTACTAGCTAATCACAATGAAATTCTTGTTCTTGGTGCGTTTTCTAAATAAAGTGATACTGTGGACAGCATTTGACTAATTGTGGAATATTTACAATATTACAGACTATCCTCGTTTGCTTGGCCGTCTGCTTTATGGTTACCAGTGCTGCGCCCTACGAGGAGTCCATTCCCGGCGGTATTGAAGGAGATGGTAGCGATACTGTCAGTCCCAGCGATGATCATTCCTTCCTGCTGAAATTGAAGTTACTCAAGAAGTTGCTTTTGTTGGGCTAGTCGCTTTGTAACTTTTAGTTTATTTTGTGTATAGTTATAAGTGAATGAAATATATGCGCATGTTTTTTAGTTCTACAAAAATTTTTGGAATTTATTTATATAAACACTGGATTCACTAAAGCTGCAATGCTTTCCTAAAAATTTCACATGCTTTTTCTGTAGAAACTCAAGTGTCCTTTTAAACAATCAAAAAATGTTGCATTCCAAGAATGAAAATGCAGTTCAAGGAGTTGATGTTATTAAATATGAAATAAAAATCTATGTTTAAAATATCTCGAAGTTACGCAGCTAGGCTTTTAATCATAAAAACATACTACATGATAATAATATGAACATTAGACGTATGCAAAGATTTTCCGGATAGATTTGTATAATCATGCGCAGCTAGCAAATTAAATTCTTGTACATTGATATGGGGTTAAAAAAATATTAAAAAAAAAAGAGTGCTTTGGATGAAAGTGCAAGCCACTATATATCATATTTTTGAAAGGACTATCCGAAATAAGGATACATTTTTATTCTTAATTTTTATCAAAAAAATCAAGCTTAACTCTTAATTTTTGACTTAAAAAATAAAAATTATGAAATAATATTTAAATATCGATTTTCATTTATTATATAAATTGAAAATAAAAGTTATTGAGCAATTTTCATTTTAAAAATTGAAAATTAAAATTGAATTTAAATATCTTTTGAACCACGGGGTGTATTACAATGATTGACGTGTTTGTTGATCAGTATTAAAGGATCCCACAAGGAAAAATATTGAATTTGGACATCTTTTGAACAAAGGGGTATATTACCATGATTGGCATGTTTTTGGATGCACGCGCTAACACCTTTCCATCGACGCCTAACATGTCCTTGAAGGATCAATATTAAGGATCTCACAAAAAAATATTGAATTTAATTCTTACCAGATATTTGTAAAACTGCTCGTGAAGAAGCTACAGTTATCAAAACTTATACATATATAGACTCATTTAATATATGCTTTATTGCAGAATAACTCTTATTTTCAATTTATAAAATAAAAATTGGTCAATAATTTTTATTTAAAATTTTTATTATAAAAATTAAAAAATAAGAGTTATTTTGTAATTTTTATGAAAAAAATCAAAAAATAATAATTACATGGTGATTTTTATTTAAACAAATTATAAGAGTTACAATCCCTGATTTTTCTATCTACGTTTGTAGATAATGTTTCACGATCCCGCTCTGCAATCCTAAACTTATTTTCTGTGAGCTGTCTTCTAAGCATAGTGTTGCTTCTCTGTTCTGCGCTCTAAACTTGCTCTTGTCGCATAACTTCTGCATCCCGCCACGAAGCAATGGATGTATTGGCTCGGGTGTCGGAGTCAATAATGGTCAATAATAATTTCACTTTGCCATTACTTCAATGCGTCACAATCCCATTGGGCCAATGCGAATGAAAGGATGCGAGCTGTAATCAAATCCTGTATTTTCAGTTTGATTAGATATCATCTTTCCTTATTATTTATTTTAATGTGAATTTTTTCGATATTTTAATAGTTATTCGGCTATTTGTGGCAGAGACGAATCCAACAAATCATAAATTATCAAAATCTGTCCAGTCATACTTGAGTTATAAATTGTGCAACTAACACAACTTTGTTATACCCTGCACCAAAAGTATAATAAGTTCGTGCAAATGTACATATGTAACGAGCTGAAGGAGGCGTGGCAGACCCCATAAAGTATATATAATCTTGATCAGGATCAACAGCCAATATAGCAATATCTGTCTGTCCGTATTAGTAAAAGGAGCTCAGAAACTATAAGTGCTATGGATCTGAATTGTCGATCTATGTCGATATCTGGCCCCCTTCCCCCGAAAGAGAATTTCGCGGCTTACTTCTTTTTATGTGAATTTTTATTAGTTATTCTGTTACCCAGGGCGAAGACGAATTCAACAAATCATAGATTATCAAAATCGGTCCAGCCGTTCTTGAGTTATAAATGGTGTAACTAACATAACTTTATTTTATAGATACATATAGATATGATATGCTATTAGAATCTTACGTGGAGAAGTAAGTAAGTAAGTAATCTTTATTAGTTATGAAGATAGCGATTAATCCTACTTCAATGATAATTTATTAAGCAAAATCGTAGAGAAAAGCAATGTATGTGTAATGTGTAATACGACAAATGGATTGTGGAGGCAAAGTGTTGTATCAGCAATATGTCCTTATTTTTGTATATAGATTTCACGAATCTTTGTAGACCAATACATTATTGCCTAAATCTTTTGAAGTTTTAAGTCGAAACTGATGCATAGCTCTTTGAAGTGTGCGTATAATCCAATGAATTGTCTAACGGGGGGGCGCATCTGATATTAGAAAGATTTGACGAACTACACCTGATTAAAGATAATGCTATTCAGTTTTAAAGTATAGTTATTACCAAATTATGCTAGTCTTACATTACTCTTTAAAGGGCCTACTTTGTTTTTAAATAAAAAAAAAAATTTTGTCTCAATTCTAATTTATTTTGTTTTATTTACTTTTTTTTTTTTTCAAAAGATTGGATAATATGAATTATTGGATTTAATATACGATAAGGAAAGAGTTTACAATAAACAAGTGAATTTTATTATATTTTTTTTTTTTAAATTTCAAAGGTTTGCTTTATTGCCAAAGGAAGTGTACAATTTGCTTAAAGCTAGTATTAATGGAAACAGAGATTTTCTATAATCTTTACAACTGAAAAATTACTTACGTAGTTTAGTATTACTAAAATTAATTATTAATATTCAATTATATTTTATTTTTTTAAATTTATTTACAAACAGCTGTTTAATTAATTTTATTAAATGCGACCAATATTCTACATTTGGCCTTCTTGAATTACAATAAAAAATAAACTAAAGAACAAATCGCCTATCTAAAATAAAAAAAGGAAAACTTTCTGTTTTATATCTATCATATATATAAAACGATTGTTCTTCATTAAAAAAATATTTGTTATATTTCCTCTATACACACAGTTTAGTTTCTATACCCAGTACTTTGGGTACATAGGTACTAGAGGTCTGCATGAATGCATTCAAAACGGCGAATGAATAGCTCAGCCTTAAAACATATGCATATTTTTTGGTACCCATTTGAATGAATATAAGTGAATGGTGTACTCACACAAACATGGGTTCCAAAATTGTGAGTAGAGTACTTTTATGGTGTACTACAGTAGTGTACTCTACTATACTTTAGTAAAATACGTTTGAAAAAATGAAAAAGAGCAGAGAGCGACGGAGCAGCGATCGTGAGCGTAATGAAAGAGATAAAATTAAATAAATGACATAGTAAATGCAGCAGGCATGAGCGAGAAAGCATAAATATTTTCTTTGTCAAATTGGGGTGGCTTGCGTGCTTGTTACGAGCAGAGTAAAAAGAAAAATGTATACCCTTTCGAAGTAAGGTAACTGCTATGACACTTGTTAGTCGTGTTTACATTCACACTAAGAATTGTATGTATAAAATGCGAAAAAGGGTACATTTCTATCGACTTTCAATCTGTTCAACGATTCTTACAGCGTGCAAAAAAAAAACAGAAATGCGTTTTATGTTGTGTGTTCTTTGGTTTGACACATAATTTTTTAATATTTGAATAAATATTATTTAACAAATTTTTTGCTTCAATTAAAGTAATAGATTTATTTAAAAAAAAAATGATGGTTACACATTATTATTTGCTTTATTGATTTGCAATATGTTTTAAAGAAAAAAAGTCATATAATTAGAAAAAAAAAATAAAAGTATATAAACGCAAACAAATAAACCAACACCTAATTTTTTAGCTCTAAAACAGATCAAATTAATGTCAATTTAACTGTCTAAGCCAATTTACTACAACAAATACACTCAGTTTCCAAAATGTTCATTGCGCCGGCTTTTTTTTTTTTGCTTTCCATTTTTTTGCCGCAACAGCTACTCACGTACATGCATGTATGCTCGTTTTGTACACTACTATACTCAGTGTATTCATAACACTTTGCCTATGCTTATGTTAAAAAGACAGCATACATAAATATTCACTGTTGGCATGTATTCTATAGTAGTATACATTTTTTCTGTGGGTACTGCAAAAATGGGGTACTGTAAATTTTTGAGTACGGCATTTGTGAGTACCACATAGTACTATATAGTACTATGTGAATAGAAGTGAATGTAGCCATGCAGACCTCTAATAGGTACATTAGATAAGTGGCAAGAAATTTTGTGAGTAACACATAAAAAGAAACGCGTAAGACTTCTATAACAAAATTATCCTTCATCCGTCTGTCCCCATTGTTGGTTTCTCGTAGACTTAACGATCTTTAAGCATGAAGTTATGGTCTAGTTTGCATTCTGTTTTGTGATATTGACCCTCTCTCTTCAATAGAATTTTTTCAAAAAACAAACTAGAGTTTTGAGCCGGGAGTTATAGTCAATAAATGGCCAAAAAAGCCCGTTAATCAAAAGGTCCACTAAAAATCAACAATTTGTAACCTCCGGTTCCCCGCAACATTTTTCTTTTTTTTTTTATTTACCCACTAACTTTATACTTAGAAAATTGAAACTCGACACAGACAATTTATTTTACATTATCCATCCAGGTGTGCAAATTTTTGTCAAATCGGTTGGGAACCTGAGCAACCTATAGCCAAAAATCACCATAGCTAAGCCTCTTTTGAATACAAGCCATATTAAAAATAGCTCCTTAGCTAAAATGTTTGTAAAGAAGCTTCAGTAATTAAGATCTGCATGAAGACACATTTAACATATGCTACAAAACGCCTTAAAAGCAGATGAGCACTGTAAAAAAAATTAGGTACATTATGGTCGGCCCTCTCGTTTTAGGTATAACCCTTTAAGGAAGTCCTCACTGAGTTTTATTGCACGTTTATATAGTTTGTAAAACTAATTTTAGAGTGTTGAAGGGCCAACCGTTTTAAATTCGTTTTAAATCTTGCAAATATAAATTTTACTACAATAAACAGTGCCCCGCTGTAAGTTATGCAAGTCTTCTTTTAAAATAATATTTATTTAGTTAGATATATTGTAAGTTTGACACACCAATTGACCAGTTCAAGCAAAGGATTATGAGTAGCAAAAATTCAAAGCGGTTTGCACTGGCATTACCAAGCGATTCTTGAGGTTAGGTTCCTAG
The DNA here is from genome assembly GCA_949987675.1 of Chymomyza fuscimana. Classification (NCBI taxonomy): domain Eukaryota; kingdom Metazoa; phylum Arthropoda; class Insecta; order Diptera; family Drosophilidae; genus Chymomyza; species Chymomyza fuscimana. Next base: position 35,045,353 of record OX465089.1, read on the forward strand.
CTTTAATGTCATTTTTGTAATTTTTTTTGTTTATATTTTAAATACATATGTATGTATTGTTTTGTACACAGACTAGAGTCAAAAGAAAAATGGTCACCAGCTTCTTGGATTTGTAATGTTAGCCCAAAAGCAGCTTTTTCAATTTCTTCAGTTTGAAAATGGCCTGTGGATCATGTGGATTGTGTGTATCAGATTCGCCATAGAGTTCACCGGGCAGCGTTTCATCAACAGGTACAGCGAATGCCAAAGCTGCCAACAGCAGGCAAACAAAAATGGTCTATAAGAAACAAAAGTGTGTTATCCTTGAACGAAATCCTGTTGCTATAATCACTACTCACCAATGCCAGGTAGTTCATTTTACAACTTTTGTATTGTGACAAGAAAAATCAAGTAACTGCAAGGTGTTTCTTCGTTGGTTAATCCAAAAACTGACTGCACTTGCAACCGTCAACACCTAGGCCTTTTATAGTAAGCTGGACAACAAGGCCGGGACCAGCTGCGCACAAGAAGTACCGATAACGCCCCGAAAACGGAACCAACACAAAAGCAAAACCCCAATCGATAATGTCATATGTAAACTGCGAATTACATTGCGACCCATGGGTAAATGCTTATAAACAGCGATACATAAACAAAAACGCATAAAGCCACAAAAGATGATCAACAAAACTAAAAAAAAAAATTGGTAGTACCTGGTAAGATATTGAAAAATTGCATATGAAGCATTGGCACTTGCGCAGCGGAACGCAAAGACATGGTGCTATGCATTGGGCTTGGGTCCGTTTAGGCTTTGTAGGCCAGTTTCTGGTAGGTTTGCAAATATGTAAAAAAGGTACATAAAACTTAATTGTATGTATTAATGAAAAACTACTTGAATACGTGATTATTGACTTGGTCTGATGCTATTACAATTTTATTTGTGTGTGTATTTGTGCCACTGAAGCAGTTCGGAAGTAAATAAACTTTGACTAATATCTAAATATTGAATTATCTAGAAGGTTAATTGATGTCATTTGGATAGGATATTTTAATGAGTTTAATTACTCGATAAACTAACTGGAGAGATAATGCAAATATATCAAAGCTTTCTTGTGCTGATATAAAGGCATATACAAATTTTGTTTTGAATAAATAAATTCAGAACCGTGCAAGATCATTAAATTAATTACTGCCGTAATGGCCAGTGTGTGCAAAGTGGTATTTTTTGTAGAATTCATCGCCATTTTGTTGCGGTAGTTTGGTTTGAGATACAAATGGGGGCTAAATCAAACTAATAAAAAAAAAAACGTGAATAGTCGTCAATTTCTTATTCTTGCGATAATATTTGAAGTCATCGCGACATTAGTTGCATTCAATTTGTGTAAAAATATTGTGAGCCAAATTATAGAAATTTTCAAATGACGGTAAAAATTAATTAATTTAATACTTTGTATGGTTTTTAAAGGGCCACTTTATTCCTAAATGTTTCCCAACGATTTTTCCTACCAGCCATTTGTTCCCAGCGTAATAATATCCCAAATGGGATTTTTTTTTATACGAAGTTTTGCGATTCCGCGTGAAATATTTCGTGCTGCGTAGACCCCTTAATGTGGAAGCATATTATTACGCTCGGAACAAATGGCTGGTAGGAAAAATCGTTGGGAAACATCCCAAATGAGATTTTTTTTTTTATATGATGTTTCGCGATTCCGCGCGAAATATTTCGTGCTGCGTAGACCCCTTAATGTGGAAGCAGCTTATTACGCTCGAAACAAATGGCTGGTAGGAAAAATCGTTGGGAAACATCCCAAATATCCCAAATGGGATTTTTTTTTATAGGAAGTTTTGCGATTCCGCGCGAAATATTTCGTGCTGCGTATAGGCCTTTAAACAAAACAGCTCTTGTTACTGCTGCCATCTAGAGAACTTTGGTGTCGCCATCTTACGTAAAGCATCTGAAATGAAAGAACAACACTATTTTGTTTGTTTATCTGTGTCCACGTGGCGTACGCTTTTGGAAATAAAATTTCGCGACTATTTCTTTTATATAAATTTTGTTCTGTTACGGTTGGATTTTCGGTGCTGCACACTGGCTCTTAGGATTAGACTAAAATAAAAGTAATTATTAAATAATAGCTTTAAATATTAATTCTTTATTTATATGCCCAATGAATTGAATTGAACCGAACCAAATTTTGTCTTATACCCAGTTTAATATCATATAATCGACATGAATTTTTAAATCTAACCTGGCAAGGCTAAAATTATGAAAAATTTTTATTATTTTTTTATTTATCTGTCATTTATTGGCAAGCTATACAAATAACCTTTTAACTAATGAAGGATAAATTTAGCTACTTATAATACATAATGCTATGAAACTTTTAATTTAATTAAAGTTTGCAATAATTTAATATTATTATGATAGTTCTAAAAGGCGATTGCATTTTGTTTAAGGTGCCATAACCTAACGGATATAACTTAACACCTTGACACAAACAAATATGGAGGTAAGGCAAAACAGGTATCGTCTTTTGTATACACTATAACTCTGTCAATTACTTCTATTTCTTAAAAGAAAAAATTAAAAGTTTTTATCTATCGCATCTTGTAAAACAAAATAAATTGTAAATAATTTTTTCGCTACACTTTTAAATAGCTAAAGGTCGTGATTTTATTAATCTGTTTAATATGGTGCTATAAAAGCGAGCTTGCCACGTACACACATTTTTTTTTTTTTTTTTTAAATATTTTAAATACCCAGATTAGAAGAAATATAAATAAAATTTAAATTTAGGGGCAACACTGTTTCTCTTGGGGCGCAGTTAAAGTCAGCTGTTCATAAGTTACATTGGCTTGCATTTTTGGCCAAAAAAAACAACAGAGAAGATACAAAGAAAATTAAAAAATTAAAAATTGTGCAATAATAATGGAAAACGTTAGGCAGGTACCTTATATTATATGGTAAATTAATTAACACTCCAAACATTTTTGTGTTATTTTAGATATACGAGTACCATAGCAAAAGTAACCGTGTTTCTTGAACAACAAAAATCCCTTCAAGACGCAAGTACACGGCATACAACGTTTGAAATAAAAATTGATTAGGCCAAAAATAAAAGCCTGTGTAACATTTTTGATCAAATCAGCCGGATCGGTTATTTCATATAACTTATATGAAACCTATATCATACAGTTCTCCTCATATTTCACAAATATTGTATGGATCTTAGCATACGTTTTCAAATCGAATTTTAACACAATAGCTAAAAAACAAGATATTTCCTGTACCAGGTCTGAAAATATTAGCTATCAATCAACCTTACCGACGGACCGCATCATAGGCATCCATTTCTTGTTTTGACATCTATCAATGTCTTAAACTAATTATAATCAAAGTTTTGTACGACAGTTTAGTATTTAATATCGTTGAACCAGTCAAACTTTGCAGCTGCAGAGAAAGATTTGCGGACAGCATTGATTTTCTCTTACCATTTGAAGAAAACTGCTGCTGAATCCATCGAGTGGTTGTCGAAGGCTATGGTGAAGTTGTCGAAGTGCTATGAGTGGTTAAAAAAATTTGAATATGGCGATTTTGATGTAAGAAATGAAGACCCCCGAAAAAGTTTGAAGACAGTGAAATGCAGGCATTGCTGGATGACACACTAACGCAACAGGAACTCGCGGATCGAAAATCCACCAAATGCGAAAATGGGTTCCACAGTAGCTTAATGAAAGTAAAACCGATAAAAAATGGGTAAATTTCGAAAATCCTAAGCGTAAAAGTAATGGTACATCGCTATGGTCGGAAGTTAATGCTTTGTGTTTGAGTTGGCCAGATCGGTTATATGGCAGATATAAAAAATATTGAGTTAAATCATAAAAAAATCTCGTAGGTTGTCTTGCGGGCTCTAAATGTGCATAAGGGCCTTTATTATAATTTTTGACATCTTTAAACAAAACAAAATACATTTTTTTCATACTTTTTTTTAAAAAACATTACAAAATTTTCGTTTTATTTATTTAACATTGTTCTACCAAATCGATTTGATTCATATTAACGCCAAATAAAGATCGTATAAAAACAAGTGTTTTAAAAAAAAATGGTGATTGACATACTTAAGGAACATACTTAAAAAAAAATAAGAAAATTTCATTTTTTTTTTTAAGAAAATATGTTGGTTAAAAAAAATGATATATTTTTTTTCAATAGCCCTATTGCCAACTTAGATTAAAAATAAAATTGGTTCAAAAATATTCAGTAGTTTAGACACAATGAAATAAAAAGGAAAAACACGTTTTTTTAAATTAAGCCGCAACGCGTTAAGTTTTAAAACTGAAATTTTGCGTACAATTTTTATTTTGCCATATGCATTGAACTGCATCATTACTTTTCAAAAAGCGCTAGGGACAGTTTCCAGTACCTTATCCAGCGAGACCCTTTAGTGCAAATTCAGAATTTATGTTAAAAAATCAGACCAGATTAAGATCAGATCACAGCAATTTACTTTTTATTGAAAAATTTCCTTTAATTTTTTTAATTTGTTGCTTCTAACATACATTTACATGTACCTCCTCGTACATCGTTTAAGTTACAGGGTATTCAAATTCACACCTCCAAAGCCAATTAAAATTATCATTGACAAAAAGTGAACAGTGAAGTATAATAAATATTTAGCACTTCTAATAACCATCTAGGCTAAAACTTGGAAACTAAGTCAACAAAACATGCTGAAATGCTTGGGCGGGGCAATGTCTTCAATGCGATGCAAAGCAAACAATAACAAGGTAATGAAAGGCAAAAAGCTGGCTTATAAGTTAAATTTAATTTGGCTTTGTTAATTCAAGCAAGTCATCGCCGTCGTCTAAGATGGGCATTAGTATTATACTATTGTTATAGATTAGCATATCTTCGACGCAATGTTGACGAACGATGACGATGGAAATTGTGCGACAAACCGGACACAGATGCAGCTCCGAAATAGTTAAGTTTAGTCACTTAAATTTTCCACGAAATTTATGGATGTTAAAAGTGTGTCTACCTATAGATTAGATTAAACTCAAAGAGCTCACCATAGATGGTACTTCACATAAGTACGCCCACGTTTAACAGAATTTTCATGCGGTCTTTTTGACATAATTTACAAAATTTATGGATATATTTTATTTTACTGTTTCAAGGTTTTTAAAAGAAAAATATATATTTTTTTTTCTAGTCAGTGGTATTTACACCTCGAATGGAATGCCTTAAGATATGGTAGAAGAAATTTCTTCCGTTTGACATTTCGGCTGCAATGAAAGAGGATTTTAATTTTTGCATTTTGAAACTCAGCCATTTATTTATTTATTTATTTATTTATTTATTTATTTATTTATTTATTTATTTATTTATTTATTTATTTATTTATTTATTTATTTATTTATTTATTTATTTATTTATTTATTTATTTATTTATTTATTTATTTATTTATTTATTTATTTATTTATTTATTTATTTATTTATTTATTTATTTATTTATTTAGTTATTTATTTATTTATTTATTTATAAGATCAACATATAATATAATCAGGTGATTAATTTAAAAAAGATTAATTTAAAAAGGATAATACAAAAAGAAACTTATAAACAAATTTTTAGAATATATAATATAATATAATATAATTAATATTAGGTAGTTTGCCACTGACCCGTTGGGGGAATTTTATTTGCCTGGTGGCCAGCTATGCCCCTACCCACAGCCAATTGTGGTCAGTAGTAAACAAGTAGAACCAGCAATCCAGAAAACAATCGGACTCCGGCCCGTTGGGGGAATTTTTAACTGGAGCCAAGGTGGTTCAAGACAGCTCTCATCAAACTGGAAGGCGAAAGATCACTTGAGAGGATACGCGCCAAGTCATTAAAATTCGAACATAAAACTCTAAAAGGCTCATGTAAAGCATAATTTGTAGTGCATCTCTTAAGAGATAAGGGTACAAAATTTCTAGAGGAGCGTCTAGGAATGTTAAACAAAAGCTGCCGAAGTAGGAAAGGGGAATCAATGGAACCAGTTATGAGTTTATGCAAAAAAATAGCATTAAGGGCAATCCTACGATTTTTCAAAGAAGGTAGATCAATTAGAAGAAGTCTACTGGCATAAGGAGGCAATGGGATATTGGGGTCCCAATTTAAGCTTCGTAGAGCAAAAAGGAGAAACTGTTTCTGAACAGATTCAATTCGTGCTTGACAGGAACAGTACTCAAGTCCTGGGCGAACGAGAGCAGAATAAAGAACCTTGGTCGTATACGGATCATTAAATTCTTTTGACCAGCGTTTAATGTACCCTAAAACACACCTGGCTTTATTCACAACTGTAGAAACATGGGTGTTGAAGGTAATTTTAGGCTCAAAAGTAACACCTAAATCAGTACATAAAGAGATACGCACCAAAAGAGAACCATTTATGGAGTAATTAAACGACTGAGTTAGTTTCTTTGCCGACGTAATATGTACAAATTTTGAGAATAATTCTTCAGATATTTTTATACCCTGTACCTATAGGTACAAAGGGTATACTAGATTTGTGCAATGTATGTAACGTACAGAAGGAGGCGTGGCAGACCCCAAGTCCTTTATACCAAAATGCTTATCATAACCTCGGGTAGCGATTGAGCCATGTCCGTCCGTCCGTCCGTCCGTCCGTCCGTCCGTCCGTCCGTCCGTCTGTCCGTCCGTATGAACGCCTAGATCTCAGAGACTATAAGAGCTAGAGACACGAAACTTTACCAGCTGGTGCGCATATTTCCTAAGCAGATGAAGTTTGTTGAATCATGTCAATATCTTCCCCCGTTCTCCCGCAGTAGAGTTTCGCGGTTTTTAGCCACACCGTTTAGTATTTTCACCTGAAATTTAACAGAGCGATGCGTTGTAGTTACGTGCATCTATGTGTAAAAAATGAACAAAATCGGACAAATACAACAGAAGTTATAGTCAAAAATGTGCAAATTTCACCTCCCCTTGCCTATAAACTGCGTCAATATTTGACTCTGCGGAATTATGGCTACAAGTGACCTAGAATCACAATTTTTGGTAAGCTCATTCATGTGGCTCTAATGAACAAATCCACATCCAAATTTTATCGATGCGGTCCCCCCACCCCCCGCAATCCATTTACCGTTTTTTCTCCCACACCCCTCAACATACCAACTTGAAACTTACCCCGTATACTTTTAATAAATTCTTTGTTGTAACATTCGAGTTTCATCAAAATGGGTAAAAATTTAGGGAACTTATAGGTATAAATATCGATTTTCACCAAAAAAAAATAAATTCCAATTGGAAAGTACTTAGATGGAATATGCAGGAAAAATTTTTTTGACACAAAAGGTACAGGGTATTCCACTGTCGGGCACCGCCTCGACTGTACCACATTTTTTAATATCCAGCAATGTAAGCAAATAAGTAAGCAAACACCAAAATGCATATTTCAAAACTTATTTTTCAAAATCCACCCAACCCATTCCATCCATTTGGTTTGAATATCTTTTCAATTGAACATTTTGAAATTTCAGGTACAGCGTAGGCATTTTCAAATCTTCCTTTTAGTATTTTTCTCATTTTTTCGTGGTATTTATTATCATAGTAAAGGACGTTGATTTTTTTGAAATGAGTTTTACTCCATTTAAAACTGCTTCAGCTGTAAGAATTATTTGGCTTTGCAGTAAGAGTTGCTTATTACGCTCCTCTTTTAAAGCTTGCACCAACACCTTGAGTGGCACAATATTAAAACCGTCCTTATGATAAACTAAATTTACAACCTGAAATTTATTTTAAAGTATTGTTAGTCAGTAACATAAGTAGTTTTTTCTTAATTCTTCAATTAAATTAAAATTTTTCGTGTTGTATAGTGCATCAGCAGTTTAGTCTCCGGCGTTTTGTAATTTTGAAATTTTAATATCAGAATCGTGATTAGCGACCCCGAAAACCCGTATTTGCATATCCAACTCGAATTATAGGAAAAAAGATGAATTTTTATACCCTGTACCGTATGGTACAAAGGGTATATTGTGTTTGTGCAAGCCGAAAATGTATGTAACGTACAGAAGGAGAAGTCGGAGACCCCCCAAAGTTACCTAAAGTATGATCAGAGTGACTAGAGAAGTCGATATACCCATGTCCGTCTGTCCGTATGAACGCCTAGATCTCAGAGATGGTAAGAGCTAGAGTAACCAACCTTTCAGATAAGATCCCTTATTAATCCATAGGAGACAAGTTTATTTTATTTTTTTGATATCGGGACTACATTATATAGCTCCCATAGAGGTGTTTCAGAGGACCTCGAAAAAAAATGTACCAAATTTTATCAAAATCGGTTGACTATATCATATAGGTCCCATAGGATCGATCGGTCGAAAATTTGTTTTTTGTACAAAATTCGTTGTGTTTCGTTTGTTTGTGAAGATATTGTAACCAAATTTGGCATTAAGAAGTTTTTTGGAGTTCCTAAACACTATACCAAATTTGATCAAAATCGGTTGACTATATCATATAGCTCCCATAGGACCAATCGGTCAAAAAATCGTGTTTTGTACAAAATTCGTTGTGTTTCTTTTATTTGTGAACATACCGTAACCACATTTGGCATAAAGAAGTTTTTTAGAGTTCCGAAGCATTATACCAAATTTGATCAAAATCGGTTGACTATATCATATAGCTCCCATAGGATCGATCGGTCGAAAATTTGTTTTTTGTACAAAATTCGTTGTGAATCGTTTGTTTGTCAAGATATTGTAACCAAATTTGGCATTAAGAAGTTTTTTAGAGTTCCCAAGCACTGTACCAAATTTGATCAAAATCGGTTGACTATATCATATAGCTCCCATAGGGCCAATCGGTCAAAAAAACGTTTTTTGCACAAAATTCGTTGTGTTTCGTTTATTTGGCAAAGAAATATCTTTTGGAGTTTGTAAGCAATATATCGGACTTGATTGCAATTTGGTGGTACAGGGTATCCCAAAGTCGTCCGCGCCCGACTTTAACGTACGCCATCTTTTTAGGTTTACGGCGGCCATCTTAAGTCCACCATTTTGTAATTTTGAAATTTTAATATGAGATTCGTGATTAGCTACCCCGAAACTGATATTTGCATACCCAACTCGAATTAAAAACAAAAAAAAGGGTTTCTAGCTTTTCAGCGGCCATCTTTGATCCTCTTTTTTGAAATTTTGAAAAACAATTAAGGTACTTATAATCAACTAGTTTTTCTGAGAATAAGATTGCAAATAAAGATGAAATTTTGGATTTACTTTACTTTATTTTGAAATATCAAAAAACCCCATATGGCTGTAAAAAGTAGACGAGAAGACGAATATTTTAAGCCCAAAAACGTTGATTTATCTCAAAAATATCTCCCGTATATATTTCCTTGAGCTCCTGTTGGAGCATAGCATAATAATCAAGAACGAGAGTTCTTTAAATATACACACATTTCTTTTTTAAATTTTCAGTGTGCAATTAGACTTTGAAATCATAAAAAATACGTATACGCAATGTAGCCTTACAGGGGCAGTAAAAGTAAGCGTAGCCAGATCGATCAACAAAAATTTTGTGCAAATGTTATGCATACTATCTTTAGTAAATCCATAAATTTTCAGCTCTGTATACGCATTTGTGGAATTTTTCCAAAAACTTGCCTTAGTTATGGTTTTCTGATTGAAAACAATTTATGGAGGATCCATTCCAAAAGTGACAAAATATCAGCATGGTTGATTTGAGATGGGTTAAGCAATATGTATCTGTATAGATACAAATTTGTATTGCTTATTCCATATACTGCAATATTATTACAAGATAGAATTGCCAATTGATATGAGAATATTAAAAGTTATCCACAAAATAATACGAATGTTTTTATGCGAATATCATTTTACCAAAGACACACAAAAAGCTTTGAGCCATTCACGTTTTAGGTTGATTCAAAAAAACGACTCAATGTGCATCTGTTGCTATGAATGAAATCGTTTGAACTTGTTTGCGGCATGACTAGACGAAAAACTATCTGAACTTTGATCAGGTTTGTCGTCGACGTCTTGAGGTCTACCTGCTCATATGTTTAACTGTTTTATGCTCATGGACATTTCAATTAATTCATGAATTATTGTGTGACAAACGGGCGTGGTATGAATGCATGTTGACAGTTTTTTTTACACTTTTTGGGAAGTTTTTGCTGTCGGCATTTATAAATGTGTAAACTTTATGGTGATTTTTAACTATTTTTTTTTTAATGAGATGTTTTGTTTATATTCCAAAATAGCGAATGTATGGCAACTAAAAATGTGCTTACATGCAAGGCTCTTTGTAAACATTATCTGAAGAGTGTTCAAATGTATTCATACAAAATTTTTTCGAAATAATGTGTATTAAGAATTTGTTGAACTTATGAAAAAATTTTCAAACTTATGGATTTACAATTGTGCAACAGGAATAATTTAATAATGGATGCACGCACTAGACAGCAAGTTTTCCGTTTACAATCGGGAATATTGTCTGTTAATAAGTTAAGCTAAAACTTATTATTTAGTGTAGTTGTGAAAAAAATCAAAAAAAATAAAATAAATTTGTTATGTAAATTATGCATGAATAAAGTAGGGCATTGTTAACAGCTTGCTGTTAATCTAAAACTAATCACGCATACGCACCATATACCATTTAAATTCATGCATTGTTCGCATAGCTAACCTTTTAAATGGCGTAACCCAAACAAACCATTTGATAAGGATCTTAACAAAAATATATATAACCAGTGGCATGCCAGAAATCTCTTTTAGCCGAATTTCAACCTAAAAGCATTCTAAGAGCATACCAGCTATCTTTTACAACCAAATAAGAACACTTTGCTAAGCATATCATTGAGAGCATTAAAGCCCTAGCTTTACACCCTTTGACCGATGCATTTACTTAAAAATAAATTTAAGCCAAAATATCTAGAGATTTTCGACACACCCCCAACAGATTCGAAGTCATATAGTTTTTGGGTGTAGTCACAAAGAGCCGCAATTAGCACTGACGACGTGGCGTGTCTAAATGGAGCAGAGCAAAGTCCAGCCCATGAATTTTTTTGAATAGCTTTATTAGGCAGTCGTATGCAGGTCATCATGTCGAAGCAATACCAATTGGTTATAACGCTTGTGGCTTCGGGATTGTTCATAACTCAAGTAGTATGTGTAAGTTGAGTAAAGTAACCACAAATTGGCAAATGTTAGCTGACTTTCAGACAGTTCAATCTGCAAATTGAACAATTTTATAGCAACTCCTTTGTGCCCAGAGCCATAATTGTCAGCTATAGTGTGGAACACATGGAGGTTATCAATTACAATCTGACAGTTAAGACGCATTTTCCTGGCAAGCTCTTAATGCACGTTTTTGTGCGCAAGCTCTCAGATACACCAGGTGCCAAGGGCATAGAGCTGTTGAGATTTAAGAATTTGGACTTTTGTAAGACCTTGGAATCGCTGCGTAATCTGACTATGGAACATATGCAGACAGAATCTGTAATGCAATCGTCGTTTCTGCTATCTTGCCCCTTGGTGCCTGGCTTTTATTTTGTGGAGCAAGGTGTTTTCGATATCAGTTTGTTGCCAACGCGTGTGGAGGACGGGCGTTACTTTGTGCAGCTGGAGTTGATTCAGGTTTATGAGGAAGTTACAAAATTATTAAATATGAAATTAAGATGCAAGAAGCAGACACCTGCAGAAGAAACAACATCAGAAAAAGAGCAACAAAGCAAGGAAGGGTTTTCAAGTGAGGAGCTTGATGAGGCTACGACGAGCCGAGCTGATCAGTTGGATGCCCAAGAGGCCACGCCAACTGAACCAGACAAAGAGGGTCAGTCTTCTAAAGAAGTGGATGCTGAAGGGGAAGCAGAAGGAGAAGCTGAAGGTGAAGCAGAAGGCGGGATGAGTTCTGAGGCAGGTCTAAACAACGATTATGACAATGCTGGCAGTACAAAATGGAAAAAAGTTGGCAGACCCGATTTTTTTAAATTTGTTTCTTTTTCATTTATGAACTAAGGGTTTAGGTTAAGGATTTGAAAATTTAATAATGTACATCTTTATAACATGTGAAATAGTATGTAAATATTGTTACATGCTTCTTTAAAATCGGATTTTAGTTTTTAAAGGTGAGTTTTATTTTGTTCAGTACGAGTCCTGATTAATTCCGATTTTCGTGTGAGGCCAACAGTATAAAACAGTCTAACACTGTCTATTCTTCCTGCATCTTCAAATTTTTAAATTAATTTTTTACTTTTGATTACAAATTTTAGAGTTCCAAACTACTCTGTGTACAAAAAACCATTTGGGTACAAATCTAACAGCCTGTGTCCCCGAGAATTGAAATTCTGGCGAAATTTGAGGAAAATAGATTTTTGTGTTAGCCCAGATAGCTAAGGCCCATACGCAGCATGCAAAAATTCCGCACGAAATGTCAAAACTTCATATGAAAAAAAATCCCAAGAAAGGGAATCCCAAAAAAGGCAATTTTTTTTTTTATATAAAGTTTTGACATTTCGTGCGTAATTTTTGCATGCTGCGTATGGGCCTTAATATGGAAAAATGTTTATTTATAACTTTCGTAGGATAATTAACCTAATCAATAATGAGCTGTTTTTTTTTATTTTTTATATTAGGCTATAATAATATAATTAATTACTTTTTTTTTATTGTAATTTTTTTATTTGCATTAATGGATGATGACCAACTATACGGTAAGAAAAATTCGATTCAATTCGATAACTTAAGCCCAACTAGCTGGTTTTTATAAATTCAAAGCATTGGATGAGCAAAAAAAAATAACCTGCAAGCTTGATGAACTTGAAAAAATTTTAAAACACGCTGTAAACGTGCGGAAATTATGTCAAAGTATTAAAAGACCAACCAACAAAGCCAGCCAATGTAAGATAAATCATAAAAAATATGCAATCAACCATTAATTTAAACATTTTTATTACAATTTACTTGTTTGTACCAGCAAACAAACAAATGGCAGTAGTAACAAAAACTACGACATGGGCATTTAGTCAAAGCCAACTACAGTGAAAGTGACGTAATGCGTTGGCGCTGGCAAAAATAAATTTAACAAAAGAAAAAAAAAACTAAATGGCATTAATAACAAAAGTAAAGTTACAAAATAAAGAGAGGAAAAAAACGTCAATGTCTTTTACATTAAAACGGAGAAGGCAGTAATAATGTTGGGGTGTTCAACAGGCCGCCAATGCAATGATGACCACAAGGGTATGCGTGTGTATTAATGCGTGTATATACACTGAGAGAAAGTTGTATAAGTTACATTGTAAAAAGAACGTCAGCAAAGTAAAGTGAAGTGAAGCAGTTTTTTAGACCTACTCGGGGTTGTAGGTCTGTTCCAATATACAACTATAAAATCGTATGCATGCATTAATTTCAGACACCCTATGAAGCAATTTCAATTCTTGTAAATATTTACTTGAGCTACAGCCAGCTTAATGACGACCCATGTCATATACATTTTTCTAACCTCTTCGCCGGCTTCCCATGCAGACCATTTTCATGCGTTTTTATTTCAGTTTTCTCGAATTTTTCAGCGATTTTTGCAGGTGTGGCAACTTGCAGTACTTTTTTTTTTTGTGTTCGTTTTCAAGCTCTTTGGAAAATTGTCTGTAAAATTCTTATGTTTATATAATTCAAATGATCTGCTTATTATGGATTATAGCTCTTTCTTTTCTCTTTACATCGATGCCTTTGTATATTCAATGTCGAGATATAAGGCCCCTACGCAGACACGAAAACAGCCACCTAGCAAAAAGACAGACTTATTTTGGTCACGAAAGGAACAGTGCGTCTCTAGAAACAAAATGTGCAAATGATCGCAATTATTATCGATAACCAGCTGCTTTTTGTTTACAAATAGCAAATTTTTAAAAGGCGCGAAGTTAAACATAAAAACATGAATTATCGTCAACGCTTATTACTTATGCTATTTTGTGTAAACAATGCTATAATAATGACATGCATTGCCATTGAAATGTTGGATGAGGAAAAAAAGCGACGAGAGGAGGCAAAACCCAGAAAAAGGCAGAGTGTTTAGGTGACCCCATATTTAATGCGCAGAGCTGAGTGTGGACGAATTGAATAGACGTATTTTAACGCACATTAATGTTACAACGATTTTGTCGACCAACCATAAATTTCGCGTCCAAAATAAATAGCTGCACATAAGTTTTGTTTATGGCGCCAAAACCGAACAGCTGTTTTTGCTGAGTGCGCCATCTATGGTTTACTACTGGCATCAAAAAACAAAAAAACAAGCCACACTGGTCTACATACCACCTGCAAGAACAGTTTGTGACCAAACGTTTGTGAGCGTTTTTTTTATATGAAGTTTTGTTTATTTTTCGTGTCTACGTAGGGGCCTAAAGAGAAAAAAGATATGGGGTGGCAACTTACAAACCTTTCCCCTACTTATTTTATACTGATTATACTTATTCTTAGATTATATTTATGTCATTGACAATTATTTTTAATTATTTTTTTTTATCAACCCAAAAATTAGCATGCGTTATGTGCGTATCATACATGAACACATGGCCCGCGTTACACAAAGAATTTCTTCTTTTCTTTTTTAAAAAATAGAATAAAAAACAACTAGCAATATTTTAATGAAAATTAAATGTAAACAAGATATAGTAATAGAAAGGTGCAGAGCTGCGGCAACCATGGCAGCGGTTTTGTATCAAAGAAAAATAATTTCGCGCCATCACAACATGAGAATTTATTGGAAAATTATGCGAAATATAGACAAAAAAAATAGTTTTCCGGAGCACGCAAACATGAATCCGAATAAAATTGTTCGGTTTGGTTTTATCGTTTTCCGTATTAGTTTGTTTTTGTTGAAAACAGTATTAGGTGCTTTCTTCAAATGTACCTAATTTTTGGAGAACCATTTTGCAGAACCTGTGGAAACGCGTCATCAGTCAAAAATTAAATTGATATCAAGTCGAAATTCTTTTTTTCAGCGTACTTTTTTTTTAATGTGCATTGTGCATTTTGTTGGCTTATATCTTTTACAACATTTTACATGCAGCATTTTATTATGTGCATATGCACAAACATACATGTGTACATATTTGCTTGTGGTTGCGGTCGGCAATTATTTTATATGCATCTTTCGGTTTTTTTTAAAAATTATTTTTATGTTTTTTTTTATCGCCTGCATTTACAATTCAATGTCATACAAGTTGCTTGGCATGCATGCATTATTTTGGTCGCCTTTTCTGTACTACTATGTATGTATTTGCGGCCGACCGCCTGGAAGTATTTCGAAATTGCCAAATTAAAGAAGATCTTTAACCGGTTCACAAACCCGAAGACATACACAGCATCCATCTGAAGACAATGCATGCATTTTTTTATAGTTTCTTGTGCTGTTTTGGCTTTATTCAGTGTTTTTTTTTGTTGGGCTACAGCTTGACCTTGAAATTCTGCCTACAATTGCTGTAAGACATGAAAATAAAAATAAATAAAGATGCTCTTGCTGATATCGATAAACAACGCTGTGGTTATTATATATTCATTACTTATACCACTATAAAGATATACTATTAAGATTTATTGACTTATGTACTAGATATTTCAATAATTATTATTGAATATAAATAATATATTGCAGTTGAAAAACACTTAATATTGTGTTAACATAGGCGTGTCTTTAAATTCATGCTGTGTTAATAACAGTATAACTACTGTTCAAGTTTAACAGCTTGACAGTGCTGTTAAAACAATTTTTTTTTTTACCTTGTGATTTTGAAAGATTTTTAAACATTTTAGGGACCGTCCTTTCCTCATCTCATGTGAGATATTCGAAATTAAAGCCCTTGCACCGGCACACGAAGTAACAAAAAACCGAAAGAACTGCTCTACAGCGCAGATATAAAAAACAGAGTGCTATAAGAGTTATCAAATGTTTGAGGTATTCACGCTTGCTGTTGTAGTTGAGGAGCTAAAAAGTTGCGCAAAAGTTCAACTGTATAAAAGATGAACGCCCTTTTTGTTACATTATAAGTTTTGTAAATTTCAAATTCGGTCAGCCACTTAAAAGTAATAAACGCTTAATTTGGTAAATTTAGTAAACTAAATGCACAAGACTCACTTGTATAATTACGTTAATAATAATAAAATTAATATTGTAGGCAATAATAAACTGCGACCCTTGGGATCTATAATACTCTCTACTAGCCCTAGAACTTCTCAACTAGTGCAGACGAACGTAATTATTTGGGCTGGGTCTCAACTTTTCAACTCCTTAGCTCAAAAGCAAGCATGAATACCCTAGTTGTGTTTTCAGCACACAAACAATCGTCAAGCTTTGAAATATGTTTTTTTTTTTTCAATTCCTTGTAGGAAATTGTTTCCCAAGTTTGGAAAACATTTTTTTCTTGAGAGCTACATTTACTTCAATAGAAAAAAAGTACAAATATTTTTAAAGCTCTACTCCAAACGTTACATTTTTTTTTGGCAGATAAAGTTTTTTAGATACTTTATTTGTTCTGTGATTTTTAGCCAGAACGTTTATGTTAAAACTTAGAGTTAATTTTTGCTTTATTTAAATAAATGAATAATCAAATTGTTGTTGTATTTTATAAAATGATGATTTAAAAATAAATATTGGCAATGAATGGTTCTTGTTTTCGTGGCTGTGTATTATTTTAGCAAACATAACAATTTTAACGAAATATATTAAATACAATTTTATAGTCGTTTCAATTGCTTAGATAGCATTTAGCTACTGATTCATTAACCATGACCATATAGTCTTGATTGACTTCCAATATTAATGCTGAACACAACAACTAAATTTATTTGTAATGAAAATAATAAAAAATAAATTAAAAAACCTCAACAATTGTCATCAATATTATGCAGCATTTAGTTAAATATCTGTACAAACAGAAAGTTCTGAGTATATATACAAAAAAAGAAAAAATAATCTTATGAGGTTTTATATTTCAATAAATTATTTATTGTCATAATTCTTACTTACCAATAATTTTTTTAATTTTGCATATAGTAGTGTTTTTTATTATTTTTAATGTAAAACTTTATTGTTTTTCAAATCACAAATAAATAACTACAAAAGATATTTGTAAAAGTAAAATTTTTATGGGAAGTAAAATGGTGAAAATGCAAATAATTTTTTCAGGCATTTTAATGTTAATGAATTTTATTTACTGGAAACATAAAGTTATCAGAATAATGCTATTATAATATTATATCTAATGAACGATATTTGAAATATTTTTTTTTGTTGTCTATCAGCATATAAATTAATTTGGTTTTTTCCACAACGGGGTTTTTATATAGCTCGCATTAAGGTGTTTCAGAGCACCTCGAAAAAGTCCCAAAGTTATAGATGGATAATTCGTTTTTTTAAGTACTGTAATTTTTGTAAAATTTTAAATAAATGATTAAACTACGAAAAAAGGTTAAGTAAAAATTTGAAAGGTGTCTTTTGATACCTCTTGGTAGAAATAGTGTTAAGCAATACACCGAATTTGATTGTAATGTTGTGGAGCAGGGTATCCAAAAGTCGTCCGTGCCGGACTTTAACGTGCGCCATCTTTTTTTTAAGTTTATATTCAAAATATTTGCGAATGATCATTAAATTGCTTAAAGAAATCAAAACATGAAATATATATAGTTTTTTTTAACAATATTAAATACAGTGCGTATAAGTAATACAATATTGTGTTTTTAAACTATTACACATACGCAATGTGAACATCATGAGAATTAAAAAAAACTCATACGTAATGTGATTCACGCGACGATCCTCAAAGGAAGTTCAAATGTGAAGAAGCTCTGGTCCATGTTGGCAAATCGGATCTGGACCAGACAACTAAATCATGTATCTCCGCCATGTATCAACCCATGTCCTTCAAGTTTAGCATTTTAAAACATTTTAGTATAATACACATACAAATATGCCGTGTTTCCTTCGAATCGAGTGAGATTATCATAAAGCTAATATATCAATGCATAGCATGGCAGGCTGAATGCTTCAAAAACAGTGCATTTGGATGATGAAACAGAAATTATTTGAAATTGAAAAGATCGACTCTACGAAAGTCTAACAAGTGTTACCAAAGCGATCAGTATAGTTGCAAGCTTGTAAGAGCGATAAAAGTTAATTCTAAGTTAGAAAAGGTTTGTAACCAGAGCAACGTAGGCCTTCAGGCTGTCTGAACTATTAAAAAAAACAAAATTTTAATAAAAAAAGTTAAACCTTTTTTAGGTAGCAAGAAAAAATGCACATAGTTGAGCGAATATACTTATATGAAAACGTATCGATAGATTCAAAGATTTTTTGATAATTAAAAGTAAATCAAAAACTGGCGTGTTTTAACATTTTAAATTTTGGGTTTTCTTTCGCTAAATAATTCAAATCAACCACTGTGCAACGCCCCTTACTAGCAGCTCATAATGTTTTCTTTTTATACCCTGTACCGTATGGTACAAAGGGTATATTGTGTTTGTGCAAGCCGAAAATGTATGTAACGTACAGAAGGAGAAGTCGGAGACCCCCCAAAGTTACCTAAAGTATGATCAGAGTGACTAGAGAAGTCGATATACCCATGTCCGTCAGTCCGTCTGTCCGTATGAACGCCTAGATCTCAGAGATGGTATGAGCTAGAGCAACCAAACTTTCAGATAAGATCCCTTATTAATCCATAGGAGACAAGTTTATTTTATTTTTTTGATATCGGGACTACATTATATAGCTCCCATAGGGGTGTTTCAGAGGACCTCGAAAAAAAGAAAAAGTTTTAGATAGATAATTCGTTTGTTTATGAAGATATCATAACCAAATTTGGTAATCGGAAGTTTTTTAGAAACCCCCAGCAATGTACCAAATTTTATCAAAATCGGCTGACTATATCTTATAGGTCCCATAGGATCGATTAGTCGAAAATTTGTTTTTTGTACAAAATTCGTTGTGTTTCGTTGGTTTGTAAAGATATTGTAACCAAATTTGACATTAAGAAGTTTTTTAGAGTTCCCAAGCACTGTACCAAATTTGATCAAAATCGGTTGACTAAATCATATAGCTCCCATAGGACCAATCGGTCAAAAAATCGTGTTTTGTACAAAATTCGTTGTGTTTCGTTTATTTGTAAAGATATTGTAACCAAATTTGGCATTCAGAAGTTTTTTGGAGATGTTCAACACTGTACCAAATTTGATCAAAATCGGTTGACTATAGTATATAGCTCCCATAGGGCCAATCGGTCAAAAAAACGCTTTTTGTACAAAATTGGTTGTGTTTCGTTTGTTTGTGAAGATATTGTAACCAAATTTGGCATTCAGAAGTTTTTTAGAGATCTTCAACACTGTACCAAAAATTGCGTAGATCGCAGAGCAGACAAGTTAGCTCCCATAGGGCCGATCGGTCGAAAAAAAGTTTTTGATTAAAAATTCGTCTGTTTTTGGTTGTTTATGAAGGTATCATAATCTAATTTGGCAATCAAATGTCTTTTGGTGTTCGTAAGCAATTTACCGGATTTTATTGCAAGCAGTGGAACAGGGTATCCCAAAGTCGTCCGCGCCCGACTTTAACGTACGCCATCTTTCATTTTGGCAATATTTATTTTTTTTTATGTTTTTTTCAGACATTTGGCACGTGTAGCATCTCGTATAAAGCCGCCCTAAAAAAACGGTCTACACACAATAAATTATTTGAACTATACAACTTACAATGAAGAATTAGCCACGCATTCAGCATCTAACAAAGTCAAGCTCACCTTCGTAAGATTTCACAGAGACTACTACAACAATATGTACATATATAAGCATCGACTTGTCTATTTAGCTCTCCACTTGCTTATGGGAATTGTTATACTGGTAAATTTTTTTTACCCCTT
Source organism: Chymomyza fuscimana (assembly GCA_949987675.1). Lineage (NCBI taxonomy): Eukaryota > Metazoa > Arthropoda > Insecta > Diptera > Drosophilidae > Chymomyza > Chymomyza fuscimana. Next base: position 35,065,262 of record OX465089.1, read on the forward strand.
CAAAAAATGAAATGCAGATCAGCAGGGGGATATAAGGCGTAGACGGCTGAGCAGCCAAGAAGAAGAAGAAGTAGAAGTTCGGCGACAAGAACAAGCTATGAACGCAGTACAGAGAAGACATAAAGTTTAGGATTGCACAGCAGGAGAGTGATACAGAAAACTTGAGAAGACTTAAGGACTGCAGAGCAGGAAAATGCGTAGATCGCAGAGCAGACAAGTTAGGCGAGAAGAGCCAGTAAGGAATACAGGCTAGAGCTGAAGGAACACGTAATTTAGTTGAGCATTCAAGAGATACAATTAATAGGAGAATTGCAAGAATACAGTCACTTCTGAATTCGTTGCCTTCGTTGCAGCAGCAGAAGAATCATAGTTAATTAAAAATCTAAATGATGTGGCCTCTGGATATGATCTTAGATTGTGATTCAGAGCAATTGTCTTTTTCCACCATTTATGCCGGGATTAAGAGAAAGTGTACGGTGAGCTACACAAAAATAGTTAGGTCAGCGTCAACAAAGGATGTAGAATAGATAAATTGTTTTTCAATTATAGGAAATTGGAATTGGCTCTTGTCCTGCGCATTGGGAATCAGAGAAAAAGAAAGTTTTGGCTATGATAAGCCATAAATGCGTTAGTGCATGGTATTTTAAAGTCGGGCAGGACCGACTATAGCATCCATGCATGCAACGGAATGACCATTGTGGAAATAAGAAAATAAGAGGCGACATTATGGTCTGGATTATCGAAATTGAATAAAGAAGACCGTACGGGGGTTGGCGTGCGAAGCAACCAAGGGGCGGAGAATATAATACTTACTTAATTCACTTAAGAGGTCCAGGTGCATCAGTGCAGCCAGCTTTGCCAGACTGTCCAGATCTTCAAAGAAGCGTTGCATTTCCTTAGAAGTTTCCTATCACCATACCTAGAGGAATCGCGGGATTCGCTATGGGTTATATCTTGACCAGAGTGCTCGGGAAATGTGACAGCCGGGAATACCTTCGTAATTTTCAATGCAACACACTAAAGGGGTGTTTTTATATCGGTAAGTGCGAGAGCCGCGGATCCATTCCTACTAGTGCTCTCGTTCGCCCCCTCGTTATCAGGTGTGCTAGAGTGCACCCAGAGGCTGAGTGGGTGATGCTGCGTACAATGAGTCCTTACAATTGTCAAAATTTTTTCATTTCCGAACACAAATTCGTATTCTTCCGAATGTACTTTGGTAATAAATGACAAAGGCAGCATCAGGATGCAAGACACCAATGATTTACTGGACAACATTTTTGCAAACGTTGAGATATGAGGACGGTTTCAACTGCTTTTTATATAGCTCTAAAATAAGCGTTCATTTATTAGTTTAACTCTAAAGTCAGACTCGAAAAACTTATTATTTATAGGTGCACAGAGCATGATAAACACTCTAGCGGAAATGTTGCTATGTATCACTTGTACATATAAATGTTTTTTGACACTATAATATAATAATTGCAGTAATTTCGATAGCTTCGAACAGAATTATAAAGCGATTTTAAACACTGCACAATAGGCCCGCGTGGCCAGATTTTGGCCAAAAGTCCTCCAGATGAAAGTCAAAATTTGGACAAAATGCTATTTCAATATGATTTTACACATATTAAGGTATCCTGCGAAAAAAAATTATTAAATTATAATTAGTGGTTTTTAAGTACATTTAAATTTTTTGACCTTTAGCGATAATTTACAGAAAAAAAACCTGCATTTACCATGACATATGTAGCTACGAAATCTTTATTCACTTTATTATTTATAAGTATTACTTCAGAAAAAAAATAAAACTGAGCTTAAAAACTTTTCGGTTTTAAATATATTCGAGTAGTTAAAAAGATTTTTTTGGTTTTTTTATCATTTGGCTGCTTTGCTTAAAGGGTACCTCCAACGACCACTCGATATTTGATCGAAAAAAATGCCATAAAAATTATAACTTTTAAAAACGAGATTGCTTGGTGGTGTCGTCTTTTTGTAATTGGCTTGGAAAGCTAAAACTGTTTGGGGCTATAACACCAAAGCCATTCAATATTTTGGGTATAGGCTATTTGTTCAATGTATGTGAAGCTCATACCTACCACTATTATGGTCCAATTTCAATTAACAGTTTTTTTTTAATTAAATTAAAATTTTTTGTTGTTTTTTTTTAAATTTTTTCGAATTTTGGATTTTTTTTTTCTTCACAGAAAATTTGTTCAATCCTTTAGGAGTGCCTGTGTAAAATTTCATCACTCTAAAAAATTATTATGGAAATGGCAAGGTTTTGGCCAAAATATGAAAATCTGGGCCCACAGTGCACTGACTGCAAACTATTATTATATTCTTTGCGCTATCTATCGAGGTTCAAGAGTATAGTACAGTACACATGAAGCTACATTCCAATTTTAGTGTATGCAGCTTTGCCAAATGCTAATTTACAAAGTCAGGTACACCCTTAACACTTTAGATATAGGGTATAATTTATAGAGCGTGATTTTTAAAAACATTTTATTGGAAATGCGCCATAATACAAGCGGGCTCTGAACCCTACGTGCTGCACACATCAACCCTCGGAAGAATTAAACTTCACATTATGTAAAATTGTATTTTCTTTAACACATCAGAAAGTCAAACTCACAATGATTTAGTTGAGGGATTTCCAAAACTAATTTAGGTTGCAGAAAAGAAAGAATAAAATAATATAACTAAAATCTCTCGAATAAAAATTATTGAAATAAGAAAAAATAAATTTATAAGCATTGTGGAGTTTCTCAACAAATACAATTTTTTACCATACAAACTCTGGATGAAAAAAAAACATCTAAATTGTTGCCGAAAACAGTTTTTTCCGACCAATGCGCTCCGATTGATACTGATATTTTATTTTTATTTCAGTTCAAATACGGTAATATTTGTTACAACGCGTTGTACAATGGATTTTAAATTTTACGTAATTCGCCCCTAATTTCAGTACAAATCACACTTGAACGCTGGAAATTTTTTTCATCATAAGCTTTGAAAGTTGATTGAAATTTATAAGACCCTTGAATGGATCGGTCCAAGGCCGGAAACGACAATTCGAAATCGAAAGTTTCGTGTATAAGTTTTGTCTACAAGAATCAAATAATATAAAGAAAAGAAAAATATTTTGTTTTGAGAGCCAACTTACACCAGGAGTATTAATGCATTCATTTTTTACATCGTTCGTTATGTGTTGTGTCCAAAATTTATACCAGTTACCAGATTCTTTATACATAATGTCACAGAATGAATTTATCTTGAGGTTGAATAAAGTTGGTTGCCAAGCTCCAGTTTTATAGTTATACGCAGACATTGACAGCTAAAATACAAAATATGATTTAAAATATGTTTATGTTTTTGGGTATTGAACAGCTCACAGTAATACGATCGCTGGGTTCGATGTCCCAAACTGTAGTTATGTTTCCCGATATAGTAATTACATCGTTATTGAAACTAAATTGCAATTCGGACATATTAAACAATCCATGAACATCAAGGCTTCCTTGTGGTGGATCTGGATCCTTACAGCTGTCAAAAATCTCATCATTATCGGGAACAAATTCGTAGTCGTTCGAAAGACCTGTGCTTATAACTGACGAAGCCAGCAACAGCATCCAAAATAACAATAACATATTGTACATCGTTTTTAGGAGCCTAGGAGGACTATTTTCACAATTTTAAATAACGCTTATAACAGATGTTACAATTACAACTATAATTGTCAAGTAAATGTAAAAAATTTGCGTTTTATAGAAGCAGATACGAGCGGGTTATTCCATTGTGCCGGAAGTGAAACTCTCTGTTTTAAATTGAAAATTGCATTTTTTTATTATAATTAGATGGTTGAATTTTTAATTCGTGTACCTAGTACAAAAAGTGGGTCGGTAAAATAATAGATAATAATTATATTATTATAGGGTGGACCATCTGTTAGTTTGTTTGTTTATTGCATTTTATATATATATTTTCCAACGAAATTGGGAAAATGTAGATATGTATATACCAAATGCAAGTTTGAAACTTCTCATTTATGCAAGAAAAATAACATCTCACAAAATGGCCGCCGTGGCTGGCTTTACAGGCCCCTATGTGAACATCGTAATTTTCGATGACTATTTTTTGACGAAAACTCATCTGGCTATTCTCCCATCCATTGAACAAATAAGCGAAGCCTATAATGGTTCGTGGGCTTCAATTGTTGCGTCATTTGAATCTTGTAAGCGTGTAAATGCAGATCCCCGGCGACTCGTCGAAATTGGCCTAAACTAGGTTTCTTTCACAGAACGATCATTTTCATCGTACGTCAGAAACACTTTTACGCGTTGTTCGGTTGTTAAACGATCCATGACTAAAATTGAGTAGTTTTGAACTTGACATACATATGTCGAAGAGCATTCATTTTGGGCGGGTATGTTCCGTATTCCGTATAGATGGCGAACTCTATATAAATTGCCTGAACCATCCCGAATTTCTATAGTTTTCAATAGAAAGGTATTTTTATATTGAAGTTCACATGAATATGACCACGTACCTATTTAAGTTTATGTAGTTTTTATTAGAGCTTTGAGATACAAGGAGCCCTTCGGACTTTTATTTTCCGCGCAATTAAAGTCCAAATGAGGACTCAAGTAGTGGCTCCTCGAAGAATGGGTATTTAATTTAGCATTTAACTTAATACACTGTCCCTATAGGATCCGTCCTTTAGACTCTGTCCGTTCGTCTGAACACCTAAATTTAAGACTTAATCTTATAAATGCGCATAGTCCTGGGAGAGATCCTGAGAGAGATGAAGATTAATAATAATTTCACAGCTTACAGCTAAGGACTTTGGACCTTGATATTAACAGAGGTTGTCTTCGGGGGTATATGCATCTATGTGTGGGAAACTTACCAAATTGTGTAAGCACAGCAAAAGATATAACATAATAATTTAGGTATAATTTTGATCCCCTTAGCAATTTTTAATACTATAAAAATGAAACTATAAACATCCCCGGGCACGAAGTAGCGGATAAACTGGCGGGGAACGGTGGCCCAAGCCACTAAAACGCCTAAGCATACCATCAAACAGCTACTATAAGTGAAGAGATCCAGACGAAACTCAGACTGGATCAGTATGGCTGGGTTACAACCGGCTAAGCAACTCTTCCGCACCTATGTAAAAAAATCTCCCAATTAGGCAAGAGTGTCCTCAGGATCTTACCGGGTTACTTACAAGACACTGCAGCCACAGCAAAGCACAGTAATAAGGGCACCAAAGATTCTAACACCTGGTTGCAAGTATATACTTACTTAGTACGATATGTACTGATGCATTATGTCACGGAACTAGAGCTGGGATACTATCGATAGTTTCATTTTACGGATACTATCGATGGTTTTGTTCGATATATCGATAGTATCCTTTTGTATGTAAAAAACTTTTTTGACAAATCAACGGACAAAAAATTGGCAACATGACAAAAAGAATACAAAACCAGTTGTAACACGTCGAATCTTTTTGACAATTCGACGCTTTTAGAATCACCAAATCCGATGCGGACCATAAAAAACAAGCTACTTGAAAGATAATTTTTTTATGATTGTTAATTGTTGAATGGAAGGTTTTTGGTTTTCTAAGATGTAATTCTAAACGGATTTTTTTTTGCAATGTCATGAATAAAACGATTTTGTTAAAAATTTTTAAATACTCTTTTTGTAAGAAATAGAATTTTCCCCACTTGCTCTATGGTGCCATATTTCACTTTGTTCTATAGTACTATCGATAGTATCGATATTTTCAACTATCGAAGTCTAAACTATCGAGTGGTGGCACTATCGATAGTAGAACCATCCCTTATAATTAAGTTTATCTTATTTTTTTAATATATTCTTAGTGTACAGTATCTCCAATAACATTATTATACTTATGAATTCCGTATTGCTAGTCACAAAACTTAGTTAATAGCTAAAAAACAAAAATCTAATAAACTAGTCGATACCGTTCTTATCGATACCTACCTTTCGTAATCGATTAAACGTACTCCCAGACTTCTCTCACTACAACACACCAGTTAGGAATTTTAGAAAAAAAGAGGGCATGAATACTAAAGCTGCTAGTCTTACAATATTATTTTTTATCGGAAAAAAGGGTATCGGCTACCTTCCCTCCTGACCAGAATTGTTTTCCATGATCTGCCTCGTCGACACGTCGCGTCGTTTGTATGTTACCCACTTTACCAAAAAAATAAATTTATTATACCTTTACATCTTCGATAGAAGGCATAATAAAGTGGCATACCATACATAAAATAGTGAACAAATTAATATTTTTTTAAGTCATTTTATTAAAAAACAGTTTACGCTCAGTTGTTCCCAATCAGTTTCAACCATATTTTACCGGTGAACTTAATGAAAGGCGTATTTTATGCTTTTAAATTTTGAGAAGTTGACCTCGCATTTCCCCACAAATCACAATTGGACGCTGAACATTATTTTTATCATAAGCTATCATAGTTATTTGAATCTTATAAGGCCCTTGATCGTAGTGACCAAAGTTCAGAAACACAAACTCCAAATCGAATGTTTCGTGTATCAGTTTCGTCTACAAAATTAAATAATATTAAGATATATAAGAAATATTTTGTTTTGGAATGAACCTACACCAGGCGTATTAATACACTCTTTTTTTACATCGTTCGTTATGTGTTTTGTCCAAAATCTATACCAGATTCCTGATTTTTTATACATGACATCACAAAATGAAGGTATTTTGACGTTGAATAGAGTAGGTTGCCAAACTCCAACCTTGTATTGATACGCATACGCCGTCGTCTAAAATAATAATAAAAAAAATATGATTTGTATTATTCTTACTTTTTTGAATAAGGAATTGCTCACAGCAACACGATCAGTAGGTTTGATGTCCCAAACTGTTGTCATGTTTCCCGATAAAGTTATTGAATCCTTATTGTATTTGAACTCCATTTCGGACATATTAAGTAATCCATGCATGTTATGGCTCCCTGGTGGTGGTGATGGATCCTTACAGTCGTCAAAAAGCTTATCATAATCGGGTAAGAATTCGTAGCTTTCCGAATGTACTTTGGTAATAACTAACAAAGCCAGCATCAGGATGCCAGGCATCATCATTGTTGGAAACGGTGAGCTATGAGGAATGCTTAAACTGCTTTTAGTATACTAACTCTAAAATAAGTATTTATTAAATTATAAAGTGAGTGTCAAAAAAAACCGGTTATTTATAGGTGCACTTATGGCATGATAGATCGTGACTTTGATAAACACTCTACCGGAAATGTGTATCACTTTTACATATATTGAAAAATGCTTTTTCCTACGATAATTGTTGTAGATGTCGGACTCCACTTTAGATAGCATTTCAAGTGAGCCGATTACAGTCGTCACAATGCGACTATAAAATTACCTGTACCGTCCGTAATATGACTTGCTTCTAAACACAGGCTGGAAAGGATTATTTTATTGGTCGCGTCGTGTTTTGTGGGGTAGTGCAGGGTGGGCCATCTGTTGGTTTGGTTGTTAAACACTCATAATTCGGAACATACCCGCCCAAAATGAATGCTCTTCGACATATGTATGTCAACTTTAAAACTACTCAATTTAAGTCATGGATAGTTAAATAACAGCAAGATTCACATGACGCAACAAGAATCCAATTCATCCACAAAAAACCACTGTTTGGTGCCGACTTTGGGCAGGCGGTTACTGTCAACTCCGATCGCTACAAAGCCATGGTAACCAACTTTTTATGGCCCAAAATTGACGATATGGATGCGAACGAGCTTTGGTTCCAGCAAGATAGGGCTACATGCCATACACCTCGTGATACAATCGCAGTATTGCGCGACAAGTTCTGCGAGAGGTTTATTTCGGGTTAAACCGTTCATAATTGGACTATTTTCTAGGGTTGCTGAATCCACATCGTCAAATAAACCCCTAGCACGTTAGGGCTCTGACAAAACATTAAAAAAACCACAAGGAGTTATTTTGGCGGTTAACTTGGAAACCTGACGTAATGTAGTCTTTTGAACTCGGACCAACAACATACATCCAGAAAAAAGATTTGTTGGGGCTTTGAAGCTAGAATAGAGCCTAGACCCGTTAGTCAAATTCTACCAGCAAGTTCGGATTCAGCACGTTACAATACATAAGAAAACATATGCCTGGTTTTTTTATTGAATAGCTGAATTCGGAATTTAGCTACAAAAGAAAAATTATTTTCCCACTACACTTTTCCATTGCCGTTATTAACTCCTAGTACGAAAATCTAGACTATTATTAAATACCTTGTTCCCATAAAGCTATGGATATTATTAATTTTCCCAAAAAACTAAGTTTTTACGATAGTTTGAGGATTGTAGGCGTATTATCCGACTAAAAAAATTTTCAGACTAATATTAGCAACGTGTTTCTTGAGTGTTTCGAGTCCCTAAACGTTTTAGAAGATTTTATTGAATGTATTCGATGTATTTGGCCGCCTGCCGAGGACTGCAACAGGGGGAATAACATGCACCGTAATGGGCGTTCCGTAACTGTTGCTGACTCGGAAGTGCGACTACACTCTCCACGCGAGGGCGGCTGGAAACAGCCCCTTAGTTAGGCCTTATCACTGCTAAAGGGGCTGGCTAATAGTAGTCGGGCTGGAGCTGGAAACTCCCTAAAATTTCCACATCTCCGGGTCGGACTAAGGTGTCATTCGACCCGTGCCGAGAGTCAGCCTGGCTGGGGGCCCGGAAAACAAATAGCCCAGTCTTTAACGGAGAGTCTAGGCAAGTGGCGACCGCCTAGTTTGGTGAGCCTTACCCGGGTATGCGGATCTCTGCCCGGGTGGACAGTATATTTCTCCGCTACTCGTGGGACTTATGACTAAGAATAATAAATTTTTGAAAACACCGCAGGATGTCACTGCGGGAACTGTTGCTAAGCAGTTTGAGGACCGTGACCTTGACAGGGTGCGGCCCTCATTGGTGAGACCACCAACAGTTGCTCCTAACAGGAGAATTCAGGAGAGAGGGCAAAGTTCGGGTGGCCGTGTAGTGGGACTTACCCCACACTCGGCACCTGCTTCTAGCAAGGCAGTCGTTCCAGGACAAGCCGGCATGGGGAAGCTTCCCAGACCGGCACTTGGAAAACCTGGAGGTCGGGATGACCCGAACCGAAAGGGTCTGAGTGGTGCCAAGGTTAAGTGGTACATTAGATATCTTCAACAGGGCAAGACATCTGATGAAGCACTGGCGCTGGCAAAACAGTCACGCCAAGAGGAGGTGCAGGGCTCCACCCCTGCCCCGAAAAGTCTGAGCAGCGCCCTCACGCCACCAACGGACACCCCGAAGAGGGTACGTACGGAGAAAAGAACCGTAGAAGGGCCATCGTCTGCGGTAGTAGTGAGCACCTCCGTAGCTGCTCTGGATGCCGAGGACCATCCCTCGACATCCGGGACAACTACGGAGGGACCTACGTCCGCTGCTCCGGATGCCGAGGACCAACCCTCGACATCTGGGACAGCGACGGAGGGACCCACGTATGCTGCCGTAGCCAAGAGGCTAAAAGTAGCAGTTGTCCCTGAGGATTACCCTCAGGTAGTCCTCAGCAGCGAGGAGCTTTCGCTGCTTGAGGAAGCAATATTGGAGGAGCTAGTCTCGTCAGGCTGGGACTCCCCAATAATATTCGATGGAATCCACTTCAGGGTGGGCCATCTAGTCGTGGACTGCTCAGACGAAACGTCGGCTGAGTGGTTGCGGCTGGTAGCCCCCACCCTGCGTTTGTGGAAAGGAGTCCCACTATTGGAGGTTGCTGTCGAGAAAAAGCAAAGGGGGTGGTCTACTCCTCGTCCTCGGCATCGGCGACAACTCCTGTGCCGAAATTATAAAGAACGGCCACAAGCTGAACTTTAGGTTCGGAAGCATACCGGTGAGTGGTTTGAGGAAGGGCAAGACGGTTGCCACCGAACCAACGCCGGCCGCGCTTCCCCAATCTGTAGCGGATGATGAGGGACTGAACACCTCTGATTCCTTAACAGACCTGGCGGAAGATGAGGAGCTCAACACCACGGTGATTGAGGCGAGCTGCGACATGGGAGATCAGCCTCCCATGTCCTCGCAGGAACTGCCCATGGAGCTAGGCGAAGAAGAGGAGAGGAATCTGGAGACGACCTCCAGACCTCAGACGCCAGTTGTGGAACCGATCCTATGATCGGAAGTACAGGGATAGCCCAGGTGAACATCCACCGTGCCAAGGCGGCCTCGGCCGTACTGGCAAGGATGTTCACTAAACAACACCTAGGGCTAGCCCTGGTACAGGAACCCTGGTATAACCAGGGCATAAAAGGACTGTACGTGAAAGATGCCAAGGTAATTTGGGACCATAGGGACCCACTCCCTAGAGCCTGTATCTTGGCAAGTAGAAGCATTAATCATAGTGTACTTACAGAATTCCTCACCGGCGACTGTGTCCCTATCATGGTCGAAGAAGCCGGTGGAGTGAAGACAGCTGTAGTAGCTTCCGTCTACTTTGCGGGAGACGAAACCTGCCCACCGCCCGAGGTCCAAGCACTCGTGGAGCATTGTGCAAGGCAACATCTCCCCATCATCATTGGTTGCGATGCTAATGCGCATCACGTGGTATGGGGCAGCACGGATGTAAACCTTAGAGGTGAGTCACTCTTAGAGTTTATTTCAAGTAGTAACCTAGAAATCCTTAACGTCGGCAGTGTCCCGACTTTTGTAACTAGGGTAAGATCCGAGGTTCTAGATATAACCTTGGCTAGTAGGGCAATAAAGCCACATATTAGGGACTGGCACGTATCTCCTGAAGAGTCTATGTCAGACCACAGAATTATTAGATTTAACCTCGGTCTAAATCTAAGAAGTAGCGAACGCAAACGTAACCCCAGAAACACCGACTGGAAAAAGTTCAATATCTCCATTGAGCAAAACCCGACCAGCAGAGCATCTGGAAAGCCCAGAAACCCTGTTGGTTTGGAATGCGCAGTGGAGGAGTTGAATACGTGTTTAGTGAACGCCTTCAATGAAAGCTGCCCTTTTGGTAAAGCAAAGACGCCCCATGGTGGAACGCTCAACTTGAGAAGTTGCGGAAAGTGACCCGGCAACTCTTCAACACCGCGAGGCGCGTTGGAGAGTGGGACGCTTACCGAAATAGTCTGACCCTGTATAACAAGGAGATCAGAAAAGCCAAGCGAAGGAATTATAGAACCTTCTGCGAAGCCATTGAAAAAACTAGTGAAGGCGCACGACTTCACAAAGCAATTTCCAAAGGAGTGCCAGACTTGAATCTAGCACTCCAGAAATCTGATAACTCCTTTACAAAAAGTAATAAGGAGAAACTAGAACTCCTCCTGGCTATGCACTTCCCTGGAAGTACTGAACAGGTGGAACGTAGACTTCTACCAACAGGTAGAAATAGAGCACGTGCCGCTGACTGGGCCATTGCCAAGTCAACGGTAACCCCTGAGAGACTAAAATGGGCAATTGGCACGTTCCAGCCCTATAAATCTCCTGGTCTGGATGGTATACACCCAGCACTCCTACAGAAAGGACTGGGCCACCTCTTGGCCCCCATTAGGGAAGTACTGGTTAGCAGCCTTGCGCTAGGACACATACCTACCGCGTGGAGTACAGCTAGAGTGGTCTTCATCCCGAAAGCTGGGAAGAAAGACATCACTAATCCAAAGTCTTACAGACCTATTAGCTTAACTTCGTTTTTGCTGAAAACGCTGGAAAAACGGCTCCCACGAGGCTGTCAACGCATCACTGGCCAGAAGGGGCCTAGACGCAACTACTAGCAGATGGATAACTTCACTGTTAACGTCTAGGCAAGCCACAGCAACTATTGGTGGGCAATCAACCACTGTAGTAACGACAAGAGGCTGCCCTCAGGGCGGTGTACTATCACCCCTCTTATGGAGTCTGCTAGTAGATAAGCTACTAGAGAAACTAGCGCGCAGAGGCATACAATGCCAAGGCTATGCTGACGATATCGTTATTATAGCCAGAGGCAAGTATGAGGAAACACTCTGCGACATTATCCAGCTAGGGCTCAAGGAAACTAATGACTGGTGTAAAAAGGCAGGCCTGAGCCTTAACCCTGCCAAGACAGTCATAGTTCCCTTCACAAGGAGATACAAACTTGGAAGGATGAGGATATAACCCTATCAGGATGCAGCATAGAAACAAGTAATGAAGTCAAGTATCTCGGAGTCACCTTTGACTCTAAGCTTAACTTCAGAACCCATGTAAACAACACTATAAATAAGTGGTCAAGGGCTCCTTTTGCGTGTAGAAGCATTGCTGGGAAATCGTGGGGTACATCACCACGAATAATAAGATGGCTGTACCTAATGGTTGTCAGACCCATGCTCTTATATGGGGAAATTGCCTGGGGCAGCAGGGCGCGCCTTAGCACGACCAAAGCCAGATTGCAGAAACTGCAAAGAATGGCCTGCATATGTATGACAGGAGCAATGCGTACTTGTCCTACTGCGGCCATTGAAGTATTAATGGATGTTACACCGCTTCATATCGTTGTTGATATGAAGCAAAAAGCAACGTTAATAAGAATTGGGAGGGAAGGAGTTGACTTCAACCTCACCAGAAAAGACGCTGCAGATTTAGCAAAGGACATACCTATGCTTCTGCAACCAAGGGATGAAATGCCAGCTGAGTACAAGTTCAATCAGAACTTCGATATTAAACTCAGCACGAAAGAGGCCTGGACAACTCTTTCGGCAATTCATCCAATGAAACCACACACAATAAAGTGGTATACGGATGGATCCCTCACCGATGAAGGAAGTGGTCTGGGGGTAGTAGGACCCAGGACTAAATATCATGAGTCACTGGGCGACACACCAGCATTTTTCAAGCTGAGGTCTGTGCTATTGGAAGGTGTGCAGAATTTAATCTGCAAAAGAACTATCACGACAAGGAAATCTCCATCCTGTCTGACAGTCAAGCAGCGATATAGGCAATAAGCAGAGCCAAGATAACATCAAGGCTGGTCAGAGAAGTGAGAACTGCACTTGACAATTTAGGTGCCAGAAACAAGCTCACAATTAGATGGGTCCCAGGACACAACAATATCCCTGGAAATGAGCTAGCAGACAAACTAGCAAGAACAGGTGCAGCAACTCCGCTAATCGGACCTGAACCATACTGTGGGATTGGCAACCACGTGGTAAGGGACCTATTGAGGAAAGAGGAAGAAAACAAACGGCTGCTTCACTGGACACAGATACCAGGACTAAAGCAGTCAAAAACCCTCCTCTCTAAGTACAACCGCAAGAGGTTCAAACACATGATAACTCACGGGAAAAATACCGTGAGGATCCTGACAGGCCTCTTGACGGGTCACTGTAGGCTCCGCAGCCACTTAAATAAAATTGGCATAGCGGATAGTGGGCTTTGTCGTTTCTGTAGTATGGAGGAAGAAACTTCAGTGCATCTACTATGTGAATGCATAGCACTCGTCAACAAAAGAAGCAAGCTTCTAAGCATGCACGTCATCTCACCGGAGACCATTGTTACCATAAATCCAAATAAAATACTGCAGTATATGCAGGCAATTGGACTTTTGGGAGAGCTCTAAGCCGTGAAAGGGGGTACAATAGATCCACTTGGGTCGCAGTACATATTACACCCAGTACAATAATAATAATAATAATAATTCAATGTATTTAATAATTAATTGTAACGAACCAAAAAATCCACAGCTTAAAGTCTATTTTAACATTTGTTATGCCCTTAAATTCACAAAAAACATATTTTCCAACCTATTTTATCAAAAAGAGACTTTTTCTCCAAAAAATTTTTGAAAGGAAACGAGTAAGACTCAACAAAGTTAATACTAAAATAAAATAAAACTAGTGTATATTCCGTACTTTCCTTAACATTATCATTATTATTATTGCCTTTGTCTCGAAGACCAAAAGAGTTAGGAATTCAGTTTTTCGTTATTGATATTATCTTTTTACTCGTACATTTTTGTTCCTTAAGGTACAAAGGGTATATTAAGTCTGCGCAAGCCGAAAATGCATGTAACATAGAGAGGAAGGTCTCGTTCCCAAACATTGTCTCAAATTTTATGAAATATGTAATTTGTTTTTTTATGAAGACATCTCAACTATATTCGGTTGTCAAAAGTGTTTTGGTGTACCTAATCTTTGGTATATGTTGTAACATATAGACATCGGATACACCACTAAAGTTACATCCAATATGGTCCAGAAGACAAAAAGAAATTGATGTAGACAAGTCCGTCTGTTTGTCCGTCTTTATAAACGCCTGAATCTAGGAACTAATAGAGTTAGGATAACCAAACTTGATATTTGGACCAGCCGCATCAAGCCCTCTTGCACCCCACAATAATTTCAAAGCGCTTTATTTTTTCGATTGATACCAAACAATACTATAATCGGATTATAAATATAGTACAATATAATACATAACTAAATAACTTTTATTTACAAAAGCAATATTGGCAAGTACCTCTATCATGTGTTAAGTTTCAGATGAAAATATTAAACGGTGTAGCTGAAAACCGCGAAACTCTGACACGGGGAAACGCGGAAAGATATTGACATGATTCAACAAACTTCATCTTCTGAGGCAATATGCGCACCAGCTGGTAATGTTTCGTATCTCTAGCTCCTATAGTCTCCGATCTAGGTGTTCATTCAGACGAACTGACGCACGGAAATACGGACATGGCTCAATCGCTATCCGAGGTTATGATCAGCATTTTGGTACACAGGACTTGGGGTCTGCCACGCCTCTTTCTGTACGCTACATACATTGCACAAATCTACTATACCCTTTGTACCTACATAGAGGCACAGGGTATAAAAATCATTACAATCGAAGATATCGACTTTAAATGTAGGCTGCTTCACTTGTTTCTTTATTTATATTACATGATATAAAGATATATATGTATGTATATCGATTCTATATCGGTACAGGGTTTCCCAAAGTCAGTCGTGTCCGAATTTAACATTTGCCATACTATTGCACCTCCTTATACATTTTACATACATTGCTTTGAAATATTTATTGATTATTTATCCATTCTCTTTGCATATTTGTTGAAATATTTACTCAACATTGAAAAAGTTAAATTTTCACATATTCACCTCTTATTTCGAAACAAATTGGATTTTTACGCTTAACATTTGATTTATCAAATGCTACGAAATGGACAACCACCTTATATAATCCTGCTAAATTATTGTGAAGAACATTCGGAAACAATATCTTTAGTTCATAAGGTTTTAAAGGTAGCTCGTTCTGAAAGTAGATTACAAATAGTCAATAATTAGTAATAGTAATATGCCAGTATTTAAAATTCGTTACTCACACCAGGCTTGTCAATGCAAAGACTTTCATCGGTTCTAACTATATGCTGAGTCCAATTATCATACCACAGCTCACCTTTCTTGTAGAAAACCTTACAGAAATCATTTTGAGCCACGGAAAGTAAGGTCGGCTGCCAAGTACCACGGTGATATTTATATACCTTTGCATTAACCTACAGAAATTAAGTTATGGAGCAAGTATTTTTATTTTTCTTTGTAAATTGGTTACGGATTACTTACAGCGACGCGATCTGTGGGCTGAATATCCCATACAGTAGTAATGACTCCAGATACGTTTAATGCACCCTTACGAAATTTAAAGTCAACCTTGGAAATATCTAAAACACCGTTTATGTTTTGTGCTCCTGGAGGCTTTAAAGTCGGTTCGCAGTCGTCGAAAATATTTTCATTTTCGAAGATAATCTCGTATTTGGCTGAGTAAGCGCATCCTGCCAAGTACAACAAAATCACCAGCTTATTGAGCAATATTGGATTAGTCCACATCTTATAGTACAATAAGTTTTTAACTGTGCTGTTTTAGCTGGGTAGTTTATATATAGATAAATGCTCTAGAACTTTTTTGATTAACATTGTTCAGTTGCGCTTTATCAACATAATTTATCTCGTAGCTTCATGTTATATGCACAAAACACATCCTAAAGATGTTGAAACAATTTACAACTACGTGTTTTCCTAAATTGTTGTCATCAAATGGCAAAGTGTTAAAATTTAAAAAAATCAGCTATACAGATCAGTCATTAAAATTTAAAAAAATCAGTTATACAGATCAGTCATATAGATATTGCATGCAACTTTTTGGAGTGCCTCTTTAATTAATCGAGTGTCCACCATCGTGGCTTTTATAATATTATGAATTATGTTTATACCCTGTACCCAAAGGGTCAAGGGTATACTAGATTTGTGCACTTTATGTGGTAGGCTGAAGGTGGCGTTGTTCTTTATACCAAAATGCTTATCATAACCTCAGATAGTGATTAAGCTTTATCTTTAAGTATTGTTATACAAAATCCAGAGTCAGCAAATTTTATAATTATCCTTACAACTGCTACTTTTTTCGTTGCGATCCCCATACCATACCTTAACATACATACTTAAAACTTACTACAGATATTTTAAATAGCCGTTTTTAGTCAATTTTCTACAACAAAATAAAAAAATGTAGAATTTCTTACATGTGTTTATTTTTTGTGTTACCCAATACATTTTTATTGAAATTATATAATTTAATGGAAATATTTAAAAATTAGATCTCCATGATTTTTTATCACTATTATAACAGACAATTTGTCAAGAAGTTTCGTAAATTTTGAAAAACGAATTTTTCTATTTTGTCCCATTTAGCCACTTTAGCGTCCTTTATGTCCTTTTTTAGGGTATCGAATGGTCTTCCATTTCTTTTAAACTTATGAGCAAGTATACCCCAAATATTTTGAATAAGATTTACTATAATCTCACCATATTTCGTGCCTCAACAAAGTCTTTTGTCTCACGGGAGACATGGATGGCAGCGTTATCCTGTTGAAAAACCCGCAATCATCAAAATGTTGCTCTCAAAATCAAAAAGGAACCTCATAAAGTAAAATTATATAATCTCTAGATTTCATATTATATGTCTCGAAACATACAAGACTGTTTTCAATACCGACAAAAGCGCCCATACTATTATCGAACTTTCTTCAATGGGTCTAGCTGGATAAGGTACTGGAAACTGCCCCCAGCGATTTTTGAAAACTAATGATGCAGTTCGATGCGTATGGCAAAATAAAAATTTTTCGCCAAATTTCAGTTTTAAAAAAACGTGTTTTTCGTTTTTACTTAATTGTGACTAAACTACTGAAAATTTTTGAACCAATTTTTTTTTTAATCTAAGTTGGCAATGGGGCTATTTAAAAAAAAATATTTATTTTTTTTAACCAACACATTTTTCTAAAAAAAAATATAAAATTTTCTTATTGTTTTTTAACCAATGATGGCTCCAGCTGCATCCTGGATTGGCGAGAATAAAACATATGATAAATGCAATATATAAAAATACATGAATTTTTGAGTTTTTGCAATAAATAAATAAATAAAAAAAAAAAAAAAAAAAAAAAAAAAATTGTTTTTTAAGTATGTTCCTTAAATATGTCAATCACCATTTTTTTTTAAACACGTGTTTCTATACGTTCTTTTTTTGGTGTGAATATGAATGATTTGGTGGAACACTGTTAAAAAAAAATAAAACGAAAATTTTTTAATGTATTAAAAAAAAATTTTTTTTTTTGTAAAAGATGTTAAAAATTATAATAAATTTTTGTAATATTTTATAGAGTACATACTTCTTGTTTTTATGATGAAAAAAACTGATTTATTTTGTATGTAAATATAAAAATATTAACATTGCTCAACAAAAGATTTTTAATAATTTGCATTAAATGGTGATATTTCAACAAAAATATATGGGCTTACATTTAACATAAAAAATTAAACCAAATTAACCACTTAATTTTGTTTTCATATCGTGTTCTTATGGCTTAATAAAAAAAAAAACGTACTTTACTTTTTATTAAATTGTGACTAAACTACTGTATAATTTAGAAAAAAGAAAATTTTAATCTAACTCGGGCTCTTTAACTTGCAACACATTTTCGAAAAAAAAAGTAATTTTCGTGAAATTTTACGAACATTTTTTTTTACCTATGAATCGATCAAAATCCTTTTTAAAAATTGTTGACGGGCAGAGAGAATGCATGTTCCTCATCATAAATTTTGTCGTAGCTGTGGGGGTGACCCAACTTCAGGGAATACCCTTCTTCGAAGATCTGGAAAGTCTCGCAAAGGGACTACATGGTCTCTAGGTGATCACGGCATACTAAAGACCTAAGATAAACAAACTTTATACTTTTTGTGGAAATTACGTACAGTGCAGTGTATATTAAAGTCGGCATGTCACGACTGTAAGCGTCGCACTAGTTTCTTTTTTTAAGTAAAAAGCATCCCATTCTCAAAAATAAAATTTACGTTATTATTAAAACCAGGGCTGTAGAGAGAAAATCCGGGCTTGAATCACGACAGTATGACAGTAATTACACTGGGCCCCTGAGAAAACTCCGGGCCCGAAGAGAATCGCCCTTCCCCTCCCCTCTCGTCGAGCCTGATTAAAACACAGATTTTTCAGTTGAGACTATAATTTTGAATTTTAAATAATCACAAAAATACATGTTTATAAAAATATTTCACCTTGATAGTAGATTACAAACATTACACAACCGACAGATGTTTAACTAAATCTAGATAGTACAACATAACATATATCATATGAAAATTTCATGTAGCAATAATGGGACGATTTGATTAGTTAGCAATCGCGTTGATTAAAAAATATATAAAGCTCCCACAGTCCACAAAAATGAAAACCAATATGGGATCACCGTCAAAATGGTTGTGCAATCTGTTTGCACTTCTTACACTGGTTATCTATACAAGAGCTCAATTCTCCTATGAGTTTATTCTGGACAACGATCAAATATTCGACGACTGTTTAAGTCCTCCACCAGGAGCTAAAAATATACACGGCCTCTTTGACTTGTCAGATTTTATACTAAATTACACTAATGATATTGTGACCGTTGGAGGAAAAGTTGTGTCAGTTTGGGATATAATGCCTACAGATCGTATAAGGGTACGTAAATTTGAAATAAGGACTTCAAATAGGTTGTCTTACTGTTGTTTTACTTTTAGTCTCTAGCGGAATTATACTATTATGAGCATGGTAAATGGCGGCTTGCCTTCATTGTTGCAAAAACCAATGACTTTTGCAGTGTAATGTATAAAGAAAATGAGTATTGGTTCAATTTTTGGACGGGTCACATCGCAAACAATGTTCAATCAAAATGCCTCTTGCCCGGGGTAAGTTAATATCCACAATATTACTATAGCCTGTTGTTGGATTATAAGATTTTTCTGGCATATTCTAAACGTTTCCTTTTTTTCAGACTGAACTTGTATATAATCCATACAACTTTACGATGGAGTTCAAGAATAACGCCTTTATTAAACCGAACACACGCTATAAACTTGTAATAAATTTGGTAGCCTTTGATGTACACGATAAAGTAAAGCCAAACAGTATTTGTGTAGAAGTAAGAGGCACAATGATTAAAATTTAAATGACATGTATGTTGTACATTCGTTTTATACTTGAATAAAATATTTTTGAGCTTTGAAATATACACACTTAGGGTATTCACGCTTTGTGTTGAGTTGAGGAGTTGAAAAGTTGAGGACTTTTACAAAAACGAATACATGCTGTAAATCAACCCTGCGTTTCAACTTTCAACTCAACTTTTCCTCAGCCCAGACCCTAGTCTACTTTTTCCTGTGGAGTTTTTGAGAAAGTGTTGCACAATGTGGTAATTCGCTGTATTTTCAGCACTGCAAAATTTGTAATTTTTTAGCCATTTCGTGATATGAAAAGCAACGAGCTACCGTATACTCGTTGGAAAAAAGTAAGCGCCAAATTTAAAATAATCAAATTGCATTAACGCAAGTAAAAAAAAGTTGCGCCTTTTTAGTGCTAAATTAAGTGAATTAGATATGATTACTTGTTGTTGGAGTTTACGCAAATAAAAGAGTAAAAATAGATGTACTAGGCTTAATATATGCTGGAATTGTTGGGGAGTTACCCTCAGCATTTGAACAAATAGCTTGTCGTCGAAGGAACTGGCGCCAGTCAATTGACTTACGGATGTGGAAGTGGTCGCCCTGCCGCGAGAGTATTATTGCATTCATGTCCTCTACATAATTATCTAAAACTTCATCAATTTGTGCGTCGTCCCGCAACCCCAAAGTCACTGTAGCAAACAAAATTTAGTTCTTATACGATGAATTTGTTTTAGCAGACGAACCTTCAATAAAATCAATTTCATCCGAAGCCACTTTAGCAACAGCTTCAGTCAAAACCAGAGCTCGTAAAAAACTGTCTACCCATTTTTCCCATGCGGTCGGGTCACGATCAAAACCGAACAAATAAAACACAAACTGTCACAAACTGAGCCAAATACTTTTTTCGTTTCGCTTTTCGGTTTTGTTCCGTGTTTTTGGCTGAGCAAAACAAACGTGTCTCTCTCTGAATAACACTTAAGTGTAATTATGTCGAGACACTTTCAGCAAGCGCTCACTAAAAAACTGTCTGCCTTAAGCCGTTTCGTAAAAAGTGGCCGGAAAAAGTGTCTTTTCAGCAAGAGTGTCTTTTGTGTATGTGTGCGTGCTTGTGTGAGTCGCCTGTGTTTTCTTCGTGCATGTACACAGCAACGAGGTGCAGTGTATAGCTCACTTCGGCTTGCTTCGGCCTCGTGTCTTCGTACATGACGGAAGTAAAGCACAGGCGGCTTACACAAGCACGCACACATACCCAAAAGACACTCTTGCTGAAAGTCTCAGGCAAAAGTGTCTGGGAAAAACACAAACGAAATAGAAACGAAAAAATTGGTCTCGCTCTGAGCGGAACACTTTTGAACAAAAACACAATTGAGTGTGTTTTGTCAATAGTTTTTCTCAAAGTGTTCGGAAATGAGTGTTTTTTTTTAGACACTCTGAAAGTGTTGACAGTTTTTTACGAGCTCTGGTCAAAACACATTTTACGCTTAGTCTTGGCATTTTTAAATCAAAATTTTTAATTTAAATAATTATTTGCAGCATTTCGCAAATGTAAACAAACACACGCAAGAAGAAGCACAAACTCAAATATGGTTTTTCTGCAATTATTTCATTTTCGCAGCAATAAAATAATACAAATCGATGGAATACAAAGCTACTTTAGCTACAGGTTTAATTAAAATAGATTTTATGCTTTGACTGGGCATTTTTTATTCAAGTTTTTTAATTTTAATGTAATTTGTACCAATTTACAAATGTAAACAAACTCTGGAAAGAAGAAGAAACCTCGACAACTCAACTCATAAAACTAAACAGGGCTGTTCACGCTTTGGCCTGTTGACTTTTTCCTCAACTTTTCAACTTCTCAACTCAACACAAAGCGTGAATACCCTTACTATATTCTTAAATTCTCCTTGGTATAATGAACTTATGCTCGGTCACGTCTCCTTTTGGTTGTTAAATGCATTGCACAAACCTGGTATGAGGTATAAAAAACAGAAATCAGTCAGCCCACACAATTTTTCAAGAAAAGTTATTACATACGCCACATTGTTCATTGAAACGTTGAGGATGGGAGCTCATTCAAAAAGTTTTTGTGACACGTGCATATAAAAATTTGCTTGAAATGATTAAAATGGCCAGACATACACAAAAACTTCGGCCATCGGCAGATTAAAACTTGTTTAGTGCTGCAAAATATAAAGTTAACCAAAAAGTAGTTTGCCATCAGTTAATTGTTAAAAAATTTGCAGTAACGTGCAGAGTTATTATGCTTTCTTTGGTTTTGCTTGTTACTTTTTATTCGTTTGCAAGCTGTCAATATTTTTGAAAATACTTAACCGCCAAATAGCGTTGCCACTGCATGTCATAATGCCAAGTCTGGCAAGTCCAAAATCAGTGTTGCAAAATATCTTAAACCGATAACGATAATTATTTAGTTGCCAAAAATCAGCTGTTTCTGTTGCAAGCTAAAAAGCTTGAGAAGGTGATTGCTATAACATTTTAGTCGAGATTTTCTTTTACAAGCATTAAGGGGTTCTAGCGATACTTTCGCAAAAAAAGTTCCGCGCAGTGGACACTGTTAAATAAATTACAATAAATTAAATAAAATTCTATTAAACAAAATTGCGTATGAGGTTAAAAAGATTCAAACGTGTTTTTAATTCCAAATTGAATTTCGGCCAGCCAAAATTAGTAATTTAAATCAATAAAAAACACTGTACAATAGTTTTGTATCTACCAATACCCTTACCGCACCCCGTGCAACGCGCAGCAGCAGTAAAAGCATTCGGCATCGGCTTTTTAAGAATCTGCATCAAGTTAGAAACGCCAACGCAGCAGAATCATTGGCGCATTCGAATAAGGCTAAAATCGTTTACACATAATTGTGTACAAAGCTTCACAGGCCAGAAGCAAATTGCAAGAGAGTTTTGTAAATACTACTATTAAAGCAGTTGCGGTAAGTTACGAGTTTTCATCTTGATAGACGCATTTCAGACTTTCTGCAATTGCTATTTTTTTTTTTTCTTAAAGGTTTATTTAGTTTTTTGTTGTTGCTTGTTGTTTGGTTGTGGCTCGATGAGCATAAGCCATATTTTACGTCATGGTCATGCAGGTTGAAATCACAGAGCATTAGACGCAGAGATGGTAACATATTTGGCCGCGTGCGTGAGTCACCTCGGTGCGTGATGCGATAGTGTACAGCACAATTTGACTACGAGATACGTCATAGCCCAAACATGTAAAAAGCTTCCCTACAATACTCAAATGTACTACAGTAAGACTCTTGTTGATGTCATCGCTTGGTCTTTAGAATGTTTCTGGCTTTCCTCTAATTGCTGCTGTTTCGCAGTGCTGCCTTTTTGGGCAAACATTTATACATACTGAAAGCAAAACAGTCAGCAAATGGTTAGCCTTATTTAACGCCTCTGTGCAGTAGTAGCTTACCAATGAATTAAAGCAGCAGCAGCCGCCGCCGCAACACACGCCTTATTTGGGCCAAGTCTGAACTTGTCTATATAGCGCAATAAAACACAATTACATTGACCCTCAAACGATTGACTAACAAGCCACTAACTATCGCTAACGCCCACATATCGACGACGACCTTGTTAATTGTTTTGCCGCCTTTCTACCCAATCTCAAACATTATGGCTAAATGTGCTACTATTATAATAAAAGTTTAGCCTGAACAGCATTTAGAAAGTGCGACTAAATGTTTTGACCTTTTACAGCTGGAAAACGTTTGGTTGGCACAAGTTGGTATTAAAAATCTACTTCATTTTTTTTCTTTAAAGATAACAAAAAGTAACTAAAACTACTTTTGTTTTTTGAATGGAAACAGTTTGTATGCGAAAGTAATTTGGGAAATGTTTTTGTTTCTTTCCAACTATTTTATTTGTCCACTTTTTTTTTAGTGGTTGGCATCGCATTCGTTGGTACGAAAAATTGGTAGTTGAAGGCAACCCAATAATGAACGTTTTTATGTAACAAAGCTGCGATATTTTGACTTTCTTTTCAATTTTTAAGTGCTACATAAATACTAGTAACTGGTTATAAAAAATTTGTTGCCTAAATCTGCATTGGTAATAAACTTAGGTTTATTATTTTTGTCATAATCAAATAAGCTTCATCTTATCATAACTTTATATATTTTTTGATTTTATACAAACATAAAATAAACACATATCAGATAACAAGTAAAGCCTTTACATTGAATAAGACATAAACACTTTTGTTTATATAAACACTCAGGGCCGTAGAGAGAAAATCCGGGCCCGGGGGGAAAATGTACCGGCACCTCTATTACAACTTTATCTTGAATCACAACAGTAATTACAACGGCCCCTCCCCTCCCCCTCGCACCCCAAATTGAATTGGGATATTTAATTACAGCTTTAATATACATAACTTGGACTTTAAAAATCTAAAAGTAATGTTCAAATAACAACCTTGCCTTTCCGCATTGATCCTTCAACATATTACAACAATTTTTTTTTCTTTAAAATTTATATCTGTTATATTTTGTTTTTGCGTGAAGCTTGATTAAAGGTTGTTCCATATATGTAAGTAGCTAAAGCTACCCATACAAAATTTAAACCTGTTTTTTGTGCAGCCAAACTCGGGAACTTTTTCTTTGCAGCACCTTGTAAAATTTATAAAAATAATTGAGACACAACAATTTAGCAATGTGATGTTAATATGATGCACCTTGTTGCAAAGTTGCATGCTTCTTTTGGCCTTCAAAACACGGGTTATCCGAATAGACAGACAAATTTACAGATGGACATAGCTAAATCGATTTCTTTTGTTGTTCTGATTTTTTAGGCATAACTCTTGTGGGGTATTCAAATAATTTACATTTTCTCCAAACAAACTTCACACTTTAGGTTTTATTCATCGCTTAACACGCATCTATTTATTAGTAATTCATTTTAAATTAATACACACAATCATATACTACATAATATTTAAGCAGCCTACAAACTATAACACGCCAATTTTTATATGCAATACTAAATTCGTTGCTCTGTGGCCGGTGCCGCAGTTTGCTCCGCGCATACTTCATTGGCTCTTGCTCGTGCCGACAGACTCAATCAGCTGTTCAAAGTCGGTTACGTAATACTGCGCGCGTCTATATACCTCGGGACGCAGCACATTGCCACCGAAACCAATGAAATAGTTTGCCGGCGGCACAGCCTCCAAATCGGTAGCACCATCACCAATCATTGTTATCAGTGCGTCGGCGGGTTGTTGCTGTCTTATCAAGCCAATTGCCTCAGCCTTACCGCCGGAGTGCGATGTGGGCTGCGCAGTATCGAAGCTGACATAGGCGCCCTCGTAGTCAAACAGCAGTTTATTGGCATACATATGTGTCAACGGTATGCCCAGCTCGTTAGCTATGGGTGCTATCAGGCAGTCAAATCCACCCGATATGAGATATACCTGTTTGCCATCGGCCTTCAGCTGAGCCACGAACCGCTTGATATTACGCGTCAATGTGCTGGGGCGCTGCTTAATAAAATCAGCAATTTGCTGTTGCGTGGGGCGTATAATATTTAGACGAATTTTCAGTGCATCCTGAAAGGTCATGGTGCCGCCCATTGCCTCTTTGGTAACACGTGCAACCTCACTGCCCTTGCCACAAAAATCGGCCAGCTCATCTATGCCCTCCTCGCAGATAACCGTGGAGTCCACATCAAAGCACACTACATGTGATTCCTGTATAATGCGTGCGGCAATTGTTGGCTGCTTTGGTGTTGTAACTGGTGGAGTAGTTGGAACTGGTGCCTTGGCCATGCCATTGCCATTGGACAGTGTAGCATTCAATTGCTTGGCCAGCACTGCAGCGCCACCGCAGGCATTGGTGGTAGCATTATTATGGCCATTGGCATGTGCCATGCTAAGTACTGAGGAGCTCATCTTAAAAATGCACCGTAATGAACGCGTTTTGAGAGACTATTGACGTTGATATGCTGAATTACGTAAAAGCTTTGCGTCTTTTTCTTACGTTTGACGTGCTTTAGCTTTGTGTGTTGGCTTCACAAAGTTTTCCGTTGTAAAACTTTTTTTTGTGTATGTATATCTTAATTTTTAGACACGCGCGTATCGTTCTTGTTTTTTTTTTTTTGTATTAGAGACAGCTGTTTATTTGTTTTTGTTTTGAACTTGGGCTGGTTGTCTAGACGTTTGTTTAGCTAAACATTAATTTATTCATAGACTAGATTGAATATTATTTTGCGATCTTAGACGAACTGTACGCTTTGGCTGGATTTTTACAACTGATTTAAACGCTACAGCTCGACTTTATAGGAAAACTCTCCAGCTGCGATGTTCACACACACACACGGACACATGCAATACATTCTCACTTAAACGCACGCTCTCTCTCTTGTGGGCAAGAGACCGATCGACAATGCGACACACACTGCACTTGCCTGACCATCTGGACAAGTATGGAACGATCATGCGATAACTGTCAATTACAATAGTTTATGTGAGAGTGTGTGTTTGTGTGTAACTCTCTGTTACATTCTTCTTTTGTTTTTGTTTTTCTCGAATGTTTAAGAATTGCAGCTGGCCGCGACTGACAACGCTGCATTCTATGCGACTTGTATATCACCTGCCAGCATTTATTTTCCTTGAAAAATCGTGTGGTCAAAGTAGTCTTTGTACCCATGACATTTTGAAGATTACTACTTACTATGTACTATATACATATGTATGTATACTATTTATATAAACAAGCTAATCATAAACATATCAGCACATAAACTTTTTTTTTTTTTATTGTCTAAGACAAAGTAAAACCACTTAAAACCGGTTTGGCAACCACCAGACGGTGTCAACGCTTTATCAAAAAGACCTACATAAATAGCAGACAGCTGATTATGAGACGCTTGAAAATACATACATACATGCATATGTTTGCCTAGCTGTCGAAAGACCATGAATAATCGGTAAAAATTTGTTGTGCCTGGTCATAATTTCTGTGCATAACAGCTTAATAGAAAAAAACAATTTATTTTAAAAGTGACGCGAAGACTCGGTTTTTGATAAGAGCAATGGGGCTTTACACGACAGTGTATACATATGTGTGCCTTTTTCCATTAAAGCTACAAAACCAACATTTCACCTAAAGGTTTGATTTCTAGGAATTTTCCGAGGAATATAATTATTCAGAATAGTGTATATGGGGTGTTTATTTTTATTCGCAAGAGAAGTTTTTGTGAGTAAAGTTTAATTTTTACTATTACATACATGCATTTGTCAGCATAATATAAATTTGCTGATCTGCCATTGCAAAGAAGTTACAACTTTTATTATTTAAAGACACAATAACTGTCTACATACTTTTACAAAATAATAACCAAAAAACAGTACAAATAATATGTACACACTGGTAGACTTAATTGCAAGCTGTTGAAATACCGCTGCGTGGTTACGTTAAAACTTACGTTTGTCGTAAAAATCAAGTACTGGCGATCACTGGCTTTTGTGCGCTCTCTCTCTCTGTCTCTTCGGTTTAATTAGATAAAAACAAGCGAGAGCTGCATTTACAAATTGGCGCGTGCATAAAAAACAACAACACTACAAGATCGGAAAATGCAATTGTTTTTTTTGCTTTGTTTTTGAAATAACAAGTTGTTTTGATCGTTGGACTTAAACCGCGTAAACAACAACAGACCGCAAATTACATGTATTTACATATGTACATACTTATATACATAAGTATGTACTGTTCATGGCTGTTGTACTTGAATTGCATTTCTTACACAACGACTCCTTTTCGTGTTTAACGCTATCATGCTTATTTAAAGCCTAAATCCAAATTAAACTTGATGACCAAAGTTACACCAATTATAGTTTAGTTTTAATTATGGGACTACGCAGTTGCCTTTAGCAACAACAAAAAAAAAAAAGAAAAAAAAAACACCTGTCAGGATTTTTTTACGACTGTTGTGGCAAAAGTTGTCGCACGTTGTTGGGCCTTAAAATTTTTCCTTAGTAACTTATACTTGGTTTACCATTTATCGATTGACCTTCTTGCTGCATAAATTTAGCTCAAGTTGTTTGGTTTTCGTGGAAAACTGCTATTGACGTTTTTAGAGCACATTTCTTCAAGTTGTGCTGCCACTGGTTGACCCGAAAGTAAGTACACACATGTGTACTTACGAGTACTTATAGCATGCCACATGCGAAGTCGCTTTCAAAATATATTTGACACCTCTAGTGAATTGGGGCATACATAAATGTCCTATCTGTATTCTAAAAAGTTTATTAGGTTACGAGGGTTGTCTTTTAATATATAGAGAATATAGAAATAGGTTTTCAGAAATATTCTTCATAAAAATCAATTTACTGCACTTCTCCTTTCAAGTTGATTTCGTAGTTTGCTTTCCATTTGGGTTTTGGGTTGCCAAAAATCTCTTGATCCTATTCGTCTAGTTGAAGCATAATTTCTCTTTGGGCGTTAAATACTTTTGGTAAAATATTGTCCTTATATCTTTAAACTAAACATTGACCAAATGTCAACAAGTTTTTATTATAGATTCGGTAGGTATTCGGAACAGCAATAATAGATTGTAAATCACGCATATTTAAATCCAAATACGAGCACCTTTTAGAAATATTTCTTGACGGAGTATAAGTATACTTGGGATTTTCACTTTGTCGTAGAGGTGGGATACTATCGATAGTGTCACCACTCGATAGTTAAGACTTCGATAGTTGAAAAAAAATTATCCATCAAGTAGCTCGTTTTTGTGGCAGAAGAATAACATGCCACATTTCTAGGTTTTAGTCTGGTCCTTCTGTCCGAAACTATAAGGCCACTTCTACAGAACATCCTCTCACTTTCAGTAGAAGTGCCAGAAGTGCATAAATAATTTTTGACTAAGTTTTGTAGTCCAACACATTTGGATCCCTGAAAGTAGAATAATTTTTGGTTACGTTTTTTAATTGTTTATAGAAACCTTCCTAAAGCTCAATAGATTTACATTTCGGCTTAAATTTTCACTAGCCAAATAATGTGAAATGTTAAATATTGCTGTCCCCTTATTTTTAGCGATCTTTTTGCAACACGAATTTTATGAATTTCGAAATTTCGGAAGCCAAAGTGGCAATCATTAAGCGAAGAATTTTTATAAAACTTACTCAAATAATTTTTTATTGTCCCCATTGGATTTGGTGACTCTAAAAGCGTCGGATGGTCAAAAAGGTTCGACGTGTTACCACTGGCTTGTATTCTTTTTGACATGTTCGGCACTTTGCCAATTTTTTGTCCGTTGATTTGTCAAAAAAGTTTTTTACATACAAAAATATACTATCGATATATTGAACAAAACCATCGATAGTATCCAAAAAATGGAACTATCGATAGTCCTATAGATAGTATCCCACCTCTACTTTGTCGGGCATAAATGCACGGTGAAAATGGGCAAATTTTCCAAAAACAACTACAAAAAAAGGTCATTCTGCACGACGAAAAGTGGGGAATTCTTGCCCAAAAGTGTTTTCTTTTTTCTACAATGATAAACATATTTTTTAATTGAAGTTGTAATTTGTTTGCAGTTGAAGGTCAAA
Organism: Chymomyza fuscimana; assembly: GCA_949987675.1. Classification (NCBI taxonomy): domain Eukaryota; kingdom Metazoa; phylum Arthropoda; class Insecta; order Diptera; family Drosophilidae; genus Chymomyza; species Chymomyza fuscimana. The sequence goes on from OX465089.1 coordinate 35,094,408, forward strand.
AAGTGTATATTCTACTGAAAAATATCGGAAACTTTATATTTTATGCCTTTAAATATAAATTTTCTCGCAACAACTTTTTTTAACAGTAAATAACTAACGCTTTTAGTCTGGCATTTTTACCTTTATGCCTCGTTGTTAATGCTCACGTTCTTAATCGCCTGTTCTTGCCTTTAGGCATTCTTGCTTTTATGCATTTATGCCACACAAAGTGAACACCCCAATTGCATCAATATTAATTTGTGCACAACGTCGGTTTTATCTGATGTCCTCTTATCATAAAGAAAAATAACGTCAAAAGTTATTAAAAGTTAAATAAATTTTTTCGACATACATACATAAGTAGTTCTCGTATTAGTTTATGTTAAATCTCAAAATTTAATGATGCAGTTGAATCAACTGAGATGATAGATTTAATGTAGCATCACTAGGATTGACTGTTTACGAATTCTAAAAGCTTAACCTTTTCTAAAAAAATTTTAATTGTATTTTTTATTAGTGACTAGCCTAGGGGCTCGGCTTACATCATCTAAAAAGTCGGCTTGTTTTTATACACTTTGGTGTAGTTGTTATGGCTGCCGATGAGGTGTTTTGACTAGCGTCTATTCGTGGAAAATTCAGGGGTTTGACGGCATCTCCAGTAATCGATTTATTAAATTTCATCATTAACACAAGTTTTGTTTGTAAATTTATTAATTAGGTTTGAATTGCATGTTGTCGACGTTTTGTTTCCAAGTGCAGTTCTGTTTGTTTTTTTTTCTTTCCACTGATTAACTGTTCAAGTGGAGAGTGCACAAATACACACAAATCCTGTTGTTGCCCCACTACACGCGATGTTAATTTCTTTGATAACTCTCTCACGCTCACACATACACTCAAATGTTTGAATGTACATGCATGCATGTGTATTACACATTGCATATGTATGTATGTACATGCACGTGCACACAAACAACTCAGTGGGGCTCACTTGACATATTTACACATGCAACTGCAAAAAAGGGGAGCAACAAGAGTAATCAAAACTGTAGTGCACAACAACAACCTTTACATTTTGCGGTGCGTCATCTTCATTTTGTTGTTGCTATAGCTGTTTGCTGTTTTTATACCCTGCAGTCTCAAAAGGTAAGAGTACACCAAGACAGTGCAAAAACTGTGTGTCTTGCATCTGGAGTAAGTCAAGAAGACCAAAGAAATCGATTTAGCCATGCTTTACCGTTTGTTGCAAAAATTGCCCGGAATAATATTGTCCTAAGCACTTTATGGTCTACCATAGTTCTACAATTGGGCTTAAGTCTTTGCTGTTTGAATTCTTCCTCAGTTTTATCAATATGCAATCTTACAAGTTGATAAAGATCTCTGTTTTTTTTACATCGTTTACTAAGATCTTCGAAAGCTATAAGCAAAAAAGTACTTTTTTTTATATATATTTTTTTTGATATTTATTTTTTTTATAGGCAATCAACCGATACAAATTAGGTTATCAAACCAATATTGATGAAAAATAATTCGCTACACAAAAAATAAAATTAAGTATGTGGTAGGGCAAAAAGTAAGTTAAAAAACTAGATAGATACTCTATGAAGATTACTCTCTAAAAAATATTGAGAAAAAATTCTCTACGGAAATTGTGATGTACAAACAAATATCAGGTGCTCACTAGCTGTGCCGCAAAAAACAGTCGATAATGTATATATGTATGTTCTATAGAAATGCGTTAATCAAGCTCCTTCATTTGATACCCAATACATCATAAAAAAATCTTTTTAATTCACAAAGAGGCGCCGTATTTAATTTAATATGACTTCACATAGACTATAACTAGTGGATGATTAAGAGCTTTCATACCTCATTTGTTAAGTTATGATAAGCAGCAGTTTGGAATTTATGAGGAAGCCGATGAGCAAAATACATACATTCAACAAAACATGCAAAAAGATTCGCAGAAGTCGTGTAAATATGGCAAACTTGAAATTACCTTTTGCTTCGAAGCTTCACAAAAAACAACTTACTTGTAAATATTTTTGTGAAAAAACCACAATCATCAAAGTCAGTCTTATCTAAGTAATTGCTACATTTTTTTTTTACTTTGTGGGGACACCACGACCTAACCGTAATAGTTTTGCACTGTTTGTCCGCAGACCTTTACACGTAAAAAGTTAACTTTTATTAGAAACCATCTTATTAAAACCACTTTTCTATAAATGTATATGTATATTTTGCAAAAAGGTTATTATTTTTGAGCATAAATTTGGGTGGTTTGAAATTTTTCTCTGCCAAAAAATATAATACATATAATATTATAAGAGCGCAACGATCTGCTTCATTTGGTTTTTAATGATCAAGGCTAACATTACGGCACTTTAAAAAGCTGGTTTGTAGGATTTAGTCGCATGTGCTTATCTCTCACCGACGAATTTCGTGAAGTTCTTCCAAAATCGACAAAGAAAATTTAAAGCATGTGACATATTGTAAGAGTGTGAGACATCCCTGGGCAGTAGTTCCACCAGTGTATGTTCAGTTCAGATTTGTTTGCTTTGGTTAACTGTATTGAGCAACATAGGCCGGTCAACTCTGAATGATATAAAAGCATTTGTCTGCCACAAGTGTTCATTGAAGTAAGGAAAATTAACCGCCGAAGACGAATCATTCTTTATCATGATAATACGAGCTCTCACACATCAAGCCAAACAAGAAGGTTTTTGAGCGATAAGAACATCGAATTAATGATTTATTTTTGTGCCTGCACAACAATTATAAAGTTTTCGATAATTGATCGTAATCAAGAATATGAAAAACAAAAACAAAGACTTTCAAATGTTGCTGTACCCCAGCATTTTAAAATCGGAAAAAATCTGTGAAAATTGTAAAGAAAAAACAGAGTATAGAAAAGTCGGCGCTGATGTAAACGGGCTACTTGTTTTTATTATTTGGCTTGTATTATAATACTTACATCAAGAGTATGTGTGAGAGCTTGTAAACAGTTTTATAAAGTGAGTTCAAAACATCAGCGTACTGTAAATATGTGTATGTATTTATAGCAACGTCAACAGTTTTGCAACTCAACAACAGCCCAAAAAAAAAAAGAAGAAAAACAATAGCAAAGCAGAGAAAAAGCAGTGCAAGGCAACCCCCTTTGCTGGGGGCATGTAGAGCACGTCATTGGAGCTCAGTCCGCCGTGCTGTTGCTATCGCAGTTTAGCATTCGTGTGACGACGTTGACGTCGACTGCAACTGCGACTGCCACACAAACAATGCGAGTGTTTTACAATTGTTCTTTGGCAACGGAAAAAGTTATATTTACTTGGTGAGTTCCACCTGCTCATCTGTTACGCCCACAAAGAAAAAAATAAAACTCTAAAGTAATTATCAACTTCGTTATGACATTTGGATCCGACGACTGGCTGCATTGGCAGTTCATTGAACTCGCAAATTAACAATAAAATAATGCAAACGTTGCATGACATACAATATATAAATATAATCCACAACCAACGCCCATATAAAAAGGATAATGACTTTAAAAGGCTTGCTGCTTTACTAGAACACCATTAGACACCAATACTAGAGCACACAATAAATACACGCATATGTATGCATGTGTGTGGGTACTACCAACGAGTTGCGTTTTCGTTTAGTTGAACAGGTCATTGAATTGAACTAGTGAACTTAATTCGTAACTTTTGTTTACCTTTTCATATTCTCTTTTCATTTAATGATTCATTGGTCAACTTTATAGTCTTTGTTTTGAGGTCAGTAACCGCCTTTCTCTCAGATTTTAGTGCTGTGATTAATGAAATTTAAAGAAGTTACCCAAACAATAAACACGCAGGCAATTATACTATTTTGGAAATACAGGCGAACTTCCTTAGGGGAACCGCACGGGAAAACAAAATCAGTTCGATATTTAGACATTAAGTAATTTGTAAATTCTTGAGGTTTTCTTAGATTGATGGCCCAGATATGAGTAGACTTTTGTCATGAGTGACTTACTCTCGAAAGTGTTTTGTGTTCACTGCTTAATTTCACGATATGCACCTTAAGATACTATAGGTATACATATTAAGTTTGTGCAAGTCAAAAAGTCCATCAAGTTATCAAAAGTATGATCAGGGTGACTAGAGAAGTCGATAGAGACATGCTCGTCTGTCTATCTGTCTGATAAGAGCTAAGGCAACCAAACTTAGATTCCGCGTTTTGTCAAGGGAATCAAGCTTATTTTATTTTTTCGATATCGTTATATTGTATAACTTCTATAAGGGCTTTAGAAGCACCTCAAAAGAAACCAAAAGCTTTAAGGGCATAGGATAATTAATTTATTTAAGCAGATATCGTAACCAAATTTGATGTCTGCCAAATTTTATTAAAATCGGTTGACTGTTACACATAGCCCTCAGCGGTAAAAAAAAGGGTTTTCAGCGCATAGTTCTTTTTTTTTATTTGTTTAGTTTTTACTTAAGCACTCCGAATTTGATCAAAATCGGTTTAATTATTTGTTTTCTCAAAATCGTCCCCATTTTTTAAAATCGTTGAAATTTCTTCAACTTCACTTATAATCAAAATTTGTTTTTTTTTAAATAAAATATGATATACAGAAATCAAATTACACCAGTTCTTGTACGAAAAAGAAGTTTACTTGAAAAAAAATCATAGGTTAAAGTTAGTTCTAGAGGAGTTCGTAATAGAGAGGTTCGACTGTAGTTCATTGCTACTTTGTATTCTAACTAACTTCTATATTTAACACGGGGTTGTCATAGGAACAGACCTAAAATATGGTCTTCGTGTTAGTTTAGTGTATATTGCAATGATTACTTCCTGAGTGTGATTAGCAAATTAGTTTAGTTTTGTATGGAATTACTTTTCCTTTTTTCCTTTCAAATTCTTTGAAAATATTTTTATCTCGCAAACATTTTTTTTTTTAAATGTCTGTCGCTTAAAATTAGTCATTTTTTCAACGATTAACATTCAATTGTTTACAGTTTCTACGAAATATTCGAAAAATGACGTACACGACGTGCTACCAAGTAGGGCACTTCTATTGAGGATATCACGTTTTTTGGCCGAGATAGAGAAGATTAAATTAAACGAGTCGGTCTATCTTTATTTTCAACTTTTTGAGCAACTGATGCAAAAAGACATGATCTCAAATCTAGAAAACAGCAATTAATTACTATAAAAGCTAATTACTCGTTTAAAGTGATGGGCACGTGCCGTTTACTGATTGAGTTTGACCTACTGCGCTTGGCAACGTCAAATGCAATTTAAAATACAATTCGCACCAATGCTGAGTCATGCAACAACATCAAAAACAACATAAATAGCATTTTGCAATGATTCTCACACAGTCGCACCCATAATGATGATGTACGCTACTCAATCTACTATTTAAATGGAAATTGCCAAACTGATTATAAAATTGTTATTTGCGTTTGCAATGCTCTATTAAACACGTCTATTTAGGAGGGCGCGGTAATATGCACTGTCTCCACTATCTACGATAGTATGTATAATCCCATGGACGGCTATTATCGCGATTTATTTTAGCACGATACATAGAAACATTTTAAATATTGACAATAATAGCGATTGTAAGCAAAAAAAAAAAAAAAAAGCTTGTATTTAGTAATCATTAAAAAATTACACGGAACAACTTAAATGAATGAAAATTTAAGTATGCATCAATATCGAGCTTATGTGAGCTCTCTCTTTAGGCAGGAGCTGCAATCGCGGGCTGAGAAACTTTAAATCTTTTGTTTTGAGTTTTTGCTTAACCCAGCCTAGTCCGCTTTTGACGGCTTACTTGACTTTATCCAAAAAATTTGACATCAATTAAATCTTACAAAAAAAAAAACCATTTCAAAAAGGAACAGGATCAAGAATAAGATATGTCAGTCTTTCCGTAGGAACAAAAGATTATCAGAGGTTATAAGAACTATAGAAAATTTTAATTTATCGTCAGCAGATCAAGTTTATCGATTCATGATCATATCTTGTCCCTTCCACTCGTATACACGGTTTAAATGAAGAATGTTACATATGCCGCCAATTTTGTTAAAATCTTTTTTTATAATAGTTAAATTTTGAAATATGTTAAAATCGTTCAACTTCAGGAGTTATAGGCAGATATAGCAATTTTTAAACCACTTTGCCTAGAAGATCCTTTAAAACCAAGTTTTTTCTAAAACTTTTTGTGAAAAAGCTGCGTTTATAAAAATCGCTATGTTGACTCTTATAGACCAATTTTTCTTACTTTTTGGGGATACCAAAAAGCACATATACTAGACTAGGGGTAATCCCTCCGTTGCCACCCCTGCGACAGGCCCTTTCGCGCAATACCATTTTTAGAAAGAAGTATCGATTTAAAATAATATGGAATATGAATATACTCGTGGAAAGTCTGTCAATAAATAATTGTGCAAACTGTGTATTTTTTATCATAACAAGAATATATTATCCATTAGCTCCATTAACCACAAATATGCCTAGTTCGGCTGAACGCGATCATTCATTTCAGAACGGTTGAGGATGATTTGACTATCAAAGCCGCTAAATTGCTAGCCAATCGTGCTTCTCTTACACAATAATATACCATATCATTCGATTTGTTTATTTGCAGTTTTTATTGTTGACTGACACAATGGTGGATTTCCGTTTCGATATCAAGCCGCTGTTTCCGCAGCAGATTATCAAAGTGACATCAAATCTCTTGCCGCACACGTTTCGCGGCGATCGGCGTCAATGTTTGTGAGTATTGAAATTGTACGCGGCGTAGCGGATGCTCAATCAGATTGGCAGCAACTAACCGTTACACTCTTTACATTTTCCACACTCACACCTGATGACCATGACGATGTCGTTGCGCAGAGATGCTACATCCAAGATGTCAGAGATAATTGATCGTTTGGGACAGCTATCGGCTACCTCGCAGGGACTTAATAAGCCGGTGACTACTGCACAGCGTTTGCGCATGTCTGAGAATCAAACGATCTATTTGCTGGCAGAGCCCGATACCGGCAAAAAGTATGTAACCAAGATACTATTTGTTAAAGACAGATGCGCTTACAGTAGCAAGCTTCCCAGCTTTAGTTTAAGTTGCAATATAGGAAAGCTGCAGCATTCCTTCTAAACTAGTGATTCCTATTGATATGAGAAAAAAAAATGAATCTTATAATATTCAATACTAAATTACATATTGTTGTTTACAGCGGCGTGGTCACGGGTCTTTTAAAGGTCGGCACCAAAGACCTCTATCTATTCGATGAGGGCGGTATGACACGCAAAGTAGAACAGGCGCCTTGCATTCTCGACTTTTATGTACATGAAACTCGTCAGCGCGCCGGTTTGGGCAAACGTCTGTTTGAAACTATGCTGGCCGAGGAACATTGGGCGCCTATAAAATGCTCAGTCGACCGACCATCAGAGAAGCTGCTTGCATTTTTAAGCAAGCATTACGGTCTGGTGCGCTCCATACCACAGGCTAATAATTTTGTGCTCTACGAGGGCTTCTTCGGCGATAATGGTAACAATGGTGTCGCCTCCAATGGCAGGTCACCGAATCATGCCAACGGCGGACTACACATTACAAACAGGTTAGTCCTTTAAACAGGTGTGGCACTGCGGTAATTAGAGAGTGTGCGCATAAGCTGCAGGAAACATTTCACTTGGCTTAGTTGGCCATTTCTTTGCCGTATTTGCATAGCGTGTGCCCAGTAGCTAACACGCAACAGAACGCCTTCAAACTCCTTTAAAATAAGTTGTTTGCTTGTAGGTGTGTTCGCGGCGATAATATTAATCACCTATTTCAGTGTTGCGGAAATGCAGCTACCGATAACAAAAACAAACTGATATTACGTTAAAACCAACGCCGTGTTCATTGAATTTGTATAGTTGGTATTTGTTTTTATGCGTTTAAGAGGTATGCATTACTAGAGCAACAGATTGGTTTAGTAATGCTTAAGGATTCCTTTTCCGTCCGTCGGTTTTTATAATGGCGATGACAGTAGCTATTGCGTTAGATGAAGGACTTAGCCACAAAAGAATTTCATTACTTAATGGTTCGTTTGCTCTAGGATTTCAAAATAAATTTTAGGGAAATAAATCGCTAGTTTAACGGCCATGAAATGTGCATTTCATAGCCTCCAAAGATTTAAAAAAATAACAGAAATGCCACCAAGAGGTTTTTTAATCACAACTTTTATGGCAAGGTAATTAGTTTTGAAAAAGCAGGAAAGTAGATTTTCTTTTGGGTTTGTGGCACAAACCATTTGATAGTCAGGATAATGCAATTTATTTTTGAAAACTTTTTTAAAAAATAACTGAATTAAATGGTTTTTTCTTAATTATTTAAAAAAAGAATACTGAAATTATATCTATAGCAAACCAATGTAACTAAATGGGCGACATATCATAAAATGTTCTTTGTAGATATTTATTGATACATGTAGACTGTAGATGCAGAGTCTCGATCAGGGGATAGGGCCGTGCCGACCACTGATCTAGAGAAAGAGAGAGAGTCAACTTCGACGTCGTGTCAATGTTAGCCTTTTTGTACGCTTTGCTTTGTTACTTTGCTATTAACATTTATTTAACCAATTTAAATGTGGCTTTAATTGTATTATATTAACCAAAATTTCTCTCAATCCACATGTTGCGCTACTAACAACTATCAATCAATCAACAACAACATCATCATCATCAAAACAACCAAACCAAATAAAAACCCAAACAGTCCTAACACACAACTCTTTGGTGCTACTTATCTGGGCGATGAGGCTAACAAACGTGTCGGTCGACGCAGCAGTGGCTCTCAGCAGCAAGGGCTGCTACAGCAAATAACACAGATCTCACCATCCGGACGTTATGGGGCACCACGTCCAACCTGCACTATGGCTGAGGTACTTAAACATTACAATCATTACAGTCCCAGTAGCAATAAAACAATTTTGAAGCAGTAGCGGCATCAAACTTTGTAACTCACTTCAAAGTTTTAGAGTGACTGTGACGTGCGAATATAACTTTTTCGTGAATGCTAAACTGTTTTTATTTTGTAAATTGAAACTAAGTACACCTTGTGTATCTAAAAAATTCAATTTGTGAAACTTAGTGTGCTATTATTTTAGTTTCAAACAGTTTTGATTGGTGTAACTATGTCAGTCTAATATTTATTTTAGTATTAGTTTGTACACAGTCCAGTACGGATCGTTTTTTCTACAATAATAAATATTTTTACTAGTGCTATTTCCAAACAAGTCGAAAAAAAAAATTAGTACATTAACGCGTTGTGCCATATATTATTTATCGTGTTCTAAAGTCTTTAAGTTTTAGTTTTAATTTATGGATCCAAAACGCGCTGCTAATGCGGGAGCTGCACGCCAAGGCGGCGTGCAAGGCTCGAAAACAAGTGTGGCCGTAAGTTGTTAAAAGTGAAATGGTTATTATAATATATAGTGCATACAACATATGTGGTTTATAGTCACGTCAGCATGGTGCAGCTGCTGGACAAGCCTCTGCGAGTAACATGGCACGCAAATTTGGCAGCTCGGTTAGTCTGACGCCAAGTCAGTCCAAGCGCGAGGCCGAAAACGTAAGTGATAATATTGCATATTAAAAGAAATAAAATAAATTCAATGTCATTTTGACAGCCTTTAAAGAGCCCTTTGGATGCTTTAAGCCGTACCAACAATCGCCAAGCAATTATCCAAAAACGTTCGGGCTTGCAAGATGTAGATGAAGCTTATATTAATTCCAATGCATTTGCGCGTCCTTCACGTTTGCGACACTCGGGCTTGGAGGGTTCAATGGCTCAAGCTAATCCAGCTGGTGCACAAGCTCAAGTACCTGTAGTTTCGGCCATGTCGCCAGTACCTGTACCTGCTGTTGCGGATCAGTCGCAAATGGTTTACCAACAGCAGCAACAGCCGCAGCAAACGGTTCCAATGAACCAAATGGCCGGTATAATTTCTCAGCAGCCACCAGCAGCTGCCCAGGCGTCGCAAATGTCTGTCGCGCAGCAGCAAATGTCACCGCCACAACAAAACCAGCTACCGCCACAACAAAACCAGCTACCGCCACAACAACAACAGCAGCAGCAGCCTGCAAAGCAAGCTATGCCCTCCCAGCAACAATTGCAGCAAAATTATATGCAGCAACCGGCTGCAGGAGCATATAATCGTCATGATCCTAATGTACGCTCCAATGCAGGCTATGAGGCTCAGGAGGCGCAAGCTCAGCAGCAAGCACAGGCACAAGCACAAGCCCAGGCACAAGCGCAGGCTCAGCAGCAGCAACAAATGGCGCCGCAGCAGCTACAACAACAGATGGGTTATGTAATTAATGATTTTCATCAACATAATGTATATACATAAATTTAATGTTGATTCTTTACAGCCGACACCGCAACAAACTGGCGGAGGAGCAGCGACTGCACAGGAACCGGACATGTGCACTACATGTCCTAATTGTCAAACAACCATTTATTTGCTGCGTTCCGCAGATATGGGACATGGTGATGCCGGCGCTTCGGTGCAGTAATTCGTATTAAAATTACACATAAACCCAAAAAAAAAAAAAAATTAAAAAAAGTGAAAAAAAAAAGCCAAGAATCTGCTACTAACGCTAAAAATCTCGGAGACCTCACCTATCTGTCTACTTGGGGAAAACTGCTGCTGCTGTTCCAATTTTATTTCTCATCCATTTATTGTGTGCTACTTGTTTAATCCAAATTGAAAGTTTGAAAATTAAAAAATCCAAATTTGCAGTATGTATCGTAACTCATAGCTCTGGTTGTTAATTGTGCTGCTATCCACTACTGGGACAAACCTCTTGACTAACCCACTGCAAGGGTATATGCGAAATAAATAAAATATAAAATGTAGTTTTGAAAAAATATCATAAATCAAAAAAAATGCATTGCTCATAGTGGTAAAGATATCACATCATGTAAATTTGCAGTATGTATCGTAACTCATAGCTCTGGTTGTCAATTGTGCTGCTATCCACTACTGGGACAAACCTCTTGACTAACTTGGCTGCATGCCAAGAGTCACAAACAAGCTAGATTCAATACTTGTGCATATTTAGAACGAAAATATAAAAATGGCATATGCTGTAGTCTATAGTATTTGTAGTATCTACTGCATTTATATAGTGGAGTACTAAAAATTTGTACCTTTTAGAGATTTTCCTGCTACTAAATTTTTTCGTTATAACGAAAAATTCGATTTGGGATTCTTTTTGCTGGTACGGTTTCTTTTTCGTTATATGCATTGTTAAGATATATAGTAAATAAGATGTTTCTAATGACTTAAGAAATTAAAAGTGTTTATCAACAAGTCAGCTAAGTGCCTTTCTTGTCTACCAATATTTCAGATAATTCACGCTGGCAGTGCAGAGTCAAGCAGGTAAATGATCTCCCATAGATAATCTACATAAGCTGTTGAGTCAAATTATCTTATCATTTGTACGTTATCGCTTTCATTTCGGTATACATTTCTTTATTTTTTTTTTTGTCTTTCAGAATCAAATAGAAAGCAACATATGTATACACCACAAACACGGCATCATTTTTATGTTCCACATAGCAAAATAGAAAAAAAAAAAAACATCAACAAATTGTACAAAGAGTCTCCTTATAGTTAGCTAATTATGATTTTTCATTAACTTATTGTAGTTAATAATACTAGTTTATATGCTTTACATAGTATATGTAATTGTATAGTAAATATCAAAAGACGCTGCACTTGCCGCACACACTCGCACTCACACGCAATCCATTTAAAACGTTGCAAAGACAAATACCTGATAATTGTGATGACTTCATATTATATTAATGTCTTTTGTTTATATTATTAATTTTTTTTTAAACATTTATTTAACATTGCTATTTGTGCTTAATTTGTTTTCATTTTTCGTGCAATAAATTCAAGAAAAACATAAACCCAAATCCGTATCCTGTCATACCCAAATTGTGTTTTTATTTATTTAAAAACTTTGTTATAAATTTTATTAACAGCGGCAACTATGAGATTGATGAAATTGCCGCTCATCTGCAGCAGCTGCAGACAGCCAGGGAACACGATGTTCTAAGTGAGCCAGAAGTTGAGCCCGAGCCGGAACTGGAGCTAGAGCCCGAAATAGGTGTTGTTACACCGCCACCAACACCCAAGGCCCATACACCAACACCACCGGAGGTGCGTTCATCCGATAGCATCATAGGCATGAACCGCAAGCCGCCCACTTTCCAGCTAAGCAAACAGCATACAGGCATGAAAAATCGCTCTTTTGGTGTGGGCATGGCCGTCATGCCTAGCAGTAAGATGGAGTTTAACCAAGTGGAGCGTGAGGATTTCGGCGTAGTTAAGATAAATCGGCCCTTGGGTGTGACCTCGCCGGGGCAGGACAATACTGATGCTATGTCTGTGGTATCATCAACGGGCGGCATAACCGATCAGGGTTATAATGATTTGAAATTCTATCACAATAGGTTGTGGTAAACTTGCATTGAATAGAATAATTATGAACCATTACATACCAAAATATAACGTAAGCGTCTACATTTTTAATGGAAAAATATTGAGTAACATATGGAAAAGCAAAGATTTCTGTAGTTTTATCATTACTTGCCCAAACCGAGCCAAACATCCAGGCATTAAGTATTTATAAACCAGTTAATGAGCTGAAATTGGCACGCCAAACTTTGTATACCCTTGCAGTCTAATTAAATAAAGCCTTTATCAAAGTCCTTTTATTACAGTTAGATTCAAAATTTAAAGCTGATATTCCAATGGAGTAAATGCCGCTTCACTTTTCAACCAATAGTTCCTTAAACAGAGTAGAGGGATTGACTACGTTATAGGCGTTCCCTTAAAATAATTAATTTTCTTTTTGATTTATGCGTAGTTCAGATGCAGATCCAGATTATGTTCATTAGTTGCAGTCTTGACTAGAGGGCAAGCCGAATATACCACGTAATTCAAGTCACGCAAATGGATCTACTGTACTCTGTAACCTAACTGACGAAAACTGTTTATAAAAACAATTGAAAACCCACTGCAAGGGTATATGCGAAATCTACATAAAATATAATATGTAGTTTTGAAAAAATATCATAAATCAAAAAAAATGCATTGCTCATAGTGGTAAAGATACCACATCATGTAGATTTAGCTACTACATTTTTGCGTGTTTTATTTTTTTTGTACTGGAAAAAAGATAAACCTACATATATACTATAAACAAAACAAAATGTTAGTAACTAAGATATCAAAGAGGCATAATATATTAACTATACAAAACTAAGCATACAGATCAAACCCAAATATACGCAAAACGGTTCCTTTTCCTGTGTTTTGGTTAAATTTGTTTTATGCAATTTTATTTATCTACTACAAATAATAAAACAAATGTTATTCTGTTGTTTTAAATTGTTTCAACATTTGTTACACAAAAGCACTATAGAAATAGACGCACATATATTTATTAAATTATTTACATACATACATATATGTATGAAGTATAATTTTCATAGCTACAAAAATAAAGCGTAGTTTAATTGAGTTAACAGCTATGAATACAAAAACATAAATAAACAGAGCATAAATTAAACAATAATAATAAAAATCAATGTGTATCTTCCATTACAGAAAACGCGAATATTTCGAGCAGATTTATAGCGATTACATGCTTTGAGTATACTTAGTATATATAGTCAATAGAAATATAAATACAATAAAAGCACAAAAATATTAAATGCCTCTTGGCCTTGACGTATTTTCACAACTTTCTTAACACTCTATGTAACAATTTGTTAAGCTAACTACTCAAAAAAGAAAAGCAATTCAATAAAGACCAGTTTTTCGATTATAGTTTTCAAGCACAAGCTTGACTTTCCATTTAATCTGCAATATAAATGTACGTTTAATTGTTATACATAAATTGAAAAACTTGGTTGAACTAAGAAGCTGCAAGTACATTAAGTAGAGCTATTGGATTGGTGGTGCTGCTTATCTATGTAGTAAGTGAAGAACATCTATCGTGTTTGCTTTGCGCCGCTTTTACATATAGATGAAGTTGAACCTGAAAAGAAGTAAAACATTAACATAAATTCTTAACAGAGTATTTAAAAGCAGAATATCAAATTTGTAATACTACAAAGCTATTTGCAATCTGTATAAAACATTTTTTATATATTTTTTAGTTTTACTATGATATGTGGCGTTTGCCCTTTGCCCACTAACCTGCACAAAGCCTGAGGCAGTGATGATATAATTGGTCCATAGCCTTGCGAGTTGTCGTATAGCTCAAAGAGTGGCGCAGCAACAAGCTTATAATTTTTGGGCACAGCAAATAGTGCTAAATTACAAAAAACGATAGAGATAGAATTCGAGTAATGTAGCATATAGCGTTGCAAAAATACATATGCAATTATTATAATATATACTATGGCATTACAATCGGTTATACAATTTACAAAAAAAGATACACTTTAATATGATATAAAAGTTGCATTATTTGTTTACATTCATAGTTGATTCGATTAGACTAATTACTAGGATTCGTATTGACACGCAAAACAGAATGAAGGAAATAAACCAATCGTTTATTAAAGCCTTTTACAGTATATTATATATATTTTATTTTTATATATTTTGCATACCAAACGAAGTCTACTAATTGTGATATGAACATAATTTCCATTAAGAGAGACATTACATGGTGTGTGCGAGATCTTGTGCTCTGAATCAGTCAAATGCAGCCGGAATCTGTTCAGTGCACAATTTTAAATGAGGCAGAGACTAAATGTTTTGTTTTTTTTTTTTCATTTTACATAAACGAGTGCTTATATATATGTAATTAGAGCTCCTGCCTGCCGTCTAAAGCTGCGCTGTATGCACACAAATTTTCATATACTTATACATATCTGCTGCCTGCCTGTCCGTAAAACGCTTTCAACAGTTTTCTTTATGACAGTCTTAAGACAAGATCGCACAAAAAATCAGAGAATTGAGCCCATTATGCAGCTGTTAACATATTTACAAAGTTATTACAATCAAGAAAAAAATATTTTGGATTTGTGCGCTGCAGCAAAATCAAACAAAATATGCCAACAGCTTTGAGCAACAATACTAATACAATTTGAAGTAATTTGTACATTGTGAACTAGTTGCGAACTAAGAAATACGAGACGCTTAATTTTGCGGGTTTCGATTAAGTTTTCTTTTCTGTTTGTTTCTTTTGTTGTTCTATGCAATGCACTCATGAGTACAGCTTTGGAAGCGCGCTATGTCTGTTGGTTGGATACGTGAGATTACACAACGCACGATACACACGGCGCTATTGGAACAGCTCAGGGTACATCGTAACTGGCGTTCCTGTCCGTATCTAAACAGCATTGAAAAGATATGACATGAGGTTTGTTAGCGTATCGGTTTGGCAAAAACGTTACAAGGTATATATTATAGAAAAATTCATGTATATTGTG
Source organism: Chymomyza fuscimana (assembly GCA_949987675.1). Lineage (NCBI taxonomy): Eukaryota > Metazoa > Arthropoda > Insecta > Diptera > Drosophilidae > Chymomyza > Chymomyza fuscimana. The sequence goes on from OX465089.1 coordinate 35,109,883, forward strand.
TTTAATGCTGATACATAATACCTACGCGTGTGTTCGTTGAATTGCAAAGCTTGTTAGGCGTATATGAGTAATAAAACAATGGTATGTTTAATGAAATATTTACCCTTTTCATGCAACTGCACCAAGAACAGGCGCTTGTGCTCCTTTGGTTTGGTTATGTGCGGTGGAATGTACGGATACTGCGGCGGCTCAAAATTGGGTCGCCACCAATTACCAATGGTGTCCTCGACAATCCAATCCTGTTTGACTCCGTCTTGACGTCCCAGCGTCTGTGGCAATAATAAAAATGATAAGCATGTAATTTATGAGGAATGGCTTATACTAAATTACCTCCGAGAGTAACCTCTTCAAGCCCTCTACTTCATCTTCACCAGCATTTAATTCACCTCCGGGCAATTTGAAAAATGTCGTTCCGAGCTGCAATAGCAGCACGTGGGGTAGTCCATGCTCATGCACGAGCAGCACACCTTCAACTGAGCGACGCATGCCAATGCGATCAAACTCCTCACGCATGCGCTGGAAACGCGACGGCACTGACGGATCCTTTTCAAAAAGAGGCTCCTTCGTGCCAAATGTGTAGTTGGTTAGAGGGTAGCTAAAGACCACATAAAATTAGACCAGGTAATAAACTAAGGTTGCTACTCAACTCACAGATTAATAGTGCGATTAATTGTTAGTGCCTGATTGGGCGCATATTTTTGCGTGCCATTATTGCTTGTAGCATCCGCTTGTCCTTGGCTGCCTCGTCTTGGCCAGCCAGTACCCGATTTGTTTGAGACTTGTGTGGCCGCCATTTTTGTTATACACACAACAGTGATGGGCAGGCAAAGAAAACTAACAAATGCACCGGTAAATACACGTTTAAGGATTATAAATTGCTTGCAGTCAATGCAGTTGTGTTTATTCGGCGCGCAATTATCTTGTTTACATAAATCCAAGTCGGTTTTACTTGTTTGTCACACTTAATTTTTCAACACGACGCTTGCAAATTTTTCACGCCGGTTTTTAGTGTGTGGTATTAAGGCAGTGTTACCAAAGTTGTGAATTAAAAAAAAATACCATCAACGGATTTGAAAGAAAATCCAAACTTTTTCTTAAAAAAATATCTGATAAAATCAAAAGATCATTTTAATTAATTAAATGCAAAGTATTACTTAAAAGAATTATAGACTTAATTTAAAAAAAAACCAAAAATACTAACTCAGAAAAAATTCTAGGCTGCCATACCTTCATAATAACATAGAATTTTTTAGGAAGCTGTAGTTGTTTACTGTAGATGAAACGACTTTCATAATGTATTAATTAAGAAAAGGTTACTAAAAAATATAAAATACATTTTTTTTATGCATTTCAAACAAGTGACTTCGCATAGTGATTGCAAGGGAAATTCTCTCCCTGGCAAGTGCCAGCAAGGGAAATTTCTAAACCATGTTACAGCAAGTTGGCAGCGCGACTATTTCGCAGACTGGCAGCACTTCACTCTAACATTAGTTTTTTGTTTATGTTAGTACATCGGTCGGAAAATTCGGCTGTTTTCATTGTGCATTGCTGGGAAAAGCTGCTAAAAAAGCTAAATATAAAAATCAGCGCAGCAAGCAGTCATCTGGATATGCATTTATCTGTCGTTGTTTCATTGCATTTTTAGAGCAAGTGTGTAAGTGAACTTTATACATAGCTGCAACGCAGTGTATATGGGAAAAATTATGTGAAACAGAAACGCAGTGTATGTATTGTGCAATGAAAAAACCATTATCATAAATGAAAACCTGTGAAATGTGTAAGTGCGTTGCTGAAAAACTCAACAATGTGTGCATAATTTTGTAGCTTTATAAAAATGTTCACTAAAATAGTTTTCTTTGCTCTTGTTTCTCCCCCATCACTGTTTTTCCCCCGCTATAGCGTAGACAATGACCAACTCCCACACGGAACTGAGCGTGTGTTTGTTTGTGTATGCGAGTGTTTGTGTGCGTGCAAGATAAAGACATTTGTTGTTGGTGTTGTATAAAAGGATATTAATGACAACAAAGACGTCGAAATTATGCATGCATACACCTCTATTAATTACGCATAAAGGTCAACCGCTAAGTTAAAGGACAAAGAGTTAGACAACACAACACTAAGACGCAATGAACTAGGAAGTAAGCAGTACTTTGGTGTGGGTGCAACAAAGAGGACGAGGTAGTCGCCAATTCGCCGCAGCGAATATTGAAAAACAGCCCTTTAAAAGCCGACATAAACACAGTCAAACTAGCTGAGTGTATAGTAAAAATAAAAACATTATACTCTGTAATAAAACGAAAGACTGGTAAGCTTATAAAAAAATCAACAATCAATAAACACCAACGCCCACGTAAAACCAATAAAAGATGTCTGCAGCTGAGTTAGAGTCCGAAAGCGCTGCACGGGAGCAGCAACCACAACAACAGCAGCAGCAAGGCGAGCAAAGCAGCACTGCCTATAATGCTGAAACGACATCAGCAGTCCAAGCTGATGGTCAGGAAAACATTGAGACTAACAACTATAACCATAATGACAACATCAATGTGGAACATCAGTTTCAGCTTAATAATATGCAACAACATACACAAATGGAGCATCAACTGGCGGGGAATAATGACTTGGAGGGTCTGGGTCTAACCCTAATGCAGTCCTCTCCACCACCACACAGTTATAGACACTCACGTGCCTATAGACACTTTAAAAATCCACCGCAGCCACATATGTGCATATGCACTACAACAGAAACGGGCGATGAGCTCTTTATCAATGTATTGAGCTGGACGCGCATTGTGATACCGCAGGAGCCCAGTGATCCCATACCCCTTTATGGCGGCATGCGCGTAAGTAGAAGTTATAAACATATAAAATTATTTATGCTTAAATAAATTGTATAACTTAGGTGCCACCCGGTAGTCCACGTAGCCCGCCTATTGTTTTCGCTGTCATGGCTAATCCTGAGGTGCTAAAAGACTCGGGACGCCATAGCAAAGATCCGGAAGAGCGTCGCGCCATGGTGGAACTTATGTGCGACTTTGTGGAGGCTATGAATCCCGGCGTAAAACTAGTCAGGTTTGTCAAAGAGAACACAGTCACTAATAAACACAAGCTAACAAATTTACCCACAGGAACGCAATCATACTCAAAGATCGCGACATATCCGGTGAGCTTAAAGACGTTTGGAATGCTGTGCAAGCGCAACGTGATCGTGAACGTGAGGAACAAATGTTACAGCAGCGACAGCAGCAACACTATCAAAACATAACCACCCAACAAATGTTTCCGAAATCCCCAGATGCTGCGCGCTCTGCTAATGCAAATTCTGCCTCCAGCGAGGCCAATTCACTATCAGCTCATGTTGAGTCAGTGGCAGAACATGGCAATGGAATTACCTTGGCCGTTTTTGCACAGCAGCTGGACAACAAAGTGGCTAGTGAACAAATGGAGCAGCCTGCAGCCAATGAATCAAATTCTCAGTCCAGTGACGCGTGCGTTGATCAAACGGATGCTGGCGCAAACCATACAAATGCCTCGCTTATTACAACAGACAATCCACCATTGGCAACGCAGCTGCCTGTTATTACAACATCAAATAACATACAGGAGTTGGAGGCTAAGAGTAATAACACGTCAAATGGCAGCAATGGATCTATCACACAAACAGCAACCACACCTACAGCTACAACAGCAGCTACAACAGCTGCTTCGGTACAGAATATTCCCACGCCTCCAGCGCCTGTTAAAAAGGAGAAACTTGGCGGCTTTTTGCCCAATGGCTGCATTTTCCCGCGTTTCAAGAACAACAAAAATAAGGACAAGGACAGTAATCACAAAGAGTCCAAAAGCAAAGAGAAAACGCTGCTCAATGCGCTTAAGAAGAGCAAAGAGAAGAAGGTGGCGCCCAGTGAGCAAACGACCGTTGACAAAAATGCTGCATCTAATGCCACATCAATGGACAATGCCACCAGTCAGTACGAAAAGAACTGCATTAATAATCTAGAGTGCGAAGTGCAAAAGTTGGATCTAAATAAATTGGAAGGCAACAACAGCAATAATGACAACATGTTTATTAAACTGAAAGTGGCGCCCAATGCAGCAACTGCGACAGCTGCGGCAGCTAAGTAGAAACAATAGACGTAAAGGCACGTAAGTTACTCACACGCATAAACTAGAAAGTAATTGAGATCACATGTCTGGCATTTAGCATAGAAGTCGTAGCCCCCATACAGACCTGGCTTGACTTTCACGTGTTGAGCAAACAAAACTTATATACCTACTTTATATATACATACTTTATATATATATATACATATATATTGTATAGAAAATAGTTTGTATCAGTCAATTTTTTGAAGCCAACCGACAGACTCTCTTTTTGACTCTCAGCTGAATTAAAAATTTTCGAAAATAAATGCTTACTTCGGGCGCCCGAGGTTTTCATGCTCTTGCAGGGCACCTGTTATTTATGAACACATAAATTAATAGAACTTTTGCCCTATTTAATTCTCAATATTTTAAATACGTTTATTAATGTACCTCCTAACCAAGTCGTCCGATTGGGTCGCAGTATTATTCTTGTTTAGTCAAACATTTGAAAATACGTTTTTACATGAGAAAAGAGTTCCCAAAAACGAAAACTGATGTTGTCTCTGCAAGGGTATGCAAAAGTCACTTATAATGTTGTGCCATGATCATTTCGAATAGTGTGCGATCATATATATTATTGATCGCTCATAGTTTCACATACAAATTTCCCAATATAATAACAAATTTATACGTATACTTGTATGTATTCAAAAGTATTTACATAGTTTCATATACAAATTCAAATAAGTATGTTTCGCATACAGTTTGCCTTATATACAAGACAAAGAAAAAACAACAAAAGGAAATATAACAGAAAACAAAATGAAATATGATTGTATTTAAATTTAGACAGTAACTAAAAATTATGTCTAGGTAACTCATGCGCCAAATTATCAGACCAATGAGTCGGCTTCATTTATATGCTGGCTCATTGTATGCACATTTACATAACTAAACTCACTTATGTTCTAAACTCTTACATTTGCACAGATCTAGACTAACGTAACTATTTAAAACATGAAACAACTGCCGTGAAACCTATAAAAACTCTGACGAATACATGCATCATTTAGGCCCTAGCTATTGCACAACTTTCTAGAAGTATTTATAGTAAACTCTTTGAAATTCTTTGTTAAACTCATTTTAACTCCGGTTAAATCTTTGTCCTTTACTGGTGTTGTTTGTTTTTTTTTTATGTTTTGTGTTGCACATTTTTGAACTACTTTTAAATACAAACACTTTCCAACTTATCTATGTATTACTATATAGCATCTGATAACTTTAACTATAAATTAAGCTAATTTTATTTTAAAACCCATTCATATAACATTTTTATACACTTTTATACACCCAACAGATTACATACATACTCTGTGTTCTATCTTTATTTTGAATTCACCAAGACCACCAACTCACAGTTTCAAGAGGCTGATTTGAATGTATTTTTTATTTACATTAACTCTTTTATTTTTATTCATGTTTAACATTTTGGAAACTTAGTATGTTTTCAACTATTTTTTATAACTTTTCTTTGCCTTACTTTTATTTCTTTTTCCATTAATGAGTTTGAAAAGTGCATTGTTGTACTCTATAAATGTATAGATGTACCTCTGTTGTATCAGTTCAGGCGCGGATCCAGGTTTTGGCGTTAGGGTGGTATTTCACTTCGAAATGTATATATGTATATCAGAACAACAGTTAACAGCTATTATGCAGGGATATCGCCTATCCTGTTTATATTGACTCTTGATGAGATCCTGAGCAAAGCTGTTAATAATAGGAGAGGTATTCAGTGGGTTTATTCGACCATCTTCAAGATTTGGATTTTAACGGAAGTGTGAAACTACTCATTTATGTATGAAAAATAATATCGACAAATGGCTGACTCTACAGGCCCGTATGCGAACATCGTAATTTTCGATGACTTTTCCCAGTAAAACGGGTCCAATGGCTGCAATTTCGGCCCAAATGTTGTTCCGGAGCTCGCGAATTGTTGCTGGCTTATTGGAATACACCTTGCCTTTCAAAAAACCCCAAAAGAAAATACTCCAACGGGGTCAAATCGCAGGATCTAGCATGCGATCAGTGTGATCGGTGTTACGCGAAATGACCCTCTCGCCGAACTTGCCGCTCAATAATGCGATTGTGTTATGGCATGTAGCGCCATCTTGCTGCCGCCTGGCCGGCGTCATTTTCAAAGAAGTATGATGCCGCCAGCCCATAATCCACACCAAACAGTGTTTTTTTTTGTTGATGAAGTGGATTCTCGTGATACTCCATTGGATTTTCAGCACCCCATATGCAGCAGTTTTGCTTGTTGACGTAACCAGAGAGGTGGAAATGGGCTTCATCGCTGAAAATGATTTTTGACGAAAACTCATCTGGCTGTTCTCGCATCCATTGAACGAATAAGCGACGCCTGAATCTTGTAAGCGTGTATGCAAAATTCGACACAAAGTGGTCCTAGTCATCGACACTGGCCTCAACTATGTTATTTTATCACAGAACGACCTTTTGTTTTAGTACGCCTGTATCATTTTTAATCGTTGTACGGTTGTTAAGTTATACATGACTAAAATTGAGTAGTTTTCAACTTGAAATATGTCGAAGGGCATCCACTTTGGACGGGTACTCCGAAATCTGAGTGTTTAGCAACCCGACCAACCGATGGTCCGTACCCCAAAAACCCCCCGTGAATCGGCTACTGTATCATTTATTTGTAAAAATTTATCGCTTTCTGTAAACATTTTTTTATTTCGTTTCCAAAGAAGTTCTAAAATTAGATGACAACATAGTAAGTTACATTCGTTCATGACTCAAATCGAAATGAATTATAATGTGAATGGGTGTGCTATGAGTATCGAATGAAAATACGGAAAGGATAACATTCTGTGTACTCGAAGTAGGCGTACACACATTAAAAAATAGCGCACATTAAAGTCGGGCATGGACGACTTTGAGATACCCTGTACCATTATTGCACAATCATTAACAAACGAATTATGCCCTGAAATCGTTTTTTGACCTATCGGTGGTATGAATAAAATTTCCCGATTTTAAACAAATTTTGATATAAAATAAGAAACACTTCTGATCGCCAAATTTGGTTATGATATATTTGTAAATAAACGATAAACAAACGAATTATGACATTATATCGTTTTTTGAACGATGAGACGGGGCTTTATGATATAGTCCGTTTTGATAAAATTTGGTAGATTGTTTGGAAACAAATTTTGTTACGATGCCCTTCAGAAATAGAATTCCCCTTAAACTTTTAGTTTTAGGAGGTCTCCGACGTCTCCTGCTCTGTGTTACGTACATTTGCAAAAACTCAATATACCCTTTTGGTACAGTGTATACAAATTGCTTTTAATGTCTTGACGTGCGGCACTCATTACTAACTTGCATTCAAGCTCAATAAATAAGTGCTTACATTGCATTCATTCATTCATTTTCACTGTGAACTTCTTAAAACAATGTAACATTTGTACAACTTGCATAGTTTTTAAAAAAATGTTCTAAATCTTAATCATGTTCCTTTAAAAATGTATCTTATTATTTGATTTGAGCAACTGATAAATCATGCTTAGAATTATTTATATAAGTATTGCGAGTTTTGTTCCTATTTTATCAAACTTGTTCTAAAATGATGCATCCATTTGTTCATTTAATCAAAGAATCTTTTACACAACCCATAACAAAAATTTAGCACTTAAGCAGTTTTAGTTGGAACAGTTTTTGTGAGCCCATTTTTTTTTTTTTTTTTCCACTTATCACCATCTTTAAATTCCACTAAGAATCTTTTGAAAAAGTATTACGAGTTTCCTCTAACCAGACTCAATGATCTCCAGCATTGAAGTTGTTGGACGCTATAAACGGGAAATCATTGTACCTTAAAAAAATTATGACCTATGCGACCTTAATTGTATGTTTTATTTAAGACTTTGTTATATAATTTTTCATTTTTGTTATGTTGTACGATTTGAGTATAAAATATTAATATCCACTCTTTAAAAACTATATTTGTGTTATATTTTTTGTTAAAACAAAGTTTTGTTTTTATATAAATGTTTTAACGTTCTCGCCCACCAACAACTTCAAAAGAACCCATTTACAATTCGAAATCTTAAAAAATACTTTAAAGCTTATGCAACTCAATATTGACTGAAAATGCTGCCATATAAATAACTTATATGAAACTAAAGAAACGAACTATGCTGCTTGCATTTTATAAACGAATTTCTTGTGATTAATTTAAAAATCAAATTTTGTTTACTAACATTTAAAATGAAATATAATTTTCCATATTTAAGCATTTAATTCATGTATACCGATAAATCTAATTTTTTGAATTCAGCAGCAAATATTCTTAGCATATAAATTACAATTTTTATTTAAAGAGAGTTGAATAAAAACAAAAACAAAACATATTGCTGTAAAATTAATATAGAATTAAATAATGTGTTTATTGTGTATTAACTGAAGTTAAACAACAAAAATTAAATGTTAGTTTAAACTGGTTGTAATTAAACACAAAATGCTCGTGTAAATTAGTTTAAAAAATAAAACTAAATGCGATGGCATCACTTATATTTAATTAACAATTAATTTAAGTTAAAAAAAAAAACAGCAAAAAAAAAAAACAAAAGCAATAATTTAGTTTTTAGCTGCGCAGCAAGCAAAAAAAAAGCAGCAAGCGAAAAAAAAATTAAATTTAAAATTGAAAAAATAAAAAATAATTGTAAATGTAAAACAATAATTTATAAAAAAAACCCTACAAAGGAAAGTAATAACACCACAATTACCATGATAAGTTAAACAAAAACAAAATCGAAATTATACAAGTGAAAAATACATTTTTTATATATGTAGCATAATATATAAAATAAAAAAAGCCGTATGTGAGAAATGTATAGTGTGTATGTGTTTGCAATTTATTTAAAAAAACGTTTTGAATAAATATTTATGCTATTTCTATGTACATAAATAGGCTGTCCCAAGGACCTGTCACTCTTATAAACCTCTAAAATTTGCTCAGTGTTTGCTCTATTCATCCTTGTTGTTGATGGAGCGCAGGTGCTCAAGCTCTTCACGTTCGGCCTTGTTGCGCAACAGCGGCACATTGTAATCGAAGGCATAGAAGAAGCCCTTGGGATCACCAGTCTCTTCTGGTCCGGGCACATATTCGGGCTCTTGATGCACATATTCTTTGTACTGAGCCTCGGCTGGCTCGTTACGGCTCTCCTGCTGATATTCGGCAGCATAGGGATCGGGATTGTTGCCATTAGCAGCGGCCAGCTCACCCCAAAGTTTGAAGTGCTCCTCTTCGGCCTTCAGCACGGCTGGTGTCTTGGTGGCAGGTTGCTTTAAGTGTGCTGGACGATTGTCCTCCACATGGAAGCCGGTCTTATCAGCATAGTATGTAGCAATAAAGTCGCGACCATGTGGTTGCACATACTTGTAGGAGCCAGTCACTGTGCCACTTTCATCCTTCTTCTCGTTCTTGCCCTGATTCCAGTCCTTATAGCCATAGACGTACTGACCCAAACCATCCTGGCCATGATATTGATGAGCATCGTAATGCTCTTCAACATATTCTTCGGGATGATCAATCACGCGTCCCATATACACAAACTCGCCTTTCTCATTACGCGCCTCTGGCAGTTCATTCTCCCCAGTCTTGGGCGCAAACTCAATCTCATTAACGCCACGTAGCTGCGCGCTGTTCAGATACTGTTGCGCCTCCTCGGGCGTTATATTAATTTTAAAGATGTTTTCGGCATTGAGACTGGCAATGCAGACCTGAAAAAAAAAACAAAAAAAAATAAAAATTTTAAAGACTTGAGTTATAACTGTGTATTAAGTTGTCTTAAATCTTTGTAAATATGATAGCTATTTATTTTTGTGTTTCATTTTTTTTGGGGCGGCTTCAGACACGCTTCATTGCTTGGGCTTAACTATTTTAGGAAATCTGATGTCATTGCCGCCATTTTGTATGCAAAATGAACTGTTACACTGAACAAAAAAGGCGTCTTGATTGTGTCAAGATTTAATTAATATTATCAATTACCACAAATAATTATGACTATATAAATTTGAGACTAATTAAGTCGTAAAGAAGCGTATAAAATAAATATTTTACAATCCGTAATTTTTTGTTTTCGTACATTAAACCAGACAATGAAACTAATAAAATTTTAATTATTTAAAAACTTCAACCGAAGAATAAAACTAGCTGCCTTGACTTATAAAATCCATTGATTTTTAGTAAAATTAATTAGTGGTGCTTTCATTATAGGTTGGATTAAAGCCCAAAGAACCACATAATTTCCAAAGCAACAGTTGGCAAAAAATAATTTTTCAAAATAATTTCATGTCAAAGATTTCTTTCATCGTACAGTTAAACTTTTTGCATATATGTAAATGTTTCTCTTATTTTGACTTGGGCTGCCCAAATAATGGCTTTATATAAACACTTGGGTCAAATATAACAATCGTATTTTCTTAAAAAAGTATTATCTAAAATTGTAGGTATATAATAAATTGTACAAAATTCTATGTGTTGTTTTAATAACTTCCGGCTTAAAAAAATTTTTTGGCCTTAGGCACTACACAATTTTTTTCAGTGTATCGCAACTGGTAAGTAATTTTTTTATTTTGCACGTATAACTTTATTCGCACTACTGCTGCTTGTAATACTCATTTATAAATATGACAAGTTTACTAGAATATTCAAGATGTCTCGTCTGAGTTCTGAGATAAATATTTGCACTCGATGATCACTTTTGACATTTTAGTTGAGAATATGCATAGCCGGATTTGAATTCCATGAGAAACACGGCGGCACACACACACACACACACACGTAATATTATAAGCTCACATGGTGGATCGTAAATTTAAATTAAATTATGCTTAAACTTTGCAACAAAATGTTTTTTTTTTTGTTTTATATATATATTTATTGATTTTTTGGTTACTAACCAGCAAAAAGGCGGCTAAAATTTGACACTTCATATTTTCGGCTACCAGAATTGTGAAAATTTTATTTATTTCGAATATGCGTTTGCACTGTTCTACGGTTTTGTAGCTACTAATAGCAAATCTCAGCTAAATCTCTTGCTTTTATACTAACTTTAACAATGTTTTCGAGTTTTTTTTTTTGCATAAAATTAACGCTCAAAACTGAATGAAGATGCGCACTGACAGACTACGTTTTTGCTGTCCGGTTTCTTACTCAGCATCACAAAAACAACAACTACAACAACAACAAATTGAAGTTCATTATCAGCTTGGCAGCTCGTCGCTCAATTTCGCACTTCTCACAAATAATTAAGCTTTGGCGGCTTGGTAGTTTGTATCGAAGCTATAAAAACATCATTAGTTGTTTGTGCATACGCTCAATTAGTTATTTAATAATTTTTCAATTTATTTTTTTATCTTATTCCATTTTTTTTTTTAAGTACTCTCATGTGCTATAGACACCCCCTTAAAGCGTTCTAAGTGGCATTTTGTGTGCGCAACTGCTGTCAGTTATTTCATACATTTTTTAAACATTTTTTTTATATTTTTTTTAAAGTAGTTTTGTGCAGCTCAATCACTTTTTGCCACTAATTAATTCAAATTTTACAGCTTGGGGTTTCCTGTAAAACATCTAGCTGCGGAAGCTTTGTTTAGACAAGCTGGAAACATTCATAATTAGATGTTGCATAGACTTAAGTAAACTTCAACTCAAACTTAGCATATCAAATATCTTTGAATTGCTTCTTATAATTACGATACTCACGAAATTCGGGCATGATTTGCTTTTTTTTTTTAACTTTTAGAACAGAGCCATCGAGTTTGTTGCCTAAGTCTTTTGTTAACTTAGAACTTCCTGCTATAACATTTAAGCAGTTTCTAAAATCGTGATGCAAACTTATTAAGTAATTCGAGTGCACACCTCTAGGCTCTCTGTAGGGCTAACCCTAGGGCATAAATAGCTTTGTTACGAGTATATTAAAATTAAACAAATATTTAATAGAAACTGCGCAGTAAAAACTATTCTTAAAAGTTAAGTAATAGTTAAATAAGCTGCACGTTTGGGCAACTAGCACCTCAAATGTTGTTAAAATTAAACAAATGAAATTCGTTTTGTTTTGTTTAATTGAAACAAATTGCAATTTGAACAATTACAATCAAGATTTTGGAGTTTCTCGCAGCGATTTGAGCTCTTAATAATCTTTTTGCTATACAAACGATGACGTAAATAGATAGCGTTCAAAAATAAATAGTAGTTAAAAAAATTCTATTGGGATTTTCCCCAAGTTGAGTTATGCTAATATAAAGTAGCTTGTAGCGTTTAAAAATTTTGATGTTCGGGTGGCCATGTTGGATAATACTACTTTTCTTTGCCGAATAGCCCTAATAGATGTGGGCAGAGGCGTAGCCAGAAATTTATTTTGGGGCATGTTTTGCTGTAGATTATTTAAAATAGGCTTCAACTAATTTAAGTAAGTATTTTTTATAATTTAACTTTAATTTTACTGATTATGAATTTTTGGGGGTTTGGATATTTTTCTCCTAATGGGAATTTTTTTTATATGATGCTTTGTCATTCCGTACAAAATTTTTCGAACTGCGTATGGGCCTTAAAAATAAAAATTTTTGGTTTAAGTGTAGAAGGAATGTAGTTGGTAAAACAATATTTATTTATTTTAATCGGCCAGAGAGGTTGTACACCGCTACAAATGAAGCAGTTCCGGGGTCCACCACACCAAAGCTAAGCTAGAAAGTCGTGAGTGTCCCTAATTGTTCCATATGAATGTTTTTAGTCTCCTTAAAGATGAAAATGTCCACTCTGGTGTCGTTATGGACATCGATAGTGTGTTAAGTACTTTCAGAATCTGGCGTACCAGTGCATTGGCAACATTTCTGCGTTGCAATAATCCAGCGCTTCTAAGTCCATCGTGGGCCATTGATAACTCTCTTTTGAACCACTTGGCACTTCAACCCATTGTATCGCCTTCAAAACATTTGACTTTCTTAAGATTTCGTTGCAATTTCCGAACTTATTTCTTCCTGTACATTTATTATTTGCCGTCATAAATCAAGAGGAAGCTCATGACTATCTTCATTGCTTATGTATGGTAAAGGCAGCTTGATCCGTGGTCCATTGCTTTTTTCCAGCTTTTAAAATCTCTTTAAAAAAAAAATTATAGGTTTTGACGAGTTCCTCTTTCTTCGCATTCTAAGGCAAAAAGAACACAAAACTTGCAGTATACACTGATTTATCCAATTGCATAGGTAAGGGAGTTAAATTTATAAAGCGATGGCTCTTAAATTTAAGATTTATTTTGTCATCTGAAAACGCAAAGACATATTCCTTCCAAGCAGTCACATACGGTTAAATTCTATAGATGTTAAATGAGAAACTAGCGTCAAATACCTAGGAGTTGTTCTTGATAGGAAATTAACTTTCAGTGATCATATCAACTATACTATAAAAAAAGTTAATTTGTTGATCCGAACGCTTTACCCCTTCATAAACAGGAACTCGAGACTTAGTTTAGAAAACAAAATGTACCTATTTAGATCAATTTTTCTAGAGGTTATTTTTTATGGGGCTCCTGTATGGGCTGACGTCACAAAATGTCATGTACATAAAATGCAAGTCATACAAAACAGACTACTTAAAATGATTTTAATCCTTCCGTGGCATCATTCCACATCTGACCTACACCAAAGATGTAGCACTGAACTAATAACAAAAAGATTAGTTCGCTTATTTAATAGCTTTACAAACCGATGTATTGACTCCTCATATTCGCATTTAAATAGTTTGGCACAAATCCCTTAGAGTTAAGTTATTTCTTAAGTTAGTTAGTTAGTTAGTTAGGTTTTAGTTTAGTTATTTTTTTCATGGGTTTTTTGTTAAATTTTTTTACCCTCTAAAATATTATATCTATTTTGTTCTATAATTTGTTAAAAATGTTATTACTATCTAAGTAGGAAAGGCTAGAAGCCTAATCTCATTTTATTTATATTAGATCTCACAATGTATATTTTTAACTTTAGAGAATAAATAAATAAATAAATAAAAAAATAATTTTGCCATCTGCCTTAATTGGGAATTTTAGCCCCTAATATGGTATCCCGGCAAGTCTTAATAAATACTCTCTTGAAAGTTAGATAAATTTTTATTGACGAATAAATCCACATATAAATGGATATTTTCCATAGTTATAGGATTTTGTTCAGGCTCAGCCAATCCTAATTCTTAGGATCATAGTGATCTTTAATAAAAACTTTTTGACCGTTTGCGGTGGGGAATTTGTTCCATTGGAAGACAAATGACCCTCGTAAATCCGCCTCTGGGCTAAACAGACAAAAGGCATGTCTTTTAATGATATCTCCATACTTGCATATATCAGATTTTGTTAGACAACAATATAGAGGCCTAAAAGAGAAATACGTTGGGAGCTTTAACCTCGCTTATTTCTAAAAAAAAATAGTTTAATTGGTCGTCAGAGAGAAAATAGGCCAAAACGTTCGGGTCTAATGAGTTGCATAGAGATGGGTTGGGGATACGGTTGGCCAAGGAACAACTTTGTTTTTTATAGTTTATTGGGCTCGCATTTATGTATTTACCAAATTTTTGTGGCACTAATTTTTATTTACACGAATTTATCTGTAAAAGTTATACTATGTATAGTTATATTAAATTAAAAAAATAAACTTTAAAAAAGTAGAGAGACGGATTGACGGGCATGGCTATATGACTATTAAAGCTGAGTATGGCTCTATGGTATGGTCTGTCAGAACGGTTTCTTTAAACCTTAAGGCCCTTGTAAATATAAAATTCATTAGTTAGTTTTTTAGGAACTTTCTCAAGAATTTCCTTCTATTTCGTATGCAGTTTATGCCAAACGCAGCCAGACAAGAACAATTTCTCTGGAACAAATCAATTTGTGAACATGTTTATAGCTAACAGATTTTGATTAGTTCTAAGTAAGAAAACAAAAAACAAAAACAGAAATAAAACCGCCAAAGAGTTCTATAAATACCATGATTCACCAACAGGTTATTTGATAGAAATTATTATAGATTTTGTTCTGTCGGAACATAATCACTGGAACTGCGTCTTTTAGTGTCTGTCCGTCGGCAAATATCGTCTTAATTTATTTATGTGATTGAAGATATTATGCATTGATAAATCAGCGTTAATTTGCTTTTTTTATATAAATATATTTAAATTTGCGGAATTTACGTGGATCTTGGCAACAATATTTTGTTCGAATTATTTCACGATTTTATCTTGAAGTTGGAATTGAATCATTTTTGAAACATTTCGTAAATATGAAAAGCTTGCAAAATGTGACGTTGTTATTTCTCACTTGTTGTTGTTCTGACTACTTTTGTTGTTAAATATTCTTTTTATTAACTTGGTGATGCAAGGTCTAAATTAAAACGCAGACCTAATTTTGCAAGCCGGTTTCTTGTATTAAGATATTATAATACGTATACTATGTTTATAATGCTCTTTGTTTTCATTATATTATATTTAATCACTTTACCCTGTTTTCAAGATTATATTAGGTTTGTGTTAATAAATGTAACCGGGAGTAGACAGTATATATTTAAATTAGGAAACTTAGTGTGTATAGAGTGTCATGATGGAGTCTCGGTTAGACTTTTATGTAAGAGTCTTCTAGTATTGTATAAGATTAAAGCAAGAAGAAGAACTTCCCAGTTGAGCAAGCAGAGTTACACATTTTCTGACAGGTAGTTAAGTTAACTAAACAAAATGCGTAAAGACGTTCGGTTTTTTAATTCAAAAAAAATCCAGACAGACTTAGAAAAATATGGTTGACAATAACCAAAAACCAGCCAGACTTAACTTTACTATATATTTTTAAAAAGTATTTGAATAGGGTCACGTTATATTTTGTATTTTTGGTGAAAATAGATCGATAACACATTAATCGATTGCCTGTAAACTTTAACATCAATATATATCTTTTATATATGTATCTTGTAAAAGATATATCATAAATTTCGAAGAGGCGTTAAAATTGGAACGAAATACTAGTGTGCAGGCTTATTATTCCAGGTGTGGTTTCCAGGTAGTTTGTACCCCTTGGACCAACTGTGAATACCAGATTTTACGTGAACGTACTTGACACGTTGAACTAATGCGTCCTGCTCGAGCGGATTCTTGGAAGCTTCATCAGTTTGCCAAGTTGCCCCACTACAGATCTGGCACCGCCAGTCTTCTTCCTCTTTTCACGGAAAAAATTTATCAAAACCGATACAGCTCCATAGAATAAGTCCCACGGTACTTGACGGTATCGCTGAAGGGGATCCCGAAAAGCGAGTTCCAGAAGAAACTCAACTAATTATCGATTAGTTAAAAAAAATAATTAAAATTATTTCAGTCCACCTACTTTTTGATCCTACCCTGTAGTCTGTTTGTCATCGATAAGATATATAATTTAAGTTTATTTATATAATTATTTTTTTCTACTTTTGTTGTCCGCATTAAAATTTATAAAATAAAAATTAAAAATGTAAGTTATTACCTATAGTATGCATGCCAATAATTCGTAACTGGTTTAAGTATCGAAAATATGACAATGGGGTTATTGTGCAAATATGTACGTCTTTGTTCAATTCAATATGCACAAGTAGAAGTTACATTTTAATTGTTGATTCACGGCTCTTAAGGTGCAGTTATATAATAATAACTTTTATGTATTATCATAACAAATAATTAATATAATTAGAAAGCAGTACAAGGCGGAGCTTGGGCCTTTTTTGCCACATACTTAACTTATAACTCATCCTTCTTGAATGGTTCTAGAAAATTAACTTCTTGTAAAGGGCATCTTCAATATCACCGTGAAGTGACTTGATCAAATTCAGAGGTGTAAGTGTTGGTAATAACCGACTTGGTCACACAGTATTCTTAAGAAATTCTTTTAAAGAAATATATGATAAAGGTCGATAATTTTTTTAATTTTTTTTTTTAATTAAAAGCTGCGTGATTTATATGCAAACTTTTCAGCTAAAAACAAACTCATTTTGATTAAAACTATTATTCTACCCATTATGTTGTACGGATCATCAATATGGAAAATCTGCGCGAAAACCCATATTAAAAAACTTCAAAGATGTCAAAATAAATTACTAAAACTTGTCTTAAATCTTACTTTTTACACAAATACAAAATTTATCCATGATATTGTGGACTTTAATACAATTGAGGAAAAATTAAACATATGTACTAACATGCGTTATTAAGCTTTTGTGAATATTTTTTTTTTTTTTCATTTATTTAACTAGTCTTAAATAGTTTTGGTATTAAGATTTTTTTACTCCCATTTTCCTTATTATGCCCTTTTTATATATTACAACACTAAAACGTATCATGTAAAACAACATATATAAATTTCTCAGATGAAAAGCGACAGCTCAATACTGTAAATAGTATTCTTCATATACTAGCTTAAGAAAATTTGTATATTAAGGGAATTAAGCAATAAATAAATAAAATAAAATAAGAAAAAATAACCAAACTTGTTCGCAGATACAGTTTTTGAAGATTTCTGTTTGTTAGCAGATAGCTCGGCATACTCTAAGATATTCAATCACAAATGCAATTTCAGCAGTATTATTCGATCCATCGGGAATGTACCTAAGGCAAAGTTTGTGTCAATATAGCCTTGTAGTTCCTAATTGAATGTGTTTCTGAAAATAGTATATGGTCATGCTTCAGCTTTCAAGATACTGTTCATATCCTCATATGTTCTGATAGACGCAGTCTTGTTTTAGGACCAGTTTTTTAATGAATTTTCTATGATTCGGTTTGTACTCGTTTTTTTGTTTTTGCTGATAATATTGTTTAAGTTGCATCTAAAATGGTATCAACCATATCGTCTCTGTATTGCAGGAATAAAAGAAGTTGCCTAAGTTTGATGGTATTTTAAAGATAACCTTATAAACAACACAAACTTTAATAGAAATCTTGTCATATTAGCAACTGATTTTAGGGTAACTCAAAGTCATAACCATTCAACTATTGCGTTAACGATTATTTTTTTAAAACTCCTCGTTTATGGCTATTATATTAACTTAAATTAATGTGATAAATGGCTGCTTAGTGTGACTTTGATGAAATGTCAGTTGACAACGTCTTTGGACCATGACATCAAACTGATTTATTTTTGCAAAGCTCT
Source organism: Chymomyza fuscimana (assembly GCA_949987675.1). NCBI lineage: Eukaryota > Metazoa > Arthropoda > Insecta > Diptera > Drosophilidae > Chymomyza > Chymomyza fuscimana. The sequence continues at coordinate 35,128,185 of OX465089.1, forward strand.
GCTGATAGTACAGAATATGATACTTTCACTACACTTCAATATTACGTATACGTAGAAGCAGCAGATTTTGGATTTGATTAAAAGTATAACACAAAACTAACAAATCGATGCAAATAGGTAAGTTAAATATTTAAATTCGGCGATACCTGCCGAACTCAAGAGTGTAAAGAGCTGAATGAGCATGGTTTTACTTACTTATAATGGGTCGCAGCAAAACTTGGCCAAGTGCCATGCACATACCAGAAATACACTCACACGGCTCTTTATATACATACATATAAATATATGAACGAAAAAACCCAAACAAGTCCATATTGCTCCCAAGCAAATAAGACTTATTGGTAGGGCTTACATGGGTCTCATTCCAAAGCGCAGCAGTTGAAATAAGTGCGTCAAAACCAAGTCCAAAGTCAGTGCATCAGCGTATCGCAGAGACTACGGTGTTGTCAAGTGTAGTGGACATATTTTTTCAAAAAATACTTAAACAAACATTTTTAAAATGCAGCTATATCTTCTGCAGTTTTATTTTGCTGCTCTGCTGCTTATAAGCTCTATAGAAGCTGCAGTTTTAACACTAACGCTGGCCAAGACTGCGCCACGAAATGTGGAAAAGTTTGGCTATCTGGAATTTAAGCCCAATGGCACTTTAATACTGCAAAGCCCACCGGAATTCAATACTGACAATGGACAAAATTTGTTGTTATTGCGCAGCGTTTTAAATGCCCTAAAGCTGGCACCTTTAATCATGCCCGGTGAAACCAAATTGAATTTTAAGATCTATGGCGACGGTGTGGAGCACAAATTTCCACCAATGTTGGAGAACTTTATACAACGCATACAAAACTATTTCTCTGTCTATCGATACACGGATACCAGTCGTCCCGTACGCAAGGATGAACAAACAACCGAAAATGGAGCGATAACAACTGTAAAAGCGATTAATTTGAATAGTAATGTGGAGAATGTAGATTTTATCACCGTAGGCGAAGAAGATGCTTATATTACTGTGGGCGAAGACTAAAACTAAAAGACTGAGTGCGGAAATAAAGACTTTTAACTATTTCCAAGCTGTTATGCAAACGCAACTTGAGATACTTAATATTTTAAATATTAAAATATTTATTTTAAAAAATATTTGAATGATAAGCGAAACAGAATTAGGACAAATTACTCTTAAAGTAGAAATAATAAAAACTAAATCAAAATCTTTTTCTTCTCATTTAATACGAAGTTTTTAAAGTAAAAAGCTAGTAATAAAGATGGCGTACGTTAAAGTCGGGCGCGGACGATTTTGGGATACCCTGTACCACCACTTTGCAATCAAATTCGGTATATTGCTTAAAAACGCCAAAAGAAATTTGATTGCCAAATTTGGTTACGATATCTTTTTAAACAACCGAGTTATGCCCTAGAAACTTTTTTTTTTGACCGAAGGCTATATGATATAGTCAATCGATTTTGATCAAATTTGGTACAGTGCTGGGGAACTGATTATTACCAAACACAAAACCACTAATTTTGAAGCAAGCATCGATCGGTCCTATGAATGCTATATGATATAGTCATCCGATTTTGATTTTGAACTATGAAAAACTTCTGAATGCCAAATTTAATTACGATGTCTTTATAAACAAACGAACTATCCATCTAAAACTTTTAGTTTTTTCGAGGCCCGCTGAGCCACCCCTATGGGAGCTATATAATATAACCCCGATCCAAAAAAAAATAAATTAAACTTGTCTCCTATGGAATATTAAGGGATCTAATCTGAAAGTTGGGCTGCTCTAGCTCTTACCATCTCTGAGATCTAGTCGTGCATACGAACGGACTCTTCTCTAGTCACCATGATCTTACTTTAGGTTACTTTGGAGGGTCTCCGATGAATCCTTCTGTATGTTACATACTTTTGTGTCCCAACTCACTTAGGCCAGGGATTTGGCCCGTTGTGATACCGCTGGGTGGACCTTACGCCACCCTTTCCCCACTCTGAAGGTCCCCTATATGACCTTAAAGCAGTGATGGGCAGTCTCTCAATTTACATAACTCGCGAGGCTATTGCACCAAAATCTGCCGCAGCGCAGTTGGCTCATGTACGGTCCAAGTGTGTGAAATCTCTCGCTCGTTTTTGCTTAATTGCGGTTCTTGCTCTCTCGTGCGCTTTTGCTTACTGCGCTGTTTACTCACACAAAGAAATGTTTGTTGGTATGAGTTTTGCCCATCACTGCCTTAAAGTCACGTCTATCTGGCGGCCTGAATAAACCTCGAGAGGCTTCTTGAACTCTTTTCTGAGAGCTCAGATAGATAAGTAAGGAAATACGATTTAAGAAAACGGAATCTTGTCCTGGACTGTGCAGGACAGTGACAGAAGAGGTGCTCCACCGTCTCTAGCTCTTCCTCATCGCCGCAGCTTCTGCAGAAATCCTGATGAGGAGCATTTAGCCTGGACGGACCCTAAGCCCATACATTTTTTACGAAAAATTTAAATGTTTAATTCTTAAAAAAATAAATTCTTGTTTGAAGGGAATATTCTTCTCTTCCTTCTCTACCACCCCTGTCGACAGCCCTGATCAAATTAATTAATTAATGCAGTTAAATTGGATATATTGCATTTGAAGCACATCAATTTATTTTTGAAATTAAAATTACTCTTAGAAAAACTTTTCATCAAACATACCAAAAAACTTTAAAACTTATTTTCTTTTTTAGAAAAGAGAATTTTTTTTAATATAATTAAACGTGTGTAAAAAATGTGTTTCTTTAATCAGAAAAGAATAATATTTGTATTAAAATCAATATCCTTACAAAACCTTTCACCAAAAGAGTGAGTTGAATGACCTTGAAATTTGCTCTGTAAGTACACAATTGGAAAGCTTCTTTGGATACTAAAAATAATAATTACAATGCTTGTTTCCTGATAACTTCCTTAACAAGTTTCATAGTTTTAAACACTTATCTAGAATATTTGTATTGAATGAACTTTTTTTTTGGAGGTTATCTCAGAACCCTTGGGTGCTAGAGTCTATTGCACCGCGGATCATATATAAAGTGGACACCACTTTTTTTTGTTGGCCTGTGTAATTTTTATGTTGATTGTGTCTCTTAAAAAGTTACAAAATTCTAAACAATCATCTAGAATATTTTCTAGTTCAGAGATTTTTTTAGTTCAGAAAATTTAACGTTTTCAATGCACTTACTTCTTCAACTAATAAATGCTGATATAATAGCTAACCAAAATATTTTTGAATATGATTGAGTTGCTTTTTTTACAGCTTTTTAATTGAAAAATGTTTGCCATGGTCTGGTCACGTTTATGTCTAAGTCGTTGGGGCTCTTTAGTATGCAACGCATCATTCCAGAGGTCCAACACAAAACGATTTATGTTTTTTGTTTATAATATGTGCAATATTTTTATGTTGTGGGGAATTTTTGAACTATGTTCGGGAGAAGGGGAAGAGCACAAGTGCGGTGTCAATTGCATAAGTTCATGTGCGAATTGCTATGTAGGGCAAGTTTGTTGCCTAAGTCTTTTGATTTGGGCGTCTGACATTTATTCTTAAAAGTAGCGTAAATAAAAAAGAGAGAAGAACCTAACAGTTTTACATTTTACATTCACTTTTTATTTTGTGTTTTTTTTATTGTTCTGTTTTACTTTTTCAATGTATTTTTCTTGTTGTTGTTATGGTTATGAATAATGGTAATGATGATAATGAAACATTGATGATGATGATGATAATAATTATAATGAACGTATGCATGTAGTTTTTTTTTTTTTTGTTTTCCTTTGTTTTTCTTTTATGCTGTTAATTAATGTGGAAATGAAGAAAAATGATTGCTGTTGTGTTAGTTGCTATAATATATAACCCTTGGCCTGGCTATGCAATCCCATGCCGGATTACGCCTGGCACGCAAACAGATGCAGTTGTAGTACCAAAGTTGCCCATAGAATGTTGTGTTGAGTTGTTTTTCTTATGTGTGTTTGTGTTTCTATTTGTATCTGAGTTGGTGTAATGGCGCCTAAATCTGCGCGGCCAATGGAACGCTCTCTGCCAGCTGAGGTTGCGGTTGCGGTTCAGCTGGAGCAGCCTTGATCAGCTCCTCAATTTGCGGCTGGGCTATATGAAAAGAAATGCAAAAAATGTAATAAAATACAATAGTTTGTGTTTGGCTTCTCACTTACGCTCCTCTTTTAAGGATTCCTTGGCTATTTCGGCACCCTGTAGCTCCTGCTTGATTGCATTGGCCTCCAACAAACGCCCAGCAAACTCTGCCTTCTGTTCAAGGGGCTCTGCGGCAGCTGCTTGTGCCTGCAGCTGTGGCTCTGCAGCAGCGGCTTGTGCCTTTAGTTGTGGCTCCACAGGCAGTGGCTCTGTCAGCGGCAGCTCAGGTTCCTTCTGTTCCTTGAGCAGCGGCTCCTCGGCCTTGAGCTCCTGCTCTGGCTGAATGCTGCGCGCGCGTATGGCCGATATTGGTGTCAAATAGACAGCCTGTCCATGCACCACATCTACCACTGGCGTATGATAAACTTGTGGCAAGCTATAGAAATGACGCGCCTCTGTAGCTGTCAGCAGCGCCTGGGTATTTGCAGGCGTTTCAATAAATTCAATTTTCTCGGTCTTTAATTTTTGCTCATCCTTCTTAATAGCTGAATTGGGTGGATAAAAGCTGGGAAAGAAACCAGAGCCAGCTGCAGCAGCGGCCGCCGCTGCAGCATTGGATGCTTCACTAAACTGTCCGCCCCAGCTCTCGGCACCTGCCTGCACTTGCTGCTGTATTTGCTCAATGTTCTGCGAGATCTGCTCAATTTGTTTGGTTTCTGGCAGTAATTGGTTACCACTAGCTCGACCAGCACCCACCCCAGAATCCACTACTGGCACCACAGCGGCGGCAGTGCCTGCTGGTACATAGACAATGGTCTCCTCGTGATGCGGTGCAGAAACGCGGGCCACCGGTGACAAGCCATGAATATAACGTAGGGCCGGCTCCAGATGCACCTGCGCCTGTGGCGTCACAATAACAATGTGAGAGGCTGGCTCAACGTGCGGCTGCACCGGCAGCGCATTAGTCACTGCCAACAGGCAGAATAAGGCCAAGATGTACATCGCGCTGGAAAGGCAAAGATAGCTAGTTTACTATTGTCAGCCCAAGATAATGCCTGTATAAACTGGTATTGGCGCTATTTATAGCTAGCCTGGCAAAGACCATTCTAAATTTAATGTACTTATATTGCATGTAAGCATCTGGAAGGATGCGCGCATTGAACTTTTAACCGGTTTGCTTTATAGTATCCATATAATTGTTGGCTCTGCTAGTGGGCAAGTCTTTCTGGTGTACATACGAATAATTTACTTTAATTATTTGCCTGTTTTTGCAGAAGATTCTTGAAATCGATTGGACCTCAAGTGGTAAAATCTCATTACAATTTCCGAAGTTGACAAAGAATATCAAGATGAGTGGAAAAGTGGATTTTTTGATTGTTTTCTAGTGGGTCTTTAATAAATAATGTAGTCAGAAAATAAATTTGATTTCTAATGCAAAATACTGGTAGTTATGGAAAGAGAGTTAGATTTATTTTTTAGTCAATAATCTAAAATGAAGTTAATAAGAAAATGTAAACTTTTATGTTTATCTTCAAAATATTATCTGTTGATCTAAATCGAAGCAATGTTTTGACACAGTTTTGTTAAGGATTGATTTAATTTTTTTGAGTGCTTCAGAAAAAAAATTAGGTAATAATGGAATGACGTCGAAATGAAATGGTCTATTTAATAAGAATTACACAGGGCCACGAAAAAAAAAGTTGTGTGAACTCATATGGATCGCTGAATGCAAACTTCCAAAAAACCTCAGCACCTAAGGGTTCTGCGATAATCTCCAAAAACCAGGGAACATTTTTTCCCGATTTATGGATTTTAACGATGTTTTTTGGGATCGCAATATCTGAATCGGAGGCCTAAAAAACACCAGCAGCCAGGGTTCTAAGATAACATTTAAAATCCCCCGCTTTTGAGGTTTTGTAAGAAACCTGACCAAGGCTTTTTAGACTTCGGATTCGGATTCAGCGGCCCTAAAGAAATGTTCTGAGCTCCGAACGCGCATACAGTTTTTTTTTTGTGTGGCTGTGTTAAACTTGAAAAAATCCGACAAATTTTTCAAAGTCGCTGAATCCGAATCCGATGTCCAAAAACCCGGCGTGCTGTTGTTTTTGAGATTGTCTCTAATGTACATCCTTTTATACGATTTTAGGAAATTGTCTCAAAACCTTTGGGTGTTGGGATTTTGTGAACCACAGATTCGGATTTAGAGGGCCTGTGCGCTTTCGATATTTATATTTAGACACATTCCGCAGGATTTAAAAAACGAAAATTTTTAGATCTTGCTAATTTTTATAACAATTGAAAGGAAATGCCAATAGTGCTAATTGATACAATCAGTAAAAATAAGAAGTTAATTTATTTCGATATTGGCCCAATGTTTGAATAGTTTATGATTTTCTAAAGATGAGTTTTTACCAACCAACATTAAAAAAAATATTTAAAAACTTTACTTCCACTTTAATAATGAACTTCTTTTTACATTCAGTTGCATATAATTCAATGTGTTTCTTGATTATAAGGCCCAGTCTGTACTTGACCAAGTTACTGTTTTAACCCTTTGATTACCAACTCTCTCGCGGACTTGGTTGTAGTGTATTACAATGTGTAACATAAATACTACGCCTCTTGTATCCAATTCGCAGGCATTGAAAACTTTCTAATAGCTCCGCGAATGTGTACCACTTGACATTTAACCCCAATTAAATTGTTCAGCCCACAAGCAACAAAAAAGTAGTCAATTAAATTTGAAAACTTACCTTATTCCTCTGGTTCTTGCTGTTTTATGGTCTGCTCAGATACACTTCACTTTCCAAACAAAAATGTACAACTACAATGGCTTTATGTGCTTTTATGGCCAATATAAATGGTAATAGTTCCACAAGATAATAATATCACAAAAGAACGAGCGACGCTTGGCTGCTGCTGCGGCTGCTGGTGGCACAAATTGTGGTTAACTGACTAACTAACTAACTGGTTAAAAGGCAGTACTGCTGCAGTCTTTAGTCTTCAGTCTTCAGTCTTGACACGGCGACCACTTCAAGGAAACTGGTGGCCGACGCTGGCTTCCACGGCCTTTTATAAGATGCCAGCCTCTCACTGACCTACCACAAGAACAAAGAACAGCAAAGCAAGCAAAAAAAAAAAAAATGAAATGAAATGGCAAAGAACGTTGAAAATCTGCAGCTTCCCGCAGGAAAAGAAGTTAATAAACGTGAAAAGAAAAAATAAAATAAGAGACAGCAAAGACAGACTTTGTTGGCAGTAGAGATAGCGCTATAGCCAAAAGGAGCATGAAAAGCTGGCGGCAAATGTCGGAGCTGTTGGCCAAAGTTGGTAGAACAAGCCAAGCAAGCAACCACAACAACAATCTCTGGCAACAAGTACTTGTCGAGGGTTCTGGTTTCAGGTTCTTGCAATTCTTGTATACGATTAAGGCTTCTTGTAGTTGCTGCAGTGCTTGTCTTTGTTGTTGTTGGCCAACTAGCCATGGCAGATGGTCAACGTAGATGTTGTTGATGCCCATACATGTTGGCCAAGTTCTTCTAGCTTGTGCTCACACAGTTTGTTAAACCTTTATGTGTGCGTGTAATAGAAGTCAAGCGTAACCAAGGTGATGGCCAGCCAAGATCGAGCATTGCCCATTGACAGTGCAACATAGAACTGGTTCAGGTGCAAATTAAATAGCATGCCACCATCATAAACAGGCCCCCAACTTGTTTTTCCTCATGATAGAAATAATTTATACTTATGCTGTGTGCTGGAGGAAAATATAAATTAAGATTTGCACATGCTTGCACTTTGATTTCATTCACTTCATGTGGGATAAGGTATTCCAAGTTGGTTAAGAGCTTTGCAACGTATCAACAAATTATCTTTTATGTATTTCTTTTTCTATAGAAAGACTATGAAATTGTATCTACACATATAATGTGCTCGCTTCTAGCCCTAGAGCTGCTCCCCTAGTCTAATTTCCGAAATAAACGTAATTATCTGGGATGCCATTAGTCGGTCATCAACGTCTGTCATTATTGGTCCTATCAGTAAATACTTTACTTTACTTTTACAAAATTATATAATATAATATAATTCTTAATATCGGCTTGTTTTTAAGAAGACGCATCTGAACAAGTTTGGAATTAAAATTTATCTTTTCTTATCTTCACAAAAAAAAAAAAAAATAAAAAATGAAGGCCTATATGTGGGTCTTAAGATTTCCATTTTCCACCCCGAAATTTTAAATAAGGATGACATATTTAACTTTTGAACGACTTAATCTTCCCAAAAACAATTTAGCTATAAATTTAAAAAATAGAAGAGTATGCACACATCGGTGTCTTGAATTCAGCCTGCCGTCATCCTCTTCTCAATTTGTATTTCCTTTTACGACTTTATTTCAATATTCGATATAATAGTTTCCCATCGCCATTAATTCCAAACATAGCTGCGCCTATAGACAGGCAACATAATTTTTAAGCTTAAGACGCAAGTTTTATTGGCAGTTTGTGCAAATCAACACCTTCAAGATACATAAATTATTATGGTAAGCATTAGAGTACTAAAAAGATATTAAAATATCTTGGGAAATGCATTTTTTATTGAGAGTGTAGACGTCGCTTGGGTGCTGCTCTTGAGACGGGAAAAAGCGCTTGTCGGGCCGCATAATCCTCAGCTATGGCAGTGCGCCATTTGTGCACTAAATCTTCACCGCCTGTAAAACGCAGGGGTGGACGCAGGTAGGGTGTTTCACGCGTGAGTGGAAAGCGTGCCACGGGCATATCGTTGTCTTCGTAGTCATCGTTGCCAGATTTCTCACCTGCCGAATTGGGTGTCTTGATGACCAGCTGATTGCGTGTGGGTAATGATATGCTAAAGGCAGCCGCCTCTTCCGGGCTAACTCCAGCAATGGCTGTTGCTTTGGGTGAAGCAACTGCAAGACCATTGCGACCGGATAAGGCCACTGCATTGGGCTTCGATGAGGCAACGCCACCTTCTCCAGCTATAGACAGACCTGTTTAGGGATAGCGAATGTCAGCACATATATACATGCTCACTAGTAAATACAACAAATTCAAATTTTGCTTACCCACTGGCTTGGCCTCCGCAACAGCTGCATCTTTCTTGGGCGCCATTATGGACACACTGTCATTGACATCCTCATAGGGATCTTCATTATTGGGCGGCAAGAACTCATCGGGCGTGAATTGCTGTTCAGTTACTTCTTCTATTTTTTGCTCATCAATTTTCTGGTCCACCACATTGCTAGCCTCAAGTCCAAAGTTTGAGGGATGTAGCTGTGGCACAGGAAACAGTTCAGGCTGCAACAAAACACTAAAATCCTTGATCTGTCCAGTTTGTTGCAACAAGGCTAGATTCTGTGCCGCCTTGCCCAGCTCCAGCAAGCTGCTAGCATAAATTTTGTTGTCCTCCTCACTAAAGGCGCCTTTGCGCTTGGCTAGCTCTTGTATAGCCACTAACCTGGCAGCTGCCAATTGAATCTTGTTGAAATCTTGAGGCAATGTTGCCAATAGTTGACTAACATTGGATGTGGCGCCTGTTGGTCCCGCTGTAGCTGTAATACCTGCCGCAGCTACGGTTATAGTATCATCCGCTTCACGAAGCTTGGCACGTTGATTATGTTGTGACTGCTGACGCCCCAAGATGTAGCTGCTGATGCTGCCGTCACGTTGACCACGCAGCTGCAGCAGCTGGCCACTTAGACCGCCATAAAAAGGATGCTCCTCGAAGATGAGTGGTTCATTAGCTCTGTGTCTAGTGGGTAGCGGGTGGGCATGGATAGATGGTTATAGAGATTACATAGAAGAGTGCTTTATATACAGCAATTGGGCCTGTACAATTGTGGGGCTGTGCGTGGCGCTACTTACAGGTGAGCGTGAAAGAGAAAGTGGAAGTGTGGGGGAAAAACATAGAGAAGCTAGATAGATACTAGGTATTATACTATATCTACTTATAGAGTAAGGCCAAAAGTACAAAGCATTTAAAGTTACATTTACTTTATTTACATGTCTAAACATGATACAGTTTGGCCTCTGATGCCGCAGCTTAGTGTACTAAAGTTTCTAAGAGAATTGCACTTAGTTTAGGAATACATATTGTATATGCTTTTATACTGGCCTCCATTTCAGTTGAACAAGTCCAGCACCAAGTCGGCTGCGGCATGCGCTTTGCCACCCACGCCGGCAATGGCCACCGAATCAGGATTAAAGTACACATTAGTAGGCACGCCTTTTTTTAAAAGTGCCCTGGAAATGGGCATTGAAATGGCTGTGCCACCATTTCCCACCACGGCCTTGGAATGCGGCTCAAGTATAAGCGCCGCCTGCTTAGGTCCATTAATAGCCTGCGCCTGTGCACTGTTATAAGGCAAAAAGTAATTGCCAAAAGGTATCTGTGGTATATTGCCCGTTGTGCGTGTAGCGCCGGTGGACTCCACCTTGACCGGACGCTGCTGCTGCAGCTGCTTTATTTTTGCTGGTAAAAGTTTTTGTTTTAATTTCTGCGCTGTTGCCGCCTTTAGCCGTGTGCTGGATATGACATGTTTACCGGGAATTGTCACAATATCCTCTATAACGTAATTGGGATTGATTTTGCTAATTGCTGCAAGCAGACGTGCATCAGTTTTGAAGTCACCACTGGTTTGTGGCTTTGCTGCAAAGCTTTGCAGATCAGCAGTGGCTTGTGTCTTGGCTGTTTGCAGCTTTTGTAAGGTTTCAATTTCAAGCTCGCTTGAATCGGCGTCCCCAACAGGTGGCTTAACTGTTTCAATTTCAGTTGTTGGCTGTGCTGGCACGCTAGATGGCGCCACATAGGCGAGCGGCAAACTATACGCAGCATAGTAAGGCGAATTTAATAACAAATAATTGGATGGCGTTTGATAGTAGAACGCAGGCGCAAATGCTTGTGCTGTTGTAGTTGTTGCTGTAGTTGTAGCAGCAGGCTGCTCCAACTCCGCATCCTTGGCAGTTGTTAGCTTCTCTGGCTTAGGCGCTAGCGCAGACGCAGACGCAGACACTGGGAACGCATAGTTTACAAATGGCGCATGGCGCAGCGGCCAATATTGTAAGTTTGCCACTTGCCAATATGGACTTAAAGTTGGTTTGGTTTTTCAATGTGTGTTGATTGGGTAAGGATTTGGGAGAACATGGGAAAAGTGAGAGAGTTAAAGCGGCAGTTAGTGCGATATTTTCAATATACAATATATACAGATAGTACCATCATATCTTAGTAAATGTAGCGCGCATAATAATAAAGCAGAGCATGCAAATTTTGTTATGTATAGTATAGGTAAATGTTATTTATGTACATATTTACATGAGATGAAAGCAATGCACAAATTACACAATACAAACGTTTATTGTTTTACTTAAGAGCTACTAAAAATACTAACAGTCAAAAAGTGTAAATCGAAATGAATTTAACTAACGAATTACTAGAAGCAGCTGGGCAGCAAAATTTATCCAAAAAAAAAGAGTTACTCGGTCGCTGTTCAGCTGCTAGCGTAAGTTCGGTTGAAGTAAAGAATCTCAAGCCTCCTCCTGTTCGGTCTCCTCCGAATCTAAAACAGTACCAGTTGGTGGCGCATAGTAAACTGTTGGCCCAGTGGCCACCACTTTACCTTCACGCGGAAAAGTTCTTTTTTCTAAATTAGTGCGCTGTAGTGCATCCTTTAAATCTACGTCTGCTGGTATGGCTATAACCTTAGCACCAGGTCCGGCTATGGTCAAGCTGCGTGGATGTGTCAGCGCATAACCACCCGGTCCTACAATAGCCGTACCACCACTGCCCGCCGTGGCTACACCGCCCGGTCCAGCTATGGCTATTCCGCCCTTGCGCACCTTTAGACGCTGTATAATGATGCCTCCTTCACGCAGCGCCTGCTTTTGTGTGCCTTGTTGAGCTGTTGCCAGTCCACCCATTAGATGCTGCGCCTTGTGCACAAATAGATGCTTCTCGGCTGATACGCTGCTGTCCAGTTCGGCAACATTGTTTTCAAGCCGTTCGACGGTATCGTCGCTATCACTGCTACTGTTAACAGCACCATCTCCACCGCCCTCTTTTTCATCATCCCATTTGTAGTCTTCCTGCGCGGAGTCTTGAGTTATGTACACCTGTTGTGGTGGGTGTTGCAGTGGAATGCTCTGCAACAGCAAAGGCTGTGTTGCCACCGCACCTGGCGTTATGGTGTTTACCGTAGTAGCAGGTGTGCGAAAGGGATAGAATATATTTTGAAATGCGTTCTTTATTGCCGTAGATGTTTGATTCTGCACCTGGGATAGATTAACAGTGGGCACGCGAAATGGGTTTAAGGTGATGCGATTTCGATTTGGACGCGCAGTAGCTGTAGTGGTCTGTGCGCCCTGAGTAACTAGGCTGGGCGTCGTAATTTTAATATTAGATGAGAGGGTAGCCGTACCGCCACCAGGTAGATGCTGCTCCGCAACCGCATTCACCTGTGTCTCCTTGTTCTTGAGCGGCTTTATGCGCTTGCGTGTGATCTGTGTTTGCGTATTGATGTTGGTAGCGTTTTGCGTATTGCTTGTACTGGAGCTTGCTTGCACTCTAAACGGACGGTTGTTCAGTTTATCGCGTGTGGCAGCTTTAGTCTCCTCTAGACGTGCTTCTTTGCTGGGCGCACCAACAGATGGCGGGCTAATTGTTGTGTTGCTGCTGACTATAGAGGGCGCCACGCTGTCATCAGTGTTCAACAAGGCGCCTTCATCCTTAAGCCCCAATTCACGTGGCAAGAAGAATAAGTGATATTTGGGTGTGCCCTTTGGTTGATTCTTTGTTGGTGCGCGCAACATGGACTTGGCTTTGCCATAAAAGCTATCCACGTCACCTATAATCTTATAGCCTTTGATGCGATACTCCTGTGGCGCATTCTCGCGCAAATACTGCTCCTTGTTGAGCTTAAAGAGACGTACAGGTATGGCAAAATGTGCGGGCAGTTGTTTTGCCTCTTCGGCATTGCTGGGCTTGGGCAGCTGCACTTGACTGGGGCGATAATAGAGCTGTGTGTGGTTTGGCTTTTGTGTGCTGGTCGTGCTAAGCCTAGGCGGCGGCACATTGTATGATGTTGAATCTTGCCGGGTCAATTTAACAGCGCGTATGGAGGGCTCAAGCAAAGTTTGGCCATTGCTGCCCGCAAAATGATGCTGCTGCGCATGGAAGGGCTGATAGGCGGGCTTGGGAAACAAATACTGACTGGAGTCTAGTATGGGCGGCAGCTTTTTCTGCTCTGGCTGTTTCTTGACATAACCAAAGGCCTCATTTACCTTGGCTATTTGTTCTAGTATGCGCTTGGCCTCATCCACTTTCTCTGGCTTAGCGGCATCTGCGGCTTGTTGACGCTCGCTAGGATCAAAATCGTCGGGAAATTTGATAAGCTTTTGCTTTTCAATTCTGTAAACGAAAGTTGGGTTGGTTTGTTTTTGGATACGTTCTTTGCATTGTTTTTTTTTTTTGGTTTCTAAACAAAAAGCAGGCTAAACTAGTGAATGAATAATTAGTTTGTCTATGAGCTTAGTCACAAGGTTTAGTCACAATGCTAGAAAAGTGGTAGTGAGTTTGTAACCATGCAATGGACGCGAGGTGCTTTTAGAGCTACTCGACTACTTATGAAGTACAGAAATGACACAGTCACAAGTCAAGGCAAGCTAGCAGAGCATTTAAAAGATAGTGTTTTTTTTTCTTGTTTGGATGTACTTACTCGACTAGCGCGGAACTGGCATCCTGAGCACGAACTGCCAAATGTGCGGCTAGCAAAAGTGTGGACAGCTGTAAATCAAAGCGGATTATATGTTTATTAATGATTATTTAATCCCAGTGGTCTCTTAAGACTGATTGTATTTATGACGCCAAGTTCCAAAAAATGCGGTCAAGCACAAGAAATGAAGAAATTTGGTGTACCTGTCAGCTCAAATTTGCATAATTTCTGTGGCACGCTGACAGAATTCTCTTTCGGATTTTTGGTTTCTGTGCTTAAAAGTGAGAGCCCAGTCGCGTTGCCTGAGGTACTTTTTGCACTTTAGCTCATTATCGACCTGGCTTGGGCCAAGCAAATGTTGTTGACACAACTTCGAAACCATTTCATTTCATATTCTACATTATTTGTTCATGCTTCTTCTTCTTCCTCATCTTCCACTGAGCAAAATCAATATTTACGCAATCAGCATGAACCGTTAGCGACAAACACACACACAGATACATCCAACAGATATGTCACTGATTGTCAGCAAGAAATGCTCAAGTTCCCGCGGGCCGCCTCCATATAAACCATGGCTGTATGTCATTGACCCAGTCGAGCAACAAACATTTGTGTTTGTGAATTAAGTACGGACAGTTTGAGATAAATAAGATATATTTATAAAATATGGGTTCATCCAAGTTTTTAGTTTTTGCATAAAATTTGCAAATTTTTTAAAATTTTTTTTAGTGCTGCATTTTCTTTAGAACTTATGGAACTTTACTACCATAAATTCTGTTGGTGACAAAGATTTATTTGTTGCTGCTTTCTTTTAAAGACTGCCATTGTGTTGACACGCTTCTTACGATTTTGGGTGTGTTTCAATCTGGGCGCAAATCCAAAAATAAACTGGGTTAATATACGAATGCAAAGTTTACACAGCATTTGATTGTCTTAATTCTTTGTTGTGCTGCTTTTTTTAATTAAATGTAAATGGTTTCTGAAGTTTTCGGTTTCTGAAATATGCCGCAAAGTCAACAAGCATTTATGGCTTCAGTTTATGACTTGGCTGAGAGCTAAACGACACATGCAACTCGAGCTTACTATGTGTAAGCTGTAGTAAAGATTGTTATTGTTTGGTTATTAAATTTAAAGACACTTTCAGATTAAAAAGTTAAACTTGTCGAGAGATATTTTTTTATGCCAAGTTCTCATCCGCTGTTTACTTTGTAGTGATATTTTATTTTGCTAAATCATAAATAAAATTTATGACATTCTGGAAAATTATTAATGAAATTCTTAAACCGCGACAATTATGAAGCCTACGCAGGTTTGTAGCTTCAACTGACGCTGCTGGCATATTGATTTTGCTATTCCAGAAAATTATAAATGGTTTTTGAATATTTAATCATAACAAAAATTGAGCTTATGGAATTATGTTGCTCTTATGGGCTACAAAACATTTAGGTGCTTTAAAGGGTGTGTTGAAATTATTATAAAAATTCCATGAATAATACATAATGACTTCAGAAACATGTAAGCTCAAAACTTCTTAAGGAATTTCACTTTTAATAAATGGCATGCAAAAATTAAAAAAATGAATCTATATAGCTTGAAAGTTCAAAGCAAAAAGTCAAAATTTCTTAGTTCAATCAACTTGCTAAATAGGCAATCTAAGCACGCATATTTAAAAGAAAGGTCAACATAAGTGTTTAATACATATTCATATATATACCATGCAATATATTTCTTTTCTTTTTAAGCTAGCAACAACTAAGGCATAAATGGACTTTTGATGAGTTTTTATAAGTCGTTCAAAAAAAAGAAAAAGAAAAAAATTTGCATACTATCCAACAATAATTTAGGCTAATTTGTTCTTTTGCAAAAATGGCAAAACATAACAAGAATTGCCTAGCGAAAGTTCAAAGCACAGCAGCTAGCTAATTATAAACGAAAGACTTAAGACACAAACTTGCGCTGGAAGGCAGTCAAGCTATGCAGATACATGATTTATTGTGGTCATACTTGTATATAGCAACAAAACCCACTTTAATGATTTATTTCTGTTAACTTTTATATTTTACTTACTAGAAAATAATGCATTTTTTTTTTTCGTTAAATAGCTGCTGCTTCTCTTAATTATTTTTTTTTTTTTCACTGGCCAAATAGCAAATCCAAGCAAGCGCTGGCCTTGTAAGTGTCCTTGAACTGCAAACGGAAAAAATGCAGTATTATCACGCGGCTATATCTTGTACATATATGCAAAATAACTAAAACAACAAAACAAGACTATTTTTATGAGACAGTTTTTGTGAGCATTTAACGGAGCACAACACGACAGGCCTTTTTTAAGGCTTTTATTTCAGCAGGAACACGGCAAAACACACACGCAACGGTATACTATATACACTACGTTGGGTTAAGCCCATAAACAGTGCAACGCACCTTTCTAGAACAACCAAACCAGGCAACGACAAAAGATGAACTGATTCGTGCGAATGCCCAACGGCCCTGTTTATAACATTTTCATTAGCAATGCGCAGCGGGTAGAAGCTACAGCCGCAGCAGCAGCGGCAGCAGCGACGTCAACGGCAACAGCGGCCACGAAGAAATGGCCAAGTTAGTAGGCCGCAGGTGTAAGAGCTTAAACATGCCAGAGAGCGGCGACACACTACTTAAGAGAAACTTGCGTGCGCGTGCGCGCACGTATTCCAAGCGCCTCGTCTTATCACTTGCCGGCCATCTGTGTGTTTGTGTGTGTGGGTAATGCCTAGGTTATAGCACTTCCATACCAAAAACAAAAAAGGTCTCCAGATCTTGGGCAAGCAAAGCGAACGTACCTATTTTTTTTTTTTTTTTTTTTGGTTTTTTCATGCATCAAAGTTTACATTATTAGCTGATAAAAATCATGTGAATATTAGCGCACATTTGTGAAGTGATTTTTTATACCCTAAGCCCGTATGAAAATCGAGCTAGGGACATCAAATTTTATCAAAAGATTTACATTATCCGTATGCCATCCGGGCGAAACTCGCTGCTACAATGCATGTGAAGCTATGATCAAATACGGTTTGAATAAAAACTTTTAAAGATATAGATAACAATGCATCAATTTTAGATTCCTACCCATTCTGAATGCAACAAATCTTCGCTTTTCGTAAATGTGTTTACACATAAGTTAGAGCCATCAAGAGCCATAGGGTCGCAGACGCGGCAGACCATAGTTTCTTTATACCAAAATGCTTATTATAAACTCGAAGCGTTTTGTAAGCTTTAAGAGAATTGTGGGAGATAGCACGTTAAATCGATAGATAAAAAGTGGATGTGGTTTTTTTTGTTAAGCTCACATCAGACTACTACTACTGCCTATGAATTGCAACAAATATTGACGACCTAGCCAAAAAAGCCATGGAGCTCCTAATAAACAAAACAACTATCGATTTACCGTGATTTCTCTCACACTTTTCAACATATAGGGTGGGCCATCTGTTGGTTTGTTTGTTAATTACATTTTATTCGTATATTATAACAAATGCAAGTTCGAAACTACTCATTTATGTATAAAAAAAAAATAATATCGCAAAGTGGTCCTAGCAAAGTTTAATTCTTGCGAACGAAGGCGCGTCGATGTTCTGGCCTCAACTATGATTTTTTCACAAATGGTACGCCTGTATTACTTTTACACGTTGTTGGGTTGTTAAACGATCCATGACTAAACTTGAGTAGTTTTAAACTTGATATATGTCGAAGAGCATACATGTTGCGAATTTTGAGAGTTTAACAACCAAACCAACAGATGGCTCACCCTATATGATCTTAAAACTTTTTTAACTTAACTTTCGAACGATATTCAAATTGTTAAAATATGCGGAAGCTATTGTTACAAAAATCATTTTTCCCAAAAAAATACTTTTACCAATTGGAGACTGTTTGCAAACTGTTTCCGCTTTTACACTAGAGTGTTCATAATAAAGAGTATATTTTCATCGGAGAACTGTATTACCTTTTTTATGTTACATTATTTTTTTGGGGGAAAAAGAATCTTTACTAAAGAGTATTCCACTGTCGGACACTGACAGGACTGATTCGAGTTTCTTTCATTTAATTTTTGCAAACTTTTGATTTTACTTGGTGCTCAGCACTGTTTGACATTGATTGATTTGACTTTTATTGGCTTGATTGAGTGTCGGCTGCTTGACGTTAAGGGTTCTTCAAGATCAAGTACCGAAAAGTGGTGCAAAGAATGAAAGAACTCATTTATTCTAGCTAGAAAAGTAGAATAAGCAAAAAGGCAAAGTTTTGACTATAATTAGTAGGCATATGAAATAGTTTTTTTTTTATTAGCTGCTGCTTTATTAATTTCTTGTTAAGTTGACAAAGTCAAAAACTTGTTCTAAAAAGGCTTAAACAGAACTACAAATGAATTTTAAAGAAAAATTGTTTTTATTAAAAATTGAAATCATTTAAAGAAACTTAATGAAGTATAGGAAAAAGGCAAGAATTTCTTAGTTAATTTTTTATTTTTATTTGCTTTTGTACTATATAAAAAACTATCAGCTTAGTCTATAAAAAATTAATACCAGACTTATACGTTCATTAAGCAAAAATAATTAATAGTTAAATTTTTATGGTAGACAAAAAAAAAAATTATTAATTGTATAATAAGTTGGTATGAAGATGGAATGATATATTGACAAACGTGTGGTGTGGAAAGTAAAGTCTGTGCCTTAATCTTAAAATATCGACAGATAGCAAGCATAATTATGTCTTAAGTCTTTGTTTTGTCTTTACTCAAAATTATATCCAATTTACATGACCTAACAAGTAAAAAAAATTTTTAATTTCTCAACGTAGGTTTCTTTTAGACTCAGTAATTTCTTTTTCCAGTAATGTTCAATAGCGTTGTTCTTAAACTCCTTAACTCTGACAATTTTTTTACAAATGAACCATTTTTATAAGTTTAGAAAAAGAAAACAATCAGAGGGGCTAAATGAACTGTCAGCTCTCTTCGTCATCTTTAGTGACGATTCTCCTTATTCGCCTCAGGTGTGAAATGATGGACTCACATTTAATCCTTTGTTATAAATTGACGCAAAAACTCAGCCTTATTTTCATAAAACGTCGCCAATCACATGACGGAAATATCCTCACGACTCTGTTTTTGTTCCATTGTCAGCAAACGCGGCTCCCATCTTGCGCACAGCTTTTTCATCTCTGAATTTTCAGCCAACATGCGATGGACAGAACTTTTTAAGATGTCATGCCAATGTCATGGATTTTTATACCCTGTACAAAGGGTATACTAGATTTGTGCAATGTATGTAACGGACAGAAGATGGCTTGGCAAACCTTAAGTCTAAACAATTACCTAGAATCACCAATTTTGGTCATTTTATTCATGTGGCCCTAATAAGCAAAACCGCATCTAAAGGGTCATCAATCTTGAGGGTTTTTTTTTTCAATAGTGTTTTTTTGATAAACCATGCGTGAGTACTGTCAAGTTGCCATGTGTTTTTTAATCAGTTTTCATTGCCATTTCATGATGGAAAAACTTACACCCGAACAACGTTGACAAATCGTACAATTATATTACGAAAATTCGCGTTCTGAAAAGAATGTATTTCGTTCGCTTAGGCCATTTTATGGTCGCCATAATCGACCTACTGAGACCACTTTTCGCCATACTATCAACACATTTGAGACCCAATATTCCGGTGAATTGGCTACCTAGATCGAGTGATATCACACCGTTAGACTTTTTCCTTCGGGGCTACGTGAAGTCTAAAGTGTTTGTGGATAATCCAGCTACGATTGAAGCATTAGAGGCCAACATTACCCGTGTTATTCGCGAGATATCGCCGATTATGCTCGAACGCGTCATCGAAAATTGGTACCTCTGCTTGGACGCGCTACGGCGCAGTTGCGGCCAACATTTGAAAGGTCACATTTTTAAAAAGTGAATGACAAAAACTATGTTTTCTATTGGTACATCTTATCCTTTACATTTTGTCGATGGGATCCCCCACCCCCCCGCAAACTATTTACCGTCATTTCTCCCACACCTCTCAACATATGGACTTGAAACTTACCCCATATACTTTAAACCACTTTTTTGACGTACCTTTCGATTTTCATCAAAATCAGTTGAAATTTATGGAACCTATAGGAATAAATATCGTAGTGCACCAATAAAAATGTATTTTCCAATTGGAAAGTTCTTAGAAGGAATATGCAGGAGTAAATTTTTCTAGAAAAAGGTTACAGGGTATCGCACTGTCGGACACCATCTTTACTTTTTTTTGGTTGACCATTGCGATTTTCATAAACAAACATCACAAATTAATAACATCAAACTATGAACTTAAGCTTTTAAAATACCGTACTTCTTCTTTTGTATACCCTAAGAAAAAAATCATCACCTGCTGTCTGGTTAGACAATCAACCACTAAAACTACAAAAACAAGCTAAATACTTAGGAGTTACCCTTGATAGCAGACTGACTTTCGGACAACATATAGAAAGCACAGTCAAAAACTGCCGGCTAAAGATGTCTAAAATGAACCACCGCAGCCGTCTTCCTCTCCGATGCAAAAGAGCCTTATATAAAATGGTAGTGGTTCCAACCTGGAGATACGCCATCCAGATCTGGGGTATGGCGGCGCGCTCGAATCGATCACGTATTTAGACACTTCAGAACAGGGCCTTACGCCTTATTACTGGGTGTGAATGGGATGTAAGGAATTCGACCTTGCACCACGACCTTAGACTGGAGACTGTCGAACTCCAGATAAATAAGCACACAAGCCGCTATAACGAAAGGCTAAAAAGACACCGTAATAGGCTGGCAAAAGGGCTCCCAAATGATAATCCTATAAAAAGGCTTAAAAAAAGAAGTTTTAAAAATCTGCTCCAACAAGCGCCGAACTAAAAGAAAACGAAAAGAAGACCGAAAGAAAAACTGACGAAATAATGGCCTCTGATTGACAGGACTCCTTAACACTCCTACGACATCTCTAGCTCAACAAGCTGGATTGGCGATCATAAAATAAGAAACCTGCTATTCGTAAAAATATATGTATTTTTGATAATTTTTGCAAAATAAATAAAAACGTCTTCTTTTTATATTATTTATTTCGAGCGTTCACCAACACTGGTATGTTCTGCCACCTACTTTCAGCATCGTCATTTGTTAAATTTTCTGCGGCATACTATTCTTATTAAAAAGGGGTGTAAGTTTTTCAAATTTTAACCGGGTAGCGGTTGAACGGGGTAATTTATCGACATGAATCGATAAACTTGAATGCGCCACTTTGGTAAAATTTCTAGTTATTTCTTTGTTTATATGGACAGACAGACTACTTTTGTATAATGAGTATTTGTTGGTTTCCCTAAAGACCCAAATATTCAAATAGTTTAGTTCGTTTTTTTCTTAATAGGCATACAAAAAATTTATGCGTAGGGATGAGCCAAAAAGCGGACAAGAACGTTACAAGAAACAAAAAAAGAAAAAAATATTCCTCTTTATTTAAACTTTCTCAAAATCACGGTGAAATGTCACTTGTTTTATCGAAAATTTAAAAAAAATGTTCGGGCAGGACAACGTCTGCCGGCTCCTCAATTCATTCCAAATAATTTCAAATATATGCATTATGAAGTAAAGAAGTTGATTTTTCGGTTTGTAAAAGTTTTAAAGTCGAGAGTCCTTTATATGAGCGCGTTTTTGGGAAATACGTGACACGAGCTGGCTTCATGTTTTACATTTTGTATTTATTCATTGCTTTTTAATAAGAAATTTTACGAAATTACAAAACTCTTCAACTGCGTAGCCCAGTTACAATTGATAATCTATTTTAATATCCTTTAGAGTTTCTTTAATTTCAAAATCAATTCGCGATTGCATGGCATTTACACAAACGAAAAACCCGGCCATTACCTCTTCCTGTTGCCCACTGACACATTTTCAAGTTCATTACCAACTTAAGGTGCTCCAGCGTGTAGAGACGCCAACTATAATATTATTTATGCGTATTTGCACCTCTATTTTTAGAACACCTGCAGATAAATTGCAGGCTACCGCTTTTAAGCCAACAAATTAATATTGTAATTTGAGCTAGCCCGAGCCAGCAATGATGATATCTCTGCTCTCTTGATGGCATGACTGCACATTATTGATTATAGCAAAGGAAACAACGCATATGTAGAGTGCATAGGCCTAGAGCCACGAATGGTGGGTTGAAATTTTTATGTGGCATGCGGCATGTGGTACGTACACATAAAAATCAATAAAATTGCCCCAAGATTTATGGTTTCGAATTTTAACGGGTTTGTGGGGCGTAGGGAGTGCATACGAAATGAGCGGCAAATAAAAGCGACCAAAGTCAATAAATCGATACAAAAGAAACGGTAAAGTGGGGCGGGGAAAGAGTTTGCTTAAGAGCGGACAACTGAGTTGCTAAGCTAGGGGACCGGGACCTTGAAGTCTATTTTTATAAAAAACAAACCCGACTGACAGTGCGGCTAAGCATGAAGCTGATGTCGTTGCTTGCACAGCTACTACTTGGCCAATTAAGTATGACCTTCAGGTAGGAGTTGCAGGATTTGCAGCATAATATCAGAGCTCTGCCTAGAAACACAAACAGAGTTGGCAACAGAAACAGAAACCGTTGTTTATGGGACATAACTGACACTTGGCATGATGGGCACAGATGGCTATTGTTGTTGTTGTTGTTGCTGCTGTTGTTGGGGGACTGTAGCTTGTGTTGCCATAATAAAAGTAATTTGCGGTTAATGCAACCGACACTTATGTTGCAGCTAGGCTTGCTTGCATGTAACCCAATTATGCAGTTTGTTCCCATCCGCCAACTTGGTTTTGTTGCTTTTAGCCGACAGTGAACTTTTGGCTAACTAAAAGAATGTCAGCTACGAGCGGGTTAAAAATAACTTCTTTATAGACGAGACGCTTTATAGCCAAGTTTGCTCCAAAACAATTACCGCAAATTTGTGTCACATTGTTTGTCAACAAAAAAAAAAGGGATAGTGTGTATTCCGACTGATATAAGCAGTTTGTAACGTCCAAGAGGAGCTTAGACCAAACATGTACATGTTGCTACTTTTTGGTTCTTACAAGCAGTATATCAGTTTTGGATCTTGTATATTTAGAACCACGAAAATCATAAAACCTTAGACATTTCTTGTGAGACTTAGTTCGCGAGTTGGAGCGTATGTGGTTCTTGGGTTTTAGGTTAAAGTATGGTTTCCTTCTGAGCAAAAACTGCATGTACTGCTTATTCTTCATGAAACTGCTTATCAGCCGTGCTCCTAGTTTCACAAAATTAAAACGAATAAATTTTATTCGTTTTCGTTTTAGCGTTCTCCCAATTTTACATTTGTTTTTGTCGTTAACTTCTCATATTTCCTTAATATTTTCGGTAAATTTTAATATTTTCTTTACTCTATTCGATAAATTTTCATATTTCTTATGCTTTAAAGAGCTAAGCTAGTTTTATTTAAAATTCGTAAAATAAATTATATTCGTTTTTGTTTTTTTGGTGTTTTCAATTTTTTATTTGCTTTTGTCAATAACTTCGCATATATCCCTTATTATTCACTATTAATAATTTAAATTCCTATATGTATTTCCCTTGTAGTAAACAGCTGACCGACTTTTATTGCAAATTCTTAAACATTTGAAAAACAGCTGATGAGTTTCAACATTGTTGCCACAGCTCTGTACTTTTCGATTACTTCGAATCGTTTGCATTATACTTTATTTTTTTTTGTTTTTTAAATAAATTTTACACAATAATATTAGCTTTGACATTGAAATTAACCACGATTTAGCTTTTTTAATTGCAAGGGAAATTTTATTTTGTGCATCACATCAACTCTGCCGCACCCATTAGTGATCGATGAGCAAAAAATTAGTCTTAAGTTGCGCATGCTATTTTTTGGATTGATTCAAAAATAAATAATACAACATAATTATAAATAAATAGCAAACTTGAACTTTTCATAAATAGAATCAAAGAATATTTTAAAAATATTATAATATAATAATAATAATAATATTATATATTCTTGATTTCTCTTGCAACAAAGCAGTCGGATTCAGTGGGTGCACCAAAGATGTGAAATCAAAACGAAACCGAATATCTTATTCGTTTTTCGAAATTCGTTTTTAAACATAAAAGTATTTACGTACTTTGATACATCATTTTTGGTTTTGTTTTTTAAAAATTTTAAAAATGATTTTTCATATTTTTAAGACGTAACCGTAATTAAAAAAAATGCTCCGGCCCAGAATCGAGAACAATAGGTAGTTTAGTTCGTTGTCCGAATCAAATTCTAAAAATAAACAGGCGTAGAAATATTATGAGATATTGAAAGGAGAATTACTTAATAGATTTACTTTAATATTATTAAAAAAAAGTATTATAGAAATATGTATTTTTAATAAAAAATTCTGATGTTCATTTGCGACCTCATAATATACGTAGACAGTCTACAGATCTTTTTCAAATAAGCGTATTCTAACTTCGTTGCCTTTAGATAACTTTCTGCTATAATTTGCGTTTTATGAATTAATAAAGAAAGTGGTTCTTTGTAATACAACTTGTTTTTTGTTACATTTTTAGTACTTTTAAAATGGAAATTTGTTGTTGCATTTTATAGCAAAAAATTTAATGATGTTAGTGAAACTACTTACATTTACAAGAATGAAGAATTTAAAGTTAAGGGCAGTTTAATTTAAACATTTGCAAAATCTATAAACATTGCAACACGGCCACTTTCATTGCCTTATTTTAACTACTTTGTATTTTATTTTTAATTTAGGCCATCCTCATTCAAGGCTTTCCGTTTATTTTTGAACTATTTGGCAAGTACCAGCACGCCACGCACATATAAAATTTTTAGCGTACGCCCCTCGAGACTGAGGAATACCAAAACAGTTGACTCAATCCCAGTTCAATTGTAATACTGGGGCGCCCCATAAATATTTCAGCTTGCCCATGCTTTTATGCATGACAAAAGACCCAAAATGATGAATAAATATGCAAAAGGGCATTCAATTTTGTCAGCGTCTTATAATGCCGCAACTAGTTGGGTACAATTATTTAATTATCTAAAAAAAACTGAATTTATTTTATGAATTCATATATTGTATAACAATTAATTTTATTTGGCACGCGCTTAATCATGAAGTGTAAACAAGTTCATAAAACAAGATTTATGGATCTATAAATAAAGGTTTTCTTCTATTATTAGCATAGTACGAAAAGTCTTCAATAAAAATCTTAGCTTAGCAGAGTCATTAGCTTCAAATGATTCGGAGTATTTAAACATTTAAATGATGATTATATTTAGGCAGAACAAAATCGAAGCGATTGTAGAAAGTCACTAATCCTAGAAAAATAGAGGTGGTCACCTCTCAAAGTTACCACCAATATAGTCAGGATGGCGTCCGTCCGTCTATCTGCTTGGCCATCTGTATGAATGCCAAGATCTTGGAGTTATCATATAGGAGCTATTATGACCAAACATGGGATTTGGACTTCTGATAATACCCCCTCCCACTCGTAAATAATTTTAAAAGTTCTGTATCATTATTATTGGATATAATAGCAATATACTAGTACTATAGTATACCTACTTATTATAGACCAAAGTCAAGGCCGCCTCAGTTGGAAAAGCAGACAAGTTACTATTCTGTTGGCCCCCAAAACCTTACCCAGTCGAGGTACAATAGGAATGCTATATTTACCCGAAAAAGTATGTAGCATGGGAGTAGGTTTACATCATAGCTGAACCAATCGGTCAAAAAAACGTTTTCAGGGCATATTTCGTTAGTTTTTCATTTGTAAATTTTTTTTGGGAGTATGTAATTGGACCAAAATCGGTTTATTTATTTATTTGCTTGTTGTAATGGTACAGGGCAACTCAAAATCGTCCAACGCCAGCGTTGGTAGAGTCTATGCCTTACATCTTCCTATCATTAGTTCGAGTACATAGCATAATTGCTTTAGCCACATAAACCACAAAAAAAAGGAATTTGTCCAAAAATTTGCGGATTAAACTTCGCAGACGCCCAGTCAAGATGGGCAGAATAAATTGAACTGGACAGGTCCATCTGGTCTGTATGAACTCCTGGATCGTGGAGACTAGAATAACTAAACTTATCATTTGTAATCTTTTTACGAGTATGTGTCCAGCTAGATCTATTTTTTTTCATCTCCTCCGCTATAAGGTCCGCACGTCTGTTTGAACGCCTGGATCTTGAAGACTATAAGAGCGAGAATAATCAAACTTGATATTTGGAATCTTTCCGAGTCAGATCTAAATTTTTTTCCCAAGCCAAATAATTTCCAAGCCTTATATTTTCTACAAATTAAATGCTACCGCTTAAAGTTTGTATGCGGGAATTAAAAAAATCTTTTGATTGATACTAAAAATTATTATAACCGGACCATAAATGTCGGAGGTAATCGCAATAAACTAATTTAGAGGCCGGAATCCTAATGGTCTATAGACCCAGGCTCGATTCCCAAACGAAGCGCCCTTGTCCGCGTCCCTCGCTGATCTTCGCTTTGTATTCTTTATTAATACAACCCATGTCAAAAAATTCTACTTTCTCTACCCGGTGCATACAAATGTAACATACATTTTTTTCTTAGTTCTCGTTGTAATGTTAGACTAACGCTTTCGTTTTCTCTCTTTTTTTTCAATTTAATCATGTGCTAAATTTTTTTATTCTTTTCGTTTGATCTTCAGCTTTATCTGACGGCAAATTTTTTACTCATTTTTTTGAACTTTTGACTTTCTCTTTTAATTTATATTCTTGATTTATTTGGCAATAGGGATTCACCGATTTAACAGTTCAGTTTCTCATGTTCCATGTTCTTACAGATAAAAAAGTTCTGTAATGAGCCTGGTCCATTTTATAGGAATGAGGCGCTTCAATCCCATCAAGCTGTAGGGTCCCCTGATCATGGCTTTGATAATGCCTCAAATCAGCTAAGCATTGATAAGAACCCAAAATGTCAAATTATCATCCCACACTTGTCGCCATCATTCCGAACTGCCTTTCAATAAACTTGCTGTTAAAGCACTTTTGACTGATTTTAAAACCACGACTAGAAAATACTCATAAGATAAATCGTATTTGCTTAAGTAAATCTGATAGCACACTCTCAAATTTCATTTTATCTAAAGATCGTGTAGTTCAATAAACATGTCTTGTTCTAGACTTTTATTTATAGCTTCGACTTTAAGTTTATTACGACTAATTTAGGCAATTTTCTTTATGCAAATGGCCTGGAAAGAAATGAAGCAGAGCTTTCGGATCACGTAGTATATCGTAGAGCAACCTGCCGGCTCTTTAAATAAGGTCTTTACAACCTCACAGACATACTCACCTTGAATGTTAAAAAAACAAATGAAGATGCAAGAAAAAGAGTTAGACCTATTCAAATGACATAATTTATTTTCAAAACCGATACTTATGCAAGCTATCAAAGTTTGAGGACAATGCAAGATCATTACTGTCAACATTTTGAGTTGGGGAATTCTCAACGGACTGTACCATATTGCCACCCATAACCACAAAGCCAATACCATCGCCAGCCTTATAGCTAAGCTCATGGTAGCCAGCCGCATCATAGTAGGCATACTTGCCCAGAACGTTGCCCGCAGAATCTGTGCTTTGGGCGTGCGACATATGAGGCGTACTAAAGTCAAAGTTTTGGTATTGCAATAACGATTCAGGACTGGAAATTTGAGCTGTGCTGTAGTCGATGTTGTGAGTTTCCTGAGCGGCTGGATTACTGATTATAGAACTGGTACTGTATTCCAAATTACGAGACTTGGCAGATATATCTGGTTTGGTTGTGAGGGGGGTACGATAGTCGTAATTAGTAAACAGCTTTGAAGTTTCAGGATTCACCGTTCCATAGTGCTTGCTTAAAGATGCTGTAGACAGTTCATCCAAAGACAGGCTGTGTCTTGGAGCTGTTGGCCCATGAAAAACTTGACCATTTTGTGAATTATACGATATATGCAGCGGTTGTCGTTTGCTTTTCATCATGTTCAAGGACTGCTCCACAAAATGCAAAGGATCCAGGCTGGCAAAGTTGTTGGAATTTAGTTGAAACTTGTTATAAGGATCTGCTTGAGATTGTGTTGCTAGCGAATTGTAGGTACTTGGATTCTCATAGTGCTGCAAAGACTGGCTCGTATCGTAGCTGTACTTATGACCATTCAGCTCCATATATACATAGGCGCCATTGGAACGAGGCAACCCCTGGCCCCACACACAGTTAACTACACTTATCAGCAAATACAATCCAATGCACTTCATCTTTCAGTCACTGTTAAGTAAACACTAAATGTCTGCTTTAAACAAATCTCAGTTTTATATAAACGTTAGACAAACCACAAAACCATGGCTTGGATTCGATTTGGTTCTTGTCTGCAAGTGATCTTCGTGCGATCGTTGCTATAATATTACCATTATTTTTTACAGAGAATTACAGTGTATTTTTTTTTAAGTTCGTTTAAAATACTATAAATACTGTTTCAGCTTTCAAGAGTTAACCACAGTCAACCTAGTTTCTTATATAGTTTTGGGCACTTACAGCTAAGTATTAAACGCTAACCAAACTTTGCTAATGCTATATAGAGGCAGCCAGCTCAGCTAACTCATCCTGCCGCAGTGCCTCTGAAGGCGAACCTTCACGTCCACCTAAAGGCACAAGATCTATGTTCTGTACATGGGCGCGCACACTGAATCCCGGTGGCAGACCCAAATACCATTTGCCCACATTTTTGATAATTGTAGAATCGCGATGCCGGTTCACCCATTCACGATTTCGATCTATGCTTAAAATGTGGTGATTGGCAGTGACGAGCGGTGGCAGAGACCCACCCACTTCTCCATCGTTGAGGTTATAATTGTCACCTGGACCGCTGCCTGTGCTACCTGTTGGTGGCAAATAACTATAATCGAAACCTTTTTCCGCTGAGCCAGCTCCAGTGCCACCTCTGCGTTTTCCAGTATTTGATCCAGCGCCACCATATCTATTACGGTCACGTGAGCTATTTGCATTGTTACGATTTGATCCGGAACTTGAAGTGGAGCCAGAACTGTTTCTGTCGCCGCCGCCTCTGCGGTTACCACCGCCAGTTCTTCTACCGTCCGCACTCCCAGCGCCATCATATTTTGTGTTACCACGCTCTGAGCTGCCTGCAGCTAAACCAATGCGATTCTCTTTTCCACGCGTTGAGGTACCTCTAATACCACTACTGCCTCCATTTGCGCTTCCACCTCCACTACCACCTGCACTTCCACCTCCATCCCCAATAATATTGTCCACATCACTGGAGCCCGATTCAACTTCTGCTTCATCTTCTTTCAAGTAATCTGTTGAATCTGTACTACCCGTCCTTGATGCTGAACCGGCACCACTGCCAGCGGAGCCTCTATCTCTAATTACGCCGCCGCCGCCTCCACCCCCACCCCTACTATCAGCGCTAGCACCACCCAAGCCTCCTCCAGCTCCACGCCCAAAATCGTTGGCTAAGCGAAAGTCTGTATCAGTCAGACGAAAATCAGCAACTGATGGGTTTATGTGCGTTCCTGGTCCTACATGATTGTGTAATACACGATAGCCAATACCTGCTCCAGCTATATACTCCACTGTACGCTGCACGCCCTTGTCGTCCAGGAAGGAGTAAGTGCCACGCACGAGGCCATCGGATCCACGACTTTCAGCGCGCCTATGATCCGGACCCGCAGCTATCAGCTTGTAGCTGCCACCTGGCCCACGCTGCACTGACATCTTGCCGCGTGTTTTTGGATGGGCTTTGTATAGTGGATTGGAATACCCCACAGAGGCGGGATTATCCGGCACAGCATTGGACACCTCAAAGCCAGTACCAGCGCCTGCTGCATAGCGAACGCTGTGTCTCTCACCAACGTCATCCAGGTAGGAGTAAAGCCCTACGATAGAAATGGAGATGTACTTAATGATCGAAAATTGACACGAACATTATTAAGGGATTTAATTTTTTGTTCTTGGTCCGTCCTTTTTGACTTATTGAAAGTTACCTCTAACTCTATTTGTAGCATCATTTTCCTCGCTGCGCGACTGATCAGCTGTGCGAAAACTAAAACTATATGAGGGATCATCGTAAGGATCTGCTAGGGGATCATCTGGACTCCCACGTGGCAGAACCGGATACTGTGCCAAATCCATTTTACGATGTATCTTGGGTCCATTCACGCGAAATCTACAATCATTGGAGAAAAATTAACTTTAACAGATGTGGGAAAAAGCAACACCCAACTTGCTAGTTAGCGCAAATTGTCGCTGACTTCCATAAGCAGCTCGTTCTAAGTTCCTATCTAGCGATCTATACATGACATCATGTCATTACTTTGATTACCACATTTCAGTCGATCTTTATTCAAATATCTTTAAATTAACCTATCACCATCTTAATGTATTTTTTCCCCTACTACCTTTTTTCCACTGCGCACAATTTGTTTAAAATTTTTTGTTTTCTCAACAACCGGAGATTGCTAACAAAAAAAAAAAAAAAAAAAACACGGACAATGCAAACTACACTGTTATGTCTGAGCACCTTAGATTGTTTTTTGTTTTGTTTGAATTGAATTTGAACTTAATGCAAAAACGTTTAGGCCATAATAAACAAGCCTCTTTGAGACCCCATGTGTTAGAACTGCCCCGGACACGCTTCAGTGGCACTCAAGCTGTCGTAGCTGTGATATATGAGCTCAACTTGCTACCAGAAATAACTCACTTAGCTACCGCACTTAACTTATGTCTGAGCCGATCTTCTTTTATGGCGTTCATTCGTCTTTGTTTACTTACCCACGTGGTCCGGCTGTATAGACGGTCTCTTCGATTTTACCACTCGCTGGACTACGCGAACCGTAACGACCTCGCACGATCTTGTCGGGAGTACCCGAGGCGCTATGATAGTAGCCGCCAATGTCATCATTTGCATGTCTGTCCATGTCCAATTGTATTGCGCATGCGTTACATAGCGGAGAGATAATATTATTGCGGATATACTTGTAGGTACATATGTATATATGTTGTTGCAAAATGGCATTAAAAAGGTGTTAAAAATGGCATGGAAAACAAACTGTTTTATTAAAGCAAAGTATGAAAAATGGTTCTAAAAGTGATTCGTCAGATAATGAAATGCTTGGCTGAGCGCTCTTCAGTGTTAAAGCTTTTGCAATACTTGATATTTTTTTAATTTATTTTCATATTTTTTAGCAATAGGAAAATCAATTTAATTTTAACATTTCTAAAAATGTTTCTAAATTTTCATTCGATTGCAATTTTTCTTAATTGAAAATTACTTTACAGATTTTGGAGGATTTCTTTGCGGCTAGTTCAACAACTCCGGTTGAACTAAACAAATCAATTTATTTGCATTTTATTCTCTTAAATTCTCAGTTGTAAAGATACAATATCTAAACTCTGATTCAATATGTTAAGCTAGCTTTAAGCAATATTTTTATATTATTTCGGCAAATAAAGCAAATTGTAAATTAATTTATTTGCTTAACAACAAGTAGCATTTTTAAACAACTTCTTTTAAAAAATGTAAGAATGAGATTTTTTAAGAAAAAATGACATAAACTGTTTTTTGTGAAGAACATTTCATTTTAAAAGCAATCAGTTGACCATTAAGTAGGCTACCATCCCAAAGTTGTACAATTACATCGTTACACTCAAACAATATTGATAATATTTTTTCCAAATTCCAACTTCTGTTGTTTTAAAATGCGATGTAAAAATTTCTGCCACACCACTGCAAATTTTAGGAAAAAAGTTCAATTTTTCATAAGCGACTATCTTAATAATCAATTACACTTTTTTTAATTTTGGAGAGAAACACGACAATGACAACCTTTTTTTTTTTCTTAAGCACCATTTTCGAATTTTTTTCGAAAAACATATTTTTGGGCACTTTTTTCAGTTATTCTTCAATATCTCGTGAACAAAATTTTGTATAAGCATGAAAGACAAAAATTAACCTAAAAAACACTTTTTTACGAAGGTTCACTCGATGACCCTTAAATTTGTAAACTAGTGTTATCTACAAATTACATAATCAGTTTAGTACAACCAGAGATATTTGCTGTTAAGTTTGCTTTTTTTCTAATTTCGAAAAATGTTTTTTTCGCAATATCTCGAAATCCGTTCCAAGAAAATATTTTTTGACTTAATTTTTGGTTTTAGCATACCATTTTACTACAGGACCGACTAAAACATGTTGAGGAAACCAAAATTTTTTAAATTTTGTAAACAAGTTTTATAAACAAACGTAATGTGATGACAACCCTGAAATTTTGATAAGCTTGCAAGCTCTAACCAACAATCAGATGTTTTTTACCAAAAAAAAATTACTAACTAAAACTTAGCTTTATAACAGAATAATGCGGCTCCGAGTAGACCCAAGAAATTAAGTAAAAATTTAAAATAAAGGTGATGGTTTGCGTAACGAAAATAATATGTGGCAATCGCTTGATTTTTGTTAAAATAGAAAACTTGTTTAGAAATAGAAAACTTAATCAAAGCACAAATGTCCTGTAGAGTAAAAAATAATTTTCGGCAAATTACCCAATATGTAAATATGACAAAATATTCTGTAAACTTCAACATATTCGGCCGTACCAAAAACGAAAACGTATAAATTTTGTTCGTTTTCGTTTATGCGTGCTCCCAAATCTACATTCTTTTCTTTCGACATCTCATATTTCCCTTACTCTTTTTTAGCTCAGCTAAGACATGAAAAACAAAGTACATAGTCATTTTGGTAAAATTGAAAGCACAAATACGTGGTTTCAAAATAAGTCCGAATAAATTATTAATAATTATTAATAAAATCAAAGACGCTATTTGCCAAAGAAAGTCTCTATTAATTAAAGACACCGCCGTTCGGATTCGGCTATAAACTGTAGGTCCCTGTTCTCTTTGAACAGTTATTAATAGAGATCCCCATGTCCCGCCCAGGGGCGACTGACAAAAAAAATTGTTGTCAGTCAGGGAATTATTATATATATATTAATAAAATATTCGGATTCGTTTTCCTGAGCACGGCTAAATATTAATAGTTCTTGCTCCATTTTGTCCATTCTCCGTTAATTTATTGTTGTATTTTGGGAAAGTTTAATTTGTCGTGTCACCCTGTAAGAAAAGGAGGCCAGAAGCCATTGTAAAGCAAATCGCTTTATCGAATAATTTAGTTACTGCCAGATCGGATAAAACTAAAAACGCATAACGCGTGCTACATATCAATATCAAATCCACCCAGTTTCAGTACAAGCACTTCTCCCCTTTTTTCCAAAAATTTATTCCAGTGTGGAAATGAAATGGAAAAGGACCAATTTCTTTAAATGGAATTAAAGATCTAAAAAAATATAAAACAAGAAATTTATATTTTAAAGCATGTTGCTGCATTGCGGGAAGGTTTTATTTTAAAAGTTTTTTGAGTGAAAAAATCATATGGTATTTATTACCCAGAAGGATAATTGCTCTTAAAAGAGCTGTCATAAAATCTTTTTAGTGAGTTTTTCATCCCGCGTTAGCGAATATTTATTTTTTCATCGTATTAATAATGTGCTCCGATACATAGGTCCTTCCTTGTTAAGAAAGTTTTCATAAATAACTTGATTTGTAAAATTTTAAGTTTTTATTCATCGAAAATTCTATCCTTGAAGTTCACAAATTTAACAAAATTTTGAGATCCTTAACACTTTTCAGCCATTTAAACCCAAAAAAAAAAAAATTTTTAAATTTTTCTATGGCCCGGATTTTGAGATACTGAGATAAAAAAACTAATTACAAAAATACCCATAGATTCTATGTTATCTTTTGAGATTAATCAAACACCAACTCCCTTGAATAAAATAAATTAAAAAAAATATACTTTTACAATGTACAGTGAAATTAGAATTTTAATTTAAATTCACGATATATGACGAAATTTTTTGTATAGAAATGCAAGATAAGTAGATAAGCAGTCATAGATCTCGGTTAAGAAGACTGAAGAAATTTCCGGCAAGGGAAAGACACTTTTTTTCTCGACCTCAATTCAGGTTTGGCATGCAAATTGAAGGAAATGGCTAAAAAATCTTGGAATATTTCACTGTAAGCTAGGTAAATTTATTTCAGATCCCAACGAATGGACACTTGTTTTGTAGCCTTGTTTAGTATAGTAGTACACAGAGAAAAAAGCCTTGATTTCAAGCTTGTTATTCTTGTTTTTTTCACTGGGGCTAAATACTTAAATCTTTACAGAAATTATGTTTTTGTAAATGAATTTTGGATTCATTAACCATGGAATTACTTAGTTCTTTGGTAAACTTTACATATTTTGGCTATAAGATTTTATTAAATGATGCAGCGATTATGGATTATAATTTGGAGATAAGCCATGTATCTTTATTATTTAGTACTTGTTTTGTTAAATATGGTTTATACCGAAATCGAAATGATCCATCTGCGTTTATAGTATTATATTCAATATCACCAAACACTGGCGCAGCA
Organism: Chymomyza fuscimana; assembly: GCA_949987675.1. Taxonomy (NCBI): domain Eukaryota; kingdom Metazoa; phylum Arthropoda; class Insecta; order Diptera; family Drosophilidae; genus Chymomyza; species Chymomyza fuscimana. The sequence continues at coordinate 35,162,567 of OX465089.1, forward strand.
AAGAGGCCAACAAATGCGCAAAAAAACCAAATCAGGCTAGGCATTTCAAATGCACTTTATGACGTTCTTGAACGGATGCAGTTGCCAATCAAATCCGCATCCTGCACGGCACTCAAACTAATTTCAAATCCAGCTGGTAACTACAATTCACTCGACTTTCGATGTGCAAGCGGCAAGAACAACGCGAAGACTGAATGAGCACCAGCATTAGACCTTTGTATTTAAATACGATTCTCAGACGAGCTAGCGGCGAATGTTAGTTGGCGAGTTTCGCGATTCTGCCACAGCTGCCACTTGTTTCACCTGACCACCCACCAAAGCTGTGGTAGAGTAGATGCCACAGCAAGTGCCGCAGCCAAGAAGATGAAACAACATTTGTGTGCAAATTGCGTTACAAGAAATGTTTCAGCTGGCAAGACTGAGGGAGGCGTCGGTTGGATGCATTGTTGCAAGTACAGGTGAGAGAATTTGTTCTAATGACGGACACGCAAGTGTTGTTCTTATAGTTGTTGCTGTTGTTGTACATAAACATGGTTCTTGGTGCTCGGACAACATTGACAACGTTTTGGAGCTGGGCTCCTTGCTGGCCAGTTGGGTAAATTGCAGCAAGGAATTGTGGGCACGACTTGTATGCAGTTGTCTGTCAATTAGCTCACGTTGTTGATGTTGTTGCCGTTTTTGGCATTGCTTCCTGTTGCTATTGCAAATGAGGCATCTTGTGGTTGTTATGGCAGTTGAGACCCGTTGATCTGTCATGGCCATTTAACATTGACAATTTTCTAGTTGGAGGTATTTATGGATGTGTTAGAGTTGGGATGCGGAAGCGCTGGACGCTCCAGAGCCTCTGAACAAACGGCGAGTGTGGAATACTATGTAGTACTTTTTACTGCAGAACAAAAACCCAAGCTTTAATCCAATACTAAAATGAAACTTGAAAATTTGCATGGGTCATGTCCGTCTTCGAGACAATAAAAGCTGGACTAACCAAACTTGACCTTTGGACTCTTTATGTAACCAGCCAGAAAAGCTGTGATTTTTGAGAATATGAATAAGCAAGATATGCCCTGGTATAGCGACTTCAAATAGCTTATACGAATAAAAACCATTTTAAGGACGAAATTCAAAACTTCGTGTTAATATACAATATCACACGGAACTATAGGAGCGGCACCAACTGAGTTAATTTTTAATCGGGTAATACGTATTAAAATTCCGCGGATTCAGAAGATAATAGGAGAACTCCCGGACTAATCCGAGAAAGGCCGAGATTGTATAAACAAACAAAAGGGAAAATAAATTTTTAATAAGACGAGAAAGGCGAAACTTGTAGATGTGTTTTTTTTTTAATTTTATGTTTTCAAATAGGGTGACACTGAATTTTGTTCCTTGTAAATATCAGATGGTAGAAAGGAAGGTATAAATTGTAAAGGTAATTGGAGGAGGTAGAAGTGCCATAACGAATGTGTGCCATTTAAAAAAGATTCCTGAGCCTACCTGACAGTCGGACTATCGCCAGCAGGGGGATGACCAACCTTATCATGGAGTTGAAATGCCAAAAGAACAGCTGGTATAGTTTTAAATCTGAAGCTGTTGAGGAAAGAAGGGATGTGGAAACTCGTGCCAAAGAGCAGCACGGACCATAGGGAGTGCTAATCTGTCATCGGAAATGTCATCGATAAACATGTTAAACAAAACCCAGTTTCTCTCATTAAGCTTACTTGATTGTCATTACACAAGAAAAAATGTGGGACAAATTGGCCTAACTAACTTATCCATAAGGATCGAAAAATTTTGAATCTTATATGAAAAAGATTTTTTAACGTCCATGATGTTCAATTGGTAAAACGGTTCAGAGTCTCGAAATAAAATATGTCAGAACTTTTGCCATAGTCTAGGCAAAAGATGTAAGATGTTTTTTATCAGATCAATGGACTCATCCGAACTCTTGCTCCTAATTAATATTAGCCGATTCTATGATAATATTGACAAGTAGAACTCAGCTGCGGACTTGGGTGTTGAGTAAGATCCTATGAAGAGTTCCTGCATGCTTTTGAATGAAGACGAACCTGAGCTTGTTTGAAATATAATTGTTTTAATGTTAAAAAATTTTCTATAATTAATTTTAAAACTACAATCTAAAGTGATTTTTTTAAGTCCAGTCTTGAACAAAATGCGAATGTGCCAATGTTGATTACGTGGGAGATGAGGGTGGGCTTAGTCGGATTGAGCTAAGATTATTTTTTGAGTTTTTACCAAAAACTGGTCTTTTAGACCATAGTAGTCCCTTATTAAAATGGTTAGGGGAGATGTTTGGCTTAACTAATTTCGAAAAACGGACACTCTAATAAAACTGTATATTGAGGGAATATTTTAAAAAATATGAATGTACAAACTTCGAACCGCCAATGTTTGCAGTATCGACTTTGAACTGAATCAAAATCCATCTTTAAATAATTTGCTGAACAACTGATTACATTGAACTTCAGCCTAAGAATTTCAGTGGCCGTTGAGAGCAATTTTTATTTTCAATATGGCACAATCTCTCATAGTGGTTCACCGTTAGTGGCGCATACAGTTGCAATAATTATCAATTTTATACGCTCCGAGTCTAGGTCAGTGTCTTAGCTGCAATTTAGATATTGTAGCATGGACAGCGGCCAGAGCCAAAGAGTGTGTTGCATTGTACAAACTGCTAGTTTGCGGTTGCAGCGGCAGCAGCTCAATTAAACGCAATTACGGCTGGACGGCAGGAAGAGTCGGCAGTTTTACAATACACCCGCCACAATTTCCGCAATATGACTCCAACTTCCATAGTCATAGGATGTGCCAAAAGTTTTCCAAGCTTTAATGAGCATAATTAATGCTGGGTGTGAGCGTCTACAGTTGCTCATTTAATAAGCAAGCACTGGCAAAGGCTAATTTTTGTTTTGAGATACAGTTATGGGCCATTGTTCTTAGTTCCAAAGAGCATACGTTAAAATATGTCAAACTTTTTCGATTAGAACGAAAGACTTAAGACACAAACTTGCTGGGCCGCTTGGTTGATTTTACTATTGTACGCAGAGGCGGATGCAGGGGGTCCGTTATATATCTGAGTTTCTTACAAATTTTGAAATCACACTGAGCATGAAATTTAAACCCCCTGATCTCTTGTTTTTTATCCACCCATATATAGCACACGCTTTAGTCGTTTGTACTTTATGATTTACTGGGCCAACCTCAAATACAAGACGCAGAAAAATAAATAAACTCATATGCTACCGCATATGATATCAGCTGTTTTGATAATCTTTATTATACATAATGTAATTATTATGCTAATTTTTTGTTTTACGGAAGACTTAGGATATTGCTATGCCTTTGCTGACATTTATTGGCAAATTGTGCAGTCAATTGAAGCTTTCAAACTGCTGAACTATTCAAAAAACAGAAACTCCAAATTATAAATTAAGAACTAACCACTTTATTAACCGAAAATGCTAAAAGTGGTATTTTATGATTTTTCTAGATACTGACATATTTGTCAGACATTTAAAGTTGTAATAACTTTTTTAGCAAATAGATTAGTAACAATGTATGTGGTTTGGCATTGTGAAGGATTTAAATCATTTTTGACACTTTGTCTAAAATATATGTTCCATAAATAGTACTTACAATGCATTATTTTCTCCAGATTAGGTAATGTTTTGCGAAATTAAGCAGATGTGAAAAAGTGGAAGACTCTATTTTGTTTCTTTGGATTTGTTTAAGAAAAGATAAAAGTAGCTAATTTATGCCTTAAAAGTAGGATCTGATAAGTCCAAATCATTAGCTTCAGAATTAATTAATTCATTATGTCGTTTAAAGATGATTTTTACTTAATAGTTTTCGTCAAAAATAATAAAGCGACAGTAAGAAAGGGAAGTTATATTTTGCACTGCGTGATAACCAGGAAACAGATTTTTAACAGATACTACAAATTAGTAAAACTAAGAGTATTTTTTAATGGACGATATAATGTGAGTGACTCGACTTAATAGCATAATTATTTTTAAAATAGTAGCTTATTTTTCTCGAATTCAAATTTAGAATAGTAAATTGTCTTTGTCACTTTAAAGTCGGAATATTATTTAAATTTTGGTTTTTGCAATCGAAAATTTTACCTTTTTTTTTATTTTAATTTAATAAGTACAGTTAGATGGATATTTACAATTTTGTGGTTTTATTTTTCGCTCATCTTTACTTAACCGCAAAAGTATTGTAAAGCTCCACATAGCTGCGTTTAAGAAGATTAATATGTTAAAAGTCTACACATTTGTGTGAAGTTTAATCAAAAGTGGTTCATTATTTCATATAGCTATCATACAAAAATTGAATCGCGTTTTCTTTTTCAGAGACGTACTTGAGCATTGCGTTACCTTCTAATTGTTGTCATCATATAAGATCTAACTTGTGTAAAATCAACCTTTTGCATAACATATTGTACGAATGGTGTAACTTTTGTTTTCTTGGTATTGTTGAACTAGTTTTTTCCGAGTTGACTTAGTTTCTTGATAGGACACTGATTTACTGTGTATCTCAGAGTATTATGCCCCAGGGCAATAAACGACAAAACTTTAAACACTTAACTATTTATAAGTACAGAGTAAAGGGTATCAAAGAATTGTGCAAGGTATGCTCAAGGGAGAATAAGGCCAAATATCAGCTGAGGCTCTCTAAAATTGAAAACGCTAGATATCGAAGACTAAGTATGTAGAAATACCAAACTCGACTAAAAGATTGTATGTACAATGGTTAACTTTTTCCAATCATTCTGATTTACAACTAAGATACTTATATTATATCTGCATATATAATATAAGTATCTTAGTTGTAAATATATATCTGCATATATAATATAAGTATCTTAGTTGTAAAGCTATAAAGGCTAAACATATATTGTAATTAGTTACTAAATGAATATTTAAAATATTAGGGAATATAAAGAAATTGAATTGAAAATAAGGTACAATTTTTACCTCGCCTAAGCGAACGAACTTGAAGCTTATGATTATTTAGTAGCTATGGTCAGTGACAGGCCAAACCGCTTGAAGGGATAAAGCCTGAAATCAGTTTTGGACTAACTAAAAACAGCTGTCTAGAATGTAACTACCTTAGGGAGTGTCTTCTACAGTATGCCAAACATAAACCCAAACGCCTACGGCATACCTGTACCCTCTCATTATATTTGCTTGACACTTAAAACAGTGTGACCAGCTGTTGAACCAAATTAACTGCTACAATAGAATAACGGGTTTTACTGCAAATGCATCAATGAAACAATGGAATGAAACACGAAACCGTCACTGGACGCATTCATTGCCTTGTGTTAATAGACATGCCACAAAGGACAAGTTTCATCTGACCGCCGTCATGGGAACTATGCAACCAGTTGTAATTGTATTTGTTGTTGCTGTTGTTGCTGTACATGATTGCCATTGAACCACATTGCCATAAAGAAAAACTGGAAAATCTCATATATGCGTCTAGTATGTGAATTTTCACTAAGACTGCGTTGGACAGATATTGCCGCATGCTGAAGCACTGTCCTGCCAAATGATAGAAAGTGAAAATGCTTTCGATTTCATTTAAGTTTTTTGTGTCATTCAGTTGGCAGTGGCCAAGAGGTGCAGTACAGTTCAGCTCTCGGTCAGCAATTATTAACACGCATAACAAATAGAAATTTCCGTGAAAAGCATGAAAATTACACAACTTTTGCATATGTTATGCATTGTTTCATGCATTGATGCGCTGGACTATGTCATACGTTTTGAGACAAAGAAATCGCGTTGTCTAAATCCACCGCGAACAGCGCGACGCGTCGAAACGGTTATAAAGGACTGCCAGGATGAGGTTAAAAACAAGCTGTTAAAGGGTAAGCGCTACAAAAAAAAATCACTCATTTGTTGGAGACAGTTTTGAAATTTTGTACGTAGACAGTTTTGATATTGGGGCTACAGGCGTCTCAAAATCTTAAGTACATCTAGATATGCTGTTCCAAGAGGCAGGCTCAGCAAAAAAGTTAATTTCTTTAACTCGAACTCTTCCCAATGCAACTATTCATTTACGCAAAGTTTTGACTTTATACGTTGAGGATTGTAGGCGCATTCAAGTCAAATAGTGTATAGGTGCCCGACAGTGAGATACTCTGATCCCACTTTTCACAAAAAAAGTTTATATGTATTTTACTATAAATTAAGCATTGATACGTTGAGGATTGTTATGGGATTCAAGGGGAAATATCTTAGGGGTTAGGACTTACACTAAAATTGGTGGCTATAGCTGGCAAAGTTAAATGTTCTTGCAATTAGTAGGGAAGGGGTCTAAATTTGATACGTTTTTCACGATATCTTTGAAGTTTTCATGCGATCTTAATTATTTTTGTATGATTATTCTTAATAGCAAAATTTTTAACTGTGCCAAATTTCCATCGGATGACTTTTATAGTGTAAGTGAAAACAGGAAAATTATCCTAAGGGTGAATGGGGCAAGGTATAGATACGAATCAATAAACTTCACCTGCTTACAAATGTACACAAGTTTGGTGTCACTAGATGTAAGGGTTTCTAAATTCTAGGTGTCCATACGGCCAGATGCACATGGCTTCATCTCTATATGAGGCTATGGTAATCATTTTGGTAACAAGCCCTGCCCTTTTGGCTGATACAGACATACATTGCACAAATCTAGCAAATTAATAAATCTTTGACTACAGGGTAATCAATTCCCTTACGATCTTTTTTGGTATGTTAAAATCTACAAAATTTCCAGAGCTTAGCTTAAATTACAGATTTTCTTCTGTGTGGTTGTTCTTTTAAATTAAATTAAACGTTAAGAAAATTGGGATAACCCATGGTCCAACAATTAAAAGGTTACGCCATACGTAGGTCCCTGAAAAAGAGAGATTGCAGGTTTGTTTCAATATGGTCCACTAATTCATATAGCTACTATATACAAATTGAACCAGTTCTTTGCGCAGCCAAACTCGCGTGCTACTTTGCGGTGCTCCGTTAAACAGGAAGACAACAAGAAAATAATTTTGCAAATAAAGAATGTTTTTTTTTTTTAAATTGCTTTTAGAGGCCTATGAAATACTCAAGGAGCAGGTATCCCAGGTTGAGATACCGCTGAATCCACACGACGATAACATAGAGTTTATAGAATCCGTAGATTGGCCCACGGAGCAAAGCGTTTTGGCGCATCAACCCATTGTGCATCATAATGGAAGCCAATATGAGTATGTTGTGTTTGATGAGCCGCCACGACGGCGTGTGGCACGCATTGTACGCAGCATTAGACGCTTGGACGTGGCCAGTTCGGGCATCTATCATCCAACACTGGTGCCGCTGGAAGACAAACGCATTGCGGGCGTAAGTAAAATACGAGTAACCAAGTTTTTTTTTATTTGTTTTAATCAAATGCAAAACTACAACGTCGCGTAATTAAGTTCAATGGCAGTCCGAGCCAAGAAACAATATAAACAGCTACTGGCACTGGCTGCCATTGATTTGGTGTGCAATTAAAAACGTGGCTTTATACAAAAGTCAGGGTTGCCACGTAGACAATTGAAAGAAAAGCGCATCGCGCATTTTCACACGCATGTATGTATGCATGTATGTATGTGTGTATGCTAACACCACCCAAACACACACACACACACACACACACACAAGTCTTAAAACTCGTCAGAATATAATATTATCTAAAAAGTGCATTTAATACACATTAGCCGAGCTTTATGCTTCAGCAAATTGAATAGAAGATACATATTTTTATAACTCTATAATTTTATAGTGCCTGCTGCACTGCGTCTATGCCAAGAACAATGCCATAGATAAACTGGGCTGGCCAACACTCGACGGTTTGGTTGACTTTTACTCGGATGGAGTTAACGAACATGGTTTCTTTATGGCTACGCTGAGATCTGTGAATTTGTGTTTGCGCGCAGTGACCAATAAATTCAAAGTAAATCGTAAAAATCCGCCACAGAAGGGTGAAAGCTGCGATTTGGCATTTGACGTATTTGATTGTATATCGGATCAAATTACAGGATACTGCTTGGATCAGTATAGCAAATATTAGTGAGTATTAAAGAAATAAGACAGTATTTTAATTGGTCTGCCATTTAAATTTATATACGATTTGCTTTGACGGAAATACTGCAGAGTATGGTTGCTATACTCCAATATTAATTAATGTTACTGTCCTTTGTATACGTTATCTATAGAAGTACCAATGGCTTTCAATCTGGCTTAGATATTATAAGTAATTTTGGCTTTTTATTTAGTTTAATATCGTACCAACAGAACTTAAATAACTTATTAATGTTTAATTTTAATGCTTATAATAATAAAAAGCTATCATTATTGGCGGAGTTTGCTTTTGTGAAGGTTATTTATTTCTCTGGAAGTTCTATTCATCATTCTCGAATCAATCTGTTATGTGGCACAAAAACAAATAGAAAAATAACCAAATGCACCGATTTCGATCAAATTCGGCAAAGATCTTAGGTACTCCAAAAAACTTTTGACTGCCGAATTTAGTTACGATAACTTCATGAGCAAACGAATTATGCTTCTCTTAAATGTAATTAAAACAATGTACATATAATTATTTGTCTTATGTATTTCATTTTGCTTTTATAGTTTATGGGCTAAACTGAGAAAAATAAAAAACAACTATATAATAATTATCATCTTATTCTAAAATTTATAAATTTTCTTGTGCTTAATGTTATTTTTATTTGTCAACTGGTTCTATCTGCACGACACTTGTATTCAACGTAAAATAATTATAAGTAGAAGCCACCTATCGTTCAAAAATTGCAACTAAAGTTGCCACTGTAGGGCGCTTGTGTGCTTTTGCAGTCATATGACTTTCATGCACACAATATTACAACTATAAAAGTTGTTACTGAAAATTTTATTAAAATATAAATACTTTTGACTCATTTTATTATTGCATTAACACATAAACAGCTGCACATTTATATCTTTAGCAAAAACTTAACACAAATTCAAATACGAAATTATATTTATCAACTTATCGATATTTTTGGTGTATCGATGACATATTTTTTGTACCACTCTTGTAAAACAACAGTGGCATTTTTGCGTTAGCAGCTTGCAGTCACACTGGTGCGAAAGCAGCGTATAAAGTAACTAATTTAACTATTACTTAACTTTACACTATAATTAAGTATACCTAAAATGCATAAAAGTTTTGTGTGCAATTAAAAAACCAGTCGTTATTGTGTATACTTAAAATGCATGTCAATAACAATTGTTATTCAAGCAAATAAAGTGTAACTCTTAGGTTTAGTGCACCTTAAAAAAGTGAAAAAACGATAATAATCGATCTATTTTATAATAAGTGCGCGTAAGAACCAGGGTCAAACAAAAACTTGAGTTTTATAATAATTATTATAGCTGCAATTTTCTTAAAATCAAATATCCCTGCTGCTTATATAATGCAATTGGGTGTGTATATGTGTGTGTAGGTGTTGTTACATGTGCTGTCTGTCGTCTGCGCAGCGCCTTTGCTGCGGTGCTGCGCTATTTAACAAGAAAAGTGAAAATTTCCAATAACACTGGCGCCTCTAAATTGTTGATAGAGTGCTACGTCACATGTTTTGTAAATCCTCCAATAATATTGCAATGATGACGCAATTAGCGTAAGCAACATTTGACGCGTGTGATTTTGTGTGATTCATCGGACCATCCATCAGCAGTACTTTTTATTGTTGTTGCTGCTTGTTGTCGCCGACTTCTGGGAAATGCGCGCGCGGCCACAATTTATAGTATTTTCATTGGAAACGCTAATAAGTACATAATACAGGTTTTAATATTGTTGCAAGAAACAAGTTGTTGTCTAGGCCATAATACAAGTTGCCGGCTGCAATCTCGCTTCAATGAACTCACGCGGTCCGCTTCACCAATATGCACGTGTGGACGGACGAGTGTTATGTGTGTTTGTGGATCAGCTTTTTTTTTTTTTTGTGCAGCTGTACAACGTTGTAAGTAAGCGTGCTCTCTCTTTTTCATTTGCCTTTTTGGGGGCTCGTCTGCATGCCAATCAAGTGCAGCTGGCAAGGGCCTGTTTGGTGCTGCACACACTCCGGGCCACTTATGTATGCACATGTTGGTGAAACTGGGCTTATCGCTGCGTATTTTGATTTTTTGCGTTTAAAACATGCCAGACACTTGAGTTTGGTTGCTGATAAAATGCTTTCACCTCATAAATATTATGGTTTTTTTTTTTTTTTTTCATATTTTTACTATTGGCGAGTGAGCATTGCTGGGCTGGCGCGTGTTTGAACTTGACAATTAAGTGAGAATAAAAGCAAAACTTGCTCTTAGTTCATATTTAGAAATATGTATATACATACATATGTACCTACAAAACGAGATGCATGCTTTAGCTGGGATATACCAGTTATAAGATACTAAATGTATCTCTGTAGACTGAACACGTAGGATTTTACATAGTTCATTATGTACAATCAGTAATCGATGTGTTCTACAATTGAATTCCAAGTCAAAAGTGCTTATGTGATAAGCCCGAAATACAATATTTTTGAGATCTTTGCAAATTGGTTGTTAACGACGAGTTTTGTAAAAGATTTAGAGTGAATGTTAAGTCGAAAATGTCTAGATATTAATAGCACTGGGGATCCAGTCAATTACTCATGCTTTGCTCTAAACATCGATAACGATCGAAATCGTGAATTTTGCAGCTCTCACTTCAAAATTGTTTAAGCTAATGTACCCACTTATTATAAAGAGTAGTGTTTTACAAGTGGAAGCTTATTGATTGCTGACGTGACACACAAAACGCCGCACCAATTTACATGACCCATTTGCCTTCATTGTTGAAATAATTCGCGGTTGTGTGCGTGACAGTTTTTATGCTCTCTTTATCTTACAATATACGTTGTACGTTGTGTAGGTGAGTGAATGCCTGGTGTGGCATATGCATACATTCATACTACATACTATACATAGTAAATATCTTATAAATGCGACCGGCCCAACTGTTGCTTTAGCGGCACTTGCGCTTTTATTTGATCATGAGAAACGGACTTTAGAATTTATTGTAAAGATATTTCATTCAAAGACATTTTTACAAACCAAATATAAAAATTGGTTAGATAAGCTAAACTGTAAACTCATACGTATCTCATATTCTACCATTATAATTATTGTGGCCATACCCCTTAAAAATTAGATACTTTTTGCGCTGTCATGTGGCTATTTTATTTTTCCGTACGTACCTTGTATTTTTATTTTTTATCGCACATTTTGTTTTTTTTCGAACAAGCAGCCGCCAACCGCGCGCTGCTTTTGAGACATACCAAAATAAAAAAAATTTAATTTCTAAATTTTTGTTCCACTCTCTGGCGATAGCTAGTGCCACGGTTTTTGGCTGTTCAGTCGACGCGTAGCACTCAACACGAACGTTTGCAACGTATCTGACAGATACAACGTGACGAGTACATATATTTTCGGTTAGTTCTTTGGAGAATATCTCGATATACTATAAACCAATTTTATATATAAACCAAGTATCACAATAACTGCAGTGTGAAATAGTATTTAACGATTTATGCAAGTTCAAAATGCATTTTGAAAGAGTTTTAAAATATTTTCGTAACAGCATCGTATAATATAAATATTAAAAGCTTATTAGCTAATAATAATATTCTACAGTTTATAGATTTTTAATGCTTTAGCGCAGTTTTTGCGCTTATGTAACAAGTTTTCGTAACCAAAGCGGCACGACGTCGTGTTGTTTATTGAAAAAAAAAAGAGAGCGAGAAACCGTGCGAAAAAGATACAAAACAATAATTGCAAGAAAAACTGTTTGTGAAAAATTAAAAACACAAAAAGCACAAAACAGGCAAACAGATAAAAAACAGTCACAGACAAACACTCGTAGAAACACAGATACTTACACAACAAGCACTTGAATTATCTAGTCGATTTTTTTTTCGTGTTGTAATCTTTGAGCTACTTTCAAAAGCCTTTGATTTTGGTACAAACCGGTTTTGCACTTCAACTTTCGCTTGACTTTTTAATCATTATACTTTATGTATTTGGACTGTCTCTCCATTGGTGACAAATTTTGGGTTCCAGTTTTTAAAACCCAAACCATGTGTTATTGATAAGAACATGTGATCGTGGGTCTTATTTATTTTTGGTTTTGTGCTATCTGACGCGCTGGCACGCCTTTTTTCAAAGGCATTGATAGTAACTTTGGTTATCACGCTCTAGCAATTTTGACAATTTCATTAATAAATTAGGTTTTTAGTTTCGACGTATTACGCATAGTTATCTGAAAATTTAACTGCAAGTCAAGACCCCTTAAACCAACGGAACAATGCTAATGCGTGGCATGATTTGGATCTGGGGGCTTGGTAATATTTTATCAGCTTTTTATCGTTTTGGCTACTACAACTACATCGGCAAGTTTCTTTTTGCCTAGTCATATAGCATAAAGATTTACGTGTTTTGTTGACATTTAAATGGCCAAGCTGGCTTTCCCAAAATGCTGTGAGTCAGCTGTAAAAATATTCTCAAAGAATGCTTTAAAAATGCAGTAAAAATTATATTTTCTTTTGTAAATAAAGCACAGCTTTTCTTAATCAAGACTTATTTTTGAACACTTTCTTACAAAGTGTAGGTACAACTATTTTACTTCATTGGAGGCGATTCGCGCCGTGTTAACCCTTTAAATTATTAGGGGAAAAATGAAAGAGCTTAGTCATTACCGGTATTATTATTTTCTTTTCATAGCAAAATAACTGCAAAATTTATAATGGAATCTTTTGGGACACGCCGAAATAAAAACATTTTGCAAAATTCGCCTAACCTTCGGCCATTCACTTTACTTGGCTATACGAAATTATATACGTATGTAGATACAGTCATTTTAATTGTAAAGCTTGTTTTGCAAGTGACTTGAAATCAGGTTAATGCTACACTAAACAAAGTAACTTTTTATTAAAAAAGCAAATATTACTGATAAAATTATATTAACAATATATTTGCCAACTGCGCAGCAGATTAAAATACCAAGTACAAAAAAACATTAGCCCAAAAAAAAAGTAAGCGAAAAAATAGAGGAAAGAAAGTGCCAGATTTGGCTAAAATTCAAAAGACCCAAAACAGTCGTTTGACGTCACCATTTTCGCATCACGTGCTTAAAACTTTTTTTCTTTTATTGATAACAAGGTGGTGGTGGGTTTGTTCTAGTCGGCATGACTTTCGGTCTAGACGCGACGACGCATTTGTATGTAAATTTCCTATTAACATATATACAAGAAAACTTGTTTAGCCAATTTCATAACGATATGCTAGTTGGCAACAAGTTCGAAATCGTTTACATTGCTGACTATTGCACACCATGACGTAAAAGCGTTTTAAAAAGTTCTCAGGCCAGTTATCTTATTTAGCTTATCGTAAGCCAATTGTGGTGCTGTTTACAGCAGCTGACTAACAAGCATATTTACTGAAGATACTATATACTCCGCATTTGAAGCACTTGGCTAAATAGACGCAGCTAGCACACTACACTAGTGTGTTTGTCAACAAAAAAAAAGAGTTTAATCAGCGTTTAGTAGCATTTAATTGCTGTTGTCATAATGCTGACCTAATCAGTAACCAATTTTAACCGCCCTCTAATCGGCTAGACTTACTAATGTATTTATTTTTATTTACAGCTATATATATTTTGTAAAGCTACAAAATGCATCGAGCACACACAGCCTTTAGTCTGGCTTTATCGCCAATGGCGCATAGAAATTTTGCCACATGGTTGCTAAAGAGCAGCAGCCAAAACAAGGTGAGTAAATGCGGAATTAGATTGTGGGCGCGAAACATATGTAGAGGGAAAGCCCGAGTACAATAAAATCAGAATGATCTGGAGGGTTTGGGCGCATATATTATATAAATTTGATTAGGTAGATGTATCTCTTCAAAGAAATCTCTAAACTTAACAAACAAAACAAATTTAAGATTAACAAGAAATGAATTTTTATTTATATAAAACAGCTTTCTTTTTCATTTTGTTTTCTAATTTTACCAGGGAAAGCCAAATTTGTTTATGTTTATATATAAGCGTTAAAAATGTATTTTTATTCTTATACATATATAATTTTTAAAGTGATTAGATTTCCCAAATTTAATCTTTTTATACACATAGTTTAGAAGAACCCTTTTTAGTATTGGTAGTATAAAGAATGTTAAAAATTGTTGTATTGTTATTATAATTTTGAAGTCCTCATCCAGAAGTCAGGTTGTTGTATCAAACTAGCATTAGATGTGCTTCCTTGTAATTAACTGGTTAACTAATTTTTAAACTCTCCATTTCCAACAGATGGCCAAGGTTACTGCTGCTGCGGCAATTCGCACATACAACTCTGCTGCAGCCGAACCTTTTGCCAATGGCAGCACCGCATCTTATGTGGAGGAAATGTACAATGCATGGTTGCGAGATCCCAGCTCAGTGCATACCGTAAGTCGAAAAAATGCTTACTATTTTAAACAAACTATAATCCTCTCAAATCTTGCAGTCCTGGGACGCCTATTTCCGCAGCAATACCTATGTCAGCCCGCCCAATTTGGCGCCGGTACAAGCCAATACCCTGCCGCTCAGCGCTTTTAATTTGGGCGCCGTTTCAGGAGCTGCGCCCGACTCCAAGACAATAGACGATCATTTGGCCGTGCAAGCCATTATCAGAAGCTATCAGGTATGGATTCTTGTGTGTGCTTTAATGCCTCAAAAGCTAGACAGTTTATTGCTGTGTTTGGTTAGAAGCAGGCGCAGTTGTAGCGCCAACTATTTTCCAGCATTTAGAAACTTTTTTGCTTTTCTGTTGTTGATTTTGTGTTCGTTATCGATTTAAGGTTATATTTATGTTCACCTAAGAGCTGCCCTTATTTCTGTGTTTCATTTTATATTCATATTTAGTTTATTTGTTAAGTTTTTCTCGCATACTTGCATAAGCCAACACATACAAGATGCCATTCGATTATTCGTTATTGTTTAGGTTTGGATTTCGCTCATATGCCAACAATAATTACATAAGATATGGAATTTAGTTTACATTGTGTTTTGTTTTTGTATCTACTTATGTGATTAGTCTATATTGCATGTAGGGTGCATTATTTCACGTAGATACTTCAATCATATTTGCTTATAAACCTAAGAAAGAATATTATTTTGTTGTTACTTAAGCTTATATTTACATGTCTATATGTGGGTTGATAAAGTACAGTTTACACTTGCAGTGTAGTGAGATACTGATTCAGTTCTACGCTATTTTCTTGAAGAATTGAATATATAAATTTATATCTTTGCAATAATCTAAAGATACCGCAAGTGTAAACGCCACTTTGCTAAATACCAAATATTCAATTCCGAACCGACTTGCTCGCATCTCTAGTTCGTAAATATCTAATTTGTCTCTAATGGCCTAAGTTTCTATTTAGTAATATCATAGTAAGCTGAAACTTGTTTAACGTATCTTTTGTGCACTACATAATATACAAATAAATTAGCAATATAGTTTTCTTATCAGTTTCCAATACCGATTTTGTTTGGGACTAATACTATGGTATAAAAAAAAATATTGCATATTTAATAAGATCGAAATCGGAATTGGAAACCCTACTGTATTTAACAAAACTGATTGGTAGTTAAAGAGCTCAATTTTCAATTATAACTATATTTGTAGCACTTTTTTGGTATTTTCCACTAATTGATCAAATCTTTATAGGTTTTCGGTAAAATGTATATTTTTTTTTTTAATATTTGTATGCTTAAATCCACCACACAGCAAAAATAATAATATTATACCCTATGTTTTCTACTTTACACACAACCCCAAACATTTTTGCCTTTGATATGAACCCTTAAACCAAACCTATTTACACATATAATATATCAATTTATCAAATATATATGTATATGTATACACCATATATAGTCACGTGGTCATTTGGCATCTGAACTGGATCCGCTTGGAATTTTAACACGCGAAAAAACTATTTGCAAGGACGGTCTTGCACGTCGTGCTAATGAAGATGTGCTCAGGCAGCATTCTGGGTTTTTGTTTGGTAAATTTTTTTGAAAACTCTCATTAAAACTTCATTGTTGCACTTCCAGTTCCTTTTGTTGCACATACCAATATTAACATACAAACATGCACACATGCTTTGCCATTTTTATAAATAAATAGTCAAAAAAAAAACATATTTATTTAAAATTTTAACATGTTAAATGAAATTCGGAGTATATGAAAAACCAAAATGGCAATTTTCAGGCCAACATTTTAGTTCAAGTTTTATTTAGCTGTTAAGTTAGCGAGTTTTTTTAGCTTTACAAACCCCTTTTAAACTGTAACTACTCTTGGTGTTTGGCATATTCAAAGTTTGTATCTTACAGTTTACTAAGTACTATATCTTTTATACAACTTGTTGAGCACCTATCTATGTCCTTTTAAGCACACTAGAACAAAATTTGAAAACACATTTTAATCATAATGTTAAACAAAAAATCATTAAACTCATTGTATGTATTTGTTTGGTTTTAATCTTGTTATGTGTTTCTGTTTGGCGCTCAATTGCAGCTTTTACTGCTTTAATTTTTGTTTTATGCTTTATAAATATTTATTTGACTATATTGATTATAATTCTATATAATTTCCTTACATATTTTTTCTTATTTTCATTTATTTTTATATAACTGCTTCCTAACCCCAAACTCTGCAATCAAAACTTAAAATCTAAAAAAATGTTTGCAAATCGTTTGGCGAACGTTAAAAAAATTCCAAATTCTCTATTGTATTATGTGTATTGTTCGATTTAAACAAAAAAAACAACAAAAATTGTGTATTGTTTATACTACTATGTACGTACTACCACCAACACCTCCAAAAACTACTACTGACACACCTTAGATTCGAGGACATAATGTTGCTCACCTCGATCCACTCGAAATTAATACACCAGATTTGCCTGGCAACATCTCGACGAAATCCATTTACGCTAATTTCAGTTTTGGTAAGTAAGTTAGATAGAAACATTTATTTCCAAAACTATTTTTTAGTTTCTTTAGTTTGTTATGTAAACTTTTTGGTTGTGGTAGTGACGATTTTGTATTTCTCACGCACTCCCACACATAAATATGCCATTTAATACTACACTTCAATACAGACACAAGTAAATACTCAATATCCAATTTGTGTAACATTGTTTTGTGTATATATTTAAAAAAATTAAAGAATTGAATGTCATATTTTTAATTCTAATTTAGTTTTACGAATTAAAGTCATGATTTCAGTTTAGGTTTATTAATATATATAAATAATGTATTTTTTGATTCATATCATCATTAGTTCGCATGTCTGCACGTTATCTGAAAAAAAATTGTATAAAAAAATTAAATAAAATTTTAAATCAGTTACATATTGACTTAGATTAATTAAGAGCTTGATAAAAAATCTTGAGAACAATGTATGTCAAAGTCATTAAAAAGAGAAATTTAGAATTGTAAAAAACTTAATTCTGAAAGCAAACAACAATATGTAACGTCATCTAGCGCAAATCAATGTTTTTTTTTTATCAATATAAATATGAAAATAATGATATATATCGCATGTTCTTGTACTATAAAAAAAACCAAATGGCGTACTTTACACTCCGAATTTCAAACAAAACATTTGACGCTTTAACAATTAAAACGCATATAATTTGAAAATGCAAAAGAATCGGTAGCTAATAAAAAATTTTGTTAACCATAAAAAAAACAGGCGAGCACGATATGGATAGACAGTTCAAGTTGCCCAGCACGACATTTATTGGTGGCGATGAGGCATCCCTGCCGCTCAAGTAAGTTAAGTATCATTTATATATAGTTATCTTATTAATTTCTCGCGTTTTATTCGTTTAAAGGGAAATCTTAAACCGCCTGGAAAATGTGTACTGCAACAAGATTGGCGTGGAATTCATGTTTATTAACTCGCTGGAGCAGTGCAACTGGATTAGAAAGCAATTTGAAACCCCAGGTGTATTGAACTTCTCGCCCGAGGAGAAGCGTTTGATTTTGGCTCGTTTGACTCGTGCCACCGGCTTTGAGGCTTTCTTGGCCAAGAAATATTCATCGGAAAAGCGTTTCGGTCTAGAAGGCTGTGAGATTATGATACCCGCGCTTAAGGAAATCATTGATGTGTCCACTGAGTTGGGTGTTGAGTCTGTCATCATGGGCATGCCCCATCGTGGACGTTTGAATACTTTGGCTAACGTGTGCCGCAAGCCCTTGAATCAAATCTTCACCCAATTCGCTGGATTGGAAGCTGCTGATGATGTAAGTGTATTATTCAGATGATTTAATTGGGTGGATCTTGCTTGCTAGCTTGTCTTGTGGGATTTCAGCTAGTGATTTTTTGAATTTCCGTCAGCTTATGACGAAAACATATAGTAATAGTAATCCAATGTAATGAACCAAAAGTTAACTTTTCCTTTTCACCTTTGGATAATAGGGTTCTGGTGATGTCAAGTACCATTTGGGCACATATATTGAACGTTTGAACCGCGTTACCAACAAGAATATACGTCTCGCTGTTGTGGCCAATCCATCTCATTTGGAGGCTGTCGACCCTGTGGTACAGGGCAAGACGCGCGCCGAGCAATTCTATCGCGGTGACCAGGAGGGTAAGAAGGTTATGTCCATACTCATACACGGTGATGCCGCTTACTGCGGTCAAGGCGTTGTCTATGAGACCATGCACTTGTCGGATCTGCCTGATTACACTACCCACGGCACTATTCATGTGGTGGCTAACAATCAAATTGGTTTCACTACCGATCCACGTTTCTCACGCTCTTCACCCTACTGCACGGATGTGGCTCGCGTCGTCAATGCACCCATCTTCCACGTCAATGCCGACGACCCAGAGGCTGTCATGCATGTTTGTAAGGTTGCCGCAGATTGGCGTGCCACTTTCCACAAGGATGTTGTCATTGATTTGGTTGGTTATCGTCGCAATGGACACAACGAAATTGACGAGCCCATGTTTACGCAACCCCTTATGTACCAGAAGATTAGGAAACACAAGAACTGCTTGGACTTGTATGCTGATAAGCTGATTGCCGAGGGCACTGTTACAGCCGAGGAAGTTAAGTCTGTGGCTGCTAAATACGAAAACATTTGCGAGGAGGCATTTGCTTTGGCCAAGACCGAGACACACGTTAAGTATAAGGATTGGCTCGACTCACCCTGGTCTGGTTTCTTTGAGGGCAAAGACCCTTTGAAGGTGGCACCCACTGGCGTTAAGGAGGAGACATTGATACACATTGGACACCGTTTCTCGTCGCCACCACCAAATGCCGCTGGATTCGTTATTCACAAGTAAGTGGATACGACTTTTGTAAGAATAAGTTTCTTATTTATTTATTTTTTTGTAGGGGTCTAATGCGCGTCTTGGCCGCACGCAAAGTTATGGTGGATGAGAAGGTTGCCGATTGGGCTCTTGGTGAAGCCATGGCCTTTGGCTCATTGTTAAAGGAAGGCATACACGTTCGTTTGTCCGGTCAGGATGTAGAACGTGGAACTTTCTCGCATCGTCATCACGTGTTGCACCACCAGCTGGTTGATAAGGCCACCTACAACTCGTTGCAACACATGTATCCTGATCAGGCACCCTATTCTGTATCGAACAGCTCGCTTTCGGAATACGCTGTACTGGGCTTTGAGCACGGTTACTCGATGACCAATCCTAATGCTTTGGTATTGTGGGAAGCTCAATTTGGTGACTTTAGCAATACCGCACAGTCGATCATTGATCAATTCATCTCTAGCGGTCAATCAAAATGGGTGCGTCAATCGGGTCTGGTCATGTTGCTGCCACATGGTATGGAAGGCATGGGTCCCGAGCATTCGTCGTGCCGCCTTGAACGCTTCTTGCAAATGTCCTCTGACGATCCCGACTACTTCCCTCCCGAATCAGATGAGTTTGCCATTAGACAATTGCACGATATTAACTGGATTGTGGCCAACTGCACTACACCTGGTAACTATTTCCACATTTTGCGCCGCCAGATTGCTTTGCCTTTCCGAAAGCCTTTGATTCTGTGCACGCCAAAATCGCTTCTGCGTCATCCAGAGGCCAAGAGTCCCTTCAGCGAGATGAGCGAGGGCAGTGAGTTCCAGCGTATTATACCCGATAATGGACCAGCTGGACAAAATCCCAGCAATGTTAAGAAAGTAGTCTTCTGCTCAGGACGCGTTTACTACGATCTGACAAAGGCACGTGCTGAAAAGCAGCTGGAAAGTGATATTGCAATTTTACGAATGGAACAGGTGCGTAAAAAATTTAACTGACTTTGAAAGTAAAACATAATCAAACATTTGGCTTTTAGATTTCGCCCTTCCCCTTCGACTTGGTCAAGGAGCAGGCAAACCTGTACAAGAACGCTGAGCTTGTTTGGGCACAAGAGGAACACAAGAACCAAGGCTGCTGGACATATGTGCAACCCCGTTTCCTTACCGCACTCAACCACGGCCGCGATGTCAGGTAGGTGCTTAGATTTAAGTTGTAGAAACTACCGAAGCCCACACACATACAAATGCACACCGCGCCCTTTACTCATTGTCTAAGGATTTGAAGGTTGATAACAAGCAGCTGCTATTATTCTGTTGGTTCTTCTAGTTGTAATTATTTTACTTTGCTGCACTCTCTAGTCTGTTTCTCTTTCTCACTGTGCACTTTGCACTTACTCTACAATGCCGTCTTTAGTTTTCGGTTTGGTTTTTTTTTTACTCTATTTCTCTTGTTCCAATGATTTTGCATTAACAATTCATTTAATTTAACTATTTTCACTCATATTGCTCTGCACATTCATTTAATAAGCTAACCCCTCTATGCTCTTACTAATTAATTTTCTATTAGCAATTCAATTTTTTTTTTCTAGAGCATTTAATTTTTTTTTAGCCATTATTTGGCGCTCAGTGTAATTATTTTATAGGTAGCCCTTTAACTTAGTAGAAACAAAAACACAAACAATTACACAACCTTTACAAGCATTCATATCCTAACGAGTTCCCTACCTTTACACTGTCCCATTGAGAATATGAAATTTCAGTCAAAAATTATCAAAAATCAAATCTATCAGCAAATTGGCATTATCTTAAAACCATATCACATCGAAAACTTTTTTCATTAAACTTTGCATGGCTTTTTATTTCTAATTTGTTTAGTTTTCCAAACAAATGTTTCTGAAGTTGTTGTTTAGTTCTTTTTCTTTACTAATCTCAAGTTAATATACAAAATTTGATTAGAAAAGAAGAACAAAATTTGTTGTTACATATAAGAAACCCTATCCCAACCTTTTTTTTTGTATATATGTATTTAATTTTCACTTTTTAAAAATTAAAAAAAAAAAAAATCGGCAAGCAAGGAAAATGTTTTTAAAATCAGCGATAAAGTATTTGACATTCGAAATATCAAAATTAGCAATCAACAAAAACCAACCAAAAACATATCCTCTCTCTCTCTTTCTCTTTCTCTGTGTATGTGTTATTGTTACAGCCAAAGCGATGCAGAACCCTCTTTCTCCAATACAACAACCAATACTACTACCACTGATAATACTAATCAAGAGTCTAATACTGATTCCGATTCTAACTCCGAAAAACAATCGAAACCCTGGCTCAGTCGCATGTTTACCACAAACCAAGGCAGCGATGATAAAACCGCTCTGGCCGGTGAATTTAATTCCGCCAAGCATTTTGATTTAAAGAATCTACGCCAAGATTTTAATAAACCCGTGGGTAACGCGGCCGCATCGGGTGGGCGCATGGCAAAATCCGGACGCAAAATTAGGTGAGAGGGCCTAGAAAGATATATTCGATGGCGCGTAAACTACTTATATATCTTACCATACCTACCTATCTATCCGCAATTAATAGCTCTCTTTTGAAAAAATCAATTAACTCTCAAAATTAATACTGTTTAAATTCGATTAATTTTTCTTTTTACAATTTATGTAATTTTTTTATCGGGGGTAGTTTTTTCTATTTTTTCCAAATATGTTTGCCATTCTAATTTTAGCCAAATTTTACGTTTGATTTCGCATACATTCAAGCGCAATTTGGTATGAATGTTTAATGTTTGGGTCTGCATACGAAACATTTTAAAATACTACCACATTATCCCTATAATACTACTTACTGCAGCACACAACTTATAACTTACTCTCTATCTATCTTAATGCACCTCCTCTATATTTTTTGTCCAATGTTTTTGTTTAAAACAAGCGCGTTTTGTTTTCGAGTTTTTTTTATTTGTTCGTACGTGTTTGAGCGACATACCAAGCCGCCTGCCTGCCTTATACTACTATCTAATCAAATACATATGTAAACTGTTTGAGCATTGTGTGTTGTTTTATAAACAGGCAAACATATCATATACACTATATACACGCACACACATTTATAGACTTAAAAATAAATAGAATTAGCCTGTCTATAAAGCTAACCTGCCCATCATAGATTATAATCCATTTTCATTTCATTTCATCTGAACAGCTTGCTAAAAATAAACAATATAAATAAAAAACAATAAACAAAGATTTGCCAACTTTAAAAATTAGTTAATTATAAAATCTGACAATAAAATCTTTTAAATAAACGCTATAGAGGAGTAAATGTTGATTATGTTTTAAAACGAATGTAGTTAAATATGTTTGTTTTAATTTTTCGGATTTGTTAGGATTAATATTTCTGCGTTTCTATTCAAACCACAAGCTGTATTATATTTATGTGTATAAATTTTCTAAAAACAAGATTTGGCGGAAATGTCATGCAAAGAAATTTTTTCTGCTAGTGCTGTATAGATATCTCAATAAACCGAATTCTAATACACAAGCAGCTCTTTAGTTTTCTCAGCATATCCTTAAGATTGTCGGCAAACAATCGTAAAAGCTTTTGAAGGTCGCATTTTTCGGAAGATTTGAAATACACCACTAAATAGTTAATATAAAATCATTTTTGTATAACTTTGACAGGTCTTGTATCAGTGTGCACAGAATATTTAAGATGTTCAAGGCGTACTTATGGTTATGGCATTCGAATTCAATTTCATTGCAGATTTTATCAATTGATATAAGACTTTAATTAGTATTGATTGAAATATATGAGCAAATATTATTAAAAAAAATAAAAATTAGTGACCTTAATAAATACATTACATATTTTTATATGTACGATTTTATAATGCTCACCATAGAATACAAAATTATCTCATCAAAATTTCGCAACTCTTTTTTTTATTTAAAAATTATACGAGTTGTGATTAAAATTGCAGGTTTCGATTTTTTTAAATAAAGTTAATTGAAAATGATATCAAAAGCTATTTCTCTCCAATAAAAATATAAATTTTTCATTTTCCAAAGCATCAAAATACTTAGTTAGCTATAATAACAACATTCTTGCAATTGTATATAACAACTTGTAATTAGGTTTATGAAAGAAATGTACATGTAGCAAAAAATACTATAAGCTTATTGAGGCCCTTTGCTCCAACTAGGAACCTAATCTAGGACACTTAACTATATATACTCAGTGGTCTCGATTAAGTTTAATTTACGGACTGTAGGGTAAATAAAAATGGATATTTCTGACTTAAACCAGACCAGGCAGGACCTGCTGCAACACAATCTAAATAAATCTTTCCTCAATTTCCGTATACAAATTACACTGGAAAACTTTTTTTTTGGTTTTGGTGGTATTAACATTTTTTGGTTTATCTTGGCTCATACGATTATTTTAAGCTGTCTCAAATTACTTGCTCATTTTGTTTTAACCAAGCTCATTTAAATTTAATTTTGTTTTTATTATATTAGCTTTTTTGATTTATTATTTCAACTGCGCTTACTAAACCAAATGCCATTTCATTGAACTCTCAGAAGAAAAAAATAAATATTTTTTTTGTTTAGCATTATTTAGTGCACGTTATCTAACAAGTATAAAAAAAGATAAAATTGAAAATGTTATGTGTACTTAATCGAAGAACTTTAAGATAAACTCAAACTGATTTGTGTACTTTTAATATTCCCAGCTATACCGGACGTGCAGCTAGTGCCTCAACAGCTACTGGATCCAAGGCGCAGCATATACGGGAGCTGAATGCTCTGCTTAATGATGCAATTTCAACTTAAGCGCAAAGATGATATATTAACTAAAAAAATATTTTGATTAGAATGTTGTTGATGAATATATTAAATACGATATTTTTTAAAAAAGCGTATGCAGACTCTTTGATACGGTTTTTTTTCTGACGAAATTGTTAAGTGAATGGTGTGAAAGTAATGAAATGTTAAATATTAGTTTAGTAAAAATTAAAAAAAAATAGTACCGAAAAAACAACAACTGAAAACAAAATATTTAAACATCTTAAAGTAAACAAAACAAAAACACAACAAGAATATTTAATACACAAAGAACAAAAGTATAACTAGCAACTAGCAAACTACCCAAAAAAAAAACATTAAAAACACTTTCAAATGAATAAAAACATTCATAATGTTTATTTAATTTTTACGTTTAATATTTATTTTATTGTATTATATATAATTAAAACTATCTCAAAAGATGACTACAACAAATAGTTACAGCGACATATAATTTATCGTTTTTGTTTGCCTAAGTCAAAAGATAAAATTGTTTAAATAAAAAATAATATGCAATATATACATACATAGAGATATATATATATAACTGCTTTAGTTGTTTAAACTCGAACGGGCGGAAACACAACATAATCAGGGATGAAGTTAAACAATTTTTGTTTTACTTTAAAATTTTATCATTTATCAGCAAAAAAAAATTAGTATATCAACAAATGAAATAAAATGCTTTAAGTATTTTTACAGCAACACGGCGTGCAACTTTTACAACTCTTGTATGTACTTAGATTTAAATATAATCTTACTAAAAAGAATTAATTTTTGAACATTTTTGCCTAGATTTATTTTATATCCCGCCTTTTTATGTTTCATAAGCATTAACCTACATTTGTAAATCATTTGCAAAAGTAAAACTTGTTGTGCCTAATGACAAATGCAACATGTTGCAACTTAGGCAGCACACGTGTTATTATTAACAAACTTAACCTCTAAATTAAGAACCAAAAACTAAGAAATTATATAAAAATAAAATCAAATCTAATGCACTAACAAATGCACCTTTTCTTGCACCAATATATGATATTGAACGTAGAGTGATAAAAAAAAATCTTGCAACAAAAAGAAAAACTATTTTACATTTTATTAATAATAAAACTACCAAATATTGAGAGAGTATGTGTGTGGTGTATAACATTATGAAATCAGCACTTTTACTCTATAAAATTTCAATGTTTCTAATATTAAAATAAAAATCTAACTTTGCACGAACAATTTTGCTAAAGTTAAATTATGTATAAAAGTAAGTAGTATGTTTACAAAGAACAAAAACAAATTTGAAATGGCTGAATAGGTGGACTATATAAGCAAATAAATCAGCGCATGTAAAAAAAAAAAAATTTTGAATAAAATATACAAATAAATGAATACGAATTATAAAAAATAAAACAACTTATTTTTTTTTAATTGATTGCTGCAATGAATAAGCTATTTGAACTTAAGCCTTAAGCCTGGTTATTTATTGTAATAGCAATTGATTTGTGTTTTTATTACAACAGAAGGGTATTGTAATATTTAGACCTACTCAACCAAATGTAGTTGCCCAGATTGCAAATTAAAAGTCGTCCTTAAAAATACCAAAAAAAGCATAAGCAGAAAACCGCAGAATTGAGGAGATTTCTATTATTGCATACTTTTAGGCTTTATGTTGTCGTAGCCATACGCCCTAATAAAAAAGTACGTTGTATTGTTAGGATAAAAACTTCATAAGACATAGGCAAAAATCTATTAAAATTAAAATTTAAAAATTTTATTAATAGTATGTATAATCTCCTTTTATGTTAACAACAGTTAAAAAGGCTAAGGTCAAACTAAACACCAACGAAACGTTGACTTTTTATAAGATATATAATTTTTCCGCTACACTTAATAAATAACTTTTCATCCGCTCAGCTCAACAACAAGCGTGAATACCCCAAATATAATGCTCTTTTGAAAAATGCTAAGAGTCTCAATAAAAATACATACTTCAAAAACTATGCGACTCAAAATTGTTGACGAATGACTTAATTTTTTCACTCTCGGCAAGTAACAGGCCGCGACTTCGCATGCGTTCGGATGTGTTCGGCAGCCTGGTCCCAAGACTGACGATGACCGATATAAACAGTCCAGATGGTGCCTGATAGTGTGTTTAGAATCTAAACTTTAGATCATTATTCAATACTGTAAAATAAGGAACCCTGAGGGAGAGACCCATATTTTTACACCAAGTGGCGTACGTTAATCCGGGGTAACTATCTCGCGCGCAGGTTTATTGTGAGTCCTGATGACGTTATTATAGTTGTCGAAAGGCATCCCATATAATATTTCGTGTTGGGATTGTGATTACTACGCTTATTAACTTCCGCAACAGAATTTTGCATTAAACAAAATTTGAGAGTAATTGTGATCTGCATCCGATGGTAGTAACAGCGCTCCTGCGAATGATATACTTTACCTTGAATCTGCAATGGTTATGAGATGATAATATGGAGCTGTTATGGAACCTGCACTACCTATCTGAATCCGATTTACAGCATATTCAAAATGATAATGTGCTTTTATTTTAGGTCAAAATTTTTTCTTTTGCTTGAGCCTTCTGAAAGTTTGCCAAAAGTCGCTTTTTCAAAATCAGATCGTGTCCGACTAAAAAGATGTAATTTCCCAGGGACCCAAACAAAAAGGACGCACGAAGAAAGTGTTCAAAAATGGATTAGGAATGAAAACGCAGTTTTACAAGTGTTTTTCATTTGGATGGATGTAACTGATGCAGGTGTGTTACCCTTGGATTTGTAGAACCCCACAAGCTACACTTTTGCTTGTTGACTTGGCAATATTTTTGCTGCATCTTTACGATTGATTATTCAAGAATAAAAAAACTTGATAACTTTAACACGTTGTTGTGGTCTGCATGAGTTGACTATTTTCTAAGAATTCAATTACAGCCTGCAAAAAGAAAAAAAAAATAATTATATTATAAAAAAACAGTTATTCGAGTTTAACATTGTTAGGTCTAGTTTGGTCCACCCTGTATTTATTGTAGAAAAAAGACATTTCGTATATAATTTTAAATACCTTAAAACAGTATTTGGCTGTTTTTGCTAGAAAACCTACCAATTTGAAGTTTTTTGCCGATTTTTCGAAAAGTACCAAAAAACATTTCTACTTTTTTTAAATTTAAGCAGTCGTTATGTCTGAGCATACATACATAATACCTAATACATAAAACTACCAGCAACTCTTCGATTTTTTTTTTGCCAAAAATCTCTCCGCAGCAAACTGGTTTTGTGGCTTACAATTATTTTCGTTGGTAATCACTCAATTCAATGGCACAAAGAAACCATTTTCCACAGGAAGTTGGTCGGCAGCATTGCAACGAAAGTGCAATGCATTTTCCATTTTCACTACATTCTGTATGGCTATACTAGTATACTAGTATACTACTAAATACTACATATACTATATTCTTCTATATATGCTCTCCAATGCACTTTCTTCTGGCACTTTCAAGTGCCAGTGCTCTTCCTGTCCGACAACTTGAAGCCAACAAATTGGGCATACAAAATGCACACTTTTGGTCAATTTCCCCACAGGTGGGCAACATCATGGCAATTTCATTGAACATCTTCGACAAGCTATGTTGTTCCATGCCTCAAGCGATTTACTTTACTTTCTAATGCGCCAGTGCGTCGCCTAGATGTAGCTTGTGTATCGAGTATCTCAGAGGTAGGTAGCTACAGTGAGCAGCCATAACGTGCTGTGAATTCTTTATTACTGTTGTTGACTCAAGATTTTTTGGCGAAGATGTGTGTCCGTAATGAGCACAGTTTACGCATAACGGTAAGAAAAGCACAGCACAGAACATGCCCAAAGCTCTGGTTGCTACTATGCCAGACATGCTAATTGGCACGGACCATGAGACAATAAAACAGAGCAGGCGAATCGCCGAATCTGCGCATGACGTCACAAAATCGAAATCTTTGTGCGCGCTTGGCTTTTGATACCTAAGTGTTTTGTTAATTAGAACAATAATAATCGCAATTAAAAAATAAAAAGTTATTTTATTTATTTAATTTATTTATTTATTTTACATAAAGTTAGTGAAAACTATAAACGAGTTTTTAATAATATAAGCCATAGCTGTCAGAGCCTTCAGCTAACTTCAGCTAAATTTTGTTCCTATTGGTTAAATATTAATTTTATTTGTTTGTTTTGTTTTGAGCTCATAAAAAACGTAGCTCCCAAACAATAAACATAAAAAAAAATAATTTAAAAATTTGTATATTCTAATGTTTTTAGAACAAAGTTCTTTAAGCTTAGACTAAAATTATGGAAAATATGTCACGTAACAATGTGAGGTATGCTGTGTGTCTTAAAAAAAGATGAATGGAAGGAACTTCGTTCTTTTATTCTTACATTGGTTTATTTGCATTCTGTTGATAGGAAATAAAACAAATTTTTTAACAACTTAATTGTAGTACTAGCAGGATTGTCAAATCTGGCTTATTTATAACTTAGAATCTATAAAGAAGATCTATGTAGCTGTGTTATTATACCCTGTACCGTATGGTACAAAGGGTATATTGTGTTTGTGCAAGCCGAAAATGTATGTAACGTACAGAAGGAGAAGTCGGAGACCCCCCAAAGTTACCTAAAGTATGATCAGAGTGACTAGAGAAGTCGATATACCCATGTCCGTCTGTCCGTCTGACCGTCTGTCCGTATGAACGCCTAGATCTCAGAGATGGTAAGAGCTAGAGCAACCAAACTTTCAGATAAGATCCCTTATTAATCCATAGGAGACAAGTTTATTTTATTTTTTGATATCGGGACTACATTATATAGCTCCCATAGGGGTGTTTCAGAGGACCTCGAAAAAAAGCAAAAGTTTTCGATGGATAATTCGTTTGCTTATGAAGATATCATAACCAAATTTGGCAATCGGAAGTTTTTTAGAAACCCCCAGCACTGTACCAAATTTTATAAAAATCGGTTGACTATATCATATAGGTCCCATAGGATCGATCGGTCGAAAATTTGTTTTTTGCACAAAATTCGTTGTGTTTCGTTTGTTTGTGAAGATATTGTAACCAAATTTGGCATTAAGAAGTTTTTTAGAGTTCCCAAGCACTTTACCAAATTTGATCAAAATCGGTTGACTATATCATATAGCTCCCATAGGACCAATCGGTCAAAAAATCGTGTTTTGTACAAAATTCGTTGTGTTTCGTTTGTTTGTGAAGATATTGTAACCAAATTTGGCATTAAGAAGTTTTTTATAGATCTTCAACACTGTATTAAATTTTATCAAAATCGGTTGACTATATCATATAGCTCCCATAGGGCCGATCGGTCGAAAAAAAGTTTTTAAAAATTCGTCTGTTTTTGGTTGTTTATGATGGTATCATAATCTAATTTGGCAATCAAATGTCTTTTGGTGTTCTTAAGCAATTTACCGGATTTGATTGCAAGCAGTGGTACAGGGTATCCCAAAGTCGTCCGCGCCCGACTTTAACGTATATATATGTATATGTACTTTTAAGTTCGTTGCTTAATATTTTCACCTAGATTCATATGTTGAGGTCCTTGTGAATTATAAAAATGCAATATCCCTAGCATCTTTATTAAAATTTTTTGTTAATTTTACTTTTTGCTTTACCTATATTTTTCATGAATTACATACTTGATCCAAGGAATTTTTTTTTTTTTTTTTTAACACATAATTTATATGCTTGGCTAAGCTAAATAAAATTTAAAAATATTAGTCATTCATTTCATAATTTCTAATGACGTATTCCTATCTGGTATTCTACTTATGAGTAGGTGTTTCCAGTAGCTATATTTACTTCTTGACAGCCTGATTCTGTTTTAAGGCGATGGAATAAGCTTATAAATTATAAGGTATAAATTATAAGTCGAGCATATATACATACTACCACTTTGACAAAAAAAAAATTGTTTAGTACACGAATGTACTTTACAATATGTAAGCAATAATAATAAAAAAATGTATAAAAATATAAATAACAAAAAAATGAAACCATTAATACGTATTTTTATGATTATATTAAACTATTGCTCACAAAACAAAACAAAGCGCCAAAAATTCTTGTGACGTCACACGCTTATTTTTCTTCTTATACGAATAGCGCACCTCCTACATTTCTTTACTTCATAAGGGACAGTCTGTCTCACCCTTTCATGCCCTCTAAAGCTTCTACACTTTGCCTTCGTGCGCTATGACCTCCGGCAAAGATTCGTTCGTGCCGGCAAATCGATATCGTTGCCTTCGTCGTCGTCGTCATCGTCGTCACGAAAACAAAAACAATGAGCAAGGCAGCGATCTTTACTGGGTTTGTGTTATATATTTTTTTTCAGTCTTGCCGAGTACGCGAACGTATGAACATAAGAAAGCGAAAAGCGGGTTAAAGATACAATTCGATTCGCATTGAATTTAACTTTGTTTTCTTATCGTATAAATTGGTATTGTGCAACTGCTGCGGTTCGTTTAAAAGAGCCAGCCGTGATTGATCGGCAATAGTAATTAATACAGCAAATGTCTGACAAAAAGTAAAAGTGTATGAGTGTTTGTATCTGTGTGCGTGTTAGTGTGAGTGCCACAAAATGTGGCAAGTGAGCAGCGTCAGTTACAAATGTACAGGCGCATCAATGCCGGCACGGGAAAGTGAATAAAAGAGAATGGCAAAGAAAGAAAATTAATAATAGTATATAAAAATGTCTCACAAAAATTGGCATATAAATTTATAATTATATCAATTTAAATGTGTTTGATTTGTGCATATAAAAAGCGCCATAGAAATTTATAAACATTTAGCTATTGTCTGCATAAAGTTGCATAATAAAAGTGTAAACATACCATGAGTATTAAATGTGCCGTTAAAAATTAAATTAAAAAATTATTTCATTTTATAATGCATTTAAATGCCAGCTTGCATTGGATAACATTTTTTATGAGCTCTAATCAGTAAAAAAAAACCAAACCAAAATGTAAGTCGCATTTAGCTTAATCAAAATAAGTAGTACAGTAGACACTCGTATAATCAATTAAAAGAAAAAGCAACTGACATATTCATAAAATAATTTTTGCTAACAAAACACTTCTTTTTATTACGATTAATTAAAAAGAAAGTACTAACGCGTCTATAGAAAAATATTGATATTGAAGGGGTCTACGCAGCACGAAAGTTAAGGCCTATACGCAGCACGAAATATTTCGCGCGGAATCGCAAAATCCCGAATGGGATTTTTTTTTTATATGAAGTTTTGCGATTCCGCGCGAAATATTTCGTGCTGCGTATAGGCCTTAACTATGAAAAAGAAAGTTATATATATATATGTATATAACTTTTGTACATTATAAAAAAAATATATACATACATGTATATCATTACCAATAAATATATACTTTAAATAGAATCTAAGAATTTCAAGGAATATTTAAAAAATTATTTCATTTTTTAATTTCTCTTGCAATAAAGCTGTCGGATTCAAACCACGTTATAGATTTGTTTTGTCAAATCAATACGGATCCGAATAATTATTTGTTTTCCGGAGAGCGGCTGTTTTTTTTGGATTATACATATTATCAAAAACGACACAAGTTTTGAAGGCAGTATTCGTTTGTTGAAAAAAAAAAAAACGTTTTTAGGGTATACTTCGATTGTTTATGAAAGTATCGTAAAAAGAGATTTGTTTTCTAAAATCCATAATTTTGTTTAGTATCTTAGAAGTCCGCTGGCTTTTTAACAACTTTTTCTTTACTTTTGCTTAGAAAATTTCAAATTTGTATCAAAAATTAAAAGAAGACGTCAAAGGTTCTGCAATCAAACAGGTTACTTTTTATACCCTGTACCGTATGGTACAAAGGGTATATTGTGTTTGTGCAAGCCGAAAATGTATGTAACGTACAGAAGGAGAAGTCGGAGACCCCCCAAAGTTACCTAAAGTATGATCAGAGTGACTAGAGAAGTCTATATACCCATGTCCGTCTGTCCGTATGAACGCCTAGATCTCAGAGATGGTAAGAGCTAGAGCAACCAAACTTTCAGATAAGATCCCTTATTAATCCATAGGCGACAAGTTTATTTTATTTTTTTGATATCGGGATTACATTATATAGCTCCCATAGGGGTGTTTCAGAGGACCTCGAAAAAAAGCAAAAGTTTTAGATGGATAATTCGTTTGCTTATGAAGATATCATAACCAAATGGCAATCGGAAGTTTTTTAACAACCCCCAGCACTGTACCAAATTTTATCAAAATCGGTTGACTATATCATATAGGTCCCATAGGATCGATCGGTCGAAAATTTGTTTTTTGCACAAAATTCGTTGTGTTTCGTTTGTTTGTAAAGATATTGTAACCAAATTTGGCATTAAGAAGTTTTTTTGAGTTCCCAAGCACTATACCAAATTTGATGAAAATCGGTTGACTATATCATATAGCTCCCATAGGACCAATCGGTCAAAAAATCGTGTTTTGTACAAAATTCGTTGTGTTTTGTTTATTTGTGAAGATACCGTAACCACATTTGGCATTAAGAAGTTTTTTAGAGTTCCCAAGCACTGTACCAAATTTTATCAAAATCGGTTGACTATATCATATAGCTCCCATAGGACCAACCGGTCAAAAAAACGTTTTTTTTCCAAAATTCGTTGTGAAGATATTGTAACCAAATTTTGCATTTGGAAGTTTTTTAGAGATCTTCAACACTGTACCAAATTTGATCCAAATCGGTTGACTATATCATATAGCTCCCATAGGGCCAATCGGTCAAAAAAACATATTTTGAACAAAATTCGTTGAGTTTCGTTTATTTGGCAAAGAAATATCTTTTGAAGTTTGTAAGCAATATATCGGACTTGATTGCAATTTGGTGGTACAGGGTATCCCAAAGTCGTCCGCGCCCGACTTTAACGTACGCCATCTTTTTCTCTAAGGAAAGATGTATTCTTGACTTTTGCCATGTTTTTGTGATCATGAATTTTGCGCACTATTTGCTTGCGGATTGAATTCACTTAACTTTAAGCTAGGGACAATTTCAATGGGCTATATTATTTATAACAAAAATTTGTAAATTGTATTCGATATTGTTTTTAAAATCCTCAAGCTTTACAGGTTTTATTATGTCATTTGGCCTGAGACAGCTTCCCATCGTATCCTTCTCAAACCTCTATAAATAACGTATTACAGTTAATGTTTTTTTAAAAAAGAATTGAAGATTTATCTATTAGTATTTTCATTGTTTGCTACTAATTTAGATTATTTATCTTTCAATACATGAGTACAGTAAAAATGTACCAACCAAGGACCACCACTGTACATGCTCATTTTTTATAAGCGATATTTAGAAAATATGCCGCTTTAAGTAGAACAACAGCAAATTTTTGTTACGATAATATTTTATGTTTGAATGCATTTCTGAGAATTAATAACAACATTATTGACAAAGCACAATGCTTCCAAGCTTTTTATTGATAAGAAAAGCAACAAGAGTTGAGCTTATCAGAGCTAGTTCACAAAATTATATACTTCATATAATTTTTACATATCTACTTATAACCCTGCACTTTCATATCACATGTCCGTAGAAACGTTGACTGTGATTCATGCAAGTTCTATTTGTTTTATAGATGATTATTCCTTAAGACTTTTACAACAATTGCTACTCGAATGAAGATCGTGCTGGTTATCTTTATTTGTTTACTTTGCTTCGTCTTGGCAAGTTAAAGCTTAAGGAAAGAAAGTCGAGAAAACAAATAAAGGTTGGCCAGCAAGAGCTATAACAATATGTTGAAAGTTTATGTTCAAATAGTTTAAGCAATCAAGAGATGGAATACAGAAATAAATTTAATTGAAATTGCGTGCTATGGTAATGGATTCATGTATAAGCTCTTGTATGGGAAAAAAATTAAGATATTATTAAGGGTGGCAGCATTACAGATCCGCAACAATACTTTGAATATTCATTGCACTACAACGTAGTGGCTGTAGATATTGTTGCAGTTCGTTTAAATAGAAAACTCAAACTCCAACATCGAACTTTCACAAAAGAGATTAAAATGCAATTCCTGAATAGGTTGCCTAATTATTTTTAGGTCTTTGAGACAATAGCTTTTTCAAATAAACATTGTACTAAAAGACACGCATTATCTGCCACAGTTAATGTTTGTCAAATCACGTTAATATCTGACTTCGAGGCAAAATACTTGCTTTGAGATCACTTTGGGAATACAATAAATTGAAAGCTGCAAATCAAATCATAGGAGAATTTCGGATTTTTGTTCTCATTAAATAATTTGTGAAGATATGTTCCATAACATATATGTTCTAACTATAGCAGATTACGATCATGGCCCTTTTTTTTCGAAATTATTGGTAGGATTTTTTTTCGCTTTATATAAAGTGAAAACATTATAGCCAGATAGATATACTAGTTATAGCCTTACACGATTGTGGGAGTTTCTTTTTCCGAAATAATTGGTTTCTGCAAACAGTAAATATACACTGATGGCTTTTTACGCCCTACTTCTTTTTTCAAGTCTAACCTATATTCTTTGCCTAACATGGAATTCCGTGTTGGAAAATTAATTTTTTTGTTTTTACTTTTTTAAATTTTATCCGTTTAATGTGTTTTGAAGTCAAAAAAGAGTAGGTATTTTTTTAGTTCTCGAAGTATTGATTTTACGCTGGAAGTTAATCGAATTATGTTAATCTTCAACCAGTTCTCCGGTAGGAGAAATTGGCTGCTTGAACACACGCTCTTATATCTGTCCGGTCGAACCTTGACACAGTTACCCTGATTTTGTGAAAGTTTTATGCAATAAAAACAAAAAAGATATATTCAACAGTTAACTAACTTTAGACGCTCTCCCTTACAAACTGGCTGTGCTTCGAAAAACGAAAACGAATAAATTTAGCGCGTTTTCGTTTTTGCATGCTTCCAAATCCGAATTTTTAGCTGTCACTATCTACTCATATTTCCCTTACTATTTGCTAGCACAAGCTCTACACCTTTCGATTGAAATTACCCACGACTGTGCTATTCTTATTACTTATTTTTATTTATTTTTAGGCATGCCATAAACCGTTTCTTATGCAAGTTATGCACCAAAAATTCGTGCTATTTTTTGGGTTGAATCAGAAACCAGAAAATAAGTAAAAATAATTATCAATAATCTAACTTGAAAGTGACATAAATATAGCCTAAGGATATCAAAGAATATTTAAAGAATATCAAAGAATTATATAAAATTAAATGCGTTTTAATTTATCTTCTAAAAATGTACTCGGTGCCATATCACAAAAAAATTCATTTTTGCTGAAATTGGGAGCACAAAACAAATGGTTTCATAACGAATCCTAATAAAGTATTCGAATAAAAAATATTCGGATTCGATTTCCGGAGCACGGCTTATTAATATTTTTATAAGGTCCAAAGCTATAACAAGTTCGTGGAAATGAATGTAACGCTCAAAAGTATTTAACCCAAATTTTAACAAAATGTGCGATAATACTAGTTAGGCCGATGAAGTTTGTTGATTCATGTCGATATCTTGCGTAGGAGATATAAAAGCTTTCTAAACAAGATACTAAGAATAGTATGGCACAAAAATCTATATAAAATCGGATGAAAATCTGACTTTTTTAAACCCCTTTTCCCTATAAACTGCACTTAAATAAAGCTATATGCAGTCACCAAAACCAGTATGTATGGACTAAAATATGAAAGTTCTTTTCCCCTAGGCCTCTGCAACAGTTTTTTTTACCAATTACTTTAAAACTTTTCAAACTAACAAGTTGAAAACTTCCTTTTTTTATTACTCATCCAAAGAATGCAAGTTTTAGTAAAATCCGATAGGTACTTCGGGAGTTAAAGCCAAAAATTACAAAAATTTAATCACTTTGAAGCAGGCAGGGTTTGGAGCCCCCTAGTTTTTATGTGAAAATGAGTTCAGGGTATCCCAGACAGAAAATCAAAAGAATTGGTTTCCTTTGTAATTTGACATTAGCAAAATTAAAATTACAAATACCCAAATTGAAAAATTGAAAAATTAAGTGTGCTTTAAAAGTCAGCTATGGTACTTTATTATCTATATCTTGGTACTTTATTGTCTGTATCTTGTGCATTGATATAAACTTATGTTGAATTTAAACGAGTATGTAAACAAAACGGCTGTTAGTATAACCAAAAGTAAA
Organism: Chymomyza fuscimana; assembly: GCA_949987675.1. Lineage (NCBI taxonomy): Eukaryota > Metazoa > Arthropoda > Insecta > Diptera > Drosophilidae > Chymomyza > Chymomyza fuscimana. The sequence continues at coordinate 35,199,025 of OX465089.1, forward strand.
TAGTAAGTATGTATTGCAAAAAATAAAATACTTGTGAGATAACAAAGCTGCTCTTATTTGAGTTAAATCACATGTAGTCTTTATTTATCTGAGTTAACCCAAATTGTTTGCAAAACTTTTATCATGACATCAACATGTTATTACATAGTCTCTATAAGCACACTTGCAGTTACACATTAATCTATGAAAGATTGGTTTTCCGTCTCATTAAAAACATGTTCAACTTTAAAACACTCGCACAAACTAGTCGCAGTTACTCTTAATGTCAATATAATTTTTGTAATAAAGACATTGACCAGCTTCCGTCCATGTTTTTTTGTTTTTCCTTTCAACGGCCACACATGATAAAAATAATAATAATAATAATAATATGCACTTGTATACAACACAGTTATTATCGCAGCTAATGATACGAGATGCTATGAGTACTACATCAACTCAAGACCTCGGCAAAAGCACTTTCCATTTTCCTGTAACGAGCTCATCAACGAACTCAAGTGTTTCCACAGCTTCTTTGAATTACTTTTTCTATACTACATTTTTTTTTGTTGTATCTGAAATTTGCATAACGATTAGACTTGACTTGTGTGCCAACTACTACTCCTATTAAATTTGTTACGCCTCCAATTGTGAGCATAAACAACAAATCTCTTGCAAATTCACGGCGTGGGTGTCAACCAATGTATAATTGTAAATTTTGTATCTATAAGATACACATAATTATAGGTGGGCGAACTGTTGCTGAGCTCAGCTGTGTTTATTTTTGTTTTCTATTGTGTTGTGTGCTTGACTCAACGTTGCATTTAAATACCTAAGCCAATGATATATACAAAAAATATGATTCGTTGTCGATAAGCCGATATTATGTATCTGTGACTTTATAAACGATTCGGTCGCAACTAAAGTCCTAAAACGAAAAATCCAAAGCAGTCCATTTTCACTACTAATTTTAATTTTTTATATTTGCTTAAGCTGTGCGTAGTTTAAAAAAATTTAGATTATTGAGATCTACAAAAAGCAATAGTTTTGAATTCTCATAACTATTATTGAATCGAAATTTCAGCAATTGAGTTGGATTACTTTCGATACAAAAAAAAGAGAAATCTTTCTAATTTATTATTTCAATTGAAACTCATCTTTTTTTTACCCAAATATCACAGTCGCACAATACGATGAAAATGTATATTTCGCTTATTGAAAGAATTATTGAATAATTACTTTTTATTACTTACTTTGAGGTTACTTTTCTAAATTTTTTGTAAATCCGATTTTGAATTTTAATGCATATATTAAGTGAGTCCGCATATCGATTTTGATGACTATAGGATGTTTTTAGTGGGACTTCTTCATATTTGGCTATAACTACCGAATTTCCCAACTGATTTAAAAAAAAAACTCGCTTTGTTGGATGGATTATGTTAAATAGAAGAACTGTGTCGAGCTTTACCTTTCTACGGGTAAAAGGCTTGGGAGCAAATAGTGAAAAATGGCGTGACATCCTCAAAAAGTAAAAAGATTTTTCATATTATGAATCACATAAGGCTACATACCATATATACATATGGTACATATATACATGCCTACAGATTGTTTTTAGGGGCTTCTTCATTTACCTATAGCTCGTGAAGTTCCCAAACAATTTAAATAAAATTTGCAACCACAAATGGGTTTCCAAAAAAAAAAGGAAAGCCTGTGTGATTTTTTGCAATATTTTTGGTTTAAAAATACCGGACTAAACTGCCAAAAACTATTGAGGTGAAAGAAGTGTCATTATCAAGATGCTGAATCCAACTGAAGAACTTAACTATAAGAAGCACCTTTTGGTAATATTGTATGCTTCTAGCTAGGAATAACGAATATTTTTTTACAAAATTAACAAAAATTGTTAAAGATCAAGAAAATTCTTGAGATCGAATTCAAAAGTGTCGCACCACAAGTATTTTAATCTAAGTATATTTATTTATATAAACACAACACTATTGACTTTGTAATAATTTATCAGCTTATTTTGGGTTTTTTCTATGAATTCATAATTAATTCTTATCTAAAGTAAATGATTTCACCTCTATACCAAAAAAAATGACTATTGACCAGTGTGATTTCAGGCCGCACTTAGTCTTAGTCTTACTTGGGGCATTCCTGTTCATATGACTCACTGACTACTCGCATTAAAGAAAGCAGCAAGTGGACCAATGTGCTGGACAAACCGCAAAAAAAAAACCAAAATATAAATAAGACAAAACCAGTCTACACTTATGCTTAAAAGTTTGCTTACCTGTGAACAGCTTGAATTAACTTTTGCTGCTTTGCGAATTGCATAAATTTTTCTTTTTTCAGGCATTGAACTTTGTTGCTCAGCAATTTCAGTGCTTTAAACATTTCACATCAGCACTAAATATATAGGTATATATTTTTTAATACCCTTTAAGCTGTAAGTTTTGTTCGTAAGTTTGAAACTTGTTCTATTGTTTTTCATATAATGATAAAAAATTAATAATAAATCATCTTTAATGTTTCAAAGCTGCAGTTGTGTTTCTTTTGTGTGGATGTCAAGAATCTTGCATATATTTTAGATAGGTTAGGTTAGGTTATAGTGGTTGCCTGTCCTGAAAACAGCCCAGACACACTTAGGCACAAGGAGGCCCTTTGTGATGCCACAGGTATCGCTGGCCACGAGCTGACCAGAGATTCCCTTATATCTTGTGTATACTGGAATCTCTGGTCGGCACATGGTCCGCTCTGAGAGGACCGGCACGACTATCCCATAGTAACCGGATTATTGCTGAACCAGCCTGAAAGTTCAATGAACCTGGCTATTTCTCTGGGACAGAGGTTGGAGAGGTCTGTGAGGCTGGTCAGAAAAGGGGACCCAAGGGTCCTTAGTCTCCTTCTTGCTAGGGAGGGGCATTGACACATAAGGTGGAAGACGGTTTCCTCCTCCTCTACGGATCCGCAGCCGCGACAGAAATCGTTGGAGGGGACGCGCATTCTTGCGGCATGCCTGCCCATAAGACAATGTCCTGTAAGAACAGACACAGTAGTCGAAAGGGATTTGCGGTTCAACGTGAGCAACTTCCGAGTCTTGTTGCTGTCGATATTTGGCCAGGTGAGTCTTGAAATGCGACAAGAATCCTCATTAGCCCAGGCATTACGGGCAATTGCCAGATACTTTTGTTTAATGGCCAATTTGACTGTGGCCAGGGGAGTACCGATGTCTATATCGGTATAGACAACGGGAAGGAGGGTGCCCTGTTTGGCCAATTCGTCCGCCACACAGTTACCCAGTATGTCCCTATGTCCGGGTACCCACACGAGGCGTACCCTAGAGAGCAAGGAAAGCTGGTTTAGGACGATTTGGCAAACATGCACGAGCTTGGAGTTGGCGTTGAAACCAGTGAGGGATTTTATTGCAGCTTGACTATCCGAAAAAATGGTAATGTCTGTTGCAAAACTTCCGCCCTCCTGTAGTGATTTCGCCGCGTAAAAGATGGCGAGAACTTCCGCCTGGAAGACGCTGCAGTGGTCTGGTAGCCTAAGAGAAACCTTCCAATTGAGCTTGTCCGAGAATATGCCGCTGCCGACCCTACCATTAAGTTTGGATCCGTCGGTATATATTATGGCTCCATTCCTCCCTGCTCGGGATATGTAAGTCACAAACCCTCTGTAGACTTGGGTATTTAGTGACGTAGTCAATGGAATTGGGAGCTGGTGGGTCCATGTTGAGGATAGTGCCGGTTATACGGATCGCAGCTTGTCTTCTGATTTTGTCAAAGGTTTTAAGGTTCTGTGCTTTGTCAAGGGCTTGCCACCATATGACCGCACCGTAAAGGAGATTGGGTTCCACGATGGCAGTGTACACCCAGTTTACGACCTTTGGTTTGAGGCCCCATCTGACACCAACTGCTCTTTTGCAGCAGTATAAAGCACACGTAGCTTTGCGCACGCGCTCGGCAACGTTTGCTTTCCATGTCAGCTTAGAGTCGATCGTGAGCCCGAGATACTTAACCTCTCTACTTAGGGTAAGTCGTGTCCCGTTGATTCGTGGTAGGGTTAAGTGGGGAATCTTGTATATATTTTAGATAATTTCTCACATTTTTTGGAGTCTGTCAAAAATTTCTCAAAAAACAAATATCTTAAAAGGCAGTGGTGGTTGCACAATTTTTATGTTTCTTTACATTTATTATGTATTGGGATAATTTTCATTGATTTACTTTACCATATAGCTTTAAGAGATTCCTGGATCACCTTAAACATCTACAATTCTTAACCGATTTTTGAGATCTTAGACTCAAAATGTTCGTAAAAGAATTCTCTTTGAGCTTAAAGCTTAACATAATTTTTAGAAATTTTTTTTTTTCAATACAATGTCTAAGTCGATTTTTGAATGTTTTGAAAAAAAAAAAAAAACCTATTTAGAAAAAGTGGGCGACTCGAAATTCATTTTAGACCCATAGTTTCTTGGGGAAAGTTGCTTAGAATGACCCAAAGAATCAAAATCGCTGTGAGCCTTTATACCGAAAAAAAAATGGACCCACCCTAATATACACATATTGTAAAGAGTATACAAGTTTCGTAGATTTGAATCACGTATCTTTAAAGCAACTGGAAAACACGTCATTTTGCAGTAAAATTTCAATGCACTCTATAAACTAGTTGGTGACCTTTTTGTATTATGAATTAAATCGTACACACGCACAAACCCAAATCAATTAGCCTGTAATTTTTCTGATTGATTTACAATTCGATCAATACACTCATACCACGCTCTTTTGTCGTGTCAATGCATATTTCGTGGCTTAATTCATGTAGTTTCCCAACTCAGAAATTGGCAACATCAGCGAATTGTATTCTTTGAGTTTTTGGCTTAAATTTCTGCCAGTTTTTTTTTTGTGAAATTTATGCATTAAAATTCCGTCGAAAAAACAAAACGTGTTCTGTGATTTTTGCAACTATTTTATATGCAAGTGTCGTTTGTTTCAATTACAATTTATGTGACACTGAATTCACTTGGTATCTCATAAAAAGAAAGCTCATAGGTTCTATGTAGTTCAATGTTTCGCAGTTTGGCAGCTTGAAGAGCCGCTTTTAGACTTTAACTGTGACAATGTGTGGGCGAAGGCAATTAATAATAGATGAGGTCACTAGACACAAAAAGATCTAGCCAAGTTTATAATCTTGCAAACTTATAGATATTTTTATGTTTTGATTCTAGTAGCGAAACAAATTGGTTGTAGATAAGCAGCACCTAATGCTTTTTGGCTACATAAAGCGTAGCAACATCAAACGAAATTTTTTGTTTCTTGATTGTTGATGTTTTAGAAACCAAGTTTATGTTTCTCAGGAACACCTGTTGACTTTTAAAAAAAAACATTCCATTTTACCCCTACCCACAAATCATTTCGCTTACGTGCGCCTACAGTCGATGCATTTGACACAAATATTTTTTATTTCGTTTTTTATTATTTTATTCATAACAATTTTAATTCAAATCATTTTGATTTGGAATAACTAAATACGTTTGTATTATCTATAAAAATTTAGCTGAATCCTTAAAATAGGCAGCATTTCCAAATAAGTGGCTTTTAAGTCACAACTGCTTAAAGCAGCAGTTGCAACAAGAGCAACTTTTTAAGTGTGGTTTTATATATTCTTTTATTCTTTTATTTTGTTTTTTTTATTGTTTTTTTTTTTTCTAATGTAACACTTATTTGGTTCATGCCATTGATACAATATTTATTATGGCGTCCAAATAGTGGCATGATATTTTATTTACAAATCACATTTGTGGTATTCACGGAAGTAAGAAGTTGATTTTGATAAATCATGGCTCTATCTCAAGCCACACACGATGCGACTGTGTGTAAAACTTTTAATCGAGCAGGTTGTAGCATCCTTTTCATCCAAATTGTACAACCAGTTGCATCGTGCATGATTTGGGATATACTCCTCTTCCTCCATATTTTTAGATTAGCTTGAAACATGCTTTTTATTGCTTCGTTTTCCATTTTTCTTTACTAATCAGCGACTGCTTCAAGTCTTACTACGTGGCAGCATTGAAATGACATACAAATCACGTTCACATGGTCAAGAATTACAATGCACTGCAGCAAGGTCGTCTAACAGTTGGGCATGGATAACAGTTTGATCTTATATAAAGTTTCAAATGCAACTAAATTCTCAAAAAGTATAGCAACGAAAATTTACAAAAATTTTTTTTTAACAAATTGCATGCGACAGATGTCGACACAGCTGGAAAGTCGCAAACAAATACTGTTCACTAAAGCACACTAAGTTTCCACGGAGTACAGTGGGACCTCGTATAAAGCAATATTACAGCTACACTATAGCACTTTTATATTTTTTTGCCACTTTCATGTTCGCTTAAAACTAGAAAATCTAAATGTATAATTTTTAAGCAAACATTAAGCGCTTTAATCATTTTTTTAATTTATCGTGTACTATAGTGTTGGAGAAACATCGATGTTTCGATATATCGAAGTACATGTGGCGGCCATTTTTTGAATGCTTAAATTAATTCAGAGTGGGCCATCTGTTGGTTTGGTACTATAAGTATTTTCAAATAATAAAATTGAATGAACAAACAAACCAAGAGGTAACTATATTTTTATAATATGCATTTCAAAATTAATTACATTTCGTAGAAAAATAAGCAAAGAAATAATAAATAACAATCCGAAAGGTTATACAACTTAAGCAAAAGATAATACAGGTCACAAAAAAAAGTGGTGTAAACTTAAAAGGTGGATTATGGATTTTGAGCAGCCGAATCCGAAGTCCAAAAAACTCCTTCACACATGGATTATGGATATGGGGTTTTTTGGACTTCGGATTCAGCTGCCCAAAGTCCATAAGGGGTGCCTCTGTCACATGTAAAGTTTACACCACTTTTTTTTGTGAGCCTGTGAGTTATAGCAAAAAAATGTTCTGTTCCAACCAGAATTGCAGTCTCATAATCTTAAAACTAATTTGAGATCCATGTCTGCGACGTGGATGCCGTTGATGGCCCATATTTTGTCCGTAATGGGATTTGGTCGATGATCGGAACAAAATAAAAAACATCGATGCGTCGATATAACATCGATGTTACTTCTAGCACTAGTGTACTCCATTAGGTTCAGCACACTTGCTTTAGATTGAACGAGTTTCGTTGAATGAGATTGGTTCAAAATCTTTGTAGTATAGATAATACATTAACATTTTATTCGGATTCTTTTTGAAACCGCATATTGGATGCTCCCAATCTCACTAAAACGAATTTTTATGTGGTTTGAAACTGATTGTTATCTTGCAAGAGGAATTAAAACGAATGGTCAAAATAGGTTTAAAAGTGAACGCATTTTAAACAGAAATCATTTTTTAAATATTCTTTGATATTTTCAGATTTTATTTGTGCTAATTTTAATTTAAATAGTTATTAATAAATATTTTTCATTTTTTTTTTTTCTGAATCAACCCAAAAAATAGCATGCACAGCACGCAAAAACGAATCCGAATATCCAAATCGTTTTCGTTTTGCGGATCACAGCTGAACATTTAGTAGATGTCCCAAAAGTTTTAAGATTTGGATGTTCGTTAAGATACTTGTATGAGCTGATGTATGATAGGTCACATTGTAATGGTCGTTGGCTTTATAGACACATATTTCGGATTTTTGGAAGATTGATGATTATGTAGAAGTTTAATATATAAATTTAATTTACAAAATTTTTTGTTATTTTTCAATCATATTTTTTGGTCGAGCTTAATTTTAAGCATGACAAATATTGGACGTATATGAAACACTCCGGAACATTTTGGGTCACAAACTGATGTCAGATTTTAAGTTTTTTCTTTAGGTGTATCTCTTTAATATATTTGTGTGTTTATAAAGGCAAGTATATTTCTATGTATATCTCTTAAGTATAGAAGCACAATCTTTAGAAACTAGATTTTCCGCTTTGGTTCGATGATAAATGAAATCAATTTCATTTTAATCACTGCGGACTCTCGTTACTGATAACTCATATCACGCGATTAAGTGACATCATAGTGCTAGAACATGCAATTGTATTAATTGCGTATTGCGAGGTCCTACTGTATTGCTTTTCTTGTTTTGTATGATCGTGCGCCCTGATTTCAGCGCAAACTCTGTGACGGGCTGTGACAGTAACGTCAACAACCAAATGAATTAAACAATAAATTTAATAGACCAAAAAAGCAATGAAAAGTGAAAAAAATAACAGCGCAGATTTCTTGGGTTTCATTTCGTCAGTAATTAAAGTTTCACATTAACCCAACTGCGCCTGTTTATTTATGTTTATTTGTAACTGTGGGTATGTGCTCGAATGATTAATGTGCATTGTTTCGCATACGCCCCGTTGGCCCACAAAAGATACGCTGCGACTTGTTGCAAACGTTGCGCGCCTGCTGCTGCCACTTAATGCAAATTACAGACAGCAACAAGTGATCTGATGTTGTTGTTGTTGTTGTGGTTACACAAACAAAAAACAACATAGTTTTGGAGAAGGAGGTTTTTAGCAGCCGCTTGCCACATGTGGAACAGGCTGGGCGGCATTGGTTCGGCTCATAAACAGTGGCAGATGCGAAATGCGGCTGCTGTGAGTTGTATGACGACAGGCCCATGTTTGGAAGTAGTTTTTTGTTGTTGTTGTTGTTGCTAGATTTTTCGCATTGAATTGAATGAAAATGAAAACCAGGTTTACGGGTCGCCAGCCACAAAGCTACGATAGTTGTATAAAAAACTCAAAGTTTATGAAATTTTTTTCGCAAAAGTTTTTTATTCACTTTTGGTTGCGGCAGTTTGTTTTTATCGCATCATTTGCAAGTAATGACACAGTTTGATAAAGTGTAGAATTTTTTCGCTCAACAGCTGTTAATTTACAGCACTGTTAAAATGTTAATGACTTTAACAGTGCATTATGAGCAAAAGCTGGTCACCCTAAGCACGCTTAAAAGCAGCTGCAAACACAATAGCAAAACAAACACAAAACAATGCATGCAAAGTTTCCAAGTAAAACTTTTGTGTAGTCGAGTCTGCGACAGTGGGATACCCTGTATTTTTTTTTGGAAAAATATATTTTTAATTTATTCATATTGTAAAATGGCAGCTTTAGTGGTTATTCCTAATTAATTTTTATTTACAAGTCTTAAATTCTTTTGAGCAGTCTCAAAGTGTTAAGGAATAGGTCCAAAAAACAACTTTTATTGCAAAATTTGATTACTTCATCAAAAAAAGTATGAAAAGCGTAGAAAACAAGTACTTGCCCTTCGTTGTCGTATTTTTTGGTCGCTACAAATTCGAAACAAAATTGAGGTAACTAAAATCTTTTAGTGCTATAAGTATTTTTATATTAATTTTCAAATTAAGTCATTTCTGTGTAGAAACAGTCAACCAAATTGTAATGAATTGCACTTTAAATGGGAGCTGTTTTTAATATAATTATATCCTGTAGCATAGATACAAAGGTATATGGCCATTTCCATTTTACATTACATTACATTTCTACGGCGAAATATGTAAAAAAAAAAGAAAACAACAACACTTAGTAAAAAAAATGACAAAAATGGGTCTTATCCATTAAAAGGTATAAGCCAAAATGTGGAATAGGCGTGTCTTTTGGTATAACTTCTTTTTTTATAGCCTTAGTATCTGACGTTACTCAAATTTACATTAAATTTTTTTAGGCAATAACTTTTTTTAAAATCAAGAAAAACTTAAATTTTAGCTTCAATATTAAAACATTTTATATAGTATAGTAAAAATATATAGGTATAATACAAAAATTCTCTTAGAAATAGGAAAAATTTACCAAAATAAGAAATTATTTTTTGAAATGTTTCTCACCATCTTACTACATTGGTAATGAGCAAAGCTTTGAAATCTTTAATTTACTAACTTTACAATTTGTGTCTTTATTTTCACAAGTTATATAGAAGTTTATATAAAACTTTGTATGTCAGCAGATATCGACCCAATACGACAAGGATCTTTTTTTTTAATTTAATGATTTACTTGAGTCTTGAATTAATATTAATAAACGTATAGCATCATTCCGTCCAATGTACCCTTTGAATACAGAGCATAACAATAAAAAAAATTTCATAAGCGCTGCTTTTTTTGTTATTGTGTTTGAGTTTGACTTTGCTTTTCTTTGGCATTTTGTTTATGTGCCGTCTCTTTTTGGCCATGCTTTTGTGGGCTGTTTGTTGAACTTGACGAGAGAACTGGAACCTGTATTGAATTTTTATGTTATTTGTTTTTGGTTTTTTTTTTTGGATGGCAGCGCTGCTATGCGCTTTCGTCACAAAACTCAAAACTTGTTTTTGCTGTAGTTCTAGACTCTAACGTGATTTACGCTAGTTTGTCAGACACAGCTTCTTGACATACCAGAGAGTAAGAAGTTTTTGCCAAAGATATTGTGCTGGTTTTTGCTACTTTTTATTTTTAAAAGTACTACTGACTGTTAAATCAATTAGAGGCCTTTCAACTTCATTAAAATTGGTTTAGCTAATAGGCATTGGCATCGGCAGTTGGCGGTTGGCGTTAATTAAGCGAAACTTACAGCACGAAAAGCCAATGAACGCGGCTACAAAGAACTGTGCTGTTTACAATAAACTTTAACTTGAGCGCAGCAGCAGCAGCATCCGCAACTTGAGCAACAACAACACTAAGCACACAAACAGCAGCAACTTCGCCCATAAATTGCGCCCAACGCAGCAGCAGCTTCAACAGTCAAGCGCTTGCTGCTTTTGTGGGACGTCATCGTCGTCATTGTTGTTGTTGTTGTTGTTGTAGTTGTTGTTGTTGCATACTTCTGGAGAAATGCAATGCAGAAATGAGAATCAGAACAAAACAAAATGCAGCGCCAAAAGCCAATGCACAAGAATGCGAAACGGCATAGCACAAAACGCAACCCACAAGCGCAAACGCAGACGCTCAAGCGAGGCTACCGCCGCACAGTGGAACGTTTTATGCATATTATAAATATTTTGTTTTTTTCTTCCTTTTTTTTCATAATTTTTTAAGTGAATTGATTCAAGGGTAGGCATGTACCACTTTTTTCCCCCTATTTTAACAAGATTCTACAGATAAAGCAAAGCACGACTAAGTATTTTTTTTTACATGTTTTTACATGATATAATATTATTAAAAAAAAAACCAAACCCCTTAAATAGTGCTTCAAGAAATACAACCACCTGGTAACTTTACTTATTCAGCCAAATGCCAGATATCTGTCTTTACCATATTTCCAGCCAAAATAATCCGTTTTTGTTCCGGAAATCTTAAATGTTTAATATCGCTCATTTAAAAACCAATCGTTTTCTATTTTTATTTAAACCCATTTTTTTAGCTACTAGTTAATTAATAATTATTGTGATCCATATTACTGCACAAAGTTGTAGAATTTTTAAAACTCATTTTACGAAAAGCTCCCACTGTGCTTGTTGCTACTCAGCCCATCGACACATGCAGCAACGACAACACAACAGAGACGGCCCAAAGCCATCGCCATAGCCATAGCCAGAGCCAGAGCCGGAGCGCCCCATCAAAGTTTTAACTGGCCAAGCTTGTCAGTTGCTTCGCAGTCTTTAAGTGCGGCGGTTCGGTTTGGTTCGCTTCGTTTTGACTTTTAACTTTGCTAGAGCAAAGTTACTTTGCGCTTGCGCGTCTCGTTGTTGTGTTTGTTGTTTTTGTTGAAAATATGTGCATTGCACATAAATGCTTATATGTATGTATATGCATATGGTAAATAAGTGCAATAAATAGTAAAATTATTGCCTTAAAAAAAAAATACAAAAAATGGCACAAGTGTTTTTGAGTGTAAAATGAAAGTTACTCCACTTGATCATCGTTGACAAAAAAAAAGAAAAAAGAAATATATGTGAAAAAGTGAAACGAGTCAAAGAGGCGCCTACAAGAAATTTGCGTTTTGTGTGTGTGCCTCAAGAATCTAGCCAAACCACTTGGCCAATCCTACACATAGATACACACACATACATTGACGCTTTTGGCAATTTCACCAAGAACAGGCTGCAAAAATTGCTGCAGCGTCGTCTTTGCGCCTGGGCAGTGTAAACTAACTTATTTCCGCAACATTAGTGCCCCCCGGAGGCCTGTCACGTTTTCTTTATTTTGTGGATTACATGGAATTTTCGACTAGATTGGCTTCTTTACTCAACTGTCTTAATGGTAATTAAATTAAATACGCTTTTTGTTAGTTTGTTGCAGAGTAAAGGGTATATTAAGTCAAGTATCTAGCTTGGAACACACATATAAAGCTTTGTTTGTGATAGCTGATGTAATCTCAAAGAGGAAGCGCCAAAGTAAAAAGCGTAAGGAATGAAAAAAGTTTATTGCATCTAATAATCTAGCAATAAAATTTAAAATATTTGTTTTGGGACTCTTTAAATATCGAAATTTTATTATAATGAATTATTTAACAAAAAAAATTAAAGATTGGCTTTTTTAATGTAAAACAATTGTTGGAATATTAAATATAAATTAATCTTAATCTTAATATATTAAAAAAAATAAAAGTGAAACCTTGTTCGCATTGCTTCAAAAAATAATACAAAAATCAAAATAAAATAATAATAATAAAAAAATAATATAAGTTTGCCTATGAAATTTTCTCACATAGCAAAGGGATCACCCATCTTATATAATACGATTTGATAAACTTCACCCATATAAGCTGGTATGATTATTGCGCATCTGTTACTTGAAATTGGCGTCTGTAACTATTGTCTCTAAGATCTAGAATTTAATTATGTTCAAAAATCGAAAAGTTTTTATTTTTGGAATGCTTCATACATAAGCTGTAAAATAGTCTATTGAAACATTTTGTTTGGGGACATACTATTTGATAATTTCTGCCAGAGAATATATTCTTATCGTATTTTATGCAATCTTTAACAATCTTGACGCTTTGGGTATACGAAATTCAAAAAAAATGTCGTACCTATGTTAAAAAGCTAGCATACCACACTATGTCTCGTGCTTTCCATTGAAGCACCGGAAGCAATACTTATAAGATACACAACCCGAACTACAAGGGTATTTAACCTTAGGCGCGCCTAAGTTGACTTTTCTTTCTGGTATTTTTCTTTTCTTAATACTCTTGTGTACGACAAAAAGTAAACCGTAAACTGCTTAGCTGAGCATCTTATGTTCTTTTTTTTCAAGTTAGCGCCTCTTGTATATGTTTGCGTGTATCGCGACCTCAAAAGTGACCTCCAAGCATATGCTATGGGCTGAAATTGTACATGGGTCAGCTTACGGTTAAGTGTGTGAGCCGCTACTTGTTGTTCCATTAAGTTGTACCCAGATCACTCCCCTTTATCACATCTATGTTTCATTAACTTCACTTTGCTAAAGCTGCACGCTAATTATACGCCTCTGTGCCTTATGCGGTTAGTTCTAGACATATCAGCTGAGCAAATTACTACCACATCAAGTTGCAGGTTTTGTATTTTTTTTTTCTTCTTCTTCTTTTTGTGAGTATGTGTGGGGCCATGTCCGACTGCAGTTTGTTGGCTGTGACGCTTTTGATAGGCTCTGCGCTTTCGTGTTTGCCAACACTAGCAACAACAGCTATAAAAAACCGCCAAGGAATGCAGTTAATATGCATAATAGTATAAAGCACAGGGTCTCTTAGCTGGTGCTACGGGCCAGCAAATTGATTTGGCATGCAGCACTTGCAAAATGCTCGCTCAGAGTATCAGATAAATGTTTATAGATAAGTTTTGACGTTTTGTAACCCAAACAAGTGGGCCGTTTACAGTCGGTACTATCGTGACTATAATATACTCTATTGCTATTTAAAAACTTAATCCTAATTAAAAAGTGTATGGCTGTATATAATGAAAAACTACTAAGGAACATTTATAGTTTTGCCAAAAGTGTGTGCGAACCAATTGCGATGACTTCCAGGCACAAGGACTTCTTATTTGTTCGATTTTCCACACGGTGTATTATGATTTTAACGATATACCAAAATGTGTCTAATCCCTAAAATTCGTCCGCCTTAAAAGGGAGAAATACGGAAAGACGGGCATAATGTTTGTAAATTAAATGGCAATAAATGGCAATTTATAGATTTAAATATCCGCGATAAAGTGAATTTAAAAGCAATATGTTTTGAAAACAATTGGGGTGTCCACTTTGTCTGGCTTTAATGCATAATGGTAAAAGGTCAAAGAGTCAAAAAAAAATAGGCATTTACGCACGAATCAGAACCTTGGCTACGAAAAGTGGCCCAAAAAAGTGTTGTAAAAAGCGACAATATCTGTGACATATTTTATACTGTTTTTTGGTATTATTTAAAGCTTCTAGTGTTGAATAACCGCCAAAAGCATATTTTTTTAAAAATATAATTGAAGTTGCAATTTCTTTGCAAAATTATAATTAATCTTTTATGCTTTTCTAGCATTTTTCGTACCAAAACTTACTTTTCAAACAAAACCAAAACAAACAATATGACTCTTGTAAACAGCTCATTGTTGCTGCTTTGGTTGTTAGTCGGGAATTTTTACTTTTATGACTTGTTGCGTTTAGGTCTATTTTACACAAGTCAGCCTGTATCTTACCACAAATTTAAACGATGTTGTTCTCTAGTTGGTCAGCAGTACTTGGTATGTTATTATGGCTAAGACTGCTAAGATGCATTATTCCAGCCAGATATGAATGTGGCGTCTTAAAGCTGCACTAACTAAATATACCTCTTACCCTTTTGGGTATAGGGTATAAAAAACGACATCGAATGTTTAAAGACAGCTCATGTTGATATTGCAATAAAGGCAGATAAGAAATTTGTAGCAGTGACTAACAAAGCGGCGCGCTAAATAATACATAATAAAGCCTTACACATATTACTTAATTTAACAAATTGAGTTTACCATAGCTACAACATCTAGAAACGCAACAAAGCATAAATAATAGTACAATGTGCGCCCAAACGATCTAGCCAGACAATAACAACAAACAACCCTTGAGCTGTGTAGTGTCGTGCTGACAGCTCAAAACTATCGACCCAGGGCGCACCCACGCCCGTAAACCGGGAAACATAGACATATGCAAAACTACAGTTACGTTTACAGTTATTTACACCCATCAGCTGTTTGTTTGTTTACGCTACTTTTCAATTTGCTTTGTTTAATATAAAGCATACGCCGCATCGGCCACACCAGCATTAACTTTTTAAGGGTGCTTTTCCGCAAAAAACAAACTTGTCTTCGTTCTTCATTTAGTTTAGGGGTTGCTTAACGCTACCCAACTTAAGCATATTTAAGTTGTTTTCGAGAGCGGTTCGTCTATGTTGTGGGTTTGGGTTAGTTGTCCAGGCAACCGGCATAACAATAACAAAGCAAGGTGTGGATTCTAATTGGAAATCTAGCAAAAGCAGTAGAAGCAGAACACGAAAAAAAAAAAACATAAACTAGTCGAACATTTTTCAGTCGAAGGTTCTTTAGTGAGTGCTATGATGTAAACGAGTTGGATAAATAATCAAAATAGCTCAAAATGTGTCGTCAATGGAGAAATTTTTAATTCAAAAAATTTAAAAAAACAAGTGTTCAAATTTTCAAAGGCATCCAAAAAAAAATTACGAAAAATAATTAGCATGAGTAATGCAGTATAAGAAAAAGTTTAGAAATTTCATTTTATAGAAAAGTGGAACAAATTATGAATGTTTAAAAAATAAAGTGAGCCAATTTTTGTTAAGATTTTCAATTAAAAGATATATTTACAAAATAAATCAATAAAAATAAGTACATTTAAACAAAAAAAAAAAACAAATTCAGAGATTTAGTTTTCAAAAAAGTTGTATTTCCCAAAGCAACCAGCTTAGAATAACAATAAACCAATAACTTCATTAAACTTAATATTTGTACCCTGTAGCCAAAGGGTAATTATGTATGTAATGTATATATTGAAGGACACGAGTAAGGGCTACTTTGGTAGCTGCGGATTGCTTATACCAGTTTAAAGCTGCAAACTTTTTACACGTTTTTTTATGGATACAAATTGAGTTAAACTTAATGGAAAACTTTGAATATTTGTATATGCACGACTGACAAAACATTAACCCAAAAAAAGTTTCCAGTGTGCAGATACACAAGCAGTTTAAATAAATGTAATAGAACGCTACATCTTCTTAGGTCTTCTAGTAAAGGAAAAAGCCAAAATTCCAATCCGTTTCCCTTTTCCCTGATATGTTGGTATTAAAGCTCAAAAATATTTTATTAACAAATTCAAATTTAGCAAATAAATAAATTAAAAATTCGTATTAAGAATTGGGAACAGCGATAAATATATTTCTAGTGCTTAATTCCAAAAAAAATGTTTGCCAATACGAAAATATTACTCAAAAGTAACGCCAAGCTTAATATACAATAAAAATGCAATTTTATTATTTTCCTTAATTACATAGAAGTGCATTGAGTTTTTAATAGTCTCTTGTGAAACAAAATATTTCTTACCTAATTATATTTTATAAGTCGTTGCTTAAATTCATAAATTAAAATTTCTTTAAAAAAATGCTTCTAACTTTAGTTGTCTCAACGCTGGTTCATTAGTCGTTCAAAGTTAGAGATACTTAAAAGGAAAAGTAAACTTTCACATTTTAAACAGCTTGAATATTGTTTGTGCTTTGTTTCTATGTTGGCTTTTATTATAATTTATGTTTCTTTCTAAGCTTAAATGATAATAAATTTACTTTGATTCAATTTATTGAAATTAAAATATTTCTTTTTCTTTGTCTTTGCAATAGTAATCATCTGCATCTGTTGACTAGATTGTTTTATTTATCTCTCTCCCGCTTTCCGCATTCATTCATAAGTGTTTAATCTATAGCTGAATTTTTGTCTACATCAGCAATTTTTTTTACATTTTTTAAAGTTTCATGCTTCGTGTCGAATCGTCAGCTAAAAAAAAAATGTGATATGATATATTATTTGCTCTGGTTTTGTTTTTTTTTTTTTTTGGTGACTTGGGCGTACATTACTTCTGCCAACAGAAATCGCACTTTCACCGCTCATGTATTGTTTATATATCAACATACAACTTGAGTTATCTGTAAACATAACTGTTTAGTAAATATCATAAAATACCTCGGGCCTAGCTTAAGGAAAATACAAGTCTTGCTCGCTCTGTCTGCCGTAAAATGTAAACAAATGGGGCAATACCCAAAGTTATGGGGCCCGTTCATTATAAAAACTTCAACAAAAATGCATTCGTTCGTTGCATCTTTTTTTAAGCAGTTTTATATCTTTAAATTTTATTGTACTCCGCTTTTGTAAAACAGCCGTTGACATTTGCATATAATATAAAAAAAAATACCTATGCTTAAAGATTTTTATAGGTAGCCCCGCTTAAGTTTGAAAAAAAGCTGCAGCTGCATTGGCATCCATTAAGATACGCCAACAGACTCATCAATTAGGCAGCGATAATGATGTCTTTTTTTTTTTTTGTTTTTTCTTTCATTTTTCTTTTGGCAACGATACTTTTGCTTTTGTTTTAAGTATTATCTCTTTAAGATATGCATATACGCGTTCACATTTTTATGTTTGTGTTGCTGCATATTGTTGCATTTGTCAATTGTTTACTATCTCCTTTTGAGGCTATGCCCCTATTTGCTTAGCTTTTTAATATGCAAATCTTTTTTGTATACTCTATGGACAGCAAAGCTGTAAAGAGAGTTAGCTTGATGACCATATGAACGGAAATTTGTGAGACTTTTAAGTAGATATATTCTTTTAGAAGCTGCATAAATCCACTGAAGCGGTTACTGAGCATATTTCAAAAAATCTTAAAGGTTATTTGTTTATAAAACCTGTGCATTTTTTTGCTAATGCAAATATTTCATAAGGTATATAGTATACTAATATTTATTGCAATTTTTAATTATTTTGTTTTAAATTACCTTCTTCGACCTGCTTATCTCATAGTCATAAAGTACGATAGAGTGACTAGAGAACTCGATATTGACGTGTCCGTCTGTCCGTCCGTATGAACGTCTACATCAGCGATGGTAAAAGCTAGAGCAAACAAACTTTTGGATAACATTCCTTATTATGTCACGGGAAGCAAGTTTAAGATAACGTAACCAAGGGGTCTAGCTGGATAAGTTGCCAAAAACTGGCCTAACGAAAGTAATATTGCACATCGATTCATAACTAATAATAATAATTATAATTTTGCTCGCAACAAAACAAACGCTTTATGGCTTAACGTAAAAAAAAACAGTTTTTTGACTGAATTACTGAATAATTTTGAACCAATTTTTTTTAAATCTAATTTATAAATTGGGCTCTGTAAATAAGTTTTAATTTTTTTTAATCAATACATTTTCATAAAAAAAATGAAATTTTTTGTTACATTTTCTTAAAAAAAAGTATAAAGTAAAATATGAAACTTTCTTTATAGGAATGTGAAATATGTCAATTTTACTTTAAGCACGTATTTCTATTCTATTCTTACATGACATAAATACGAATCAAAGCGATTTTGTGCAGCAATATAAAAAATAAAACAAACATTTTTTTATTTTAAAAAAATTTTATAAGAAACATTTTTTTTTAATATTTAATAGGATACATATTTTTTTTGTTTTTATAATGAACAAATGGATTTATTTTTAGTTTTTTATTATTATAGTATAGGCTCTAAGTAAACTTAAAACTAATACAAGAGAGTGAAGCACTGGGTGCTTTTTTTTAATTATTTGCATTAAATGTTGTAATTCCAATAAAAATATATCAGATTACCGTAAACACAAAAAATAAAAACGAAGATATTCTAAATTTTTTCATGTTTCATTTTTATTCTTTTTTAACATTAAATTAGGCTTTTTTTTTTTTTATATATTTTTTCTTAATGATTTATAAAACTTTGAATTGAAAAAATTGTCGATCGATAAAGTATACTAGCCAATATTCGCCTAAAAAAATTTTCAGAAAAATGCCAATTATTTATAGAGTCATCGATAACTAAGTATTAAATTAGATTTGCTTACTTATTTTAGAATGAAAGATAAAACTTTAAATATTAAACCAAAAACTTGTCTTCATTCAAAAAAAATTTTAATGATCCACTATTTTAGATTTTTAATTTTAAAATTTAAAAAATTTGTCTAAAAAATATATTATATATATATATATATAATATTATTCGCGTGAATTCATTCAGAGAACAAACAACAAAAAAATTGATAGAGCGGAAACTGGAGGCTGGGCATAAATCCTCGCAATGAAAAGATTAATAAGTCGAAACTCTCTAAAAATGCTCGATGTGATAATTTTTGACAAATTTCCAAAGATACAACGAATATCATGATATTAAATCATAAACATTTAAGAACAAAGGTTACAAAAAGCGGTCGTTTATACCTTTAGTATTGCGCTGTCCAGCTCACGAAAGACACTCTGTCTATGGAATGTCGCACATATGGGTAAAGAGTATCTAATAGTCTTAAACACATACATCTCTCAATGTTGTTGACCGCAAACAAACACCTGCCATATGGCCTTAGTTTTGGGCCACCTTACATATATGGCATGGTATTGTAAGGTTTTTTTTCATAGCTGACAATATGGCATTGATAAATTTAATTCAATAATCATAAGCCAAGAAATTGTTTGAATCTATCAATAATGCAGTGTACGTCTTGTTGGTATTTACAAATTTTGGTAGTTTGTATAATCATATTGTTAATTGATACATAGTGAAGTTTAATATTTTGTCAAATATTTTGCATTTTACACGTTTTGCGTATGCAAAAGAATTTCAGCTAAGCCAACTTGATGATGAAATTAAAGATGAGAACACGTTTTGCGTTTTAACATTTGGCTTGAAATGTATCTATTTGTATTTCTTATTTTTGCACAACTGTTCGTGTGCAGCTGCCATATACCTAAGCTTATTATCTACCAAATGCCTTATCAGAGTAAGTAGGGGAAATACCCGAACAATAAGTTGGCGAATACTGACGGGACTACCCTACACCCTTTTAACTTTCCACGGGCTTTGATTTGATTATGACAAGTTTTACATTATTTTATTATTTTATTTTATTTATTTGTGCTTGACAAGTTTTACATATTTATTTTTATTTTCTTTTTTTTAATTTCTATTTATTTGTTATGTCACTTCAAAATGCGAGAGATACGGATTAGTATCCTCAAAAAAAAAAAAAAATTTTATGTTTTATAAATGTAGCTTATTTTCGAATAGGATGATTTTGGGTAGGGAACAAGGGTTCTTTGTTAATAATTGCCTAAAACTTTCGAATTTCTCAATGGATTCTTGAGTTTTGTGTTGAGCTTCAAGACTTTTTCGTATCTCTATTGATCAGACAGAGAGACGGATGTGGCCAAATCGGTTTTTCTTTTTGTCGTGCTGTTCATATCAATTTAAGGCCCATACGCAGTTCGAAAAATTTCGCACGGAATGACAAAACTTCATATAAAAAAAAAAAATCCCATTTGGGATACACACAAAATTTTGTGGCTCCAACTTAATATACTCTTCTACACGTTGGGTACAGTGTATACCAAAAGTTTTGCAACGCAGGGCATTAGCTTGTCAAATATTTTTATGTGTAACTTCCAATGAAATGTCACCTAATTTTACTCACACATACATGCTCATATGGTCTATATAGCTATATTTGCCAATTACTTAAAAATAAATACCAATATAATTTTTGCACATTTCTGTTTGTGTTAACAACAAAAAAAAGTACCTACGACAAAAGTGTGGTTAATCAACTCAAATATGGCCAAGACGTTTGCGTAATCAACATTTTTAGCTGTATTATTTACACTGCAAATAGTATGTCAGTATATAATTATAAGTACATATGTATACCACTGTATAATAAGGTATTTTGTTATTCTCACCGTATGTCTCACAAATGTGACGAAAAAGAAGAAGAGCACCATAGTACCAACCAACCGACCAAGTCAAAAGCGGCTTAAAAACCATTTTACAATATGTTTCGTACAATGAAAGGCATTTTTATATAATCGTACATTATAATTGGCGATTGTATGTGACAAAGATGGCAATTGGATGGAGAAGGAAGAAAGAGGAATGGCTTGAAAATTGCCTCTTTTTGCGTTATTGTTTACGTTAGTTATGTGGTCGAGTCAAATAAAGTGTTTGGTAACATGTGTTGGCTATATAGATCAAGTAGATAGCAAATATATAACGCATACGTCATGTGTCTAAAAAAAAGTTAATGTTAAGCTAAATAAATTAAGTGTCTTTAGTAAACAAAATGTACTTTGAAACATTTAGTACATTCTCAGAATCTGGTTAATATAGCTTTTAATTTAATCCATGTATGTAAATCTTACCTGCACTAATAATTGGTAACATAACTATTACAATTATAGGTTAGGATCAAAAATGAGTAGCGCAGTGAATTAATTAAAACATTTATAATGAACTATTCGGCACAGATCCTTAGTAGACCTCAAAATAGCACACCTTTTTTGAACCGTGCGAAGTCCATAACTCATTAGCAATTATACGAAAGTTTGTGTGCCGGTCAGAGTTCAGGAGCGCCTTCACTTTAGCCTCATTTTTATCAATCCTTGAAGTTCTTAGGTCGTCTACGGCGAGCTCCCGCATCTCCCAAAACTCCCCGCTTGGAAAATACATCGGTGTCTTCGAAAGGCTCTCCACTACTGAATATTCAATAACTTTTATAATGGAAAATCTCTAATTGATTTAATACAATTATTTATAAAATCATTTCGCCTATTCCAGTTCTCACTTTTACTAAAAGGTGAAAGTCCACTTACCTTCTTTATATAAAAAATGTGTTTAAACAATACGCAAACACGACGCCGTTCTTTATTAATAAATGCATTTTTCTTATATTCAACTATTTGTTAAAAAAAATGTATGTGTAAGTGAGAGCTCGTAAGGCATAAAACTCGACGTTCTTTTTTTATTAACCATACCTGAATTCAAAGCCACATATTTGTAAATCTAATCTGCAAAAAACTCCAGTCACGAAACTCGGCTAGTAATTTCGGGTGGACTTAAGCATAAAATCTGTTTTACTTTTTTGGGGGATACTTCATTCCATACCATTCGCCCTCACAACTTTTTTGCGATGATAACTCTTAAAATTTGAGAACAAATTATTTTTATCTTGAAAAAATCTTAAATGTGTGGCAAGAAAAATTATTGGACTTTATCTGGATTATCAGTATTTGTTTAATTGTCCCAAGACGAGCAATAGTTCAATTGCTTTATATATGCTATGCCAAATAGTATAAAAACAAAACTTAAAAAATAGCAAGCTAGCAATAAAAATAAAAAGACATAACGACATTTCATACCATAAACAGTTGCGTATACGACGAGTAAACCCGAAGGCAAAAATGAATTAATAGTTTTATACTACACATGACACTGACCGCAGCTTGGCCATAGTTGAATAATTCAAATAGGCAACAAAAACATTACAATAATAAAGATAACACAAAAAATTAAGTAAGCTCTTGTACCCTTACAAAGACACCTATACACTTTTATTTTATGAAAACAAATCCTTAAATTAGTCCCGGAAGATATACATATGTGTATCAGTATGTTAAAGAAGAAATACAAAGAATCAATGTGACTTCATCTGGTTATTATGTGAAACCCTACAGATTTTTTTCTAAGTCAACTTTTTGAGGGGATTCCTATTACTTTTGGAGCGAATGAACGTTGAATGAAAGAATAAATAGTTTTCTTCGGCAGCACATCCAAAAAGCTGCGGGACTAATAAAATAAAATGATTAAGTTATAATTCTGATTTTCTTCGACTTCTAGAAGTCTACTAAGTCTAAGTCTACACCTTTACTGAAACCTCATTAGGGATTTTGATATTTGTTTCATGAGATAAGTTTGAGTTTTGGCTCTAAACATTAATCAAGAATATCATTTTTAATTGATAAAACTCAAAGACTTAGTTTCATACAATTACATATGATTCTTCTGTGCGTAGCAAGCTTAATGATATAGTCGATACAGCCTCATTTGTATGTATATAGAAAAATTAACATATTATTCAATTACATACCAAACAAAACAAATTTTACCTTGTTAAGAATTAGCTGAGACAAATTCCAACACACCCGAAAACAAAAAACGGCGATAAGGTTAAGAAGCGGCATTAACTTGATTTTCTTCATACGCACACATACGTATGTATAAACGCTATATAAAGTGGACAAATACATATAACAATTAAAACACAATATAATGATTTATATGTATATGTATATTATGATATTGTATTGTTCTTATGTATCGCTTTCAGTTTCAAGCACGTTTCGCGACTTTGTAGATATACAAACTCCCAAATTGAAAAGATATAAATAACAATGCTCATAATGAACACAATAAAATTGATTTGAGTTTAATCAAAATGCAAGAAGCACGCCCCAAAAAAATATAAAATAAAAATTTTGTATTATATGATTATTGATTGTGTGGCATGTTAATTTGCATACATCAACAACGACGACAAGTCAATTTTCTTGCGAATCAATTTGAATGTCAGATTTTCATACTTACGCTTTCTCTATTTCAGGCCTGCGACCGTAAATGTAATTTATCAAGCCACCGGCTTCAAAGCTGATTTTTCGGCCAGCAATAAACGGCAAGAACGTGACCACTTCCTGAAGCTGCAACAACTGCAGCAGCGTTGCAGCTATAATAACAAGAGCTACGCAAGTAATAAGCTGAAACAAAATGCAACCAGTTGCACTGACATACTCAGCGGCAGCGCTGTCCGCTGCTGCTAAGGATTGCAATTCAAATGCAACAAAAACAAAGAACACTAAAGATAAAACCATTTTAAATTGGTTAGTAAAAGGTGCAAACGCCAGCGATAACAACAATCGATCAGCTTCGCGAGTGGTTAATAATAACGATAACGATAATTACAACTGCACTTGTGAATACGAGCAAACACGCGTGAATAACAAAAATCGCGCTGACAGCAGTCTGCGCGATTTTCGTGGCGTGCAAAGCTTACGTCATTTGTGGAACAAACGCATAAGTGCATCGGTAGAAGAGGCAACGGCAGCCAACTCACCCACACGTGGTGCCATAGGCACCTTGCGCAAACTAAACAAATCCGTCAGCTGTTTGGTCAACGCGTTTAATAACGCGCGCGATACGGAAACGCGTTTTACAGAAACGCGCACAAAACGCGCGCTCAGCCTACACGATTGCACGCAAATCGAGGCCTACGAAACACATACACCCACACAGCTGCATCGCGAGAGAGACAATTTTTACAAATACAAAAACGCCGAACAGGTGAGAGAGTCCACAATGCGCGGTAAGCTGCGACGCGGCAGCGCTGGCGTGCTAAGAGAGCACAACAACAAAGCAGAGCCGCAGTCGCTCCTTAAACTAGAGAAATTAGAGCAAATTGAACTACTAATTACGGAGCATGAGCCAGCGCCAACCACGACGCCGACGCCGACGTCGCCGCTGCTACAAAACTTATCAGCGCCGCACAGCGATGTTATCAGCAATAAAGTCTCTAACGACGCAGCGCCTATGCCAAATCATAACAAGGTAAAGCCCAGCGTTAGTCTTAACGCGTCCAGCAACAAAGGTGGCAGCAACGATTCACTAACCAGCAGTAATTTGCCGTCATCGGTTAATGTACAACGTACCACACCTCGCCGCAAATACAGCTTTAAGACACATGCGGGCAAATCTTATCATCAGCATCATACGCCACGGCGGATGTTGACTCAGCACAACAGTGCCAGTTATACGGCTGCAGTTGGTGAGAGCAGCGGCAGCATGGTGGCCAAATTGACGCAGCAATTTAACGAAATGATACAAAAAGATCGACGCTTGCTGGACGAGGTCAAGCGCAAAAATGGTGTTTGGTTGTCTAGAGGTGCGCATGTCTATAAGATTGTGGAAAAGCTGCCAACGCCCACGCCAATGTCGCCTGCCATGCCGCAAGCAGTGCAGCAGCTGGATGCCACAGATAGCACAGGCTCCACTGTGCAACGCAATATAAAGAAATTCGAGAAGCTCGAAAAACCCATGGTGCCGCTGAAGACACATCAAGTGGTGCGCAAACATCGCGAGCTAATGACCAGCAGTGTCAGACCCCATACTTTGGCCATCAATAGACAGACTAGACCAAAGCGCAGCGCCAGTAAGCTACAGCAGGCGCAGCTGGAGCCGCCCAAGCTGGAAGTAGTGCGTGAAGAAGCCAAGACGCCCCTGGACAGCGATAAGCGGCATTCAGTGACGCTTCTAAATATAGCGGAAGACTATAAAGCTGATGATGATAATGATCTAACAGTATCAAAGCCAGCGGCACTGACTGATGCAATTACCGCGGCTGAGCTTGATGACGAAGCTGCCTTGGAGGAGCGTCAAAAGCAACGCAAACACAAATATGCAAAAATCTATGAAAAGTTCCGTTTTCGTTCACCATTTAGTAATGCAGCCAAGAAGTCAGCGACCAGTTCGTCTATCCCCTCATCAGCAACAGCTTCACCAGCATTATCAAAAGCAGCATCTTCAGCGGAAATCGACAAAGTTGCAGCAATAGATGCCACAGCGTCAGCGGAAGATATTGCAACATCAGCAGCATCAGCAGAGGCCAAGATACTTGATGCACTCGAGGTTATTGACCAAAAGTTAAAGGTGCTTGCGGAGCCCGCTGAACTGTTGTTAGACGCGAACGATGACTATGAGCAGCGTATACTGCCCAATAACTCATTTGTCTATCAAGCGGCCAATAAGCAAGTATCGAATAATCAGCTGCTAGTGAATCAAGCTGTCAACGTGACGCTAGTGAATGCCATTGAAGGCGAGCAAATGATTATGGAACAAAAGGAGCTGGCTGAGCAGGCTGCTGCAAATGTAGAATTAGAGGAGCCCATGTATGAGCCCATAGCACAGCAAGCACAGTTGCCCACAATCACCCCCACGGTTGCGCACACAGAAGTTAAGACAGAGCCGCAAACGTCTTGTCTTTTTGCAATATCCAAAAAAGCCGAAACGTCGGACTTCAGTCAACATGAAGATATCTATCAGACCTTGGAGGAAGCACATACCGCGCCAGTGGTTGAAGCCTTTAACAGCAACAACATTTGGCTGGAGGGTTATGAATCCATAGCGGGGTCTCGTGAGGCCAGTTCCAGCAATAAGTCTAGCTTTGATGGCTACGAAACTTTTGCACCACCCACACCTACAACTGAGGATGCAACTACGCCTACATTAAGCCAAGCAGGTACACTGGGACGCAATACCAATGATGAGCTGCCGGAATTGCCCAAACCAAAGCGCATACTGCCCAAATCGCCTCTGCCATTAAGAAAGGCGCCGGAGAAACCCAATTGCAGCGAAGCCAAAAACAAAACTAGTCAGCCAAAATCAACAACTACAACGCCCGAGGAGCATTGCTATTATGCAGATGATGATGATGAGAACATTTATGATACGATTAAAGGTGCACATTGCTATGAATCTATGCAAAAGACCAAGATAAGCTGTACAACTATAGTTTCAAACAATGAAGGTACTCGCTTGACCACAGATGCCATTTCAATAAGCTCCAATTGCTATGAGAGCATATCCAACTATCGCAAGAGCAAGACGCCCAGCAGCTGCATACAGTTATCCAGCAGCGGATCTACGCTCACCATCTCCTCCGATCACAAGACCAACAGTTTGTACGAATCCTCGCTAGCTGCTGGCGTGCTCTATGGCTGTCGCTCCTCCATGGGCAGCAGCGGCAGTAGTGGACGCAGCAGTGGTCGTGCCAGGCCAGTCAATAAACGTTCCTCCATTGCCGCTTCAAGTGATAATAGCGATGCCTGGGTGGACATATCGGACAGCGAGGTTACGGAAGCGCAATTTATAGTGTAAGTAACAATGTTTTTACCTTTTACCTTCAGTCTTCTTTGGCCACCCCTATGAAAAAACGCAACAATTATTATATTTTTTCTGCGTAAATTAACTGATAAGAGTTTGTTTGGGTTAGCTTATCTTATCGCTAGAACTGCGGCTAGGTAGAGTACGCTGTCGCTTGGAATTCGTTGACGCCAATTGATAATGCAACGAGGGTTGACCAAGTATTACAACATAAAGTAGTGAACATTCCAGTATTGGAATGTTTTAAAAATAGGGTCAAGGCTATGAAGGCGTCAAAAATATGTTGATTAGTAAACAAACCAATTTTATTGGCATTATCTGATATTTATGTTGTATGTTGGGGTGAAAAGGAAATAAAGTTGGGCAACTAGGCGTCAAAAAAATGTTGATTAGTAAACAAACAAATTTTATTGGCGTTATCTGATGTTGTATGTTGGGCCGAAAAGGAAATAAAGTTTAGAAACTAGCTTGATGATACTATAAGCTTAAGTTATCTTCTGACAACTGAAAGCCGATGATTGTGCTGAAGCACTCTTTATAGATAGTACTTATTTTGAATATAAGTTTCTTTATAAAGTCGAATTGTTGCTTCAAAGCATACGTTGCGTTGATAATGAGAAATCCAAAATAGCTCATCTGATATTCAAAATCGATTAAGATTTAGCTTATTCATTGAACTAGAAAGGATTTTGCGAATTATTTTTTGGTTCTAAATAAACTTGCAGTGATTTTTTTTAAAAAATATAATTTCTTGTTTCAAAGAATTTTAGTTTCTTGGCAAAAAAAAATATTATTTTAAAAATTTCATAACTTTGCCAGGGATCGGCCATTCTAATTATAAGTAACGAGTTAACATTTTAAATGGATTGTGAACACATTTCTTGAGATATTCTGATCACCATAAGTTATGGTCCATAACGATAGTTTTATAAGTAATCGACGCGTGATAACGAAAATTTAGAGACAGCGCGCTATGAAAAATGCTAAGACAGAAACCATCGACCCGACTGTTTTGAAAATTCGTGGAAATATTTTGGAAAGACTGTACATTTTACATTTAACAAGTCAAGCATTTATAGAATTAATGGCAAGCAATACAAGGGAAAATCTGCAACTTCATAGGGTATAGTATGTACTACAACCCGATTTGCCTTAGTTTGAACATGACCTAATACCATTAGAAAAGAATTCATTATATTGTGGCCGTTATAATGCTGCTTGATCGCTGTCCTAACCCGTAACTTAAAAAACAAAGCGTATCTTAAGTCGAAAACTTAATAACATAGAGAAGGAGACATTTGAAACCACTAGCAGTTTTTAGTATCGACATCGTTGTATTTTATAGCTCACACACACACACACATCGTGCCTTCTAGAGTAACTCGTAATTTTCAACCCTTAGACTTACAATTTTAAAGATCTAATTTCGCCTTGGTTGATCCTCTTCGTGTCTTATGCTCAAACTACAATGGCATTTGCAATTTCCTATATTTCGGGCTGTCACTGTCCTCTATCTCTTCTTCTATCTTGTGTCACCTTGACTTGCCTTTTCGAGCATCCTTGACCAACTTGGAATTGTGAGTCACCCATTCTTCCTTTTCAAACTTTATGTTCGAAATTCTAGTCTTTGGCCACTTCATGATATGAGTAGGTCGTTAAAAAGTTCACCTATCGAGCATGAGTCGCGGATTAGTTCATAGCTATTTTTCCGTACTTCTTTCGTGTCTATATCAAAATCTTTTGTTTCAATTTTTTTAATGGTCAACTGAACATTGTTTTACCCCTTAAATATTGTAACCGAAATCCCACATTCGAAAGTTTTATGAACTACTCAAGAACTGTACCAAACGTTATCGATGTCGGCTTAATACTTCATATAGCCCCCATTGGATCCGTTTGCTTGTGAATATATATCTCAAAAATCAACGTTCGCCATATTTATATTTAAAAAAAAAGTTCAAATCTAGATATTCCAAAAAAAGCGCGTCGACTTTACTTTTCTAATCAAATTAAAGACTTACTGTATCGAATTAATAAATCGATTGTTATCTCACTTTTCAGATAACTCTATAATCAAAATTCTTTTACAATTTGGAGAATGCAGCAA
The DNA here is from genome assembly GCA_949987675.1 of Chymomyza fuscimana. Taxonomy (NCBI): domain Eukaryota; kingdom Metazoa; phylum Arthropoda; class Insecta; order Diptera; family Drosophilidae; genus Chymomyza; species Chymomyza fuscimana. Next base: position 35,228,076 of record OX465089.1, read on the forward strand.
ACTCTAATAACTATCAAGTATTGTGTGAAAAGATCTAGTTCATTGAATTAAAAATATAGCTCTGTCGTATACCATTGCAACAGCTGCCACAATGCACTCTAAACAGCCGTACCCATTAATTAGTGTTTTGACCTAGAATTGTTCTACTTCAAAACGATAAGATTGTTTTGTTGCGCACTCAAACATTTCTAAAGTTGTGGAGGTTTTTGTATGTTGCATGACTGATTCACAGCCAGTTAGATGCGGGCGCTTATGTTCTTTGGACGTGCATATCTATAACGCAGATATCTGATCGATCAATCGTTTATTTACAAGCGGCTTTAAACATAATGAAGTACAAATGAAAATGTATTAATTTGTATACTTTATAATTATTTTTTTTGTTTATTTCACGATTACAGTGTGCGCGAACGCTTTAAGCCCCATCGTAGCCCCGACTGGTCCAGACGTATTAGAGATAAAAGACTGCAACAAAAGAAGGCGATAAGCTGCATTGAAGGTAAGTAATTTAAATATTAATTTTAAAAATAAAACATTTTATTAGGATAGAAATGCAAAAGCGCTCACACATGGAATTAGTTTTGGGTTGCAAAAGGTTGTGGATATCTTTATAGCTTTATAAAAAGACAAGGGCTCTACCTAATAGTATTATGTATGTACATTAGGGCGGGTCAATTTTTATGGGGCCGAAAAAACCTTATGGGGCTCACTCGGATTTTGATTCTTTGGATAATTCTAAGCAAATTTGCTCAAGAAACTATGGGTCTAAAATGAATTTCGAGTCGCCCACTTTTTCAAAATAGGTTTTTTTCGACATATTCAAAAATCGACTTAGAAATTCATTGAAAAGGCCTAAAATCGATATTTTTTCTCTAGCCAAATGTGAATTTGGGGGTTTTTGGGGTCGAGGAATTCATTATTGACATCTATTTTTAATTTTGGGTGCCGCCAGAGGGCGCTTTAGTGTTGGTTTTTGATTTTTTTCGGTTTTTTTTCTTGAAAATTTTGAAAAAGTGGGCGACTCGAAATTCATTTTAGACCCATAGTTTCTTGGGCAAATTTGCTTAGAATTACCCAAAGAATCAAAATCCGAGTGAGCCCTTATACCGAAAAAAATTGACCCACCCTAATGTACATATAACCGATTGCGTGAATCAGCCTGTGAATTAACTTCAGAGATTTGTACGCTGTGAGTCTTACAACGATAACACAACAGATTTTCAGATGGCAAAGAAACCCATGAAAAACCCCCAGTTTCTGTGTTCTTATGAACAAATGCAAATAGTTGGCTTTTGGGTCTTTACTCTGAGTGTGTTTATTTTTAACTAGTGCTTTGACAAAAAACTTGACAACATTATCTAAGATATAAGAATGTACAAACAGAGAAGTTCTTATTTAACAATTATTGTGATGTCAACTTCATTTGTAGTGACGTAGATAGCTTTTTAGTAAGCGATGGATATGACTGAACAATAACTTCCACATTAATTCCTTTGGAAGTGACACCCATTGCAACTTTCTTTTAACAAAGATATTGTCTTTGCTTTTATTTTTTAGTTGACAAATACCTAAGAGAATTGGTTACAGTTCTATTGGGTTTTTGAATTTTTTGTTAATTCTCTAAATGTTCACTTAGATATGTTTTCCTTTAAGATCCATGATAAGCTCCAGATTAAATGATAATATTTGGAACTGCAGAATTTCCTTTGTGTATATATTAATAGTTTCGAACAATTTTTTCCAATCTTTGTAAATTGCTCGAATCGCTTCGAGCTTTTTTCGTACATTTTTTCATAATCTATAGTTTTTGTATTCTATCTTTCATTTTATTCCTTATATCGGATTAATTTATCTTCATTGTATTTTTTGTTTTTTATTATTTTTTATTTTTAAAAACATAACCACAAACAAGCTGCGCGTCGTAAGGTTATCACACCCCCGCCTGAAGTGACGCTATATAAAAACTTTACAAAATTAAAGCATCGATGTATCACCAGAGTAGTCATTATCGATAATATCGATAGTGCCTCGATGTTTTTGCTAATACTAATTGCATTTCCGCAGTACTAAAAGCAAATTAAACAACAAATTCAGTGTCTCGATCTGCTCAATTAAACTTTCTTCGCAGCTTTTAAGCCCAGCTTTATTTAAGCTTTTGGTGTAAGCACCACTGGCACAACTGTGGTTTGTGCATAGGCTAACTTAAGTTCCACTTAGCATCCACCTCCACAGCTGATCATTAAGGTAAACCAGTTTCAAGTCCATTAGTTCCAATTTGTAATAAAGCTTTTCAAATGTTAATCTTTTTGACTTTCCGTTAATTATACATTTTGTGGAAGCTGTGCAACTAAATACCGAACAGAGCCCATAATGACTTGAAAAAAAGTTAACACTAATTGTGGCCGCCAGCGTTTTGTCAACAATGATAAACTAAATGCCAAAAGTTACAACTCAGCTAACAAGGTCCAACAAATAAACTGCCCCTGAGTAGCACTTGTGCACTGAAATTGAGAGTTACTCTTGGCGCGCGCGCTCTGAGCAAAAACAAATAAAGATCTACATAAATCAACTAAAAAAGAGGCGCTCGCTGTAGACCAGATGACTATGATCATTAAGTGAAAAACAAAGGTGGTGCCTTTTCAAATACGATTGTCGTCTCAGTGCACATTTACGTCACAAATTCAAATTTATGCTTGTGTGCTTTCCTATTTTTAGTATTTATTTATTATTTTATTATTTGAAATAGATTCGAACGCAATTGCAAATTGCTAAAGTTATATTTTATAATTTTAGTCTCATTTACAAATGTAGAGTTATGGATATGATAGAGGATCCATCTAGTAGTTTTCTTGTACGTAGAATTTTTGTATTATGTAAATGTTCAGTTATAATATATTTTGTGGTAGAGATTAATTTTTTTTTTTTAGAAAGGATAGGATATTTAAAAGATTTGAGTAAGATAGGATTTCGCTCTCCAACACACTCATAATTTTTGCTATTACTAATTACAGCTAAAAATTTAATAGTTTCAAAACCATTTCTGAAATGTAGTTAGGAAATGCATTGGTTGGCTGTTGCAACTTGCAAGTACTAAAATTACAATTGAACTAATTTTTCAATGCAACCTGGCGATGTCGCAATAAAACAATCAAAATGTCGGCTGATAGATCAGCAAGATTTGAAAATTTATATACTTCAGGAGGTAAACATAAAAATATCAAACTCCGTATGAGTCAGTCTCTGAGTGAGTTGCATATTTGCAGGGTATAAGCGATTTTTATTTATTGAGTCGCAAAAAACTTACTTACAGAGTACAGAGTAAAAAAAAGGATCTGTTCTCTTAATACACATATAGTGTAGACTACGCGATCTGGCATTAAAAGGATAAGCAAAATTCTATTATGTGACGTCACATGCTTCGCTGCTGAGTAATGGTTCTGCACCATGCATCTCCTCTTTGTTTTAGTTTATATCTGTCAGTTGAGTGAGTGTGCTTGCAATTGTACTGCGCCAACAGGTTCCACACAAGGCAATAACAAGTTGCGCGCCGCAAAAAATGAGAGCAAATACTACAAAGCCATAAACTGGCCACAGAGCGGAATATGGGCATGGAATTGTGGATCGTGCAATTTTTCTGACATGGCTGCCGCGCAAGCAACAAGGGAGACTCAGACAGGCGCCCGCCGCCAACACTCAGTTTAGTCCAAAGAGTTAAAGCCAACGTGCGGTTGTGTCGGTGTAGTCGGTCGGACTGTGTATTATATTTTATGTGAGCTTAGCGTCGACGCAGCAGCGCAGCAGCAGCATCAGTGATCAGTGAGAATTTTGACAAATGTAGTAAAAATATGCAATGCTTTTGTTGTTGCGAACAGCTGGGAATGACAAACGTGTGAATGTGTAAATGTGATAAAGATAAATGAAAGCAGAGAAAATAAAAGCGAAGCAAAGAAAATCATGCACTGCATGTCAAAATGATGCAAAGCTTTTATGCAGCTACAAGTTGCAATGTGCGCGTTATTCATTCGCTTTTAGTTCAGTTTTAATTTATTGCAAAGTTTTTGTTGTAATTGTAATAGTTTGTTGTTGTCGTTGTTGTTGTAACTGCTTTTATGCAAACGCAGCGAGACGTCACGAACTGACACCGTCGCCTTCGCTGCCGATGCCGCTGCCCTATACAGCCGCCTTCACGTACAAATTCAATTTTAAGCCTTATGCGCACCAGTATAATAGTTGCCGCTGCCATCATCATCCACAGCGTTTTTGTTGTTGGGGATGACGAAACTGTTAAGCGAAAACCAGTCTAGAAACATGTATATAGAAAAAATAAAAAAAAAATAACAAAACGTTAACAACCGCCAACCTTGAGGTTGTTAAAACAACAACAATAAAAATAACAATAAAAAAAGAAGCCAAGCAGCGCAGCTTAAGGAATCAATGCCCAACGATGACAGCTACATTTCGCAAAGCAATTACTCATTGAGCGGTTTAATTTCAGTTTTTAATTTAAATTGCAAAAATAAACAAACTATTATATTATAGCATAAACAAAAAATTTGCGAAATGCATTGCACATAAACAACAAAAATGGTTGCCCCACACGGCCATCTTTGCCAAACGTATATGCAGAGAGACACTCATCAAAAGCTTACAAAAAATGCAAGATGGCTGCGCTTTTGTATTGTTGTTGTTATTGTTGATTTTGTTGCAACCATGTGCCACAAAGTTCAGTGAACGCATCTGAAATTAATGATGTATGTTGATGCATTGCACATTATAAATAATTGTGAACCTTTACAAGTTAAGTAAGTTTAGTAAACGTGTGGCTAGTGAAATTTTGTTGTGCCATAAATATTCTCTGGTGTAAACGCCCAACTTAAATTGCACGCAATGTAATGTGAAAAAATTTTGAATTACTCGGGGCTGTACCCGATAGTGGAATACCCTGTACATACTTTCCCCCCCAAAAAAAATATTATTTATTATCAACATTTCATCGTTTATTAGCGTCACATGAGTCTACGTTCCAAATTTGCTGGCTCGAGCGGGGACGTTAAGAAGAGTGGTCATCTTAGTTTTCAATTGTAATTAGATTAAGAAGAGAACATTGAAATATGTGCTGATACTTTTACTTCATGGATTTCCTTATCAATTTGCTACCGGTTTACAAAATGGGGTAGAGCGTCAGCTAAGACGCCTTTGCTTCACGCTCGCCTTTTTCTATCCGTGACACTAAATGTAGCCAGTGCAGTTATGTAGAAGGCACGAACTAGCTCTTCGCAGTTTTCGATCGACAGCATTGAACACCTATAGAGCATGTCCTAGTTATCGAAACAGCTGAGTATTAATCCGCTCTAATAGTGGAAAAATGGAGAAATGGAGAGAAATTAGTACAAACCTTTTTCATGACATCCAAAAAAAAATTGACTGTTTGGTGTCATCGGTGCATATTAAAAAGTAAATGTTGTGCATTTTCAAATATTAATGAACTAAACGTCACAACCATGTGTTCTAATAGAACGATGCTACATGCCATATCTCATGAAACCATCAAATTATTGAAACGTTATTTTGGTAATGATGCTATTATACAAAATGTATATGTTTGTTGGCCTCTAAGATCGTGCGATTTGAGGCCTCTGGATTATTTTTAATAATTAATAAACAAACACCAGAAGTTCTTGAAAAAGTAGTCAAAAAGTGAAGAATGCCAATTTCTTAAAATTCATTAATTTTTCGCTGATTTATTTCAAATTAAATTTCGGAAGCTTTTAAAAAAACATCCCATATAAAAGGTTAGTAATTAAAAATTTATAACACGAATGCAAATGAATTTGATGCCAAAGTGTGTAACAAAAGACAATTCCTCAAGCATTTTGGTTAAAAACCAAAAAAAAATATTTTTGGTAAAAGGACAAAATTTAGCCTTAGAACATTTTGTGAAGTTTACTTCTCGCTTTTACTTTTAATTTCTAGTCGACCTTAAGCAAATTTCTGTTAAAAATTAAGATATTAATTCTAAGTTAAGTAACTCCCTAACTAAAAATCCACTTCCGAGACGACAGATAGAAAGCTACACATGGCTATCAGACCAAAATAAAACAACTCTTCGAAAGAGTATAAAAACTTAAAAAAAAAAGCGAAAGTGTAATTAAATCAAAGACAAAGTTAAGCACGCAATGGCGGAAAAGTTGTAAGCACTGAGCAACAAAAAAATGACACAATAAAATGATAAATAGGAAATGTTTTTCGTGGTACAATTTGTGACGCTCTAATGAGTAACCGGCAATAAAAAGGCTTAAAATTCAAGCTAGAGGCGTAAAAGCAGACAACTTGGCCAAGCACTCATTTACTTGGGTTTATCATCACCCCAAGTCTCTGGTAACTGGTATCAGCTAAATGCAATGCTTGGTATAGCTGCTTATAGATAGTCTATCAAATTATAAGCAACCGGCAGACAATGACATCAATTGGCACTTAATAATCTTAACCTCAATGCCATGAAGCACAGCGCCAGAGCCATTTCAATTAATCAATCGGTCAATCAATAGAGCATTCATTCAAGCGTAAGCAACGGTCAGTTGCTTTGTATTGAAAATTGATTCCACTTATCGGTATTTAAATAGTACTATATACAAACTGAACGGTTTGCTGTTTACTGCATCGTGCCGAAGAAGCTCTATCGCATCCAAGCCAGAAGATTGAATGCGCTTTAATAACCTTGGCAGCCAGACATCAAAAGTTCTCAAGGCCTGTACATATAAATAGCTTAAAATATAAACAAAGTCAGTCATATGTATCAGATTCGCAGCTCAGATATGTTTTTGTTAATGTTACGATTGTTATTCTTGCAATAGCTTATTTATAGTTGGCTTTGTTTTGTCTAAATAGCTGAAGCCAAGACAAAAGACACAAGGCGCCGTTGTTTTTGTTCTACGTACGTATAGTAAATATATATGTATATGCATGTAGGCTGTAAACACGTAAGAAATTGGCTTTAATCGTATAAGGCCATAACAGAGAAAGAGCAAATATCATTTCCGTATAATTGCCAAAACAAAAACTGAAAAGTTACTTGAAAGATACTTTACAGAACTTTGACAGCTTGCGTTGCTTTCAGATATTTCACAGAATTTTGCAATATAAAATACAATGTTTCGCTAAACCGGTTACTATTGGGTTTTTTGTTTTTATAAGAGATACATATATGTACATATGCTATATATGTAACGTATTTAGCTTTGTGCCGCAAATTAACAAAAACCAATGTTGGAATAGTCGCGCTGGTCACGACCACAAAAATAAATGCCCAAGCCCACGCGCAACAAGTGCCAGTCCAAAAGTATCTTGTTTCAATTTAAATCTCTATACATTAACACATGCTCTTATACGTATACGTATTATGTATTTGTCTGTTTAGCATCCACAAGTGGAACGTATGCATATAGCTAATGTCTAGCTTATTGTTCACTTCCAACCGGTTCGGTCTGTTGCCCAGCGAAGCTTATTTCCATTGCTATTATTATTAATATTTTTTTTTAAATCCAAACGCCTTCCATAACGTTGTTTACTGAGCGTATACGCAATTTGACTTTTATCTCTATATAAATTTGTATGTATTTGGCTACCTTTGGTGCACTACAATTGCTTTTAAATTGTTGGTAATCACAGTTGTCATGTTTTTATCAGTGAGCCGTGTTTTAATTGTAATATTTTTATACCATATAGATACCAGATACAAAAGTGTATGCTAGATTTATGCAATGTATGTAACAGACAGAAGAAGAGCCCAAGTACTTTATACCAAAATGCTTCGTCCGTATGAACACCTATATTTTGCAGACTATAAGAGTTAGAGACGCGATACTTTACCAGCTGGTGCGTATAGTTCCTTAGAAGATGAAGTTTGTTGAATTATATCAATATCTCACCCCGTTCCCTCTAGTATAATTTCGTGCGCTTAAGCTAAAACTTTTTTTATTTTGACCTGAAACCTATATTTTTAGCATCTGTGTGTGTCAAAAATGAACAAAATCGGACAATAAAACAAAAGTTATAGTGAAAAATGTACTAATTTCATACCCCACCCATCTCGAAATCTTACCCATGAAATTCTACCCCCAAATTCGTGATTAGCGTCACCGAAAACCAATTTTTGCATACCCAGCTCGAATTATAAACAAAAAAATTTTTTCAACTTACGTCCGCCACTTTAAAATTTTCGAAAAACTAGCGTTATCACTAAAAAATTGTGGTATCCTTAACATGATTTAGTCATTTCGGTAGTAAAATGGCACGCTAAAACTGAAAATGAAGTCAAAAAATTTTTTCATGGGACGAATTTCGAGATATTTCAAAAAACCCATTTTTCGAAATTAAAAAAAAAAGTGTCTTTACTTAAAAGCAAATATCTCTGGTTGTACTAAACTGATTTTGATAATTTTTTTTACTAAATTATAGATAACTGAATTAAACATCGATTATACTTGAAACTTTTTTTTGTCAAATTTACGGCTTGGACGCTATTTATCCATTCATATGAAATTTTTCGTCATTATCAACCAATTTTTGAGAAAAATTCTATTTCGAACGTAAATTTAAAAATTAAAAAAAATTGTCATACAATAAAACATGTTGAGGATACATTTTGCTGTAAACTAGTGTAAACAGCTACCTCAAAAGTATCTGAATAGCATATAACAGGGCTTGCAGTAGTTTTTTTCTGAGAGATTAAAAATAATGATTAATTTATGGAGTTACTTTGCTTTGGTGGCCATTGTAGCTCCGCCATTTTGAAATATCAAAAAATGAGAAGCCCAAAGTTCAAAAACGTTTCATTTATCTTAAAATTTTAAATGTGAGGGGGTGGCTGACATGACAGAGAATGACCCATATATTTTATTTTTTTTTTTGAGAAAAAGGGTACAGGGTATCGAACTGTCGGTCCTCGCCTTGACTGTATTTTTTTCTTGTTTTTGTGTTAAATATTTTGCATGGCATTTTTTTATATTTCATTTTTGAAACACTTTTTGATTTATTGCTCATTTGCTTGTGACACTTGAAAAATTTTGTTAATTAACGCTAAAAAAAACTTGACCATTGCGCATGGCCGGCAAAAATTGTATTACACTTGCTAATTGATCATAAAAAATTTATATCAAAGGCAAGGCAAAACAAAATTTTGATACTCTAACCCATTTAAAAGACTGTCAATAAATATTTGGGTACTACATTTGTGTAGTTTATGAAAGACCTCTACTAGTATGTGTTTATTTACTTTTTAGATTTTAAGTTTTTTAGTTTTTAATGTATTTTTTTCTAAAATTGGTTAGATGAGAATCGGGATTGATTGTGCTCCAGTTCAGTTACCCCATCCGGAATTTCCATTATGTGAAATCTTTTCGGATGTTTAAGTCCATACTATTATCAAGAAGGTTATTTGCTAGTATGTGTTCATGATTAGACAGGCTAATAATCTTTGAGATATCTTGCAAATCACTAAAGAGGGCCACCTTAGTAATCGATACCTTCGATTGCGATAATTATTGGCATAAACGAATAGAAAGTATACAATAATTTTTTTTTTAATGAAAGATGAATAATACTAATTCAGTCTTCGAGGCAAGGTATGGTTAAAAGGGCTAAAGGAGATGCCTCTTCAGTCTTATTATTGGGATCGTTGTTGCAAGTCTCCTTGCCTACTGCAATAATGGTCCTCTTCAAAACTTATATTGAAGTCAGTCAAATTACTGGCTTAGGTTTAACACCGATAGCGGGTTGACTTATCAGCGGTACCCCAGATCTGATTAAGGTATCTCCAGGTACGATCTGCTGATATACCATCTTTTTGCTGCTTGATAGGTCTCCTTATAAGCCAGCTCAGTCGTGGTTTAAATAAAGTGCTCGCTGGTCCAGAGTAATACCTGAATTCATCCATTGATGCCGGAGTTACAATGTCTGTCCTAGTTCTTAAATTTTTGTCTATGTATGTTAGCTATGATACTTAAAAGAAATAGTAAAATAAACTCTTATTAAAAATAAGTCACTTTAGCAGGTTCATCTTCATATAGCTAAATATTTATGATGTCACATCTTATGATATCTTATGCTAAGACATCTTATTTGATAAAACAGTGGTGACAACAATTGAAAGGTATTAAGTGTATACTATCACATTGTTTCCTTATCAGGTATTATCAACAATAGCCTTTTAGTATTTTTGTACACTCTTATCAAATCAAGAGATGGGATTTTTGAAACTCTATAACAAAACCCAGAAGTAACATGTAAGAGTATCAACATCAAGTTTTGTTTGTTATAAAACGCAAACCACAAGCTCACTTAAGCTGGTGTTAAGAGACGCATCGGGGTGGTACAATCAAGAGTGGAGCTTGAGTGTACCAGACAATCAAACATTATGCGCTTTTCAAGCGTTGCCTTTTTTTTTTTAATTATTTCCAATTAAAAGTTGAGTGAATGGTAAATCCCAATGCAATTGCGTATTCATAAGAAAGCAGCAGCAGAGTTCAAAAGTTCAGCACAACAACAACAACAAGAGAAACAACAAAAGCAATAAAAACAAAAATCGACAACTATTAAAAGCTATGTGAATTTATTCTTCCTCAAGTTGTGGCAGCCTTAATTAAAACGACTCGTATGGAACACAGAACAAACTTCAATTTATTAAAAATGCCATAAAAAAGTGCAGTAACAATAATAAAAAATAAAAAAATAGAATGGCCCAAGCACTCCAAAGTCAAACACTAGCGCGTCATAGCAACGGGCAACGCCTTAGCTTCACCAGCAGCGCCAGCAGCTGCAGCAACAATACGGATGCTCTTCCAATGCAGATTACGCTGCCACGTAAGCGGCGTCCACGCGCTGTCGGTGAGGTTTACATAACCTGCCCGACCAGTTGTGTGTATCTGAATGGCGAGGTGAACGAGCGTAATGAGCCGGTGGCCGAACCGATCTATCAGAACGAGGCGGCGGCCATCAGTCAGCGCTGCTGCTATGCACAGCAACGCCAGGGTCAGTTAAGTGTGCTGCGTTCCATTAATACGGAACGTAATAATCCCAGCCAGGAGTCCATGGTAGTGAGCACTTTTGTAGGTCCGTCTATTAGCTCTATTCAAGGTGTCACACTTTAATTTTATACTCATACATTTTATTAACTTTTGCAGACGATTCGGATCATTATTATGAGACGCTGTCACCGCTGGGTAACAAAAGGCATTCCACGCAGCTGGAAGTGCAACGTTCGCCCAGTCAACATCACAAACGCAATCAGGATCTGCCTAGGTATATAAGCAATGGGGTTCGAACATCGCAACGTCAGGCTAAAAAGCAATCACAGTCAGCGCATGCGCTAGGTGAGAATATGCCAATTTCGGATGATTATGATTCTTTCGACACGGACACCGACGAGCACTACGAGCAGGAGGAACGCTTGAAAAATGTAAGTTTAATCGGCGACTGGGCCAACCCTTTGAACATAAAATCCAAGTTCCACAATTATTGTGGTAGCATTTTGGCATTAATTGTTTTACCCTGTGCCTGCACCCTTATAAGCGGTTTATTAAGTTTGTGAAAATGTATGTTGAGATGGACAAAAGAATTCGATCTAGACATGAACGCCTAGATCTTGAAGATTTTCTCTGCTAGGATAACCAAACTTGACTAATAATCCTTATAGGTGCAGGCGAATCAGTTGTCTCAAGTTATTCAATTTTAAAGCTACAACTTTAATAGGTAAAATTCGAGAAGTAAAAAAACTTTCGATTAGTACGGAAGATCTTTATAATCGGACTATAAATTTTGAAGATAATCGCATAATCGTCAAATTCCGAATGTCCTCTCAGGGTAGCGTTGAACTCGTCTAAAAACCAAATCTCGATTTCCAGTCGAAGATGCGTAAGGACATTAAGCTTGAATCGTGGTAGAATTTTATTTAAGGAGAATCGTCAAAGATTTCAGAAATTAGTGATAGTAGAACCAGGAGCATAAAATTACATAGACTTACATTTATTAAAATTTAAAGCTTTAATCGCTCTAAAATCGTAGAAGCTCTTCTAAAACTCTTTATATTTGTAATTATGGTAACTGCTACAACCTCAAAACCGATATATAGAAACATTCTGTTTGCTTTTTTGAGAAACCTCAACCAATCCTGCCGTATAGATTTTCACACAAACCTTGAAATGTTACAACTTAGCACCTGCGAACTAATGATGAATTAAAATGTGATTAAATCGGAATATTATATTAGCAAACAATAAGAAAGAAGACAGTTTTTGAAGAGTCATACGCATCGACATTGCCAGAGACTAGGTTTACCTTGCCCAGTATTTAGCAAACTCTCTCAGGTCGATCAATGATATTCTGATGGCCGATTTCTGCAGAATGAGACTTATCGATCTCTTCTATAATTGCATAACTGGGTGGTACTTCGGAGAAGTGCCCAAAATCTTAACTTCAGTCCATTACAAGTTGAACCTAAACATTTTTATAGCCAAAAATGTATGCAACATCGCAAGGAGACGTTAAAGATCCACCAACGTTACATAAAGTATTTATAAGTCGATGGACATGACCGTCTGTTTGTCCGTCCTACTGGCTATCCTAAATCTCAGAGATGATAAGAGATAGAGCAGCCAAAAACTCGGGTAATATCCCTTATTATGACATGGCAAGTTTATTTTATTTGTTTGATATCTAGGTTATATTATATAGCTCCCATCCATAGGTGTATTATCTTTATAAAGATATCTTAATTAAATTTGTCGTTTTTTAGAGTTCCTAATCATTGCACCGTCGTGGGGGATATTCCAAATGGGACTTTTTTTTTAAATGAAGTTTTGTCATTCCTTGCGAAATTTTTCGAACTGCGTATGGGCCTTTAATCCAAAAAAAAACGGTTTACCTTTTAAATTTTTACTTTACAGACGATAAAGATAATGAAATTACGAGAGCTTTAAACATGAACAAGTTTTCCAAGAAGTCAAACTTTTGTTTAAACAGTTGCAATGGAACTCCAAACTCAAGAGCTTTATCAATATTATCATGGTTTTTGTGCGGAAATGGCTAATCATTATAAGACTATAACCCAAAAACGCCAGTCACTAATATATTTATCTAATCAAATGCATTTTTGCTTACTCCACAGCACAACGACAGCGGCGTGGATATACGTAATCATCGCCTGCCTGAACCTCCAGCTCCTCAAAATCAAGTCTACGCTATAGTGCGTAAATTTAAGGATTTCATATCGAATAAAAAGTCACCAAAGGGAGCCGGCAAGTACGGTGGAAGTCAGCAGAAACTATATGAGAATACAACTCAGTTCTATGTGGAGAGCCAGAGCAGTGGCAATCTTTATGAGAAGTCACAAACGCGCAAAAAGCACAGCACCAAAAAGTCACAACAGGAAGATATTTATGAGAATGGAGAGTGCCAAATGGCGATGCCAGATACCAAAGCATTGAGCAACTCGGAAAAGAATCTGCTTGCACAAGCCAGTCCTAGTCACAATGAATCACAATGTGTGACATTAATGCGTGCCAAGCAAAAGAATGGCAAAAGCTTGCGTTCACGGCTGCGCAAGAGTTTGGTAGGCAGCTCCTTTGACACAAAACAGATGTCCACGTTGTCATCCACACGTAGCACGTTTTACATAGAGGATCCTGTGCAACTGGGCTCAGGTGAACTAGACTCTGGCTTCTCGGAAAAGGCCTCTTCAGGTGATATTCCAGTGCAAACAACGGATGTGCCTAGCACAGAGTCGCAGAAATTTTCGACTACAGCACGCAAGGCTAAAAAGGAGTCAAAATCGAATAATACACAGCGCCGGCGTACGACCATAGGCATACGTCCACATGAGCCACCACCGCCACCGCCCGAGGAGAAGCTTAGTGGTAGCAAAACGAATATGAATACCACATCCTGGTATGCGGAATGTGGCGTCTTTAAGCAGTCCACGGCAAATCATCTGTTGTTGGCCGAGGAAAACAATAAAGGAGGCGGTTCTACGCCTAGTCAAAGTGGTTCAAGCAATGCCAATGGCATTAGTTCATGGTATGCGGAGTCAGGACTCTACCAAACCAGTGGCGTGTCCGTGGCCAGCTCTAGCGGTAGCTCCGGCGTGTCCACAGGCAACGAGGCCGGTTTGGGTGATGAAATGTCGTCGCATAGCATGTTCCTCAATGAGCCACTCTATCAGATCTACAGCGCAGCCAAACTGGAGGTGAGCTTTGTGAACTTTGTTCTCCTGATATGTCGAATATTATTGTAAGCTTGAGTAAGTTGGCGGGGTTTTCTCGGAGCAACTAAATATTAGGCAGTCTTTCCGACTTCCGGATCACTGTAGCGTCTTTCAAGCGGAAAGTGCCAGGGCACCAAAATATAACAGGCAACGAAGTAGCAGACCGATGGCCACTTTCAAGCTACATTCAAGGGAAAAATTTTGATCTCAGGCACAAAGGATGTGTTACAATACACCACACTGTAGAATCAGCCGCCAAATATGGCCAATAATCGACCCAAAACGCTCCGCCACCCTCTGTGACCTCAACTGTTCACTGTGTTCGGCAGTTGTCAGAGCGATCTCCGGTCACTGGCTTGTCGAAGCACTTGCAAACAGAATGAATGCTCCGAGCAATGACTATGAATGGTAGAATCAGTAAAGCACTTCTTCTGTTCCTGTGAAGCTCTATGTAGACGCTGGAAAAAGCACTTGGGGAAATTACTTTCTTCACAACCTAGCGGCGCTAGAGTTTATCTGTCCGAGGAGGATTGCTAGTTATATCGCAGAAACAGTCTGGGATTCCGTTTAAGAATACTTTCCTGGAGAAGGGGTTAAATAGAGATCCGTGCGGTTTCACAACGGGCCAGTCTAGGACTAAGTGTGCTGGGTTTTTAAGCCAGCTGCCGCCCTAACCTAACCTAACCTTGACTAAGTTAATCCTAATGTTATTCAAATGACTCTTTTTAGTCCATCACTCGCGATCTAGAAGATCATGACAGCTGTACAGACGGCTATGAAGAAATTGGTCAGAATGCGCGCTCTCATGTTGAGAACGAGTCTTTCGGTACACTACAGCGCAACAACAATTCTCCAACGCGAAAGAGCCTTCGTCCAACCGCCTTACAATTGGTTGAGCCCAAGAATGGACCCTCCCGCACGTTATGGAGCGAGATTCCCGAGGTTACTAGCTCTTGTATATTACGTAAGTTCGTTTAATGCAGATTATTGCAGGAAATATTCAATATGTGTGCTCAACAGCTACGCTAACACCAAGGGAACGCGCCTTGCAAGAAGCCAAGTTCGAGATCATGACATCGGAGGCCAGCTATCTAAAATCCCTCAATCTTCTGCGGCGTCACTTTATGAACAACGCTGCCTTCTGTGACACAAGCGTGCTTAAGGCGCGTGATCGCAAGGCGCTGTTTTCATACATTGTGCCAGTTCATGAGTGCTCCGAGCGTTTATTGACAGAGCTGGAGTCCTGCTGGCAGGATAATATCATGCTACTCGGCATAAGCCGTCGCATTTATGCCATTGCTGAACGTTATTTTCATGTCTACATTGCATTTTGCGAGCATCAAGGGCGCATGGATCGCACGCTGCGAAACCTTAAGGAATCAAAGAGCTCCTACACCTTTCAGCAACACTTGGAGAAACTGGAGAACAGTCCTAATCTCTGTGGCCTAAGTCTGCACTCGTTCCTGATGCTGCCCATGCAACGTATTACGCGCCTGCCGCTGCTCATCGATGCAGTTTTTAGCAAGGTTTCGCCACATGATGATGAATACGACAGCTGGAAGATGACACTAGCCATAATGAACAAGATTGTGGCACAGTGTAATGAAGCTGCGAATCGCTGTGAACAAGCCTTCGAACTGGAGCGCATCTCGACGCAGCTGGAGTTTCCAAGCAATATACGAGCCTTGGCCATAGCGCCAATGGGCGTGCCCAAACAGGGTGCAAAACCACGATTTCTGGTTAAACGCGGCGAACTGACGCATCTTATGTGGCGAGGAGATGATGCAAAACTGACATTTGGCAAGCGTTTTACCAAATCCAGCATCTATGCATTCCTGTTCTCAGATCTGCTTGTGCTTACCAAGCGCAAAGGCGAGTCCCTGTTCACTGTTTTCGATTACTGTCCGCGCAGCTTGCTGACGATTGCCTCGGGTGATACACTGCCACAATTACCGACCAAAGACATTAAAGATCAGACTAATAAAAATCTCATATTGATGACGCTGCTGGAGAATAACGAGCGCAAAACTGTGGAACTTGTAAGTGCGAGCCAAAACTATCTTAACATAAACAGCCAACTTATTAAATTATTTTGCAGGTGCTCTCTTGTCCATCAGTGTCCGATCAACAACGTTGGTTGCAGGCAATGCGACCGCCGGAGGCGGAAACGCCGGGCGAGAAGCTATACGAGTCCTGGGACTGCCCTCAAGTTATTGCCAAACACAGCTATGAGTCCGATGAACCTGATGTTTTAAATTTAGAGCTCGGCGATGTGGTTAATGTTTCGCGTAAGCTGCCCGACGGTGCGTATGCGTAATTCATATAAAAATTCATTTTAATTTAATGCACTTGTATTCTTTTCAGGTTGGTACCAGGGCGAACGCATACGCGATGGCGCCGTTGGCTGGTTTCCCGGCAGCTATACCGAGGAAGTCAATTCTGCGCATGTGCGTGCACGCAATCTCAAGCAGCGCTATCGTCTGCTCACTTTTACCGCCACCTACCTGGAGTCCCAAAAACGCAAATAAAGCCATCTCTTAGAAGCCGTGTACTCTGGCAGAGATTACTTTAAGTGATCCGAGTATTAAATCGTTTTGTTAGTCGATAAACTTAAAGTGAATTATTATTATTATAGGAAATGTGATAATTAATTAAATTTGTTTTATGTTTTTGTGGCAGTTTACTTATTTATGCAACTGCTGCTAAAAAATAATATCTATATATACATATTTATATATATTAGTTGTATGAGCAATCAAAATTGCATTATAGCAAATAAGTATGCAAAAATACATGTAGATACATATATTATATTAGTTATGTTTACAATGGATATGTATTTTGAGAATTTAAAAAAAAAAATTTCAAATAAAAAGAAAACTTTAAACAAAGCCTTAAATACTATTTTTTTATTTTAGCCCATTGGTCCTATGCATTGCGAAACCGCTTTTTGTAGGAGTTGCTAAAAACTACTGCGATTAACCCAAAATATATCTGAGTCCGAGTACCAGGCCAACAACAGAAATAAGCAATTGGTTACTGTCGAATCCAATCAAAAGCTGCTTGCTGTCAAGCTAAATCAAACTTTGCAACTAAAAGTATGCTACTACTTTTGGTTCGTTGTCTATCAAAAAAATAAAACGAACAAATCTTTGTAGTATACTTTTAGGCAGCGCATTAAATATGCTTTCAAAGTTCCCCAGGTATCAGCACGACTTATTTTATTTAAAATTATGAATGCAAAAAAATTGAATTTATTAAATTGTACCACAAAGTGTAAATATGCACTACGGATCTCTTTTATGCGGAGCTTAAATCCAAATACGAACTGGCTGCTGCAGAATCTTTACTAACTTCTCAATGAGTTACTTCCTTCCGGTACGCTTTTTTTTTTAGTTAAAAACGTAAATTAATTTGACCCTATTAAGTTTAACATTTGTGCTGTCTACGTCTAAGTATGAAAAATATTTGCTAATAAAATACATTTATGATTAATTGGTTTTATAGGCATTTCGTATCCCTAATCAGGAACTGTCATATCTTGATTTCGCTTGTCAAACTACTGAAGTCAAATACCGATTTTTAGTTCTTCATGTCTCCGCACAATATGTATTTATTACAAGACTCTTTATCGCAACTATTATAAAACGCTTAGATCTTTAATAAATAACAATAATTGATAAACCCTTCACTTGCCAGCTTAAATCCAACAAAGCGATATTGAAAATCTCCTGTCAAATATTGGACAAGCTGAAAATCCACATCGTCAGACACTACCCGATAGCATAGTTCCTAGCGTCACTCAACTTTGCCATCACTCAAATACCAACATTTCATGTAAAACCGAACATTTTCACTTACTATGTTATCAAACCAAATTAAATTCAAATGTGATAAACTGATAATAAAACCACTTATGATTTAAATATTTTTTTTCCAAAAATATATTATAAATTTTCCATTGATATAATTAAGTTAATTCTCATATGTGTTATAAATTAAATTCCTAGCTGCATTCCCAAATTTATGTATTGTATTTGCAATAAACAATACAATTAAAACTAATAATAGATTATTGTTGTCATAAATTATTAAATCTAAATTAAACACTACACATGCTATAGTATGATACACCGACCCGTTGGTCGTCTAGGGCGCAACATGAGTGCTTCTAAGCCACCATAATCAGTCATACTAAATCTAAATCAAATAATTTACAATACTTCTTCATATGACTTCAATGAGTGGTTTATGTTGATGTGCGTGAGTGGGTTAAGTGTGTATTGTTTGTGTGTGTGCGTGAGTATGTGAGTTTGTTGTCAAGAGTCGCATAAATCTAAATGAATGTCTAATTTACTTTTAACGATAAGACCAAAGCATTTGTTGCTGTTTGGCGCTTATGATTCTTGTTAGTCTAAAGATGATGAGTGTGTGAGTCTATCCTAAGCTACAATTGCTTTAAACTCTAGTTGGTATACATAATAAATATATCACAAAATCAGTGAAATAAAAATTCGCTGGAGTATTTGCTTTTACTTTGGATGTTGCTTGAGATGAACTGTTTTTGTGGTAATTCCTTTTTTTGTTGGCAATGTTTGGGCAAGGGTCAGTTATGTGTCTGTCATCTAAAGCTTATACCACACTTGCGACTAATCTTTGGCGTGTGTATATAGGCAATGGACAAGAGCAGCGGCACATCATTTTCAGATAGTTGCAGCGGCGTGGTAATATCGCTTAAACGACAGGGATCAGTTTCAAGTAGAAATGCGGCCAGTGTTTCGCTCTGTAAATAAATCTCCTGCAGCTTGGACTCCAGGTATGAGAGGCACTGCGAGAAATTAAAATAAATCGTTAGGCCCTTTCTTAACCTCTACACGTGCTTAAAAATAACTTACCCCGTACGCTGAAATGCCACCCACGTGCATGGCCTGCACTGTTTCTAGCATTGTGGACACCAGCTGTGACATGCCCACAGGCGAGCTTTGACCGCCGGCATAGGGAAATTGTTGCGCTTGCGATGAAATCAAACGTACGTCCCATTTATCCATATCGGCTACAATGGCAATATTCTCGGCTGGTTGTGAAATTAAAGAAGCGGAACGTGCAGCCAAGGCCAAGTCTTCGCGCAAACGCATTTCCCACTTATTGGGTGATGTGCAGGTGCCCTGAAACAAATAATAAAAAACTATAAGCTAGCTTCTAAAGGTTTGTGTTAGTTTGCTCACCTGCAGCACCATATCGGAAACATAGTGATCGCTCACGCTAAGCAACAGCGAAGGTATAAAACCAGCACGTAGCTTATCTCCTGGCGGCTCATCTTCCTGTGGCAGCTCCTTAATGCCCGGCACTGGCAATTTCAGCATGTGTTGGGATTCATTAGCGGCTGCGCATTTAGCAGCCACAGAGGAAATGGAGCTTCGCTGGGAGGATACGCGCTTAACTTGTTTTCGCGTATAGTTTATAATTGGGATGTTGTTACCGCCCAATGGCTGCTTAACAGCGGGCTCCAAATTATTATTTACCGACTTGAGCGTGTCTATGGAAGCAGCAGAGCTGACAGGTTGTAGCACATTGGAGCTGCTTTGGTTGTAGCAATGTACCTCATCAGTTTCAAACTCCAATTCTGTAGCATTTGAAGGTGTTTGGTATGTAGCGCTAAGCCCACTATTACATACCACGCATCGCTCGCTGCTGGCCACAGTTTGCGCGCTGCTGTTGGTTAATGTGGTGGTTGATACTACGCTAGAGCTCGTAGCTGCCACCTCTTGTTGCTGCACCTGTATTTGATTGAGTGTAACGCTGCTATCGCTGGAGTGTAGGGCCTCACTGGCCTCCAGCTTCGAAGCTTTGTCCATTAGCAGCTCATAGTTAGACATGACAAGATTCTTGCTTTTCATATAGTTAGTAGCTATTTGAGGATATTGCTCAAAGTTAAACTTCATGCCAGAGTGTTTCTTGCCCATGGATGCATCGTGTGTGCGCTGATGTTGTGCACATAGCATGGACGGTTTCACATCATCCGTGTCGGCAGCACAAAGATCCTCGTTGCTTTTTTTGAGATTAATCAAAGGCTCATTATCGCCCAAGACAAAAACCACTCCATTTCCATTGTTACCTGTCAGTCGACTAATGCCATTTTCACGTTCAATGATTTTGTGGCTCAAATCAAAGTGTAACTGCTCCTCCAAACTGACATTTTCCTTAATGGGTTCAATGCCCCATGTCATGCGATCGCCTTTACCCATGCTATTCTGTGTAATGAGATCCGAAAGTGAGAGATGCGAGACGCGACGCTCATTGGGCGCCCGCTCAAAATCGTTGATGGTATTATTGACGGCGTCGGGTGAGGGTGGATTACCTTCATTGGAATAACTAGAGCAGCGACGTTCCAATTTACGGTTTATAATTTTAATGCCCTGTTGCAGCTTTTCGACATCGCTGAGACTTAGGCCCTCTTTAACATCGGGTACAATGTTCCATAAGAAATTCTTCTTAGCCTTCTGCAATTGAATTTGCTGCTTTTGTTGCATGGTCGCAGTTTGTGTAGCTGCAGCAGGCATTTGTTTTGCAACCACATCAGTGCTATCAAACTCCAACGCCTCAATTGCACCATCATCTATGCTGCCAGTACCAACGCTAGTATTCGAGTCCTCTTCCATGCACATTTCCACATTGTCCGGCGTGGTCACAGTCAAACGTATGCGTCCATCCTTGCCAGTGCGAAAATATCGTTGTGCCTGCTTTGCTAATAGCGTCTTCTTGTCAATGCCTGTGTCCATGAGATAGTTGCCAATACGCAGTTCTTGCTGCACAAAATGCGAGTCACGAAAAGCCAAAACTGTAGGAATCTCATTCTTCTTGAGCGTGCCGATAAATTGCATGCTCTCTATATTATTCTGATCATCCTGCTCCTCTAGTTCTTCCTCCTCACCGCTACTAAGCTCACCATCATCTGCAATTGCATTCAGATTCTGTTTGCATGTGGCCGTGCGTGTCATGCCACCTAAGCCCATGCCACCACTGACGGTCACACGGTTGGTTTGTGGACTCATAGTGGTTTTTTTCAGCTTTTCATTGTTACTTTGACTGACTAATGTATTTATAAGCTCTTTGTTAAAGTCCTCGCGTTTGGCAGCGCGGCGTACCTCTCCACAACGTATAAAGTATGTCAACACGTTAAGCAGCTTCTCCACCCACAACTTTTCGGCGCCATAGATGACAGTCCGCGCCAGTTTAGGCGGTATGCCAATAGCGCCATAAAGGTCGCCCAGTTGTGCCCAGAGAGCATTGTACGGATGCTTCTGGGAGACTTGCTGTAACTTGGCACGCTGCTCAATGGCTGCAGTAGAGGCTTCCGAGCCACGTGACTTGGAGGTGTTAAAGGCCGAGACAGTTGCCACCCAGCCCAGATGATGGGTCAAGATACCGGTCAGCATGGTGCTTATAAAGCTGTAAAATACAAAGGAATTTGTTTATATACTATTGAAGCGATAAGATGCATTGGAGACAAGCACAAGTAGAGTTAAAACGAGTTAAATATTCGAAGTGACTTAATAAAAAACTGATCTACTCGAAATTTTTTGATGCGGGTACTTTGGTATGTTGTCTGCATGACTTACAAATTAGAGTCTTTGGTATCGGCAAAGGACAGTAGATCGCACAGCTCCTTAATGAAACGCTCTGCTACAGTCTTGGAATACTTGCTACCACTGGTAGTAATGCTCAGCCAAACTGGCGTCTTGATGCGTGGTGCGGTAAATAAATCATTAAACCACTGCTGCACTTCCTGCCAAGCTTGAAATAAGATCTGAAAGATACATTTATTAATGCATTAAAAGCATTAACTATTAGTTTTCTATTCAACTAACCTGCAGAAAGTTCTTATGATTAATATAGGCATATTCCGTGCTGGCACGCAAACGACTTAACATGGACTCTAGCAATGCAATGTGCTCGCTGCAGAATAGCTCCATCTCCTCTTCAAAGGATTCGCTCATGGTGATGCAGACGGCTAGACCCAGCTTAGCACGTCGCTTCAGATTAGCCTGCCTTTTGCCCATCTCGGGATTACTGCGTGACTCATTGGCACAATAACTGGCGCGTCGATATTGCGACGGCGTCAGGCCGGCGCCTTCACTGCCTCCTGTTGCCGGCCCAGCCGCAGCCGTGTAGTTATCGCTATCGGTTAGAAAACCAATTAAATCATTCTTGGAATTCTCATACTCAAAGGAAGTACGCAGATTGCGTGAGATGCGGCGCTGCAAACAACCATCGCTAGCAAACTCATCCAGATGCGGTGAGCTAGGAAAATAGGCTGAATCCATACTAAGCTTTCGCATGGGATCCGATTGATCAGAGAGTACAGAGCCAAAGCTGCTGCGAGTCGAGTATTGGTAGGACCATTGATCGCTGGAGTAGGGACCGCCACTACGACTGCTACTCAGACCCGAATAACCGGAATCTGTAGCATTGCTGTAGGTAGATGAGTAGCGTGGTCCACTGTCGCCTGAATTGTTAGATAGTGATTGCTGATCCGGTCCGGGCACATCCAAAGGTGGCGTTACAAGTGAGCTGCGATCGCTGGTCGTAAGACTCATCTGACGTCCCACACTTACGCTGAATGGCATATTAAAGGAGTTCATAGACAAACCATCCATAGAGCCATGATCGCTGCAAATTGAGGTACGCGGCGTTGCCAGACTGTTCGTGGAAAGCGTGGAATAGGGCGAGTGACCACTGCCAGTGTTCGATGTACTAGTGGCAACAGGTGTGAGAAATACTTGAGAGCACAGAATACGTGCCGGTTCAGGCAGCCAATGTACCTTTAAAGCAGTACCGCAAAAGGACATGGCCAACGAGCCAAAGACCATCTCGCCAATTGGTGTAATATCCGGACTGGATGGACGATTGTGCTGTAAATAGAGAAGACAAGATTAATACGATTAACGCTGTGAACTACACTATGCGCTTACCTTATAGCCATACTCCGCGCACACCTCAATGAAATTGTTGGCATTGGAATGTGCTTTATTGCCTTGTATCTTGCCATTTTGCAGAGCTGTATATTTGTCCTCACCACTTCGTGTATTTTTTACAAACTTGCCCGTATTGTAGGAACCCAATGAATCCTTAAGTGTTACCTTTTGCAGCGCATTCGAATCAAAGAGCAGACGTCGCCCGCGACTGTCATCCTCTTTGTACAACAAGATGCGCACCTGGCGGCCATCAAATGGAAATTGACTGCAAGAAACAAGAGAGGAGTGCGTTAAATTGTGCTTGCTCTTGCGTAAAATAGACTGGCAAAAAAGCTATATATACATATGTACACAAGATGTCTTTCGAGCTGCGCCCACACACAACTATAAAACTTATACTTATTATAAAGTATACAATAACTAGACAATGCCGTCATGACTTTATAGTGTCCATTATAATGCCTCACATCTTCTCAAAGTTGATTATGTTCATTAGGGTAAATTGTGTGTGATCTAAATATAGTTTTAAGAAAAAGCACGTGAGCATTACTCATAAGAAAAAGCAAACGAAATGAATGCCGACAAACAACCTTTTCAAGAATTTTGGATTGCTGCCATACCAAGTTTTACAATGAATTGAATTGAATTAGTTGAAGTGTTTGCACAAACAAACGATAAGGCCAAGTAGTTGACATTATCGGTTAAGAGCTTTTTGCAAATAACGCCGACACATTAACAAATGATAAGGATATAGATATAGAGAGATAGTGTAAGGGTCTAAAAATGTAAATTATCGGTCAAGAACTTTGTGGCTATAAAACAAAAGATTTACAGAAGAGGCATTACATAGTCTATAGCAGGGATGTTCATGCCTATTGCTCATCTGGCTCTTTTTGTTTTTGCAATGGCTCTTAGGCATAGGCAGCGATGCGCGTGTACATGCACGGCCCTAACTGTATATCACCCAGTGCCAATGCAAATTACAAAAACAATTTCGAGCGTTCTCTCACTTACTCTCTGTTACTCTCTTTGCTCTCTGATCTCGTGTGCACAAAAACAACCCTTGCGTATATTTGTTGTTGGCCCACAGATTTTCAATGTAATTTGTTGTTGCTTTTCGTTTGAGCATGCACTCACAAAAATCGGTATGAGATTCTTTCGCTATTTTTTAGGAAACTTGTTAAATGTGACTTTTAGGCGTTGCTTGCAAACAAAAACTAGTTATGGCCCTGTACCTTTCGGTACAAAGGGTATACTAGATTTATGCAATGTATATAACAGACAGATGGTGG
This sequence comes from Chymomyza fuscimana, assembly GCA_949987675.1. NCBI lineage: Eukaryota > Metazoa > Arthropoda > Insecta > Diptera > Drosophilidae > Chymomyza > Chymomyza fuscimana. The sequence goes on from OX465089.1 coordinate 35,252,600, forward strand.
CTATAGGTAAAAACATATGAATGGAATATATATTTTTTGGAAAATCCGGTGGTAATAAAACAAACTTGCACGTGGCCATCATAAATAGATATTTTTCGGGCAATCCCTTGGAAGAAATTCGCACTTGTATACAATCTTTTTTCTAGTAGTAACAAATGTTAACAGGTACCAAAGGGTGTTTTGCATCCATTGACCAAGTTTAGTAACTTTGCAATTTTTACGTCCCTGCCTGCGCAGGTAAAGAGTTACATTGTAATATCTTTCAATTTTACTTTTTAAATCATTTTTATACTGATATTTTCCTAATTTTTCAAATACCCCTTACTCCACAGCGAAATTATGCGAGTTTTATCTGTTTTTGGAAGCACATATATTTGTGAATGTGCGTTTTCAAGCTTAAAATTAATTAAAAATTTAAGTTCTTTATAAGTATACATATGTACCATAACTTTTTTTTCATTATTTTTTACCACTCTTATAAGAATGCACATACAATTTCTTACAGTGCACTAAATAAACCGTAATAACTGTTTACTTTAAATGTGTTAGTGTTTTTCTTTATATGTAGTGTTTGGACATCCCTGGTCTATAGCAACGATGGTAACAGCAGTAGAGCAAGGTTAAAGTCGAAAAATGTTAGAAAGTATAGAACAATTTGAAAAATCACAAATTATTTACGATTAAAGTTAAGAGGGGAAAGTTTTGCACTTGAAATAGATTTATTGCAAGTTAAAATGTTATAAACATATGAAATATCAATGCGTGCAAACATTATGGGAAATATGATTTGGAAAAGTTTGCCAACTTTGACGAAGGTTAAATAATTGTACTATGTGTCATCAGTGGCCAAGCCCCTAACTGAAGATAAGAAGCACACATAAAGGTGCACTCAATATTGGGTTCAGAAATGTGTTAAAAACAAGAGCGCAATACGTTAACTTGATTCTAAAAAATCGGTTTAACACTTTTTCCAAATAATGCCAAGAAAAAAAAAAAAGCGCCTAATATCGTAAACAAGGTTAAGGTAGGATACGTACGAATTGCTGCAACTTTAATCTTTATTGGCTTACACTTCCTTCCACTTGATTGCGGCTATTTGATCTTATTTATTTTTAGTGGCTATAAAAATGGCTTGTCTAATGAGTAGCGCTAAATTGAGAAGGTGCTGTTAAAATTAGCGCTACAATTAACAATTTAGTAGGGGGGTTGGTCTTTATTATATTGTTTTATGGCTAACGGATAGATAAGACGGGAATTTTTTTTCTTTTTGCCTTTTTTTTTTTGGCAGACGTGATAAAAAGAGATTAGTGTTGGCATGCGTTAGGCTACCTTGTATTTTAATGTGGCTAAAGTGGGTTTTGATGCGCAACAGCTGACGTTGGGCGCCCGGTCACGAGTTCTACAAAAAGGCGCAGCACAATCACAAACAACAAATATTCAGTATATAAGAAAAAATAAACACAAACAGCGCAGCCAATGCATTGGCCAAGCCCATGTATAAGCAATACTAAGTCCAAGTAAGACCACACTTAGCACTTGGCGGCGTCCAGTTCATTTTTATAGCCCCCCCATCAGAGCAATAACAAATTGAGGTCGGCATTATATTATGGTATTTTACTAGTTATAATATATCTTTTGCGCCATATGGCGACATTTAGTTAGTTGCCCAGCTTACGTGTATTTAAACGGCGGCGTATGCATGCAGGCTTTTTTTTTTTTGTTTCAACAACAAGATACAACTTTTGATAACACTTTTATTTTTATTTTTTTCAAAAATATTTGTAATTTCATTTACAGTTGAAATGCGCTCCACCAAACGTCTATAAAATAAACTTTGTATGCGCGATGCTATGCGCCAAATGAAGTTCAAGGCGGCGCAGACCAAATGCTCAAGCAGCAGAGCACGAACGATCCCCGATCGTATGGTGTTTGGCTGGTTGGTTGGCTGGTTGTCCGTGCGTCGACTCCGACGCGACGATAAAAAATTATAACAACAAGACAACAACAAACTCAACTATACAGTAGTATAGAGCACCATCGATATACTACTATTTATGCATGTAGATAATATTAAAAGCAATGACTACTCGACGTGAGGAATATAACGACAGTGACAACGAAAACGACTACGTAGTCATCATTGTGCTTCGTACAGTGCCCGATTCGTCTGCGCTGTGGCATGAATGCTTGCCACTGTTCCAAGCGTTCGGCTCACATGATTTGTGTCCAGTTCCACCTACAAGCAAAACATAGTATAGTACAGTAGGCGCTCGTTGATTAAAACAGGTTGTTTCCAGTGGTAACTCAATTGGTTTTCCGAAAAAATCTCATTTCAGTACGTTAATTTTTTGCATTAATAAAAAGCAATTTAAAATATGGGTGATAGATACACTTTGATGAATCAAAATTTTGTGCTAGATTTAATAAATATTCGTACATTAATCTGTTTACAGACATAGTTGATTTAGTCAATTTTGTCTGGTTTAAGCAAGTCTAGAGAAATTTTTGTACCATTTAAACAGTCAAGTTAGGCAAAATTGTATGCTCCTGGCAAATAAGCGCATCAGCGTTAGGCATCGGCTCAAAAGAAAGCCCAGCCAAGCAGCAAGTATGTATAGTTATTTTCATACCCTGGGTCTATCATAAAACTAAAAAATTTGTTGCTTAAATTTTTTCAAAGTTAATGTAGTACATTATGTAATTTTATGCCTTTATTAACTTAACTGCATATTAGTATCTAATAACTCTGAATTTAAAATATTTCCCGATGTGGCAAATAAAACTCTCGTGAGGGAAAGGTGCCTAGCTCAAGCTATATACTTAGTTAGCATTTAATAAATTAGAGAATTCTTGCCCACAGCAATTCAGAAAACGACAAGAATAATTTTAGTAATGTTTTACAAACTTTTTTACAAAATAAAATGCAACACCAAAAGTTTTAAAAATTATATAATAAATTCAAAAGTAACGAAAACTTTTTCGTTTTTATGGATTTCGTATTGTCCCGGTTTTCTCTCAATTTACAGTGGGTTTTCAGTTTGGTAAAAAGTAAATCAATTAGAAGACTCGCGACAATAAATTTTATTTATTAAAACCGTAAACAATTTGGTAATTTTCTAGTTCTACTAGTTACTAGAATTCCAATTAGCGAGCGTTGACTGTATTTAAAGACAATTACTACTTGACAGCATCATGTGGCTGTCCCCATGGGCCATTTGTAGCTTGTCATACTAGACTGATGTGTTAATATTTTGTTTAAAATGTCATTTGACGACTTCATGATGGATTAGTATAGAGGCCTCTGACTTTAGGTAATAAACACAGCAACGCTATAAATAAATGACCCACCCATGGACTTTATGCAAAAGTTGGCGTACGTGCGCAACAAGACATCACAGACATATACATAGATAATCACAGAATTGGTTGTATCTAGGTAAGAAAATGAGTAAACCAAGTTTGAGGGAAAGATCAAGTGCAAATAATTATCGAAGTGCCGCTAAGTTGACTTATCGTACATTTAGCTCGCTTGTTGTTATTTATTCTATATTATTTATTATTATTTTTTTAGATTTTTTTTGCCAACATTGAATATTTTCAGCTTGATCACATGCTTTTTAGCTACGCAAGCAAAAATTAAAAAAAAAAAATAAAACCAAAGCGTCAAAACAAAAAGTAAACCACAACAGCAGCAGAAAAAAAAAATAGCAACAACAATGCATTTTAAGTAAATACATACATATGTATATATGAAATTATAGGTATGTATTTTTGTATGTAGGCTGTACATATCTGGCTGGCTGCCTGTCTGACGGGTGGCCTTTCTGCTATATGGGCCTTTCGGGGCACTTAAAGATTGCGCACATACACTCTTTAGGCCAAGGCGCCATAACAAGTGCGCTACATTGTGATTGATATGGAAATAGGCTTTAGGGTTTTTTTTACTTTTTATTTTGCTGCTCTCTTATCAGTGGCTGCCCCATAAACAATTGCCACGGATTTTATTTTGATTAGCAATGGGATACAGTTTAGTCAACACGGCACCAAAGTTATGATTGATGTGATATACCCGCATATCTCATATGTATGGTATCATATAGCCGTTGCTTACACACTATATGCACTGCGGAAAAAACGAGGCATCCCCATTTCAAAAATATACAATCAAACAACTAATATTTTTATAATCATAATTTCTTATTAATTAAAAATTTAAAAGTCGTTCGATTAAGCAATTATCAAGTTTGACATGTGTTCGCAGAATTTCAAGTGAAGCTAAAGTATTTATTCTTAGAAGAATAACATTAAAATAAATCTATGTAAACAATATATGAATATAATACAAATTCAAATATGTGACGCATGATAGAAAAGCAATTATTGGCTACACGATTTGTATACCCATTAAATAATTTAAAAGCTGAAAAATTTTATGACCGATATTTATCCAAATGCTATCCTTGTGATAAGCCAGCTTTAATAAACAACTTTTACACAGCGTAAAAAAGTTCCAAAACTTCGTGATTAAATTAATATAATAAAAAAAAATTATAATAGTATCCTTGTTTTCGCTTATGGTAAGGCAGCTTTTAGTTCATATCAAATTATGGTTATGTTCGAATCTAGGTTTATTTTATGTTCGTCTGTCAAAGATTAAATTAAGACATTGAGTCTTTAAATTACGTTCTAATTTAAGCTTGCCTAATTTAATTCTTAAGTGATTTTTAAAGTGGTTGTCATATTGGAAAAAAAAAGTTAGTATCTAAAATTTTTGTAAGTAGCCCATATTTCTTAAGTTCAAACTTGCGTAGATTTGTTTTATTAAGATTGCTAATCCCAATGTTAGTTTTTTTATTTCTCAAATTGAATTTTTATAAAAAACTTCGTTGAGAGCTAAAAATCCTACCGTTTCTTTACGGTTCCCACATTTACTACAATTAAGTGAAAATTAATTTCCTTTTTAGTTTAAGAATAATAAAATTTTCATATAAAATAAATTAATTAATTTTGTTGCCTTATATGTACCATCGGTAGCGTACTCGCTTCGCAACCCGATGGTCGGTGGTTCGATTCCCCGCACTGCATTTGCCTAGCACTGGCATCGCTAGCTCCAAGAAGCTATTTGCCCAAGAAAATCTATATTAATTCAAGCTGTAGATCCCTGTTCTCTTCGTTATTAATAGAGAAAATAGTCAGTCAGGGAAATTATTATTATATGTATATATGTATATGCTAAAAGCCTATCGAGTCTAACGCACTTCCTTAACCTAAGTACCAAAAAACACTTTTTTTCAGTGTATGCTTCTACTGCGTATATAAGGCACAGCTAGCTGTATTGTTGTCTGTTAACTGTTGGTTCGCTTTGTTCATCATCTACGAACCAAAACCAACCGTCAACATCTGTTAATGACTCTTACACAGCTTGCGGCGCATGTGATGTGTATTTTTTTGCGCGTGTGCGCGAGTGAGAGAGCAAATAACAACAAAAACATACATACTATAAACAGATTTCCAAAGTGACTATAAAAACAACAACAGCAACAACAAGTTTCAGTTTCTCCATACAACAAGTCACATGACCAAACTGAATGCGAACGCCACACCATCATCATCATCATCATCATCAGCAGCAGCAGCAGCAGCAGCAGCAGCCGCAGTCGTACCCGCAGCAGCAGCAAGGCAACAATAACAGCAACAATACTATTGTTTACGGTGGCAATGGCAAAGGCGATGCCGACGCAGACGTTAACGTCGACGCCAACGACAACAGCATCAAGGGAAACGTACCCACAGCTATATTACAAGCCTAGTAGGTCGGTCTTATATATTCGTTGGCATTTTAGCAAACGACAAATTGACTATCGTTATCAGCCATTATCAACAGTTGTACACAAGGGAATAAACACGGATTTTCGTGATCTTTGACCTTGAACATCTTAAGTTTCAAATATTATAATCCATTTATTTCGAGATTTCAACTTTACTAACGGCATTAAAATATAATGAGTATGAGTAACTATTTTTAAAATTTACAACTTTTTTACAAAAAAAAAAAATCATTCTTTATAAAAACAAAAATTCAAAAATCTTCATGCGCTTACGTCTTATAACATTCGTAACGCTATAATTGAAAATTTCGCATAGAAAATTGTACGAAGTAAATATTGGCTACTATCTTTACTAGGGCCTAGGAAAAAATAATTAATAAAATAACAGATTGTTTTAAACATTGCACTGGACTCCTTCACGTACTTTTTTCTCAGTCGATACAAATATTTTTGAATTATTAATTTCCATTTTGTGTATAATTTTTTACACAATTTATAATGTAGTCGTTGTATATCATTTTTATTACACAATTTTTTTTAATTTATTTTTATACATTTCTGATAAATTATAATTTTTAGTTATTTTTTAGTTATTTTTTATTTATTATTTAATTTTTACTTTTTGTAATTTTTAATAAGCGAATGTTTTTTTTTAAAGGCCTATACGCAGAATGCAAAGTATAAGCCTTAAATACAAAAATAAACTTACATTAATTTTTTATATATAATATATCATTTACAGCGGAATAAATCTCCCTACACATACTTGCAGAGTGGGACTTTCTAGCCAGACGAAGGATATCTCTCTTCGGCAGGCAAAGAATGTCGATGCACGATGTCACCCGACTAGACCCAGCCCAAATAGCCAAATTTAATAAATTTAATTTAAATAAATGCGAAAAACACACACAAAATTAAAGTTTGCAATAAAAAAAAATAAAGTGTCAAACAATTTTATTCTGAGTTAACAGAGAAGTAGCCCTTCACTTTCTTTGAATTTTCTTGAGACAAGGAGCAACGAACTAATTCCCAAACGTTTTAACCGATTGCGTTGAGAAAAATAAATGGAAAAGTGTAACCTAAAAAAATAAACTTTAAAAGATTTTAAAACATAGTTTTTATTAACGAATTTTGTATACAACGAGCCAACTTTCTGTTCCCTTGCGTATGCGCTATAGGGAATTTCGACTGCATAATATTGTAAATGTATTTACTACTACTACTTATATTCTTGACTCCTAAGTGGAGCATAGACCATGTATTTACTAATACACTATATATAATACTATAAATGCACTGCGTGAGCCTAGACTCGTGATGACCTTCAACCCGCAGGAAATATAAGCTCTTAAAGTTCAAGCTAATGTCAAGTTCAAAACAAATTGCCGTAAGCAAACTTAATTGCCAATGTTGTCAGGTGGGCAAAACTTGGACTGACTGTCCAACGACCGCACCGATAGAGTGTTTGTTTGTATCTGTGCACAAGTATATACATATATACATATGTATGTGTATGATCAGTTAATAGCCTTAATAACATTTAAGAATATTTATCAGGCAAACAAAGCAAGACAAATGAAGTACAACGACGAAAACGATGACAAGTGATTGCCACTTGAAAGACTGCAAACACATAAATATATACATACATATGTATATACAAAACAATCAAACAAACCGTAAGTGCCAGAAGGAGAGGGCCTAAGAGATCGGCATCGATCAATGAACACCCACACACATTAAGAAACACAGGTGTTAAATATTTTTATTTTTTTTCGGTAACTTGTGACTAGTGACATGTCTCTTGACTCAGTCAAAAAACTTGTGCCTGGGAAGGGGGACATGAATGTGTACTAATATTATGAGTAAATAAAATAATATGTACATCATTATATGAAACGACACACAAACAATTTATTAGGCTTATATGGAAAGCTCTTTAAGTCTCAAAACTTATATTGTATTTGGTATATATTTAGAATAAGACATATGAAATGATTGAATACACTTTGTTTAACGCAAGGAGTAGTTAACAGGGCTTAGAAGTTATACATTTCAGTTAATAAAGCTGATTGGCTGCAGATATAAAATTTTCTTTGTAGGCATTCCTGAATAAGTCCAATGAAATCCGCCCATTGCAACTTTAATCAAATGTTAAAGATTTACTTTTACAATTGCATCAAAGCTTAACAAAAACAAAATTTTTAGGTTTTTTTATTTATTAATTTAATGATATACATTTGTCTTGTTTTCTAAAATCTCAGCAGTTTTATTATACTATTTTAAATTAAAAAAAAAAAAAAAAAATTTTTGAACATAGCATAGCATTTTCAATCCCTGATTTTAATTAAGGGTTTTCCTTTGTCGGGCATAAATGCATGTGGGCAAAAATGCACGAGTAACGACTTGAGCAAAACCAAAAAAGCGGCAAAAATGCTTGACTAACGCGACGTGAGCAAGAAACTTTTTTGTGCTCTTTAAAAAAAAAATTCAAAAAAAAATAAATTTTGTATATAAACCAGTATTTGCTGATCTTTCACAACGATTATTAAAAACAAAAGTGTTTATTGAAAAATATGTATACACTGGTCGATTTTGTCGCTTTTTACAACACAGTTTTTTGCAAAAATGTCCTTTTCGTAATCAAGGGTGTAGGTCGGGCATAAATGCCCATTAATTTTAGTCTAAATTATTGTTGGACACTGTCTTTTTGCCTCAGTGCATTGAAAGAAACATGATATTATTGTTAAAATACAGGGCTGTGTGATTTATGTGACAAGAAAGCCAATAAATAACCAACAACTTAACAATAATTGAATCAAAACGCGGAACTTTGTTTTCACTGTAATATTTTTTCAAGGACGGCTACATGTTGTAAGAACATGAGTAACATGCTACCGTTGAAAACGACACCTTTGAAGCACTATAGTTGATAAAAAGAAAAGATTTATATACTTAAACAATAAAACTCGTCTTGTCAATCAAACCTTTAAAAATTTGCCCAACATATGACTTATCAAACTCAAAATAAAAGCATATTTCTACTATAATATAAGAGTATTCGTATTACAAACGTATTTGCAAATGTGTTCCAGTTTAAAAAACGAGAATGAACTTTGTTTTCCCGCAGTTGACAAAGCAAAAGTAATTTCGTTAACTGATAATGACTGACACTGACAATGCCGTATCATGGAGAAGCGACGCGTCGGAAAGCAAGCTAGTATAATAAAAACAAAACGAGTACAACGACAGCAACGACGACATCGAAGCACTCATATGACTTAGCAGACCACGCGACTTCCACTTTACAAATATCTGTATTTATTTATGTGCATATGTATATACAAAAGGCGTTGGGGTGTGTATGGAATTTAAATGTGATGACTTTTGTTTACACACAAACAAACACATGAGCCACGAAAGTGACTCGTTCGTTGTTAACTTGTTTATAGAAAACAAGTTAATAATAGTAGTCTAACTGTTGTACAAATGCTGGAAGGCAACATTACGATACTAATGAGTCTATTAGTGTTGCCAAAAACACATTTACACATGCAGTAAAACTTCCTCCCTCCCATAGAGTAACACCCAAAACCCTAACAGCTGGGCTTGCCTAGACAAGTTGGCGTCGTGCGTCACTTCATACACGCCATAAACGATCTCGTAATGAGCCATGTAAATCACACCTAAGCACGCCCACTTGCTAACTGTTGTTAGCACACACGGCATTATCAGTCGTAAAGCCGTTCGGACAGCCCCATAGAGTCGGTCAATTGCCCTGTTGACGCTTCAGTTCCCACAGTTCAAGCCCTGGGCAAACTATACGAACGATTACCCCCGAATATGTACAACATGCATACTATATCAGGGAGGCATGTGAAAAATATGATTGATGTCTGGTCACCAGTCGTCCAGTGTGTTTGGTCAAGCAATTTACACCACTTATCAGCATTAATGAATTTCTAATTTACGCTTAAATTCGTTTTTTTTTTCCGTCTTAATGAAATCATCTATAATAGAGTCTAGGAGAAGATTGATTTGTGGCCAGTGGCGACCGGCCATACAATTTGATTAGCAATCAAACAGATTTTTATTGTACACTTCACACGTGCCTTAATTCGTTTTATTATTGGAACACCTAGCACTATAAAAGGAATCGATTGGTTTTCCATAATTGAGTGCTAATTTCGTACGGTCTGAAAAAACCTACCTTATGGTTTAGTACATAGCATGAAAGTAAGTCAAGCTATTAGCGACCAGGCAGACAGGCACAGCTGGGAATAGACAGGCAGCAAGTAACTTTTGGGGTCTTGAGTTGGTGTGCCAAAATCCCCGCACTTATCGTGCATTAATATGAGCGTGTTAATAACTAGCATACTATAGATACCAAGAGTTATGCATGAAAACTTACTCCACTGCGCATATATCGTCGGTACACGGCCGTGAATGACTTGCCAATTTAGGTTAGGGAGCGAACACATGATGCTTTCCGTTTGGCTTTTGTTGTTATTGTTATTGTTATTGTTATTATTATATATTTTTTCAACGGCTTGCAAAACTTGGCGTGTTTGGATATTGGTGTATTGTATTGCCGGTCTGGTCATGTGACTGGCTAGCAAATGTCTAAATATGGCCATGATTCAGTGGATAACTGGCTGAGTAACAGACATAGGCTATAGTATGATTCATGGGCACTGCCGGTTTGTAGTACTACTATACAAACTGAGCGAAAACTGCCAACTTGAATAGACAAAGAATAAAAAAAAATACTTCAAGAAGATACAAACGTGGCCATAAGCTACTAATATTTCTTGTTCTTAATCTGTCTTAGTTTTCAAACAAGTTATCAGCTTAATTTATTTTTAAATGCAATTATGAACGATAAGTGAGGTTTCCCCCGAAATAGTATACACATCCAAATACATAGCTCGGGTTTTAATTAAATAGCCAGCCAGTGGAAATTTTTAAACCAAGCATATCACGCTAATTTGTTTATTAACATTAATTTACAAAACATTTAATTTAATAATAGTAAATTCATGTTAACTGTCAACGCAGCTGTGTTAAAATTAGTTTAGTAGTGACTATAACTGACCTAGTGCACCAATAGTAGTAGTTAGTTGAGAAAGCTGGGGCGGTGTGGGGGCATGTAACTTCGCACTTTTTGTGCGAGGCAGCGTAAAGTGCAAAAACCCCGAGTTTAATTAGCACAGTGAAAATTTATCACGTGATGGATTGAGTTAGTACTATGTATAACGAAAATAAAGGCGGCAGCTGGGCAATACTTTTTTTTCAGAAACAACAGGCATAGCGGCTATAAAAATATATATGTATATGTAGTATATACACAAATAATTTAATACATATTTACAAATGGAGAGTGGTAACACAATTGGCCAATATACACTCGAAAATGCCAATTTCACAATTTTCGTAGGTTATTTATTAGTTGTTATCAAGTTGAATGCGTCGCAGTCGAAGTCAACGTCGCTGCCGCTGTTTTAATCAAGTTAATCAACGGCCTGGTCAACAGATTGCTGGAAGACTTACTATATAGGAAATATAGAAAATGCAAATTGGATTATAACAATTGCATGTCAACGACGATTGAACGCTCTATGACGCAGTTGTCAATCTGTGTGGAAGCATGCGTGTGTGTGCGTATGCGTGTGGGTGTGGGCGTGCCCGTAATCAATATGCACACTTATAAATGAACAAATACAAACAAACAGGCCGAACCAGAAGAGGAACAATAATAACAGTTAAGATAAACATTGTAAACTGTGTTTTTAGAGTGGCGAGCGCAAGCGCACACATATTGTACATAAATAATAAATAATAATTAAATGAATTAACACAACAAAAACAATGCAACGCCATCGCCAGCAGACCCCACGGCCCAACAACAAAATGTGTATGACATAATAATCACGAGAGCAGCTACGATTGTGTGCGCCGATTAGCAAGTCATGTGATTCGCTTTTATTTACATTTGCGCCTGACGTCGCGTCGCCACCAATATTGCCGTCGCCCGCGCTCCAACATTGTTGGTTGTTGGTGGCCCCAAACGATCGAAAAGCAGCCGCGACAACAACAATAACAACTAAGCGGACAAACGACACGAAGACAAACGAACACCAGCGCCCCAACGAACGAACATATTCGATTCGTACAAGCGAGCGGACAAGCTCTTTGCGCGCGCAGTTTAAATCAGGGGAAAAACAACAACAAAACGGTCACATATATACACATGTACATAAATATATGAATGAAAAGCATAGGAATTGGTCGCTGCTTTATAACAGACCATTTGGATAAGCACGTATACACAAAAATACACACAACAACAGCCGGCTGAACTTTGACTTGGGAAGCTTTATTGGGGTTGAACTGATTAGCAAACCTTTCAAAACCTATTTATATTCATATAAACTAGAACTGTTTTTATCAAAACTCGTGTATACACACATATAGTAAGCTAAAACAGTTTTGGCACAGGTTGGTTTTTGTAAAACTTAAAATCATGCCTTTGGCTTAAATATTAAACCATTTCTATTTCAACCAGAACGCAACGTCACAATAGTTCAATGGCTTTTCGCAGTACAAAGTCGTCATAAAACAATAAAGGAATCACCAAATAGAGTTAAAAACAAAATTATTTACTTAGCGATGTTTCAAGACTTTTTTGATTCACTATAAACACATATGCAGTTATATTGCATGTACAGGCGTACGTGTTGCTGAGCATGCGCAAAATGTTTGCTGGGTTATCGCGTTTGCGAATTAACGTACCACAAACACAAAGAAGGATGGTCAACGAAATAGAGAGAAAGAGAGTGTGTGCGAGAGGTTGACATGCAAAGAAAAACGCGCAAATGGAGGGAAATCATTTCTTTTTGACATTTGTTTGTGCTTTCACAGGCATGTATATGTGTACATACGTATACTATGTATGTATGCTATATGCATTGAATTTGTATTTCATTATCATTTGGTGTCGAAATACAGTCAAATAAACAACACACACACAAATTCTTAGAGGCACTTACCTTAGATAATTTCGCGAAGTTAACGTAGTTTTTGCGGACGACGAACTATTGCCGCCCGCAGTAACACCGGCAGAGGCGTGTGTACGTGACGCCGACGCCGCTGTTGTTTGACTATTAATAAGCGCTGCCGCTGATGCCGCCGCTACTGTTGTTGTTGTTATTGCTTGCGTTGCAGCAGGCTGCGCTGCCGCCTGTGAAGGCGTTGTTGTTGCGGATGGTGTAGGTGCTGGTGCCGACGGATAGAACAGTTTATTCAGCAAGGCCATAATAATATATAACGTGTGCAAGCATTTAAACACATCTGGCCGATATCAACAGCAACAAACAATTTATTGAATTAGACATGAACGTTTTAAAAAACCACTTAACGCCACAATTGCACGACGTTGTTCTGCACTATTTTAGCGTTGCAATTTTGCACGTTAACGTTGGAATGTAGGCAACGTGGCGGGATAGAGAACACGCGAATAAAACTGCAATTGCCTGCAACACTGGCCAAGAAAAATCTTAACTTTCGCTTTGCACTTTTTCACTGATTTACTTTTGCTTTAAATTTCACACACACACACACTCATACATACATATGTATGTACATGTACATGTCAGTTTGATGATGCTGCTATTTGGCAAATGATCTTCCTGTCTCGGTTATACGGAAAAAAAATAGTATATACACACAAATGTATACACACACGCGCTTCTTTTGATTGAATATTTGCTATTTTCGTTGTGCCCGTTTGCTAAAATTTTTGTGTTGTTGTTTGCATCAAACCGTTAGCCGAACAGCGATAGGTTCGTTCTTTGCCGCAAAAAAAATCAAAATATAGCAAATCGTTGGCCGTCGTTTACATTTAACATTTAAACAGAGAGCATAGAGAATCGAAATCGGATTATTAACAGTGTGTTAGCATACAAGACAATTGCCAGTCCCTGTTAACTTAACAGAAGACGGTACGGAGATGTGTGTGTATGTGCGTTTTGTTGTGGCCATTCTTGTTTTGGCCAGAGTTTTTGTTCCTTTGTTAATCATCGCCTTGTTCCGCTTTCATAATGGCAAAGTGAATTTTGTTAAACTTTTACCCGATTGCATTATTAAATAATATTACTTAAATAAATAATTTTTGCTTTTCTTGCACTTTGTTTTCGATTTGTTATTTGTTTATTGTGTGCTGCACTCAATATTTACTTCCGCGAAACAGGGTTGTTGATGTGATACAGATTTAACAACATATCGATGTTTTCTTAAACAAAATCGATAACTTTTAGCCTGAGTGAGATATTCAGCATCGATATAAAAGTAACTTTTAAAATTCAACGAGTAGTTAAAAAATGAAAATCCTATAATAAAGATTTAAAATTCATATACTGAAACACGTTTAATGAGTAAACGCTAATTTGAAATTGTTTAACTTTATTTGTTGGCTTAGCATTTAATGAAAAATTTCTGCCAAAATATTTTTATATAGAAATTAACTTTCATATCCAAGCAAGACATTTATAAATTTAAAGGAATTGTATGAAATAATTGTACCGAAAAATACATTCTTAAAAATACATATACAAACATACTTCAAAAAGTTAATGTTGACCCACGTGCATGCGAGGAAAATGTGGGGAATATACATTTACATTAATTAGAATTCACATTATTTAAATTCATAATCTTAATTTTTCACATTCATAGTGTTTCACTTAACAGAACAGAAGAAAGCAAAAATTTATTGTAATTTACTTAAAATGTAGAATTAAATATTTTTCGATTCGTTACTCCTGTATCAGCAGCAGCCCTAGAAATACTATTAGCAATTTTTAACTCGTATGTTGTCGCCATAACTTTAAGAGATTTTGATCATATAGAACATACATAAATCATGCACGACTTGAAGCCGCTTGAAAGAGAACTTACATTAGTTTTAGTTTCGTTTAACTGGTTGCTTTTTTTTTTTTTGTTTTTTTGTGTAAGAGTAATGTGAGAGAGAAAATAAGTCATGTTGTCGTGTTTTGTTTGCGTCCCTAGCCCTATTCCTTATAAGAAGATGTGTCCATAGGGCTAGCTGGCTGTATGAATGCGTTTGCTGCGGCACTGGGCTGATTTGTTGGCGTAAAAGCCGAAAGTGAGGAGCTACTGCTGCTGTTAACCAGATTTCCGCTGGACGAATTGTTTAAACTGATGTTCATTAAATTGGATGACGAGGACGAACCACTCGAAGTGCCGGGCTGGTTGGTCAAGGACGGTAACATGCTTCCACCGCCAGCAAGAAAGGTAGCGCTGCCTGAGTTGTGTCCTGTTGTCTGTGGCATGCCCGCACCTAGGCTCAGCCGTTCGCTGTTCAGGTTTAACAGAAAGTTCGACATAGCACCACCAGAGTTGACTACATTGCCACCATAAATTGAAGCGGAACCAGTGGCCAGCAATGGATTTGTTGTAGTGAGCACATTTGGTGCGGAAGTGTTCAGACCCAGCATGGGTGTTGGCAGTGCAGGCTTTATAAAGCGCTCGCTGGCACGACGATTCTGCAAAACAAAAACAAATCAAAATAAGCCGTCATTCAATCAGAACGAATAAAAAGCCGGTTATAACCAGATAGTTAAATCAATCAATTTTATCTAACTCACCACAAGCTGTCCACAAGCATAGCAACGATTTTGTCCCGCTGTACCTGGGCTCAAAGGACGACTACTTGATGGACTATGGGATACAGGACTGCTAATGGTGCGCTGACGTTGTGCATTGACAGCTGCAGCCCCTCCACCTATTATATTCTCATTATAGAACCGCTCTTCGTCCATTTCCAATGATGACTCTGATTCGGACAAATGGCGACAGAGTGCCTCTCGACGTTCCACCTCGAGTTTCAGTTTACGCTGCAGTCGCGCGTTCTCCTCACGTATGGACTTCTCTTCCTGCGCGAACTGTTGCATTTTAATCGTGGTCTCCTTTTGAGCGGCAGCAAGATTGGAGCGCAGACGTAGCACCTCAGATCGAAGCGTTTGTATGTGTGCGCTTAAATTGGTGGCAGTATCGCCATTGGCATTATTAGTAATATCACGTGGTGTTGTCGGATCGGATACCGGCTGATCGAGTTTGATTTGAAGAGAACGCTTCTCGGTCTCTAGTTTGTCCATGCGTTTCCACAGCTTGTTAACCAACGCCTCCTGCTCCTGCTCAAGTGTATTTTCCAATTCAACCATCTCACGGCGCAATTGCTCAAGATTGGTTTGCTTGTTGTCTGTTTCTGCCTGCAGTTTTTCTATCTTACGCATTAGCTTGTTGACCAAACACTCCTGCTCTTGTTCAAGTGTTTGCTCAAGCTTACATTTTTCCTGGCGCAGTTGATCCAATTTGCGTGATAAATCATTTGTTAGGCACTCCTCCTCACGTTCGTAGTGATGCGCTAGTGTTTCTTTTTCTTTCTTTAGAGCTTGTATTTTCTTGAGCAACGTATTGGAGATATATTCCTCTTCCTGCTCGGCTTTTGCTTGCTGTGTGATATAACAAGAGCAATCATTAGTACATATATTATTTGTAAACAAAATTTTAGGCTAAAAATTGAATGAATGAATTTATCTTAGCATATTCACTTGCTCCTCTCAGAGCTATAATACAAATTGCCAGCTTGCTGGAAGGGGGGGCTTAAACAGCGAAATCACGGTTCGGTTACTATACAATTTAATAAATTTTAAACAAGACGCTTACAATTATAACCGATGCTTGTTTTAGGCATCGGTTTTCCTCCTGTACGACTTTGCACTTTGTTTTGAAAGTGTCAAGCTCTGCTTTCAGCACTCTGCGAAAAATAATACATATTAATCTTAATTAATAATATTATTAAGATGTATTCCAGACTTACTTGTTCTGTTGTGTAAGCGATTCAATGCGTTTTTGTAGCTGCTCCCGTGAAACTGGACTTGGTGGCAGCATTGTACCGCCATCCAATGAACTCTCCGATTCGCAAGGGCTCTCCATGTCTATTAATAAAATTGAAAAAGATTTTATATTTATTAAATTTTTATTTTTTTTTTGTTGCCGTTGATTTGCCACGATCACGTAAATTTGGTGCGAATTTTTTTTGTATTATTTTGCCCATTAAAAAACACCATATGCAATTACAAGAAATAATGTATGCGGCGCTGTTGTTCCTTGTTTTTTCATATATGTATTTCGCTTTTGTTGTCAACCGCTGTTCTTACAGAAACAAAGAACTCGTCATCGTGTAGCTGAGGGCAGTGTATTTTGTACTAGTATGTGGCGTTTACTTATATGCCGTCTGCACATATTTTGGCCATAGAAAAGTTTAACCTTCAATTGTGCAGCGCCTGATTGGTCTTTGATGTGATTTGTCTTTGCTTTTTTGGCTTTGTCATGTGGCATCAGAAATCAATAGTAGTGCAAGGTCAGCAGAGCACAAGTGTGCTGTAGGGCATTGAATTAGACTAGACTAGAGGAAGGACACCTTGCATGTTGATCCAAACAACTGCATGGAATGCATATTATACAGGCTTGAGCGGCAACACTTTTATCGACGCGCCCATCAACTTAACCACACGCTTGTTTTTTTTTTGTATAAAATTTAAAATGGCAATAATTGCACAATACATTTAATTGCGCACTCAATTGCTGCACATAGCAGTCATTTCTTACCCTTTTAGCTGAATATCTTGCTTAGCTGCTGCTTAAAGACTTTTTTACTACGCGCCGTCTTTGCAGCAAGCTTTAGTTTTTTAATTTATTGTCTGCGGCGTTTACTGTGCCCAATTAAAAACAAAATGTGTATGACTGCCTTTGAATAAAATTATACTTTGGAGCTCTACGCAGTTGTTTAGTATTAATAATTTGCAAGCCGACACATTTTGCTACGTTTTTAGCATAAAAAAAGTGAATAATGCGAAAAAATGACTTCCAGCGCAGTTTTGCAGTCAGACCGTATCGCAAAACCGGCAAATTGCCGAATTTTTAATAGAAAAAAAACTACTCGTTTAAGTAACTATCGCAATCAAATATATCGATACGAAAGTATCGCTGGAGCAACCAGCTGGCATCACTGCTTATATATTTAGCAACTGCACGTGCAACACATAAACAGTGTACAATTATTTTTATTTAATTTGCATTTTATTTACAAATAATTGCAAGCAATGGCCGACGATGCAGGCGAAGATAAGCGCAAACAGCACCGCGCTCGCCAGTCTGGTGTTAAGGCTGAAAAAAAAAAGTTTAAAGCCAAAAAGGAATTAAATCAAAAGGAACCTGAACTAACCGCGCGCCAGCGAAACCCGAAGGCTTTTGCCATCAATTCGGCACAACGTGCTGAGCGAAATTTTCGACGTAAAGAGGATCTTACTGCCAAGAAACAGCATATACCTTTGGTTGACCAAACCCCGGATGAGCCGCCTCCGGTATTGATTGCTATAGTGGGTCCCCCCAAGGTGGGCAAAACCACAGTCATAAAAAATCTCATCAAGAGCTTTACGCGCACCAATGTAACTGATATACGCGGTCCTATCACCATAGTTACTTCGAAAAAACGCCGCATTACACTGCTGGAGTGCAATAACGATGTCAACTCCATGATTGATGTGGCCAAGTGCGCTGATTTAGTGTTGCTACTCTGCGATGCAAGTTATGGTTTTGAAATGGAAATCTTTGAGTTTCTTAACATTTGCCAGGTGCATGGCATGCCCAAAATCATGGGTGTCCTAACTCATTTGGATATGATAAAAAATCCGAAACAGCTACGGAAGCGCAAGAAAGAACTAAAGCATCGCTTCTGGACAGAAGTCTACGATGGCGTCAAGCTCTTTTATTTATCTGGACTTATACATGGCGAGTATTTGCGCAATGAGATCACGAATCTGGGCCGTTTTATATCTGTCATGAAATTCCGTCCCTTGCAATGGCGAGGCGCTCATAGCTATCTACTGGTGGACCGCATGGAAGATGTAACAAATACTGACACTGTACGCCGTAATCCTAAATGCGATCGTGAAGTAGTGCTTTATGGTTACGTTCGCGGCGTCCCGCTCAAACAGGAGCATATGGTGCATATAGCAGGTTTGGGTGATGCACGCATTGATGAATTAAGCGTCATACCTGATCCATGTCCTTTACCCGGCAAAGAGAAAAAGCGCAGCTTGCTAGAAAAAGAACGTTTGCTCTATGCGCCTATGTCAGGCGTTGGCGGAATAGTCTATGATAAAGACGCTGTCTACATAGAACTGCAAGGCTCGCATTCGCACAAGGAAAAAAGCGCAGAGATCACGGAGCAGGACGAGCTTGTTAGTAAACTCATCGACAAGAAGGCCACTATGGATGAGCAGATCGAGCAACAAGAGTTTCGACTTTTCTCCGATGGCGCACCGATTAAATCAAAAGATTTTAAAAGTGATGACGAGGCGGAAAGCAGTGAAGACGAGGACGCTGAAGATTCAGGTCTGGATGCAGCCTCATCTAGCGATGAAGAAGCTGATGAATTTGGTGCCGATGATTGGCGCAATGAGAATAGCGACAACGAAGACAATGAAGAAGCTTCCTCTGGCGATGAGGAGTATCAAAGCTTGGACGAATTAAAAGGCGGCCTAGGTAGTGATGAAGATGAAGATGAAGACTCTCAGGACGAAGATGCTAATGAAGCCCAAGTATTGGAGAACAATATGAGCTGGAAGACAAATTTGGCGCAGAAAGCACGCGACGCTTTTCTGCAACGCCACTCCGAGTCGCGTAACTTAATGCGTTTGGTTTATGGAGTTTACAATCAGAACGAGCGTTCGAAACAAGAAAAGGAAGCTAAACACGATACTAATGACTCTGATGAAGAGTTGGGTGGTTTGTTTAGACTCGCAACTAAAAAACAAACCGATTTACAGAAGGATAAGGACATGCGCGACCAGGATGAACGTTGCTTTTTTGACTATCAGAGCGGTAGGTCGATTGTCAATATATTCTTTACTTAATTGAGAAGGGTAAATATTTTGATTTCTTTTATAGAATGCACTCGCGACTGGCTGACAGACGCCAACAAGGACCTCATTAAAAACTGCTTCGTTACGGGAAAGTGGAAAGCATCGGAGGATGCTGAAAATTTGCTCAAGTTGGACGACATGAGCGATGCAGACAGCGAGGTTTATGGCGACTTTGAGGATCTCGAAACGGGCGAGCAGCATAGCGGGAAACCCACCGGGGGCACAGCAGATGGCACTGAAGAGGAACAGGACGGGGATGAATCGAGCAAAGCTGGAGCTGCAAAACGAAAGATAACACGGGTGGAGGAAGAAAATCTAACCAAGTCTGAATTGATGACCAAAAAGCTTAAGCTCAAAGCTAAATTCGATGCCGAGTACGACAACAAAGGTGAAAAAGGCGATGAAGACAATGGACGCATTACGGGCGATCATTCCTTTTATGAAGACTTAAAGGCAGAGGCACAAAAACAGAGCGAACTCAATAAAAGCGAGTTTGCGCAGCTGGACAACGATCTGCGCCTACAAATTGAAGGCTATCGTGCTGGACTCTATGTGCGTTTGGGCTTTAAAAACTTGCCAGCAGAGTTTGTGCAGTATTTCGATGCTAGCTATCCGGTTTTAGTGGGTGCACTAAACATGACAGAGGAGAATGTGGGTTATGTCAACTGCAAGGTCAAAAAACATCGCTGGTATAAAAAAATTTTAAAAACCGGCGATCCACTTATCATCTCCATGGGCTGGCGTCGTTTTCAGACAGTTCCCTTTTATGCCAAAGTGGAGGATAATTTCCGGCATCGCTATCTTAAATATACGCCCAATCATGTCACCTGCAGTATGACCTTTTGGGGCCCTATAACGCCACATAATACTGGTTTTCTTGCCTTGCAAACAGTGCGTCAGGATCAGGAGGAAATGAAGCGACTTGGTTTTCGCATAGCTGCCACAGGATGTGTTACTGAGCTTGACAAGTCATCGCAGATCATGAAGAAACTCAAGCTGGTTGGTCATCCATTCAAAATCTATAAGAAGACAGCTTTTATTAAAGACATGTTTACCTCCTCGTTGGAAGTCGCCAAATTTGAGGGCGCCAAAATCAAAACCGTATCGGGCATACGTGGCCAAATCAAGAAGGGTCATCACACACCCGAAGGCTCTTTCCGTGCCACTTTCGAGGATAAGATAGTGCTAAGCGACATTGTGTTTTGTCGCACTTGGTTTCGTGTGGATGTTCCACGTTTCTATGCACCGATTACCACACTCCTTTTGGCTCCGGAGCAAAAGACCCAATGGCAGGGTATGAAGACACTAGGCCAGCTGAAACGAGAGCGTGCTTTGCAGAACCAAGCACAACAGGACAGTATGTATACGGAAATTGTGCGTAAGCCCAAAATATTCCGGCCGCTAGTGATACCTAAGGCTCTGCAGCGAGCGCTGCCATACAAGGATAAGCCCAAGCTGGGACCACTTGATCCGCAGTCGGCCCCAGAGCGTGTAGCCGTCATTAATTCACCTTATGAGCAAAAGGTTTCCAAAATGATGAGGATGATTGAGACGAACTTTAAGGATAAGCGCTCTCGTGAACGACTCGAAACCAAAAAACGTATGAAAAAGTTTCGTGAAAAGAAACAAGCTGAAGAAGCGTCCAAGAATAGGCGACAGAAGGAATTGCGCAAGAAGGTTTCGCGAGCTATCAGCAAAATGAGGGGAAAGCAGACGACATAAGTAAATGCTTAGTGTGTTGTGAATGTACATAAATGGATGAGTAAATAAAAGTTTTGTAAACAAAATGTAAAATTATAGTGGGACTTAGTGCGAATCTACACACTGTAACGATTTGGGTCGAAAATCAATTGAATAATTAGACTTTGCATAGCTCTTTTAATATGATGTTCTGAACTGCATTGGTGAGTACTGGCCTGCCGTTTTACTCCTTAAATCTTCTAAATCGTTTGCAAAGTGAATCGTTTGTACTTTCAGAAAAAAAATGTTAGAAAATAATTTAACTGCAATGCAATTCCAAGGGACTTGGAATCATTTGGAACATAATGCTCTAAACTATGTTAGAATGAAGCAAAAATCGACAGGACCCTGTACATACATACATATATGTAGTTTTAATTAAATTTTGAAATTATTTTTGACTCTTTAAAAAATGTATTCTTTAAATTTAAAACTCGCTTTTCTCTTTAAATTTTAAATCTATATGTATTGATGAAAAACTACAGCAACCCGTTGAAAAATGCATTTAGGTTTAAAGTGTTAATTTGTTGATTTCCCGATCTTTATAGAATCCATAAAATCCTTATGTAAATGAAACGGTTAAACTTCTAGTATCTTGACATAGTATGCTTCGGTCCGAGTTTAAAACGTTTAGGCACAGCCTCAATTATTTTACATTTAAATATGCTCTAGACACAGCCCAGCAAACAAACAACATTTACATCCATGGAAGGCTAAGTAACGTACATAGCCGTAAATGGAGCAACTGTTGCGCTTGCTAAGCTATGACTCTGTAAAATTTATTAAATTTGAACTTTTTAAAAAATATAAATAACTGAGTTTATCTTAATGAAACTTTTAACTAAAAGAGCTGCGTCGTGTTATCGTGTGTTTTTTTTTTTTTTAAGTTAATCTTGGCGCGGACTGTCATCAATGGCTTTAAGCGCAGCTAGCAGATGTTGCTTGCGGCTACCAGCCATGTGACTAGAGGAGCCAGTTGCAATACTATTGCGTTTCTTCAGAGCTGCATCCTCACGCATGTTACTTCCCGAGGTCTGACGGCAAAATGTATTCAGAAAACTATCACGCTCCTTGTAGTCATCGGAGATTTGTTTGCGTATGCTGGAAACCTCATCTTTCATTCGCAGCATATTTGGTGTGTTTTCCTAGTTAGAAAATATATGAATAATTTAAACTTGTGTATGCTGCCTAAAGCCTTAAATTTATTCAAACAAAAATGCTTACCATGGAATCGTTTGAGTCTAGCTCATCCTCATCTTCCCCATACGAGTCGTCTACATCGATACTTTTTTCCTTATAGGTTTCATAATTTATCAAACTAGCATCATTGGGATTTACCCCATCCTCGTATGTCTCATCGGAAACAAAATTATCAACCAATCCATAATTATTATCGCCACCTAATGCGTAATCATGATCAGAATCGTCATCTAGCTTTGCGCTCAAAAAGGCCATAGTTTTATCCTTTGTACTATCGGGTGACGATGAGTCTGAAGATTCAAAGTCGTGCCGCTTGCCAGCTGTACTCTCCTTTACATTGCCGTTGCCTGTATTCTTGGAGCGTGATCGCGTCACTCCTGAATTTCGGGCGGCTTCCGTGCTAATAGGTAACTTGCTGCTGACTCCTGGCTTACTGTTGGATAATAATTGCTTAAGCGTGGCGCGCATCTTAGGTGGCTGGACTTGTTTAGACACGCCATTGGCTGGAGGCAGCGTCAGTTTGGCTAAATTGCTGGGTTTAGCTTTGTGCTCTATGTTTAAATTTGCTTTTTTCTTAACCTGTGGCGATGGAGTTCTGCTCTTTTCATTATTATCATCCGTTTCAAAGTCAAAGGGACTACCGGCTCCAAACGTTTCGGTTAGCGTATCAAAGTCACTGTGTTTGTTCTTCTCGATGCCTTTCTCAATGCTTTCCAATGATTTTTCCAGCTTATCGGTATCGTCTATTTTGTTTTGTTTTAGGCGCCGATTCAGAGTCATGGGGTTGGGCTTGTCGCCAGGCATCTGTAATGTTACAAAATATTATGTTGATTCTGTAGAGATTGCAATTAGAACTAAAGTTTACCGTAAACTCCTCCAGTTTCCGGTACCCAGATAATTCCAGCTTGGACTTCTCTAGTTTCAGCATGATTTCCTTGCACTTCTTTTGCTCATTAAGCAACTGCTGGCGACAGTTCTTTGTTTCAAGCTGCACTTTACGAGCCATCAAACTTATATCATTGTCCCTTTCCTGCAGGCGTTGTTCCAAATTACGCACCTTTTCCTGTAAGCGTTGACGTTCATCAAGATTTCTAGGCGACGAATATATATATTATCAGACAATCAGGCGTTTATATAAACAGACTCACTTATCCTTGTTAAGCTGACTGTAGTGTTTGTTCTGATCCGACAATGATAGTATAATTGCCTCCTTTTGCTTAAGTTTTTGCTCCAATTCTTTGTGAGAGGTTTGCAAATTGCGATATTTTGTTTGCCAGACACGTAGCTCCTCGGCATGAGAATGCAGCAATTGAGGTAACTCCGCATTAGTCGATTCATACTTAGATAATGCCGAGGATTGGCGTTTATGCAGTGTGCGCAGCATACGATTCTCGTGTGCCAAGTTTGCAATTTCTGTCTGGGCATCAGCAAGTTGATTTTGAAAAGATTTCGCTCGCAAATTACGTGCTGACATTACACGCTGGTGTATTTCACTGACTTGCTGTGGCGTCTGTTTTGGTTTGCCATGGTGCATGATTCCATTGGCAGAGTGCTTCTGGCTACAACCTCGATGAGATTGTTGCTTGGCTTGGTATATGAGGCAAGCAGACTCACGTGAGCTGGCCGAGTAAAGGCTTTCACAACTTTTCGCAGAGGAACTGTAAATATAGAATAAGCTGAGTTGCCAAGGTTAAAATTAATTTGCTGCTTTAATACTTACGCCATTATTTTGGTGGCCAAGCGAGCTGAACTATTTTCGGACGAAACCGGCTTACGCGGCGATACCATTTAATTCAAAGCAGGTGTAATATATTTCTTTTTTTTTTGTGTTGTGACTGTAAAGTGTCAAATCTGTAAGCTATTTTTTTAATTGTACTTAGAAGTATGTGTATATATATAATATAGCCGGCGCTTGGCAGAAGTGCTATTGACATTTAAGGAAAAATAAAAACCTGCTGCTGTGGCAACGGAAGTAATGTTTATTATTTGCTTAAAAAAAGCATAAGTTGTTATTTGGAATGTGTGTCCATCTGACGTGTTTGCCATGGTGACCAACAAAGAAAAACAGCTAACGGTGGCGAAACTATCGATGTCAATTTTAATTTAATAGATTGACAATAAAGCTTACCGAACTGACAAATACAGAAAAAAACGTTTTACTTTCAACGTAATAATAAATTTTTGCTAAACAAGTTCCATGGTATTTAAAAATATACACTGTTCAGATACTATTAAAATTTTTAAAATAAATTGGTATATCGTCATACACCAAATCGATACTGAGAATATCAGATATGTAAAATCACAATCAATAATCGAATTTTTATGACTTATCGGTGCACCGATATATCTCTATCACATCAACAACACTGGCCCATTGAGGCGCTTTCTTTTTCAATGAGTTTTCTTTAATTGCTCCATTTATTAAGTGAAATTTTGAAAGATTCAATCAGTGCAATTACTTGCATCCGGAAGTATTACGTTATATGCAACGTGCCCGCATTCAAGTGTGTACCAAAAATTACGTCATTTGTCTTTAAATTCAGTAAATTTGAACATCTGTGTTTTTTGTTTGTAGGCGGACAATCGACGTCGTCGCCTTTGCTTGTAGGTGCCACAAGGACGTTTGAAATAGCAAATAAAGGGCACGTAGTGACGTCGGCGTTTAAAATAAAATCATTGCAATGATTCATGTTGGCGAAAACTCATGGAACTTGCGCATTTTCATCACCGACCTGCAGCTGGAGCGCACAATGCGCGTGCGCGGTGACCAGCATATTGGTGGTCTAATGTTACAATTGGTCGATCCTGAAAATCCGAAGGACTGGTCAGATCATGCACTTTGGTGGCCTACCAGAAATACTTGGCTGACTCGAACACGCGCTACGTTAGATCAGTGCGGTGTACAAGCTGACAATTTGCTGCATTTTACGCCCATGCATAAGACACTACGAGTGCAGCTGCCAGATTTGCGTTACTTAGATTGCCGCGTAGATTTTTCTATTAAAACTTTTGCGGCAGTTGTACATCTTTGCAAACATTTGGATATACGCTATCCCGAGGAGTTATCTTTGTGCAAGCCTTTAGAAGCCGAGCATTTAAAGAAAAATTTTTCCCAATTGCCGCATCAGAAGCGCGTACCCATTGCCGAACCTGATGGCACTTCTTATTTATTGCCGGCACCTGATACCAATTCATTTGTACCCCTGAATTCCGCTTATAATGGCGGCAGCAGCGACAGCCTAGATAAGACTACGAATCATGGAAATCTTTTTTGTGCGCCACTATCGCCACATAATTCTACATCAAGACGATTGCCAGCGCAGGACACACCAATTGGCTCGCCTACTCCATATCTCTGGAAACACAGCCATAATGGATATAGCACTTTTGACTCTTCCTCCAGCCTGGGTGACTTTCAGGAAAACTTGTCCAGCTCTCCACTGTCTCCCAGCGCCGATGTGCGCGCGCGTTTATTGCGGCCAAAATCGCTTGTGGAAAAAGCTCGTCTCAATGTTGGCTGGTTAGATTCGTCACGTTCAATTATGGAACAGGGTATAAGGGACTTTGACACACTATGCCTACGATTCAAGTACTACACATTTTTTGATCTAAACCCGAAGTATGACCAAGTACGCATTAATCAACTATACGAACAGGCCAAATGGGCCATTTTAAATGAGGAACTGGATTGTACTGAAGAAGAAACGTTGATGTTTGCTGCCTTGCAATATCAGGTAAATCATCAAGTGGATACACAACCTCAAAGTGGCGTAGATTCTGGCATTGATACGTCAAGTCAAGAGAATGAAGATGATGACATAGATTCGGCGCTCAAGGAGCTGCAAATTACACTGGAGGGTCCGAATGCTGGCAACGACGCTAGCAATATTACGCATATACCAGAACTGTCGGACTATTTACGATTTTTAAAGCCCCAACGCTTTACACTTAAAGGCTACAAGCGCTACTTTTTTACATATCGCGACTTGCATTTGCATTTGTATAAAACCCAAGAGGAATCCCGACGCTCTGCTCCATTGATTAGCATTAATTTGCGTGGCTGTGAGGTTACGCCGGATGTGCGTCTAGCGCAGGGCAAATACGCCATACGCCTAGAAGTGCCCCTTGATGGACGTAACAGTCCCAATCGTGATGTCTGGGTTCGCTGCGATAACGAAGAGCAGTACGCTAAATGGATGGCTGCCTGTCGTTTGGCCGCTAAGGGCCGTTCCTTGGCGGACAGCTCATATGAAAGCGAAGTGGAGAGCATACGCTCGCTATTGCGAATGCAACGACCAGCACATGATGTGCATCTCCACTTTAATGCCAGCACAGTAGATGCTGCTGACTATCTGTCACAGAAAATGCAACGAAAATTGTCCGGTAAAGCTGTGCAGCGTATATTAGAGGCGCATGTCAATGTCCGCGATTTGTCGGTGCTAGAGGCAAAGATGAAATATATACAGGCTTGGCAATCGCTGCCAGATTTTGGCGTATCACTGTTTATCATCAAGTTTGATGGGCATAAGAAAGAAGAACTTCTGGGAGTGGCGCACAATCGTATCATGCGGATGGATTTAAGCACAGGCGACCATATAAAAACATGGCGCTATAATACCATGAAAGCTTGGAATGTTAACTGGGGCATTAAGTGCATGATGATTCAGTTTTGCGATGAGAATGTTGTTTTCTCTTGCCTGTCGGCTGATTGCAAGGTAGTGCATGAGTTTATTGGCGGATATATATTCATGTCTATGCGTTCCAAGGAGAACAATCAGACATTAAATGAGGAACTCTTTCACAAGCTAACAGGCGGTTGGTCATAATGTGAAAAAATTGACTAATTCAACGTTGTTATTGTTTCTAAACGAATGAAATGTTTTTGTTGGCCTTGTTGTGTCTTTATTATGTGTGACATTTGTCATACAGTAACAAATTAATAGACTTACAATGCAATATTTAAATACGTTTTAAGAATTTTGTAAACTAATCGTGTTAATGATTTTTCGAACTTGCCTGACAATAATTAAAAATGACAGCTTAGCCTTAGTAGCTTAAAAGTACTAGACTTAATGTGACACATCAGTTTTTTATAACTAATAAACGATTAAATATAACTAACAAAAAAATAGCAGTTTTTTTTTTTTTAAATGCAATTAAATGTTTTGCGCAGCTTATCGATACAGTTATCGATCTATCGCGCCTATCATTTCAAGAAAATCGTAAATGGCAACGCCTTGGCCAACAACAGCTGTGCGTACGAAAAAGTCAGCCGTTTACGAAAAAGTATAAATAACACCTAATGGCGAAATTGACACAAAATAAGCGTAAACCTTGGGTTAAAAATTTGTATTCCAATCGTGAATACCCCGATAACTATACGGATGCCAGTTTCTTGAAGGATTTGCGTACCAATCTTCATGTCCAACTGTACACATACCGCGAGGCAATTGAAGGAATTACGGTGCTAAACAATCAAATCTCCTGCATAGCCGGATTTCTTATGTTATACTATGTTATGCTTCATGAGACCGCCACGCCCACTGCAATACTGTTGCCTACTTGTATAATCACTAGTATTGGCTATCTCTTCTATCGTGGCACCAAATTAAGTTGGGCGCTGCTTAGCGAGGACTCGAAGACGCTGGTCACGGTGCTTCTTTTTGGTTACATATTTTCACCCATGTTACATACACTTACTCAAGCGATCAGCACGGATACAATTTATACAATGACATTCTTCGTACTTCTTGGCAATTTGCTTTTCTTTGATTACGGACTGGATGCCGCCATGGTCTCAAAAGCCATTTCATTGAATGCAGCTATCTTTGGAGCCATTTGCCTTGCCTCTCGTCTGTCTACATCATATCACGCCTTTGTATTGTTGGTCGACGCTGCTATTTTCTTTGTGCTTTATCCTATAGTGACGGCAGCCGCTTGGCATCCTTTGTGCATGCTGCCCATCTTTGGAATTTGCTGTTTCGCGTTGAATACGATTTCAAAGCCGGTTCTTTGCCTATATGCTGGCACCATAATTTTTATAAACTTTATTTGCACCTTCGTCTTTGTAAAAATGCAGAATTATAAATTTAACATACATGGGCCTTGGGATGAGGCGATCGTTGAGGAAAATACAGACAATAATTTCGAAGAGAACTTATAGCGGCAACTGCGCCTCTCAGAACAGCGAAAGCAGCAGAGAGGCGAGGATATTGAAGGTTAGTACCATAGAATTCAGACTGAAGTTCTGGGTATATCTATTGATGTGGATCCATTGGTATAATTGGAGATAGTAACATAAGCTTTGTTATTTCTATAAGGTAAGGAATTGAAGTCACTGTACTAGTTTTCATATTTTTTCGCTTATATCTTCTCATTTTTTTTTAGAAACAACTACAGAATTTAGCATTCCAAAATGATTCTTATTTTGCCAATTGCCAATAAAACCTGGCTATGTTTCAAAGTTACACGTCTTTCTGAA
Organism: Chymomyza fuscimana; assembly: GCA_949987675.1. NCBI lineage: Eukaryota > Metazoa > Arthropoda > Insecta > Diptera > Drosophilidae > Chymomyza > Chymomyza fuscimana. The sequence goes on from OX465089.1 coordinate 35,281,861, forward strand.
GTGTTAATAAACTGAAATAGGCGTACATGGTTCGTCATCATTGTTTTAGAGGTTGTTAATTATTGCTATGAAGCAACTGTATACATAAAAAGAATAATGTACAAAAAATAAAAAAATACATATGTATATAGAAATGAAAATTCCAATTGTAGTCTTAATTTCAATAACAGTTTTGTGTACGAGGGCAGCATCTTAATTTGAAGTATTTTTTATGTAGTATGTGTTAATCTGCACGTATATTGATTGATTAAATAATTTATTAAAAATTCAACATCTTGGAAAACGGCTTCTTTAATGGGGAAACCCGACTGGATTGAGTATAATATAAGTATCTTCAGTTTTGCTAAAAAAAACATTGTTTGGTTTTTATATTTTATTTGATTTAATGATTATGTTTGAGGTATATTTACAAACACATGCACAGAAAAAAATCAATTAAAAGTATTAATATATAATAGCAATTAACGCACATATATATGTACAATTTGTATAGCTAGTTGATTCTCTAAATGTCACACTTAAAATGCTAAAAAAAATTAAATAAGATTTACACGCTTCTGGCGGATTTACTTGGACTCGCGCGGCATAAAATACATATATTTATAATAAACAACTTTTTACAGTTATCAGTAGTACTACTAAGAATAAGAAACTATACATATTTCATATCTTGCTTTCCTAAACACATATATATTTTTTTTAAGAACTTGTATAATAATACATACATATTTTTTTTTGTATGCAACTTGCAACTCTATTAAAGCGACACTCAACCATATTCCCGCAGAAAGCAGGAGAACATTTTCTTTAGGTTTTAACTATTTATATGTACTATATATGTATGTATATTGGGAAGCTTGTATTACTTCAGCCAACTTTTAAATACATTATTTCTTTCACGTATAAACTTTTTCAAAATGTAAAAAACGTATCTTTTATGTGGTTCTTCTTTTGGATCTTAATTTTACAATTAACTACAATCGTTTTAGTTACTAACATACAATATATATGTATATGCATAATAACCGGCTCTTTTTAATTCTTTGATAAAGTGCTGGTGGGTTTAAACTAAACCTTAAACTCGGCTATAGGGTTATAAATAACAATCAGAAACTTTTCCATTTGTCAATGCCTTTGCACACAGCGCAAAACAAATATTATAATTTTATAAAGTATGCTATACCAGAATGTAAATTCTACTAAGACAAAAATTAAAATTCTATCCGAAAAACTGCACACAGGCAGCCCAGTCCATAACGCAGTTGCAGCAAAATGCAACAGTTACCAAAACTTGGCATTAAATAAAAATAAAAAACTTAAATATCTATTAAAATTTTAAGTTCCAGCAATGACTGAATTCATAGCGCCACTTCATCCCCATTTCGCGTACATGTGCCAGCGTTGAGCGTTACCTGCTCATGGGATTGCTGTTCAGCGCGTAGCTTGAGCTCGCGGCGTCGCTGTGCGGTTACGGAAAGGTTTAGGTTTAAACTGCCGTTGACATTATCCTCATCTATGGGCACATCAGCGTGCAGTGTGAGCGTGGTTTTTTTCGTGTTACTATTTTTTTTGGAAGCTACTTGATTGCCGGAGGAGCATGTTGTGCTGCCGCTTTGTTCCTCTTGGATTATATCACGCGTGGCCGCAGGTATGTAAGTGGTTATTGTGCCAAAGTGAACTTGTTGTTGTTGTTGTTGTGTTGATGGTTGCTGCGTTTGCGCTGATTTTGATGCTGCTATTGCTGCTGTTTGGCTTTGATGTTGTCAGACTAATTCCCCATTTGGCGTTGCGCTGCTGTTTGTGCTTGTTGCAGCTGCTCCTGTGGCACTTGTTGTTGAGTTATTGGCATTTGAAGCAGCCTCCAGCAGTGAACCCGCCTCCACATCGCCGGCCTGGCGCGCTGCATTTCGCTGACGACACAAATACGGCGAATTCGTGGGTGAGGGCAGTGCATTCTGTTTAATAAACAAAAGTGTATTTTATGTAACAAAAAGATATGCTAATCATATATTATAAGCGGCTCACCAATTTGTTGTTGTTTTGGCAACAAGTAGCCTTTATGCACCCCTCTTCCGTGGTGGGACAATCGAGGGCACAGCAATCTGAGCCGCTCATATTTATGCTGGATGTGCCATCGGACATATTGCAGCCCTCAATCTCGCTAAACTCTGGCTGTATGGTAGTTGAGTGTATGCCTTCATTGTGAAAGAATTCCTTAACCTTTTCGGCAATCTTCATGTACTCCGAGAGGTTGCGGCAACTAAAAAATATATAAATCATGTTTTAAAGTCAACAATTGTAAGGCACATTCGCATTCCATTTGTAGATATGTATAAATATTGTGTAGGCAAAAATCTGCTTCTTATTGTTGAGTGTGCGTAAACATTTGATGCTGAGATGCAGCAGTATTTTATAGTAAATTTACCGAATGTGTGCTGAAGCAATAATGCGATCGCCCGCCAATTGCCACACATGAAACTCATGTACTGCAAGTACGCCGTCCACCTTCTCCAACAAACGTTTTTGTATCGCATCCACCTACAAAATAATGTGGTTATTGGATTTCGACAAAAGAAAAAGCTATTAAACGAACCTGAATATGCGTGGGAACGGTTTGCAACAGTATCAATGCGGATTCACGCAGCAAGGGCCAAACCGAGTGCAAAATGAGCGCCACCAGGACAATGGACAGAGCTGGATCCATGTAATAACGATACTCCCACTCGGTCAACCAAACCACCTGCATAATGCATAAAAAAAAACGTTTAACAGAAAATCTATAAGAACAAATAAGCAACGTACACATGCACTGATGACCACAATAATGCTGCCAAGTGCATCGCTGAGAACGTGCAAAAATGCGCCGCGCATGTTCATCTGACCGGGATCGTGACTATGTCCATGACTAGATTTTTTCACTTGCTTCTCCTTTTGTTTCTCATACGTGTAATCATTGTTTTCATCCTCGCCTTCATCCATATTGGCCAGCTCGGTGAGGCGACTGTGATTACGTGTCAAACCACCGCCATGTGAGTGACCATGATGACCTCCATGCTCTGTGTGTGTATCAAGAGAAATAAAAGCACATTTTATAAATAAATCAAATATGACACTGTAAAATTACGCATACGCACCATAGAGCAAACAAAGTCCTACCACATTTACAAGCAAACCCACAGCGCCCACAATAGCAACCAAGCGTGGCTCGTGTACGATCTCTTTCTCTATAAATCTGTGTAGAATAAACAATCGAAAAAAGAAAAAAAAAAAAAGGTGTTTTAATCTTTTAAAAAGACAATAAAGTTGCGCCGGAGCCTATAAAATATGCGCATTGACAGAGTTATAAAAAACAAACAAAACTCGTTAAGCTGTTAAATATGCACGCAATGCATACAGAATGCAAAATTTTACATATCGCAACAAAAATGTTTTAAAAATTCAGTTGGATAAAAGAGAAATGAATGTACAAATATTTAAACATATCACGTTTATCGTAAAACTTGCAAGGTGAGTTGTAAAAAACAAATAATATATTATATGTACATATGTATATGCATTTAAGAGTAATTACATAAACAGCTAGGAGTGGAACTGGGAAACTAAACGTTATTAATGTAAAAAGTTCTGTATTGTAGGCATTCCGAATTCCTTTTTTTATGACTGTATCTTTTTCTTGCCAAAATATTTGTCTATCCAAATCTTTGTCTATCTTAAAAAGAATAATTGTTATTAAGTAGTGGATTTCTTAGCTTTTCAAAAGATTGATTGATTTGCGGCTTGTAACTAAACATATCTTCCGCATAATAACAACTTATTTAGTTGATTACTATCTGTACACTTTCATATCTAATTTAAAATTCTGAATATTTATTCTTAGTTTGAATTAGTAATCAAGGCAAGTTTTTACACATTCTGGATATTTACGCTAAGTTTGAATTTGTAATCAAGGCAAGTTTTTAAACATTTTAATTAAATCATATGAACTTTTCCAGGATTTTATCTTATCATAAGTTACTTAAGGTAAGGTAGTGATCAAACAACGGTGGTCGATTTCCAAAAATTTTAAAGCTAAAAATTTAAGATACAATTCTACGTAGAAGTAACTCTATGCACTTATTTGTAGATATAAATAAAGCTTAAGATTAAGTTTTACGTTAAACAATATAAACGTCCTTAAATTGAACTCCAGAAAACCATTTATGTATGTATAGTAAGCATATTTATATATCACCTTTTGCACGCCTCAATGGTAATGCTGAAGCAAAGTGCTACCAGGAATACAGCATTGACCAATGCACCTAAAACTTCAGCACGCGCCCAGCCAAATGTGTTTTTTGACCATTTCTTTGGTGACATCTATCAAAAATGGAACGCATTATATTAAGTATATAGTTTAATGTGTCAATTATGTGACAAAAGCTTACTTACCTTTACTGATAAGAATGATATAACCAACGCGGCTATATCGCCCAACATGTGAAAACTGTCCGCAACCAAGGCCATGGAATTTGTCACATAGCCAACAATGATTTCAACAAAAAAGTAACATGCTGTTAGCCACATCATGGTCAAAAGGCGACATTTTTTGCCTGAATACTTGGACATCTTGGAGAAACTGTAATTACAAAATAGAAATAGTTATTCATAAAGTGCTTGTATCTAAAGCTATTCAGCGTAATATAAAACAAAAAGTGATGGGTGATGGCTATTATCGAATTGTGTACCATGAGTAACAGGAGGAAAAATACGCAGCAGTTCAAATCCCAGCATAAGGACGCTATAAATTTATTTTTACCATATTTGCGCTTAAAATTTAAAAAATATTCAGTTCAATTTTTGGGTCTGTAGCTTATTTACAATTAAATTTATAAATAGCTGTTTTTCAGTTGAGCTTCTAGGAATTCAGATTTTACAATCAATGATGTTACTTGAATAACGTAAGCGTAGACAGTATAAGAAAAAGATTGCGTACGTTAAAGTTGGGCGATATAATCCGATATATTGCTTAAGAACTCCAAAGGAAATTTATTTGCCAAATTTGGTTACGAAATTTTTATAAACATAAGATAACGAATTTTGAACCAAAAACGTTTTTTTGACCGATCGGTCCTATAGTCACCCGATTTTGATAAAATTTTATACGGTGCTGGGGAACTTTGAAAAACTTGTAAATGCCAATTTGGTTATGATATCTTCATAAGCACACGAAATATAACGAATTTTACATCAAAAAAGTTTTTTTGACCGATCGGTCCTTTGGGAGCTATATGATATAGTCAACTGATTTGAATCAAATTTGGTACAGTGCACTATGGCCCAGATTCTCATATTTTGGCCAAAACCCTGGCATTTCCATAATAATTTTTTTTAGAGTGATGAAATTTTACTTATTATTTTTTATTATTTAAGTTTGAGCCTCCTCAGATTTTTTTAAGATATAGAAAATCTAAACCAAAATTGGAAAATATTTAAAAAAAATGTTTAACTTAATTAAAAAAAAAAGCGGTTTATTGGAATTGGACCATATTTCACACAGAGGTGGATATGAGCTCCTCATACATTGAAAAAATAGCCTATACCCAAATTATTGAATGGTTTTGAAGTTATAGCCCCAAATAGTTTCAGCTTTCCAAGCAATTTACTAAAAGACGACATCACTAATCCATATGTTTTTTAACTGTTATAATTTTTTTTATGCATGCTCTTTTAATTTCCGAAATAAAATTTCAAAAATCAATATTTAAATTTTTACGTTTTTTCTTCAAAATTTATACTTTTTACAATTTTTGATTTGCGCTTTTGTAAGTATGTAAGTATGCAATTTTCAAATTGTACATTTTTCTTACATTTAAGTACAACTTTTGAAATGAAAAAAATAGTACAATTTCCTGGAGGTCAATTTTTAATATTCAACTTTTAGATACAAAATTCAGTTTCCGAAAATCGGGAGGAATTACATTTTGTAGTAAAACATGTGAAGAAATTTATAAAATTTTTTTCGATCAAATATCGAGGTACCCTTAAAGCAAAGTAGCCAAATGATGAAAAACCTACGAAATCGTTATAACTACTCGAATATATTTAAAACCAAAAAGTTTTTAAGCTCAATTTTATTTTTTCTCTGAAGTAACATTTATGAATAACAAAGTGAATGAAGATTTCGTAGCTGCATGTATCATGGTAAATGCAAGTTTTTTTTTTCTATAAATTATCGCGAAAGTTAAAAAAATACAAAACGCCAACTTTGATGGCTAATTACTTAAGACCCAGTAATTAAAATTTAATGTTTCTTTTTTGCACAGGATACATTAATATGTGTAAAATCATATTAAATTGTCATTTTGTCCAAATTTGATTACGATATCTTCATAAGCAAACGAATTATCCATACAAATCCTTTTGGTTTTTTTCGTGGTCCTCTGGAACACCCCTATGGGACCTATACAATAAAACCCCGATATCAAAAAATAAAATGAACTTGTCTCCTTTGGAATAATAAGGGATCTAATGGGAAAGTTTGGTTGCTCTAGCTCTCCATCTCTGAGATCTAGGCGCTCATACGGACGGACAGACAGACAGACGGACATGGGTATATCGACTTCTCTCGTCCCTCTGATCATACTTTAGGTAACTTTGGGGTGTCTCCGATGACTTCTTCTGTATGTTACAAGCATTATTATTTGCTTTACCTTTGGTAGAGCGTATAAGTAAGTTGTCTTAATTTATAATAAAACTTATTAATTTACCTATATAGCCATAGCTCTTGTTTTCAATCAAATTGATGCCAAAGCTCCTAAACAATTAACAACAAACTAAGCAATTTAATTGTTTATCTTCCCATTGTGTAAAATAGAAAAGTTTTTTTTTTTTTTTTTAGCACCCAGGCTTGATGAATCAATGCCAAATAGACGTCGACGGTTCATAGACCTTCGCCCAGGTTTAATTGAATGAAACTCATACATATAGCTACTACATAAACGGAAAAACTATTAAAGCTAGCTACGCTTGGGCAGACACTGACGGCTTACCAGTTTTAGCTGCCTGAAAATTTGTAATAACTTTGACTATATTCTTTTTTACCCTATACTATGTAACATGTACAGCATAAGTTCGAACAGCATATAGGACTATCGGCAGCGGGGATGGTGTGGGTAGGCGAGAGGAACAGGGGATACCACCGTACGCGAACTACTCTAAGGCCGCGTAGATAAAGAAAAACACTTGTTCTTCTTAAAGTCTATTATTATTTTCCATGCGCTTATAATTATCTAAATTTTTAAAACAAAAATGTGACAATATATCCTGCCAGCCTGTTCGTTGGAGATCATAGAAAATACGGGCACCAAAAGCTAGCTAACGCTATCGCAGTAAGATTCTCAGTTATATCATCAATATTGGATTCAATCTTTAAAAAAGTTAAAAATCTAACAAAATTTTACTTTCAGTACAGACAAGTAAAACCCATAAAATAAACCAAAATCGTTCATCTCCCCTGAACTCAGTGGACATACATCTATTATTTATTTTTATTTATTTATTTATTATTTCTATTTTTGTTTGATGAAAATGCTTGCAGCGTACAGCACAGTCGGAGTGTTGCCCCACTGAATAATTTTTTTTTTATTTCACGACTAGATAAAAGTTGCTTGGCCTAAGACTAGACTTTCAAAGAGTTTTGCTGGAAAACTTACGCGAACAATTGCATTTTACATAGATTAAAATTGAGTTTGTTGAGTTAGCCACTTTAGAAAAACTTTTTGTATTCAAACACACAGCGCACTGCACAACTTCACAACCAGCCTGATACTGTTTGTGATTGCGCTTATGATGTATATGGATAGGCTTGAAAACTTATTGGATTTTGCAATCTTAGCCAATGTCTGACATTGTCCAGGAACAAAAGCAAGCCAGACGACACAACTTGTCAGTGTGTAAACAAACTAGAAAACGTTTTCAACTGAATTAAATAAAAACCATCGACAATATATTCGTTTTGTAGAATGGCAAGCATCAGACCACATTGCTACTTGCGTCGACGATATCGTTGTCAGGGTACTGCTTGTTGCTTATTGGTAACAGCTGGGGGAATGGGATAGCCTAGCATTGGCTATGGTGACGTTACCGACGTTGCCAATTGTTTGTAACTAAGAAAACAATTTGCATTTTCACTTGAAATTCAATTCTAATAACAAAAGACATGAGATGTGGTTCAGACAGAAATAGAGCTAGTTAAAGCGAAATCAAAGCCATAAATTTTCAACTAAACAAGTTATAGTTCAATGGTAAGCAAAAGCTTTTCAATTTACAGTGTCTGGCAATTTGACTTTTGAACAGGTGCAACAAACTTTGTATAAAACATAGTTTAAGGGCTTTTGTAGAGCTTTAAGAAAGTATAGCTTTGCATACGATTACTTAAACGGCAAAGTTATCCTTACCTGAATCCTTTTTTGTTACACTCAATAAATGGTTTGGTCTGTAGGACTAAACCATTTTACATAAAAGACCCATACACAGTTCGAAAAATTTCGCACGGAATGACAAAACATCGTATAAAAAAAAAATCCCAAATGGGATATTCCAAATTTTCGAACTGCGTATGGGCCTAAAAGTAGTAGTACCAGTATTTTTTGTTTTGGAAAGAATAGTCCCCAAAATTTTAGTGATGGATAGTAAAATTGCTATAGTGAACATTGCCCATTCCTCAAGTGGTAAAGACACTTTTAGGATTATATTCTAAAATGCTTCGTCCTCGAACTTTGGAATTATAAACCTATTACCAAAGCATATAAAGGGTGGGCCATCTGCATTTGACCCTTCGAAGTTCGTTAGTATTTTGACATATATTGCCAAATCGACAAATTACAAATCACATTGATAGCGTAATTTTAAGTAGATATTACAATATTATTATTATCGTGATATGTTTACCGATTTTTTGAGTGTAATTAACTGTGGGTACAAAGCGCATGTGATGCTTTTGGTTCCAACAAGGTGGTGGCGCCATGCCATGCTTCAGCTGATACGATCTATTTATTAAAGTTGTGATATCCAAAAAATTTAGATTTTAACCGCTTTAACCGCACTCTATAATGCATATCGATAAGTTGCGGATTTTAGCTCAACTCAAGATAAATATCGAACGTGAAATATCCGCTAGACCAAGAACAACGCTTGAGAAAGTAATGAAAAGTCCCGAAACAGTAGACCATTGTGTTACAACAATAAAGGAAAAACATAATTGACTGTGCAAAAAAAATATCGTATATATCGTAGGCCGCCTTGCATATGGAAATATCACGAATTTTCCTCAATTATCCGCGATGACTAGGCATATAACCACTTAATCGATAATCGAGTCGATGTAGATCATTTTAACTTAACTTATGGATTCACTCCTGCATCTTAAATACATTGCACAAATCTTGAATACACACCATATAGGGTATAATGCAGATTCATGTGCTTTGTGAGACATTATCTATCAAATGCGTGCCAAGAGCACACAAATTTATTCGTGCAAAATTAAGTTTTCTCTTTCTCTGCTTTCTTAATCTAATAAAATGCAAGTCAAGGCCTTGGCTAAGTAAATACAAGATTTAAGTATAGACAGGAAGTGGATGCCATTGACATTCAATGGTTCATTGATCTCGCTAAGCACACGGCGAGATTTTGTCAAACGCACGAATGCAATTGTCAGATGCATGCCCTCAGTTTAATACATTATTTAGACAATTCGTAACTCTAAACTTTAGACTAATCGTAATGCTCGTTCGTACCCGCTTTTGAATCACTTTCTGTTGGCCTCGATATCTTGCGGCATGAATAAGCGCCCATACTCTTATCTTTAACAAAATAAAAACGAATGTTAAACAAAAGTAATATATACACAAGTATTTATATACATAAAAAAAAAAGAGTAACAACAAAACCTCTTGTCACAACGCACACGGGACGCCAAAAAACAAAAAAACTTGGGCCCATGAAAATTTCGTTTCGTATTGGGGCGCGTGCAAATGTTTCGGGTACACACAGCACCAATAATATTCTCATCATAAAATTCTTAACGATAGAGCGATAAAGGAACTAACAAAATCGTTGCCTAGAAACATTAATTCCGGTTATCTGCTATCTGATTTTTATTATTATTGGTGCGGAGTTAGCTTAGTGCCTAATGAAATTTGTTGGCATTTTGAATTGCTCCGATAATAATGATATGATAATAATAGTAATGTTTGCATCTTGACAGCTCAGATAAGCAAATTTTCTATTCTATAGCTGTTGGGTCAGGAGTATTATAGTTTCGTGCAATTTTTATATTAAGATTATCAGCATTAACCCGCGTGTAAATGGATCGTGTGTATGAACAGTTAGATCTTGGAGAATATCTGAGCGTGGAACATTTTATCAACAGATCCCGGGAATGATGAAGCTCGTTGAATTGAGTGACTATCTTTCACCCTTTTTCCATTTGAAGTTTTCACGGAAAAATCAAAGAATTTCGAACGCCAACAAATCCAAAATATTTTCTTTTTTTCTAAATAGGACTACAGGGTATGCCACTGTCGCGCGCTGTTTACACTGTACTATATTTTAAATACATTGTTTGGGCAGTCACCATGTGCGAAAATAATCTTATCGTAGCTGAGTCTGCAGACAAAAAATACAAACTGCTTACATTGTTTAGTAATTTAAATAGTTTTTTTATAGTCTATATAGCACAAAGGGCTTCGAAAACAAGTTTTTTTTTGCAAGTTTTAAATGTGATAAAAATGTCTAGATAAATTTTGATTTCTTGGGGCAAGATAATGCTACGCACTGAATTTACTTTTTTGTTTCTAACGAATACGACTTAATAATATGTATAAGAAATTCGAGGACAAGGGAATCTGCTTTAATCAAGTTTTTAGCCAATGTCATCTGTCCATCAGAACTTATGAACTTTTTATTTGTATGTGTATATTTTTGCAATTTTTTTTTAGAAAAATGTTTATCAAATTTTACCAGCATCACATATTTGTCCACACTAAAAGTTTAGCTAACTAGGGAAATGTGAAATTTTTATATCGTGTAAAAAATGAGGGACATTCAAAAGACATGTGAGTAAGACCGCACAAAGTATATAAAAACCACAAAAGAAACTGATTTTTCTATGTGTGTCTGTCTATTCATGCCACCTGCTTCCCGGAGACTTTTAAAGCTTATAGCATAGAAATTTGTCAGTAGAAAGTTACTAGCATTTAGTTTTTATACCCTGCACCTTTGTACCAAAGGGTATATTAAGTTTGTTTTGACATTGCTTTGTTCAACTATTGTTTTCAATTCTCTATAAATGATATTTTTATACCATTTCGAAAAAGATTAATTAAAATCGTTAATTAAAAAATGTCGTAAAAAAATCTATTAATATTTTGCATATCGAATCGTGTTTTTCTTAGTTTTAAAGTCTGATTGTTTCAGCGTTCTACAAATAATAAGATGGCTTGCGTTAAAGTCGTCTGTGGACAACTTTGAGACATCCTGTATCATAACTTATCAATCAAATTCGTTATTTAAAAAAACTTCCGAATGCAAATTTTACCATTCGAACCCGAACACTTTACCAAATTGGATTTAAACCAATCGTTCAAAAAAATGTTTACAGTACAAAATTGCTTTTTTTGTTTGTTTCCGAAAATTAAACCTAAGTGGCCCCAACGATTTGATTCATTTTTACAGCATATAAAGTATTGTTAAAAAAAACGTGTTAAAAAAGAATTTGAAATCTTAGTAAGATATTTTAAATGGGAGCTTAGTTCAATAAATAATTCACTAAATGACAATTAAAGATCTCTTCTTAATTTTAAGACGGTTTATCTTTAAAGAGCTTTCAAACAAAATTATATATAAAATTTAATATTGAAAATGATATTGAACCTCCCTCATTACTATCCAACAAAATATTTACATATAAAAGCTAAAATTGACGACATGATCGATAAAATTATATCTCGAGCAACAAGAAAAATTTACCTAAAAATCAAAGAAAATCATCAAGACCTAATAAATAGTTTTCAGTAAATTTATACAACTTTTTTTTTTTTTTGGATCAAGGTTTCTGTATTCTCTTTCCTTTGGCTATACAATGATAATACAGTTAACATAATTATTCATACTATAACATACTTTGTTCCAGTTGAAAAGATTAATTATCTAAATTCAATGGCTAGTTTTTGCAAAAACTAGTAAATTAGAAAAACAAAGCAAACTAACTAATATATAAAATTTTAAAAATCAAAGATTTAAAATAGTTGCAATATATGTTTCAGAAACATTTATTGTTTACTTGCCTTTTTTTTCCACCCAAACTATCAACAATGCATAACATTTTATTCTATTTACAAAACAAATAAGCAAATGTTTAATGAAATTTTTTATTGTGGAAATGAATGATTGAAAACACAATAAGCTGATATTCATTTTAACAATTCCACTAGGTGAAACCAAAAACGAAAAACAATTTAAAGTTAAATTACCTTTTGTTGAATACTATCCCATTAAATTTGATTTACAATACTATTTACTAAGTTAAGACCATGTATTTAAGAATACATACATACTATAAGGCGTTACAAAATAAAAATATTACAAAAATTAAATATTTTATATATTAAATCCTGTCACTCCAATGAGGAGCATAGAGTCACAACAAAAAATTTTAATAGTTACTGCTAAAAAGGGGAAAATACTGTTGAGATGCACTATAATATTTACTGAAGTGGAAAAACGTTTAATGGGAAAACCTTTCAGCCACACATGCCCAAGTACTTGGCCAATGAGTAATGTCAACAGCAGACAGACTCAGCAACAGCTTGGTTTAGTGACACGGCTTAAAATATATGTCACACTTGGCACATTGGCTGCCTGATATAGCGTACATGGGCATACACTTATATACATATATATATATACATACATAGATATGTATGTTTGTATTAGACAGCGATGACATTGCCAATCCGTTGTGCCACGCAAATAACAGATTGTGGAAGACAACTTTGTCAGCGCCATCGTTGTTGTTGTCGGTAGCATAATATTTTATGCAAACGTGTTTGGCATGCAATATATAAATAAATATATGCATATACTACTTTTATAGGGGGTGGGTGGCATTGGACAGTTCGATGAGCGGCTGATGAACCAAGTTTTACACTAACCAGTCTGCGGAAATATGTCAGATATCGGCAAAAAAAAAAAAAAAAAAAAAAAAGCTAATCACGTAACTCAGTCCTACAAATTTGGTTTGCCATTAATAAAGTCAAAACGGTTGCTCACATTAGTGTGGGCGTCATTAACTAATCAGCTTAAACTGTTTAAAATTGACAAACTCATACAAATTCAACTTGCTGATTTTTTTGTTTTGAGAGCAGTACTGTAAAATTGGAAGGAAGCGAACGATACGATGTTACGTTTTGATAACCAGTGTTTTGTCCACCACTACTTTAGGTCCTTCGTCTGTGGCAAGGTCTGCGTTGAACTCTTTTCTCCCTGAAGCTGGAGCTTTTAATCCAAACACATACTTGATCATGATGTTAACCCACTTTTACATGTCACGGTCGACTTAAAGTTCGTTCATGCCACCAAATGTGGTAATCGCCCCCAAATTATAAAGGGAATCTTACAAAGCAAGAATCAATGATACGTTTTATTAGCTAATTGAAGCTTCTCTCCTTTTCAACCTACGAAAAGTAAATAATGATGCATGTTATGTTTAATCTTTAAGTTTTACTTCAATAGTTAAATCCGCGTGTCCAAAAACTTAGATTTTCAAAATTTTTACATTATTCGCAGGCAGGTGAAGTTTGTCGTTTTACAATTGCGGTGTTCTTTTTTGCCGTGCAGAAATGCAGACAAACAACGTGAGCAACAGCAGTCGGTTGTTTACAAATGTCATATGGCATGCTTTGATTTTATTAGGAAAAGTTTTGTAAAAAAATGCTATTCAAAAGCAGAAAAGATAAGACTATGGATATTATTTGTCAGCACAATATATATTTGATGATATTCCACTGCAAAAAAATATAAACTTTAATTATTATAACCTGTGCAATCGTATATTAAGTTTGTGCTAATGTGTGTAAGGGACAAAAACTGCAGGGGCAGACCTTATAAAGTAGTTTGTCGTAAGGTCAGTTCATCTGTACGTGTAAACAAAAGGATCTCCGAGACAATAAGCGCTATAGAGCCCAAATTTTACTATCGATTAGAAAAATTTCGGTTTACACCCACACTATAAAATGTACTGGATCCAAATTTAACAACCAAATTTAAATCCAAAATAACAGTAGTATGTTGCAAAAAAAAATTTCAGATCAGATTAAAAACTGATATTAAAAGTTGTAGTTAAAAATGTACCTTTTTTAAGTTTTTGGGGATAGCACCCCCAAATTTTCTATATAGCCAAATTACCAAATTTAAAGCCCTTTACTTGGAAGAACATTTGAGAACCTTTTTGTTTAAAAAAGCAACAAAAATCTTTTTACTTTGGGTATACCACCCATATAAAGTAGTTTTAACGTTTCCCATTTAAGAAACTTTTTCTTTTTTTGGTGTTCCCTAGATACCAGTTAGTCTTTCCCTATCAAGAGCAATTTCGTTGGTTGCATTGTGGCAAGTGCCATAGTTTTTGTACTCGAAGATCTGGGTCGGGCAGAAATTAAGAATTTTATAGAGTTCTTCTCGGACACTTCTGCATTTCTGCTAGACAAAGTCAACATTGACATTTCGCCGAAACAATCCCCAAACACCTCAACTTGGTAAAGATTTTTACGTATTCTGAGTTTTTATGTTTGTACCCTCTGTAAGAGCATATTCCTTTTCAAGAAACATTCCAAATTGACATAGTATTTTGTTATAAAATACTGCGTTCTTTAAAACCAGTTTAATTTCCAGCATAGCTTTGGCATTTTTGTCATACCACTAAACCTAAAATCGAAACCCAAACCTAGCACAATTTGAGCCTTACTTAAAGCTATTTCATGGTTATGTCACGCAATTGAGCCCGACAAAATGGCCGCCACATTTTGTCGCACGTGATAATTTTGCGTGATTTGGGAATTCATCGATATAATCAACTTAACGAAATGCTATTTTAATTAACAAATAAAACTTGTTGAACGCTTACAAACTCAGCTCAGTCATTGTAATTCAACACTTGTATGCCATATCAAAGAACTTCGAACTTTGAGCACAGACAAACCAAGCGCTATTTAACTTAGAGATACAATGTAAAATGTGTAATTTGTAAATGTTTGTTTATTGCTCTTGACATTGAAATCGAATTAACCAAGGTTTACTATTTCATGTGTAAACCACATAACCAATAACATAAGATAAACATTCATCAACTGCATATGTCTTTAAATGCATTTGAAGAAAGTGCGATAAAACGTTAAATTTACTATTCAAGTTTTTTGTTCCTAAAAATGTCAAGGTCCTTTAAATTGCATAGTTATCTCTGTTTCTCTGCAAGCGCATTAATTCAAAGCAATTAAATACGCAACAAAGTACATGCAAATGGGTTGACAAAATCCAAAATGCTGCCAACCATAGACCAGAGAATACTCATATAGAAACACAAATACATTTATATACTTTATATGTATATGCACTTGTAACTATAGTTACAACAACAATTATGTGCAGCATGTGCACGTTCATAACTGGGTTACCATATTCTAGGTCATTTTATTTAATTGGCCTGCACGTGTATGTCTTGGTATGTTTTTTTTGTAGGGGGGTTAGGTTACCCAATAAAATATTTAACTGTAACTCGAATAACTTGGCTAACAATTGGGTCTGTCGATAAGGGACATGTATAAAATGTCACACTTTTAAATCTGAATCTATAATAAATTGGAACCTTGTATTTGTTATTTTAATTTCTGTCTGGTAGTTTCTACAGAAATTGCTTCTAAAATGAAATGCTTGTAATCGAAAAACTTTATGTATTCTTAAAATACTCAGCAATAAATCAGCATTGTCTTAGGTCCAGAGTATCTTTTTGACCAAAAGATAAGCAATATTGCGCTTGAATCTTGCTATGAATATATGCTGCTGGAAATATTTCGGCAAGCAAGGACTGCATAGACAGAAAGAACATTCTGTTGGAATACACATTGTTTCGGAAAAATGGCATTAAAAAAGTTATAAGAAGACACCTCATTTGATGAAAAATTAATTTTTTCTTATTTATCACCTCTTCTCAACACTTGTGTTACAAATTCAAGTTAAAAAAAAGAAACTCATAAAATAACACCCTATATATTGGGTGTACAAAAAAAGCTTAAACAATACGGTGAATTTATAAAATAACAATGACTACTACCATTGTGGAAACAAAGCACAATTTGCGGCAGGGAAGCGCTGCTTTTCTGTTTTCATCTAAAGAAAACTGCAGCTGATGGACACCATTTGCTGTGCGAAGTACCATATACAAGGATCGTGCTCCATTGATAAAACCTATGAATAATGGTTTCAAAGTTTCAAGATTTTGGCGATTTCGGCACATCTGACAACAAACGTAAAGGCAGGCATTAGTCGTTTGAAGATCTTGTTTGAGGTGGAGGAACTCCTGAATGGAAACCAAGGGAATGTTGCTAAGACATAAGGAGTGGCACAATAAGCTATTTAAAAAACGACTTAAGGCTATGGGAATGGTGCAAGTAGAAGCCTGGATATTGAGCTCTTCATAAATTCAGGCCAAGGGACGTTCTACGCCGTTTTTTTTACATGCAAACAGCTGATCCAAAGGTAACATCGGAATGGATTCTGAAGGGGGCTTAAAAGTGGATATATTCTCCAGATATTAGCTCAAGTGACTACCACTTGCTTCGATCATTGACTTATGGCCGCGCAGTGCTTCACGAGATTTGAGGAAACGAAAAACTGAGTTTAGGAGCTTTTCGAGGGAGGCATCTGAAACCCACCTGAAAAATAGGTCGAATTCGTAGGAAACGATGGAAAATATTTTGAATATGATGTGTTGGACCAATTTCTTACAGCAAATCTTCAAAGTTTAAAAAAAAAAAAACATCAAAAATTAGTTGTACACCCAATATTCATTCGACAGAGTTGGACATAAAATTAAAATATTATTGTTTATATTTACGTAACTTTGTTTTCGGTCTGGGTAATTTAATCACTACACAAGTAACTACTCTAAGCTTCGGCTGGATACATCTTGCAGAGTGGTCGGAAGCCGCGAAATTCTACTGTTAAAAGTGTCAGATATAAAGTTCACTTATACATAGGGTATAAAAAAAAGGCATTCAAAGAAAAGGTATCAGGCCGAAGAAATGTTAATTTGAGTACCATTTACACATAAATATTGCAACAACTTATCAACCTTCCCTAAACTATATCTCACAGAGTTGGTTTTCAAAAAGAGAAGTTCTAAAGTCTTCGGTACATTTATTATATTCTTCACTAAAAGAAGAGTATCAAAAACAACAGTCAAATTGCACTGGAAAGAAAATAAAAATCAACTGAACGAGTGAATGAATGAATACGCACACACAATAACAAAAATCACACTTATACACATATACACTCATCCATATATATGCAAAGTACTGCTACACCTTGTACCTTTTATTTGCAAGTGGGTGGATGGGTTGGTTATGGCTACGAAGCTATATGGCTGTTTGAGTTTACTCTATATAGAGCTGGGTGTTGCCAATGTTGCTGCGCATTTCAGCAGCTACGAAACTAAAGCCAGCCCTCCCTACAGTTTGATTTATGTATGGAAATTTTTGTGCACGTTTTACATTCATTGCAAAAAAACAAAACAAAAAAGAAAAAACAACAACTGTTTTCATGGCAAATAATACTTGCCACTAGAGGAGAGCAGGGGAAGAGATTGAAAAAGTGACAGTACTAGCAAGAATTAGTAAAGTTGGATGTTACCTGTGGCCCAATTTTTTGTTGCATGTAAAGTGTGGCGGTTGCTGTTGGTAGTTAGTCTGCTCAACTCTGAAGTCATTTGTAGTCATTCAAAGTGCCTTAAAAATTTGAAATGTTTATCAACTTTTCAAACACTTTAATATCTTTCTTTTAGGAAATTGATTTTAATTGGGTTATAGCTAAATGAAATGCGATTTTTATATAAAAATAAATTAAAAAATGTAACTATTTATGCAAAAGTTTTATCTTTTTTATTCAAAGCATTATTCCACTTTAAGTACTCGTATGTGCCTCTGCATGCGTAATAGCAAAAACCTACTTAAACTTGTCATAAATCTTGCCTATAGTTTATGATCTAATTAGGCGCTTGCAAACATAACCCAGTTTTAGTTAGTGGTCTAGAAAATTCATTGCAGTGTTTACCACTAAATTCTAAATGCAAATGTTTAGGTATGAGATTCTCATTACACAAATAAAACTTTATATATGTAAGCACATGTATGCGCTTAATAAATAATATAAGCGTAAATAAAATGGAGATTTGTCGAAGTGACAAAAGAGTATATTAATTGATTGGTCAAGTGGCAGAATTTAAGTACTTTATTCTAAAATTCTTATCATTACTATGTACGTTCGTCCTTCTCGGAGACCATAAATTCAAGAGATATATGACTTGGCGCAAGTATATATCTTATTAAGATCGGAGATCAAGAGAAAAAATTCTTAACTTGAACGACACGTATCGAGTTGCCTTGGGTGTTTACACTGAACTGAGGAGTACGCTGCTTACGAGCCATAAAAAAGCCATTATAAAATATGTTTCATAATTATTGACTAAAGACTTCTCAGTTTACAAACCGTCTAGACATTTGAATAGCTCCTGTATCTAATGAATAAGTTTCTTACTCATCGCTGGCTTTGTTAACTTACAACAAGGCAGCAAGCAAGCTAAAATAAATTTCATTTTTATATCACATACCTTAATGTACGGAGTAGGTTACGGCGTCGGCCTAAAAGGTTCGCCATATCTCAAAATATGAAATTGAATCGAGTTGGGCTCTGCGCCCTGCATACTTCTCACGCCCCCGTATTGCCTGCTATACATATTTATTTAAAGATATCCTTAGTTTTAAGTTTACTTAAAGCCTAAACTATAATAAATAAATAAATAAATAACGCATTTTAAAAGCTAAAATCATGCCTGATCGACAATAAAACACCCTGTATCGAGGAAACACCTCAGTTTTATTTCTCGATTCTTTTCTCGATTTCCACGAACAACTTGTCAGTCTTTTAGTCTTTTTTTAATCAAATTTGCACTCATAAATGGTTTTAAAAAAATGGAGCCTGTGGCAATAGTGATGGTTAAAAGATGGCGTACGTTAAAGTCGGGCGCGGACGACTTTGGGATACCCTGTACCACCACATTGCAATCAAATACGGTATTTTGCTTAAGAACTCCAAAAGATATTTATTTGCCAAATTTGGTTACGATATTTTTTTTTGCCCCAAAAACGTTTTTTTTTACCGATATTTCATATGGGAGCTATATGATATAGTCATCCGGTTTTGATAAAATTTGGTATAGAGCTCAAAAATTATGAAATACCAAATTTGGTTACTATATCTTCATAAACACACGAAACACAACGAATTTTGCGCCAAACACGTTTTTTTTGGGAGCTAAATAAACTTGTCTCCTGTAGGATAATAAGGGATCTAATCTGAAAGATTGGTTGCTCTAGCTCTTAACATCGCTGAGATCTAGGCGTTCATGCAGACAGTCAGACGGACATGGCTATATCGACTTCTCTAGTCACCTTGCTGTATTTTGCATTTTGACTGTATGTATGGACTAATAGACTACGTTGTCAAATCGAAAGTGCGCAATGGAATTTCGGCAAAGACAATTCCTGAATCGTAGGTGTTCTTAAGGAATGCATTTAGTTTCTTAAATTTCGGTACTGCTGCAACCTATCATCTTTATTAAAAGTCTAATACGAATAGGTCATTAGAAAGGTGTTATTAAGCAAAACCTTTAATATAATATATCGAATATAAGTATACTATATACCAAATATTCTTCCTAACATTTGTTATATGTATTTTGTTATTGGTAACCATCTTTACTTACTTTATTGTTTACTAAATTTTGCCAAGTTATTTATTCGAAATTAATCAAAGTATGACACGCATTTGATGTGTGAGTCACTCAACTCTGGGAATTTTTCAACTCAATCTTTGTTGTTCACCCTCAATTAAATTCAACATTTCGTTGTACTATACTTCTAGAAGAAGTATAGAAGTTTTCAAAAATTAAGTAATTGAGTATTACATTAGCTTGTTTAAAGCCCTCGCTAAACAAAGCCAACTGTGCTTAACTCATTTCATATGAAATTTAATTAACAGGTATTGATTTTTTGTACTCAATGTCTCTCATAAGTTCATAAAATGAGATTGAAGCAGGCGAGATTCAAAAAACGGCTGCTTTGGAGGGGGGTTTTATGCGAATAAACGATGTATACTTTTATATAAAAATCTATATACTTATACTTATGTATGTATTATATTAAAGCTTGAAAGCGCTCCAAAACAAACAAAAAACGTTTTTCTTTAATCGAATTAAAATGTCAACGTGTTCTTGGTCAAAGGTGTTGGCAATAAAAATAAAAACTTTTATAAGTACACTCACCTGCAAAATAAATTGCAATTGTAAAGTTTCTAAAGTAAACAAGTTTGAAAGGTGAAAAACTGTTTGTTGGCTTTGTCATTATCTATTAAAGAGGGATATTTGTCTTTCGCTTAAATAATGAAGCATCGCCCTTCTCAATGGCGATAACTATGGAAAGGCAATTCTTTTTTTATTTGCCTTTTATGTATAAAACCTGGAATGTAGTCCTGTTTTATATTTATTGAAAATGAATCAAATCATTCATGCAACCAACGCAAATGCTATACTCTTGCATAAAATCGTTCTCAAAACCACATGGAATCGGTACAACAGTTTTGAAAAAACAAGAGATCTCATCTCCTATATGATTAAAATCATTCTTAAATATAAATATTTTAAGTCAGCAAAATGATTCAAGTCAATGCACGCGGACCCAAAGAAAATGCCCAAAGAAACAGCTCAGCAAAATCTACCATGACTCAGAAATAATTCAGATAAATGACAATAATAACGATGATGATAATAATACACATACATATAAATATATATGTTATGTTTGAATATATGAATGCCTGCATACACAGTTTGTAGGTAACAAAGAGCTTTAAGTTTAGATGGCCGGATAACCGGTTTTTTTTTTGGCCGGTAAAGTAAAAACATAAACCCAGTGCAGCCAATCAGCTGAAAAACTAAGAAGGTAAAGGTTTTGTCTGCAAATGAAGCTACACTTAAGACAGTGGATAGATAAGGGCACATCCCAGGCGGGCTTAGAACTAAACAGCTTAGCATCCGCTGTAATTGTTGTTGCTCTGATTGCTGTCAACAATGAGCTAGTACTGTGTGCATGGCAAATATTGAGCACATGCTGCTTAGCTGCAATGTTTGTGGATTTTCCGGCATTCAGTTTGACTACCTGAGCACAGAGGCCGGAAACATCTACTAATGGGCCAATGGGCGGGTGGGCGTGGTACGCACAGTTCGCTGACCTAACAATGGGCGGGTAGTCCAAGACATTTTTAACATGTTCGCTCAGGTTTCTTCTTGACGACTACAACGACGACGACGACGCCGACAACGACTTTCGTGTTTATGTCAGTTTTTGTTTGGTTTGTCAACCTAGCAAACTGCTGGTGGTAGCCCATTGTTACAGCGATTTTGTTTGTGTTTTGTGAGCAAAAGTTTTTCACTACTCTTGCTTTTTACCTGTTTATGTACTGGGGCTGTAGCTGGTGCTGAGCCTGAGCCTGAGCTTTTTACGTTTTTTTTTGGGTCACAAAGCGAAAAAGGTATTATGCTTATAGTATAGAAACTTGCAGGCAACTTAGCAATTGTACTCACCGAACTTGGAAAAACCGCTTGGAATATTTATTGTTGCACTGGCGTTTGCTGGAGCGCCGACAACCACAAGTATGTCGACTTAGTTAACTGGTTAAACAAAAAATAAACGTATATTTTATTTATTAACAAATTAGAACGTTGCACTGCTCCAAAAAAAAAATCACGCGACCCAATCACACGCCGTAACGAATAACAAATGTTGACAGTTTACAAGAAAGCAAGAAAATCATCAGCAATCAGCTGCAAAAGTGCTTATATATGTCTCTCTTTATGTACATACATATGTACATATATGAATCCCTGACATGTGTAAATGCGGGACCGCACGATTTTGAGTGGTTGGGGGAACGTTGTGATAAAAAGCAGCACGACAAGCAACGACAATAACGATGAAGTATTTAGTAACGCGTGCAAAATGCTGTTGAAGCAATACTTAAAAACCAAGTAATATTGTACATGATATACGAGTGTACATAAACATGTAAATAGTCGAGTTGTTTTTTGAGGAAATGTGCAGCTATGAAAGCGACAACAATGGCCAAGTGCAAACATTTGCAATTTTCTTTCTTTTTTTTGTGTTTCCCACTGACCACGCGCAAAATTCCTGAGCTACGCTAAGGGGTGCTATAAAGCACACGGGACCACCTTAAAGTTAATTGTGCACAACTTAATTATACGACACGGTCTCGCAGGCACGGTTCCAGTGTTAAATTGACATACACACAAAGTTTAAACATTTTTGCTAAACTTTACATATGAATTTGGCAATCAACCATAGCACCGCACATATTTTTTGTATGCTAATTAGTTTGTTTATTTTGTATGCTTTACCAATTTTATATATTTTGTAATTTCGCACTTGGAATACACAAAAACAAACGGAGTAGCGCACACGACCTGCTTTCAGCAAAATTCACATTCACAATCATACAGAGAATATAGGGTTGTTGATAGCTGATATGAAACCGATAAGCGCTTGTATCGATGAATGCACTCGAGTTGGATTCGATATTTGGCACGTGGAATATTTTTTAAATCGATATGTCACAAACGATTTTTGTAAAATAGTAGTTGTAACGAATAGTAAAAATACGTTTGAATTAAATTCGTTTCACCATCATTTTTGTACCGGTGTTTAATTAGCCCTAACTACTTTTGACAGAAAGAATAGATTTTCTTTGACAGATTTACTTAGAAAAGCTCAACTTGTTTTCTATTTTTATTACTAAATAATAAATATATACAAAATTTCAGAATTAGGTAAATTTTAAAATGAAATTAGGGCAAGAGAATTTAATTAGTTATTACGTTTTTATTTTTATTTCGAATTTTGATAATTCAAGAAAGCCAACGAGGGCAGCACACGAACGAAAAATGTTTCAAGAAAGTACGCTTTTTATAACGGTTTCTAATGGAAGTAAACTAAATTTGAAAAGCAAATTAATTTTGACCATATTTTATGACAGTAATAGTTATTTAACAGCACGTAAAAATTAAAGCAAATTTTGTAACAGCTATAAATATGCATTTTACATTACGTCTAGGGCGTTTTCAGCCATGTTCGTTTTGTGACTGCTTTGAATTACAAAATTTACTTTAAATTAACTTGCATTACTTTAATAGTCATGAATTCTTCATTAACCCTAGGGCCTAGACACCATTTTAGCCGAATCGACATGATGCTAGTCGATTCTTTTTTGTGATTGTGCAATGAATAGTTTTTGTTTTTGTATAAATAAACGGTTTAAAAAAAGAATAACGCTAAAACTATGTGATTTTCAATTAACTGCATACTTATAACATGTGGGAAACGACGTATAAAAAATAAGGTGTGGGGGGGGGGGGGGATAAATTAACTGCAATGCTATACCCATGCAAAATAAAGAATGCTACTAGGGAAGCTTAAGAAATTTAAGCTTGTTGTATAACAGAAATAAAGGGGCATTTGAAATAAAATGAATACAAAAATTTTTACTTTATTTGGCAACGTAAAGAATTTTACATAAAATATGATAAGCTTAAAAACAAAAATACGTGCAACATAACATACTATACTCATAACAGGCCAATTTAAGATGCGGACATTTCAAAACAAATTAGGTTCGCCGCTTAACTATTTCCAGATTCGCCAACTGCACAATGCGATTAAAATCCACTTTTGTATGAGCGCGCCAGAACTTGCAACGGCCCCATATGACGGCAGGATAATTTGGACTTGGTATACCATGAAATATACGTGCCACATTGCGCCCACTAAAAGTGTTATCCGGATACATGTTGATCAAGGCATTGGTATCAGCAATTATATACTCTTCAGGCACATTACTTGGCTGTTGATGGTTATTTGTAAGTTAGGGCTCGTTAAAAATATATACACACATTCCTACCTCAATTTCAAATTGCAGATCTTGCGGATAATCGTTACGAAAGTAATTCCGCACAATAGCCTTTAACTGCGCGCAACGATCCTGCGGAAAGTCAGCACTGCAACAATGGGCGCATGTACTGTACGCAACAGCGGATAATCCATTAGCCACATATTGCAGTTGTATAAGTTGAGTGCGCTCCTGCTTTACAGAACGGGTATATAGCGTATCAAGTGCGCTATCAATTTCCACTTCGCTAAAGTCTCCTGGCGCCTTAATGCGAAAGCCCAAATCGTAAAATGTTACCGTAATGGGGGAACGTTTAGGAAAACCGTTAACTGTGAATGACTTTTATATTGTAATACAAGTTTTTTATTAGCAGAGATACGAAATTAACTTACCTTGAACCCACTCTAAGTTCTTAAGTTGATACTTTACCACACCGCTATTCCAGCCA
The DNA here is from genome assembly GCA_949987675.1 of Chymomyza fuscimana. Taxonomy (NCBI): domain Eukaryota; kingdom Metazoa; phylum Arthropoda; class Insecta; order Diptera; family Drosophilidae; genus Chymomyza; species Chymomyza fuscimana. The sequence continues at coordinate 35,306,633 of OX465089.1, forward strand.
ATGCCAGCAGCAATGTCAATCACAGAAAACTCAATTATGTTGGAGTCTTCCTTAAAAGTCTTGTTTTTTATTTGTAAAGCAACGGCCATGGCTAATGGGGGACAGTCTTTGGCAGCGTGTCTTGAACGAAACGTATGTAAATTATTTCACTTAGATATTTTTTTTTTTAATAATTTAGTAGTAAAAACTAAGCTGCAATTTCAAAAATGTATAACAGTCGTGAAGGTGCCCAAAAATAAGTAATTAATTGATTCATATGTTGCAGTGATACGATAGGGATTGGTTGTACGCGTCGTTTAATACGACTTTTTCAGCACTCTATTTTTAGAAACAATAGAAAACTCACTTGAGATACTTTGGACCCCCATATGAAATGACCTTGGCCATAATATAAGCCGAGCTGAGCACATTCATGCACCAGCGCGAATCCAGTTCCATATAACATAGCAACGTAGATATGTTCTCCGCTGGTATGTCCAACGCCTCAACAGTTTTCTCCACGGAAAAGCCAATCTCATGACCTGGACAAATGTGTTGCCTGGCCAATCCAGATTCGCTAAAATCTGCAGCGTCTACAAGCTCCTGTATTTTTTCTGGGCCAGCGGCATCAATGCTGTAATAATAGAATGTACGGATTAAAAAACCTTAAAAGTCTACTGCAGTTATACCGCTCCTCTCTAGTCTGTTGCTTGTCACAGCAACAGGACACAAATATGCGCTGCAGGAGTTTCCGTATGACATGACGATCAATAGAGTTCGCATAGACATGTCGACGCAATTCACTTTGATCCCCTCCTTTGGGATCCAAAAACAAATGGCAATGTGAGGGCAACCCGTCGCGTCCAGCACGTCCAATCTCCTGTACATAACTTTCAAAATTACGAGGCATATTAAAGTGAATCACTGCCCGTATATCAGGCTTATTTATACCCATGCCAAAAGCAATTGTGGCCACCACAATACGTAGCTCATTGGCCATGAAAGCATTCTGAACTGTCCTTCGCCGAGAAGAGGGCATACCGGCATGATAGGGCTCCGCCTGCCAATTGACACGCTTACGTTTCTTTTTACCCTGACCAGCAGGCGCGCTGGACTTGCGGTCCTGCATGCAGGTGCGTATAAATCCGGCAATGCGCTCGCACTCATCGCGCCGGGTACAGTAAATGATTATAGACTGACAGGGCTCAAACCTACAGAAAACCGAATGTTAGGGTTAATTTATTATCAAAAAATGGTATTCTATAATAAACTTGCCTCTCGCTATTTAACAGTTGCAACAGTGCCCCATCGCGATTCTCATCCTTTGATACGGATAGTATAAGATTGTCGGGAAGGGGTATATCGCTTATGATTCCACGTTCCCCATCCGTTATACCCAAATGATTGATTATACTAGTACGTGTTGGCAAAGTAGCTGTAGCCGTTAGACCCAGCACCGTTTGCACGCCGAGATTTTTCTTAAGCACTTTGCATATCATTAGATAGCTCGGTCGAAAATTATGACTCCATTGGGATACGCAATGCGCTTCATCAATGCAAGCAAAAGCAATTGGCGGCAATTGACGCAATATAGCACCAAAACCCGTAGCACGCTCACCAGATACAACAGCCTCAGGTGATACAAGCAGTATATCAATCTCTCCATCTGCTATTAACTGCTGTATCTTTATACGCTGCTGTGGAGTTTGATTCGTATGCAGACAATGAGCTCGCAAAAAGTGTGGAACTCCTGTAACCTGATCCTCCATTAAAGACACAAGTGGCGAAATAACTAGAGTAATAGCGCGCTGTTGCCGACTGTATAAATAAGCGGGTAGCTGATAACACAGAGACTTGCCGCTGCCAGTACTTAAAGTGACCAGAGTAGAAAGGCCGGAGAGTATGCGCATGACAGCGCGGTCCTGACCTGTAGTTAATGAAAACATTTGAATAAAAACATTACTAATCGATAATACTTACCCTTTCGAAAACTGCTATGTCCAAACATATGCAAGGCCTCAATTACTTCTGGCGTAAGATCCTTGACAGTTCCATCTGAATTCAGGTCGTATAAAGGCTTAACGCCACCATGTTGCTTTTGGTTAGTATTGGCATCCAGACCCGCTGCTTTTAAAAAATCTTCTGGGATCTTATGTCCAACATATTGCTTTATAGGAGAAGTTTGGGTAGAAGGTTGCGAACTGGAAGCCACAACAGCATCCAAGGCCTCAAAGTCAATATCATCTTCATACGATGACGACTGCTCTTCTAAAGCGCCCTCCGTCTCATCCGAGCTGTCACCGCTGCTTTCCTCCTGATACAGGCGTGCATTTGCAGCTTCTGGTAGTTGTGCTATGTTGCGACTATGAGCCGCTAAAGCCCCTTGTGTAGCCATCTGCTCCGCTTCCTCCAGCGTGGGAAATGGCGAGGGATCCTCTTCAATCTGTGCGCTTAGTGGTAGCAGAGCATCGCCTTTAACCTTGCACTGCTGTGCGAAATGTCCCACGCCGCCGCAGTTAAAACAAGTCAAGACGCCGCCATCACAGCCACCCATATCCATGTCGGGCCCAGTGAGCGCTGCTATGCGCTTTTTATGCCTCCACTGTTGCTTTTTGTACTTGCTAAAATTTACATTTTTTTTGCCACGCGCAAACTTTTTCTTTTGTATGTTTATGGTAACAAAATTCTCGTTTAATTTTCCCGAGGCGATCTTTTCTTCAAGCTTTTTGCGTGCTGCGGTTCGTTTTTCATTGATCTGAGTGCTGGGCATACCAATATTTGTGGCGGCTGCAGAAAAATTGCTTATATAGCGTTGAGCAGTTTGGTCTGCTTGCTCTAGTTCGGTTATTTTGATGCGTGGTACGGTTGTTATATCACCAGCCTCTAAAGCTAAAACATATTTAAGTTCCTCGGGGTTTAGTGGTTTTTCTTCTTCTGGCTCTGAAAGCTCTTCTTTGGGAGCCTCCTTACTTGCCTTGGACGTTGCGCCTGTTTTGCGAACTTTTTGCTGCTTTCCCGGTTTTGGTTTGGGATCTTGCGGTTTTGTTGTCTTCCTTTCTGTTTTCTTTTGACGCTTAGCAGTGACATTTTTGCGTTTAGCTTTAGGAAGCTCCGGTTCATAGTCGGCATCATGTTCTTCATCCGCAGAAAAGTCTTTGTCGGAGTCGCATTCGCCTGAAGACTTTTTTTTCGGCTCTGCATTTACCTCAGGTACTTTAACTGGAGATGTAATTTTAGTCGCAGATGCAGCTGATGCTTCACTAACTGACGTTACCCTGCGCCGTTTAGCAATTCGTCTGTAATCCGGATGCTCTATTTCTTCCTCACTTTCAGCCACGACTGAGTCGGAATCACCAGAGTCTACATTCTTTGGCTGCGTAATAGCTGCAGCAGGCACAATGTTCTCCAGCTGAATTTCCGTCACGTGATTTTTTTTTGGACTCTCGCTAGTTTTAAGCTTAGACACATCAATGTTGGACAAGCCATAGTTGTGTTTTTTTGTAGTTGCATTATTATTTTGCTCAAAGCTTGCAGAAGCCTGCTTTTCTAATGTCGTTTCCGCTGTATTACGTTTGAGCCAACCCTCATCGACTTGGGTTTTAATTGTCTCTTTGCAAGGATCGCCTGGTACTAAGGAATTGGCTGCTATAGCCTCAGCTGCTTTATATGCCTGTGCTTTGCGTATAAGTAAGGTTTCCAAATCCAGCAGAGGTTCGGGCTGCTCTTCCAAGTCACCAGAAGACACTGTGCTGTTGTTTATATTAAGTGCGCTGCGAGAAAGCGGCTTCCGAGGATTGCGCTTAGCAAAGCCGCGCGTTGACTCAAAAAGTTTTGCACTAAGAGCAGGCTTCAGGCCAACAGCACGCGTGTCTTTTTCCTTAACCTTAGCAACTAGAAGTGAATTGCTTACGCTTTTTCCCCAAGCTTGTTTGTTTTGCTCCAGTTCTTCAATTGCTTCAAATTTTTTAATGACGTGATTTTCATCCTTGTTGGTTAAATTGCTAAGCACATGTGGTGCGGGAAGATCTTTTATGTTGGAAAAGTTTTCGTTGGAACTCTGACTAACAAGTGCTGATATATCCAGAGGCAATTGTGGACCTCCATTTACACTTTCCGATGTAATACTGCTGTCAAGCGGTGTCAAACCCATGTCATCAACCTGCGACATTTCCAAAACATCAAAACCATCTTCACTCAAAACATCGTTGAGTGTCTCCTCCAAAAATGAGGTCTTAAGCTTATAGTACATTTTATAAGAATCACGTATTTCCTGGGAGGCCTCACGTATGTCATACTGAAATTTTGGAATAGTTTGTAGTAAAAGATGACTTTCCAAAACGTATTGCAAGTTACCTTTGAGGGCACACGACCGTGCTTCTTTTTAAAGTCCTTTTCCCATACTTTAACACGTAATTTGTACTTTTGATATTTTTGTTTGTATATTGAATCGTCCATGGCTGTCCAAGAGCATATGTATTAGCATAAACTTAATTATGTTACATATGAAAACACAAAATAGGCAAATGCCAGTGCAGCGCAAAACAAATCTGTAAATACAACACACCTGTTTTTGCTGAGCGCGCGCTTTTTGTGAAAAAAAAAAACAAAAAATAAAACAGCAGCGGCGCTGCCATACCAAATAGTTACAAGGCTGCATTTACGAATATCGGCGTTGTGTGCGCCAAATTTAAACTTGCTTTGTAACATCCACAAATTTTTTAAATATTAAAGCATTAGTTATTAGTCAAGTTAGTTAGTTAGTCAAGTTAGGGTGTTTCGAGATTTACATACTTACGATCGAGGCATTAAACTGCGAGAGATAGAAACAGCACTGCTTCACTCTGGGTTTGCAGAAATAGCGTCTCACTAAAAAAAAAGTGTTCTCTTAGGGTTTACGTTTAACGTTGCTACATAGTATAATCCGTAAAAAATGTTTTTATTATTTGCTTTTTATAACAAATTGCAAGCCAACCATTTACTAACTGCATTAATAAAAACGTTGCCGTATCCGCGTTCAATAACCAAAAATTAATCGGTTTGAAACGGTGGAAAGAAACTAGGCCCGCTAAAATTTCAAATTCATCTTAAAATGATGTATTCCGAATTTTTTATTCCTTTTTTAAACAGAATGCAAGCCAGGCAGTTAAAACATAAAAATTAATTTAAATTTACTTACGAAACGGAAATTTGTATAGTGTATTGGTGTAAAAATGCAAAAAGCTAAGCACACAACTACTATGTTCCATTTTTGCAAAATACTATTTAATATCTAAAGTTAGACTTTGCACGGCGCATAGACATCGTTACCCTGCTATGAATGTGAAAGAGATTTCAATTTTTTCCTTACTATTTTTTTCGTGTTTGCATGTGCTTTCATGGTCATCGGTGATGCCAAATAGGCATGGCATGGTGTCCACGCCTAAAATCCTACATTAATATTAATGCAATATCCTCGGGCTGCATGGACGGGCATCGCCAATTGTATAAATAGTACTGCAAATTGCCATCGCCGGCACCAAACTTTAATGGCACAAAGAACTTTTTGTTCTCCATTAGATCCAAAGCATTGTACACATCCATTTGAACATTGCGCGCTGATATTAGCGCATCGTTCATTAGATCCAACCATGGGGTTTTAGTGGACACGTTGTAAAACGAATAAGCCGCACGCACAGTTTTGTGCACGGGATGATGCATGACGGATGAAGGCAAGCAGTAATAACTGGTTAGATCAGTTATATTGCCTTTTTCGTCAACGACAATGAAGCAGTCAATGATCCCCTCTTGCGGCGTAAACCAATGACGGAACTCCTCCTTGCTGAACACTGGGCACATGGAGAACTTTTTAAGATAGTCGTCAAGCAGCTTATGCGCTTTATCCATATCCTTTGGCGTAATACGTCTATAACCTTTGGTTTTGGGTTGATCGGGCAGTTTGTATAGCTTAACTGTGCGTTGTATGGTCATGTTTCTAGCCAAGTGCGAGAAACGCACATCAACTAGCTTTTTGGGATTTAATGAACGATGCCAATAGCGACAGGTGGACACCGGCGTGGGAAGCACCACTCCTGCTGTGTAGGCAGCCTGAAAAATGCCCATTAAATTGACACGGCGTGTTATCTCGCGTATGAGCACAGGCGCTACGCGTTTGCTACGCAGTTTCTTGTGCACGCACAAAAAGTTAATATCCACCACCTTAAGCACTTTGTCGTAGGCGCGCAATTTGCTGGGAATGGCCGATATAAAGCCAACTAATTTGTTTGACTTTTCAACGCGTACGCCTACATGCCAGTCACGTTTCCAGCCGGGAGGCTGCAGCGACCATTTCAGGAATTCCGGCTGATAGTCAAATCGAAACATTGCATCATCATCTTCCACGTAGTTCTCATTTAACAAAGTATACAGCTCCTTTAGATCGCTGGCATCGTTCAGGTCTAACGTAACCCATATAAATCCACCAGGCAAGGTATACGGCTCCGAACGCAAATCGGTTAGCTGTTTATTGGGCTCAATGCATTCATTTGTAGTGACCAGTTCGTCCATCTTTGGCACGGGCTGCGTAGACCAAAAGGCAAACTTTTTTGCCTGTGGAGGCTTATTGGCCACTGCATCGGAAACCGCCTGTAGCAATGCCTGCTTGCCTAAAATGGTTAGAGCATATTGATTGCGTTAAAATAATCAATAGTGTTGACATAGCAATGTGTTTAGTCTAGCTACAACGCACCCCCGCCCAAAAAACAATTTGATATTTGCTGCCGCGCACAACCTAACCTCATTTTTACAATTTAGCCAAAGTTTGTATAGTCATGCATTCTTTGCACTCACTTATATCTGCAGAACAATTGCCTGATTGGAGCTCCGCCTCAAGTGCTGCGGACCTTGGCTCATTTTTATTGCTGTTAGTGCCCAGTATATCCAAGCCGGCAACAGCTTCAGACAGCAGTTGTTCAGTTTCCCGCGCCACATCTTCGGTTTTCTTCTTTAGCTCTTGCCCACTATTCTTCTCCAAATCTGCCGTTGCTTCATTTTTATTAGGCATATTTATTTTTGAAATACAATCTGGTTGAAAAAACTTTTTATGAAATTGCAAAACTACACTAGCCAGCTGACTGTCAATCAGTAGAGCGGAGTTGACTTATTTGTGTTAATTGATGCCAGACTGTTAAATTAAATTACAAAACAATATGGCAGCCTGAACAGCTGATGCGTCGTATTCTGCTTCTTTGCACTGTCATTCACGTTGCATTTTCATTGGCTCAGTGCTATTTTGTTGTGTTTGGGAGCGCGATCTCTTCAAGAACAATGCCATGTTGCGTTCGCATTTGCTGATAAGCAGCGTAGCGCGTATTAATTCTTTTGACATATAGCGCGGCATTGTCACCATGGTGTTGAGTATAACAAAGAAGCGCATAAAGATCGTTGGCGGCCTAATGCTTACTGCGCTATTGCTTATATATTTGTATAAAGCAGTTGTTGCCGCTTCGGAACTACTCCCACCAAGCCGGGTTAGACCCGAACCTGGTGTACTTCATGTAGAGGAGCAGCGCCAATGGCCGCCCACCGAAAATGCGCAGCAACGTAATCTACAAATAGCATACGATACGCAGCAGTCAATGCTGCAGGAACAACGATTAGAACTGCAGCGTACCAAGGAACAATTGACCAAGCTGGAGGAGCAAATACGCTCACTGCAGGCAAATACGCCGCGCAAATATACAAAAGTCAAATATCTAAATTACAAGAACCGTAAACGCATACTAATAACAGGTGGGGCGGGTTTCGTGGGCTCCCATTTGGTGGACGAGCTCATGATCCAAGGTCACGAAGTAATTGTACTAGATAACTTCTTTACTGGTCGAAAACGGAATGTGGAACATTGGCTAGGACATGAGAACTTTGAACTCATACATCAAGATATTGTTAATCCTGTTTTTATTGAAGTCGATGAGATTTACCACCTTGCCTCGCCCGCTTCTCCGCCACACTATATGTATAATCCGGTTAAGACTATTAAAACCAATACCATGGGCACTATAAACGTCTTAGGCTTAGCCAAGCGAGTCATGGCTAAGGTGTTAATTGCCAGCACATCGGAAGTCTATGGAGATCCTACGGTGCATCCACAACCGGAAACATACTGGGGTCACGTTAATCCTATTGGACCACGTGCCTGCTATGATGAAGGCAAGCGTGTCTCGGAGACTCTAAGTTACGCCTATGCAAAGCAAGTAAGTACAAAGTAAATTGTCAATAGATTTAATCCACGATTGACCGCAAATTTTGCTTTCACGGATATAATTATGTACATTACACAGTTTTCTAGAAATACTAAAATCGTGATTATGCAATTTTGTAACATCTACTCCATTAAATTATAAATTTACGATTTCGGCAAAATGTTTTTATATTATAAAATTAATTAACCCGGCTTATCGCTCGTCTTAATGTATTCCAGATAATTTAGTTTTAATGTTACGGTAAACCACTATTTTTAGGATTAGGAAAATTCGCAATATTTATTATTTGTAAATCAATATATAGCTCATCGAAAGGCCAGCTGAGTGTATCAAGAATAACTTGAAGGCTCTAAGACCTAATGATCGCTGGCTAATTTTTTATTTACTATGTAGAGCAAGATGCATGGAACAGCACTGACGTCATAAGAATTTCTGGCATGCAGCCAGTTTTGTGGCAGTATTTTCTTGATTTGAATTACATTTGTAGCGCTACGCCTTCTCCCTTATTGGCAATGTGCAATCATGCATTAAACGATTTCAATTGATAGATAAAACAAAAACAGCGCGAGATTTGTTGACGTTTCTTTATTCCGCGTTCCATTTCGTAAACCAAAATGTAAACAGATTTCAAAACAAAGATAAACATTGTTTGATAAGATACCGCCTTAACATGTTTAACAACTTTAAGTATTTATTCTATTTGCTCCAGGAAAAGGTGCAAGTACGTGTGGCGCGTATTTTCAATACCTATGGACCTCGTATGCACATGAATGATGGACGTGTTGTCTCAAATTTTATACTACAAGCGCTACGAAATGAAACAATCACGGTTTATGGCAATGGCCAGCAGACGCGCTCTTTTCAATATGTTTCGGATCTTGTGGATGGGTTGATATTCTTAATGGCTTCCAATTATACGCAGCCCATTAATTTGGGTAATCCTGTGGAGCAGAGTATTGGGGAATTTGCCAAGACCATCAAAAATTTGGTGGGCGGTACGAGTCAAGTTAAGCAAACGAAAGCCGTAGAAGATGATCCTCAGCGACGCAAGCCGGATATTACGCGTGCCAAAAAGTATCTCAATTGGGAACCAAAGGTGCCGCTGAAAATGGGTCTGCAGCAAACCATTGCTTATTTTCGTAATGAACTGCAGCGCAGTGATCGTTATCAGGAAAGCTCCAACAAGTACTTTGAATCACCCGATCTTCTGCAACGGAGTCGGCACCTATTGCAGGATAGCGCTGCTGGCGCGTAACCAAAAACAACAATAAAAAATGACTATGTATATTCATGTGTGCCTGTATACCAATTTTCAAATTGGAAACGTCTCTAGTCTGCAATGTAAATATGACCATCGATAGCGCTAATAGTAGTATCAATCAAAAAAAACAAAAAAAAAAACTATTCTTTTGGGTGGGTAGTGCTTGATGTCAAATTGAATTAGAAAGTCAGCCTGTTATTTAGGCGTGTCTTTCTTCTATATTTAAGGTGTAACAAAAACATACATATGTGCAAGAATTTTAATAGAATTATGTGAACAATTAAGTTAGGTTTAAAATTTTTGCTATCTTTTGTAATGGAGTGGTAGACCAATAAATTTAATTTAAGATACGCAAGCAGACTTTTTTTGTATTAGAACCAATATTACTAGAGTAGTGGTTAAGTAACTCTCCAAAAGTTACCTTATTTCGATGATTGTAGCAATATAATACTATATTTCCTTTTAGTGAAGTATTTTGCTCACTGCCACTACTTTAGATAGGTTTGTAAATCAAGATAAGAAAAACAAATAGTTTTTAATGGAACAGTTTGAGCTGCATACAGTTTTTTACTTTAATTGTCACACTTCGGGCTTTAAGATCCGAAAATATATTAGGAGGCACTATACTAGGCTTAGCATTTCGGTTAGGGTTTCGGTTTTTTCGAAATACTTATGGTAGGTTGTACTCAACCAACTTGTTTTCAAAAATACATATAAAATAAATCAAATTTGTATAATTAGATCTGATTTACTTAAATATATCTATTATTTGGAAACAGACGGAATCGTTTCTCTCATCTACAGATGTCTTTAATAAAAAAAATGCAATGCAAAAACAAAAACATTTTTCTATAAAATATTGTATTCCGATTTTGATAAAGCTAAAGTTTTTAACAATCTACTTGCGTATATATATTTCATAGTATGGAAGCTGGGCTAGTTATGTGCCTTATTGGTAGCTGTTCTCGCCAAAGGCACTAAACAGACCAATTAAATATTTTCTTTGTATTGTAGTTGTTTATGAAACACCTTTCCATAGGCACCGCCTGCCCATTTATTTGAATTTTTCGACATAATTTTGTTTTAAATTTTACTAATCACACGCGTTTATTCAACATTTAACTAGATTAAACCTTTACCTTCTTTGTAAGTATTCTTGGTTTCCTACCCACAACTGCCAAACTACAAATGCCATATAGTCTAGAAGTATTTTTATATTTTTTGTTTTACTAAATTAGTATTCTATGGCTATATACAATTCTGTACCAATTTACAATTATTATCTAGAATTAAAAGTTAGGGCTGTAACTGAAAGTTGTTATTGCATTTTAGAGGTATATGAGCGTAATGGTCAATGGTATATTTTAATATTTTACGAGCTACAAAAACCTAAACGATTCCCTTCTTAAGAACTACCAATTATACATATAGTGTAATAAAAACTATTTGCAATGTTTTACAACTTACAAGCTAAATGTTAACTGTGTAGCCTATTTTCACCTGGAAAGTGGTTCGAGCATTTCCAAAAAGAGTTTCTTAATGGTAATGAGTTCGTCCCGTGCCACACCACGCCAAAACCGTCTCAAGATCTCGTCCGCCTGCCTAAATGATGGCAAAATAAGCAGCAGCTGCTGCTGATGTGAGACAGCAGAAGAGTGACGCAACAAATAGACCACATCATTAAGAGAATTGAGTATGGTGTCGCGAAAGGCGCGCAGTGAGCTTTGATCATCCAACAAGATATCACAATTCGAAAGCAACAAAGCCTTAAGCAGATAGTACTCTTCGCGTCGCGGCGAAATGCGCTCCAGGCGCTGTGCAATCTGTACACAGTGATAGTAGAATTCTGTGTAACCGCATTCTTTGGCCAGCAGCTCATCCATCCAGACATCGTTGGCAAAGCACAGCTTGCCATTAAAGGGCAGTGAACGAAAGGTTAACTGCAGTGTAAGTATTTCCGCCCAGGATACTTGCAGCAGTTTCATTTGATCATTTAAAGGTAAATTTATGAAGCCCGGTATTTGCTTGGCCCAGCCAATTACGCCGACCAGCTCCTTATCGTAGAGATCGCTCAGCACACTGAGTACTTCATGTGGATCATTGTTATTATTTTGAAAAATGCATGTACCACTGGGTGTTGTTGGTGTAGCTGCGCCACCGCCGCCATTTCCAGCATTGCTGCTGTTGCTTTCCAGCTTGACACTGCATGGTGTGGATTGCAGTGATGACAAGGAGGCATCATCAGTGCAAGAGCTTGTGTTATTTGACTGCTGAGATTGCAGTACGCTTAGAGTATCCGGTTCATAGGAGTTTAGAACTTCTAGTATTTTAACATCACATAGCGACGTCGTGCTGGACTGATACAGCAGCTGCATAGTCTGATACGAGTTGGATACAGGATTACGTCGATATTTTTGTCGCCCACCACGCACTCGATCCAAACGCACGCCCTCCTTTGAATATTATGAAGAATATAAATAATTGTAGCTTCAGCTTAATTAAAAATTGTGCTTACCTTAAGCATGCCCATGAGCAAACACTTTTGAAAGCGACATGCCTGACAAGCTTTTCGTCGCCTTTTGTTAATCTCACACTCATTGTTGGCGGGACATGTATATTCTATGTTTCCCTGTATGGTGCGTTTAAAGAAGGCTTTACACGCCTCACAGCTGGCTACACCGTAGTGAAAGCCGGAAGCTACATCACCACAAACCAGGCACAGACGACGCAACTCATCACGCACAGAACTGCTACCTGAGCTGGTAGTGCCATTGACGGTGCTGCTACCACCACCAGCTCCTCCCGTACCGCCGCCACATTTATTGCTATCCGCATCATTGCTTAATGAGACATTATGCAGGTCACAAGAAAGTGAAGTGGTGGAACTGCAAAGCTGGCGTTCTGGTGATACAGATGGTGAGGATTTCATGCCACTGTTGCTATTACTAGAGTTGTTATGCGTTTTGGAGTTCGGGCTGTAGCAGGAGTTGCTGGCGCCTGCCGATGTTGTGTCCACCTCCTGCTTAATATGCAGCACACTGACGCCGTCAGACATATTCGAGTTGAGCTCTAAAACAAGTTAAAAAGCCGCAAAATTAGTAATTTGGCAAATCATGGCGAGCTATGTATACGACAAGCATTAGTTTTTTCTAAATGTCAAAAGTACGCGAAATGTGCGACAACATTGATTAGCACGTATGATAAAAAGCTTAAGCTTTTGCACTTGGGGTTCGGGAAGGGACGCGCATCTAATTATTAATGAATGTAAATAGCAATGAAAAAATGCAATTGGAATAAACACAAATGTGCTTTACTTGTCTGTTGCTCTTTCTATCTCTATCGCTTCGCATCTGTATTTGTAGTAAATTTTAAAAGGTGCACACTAATATGCATGGTAGATTTTTAGACGTGCGCGTTTAAGAGGCGGCTATTGAAAGAAGATAAAGGTACCTTGCCTGCTGGGCAAATGAGTGGTGAGCTCGTGCTAAGTAGAAAGTAAGTTTATATAGCAGGACCAATGCGCGTCTACGTCAGTGTCTCAAAAATTTGTCATTTTAGGAAAGTATGTACATGTATGTAACTTCCAAACTATGTACTTAATTGTGTAGCACAGTGTCACTAAAATCGCGCGACAACTAAAGAGCATGACAATAAAAATATCATTTTTTTTAAAGCAAGTTAAAACAGAGATTGAGATAAGCACTAGTCTATACTTATTTAATTTCTTATCAAACGAATTTCTATGCCGACTTGATTGTAGAAAAACCAGTGCCTGCACCTTGGTAGTTTGCTTGTCTGGTCTGTTTTGATTGTTTATATGCATATGCGCATGTCCATATGTATCAATGTACATACAAATGTACATGTCTGTGTATTTTGTACACTTACATAAAATAGTATCGAAATTGTTATTATGGGTACAATCAGCAAGCACGCTTGGCAAGATTAGTTAAATACTTCCTCAAAAGCTCACAATGTAAGGACACAAAAAACCACAACTAAAATTCACTTAACACATTTGGGTTTTATTTTGGTTGGAGCACTTTGTTATTGCTTTTGTTGTCTGCATCTTGCTCTGCTTTTATTTTGCTAGCACGAAACTATGTGGCATTGTTTTTGAACTTATATGATTTGAACGCACGTAATTTGTTTATAAATTTTAAAAATTATGTATTTGTAAGTCTGAATCCATTGTCTTATCGACCGAATGCATGCTTTTTCGTACTAGGAAACATCGATTTTACACATTGTCCGCAATAGTCAAGTTTTGATGGTAATTTTTATTATTTATGTAAATTTATGCATAAAATTATGCTTTTATGGTTTAAAATTTTAGTTTTTATTTTATGCACCGAGTGGAAGAATCACAGGCAAAAGAAGAAACAACATACAGCAGAAGTTATACAAATACATGCACTTCCATCGTAATGCGAAACGTGTGCAAAGTGAAAATAGTAGCTATACAGCTGCTCTGTAGTGTTTTTGTATTAGGGCATATACCAACACTGAACACAATCTGACTGGCAAAATTAACAACACTGACATACGAATGCGCAACAAAAAGAATATTAAGAAACACACAAGTCGGCGGCGTAAAATTAATATTGCAAATTTTATTTAAAGAAAGTTATTGTTAAAAATGGGCGATGCTGATAATGCAGTCGGCACTACAGAAGGTGCCAAACCAACGGCTGGAATTCAGATTATACCGGCACCAGAAGTTGCTTCCATTGAAGAAATTGTTACAATAGATCCGGACTGCTACGAATTGGATCTGAATCATCGCCGCATTGACAAACTGGAGAACTTGGAGCCTTTAACTCGAATAGAGCGTTTATTTTTGCGCTGGAATCTTATTAAAAAGATTGAAAACTTGCATACGCTTACAACGTTGGTGGAGCTGGAACTGTACGATAATCAGATTACCCAAATAGAGAACTTGGAAATGTTAACAAATCTGGAGATTCTTGATTTAAGCTTTAACCGGTTGACCAAAATTGAAAATTTGGATAAGCTGGTCAAATTGGAAAAGCTTTATTTTGTTGCCAATAAAATAAATGTCATTGAGAACATTGGAATGCTAACAAATCTCACCATGCTAGAACTGGGCGACAACAAGTTAAAGAAAATTGGACATCTGGATACGCTGGTAAACTTGCGACAGCTATTTTTAGGAAAGAACAAAATAGCCAAGATAGAAAATTTAGGTGCTCTTACCAATTTGGAAATATTGAGTCTTCAAGCAAATCGCATAATAAAGATTGAAAATCTGGAAAAATTGACCAATCTTAAGGAATTATATATGTCTGAGAATGGCATTGAAATGATTGAAAATTTGGAAGGGAATACAAATTTGGACACTCTTGATTTAGCAAAAAACAGGCTTAAAACGATTGATAATTTACATTCGTTGCAGCTTCTAGAAGAACTTTGGCTTAATGATAATACTGTTGAGGACTGGAAAACCGTAGAGCATCTTAAGGATAACAAAGCATTGCGAACAATTTATTTGGAACACAACCCGTTGGCTACAGACATACGATATCGTTCCAAGTTGCGCGATATTTTACCGCAGCTAGAGAAAATTGATGCTACTTTATGTGTAATGCCCAGCTCTCGCTAACTTAGGATTGATTCAATGTCTCTGAGCTCCGAGAGACTTAACCTAATGTATTAATTCGTTATTTTTTAACAAGTCCTCACTGAGTAATTTATGTATTTACACCAAAACTAAACTTTTATAATTGATTAAAGTCATGTACAATTAAATTGGCATTTCAACAGGTTACCCAAAGTTTGTTATGGGTTTCACAATTTCGTTTGATAAAGATACGTATATGTGGAAGCTGGAGATGCATACTTGTGGGACACGTAGAATTCAATGGAATAATTCTATATTCAGAATCAAATCTACAAATAATGATGTACATTATACATTTGTGGCTTAAACTGGTTTTTAACTCTTTTAGCATTTACATTGTTTGTAAAGGCAAATGGCTGACTAATATGTACATAGCGGAAATTTTTGGTAACACAAATAATTTCTGATGAAATTAAAAAAATATAACCTGTAGCGGCGATAAGGCTATATTTACGATTAGGTTGTTTTTGTTGTAAGTTCAAGTTGCCACAGTGTTAAAAAATGTGCAGTGCTGCCAGTACGCGCATATATCGTGGCAGCCCTGGTCCCTCTGTTGCTGTTCTGCTGTGTGTGTGTTGGTTGCTGTGCAAAACAGAGCAAAAACAATTGCGCGACTAGAAAATTGACAAATTAATAAAATATTTAGTAAATTACAAATACATAACATAAAAAATAAATAGTATATTTTTAAGTACATATCAGCTGCCATAAAAAGTAAAATAATTGTGCTGAGGCTGCAAACACATATTGTGTAAATTAAGGTAAATATGTTGCAGCTTGGTCACGTATCTAAGTATATGTATGTGTTCATACGAACATACAGATGCGTGTTGTGTTTTGTTTGTTGTTGGTTTTATCAGCTTCGAAACAAAATAGACTTTTCTTTATGTATTAACATATTTATTGCGATACCACGCTTATTGTTAGTGTTTTTTGCGTTAAATACGCAACTTAACTTTGTTTTGCCTCTATTGAAGTTGTTTTGCTAGTGAACGTAATAGATATAAAGTTCGAAACCCCTGGCTTCTTATAGTACCCCCCGCTGTCATTGTTTGTAGTGCTTGGTCCGTTTTCAACGCCCTTATGGGAGAACTACGCATCGTGGCATAGATTTTAGGGGAAGCTCTTTAATATTAATTGGCATTATATTTTATTTATTAAAGCATTGCTTAACGAAGAGCCACTACCAGCCGACGCTATGATGAATATATTGGGACGGCCCGACGTGGACGCGGGCGAAGTCTGTGTTAACTTTAACCAGAATATAACGTAAGCAAATGAAAAACGCCTTAATCGTTTATTTCTATAATTTTTCGATTTACTTGTACTTTTATATAGCTCTCTTGCCGTGGCCACCAGCTCTGGCTATAGTCTCTACAGCCTTGGCTCTGTTGACTCGATGCTGGATAAAATTTACCATACCACATGCGATGAAATTGTCCTAATCGAGCGTTTATTCGAAAGCTCTTTGGTAGCCATTGTATCGATGCGTTCACCACGCAAGCTTAAAGTGTGTCATTTTAAGAAACAGAGCGAGATTTGTAATTATTCCTATGCCAACACAATACTGGCAGTCAAGCTAAACAGAGAACGTTTAATTGTCTGTCTTGAGGAATCGCTCTACATACACAATATACAGGATATGAAGGTTGTGCACACCATACGCGATACTCCTTCAAACCAGCAGGGCTTGTGCGCGCTCTCTTCATCGTCGGACCATTGCTATTTGGCCTATCCGGGCAGCGTTACTTCTGGGGAGGTGCAAATTTTCGATGCCATTAACTTGCATGCCAAGACAATGATACCCGCACACGATACGCCTTTGGCAGCAATTGCTTTTAGTCCTTCGGGCACTGAGATAGCCACGGCTAGTGAGCGTGGTACTGTCATACGCGTGTTTTCATCGCAGGATGGCAGCAGACTTTTTGAGTTAAGACGCGGGCTTAAGCGATGTGTCTCCATTATATCGCTTTCTTTCAGCAATTGCGCCGAGTATTTGGTGTCCAGTTCTAATACGGAAACTGTGCACATATTTCGGTTAGATCGTAGTGCGGCTGAAACTGCTGATCATGGCAAGCAATCGGGTGATGATTGGATGGGGTAAGTACTTTTATTTAAAATGTAGCTTAGAATGTTTTATGTATGGTGACGGGGTGTTGGCGCTCTGTATACACAATTCTCATGCACTCACTCTCTAATCCATACAGGCAGTTTGTCGTTATGTTTTTATCATTTGTGCTATCTTTTCGTTTGTTTTTCGTTAATGTGGCACTTAACATATTTATCTATGTATTTTTCTTTTCTTTCATTCTTCTAATCGCCGCTTTCCACACCACCAACCAAAAATCAAACAAAATCAATCCAAATATAAAATAAAAAAAAATCAAAACACAACTCAACATAATGCCACCATATCTACTCTCTCATGCAAGTTACTCGTTTTTTAGATTCTTGAGCAAAACGGTGACCAGCTACTTGCCAACGCAGGTTACTGATGTCTTTAGCCAGGGTAGGGCATTTGCATCAGTTACGTTGCCGGAAGCTGGTGTGCGGCGTATGTGCGCCATTGCAACGATACAAAAGCAGCTCAGGTAAGTGCGAAAAAGGGAATCGATCTGAAACAGATATTGAAAGGGTTCGGCGAGGACGGTTCACTCGTTTTTTATTCATATAAACAATTTTAATAAAATCCGGAAAACTTCAAATGACACTCTAATTATGTTCAATCTGCATATCAATTAAAAATTGAAATCACTTTCCTTATCTTAGCCAAATTTCTTTGAATTACTAATTTCTAATTCAACGCGAGATTTGGCATTTGGTTTGATTCCTTAGCTCTGTATAAAGTACCTGAACATGTTGCTAAATCTAATTTACTTGCAGACTGTTGATTGCATCCCAAGACGGTTATTTGTATGTTTATTCCATACCCTCAATAGAGGGTGCGGATTGTCAGCTAATCAAGAGGCATGATCTGCGCATGGAGGACAACTTTGTCATGGATATCAAAGGTGCTTACGCTTACTAATTGCTTTAAAAAAACACACACGCATACACCCCCCTACATCTGCACAATCGAAAAAATTGAATAAAATTACATATGTAGTTGGTTCACCTCAAACTATAGGCATGGGTGGAGTTAACGTAGCCGGCGGCGCTGGAGGAGTCGATGGCAAGGTTGCAGATAAGCCTGGTGGCAGCACATCGGCTGCCGCTGGAACAAGTTATGCTTCTACTGTCAAGGGCGATGACCTACCAGGTTCTTCCTCCACCTAGGTGCGATTAAAATCCAACAACTACAAATACAACATTAGCTACGGCAACAAAAAAAGAAGAACTCACTCCTCAAAGTAATAAGGACGACAATGTTAAAGTGATTGAAGCTGGCTCCAGACAAAGAAAAGGTAGCTCTATATGGAGTCAAACAAAAATAAATAAATAAATTAATAGGTCTTAGACTTAATTTAGCAATTAAAGTTCTTAATGATGACTCTTCCTCGTTTTATACAACCAAACTGTCTACATATAAAATGAAAGATACATTCAAACTCCCTTCCTGAAAGCAATTTTTAGTTTTAACTTTCCATTCAAGGAAAATGCTTTTGTCATTTATTTTTAAGTTAGTTTTAATATGTGTAATTTTTATATTATAATTTACATTGTTCATAGGTTTGCTTTAATGTTTGATTTGCTTACATATGAAATAAATAGTCTTTTTCCAATTATCACTTTTATTTAAATCCACCGAAGTTTACATAACCAAAATCCCTTAACACCATTTTTATTATTTGTTAAAGTATTCAACTGAAAAAATAATTTTAACTTAAAAAAATAAAAATTTTAAGGTGAGTATTCCAAAACTACTTTTAGCCAATTGAGGAACAATTTTCGGCATATATACAATATATTTTGTACATAATATTTGAAACAAGTTTACAAACACAATATGCTTATTTACTTTTATTGTATTCAATAAATTATTTTATTTAATATAAACATTTCAAGCATTAAATTTCTTGTTGCTTAAATTGTGAGCATATTTACCCAACACCCTATGCTATTTCTGCCATGTCTTTTAATACTGAACTCAAAGAATAGTGAAGCACCCTATGAAAATGCTTATAAATGTTTATCCTTACACCTGTTGATTGAAAAATGCAGTGTGAACGTTTTTGATGTATTTTTCTAGCAACTTGGATAGTACATTAAGATTGTAAAAAAATGCCTACTAGTAGCAAAGTAAAGTTTTTTCTTTTAAATAAAAAGGGCTGTTTATAAGCCTTAGCTATATTTTAGTAACGTTTTAAAGTCTAGAAAACAAAATTGCATAAAAATTCGTGAGAAAATCGAAGCAGTATATTTCAGTACATTCAACAGGACATTTGGTATATTTTGTTTTTCGATAAATGATAAACTTGCGATTTTTACTTCTGGTCACACTGTTTGAGACTTGGGAAAAGACGCACTCGCAAATTTTTATAAACATAGCAAATTCATCGAAATTTTGCAGTTGCCGGTTTTAATAAACACAATATTAAAACGCCGCGGGCGTCCCGATCATAAATGTGCTGCGATATGAAAGAAAATAGTAAAATACTTCGACTCATTTACGTGGCTTGGCGTGAACGCTGGTCGGACTCCCAGTGGGGAATAAACATAAAAAAGGTAAGTAGTAAAATGTTTGTGTTTTAGCCAAAATTTGTGTTAAAATTTTAATAGTAACTTGAAATTTTGCACACTCTCTCATTCCTTATTTTGGCAATCAAAAACCGGCTCCTCGGCCTGGGCCAAGGCCAAGACAAGCTGGCGCTGTTTTACAGTCAAATTGCTGGGAATGCGCACCTTATATGTGATTATATGTTTCCCGATACCATCGCTTGTTCGTACACCCTTGTTCGGCAAAATTACTTGTGAATGAGATTGTGTGCCCGGCTCAATGCGTAAATCAAAATCCTCGTACAGTCCACGGATTCTGACTGTGCCACCTAGGATAGCCTCCGATACGGTCAAAAACTTATCTGTGTGCAAGTCGTTACCAACACGTCGAAACTGAGCGCTGTTTGGCACGTTAAGTATATAATTAACCTGTTGCCGCGTATTCGGATTTTCGATTTTAATCACATCGCCGTTCTTAGAGCCTGACGGCACATGTATTAAAACATCGACATTCGCCACAACAAAACCACGGTTTTCGCACGACTCACAGTCATTTCTGTTTATAAAGCCCTTGCCCTTACATTGTGGACATTGCGCTTCAGAGGAAAAAGTCAAGGTCTTTTTGAACATCTTGCCTGTCCCATTACAGCGTCGACAAGGCTCTCGACCGACTTCACGATTTGTCAATAACTGGGATTTTCCATTGCATTTGTCACATTTTCGCAAGTAGCGTAAGCCCAAACGCTTTTTGCAGCCAGTTGTGGCCTCCACAAAAGTCAATGGCAACTCTATACTGGAACTAGATAGCTTATTAAATTCTGTGGAAAAGAAAACATGTTCTCGTTAGTGCCTTTATTTGTTTAAGTGCCGCTTACCTTTTTTTACAGCCATTTCTCTTTCGTATTTTCTGACTGTTTCTATATCTAAATTCATGGGATTTCTGGCTTGTGCAAAGAAAGCTTTCTCATCTTTTATTCCACCTAGCTGATCATATTCCAGTCTTTTATTTTCATCAGTCAGTATGTTATAGGCATTCGATAGCTCCTGAAAATGTTTCAATTTTTCCTGCGAATGAGTAGAGTCTGGATGATAGCGTTTTGCCAGCGCGTAAAAAGCTGATCGTATTTGCTGGACAGTGGCATGTTTATGCACGCCCAACACCTTGTAATAATAATCCTTGGACAAACTCTTCTTACTGTGATCCTGCATATTTATCATTGGTGGTCTTTTTACCGGCACATTCACATTGCGTTTCATTTCTGCGTTGCGATCGGGATAGTATATTTGTTTTGGAGTGCGAAATTGATATTGAGCCATAAGACGTTTGCATAATGATGGCACTTCAGTTGTTGATTTCTCAAACCCTTGGATTTTCAAAGCAGGTCCAAAACCACGCTGAACAATAGTTTGGATTCGTTGAAAATTTAAACGCAACATGGTATATTGCAAAAAATTAAACTATAAATCGTTTAAAGTATATTTATGTGTTGGAGAACACAAAATAAATATGTATTCTAAATATGCTACACAATGGGCAGAATAATTTAACATATATTTTCTGTAGACGTTATACGAAACTACAACTTTGTTTTTTTTTTTTTTTTTGTAACTCTCATTTCAGGTTGTGCCTCGAGGTGTCAGTGGGGATGTGTACAACCTTGCTGATTGTCTCCTACAGCAGGCGGTCATTGGTTCAACGGCCAATCCAGTAAGTTTTGTGATAGAGTTGGCGGTGGCTATGTCAATTAAAGTGAGATGTGGTTTCCTATAAAGTACACAGTAATGGTTGACATAAGAACGAGAATTCTTGCTTTAGTGACTCAATAATTGTGGCGAATTTCACAATTTTCATCTTAAATCTCTTATATTTTAGCTTGTTTTGAACTACCTTAAGCACTCATTATGTGCCCATCTGGTATCTCATGCTTCAGTGCTACGCTGCATATCCATGTACGATAAACTCGACCGTATCTACTGTGTCACTACGCTGCTGGAATTTCTGCTTAGCATTATTGATGGCGTTACCTGTCGGTTAGTAACTAGGCAACAGATGGCCAGCCACCAAGTACATTTTTGAATAACTCTTGTACCTTTTGACAGTTCCAAGTTGGAGGAGAGCTTGCTGCCAAGCTCTGTGTTACAGCTTGTGTTGTGGCTGATGCAAATATTTGCTCGCACAGTGCAGCATTTTGAATTATACGGCGAAGTTGGCCCCGACCAGACGCATATGCTTGATCAAACCTGTGCTGTAATTGATCGCCTTACTAAGCATCAATACTTGTTATCCATACTCTATGTGGGTCGTCATGAGGAGCCAGATTGCTATGCCAGGATACGTGATAAATATACAATTATCAAAAGCTCTCTAACCGATTCCAACTTTATATTGAAAACGCCAGCAGCGGAGCAACAGCTGCAGCAGCTTGCATTTATTGAGGCCAAGCATTTAGACATCCAAGCCTTAAATGTACAACATATGGAACAGATTTCATATTGCGTGCAACCACTTCTCGCTGTCGAGGTGTTACTCAATCCCTGCAAAGATACATCCTACTATGTAGCTGAACTGCAAATGCTGCAGCGGCTCAAGGGATATAGTAATACACGCCTTTACTATGAGATTATACGAGCTGGCTTTCTTACCTTAAGCAACGTGACCGATACAAGCCATGACACAATGTGGGGTGCCTTTATGTTCTTTAAAGTACCACATATTATTCAGCAGTTGAATGCACTGCAGCCAGTGTCAGGTGAGCAACCGGCAGCAGCTGATTACATTCCTGAGGTGGTAGAAGCGCTTGAGATGCTGCTGGAAGACAATTTGTTGCTGGATTTTATGGACACCAAGTGCTCCTGCAATATTATTGAATTTCTTCTCAATGACTGGACAAAACAGCATTTGGTAAATGATGTGCACGTAAAAAAATTTGCAGGCCAAAGGTGAGTGTATCTTCAACCCTTATAGATCTATTCTGTCGAAAAATTATGGAAAAAACTAATCTCGAGATCTTTTTCCAGGGAGAATATCTCTCTGCTGTTAAAGAAATGCGAAATCAATCAACAAACACCTTCTAATATTAATTTCATCAAGCGTGCCGAAGTTCCACTGTCGGGAATATTAAAAACGCTTTGCTCTAATAAAGTGCAAGAGGCCCTGGTTAGTGTCTTGTGCCAAGTCTTAGTAGGCAACAGTTTTGAACTGATATTATCCGTGGCCACTGTGGAGGGTCATCTTACAACTTTTGTATCGCGACTGATACAGTGCAATGAGAAATCGAAGCAGGTGCCCGGCGAAGTTGGCAAGCTATCGGCCATACGCTCAACGCTTTTCGATGTATCTTTTCTGATGCTGACCTCAATTGTGCAAACCTATGGATCTGAGGTAAGTTTACATAAAACAAGTGCTTAAATATATTTGTAAACTGTTTGTGAACCATTTCAGGTTGTACTATCCGAACGCGGAGACTCTTTTTTTGAGAAATGGGTGCGTGAGTGCATGGTAGAACGCAATAAACTAAAGAATCCCAAACAAATACTTGCTCTCTGCGACGATGCCATTGTAGATGAGCTGTTATTAAGTCTTAGCAAACCAGAGGCGGCCGCACAACTTAAAACCAGTAATCTCACCTGGCAAGACATATGTTTAAATCTGCCTGGGGTGCTGCATCATGTGTTAATTGCATGGGAAAAGGAAACTTTGTCCTCCGCCGATGTCAAAAGTATTTTGGATAACATAAAACGCCGCCTATTTTCTTTCTCCGTTTGCGCCACCTCTTTTCTAAGCGCCTACATGTATTCCGTTAGCGAAACAGAGCTTTTAAAACCTCTTAATATGATTCAGCAGTTTTTGGCACCACCAACCAGCGAGGATATGTCTAGCCAGGAGAATGTTAAGGAGCGTTTGGCACTTTCCTTTCAAATTATACGCAAAATGCAGCATGATGTGCACCCTGCGCCAAATACAAAGTCTCGAAGCGGTGCGCCAAGTCAAGGCTTGATATCACAATCGCCACTTGTCGAACAGTTCTATGAGGCTTGGAACTCTGTGGTCGACGCCGGTCATTTGCCTGTGCGTGCTGCCCAGACGCTGGAGTCATTGCTGCTGGCCGGCGGACCCACATGGCTGACCAGACAGCTGGTTGAGCAGTTGCTAAGCTGCAAATATACACGCGACATGGCCAAGACCATGGACATTGTGTTTGCTGTAATGCATTTGGATATTGAGCGCAATACGGAGGCTTTGCTGAAATATGTGGTAGCTCCGTTGATTTTGAAGCGGCAAGGGTGAGCATTAATTTCCAATACCCTACATGGGCTGGAGTATTTCCTTTCGTGTTGAATTTTATGCGAAATACTGTAGGCAGCGTTACCATATGCCAAGGTTGTGGCAGGGGGGGTGAGGGGTTTAGCCGTCTTTTTATTTACATATGGTTTCTTTCTCTTACAGAGATGACATCAACGAGCCACAATCACTTGTACTAGCTCGCCTCTGCGTTTACTGCATCATCTCCTGCTTTGAAAACCAAAATGCCGGTGGCATTGGTTGTAATGTTTCTATCAAGAAACGCTCACGTTCCGATGATGAGGATGAACTGACGACGAACACAGCCAAAGTGCGTAAAGTCATTGGTGAGGGTAACTCGGATAATTCTAACGATTTTACTGAAAACAACGGCAATACAACAAGCGTCGCGTTGAGCAACACCAATGCGGGTACAAATCCGTCCAACAATCTTAAGGAACCACTTCAGTCCAGCTTACAGCACATATTCAAGGTGTTTCAGCAGTTTGTCAGCGAGGAAGAACTCTCGCCAAAAACAACATTTGTTTACCAATTCATATCCTCGTTAGTGGAATGCGGCGGGGACCGTATCATGCCTGTGCTGCGCCAATTGCCAGCAAGTCTGGTGCAGAACCTACTTAAACTCATGGCTACCGACGATATACGCGTTGGTCTGATAACTCGACTCTACGATCTGCGAAATAACAGCGGTCGGCAGGCAGCGGTTTCAGACTTAAGTCTCTGGCGTAATATACAGCTAACGCGTCTTAGCATAACATTATAAAGAGGTTAGCAACCAGTCAAAATAAACTTAAGGGGGTTTAATGAATTGCAAAATAAAAATAACACTAAAACTAAAAAATGTTGGCATAATGCGATTTGTTGACAGTTCGCAGTTTATATTTTTATTACAATAGTTGGTTGTTGTTGTTAATTTCGGCCGCTACGATGCGTGGCTTGTGTTGTGGTTGTTTCTGTTATGTTTGTTTTTGCCGGCAGTCTGCTAACTGCTTGCCTCGAGTTAACCTTTCAAGTATTTAGAACTAATAAAAGCGCGACCAGTGTAACCTAATATTAAGACAAGCAGACAGACGCCGTACCTTAAATTAAAGACTTTTGATTTTCTATATCACTTAAGACAGCTTTCGAAGTAGGTTTCGCCCACATAGCCGCCGCGCATTGCCTTTTTAACATTATACTCGAATTGGCGACGATTGCTTTGCAACACATCTGCAGCTTCCTTGTTGAGCGGATCCTCGGGGTTAGGTTCCTTAAAATAAAAAATCACAACAGTTTATTGCTAACACAAAGAAGTCAGATGTGCAGCTTACCAAGAACAGAAATTGCAAGCCGTAAACAATGGAGTTGATAGTCAGCACAGGATTCCAGTCCTCACGTAAAATATTCAAGCAAACATTGCCTTCTAAATCAATGTTGGGATGATATACTGGTGTGCCACACTTAACTTTTGGTGGCTCATGTGGGTAATTGGATCCAACGCGGAAATTGAATACAAAACGTCCATCTCTATAGAAGCCCTCGTCCGGGCATATAATCAATTTAAAGTTGAGCAAATCGTCCGGATCTGGAAACTCCGTGGCGCATGTTTTTGGCAGATTCAGTTCGTTAATATCTGCAAAACAATTAAAATGTGTGACTAATATCGGCCAGCATAAACAAAACAAATTTCACGGTCAACATGAGTCTTTTGCTTTGCCAAGTTACTGCGCTTA
This sequence comes from Chymomyza fuscimana, assembly GCA_949987675.1. Lineage (NCBI taxonomy): Eukaryota > Metazoa > Arthropoda > Insecta > Diptera > Drosophilidae > Chymomyza > Chymomyza fuscimana. The sequence goes on from OX465089.1 coordinate 35,332,422, forward strand.
CCCTTTTGTATGCGCAGTTGAGCTGCCGATGCCTTTTTCTGCTGCCCACCGCGAACCGTTTGGTCACCATCTTTTTTTTGTTGTTTTAACGAAAAAAGTTTAATCATTTTGCTAAATTTGTTTGCTGCCTGGCGCTGGCGTCGTCGTCTCCGTATTGTTTGGCAACTACTTCGTGCTGCTTACCAAATTGGCGCTGCTGTAACTGCACTTGCGAAGCAAAGTTTAAAGTTATTTTGCGTTATTTTATTTGTTAAAATTTATTTATGTGCCGTAATTTTGGGTTTGTTTTTTTTTTTTTATTAAAAAAAGTGTTTCAACAATCCCTATCCTCTTCTTTTGTTTTTTGCTGTCATTCAATGCCAATGACACAGTGTTGGTGAATACTTATATGAACTTTAGTGTTGTATGGCAGATAAAACTGCTACATCTGTGTTGCCAGCCCTGGTAATTTGCACATGTTTTCTGGAGAAGGGCAACAAAATTTAAAGTGTTTACAAAATGATGTCCTCCGAGCCAGAAATAGCCAAAGATGCAGTGCTCAAGCGCAGCGAGCCTATAGCGGAAGGAACGCCACAAGTTGAAGGCTATGACTTCAATAAAGGCGTAGATTATAGCAAGCTTTTGGAGTCCTATGTGCACACCGGCTTTCAGGCTACAAATCTGGGTCTGGCTATACAAGAGATAAATAAAATGGTAAGCTAGTGCTTATGGCTCTAATTTAGGCCAAGCTGACGCTAAACACTGTTAGTTGGATTGCAGGGCACAGCCGCTGGATGATGAGCAGCAGGATATACACGAAACGGATGAGTTTATTAAACGTCGCAACAAGTGCACTATTTTTTTGGGCTATACCTCCAACCTGGTCTCTTCAGGCATGCGTGAGACTTTGCGCTTTCTAGCCGAACACCGTATGATTGATTGCATTGTAACCACTGCAGGCGGCGTGGAGGAGGATTTTATAAAATGCTTAGCTCCAACATTTTTAGGTTCATTTGAACTGAGCGGACGCGATTTGCGCGAACGTGGCATCAATCGCATAGGTAATCTGCTGGTGCCCAATGATAATTATTGTAAATTTGAAGACTGGTTAATGCCACTACTTGACGAAATGCTAGAAGAACAACGCTCCAAAGGCACGGTATGGTCGCCATCCCGTATTATACACAGATTAGGGGAGCGTATTAATGACGCTAGCTCTATTTACTATTGGGCTGCCAAAAATCAAATACCTGTGTACTGTCCCGCGCTAACTGACGGCAGTTTGGGTGACATGATGTACTTTCATTCATTTCGCCAGCCTGGTTTGGTGGTGGATATACTCTCCGATTTGCGTCGACTTAATACCATGGCTGTTAAAGCTGTCAATAGCGGCATGATTATTGTAGGCGGCGGTGTAATAAAGCATCACATATGCAATGCAAATCTTATGCGTAATGGCGCGGATTATTCCGTATTTATTAACACCGCATCGGAGTTTGATGGTAGCGATAGTGGAGCAAGACCCGATGAGGCGATATCTTGGGGCAAAATACGTAAGGATGCAACGCCAGTTAAGGTATATGCTGAGGCTAGTTTGGTATTTCCACTTATTGTGGGCGAAACTTTTGCCAAGCGTCACTTTAAGAATAAAGAAGCAAAAATGTAAACAAAAGTTATTCTTTAACGAGTCCTTTAGGCTCCTTTAAAGTGTGCTACTTCACTTTTATAACAGCCGCAGCTGAAAAACCGGCAAAGCAGTTTGAGCAATGTTGTCAAGCGCAACCAGCAGTAGCAGGAAACCATTAAATGTCATAGCAAAATGTGATAAACACAAACAGTGCCACATTTTGGACTCCAGTGAATACTTGAACTACTGTTGCAAATGGATCCTTTGGCACAACCCTAATGTTTATTTACAATAAAGCTTGCTCGTTTGGCTGCAGTAATGCAACTTTTCTAGCCATTTTAGTTTGCCAGTCGTCTGCGTTTTTGTCGGCAGATGCCACAAGTTTTCCCGTGTACCGCGTTGCTTCTGAAATGAAAACCTTTCAAGCTTAACTATTTTGTGTGTGCCATAAGCAATTTAAGTTTTCAAGTAATTGCTGGGGCTTGTGCATCCATAAGTTGCGCTTTTAATGCAACAGCAATTACTTTTCACTTATTTTTTTTATCGGAAGCAAGAAATTATTTAGAGTATTAATGCAACTGGTGTCAATTCGTGATGCTACCGAAATTTGTCATGCTGTGCATGCATTTATACTTAAGTTGTGGTCGATGTTACCCCAGTCCTTGTCCTCTTCGAAAAGAAAGCCAATTCCAAATTTTTTCTATTTGCTTCAAACCAAACTTTTGCTGTCTGCACGCATCATTAAAGCCAAAAGAAAAACTTTTTTGCACTCTACAGTTTCGTTAGTTTTTTGTTTTTATTTTTATACCCTTACTGAGGTATCCTTATTTGGGTGTCTTATTGGTAACGTCTAGCAAAAAGTTAGGCAAGTGCTTTAATAAATTAATAAATATCTAAAAATGTTCTTCAAAGCTTTTATTATTTTGTAACATGAACCCATCCATTATTTTTATATTTTACTTAAACGTCAATATAAAAAATGCAATTAAACTAAAATCATCATAAGGGAGATCAATTTTTGATACCTTTAAATGCTGCTTTTTAGATTTATTTCTGAAGAGTATTTATTTGAAGATTGTATAATTGACGCTTATCGTCAGATTAAAATTAGGTTTGTGAAATAGCGGGAGCTATTTTTTTTTTATTTTTTTTTTGATTTTAGATTTTTTGATTAGAACCTTGATTTTTCCAATATTCACTCATAAAATCGGATGTTTTTTTTAAAAAAAAAAAAATGAAATTATATTGTGAAGCAGTATTTAGCTTGAAGATTACGGCTAGTTGCAATCGCAGGATATCTAAAGTGCGGTGTCACTTCTTGATCCTTCTTTTCTGTTTTTTATTCCCTTTTGAACTTCAACATTTTGTTGGTATTTTGAGCTATTGTAATGCATTACAATGTTTCTACATTTTCGTTGCACGAAATGTTTGAAGATTGAAGATTCTTAAAACTTTTATGTTGCTTTTTCTCTTTCAGTCTAAATGCTTGGGGTTGATTGCAGTGCAGCCCAATCATTTTAACTCCACCATTCGGTTTCTTGGGTTCGTTAAATTTATTGAGCTTCTCAACTTGGCAGCAGAAATTCAATTTCATTATCATTTTGCCATTATCGGCAGCATCAACGCCATCATTAAAAAGTGCTTAACTGCATCTTGTCATATCTAATGCCAATATGGCTAACACATACAGACACTCACACACACTCACTCATATAAGTAGTAGGAGCGCTTAAAAACTAATTACGAACAAAGCTGTTGCTGAGTGGCAAAAGATATAGTTCTTGGCATTCTAGCACTTAGTGCGTAAGATTTTCACAGACTTGTGCCAAGTCCAAAAGGGATTAATGGGAAGTAGGACATAGTAGTAGACTTTGACTAGAACTTTCTGTGTGTGTGTGTGTGTGTGTGTGGGTGTATTGCCAAGTTATTCGTCGTTGTATTTGTTGTTGTGGAAAAGTTCCCAGTGCGATTACGAGAAAATTAAAACCACATTAAAAGTTTTGCGTTTTCCCAAGTCCAAAACTCCTTCACTTATTGTTTATGGGCACCAATGGTAGTTGACAGGCTGCATAGCATGCATATGTGTTTGTGAGTCTGTAGTAATGTTGCTATCAAAAGTTTATAAACTTTAAATGATTTATTGATTTTAGCAGTTGAAATTTATAAACATTTGAACATAATTAGAAAATATATTTTAAGAACTGTATGTACTGGCGGTTCCTTTGTTCGATTGCTATGCTAGTCAAGGATTTTTGGTATTCAGGTGTTCAAAAATTCTTGTAAAATACTACTATAAACGATTTCTGTGTTAACCGAAAGCTACATTAAATTTATATGTATATAGTGAGGTGTAATGAATATTTGGTTTATAAATGTAACTGCATGAAAGGTATTTGTTAACATGCCGTCATCTTGAAATCTTCTCGTTTTTAGCTGCTGCGTTATTCATGAAATTACAGATAGTAATGATCTGTTCGGATGGATTAATTTTATATTAACTGTTTGGGTTTCTCACTTGGTAATTTTCTCGATGACACAGATATCTTGATATATTGTTATACTGAATGAATAAGCCACGCCATTGATAACTTTGATAGAGTAACGTTTAAGTGTTTGTTGCTTTATAAATGATTTATCCCTACAATATTTCTTCTACTTAATTCGCGAAATTTGCAAACTTCTTTCGATAATTGTAAATATTGTTGCTGTTTTTTCAAATATCCGTTATTTTTATAATAACAATTACTTGGTTGAATCCTTATCCGAATTCTCATCGATATTTTCATAATTTTTCGGGCGGATTGCATCTTTATCGCCGTCAGAATTTAGGTTGGAGCTGAAGTTGCCATTTGTTTGCTGTTGTAGTTGCTGCTTTATGATTTTTTATCACATTTTACGCAGGCTCCATGGAAATTTTCACTAATCTCTTGGGGGATTAAGCGGTTGATTAGCCAACTGATCATCCTGCTGCTTTTTTAAACTATTATCCGGTAGGCATTTAAGTGCATTGCTTATCTTTAAATTCAAAAGACTACTATTATTATTATTATACTGAGCCGCTGTCTCGTACTGCCAGAGCAGCTCCTCCTGCTGCTTCAGTAGCTCCATACGGGAATTTAACTTTTCGCGCTCCAGCGCCAAAGCCAGATGATCCCAACGCAATTGTTCTTCTTTGGCTTGCAACACCTTGCGTTGCACCTTATATTGCTGATCGTAGAGATCGTAGAGCATGCGAACATTCTTCTCATGACGATCACATTCCACTTCTATAATATGTTGCAGACAATGCTCGAATTTAAGATCGAGTTGCTTGAATTGAGCTTGAAACCCTGGATCCAAGAATTTAAAGTATTGAAAAGCAGTGCTTAAGAAGCGGTTGTTACCGTCAACATTGGACCACTTTTTGAGTTCTTCTAAAGCATTCAATGTGTACCGACAGGTTTGGCTCGCTATTGCCTTATGAAGGTCCTTGTTCAAAACACAGTGGTCTGGCATTGACGGGACTACTGCGTTGGAGAACATTTTGGTAAGTTCTGAATCATTCTTCTGAGTCGAATGATCGAAATCGTCTGAATTTTTGGATTCTACTGTAAGATCATCCTTTGTTAATAAGGACTGCGCACTTTTGTATTCACTAACACCATCAGAGCCAGCGAAAGTGGTCGATAAGTCTAAGCTCCCATCATCATCTTTATCGTTTTTGTATGTGCACACCAACTTTTCCAAGCATATATTTTGATTATCCAAATTGGTGAATGGCACATCCAAATGTCCCAATTCACTCAGCTGGCTGTACATCAGAAGCATTAGACAGTTACGCGCATACTTCTCACTCTTTGGTGCTTTCTTAAAGAGCTTCAGCCAGCTCTGACTGATAACGACATCCATCTCACTAAGGTTCTGGGCATAAACATCATCCATATTATACAACTGCGACTGGAAATGTAAATCCAAATCAGATTCAGTCGGATCAGACATTTTATTTTATTTTACGCCAATACTAGAGCTATATTATTTTTGAATTTGTACAACAAAATTTGAAGACTATATAAAGGCAAACTATTGATTGAATATGAAAAAATTAAATTTTCTTTTTTGACAAAAATGGTATATGGTTGAGCTGGTATAACATATATGCATATATTTTATGAGGTCTCACTCAAAGCCTGTCAAAGCAAATATTTCCAAGTCCAAAATTTCACGAGCGAATATTCTTACTTTAGTTATATTTTCATAAAGTGCATACCTGGAAATGCTGATAAGCATGCAAACTCTGATAAACAACCAACCGGTTGTTTACGCAAAAAAATACACCGAACTTAACCTCAACTTATAAATATTTTTACTTGCTGTATAGAGAAAAATCTACCCAAGAACTAACTTTTATTTAAATTAATATAAGTTACTTTTGTAAGTTCAAAAAATTTCAAACTTATATGAAGTTTTGTCATTCCGTGCGAAAATTTTCGAACTGCGTAATTAAAAATTATGACAGTTTTACAAAAATTAGGTGTATACAATAGTGTTGGGTTGCTCATGAGTGAGCGAGCAAAAATGAGCAACTCACTAAAGTGAGCAAGTGAGTCAACTCAGCAAAGTTGTTCTTTTTGGCTCAGTTGCTCACTACTCACTTGCTCACTACTCACTTGCTCACTACTCACTTGCTCACTACTCACTTGCTCACTACTCACTTGCTCAGTACTCACTACTCACTTGCTCACTACTCACTTGCTCTGTAGCGTGAAGTTGCCACATTCATTTTTGTTTTCAAACGAACAGAATACAAAATTTGTCTTATAATTGAATTAAAAATTTTTCCTTGGAAGGTTCCAGAACGACACATATTGCACCAGCGAAAATCAACATTTTCTTATTATAAAAGGCATTGAAGTCAACTTCACGCCACAGAGCAAGGGAGTAGGGAGCAAGTGAGTACTGAGCAAGTGAGTATTGAGCAAGTGAGTAGTGAGCAAGTGAGTAGTGAGTAGTGAGTAGTGATCAAGTGAGTAGTGAGCAAGTGAGTAGTGAGCAACTGAGCAAGTGAGCAAGACTGCTCACTGAGTGAGCAACTGAGCAAGACTGCTCACTCACTTCAAAATGAGCAACTGAGCTTACTCATCAAAGTGAGTCATGTTTACACAACACTAGTATACAACACAGACGCAAATAAACTTCTTGACTGTACATGAATTTTATGAATTATTTCCCTTTGCCTACGAAGCTCTAGATAAAGGGATAATCTCGAAAAAGATATTTGTAAAACTATTATTGAGCAGGCGTAAGCGCTTGCGTAGTTTTGTAAATTTTATAATTTATTTATACACGGTTTGTCTGATAAAAAAAAAATATTTTGTTCAGAATTATTTTAAAATGCAGTAAATATTTTAAAGGTAGCATTAACGTTATTTTCCAAAAATAGTTACACATTTTTACAAAGTCCATTTGGTATTTGGGTCAATTTTAATATTGAGTGTTCCTTACCTTCTATCATTTTTTTTACACCTTTTTGTATTATGCCATAATAGCAAAAATGCCTTAAATACTTGTATACATCTGCCTTGCTCCATCTCGGCACACACATAATCACCGACTACCTTTATTTATTGCTCTGCCGAAGCGTTAAGAGCATAATAGCTATTTGCAGGTCTATGTAACAGATCCAAACTTTTTTCGGTGTGGCGGTATTTGTTGACTTTTCTAAACCTGCCTACATTTATGCCCTTCAGATATTATTAGTCTTTCCACACTCTTATTATTTGTATAAGAATTTAGAGATGTAAAGAAAGATATTTTGTCTTCTAGCATAGATTTTTTTTTTGTAGTTCCCTATGAGGAGTTTCCACGACTAAACACTACCTATTGGGTGTAATTATAAACGATTGATTTATTAAAATTAAAAAGAGAGGAGAGGCGGGGAGAGAGAGTGGTAGATTCATTTATTTGAAACCAGAAATGGGTCCACAGAATTCAATAATAATATTACAAATAATATTGCATTCCAAAGCGAACGTTCGAACTCGTGCAGTTTCACAGGAACAGAAACATGTCGCTGCTGCTTCTTAGGTCTGATGGCCAAGATGATGCAAGTTCTTCATCACGGCTTCAGTCATAGCTGCCAAGGAGACAGAAAGCATCCAATGTCTGCTATGATACTGCCTTGTGCTGCTTGGAAGACGTTAACTGTCTGAAAAATCTGACTATAGTAGATCTGGCTCTTCTTATCGAATCCTCGAAATAATTTAGCATGGATAGCGATCATCCTCCCCAACATTATTTTACTTCCGTTCTTTTTACTATGATATGTACATTGTGGAACAGAAACATGTCGCTGCTGCTTCTTAGGTCTGATGGCCAAGACGATGCAAGTTCTTCATCACGGCTTCCGTCATAGCTGCCAAGGAGACAGAAAGTATCCAATGTCTGCTATGATACTGCCTTGTGCTGCTTGGAAGACGTTAACTGGCTGAAAAATCTGACTATAGTAGATCTGGCTCTTCTTATCGAATCCTCGAAATAATTTAGCAAGGATAGCGATCATCCTGCCCAACATTATTTTACTTCCGTTCTTTTTACTATGATATGTACATTGTGGAAAAAAGCCCAAAATCATTAAACTTTTACGGTAGATAACGCTGTGCTCATCGGCATCTTTAAATAAGTGTGGGTCAAGGACCAAATACGACCATTTTAATTCATAACGTATCTATTCAACCATCCGACTCTCATATTTGTAAAATTCATTCAACGAAAATTCGCTAGGATGCATTTCTTGCCGCTTTCAATGCAGACTTTACTTTCACATAATATTTGTTAGAAAAGTTACAAAGAGAATCCGACTGTTGCAATAACTCCATTTGTTGTAAATTTTTCTACCTTCTTCGATAACCTAGCAATGTACTTTAATTTCTGTCTACCTCTAAGAATTTTCTTTGGCATTTTTTATGCCCTGTCCATTCAACATTTTAGCTCATAAATTGCGCAAATTCCTTTTGTGAGCGTCAAAGAAAAATTGCAGCCCCGTAGTGTGATGTTGAGTACTCGACAGCACATCTAATTTCTTCGCATGTCCTGTGCACGCTTATTAAAGTATAAATCATTTGATGGTCTGCACAGTGGGTGAAGAAGGCTGCAAGTGACCAACGAGCATCTACATCTACACAACGAAAAAATAAAATAATGTGTCAAACGGAGTGGTGCCCGACAGTGGGATACTCTGCATCCATTGTTTCACAAACATTCATTATTAGCGCCTTATTTTGCCTTGATATGTTGAGAAATGTGCGCGTGCTTAAAGAAAACTATAGGCTAAGCTGAGTAGGAAAATGTTTTGAGAAAAAGTCATTGTTTCGTTGTTTATTAGTCTCACATGATTCTATGCATCAAAGTTAAAGTTTCTTTCGATTGTCCCAAAGGCTAAAGCGCATAAGCAAACCACGATTACTTGACAGGATGTAAGAGGTGAGGCTGAAGCCAACTAACCCAACTACTAGTACGGGTTAGCCAAAGTACATTACAGCCGACTGCTGTGCAAGAGCGCGCTAAAGTTGCAACCAATGTAGCAGAAAACCGCAGCAGAGAGTAGTGCAATTAAATACAGGAAATAAAGGGCACCGCAACAGCAGCGGGAGCTGTAGCAATGGCAGCAGCTGCTCGGCTTTGAGGTTGGTCGCGCCTGGTATGGCGTGCCAGGAAATGGTCGGCAGGATGCAGGAAACATTCGTTGCATCTTCACAACAAACATGACGTAGGATGTTGCAGGAAAAAAGAGATTATAGAATTTTTGATGCTGTTTGGTTTTCTTTGCGAATTTATAAATAAATTTTTTAAGTTGACCTATTTTGATAGATATTTACTCAGTCCTATTGATTTCAACGAACTTCTTAATAAAGTTGTCTTCTAGAGTAAGTCATTATTTTTGATCTCTTATAGTTTTGTGGAACCGATTTTTCGGTGCATGATACTTTCTGTGGGTTATGCTCAAACTACAGTCCTCTAATACCTCTTTTATCTTGACTTGTTTATAATGTCTAATTTTTGCACTTGCTTTTCCAACCTTTTGATCACTTGATACTGAGAGATGTTGCATATCAATAAAAATTTCACCAATCGGGCTAGAGATGCGGTTTAGTTCATAGCCATTTTTCAATCGTTCTTTTTTCAAAAATATTTATTTTTTACTATCTCGTGTCATCTGAGCTTCGTAGCTTGAGAGTCGTCTTCGGAGGGGGTGCAAACATTAAATACATTTTTTGTGGTTTTTTGTCTTGTTTGGTAAAGATTTATGTGCAGGACGGTTTCAGCCAGAATTTAATAAAGGTATAAAAAAACATTTGTTTTCGAATAATTACTGCAAAAATTGTTCAGGCTAAAGGACCTATTTAAGAATACTTTAAAACTGCGATTCTTTTACCACCAATCTTTCTGTCCCATGAAATGTTGCCGACAGTGGCAAATTTTATTTAAAATTTAAACGATTTATTTTCGATTCGTGACCAAAATCACAATTACACCCCCATATTTTAATGCAAAACTTGATTTAACTTGCAAACCATGCTTAGGCATTAGTTTTAAATAAAATATTTTCAGTGCGGTAATTATTGATAAAGTAATTTGGAAAAATCTCTTCAAATGCTTCAATATGTCCATCAGTTATTGATAGCGTCATAAGCATTCAAATTTGATCGGTCGGGGCAATATCATTTTATTTCTTTCAAATAAAGTTAATAACTGCGCCAAGTTCTGGGTAGAAGCGTTGAGTTTCGTTGACGCAGATTCTCAGATTAATAGGCTCACATGTGTCTTCGTATCTTAACTTAAGAAGAGTGTAACTCATGTGAGCCCGACAAATAAAGAAATATTGGCGTATTCTCAAAATTTCGGTTAAATATTGACACATCTACACAATATTATTATTACGTTATTCTGTAAGAATTTTTCTTAAATGGTTAAAGATATGTAATGGATAAGATAAGTTTTTCGAAAAACCCAAACCTCTAAAATGAATTTCGAGCTTCCCAAAAAAAAAAGACAATAAAATTAAAAATCACAAAAGCGGCATCTGGCGGCACAAAAAAAAATGTCAAAAATGGAATCCTCGATAACAAAAAACCCACGCACATTTGGCTAGAGAAAAATATCGTTTTTTTTTGCTTTTTTCTTCAATATTGAGTGCCATATTGAAAAACTCCAAACTACCCAAAACCATCTTTTGAAAATGATTTTTAAGCTTCCTTGGCTCCATGACACCTCAGATCTGCACTATAATGCAAATGTCGAAATGAATTCAGACAGACTAGCCCGCCTGACTCTTAACTTTAATGATAGATGTAGATACTCAAAGTACATTCACATTAGCCAATTGTTATGTTGACATAGATATTAGTTTTTTTTTTTTTTTTGTTTTAAATTTTTATATGATATAGTCAACCGATTTTGATAAAATTTGCTGGGGAACTCTAACAAACTTCCAAGTTCCAAATTTGGTAACGATATCTTCATAAACAAACGAAACAGAAAGAAGTTTTCTCCAAACACAATTTGATCGCTCGGCCCTGCAGGAGCTATATGATATAGTCAATCGATTCTGATAAAATTTGGTACAGTGCTAAATTTGGTTTTAATATCATAAACGAACGAATTATCCATCTAAAACTTTTAGTTTTTTTCGAGGTCGTCTGAAACACCACTAGTGGAGCTATATAATGTAACCCCGGTATCAAAAAAATAAAATAAACTTGTCTCCTATGGAATAATAAGGGATCTAATCTGAAAGTTTGGTTGCTCTAGCTCTTACCATCTCTGAGATCTAGGCGTTCATACGGACAGACGGACATCGGTATATCGAATTCTCTGGTCACCCTGATCATACTTTAGGTAACTTTGGGGGGTCTCCGACGACTCCTTCTACACATATGTTACATACATTTTCGGTTTGCACAAACATAATATACCCTTAGTACCATACAGGGTATAAAAATTGAAAATAAAAATTGAATTCAAATATCTTTAGAGCCAAGGGGTGTATTACAATGAATAACGTATTTTTGTGATGCACATTTCAACACCTTTCCATCGATGCCTGAAATGTCTTTGAAGGATCAGTATAAAGGATCACACAAGGAAAAATATTGAATTTGGACATCTTTTGAACAAAGGAGTGTATTACCATGATTGGCGTGTTTTTTGGATGCACGCGCTAACACCTTTCCATCGACGCCTAACATGTCCTTGAAGGATCAATATTAAGGATCTCACAAAAAAATTGAATTTAAATGCTTAACCAGCTATTTGTAAAACTGCTCGTGAAGAAGCCACAGTTACCAAAACTTGTATATAGACTCCTTTAACATATGCTTTAGGCAATAGATGAAATCTATGGATACTCTCCGAAGCCAAATGAGAGTACCCAGGCCAGGAATCGAGATGCAACGATTAAAAAGACATCATAATTATGAATACGTGCGAAATACCAAGCACAAGGGTAAACGAGGATATGAGGGATCCATAAAAAAATTATTTATTTAAATATTAATTATAATACAATAATAATACTATAACTAATAAAGATTAGGGCCACGAGTAACTAGACCTAGACCTCAGACCCATAGAGTAGGTGGGCGTGAGTTTTATGGCAGTGTCCGATATGTAGCCGCAAAAATGCGCTAATCTTTGTACGGGAGCAATCAGTTGGGAAGTGGATCTTCTCTCGTGTAGTGTTGAAGGCCTTGTAGTTGTGTTGCAACGAGTACCACCACTCTATCGCTTGTTGGTCCTTCAGGTGAGATTTTATTTCATTTAGATAATCTTTTGCGGAACAGGGTGTAAAGGTATATAAGTGTGACTGTGAGGCAAAATTTTGATTTTGGCTGGAGACCTAATGCATGCATCTCTTATAAAATTGATAACCTGATTACGGTTGCAGATATTTTTAACTGCTTCTATTATAAAAGAATTAAAAAGTAGTTTTTCCTTACAAATATTAAGTTAATAAGAAACTCCTTCCAATGTCGATGTCGATACATATTTCAAAAAAACTACTGTTAAGATGAATTATGTAATTATTATTTATAATTTCAGGTTTCGTGTTTCACAGGCAAATATTTTACTGGCAACAAAATCCAACTTCCATGATTAGGCACTTATCTAAAAGCTTAATTTTTCTTTCAAATAGAAGTTATTTGAAGAATTTTCTTCATTTATCTTCTTTATCGTTTAAAAGTTATGATATTTGCCACGCTTTTTAGGCTGCTGTGTCACAGTACGATGTTGCGTTTCGGGGCTAGGAGTCTACTTACTAACTTAGCTACGCTTATGTAATCTTTTGCCTCAAACCTAATTTTTTTATGATCCGATGATAATGATGTTTGGTCTTAATCGAAAGTTTTTTTTTACTGCCCGCGATTTGACCATACAAGTTGTAATTTTAAAATTGTAGAAAATGTAGCGTTTAGAAATTATTTTTGGGAGGATAAGGGCGTGGCAGTAGAAGAGAATTGACATGGCTGGACCAGTTATGTTTTACTAGCTCTTGTAGTCTCCAAGATACAGCCGTAAATAGAGATGGACATATCTACTCAAATTTATATTTGGAAGTAAGTTTTGAGGGGTCTCCAGCATCCTCTTCTCTACATTACCTTAAGGTACAGGACATTTTTTTTTTTTTTTCTCCTCCTATGGGTTCCTCACAAAGAGGTGGGGCACTGCGACCAGAAGATCTTTTGTACCATACCCATAAATTACAGCAAAAGACTTTCCGCTTTCCGCATGAATAGCAGTAGGTCTTTTTCAGGTATTGACCTAAGATGGAAGGGACTAATCCGTTCCTTTCCCAAGTGACAGGCTCTATCCCATACCAGCGCTGGGCAGTCACAGAGAATATGTCTGGTGGTTTCATCGTCCTCGAGACAGAGTCTGCACTCTGAAGAGTCCGATAGGCCAATTTTCTGTAGATGGTATCTAACAGTGTGGTGGCCAGATAGGTAAGCTACCAGGAGTTTTAAGTCCGCTCTGCCAAGACCTTTTGTCTTGATCATATCCAGGGGTTTGATAAGCGCTTTTGCTTGACGCAGCCCCGGTAAGGAGAACCAGTATCTCCTATGTTCTCCTGCAGCCCATTTGTTTACCATAGTTTTGATTGTGGACCAACCAATACCACAGAAGGGCGCAGGGGCAGTGGTCAGGGTGGAGGCGCCCTGTCGTGCTAGGTCGTCAGCGATCGTGTTACCATCCACTCCTGAGTGTCCAGGTACCCAACATAGCACGACTTTGTTCCGGGAGGACAGGGTTTGGAGGTAATTATGGCATTCTTTAACTATCCTGGAGGAGATGCTCCATGATGATAGTGCCTTAATAGCAGCTTGGCTATCTGAGTAGATACAGATGTTTGCTCCCCTAGTTCCCTTACTAAGGATACTATGGGCGCAGATCCCTATGGCATGAATCTCTGCTTGAAAGATGCTGGGCCAGATGACCATTGCACTAGAGATTCTGGTGTTGGGCCCAACGACTCCAACACCTACACCCTGCTCAGTTTTGGACCCATCCGTGAACCATTGTTGCCACCGGAGGTTTCCACAGGGGCTGCCATCAGCCCAAGTCTCCCGACTTGGGAGAAGAGATCTAAATTTCTTGTTATGAAATAATTCCGTGATCATAAGATCTGATCTAGAGCAGATGGATACGTCAGGAAGGGAATATATAAGTGCGGCATGACCAGTGTCGCTTGCTAAGAGTCCAGATGTGATCTGGATACGTAGTAGACTCTGCATGGCTGACTTTTGGATGAAAATGTGCAGTGGTGTAAGTCCAAGGACTGACTCCATGACAGCTGTTGGACAGGTACGCATAGCTCCCGAGAGAGATAGGCATACTAATCTTTGAAGCTTGTTGCACTTCTTAATGGCCACATTTTGCTGCGTCTTGGGCCACCACACAAGGGCTGCATATGTGACGATAGGTCGTACCATCATACGGTATATCCATTCTACAATATTTGGGCTGAAGCTCCAAGTGTTGCCAAAGAATTTCCTACAAGCCCACATGGCTCGAGTAGCTTTGGAGAGCACTTGTTCTAAGTGGGAGTTCCAGTTGAGTCGTTTGTCTAGGACCACACCTAGATATTTGACCTGTTCTGAAAACTCCACCTCAGTGTTATTTATAACGAGGTTCCGAAGCCTAATGTTGTATCTCTTCGTGAAGGGAACAATCACAGCTTTCAGGGGATTGATATTAAGCCCTTCGCTTAGACACCAGTTCAGGGTTATCTGTAGAGCATTGTCCATCATCTCTATGATGGTGTTCTCATATTTACCTGTCACTATGATAGCCAGGTCATCTGCGTAGCCAATGACTTTATAACCAAGCACTGTCAGCTTAGTAAACAGTTCATCGATCACGAGAGACCATAGCAGGGGAGATAACACACCTCCTTGTGGACAACCTTTTACAGATCTTATGCTGACTGCTGTGCCAACGCTCTAGAGATAGAACCAAAGTCAGTGTTGTCGAAAGCTCCCTCGACATCCAAGAAGGCGCACAAAGCTATGTTCTTGGAGTCAAAAGCGCTTTCAATCTTTCTGACTAGGTGGTGTAAGGCAACCTCTGTTGACTTCCCCTTGGAATAGGCAAACTGCATTGGATGCAACGGGGTCGTGACTTGCAGTTTGTTACTGATATGCAGGTCGAGAAGCCTCTCTACTGTTTTCAGAAGGAATGATATTAGACTGATTGGTCTGTATGACTTGGGCTTATCTATTGGCCTATTGCCAGATTTAGGGATGAAAACCACCCGAACTCTCCTCCAAGAGTGAGGTATGTATCCCCAGTCAAAGCTTGCTCTAAACAGACAAATCAGTGGGTTCAGAATGAAATCCAGACATTTCTGGAGAAGTGCTGGAAAAATTCCAACACCACCAGGTGCCTTGAAAGGTTCAAAGGAGCCAATTGCCCATCTGACTTTGTCGGCATCAAATATTGAGCCAGATATTCCTGCAGCCCCTCGGAGGTTTGGCTCAATCCAATCTGAGAGTTGGGCATCTCCATTGCAGATTGAAGAGCCTGGAAAGTGTGTTCGGAGAAGGAGCTCCAATGTTTCCTTACGGTCTGAAGTGAAGGAGCCATCACTCCTGCTCAACAGACCTACCACGTTTGAGGACTCTTTGGCCATGACTCGTTGAAGTCTAGCCGCTTCTGTTAGGTTTTGGACATTATTACAGAAGTTCTTCCAGGTTTCCCTTTTAGAATTTCTAATGTCCTTGTTGTAAGCAGTGAGAGCAGCCTTGTACTCATCCCACTGTTTGGTTTTCCTAGTTTTAGTAAAGAGTCTCCTAACAGTTTTCCTTTTAGCCGTTAGGTTGGCATTCCACCAGGGAACCTCACGTTTCGACTGGTAAGAGCGCTCAACTGTACTGGCTTGGAAAGAGGAGATCAGCACATCTTCAAGCTGGTTAGCAGCCAAATCAATCTCCTCTACCGAGTTGATGTTGGAAACTAAAGAGTCGACCGCATGTTCGATCAGTGTCTGAAAATGGATCCAGTTGGTCTTCTTGGGATTGAAAACCCTCTGCCTTAACTCTAACTGCCCCGGCAAGTCAAACCTGATGTGCTGATGGTCTGAAAGTGTGGCCTCATTAGTTACCTCTAGCGTTGACGTCACTACTACCCCAGATGGTGTGGTGAGCGTTTGCGTCGCAACAGACGACTAATGGCGTTTTACGCTGACTGCAGTGGTCAACGA
Source organism: Chymomyza fuscimana (assembly GCA_949987675.1). Taxonomy (NCBI): domain Eukaryota; kingdom Metazoa; phylum Arthropoda; class Insecta; order Diptera; family Drosophilidae; genus Chymomyza; species Chymomyza fuscimana. Next base: position 35,348,762 of record OX465089.1, read on the forward strand.
GCCGCTTGACCTCTGTCGGTGGGACATCAGCCGTGTCGCCAGGGAAATAAGCAGCCGCCACCACTATTTCCCTGGTACCCGTCTCCGTGGCAACTTTGACGAGCGCAGCTACTAGATCTCTAGAAATAAAGTTCGTTAATGGAAGGTAATTGACACCATTATCAATAAGCATCGCAGTGCGAGGCACATCCACTTGACGATCATATAACAACTGACTTGCTTTGACATTTAAGCCTCGGACTTGGCCACCCACCGACCATGGCTCCTGAATGAGCGCTAGGTCGATTTTGTCCTCGGCGAAGGTCCTGCACAGGGTGGCTGACGCTCCTTTAGCGTGGTGCAGGTTCGCCTGGAGCACCCTAGTGGCGCTCATTAGACTCCCGAATGGAGCTCTGGACGAGGCTGTCTCGCTTGCCTCGGCGAGACCCCTTGCCTCGAGGCCCTTCGGAAGCGAAAAGGCGGACCTTTCGCGGATGCTGGTAGCAGTGACCAGGCCCTTGTGCGTGCCCACCTTAGTTAGCCCAGCAGCTTTGCTAGTTGTGGGTCGCGGGTTGCTGTCAGCATTAAGGGCCGAATTTTGTGGAACCGTGGATACTGAGGGCACTACAGGGGGCCACTGGGGTGGTGGTGGAAGCGGTTGCAGGCTGCTCCGTTTGGGAAGGTTCAACAGTCTTAGGGCCACTACCCTTAAGACTAAGCTTAACCTTCCCAAATTGGTAATAAATGTGTTCACCCAGTTTCACCAGCTGTTGATAAGACGTTCCATCAACGGCAAGGACGAGGTGCAGAAGTTGACCATGCGTCAGTCTCTGCATTACTCGCCATTTCGCGGTGCAAACTGGATTCTGCGCGTTTATTGCAGCTAGAACCCTATAATTTGTCAGGTTGATGCTATTGGGGAAATAACCTCGAACCACATGTGTTCGGGGAAACTCCTCCTCCGAAATCAACCTGATATCTAGAGCCACATTGCTCTTGATATGGCAGAAATTGTTGCGAACCCACGCAGCTGTGAGTTCATTCGCACATATCAGCAACACCCAGTTCGAGCGAAGGACACATCCTTTGAACTGTGGTGTCGCATCACCAGCGAATTCGATTGTAGCATCGAGAATAGCCTCTTTGATCCGAGCCATTTGTTCGGAAGTAAGAGCTGCAGCGTTTGAAATGAAACCCAGCTTGATGCCTTTGACTACGCTGCTGTAGGGCATCTTGTTGGACTCCACATAAGCTTGCTTGGGTTGCTTTGTCGCCGTATGTGGCGACTTGTCGTCAGATCGGATCCTCTTGACCAGTGTCGCAGGGGGTGCCGATCTGGCGGAAGCTAGAGCGTCAGTTCTGGAGAGACCTTTGCCAAGAGCAGCTTTAAAGAGTCTCTTCTCCCGAGAACTGAGTTTTTCAAAGGGAGCATCAGACACCAGATTGAGGGTCTGGAGTGTGGCATCGATACTGGCACCAGACGACTTCTGCGAGACTACACTCACAGTGTCATCTCCGTCAGAGACCAGGAGTTCTTCCTCGGAGCTCAAGGCCGACACCTCGAGCTGCCGATGAAGAAGCAGTGGTCCTTTCGGTTGAAGGTGTACCGGCTGTTCTTGGACAGATTCAAGTGGTTGTACCCGAGTCCCTACCGTATGCCCAACAGCACTACTAAGGGGGGTCGCTAGCTGCGGCACATCAGCCACAACGGTACACAGAGAGGTCGCCGTGCAGACTTCCTCTTGGGGTGATGCTTTTAGAGTGTCATCAAACACATCAGAAGTATTTAGTCTATCCATAAAAAAAATAAAGTTAATGCTCTGGGCGGGTTGTCGCCCACGGGATTGCCGGAGATGCCGTGGGAGGTCAAAGATTAAAACTTGAGGTTGACAGGTATCCAGAGTCCGAATACTAGCTACCGGGCACCCCCTCGGCCATGCATCTATTGGCGTATGATGTTCCACCTTAGATTGGGGTAATTTTTGAAAGAGTGTTCTTCTCTTCGCCCGACTACAATTAGTCAGCATCCAAGGCAGAGACATAACCGTTCCAAGGACCTGCTTCCAGCCGCCCTCACGGGGCGAGTATAGTCGCACTACCAGTAGTGTATCACAATTACGGCGCGTACCACACACGTTGATCCCCTTGTGATAACTATTGGCTGACGGCCAAGGTACAGGACATAAAAATATATAAATTAAAGTATTCAGAGAAAATTGTAAAAATATTTGGAGTTAAGAAAATTAAAACCCTTAACAAATAAAAAATCTTTTAAAAATCCTCCATAGCCTGGTTTTCATAAATTTCATCTGTTTGAGAATTAAACCCTACCAGAATTTTTAGACAATTTGTGGCTCGATAGAAACAAACCCAATGTGGTTATTCTTAAGAAAGCTTTTCTCGCCCACTGGCACTTACTATTCAATATGCAAAAATGTGCAAAATTTAATGCAATTTTCAATGGATAGCCATAAAAATATATTGTATATTAAAGGACTCATAAAATTGTGGAATGTGTGTAGCTTGGCGTACTCTAATTAAATTTCACATGCACTCAAGCGGTCACTATGCTCTTGTCTCGTCGAAGGCACATGAAACTGAGCCAGAATCTAGAGAAGAAATAAAATCAACATAGAGCAGTCATAATAAAATTTTGCAACAAATTGTAATGAAAGTGTGGCTTGTAGAAAACGCACAGTATTGCATTATTACTATCAGGTCCGGATTTCAAAACATGTGACGGCCCAACGGCCAAGGCAAATGCGAGGACCCTGTCACAATTACCCACAGATTTTTCTTTTACACTAATTTTAAGATAATTAGTTTATTTTGTTTTTGCATCAAGGTTTTTAATGCCATACTTCATTGGGCCATATAATGTTAATATTTGTTAATTATGAACTAAGCTTAGCAAAAAAAGATATCAAATATTTTTCAGTAGTCAAAAAAAGTCTATCTTCGGATAATTCCTAGACATATCCAACAAGAAAAATTAAAATATGGTTTCATCTGTTCTTGAGCTATAAAAGATGTAACTTATACCACTTTGAAGATTATGGATAGATAATAAAGGTTTAAGAAAAACCACATAAATAATTTGTTTCTGATTTATTTTGCTATCTATCCTAGGATAACAAGAAATGTTTTATTTTACGTTCGTAATGGAAATGAATGAGTTTCAACAAACTCAGCCGAAATAAAAATAAATTTTTGGGATAAGAAAGAAAATTAATATATCAGGGAAATATAGTATTGGGGGTTTTTTTTGGACCTCAAAATCCATATTTTTTTATGGGCCTTCGTTATTACACGTAAAACTGAAGTAATTCTTTCAAAAATAAAATAAAACGATTCTTCTTTGATATTTATTTAAAATATTTTAAACCAAAATTTTTTATGGCTAAAGTTTTTTGAACATTCAACATTTTTTAATAAATCTTGTCATGTGCGGCCTTGTCGGCAAATGCTGTAATCCGTCCCTGCGTACTATACAAAAATATTTTCATTTTTTTTTACTTTTTTTTATTTAATATTATTAGTATTTTTTTTTCTTTTTTGCATACTATGCAGTGGACAGAGCCACAGTAGGCAACGAAGCAATGTCTCTGAGTATGAGGAGGGCTAAAACCAAGGGAAAATTGAAATGAAATTAAACTGCTGCCAGGAGAAATAAGGAATTTTTCTGTCTTTCAGCACGAACAGGAACAGGCTATATCAATATATATCTATATATATATATTTTTTTTTTTACTTTTTCACTTTATGTCTTTCAAATAATAGATTGTCAGTCAGTTGAAATTACTGTCAGTTGGAATGTCTTTCTGTCTTTCTGTCTAGCTGTCTGTTTGACTTTCGATTGGAATGTTTGTTAAAGTATGAGCAGCTGGTTTCGAAGTTGCGTACAGCATTTGAAAAGCGTACATAGTTTTGTATATAAGTAAAGACATACTATATAGCTCATACAAGTGTGCAAGTATGCGTTTATATGTATATCCTGGGATATTTTATATATGTATGAAATTCTTCACAATTGACTTCGCTTGGAGTTTTGTTGATGGATTTTCCATAAGATGCGCCTAGCAGTCCACAACTAAACAGCGTGAAGTCAGCAACAGACAATCAGACTGCCTACCGTGCGTATGATAAATATTTTCATGTACAGCGACTTCCCTTGCAATATACATACTTGCTGTTGTGCCTTGCGGGCTTAACAAGATTGCGCATGAAATTCAATCCATGATTAAGTGTTTTATTTTATATATTGACATGTTTTAATGTACCAAATAAAAGTCCTTGGCATATTTCTGCAAGTTTTCGGCAACGAAACGGTAGAGCTAGATTTGTTGGTCAACAAATATGAGCATCATACATTATATACTTTAAATTGACAAAAACAATAAATTAATGCAACAAAAGTAAAACTTTTTTCATTAAAACTCCTTAAAACTTAAGTCAGTGAACGAGGAAAAAGTGGAACCAGCCAGCTGGATAAGTGAGTGCAAAATGTTATTTTATTGTCAACAAGCAAAGTTACAAGTACCAGGACACAACAGACACACATAGACTCAAACCCGTGTTGGTAAAAGAGTCGCCTAACAAAAATGAGAATCCGCATTTAGCGCTACAAAGTTTAGATACGCTTATATTCTCGTAGTTAAGAATATTTTAATAAAAAAAAGGGTGGTGTCTATCGACGGGGCGCAAGCGCACTTCTTGCTTCCAAAGAATGTAAATTATTTTATTTATAGCGACAAAATATATGTAGCCGCAATTAAAATCAGCTATTCGTTAAGATCTTGTTCTAATTCTTAATAAATATAATTAGGACAATACTTTAGTTGTGTTAACATTTTTACAATAAACAATAAATACAATAAAATCAATAAGAATGAAATATTCGGATGAGTAAAGAAACATTTTCCTTTGAGGTTATGAGATGTTTTGCTGTCGAAGCGACGAAACATCGTTCGATATCGAAAAGTATCGACCCATGCTTATGATTAATACTTCAGGGTAAGACCTACCAATGTTAAATTTAAAAAATCGAATTTCTTGCATCAAAAAATATTCATGTCTTGCTTAAATGGTTCCTGTCTTGCATAAAAAAAATGTCCTTTGTAATATGAATAGCATAGTCGTGGACAATATCCCTCTGCGCTAACAAAGCGTAAGGCAAATATGAGTAGATGGCGAATATAAAAAATGTGGAATTGGGATCACGCAAAACTGAATTCGAATAAAACTGTTCGTTTTCGTTTGTCGGTGCACGGTCGAATAATTTTTTTTTTTTTTTTATACATATTTGTTTATTTGTAATCTGTCCAAAGGACATTCAACAAATTTTATAACATCTTACAAAAAATATTTACATGATTGGCTTGCCTCCAATGAGCTAAGAAGATCTAGGATATGATATCGCTTCAATCGTCTAGTATCTGCGCTATTATCTAATAAGTTTATAGCTAATGAGTTTTCATGAAAAAAAACGGAATCATACAGTAAACAACAACGCGTTAAAATAATAGAGTTTTTCTTTTTGAAATCAAGATCAGCACCCACGGCCTTCATGACTAAAAGCTTGGACTGTATACAGACAATATACAGTCGGGCTTTGAAAATCAAAGGACAAAACACCGGCATCAGTTACACCCATCCAAATGCGTTGTTTGTTGAGAATAAGATAAAACGCCAGAAACGATTTCCTTGGCTTCTTAAAGAACAATGATCGAAGTCTTTTTGCGGTCAACTGTAGAGCAGAATCATAATTTGTGGTTCCAACAATATGGAGCAAAAGCGCACACTGCTAGGCAAATTAGGGACGACCTGCTACGTGAAATTCTAATTTGCCGTAGCCACCAGATTTAACTGCGTCCAACATTTGCTATGGGGATATTTAAAAGACAAAGTGTATGTTAATAAACCAGAGAAACTGGGATAAACGGAAAAATTTGTATCGTCAAGAAAATTTTTTTTTTTTGGTCTCCTATTCAATAAAACTAATAATTTTAAACATTCGGTGAAATGCATTTTCAAGTTCAAAACAAGTAATGGGAAATTAGATGAAAGTTTCAATTGCACCTTCGCATTATCATCATTGCACATGTACTTAAAATAGAGGCAGTTGATACTTTAATGAGTGAAATAAATTGGAGGTATGAAAAGTTGACAGAACTTTTTCTCCAAAAATGAGTAGAACTGAATTGAAAAAAGCAGCAACTGATTTAGTAATCAAATATGAAAGAGATATCAGTGTAGTAGAATTCATTGTTGAGAATTTGCAAAAATACGCTAAGGACCTAAAGTGCCCAGCGCTCTTTAGCCAGTACAGTTCCGGAAAAAATGTAATTATTTGAGTTGTTTCTAGTCTGGTCGAGCATCGAGATTTATTGCCTGCCACAGCCGGATGTCCTTCATCTGGTTATTGTTGATTTTACATTATATTTATTATTTGGCGGTACTCCATATTTCCCTTACTCATTGTTAGCACAGCTTTACACCTTTCGAGGGAAATTATCCACGACTATGCTATTCCTATCACAAGGTAAATTTTTTTATGCAAGACATGAATATTTTTTTATGTAAGACATGGACCATATACAAATTCGGTTTAAGTTGTGCATGCTATTTATACCCTGTACCTATAGGTACTAGATTTGTGCAATGTATGTAACGGACAGAAGGAGGCGTGGCAGACCCCAAGTCCTTTATACTAAAATGCTTATCATAACCTCGGGTAGCGATTGAGCCATGTCCGTCTGTATGAACACCTAGATTTCGGAGACTATAAGAGCTAAAGATACGAAACTTTACCAGCTGGTGCGCGTATTTCCTCAGAAGATGAAGTTTGTTGAATCATATCAATATCTTCCCCCGTTCCCCCGCAGTAGATTTTCGCTGTTTTTAGCCACACTGTATAATATTTTTATTTGAAATTTAACAGAGCGATACGTTGTGGTTACATGCATCTGTGTATCAAAAATTAACAAATCGGACAAATACAACAAAAGTTATAGTCAAAAATGTACAAATTTCACCTCCCCTTGCCAATAAACTGCGTCAATATTTGACTCTACGTAATTATGGTAATAAGTGACCTAGAATCAAAATTTTTGGTAAGCTGATTCATGTGGCTCCAATGAACAAATCCAAATTTTATCGATGCAGACCCCCCAACCCCCGCAATCGATTAACCTTGTTTTCTCCCACACCCCTCAACAAATCCCCTTGAAACTTGCCCTATATACTTTAAATAGCTTCGTTGCCGTAACTTTCGATTTTCATCAAAATCGGTACAAATTTACGGAACTTATACATAGGTATAAATATCGTTTTGCACCAAAACAAATTTTTTCTAATTGGAGTTCTTAGAAGGAATATGCAGAAATAAAATTTGCTTGGAGAAAAAAGGTTTACACTGTCGGGCACCGCCTCGACTGTATTACATTTTTTTTGCGTTGATTCAGAAAAAAAATAATTACAAATATTTATCAATGACTATTTAACAGGAAATTGGCATAAATAGAATCTAAGAATGTCAAAAAATATTTTAAAAATTATTCTCTTGCAACAAAACATACGGTTTCAAACCACATAAAATATTCGTTTTGGTGAATTTGGGACCACCAAATATGTATTCGGTTTCAAAACGAATACAAATAAAACGTTCGGATTCGAAAAAAATAGCTTTTAAGTTTTTTGAGTTTGAGGCTACTTGTTTTTATCGGGGTAGGTCCTCCATAAGCATAACACTGTTAAGCGCCACCTTACTCTCTATCTCTTGGGAGACTTTACGGCTCACATTAACCAGGAGCAAAATAAGAGTACCAAATCAAGAGGCACCGCGTGCTGGTTATTCGTTAAAGGCAGAGGCAGGGATCCCTTTAGCTATTTCAATATAAGTCAGAAGTATTAATAGCCCCCATCAAAAAATAAGACTGAAGCTGCTTTATGGGGTCATGTCAAACCGCATATGCTCTCCAAAAGGGTACAATTAAAAGAGGGTGAGCAAGAGACAGCACAGTATTGTTGTTCTGCCAAAATTTATTTAATATGCAATATAAGCTACAACGACAACTACGGGAACACGCACAACATGACACGCTCATAAACTTATTTTGAGCCCCAGGACACAAAAACAACAAGTGTTACAACAACAACAACTGGCAGGAGCCAAGTGTTTTGCTGTTGTTGTTTTTTTTTTATTTTTTAATAATACCTTAAGGATTTCACAATGCCGGATCCGCCAGGGCCAACCTAAAATATAAATATTGTTTTGTTTTATGTCAAAGTTTGCTATGTTCTCGGCTCTACAACTTTTTTCATTAATTTCAAAACAAGTGAGGGAGCTAGGCACTTGGAGCAATGGGAATTGACTTGACGCATTTGCTATGGTGATTAGCCAACGTAAAAAATGTATAAGGAACAAGCAAAAATTAAAATAATATTGTTGGTTTCGACTTTTTGGCACTTGGTTGGAGTGCAGTCATTAAGGATTTATGCAACAGCTGCCAGTATAGCCAAAAAAGATTATAATTTTTGGTGCGAAAAATTATATAAAGTTAAGCAGAGTATCAAATGTAAGCACATTAGACATTTTTGGGTTTGCTTTTGTTGCGTAATTCAATTAAGTTTTAATGTCGGTCGGGTTTAAGGGAAATTCCTTTACAAAGTTATTTCCTCTCAGTTCTATTAAATCCTTTAATGACATAAAGTTGCTAGTTTATGTGTTAAGCTAAATGTTTTAGCATGTTGCTAATGGCTTTTTCAAATGCAACTAACGGATGCACTCACATACAGAGATGCAGACATACACACATACATATATATGCAAAGTAACAGAATGGCGAATGACTTGAAAAATCATCAAAAGTTCCGCTAAGTGCTATATACAAGTACATACTATATATACCTGCCACAAAAATGGTAAATTCTACATAACACGAAAGTTGTTCGAGAAGTTTGTGGATAAGTTATTAATATCGTTTCGATAAAAGTTTTTCTTATACAATATTCTTAATAAATTGCAGAATGTTTACATTAGGGAATACAATTGTCCTCAATATAAGTGCCTTGGAAAGACTTCTTTTTTTTTTTTGTATAAAGTCTATACGTTTTTTTTTAATATTCAAACGATTTCAATATTTTTACTGTGGGTCATAAAACATTGGGACCAAATAAACATAAACAAATTGTTTAAAGTCTAATTTAATTCTTATATCAAATATTTATTTATTACGAATTTTTTAATTTGTTTGCCTTTTGTACATCATTTCCCACTGTAATATCATCTGAAGATTTATCAGAATTTTACGCCATCCACCTAGATCCATAAAATTTTGTATATAGACTAAAGTTAGCCTCATGTCTTTTTGCCTACCAATAATGTTTTTTATATTACCTTTAAAAAGTCAGGAACTTCTATCTTTTTTATGAGTTAAGTTAACCCCTTACCCAGACGAAAATATATAGAAGACAGAGTAAAATCAGAACAGAACATCAGGATCCCATGTTATACCATAGATCCCTTTTCAGGGCATTTCATCTGCGGCAAGTATCTCTGTAAAACCACATTTTAAAACCTTCTTATGAGAGGTCCTTCAAGGTTCTTCGAATCAACACATTCATTTATTTTACAGGCCTTTTACTTACAATTTTATAGTAATTTAAGCCCTATCACACACAAAATTTTATTTCTAGCGAACAATTTGTCATCAATAATGGATTATAACAAAATTTGTATCAAAAAAATAAATATCAAAAAAAAAATATGATATGGGCCGCTGAATTCGTATCCAAGGTCTAAAAAAACCAAACTCTCAAGGGCTCTGAAATAACCTCAAAGTACAGTGTTGAAAACCATAAATTTAAAAGATGACGTACGTTAAAGTCGGTCGCAGACGTCTTTGGGATACCCTGTACCACCACATTGCAATTAAATCCGATATATTGCTTAGGACCTCGAAAAGATATTTAATTTCCCAAATTTGGTTACGAATTTTGCACCAAAAATTTTTTTTTGACCGATCGGTCCTATGGGGGCTATATGATATAGCCAACCGATTTTGATCAAATTTGGAACCGGGATTGGGAACTCCAAAAAACTTACGAGTGCCAAATTTGGAACCGGGATTGGGAACTCTAAAAAATTTCCGACTGCCAACTTTGGTTACGATATCTTCACAAACAAAGGAAACACAACGAATTTTGTACCAGAAACGTTTTTTTGACCGATCGGACCTATATGATATAGGCAACCGTTTTGGATCAAATTTGGTGCAGTGATTGCGAACTAAAAAACTTCCGAGTGTCAAATTTGGTTACGTTATCTTCATAAACAAACGAATTATTTATCTAAAACTTTTGGGGTTTTTAGAGGTCCTCTGAGACACCCCTATGGGAGCTATATAATATATCCCCGATAACAAAAAATAAAATAAAATTGTCTCCCCTGACATAATAACACAACTAACCTGAAAATTTGTTTGCTCTAGCTCTTACCATCTCTGAGAACTAGGCGTTCATACAGACAAATGGACATGGGTATATCGACTTCTCTAGTCATCCTGATCATACTTTAAGTAACTTTGGGGGGTCTCCGATGTCTCCTTCTGTATGTTACATGCATTTTTGGCTTCCACAAACTCAATATACCCTTTTTTCCAAATTGTATAAAAAATGGCATTTTTTGACGTTATTTCAGAGCCCTTAGTTGTTGGGATTTTTTTATGGGAATATCGGTAGCCCTGTCAAAGGTAAAGTTCCTATTTTTTTTTGTGCGTCTGTGTTATTATTGTAGCATGAGTATAAAACAGAATTTTCTGTATGTGTTGAATAACAAATAGTGCCCGAGTATACGTTGCATATCCCATCTAAAACTTTATTTTTTTTTTTGAGTCAACCCAAAAAACAGCATGTTCATGTTTATATGGTTCATGTCTTCAATAATAAAATACTACCAATATTTTAATCAAACGAAAATTGAAACGATATAAAAGTTCAGAGCTGTAAAAAAAGTGAAAGGAAAACATCAGAACATAACGATAACAAAAAATGTGGATTTGGCAGCTTACAAAGCTTATTCATTTTCGGGAGAACCAATTAGTCGAATTCAAACCACATATAAAATATGGTTTTGGTCAAATATGTGAAATCAAAACGAGTCCAAAACTTTTATTCGATTTTGTTTTTTGGAGCACGGCCGACAAAAATGCAAAAAGGATTTTTTAAACATTTCAAAAACACTCGAAATTCAAATTTTTTATTAAATCACATATAAATTACAAGGTTTTATCTATACTCGAATTTTCATGAATTTGATCGAATTCAATACAAATTACAGTAGAATTCAATGGGTTGCCCTCGTAAAACCTTGTGATATGCAAACTCCCCAAATTGTCTTGTGGCAAACCAGTCAGACCCCATAAGTTTATGTAAAATTTTTTTACATAGCCGATAGGTTTGAAGGAATAGCCAAAAGATTTTAATTTAATAAAACCATAAATGTAACCATAATGTATTCTAAAATGTTGAGTTAGTCTTAAAGCCAAACTAGGTTAATAAAATTAACAAAGCTACGATTTTTCAGTAAGAACGCTTGGAATAACCCTCGGCATAGCTTAATTCTGGATGCACTTTACGCTTGAGCTTTTGTGGCTAGACGAATTTCATAATAAAACTGAATATACATATGATTGTAACTTTATACATGTGTGAGTGAAGGCTTGTGTATATATAGTACATACATACATACATATATGTGTATGCAACTTAAAGCTTGAACTCAATTTTTTGCGAAACTTTTACTTTCACTAAATGCAAATCTAACGTTCTGAGGGCTTGACTACTCTACTCCTGGCTCTGGCTAAATGCTATGTCAATGTAGCCGCAATCTCTGACCCAAATCCCAAAGATTGCCGCCTTAAAACCTAAAACAAACTATGTCAGTTGACTGAGTTACGTTATCCCTTTCTAATATATGTACGAACACACGAGTGCATGTGTGTGTGAGTGGTGTACCTGTAGGCAGGTCACATTAAAACAAATATTGGCACTTGTAGCGCCTCAATAACACTTACAGGCCTCGCCTACAACAACTACTACTCCTTCTTCTCATACTCACTAGGCAAGTATTTTCCTTGTGCCATAAAAATAGGTCACGTGCTGGAAAATGTAAGTAAGAAAATATGTTTAAAAATCAAAATGGCGTGAAATAACCTGGTTGAAGTGAATCCTCTGCCTTTACACACCTCGTGTAGTTATGGCAACGAATAAAATATAAATTTGTGTATGGCAAATAAAAAGCTAAACTTGCTTAGCAGCCTTAAGCCATTGTAATTGCGTCGCAGACACCATCTTAGTCCTTTCTTCTTCTTTTTGTAGTTGTTATTGTCATAGTTATTGTTGTTGTTGTTTTTGCTGATCCCACCCTTAACCTCGAAAGAAGCGTAAGCTGAACTCCATGGCGACATGCAAACGACATTTAAAATATTTGCACTGTCGTTTTATCGTCTTAGCCATGGTTACACTGAGAGAAAATTGTGAAGAGTATGTTAGGCAACATTTTTTATGTGCTACTAAGTGACGTCTAACATTAATGGTGACATTTTGTTTAAAAAACGATTTTGATTGAGATGTGGCTACAGCCCATAAAATTTTTAATTGGTTTTGTAAAACTATGGTTTTTTGGACCTCGGATTCGGACTTAAGAATATTGATTTTCATGTTCATCTTTTTGTTTTTGTGGTCGCACTTCAGGGTTCGGACGTAGCCTCAAATAAACACCACAAAGCGGCGAGTTATTTTGAAACCCTGTCGTGCTGGGGTTTTTTTGTTAAACTTTTAATAAGGTTCCAGGGAGGTTCTAAATTTTGAAGTGCCATTTAACAATACGGAAGCGTAATTATAACCTGTATCTTTGGGGTCAAGGGTGATATGTACGTAACAGGCAGAAGGAGGCAGACCATAAGTCCTTTATACCGAAATGCACATCATAGCTTCGGGTAAAGAATGAGCTATGTCCGTACGTATAAACACCTAGATTTCGGAGACCATAAGTGTTAGAGACCCAAAAATTTATCAGCAGATGGCTCCCCACTAGGAGAATTTCACTCTTTTCAGCCATGCTGTTAAATATTTTGGCTAAAAACTTGACAGAGATATACATACATAATTTTCGTTGTTAAAGTTCTCAATATATAAACTGGTAAAACTTTTGATTTATGAGATGGTAAAAGGAACATATTCCGAGCTATTTAATTTTCATTTATTTTTTTCTATTTTTTATTTATAGGCATTTTTAATAAAATCTAGTAAAAACGGGTATTCGGATTGACGTTTCGTTCTGGTTCCTACTTTGTATTATATTCTGGTTTTTGCATTTCCATCATTTCTTTGAAGCTTCAAATTAATGCTGGTTACAGTAACAATCTTTTCTCTTAAAAAATATACAAAAAAATTCTGTAGGGATTTAAAAAAAAGTTTTTTTCTGAAAAACAAAAAAAAAATCTATTCCCAAATAGGTATACCCGTACGATTAAAATAAATAAATAATAATAACAAAATTATCTTTTATTTTTAGTACGGCACCAAGTTAGCTAAGGGCTTTAAAAATTAATCTCGACCTGAAAAGCATTCCTATCAGTCTTTGTAGTAGAATGCGCTTGATTTCTAATTCTTTAAACAATAATTTTTCCCTAAGTGTTGTTACATATATCCTTGGCGGGGCAGCACAGATCCACATACAGTCGCATGCATACAAGCGAAATGTTTCGCTTGGTTGGGTTTCGCCTTAGTCAGGCTTGAACATGCAAACACTTCCACAGCGAAGGCTTTTGAAATTTTAATGAAATTCAAGTGACAGCGACTGTACCTGGCGGTCGGCTAGGATTCAGCCCCAACTCTCTGAGCTACCCACACTTTGGGTGCGCGTGTGTGTGTGTGGTTGGCGGCACTCAAAATGTTAACACACATTGGTGTCTCGCTTGAATTAACAAATTAATGCAAATCCTTTGCAGCAGTAAGGACTATATACTATGTATGTATAGCGACATGTGCGACTTGCTTGACTTTGCTTTACGCTTAATGAATATTTATTAACTTTTTATGCTGGGTCTTTAAGTGTTTCACTTTGGTGTAACGCCTTGAATATTACAATTTCGATTTCAACGCCAAAAGCTCTAATTTAATTGCCGCCGCTTTGAAGCAATGTTAAAAATGTCAACATCAACAGCCAGCAACTATAACAACAACAACAATAACAACAACGATAACAACATCCGCTTCCGTTTTGCATGACTTCCGCCAGCTGGCAATCACATTAGAATGCGCTGCCAGGCAACAAACAACCAACAAGCTGATGGACGAGACACCAGAGCACTCGGTAAACTCCCACTAGCCCATTACAGGTGTGGCACATGCCTGTCGATCATTGCACCCCTGTAAAAAAAAACAATGAACCAACAACTAACACATACACACACATAAGACTTCCCAGCCCCCTGGTGCACCAACTCCTGTCAGTTCTTGGCTGCGCCTGCTGCTCCTTAATGCACTCATTTAATTGCATTATGCCGCAGGTAGCAGGTTACGTTGCAAGCGCCTTTTACTTTTGCTGCCACACCTGGTTGGCGGGTATGGCAAGTGCACCAATTTGTATGCAACGTGGCTGCTACTCGAGGCGGCGGCTGTCAGCAACCAGACTCGGGTGCAGCGTCGTCCTGGCCTGACGGCACTTAAGATGCTGACGCTCTGACGATGTCGTCGCATTAATTTGCATATGAAAAACTGCCAACAGTTATACTTGTTTTTTTTGTTCTTGTTTAAATACACTTGCAAGGAGCATATTGCAATAAATTTGAAGAGTGCAGGCAAGGAGTGTGCTGTGCCAGCCAAGAATAAGGACTTTGTTGTATTATCGTTCGAGAACTATTTTTTTAATAGACAGGCCTAAAGCCCGGATCCGAAGTTCTTAAAAGGCACCCAAAGGTTTGAAAGGAAAGGGGGGTCCGTTTTGACGAAAATCAGAGTCACGTAATTTATGGATGATCCCTTTTTTGTGGCATATTGAAATCTTATAAAAAAAAAAAGAAATAATTCCAATTCTAAGTCAACGAATTTATAAACATTTTTCAGAGACCAAATATTAAGATATTTAAAATAAATCAACAATTATTTTAATTGGTTTAATTAAAACTAAACTTATTTTTGCAAGAAGTCTGAAAAACTGAAATCAAGTCATGTGGATTAATAAACGTTTTTCATAGATCATAATTATTTATATAAGTAAGTACTTATATTTAAATTATATGCAATTGCATTATAAAAAAATATTTAAAGGGTATCAAAAAAAAAAAAAGTAGCAGATTATTCCTGCTTGATCAATATCAACAAAATAGTATACCCTGATAATATAGTACTAACTGAACAAAAAGTAAAAGCAAAAAATTCAACTAATCGAATAAGGTTTAAAATTAAAACATACATTTTTTTTCGTGTACAATTGCCGGAATTAAGAAAAAAAAAGGGATCTTTTGAAAACAACACAACATGAGAATTTATCGGAAAAATAAGGGAAATATAGAATTTTTTCGAAAATAAAAAGGGAAATTAATTTTTTTTTCGTGTACAATTGCCGCAATTAACAAAAAAAAAGAAGGGATCTTTTGAAAACAACACAACATGAGAATTTATTCGAAAAATAAGGGAAATATATGAATTTATCGAAAATAAAAAGGCAATTCGAAAAAAAATTCGTTTTCCGGGTCACGCAAAAACGAATCCGAATAAAATTGTTCGGATTGGATTTTTCGTTTCCCGGAGCACGGTTGATTATTATAGTTCTGAATTGTTAATCCTATTGAAACAAATAAGCTTGACTGCAAACTTATTTGAAAAAAAAAAAGAAGACAGCTCCCGCCCGAACGTAGGAGCAACCTACATGTGGCATGATGTTACGCCTAATCTGCCAGTGCAGCTAAAAGTCAGTGCTTTTTAAAGGAAGTGTATAGTAGGCACTGAGATCTACATAGGTGACTAGAGTGCACGTAGGATGTTGCACTTCTCAATGCATTTTTCAAGTTTTCCTTACGGCACTGCATAGCATGACGTCATACAAGTATTGTTGAAGGCGTTCGATCACCCGATCATATTTTTATAAGAAATCTGTCATTTTTCGGCATTTATCACAGCCCGTAGATAAGTGGCACCTAGGCTTGTGCAACGGCTGGTGTTAAAGATGCGTCTCGCAATGGTGGCAGCCAGCTGAGGTGGCGCTCTGCAGGTGTTACCGTTAAAAGGAGATGGTGTAGGTGAAGCACTTAGCTTATGCTGGCTAAATCGTGTTAGTCTCAGCACAGATATCGTCGTTTCGTCCATATCGAGGCATATCTATCGTTTACGTCTCTTTTATACCCTGTACCTTATGGTACAAAGGGTATATTAAGTTTGTGTAAGCCGAAAACGTATGTAACATACAGAAGGAGTCGTCGGAGACCCCCCAAAGTTACCTAAAATATGATCAGGGTGACTACGAGAGGTCGATATAGCTATGTCCGTCTGTCTGTCCGTCTGTATGAACGCCTAGCTCTCAGAGATGGTAAAAGTTAGAGCAACCAAACTTTCAGACTAGATCCCTTATTATCCTACGGGAGACAAGATTATTTTATTTTATAAACAATACTTAATTAATATGTTTGATTCGAATCCTAGCAGACCTTCTCCGGAACGCTCGTTACGTAAGGGTATATTTTGTTATTTTTTTCCATAATACTTTGTAGCATGTTGTGACTCTCCCTTGCTCCTTATGTTTAAGAGCTCCTTTTTTGTTGTTGTTGCTGTCAACTTTAATGAAGTCAAGTAGCTGCGGTTTTGTCTCCATTGTCAGCATTATTTAGAAAAAAAAAAAATGTGTGCTTATTAAGCAAGTGACATATTCTTTAATTAAATGTTAAAACACTTGCAATCCAAGTTGGCCAGCTCGTTGTTGCCCAAGTTACTGCGTTCCAAAGGCAAGCAGCATTTACTTGGCTTATACATCAGGTTATTTTTTTGATTTAGCCATAAAATACGCGCAAATTTTCCAAATAGACGAATATGTAAACGTATATTGTGATGTCCCTGTGCAGCCTGATCATTGTTCCGGTAGACAAGAAGGTATAAGAAGCGATTCGGTTGGTATTCGTGCACTTGCAGCTTTATATGATGGCTAATTTCGAGGAGCTCCTGGTAGACTTTCAGCGGATTGATATGATGAGCGACATAGCGTAGCACCAATATTCGGGCATTTGTAGACTTTTTAACGTTGATGCGTAAACTGAGTGAATTGAAAATCGCCGGCAAGCTGAAATTGGAGAGATATAAGTTATTGTAGGTTTTTACACGGACAGGCTGGAAAATAGTTGATCTAGACAATAAAACATGTTTATGAAACTACATAGTTGTTAATTTTTTTGAGCATTTTCTCTCACAAAGCTGACCTAGTTTACATAACCTGTGCTATCCTGTCAATGGGATCAAAAAAGAATTGGGCAATGTTAATGTTGAAAGATTAATTTAATTAATGACGCCCGAGAATGTTTACCCACCTCAAAAATAGTCGACGAAATGCTGGGAGTGGGCATGAACGTTCGAAAAGTATGCAAAAACCATGGGATTGCTAAGGCATAATTTTGTAAGTTTATATCCCAAAGGCAACGGTATCGACACTCAAGTGCACAATAGACATTACAAAATACACCCTATTGTCTTTTATCTTTTTTCGAACATGATGGAGAATGTATTTCAATCAATTCGTTTGTAAAACGAATGAGGTGAAAAATTATGTTTATAGAAGACACAAAAAAGTTTATGGCTAGTATAAGTGTGTTATTTGTCTAAAAACTAAACTAAAACTTGTTCTTTGTTTAGTGGACCCCATTTTTTTTCAGCCTGCTCTCGACAAGCTTAGCTTATCAGACGAAACAGCTATGACACGAATTCCGTCCAAGGTTTTGGCTACTACAATAAGCTTAAGCTGCTCATTGATCTACCCAGAGTATGAAAGTATTGCTTAAGAACAAATTTGACAAATTTGGTAACGATATCTTTATAAATAGGCTAAATTTTGATTTGATTGACAAATTTGGTAACGATATCTTTATAAATAAGCTAAAATCAGACGAATTTTGCACAAAAACGTTTTTTGATCGATCGGTCCTATGGGGGCTATATGATACAGTCAACCGATTTTGAGCAAATTCGGTACAGTGCTAGGGAACTCTAAAAAACCTATCAAACACCAAAATTGGTTACATAAACAAACGAATTATCCATCTAAAGCTTTTGGTTTTTTTTTCGAGGTACCTACTCTGAAACACCAATATGGGAGCTATATCATATAGCTCCGATATCAAAAAAATAAAATAAACTTGCTTCCTATGTAATAATATCTAATCTGAAGGTATGGTTGCTCTAGCTCTTAATAGCTCTTATATCTAGGCGTTCATACAGACGGACATGGGTATATCGACTTATCGATCTAGTCACCATGATCATAATTTAGGTATGCATGCTTCCAAAGAAGTGTACACCGCTTATCAGACTCTGGAAACGTTTAATTTTTACTTAAATCTTTTTGCAACATTTTGCTTAAAAATTACTTTGTTACTTGCCCTGTGACATCACAAATGCTAGGCAGGTGCAGTGGTTTAGATAAGGAAACTTTTTAGTCAAACATTTACAATGCGTTTGTGTAACTGCACCAGCATTGTCCAAGCTGGCTTCCATATTGATTTTATGCGTTTTATTAAGGATTGTAGCTGACTAAGGATTAAAATTTGTTTGGTCATGAAATTGGCTGACTCTTTGATGAAAAAGCGCTTCATATGCGTTGCCGCAGCCTAGATAGCTAGGAATTTTCAATCTGGCTTTATTACAGCAATTCATATGCGTATTGGACGTTGAAGGCAGTCCCCTTGAAATCACTTTTCAATATAGACTGAACGTGTTCTGGAAAGGATGATACGCGGCTGCCAGTCACAGCCTTTTATTATTCCGTGATTTCCAGTTCTATTCAGCTGGTAAAAGCAGTGGCTCAGACGCGACTTAGGGGCAGCACTTAATTGAATTTCCAGTTGATAATTAGGACTGACAACTGAACTGGCCCTGGCACAGGTATGGATAAAATCACAAACAGGCGTTTGAAAAGTATAACCTGACTCTGCTTTTAGGCGCTGTTTATATGGATCGTATATATTCTTGTGGTTGCAGGAATTGCATAAGGAGAGGTTTCAGTGTAAGGCTAAGGTTACTAAGAGGGACTACACTGTTTACCACCACAACGGACTAGATACAGAGTCAGTTTGTGAAGACGACAAGCTCATCGCAGAGAACAGAAGACTGTATATCAAAGATGGCCTTTAATATAACATGCGCGGCAAATATGAATTCACAGCAAGGCCAGAGCCCTTTGTTGTAGCCTTGAAAGATTTAAGCCTCTATCTAAACACTATACAATTATCATCAATTTGCACTTACTGCATTATTGCTTTTTTAAAAATACCCGGATCCATGTACTGCAAGAACGCAAAACCACGGCATTTACCAAAAAAATCAATTTTAACGCGCAATCTATAGACCGGACCCACTTTACAGGCAATATTAAATAGCTCCTCGGCGGCCATTTTCGCTGGTATCTTTGACAAGAATATCTATAGAAAATGATAAAAAGTTATTTTGCAAGTAACATGTACATATGTATGTATGTACATATATTTTGTGTAAGTACCTCGCCAGCTCCCTCGTTTAATTCTTGCTTTTGTTGTTCGGAAAGTTCACTAACACTTTCTATAGAGATTGTACCATTTTGTTGATATTTTTGATAATTTTTTGCAACAATCATAATGCACTTTTCTATGATTTGCAATTTATTTGTGCAAAATTAAAAGCAACGCGCAAGCTTAGAAGAGAAACACGCTTATGTTTAGAGTGACCAGCTGCAATTATAAGCGCGCAGCGTTGCCAGCTCGTGAAAATGGCTGAGCACTGTGCGCAGCTGCAGTTTGATTGACAAACATAACGTTTATTATTATTTTAATATTTTCTTTTTTTTTTTGTGTTAAACTGGCAGTCACTGCTTGTTCCTGTTAAATATTATGAACTTATGAGGCTGGCAAACTTTATGCCAGCCAGCCATGCAACACAAGTTGCTTTTGCTGCAACTTGGCTGGGCGTGCTTTTATTATTGTTGCTGTTGTTGTTGAGTTGCGGTTTAGCTTGGCAGGTCACCAACTTCTTGCCACCTTGGCAACGTCTTAGCGTATACTCCTCAAGTGGGGGCTGCTACTTCATTTTCTTAATTTATACGCGGGTTGCGCTAATGGAAATTTACGTTTTGTGCCGCAAAATTGTGGTAACTTGAATGCATTGTTGTTGTTGTTTGCCGTGCTTATTATAAATGACGTGAAGCTGGCTGTGCCACTTCAACTTGTAGATGCACGCAGCGTGCTGCTTGGCACTTAAGTAGCGTTGACTGCCATGTGCTGCGGTTTCACATTCTGCGGTTTAATTTTCCTTTTGCCATGCCATAAAACGCTTAGAACAACCACAGCCAGCACAATTCCTATGCTTTTGTCATAATCCTGGCCACAAAAACAGCGCCTCATTTGTTCTAGCTTGAAGAGCTGCCAGCTTTTTTAAATGAAAATCAATTAGAGCCTGGAGTCAACAGTCTAATAAACTAATGCTCTAGACTTTTACTCGTAGTCTTGGTTTAAAAAAGAAAAATATGTCTTATATGGGGAGTGTTGCTGGATGGGCAATTTAAGGATCGACTTCGAATATATCGTA
Source organism: Chymomyza fuscimana (assembly GCA_949987675.1). NCBI lineage: Eukaryota > Metazoa > Arthropoda > Insecta > Diptera > Drosophilidae > Chymomyza > Chymomyza fuscimana. Next base: position 35,369,561 of record OX465089.1, read on the forward strand.
ACTTATTTAACGAGCTAAAGATATTATAGTAAAATGGTTGCAAATATTTCGGAAATATAAGTAAAAATCCAGCTTGCACTGTAATTCAATTAGAAATACAGAAAATTAAAGATACTTTAAAAAACTGGATGCACATAGAAATTATACTTCAAACCATTTTTAACACGGATAAAAAAATGTTTCTTAACAACTGCAACTGATGGCACAAACAATGTAGTAGAAGAGTCAGTTCTTAATATTTATGAAGAATCACCAAAAAACGAGTTAAAAAAATTATGGCCATAAATAAATATTCCAAAAAGAGCTTTATATAGTAAGAAATTGTGTTGTATATAATTGAATATATGTATTTGGATGATCCTGGAAACTTGTAACCCTTGTAAGACACTATTAAAAATCCCCAAATGTTACTATTTCTTTGACGTATTTAATTTTTTTTGGTTACTAGAGAATTTTTTTTCCAAAAATCTTCAACTAAAAATATTGTCACTTAAAGAATTCATTAATTGTTGTATGAAAATATCTCATTCAGAAAGCCAACGGAATTAATAATAATAAAATAATATGCGTACGAAGGTTTTACCGTACAATAATTCATTTATAAGAATTATTTAATTTATCAACATTTTCTATTTAATAAAATATAGTGAGTTTTAATCATCATTTTGTTTTGTGCGTTTCTTTTTGTGTAAATTGCATATAAGCTAAATTTTCTAATTTTTGCAGTGTAAATTAAGAAAGCAAAGCACAAACAAAATGAACTGAGAAGGAACAACGAAAAATAAACGTACAATAAAGAGCAGCTATTTTTAATTATGCAATGCTTGCACACTCACACAAACAAAAAAACTGCAAAACAAAAATGGCTGCCAGCTAGACGCCATTTTGTAAGCAACTAAAATAAACGCAAAGTCGCACAAAACAAAAACAAAAGCAAAGTAACAACAACAGTTTGTAACAATTATGTACATTGGGCGTGGGCGTGGTCAAGTAGCCGCCCAGCAACAAACAGCTAAAGCTGCCATTTAATGGCCGTTGTAAGAGTTGGTCAATGAACCTGGCTTAAAGCCTCAATGCAAGCAGCTTAAAGTAGCAGCATCATAAACATTAACGAGTAAGTGCAGCTCAGTGGCATTTAATTATCGTGGATCCACCCAAGGCTGTGCCCCAACGTGGCTTTGCCTATGCAAATTTATAGTAGTCTATATTTAGGCATTTGCCAACATACGTCCGAGGGTAGGCTCAAAAGTTATTGAACACGTTAGCAACCCTTTCGTTTGACTTTTTTTTTAGAATTTTCTTCCAGCTGCCAATCCGTTCGTGCTGGCCAAGAGCACGCGAAGTACGCGTTTTGCGCAACCTCTCGAGTGAAATGCTTTTCATCCATCATTGAAACTTAGGGGTGACCGATGTGCTTACTCTCCGCTTGTCCGCAGGCGACTGAAAAAAAATATCGGTCTCCTATAAAGGCCCAGGTGGTCCAACCCCGCTCCACCTCTACTTTTTGATCCTACCCTGTATAACAAAAATGATAGGATTAATTGAGCTCCAGTGTGTCCAATCAATGAAAAACAATACTATTTGCTAATATAATATAGGGTGCGCCATCTTTTTAGACATCTGCCGTCCATAGTAGTGCCTAGTAGCTTAGTTGTCAGTAAGTTATTATTGTGAGAAAGTTCATCTAAATGTCTTCACGATATTTTGCTTATTTCTCGGTTGCGCGCCTGAAATGTTTCTTAGGGATATATGATACATAGACATCTTTGAAGTATTTTGATGTCGGAGGTGCTTCCTAACCCTAAGAGCTGCTAGCATACATCCACACTAATTTGAGCTGATTTTGTTTATATGTAACCTGAGATATTGAGCCGTTGCACTTTCGGGAATGAAAGAGCCATTTAAAGATACGTAGGGAGATTTGGCTAATATTTAGATGAGAGAAACCTGACTGCCTGGCCTGAAAATAAAAGTTATCGAATAATCGTTTTAAAGAAGTTTTTGGAAATGTTGATAAAGCGGTAATTGGGCGTCTCTTCGTAATTGTAAATGTAATTTGGTAATATCATTATACATATGCTAGAGACCAAAGGACACTCAAAGCAATTGATTTCCTCTCAGAAATCGACATCAAAGACAGTCAAAGCAGAAACAAGATGGCATTCACGGATTTCTAACTAAATGTTAGTGCAGCCCCCTGTGAGCCCCTACAAGTCAGTGGCCTGTTGAATGTTCAGAGTTTCCCTCTGTTTAAGAATACATGGCTTATTTAGGCATCTCAACTGAACGGGTAAATCAATTTCTGTCCCATCTATCATACTCGCCATATATGGACCCTAGCCTCTATTTGCCTTTCCAAAACTGAATTGATGTAGATTGGGGTTATTCTTGAATCAAACGCCTCTTTTGAGCGCCTTAAGAAAACCTATCACTTGGAGGGAATAAAAAATGATTAAAATTTTGGAATAAATGCAAGCTAATAGGCTCTATGCTCCACTTAGGAGTTAAGAATACATAGTAGTAGTAGTAATAGGACCACTAACTAAAAATATTTATTTTTGTCGAGAAAGTGGTTCGTGCAATGCCAATTTTTTTCAGCCAGCCCTCGTATAACGCTTTACACACGTCTTTCTCAGCGTTGAAGCTTGTTGCCTCACTGCGGGCTGCATTAATTAATTATTTATAGCTGACTGATAGACTGACAGGCTGTTGGATTGACCGACTGGCTGACTAACTGACTACTTGGCTGGTGTACTGCTCAGCATATTATCAGTATATTGTTTGTTCAGTTGCAAAATCTGTTACCAGCTTTAGATGTGGCCTAGACTTTAAAGCTTTAAGTAGTGCCGCCGACTCCATATGACACCCTTGCAGCTTATCTAATGGAATCGATCGCAAATTATTAGCGAGTATATATATGAATGCGTATTAGTGATGAGCAATATTTACGTACCTGTGATTTGTCACAAGTATTTTAATGTAACGAGTCGTATCAGTGACAAGTATTTTGTCACGGCGACAAAATGTAACGAGTCGTATCAGTGACAAGTATTTTGTCACGGCGACAAAATACTTGTCACGGCGACAAAATACTTGTCACTGATACGAGAGTATTTTGTCATTGCGCGAGTATTTTGTCACAGTCACAACCCACGGTGACAAAATACTCGTCGGTATATGAACTGATACAAAATACGCGCCAAGTATTTTCATACCAACAGTTAATAGGATCTTCAATAATCAATTTATCAAAGTATATTCAGAGGACGCATCCAACGTGTGAATTACCCAAAGCTGTAAGATATTAATTTTTTATAAACTATAAATTTTATAATGTTTTTGTTTTTAAAAGCATAATAAAAATCCACGATATTCTTTCCTAAAAATTTTATTATGTACTCGGTGTCACTGTCACGACCTTTTGTCACTGATATTTTTTTGTCACAGTCACAGTTGTCGCTGTGACTGAAAATTCACAGTATCGCTCATCACTAATGCGTATAGACATTTAGACATTTAGTGCTATAAGTATAGGTATGGGTTCTCACATGTAGGGTCTTATTTGGCCATGGGGTATGCCAAACACGCACAGATAATTATAATTTTTACAACGTCGAAATAAACGCAAATATTTTATGCATAAAGTCAGCAAAGTCAAAGTGAGCAACAAGTGAGGGGAGTGCGGGCAATGCGGGTGCTTAAAGCAGTATCTGATGGCTTTGTAATGAATGGTAAACCAAAGAAGGGAATATATTGTATTCTAGAGAGAGAATTTGCTATAAATTGGTTTATCACGCATAATACTCTATACAAGGTGTATTAGTGAATTATTATATTAGACGTCTGTGCATTCGAGATCATATAGAGCAGTGACTTTATTAAAAAGTTGTCCTTTAAAAATCGGTGATTATTTAAGATTATTATTACGTACTATACGAATGTTTTTTATTATCGTTAGAATATACTCTTTTTAACATATTTTATCGAATTAAAGTGAACTCTAAGTGTTTAAAATATTACATAAGGCAATAATTATGTGTAGTTCATATTGAAAAATCTATTTTACCCTGGTGCTGCAATAACTAGGCAGAAAAGAGAACGCTCTTTAAGGCTTTAAACATGCATCGTTTAAAAAATAAATATAATTATCAACTATTTTTTTTCATAACTTTGATGGATTGGAAAATATTCATATCAAATTGTTAAATACTTCAAAGTTCTGCGTCGTAGATTATTGTTGCTTGTACCTACTCTATATCTAAATTAATTAATAAAATACATTTTTTTTTAATAAAAAACTCCAATTATAATTACTGAAAACTCCATTTTATGAGATTAATATGTAATTAATATATATAATACTAATTAATAATTCATAAATATTAATTGTCCCCAGTATTTATCCTGTCAATAAGAAGTTATGATTTTTTTTAGAATAATTTTTAATTAATATTGTACTAATTTTGAAAAACATTTTTTTATATTTTTAATTTTTTTTCAAACTTTATTTAATCTTTGTTTAATTATTATTTTTTTTTTTTGAAATTTTTTTTTTTTATTTTTTTAAATTTTGTTAAAATTTTTAATTTGTTAATTTTTTTAATTTTTGACGATGGTTAACAATACTATCTTTATACGTTCCTTATTTTGGGTTGGTCATAAACCTATTATTAAAACAATAACTTAACATTTATTATTTGATTTTAGAAGGTTCAACTTTGAGGTCCAGGTCAAATCAGTTCCAGAATCAGCAGAATTAACTTACTGGTAAATTTTCGAAAAAAAAAAATAAAAAATTATGAATGGTTAATTTTGTATAATTTTTTGTTTTGAAGTTTTGTCGTGCAACGTTCTTTCTTAATATTTACCGACAAAATGAATAATTTTATTTTCATCATATATAATAGGTACATATTTATTGTATTCTGTTAAATATTTCAATAATTTATTATAATATTTTTTTTTAAAAAATGTTCGTTTTATTTTATTTTTTTAATTGTAGCACAAAATTACCATACAAAAATGGGATAAAAATACGTGTTAAAAAATTGGTGATTGATTGAATATTAGAAAATAATTGAAAAGTATGGCCCCGAAAATAAATATTTTTTGTGTGGCTGTGTAATCCATAAAACTGAGTTGTGTTTTTATCTTTAAAACATTTTCTTTTTAATATTTTTAGCTGTTGAGGATTGAATGTTTTGTTCCTGGCCAGATTATAATAATTGCATAAATTACTCAAAACATAACACTAGTGGTTTTTAGGGTAATTCGGGGTCGAGAAACACGAAAAAAACCTTTTTTTTTTCTTAAGCACCGTTTTCGAGATATTTTCGAAAAAAATGTTTTTGGGAACTTTTTTCAGTTATTCCTCAATATCTCGTGAACAATTTTGTATCGACATGAAAGATGATTATAACGAAAGGTATTGATGTACTCTCTTTCCAGTGATGTATATAATATGTAAAAATTGAGTAAAAATTATGTAAAAATTATCGAAGTTACAGGCAACCAAAGTCCAACAACCAATGGTTCCATAACATCTACAGTTCCTATCCGATTTCGAAGATCTTAAAAACGAAATGTTCGTTAAAGAATTCTCTTTCAGCTTAACATAATTTTTAAAAATTTTTTTCGTTAATAAAAAGCATACCGAAAATGTGTAACTTTGAATAATGGTCAAAAATTACACTTTTTTTCGACTTTGGTCGCCTGTAACTTTGATAATTTTTATTTAATGTTTCCTTTTGGTTTCCTTTTTTTTCGGTTTAGAAATTATTCTTGATTCTAAGTTGTGTTTAAATATTTATATTTCTATAATTGTTATATAACCCATTCATCATTCTCTGCACTAACTCTATCAGCAGTAGAGTTATGTTGCCTTCTACATAAATTACTAAACATGCATAACCATTTCTTATAGGACGATTGATATCCTGCTAAAATGGGGCTTATATTTATCTGAGAATTGTGAGATCTGTGCAATCCTTTTTGTAAAACTTCAGAATATTGTATATCTACTTAAAGGGTATTCAGCTTATGTTTTTTAAAGAATATTTTCATTGCCTCCATATACTCATTTTGTCATATCGTAAATTTCAAACAATTTTACATTATAATTTATGCCCATTGTAGCTGCGCTCACACAGCAAAATTTATGGCTAAGCGTCACTTTTGAACACTTGGCTCTCCATAGACGTTCTCTTGAATTCACTCTCTGGCCATATCTTTGACGTCAGCCTGCAAAGGCTATAAATATGATTGACGCTACTGACCAGAGTGTCAATCAAATTTTGGACTTTACGAAAAAAGCAGCATCAGATTCAAAACCTCAAGCGTTATGTTGCTCAAATTGACGGTAAGTTCAAATTAAGGTAGTCAACAAAATTTGGTTTAATACCAAATTTTAATTCAAATTCTCATTAGTTTGGAATTCTTGCTGTGCTCTGCTACGGTGGCCGTAACCACGTCAATGCCAAGCCGCACTTCATTGCCACAGCGCCTGTAAGCTATGCAACGCCTGCTTGGTTTGCTGCCACACCAGTTGCTGCCACTCCAATTGCTGCTGCTGCTGCTGCCTACTATCCTGCTTATGGTGCGTATGCGTATACGCCATTTTATGGCGCATACGCCACGTATCCTTATTATTTGAGGCGCTGAGCGGGTTTCGTATGACTTTGTTGTTTTGTGCATTTCATTAAAAATATGTGCGTATAGTATATATGTATATAAAATGTTTTTACTTATTTTGTACATGGCTCAACTAAATTGATTAAATTTTAACTTTGTTTTGTGTTTACAAATCAAAGAACCTTAACAGTTTAAATTTAAAAAATTAGCTTTTTAAAAAAAGTGACTAAATTAAAAAATGTGGATTATTAATTGATGTTTTTTTTTTTAAATACCAAACAAATATTTTTTGTGTGCTTACTTTTTATTTAACAACGGTTATTTTTAGAATTAAAATATTTTAACTTTAAGATCTTAATTTTTTTTTATCAATGCGCGTAATATTGATGACGTACTTTTGAAAAATACAATTTAAAAATTCACTGGATAGTAAAATATTTATTATATTATATTTATACTTGAACTACCCCATCTGGGTGTTACAATACCCAAACACCCATTGGAGTTAGATCAAAGAGTACGTGGGATGAATGAATCCATTACCCATGCCTTTGAAGAAGGCTGTCCTATCAGCCGAATACGCCGAGAAAGAGATGCTCCATGGTGGAATATACACCTGGAGGGACTACGTAAGATGAGTCGCTCACTCTTCAATCGTGCAAAACGAACGGGAGACTGGGAGACCTATCGAAATAGTCTAACTCTATACAGTGCGAGTATTAGGAAGGCTAAGCGTCAGAACTACAGGAATTTCTGTGAGTCTGTAGCCAACACAAACGCTGCGGCGAGACTTCATAAAGCCATGGCCAAGTCAGCACCAGAGGGGAATATCTCTCTTAACAAAAGTGACAACACTTTTACCGTTAACGCGGTAGATAAGTTAAAACTCCTAGTTGAGACACACTTCCCAGGTAGCATACCTGATGTAGTACCTTTTCAAACAGTGTCCAAGCGTAGAACACCAGAAAGGGAGGACTGGGAATTCGCCAAGTCCATTGTCACAAGTGAACGACTGGAATGGGCCATAACCTCGTTCCAGCCCTTCAAGTGTCCAGGCCCAGATGGAATATCTCCATCACTCCTTCAGAACGGTAGAGAATACCTTATACCACATCTAAGGAGGGTAATGGTCAGCAGCCTGGCACTGGGACATGTTCCCGAGCCATGGAACAGAGCTAAGGTGGTCTTCATTCCCAAGGCTGGGAAGAAGGATATCACCCATCCAAAGTCCTTTAGACCCATTAGCTTAACATCGTTTTTGTTGAAAACGTTAGAAAAGCTAGTGGACAACAACATTAGAAATACGCTTTTGAAGCGGGACCCCCTGCACTTTACACAGCACGCGTATAGAACAGGTAGATCAACAGACACTGCACTCTATCAACTGAGGAATACCCTCAGCAAAGCAGTTGATAATAAGGAAGTTGCAGTATGTGCCTTCCTAGATATTGAGGGTGCTTTTGACAATACATCGCAAGATGCTGTTAACAAAGCACTTATAAGAAGGGGCGTTAATGTTACGCTTTCCGAGTGGATTCAATCCCTACTCAAGTCAAGGCTAGTCACAGCAGAATCCGGAGACTCCTCCGTAACTGTTACCACAACTCGTGGCTGTCCACAAGGAGGAGTATTATCTCCACTACTATGGAGCCTCCTTGTTGATGAACTGCTAGATAGGTTATCGAGCAAAGGTATACACTGTCAAGGTTATGCCGACGACATTGTCCTTATCGCAGTAGGCAAATTCGAGAACACTCTATGTGATATAGTACAGAGAGGATTAAATATTACATACGATTGGTGCAAGGAAGTAGGTCTCAACCTAAACCCAGCTAAAACCATAGTAGTACCATTTACTAGAAGATATAAACTACCGAATATTCGGCAACTCCACCTCAGGGGATGTCCTATTCTGTGGAGCAAGGAAGTTAAGTACCTTGGAGTTATATTTGACAGCAAACTTAGGTTCTGCTCTCATATAGAAAACGTGACAAGCAAATGCATTAGAGCTCTGTACACGTGTAGAAGGATAGCCGGCAAATCATGGGGTGCATCACCCAAGATTTTACGCTGGCTATACCTAATGGTCATAAGGCCGATGCTCACTTACGGAGCTATTGCTTGGGGAGCTCGGGTTAAGATTACCTCAGTCCAAAATGACCTTAAGAAGATACAGAGGCTAGCCTGTGTATGTATGACAGGAGCCATGAGAACCTGTCCTACAGCAGCATTGGAAGTCCTTATGGAGTTGACACCACTTCATACATAAGAATGTCGGCTGAGGGAATTGGCAAAGGCCACATAATAAGTGCTAGAGACGCTGACGAACTGGGAAAACTGGTCCCCTCAATTCTCTTACCCAGAGATGAGATGATCACAGAGTACCACTTTGAAAGGAACTTCAGTACTATTTTGAGCAACAAAGAGAATTGGACAACGCTAGAGGAGATACATCCTATGAAAAGACACACTATTATGTGGTATACGGACGGGTCCTTGACTAAAGAAGGCACTGGACTGGGAGTCGCGGGACCAAGAACGCGACTGTCAGAAGCCCTGGGTAAATACACCAGCATATTTCAGGCAGAGGTATGTGCAATAGGCCGATGTGTAGACATCAACCTAGAAAGAAAATATAAAGACAGAGATATTGCTATACTGTCAGACAGTCAAGCTGCGATTAATGCGGTGGCTGGCTCGAAGATTAATTCGAAGTTGGTCTGGGATACCAGGACCAAATTGAACCGTCTAGGACAATGGAACAGAGTCTCCCTTAGATGGATCCCGGGACACAAGAACATCCCCGGGAATGAAGCAGCTGACGAACTGGCGAGGAATGGTGCTGCGAAACCACTAATAGGGCCTGAACCTTACTGTGGCATTGGCAGACACACTACCAAGCAGCTGCTAAGAGATGAAGAAAGGTCCTGTCGGGAAACTGACTGGGCTGGCACAGACGGCTTACGACAGGCCAAGCAACTTCTTGGCTCCTACAACTTAATTAGGTTCAAGAAAGTGTCCCAATTGGGCAAGAATTCCCTTAGGATACTGACGGGGCTACTAACGGGACATTGCAGACTCAGGAAACACCTGTGTACTATTGGCATCTTGAATTCAAGCACATGCAGGTTTTGTGAAACCGAGGAGGAAACCTCCCAGCACATACTTGCAGAGTGTGATGCCCTAGCCAGAAGAAGGAAGTCCCTTCTTGGTGAGCATAGAATATTGATGCATGATATTACCCGACTAGAACCATCTCAGATAATCAAGTTTGTCGCGGAAATTGGGCTAGTTGAGGAGCTCTAGGGCTTGAAGGGAGCACAATAGATCCTAAGGGTCGCAGTGCAGCTTTTCCCTATTATATTATTATTATTATTAAAATATTTATTTTATAATTTAAAAATACGGTTTCAAAATTATTTCGTTTTTTTCTTTTATTCTTGTCTATTCAGTATTTTCCTTAATTCTAATGCACAAGAAAATTGGTATTTATAATGTGAATTATACAGTGTTTCTCTGCAAGCTCTCGAGTTTAATTCATTATTTATTAATAAAGTCTTAAATATTTAAAAAAAAATATATCAAGCGTTGGTCTAAAGAGCTTAACAACACTTATATGACCTCAATACAGTCTTTATAAGGACTCTTACAGTCGGTACATAAGCAGTTCCCTCTTTTTATACTTCGCAGCATAAATTGGGATCCACGCATCTGACTGCCACCTTATCCTGACATAAACTCTTACCTGATCTTATTCAATCCAATGAACTTCTTAATAAAGTTATAGTAAAGTATCACTTTTTCTATCTTGGGTCATCCTTGAAAGATTGTAAATTGTGAAGCACCCATTTGATAAACAATGCTCTTTTGGCTTTTTCCCAATATCATTTTTTATTCTTTCTATTGAAAACAATTTCAATAATTTTCAGATTTATGCGCGAATCCGTTCAATTTTCGAAAAAGTTGGCGTGAAAATTGCATAACTCGATTAGGACGCCAAATGTGTGTATAAATGCTAGGTATACTATAGGAGTGGAACTGGTCTTGTATATAAATAAAAGCATTTATGAAAACAACATGGCAGCTGCCACACACTCACACACCGAGCGCCATAGTTCAACAAATCAATAAAGAGCAAAACAGATGTATCTTTTTAGCAATGGGATTTTCATTTGGTCTGTGCTCTGGTTAGGGATTTATTCGCCTTTTCGCAGCTCTACGCCTTTTGCTTTTTATTTAGCATACATGTGCGCATCCTTCCACTAGTCTTATATGTTTTTCTCTTAGCCTTTGCCGACATTGCAAATATTCAAAGCGCCTCACAGCTGTCTGTGAGATTCCAGACCAGTTGTGGGACTGCGTCCTAGTTGGCACAGCAGTATAAGTGTATCTGCATCTGTGCGGTAGCCCACTACTGATTTACCTTACGTGAATAAATCTTTTATTCATGTAATCCATTTGATAAACACGTTTGCACATGATTGTGTTTATTTCTTATATGGAATTTTACTAACCAAACTGATGTCTTGGCTATGTCTAGCGTGTGCATCTGTGTGTGTGTCTATATGCATCTGTATTTGAGTGTTTGACTTGAAAAATCATCAAAAATTATATAAAGTGAATTTAAATTTTATTTACTCAATTTTATTGCTTGCCATTTGGTATGTACCAACAATGCTGGCCAATAAAATATCAGCAGTTTTATTATTTATATTTTTTTATTTTCCTTTTTTACTTCGACTCTCAATTTTTTTTTTAAGCTTTAATTATAGGTTTAAAAAATTATGTTATTTAATTCGACAATAAAAGTTGTATTAGTTTTATTTGAATGCAACAATTCAAAATATGTGTATTGAATTTCTATTTCCTGGGATCCTTAATATTAAAACTTCAAGGACATATGGAAAGGTATGATGTGTACAACATATAAATGCGTCAATCATTGTAAAGAGGTCTAAATTCAACTTATTTTCAAAAATAAAAATTGCGGTATATTTTTTTGTAAAAATTGAAAAAAAAAAAAAAAACAAGAGTTATTTCGCGTTTATTTTATAATTTTTATTTTAAGGTAAAACTAAAATATAAGAGTATAACTTAATTTTTTTTGGTATAATAACAAAAAAGTTTTATTTTCAAAATTGCAGAAGAACTATTATGTTTAATTTATAAAACACAAATTCCAAAATTACTAATTTTTATTATAAAAATTGAAAAATGAGATTTATTTGGCAAATTTTCAAAACAAAAATTTACTACTAAAATTTCGTAATTTTCACAAAATAATAAACGAGCAAAAAAACGGTAGATAAACTTTATAGAGTAGGTAAATAAATTGATAACAAAACATTTATGTTAAAACAAAAAAGATGAATTTGGAGTTTTTATTTTTTCTTCCAAACTTGAAAATGTTATCCAAATATAGTAATTCAATTAAGGGGAGGTTCTTTCAAAAAAAGAAGTTTGCGAACTATTTGTGGCATGATGAAAAGACATACAAACTTCCTGTTTTGATTGTTAAATGCGATTTTTATTGCAAAATAATTGGACATTTTTATCTCGACGAAATTCAAAATGGCGGCTCTTGTCTGCCTCTAAAGACAGATTGTAAATAAAAGATTATAAAAAAAAAAAAATATATAGGTACATTTTAAAAATTTAATATTTATTAATTATTTTTGAAGAATTTTTTTAAGTTAAATTTTGTTAATTAATTCCAATGATTTCAAAATTTTAATTGTAGTTGCCAATGTCATAATGTTGTGTTCATGTATCTCGATAATACATTGATTGCAACTCACAAATGCTTTGCCAACATTTAGTTTTCCAACAAGAGTTGTCACAGAAATCCTTAAAAGATTTAAAAGATATCTTAAAGAGCAAGGGGTAAAGAAGTTGCATACGAAACGAACTATATGTACCAAGCAACGACAACGCGTAGCGCTAAAAACTTTTTAGCTTGAAGCAGTTTTATTGAATAAAAGGTCATTAAATTTGGACGCTATCTGTTGTGAGAACCTGTGAAAATGGTGCAGGCAACTCAGCCCACAATGCGATCCAAAGCTACACCAACATTACGTGTACTTGGTTTTTACTAGCTCTTTCCGCTTACCTAACCAAAACTTTACAACTACTTACTTTTACTACCTGTTTTGCTGCCAGGAGATGATGCCAAAGTTATGATAAGCAGCAAGCCAGCAGCAGCGAAGGGAACTTTCAGGCTTTCAACGCGCACACTGACAAAGTCAAGCAGAAAACTTCAGAACCCGGTAGCCATCTTTAAGCGCAGCAGGAAGCGGGAGAGCCGTGAAGAGCGCAGAGCGTATACTGAAAGGAAGCATATTTCATATAAAAGAAATCCTTTTAAATAGAAAGTTTAATCCTAAAGAAGTGAAAAAAAGAGGGAATGCCAAGAGTGCTTGCTTGGTAGGGTTCGAACGGCGGGTTGGGAGCAGAAAACTTTTGCCAGGTGGATAAGAGGCAGCAACAAAATGGCTGCCATGTAAGTATTATATTATGAAGCGAGCATTGCTACACAGCTGCTGCCAGATTGTTGACTTTTGATAAATAAATAACAACAACAATAAAAAAAACACTACAAATTGTTGAGGCAAGGGGCATGTTATGCAAAGTGCATTGATGTGGGCCTATAAGGCTTGGCCAGAACTCAAACAAAAATATCGTAAACGAGGTCAAAATTGTTTTAAACCTAATTGTGAGCAACTAATTTTATTGCGCTTCATTTGTAGCTCTATTTTGGTTGATTTTGTAGTATATTTTTACTTTGCATTTATATTTAAATTTTTTTTGAGTGTTGCACAACGGTGCTATAAATAACAAACAGAAAAAATCAAATTTATTTCATATGCGTACTACACAGTTTATGTGTATCAGGAATTAAAAAAATTAGTTCGGCGAAAAAAAATTGAAGGACTACACAGGCGCGGGAAAGTAAACATCATTTTTGAAAGTAGGCCATTTTGTGTTTCCATCATATTTTTTTTTTTTTTTTCTTAGTTGAAAGTCTGATATTTTGTCACGATGAAGTCACATTCGATTTAACCGCATCAAATTTGTTCAAAAGCACTACAAAAATGGTGAAAAAAACGTCAAATTAATCCAGAAATTTCGTCAAAAATCATCTTCAGCGATAAAGCTCAGTTCACTTTAAATGGGAGGTCCACAAACAAAATTAATGCATCTGGGAACGGGAATCCCCGTGAATATCAAAAGAAGTCGATGTATCCTCAAAAAGTGATATTATGGCCGAAAGGAATCATCGGGTCTTAATTTTCGGGAATGACGCTGGCAGCACCTTTACAAATATTTTGGATCGATACCATTCGATATTTTTCCCCTAATTATTCTTAAAATTAATTTTTTCTGAGGGATCCCTAATATTAATTCTTCAAGGATATGTTAAGCATTAAGAGATATTGCAACTCAATTTTTATTTTCAAAATATAAAATACAAATTGCAGACAAACTCTTATTTTCAATTTCTAAAATAAAAATTTATTAATCTATTATAAAAAGTGAAAAATAAGAGTTTATTCGCGATTCTTAAATAAAAATTAATATTTTATTATTTGGCCGTGCTCCGGAAAACGAATATAGCATATTTCGTTTTGAAACCACACATTATATTCGTTTTAAAACCAATTGATTTCTTGCAAGTGAAATCAAATCGAATTGGCAAAACAGGTTCAAAAGTGCATGGAATTTAAAGTGAAATTATTTTTTAAAAATTCTTTGATATTCTTAGATTATATTTTCGCCAATTTCAAGTTAGATATAAATTGTATGATATTTTTATTTTTAATAAATTAGAGTAATATTATTGTGTACAGTTATTTAAAAGACAAAATAATCAAGTACTACTAGCAATATTTTAATGAAACAAAAATTTAAACGATATGAAGTATTCGAAAGTCGCAAAGAAGTGGAAACAATGATTAAGGGAAATATGAAAATTTATCGAAAAATTGTGAAGCTGGTTTCGAATGCTTCCTGTTTGGGGACAGACATTTATTGTTTTAATTGTGGTAATTATGCCATAAGAAAATTTCGAGCTTTTATCGCAAACGATGCGATATCGATTATGTTGTTTTTTCAAAACTACTTTTTCCACAATCCTAATTAAATAATATATATGCAAATTTTCGTTTTATGTATAGAAAGGACTTTTATTTTGTGATAACAGATTTTTGGATTACTTCTTCAGGAACAGAGGTGCAAGTGGGGCGGTCAGACGAGCAGCAGCAAGGGGTGCAGTATAGGCAGCAGTCAAAGGGGCAGCAGCATAGCGAGCTACTGGAGCAGTGTAAGCGGCAGCAGCAAAGGGGGTATAAGCAGCAGCAACTGGGGAAGTGTAGGCAGCAGCCACTGGAGCAGTGTAGGCAGCAGCTACTTGGGCAGAGTAAGCGGCAGCTACTGGAGCAGTATAAGCTGCTGGGAATGCAGCGCTGTGCGCCACATTATGAGCTGTATAGCTGGATGCATAAGGCGCTATATAGGAAGCACTTCCAATAACAGCAGCTGGTGCAGTATAAGCCAAAGGAGCAGCCACAATACCAGGCTTAGCGGCAGCCAGAGAGAGCAAAGCGCACAAGCAGAGAGCAAACTGCAAAAGAGTGAACAAAAATCTCTTAATCCTTAGCCGTTTTTTGTAAACTTAAAGTACGTCCAGTACTTACGAAATGGTTCATTTTGAGTTAAGGTTGGTTTTTGGTTGCTGCTAACACTCGAAACAGTTTGAATAGTTTGATGCTTTGTTGACCAGCAATACGCGAATTTATAGCAGTCTAAGGCGATGTTAAAGCCAAAATGCATGACGCATTGGGGCCTCGAGCGAAGGCCTCACATTTTTTTCGAATGCAATAGGCATAGCCAAGTTGGCAGTTGGTCTTCATTTTCGTTTTGTCTTTTGGTTTGGCAACAGCGTTTATTAGGCAGGTTTTAGTTAAAATAAAAAAAAAAAAAAATACCTCATTTACCTTCGGCAACATGCTCTAATTGGTCACTTTAATTCTTTAAGATTTTCTTGAATGATAGCAGAGCTGGCACTGATAATTATCATTAAGTAATGGATTAATACTTTTACGGTTAGTTTCAATGTTTCTAACCAACCCGGTGACGTGGATTTTCTTCGAACTAAATCGAATTTAAAAAAATTGCGGACGTTAAATTCGGGCGCGGAAGACTTTGAGATACCCTGTACCATTAAAACAAACAAATAAATAAATGAACCGATTCAGATCAAATTAGCCATAGTGAATATAGGGCATAAATATGTTATAAAAAGAATTATGACGTTGAAATTTTTTTCGATCTGCGTTATATGATGTAATAAAACGCTTTTGATCAAATTTGATAGAGTTTTGGGAACTCTCAAAAACTCCTGAACACCAAATTTGAATTTGATATCTTCATAAAAAAACGAATTAGACATAAAAACGTTTTTTCAACCAATCGTTTTGTCAACCGATTTTGCTGTTTGGGAACTCTAAAAAACTTCGGATCGCCCAAGTGTCTAGCTGGATAAGGTCCCAAAATCAGTCTCCAACGATTCTTAAAAACTTATGATTTAGATTTAACTAATTGCTTTATGCTTTATTTATATAATTAAAAAAAAAATGTGGTACAGTCGAGGCGGTGCCCGACAATGGAATAGCCTGTACCTTAAAAAAAAAAGGTAAAAATTTTTCCTGCCTATTCCCTCTAAGAACTTTCCAATTGGATTTTTTTTTTTTTTTTGGTGAAATATTTATACATGTAAGTTCCGTAAATTTTTACCGATTTCGATGAAACTCGTATGTTAAGCCAAAGAATTTATTTAAAGTATATGTGGTAAGTTTTAAATTGGTATGTTGAGGGGTGTGGGAAAAAACATGGTAAATCGATTGCGGGGGGTGGCGGGACCACATCGATAAAATTTGGATGTGGATTTGTTCATTAGAGCCAAAAATTGTGATTCTATGTCACTTGTAACCATAATTACGAGGAGTCAAATATTGATGCAGTTTATAGGCAAGGGTGGTGAAATTTGTAAATTTTTGACTATAACTTTTGCTGTATTTGTCCGATTTTGTTCATTTTTTACACACAGATGCATGTAACTACAACGCATCGCTCTGTTAAATTTCAGATGAAAATAGTAAACGGTGTGGCTTAAAACCGCGAAACTCTACTGCGGGGGAACGGGGGAAGATATTGACATGATTCAACAAACTTCATCTTCTGAGGAAATATGCGCACCTGCTGGTAAAGTCTCGTGTCTCTAGCTCTTATAGTCTCCGTTTATACGGACGGACGGACGGACAGACGGACAAGGCTCAATCGCTACCCGAGGTTATGATAATCATTTTGGTATAAAGGACTTGGCCATGCCTCCTTCTGCCCGTTACATACATTGCACAAATCTAGTATACGCTTTGTACCTTTAGGTATAGGTACAGGGTATAAAAACGTGTTTTCACTTTTTATTTAATTGTAACTACTACTACTGAATAATTTTGAATCATTTATTTTGTTAATCTCAGTTGTCAATATAGGACTTTCTAAAAAATTTGTAAAATTTTTGTTTTTTCATTTTTCTTATAAAAATTAAATTTTATTTTTTTTTTGATTTAAATTAAGTTTAAGAACTAAAATTTCAAAGCGTTTGGTTTTTCGAGGTGCTCTGTAATACCCCTACGGAAGCTATATAACACGAGATGTCTTAAAAGAAACTTTATATTTTGTGAGTCGATAAAATAAATTCATTTAGTCGAATATTTTCTTTCAAATGTGCTGGAGAAGTCTGTTTATCGTTATAAACTTTAGATTTGATATATTCAATAATAGATTATACTTTAAAGTATTTAGAGTTTGTAGTCATAGTAAAATTGTGATCGAATCTTTTTGTCGCCATCTTTTTGGCACCTTATAAAGCGGCCATTTGAAGAAGAGTATATAAACATCGACATGTCCTTTTTAGGCAGTGATTAAAATTTGTAGGCATTACAAATTCCAAAATATATGGGTATATGGTTTCCACAAAATCGACTTTGCTTGACTTTTGGCACACAAAAGCCATAAACCAATTATTTTGAACAAAAGTTTTTGGGCACCAAAGAAACCTAATCCTGCCACAACAATTCAGTGGCGTTTTCTACAGCTTTCAAACACTCTCTCTCCGCGTTACTTATTTGCTGCTGTTTTATGCTTTGAAAACTTTTTGAGTATTTTCATGAATAATTTGGTTGAAACACTTAAAAGTCAGAGTAGAGTCGGAAAGTCCGTGCGTAGCTCAAGCAGTTCTAGACAAATTCAAAATGAAAATTTTTTTAATAGACTTGCGCTTGCTTTGCCTAGGGTGCGCTTTATATGGGCGACTAACTGAATGGGCGGGCGTGTGGGGCGTGGCAGGATTGTGGGCTATGTGTGCGACTCACGTTTTACGGCACTTAAACGACGCATTAACGCGCACGCACAGCTGCTGCCGGGACTTCAGTTCCAAATCCCCGTCCCAGCTGCAGCCACCCATTTGGCATATTTAGCACCTACCCCAAGTTGCGGGCTTTATTATGGCAATAAACTCTAGAGCTGCAAAAAATATAAAGCAAGCCAAAGTGGCGCATATTTCACACACAAGTTGCCTGCCTGGCTGAAGTTGGCAACAATGGATTATGATGGGCTGCCATCTATAGATGGCAGCAACTGTTTTTGGCTTGACTTGGCTTTTATGCGGAGCAAACATAGCTCGGTTTGTTGCAGGCCATATTTTTTTAATTACTTGCTTCATGCCACTTAACACTCCTCAGGGATGCGGTTACGCCAGTGACTGCATCAATAGCTGCAATGGCTTTGAAATGTTGCGCCATGCCACTTGAGAGTTGCGTTGTTGCATCAAAAGCTTTTAGGCGGATTAACCAATATAATAATTTGAGTCCCAAAGAGCAAAAAAAAAAAAATAAAATTGGGAAAAAATGTCACAGCAAAAAGCTTTACAAACTTGACAATGAATTTGCTTGACAACATGCTGACATGCCGGATAGACGTCAAACAATAGTGCCACACATGCCACGCCTCCCCTCTGCCACAGCAACACGCCCTTATATGTATTAGGCGAAGTCAGACCAAAGTCAAGTGCCAGACTGACGTACTGCCATTCATGGGTTGACTTTGGATCGTCCTGTCAAAGCAAATGCACGTTCGGTAGAGCACCATGTACTATATCAATTGCTCTGCCTCTCATCGGCAGCCGGAGCAGTTGGCACATCATGATTGCGCATTTAGTAGGCAGCTGCTAAAACTCTTTAACAATGGCAATGAGTGTGGGAGACATTAGCATGTTGGCTAAGACCCCTTCATAAGGGCCTAAAAGCAGCAACAACGAGAGCTAAAATTATGTTTTAAAACAAAAATTTTAAATACCCTTTTCAATTGAGAAGGGAAATTGTTTGCGGTAAAAGTCAGAATTTTTTTTGGTTTATAAGGGTCATTTACGAGGGCCGGCCCAGAATTTGTCGACATAAAAAATACGGGTCCGGATCCGGACTTTATTTTACAAAAACAAATTTATATACATACATATGTAGAATTCTTCGGCAAAGTTCAGTTGTGAGCTGTCAAAGTTTACTCGTAGTAACACGTGCGAGAATTTGTTCTAGCAATTTCGAATAGTAAACTTGAAATTTAAAAAAAAAAAAGGTAAAATATCGAATATCGTCTAATCTTTTAATTCGAAAAAAAAGTTAAAGGTTACATACTTAATAAAAATATATGTCTGTGACCTGTGTTAGTGATAATTACTAGTTTAAAAACCCTCTTCGATATATGTACTGTATTTTCTCATATACCATAACTTCTTTAGAGTAAAAGTAACATAAGGCCGGCTGGGTTCGGCTTGATTCTTGGTTTATCCATCGTGAATGTAAATTATCAAATATCAGCTGCCACTTTTTTCCTCTATTCATGTGGCATGGGGTGATTACTCAAAGTAAAAAGAATTTACCTATTGAAAACTATGTGATTACTCATATAATTAATCGAAAACAGTGCGGTAAAGATGATCACAAAAAAATAAAAAATCAATTGGCGAATTTTACAAAGAAATTCCATCAAAAATAGCGATGTTCTAATGGAACGTCGTCATATTTCCAAAAGCATTGCAAAGAATGGCTGGATAAAATTCTCGTTTTTCCTACGCCTTCAAATACAAATACTGGTTGTCCGGCTATGGAAGATTTGTTTCATATTACTATACAAAAATATTTAGACAGCCGACATAAGTGCTATACTTTTCAAGTTATTCATTTTGCGTCGCCAGGAACTTCATTAGCAAAACTGTGGGCTGGCCAGACGGCTTAATCGATACTTGAATGAATGATCAATTTTTTGGAACATACTCACAACCCCTTTTATCTTCAAATCTTTCAATTCACCGACCCCGTTGATGCAGGAGATATTGACACAGTATCGGGGCTGTGCGCATCTTAGCTATCTTAGCTTGGATATCGTAAAAAATCTTAAATGTTTCTTCTAGTTACAATGAGATGCGGAGCCTTGCGATCCTACAGATTTATTGTGCCCCCATGGACTATTTTCAAAATAATCGTTATTTGGAAATCTGTTAACTGGGCTTTTCGCGCATTAAAATTTCTTTAAAATCAGAATAAAATAAAATAAAAAAATAAAATCATTTGATTTTTGTCCGGTCCCATATGAAGCTTATGTCGGGATATCTTCTGAGAATTTTAAACTTTTGACAAAACCGAATATACTTTTTGTAACGCTTTAGCAATCCTTTAACAAGGACGACATCATCATCATTCACAACGTCATCATCAACATTCGCATCATGTTTGATTGCGTTGGCTGGGTTGTTGCCACAGTGAGTTAGTCCAACTGTATATATACTTATGGTACATACCCCTGCGTAGGCAATCACTCCCCCTCTCCCTTCCTTTTGCTATGACCCTTCGCTTTGCCAGTACAAAATTGCGTAATTGGCATTTTTAAGCAAAATTCACGCTTCAACACTTTTTCGAGTGTGTGCATTTCTGTGTGTGTGAATGGATGTATATGTATGAATGACATTATGGGTGTGTAAACATCTTGATATGCTTTGTGGGTGTGCACTAGTGCGGGTGAGTGTGTGTACACTCGATACTTCTAATTAGTGATGTTTAAGCGCTGCATTTCCGTTTGTAAGGTATTTGAGATTATTGCACACCTTTTTTTTTCTTTTCAATTTATGACGCATTTAATTAATTTAACGTTGTACATGGTTTGAGTTTAGGTTTATTTGCAACGGTTTATAGAACGAGACAAGGATTTTGCCGGTAGAATGAGAGAGTTATAATTGATTTTATAAGCTGTGTTGGAGAGGAATTTGTTGTTAGCTGTTGGCATTATTGATGGGTTAAATGATGTGATAGGAAAAAAAATGTTGCGAGGAGATATTCCAATGCACTTTGTAATTTCTGACTGAGTAAAAAGCAATACAGGTGCACTGTGGACGAAAAAGAGGAAATTTTGTCATAAAGTTGAAAAATAAATTTGAGAATTTAGGAAAAAACTTTATAAGTATAATAGAATATAGATCCAGGCATTAATGAAATGAGTAAACAAAAATCTTAAATCAACAAAACAAATATAAATTACACAACAAATTAAAAGAATTACTATACTACTGTGTCAAAGTAAGGTGACATTTGAATTTAAACTGCGCGCGCCAAAATTGGATTTGGATCTGGTTGGTAGGACTGTCTTTGTCATCCATGCCAAGTTACACATCAAAATATTCATTAGTGTTTGAGTTCGTTACGTTTTTGTGAGCTGCTGAAGGTGATATTTTCGATTTTCACAATGTCTAAATTGAATTTTTTGGAAGAAAGGCGTCGTGTTGAAGTGTGTGAAACAATGTTTCTTAACTACATTGACAAGACGAAATGCATAATGACTGGAGATGAGACTTGGATCTATGATTACGACCCCGAAACAACCGATCAATCGAGCGAATATCGTACCAAAGGTGAGGCAAGACCAAAAAAACCGCGCCAAAGTCGCTCAAAAATCAAGGTCATGTAGACTGTTTCATTATGAGTTCCTTCCACAAGGGATTATTTGAGCGTTAAGCGTCGTTTGCGTAAAGCTATTCACCAAAAGAGGCCGGAATTGTGGCGAGATAACTCATGGTTTTTGCACCATGACAAAGCAACGCCTCACACTGCATTGATTCTTCGTGACCATTTCGCCAGAAACTTAACCCATATCGCTCCACTGACTGACTTTGAAGGCGATGAAATTGATTTGGACGAATAAATAAAGATTTTTCAAAAAAAATACAATGTCACCTTATTTTTTGGTCACAGTAGTATCAATATATTAATTATATAGTATATACAAGGTGGCGCAAAAGAAGTCATCCGATGTTGTTTGGCTCTTATTTTTTTTCTAAATGAAATTCCAAAATTGACCAAAAATTACCAAAATTCGTTGCAGGGACCGCCGGCTGAGGCCCAATTGCGTGGCACGTCGTCTGGTCGATGTTTCGGGGCTCTCTTCGACGTCCTCGGCTACAGCGGCGATATTTTCGGCAGAACGGGCGCTCCGGGGCCGGCCACTCTTGGTAACGTCTCGTGTGGTCCCATACTCTTCAAGATTAGTGGCTAAACGGCGCAGTGTTTGCGCAGTTGGTGTCGGACGGCCGGGAAATCTGCGACGGAATTCGCGCTGCGCCAACACCACAGACGAATTGTTACGCAAAAAAAATAGACACAATTATTCCGCGTTCTTGGGGAGTGTATCGCTCCATGGCTTATTCACTTGTATTCTGTATCTGTCTAGTCCACAAATGTCAAAACAGATTTGATATTGGCGGCCATTTACAAAAATGAGAGCATCTTCCAATAGGGTGATTTCTTTTGCGCCACCTTGTACATACATATTATATCAATAGTTTTATATCAGGCCAAAGTTTCTGTGCAAAATATTAAGCCAATATGGTTCATTAGTTTTCAAATGATGTCAAAATATTATGATTTTGATGAATATATCAAATATATTTTTTATTTGGCAATTTTTTAAGGTTTTATTTTTACAGAAAATAGATTTTTTATAAAAGTTAATATATTTAGCTGGGTGGTAGAAGTAGGTGGGCACGGCCAGGTCGGTCTGAAACTTTATCAAAATTTTGTATATGGCTTTCTTATCAAATATGCCAAGATTTAGCATTGACGGTACATATCTCTAGTTTATATCACAATTTTTAGAATTCCAGCCACTGTGGAGTGCTTTATAAAACATTTTCGGAATTTGTATGAAACTCAGGATCTCAAAATAAACTAGCCAAATTTACAAATTTATATTCTTGACAATAAAATAAATGTTTTTCCCATTTAGTGTTGACAACTTTAAAAAGTGAGCTACCGAACTTTAGTTAATTAAGATATAAATTAACTTTTGTAACTAGTACTGACTATTTACTTATTAACATTCTTAAACTAGATATTTAAACCCAAAGTTAGTGTTCGTGTGACTCCTGTTCGAGCAAAGGGCCTCAACCGACCTCAACCCAAAACGATTTATATACTAATACTTATTTTTAGTAAAATTGGAAATAATTTAAGTTTATTGTGCAATCAATTGGGGGTCCAATATTAGGAACTTTTAATGAATATATTTCACTTGTTGAGAGCATCATGAAAAAGTTGTTTTTTCCCATCTTATAAACTTAATAAAAGCTTTGAAATCTTTGAGTAAATAGCTTTTAAATATTTTATTTCATAATAATAAAGAGTGGAAAGAGACAAAGTTGACCAAAACATT
Source organism: Chymomyza fuscimana (assembly GCA_949987675.1). Taxonomy (NCBI): domain Eukaryota; kingdom Metazoa; phylum Arthropoda; class Insecta; order Diptera; family Drosophilidae; genus Chymomyza; species Chymomyza fuscimana. The sequence continues at coordinate 35,393,003 of OX465089.1, forward strand.
AACTTTTACCTTTGCAACCAGATATCTCGCCAACTCACAGGCTCAGTTTTATTAAATTCTTTCATCAATGAATGTTTTTCTTTAATAATAAGAAGGAACAAAATATTTTTGCTTAGCTTTTGACAAAAACTTTAACTTAAGTGTAAATTTGAAGAAATTTTTACCTTTCGTACTTTTGTAAAAATTATGACATTAACATGAAACTTATATATTTTTTTGCGAAAATAGTTTCGGTCTCTAAGAGAAGCAAGTTTGGTATTGCGAATAATAGTCAATTATAGTATTTACATGGCAAGTAATTTCGAGAATGTTATTTTTATAAGCATTTCTTATACACTCGATTGACCCATACCAAATTAATTCATTTCCTCACATATTAAAATAAATTAAGCCTATCTTTTATCTAAGATTTACGTCGTGCTACCTGCTCACTCATTGCTACCCTTTATGCACAACGGTAATACCCACAACTCATTTACGTTCATGTAAACAAACTGCATTTCAAGGTCATGGACAAATGTCCAATCCAATAACCAAGCACAACCCATTGACAGACAGTTGTTCCCTTGTGCACAAAAATAACGGACGCTCAGGCACGCACTTGTCCAATGGAGCAGATGCCAAAGCAAACCAAGACATTAAGCCAACCAATATATCGTACGAAATATATGGCACGAAGCTAGCCAAGAATTGCGCATGCGCAACGTTAGTTCAGACAGTTCAGAGCGTCTTTGCTTAAAATCGTGCCCTGCATAGCCAAGTTGCTTAATGGCTTGCCAGCTGGTTGACTCAAACAAGAGAAAAAAAAGTGTAAGTGGTCGATGGTAATTGGTATAAAAGCGACGTGGGCCAACTATTTTGGCAACACAAATCAATTGGCCAGCCAAGTCAAATCAACCATATACAAAACTTAAAACAAAATGCACAAGTTCGTAAGTAGTCCTAAACTAAAGTAAGCAAGTACTATAAGGAGCATGCTAAGACGTTTGTATCCTTACAGTTCGCAGTCTGCTTCTTGGCCGTGCTCGCCATGGCCGCCGCCAAGCCCAGCATTCTGGCCGCAGCTCCGTTGGCCTACACTGCTCCGACAGTTGTTGGTAGCGCCGCTTACGTGGCACCCTATGCCAGCAGCTATTCCGCGCACAGCATTGCCCACAGCGCCGCCTTTCCCGCTGCCTACACTGCGCCCATAGCTCGCTATGCCGCCGCCTACACCGCGCCCTTTGCTGCCGCCTACACTGCACCAGCTGCCGCCGCCTACACTGCTCCAGTAGCCGCTGCCTACAGCACACCTTTTGCCGCTGCCTACAGCACACCTTTTGCCTACAGCGCACCCTACGTGGCAAGCCCCTATGCCGCTGCTCCACTTCTGCTAAAGAAGTAAACTCTACCGTCTAAAATAAATTGCTTGGCATTTATTTTTTGCTCATGTGATGATATTGATATTTTTGTTTGCAATAAAATGTTTAGAAACTTAATGATATCTATTTTGATTGAATTTTAAATTCTTATTTGCTTAGCATGCACGGCGATTCCTGCTGCTCGCATATTTAGGCATCTTAATTAGTGGCTCTTAAACCATGTCAACTATAGAAAATGCTGTCGGAATTTGAATTAAGACGTTTATCGCATGCTTTGAGGTGTTTGTTTGGGCTATAAGCCCTGTTCGGTAGGCACGCTAATGGGCATTTGTGGTCAGATATGCACTTAAATGCCATTCGGTTTGTCTATTGATGCACAATTCTAGGCCGACAAGAATGCAGCCTATGGCATTTGGATGCGCATCATCGCTACAGAGTCCAATGGGCATATTCAGTGTAGCTGAGCCTGGGCAGTGAGCAAAATTCTCGGTCACAATAAACAAAAATAAATATTTGCACAAACATTTTTAAGTGCTGTAAGTTGGAAAAAATCAAAAAAAGTGGAATTGTTTAATTTAAATTTTATTTTTATAAGGTTCCAAATGAAAGCTAAGAATGTCAGCCTATGCAACTGTCAAAGGACAAGGACGCTGACGAAATGGAAAAAGTTGTGCCCCCACAGAGTACCACTTCGAACGGAAATTTATTAAATTTATACTAACAAAGAGAATTTAACGATTTTAGAGGAGAAACATCCTATAGACAACACAAAATTGTGTAGTATACGGACGGCTCTCTGACTAAAGAAGGCACAGCACTGGGAGACGCTGGACTAAGAAGGTGAATGTCAGAAGCACTGGGGTAGCAGAATATGTACTATAAGTCACTGTGTGTACATCAACAGGAAGTATAATGTTAGAGGTATCGCCATACTGGCAGCCAAGCCGCAAAAAATTTGGTGGCTAGAATACTGACTGGGTTACTTACAGGACATTGCATTCTCAGGAAACAACGGAGTACTTTTGGCATCGGGAATTCGAGCACATGTAGTTTTTGTAAAACTGAGGAGGTAACTTTTCAAAACATACTTGCAGTGTGTGACGCTCTAGTCCGAAGAAGGATATTTCTCTTCGGTAGGCATAGAATACCAATGCACGATATCCCTCGACTAGACCCAGACCAAATAATTAAGTTTGTCTTGGATAATGTTAATTTAAAAATTAAATTTTGTATCTCTGAATCAATTTGCTCTACATTGGCAAGCTGCGTTAGATAAGCTTAGGTTACTGGAAATAAAACAAGTTTGACATACAGTGCATTTTTGCAAATAAAATGCGGTAGCTCCAAGAATCTTTTGCCAAATTACTACATAACAATTGGGAAAAATAACAAAAACTACTGGAATTATTTTTTTCAAATTTTTCAGATTTAAGTTAGGTGTTCTACATAAGGAGTTTAGCATTTCCCACCAGCAGTAGTGGCCAACCCATGTCTGTATGAAAACTGGGATTTTGCTGCATTACGCGGTGCTCTTAGTACAAATAGCTATCCAAGAGGCTTTGTGGAGGTTTATGAAGCTTTAAAAACCGTTTTATTAATTGCCAAGTGGTTTGATCATAAACAGTGCTGGGGGTTGGATTACCTATATAGCCATGTCGGTAACTTGCTTTTTCAACAGTTGCTTTAGAAATCTTCTTGGAAGGGGTTTCAAATTTATTTATTTTCGATAAAACACCCAAATTCCGCATCATTAATTTGTAAAAATCGTTTGGGACAGTTTTTCGTACCTTATTCAGCTATACCCATATTCTGCATAGATAATGACAAAAAGGAAGGTTAAAAATGATAAATGTGGGAGCAAGCCAAAAAATTATTTGAGGGAGAAAGGAAGAAGTTCGCTTTTTTTTGAAGAATCTTGGAAAAGCGGAAGGTCATGCAAATGGAATTGGTTAAATCGGAATTGATTTCGTTTCCTTTTAGTTGTTTCACAAAAGGCTTTTCATCAGCCTGTTTAGTTAATGGTAATGTTAATAACCTTAATATGTTATCTTCCTAATCAAATCTCTGCTTTTGTAAATGCTAGCATTAAGCAAGTCTCATATTGTTTGACAATAAACACACCCCTCCTCAAGGAGCGGCAGGTTTTATGGACTTGACCCTCGGAAAACGGTTTGTAGAGTTGTTCTATATAACCCCCAGATTCAAAATTGCCAAACCTCAAAATCGTACCTGCTTCTCTTCTCTAGAAATCGACATATATGTATCTATCGGGGGTGCCACAGAAAACCATTTCGTTGCAATTTCGTTGACATTCCGATTCTTGGTGCCACAGACATGATTCGCAACGGTTTCAAAATCTTCGACAAAATTGCTTGAGATTTGATTAAATTCACCAATAAAAACTAATTTATTCAATGAAAGTATTACTTATTTGGAAAGTGTATTTAATTTCTGTGTTTTCTGTATCTTTGTGTTTTGACAAATTTAATGTTTTAATTCATGATTTTCATTTTTGCGAAATCTTTATTAAAATCCTTGGTACATTTGCCATTCTGTGTCAACGTGCAAAATCTTTTCGTGGCAAGGAGCTGCCACCTAGTTGCTGTTCTAAATAATAATAATTCGAAGTGATTATTTTAGCATATTAATAGATGTTTTTGATGTTAAATGAAAGTTAAAAAATTGCTTTTTTTATTTTAACTAATTTGTCGTTATGAAGTGCGCCGAATTTAATGCAAAATTAAATAAATAATTGCTGTGCACCTTTTTCTCCTAAGGTGGCAATGTAGGGCTGCTAGGCAAGGTTGTGAATGTCAATAATTTAGCAGTTTAGGTTTAAAATTAAAATATCAGTAGCGCAACCTAAGGAGAAAAAAGCCACAACAGCAAATGATTTTAATAAATGAAGTAATATATTCAATAAATAAAAGCGTCGTTTTAAATAATTGGCGAGTGCATCGAAAATACTAAATCCATCTACTGCAAGGACACAATTAGCATTACCATTTTCACTAGCATTTGCGTGTGTGTGTTTCTTTGCTGGACTGTATGACAGCCTTGAAGCTATCTAGAGGTTCTTCGACACCTTCGCTCTACATTTTCTTCGTCCACATGTGTTTTTTTTAAGGCATCAATGGCTAGCAAGCATTTTAAAAATTATTTTCTATTTTCGTGCAAATTTGCAAATGTAAACAAACGAAATTTGCCATTCACTACGCTGAGGACAGCTGTTGACCCGTAGGGTTGCCATACAAACTCTTGCATTGGGCGGTACAAATATTCAAACTTTATTTAAATTTATTTTGTACAAATGGAAATTAAAATGATGCAAAACATGCTGAAAATTATCGCTTAATGTAATAAAGAATAAACTTTATTGGATCACTGTTAATAAACATTTATTTAAATGAGTTTCTAAATGTTCTAAAATAATTTTTGCAAGGTAGCAACCCTTTGCTGCCATTCTTGCAAAAGCGTAAACATTCGAAATTAATTGTTCGAAAAACGAAATCTTTAAGATTTGTGTGGCACCTTTTAACGATTTGGTTTCAAACCGTTGCCAAAAGCGTTAACGATTTCTGTGGCACCCCCGTATATATAGGTTCTGCAAAAACGAACATAACCTGTCTCTATTTTTACTCTCATTTGAGTTATATTTTGATTCAGAATATGCACAGTTTATAATATAAACGAAGTGAACATGTTTATATTATATAATAAAATATATATAAATATACATATATATATATATGTATATTATGCAGGTATACCTATATATAATATATAGAGTGGACACTAGGGTGGCCGCCGCTGGTATGGAGGATTTTTAAACCGTCGATATCAATAACGCCACCCCCTACAAATTTTCCTTTTTACCTGCATATAGCGCCTGTAAAATTTAAAAACGATCCGAATGTATTTGATGGGTCCGGCAATAGGTCAAAGGTCATAACTTGCACTTTTCCCGTTTTTGACTGTATTGTTCTACATAAACTTTAATATCTTGTTACCAATCAGACAAATTATGATTCAAAAGGTCTCATATCTATCAAAACATGATTTTAAAAAAACACAGAGTCTGCCTAAATAAATTTGGTAAGCTCTAAAATTGATTAAATTGACCAATTACACCAGTTTACAAATAAAAAAAAAATGTTCGTATCCTTAACATTTTTGAATCGTTTCTGTAGTAAAATGACATGCTAAAACCGAAAATGCAGTCAAAATTTTTTTTCATGAAACGGGCTTCGAGATATTTTGAAAAAACCATTTTTCGAAATTAAAAAAAAAAAAAGTGCCTTTACTTAACAGTAAGTATCTCTGGTTATACTAAACTCTCGACTGAAGATAATTGAATTACCCATTGATTATATTTGGAACATGTTTTTGTCAAACTTACGATTTGGTCGCTATTTATGCATTCATATGAAACTTTTTTATGACCTTTGACCTATTGCCGGACCCATCAAATACATTCGGATCGTTTTTAAATTTTACAGGCGGCATATACAGGTAAAAAAGGAACTTTTTAGGGTGTGGCGTTAGTAAAATCGTGAGATGTTGCAAAAATGGCCACCCTAGTGGACACACAAATTATTCGGACACCAATAAATTTCTTGTTTCAAGCTCTATAACTTTGCACATAGGAATCATAACGAAACAACTTTTTTTGCATATTGAAGAATTACATTTCAGGTATATGTTTCAAAAATAAAAACTTAAAAATCTTAATTGTTGCAGATAAAAACTTAGCTTATTCCAAAATAATCCTTTTTTACGCACACAAATTTTTCGGACACTTGTAACCAAATAAGGAATTTTGTTAGAAAAAAATGTTTTTTTTACTAATTATGTTTAATAAGGCCGCCTTTGGGTTTTCTAAGAATTTTCAAGCAATTCCTTAATATTTTTTTACCAGTCTATTGATATGCTGGATGTCAATCTTCTCCAGCTGTGTAGGAATAGATGTTTTGAATGATTCCTTGGGTGTTATTTGGTGCTACCGCCATATTTTTTCAACCAAATACCAATGAGATGTTGGTCCCGAGACTGTAGAAGAGTTTTCAGTTGATTGTAGTGATGAATTAACCATTCCTAAACAAGAGGTGACCCATGTTGGGGATAATTATCGTGCTAAAATTTCAAAGTCTAGAGATTGAGACCAAGTTTCGTGGCACTTGAAAACAAAATGTTTTTCAAAATGCCCCTAACGATAGTTTTTCAATTTTATCATCTGTATAACCTAACCTGTTTAGTTGCATGGCTTTATTGACCTTTTAACACATTTTTAGAAACCCTTCGTACCCAAAAATTTATTGACTGATTTTTTGATGAAAACTAGAATATTTCCAAATCAAATCCGGGTAATTTTTTAGGTGTATCGTGCATTGATTTTCATTAGCAACCAAAATAATCGCTTAGCAACCTATACATAGCATTTCATCCATAGCATTTTACTGGCTATGGCGTACTTTTTGAGGCAAAGTTTTGTACTACAATGATTCTGACCATTTTTCCCTACAGCTGGAAAGAAAATTTTGGAATTTTACAATACAGATTCCGCTCATCTTGAGTATTTAAAATCTTTGGCAATGCTGATTGTTTGTGGATTTTACGAATTTAATGCTCAGGAATAGTTAAAAAAAGGATATTTTTGGATATGTTAAGATTACAACTGCAACATCTGTTATGATACCTATGTGCAAAGTTATAGCGCTTTATACAAGAAATTTATTGGTGTCCGAATAATTTGTGTGTCCACTATAACTATATATAGGTATACCTGCATAATATACATATATGTATATATGTATATTTATATATATTTTATTATATAATATAAACATGTTCACTTCGTTTATAATATAAACTGTGCATATTCTGAATCAAAATATAACTCAAATGAGAGTAAAAATAGAGACAGGTTATGTTCGTTTTTGTAGAACCTATATATAGATACATATATGTCGATTTCTAGAGAAGAGAATCAGGTACGATTTTGAGGTTTGGCAATTTTGAATCTGGGGTATATATAGAACAACTCTACAAACCGTTTTCCGAGGGTCAAGTCCATAAAACCTGCCGCTCCTTGAGGAGGGGTGTGTAAAGCATCCCTTTGAAATTGAAATACATATATCATTTATTTTAATTTACCTATTTTATTCTATACCTTTAACTCCCTCCTTTCTCAGCAGTTAAAAGTACCAATTTCTGTTAACCCTTATACATATGCTGATGCCGTCGCAGAAACCGCAGTAACCGCAATATATACAACACGCTAATACTCTCAATATTAACTTAACTGAAAGGCCCTCTCAAAAGCGTTGGCAGCTTGACAAGGATTGGGTATGAGCTTGTGCACCCACAAATGCCGCAGGCAAACAAACATCAAATGTGACTATATTGCTACACGGCAATATAATTAACGACGCTGAACGAAGCTGTCAATTTAAGCTATGTTAAAATAGACACAAAGTCGGGAAGACATAAAGTTCATAGAGTTTCAAGCTGTCTCTCTGATTTGCCTAATCAATTTAAAAGCTACATTGCTGTCTAAAGCACCTGCATATTTTGTTAACAAGTTGGTTAAACTTTTGACCAAACTTGCTGACTGACAGACTTTGCTTCGGACTTGTTATTGATAAACTGATGATAAAGGTGTGCAGACATTTTGTTGCACTGCAAATTTAACGTATGATATGGACTAAAAAGTTTCAATAGCGAAGGCAGCATCAGTTACCGAAAACTTTGCCAATTATCGTTTTGGCCAAGTGCCCAGCTAAGCTCAGGGCGTAACAGCACAAACTCGAACACACAAAAGCTTGCCTATAAGCCCAGGGCTGATGTCGTTGGGTGGTAAAAACTTTTTGACTTTATTGTTGACTTTGTTAAATGCGGCTAAATGGGCGTAAATGACCAACAACCAAAAAAACACGCTCATATGAGTGAGTTTGTTAAAGCCAACAAGAAAAGGGTTAAAAGTTTAAGCAACGCCTGGCCAGGGTCCTATCTAAAGTTTTGCATATACTGAATGCAGCAGCCGTAGCTCTGGGCGCTGGCAGATTACGGCAAATTTCGCGCTTGAATAAATGTTTGGGCCTGGTTAACAAAGGGGTTGCTTGCTTGCTTGCTGGGCTTGGGCTTGTCGGCCATGTTGGCACTCTCATTATGCTTATATATAAGAGCTGACAGCGTCAGTGACAGCGACAAGCTGAAGTTCTTTTGCTTTAAAAGGATGCAATGTGATGTAAACTTAAGCGGAGCTTACCCACAGTCCTTTACAAAACACACGCGTACAAAAAAAAAAGAAAGAAAGCAAATACCTCATTACAACAAAAAGACGCAACACTCTTGCAGACATTTTATCCACGTGGTATTATGTGGCATTGTCTAAAAATGAGTTTTGGTTGCTATTTTTACGTTTCATCGAACAAAAGCAAAGCACCTTGCCACAACATTGGGAACACAAAAAAAAAAAAAAACACAAATATAAAGCTACAACAAAGAGCTGAAAGATGGCAAAACATAAAGCATTAGATTCGCGTGTGGTGTAGCCTGGAAGATGAAAAAAGAGCCAAGCTAGAAAACAACACTCAGAAACCGACGCGTCGTCATCCAAACCAACGCACCATTCAAGCATGTCACAAAAACAAAATGCATTACGTACACCATACAAAAGCGTCGAATGTGATGGGGATAAAGTGTATGCTAAGGATAAGGAAGAAAGGTTGAGTTCTTAAGGCTTTACGAGATTAATGCAAGGAGGTTTTGTGTTTTGGATTGGCTCAAAACTATTTTTCAGACATGGCCCCAACATGCGTTTAAGGCCTATCTTTAAATTTGGATTTTTAATTGTGATTGATTTATAGCATAGATTTAAATATGGTTACATAAATGCTCGTACAGCTGCCTTTTTCATATTTAAACTGTTTTCCTAGGATTTTATTAGAGCAAGTGAAATCGAAAAATTTTCTGAGTTTTGCCAAAAATATTTAAATTCACGAAAAAAAAATAGTGTAGAGAAAGAGCGCGTACAATTTTATTAGGGAAATCAATGAAATTTTATTATTACTATTATTTATTATTATTTATGATTTATGATTTACTTGGTGGTCAATCCTGGTTCTGTTCTTCCTTATTTTTGCGTGTGTGAGTGTGATTTGGCCTAGCTCGTCCGATCTTTCAATAGGTACAACTACTAATTTGTGGAGTTTTTTTTTGAATTTTATGTTGCACATAATCTACCCATTTTTGGAAAAATGCACACGTCACAAGAAAAATTACCAAATATGGAGTGTTGAGTTGATTAGTTGCCGCTCTTCATCAACGTGTGTAAGGTAACTCGTAACACAACAGCTAAAAAATAGAATAGGGTTTGGATTGAGTAAAAGCTGAGTTGAGAGTTGAAACTCAACCCTGTACATTTTGTTGTTGAAAAAGTCCTCTACGCAACAGCGAGCGTGAATACCCCAAATAAATTAAACACCGAAAACGTGTGGTTGTAACAGGACCATTGAATTATTAAAACGTAATTTTGGTAATAATATTATTTCACGAAATGTACCTTTTTGGTGGCTTTCAAAATCGTGAAAGACGTCTATTGATTATTTTCCTCTAAGGTACGTTAAGTCCATGTGTTATGCTGACAAACCAGTCGGTTTGGAATTATCTTCCAAACAGTATACTTTCATTCAATTGGTTAACTCTTCTTTTTTTATCTGAATTAAAGTTTGGACGCTCTTAAGGAGTAACACCAGTGTAGAATCTGGAGAAAATCGAATTTTTTTAGCTAAATTGGTAGACAATTATGTTGGACATGATGCCCCGAAGTGTTATTTAAAAAAAAAAAAATTAAATTGAATAACTCGGTCAATGTTTATCCGATCGATTTGAAATTTTGTCATCATAATCATTTTTCATGATTTTTTTTACGAAAAAAAATATATATTTTTTAAACTTATGCCATTTTTTTAAATTTAATATTTTTGAAAACCTCCGTGGTTCACTTGCTTTTGGTCCATTGATTAAGAGGAAAAAAATTTCTTTATGTTTCAGATAGAGGCCTCTCCGAAAATTTGTCATGTACTCGTGCTCTCTAAAGGCGCCATTTGGTTTTTTATTACTTTGGAAAAATTAATTTTTTTAGCTCAAAATTGTATGTATAATATCGTAACCTATTTGTATTTTGAATATAAAATTAATTTAAAAAAAAAAAAAAAAAAAATGACCCTAAAAAACCATTCTCCATGCTGGCGTTACGCCTTAAAAAAAGCCTTAGATTTAGATATCAGATATTGATATCAGTTTGGAATATGCGAACTTCGCCATCGTGTTTTTTATCAATAAATTGGTAATACCGATATCGTGCGAGAGTTTTTCAAGTTAAAAAAAAAGATGCTCGGCACACTGCGTGCAAATATTTATATAATAATAATTTTCCTGACTGACTATTTGGTCATATATTTATATACATATGTTAAATTGTAGGGAAATTTTAGAAAAGCCAACATTTCGTTGATTATGCTTATATAATTCTGCATACAAAATTTGTTGGTTACTATTAAGCATTTTAGAAAGAAAGTTTAATTTTGCTGTATATTATGGGGAATCGGGACTAAAAATGATTCATTCATCATTAAACGTCACTCAAGGCGTGGTCCTTTGGTCTGCCTGTTGCATACGTCTATTCTAAAAGTACCAGGCCTAAAAAATGAATCGCAATCTCTTATCAACCAAAATTGGCGTAAAAGCAATTTTTATATTCTTGTGGGGTGCTTTGAAACCAAGATTTGTGCAACATAAAGTCCTGCCACATTTGGCTTTGTGGCAGCGTTCATGTCTTGATGTGTGTGTGTTGCCATTTGGGTGTGATTGTTGTAGGTGTTGTAGCTACTGCATCTTGCTGCCAGCAGTCGCATTAAGTGAAGCACGCTGCACGTTGGACTAAAATGAAGTGCTGACAACGGAAACGTCATGTTGCAAGGCTCTCCTCCCATGGCTGCAGTAAGTATGGTCTATGTATGTGATTGTTAAGCGTCTTAACGCATACGTACATAAATAAAACCTACACAGTGTTTACATATACATAGCTAAGAGCACACCATTACGCACGTCGTCCAAGTCAAAAAACAAAAGGATGTGCCTCAATTGGTGCACTGCTGCGGTTGTCACTCCACTGCTTGCTACTCTCTCACTTCATCTCCGACTGGTGCTACTGGTGCTAGTACCTTGCCAACGTTGCGTTTAATTTACGCGCTGCTATTATTTTAATCTTTTGCGCTACAACAGCGTGAAATGACTTTCACCTGTTCCTGCCACATCCTCGTGGTTTTGCTTTGGCGTGGTGACTGCTGTTGTTGCCTCTGTTGCCGCTGCCTTAAGCAAGCCAAGTCCAGGAGTACAAAAGCATTTAGCACAATATTTTTGCCTCTAACTTTTGTTGAACAGACAAGCCATGTGCCCGCCAAGGTGCTGACAGGCGGCAGGAAGCTTTTGTCAGTTTGGCCTCAAGGTGCGGCGGTTGTGCAGGATGTGTGTTGCCATTTTGTTGGCACCCAACGTCCGTCCGACTTGCCCATGCCCTCCATGCTGCGTTTAATGCTTTTCTTACGGCTCTTACAGCAGCTCAACAGACAGCCGGGCTAGCACCTTGCCTCCATTGCTTTTTATTGTTTTATGGGGTTGTGTGTGTGTGTGGAAGATGTTCCTACGACGTCTCGTACATCATCGTGTGCTTTGTGCTGCCTTCAACGTCAATGCTTCTCCAGGTAAGAGTGTTGGTAAGCAGCATGAAATCTTTTACAATAAGCATGCTCGTCTTTTGCCGGCAAGCAGCAAAAGAAAAGTAATTTTGTAGCCGAAAAAAAAAACAGAAGTAGGAAAAATCGAGGAATAAAAGGAAAATCAACAGCAGTAGCAGCACTAGTAAGAGCAGCAAACATAATGCCTCAAATCATTTTCATTTCTTGTATGCGCTTGTCTGCCCTGAGCTCCTCGCTTAGCTTGGTGTTGCCTTCTTAGTCATCGTCATGCTCATCATGCTTGTTCGGATGGTTCTCAGCGTTGTCCTGGCGTGTGTTTGTTGTGTTCTATTTTCACGCTCGTTGGGATTCTGTGGGCGTTTTTACTGCACGGCACTCAAAAGCGCTTAAGCCGGCTCTTCTGCTCTCTCTGCTCCTGTTGAGTGTGTTGTGCCTGTGCTTCTTGAGAACATTACAATATTTTAAAAGATTTACTGACCATGTATTTTAGTTTTAGCCAGGTACAAAGTGCAAAGCGTTATACCTGAAATATAATGTATATGCCAGATGGCCAGCGCGTTGAACATAATTTACTTTAGTGCCTTGACTTTAGCTAATAACCATAAACAAAGTTATAGTTACACAAAAATATTACAATTTGTGAAAAAGTCACAATTCTTAGTTGAAACTTAAATGATTTCATAAAGTAGACCTTCATAAACTACATTCATAGCTTCTAATGTTTCAATATCGCCCGACACAATTTAGACGTACACGGAAAAAATTGAAATAAACCATGCACCACTCAAAAATTCCCACCACTCTTAAATTCTTTGGAGAATATGAGAATATAAAGATACATATATTTGGGATAAGCAACGCTATTTGAAACTGAATCCCATTAGGAATTATTTATTTATCTTCCTTTCTTTACCGCCGTTGACGCAGATAATTTGGTGCTCATTTTAAGTGGTTCCCTTCTTTTTTTTTTTTAATCTCCCAAATAGCACATGTGCCATGGTTGGTAGGCGGAAATTTCAAATTTCTAGCTCTTACCGTTTCGGCTGTGCTTTGATCGCCAATTGTGTGTTTGGAAACCCATTACACAAAACGAAGAATTGTGTTTCTTTCAATCTCTAAAAGGATCACAAATGCCTAGTAGTTATAAGTAGATTTGATGAAAAACGTAGTTTTGCACATATTTTAAACTTTAATGCGCCATTTTGTCTATTGTAAATTGTTTGATATCTGCATAAATAGACGAAAATTTGGTTACTCTAGCTCTTATCATCTCTCGAGATCTAGGAGTTCATGCGGACGAACCGCCGTACATGTCTGTATCGGTGTTTCAGGGTAATCACACTTTAGGACACTTTGAGGGGTCTACCGGTACAGGGTATAGCAATTCTGCTATAAATATGTATTTCGTAATTCCATACGAATATCAAAAATTTTAGAATTTATGTGAGTACAGGTAAATAACTTTACTTTTAATTTCTGGAAACATCAAGTCCTTTACTGCTACCAGATTATTCATTCATGAAATTTTCTTCTGCTTCTTTGACAAAAAACACCTGTGTGCCATTACAGAGTAGGGGGGACCACGGGGGGAACTTTAATAGATAGATAGAACCAATAGATCTTCCTCTTTTCGCAAACATTTAATTTTGCTACATTCATAAAATTTTAAAGCTTCAATTTAAACATTTCTACACGTGGCCACCATATAGACCTGACTTAAGGCTGCCTCGATGCCGCCAATGACGCTTCAGTCCAAAAATAAATAGAATTTTTAAGTAAATTGAAGTGGAAAACTTATTTGCTGCCAGACGGCCACATTGCCAACACTTTTGTTCCAACTTGGCCAACAATAACTCAAGGCAGTGTGCAGCAGGCAGCAACCAACCAAGAAAGAATGGTGCCGGTTCCAAGAGAGAGAAAGCCACAGAGGCTTTGGTGGCACTTTTTACACGCCAAACAACAAATGGTGCACATTACAAGGACTCCAAAGCTACTTACCAAACTGTGAGCATGGCAGCAGCACAGAACCGTGCACACATATTTTATTATCTACATCTAGGATCCGGAGCAAGAGGTTGCCACTAGACAGCGTGGCAACAGTCTCTCAGCAGGGTGCAATTGCAGTTGGTGGTGATGTGTGTGTGTAAGTGTGTTTGTTCGAGTGCTACAAGGCGCAAAACTTAAGCAGTGAAGACAAATTTTTATTGCCACAAGCCCAAGTCGATTTCGATTATTGACTGCAACCAAACTGTTGCACAAGCACACACTTGCGTAGATACGAACAGATACGTTCAAGGAGCAGGCAGTCAGCCAAAAGTGTCTGGGCAGATCCTGTCGTCGAATGTGGCATCCATTGTAGTTGGCTTTGGCTGTCGCATTCGCTCATTTAAGTCACATTTTATTATTTTGGAGCATTTATCGTATGCTGGCTGGCATTTTATTTTATTAGCGTGGCATTTCAATGGATAGAGCGTAAGTTATGGAGTGGAAGACAGATGTATTTAACCCAGTTCCAACCTGCGTTATGTCATTAGGTGAATTAGCATAAAACATGCATGCCAGTTACTGCAGCACATAAGTTACTTCCTGGTCATGATGTACCATAAAAGTGTCACAAATAGGCGTTAAAAGAAAGCACCAGGACCAAGTTTCCTAGTCGTCATGGCAGAGCACTGGTAAAAACATCTGGATGTTGCAGCCTTAGTTTCCATAAGCAGATTATTATATTAAAGATGTGCTCTAACAATGTATCTTGGTTTATAAATGTATACAAAACATTATTGCGATGTAGCAAACGGCTTATAATATTTCCTCAACATAATTTTTTGTTTTAATAAACTTTTCTTCTTAAATATTTTTAGCAAAATAAAAGTGCATAAGTGTATACCAAAGCAAATATCACAAACGGTAAATATTTTATTTTGCTAGTGTGACCAGATTACAAAAACCTAAGTGACTGAATTTATGATCTTCTTCGTTGATTAACACTGCGTTATTGCAATATAGGTGATATAAGTTTTTAAAACCTATTGGGATATTTAATTTAAGTGATTTTTATAAACAATTTTAAAAACTAAATTATCATGTAAATTAAACACGAATACTTATATTTTGGCCAATGTGGCCTGATAAAAAAATGTAAATTGCTTCTTAAATACATGTTTTAGGCAGCGCTACATACAGTAGCAATCACAAATAGTTATCTCTTATTTTATTTAATAACCTATTTGAACCTTTAAAAAAGGCATACACTATACGACCTGCCGTACAGCGCGGCTGTTTATCGAGCGGGTCATATTTCGATTGCATTGTGTGTGGGGCCGTCGTATGAAGTCGCATGATGGTCGTACGAAAAATCAAAAAGTTTGGATTTTTTAGGCAAATTGTACAGACGGTCGTATCGTGTATGGGCCAATTTTATGGTCGAATTATTGTTTGAGTATATCGGTATCGTCAAAGCTGAAATTGCCGACGCAAATGTTTATGCCTCAAATTGAAAACTATTTTAAAACTAGGTTGCACATTTTGACGCATCGTTTGTGTGCAAAACGTACAGCTCGATAAACAGAAGTGTTGTACGACATGCCGTATAATGCATGCCTTGCTTTACATGATGTGGTTGGGCATCTTAAAAATCTGGTATTGTTAGTTATCGATAACTTACAACGATGTAAATTGAAAGCTGTCACTTGTATCAAGTACGTGCGAGAAAATAAAATCATTTTGTTATTCAGTTCCTAGACTTCGACAAAGCATCACGCAATTTGTTAACATAAAATCGCTTGCATACGTAAAATCAACAAAAAGTAATTAATACAAATTGAATTCAGTACGTTTAAAAAAAAAAAATGTCTTCGGTAAACAATTCCACCAAAGAGTTTGAGCAACAAGAGCTGAACGGTGATGAATTGCAGCCTTCCTTCAATCGCGTAATGCGCCTTATTGATTATGAGCTGTGCTTCAAGCATCCATTGAACAATATTTGGACTTTGTGGCACTGGGAGAATGATCGCAGCAAGTCTTGGAGCGACTGTCTCTGTGAAATAACTAGCTTTAATACAGTGGAGGACTTCTTTAGGTGCGCATTATAATTTTTGTATTTACATATATACATATGTATGTCTTATATGTTTGAAAATGTCTTTGTAGTGTCTATTACTTCATCAAGCCGCCATCCGATTTGAAGCCAATGAATGATTATATGGTTTTCAAGCAGGGTATACGGTAAGTTGCTGGATATTTGCTTGCTCTGTGCTCTAGTTAATATAAATTTTTTTTTTCTTTTGGAAAGTCCAATGTGGGAAGATGAAAATAATCAGCAAGGTGGACGTTGGGTAATTCTGTTGGAAAAGAATCCGAATAATACCGATTTGTTGTGGCAAGATCTGGTAATTTTTAAAATGCTGAAATGAAATCAAACAAAACTTTAAAAGTCTATTTTGTTTTTTTAACCCCACAGTTGCTGAGCGTTATTGGTGAAACATTCGAACGCTCCCATGATGTGTGCGGCGTTGTGATCAATATACGCAACAAGTCCAATAAACTTTGTAAGTTATATTTACATATATAGGTAAATAGTGACATTGCAATTACAAGCTTAAAAATTATTTTTTGTCGTAGCTCTCTGGACTAGAGACGCGAGCGATGAACAGGCTGTTCTTTCCATCGGCAATTCTATTAAACAGAGATTGCCAATAGGTGATGTTAAGATCCAGTACCAGGTACATAAGGATGCTATGGAAAAGACTGGACCCTTTATGTGCACTAAATATGTGCTCTAAAACGTATAAAGCACACAAACATACAACTAAAAGATACACTACAGACATATTTCAGATGTAATAGTAGTATCCATAACATAACGTTTGTAAATGCTTAGTTCTTGTTGCAATTAGAAATAAGCAATTACGACGTTATTCTGGATAGTTTGACATACAGAAAACTTTATAAAAAAACACATAAAATTATACACACATTTACCAAACACAGCATACTATTATACACACAATATTGTATGTCGCAACATGCAACTTGAATAAAGGCGCAACTTTGTGTAGCTGGCAAGTTGGCGAAGCACGTTAAAACTCCTTGTCAGTCTATGGCAGTTTCCAGCACCATTCCTTTAGATCGTAAATCCTGCCACGCGTACTTGGTACGAGGGCAGGCTGAAAAATAATGGGGCTAGTCGTTTGGCAACATTTTTCTTTTATGTTTTATTAGCATGATCGTTGTAAAAGTTCAAAAGGTCATCTTTTTGGTTTTAGACTTTTTGGGAGGTCCTAAAAACAGCAAGTGAAATTCCAGTGTGCCATTTTTTTTTCCTCGTCAAAACCTATTTTTACTCCACTATATTGTTTGTTGCTCGCGGCTTAAGTTGTTTACATATTTAATACACGATAAATATTGCATAATTACTGCATAACATTTTCTAATGGGAATATCTTCTTGTTTTATACCTTTCATTGCCTGAATTTTTAGTAGACGGGTTTTAGTTTTTTAAGCAGATTTAGATAAAAATATTTATAAGCATGGGACTCTTGACCCTATGAGTAAAGGGAATAAAAAGATTTTGCGAATTAGTTTATCTATGAAACATATGACTGTCTTATAATCTTGACGATGCTAAGGCTAAATACTTTTCAGCCTCCCCGCGTGCCTATATTGCACGTCAGTTGCGTTTGTGTGCGTGCGTCTGACCAGCCTTTTCGGCATTTGAGTAAGGGCGCTTAACTTGGCTTCTCTCTGACATACTCTCTCTCCACACACACACGCACACGTCTATGTTGTGCTCGCTTTATGGCGATTATCTTTTGTGCTATAATTTTGGCCATTTTGTGATTCCCTATGTGTGTATGCGTGCGGTTGCCCCAAGTGCTTATGGCTCGTGCTTTTACGTGTGGGTGCGTGTGCGTGAGTTTATGCTGTGCATGGCAAATTGTGACCAATTTATGAAAATATGCTATATGGAGGACACTGTCTAGCTACCGCTTTTGACGCTCCACACGCGCGCTATCCTGGCCATGCTTGCAGCACTTTCATTTGATTTGATTGTTGTAATTTGTAAGGATTTTGGTTTTTATTGTTTTATTGAATTATGAAGTGGTATCCTCTAAATTACAATTACGTGATACTCTTGTTGTTGCTCAGCTGGCGCTGACATGGCACAGTAGTCACTAGCTCTCTTTGTGCAACCGTGCTTATGTGTGTTATGTGGCATCATAGTTATGTATTAATATGAGCTAAATTCCATTGGGATACGAACGCATGAAGTTATTTTTATGCTGTCACGTATAAAGAAGCCACAACCATATCGTTGTCATGTCACTGACGCAGGTGACAATGCAGTGTGCAAGTTGTGTCCATGGCAATGCTAACTTTATGCTGTCATTTATAAAATTTAATAAAAGCACCGCAATATCTGTTTTGTGCTTAACAAAATAAAAGTTAATGTGACTACGAAGAGTCACAAAGTGAGAATGCGTCTGCATAGTGTACAAACTGATTGTCTTTTGGCATTTTGTATGCTAGACTACAATGCAAAGACACTATGGATTTTAAGCTGTGCTTATTCAAGATACAAGTTTTAAGCGAATAGGTCATACACAGGGTAACGGCGTAAGATATAAACATAAAAAGATAATATCACGGATAATGCAATATAATCGGAAAATTTGGGGAGCCTGGTTCTGTTGACTTCGGTAAGATCGATCATAAATATAGTTGGTATTACTGAATTTTGAAAAAATGGAAGCGGGAAAGTTAGAGTTTTTTCAATACATATACGTTTTACAAACTTCAGGCTTTTTGATTCGCAGCTTGGTATGCTTCTTCAGGGTGCACCTCTGATGGGGTAGGTGTAAGTTTATCACCCTGCACTTTTTTTTATTTTTCTAGTGTATTTAGAGTTTGGTGTAATGAAAAACTGTTGTTGGAGACAAGGAAGGTCTAGATTTTTATATTTCACTTTACATGAATCTGAATAATTTTACGAATAATTTGCGCTTTTGGCAAAGAGGGTTTTCAATTTAGCCATTTTATATACAATTTCACATAACCTGCTGTTTCGCTTTTGGAGAAACAGGCAATACGGATAGACGGACATATTTAAAATAATTTTTTTTTTTCGCTATAGTGTAGAGTTGGTGGGGTCTTTTAGGAGTTAAACATAAATTATTTGTGATAGTGGCCCGACGTTTGTAAGCCATTTATGGTTTTTGAAAAGGCTAACAAGAGTCTAAATAAGTCTAATATACATACATTGCAAAAAATTGCTCACTAGCTGTTCGTACGGTTTTGCATTGTGATCGTGCGTTTATTTCCGAGTTTTTCATTACTTGAATTTCCACACTTGTTGCTTTTGGTTTTCTAGACTAGCAACAGTCCATGCAATTGAAAGAAACAAAAACTAAAGTTGTTGGAAAGTAAAGTTAAAAAATAAAAATAAAAAATTCAGTTAAATTTAATGAAAGTTTAATTGAAAAGTCTTTGGCTGTGCGAGCTAGCAAAATTGTGTCTGGCTTCCATTTTAATTATACAAAAAGCGTTAAATGTTTGACCAACCATTTTTATTGCTTCGTTTTCTTTGCGCTGTTTTCATTTCATTTCCCATTTTCGCAGTTTTCTGTTTGCCAATTGTCTTTAGCACGTAAATTTCCTTTTGCCAACAACATTGAAATTGGTTGTACTGTTTGTCCCTTTTCCTGGTAAACAAATTAATTGTCTGTTTTTCGTAGTGTACCAACTTTGTAATTCACTGGTATCTTGGACCCCCCCAGGGCTCTAACCATCCCTGTTGTCATCGCACTTTTCAGCTTCGCTGTTGTTCTATATTTTGTTGGGTACATTTTTGTTTTTTGGCTTTGCACTCAAATTTCACTTTGGCTTTGCTTAGCTCATTTGCTGGCGCAACGCTAGAATTTCATTTTCATCAATGTCCTTGTGGATAAGGCCATAGCCAAGGCCCCCCACTGCTGTCATAATTCAAATGTAATTTTACTGTACTGCGGACCAGGACACTACTAAAACTCTCCCCTGTCGGCCATAATTATTTTTTGATTAAAGATGTTGGCTTCACCGTAGCAGCTAGTAGCAGACAGCTTGGCGTTTATCTTTTAGAATTTTTCATTTGCAGCTCATCAGTGGATGAGTGTTACCAACTTAGTGACTTATCTTGGACTGGACTTGGTATATAAATTTATTTGCTTCAAAATAAGATGGGGGAAAAATTGAATCTAAAAAAGTCACTCTTAGCAACAAGTTGCAGAGTTGCTTAGGCGCAAACGTTTATCAGTTTATGTATTAAGTTTTAAGGTATCTTTTTTTTTATAATTAAAAATTTCTGAGGCATTCGATCTTACTTTCGTTTGTTTCTTTAATTACCAGCCTTAGATGCTAAGCTGGTTAGAACAGGGCAAATCTTGGCTTTCTAATGGGTACCTATCCTCCGTCTAAGATATCGCCAGCTAAACAGGCTGGCTTGGCGATCTCAAAATAAGACATCTGTAATTCACCCAAAAAAAGTTATTTCTGAAAATGTAAGTAATTTTGGTCGAGTACCCCAACTAAATAATTAAAATATGAAATTCCTTTAAACTCATTTATAGCAATGGCATCTCGCAAGCAAAATAACGATTATTAACGATTATTTTATTTTTTTTTTTTATTTTTAAGTTAGAAAAATGTCAGGAGTTTGAAATTAATTTAAGTTAAAGGATTCCAAAACTTTTGGGAATTCCTGATTTTATTTAATCTATCCTTTTTGTCTTATTTGCATATTTTTCCAAAAACCAAAAAATCGGATTAAAGCAGTGGTCGGCACGACCCTATCTCACGTATATAGGTACTAGTGGATTACTCGTACACATGGCATGCACTTGTGTGCGCAGCAACAGACATTTTTTAAGCAACAATCTCCAGAAAGGGAGAGATGAATGAATTTTATTAAGTAGTCGATAAGGTAATCAAGGGCAATCTGAATTAATTTAGTAAATATGTGCTGTCTAATGTGAGATTACCGGATAATATTGAAATACTAAACGAAATTAGAGTCTTTTCCGTTAAAAATGTTCTATGCACAAAAAATCACCGAAAGGTACTAAATGAACGAATGACGGCACAAAAATTAATGTTCTAGGGATTATATAGGGGGTTTTATGCATTTGTAATAGAAAAAAAATTTTTTTTTTTTTTTTGCTAAAGTACATAATCCGACAATCGCGGAATAAGGGGTTTTCTGCGAGCCGAGCTGCAGGCAATCGGACGGGTCACAGGTTGCGGATAGTGAAATGCCTTTAGATATTAAGGCTAGCTGCGAATAACCAACAAGCAGTCCCGGACAGCGTTCAGCGGCTAGGAGGGGAGAGTCTCAGAGAGGTTTTCGGGCTGCGCCGATTTCCTCATAAATCCTGAGTGTCTTTGATCCTTCTAGCGACATGGCGGGTGTTTTGGCGCCATTCAATAACCATTCATGCTAACTACCTATGTTTTAATGCATAGTCAACCCCTACATGAGTCGGTAGGCTCATGTTGAAGGAGCGGTAGCGGAGGAGCTCTAAACAAGCCAACGGTAGCGTCCACAGACTTCCAGGAAGTTTACTGCCACTTTGTGCTTAGTCATAAAAGGACGGTAGTTCCTACTAAGCTCCTGCCTTGTGTTTATACCTATCGCGGGAAATCTACCATCTTGAATAACGAGTTAACATATGCATGGATCAAAACGTCAACATTGGAAAGTCTCCAAGGGGTAATCGTACCACGAGAAATCCCCCTGCTCCGGCAGCCTGCACATCGGATTTGGAGGTGCAAAATTCATGTTACCTTAACACTAATTCAAATATAGCAGAAACCTCAAAAAAGCATAGATGCAATAAAAAACAACAAAATACATTCACATTTAAAACGCGTACCACGAGTGCCACATGGAACGTAAGGACGTTATTTCAATGCGGAAGATTGCACCAAGCTGCGGCGGAATTCAGGCGACTCCACATTGAAATAATGGGCCTTGCGGAATGTAGATGGAATGGATTTGGCGAGCACCAATTAACAACGGGTGAGAAATTTTTATATTCCGGCAGGGATCCAAACGATGCCCATAACGAAGGTGTCGGCATTCTCCTGAGCAAGAACGCCATCAAGTCCCTCATCAGCTGGGAGCCAATAAACGAACGCATAATACAAGAGAGATTCCACTCCAGAGCAAGAAACATAACAATCATCCAAGTCTACGCCCCGACTGAACTAGCCGACGACGATTCTAAGATGAATTTCTACAACAAGCTATCAGCCACCCTCTCACAAATCCCGAAGGGTGACATTATCATAATTATGGGAGACTTCAATGCAAAAACAGGCAGTAATAACACTAATTTCGAGCATATTATGGGCAAGCAAGGGCTTGGCACGGTCAACACCAACGGCGAAATGTTAATAGAACTTTGCAGCTCATATGACCTAGCAATTGGAGGCACTCTTTTCATACATAAGAAATGTCATAAAGCGACTTGAATTTCACCGGACAACAGGACTGAGAATCAAATCGACCATATATGTATAAGCAGGAAATGGCGGAAAAGCTTACTCGACGTGCGCGCAAAGAGAAGTGCTGACATTGGGTCTGATCACCACCTAGTAGCGGGCTTGGTCCAGCTCAAAGTAGCCGCTATAAAGCCACTTAATAAAAATAAAGCAGCAAAAAAATTTGACGTTAACAAACTGAAAAGTAGCAACGTTTTCGCAAACTTTAGTGCTGCTCTACAAGAAATCGACCCATCCGAAGCAGAACTCCGGCACGGAATAGAGCAACAATGGAATTATTTAAAAACCAACATACACAACGCCTGCGAGAATATATTGGGTTACCGACCACAAGGGAAAAAAGAATGGATCAGCGAAGAAACTTGGGAAATAATTAAAAATAGAAGAGAGGCCAAGCGAATAAGAGATCAAGCAACAACACCCGATCTCCGAAGCGACGCGGCACAGTGCTATAACCGGATGAACAAGGACGTCAAAAAGATGTGTAGACGAGATAAGCGTAACTGGACTGATAACTTAGCTAAGGAAGCAGAACAAGCTGCACATCAAAACAATATCAAAACGTTGTACGATATCTCGCGAAAAATCAGCGGAAAATATACTACAGTCTCGCGCCCGATAAGATCAAAAGACGGAACCCTACTTACGACAAAGCATGAACAACTCGGAAGATTTAGAGAACATTTTACAGAAGTATTAAACCCTTCCAGCACTGAAGTGTCCAGCCAAGTTGTGTCTCAACCTGACAGCGCGCAGACACAACCCCAAAATAGAATAAGCTCCGCTCCACCGTCACTGCAGGAAATTATTACGGCGATAAAGAGCTTAAAAAACAACAAGTCCCCGGGGTACGATAGAATCCAAGCAGAAGTTTTGAAAGTGTGCCCAGAACACATGGCGAAACTCCTACTGCCAATGTTTAATTCAATCTGGGCTGAAGAAAAGATCCCCGAGGACTGGTTGCAGGGTATTCTAGTTGTTATCCCAAAAAAGGCGATCTCTCCCATTGCAAAAACTATCGCGGAATTATGCTCCTATCAATCGCGTCCAAAGTACTATCTAGTATACTCCTAGGGCGCATTAAGCTGAAGCTTGACCAATCACTAAGAAAGCAGCAAGCTGGCTTTCGACCAAATCGGTCATGCATTGATCAAATTAACACCCTACGGATCATAGTCGAGCTTATGAATGAATGGCAGTCGACACTCCAACTCGTTTTCGTTGACTATAGCACGGCGTTTGACAGCATATGCCGCGAAAGTATCTGGGAGGCGCTCAGATCTAGGGGTGTCCCAGAAAAGCTGATAGGCTTAATTGGAGCACAATATGCGAACTTCTAGTGCAGAGTACTTCATGATGGCGAACTCTCAGACAGCATCACAACTAGTTCAGGTGTCCGCCAAGGGTGCTTGCTCTCCCCGATCCTCTTTCTTATTGTTATTGACGACATCCTGCATGAATCCATTGATGGAAAAAGAAGAGGCATCTTCTGGAACTTCACCGAACATCTCGAAGATCTCGCATACGCGGACGATATCTGCTTAATCTCCGTCAGGCACTCCGACATGCAAGCCAAGATTAGCGATGTGTGTGTCAACTCGGCCAAGGTCGGCCTAAAAATCAACATCGACAAAACAAAATCAATAAAAATGAACACCAAAAACAACGACAATTTCACGCTGCATGGCAAAGAAATTGAAAAAGTCGATGATTTTACCTACCTAGGCAGTATAATATCCGCAGAAAATAGTGCAGCGAAAAACATTCTCGCCAGAATAAACAAAGCAACCGGCGCGTACTCACAGCTTCGACAAATCTGGAGTTCAAATCAAATATCCTTCCGAACAAAAATGAGGCTATTTAAATCTAATGTCATTTCGGTACTGCTGTACGGATGCGAAACTTGGCTTGTAACTGATCAACTATCCGGAAAAATTCAGAGCTTTGTAAACAGATGCCTCCGCCGTATTCTTAAGGTGTGGTGGCCAAATGTCATCAGCAATGATGATCTTTATACAAAATGTAACTTACAGCCAATGGCAAATACGATTAAACTACGAAAATGGCGGTGGCTAGGCCACACCGTGCGTAAAGAAGCTACAGAAGTGTGTCGACAAGCCCTTGTTTGGAATCCCCAAGGCAGCCGCAAGAGGGGTCGACCTAAGACTACGTGGAGAAGAAGCCTACAAAAAGAAATCGACGAATGCGGTAAATCGTGGAACGAAATAAAGATGCTAGCTAACAACCGGACCAGATGGAAATGCTTTATTGAGGCCCTATGCTCCAGTGGGAGATAAAGGAAATGATGATGATGATGATGACATAATCTTGAGATAATTTTTTTCATTTCGTAAGGATCTGAGAATATTTGAAAAGCAAGGTGTTCCAATAACCATAGGTGCTATCGATTTAGTTCTTTACTGCTTAAAAGTTCCAAATCTTGTTCGTGAACAAAGGAATTTTCATTTTGAAAAAACATTTATTTTGGGACCAAGAAAAAAAATCTATTTTTTTTGGCTAAAATCGTCAAATGCTCCATAAACAGATTCAGCATATTAACGGAAATAAATTTGGATTCTTGATTGCAATGAAAAATTCAATAAAACATCTTTCAACTTTAACAATTAGAAAAAAAAAAAAACGCTTTTCATTGATTATTGACTGTTATCGGATGTCGTTTCTTTTGGCGCCTTACTTGCCCCATGCCTTCTCGAATCCATAATCTGTCGAGCGGACATTAGACAAATTTTATAAGGAAACAAACAAAATGTATTCATAACTAAAATACCGAGATCTTGGAAAAAAGTAAGAATTAATAAAAAAAAATTAATTTTTAAAATCTTTTTTCCTAAGCACGAAGTGAGTATTGCTTCTGTATTCCCAATACTTTGTAATAATTAATAAAACATTAAAAAAAAAAAAAAGTTAGTCATTGATACCGGGGGCCTTTAATTAATTAAACAAATTTATTTTTCTGTACGTAATTTAAACTATTTATGCCTTGGAAATTTCGTTTGTGGCATCGATGATTCATGCCTCAATTTCTACTAAGCATCTATAGATACAAAATAAATTTACATTGATATTTACTTTTCGTGGGCAGTGTGAATCATTATTGACTTTCAAAAAACGACCAATAGACATTGGTGAAGGCTTTGACTTTTTAACAGCCGTCAGTTTAATGAAAAATAAGATAAATTAAGATAATTTTAAAATATGAAAAACCAAACAATTTGTTTTCAAAAGTACTTAACCATAAAAAGAAAATCCAATAATAAATTTTTAATTGCCAATCATGAACAATTGATAATAAATTAATACAGACAAATGCATTTCCGATGAATTTTTTTCTGTGCAAAAAGTATCTCTTTTTTTTATTATTTATATATGATGCAATTTAATGCATGAAAGTGGGGTCTTAGGCAGCCGATATGTCAACCATGAAAAGTTTAATTGAAACTAGACGATAAATACATTTGTTTAAAACCCTATAGCTAGAACGTAAAATGTATGTACATATATGAAAAAATTCTAAAAGTAGCTGAAAAATAAATTCTAAGGGTATGCGAACAATTCGCATTTAAAAATAATATCATAATAAAAAACTAGTTTAAAGTTGACAACAATGAAATGTCAAAAATACCAGTTACAGGCTTCAAACCCTTCATCTAGTCGCCCACTCTTCCACAAGATGAACTTTTGATGCGTCAAAAGTTGATGTACTGTATACTCTTTTCTAATTTTTAGTAACATTTTTTTAAAGCAGCTTTGACTTTTATGAAATCACCCATTATAATAAAATATTATTAATTAATTATTTTCTTAACAGAAATATTTATTTTAAAATTTAAATTTATTAATATTCTTAGCGGAAATATTTATTTCAAAATTTTAATATTATTATCTCTATTAACATTAAGAGCGCTTAAAATGCACAAGTCCTTTTAAATAAGCAAGAAGTGGATTATAATTGTAAAACTTTTAAGCCAAAGCCTATAAATAGAGGGGACTCTATACATAGATAAGGTTCCTAGACTTTCCTTTAAATATTGCTTATCGACTGCACCTACAGCAATAGTGTATAATCAATTCTAAAGAAGAAGAAGTAATGAAGACTCTTAAAAAGGAATTAGGAAAAACAGTTGTAAATATGAATATTCAAGAGAGACATTTGAAGTTTATAGAGTTTTGTGACAAAACGTTTGGGTTATATTGCAGATATTTTATCCGATGTCGGAACATAAAATAATGTTGCACGAATCGGAAATTATTAAGCCTTTAATAGTTCCATTGGGAAAAAATGCGGCACACCATCTTAGATGACTTAGGATTCCCCGATTTCCAGCATTTAAAATTAGAAATAGACTTCAATCAAATCTACGTACTCGGAAAAAAACAGTTTTTTTATTAAAAATTTATTTTTTTTTGCTTATATATTTATTTTATTTTATATATATTATATATATATTTGCTTTATTAAAAAGCATGTTTGTTGGAAGTGCATGTATATCGATACGCAGGGGAGGCGCAGACGTGGTACTGCTTCCAATTTTTGTTATACCCTGTACCGATAGGTAGAAAGGTGGTGTGCATATTTCCTCAGAAGATGAAGTTTCTTGAATCATGTCTTTTAACGTTACTCCGTAGCAGATTCATGTCGATTTTCATCAAAATCGGGTAAAAGACCCTGGCTGTATTTTTCGAATTAATGCCAAAAAAAAGGCATTTCGTCTCACTGTGTATTGTAGCATGCTAAGCAGTTATAGCCAAACTTTTGGACCAAAATTTCAATATCAAACAGACTTCAAACAGAACCCAGTCTCTTTTTCTATAAAGAAACGAAGCTCACTTGCTGTTCTTATTTGGTACCATAACATAATACAATATATATTGTAGGCTCAGGTTCCACTTTGTTTTATTATGTATTTCATATGCTCCCAAAATAAGTGTATAAAAAGGCTGAATACGGCTCGTATACTTAACATGAAACACACACAGACATATACATAAATACCAACTGCAGCTCTTGAAATTGTAAACTTTTTATGCCTCTATGTAGTGTGAGTGTGCTTATGCGTGTATCTGTATGTGAATACTTTTGTGTGCAACTGTTTAATGCGCTCTGGATTTTGCCGTCGCACCCTTTTTTGGACTTTTTGTTTTGCCAACAATGACAACAAATTTTTCTGAAAATTTCATGTCTCTCCCCTTTATCAGTCAGTTTTAAGCTATTTGCAATTTAACTTTTGTTTTAGTCACAGACAGACACGTATTTTGCTTGGCTTTAGTTTTTTTTTGTTTTTTTTTTTAGTTGTCTTTTATTAACTTTTGTTTTGTGTGTGTGTGTATTTTAGCCACTTAATTTTTAGCATGAAAGTTGCGCAATTACTGAGATTTGACACTAAGAAGGCGAAGCCATTGTCAACCCTAAAAACGTTTGGCCAATTTGGAGTTTACTCGAATTTCATAAAACCTACAAAGACAACAATAGTTGTAAGAGTTTTGTCGGCCCTTTTTCCTTTTGTCCAAAGCCTAATTCCAGTTGAATGCGCTCAATTTAACTTTTAAATTTGCAGTTTGTGTAGTTAGTAGATATATTTGAAAATCAACCATTTTGCATATAATAAATAGTACACTATACGCTTTTAGCTTGAATAGCAGGCTCATTTTAAGAGTATCTGCTACTTTTTTTTATAATAATAAAATAAAAACTGCTCTACTTGTTGGGAAAAGGGATTCTTTCTTAAACATTTGGTCATTGTAACGAATATTTTCTTAGTTTAGAATGTCTCCATATCAGTGGTGGATACAGGATGAGGGGTTGAAATGTGGGTTTGGATTTTTCATTTTATCCACTTTTCAATTTGAAAATTATTTTTTCAAAAGGTGACTAAGACGCCAGACAATGTGAGAAACTCTATAAATTTTATTGAAGTAAAAAACTACGAAACTGAGTTCACATTAGATTTAAAGATAAGGAGAAGACGAATTGACGGCCACAATATAAAAAATGTATTGGCCCAACGGCCAAGTCCAACGTTTCTTTTGGAAATTCACCTGCTGGTTTGCGTAAGGTGTGACCGATCCATTTCCATTTGCGACGCCAAATTGGGATCGCCAAAAAAAAACTAGGTTGCACATTTTGCCGTATCGTTTAGGTGCAAAACTTACAGCTCGATAAACAGGCATGTCGTACAACACGTCGTATAATGTATGCCTTGGTTAAGGGTAGCCCCGACTACCACTCGATATTTGATCGATATATTTTACAAGAAATTGTAGTTCTTCATGATTTTCGGAAATTGAATTTTCTATCTAAAAGTTGAATTTTAAAAATTGACCCCCAGGAAAATTTTTTTGACTTATTTTTTTTACATATATTTTTGTTTTATTGGCAATCAACCGATACGTATAAGGTTATGATCCAATATTGAGTACATAAAATTAATCGCACACATTAAACATAATTTAGTGTGTAATAGGGCTTAAATTACTATATACCTATATATTTACAGATTTACACAATATTTACAAAAAACAAAATTTGCGAATAGATTCGACTCAATCTACTAAAGATTCAGATGCCTTTAATCGGAGAGAGCTCAGAATAGCGAGATTCATACATCTTTAAGCATTTCCTCAAAAAATATGGAGAGGAAGCACGAGCTACTATAGCGATTTAGATTATATGACGACTTTTGAGGTCATATGGGTGGAGACGTTTCAGGCGTCTTCGCGGTCTATGACCGACAAGCAAGAGAATTCGGGAGAATTCACCCACAAAAGGAATGCCTAGGTCCTAGTGAAGGGTGCGATTACGGATATACCAGGGGTCATCAGCAATTTTGCGCAAGGCTTTATTTTGCAAAATTTGAATTTTCATATTTCATAATACCAAGTTGGCATTATTATGCTCTTATAGAGGATGGTTTTATTTTCTAGGGACAGCTTGCTGGTTCTGCCAAGTAGCCACTCTATTTTGCCAAGTTTCGCTCTTTACCTTTCTGTTATTATTTTAATGTGCGGTCTCCAGCACAGTTTTTTGTTGAGGTGAATGCCGAGGTATGGGAGCGATGTTCTAATAGAAATTATCTCCCCATTTAAGGTAAGCGCAGGACTTCAGTCTTTTCTTAGCGAAAATAAAACGCTGGAAGATTTGTCACCGTTAAGCCGAATGTTCCAGCGTTTTGCCCAAATAGCGATTATGTCCAGCTGGAAAAGTTGAGGAGTCAGACTGCTCTTTAATTTGCTAAGCAGGCCATTATGCCAGACGTAAAATATTTTTTTACGTATATCAGCTAGCTAGCGAACGAGTATATAGAGTGGTTCTCAAGGGCTCTACAAACCCTGACTTCATTAAGGAAGAGCTATCGAAACAAATGTTTACAATGTTTACAATCCAAAAAGTTTTTTTTTAAATTAAGTTAAAAAATGTTTTTTGGTTTTTTTTTTTAATTTATTAAAAATACTCGGTACGCAATATTTACAAACCAAAAAGTTTTTTTTAATTTAAGTTAAATTTTTTTTTTTTTTTTTAATTTTTTCCAATTTTGGTCTGGATTATCTTAAAAAAAATCTGAGGAGGCTCAAACATCCCAGAAAAATAGTTCAATCCTTTAAGAAGACGTGTGTAAAATTTTATGACTTATGACTCTAGAGACCAAGTGACTGCTTCTAATTACACCGAGTACTATTCATTCCTGTGCGGCTTGGCTTTGGTTGTTAACACTGAAATGTGCTGTTGCATGAAACAGTGTAATCCCAGCATTAAAGTCCCTGCTAGCGTTGCCAGATTGCATCGCATATTTGCCGGCGATCAACAAATGGCAATGCGCACCATGCGTTCGTGGCGCCATGAATGAACATTCAAACAGCATCCAAATACTACGGTTTTTACTACATTATCCACTCCCTGCGGCAGCTGCGCATTGCTACACAGCATCCACGACGCAAGTCACTGCAGGATGCGGCGTGGCATGGCCATGGCAAAAGCAAACAAAGTCATCTCAACTGAATTCAGTTGCTGTTCGACGTTGCTCGTGTGCGGTTGTGCCTGGCGCTTGGAAAACCCTCCTCTCTCAATAGGCGGTGATTGGAGTGTGTCTTAAGAGTAGCAGCGGGACGGAGTTACAGTCTCTTAGTGTTGGAAACGTGAGTGCGGGTGGCCAAAGGTGTAGACAAAAAGTGAGCGCGCAAGCGCTGTCGCGTTGTGTACGAAAGAGCGTGTGAGGCAACATGAAGTGCAATAGCCAAAGCAAAAGGGCAATAGCAACGTGCGTAACGTTTAAATAACGATACCATTTACATTGCGTATATGCAAAGTGCATCGGTGTGTGTCTGAGTGACTGTGAGTGAGTGAGTGAGTGAGTGTGTGCATGCGGTGTTGTATATGGATAAAACAACGTGCGCCGAAATGCAGCCCAAAAAGTTAAGAACTGCAAGAAATCGGGAAAAAAACAGCAGCCTGCGCCAATAAAGTTACATCTTCGCATTTACTAACTAATGAAAACTTTCTAGAATACATTACTGTGTATATGCAAGTTGGTAAATACATTTTTGCATGCACGCAAATTGAAAATAAATTGAATTGCGACGACAACGTGCTAAAAATCAAGAAACCTTACAAGGAACACAAAAGCATTTTACTTCCTTTTTTTTATGTGCAAAGTGTAGAGTGTTTTTCTAGCATATAAAATAATATGTAGATGTTGTTGGGTTGGGTGTTTTGGTATGTTTTTTCTATGTGTATGAACTGTTAACAGCTCGTTTTTTGTACACTTGTAGCAGAGTATGCACCATGTTTCGTTGTACTAGGTCATGGCAGGTCTAAACTTAGTAAGTACTTTACTTGAAAGGTATTTTAAAGACAATCATCTAGCCTACTAAAAATTTTAAAAACTGCCTCTAGCCTACTTATATTATTAGTTGTGAGAAGAAATAGATATGGTTACAATTTTTATTTTAAATCTGTTGAAAAATTTCTGGGAAAACGCTTTTGTGACAAATTTGCTAGCTTAAGTTCAGTTCGAAATTCGTTTGTGAGGTATTTCTGTCACTTCACTGAATTTTATGAATTTTAAAAGATAACTTTAAACAATGTTAAAGTTAATTGTACATTTTTAAGTTTATAAAAATCGGAATTAAGTTAAAAACAAAGCTGATAAAAACGAAACTGTTGCCTACAACAGTCAACAGCAACTTACAACTTTTAACCTATAAAAACGCATATAGTATATCTGTCAACTGCTTAAGAGTTTAAACTTCTGTCAAAGATATTTCTGGCACAGCGCAGAAAAGTATAAAATTTAAAAGAATAATTTTTTTAAAAATTTCAAAGTTGTTTTGCTTCTTGTGTGGCACACAAACCACAAAAATGTTAAACACTAAACAAAAAAGGAATGCGAAAAGCAAAACAGATCTGATTTCGTGTGCGCTCCTAAAAGCACGCTGCATTTTATGCGTTCTATTCTTTTAAATAGCAGCCCCAAAAGTATGCAGCATTTTATACATAATGCTCTAAAGCGGCAGCCCCAAAAGTATGCAAGTATTAATCTTCTGTGCATGTTTGTGCTTCACCAAAGTACGAGTATATATACATTATAAAGCTAACTGTCAATGAGTGCCTCACGGATTTCTCTAAAAACACAAGGTCTTAGGCGCTTACTCTTAAAGGGGAGCCCAAATACAATTTATTGAAGTTGTTGTTTATACCAAAGATCTGTAAAGCTATACCAATATGGAAATATTTAATGAGGACAACGACCCCGCGGGTTGCCTTCTGGCTACGCCCGTGAGCACAGCAGCAAACTGAAGATACGTTTAGCCTCAGACACGTACAGGAGCACGACGCTTTGTCGACGCTGCACTTAACCCTTTTGTAATTGCTGCTTAATTGTTTGACATTTTGAGAATTGTGTCGCTTATGTGTGCTAGAGTTTCTTTTTATTTCTTTATTTCAACATGTAGCACTTATACAACACACGCTTCTTTTGTTTGTGCATGGAATTTTTAATGTTTTCTCACACTTTGCGTCTTTTACGTTTCGCCTTATGTGCAATTAGTCCGTATGCCTTCGACTTGGCCTTTAATTGGCCATTGTGTGCGGCCCCCCAAGTGAGCATGAGTAAGAGCTTTGTATATACTGCAATTAGGTTCATAGTCAGGGCTCCAGGAAGCCAAGTACAAAAACGAAGCGGCTGTGGCGGAAGCCTTGCGCATATTTCCAATGCTTATGCATTATGGTTTTATCATGCAGCTAACTGAAGCAGGCACTGAGCTAAGTTCTTTGGCCATAAATAATGCTTAAAACCGGCCGGCAAGCACTTGGTCAAAAAGACTCACTCGGTATTTGAGTATGTGTGTGTTTGATAGAGAGAGCGTACACTGCATGTGTGTGCCCTATTGATTTTATGAACGAGCCGCATGCTGTATATGCAACAAACTATAAATCTGTCTGCCGGCATATACTACATATATACATAACAATGATGCTGCAACTGCTGCTACACAAAATTTATCGATTACCGCATGTACAGACATATACGTATCATACATATGTGTGCGTGCATGTGTATGTGCATGCATATAATACATATTGTCGCATGTTGTGTATTGCGCTCGTATCTCATGTGTTTCAGCTGCAACACTCCAAAATACACAAACAATAGCAGCATGCGTACACCGGAAGTGACCAGTGCAACCACACACACACACACACACACTTACTCGCTTACTCAAAAAATGGCTGCCATGCTGCGTATAGTAATAGTTGTAGTTGTATTGTAGTAAAGTAACGACGAAGCAAGGGAAACAGCCGGCATAGCACGATAAATGGATTGGTTTATTTAAATTTCGTGTAGTACGCAACGCAGACCTGTGCACGTTTTGTGTGTATGCATATATATGCATGCCGCCTATTTACTGCTCAGTTACTACAGCGACGGCAAAAACAACTATCAGAATGCCGAATGCTTTGGCGACACGTTTTCGGCTGTTGTTTGCCAGTTTTCGGGCCGCACATTCACATATAGAAGCTCAGGATAATGATGCCGCATCGGCATTGCGTATGGTCAGCTCTCGAATGTGTAGACCAGGCGTATACGCAAAAATGCCACGTCGCAGTTGCTTCACTTTTTCATACTGGGCGTATGAGCAATACATTTCAACTGTTAATACGCAGCTTCTTCAATTATAGTTACACCTTTCTTGTTATTCATTTCGAATATTGCATTTTTGGCATAATGTGAATAGTGTTTTAATTTTGGGAAAAAGCAAGTTAGGTAAATTTGAATATAATAATAATTCCCTGACTTGACTATTTAGTAAGTCGTCCCTAGGTGGAGCATGTGGATCTCTATTAATAACTGTTCGAAGAACAGGGACCTACAGTTAATAGCCAAAACCGAACGGCGGTGTCTTAAATTAATAGAGATTTTCTTGGGCAAATGGTGTCTTTTTTTGCTAGCGATGCCAGTGCTAGGCAAATATAGAACCTGCGGGGAATCGAACCACAGACCATCGGGTTACAAAGCGAGGACGCAACCAATACGCTATCTTGTGAGAATATTAAATTTTTGTACTTCCGTCGGTGTTTTGTTTTTCACTTGCTGCAGTCTCATATGTTTTGAACTCTGTTAACAGTCTGAGTAGGTAATAGGTAATTATTAGTTTTAAGTTGTTCGGGCACAATTTGTTATGTTGTAGTTTTTCGGCGAATTTCACGCCAATTTAAAATTAATCTAGAGAAAACTGAGTAAAAATTTGACATGATTTAATGAGTGGATAGGCCAGCTTCAAAAACTTTCTTGATTCTTTAGATAATATTGATAAACAACTTTTGGTTTTATAGTTGATGTCTTGGAATAATGCTTGAATTGAGTTCTTATTTTGAAACCATTGAAAAATACAACAAATACTTGTATGAAAATACATTTAAAAAATTTAGTTTTAGAAAATATTACAATTCTTCAGTCTTCGGTTATTTCAAAGTTACAGTTGAAACATCCACACTGTACTTTCCTTAATTTTGAGGCGACTTAATTTTAAAGCATATGATGAACGGTTCTTTTTAGGTATTTTCTTCATTTTTGGCCATACAAAGTAAACGGTTTTTTAACAATAGGGATTTTTTGTGTGGCAAAAAAGTACAAAATTTGATGAGTTTTGTTTTTGTAGTTTTGGCGACGCGTCGGTAGACCCCCTTCAGCATTTTGACACCACGTTTCATGACCAGTTACAAATTTAGAAAGGAAGTTTGCCTTCTTTTTTGCCTCTTCAATGATATTCTTGGAATGTTGAATGTTTTACTGTATGTCGAAGGTACCTTTCCAACGGAGTAGAGACACAAAATGTCCTATTGGAAAAGCCCTGCTTACTTTGGGACGGTTTTAATAAAATTTAAATATGTCGATCCAATATTATTGGTTAAAAAATGGGGAAGTAAGCTGTAAAATTCTATTTGGGCAAGGAAGAACTAGACCATCTTGTGGTAGGTGGACATGAAATCCTTTTTTTTTGTCGTACTGATCATTTTTGTGCTTTAACTCATTTCTTTAAGTATAAAGAAGTGTCAGTAGAGTGACACATAATTTTTTCGCACTTACTTAATATACCCTTTATACATTAATTACATTGTGTGCATTAGAAAACATTTTTTTAAGTTTCAAAGTTTATTTATTTGTTGTCCAATTTTTGGTTAATAGGGAACAATGTATATTTTTATGAGTATTACTTAAATCTTCTCAAATCCTATAAATTAATTCTTTAATTCTTTAAATATTGAGTGCAAAAGATTTTGATCTTGACATTTTTGGTTTAAATTGAATTGATTTAGACATTTAAAATTTAAGGTAACACTTAAAATAAAAAAATATTTTTAAATATTGAATTTATTTATATATTTTCTTTATTTTTGATTTTCATATTCTCTGTTTCATTTATTTTTAATATTTTGATTATATATAAAATCATGAATTTTAGGCAGCTCGATAGTCAAAAACTGAAGTTAAGTTAACTGTTGGTCGTGTTTTTACCTCGCTCCGGTTACTTTTTATTTTTTTTTACAATTAAACCTACAAATTTGATCAAATCTTTGTTCCCAAGCGAATAATAACTTAGTGGCCCAATTAAATGAAGTGACATACTTGATATAACTGCAACAGTGTTAATTTTATTGCTAAAACATTTTACCTAAATTCTATACAGTGCATTTTGTTGTTGCTGCTCAATATTTGTTTGCATTTTAAGCTCTGCCTTGCCGCTCAGCTTCGTTCTTGTTGTTGTTGCTTGCTTGTTACTCAGTGCGGGCTTATTTCGTGCGTCGCTTTGCATTTCTCCTTTGTGCTGCGCTTTGCTTTGAGCATACGTATTTGTTATTGCTAAATAACTGCTGTGTTTTATAAGCTTTGGGACGCTTATACACCGTCAGTCCAGCTGCTAATTCTTTGTTATTTTTGATCTACGCATTTGTATATAAAATCATGTGTGACACTAAGATTTGCTGCTATCCTGCATGCAAATGGAGTGGTATTCAGACGGAGACCTACGTTTCATGCTGGATGTGTGACAATATGGCACACCTTAAATGTGCAGGTCTTACCGGCCGTGTACATGATTTTATACGCGAAAGCAAAGGTCTTAATTGGACCTGCTTTTCCTGCCGCGCTGCAGAAATCGAAATGAAGGCTTTTATGCGGCAAACTAGGCTCGGATTCAATGATCTGTATAAGGATTTTCGATCATTGCAGGATAAGTTTTCTTCTATTGCAAGTATGTTTGCCAATCTACAGCTAATGAGAGTTTCTCCTAAGCGTAAAAAGGCAAACTTACTTGCTACTGAGCCTTGTCTAATTGTATCTTCCAACTCAGCAGGGTTGGATTCGCCCAAAACTCCCAATCCGACGCAATTGATATCGTTTGCAACTCCGGTTCCAGTTTCGCCCGCCGTTGCTGAGGATTCGACTGATGTCGTTGCTGTCGTTTCTGGCGAAATCTTACCCGTTTCTGCCCTGAAAGATGACAACACAGCTAGCCCTGCTGCGATTTCTATCGCAGTCCCTGTGGAGGCTATTATGACTGAAAGATCTAGCTCGGCCACTGTTCTAAGTGTTGTACCTGTTACTGTTGCACCGTCTGTTGCGAGTAACTTTTCTACTTCGGAGCCTTCACTCCCACTTATGGGCGTTGCCCCTAGAAGATCGGTGTTCGTCTCCAGACTAATGCCCTCTACCTCTGAAGACGTTATCAAGCAGTTTATTTGCGAGAAGCTTAACATAACTTCTTCAAATGATATCGAAGTAATTAAATTTAATTTTAAGTATAAGCGTGATATTTCTTCTTTTAAAATTAGCGTTCCTGATTCTATCTTTTCTTCTTTACTTATTCCTTCTTTTTGGCCTACTCATACTATAGTGCATGAGTTTACTAAAAAACCTAAAAACTCTTTAGCCTCCAAAGTTGCATCGTCCGTTTCCGTAGTTAACTCTATTCCAAAAAACTAATTACTAACCTTATCATTCATTATCAGAATGTACGTGGGCTTCTTTCTAAACTTAGTAGACTTTTTGCCAATAGCGTAGACTTTGATTCGCATGTTATTGCCTTTTCTGAAACCTGGCTTAATTCGTCTGTCTCTGATTTTGAAATTTTCGTAAATTCCTTCATAACTTATAGACTTGACCGGCCGTCCGGTCGTGGTGGTGGTGTTCTTATTGCTGTAAAATCCGACCTAGAATCGCATTTACTATCTCTTAATTTTCCCTCAGGAATAGAGTTTATTGCAGTAAAAGTGTTTACCAAAAATTGTTTTACTTATTTTACTTGCTCCTATATTCCCCCATGCTCCGACATAAGCATATATATGAACCATCTTTCTGCTATTCGTATGGTGGCTGATTCTATTGGTATTAGAGATCAACTAGTTGTTTTAGGTGACTTCAATCTTCCTACCTTGTCCTGGACTCGCTCGGTTGATTCTAATTCTCTTTTTTCTTCTGATCAGCATGACTTTATAACTGGATTAATTGATATCTCTTTGAGCCAAATTAATTTCATTCATAATTGCTCTAATAGAATGCTTGATCTTGTATTCGTGAGTGACTCTTCAGAATTCGAAATTTCAAGAGTCTGTCCGATATCCTTACCTGAGGATCCGTATCATCCGACCTTGCAAATCACACTAACACTTAATGTTTGCAATAGTGGTTTGCCCCATGCTCGTGCTCCTCGGTATCGGTGCTTTCGCAAGGCTAATTTTTTCGGTCTAAACCAATTTTTGGCTGATGTTAACTGGTCCTCTCTGTTGTCTGCTGAGAACTTTGAGCTATCCATTAATAATTTCTATCGGATATTGTACGCCGCTTTTGATCTCTTTGTTCCCTACTCTGTTCTGAGTCCTTCTTCTAAACCGCCTTGGTTTACGCCAAGTCTATCTAATTTAAAAAATCGTAAGTCTTCGTCTTATAAAAGATTTAAGAAAAGTGGTTCTACAGTCGACTTCTATAAGTTTTCTATCTTACGCAGCAAGTTTGTTCTTCTTAATAGAACTTGCTACAATAATTATCTAGCCCGTTGTAGGCTCAATTTCCGTAGTGATCCTAAGAAATTTTTCTCATTTGTTAATTCTAAACGGAAGTCTTCCCTTTTTCCTGCATCGCTACACTATAATAATGCATGTTCTTCTAATAACTCTGAAATCGCGGACTTGTTCGCGAACTTCTTTCAAACTACCTACTCTGTCAATCCTAATAGCATTAGCCTCCACTATCCTTTTAATCTTCCTAGCTCAAACCTTATTGCTATTCCACAAATCTTAGAATCCGACGTTTTACAATCTCTTATGTCCATAAAATTATCCTTTTCTCCTGGCCCTGATGCTATTCCTAGTTGTGTTCTAAAGCATTGTGCCGGCTCCCTTTCCACGCCGTTATCCGTTCTTTTCCGCACATCCTTAAAATTGTCATATCTTCCAGCCATCTGGAATGAATCGTTCATTATCCCTTTTCATAAAAAAGGTTCCAAGTCAAATATTGAGAACTACCGTGGTATTGCCAAGCTTTCATCAATTCCAAAAGTTTTTGAAAGGATTGTCACTGCACAATTGCAACACCACTGTCGTTCTTTAATATCTGACTCCCAACACGGGTTTGTAAAACGTCGGTCCACCACTACAAACCTTTTAGAACTTTCTTCTCTTATTAACAATGGTTTTATTAGCAAAATGCAAACTGATGTCATTTATACTGACTTCAGTAAGGCATTTGACTCAGTAAACCATAGCCTTCTTCTAGTTAAACTGTCTCGCTTAGGATTTCCGCCTTGTCTTTTAAAGTGGATCTCATCCTATTTAACTAATCGTGTGCAGAAGGTAGTTTTTAAAGGCTGCGAATCTAAAGTAATTAATGTCACGTCAGGGGTACCCCAAGGCAGTCATCTAGGTCCCCTACTTTTTATCTTATTCATTAATGATCTTCCACAAGTTATCCGGTCTTCTCGCATTCTTATGTATGCGGATGATGTAAAACTTTGTTTGTCCTACTCCCACAATGATAATAATATGTATTCACTTCTTCAGCACGATTTCGATACCATGCAATATTGGTGTTATGTCAACCAACTTTTTCTAAACAAGACGAAATGTAAAATTATGACATTTTACCGTTCTGTTCCTCATTTGGCTGCTTACTCTATTGACTCCTCTACCTTGGATCGTATCCGGAGTGTTTTAGACCTTGGCATACTGTTTGACCATAAACTCAAATTTAACGATCATATTTGCAATATTGTAAATAAAGCTAGAGGTGTTCTTGCTTTTATTAAGCGTTGGTCTAAAGAGTTTAACGATCCTTACACAACCAAACTTCTTTACATTTCTCTCGTCCGTCCAATTTTGGAATATTGTTCCTGCATTTGGAGCCCTCAATACCACCTTTATCAGGACAGGATTGAGTCTGTTCAAAAGCAATTCCTCCTTTTCGCACTTCGCGGCTTAAATTGGGATCCACTTATCCGGCTGCCTCCATATTCCGACAGACTTCGCCTTATAAAGCTGCCCTCCTTAAAAAACCGTAGAACATGCCACGGTGTACTCTTCTTGCATAAGTTATTACTCGGCCTTATTGACTCTACTGAACTTCTTAATAAAGTTAATTTTGTTGTACCTGCTAGAGTAACTCGTAATTTTCGTCCCTTAGACTTGCAACTTTGTAGATCAAATTTTGCTCTGCATGATCCTTTCCGAGTTCTATGCTCTAATTACAATAGCCTTTTTAATTTCCTCTCTTTTGAACGGTCTATTCCTTCTATCACGTGTTCTATCCTAAGTCATCTTGACTTGCCTCTTCGAGCATCCATGACCAATCCTGTATTATGAGGCACTTGTTTCGT
Source organism: Chymomyza fuscimana (assembly GCA_949987675.1). NCBI lineage: Eukaryota > Metazoa > Arthropoda > Insecta > Diptera > Drosophilidae > Chymomyza > Chymomyza fuscimana. The sequence continues at coordinate 35,433,042 of OX465089.1, forward strand.
CATTGATGCTCTTTTGGCTTTTTTTTATATATTTAATGTTTAAATTTTATTTGAACTTCCTTTTTCCACTTGGTTATTGTAAATCCAAGTCTCTGGCCAGTTTCTGATGTGAGTCGGTGCATATCGCTAAAAAGTTCACCCACCGGGCTGGCGACGCGGATTAGTTTATATCTATCCATTTTCCTCGTTTAATTTTAAATATTTCTTTTAAACTTTTCTTATAATTTAAGGCCAACTGCACTTTGTTGTACCCCATTTAAATCAATAAATCAACTAAATCAACTTAAATCAACTAAATCAACTTAAATATTCAAATTTACAGCTTAAAATATGAAATAACCATGAGGAAAAACTGAAACTACCGGATCTTCAGCGAATATTAATGAGAGTTAGTTGGAGAAGTATCCTTCAACACATAGTTTGTGCAATATAAGATTTTTTCACCAATCGTTTCAACACATGCTATTTTAGGATAGGATAATATGGTAGGTTAAGGATAGTTTTTAAGGTTTTATTTTGGAAATTTAAAGTTTATTTAAATAAGATTAAGCTGACCTCCGTACAGTGCTATGGGTATAAATATGGACTTTTGGTTTTAAAACAAAGGTTTTTGGCAAAATGAGATGCATTAGGAGGAATATACAGTAAAAAAAACTCAAATAGCGAACTCATATTCAAAAAATGCCGCAAATTCTAATGCTTCGAAAAAAATAGCAGCTGGTTTTTTGCTTTGATTTCTGACTTGCCAACTTTGGCAGTTATGGAAGTCCTTTACTCGTTACACATTAATTAAATATAAAAAAATTTTGCAAGTTTCACTTTTTTTTGTTGTATTTTTCTTGTTATGTGAACTCAACATTTAAGCAACTTTCGTTTCAACCAAGCGACCCTAATCCATCATTTGCCACAAAAGTCACGTACGAGGCGTGCGCGCTTGAAAAGGAAAATTTCTCGAAACGCGGAAGTTGTGCCGTCACCCTCCCACTTCTCACACATAAACAATCACATATTTATACATATACGTGTATGTACATTTGCGTGCAAGTGTGTGCGCCTAGCAACTTTGGTTTTTTGCCTAGAAGCAAAAATTCCAGCACTTCGAGTTTGCTTTGTTTTTACAAATTAAGAAATCACTTTCGCCAGCCTTTTTCGCCGTCTTTCGAGGTCCTTGCAAGAAGTTCTTGCATGCCAATGCATAATATGTATATGCAAGTGCGCGTACGCCTGTAAGCATGCTATAGTTTTCCCGATTTTTGTTTACTTTGCCGCAACGAAGACATCTTCGTACATATGTATGCACACATGGTTATACATATGTATAGGTTGTTACATACATAGATTGCCGTCGGCATTGGCGTCAGTGCCAACATTGATGGCGGTCTAATGCAATTGCCTGTTAGCGTACAAGTAATAAAGTGGCTTCCATATGTCTGCAACATATTCTAACAAATAAAACTTGCCAACTGGAGCATGACTGTCAGAATGTTGCCATGGTTGACTTGCCTCAAAGTGTTTATCAAAATAAACGCTAATCGCGCTCACGTCATGTTGATATAAATTTATGTGCCTCACTGACATTGCAACCTGCCCTACTGTCGGCTTATGGTGTGTATGTACGTTTTTTCCATATAAATATAAACTTTATTCTTGCAAACTTATTTATGTGGCAAACATTTGTGATTGGCGTGCAGCATTTTGAGCGCATTTAAAAATATTCCCAGTTTCGGCTTGTTCTGTTGATGCCTATGATTGATGTGGCAGCTTTTGGCCATTAAAAATTGGCCCAGCTGAATAAAATATAAGTCGCATGGGTTCTGTAAAGTTTGCTTATAAATAAAATGCCTATTTATTTAGACCTCTGAAGTTAGGTTATTTCAGAAGCCTTGGGTGTTGTGGTTTTATGGAACTCGAATTCATATTCATATTCAGCCTCTTCGAGAGCTCTTTACATACTACTTTGTTTAGACGCTGGAATAGCGATTAGTGTTCCTTTTATATTCAAAACCACAAAAATTTGTTGTTTACTCTATTTGAACGAAACATTGTGGCTTCTTTCTGCAAAGAAGCAGACAATTCCCCCTAATTTTCTTGCATACGCTTACAATTCTCAACGTAAAAATTTTGGTGGAAGGTGGATGCAGGATATTCCACTTTAAGATTCAAGCCTGCTTCTTTATATGTTTTACATATAAAAATAAACTTATTTCCAATGCTTCCAATTTTAAAAAAAGTACAAGTTTCAACTGCATCAAGACTCAGTCTTCTTCCCTTAGCGTTACCAATTCAGTACTGACGTTTTACCTTACCCCATTATGCATTTTCTCGTTAGCTGAAATAAACAAAAAAAAAGTGGGAAAAACAAAAGCCAGGAAAGTGTGGCATAGCAGAAGGCAAAAACGGCAAGGAAAAATCACTGAGCAATAACAACAACAACTTCAAGCTTCCATGTTGAGCATCCATGGTGGGCATCAGCTGTGGAAAAAGTTTATGACTTTAGACCCATTTTGTATGTGCTTCTCGACGACGCGATGGAGACGTTGACGACGCTTTGAGCGTTGAATTCGACGCCGACGTCGACGTAAGCACCGCTGCTGCTGACGTTGAACTCAATTTTTTCACAGTGAATCATAGTCGCAGCGGTGACTGCAAAATCCTTATCCTTCAATCTCTGCAGCCTCTCACTTTGGCTCTCTCTGGACTGTCTGGCTGACTGCGCTGCTTGTGTTGACTTTGGCTGCGCTGCTGACGTCGACGCTGGCATAGCTGTTGCAGTCACTGCTGTTTTTAAATGATTTTTATATGCACTTCAACGAGGTGCACTACGTCAGAAACAACAACATCAAGATGAACAAGAACAACAACAGCAAACCCGGACCCAACCTTAACTGAGGGTTTTTAAATATATTTTATACTCTTTCCTTGGTTAACATCAAATGTGCAATGTACCTCCAAAATATGTATAGACAAAAGTACACGATATTTGAAAATTTTTTTAAAACTAAATATGGGTGAAAATAAGTAAAACGGTTCACTGTTACGTCGATCTCTTCGATTTTGTTAATTTTGATGGAGGAACTAGTTAATATTAGCCTCGTAAATATATTTTACAAAATTTAAATTGCTTATCGAGATTTCGATAACTAGATAGACTTTTCTTTGGCAAACCATATCTCGTTAGAGAAAAAAGATATCTGGTCCGCTTCACTTAGCTTTGGAGACCGAGTTTTTATTTTAGCAGGAAATATATCTACAAAAGTGAGCAAAATATGAAATGGATGGTACTTCCTCTAATGTTCTGGTTTCTAGTTTTGGAACATACTTCTGGGTGTTGACAGACGCAGATATTCCTTTATCTATCGAATTCGAAAACTGTAAAATTATTTGGTAAAATGTTACTTTATAATACTTCAGCATTTGTAGAGTATCTAAGCTATATGAGCCCATAGGAATTTTATATATTTATTTTCCATCATATTTTTATGTACATATATATGCATATAATTTCTTCTGTGTTTTTTGTTGCCAGGTCCCAAAGCGTGGCAGTTTCTCGGCTAGCTGTTGGCTTGGTTTGTTGGTTGGCTGGTTTTTCATTTTACAGTTTGTTATGCATTTTACTTTGTACTTGTTTTATGCTTTGTACGCTCGTTTGTTTGTTTGTTGCTTCATGCTTTTGCTTTATCGATTTCTCTCATTTCTTTGCATTCGTTTTTGTTTTATTTTGTTTTGTTGGCTAACGACCGGCCGGCTAGTCAGTCAGCCAGTCAGCCAGTGTTACAATGCAACAGACAGTTATTAGATAGACAGAAGGAGAATGACAAAGAGCGGGGTAAAGGAGGTTTTGGATGCATATACTATATATACTGCATGCTTTATAGGCATGTTCCGGCTTTTGTTTATGTACCGAGATTCCCATGCAGCTGCACATGCAGCAGCCTATCTGCATTTCCACAGCTTTGTATTGATTTTTTCGCAACCCTTTTTGCAGCAGCCGGCAGTTGTTATAAAAGTCATTAGTGCATCTGTGTGTGTAGGCATCCGTGTGTGGGTATCTGTGTGTATAATGGCACAATTTAAATACGCGGCTTGTGCAAGTGAATGAACCATCGGCATGCGCACGCGGCGTATGCGCAATATGTTGCAGGTTATGTCAACTTAAAGCATAAAAACAAACACACAAACATACGCTTTCTCTTAGACACGGTCATACAGAGCAAGGCAAATAATTTTCAATTTCAATTTAAACTCGTGCACTTTGCAAATGTACAGACCATCAAAAACAATAAACTTCAAGCTATTTTCTTTTGATTTATTGACGCACGTACAAAGCCAGCAGGGCCAACGTGGCCAACTTAGGCAACTTGGACGGCATGCAACAAGCCAAGAAAACCGGCCAAGTCAAGCTGACAGTTCGTGCACACGATAAAAATCGATGGCATAATGATTATCTATTAAAATAAATCACGTATTGGCAGACACAAAAAGAGCAGAGCAGAGCAGTCCTCGTCTCAGTCACAGTCTGCATAACACGGACGTGGACACAGTCAAAGCCAAGACAAACCGCGTGCCAAGTGTTGAAGTCTATAAATTGCAGCTGAGACATAGCATATGTCTTCGTGCAACATGTGTGTGTGTGTGTGTGTGGCAAGCAGTCAGCTCCAACGACGCAGCTTCAGTGAAATACCAAGTCAGTCCTTTAGTCAGTCAGTCTATTGTCGGCATCATATTGTGCGGCAAATTTCATTTTGGCACGAGCAAAAATTGTCGCAGACAGTCCGACCAAAGCCAAAGTCGTTGCCAAAGGCAACTTAGTCAGCCAGCCAGACAACGTTAAGTGTAATATAAATAAATCGAACTTGACTTGAAGTGTTTAAGCCGTGTAAGGCCAAGATAAACGTGCATGGCCATGGGCATGGGCTTGACAGTCTTCCACGCCTTGTCTGTCTTGGCCTACATACCCCTTACACCGTCTGCTAGCATTATGACCATTAAGGCGAACAAGTTTTCAACAGCTTATACAAAGAAAAAGAAAAGTTATTACCTATAGAAAGGCTGCTTGTATGCTTCTGGTATATATGGGTATATATGTAACGAAACAAAGATTTTGTAATACTTAGACTTTTAAAGAACTGGCTTCCTACGGATATTGATTAAATGTATGAAGATTCACAATTGTTGATTGTTAACTTATCAAACTAAATTCGAAACAGGACTGATTGGACCTTAATAAATTATTATTTTCTTCCTTTCGATACTGTCTAGATTGACTTTATAAACACAAAGTTCACATATATATCGGGTGTTTTTTTTTAAAGTGCTTTTTATTTTTTTATTTAATCGAATATTATTAAACTGTTTTTGGTTTATAAAAAAATTAGCTCATCTGGTGTGAAGCCTTAAGTCATCCATGATCTAACGTTGATGGCTAAAACGCAAAAGGTTTGACGTGACTTTAGGGCGTTGGGCATCATCTGCTCGTACTTCTTCAGAAATGAAAATGAATAAGTTAAATTTTTGCATTCAGACTGCTATCGAATAAAATTCTGTAGATCTTGTTGAAACAATTTTTTTTTTCCATAGTAACTAAAAAACAAATGTAGCTTATATGCTTTTACTAGTCCGAAAAAACACTTAAAAGAACACCTAAACAAAACCACGTGTTTTTTTTTGTGGCAATAAAAAATCACAATAAAACTTCTCTTCCCAAACTTATTAAGTGTTTTGGGATGTTCGAATTGGGTTCCCTTAAGCGAATATATAAAAATTTATTTTAATGCAATTTTTGTCGCTTTTTTGAGTGTTTTTATAAAAAAAGTTGGCATTTAAATATTTAATTTATTGAATAAAAAGTTTTTTCTCTGGGTACCTTTTATGTCAATAAAAAATATATTTTTAGAAGATCCCACTTTTAGCTCAAAACTTTGTGTTTGGCAAGCAACTAAACGAACTACCAACACAGTTGAACTAAGTTCCTTAAAAAAAATAAAGAATTCTACAATTAGTTTTTCTTTTCAAAGGTATTTATACGTCGTCATACATTTCGTTGGCTTTTTTCCTTACACTTACATTTACTTTCTTTTAGCCCTTTATTTTGCCTTGGCGATTAGTTGGGCCTCACATGAAGTGCAGTGAAAAAGCTGCTTAACGGCAAAGTAAGCTTTCAATTTTGATTTATGGCAAAGTAATTGCCAGCAATTTAACAGCCATTGCACTCCAGCTGCGTAATGTGGCGTATGCGCAATTTTTATAAATTTTTTTTTGTACACTTAATGTATTATATCTTCTTCTTCGTCTTTGCGTCCATTTTCTGCATAATTGCCAAGTCATGATTTTTTATAAACACTACAAAAAGTATTTTACTTTATTATATTCGTTTGGGGTATAATTTTCATGTTGCTTAAAAGGCAGTTTATTCAGTTGCTTCACTTTATCGTTATTGACAGTTGCACATTTGATTATTTTTTCTTGTTTATTCTTTTTTGTTGTTTTCTTATCTGTTGTTAGTCCCTTTCGCATAGTTTTGGCTTGACATAAAATGAAAGCAAGTAAAGTCACAATTTTGGGCAACGATTTCATATCCTTTTATTTTAGTTTTACAGCACTGTGCGACACAATCTTGCAATCTTCTGTCGTTTCTCTGCCACTCCTTCGCTGTCCTTCTGCTCCGCTGCGCCGGCTTGTCAGCAAATTTGCGTGCAAACGGCATGGCCGAAAAGCTCAGCTCAGAGACGCCTGGGTAAACGCATGAATTGCCAGTGTTACTGCCGATTGTAGAGCACGACACCTTGGGGAGCACAGAGCACAAATGACAAGGAATTTGTAGCCCAAAAGTATGCTACACAGAAGTTAACTTGATGTTATGTCTGCTGCGCAAGCAGTTTTGAATGCTCACACATACACCGAAAAAAACTGTCGTTTTTTTTTTTTAAATTAACCGCTGCATCTTAAATTATTTTTTTTTTCAGTTCGTCGGAGAAGAATTTAGTTTGGTAGATGATTTGATAGTTCAACCGTATTTTACGTATTCTCATAGCCCCCGGAAATATCTCGGCGGATAAGCAAAAAAAATTTGAATCAGCTGTAGCTTATATGCTGGAAAATTGAAAATTTTTCGTTTTATTTATATGCATAAAATTTTGAGGTACTAGCTTTTATAAATATATAATACATGTCCACCGAAAATAAAATTTAATTGCAGTACACGTATATACATATGTAAGTATATATAGAAATATAATATGCATGTAATTATTGCCTTATTTTATCTGTTTCATTAATTAATTACTTATTTGCTTTGTATAATGATACAGTTTGTTTGATTAGGCAATATTTGCCGAAAACTGTTATTGTGCCTTTACAAACCAATATGCAATACTTTTTAGATCTCTTCTTTTTGTTCTAATTGAAAACTTAGTTTTTGTTAAGAGTTATTTTTATGCAGAGTGAATTGAATTGTCTTTTTTGATAGAGCTACTAGAGAATAGAAACCATGTACATTTTTATTGCAAAATTCCGTAATATGTAAAAGTCAAATTCGAAGAGGTCCACTAAAAAAAACGTGGCCCGGTTCACTTATTTTCGCCGATATGCTTCGGACTAATATTCAGCCTTTTGTCAGCATATTTTGCTGAGTGCAGTATATAAAAAACAAGCACATCTAAATTGTTTTGTGACATGCAGCTAATACAATTCAATACGTGATTTGGCATACTTTTTAGCCATATTATTTGTGTCTCAACATTTTTTGCACCGAGTATTTCTGAGATACTTGGCAGCAAAGTACACTTGAAACTTTACTTTAGCGTTACTTATGCCGCTCCAATTTTGCGCTGATGCATAATTTTATTTGAGAATTTTTTTTTTCATTTTATCAGCGCATAAATAAGCGCTCAAAGGGCAGACATCAAGGAGCAAAGGAGGGCAGAGACAGAGACAGGGATAAAGAGTCAGAGAGTGAGTGAGTGTAAAAAAAGCAAGATATAAACAGTGCGAGTAGGGGGAAAATATATGCAGCAGTTTTATAGGGGCGCATTGTTTGTCGTGCTCAAGTGCTCTTTTAGCGTAGTAGTGACTGTATATGTGTTTGTGTGTGACTATGCGATATGTGTGTGTGTGTGTGTGAGTGAATGTATTCCATATGTGTGTGTGTGCGATGACTTGACATGATTAATACAACTGCTGACATTTTGATCGCAGTTGACTGACTCACTCACTAAACGACATGCTTGGCCAAATAAAATCAAAAGCCAGCCCAAAACCTAGTGTCAAAGTTGCCTTAAATTGTTTGCCTAGACAATTGAAATACTCTATATAAAGTTTAGACTTAAATTTAGGTCAAAGTGTAGGCACTGTTGAGACCCCACAACCATCATCATTTTGAGCTCGATAAGTGCATGTGAAAGTTAGATTAAGCTGTCTACATGGCGTATGCGTTATATAAAAATATTATATTAGTTATGATTTTATTATATTATTATATTATTATACGATTTCATCGCTTCAAAATCTTTAGGATGCGTATTTTCTGTGCCACCTGACAAACAATTATTTTAACTACAAGGTTTTTGCAGTATGTATTGTACTTTTTGCAGCTCATCTTACACTATCACCAAGCGATAAAATACAATACCATGTAAAGGAAAAAAAAATTGAATCAGTTGGCATTGACGCTTATTTTTTGCTAAAATAAAAATGGAAATAATTTGTGTAAAATTTGTACATTGAGATGTTTTAATGTGAAAGTTAACACTCTCATGAGTGGCACTACAATTTTTCTTTTAAATCTTTACCCAAATTTATGCTTAGTTTCTTGGTATTAGTTCATTTTACACATAACTATAATCCTTCGAGTGCAGGGTATACAAAAATATTTGAAAAACGTAAAGAAGACGTAAGCTCATTTAAGCTTTAGTTTCTCAATGTTTCGAGCTCGAGTTCGAGCATAGTGAGCCATTATTATGTGACAGTACTCGCAGTTTACTTTCTTTTGTGAAGCTCTCTAGTTTAAGCAAATATTTAATTTAATCGCTGTGCCTTTGCTTTGCTCTTGCCATTTGCCTACGAACAAACAAGAAAAATAAAAAATTGTTCAAATGAACATTCAAGTCCTTGTTTATAGAAGTGGTTTGCACAAGGTTTGGCATTAAAAATACTAATGAATCTTTTTTCCAGCACGTAATGCGCTTTGCAAATAATAAAAAAAAAAAACAACAGCAATCGAAAAAAAACAACAATCAACAAAAACAATAAAATCAAAATAGAACGTTACGAAGGCGCCAAGTGAAAAATAAACTGGAGTACAAGCCACATCGACCATTTACAGTGTCAATCTCAACGAACAAAAATTGTGTGTGCGTGTCGAAAAAGAAATTAAATCGAACAAACAAATTGAAAGCGGAAAAAGGACGAGAGCAACGAAATATAAAAAAAATAAATAAGAATAATAAATACTTAAATAAATAGCGGATTTTGGCATTTAAAATACAAACATAAAAAATGTAATGGAAAACATTAGTGCTCATAAAAAATGGATTTACATAGCCTTTTTAAGGCTGTCCTGATCCTCTATGTCATATGTGGTGAGTAAAAGAAAAATGAAATGGGAAATTTGCTTAAAAAATAGATTGAAAATGGCGGATGCTTCTAAATAATTGGTTTTGTAAAAAAAGTGGGGAAAATATTTTGCCATATTATAATTAATTTAGTATATTTGTAACAAAGAAAAAATTTGTTTTTTTGCTTTGGCGACGCATGGTTCAGTAAGTGGTCTGTAAAATAATCAATTTTAACTATGATTACACTGTTTAAAATATTTGGGTTTTTTTTTTTTTTTGACAATTGATGTTACATTAATAGATAGCTTTATTTATCGATTATATTAAATCCGTAAAAGAAGATAGTTTTTCATTTTTAAGGCAAAGTGATAAAACATCCAACAATAATTTACAATAAAAAATGGGCATTTACGCCCGACGCAGCCACTCGACTACGAAAGGCATTCATGCCCAAAAGAGTGTTGTAAAGAGCGTCAATATATACGAGGCGAGGGTGATCATATTTTTACACTGGTTTTGGTATTATTAAATTTTAGAAAAGTGGCCATTTCTTTGCCCAATATGCAAAATTTTATGTTTCCTGCCTTTAAATGGCATTTTTCTCGCAGAAACTTGTCTTAACAAAAGCGAACTTAAGCTTATAAACAGCTGTTGGCGCTTACTTTGTTGGTCTGGCATCAATAAGTGTTTTCACTCTGGTTACTTTTTATACTTGTTTGTTGCTCAAGTCATTACTCGGGCATTCTTACCGATAGAGGAATTCATTTATATTTAATTTTTTTTTCTAAACAAAAAAAATAAGAACACAAAACCTTATTTAGGGTGCCACTATAAGTACCTTAGTAATTACCTGATCATCCTGATTAGGAATTATTGCATATAGTAATTCAAAAATCATACAAATATTCCATTATTTTTATACCCTGTACCGTATGGTACAAAGGGTATATTAAGTTTATGCAAGCCGAAAATGTATGTAACATACAGAAGGAGACGTCGGAGACCCCCCAAAGTTACCCAAAGTATGATCGGGGTGACTAGAGAAGTCGATATACCCATGTCCGTCTGTCCGTCTGTCTGTCTGTATGAACGCCTAGATCTCAGTGATGGTAAGAGCTAGAGCAACCAAATTTTCAGATTCGATGCGTTATTATGTCAGGGCATGCAAGTTTATCGGGGATATATTATATAGCTCCCATGGGGGTGTTTCATAGGACCTCGACAAATCCCAAAAGTTTTAGATAAATAATTCGTTTGTTTATGAAGATGTCGTAACCAAATTTGACACTCAAAAGATTTTTAGAGTTCCCAATCACTGTACCAAATTTTATCAAAATCGGTTGACATATAGCTCCCATAGGACAGATCGGCCAAAAAATCGTTTTTTGCACAAAATTCGTTGTGTTTCGTTTGTTTGTGAATATATTCTAACCGAATTTGGTGTTTGTCAGTTTTTTAGGGTTACCCAGCACTGCACCAAATTTGATCAAAATCGGTGGACTATATCATATAGCTCCCATAGGGTCGATCGGTCGAAAAAACGTATTTTGAACAAAATTCGTTTTGTTTTGTTTGTTTATGAATGTATCGTAACCAAAATCGGCAATTCGAAGTTTATTAGAGTACCTTAGCACAGTACCAAATTTGATAAAAATCGGTTGACTATATCATATAGCTCCAATGGGGATCGGGCAAAAAATACGTTTTTTGAACAAAATTCGTTGTGTTTCGTTTGATTGGGAAGATATTGTAACCAAATTTGGCATTCGGAAGTTTTTTAGAGATCTTCAACACTGTACCAAATTTTATCAAAATCGGTTGATTATATCATATAGCTCCCATAGGTCCAATCGGTCAAAAAAACGTATTTTGAACAAAAATCGTTGTGTTTAGTTTATTTGGCAAAGAAATATCTTTTGGAGTTTGTAAGCAATATACCGGACTTGATTGCAATGTGGTGGTACAGGGTATCCCAAAGCCGTCCGCGCCCGACTTTAACGTACGCCATCTTTTTTACTTAAAATTGTATTTAAAAGCACTTGAATTATCGTTAATGAACTTTACGAAAGATAGTTGAAAATTACATTGTAAATATTAAATATAGAAATTGTCAATTATGTTATTTTTAACGTATTTACTTAAATAATTCATCTAAAAATTAAAGCCAACAGACCTAAAAAGGCCTATGACAATATTAATGTGGGTTTTAATCACAATATAATATTTAATTAACGGGTTATTAAGTGTAGCGTAATCATAAATTTATTTATTTTTTTTATTTATTGATTTAAAGATTAATAATAATAATACAATAACAATACTATAACTAATAAAGAAGTAGGGCAACGAGTCAATCAAATCAAATTATTATTTAGTGCATACTTCAATTTCACTCTTCTTCAAACACGTCTTCAATGTGCTGCTCTCTGCGATCGACTGCCGACTTGCCTTCGTGGTGCTCGTGAGCGATGCTCGCTTATCTATTATATTCTATTGTATTTGGTTCTCAATATGTATTCGCTCTTACTGTAACCCCGGTGGCCTCATTCCCCTTTCCACCTACATGCCACATTAAGTACCATTAGATATGGCAAGATGAACTCCATGATTACTTTATATCAACACCGTTATCACAATATATATATGTACATTTAAGTTTATTCCACGTGCAAAAGTACACAAAACAGGTATGTGAAAGTGATCGATAAGCATTGAACGATAACAATTTACATGAAATCGTAAATACTTGAAACTCAATCAAGTACTTAATTTAATACTTTAAAGGATGCAGAGGGCACTCGTTTTCGTTTTGTACACACCATTCCGGTTGTAGAGCCTCAGCACCAATTCCGTTCTCCACTAACCAGTCGCGATGCATCAACATGCGTGCCTCGGCGTACTGCCAAGTAGTCTTGGGGTTGCTCCAAAGTCTTTCTGCAGCGGCGCTAGCACGTGGCCAGAATCTGCTATCCAAAGTGGTCTCATCAATTTGCTCCGACCATATAGCTGCCTCAGCGCCCAGCACGCTGTCCGAGTAGTTACCGGCTATGTGTGTAAGGTTGTTATCATATACCTTTTGCCAACCAATGTATGGTGAGCACCAGTTGTTGCCGCCATCCACCCAACCAGCACCACCACAATCGAAATAGAGTGCATCGTAGTTTGAGACAATGATTTTGAAGCCACGTTTCAATATTTCTTGCACCTTGGGATCGTCACCAGTGGTCCAGATTTGAATAATGTATCGATTCTTGTCCAAATACTGATCAATGTAGGGTTCTTCAGTGAGACGGCTAGTCCAGAGAGTAATAGGTGTGTGAGAACCATTGGCCACACGATCCACACGTTTTAGTGCTTCGGTCTGAAAATGACCCCATAGACGCATGAAATCTGCTTCCTCCAGACCCCAACCCTGCGATTTCATCCAGTTGCGAATTCTTTCGCTACTGTTCCAACAGCTAACCGAAACCTCATCTCCGCCCATATGAAAAACATCTGGATCAAAGAGTTCAAACATTTCACTGTAAATATCCTCTAGCACAGGGTAAAGCGCATCAACGGTGGGATCCAATTGCCCGCAAGGTGCCTCTACGCAATAGTCTACCCAAGGTTGAGCATTAAAACAGGCCGTCATATTCTTGTGCTGCCAACCTTCGCCAACATGAGCTGGTTCATCAAATTCGGGCATAACGCGTATACCCCGAACCAGACCATATTCGACTATGCTTGCAACGTCTTCATGGGTATAGACTTTCTTGGGTGTATAAGCGCCCAATCTGGATAGTTCCGGCTGCTTTAAAACCTCAAAGGGAAAGCTATGGGAATCGGTAATGTGCCAATGGAAAGTGTTTAGCTTAACCATGGCCATGGCATCTGTAGCATTATAAATGGAAAGTGTTGAGTTTAAATCTTAATATACAAGTTAAAAATATATACATACCCAGTGTGCGCTTAATGGACTTTACGGAGAAAAAGTTACGTGCTGTATCTAGTAAAAGTCCACGCCATTTGTACACTGGAGCATCGTTTATTGTAACGTTTCCCGCAATTATTGCCTCATAATGTATATCATCGTAGACAATTAATTGGGCCAGTGTTTCCAAACCATGTCGTGCTCCGAAAAAGTTTGTGGCATTGATATTTGCTGTTACATGGCCAATGGTGGAAGAATTTACTGTAAGCGTATAGCTTTCATCTGTATCCAAAGTTAGTTTGGGCCAACCGCCTTGAGTTGTTGTTACTATAATAGTTAGCTGATCGCCGCTGGACTTAACGCCTTTGGGTATCTTTGCTTTTAATAAATCCAACCATCTGTGCTGGGTAGCTTTCCACAAAGAATGAGATGCGGAGCCAGGTAGTCTGAACTCTATTGACGATGAATCGATTCGTCGAACTCCGGGACTTACTTTCACTGCTCCTGTGGGCTTTGGCCACAGCGTTGCCAAATCTTCGCCGCAGAATAGTCGACACTCGGAAAGACTTGTAGCATTGGTGGTGCTGTTAGCACTTAGTTCAACCTTGCTGCACAGTCCTGACTTGCCGCATTCATAGCCGTAAACAAAGTTTCTTAAAAGGTAAAATTTAAATACGTATTTTCAAAGGTTTAGTTTAAACTTACTCATCGCGAGAAAGAGCTCCGGGAATATTTGCAAAGGCGAATAAAGCTGCTAGTGCAGCTACTGCGACCCCGGACGATTTCATCCTGCAACGCAAAAGTCTAGTAGTTTTGGTATAAACAAATTTGCTTTCGATCTTCAAATAAAAATTTGTCAAACACGTAGAAGTAAATGTAATAAAAATAAACATATTTACCCAATACTAGTTCTCCAGCAGTATTCCGGTTGTGTGTTCGCTAGTAACTAAAAGTCTGGATGTGGCGATCGCAAATTTATAGGCTCGCTGGGGCCCGGAAATATGGCAGGTTCTGCTTGTCAATTTGTTAGGTTGGGTCTTTACTCACCTCTTTAGGTATTAATCAAAAAAATGAATGGCATTGAGCCTACTATACTTTTTATACCCTGTACCTATAGGTACAAAGGGTATACTAGGTTTGTGCAATGTATGTAACGGACAGAAGGAGGCGTGGCAGACCCCAAGTCCTTTATACCAAAATGCTTATCATAACCTCGGGTAGCGATTGAGCCATGTCCGTCCGTCCGTCCGTCCGTCCGTCCGTCCGTCCGTCCGTATGAACGCCTAGATCTCAGAGACTATAAGAGCTAGAGACACGAAACTTTACCAGCTGGTGCGCATATTTCCTAAGCAGATGAAGTTTGTTGAATCATGTCAATATCTTCCCCCGTTCCCCCGCAGTAGAGTTTCGCGGTTTTTAGCCACACCGTTAAGTATTTTCACCTGAAATTTACAAGACCGATGCGTTGTAGCTACATGCATGTATGTGTAAAAAATGAACAAAATCGGACAAATACAACGGAAGTTATAGTCAAAAATGTGCAAATTTCACCACCCCTTGCCAATAAACTGCGTCAATATTTGACTCTACGCAATTATGGCTACAAGTGATCTAGAATCACAATTTTTGGTAAGCTCATTCATGTGGCTCTAATGAACAAATCCACATCCAAATTTTATCGATGCGGTCCCCCCACCCCCCGCAATCTATTTACCGTGTTTTCTCCCACACCCCTTAACATATCAACTTGAAACTTACCCAATATAATTAAAATAGCTTCTTTGACGTAACTTTCGATTTTCATCAAAATCGGTACAAATTTACGGAACTTATAGGTATAATTATCGTTTTACACGAAAAAAAAAATAAATTCCAATTGGAAAGTTCTTAGATGGAATATGCAGGAAAAATTTTTTTGACACAAAAGGTACAGGGTATTCCACTGTCGGGCACCGCCTCGACTGTACCACATTTTTATATATGTATTTCAATTTCTAAGATACAAATAGACGAACCTTTTAAACTGTTTATAGAAAGTAATAACTTTTTGGTAAACAAAATCAAATGTTATAATTTTTTAGAAATTACAGAATTAGGAAAAATACAAAAATGTTTTGGCACCGAACTGTTCTTGCTCTGTACGTACCAAAAACATACGTACATTAAATATGCACAAAGTAAATTTTTTTATGGATTATATAATAATCTCGATAATGTACAATAATCTTAAGCCTAAACTGGTGCGTAATTACAAATATATTATATCAATATACTAACAGCCACATTTTTTTTCGAACGCAATTCTAGATAGAAAAATCTAGTTTTAAGTCGACTCGGATTAATTGTGAGACTAAAAAATATTTTTTTAACTTTTTACTACTTGGTCTAAGTGTGGTTTCGGTTTCAAAAAAATTTACGCATCGATACTGAACCTGCACATTTTTACGAGCCCCGACCACTATTAATTCGTACGGCAAGCTTTTTTACCCGTATGCAATGTTTAACAGACGATATTTTCAATACTAAAGTAGATAACACATGCAAACCTATTTTTTTCTGAAAGATCATTTTATTCTCTTAATATTAGAAAAACAAACTTTTGTTGTACTTCAACAACAACAACAACTACAATAATTTCTTTGAATGCTTTGCTTAACTCATGAAAAAAATTTGACCAGTATTAACCCGTACGGTGCGTTAAATTATTACTATTTGATGAAACATGTAATTTTTTTTAAATATTCATATTGGGTAACGTCGCCTTTTGCCTTTACAACACATTTACAACGCTTTGGCATAGATTTTAATAAATTCTGGCATTGTTCCGTTGAAATAGACCCATATCTCTTGCAATTTTGTTTTTAAATCAGAAAGGGTTCTTTGAGGCTCATTTTTTAGGTTTCTTTTCATTATTCCCCATATGTTCTCGATTGGGCTTAGGTCTGGACTATTTGATGGCCAATCTAAGACCCCAATTTCCTTATACTGCAGCCATGATTTGGTTCGTTTGGCAGTATGAGATGAAGCTCCATCCTGTTGAAACGTGTATTCACCACAGTCAGCTAGTTTTGGTATTGATGGCAGCAAACTTTCTTCTAGTATGTTAATGTATTTTTCAGCGTTGACCATCCCATCAATAAAGTGCAGTTGTCCTACCCCTTTGGCAGACATACAAACAACCCCACACCATTATGCTTGCTGGGAACTTAACTGTCCTTTTAAGGCAGTCTTTATGGTACGCTTCAGTTTTGTTACGGATAACTCTCCTTCGCACATCACCGACACTCACATCAAATTTAGCTTCATCGCTAAATATGATGGAGTTCCATTGCCTTTGAGTCCAAGACATCCGTTCCCGAGACCATTGTAAACGCTTCTTCTTATGGCGAAGCGTAAGCAATGATTTTTCCTTGGCCTAAGAGTAGTTTAAGATATTGAGTATGTAACATAGATAATCCCTATACATACTTTATAGAACTTATATCCAATATCTCGCAACTGCAGGCGCGTCCACACGCGTAACACTTTTTCCGATTTTATCAGACCATTCTGATGCTAAATTTCTTAAACTTTGGCGACGATTAGCCTTCACAATTGTGGCCAAGGCTCTTTTATCACGAGCTGTTATTACCGATGTTCGGCCTCTATTCGCGATATTATTTTCAATATTGCCATTTTTCTTAAAATTTTGTACTATTTCTTGAACGGACGACTTAGCCAAATTTAATTGCTTTGCTATTTCACCAAAAGTGTTCCCAGATATACAATAATTTAGAACTAAACTTCTTATTTCTATGCAAATCGGCTTACCACGTGCCATCGTTGCTAAACTTTGAATAATTTGAAGCAATAACACATTTCTTACATTCTGCATTGCATAACTGTTTTCAGATTATGACTAGATAGTGATTATGTTACACTGTTTGCTTTTGTTTTGATCTTCTTTCAATTCTACGCTAAGCTAACGCACCGTACGAATTAATACTGGTCAAATTTTTTTTTAACAGTTAAGCAAAGCATTCAAAGAAATTATTGTTGTGGTTGTTGTTGTTGAAGTACAACAAAAATTTGTTTTTCTAAAATTAAGAGAATAAAATGATCTTTCAGAAAAAAATAGGTTTGCATGTGCTATCTACTTTAGTATTGAAAATATCGTCTGTTAAACATTGCATACGGGTAAAAAAGCTTGCCGTACGAATTAATAGTGGTCGGGGCTCGTATAATAATAATTTGAATCACTCTCCCAATTAAATATATTGGTATAAAAAGTGAATGGAATAAAAAATTGTATATTAGTTTTTATTAATTCTTTATTATTTTGCAATATATTGTATAATTTAATATTTTAAATTAACATTAATATAAAATCGGAAATGAAACTTAACAATTTTTTTAACATTTCGTATTTTTTAAATACAGTATTTTCTAATTATTATTCAATTAGTATTTTCTAAAAAAATTGTAATTATTTTTATGTAAATAATTTTTGTTAAAGTTTTGTTTTCGTAAATATTAAATCAAACTTAGATTATTTCATTAAAATAGGATAAGCGGAAAGAGCTTCCTGGCGGTGCTCTCATGGCCGTACCCTAAATTTTGTTTTCTAATATATAAATGTTAAAAGGTCAAAAATGTATTTATTAAATAAAAACAAAGATTGCATAAATTATTTAAATTAATTTTAGTTTTTCGTAAAATTTAAATTTGTCCTTTCATAAATAGTTTAGAAATGCATAATTGGTTTCAAATTAACTAAATAAAATAAAAAGCAAATTAAATTTAAATTTTTTTTTAATAATCTCACATAGTATATACCTGCAATGTTTACAAGATTACTCGAAAAGCTTTTTATTTGTAGAGCTAATACGATATTCGACTCGTCTTTTTTATGAATCGATTTTTTAATCTATACTGCTCAACACTATAACAAAAGTAGTTTTCATTTTAAATCTCCACATAAATTTCTTCTTACTTTTTCAAACTAAAAAATAAAGTATAATACTCTCTATGACCTAAAGAGTATAATGAAAGCAACTAGTTAATTGATAAATATATGGCCAGTGACTATTACTGATAAGATAAGGAATACGTACATATTTACTAGATAAAGCATTCAACAAGTTGAGCTGTTATTTATGATTGTAAATTAATGAATATCTGATAAAGAATTAAGTACTTTTCGTCAAACATTTTGATATTGCAACTTATCATGCTTTATATATTACATATCTCGGAACTTTCCAGTGTTCCGCAATATGAATGAAAAGATTATAATTTATGGATTGTCTCTTGTTATCAGAATGGGTGCAATGCTAATGAAAGAGTTCTTATCAATAGCACAGGAAAACTGGTTTGTGGCGCCTTACCGTATGCTATTAGTTTTCTAACCGCTCAAGTGCGCCAACTACGAAAGAAAATCTAAGGTTAGGCCTATAAAAAGTATGAGAAGTTCTTTATCCAGATTTCTGATTTATGATGTACAAAAATTTCCAAAAATAAATAAAGGTGTACGAGGAACTCCAGCGACTAAGTCAAAAGACGACTTCTGACGTCACAAATGTAGAAGCGTTTTATGCGTCTTCTTGGTCTATGATCAGCCTAGAAGTGATTTGTGGTGGGATCAACACCAATTTTTCGCAACGCTTTGTATTGTATAATATAAATTTTTAAAAGTTGGTTATGCCGGCGCTTTCCAAGATTGGATAACATAATACCAAGTTGGCATTATTATGACACTTCATTTTGGCAAGCTTCGGTCTAAACCTTGGAATGATTTTTCATCATAAAGCAGGAAATGCCCATTTTTCGATAATGTGGAGGGAGATGATCATCTGCCCATTGAGCCCGTTGAATATCCAGTATTGTTGGCTCATCATTCCGAGAGCTCTCCCTTCACCACGAACCTGAAAAAGCGATTTCCAAGATTTGATATTGGAGAGCAGGAAGAGCATATTTCAGTGTTTTTAGCAATCCGTCGTGCCACTGTCGGGCTGGCACAACTGCAGCATTCTCAAACTGATGAAGAAAGCGGAAATTAAGAGAAGTGCAGCGGTTATTATAGTCGATATGTCTCGAAATGAATAAGAGTGGCTGTACGGTGGTTCACGTGTGAAGCACGGGGGAGTTTGAAGCCCCTTGGTGTTTTTTTCACTTCCTGCTTTGCACATTAAAAAAATAATTAAGCTGCATTCAAGCTGACTAATTTTTTTCTATTGCTACTTGGCTAGTGACTTTTGTGGATATTTCTCACGTCCTTAACAAGCTTCACAAAAAAGTGTCATATTTTGCCATATTATAATTAATTTAGTATATTTTAAACAAAGCAAAAAATTGTATTTTTTTTTCTTTGGCGACGCATGGTAAAGTAAGTGGTCGGTAAAATAATCAATTTTAACTATGCTTGCACTGTGTTAAATATTTGGTATATTTTTTTTTGTGAACTGATGTTTCTGTGAAGGTAGTTAGTTTTTATACCCTGTACCGTATGGTACAAAGGGTATATTGTGTTTGTGCAAGCCGAAAATGTATGTAACGTACAGAAGGAGAAGTCGGAGACCCCCCAAAGTTACCTAAAGTATGATCAGAGTGACTAGAGAGTCGATATACCCATGTCCGTCTGTCCGTCTGTCCGTCTGTCCGTATGAACGCCTAGATCTCAGAGATGGTAAGAGCTAGAGCAACCAAACTTTCAGATAAGATCCCTTATTAATCCATAGGAGACAAGTTTATTTTATTTTTTTGATATCGGGACTACATTATATAGCTCCCATAGGGGTGTTTCAGAGCACCTCGAAAAAAAGCAAAAGTTTTAGATGGATAATTCGTTTGTTTATAAAGATATCATAACCAAATTTGGCAATCGGTAGTTTTTTAGAAACCCCCAGCACTGTACCAAATTTTATCAAAATCGGTTGACTATATCATATAGGTCCCATAGTATCGATCGGTCGAAAATTTGTTTTTTGTACAAAATTCGTTGTGTTTCGTTTGTTTGTGAAGATATTGTAACCAAATTTGGCATTAAGAAGTTTTTTAGAGTTCCCAAACACTATACCAAATTTGATCTAAATCGGTTGACTATATCATATAGCTCCCATAGGACCAATCGGTCAAAAAATCGTGTTTTGTACAAAATTCGTTGTGTTTCGTTTATTTGTAAAGATATTGTAACCAAATTTGGCATTCAGAAGTTTTTTGGAGATGTTCAACACTGTACCAAATTTGATCGAAATCGATTGACTATATTATATAGCTCCCATAGGGCCAATCGGTCAAAAAAACGCTTTTTGTACAAAATTTGTTGTGTTTCGTTTGTTTGTGAAGATATTGTAACCAAATTTGGCATTCAGAAGTTTTTTAGAGATTTTCAACACTGTACCAAATTTTATCAAAATCGGTTGACTGTATCATATAGCTTCCATAGGGCCAATCGGTCAAAAAAAACGTTTTTTGCACAAAATTCGTTGTGTTTGGTTTGTTTGTGAAGATATTGTAACCAAATTTGGCATTCAGAAGTTTTTTAGAGATCTTCAACACTGTACCAAATTTTATCAAAATCGGTTGACTGTATCATATAGCTCCCATAGGGCCAATCGGTCAAAAAAAAATTTTTGATTAAAAATTCGTCTGTTTTTGGTTGTTTATGAAGGTATCATAATCTAATTTGGCAATCAAATGTCTTTTGGTGTTCGTAAGCAATTTACCGGATTTTATTGCAAGCAGTGGTACAGGGTATCCCAAAGTCGTCCGCGCCCGACTTTAACGTACGCCATCTTTTACACTGGTTTTGGAATTATTTAGTGTTAGAAAAACGTCAATTTCTATGCCTAGTATGCAAAATTTTATGTTTTATGCTTTTAAAATGGCATTTTACGAACAGAAACTTGTCTTTAAAAAAGCAAACTGAAGCTTATTGTTGTCGCTTATAAGGTGCGCGAAATAAGTAAGTGGTACACCTTATTTTGTTTTGTAGCCAAGTAGAATTAATTATTTATGTTCAAATTAATTTTATTATTTAAACTTCTTAACAAAACAAATAAAATAAAATAAAAAAAAATTAAATAAAAATCCTTCAGAGCGAAATAAGTAAGTGGTACACTTCAATGTTTTATGCTTTTACTTAAAATAACTTAACATAAATTGAAAATTGTGTCGCAAAAACTGTTAAATATGGCCGCTTTTGTTATTAAGGACTTTTAAAATCCGGTTTGGCATTGAGTTTATTAAATTTTGAAGCAGGGATTTGTCTATCTTGGCCCATTCAGTCATTATAGAGTCTTTTAAATCCTTCAGGGTATTAGATTGCCTCCCATTTCTGTACACACCTTGGGAAAGTACGCCCCAAAGGTTTTCAATCGGATTAAGATCCGGACTTTTTGCTGGCCACGACAATATTGGTATGTTTCGAGTGTTAAATAACTCTTTGGCCTCACGGGAAACATGGATTGGTGCGTTATCCTGTTGAAAAACCCAGGAGTCACCAAAATTTTGCTCACCAAATTCTATAAGAACATCGTCTAGTAGATAGATATAGTCCTTAGAGTTCATTTTACTGGTCACAAAGCATATTGGAGTCTTTTCAACAAAGCCAAAAGCAGCCCATACCATCAGTGACCCTCCTTGAAAATTCCGAGATACCTTTACTTGTTTTTCTGTTCTTATGTCACGATAATAATACAAGTAACTATCAGGACCATCAAGATTAAATTTTTTTTCGTCACTAAAAATGATATTTTGCCACTCTATGTCCGAAAATTTGTGCATCTCAGCAAAATGCAAACGTGCTGCCTTATGGCGTGGAAGTAGCTGACATTTGCGAAGTTTTTTTTATATGAAACGAATTCATTGGCCTTCAAAATTTGTTGCACACGTCTCTTTGAAATAGGAAGATCCAATTCTGAACAAATTTGGGATGAACTTTTGTTGTCCTTGATCGCAAGATTTTTTATTCTCCTTTTATCACGATTGTCTACTAGGGGCGGACGACCAGAACGACCATTCCGTCCATGATTTTCGGGATTATTTAGAAACTTTTGTATAGTAGTCTTGCTCCTTTGTATTTTACGAGCAATTTTACGTACGGACATACCCATTTCATTGTACACGGATATTGTTATCCGCTCCTCATCGGTAAGAAAGTGGTTTCGAGACATTTTTATAATATAACGCTTTAAGAAACAATTTTTTTTTTTTTAAATTTCTTCAAAACTTATTTGTTATTAATAAATTTACGAAAAAAACTGCTAACTACGCAATTTAAATTATGCGTATCACTGCAACACGTGTTTGTTGTCGCAAAAACTAAACTGTACCACTTACTTATTTCGCTCTACAAGCCAATGTGTTGAAGCTTTTAACAAAAGTAACGGGACATAAAAGCTCACAGAGCAATAAATTCTTGATCAAAGTTGGACATCATAGGATGTATAGAAAAGCTTTAACAGGCCCTAAAGAAAGTGTACCACTTACTTATTTCCGCAACTTATTGTTGTTGGGTGCCCAACCTTGCATTAATACCTCTTTGTTAGGGTTACTTACTTAATTACTCGAGCATTTTTGCCTATACGTACGTATTTACTTAAATTTAATTTTTTTTTCAAAGTAATTGTAAACAGAGGCAAATAAGAACACAAATCCTCATTTAGGGCGCCATTATACATACCCAATAATTACCTGATCACCCTGATTATGTGAAAGTGATCGATAAGCATTAAACGATAACAATTTACACGAAATAATAAATACTTGAAACTCAATCAAGTACTTAATTTAATACTTTAAAGGATGCAGAGGGCACTCGTTTTCGTTTTGTACACACCATTCCGGTTGTAGAGCCTCAGCACCAATTCCGTTCTCCACTAACCAGTCGCGATGCATCAACATGCGTGCCTCGGCATACTGCCAAGTAGTCTTGGGGTTGCTCCAAAGTCTTTCTGCAGCGGCGCTAGCACGTGGCCAGAATCTGCTATCCAAAGTGGTCTCATCAATTTGCGTCGACCATAAAGCTGCCTCAGCGCCCAGCACGCTGTCCGAGTAGTTACCGGCTATGTGTGTAAGGTTGTTATCATATACCTTTTGCCAACCAATGTATGGTGAGCACCAGTTGTTGCCGCTATCCACCCAAGCAGCACCACCACAATCGAAATAGAGTGCATCGTAGTTTGAGACAATGATTTTGAAACCACGTTTCAATATTTCTTGCACCTTGGGATCGTCACCAGTGGTCCAGACTTGAATAATGTATCGATTCTTGTCCAAATACTGATCAATGTAGGGTACTTCAGTGAGACTGCTAGACCAGAGCGTAATAGGTATATGAGAACCATTTGCCACACGATCCACACGTTTTAGTGCTTCGGTCTGAAAATGACCCCATAGACGCATGAAATCTGCTTCCTCCAGACCCCAACCCTGTGATGTCATCCAGTTGCGAATTCTTTCGCTACTGTTCCAACATCTTACCGAAACCTCATCGCCGCCCATATGAAAAACATCTGGATCGAAGAGGTCAAACATTTCACTGTAAATATCCTCTAGCACCGGGTAAAGCGCATCAACGGTGGGATCCAAATGCCCGCAAGGTGGCCCTACGCAATAGTCCACCCAAGGTTGAGCATTAAAACAGGCCGTCATATTCTTGTGCTGCCAGCCCTCGCCAACATGAGCTGGTTCATCAAATTCGGGCATAACGCGTATACCACGAACCAGACCGTATTCTACTATGCTTGCAACGTCTTCATGGGTATAGACCTTCTTGGGTGTATAAGCGCCCAATCTGGATAGTTCCGGCTGCTTTAAAACCTCAAAAGGAAAGCTTTGGGTATCGGTAATGTGCCAATGGAAAGTGTTTAGCTTAACCATGGCCATGGCATCTGTAATATTACAAATGGAAAGTATTAAGTTTAAATCCTAATATACAAGTTAAAACTATACACATACCCAGTGTGTGCTTAATGGACTTTACGGAGAAAAAGTGACGTACTGTATCTAGTAAAAGTCCACGCCATTTGTACACTGGAGCATCGTTTATTGTAACGTTTCCCGCAATTATTGCCTCATAATGTATATCATCGTAGACAATTAATTGGGCCAGTGTTTCCAAACCATGTCGTGCTCCGAAAAAGTTTGTGGCATTGATATTTGCTGTTACATGGCCAATGGTGGAAGAATTTACTGTAAGCGTATAGCTTTCATCTGTATCCAAAGTTAGTTTGGGCCAACCGCCTTGAGTTGTTGTTACTATAATAGTTAGCTGATCGCCGCTGGATTCAACGCCTTTGGGTATCTTGGCATTTAATAAATCCAACCATCTGTGCTGGGTAGCTTTCCACAAAGAATGAGATGCGGAGCCAGGTAGTCTGAACTCTATTGACGATGAATCGATTCGTCGAACTCCGGGGCTTACTTTCACTGCTCCTGTGGGCTTTGGCCACAGCGTTGCCAAATCTTCGCCGCAGAATAGTCGACACTCGGAAAGACTTGTAGCATTGGTGGTGCTGTTAGCACTTAGTTCAACCTTGCTGCACAGTCCTGACTTGCCGCATTCATAGCCGTAAACAAAGTTTCTAAAAGGAAAAATATTAAATAAGTATTTTCAAAGGTTTAGTTAAAACTTACTCATCGCGAGAAAGAGCTCCGGGAATATTTGCAAAGGCGAATAAAGCTGCTAGTGCAGCTACTGCGACCCCGGACGATTTCATCCTGCAACGCAAAAGTCTAGTAGTTTTGGTATAAACAAATTTGCTTTCGATCTTCAAATAAAAATTTGTCAAACACGTAGAAGTAAATGTAATAAAAATAAACATATTTACCCAATACTAGTTCTCCAGCAGTATTCCGGTTGTGTGTTCGCTAGTAACTAAAAGTCTGGATGTGGCGATCGCAAATTTATAGGCTCGCTGGGGCCCGGAAATATGGCAGGTTCTGCTTGTCAATTTGTTAGGTTGGGTCTTTACTCACCTCTTTAGGTATTAATCAAAAAAATGAATGACATTGAGCCAGGTATACTTTTTAGATATAAATTTCAAAATCTAAGATAAAAATAGACGAGCCTTTTAAACTGTTTTTAGAAAGTAATAACTTTTTGGTAAACAAATTAAAATGTTATAATTTTTGAGTAATTACAGAATTAAGAAAAAAAACAATGTTTTGGCACCGAACTGTTCTTGCTCTGTACGTACTAAAAACATACCTACATTAAATATTTGGAAATGACTATATATTAAATTTTCAGGGAATAGCTCTTATACGTAACCAACAAAGTCAATTTTTGAGAGATTATATAATTATAGATCGACTTTCGATAATGTACAATAATCTTTAGCCTAAATTGGTGCGTAATTACTAATATATTATGTCAATATAACAAAAGCCACATTTTTAGAACGCGACTCTAGATAAAAAAATCTAGTTTTAAGCCGGCTCGAGTCACAGGATTAATTCTGAGACAAAAAAATATTTTTTGAACTTTTTACTACTTGGTTTAAGTGTGGTTTCGGGCTCAAAAAAATGTACCCATCGAAATACTACTTAATGATATTTGTATTGAAAAGTGAATGGAATCAAAAATTGTGTATTATAAAAGTTTTTACTAATTCTTTATTATTTTGCAATATGTTGTATAATTTAATATTTTAAATTAACATTAATATAAAATCTTAAATGACACTTAAAATTTTTTTTATCATTTAGTATTTTTTTAAATTAATTATTATTAAATTAGTATTTTCTAAAACAATTGTAATTATTTTTATGTACATAATTTTTATTTAACTTAGATTATTTTATTTAAATAGGATAAGCGGAAAGAGCTTCCTGACGGTGCTCTCATGGCCGGACCCTATTTTTTTATTTTCTAATATATAAGTGTTAAAATGTCAAAAATGTATTTATTAAATAAAAACAAAGATTGCATAAATTATTTAAATTAATTTTAGTTTTTCGTAAAATCCAAATTTGTCCTTTCTTAAATAGTTTAGAAATGCAAAATTGGTTTCAAATTAACTAAGAAAGCGTAAAAATAATATGGCATACGTACATATTTACTAGATAAAGCATTCAACAAGTTGAGCTGCTATTTATGATTGTCAATTAATGAATATCTGATAAAGAATTAAGTACTTTTCGTCAAACATTTTGATATGGCAACTTACCATGCTTTGTATACTGCATATCTCGAAACTTTCCAGTGTTCCGCGAAATATGAGTGAAAAGATTATAATTTATCGATTGTATCTTGTTATCAGAATGGCTGCATTGCTAATGAAAGAGTTCTTATCAGTAGCACAGGAAAATTGGTTTCTGGCGCCTTTCCGTATGCTAGTATTAGTTTTCTAAACGTTCAAGTGTGTAAGCTACGAGAGCAATGTGTTTTAAAATCAATCTGTTAACAGATGAGTCTAAAATCCAAACTTGAAAAAAAAATTTAAAAAATTTAAAGAGCTTTCGAAAAATTAATAAAGGTGTACGAGGAACTCAAGCAACTAACTCAAAAGACGACTTCTCAGGTCACAAAGGTGGAGGCGTTTTAGGCGTCTTCTTGGTCTATGATCAGCCAGGGCGCAGGCAAGTGATTTGAGGTGGGATCAACACAAAAGGAATGCTAAGATTCTTATGGAGATTACGGTTAAGGCTTTATATTGTATAATTTGAATTTGTAAAAGTTGGTTATGCCCTCGGTTTCCCAGGTTGGATAGCTTAATACCAAGTGGGCATTATTATGACACATTTTGGCAAGCTTCGGTCTACATCTTGCTGTGATTATATTAATGGACTGATTGCAGCACAGTTTTACGTCGAGGTGGCTGGCGAGGTAGGGTTGCCAGGGTAGGGTTAGTAGAAATGATTTTCACCATGAAGCAGGCTTTGCTAATTTTTGTATAATGTCCAACTTTGTGGAAGATGATCAACTGCCCGTTGAATTGGATTGATTAAAGGACATTCCCCTTGTGACAATCCAGCAATGTTGGCTCGTCATTCCGACAACTGCCCCTTCACCACGAGTTTGAAAAAGCGATTTCCAAGATTTGATATTGGAGAGCAGGAAGAGCAGATTTCAGTGTTTTTAGCAATCTATCGTGCAACAGTTGCGCTGCCACAACTCTCAAACTGATGAAGAATGCGGAAATTAAGAGAAGTGCAGCGGTTATTATAGTCGAGATATCTCGAAATGAATAAGAGTGGCTGTATGGTGGTTGAAGTGTGAAGCACGCAGTGTTTGAAGCCCCCTGGTTTTTTTTTCATTTCCTGCTTTGCACATTGAAAAAATAATTAAGCTGCATTCAAGCTGACTAATTTTTTGCTATTGCTACTTGGATAGTGACTTTTGTGGATATTTCTCACGTCCTTAACAAGCTTCACAAAAAAGTGCTTCAAAATGAAAAGTTGCTTGATGATTTTTTGAACTTCTTTTGCTTTTTGTTGTGTTTTATGCAACTGAAAGTTATCAGCAAAAGATCAACGTAAGAGGGGTCTGTGCGGAGTCTGTAGTACAAACTGAAAGAGTCGACCGAGGAGGAAGCCGAGGGCGCTTTGTTTCTTTCACATAGCTTAGCAAAAGGCTACGGGCTGTTTGTGTCACTCTTGTTGTTGGCCTGACTGTGACAGTGTTGCCATGGCTACATGGTTGAGGTCTTTATTTAAACAGCAGATGATTATGAAGATGATGATGATGATGATGATGACGAAGATGAGGCTGATAATGCGCTTGCTGTGCTGCTGACATGGACGATGTTGCCTTTTGCCTAGGTGCCTATAGAAAGTCAGCCTTAGCCCTTAGTCTCTTTACTGGCTTGCCCAGCACTCAGTCGTCTGCATTTTTGTTTTATATAACTTGCAGCATTTGCAGCAGAAGTTGCAGTGCGGCAGGGGCAACAGCAAGCTGCATAATCTTAGAGCAATCCTGCTGTGCTTTGTGCCAGCGCTGCAATGACGAACTGCCACAAGCTGATTCTAACTGCTCAAAAGTACACTTGACAAAAAAAACGTGCATTTCTTTGAAATGGTCTGTTTAAGAATATTTTATTAAAAAAGTATCTGATGATATTTTTAAAGCATTTTTTGAAAATAAATAAGATGCGCAAACTAGGAACATTAGCTATTTATTTGTATCTTAGTAAAACAATTTTTGAATGTTGTTAAGATAAATAATTATAAAAAAAAATTTATACAAATGCCATTCATTTTATTATTGAATTTTTTTAATTTGTAAGACTTGATGTCTACGTGTTTCGCACATTTTGAAATGTAATATGGAAATGTTGGAAATAACTTGTTTATCGTATTTATGATATTTATCTTTATTTATTGCCGACTTAACATTTTGAAGTCGCTTTTTGCAGTTTAAAGTTCAGAAGTAAATGCTAATAATTTAGTGCAAAAATATACTTGCAATACTTAAATCGTTATTATTAGTCAAGGTAGAGTTTTGAGACAAATTTTATTGTTGAACAAAAATTTTTTCATATTTCTTAAATTTAGTTCTATTTAGTACTTTTTAATTATCTCACTATGTACCTATAAAATCGTTTTGTTCAAATTCAACAAGAAGTTGAGAAAGAATTGGAAAATATTTTTTGACGATTAAACATTTAAAAATAAAATGCAGAACACGTAATGTATTTAAACTAATTATAAGCTATGGTTGCTAACCAAGCCCTAAGGCCCTAAGGGTCATGTGAGTTTTCAAAATTGACATTGGTCGAAATTTTTTTCATAGTAGAACATGAGGAAAAAACAAAAAATTAATAAAAATTATTATATATTTTAAAACACACATTCCAGACAAACTATCTTTAAAAAAAAATTAATATCGAATACTGGAAAAATGTTAAAAATATGACAATATAAAAGACACAAAAATATCCATAATACTAAAAATTTAAGCCTTGTAAAATACAAAAATAATAACTTTGCTTTGCTTTAATAAAAGAATCAATACAATAATTTTTTGCTCAGTGTATTTGTGTAAGCGTTTTTCTATGCATTAGTGTTGGTCGCTGTATTTGTAACGTGACATTGGAGGTCATTCACATTTCGAGGGCGTGTTGTTGAACTTGGTTGGGCGCTTGTCAGTAACGGCACTCCCTCTACCTCTGCCTGCATACCACATGCCACAACACGTAATACCAGCTGCAAAATTTGTTCCGCCTGGCTACTTTGGCCTTTTGTTTTTAAACATGAATAGTTGTTCTTGTTGCTGCAATAATGACACAAAAAGCATCTCATACTACGAGTATATTATATACATACCTACTATGTATACATTTCGTGCGGAAGCTGCTCCAATTGCTAAATGCCATGACATATTAGATGAACTTCTAATTATTTCTAGCAACTTGCTAGAAAACTCCAATTAACATTTGAGCCTGCCAAGTTTTGCATGTATGAGTGTGCATGGTTGTGTGTGTGTAAGCACCTTTTGTTTTTATGCGTGCAACTTGAAGTGTCAAAGAGCACACACCCCGCTGGCAAAAGGCAGCAACAACCAGCTAAAGGCAAAAAGTTTTATGACTCTCCTTCAGTTGTAAATGACGCTCCTTAGTGTAGCTGACTGCCTACCCCACCTATCTACATCTGCCACCAGCCATGATTCTGCCACAGTTGCTGCCACAATGCCTCTTGCAACTGCGCCTGCTTGTAAGCAAAACTTTTGCTATTGTCGTTGTTGCTACTGCTGCTGCTGCTGCTGTTGACTTCATTTCTTTGAGCTGCTGCTGCTGTTGCAGCTGCAACAGGCAACAAGCAACGCCGCACAACACAAACAAAAGTGAAACGTGTGCTTTTCAATAATTCAGTTTTATGCCACACGCATACACAAGCACACACTTGCTACTGGCTTTGTCTTTGGTTGCATGTTGCATGTGTTTTGTTGTATGTTGGTAACGTTAAAAGTTGGCGCTCATTAACGTGGCAACAACAGCAATAACAACAACAATGTCTGTGATTGCGGCAACGATATACAACGTTAATTGAAATGCTTTTCACTTTTTCCTTTGCGCTTGGCTAGCAGCCATACAAATTTCCCAGCTCATACATAATAGTATATATAATTTGTATATACATATAAATAAATAAATAAATATATACTCAAGTACATAGAACGACTAAAACTCAATTTTCTGCTTATACAAAGAAAATGTAAAAAAAAACTTGGTTAAATACAATAGAATTTCTAGAGCACTTCCCAATTTGTGCAAATAAGTTTCTTTTGAGACTTTTTATTTTAGTTCTTAAAATTTCCTAGGATTTTATAAAAATAAGTACAAAAAATATAGTAAACGCTAAAGCCGGGCGTTGGCAACTTGGAGATATACTTTAGCATCCCAACAAACAATTGCATAAATGAACTGTTTTCGCTTTAATTCAGTATAGTGATTAAGTGATCCACAAATCTTCTTATTACCAATTTGGTTAGTGTATTAAAAATATCTTTATAAATAAATGAATTTTGCTTTTAAAACCATCTTTCGATTGATACATTTTTTACAGTGCTTAAAAACTCTGAAAAAACAATAATAAGTAATAACTTTTTTTTTTAGTAGTAGGTATATAACGCATATATCGAAAAAAATAAAAAAAACCTGTGTCTCTATGATGAGTGGTTTAAATGCAAAGTTCAGCTCTTACCACCATTGAGATCCAGGCGGACAGACGCACGGACGGTCATGCCTGTATAGACTTCTCTACTCACCCTGATCATAATTTTGATAGCACGTCGTTGATAGGACGTCTCATTCCCTACACACGTTTTAAACTTGAACAAACTAAATATACCTTAAGGTACATAGTATACAAAATGTAAACCAGTTGGAACACTGAGTGTACAATAATGGGATACCTTACACACTTACAAAAAAAATTATTATTTTTTGCCTTGGGGACAACTTAACATCGGATCTGAATAATTTTTGGCTAACTACAGTAACAAGCTTTTTAACGCTGTCAAATTTCTGTGTCGTTGTAGTGCGAATACAAAGAAAAATTTCTTACGGGGAATATAGCCAGATACCAACATGAATTGACAAACTTCATCTAAATAATGCGCATATTTTGGTAAAATTTGGTGTCTCCAGCTCAAGTGATCTCCGAGATTAAGCTGTTCATACGAAAGAATTGATTCATTCGCTTTCCGAAGTTTTGCTAAGTATTTTGGTATAAAGAGCTTATGGTCATTGCCTAAATCTTTAATACTGTCCATTGATTCAATCGATTCATATATTGAAAGAGATGGATAATTGAGTACTGGGTGGAGCAAAGTCATGACATTAAACTACAACCCTATTAATATTATTGATTATCAAATTTTCTATTTATTTCTCTTTAGCATTTTTAATATATAAATAATATTAAACGTTATAGGTACAAAAAAAGTAATATCAAAAATTTGTAACTTAATTGTATTTAAGAAAAGTTTTTTTATGTAGTGCCAAGTTAGAAATAATTGAAAAAGAAAAAATCATTTCTTACATTTGGGCGCCGTTATTGTAGATTTGTATTGAGTTTTTACAGCCGTTTTATAGCGCATTTTGTCATTTTTCGAATTATCGACTAAAAAAGAAAAAAATGACAACCAATTTGCATACTTCTGCACGTAAAAATCCATGACTATTTTTGCAAACAAAGCGTAAGGTAAAATCTTTAAAATTGTAAATTATTTTTCTATTATTTTTTTCAAATCGTATCCATGATTGTATGTTAAAGCAACAAACTTTGCACAAGAATAACACAAGAAGTATTAGAATTCTGTATCACCTTATTATTTTTCTATCGCCTGTTTTAGTGCAGCATTGTATAGTATACACCTTACCCTATCCGACACGATTTGTCAGTTTCCAGGCCTGGTTCAAAGTCCTGGGCTCTTCTTTCACATTTGGCCTTTTGTGCAAAGGGTCTAAAAACAGCTTGAAGTCAATCAATTCCATGTAACAGATGCTTTATAAAAAAATTGTGTGCTTTGATTTTACATGCTTGCTGAAAAGTATGCTACGTTTTTTTTTGTTTGTCTCTTTGAGCAAAGACGTTCAAATCATTTGAGTGAGGGGGCAGCTTTAAGCGTGCGAGTGTGTGTTATATAAGCAAATACACTTTGACACACACCAATACACACACTTTCTCACCCACACACTCACATACATCACGCATAGACAGTTACGCTTTGTTGCACACACAGTTAAAGGCACCGAGGCACATAAGTAGTAGACATTGTCGACGCCGTGGGGCAAACGTACAATCCCTCATTCCCGCTTTCATCCACTCACATTAGTCAAGGCTTTTAAGCAGAAAAATGCGTGCACTTGAGCAGAGGCTGCTTTGGCATTTCAAGTTGCCTTCCAAATATTAAATGTTGCCTACTTTTTGGCAGCCAAACACGCAATTTCTTTAACTTATGATTGCTGGCCTTTTAATACTCTGCATAGTGCCACTTGAATCATGACCATAGGCACACTAAAATGCTTATCAATACTTCGAGTAGTGGTTAAGCGTCAATCCGTCCGTCTGACAGTATGAATAGTCAAAACAGTCATGAAAATGTGCGTTATCCGTAAAGAGGTGAAGTCCATATATATATATGATGTCTGGTTTCAACATAGAAACACGGCTTATGACCAAAGTTCCGTATCGCAGAAGTTATATTTTAAAGTTACACTTCTATTTTTCCTTCTTAACAAAATCTTGTTGAACTTAGACTACTTTTCTACGACATCTCACTGGACAGTGCCAACTTAGAAAAAAATTGTTAATAATTTTATCTTATACGTTGAAACGTTGACTTTTACATAATACATAATAGAGAGCAGTGTATCCCACTGTCGGGCACAACCCAACGGATTCACATTTTTTTTCTGTTTTGTTTATTCTCTTTCCCTCTCTTTCACTGTTCATCTGTCGTCGTTTCTTGGATTTGTTGATATTTGTCTTGCCATTTCCTTTTGGACTGGACCCTTGACACGACCTCCAAAAACAGCGAAAAGGTTTGCTTTGAGCACGTCCTGGATGTGGTCCTGCCAAATCGCAGGCATATGCAAATCAGCTTTAACGTGTCGCTTGTCTGTCTTCCTTCAGTTCCTCTGTGTGTCTGTCTGTCTGTCTTCAAAATGGTATTTTCATTTAAATGCGTAAAACTTTGTCTGGCAAACTTTTCCAAGTCATTTTAATACATATACTTACTTATGGGTATGAGTATAACACAAAATCTCTTGAGCGTTTTGAGATTTAGTGCGTTACCAGAAGTGTAGCATATAACATTATTCAAAGATTTTCCATGAAAATGCTTTGACACTTTTTTACATTTTGCTGACTTCAATTTCATGTGCAAATTAAAGTAAAGCTGCCACTTTTTTATACGCTTTATAGTAGTGAATAGCAAGTGTTTTAGTTACATCACGTGGCTTATTCTTACTGTAAATATGCTGAGTTGACAGAAACTATTAAAGTAAAGGTCTGGCCAGTATTTGTAGAAAAAAAATATTCATATACAATAGAGGCAAGTGGAGTAAATTCGGAAGGATTTCTGAGTTGAGCCATGATCGACGATAGTTTTTGATCATACTCCGAATTTAGTACACGTGTGTTTCTGTTCAGTATAAATTTTCTAAAAAAATTGCTACCTTGAAAGTTATATTTTAAGTTTTTGTGCCGCTAAAATTTCAAAATTTTCTCGAGTAAAATCAAATATAAGTATATCCATAATATTATTTAGACTCTATACTTTAAAAATGTTAAAGGATTCGTTTCGATTTTTGCAAGCCACCAGAATGACGCTACTCCGTTTCGAAAAGTAGATTTGGGGTGAATCCGGAAGAACGATTTGGTGTGAATCCGGAAGGGTCGAAATGAGCCAAATAATTATTTTGAATATAATTTTAGCATGGATTTCAACTTTTTTTATGTCAAAATGACGAGAACTTACAAAAAAACCGAAACAAATCCGCATAAACCGGCTACAAGTTCTAATGATTTGTTGGAAATGCTGAAGGCAGTGAAAATCCCTCTTTAATTAAAAAATCATTTTTTCATGCCATTTCACTAGGCAACAATTTTTTTTCCACATTTATTCATTTCAATGTATTATTCAACCTTTTTTTTTTGGACACTTCCGGATTCACCCCAAAACAATCGTATCGATCTGAAATTTTGACACGATAGAGCTAATTGTTAAGAAAAAAAATTTTTTTGTCACTCCAAAAAATCTACGAAAAAAATTCTTCCGAATTCACCCCACTTTCCTCTACTATTAGTACAAAAAAAAATTTATTGAAAAAAATTAGTTTAAATTTAGTTTAGTTAATTCATATTAATGGCATCTTCCACTTTTATGACTTTTAAATCGTTTTCAGAAGAAGTTGTATTAAAAAATACATAAATGGATAATTTAACTAAATATCAATTATCAAAATTTTTTTTTCGATTAATACACCAAAAATATTAACAATAAGCCAAAAATTAAAACTTTTTCCAAAATGGCGCAACAAAAAAAATAAAGAAATGATGAACAAAGAAAAAGCTCTTTTAAATCTCAGAGAGATTATTTTTATTACTGTATCACATGCTTTAGTTGTTGCACTAAGTATTTATACTGTTCTTCTTCTTCTTAGAGTATTTAAACTTCGCCATTGCAAAATTTGACGTCATCTCTCATTATATTTTACTGTCACCCTGTCAGCGGATTTTCTTCTTAATTACACGACTTCTTGCAAAGCTGCCTAGTCAGGCAAGTCTCTCTGCTGTCTCTGCTGTCTCTGCTGTCGCATTTTCCTCTTACTCTCTACTCTATTTGTCTGTTTCTGCCATACACTGAGTATACATTTATTATACGCTGTTTATCTGCTACATCTTTTTATGATGCAACCAACTCTTAAAAAAAAAAAACCAGAGTTGCTTTCATGCTCTTAGTAGTTGTTGCTGCTGCCGTTGCTCATTTGCATTTACTCTACGCTCTGACTGACTCAAAGACTGACTGACTAGGCGGACATACTCAGTATCGTTTTATCTCCACTGTTTCAACTGCTTTTTCTTCTTCTTCTTGCTAATGCTGTCATCGCCATTTTGCCTGTCATTTCCGCCAACGTCATTTTAATGTACAGCAAATTTTTAATGATCTGTGATAATGACAACGCTTCCGTTGCGCTGTTTTTGCCGCTGCTATGGCCTCTGGCAATTCCACTATTTTATCTATAAAGATTTGTTCCGACGGGGTTTCTCCAGCATCTGCCATTGCCAGTAATTGATTTTAGCTTGGCAGCACTGGCTTTAATAAGCCTTGTACTCTCTATCTCTCTCTCTACCTCTCCGCCTCTCTTAAACCTGACTAAAAGCATTGCCAACCTATTTGAGTGACAGCACTAACAAATTAACGTTGCAGCAATGAACTGAATGAAGCTCTATCGGTCAGCAGCACTGTGTTGAGTATTCGAGGCTGCTAAAATTTTGGATGCATTGGCTGCCATGACAGCAACAAAGGCCAACCTTATCGAGTTTTTCAACGGCTATTGTGCTTGACCCATACGGCAAATGGCACCCATCATAAACGAACTAAACAAAGAGCTCAAAAACTTGGAATAGGACCATGTCATATTTTGCTGGTACCAAACAATGGCTACCCATACGGCAGCTCTTTTGAAAGGGATCAAAATGGCGTGTGCCTCAGTTCCAGTTTCATTATTAAGTATCTTTTGCCAAACCTTGCAGCATTTTGGGTCACATATTCTCTGAGTTTTTGATTACCCTATGCCTTTATCGTTGTGCGTTTAACTTTTCCTAGGCAAACCGCTGCGAATTCTACCATTAACTACCAAAAAAAAAAGCATATAGCTAGAGATAAAGTTTTACTTAAAGCCTCACCGTCAAAATTGTACAAAAATTTGTTTCATTGCCTCAACTCATTTAACTCATTTTGAAGCCATTTCAAAGCTTCTCGCAACAAACGGGACAAAATATAATAGTTTGACAGTTTGCCGTTCAAGCGCCACAACTAGTTGCAAAATTAAATTTTCATCAGAATGTGGCTTGCATGTGAGAAAATGTAACGTTGTGGTAAACTTTACTTTAAGTTGCTAGGGATGTACAAATTTAAAGTATTTAATGTGAATACCTGTAGTTGCAACAAACCTGCCACCACCCACTTAATGGCAAACTTTTACGGCTTATTTTCGATGCGCTTCCTGCGGGTCACTGCAGTTGACGGTGTTGTCATGCAGCAGTTATGCATAAAATTAAACTTTTAAAAAATGAATTTAAAATTTGAGTTCGAATTGATAATTATGTTCAAATATTTTTAACCCACAAACGTTGCCGTATCCATAACTGTAAGGTGCGACAGGATTGATGTGTTATACAAAACCAAATTAACTAAATTGTTGTTATTATACCCTGTACCGTATGGTACAAAGGTTATATTAAGTTTGTGCAAGCCAAAAATGTATTTAACATATAGAACGAGTCGTCGGAGATCCCCCAAAGTTACCTAAAGTATGATCAGGATGACTAGAGAAGTCGATATACCGATGTCCGTCTGTCTGTCCGTATGAACGCCTAGATCTCAGAGATGGTAAGACCTAGAGCAACCAAATTTTCAGATTAGATGCGTTATTATGTTAGGGGGGACAAGATTATTTTATATTTTTGATATTGGCGATATATAATATAGCTCCCATAGGGGTGTTTCAGAGGACCTCGAAAAACTCCAAAAGTTTTAATTAAATATTTCGTTTGTTTATGAAGATATTGTAACCAAATTTGGCATTCGGAAGTTTTTTAGAGTTCCCCAGCACTGTACCAAATTTTATCAAAATCGGTTGACTATATCATATAGCTCCCATAGGAACGATCGATCACAAAACCGTGTTTGGTGCAAACTTCATTCTGTTTCGTTTTTAGAAGTTTTTTAGAGTTCCCCAGCACTGTACAAAATTTTATCAAAATCGGTTGATTCCATCATATATCTCCGTAGGATGGATAGCTAAAAAAAAAGTTTTTGGGGCATAACTATGTTATTTATAAAGATATCGAAACCAAATTTGACATTTATTTTTTTATATTATAATAAACTAAAAATTATTTTAAGAGTAGTCTTATGTCTCATCCCTGTAAATTAAGAAATTGACTTACCTTTAGGGAAAATAATCTTTGTTAACGAAATAAAGCATATTGTAAATTTAAAAAAAAAAATGTGGTACAGTAAAGACGGTGCCCGACAGTGGAATACCCTGTACCTTTTGTCTCGCAAACAATTTTTCCTGCCTATTCCTTCTACGAACTTTCCAATTGGATTTTTTTTTTTTTTTGGTGAAATTCGATATTTATACCTATAAGTTCCCTAAATTTTTACCGATTTTGTTGAAACTCGAATGTTACGTCAAAGAAGTTATTTAAAGTATATGGGGTAAGTTTCAAGTTGGTATGTTGAGGGGTGTGGGAGAAAACACGGTAAATCGATTGCGGGGGGTGGTGGGACCGCATCGATAAAATTTGGATGTGGATTTGTTCATTAGAGCCACATGAATGAGCTTACCAAAAATTGTGATTCTAGGTCACTTGTAACCATAATTACGAGGAGTCAAATATTGATGCAGTTTATAGGCAAGGGTGGTGAAATTTGTAAATTTTTGACTACATATAACTTTTTCTGTATTTGTCCGATTTTGTTCATTTTTTACACATAGATGCATGTATCCACAACGCATCGCTCTGTTAAATTTCAAATGAAAATATTAAACGGTGTGGCTAAAAACCGCGAAAATCTACAGCGGGGGAACGGGGAAAGATATTGACATGATTCAACAAACTTCATCTGCTTAGGAAATATGCGCACCAGCTGGTAAAGTTTCGTGTCTCTAGCTCTTATAGTCTCCGAGATCTAGGCGTTCATACGGACGGATAGACGGACAGACGGACGGACGGACATGGCTCAATCGCTACCCGAGGTTATGATAAGCATTTTGGTATAAAGGACTTGGTGTCTGCCACGCCTCCTTCTGTCCGTTACATACATTGCACAAATCTAGTATACCCTTTGTACCTATAGGTACAGGGTATAAAAATAAAAATATAAGACGCGTATAAAGACAACTTTTGTTACCTATTGTAATATATATTACATTATTATTATTATATTTAATAATAATAAAAAAAAATACAAGCATAACTTTAGAAAACAAAAAAAAAAATGAAGAATCTATTAGTTTGCTTTTAGATTTCGTTTAACAAAGACTTCAAAAATTCCTTATATTTTAAAAAAAAAAGAAGTAATCAGTCGGGGTGCTGCCCAACTTAGCAAAAGATGCGCAGCAGCTATTTTGACTTACTTACTTAGAGTTTTTGTTAGGAGGATAGAAAATTGTTTTGAGAAAAAGTTAAAATTTTTTTGTTAATTAGGTTTTATGGGTCTACATAATAAATAAGGCGGCTTAAAATTAAATATTTTTATAGTTTAGATAAATACCAAGAAACTGCTGCGGAAAGCAATCTGCTATTATCATGACTCGCCAAACATGTAGAGTGGCCATGCTGATCATCTGGTTATAAATAAAGGCAGTCACTCAATTTGTTTATTAAGTTTTGGTTAAGAAGCAATTTCTGTATGATATTGTGCACTAAGTATTT
Organism: Chymomyza fuscimana; assembly: GCA_949987675.1. Lineage (NCBI taxonomy): Eukaryota > Metazoa > Arthropoda > Insecta > Diptera > Drosophilidae > Chymomyza > Chymomyza fuscimana. The sequence goes on from OX465089.1 coordinate 35,472,105, forward strand.
CTGTAACGCAATTATGGCCGTAACTGACATTGTCTTCAATTTTGCTAGGCTTTGTGAATTTTATCTGGATTCACCTGCATTATGTGTTGTGATACACATAGACCACAAAATCGTTGACTCTCTACGTTACTCTTGTGGTTACGGCAAATCAAATATTTTGTTTAAATTTTTTTTTTCGAAAGTAAAAAAATGAATATTACGTATACGCCATCGTGGCAGCTTATGAGTATTTCGTATGCATATATGTACGTTGAAAACAGGTCAGTATAGTGCACAGTGTCACAAACCACAACGCCTTGAGTTGTCAGACTACGAAAACCGCAGCCGGCAACAAAATGCAAATGCATAACCCAGTTTTTGAATGCCATGTGGGCGGTTGGCATAGTTGGGTTGGTTGTTTTGTTGCTAGGGCTATGATTCCTGTGCATAAAGTAAATAATAAATAAGTTATAAAAGCCGCAAATGCTATCTAGCTTGGAATTATGCAATAGCAATTAGAGCACCTGGCCCATCTCCATCCAGATGAATGGCTCTGCCAACCCAAAGCAATTGTGTTTTGTTGCCGCAGCATCTCCTCATGCCCGCTCTTATATTCCATTCTCTTACCTTTGACAGCTGCCAGCGCTGGCTTTCAATTTTAAGCTTTTGCCTTTGTTGTGGCCCTGGCGCTGCTCATTAAAATTTAGGCCAAGCCGCTGTACATAGACCACCGTCCGCTACTTAATTTGGCCAAAAGTTTTTGCGCCGGGCCCAAATTGAAATTAACTTTGGCCACTCGTGCATTACACGTCATGGCTGGGTGGACGACGAGTCGCCAGCGCCTCAGGCCAAAAGGCCAGAGATCCAAGGAAATTTGCACTTAGTGGTGGTTTTTGTTAGAAATTGTTGGGTTTGGGGGGTTACAAAAAAGCGCTACGTTTAATTAAAAATTTAAATTTTTCAACTTGATGCCATTGTGTTGACTTCAATTTTGCTCTCTTTCTCTCTCCCGTACGCTTTTTGTAAAGCAGCTGAGCCCGACTACATTGTTAATGGACTGGATCTACAGGGACCAATATTTCTTCATGAGCCATCACATCGCGTTGAGTTCTCTAACAATTCTGGCGGACTTATAGAATGCTCCGGCCATGGCAGTCCACCGCCCGAGGTAATATAAGACATGTTTTGCAAACATTAATTATACGCTACCAATTTCCAACTAGCTCTTTTTGATTTGCTTCTTAATTATGCATGCAATTTACAAGTTCAACTTAATTGACAGCCCCTCAGTTACACTCACTTTCACCTGACATATATATAATTAAAATTATATATTTTTAAAAAAAAAACACTCAGGTGGAATGGACGCCCATACCGCCACAGCAGGATATGGTCTTTCAGTTGTCCAATGGCAGCATGATGTTCTATCCGTTTACTGCTGAAAAATATCGCCACGAGGTTCATGCCACAGTTTATAGGTGAGTTCATTGTAGCATGTAGCATAAAATTTACTTATAAATATAAATAACATTTTATGTTGATTTTTTTTTAATCTTCTTTTTGGCAGATGCAAACTACGCAACTTGGTGGGCACGGTACTCAGTCGCGAGGTTCATGTACGCGGCGGTAAGTCAACTTTAACTTAACTAAATTTTAATTAATTTACAACCACTAAAAAAAAATATTAAAAAAATTAACTCGAAAACAACAACAGCAACCAGAACGTTGGTAAAAATGCGCAAAACTTTGCTTAATTGGAAAGTTTTGCGGTGGCTACAGCCACAGTAGCGCCTAAAAGTATGCAGCACCCAAGTTTTAATTACTATGCCAAATGTTGTCGGGGCCCGAAATTGCGTGAAGCTGTTGACGTCTGCTGTTCTGCTAATTTGCCATGAAGTTAAGGCAGTAAGTTTGACTTTTCCAATGCCAAACATGCTCTATATGCCAGATTATATAAACACTTGACTAGCGCTAGCACCTCGCAGTACATAAACTAGGGATGGGTGCGTGCCGTGAGCACAGCAGTTGTGGAATTCAAAATGCTTTATACTTTGAAAAAATGATTTGGTAAATTTTTAAAACAACAATAAATGCAATGGTTTTTAAAAACGTTCAAAAAATTGTAATCTTGATTTTAAAGTGAAATTAAGCTAATAAGAAACTAAAATCCAGAAAATAAATCTTTTAATACTTTCATCATTTTAACTTTGTTAAGCTTCTGAACCAGATTTTTAAAAGGTCATGGTTTCTTAAAAATATAAAGATAGTTTAAGCCAGCATTTTTTTAAGTGGTGGCATTGTATGTACTGATTAGGTGACTGCGATGTTTTTTTGCAGAAAGCACTAACAATCCATTATTTTATTAGTTTTGCTATTTTTCTGAGACTTAGGATATCAGTTAATTTGACTTTGCTGTAGTTAAAATCAATTTATCGTATTCATCCAAATAAATAAGCAGGTTCTATGCACTAAATAACTAATTCTAGCCTAATCTATTTATATTCAATTATGAAGAGATGAGCAAGGAAATAAAAGGTGAATCTGTTACGAAATAAAATACCTATTATATGAAAAATAGATCTTTTTTCTCAAAGAGTTGCTGACTTATCATTAGACATTTTCATCGACAATGCATTTATTTTTTTAATTTTTTGGTTCAGGTTTTAATTTTGAGAAGTCAAACTAAAAAACAATACTCATACACGAGTATGTAAATTGTATATATAAGCCGAGAAAAATAAAGTATTATATTACAAAAAAGTCCTGCAGTTTTATCATAATAACGAAATTGATTTCAAACTTAAGAGAATATAAAGCTCTTTGAGCTAAAAACACTTTATTAATTATTTTTAAGCAATATATTTCGAAGTAAGCCAATAAATATTTACATTTCTATCTTCTTATAAAAATGTTGTCCCCAATTACACTATTTTACAAAATGATAAAAAAAGCTAAAAAAGTTGTATACCATTATTTTATATACATTGATTTAAAAATGTATGTATCCAGAACAACTTTTTAGCTAATTCACCAAAATTATTTTTTGTCAAAACGAAATTAGGTGCCTTTAAAATTAGTTTCTTAAAAATGATAACGAGTCTGCGACGTTTCTTTTTCCATACAACATATACAAATTTTGTACCTTCAGATGCAGGGTATAAAAATGTATTACCAATATTTTCGAATGTTCTGCGTAAATAATTTTTACACAATATTTTTTTAAATGAGCTAGTATATTTTTTATATCGGTGCGATGGGTCCAGCTCAAGCGTAAATAGTTAAAAAATAAAACAAAGATTTTTTTAAAGGAAAAACTCGTTTATCTCTTAAAAAAAAAAAAGTGCAATGGCATCTAGTGATGAAAAATATTCAAAACTCAAAATTATTTGGCTTAAAACTAAATCGATAGCTAACTATTATATTGTCTTTTATTCCGGAAAGAATGACTCCTTAATCTGCTGCTGTTATTTTACTTTTAATTAAAAAAATAAGTATAATTATTTAATTATTTCCCTGTTTTTTGTGCGTGCTTATTTTTTTTTGCCTAAATGCTCCTTTACCCAAGCAACTCACGATTTCATCCCTACTATAAACACAAGATACTTTTCATAGGCTTGCCAACTCGATTGTTTTGTATATATAAAGTTGCGACATAGATTTTACAGCTCATTGAGTTCATACAATTGTTATGTGCGATTAAAGAAGAACAACAACAATAACAGAACACCAATTAGAACAACAAGGCATCAAAGCAGTATAGTATATAACCAATCTTATAAATGGTAGTCCATTCCCTTGAAAGGGTGACTTGACTTTTGCATTTCGTTTAATTAGCCAACGAAAAGTAGAATACAAAAGAAGCCCAAAACCAACGAACCAGGCAAATGACACATGACCGAATAATAGAAGTTGCCCCTTGGAGGTTGGCGGTGTTTGCCAGAAGTCAAAGGGATCAAAACAAACACAATGTCGTAACCACAGAGATCTAAGATAGGACAACGCACTTACAAAGGAACACATTTACAAACTAACCCACGCACATGAGCTTATACACAGTGGCTACGCTCAATGCTTGGGTTTTGTGGCTTTTGGCTCTGACCAAAGAGATAACAACAAAAAGATAAGAAATTTCAAAACAGAAGGAGCATACATATACCCTTTCGCAACTGATTATTGTGTACAATATACAGTATTTCTTGTGTAGTTCTAATCAATACAAATTTTTTCGGTAAAGTGTTTCGATAAATAAGTCGTTAACCTTTTCGGCTTGGTTTAGTTGGAAAACTGCTCTTTAATGTTGTATATTAAAATAAATTTCTAAGTGCCCATAATATTCAAAAGTTCCCATAGCAGCAGCTTCATGTAACACAGCTCCACAAAAAAAATATAGAACTAAGACTTCCAATCCTTAGACCATGTTTTTTCAATGTTTTTCGGGTACTCTAAAATCGAATCCAAGCTCCTGTTAAGCACAGACGTGATCTGGTCTTTAAAATAATGGGCTTTGAGATTGTAAATACTTCCGATCAACCCTTGAAGGTATGCTATGCCTTTTTTCAAAAATATATAAATTTTTATGAATCGTTTTTTTATTTTTAAACGCCAATCCAGCCTGATTTGCTGAAGATATAATATATATAATGAGAGCGCCTTTGTTAATACATATATTTGTCAACCCTCTTCCAAACACACTCTTCTATGCATTTTTGGACATTTAATCTCTGTATATGGACGTATGTGGAAAAACATCCAAGAAATATGTGATTTAATCTCCAAGACTTACTTACTTGTAACATATTTTTCACTAGGGATATTAACTACCAATTTTTACAAAGAAAGCACTTGAATTTTCTATATATAAACAAAAATTAAATTTTTAAAAACTCATTTCATTTCATGATATCTCCACCTAATCAAGCTGGATTGGCGAACACAAATAAGAAAACTGCAATTCATAAAACTTTATGTATTTTTGATTATTTGCATTATAAAATATAACAAAAAAAAATGTTTATTATATGCATACAGAATATCATGGTATAATTAATAAAATTAATTAATTACTTACTATTAATATTTTTATCAAACTCAGTCAGTTTTGATTGCTTGATAACACTAGTTTACAAATTTAAGGGTCATCGAGTGAACTTCCCTAAAAATTTTTTAGGGTAATTTTGGGTCGAGAAACACGAAAATGGCAACCTTTTTTTTTTTCTTAAGCACCGTGTTCGATATATTTTCGAAAAACAAGTTTTTGGGCACTTTTTTCAGTTATTCCTCAATATCACCTGAACAAAATATCACGTTGAAAAATGGTCGAAAAATAATTTTTCAACTACAGTTGCCTGTAACTTCGATAATTTTTACTTAAGCTGTACATATTATATATCACTAGAAAGAGCACATCATGTCTTTCGATCTAATCGTCTTTCATGTCGATACAAAATTTTGTTCACGTGATATTGAGGAGTAACTGAAAAAAGTGCCCAAAAACATGTTTTTCGAAAATATCTCGAATACGGTGCTTAAGAAAAAAAAAGGTTGCCATTTTCGTGTTTCACGAACCCAAACCCTAAAAAACACTTTTTTAGTAAGGTTAATTTTTCGTGTAAACTAGTGTAAATGAAGCATCATTACCTTATTCTAAGAAAATTCATTAAACCCCGGGTTAAATGAAATCTGTGCCAAGTCCAATGACCACCCTGAGGATTGCTGTCCATTGTTTGAAATCCTAAATGATAAATTAAATAACATGATTGACAAACCAATGACGTAGTGTTGGAGATGTAAGTAAAATCTTGTTAAATATAAGTTAATAATATTAATTTGTAAAGGAAGAATCAAAGCTAGATAAAAAATAGCAAAAAAGATCCTCAAAAAAAATAAAATTGAATGGAATTATTACAATGCTTCTTAAATTATAATTTGGCATATAAGGGCTTTATGGTCCAAGAATTTTTTAAATCCCAGAACTACAAGTGTTCTGATAGTTGATAATTATAAAAATGTAAGCACGTATAATTTTTTTTTTTTTCATTACAAGTGAAAAGAAAATCGTTTACCTAAAAATAAAAATTATTCAATAACAAAGTTCTTATTTGCTTTTTCATTTTTTTTAAATCAAAAAATAACTATTATTTTTAAATTTATTTAAAAAATTGAAAATAAAAATTATTGTTTAATTTTTATACAAAAATTGAAAATAAAAATTGTTGGTTAATTGTATAAAATTAAAATAAAAGATATTACGTAAAAAAGTTCCCTTTTATTCCTTGGTTCAAAAGATATTCAATTTCAATTTTTACTATCAATTTTTAAAATCAAAATTGAGACATAACTTTTATTTTTCATTTATATGTTTATAATACATATAAAAATTTGTCAATAATTTTTATTTTTGATTTTGATCTTATAAACTGAAATATAAGAATTAAAACTTGATTTTTATTATATAAATTAAAAGTTAAAATTTTCCTTTCATTCAGAACTCACGCAAGCTGGCAAATAAAATTATCCAATGGGTTAATGTTTAGCCCGGCTTTAACTTTTAACTCTCTTTCAGCATTTCGGGATTCAGCTGGCCAATAGAGCTCCTACAGCAGGCTGTCTATTATTTATATTATTATTTAACTAGTAAAATTAAATTACTTTTTATTATTTGGAAACAGCTAGATAAGGTAATTTAATTTACTTGGCTTGAAGTTTATAAATCGACGTTGAGCTTTTTCAAAAAACTTAGCAGGCCTGAACAAGGGTATTAAAACAATTGCTGAGAGCTCTTTAACATGGCCGCAAGTCAAAGTCGTAAGGTCCATGCAAAGTTTCAACGTTCGGCGGCCATTTTTCAGCAGCTGCGTTTGTATCTATGTGTGTTTGTTTGGATATGCTGTAACTTGACATTACGTATACGCAATGTCCGCTTATTTTATTTGCGGTCTTCAGCTCGTTGCCACTTCTTCCCTCTCTGCGCTTGTCCAGCCACTGTCTATTTGTTTTTGCTGCTTTTATGTGGAAGAAAATTGTTTTTTTCTCTACGTTCACTTCTCTTTCCACTTGAACAATTTGACAGCGCGTTTTGCCTAATTTGCAAAACTTACTTCGCTCTGCTTTTGTTGAAGTCGTCCCAGTCTTTGGCCAGTTGTCTGGCCAAAAGCAGCTGTGGTAGTCTGTGGTGGTTCTAGCCGTAATTCTGCTGCTAATGTGACTATTTGACTTGGTCAGGTCCGGAACTGAGTTGGGATGGAGTGGGACACACGAGCATAGGACAGCAGCAAACATACCCAAGCGCTTAACAGTTGCGTTATTTAATTGCCAGCGCTTAAGTTTGATATGGTCCAAATGCCAGGCGGCTCATGCCTCAATGAGCCGCTCAGTCGCTGGCTTTTGTTAAGTGCGCGTAATTAGCCAAAGTTTTTATTTGCTTTCAAAAACCCAACGCCTTCCACCCACCAGCAGCTTTCATAGAAATACGAAAACCTTGACAAATTTTACAGACTTCTTTTACTTCTCGTCGGTTTCTTCTTTTTTTTTTTTTTTGTTAAATTTTTCAACGTATTTGTGAGCATTTGGTTGTGTCAGCTGCATTTCCCAGCTTTTGCTTAACTCAACCAGTTGTCGCTGACAGAGACGAATGATGTTGCCGAGTAAATTGCTACTCAAAAGTTGCCTTATTTCCAACTACATCTTTTTCAACAGCTTCCAACGAGTCAAGTCTATATAGAGCCATGACTTGGCTTGCACTCTTGCATTTCATTGGCAACCTTAGAGCAGCTTCCGCTCATGTTTACCACACTTGCCACATGTGGCACCTTCATTTGCTATTTCAACTTACAAGTGCGTTGCTCATTTTGCAGCACAAAACTTTTGTGATTGAGCTACAAAGTTTTACTTGTCTGCTTGTGTATGAATCCAAAGTAATTTGTTTCTAATTAGTTGTTTTTACATTGTTGTGCAAATTTTAACATTTCAATTTACTTTAGCAGTTTGTATTTAAGTACGTTGTGACTTACCTTGAAATAAATTTTGGATCCCTTAAATCAAAGCCGAATAATTCTGCAATTAAAAGCAAAATCAGCTGAAATTGTCTAGGATTTCAAAGAAACTATTATCTATTCATCTTGCACTATTTAATGCCGCTTCTTAATTTTTTAATAATTATAATTTAGTGGGAAAAAATTAAAGTCACCCTGTAGGGACCTCTGCCCTCTACTTGCTTCTCTCATTTACCCATGCCCACGTTCGAATCGTCTGGGTAATTTTTGTTCTACTTTCTGTTTTGATGCAACAAACCCAGAATCTATATTTATTTTTTTGGTTTCCTTGCAGTGTAGGACTCTCACTTTTCTTTTCGTTCCTTTAAATTTGATCGGCAGCAAAAATTTGTATTCTTATCCATTTCCTTTGCTAAATTTTCTACTCTTCATTGTGCATTTTTGATCCCTATTTTTTCATAATTGGAAGTTCGATAATTGGCCGCATGAGGGAGCAATAAAAAACAACAAATCACGCCTAGTTTAAAAAATTTTCCAGAGAAGTAGCTAAAAATAAAATATATTAAGGATGATGGATATTTATATTATGAAAAGATACTTACATATGTTGCAAGACTCATGCTTTTCCTTTATTCAAAATGGGTGCGGCTTAGAGCTATTTATAATTTTTTCGATATAGTGTAAAAAAATGTATAGTTTTTGGCATCTTATGAAAAAACATTACAAAATAAAAGGTCAATTCTATTCTTAAAAACTAATGATGCAGACCGATTCAAAGATAAAAAAAAATTTTATTCATAAAATTTTAGTTTTTAAAATTTCAAAAAACTTGTTTTCCACTTTTAAGTTACTTTTCAAGTTAAATTAATTAAAAAATTATAATACATTATTTAAAAGAGCCACACAATTTATATTAAAAAAAAATTGGTTCAAAAATATGCGGCAGCTTTTTAGAAATAAATTTTTCTTAAAAATTTTTTGGAAATTAAAATTTTAAATTAAATTTTGTTAAAAAAACAAATTTTAAAATTTAAATTTTTTTCTTTCAAAAAATATGAACTTTTCTTTTTTTTTTTAAGTTTGTTTAATATGTATACTAATTCCCATTTTTTAAAAACGACTTTTTATCTTATTGTGTTAATAGGAAGCAAACCCATTTGTTGCAAGAATGTTAAAAAAAAAGAAAGTCATTTTGTTAAAAGATGTCGAAAATGAATAGAATAGTTTAAATTAGGTAATTTTAATAAAAAGAAATGAACACTCACAAAAAATTAAACAAAATAAACACATAGATAGGCAATGAAAGGAACAACTTATTCGCATTACTTAGCTAAAGTATCTGCGAACTAATCGACTGACTGTTTTCACATCTTTCATCTTTTTGATCCATGCTTGTGTGTATGGCCTGGAAACTTTGATGTTTGACTTGCATTAAATAGCACTAAAACGATTCATGAAGCTTTTTGGCATACTTATCAACTTAATATATTATCAGTAACAAAAATCTACATCTTTGATATTTTGCAAAGAAAATCTTCTTTCATATTTTGGTTTTAAAACATTCCTCAACCCAGCTTATAAGCAGCTTTACTATGTGAAATCTGTATCTGTTTATTATCGGAACGGTGCCCGACAGTCAAATACTCTTACCCAAAAAAAAAGAATTTTTTTGGGACTTTGCAATTGTTCATATGTCTTCATAAGAAAAGCTTAACAAGAGAAGGGGGATAGAGGGGCAGTCCTATGAAAAGTCAACATTTTGTTGTTTAGTTAGCCCACATGGCCCTACATATCAAATTTGGTGGCTTCTGCTTGTTTATTAATGCAACAAAGTCGTGTACAGTTGGAATGTGCAGGGAAGAGGATTTACATTTTTTTGAGGTGTATACTTGTGCCAATTTTCTGTGGATACTTGGCATAAAAAATGTGAATCAGTCTGTACGGTGCCCGACAGTGGGCACCCCTGTACCCAGAGATTCAAAAAAAAACGAGTTATTTACCATATTGTTACATGGAGGGTTATTTGTTATCCAAGGGTATACTAAGATGGTGCGTGTGTCATGCAGCCGGAAGCTTGGCAGACCCTAAAGATATTCTTTTTTTGAGCGCTATCCTGAAATATAGTTTATAATTTATAGTCCCTAGTCCCACGCAAGAATTTTACTGTTTAGTGCCAGTTCATATACCACGTATATTTCTTTTTTGATTACCCATCCGATTTTTTATTCAAATCTCTAGAAGTAAGAGGCAAAAATTGCCAAATTTAAACGGCTTAGCCTACAAGATCCTTTAAAAACGGTGTGAACTACGGTGGTACTCGGTACTTTAGAATAGGGCAGGCACGACTGTAGCATTTTTAAGTTCTAAGAAATTAAGGACTAGAGGATATTACTGTCGGGATGTTCCGAAATGAATATAGATGGCCGCCATTTGATTTTTTTTTTGTTTTGGGGAACTTCACTTTAGCAAAGATAAATCACACTCTAGCACCTATAATGTCTGAGAGCTAGATCTAGACAAGCTGACGGACCAATTGAGCTAAATGTAAGAACTTTGGCATAATGAACTTACTTTCTGCCAAGTCTTGTTTTGCCTGTTATATACATTGCACAAATCTGTAACCATTGAGTACATAAATCACTGAATTTTTCTATTAAAAAAAAATAATAAGAATAATAATAATACTTAAAACCGCTCAACCCTAAAAATATGCACGTAAAGTTATAGAAACTCCACAATGACTGCAAATCAGCCAAAAGACTTGCGCTTGAAAAGTACCTTTCCGGTTGACTGTAGACGTTCTTTTTCGCCGTTGTTGTTGTAATTGTTTCGGTTGTATCTTTTGTTGTTGCCGCACATTATAAACATAAATTTGGTGCTCAAAGTTTGCGCTTCGGTTCCTTTTTTTGATGCACAAAACAAAACGGAAATGAATTTCCGCATAACATCCAAATGCAGCACGTAGAACGAACAACAACTATGACGAAGTCTAAAGCGAGAACTATGGACGCTCTGAACGAGGACTACAATGTCGACAGCGGCGTCGACGTTGGAGTTGACGTTGCAAGCACTTAGCTTGTGTCGCTGCTATTGTTTTGTTGTAGTTGTTGTTATCCAAAAACTCTGCTTTCCTGCTTTCTTTTCCTGGGACTGTCCTGCTTGCTGTCTACTTTCTGCATTCAAAATAGTTGAAGCTGTCGCAATTTTTATGCAAAATGCAACATGAAAAGTTAAAAAAAAAAATTATATATATATTGTATACAGAGCTCCCCTCTCCAACGAGCAACAACAAAGAAAAACTTTGCCCGTTGCTAAAACTACTAGAAAATGGTGTGCACAAAAATAGCCAGCCCAAAAAAGACAAATAATGAAGATACAACAACAAAATGTTGGCCGGTTATAGTCGGGTAAGCGCGACTATAATACACCCTGAACCCTGACTAATTATTCGATTTATTCATACAGTTCGTCGTTCCATTGAGTCCTCAACCGGACTGAGAGTGATGTACATTTCTTAATTACGTACTGAGAACAGCTTTAATGGTCAAGAAATACTCTCCGCTTGATCTCATTGCTAAATGTCAGAATTTCTTCTGATTCTTCTTTTAGATTACAATCTGATCGACTGGGCGCCGAGTTTCTCTACTTGAAAAAAACCTAATCAACCTCTTGCACTCTTTTACCATCCACTCAGGCGAATTGTTTGTGTTTTTATAACCGCAAAGGCTCCTGCTTGTTACAATCTATCTAGGTCTGTATCTAAGATTGGTACTTTTAAAATGTGAAATATATATATATATATAGGAATAAGCCTAAAGTAAAGATGTAGATCACTGGCTAAACCTTACGACAAATATTTATACTCTGTGCTCGGAAACAGGCAACAGTTACAAAAGGACTGATACACAAACTTGGCTTATCCGATTTCGTTGTCAATGATTAATGATTGTTACTATGTGTGATCTTACTATATTCCTTCTAGGTATTACCTAAAACGATTTTTTGAAAAAAGAAAGAAACCTTGGTTGAAAAAGAGCAGTAGAAGCGACAGGGTGAACCGCTCCCCTTTATGGGAGGACTGCAACGATGGCAAAAGGAATTATAATAAAATGTTGTCACAAAGTTTTTTGCTCTTTGTATGTGGCGGCTGGCGCTTTGACTATGCAACGTTACTAAACAAAACAAAAAATAAACCAAACAAAACAAAAAATCTCTAACAATAACAACAACTTTTCAAATTAAACTTTATCCAATTTGAGCATATTAAAGTTGGCTAACAAAATAAAACCCAGTAAAAATAACCATAGCAAATCAAACCGAATCGTGTTGTGACAGTCAGCGTGAGCGGAATTTAAAAACACATTTCAAAGTTCCATCATATGGTATTAAAGATTAAAAAAATGTATATCAAAAATACTCAGTGCCAGAACACAGGCAGGTACTAAAAAATAAGCACAAATTTAATCAGCTGGAAATGTATGTATGTCAGCAGTACAAAATTTAAAGGCCGTAGCTTTGTAAGAAATGAAAATTACCTTGTCCATTTCAATTAGGATACACAGCTGTAGGAGTGACTGAATAACAACAAATGGTAGCCATTTTGTTTTGCAAGATTGTCTCGCAGTGTTGCTTTCGCTGTACTGTGGTGAAAAATCTATTTTGCAAAGTTTTTCTCAAGCCGTATATGTCAATGAAGTTTTAGCCTTCATTTTTCAATTTAATCTGAAAGGATTTACGTATTTTGTTAACTTCCCTTCTGTTAGGAAAAGGAAACTGACTGTTTTGGTGTTAAAACCATATTGCGTTGCAATCTGTTACCATAGTTTAATAAAAAGATACAAATATAGTTTAATAAAATGATACTAATAAATATAATTCGTAGGAAAAATAATTAGGCTCAATCAGATCCATCAAAAAGAATATTTTTTGTTTGATATTTTCACCTCACCGCCTCTCTAAACTCTCTCTTCTATTCTAAAGCATTTATATGCTAACTTTAAGAGACTCACGATAAGAATTGCTGCAGTAGAAGAGAGTGTTCGTGAAGTCCACTATCAATCAATTCGTAGCTATTCTCAGGCTTTGGGTATCTCTTAAGGAACGTTTTGGCGTATTTTGAAGCGGGATCACGTTCAAGAATTGAAGCCGGATGACCTTTGCTTACATTTTAAATGTGGTGATCGCAAGAGAGCTATGATCAATGCGTAATTCAAGATATTGTTATAGCTGACTTGTGGTTTTATCAGGGTCTTAATATCATCTCAAAAAGAGGTCTTCTTTGTTGGCAATCGAGATCTTGTAATCTCAAGTCTAACATTACTTTCTGTGAGGATATACGAAATATCTTGTTATTAGGTATTATGTATTCCTTTGTAGAAGTTCCAATTAACTATAATCAAAAAAAAATTACACTTGAGTTTTAAAGAAATTATGGAATTTGGATAATTTATTTTGCAATTAGAACCCCAGAAATAAAAGACGAAAAATTATTTCATAGAGATTATAGAGAGAAGGAAAAAAAATTAACTTAATTCATTGCTCTTACACCTACATATAACCAAAAATACTCCGTATATTTTGCATTATTACGTATACGCATGTAATTCCACAAAAACATCCTACCGAATAAAGCGTTAGAGCACCGTACATAACTTTCTAGTTATTATTATATGTTTGGAAATCATTTTTGATAATAAAAACTTCAAACTATATTTCCCTTTTTACCACACTTTTTTTTTCTTCGACAAATAACCTTCAGTAAAACAGTGAGGATTTTTTCAAGCATATCAGCACTACTGTGCCGTACATACAAATTTAAAAACATTCCTGCCATTCTTAATTAAGCTGCACTCTCACTAACATGAAAAAATCTTTAACTCTAATTGCCAAATCCAATTTTTGGTATGGCCTCATCGGTAAGCTACCCGCTGTTATACAGACAAGCCCGCCATCGCAAATTTACACTGCATCCTGCCGAGTTCCCTACCGTTTCCCGGCAGACGACTGAAAAACGGCCACACTTTTGCAAAGTGTCACAATGGTGTCTGACATGTTTGTGCGATGTCAGGCCGTGTTTAATGTGCGACATATTTTGGCTGTCAGTGTAACAAAGCACGAACCGACAGGCCCTAACCCTTTTTTATGGCATAAGCTTAAATTTTTAATAAATTAAACACGATTTAAGGTTATAAAAACAAACAGTGACCAGACAGCATAAAAAAAGGATTGGTTGACCATGGACGGTTTCTGATGTTGTTGTTTCAGGGTTTTAAATTTATATTTTTTTTTGTATTAGGTGTACCTTGAACTTTGTTATGCTTTGTCAGCTGTGCAATATTTTATGCCGACGAAATGTTTGCATAAAATAATCGTATATATTATATATAATTTTTAAACATTTTACATTTTACCACTTTTTACAGTTGTAAACCAAAAGTATACGGTTCAGGTGCACGATGAATACGTGATGACGGGCAATACGGCGGTGCTAAAATGTCAGGTACGTTAAATTTTTGCATTTTAAATACTATACAAAGTGGGTCGTGGTACAGCGTGATTTAAAACCAGATTTTTATTAGTGCATTTATTTCAAAAGGAATATTCGGCCCATAAGATCCTTCACTTTTACTTTTCTGGCAACCCTCGAAACTGCAAGATATACTTTGATTGAATAAGTCACATCGTAGGGATTCTATCCGTTCTTGTGGTTCAAAAATAAATCAGGGTTGTATTCATTTGTTTTTGTTTTAAATTTTTAGACTTAAACATAATTATCTTTTTTGTAAGGTATTTGGCAAGGTCAAGTAAATGTGGTGTCATCGTTTGCATAGGGTAGGTTCTTAATCGTTTAGTCTTTAAGGAAAGGTTGGCAGGATATGGTTAAAGTATCTACTCTTCAGACTTCTTGTTAGTATAATTTGTTTAATTTAGAACCTTAAACGGTTTGAATTAGCAGCGATACCCCAGATATAAGTAACGCATATCCGGTTAGGCGCTATGATCTGGTGATAGACTCTCCATTTGCAGCGTTATTTAGAAACCAGTGATCCCTTCTGTATTGGTTACAATGAAATTTTCGAGATATGTAAGGCGCTTGTCCAGAGTAATGCCGATATTCTTCCATTGATGCCAACTTTCCAATGTCTGGCTCAGTCCTTAAATTTATGGAGATACTCCTGATATCCGTCCGCGTCTTTGTACAAACAAGAATCGGAGTATACATAGAACGCAGACATCGTCAGCATAAGCGGCAAGAAACATCTTCTGCGGGGTAATACCCATATTGCGTCTAGGCACAGGAAATTTGGCCGCAAATAAATTATGGCAAAGTGTTGCGAGGACACTTTCCTGGTGTACTTCAGCTAACGCAGTTCTGTTTTGACAAAAGAATTTATGTCCTCCAGGAAGGAGCGCAGAATACTATGAATGTTCGCAGCCTTTATCTTAGATGCCTACTGGATTTGCTGCATTCTATCTCTTCAAGCACTTTGAAAATTTGGTCCGTCGCACGAGGCAGCTTTTTAATGGTACTGTGAGCTGAGCGGAACCTGAATTAGTGATCCCGATCAATCTTTCCAGTACTTTCGATACTCAGGTAGTAGACTGAATGATCTTGAGGCTTGAAGATCATTTGAAGGGGAATCATTTTTAAAAATCTTTTGTTAACTGTTTCAGTGACGCTTTTTTCAAGAGTTCACACCATGTGGGGTATTAAGCCAAGCACCCCACAGACTTGAAAAAATACCCTCACAAGGAACTCGGAAGATTGCAGCCCTGAAATCAGTTAACTTTCACTGTTTCCTTGCCGTATTTAGTCCGCTTTTGCAAAATGTTATTATGAATTCATAATATAATGAAATCAGGAAAACAGAAGGTCAGAGTAAAGAATATTTAATTAAAAAATCTTAAATGCAAGGAAATCGACGGATAACGACATTACAGCAGCGCGCAGAGTGCATCAAACAACGAGGTTTGACTGTATTGCACAAATTGAAGTGAGTCTCTACCCCTATCAGGATGTCCGCCCATCCGTCTTCGCCTTAAGCTGGGCAACTTTTCACTTTTCATGGCAGTGAAAGTGGCCTAAGGAAACAACAACAACTACAGCGATAACATTGAAGCCAATCTTCAACAAACCAAGCCAAGTTGGCAGACTACCTTCAATCATTGTCACAAATTCACTTTACATAGAAATTTAATTTGCACGCTAAGAGCAAACTATGTATAATCCAATTTGCTTATCTGCTCATCGTTTACTTTCTCTCTCTCCCCAATACCTAACGCTGTTTTTCTCTTTCAGGTGCCCAGCTATATGTCGGAATTTGTAATGGTCACTGCCTGGGTGCAGGATACCGGCATGCATTTGTATCCGAACACAGACATTGGTGGCAAGTACACGGTACTCTCCAATGGTGAATTGTACATAAATAATGCGGGACCCAATGATGCATACAAAAGCTATACATGCCGCACAGTAAATAGACTGACAGGTAAGTGCTAATCGCATTAGGTTAAGCTCATTGAATGAGCGACACTAGATGGTCATGATTTTCATTGAACGATGAAAGGTAGTACTTGAATTGTTTGCTTAAAAGTACCAACCTTGCAACATTTACTCTAATCCTCAACTCAAGGTGCATATCATTCAATACTAAAGTAGCTGGGTTGGTTGTGGTATTTGTGTGTGTGTGTGTGTGTGTGTGTGTGTGTGTGTTCTGTCCAGGAACCATTGAATTTTAATAATTTTTACATATGTGATACAGCTATGGTACTAGCCAATATTCAGCTCGTTCAAGCAGCAAATTTTACTGAAATTCTTCTTCTCTAAAGACACATTACCATATTCTTCTGAATACATTTCGAGGTTTTTAAATAGTCCCAGTTAATTTGTTATATTATTATTTGCCTTAAAAGATATGTCCTCAAAACTATCTTATGGAGCTTAAGCGCAGCTTGACTAACACAGCACTTTCAACGATAGGTATAGCATAACCTTAGCGCCGTAAATGGTCGACGTGGAGGCATGCCCAGGCATTCTCCATTATTTGCTGGGATAATAAAAGTGGGCCGATTTTTCGTCGCTGCTCACAATTCGATGTAAGAACCCCTTCCGAGCAACCCCACTATAAGCATTTGTGAGCATTCGATGGGCTTCATCAGTAGCAGAAAATCGGAATTTCTCGCAAATAACGAGCACTTGGCTCGAACACTAACATCTTTGATAGAAAATAAATTTTTAATGCAAGTTTATTATGAGGTTATGTTGACAGTTGACTAATATTTGAAAAAAAAAGTCTAGAAATGCTTTACAGAGCTTAACTTAAACTTAATTTGATAGTGATTGACCGCATAACATTTTACCGCTAATATGTATAAGGCTACATTGCGTATACATAATTTTTTTTAAATTTCATTAATTTTGATTGAACACTCGAAATCACAAAAAAAAAAAATTTGTCTTCATAAATAGAGATTATATTTTAGTTGTATACGTTTTTTGATTTACAATCTAGCTTTAAAGGACCTCTAAAGCCCTCTTATTGTTGAGCTACACATTAAACAAAAAATTATATTCACAACAAATGTATTTAGCAAACATATACATATTATTTTCGTTACTAATCTTTTTTTTTCCATATTTTCAAAGTTATAGTTAAATTTTGTAATGATCAGTGCTTGCAAGCAAGCTTGTAAAAGTTTTAGGGTTGCCAACACATTATTTTTATACCCTGTACCGTATGGTACAAAGGGTATATTGTGTTTGTGCAAGCCGAAAATGTATGTAACGTACAGAAGGAGAAGTCGGAGACCCCCCAAAGTTACCTAAAGTATGATCAGAGTGACTAGAGAAGTCGATATACCCATGTCCGTCTGTCCGTCTGTCCGTCTGACCGTCTGTCCGTCTGTCCGTATGAACGCCTAGATCTCAGAGATGGTAAGAGCTAGAGCAACCAAACTTTCAGATAAGATCCGTTATTTATCCATAGGAGACAAGTTTATTTTATTTTTTTGATATCGGGACTACATTATATAGCTCCCATAGGGGTGTTTCAGAGGACCTCGAAAAAAAGCAAAAGTTTTAGATGGATAATTCGTTTGCTTATGAAGATATCATAACCAAATTTGGCAATCGGAAGTTTTTTAGAAACCCCCAGCACTGTACCAAATTTTATCAAAATCGGTTGACTATATCATATAGGTCAAAAAATCGTGTTTTTGTTGTGTTTCGTTTGTTTGTGAAGATATTGTAACCAAATTTGGCGTTAAGGAGTTTTTTAGAGTTTCCAAGCACTGTACCAAATTTGATCAAAATCGGTTGACTATATCATATAGCTCCTATAGGACCAATCGGTCAAAAAATCGTTTTTTGTACAAAATTCGTTGCGTTTCGTTTGTTTGTGAAGATATTATAAATTTGGCATTTAAAAGTTTTTAAGAGTTCCCAAGCACTGTACCAAATTTGATCAAAATCGGTTGACTATATCATATAGCTCCCATAGGACCAATCGGTCAAAAAATCGTGTTTTTGTTGTGTTTCGTTTATTTGTGAACATACCGTAACCACATTTGGCATTAAGAAGTTTTTTAGAGTTCCCAAGCACTATACCAAATTTTATCAAAATCAGTTGACTATATTATATAGCACCCATAGGGCCAATCGGTCAAAAAAACGTTTTTTGCACAAAATTCGTTGTGTTTGGTTTGTTTGTGAAGATATTGTAACCAAATTTGGCATTCAGAAGTTTTTTGGATATCTTCAACACTGTACCAAATTTTATCAAAATCGGTTGACTATATCTCATAGCTCCCATAGGGCCGATCGGTCGAAAAAAAGTTTTTGATTAAAAATTCGTCTGTTTTTGGTTGTTTATGAAGGTATCATAATCTAATTTGGCAATCAAATGTCTTTTGGTGTTCGTAAGCAATTTACCGGATTTTATTGCAAGCAGTGGTACAGGGTATCCCAAAGTCTTCCGCGCCCGACTTTAACGTACGCCATCTTTATTTTTGGAACTGTTGTTATTCAGGGGTGCACTAGGCAACAGCCAATTTGAGGGTGATATAGCTCCAATTATGGATAGTGCTAGACGGAAATAGTAAATCACAAAAACGATTTTCACTCTCAAGTCCAAAAATTGTATGTTTTTCATATCTTTTGCCTATATCTTTGGAAAAACCTATGAGAAATGAATTTTTTGCAAGCATTAATTAATAATAAGGTGTAATCTATATATTCAAAAGAAAGTCTTGTAGTATATTGGTAAATCCATAACTATGGTCCATCCAATCACAGATAAGTGGAAAATCCCTGAAAAATCAAAAGTGCATATTTTCAGAATTTTAAATAATTTGCCTTAAAACAAATTTAAGAAAATAGAATAGAATTTTATGACAAAGTTTCTTAAAAAATGTAAAACTTCATTTTGCATAGTGTATTGAAATTTTAAATAAAAATATTGAAAACGTTAAAGTCGTGCACGGTCTATTTTAAGAAATCACATTATAAGGCAACTCAGCCTCGACTGGTAATCTAAGCTTGGTTAGACGTCGCGACGTTATGTTTTGATACCAAAGAGTTTCTTTCTGAGTTACATATGGTTCATGTTTACAAACTAAAAAAAAACCTTACCTTATATATTATTATCATATATAAAAATTAATGCATCTAAGCCATAGTTTCTACATAAAAATCATCAAAATAGAGTTATCTAATTCTCTTTCCAAAATTGTTGAGCTGTGTAACTTTTTTATATGTGTTAAATGTTTGTTAGGTAAACATACAACTCTATATACACATTTGATTGTAAAATTTGACCAAGTCCAGTTTGGCGTGTGGCGTGTGGCGTTGATGATGTGCATAATTTATGATGTGTGACATTCAATGGCAAGACAAGGAGTAACATACATATATGTACATATACATAGTATATAAACAAACAAACACTTGTGTTTATTTACAAAAGCTTACACATACATACTCACACATATACTAAGAGAAAAGAAAAGCTAACAGAAGATATAAATTGTGCTGCTTATTTGAAGTTTATTGTGTGTGAAAATGTGCTTAAGCTGAATTTCTATTAGCCTTTGTGAGCATATATTTCACATCATCAATCAATACGATAAAACTGGCTACACTCACACTCTCACTTACATAAACATGCCTTTCTCTCCGTTCTTCTAGAAGTGTGTGTGTGTGCGTGTGTATATGCTTGGTTCAACTTTATATACATTTCGTTTTATGTTCGACTTTCGAACTTTAATTTATTTTTATACTCTGAAACCGGAAATGGAAAAAAGTGTACGTTACGTTCTTAAGAAAGCTGCAAAACGGAAACGAAACGTAGTCAACAAAATATAATCCCAGTAGTTAGCCCAAAGATAAGGGTCAGTGTTAAGTTTTTTTAACCCTACAGGTGTAGAGTTTTCATGTTTCACATATATCAAGTCGGTTGATGATTATTTCAAGTCAGACAGATCGCAGTTTGGCTATAATTCAGTTGAAATAAATTTCTATTTTAGATATTCTAATTTTATTAAAAATCTTTCGTACTTCTCCTATGTGGTCTTATTTTAATAATATTAACTGGTTTTATGACACAATTAAATTAAAACAAACATACTATTTTGAAAACTTATATACTACATAATCACGTTCAATCAAATATAATTAGTGGATTAGTTGAGAAATTAGCCCATAATTTTTCTTCGTTCCGGTTCATTCAGTTCTATGTACTAAGACGATGATATACAATTTTTAATCACAAAAGAGTATATACGTTTCGGTGTTTGTTCATGTTAAGACTTGAGGTATTATTTTTCTTTAATTTTATGTTTATTCCCCTGTGGCTTTCATTTGATTGGCAACTTTTTAAATGCGCACACAAACTAATCAAAATAAGTTTTGTTCTCCAATGAATAGGAAATCCTTTGTTGTGTTGACACTTTTATTAAATTAAATTCAATCATCTTTGGAGTTGAAAGCAAATCATGTACGACTTCTTGAGAAAGCCGTCAAGAAATCTAAAAAACCGTGTTTTGACTGCCCCTTTTTTAATGCAAAACCACAATTTTTCTGTAATCAACCTCAGCTTTTGAATTTTTCGCTAGTATCGGTTATTCTGCCTTAATTATGGTGATTCAGGTGATTCCTTTTCTGAATTAAAATTAAATTGTAGTACTTTCACAAATCGGTGGCATAAATTTACTAAAAAATTGTCAAAAAAAAGTGATTAGTTTATAACTTTTTAATTTAAACTAAAGCATTTATTGAGAACAAAATATAAGTAAATTGAATGCAAAATGTATTAAGTATTATCATTTAAATAACAATTCATATATGTTTCATAGAGTCCACATATTTTATTGATGACTAACTTTTAATTGCACATTTATTATGGATTGCAACAATGCATAGTTGTTGGTTTCGATTTTTGCCATCTACAGTTTCTTTGACTAAGTTAAGTTAATTAAGTTTAAATGCAATACTGCTCCTAAAATATTCAAGATAGATTTTATATTGAATCATGAACAAAAATAGAAAGCCTTCTGCCATTATTTTGTTTGTCAAAAACTAAGTTGCTATTATGTTTGGGTCATCACTGCAACAAAGGCCATCAAAAAACATATTCGGCCGTGCTCAGGAAAACGAAAAAATCAAAACGAATAAAATTGGCAATCGTTTCAAATCCGAATTTTTTGCTGTCGCCATCTACTCATATTTCCTTTGCTCATTGTAAGCACAGCTTTACCCTTCGATGGAAATTTTCCACGATTATGCTATTCCTATTAAAAGGAAATTTTTTTATGCAAGACATGAACTATTTAAGCAAGACATGAACATTTTTTTATGCAAGACATGGAGTTGCATAAGTAAGTTGGGCATGCTATTTTCTGGGATGATTCAGAAAAAATAATTAAAAATATTTATCAGTAACTACTTGACTTGAAATTGGCATAAATAGAATCTATGAATATGAAAGAATATTAAAAAAAAAATGTTAGTTTAAAATGGGTACCCTTTTCAAACTATTTTTTCAATTCGTTTTAATTCCTCTTGCAACAAAACATTCGAATCACACCACATACAAAATTCGTTTTGGTGAAATTGGGAGCAGCAAAAATTCGGTTTCAAAACGAATGTTCGGATTCGTTTTCCGGAGCTTGGCCAATTATTTTGAATGGATAAAAAAAATGTAAAAAAGTTAAACTTAATTGAGCTTAAAATAGACTATTCTCAAAAAAAAGTCACTGTTGGACGTACCGCGTACGCGTTCGATCATACCCCAAACCAAACATTGGTACTTATTAATGAGAAAGAGATATATTAAGTTTGTGCAAATGTATGTAGCATAGAGAAGAAGAAATCTCCGACCGTCTTGATCCTGTAGACTTTAAGATTATAAGCCACTACCACAAGTGACTAAATAAAAAAGTTGTTCAATTGGTATCAAACATCACTATAATCGACCAGTATTTTAGAGAGGGAAGTTCTTATAAAGTATTACATATACGCATATATAGGCAGATACTACATTTCCTTATATTAGAAGCTGTTTTTGTGCAATAGTTATGCCATTACTACGTACTTACGTTTATATATTTATTAACAATACCGCAGCTACATCACTGCTACAAACATATCAGTGACTATAAAATGTCTGTATGGTAGCTACACACACATACATATACATATAAAGGTTGAAATGCAGGCTCTATTGTTTGGCCAGCATCATAAACTGCTTAGAGTGCACTCATTAAAAGTGTAACATGGAACAGTTGATGGTCGTGGCTGTTGGAGATTACGGCTCAGCGGCCATAACTAATTCACTTAGCAAATGCATAGCCAGCCCCATACAAACACGGACAGATACACACCTATACAGCAAATGACGCAAGCATACCTGCGCATAAAAGCTCGCAACACTTTTGCGCTGGTGCATAATTACAATTTAAACCCAAAATCCATTTATTTTGCACAATAACTGGAGCAACAATGGCAACTAACAATAATACAGCAGCTAATGCATCGAGAGAGATGGCGGTAAAGAGAGACCGAACTGGGGAGGACGAAGGCAAAATAGATACTGTGCCAGGTTGGCTGCACAGTGGTTTCAGCATATTATGTTCTTAGCCGATGATGTCGATACTATTGTCTTAATGAAAATGTTGTTGCTGCTGTGCATGTCAATATTATGCATTAAACTAGCATCTGTACACACTTGCATACTTATTCACTTACACACATGTACACGCATGGTCAAAATAATGCTATTGAAATACAGCTATAGAAATTTTGAACAGATTTCGCAGCCGTTCGAAATTTGGAAGTAGACATTTAATAGGGAGAGAGCATCGTTAGATTAGTTGTCATGTTGGGTCAACAGTTATAAATGGGATGGAATTATTTGAACATAATTTTGAACATGAACTCTAATTAGGATCATCTATTAATGTTTATCAAAGATCAAATTAAGTGCAGACACTACTGCTGCCAGTTATCAATAAAAAATGTAGTCTACATACTTAAATGTCTTTAAAGCAGGCAAACAAGTGATTCGCTCCAGTGTATGTACCCCAAATAAAAAGCCCACCAAAATATTGACTTGAATGTGAGCATCATTAAATTAGAGCACCCTTTTGCTTATGTAAACACTAGTTAAAAGACAACAGACAAAATTATGCCAATTATGCAAGAGAAATGATAAACGAATCGCAGCAAAATAAAAACGAAATAGTTATTAAAAACAAAAAATGGTTTACTAACGATTGGTTTCGAAAACGCTTGGTTGCAGTATACAGGCAAAACAGTGTTGCCTCATTATTTTGTGAAACAATATTAATGAGGTTCAAATTATTATCAAATAATAATAAAATCTCGAATATTTTCCGTACGTTTGGTAGCAGAACGCATACAAGAAATATGAACGAAAAAAAGAAATGAGTCAAACTCAACTAAACGAGAAAAAAAGTTTCTGAAAATAAGTGAAACGCGTTTCAATCTTATTTTCCGTATCGTGAACCCACACCAATATCGACAACTGGGCTAACTCTTATGCCCACCGACAACCAAAGACCGCGCTCTTTCTCACCATCACTACCAAGTACAGAGCCAATGTCTTCCCCAATGCCTCTGCCTACTCTTCAGGAACCTTTCTCCCCACCAAATTTGGTAAGCGCCCACAAAGAGCAAATGTTTAGGAATTCAGACGCGCCAACAACAAGCACTGTGGTCTCAGTGACAAATTCAATGGCAACAATAAAAACTAATGCAACTGTGTCAGCGACTCCAACAACAATATCGTCCCATCACCAATTTTCAGCAGCGGTCTCTTCCGTCTGCACAACTCACCAGAGCACAAGCATTGCAAGCGCAGTTAACAATAACAAGATGTTGGCTCAGCATTGACCGCTACATTCAAATAAAGAGCAAGCCCACAAGCTAACAATGGAAATAAGCCGAAGATCAATAGTAGCAACCCAAGTGATGAGCCAAATGAATCACTGACTAACAACAGACTTGCAGTGCTTGCCGAGAATTCAAGCGACCATCCCGTCGCAGCATTAAAAGCAAAAGGCTTTAGCGTGAAAAAAATTACAAACATTTTAAATAAAAACAAAATTCCGCAACCTCTTTTCAAAGTCGAGGTTGAACCAGAAAGCTTATCTTTGAAAAAGAACGAAGTGCACCGCAGGATCACTATGGAAGAGCCGCACAAGCGCAAGGGTCCGGTACAATGCACCAATTGCCAAGAATATGGCCACACCAAGTCCTACTGCACCCTGCGTGCAGTCTGCGTAGCTTGTTGCGAGCTTCACGACTCTGCCCTTTGTCCAGCAAAGAAAGACGACCCTAGCTTAAAAAAGTGTGGTAACTGCGGAGGAAACCTCATCGCAAATTATAGAGTCTGTCCAGTGTATAAGGAGTTAAAGAGAAGGTTCAATCAACGCATGGCCTCCGCAAGATCCACCAATGCACCGAAAGCATTAATATCGTCCCATCTGACTTGACTTCATCATTCGCCCATGATGGACTTTATGGCATTTATTCAAACAGCTATGCAAAAGTTAATGCAAAACCAAAATACTCTAATACAAATGCTCGCATCGCAGCGAATACGAATGGCGTCTCACGGCACAAACTAGAACTTTCTCATTTCCTATTAGACAATAGGTATCGACATATCGCTGCTCTCAGAGACGCACCTGAACCCAAAAAACAGTTTTATAACGCAATCATCAACCCGAGCAACAAACTGGATTATGTCTCTTCCGGCAGATCTAATCGACTTCGCAGTGTCGAAAAAGGTCAGTCTCCTGCTCAATTCACCCATATTACAACAAGCTTACATATTGAACAGCTTGTTACTGCAAAGCGACAACTGCGACGTGAGCGGCAGTCCTACAGATCGCCATCTGCTAAGCTTAAACTTAAAGAAGCCACACGCAAACTCACCAGGGCGCTGAAGCTCGAAACGGAGCATTCCCAACTCCGGTACATAGAGCAATTGTCGCCAACGAGTACAAAATACCCACTGTGGAGGGCTCACTCAAACCTAAGTATTCCAACCTTGACAGTCATGCCAATAAGAAACTCCTCAGGCCAGTGGGCACGCAACGACGAAGACAGGTCGAGCACTTTCGCTGCTCACCTACAAAATCTGTTCCAGCCATATCCGGCGACGAACTCTTTCGTACTATCGCCTATATCAAGTGGCGCCCTAACACGCACTGAAGCACTGGAATTTCGACCAAACGAAATCGCTGTAGTCAGCAAAGAGCAAATTAAACCTAAGAAATCTCTAGGTTGCGGTCAAATAACACCAAAAATGATCATCGAGCTCTCTTATTGTGCTATCTGCGTCGTTTGCCGACTTTTCAATGCAATTACTAGACTTGGCTACTACCCAAAGAAATGGAAAAGGCCTATAATCGTAATGATACCGAAGCCAGGTAAAGACAAGTCGCAGCCATCGTCGTACAGTCCAATAAGTTTGCTATCGTGGATGTCAAAATTATTTCAAAAGCTGCTCTTGATGCGCATCGCCCCTCATCTAAGAACACACAACATAATTTCAGTTCATCAATTTGGTTTTCGAGAAAGCCATGGAACAAAATCATGTACAAAATCAAATTATTGCTCCCTGAGAATATTCTCAGTGAGATGCAACGCTACCACGTCGGACCATTATGCCGTAGAAGCGGGAGTGCCACAAGGCAGCGTACTCGGACCAACATTGTACGTCTTGTACGCTACAGACATTCCAACAAGCCTGCGACTGACAACCTCAATATTTGCCGATGATACTGCGATTCTTAGTCGCTCCAAATGCTCAATGCAAGCAACCGCAAATCTTTCTGTTCATCTGGCGGCCATCAGATTGGCGTATCCAAGTAAATGAACAAAAATGCAAGCAAGTAACGTTCACTCTAGACAGACGAACTTGCCCGCATTTGATACTGAACAATACGCAAATTCCACAAGCTGATGAACAAACTTATCGTGGCGTCCACCTCGATAGGCGACTTACTTGGCTAAAGCATATTGAGGCCAAGAAAATTCATTTAAAACTAAAAGCTAGCAGTCTCCATTGGCTATTATGTGTTCTATCTCCCCTTTGACTGGACTATGTATAAGACCTTACTCTACAACTCAACTATAAAGCCAATCTGGACCTATGGCTCTCAGCAACGCAAGCAGCAGCAACAGCGAGCACAATCCCAGATCTTGAGAAGTATCACTTCTCCACATCCATCTGAATCTGAATATTCTATCCGTTAAAGATTAAATAGCGCAGCAGAAGGCGAACTACAACATTACACTCTCGACGCACCCAAACCATCTGGCAAGAAGCTTAACCAGAGTTAGTAGGCAAAACTGACTCCCGCGAAATGATCTTCCAACACAGCAATAAATCCTCACGGCCCTGCAAACCAAATAAAGACACGCCAGACTGTTAGTTATGTTATTATAATAAGATTTAATCACTTATTGTTAGTCTCTTTTAGAGAAGATCCAATAAATAAATAATAAAAAAAAAAAATATGGCCTGCTTAAGGGTGTGCCACCAAGTTACCCAACCTAAAAGTTTTCTAAGCCCACACCGAATGCAGTTTATGTAAAAGTCATTCATGAAAATTACTTGCGTTCATAACAATGTAACCGTTTTGTGCTTCTTAAGTTTCAGAAGATATTAAAAAGGTTTCGCCGGTTTTGGAACGTATCTTCGGTCACAAGCGTATCAATTTTAAAGCCATCTGGTCGAAATTTGTCAACGTTATACACTCCTTTACTATTAATACTTAATAAAAAAAAAATTAAGTTCGTTTACAAAACTCTTAAAGGTATAGTCAATAATGTTTCAATTTTAGAATCAAAAAATTCAAAAATATGTTGAATTTTTCTTTAAAAAGACGGTCCCACGATGCAAAGCATACGCAACTCTAAGTAGATATCAACTTTTTAGACGGGACAAGGGTGCAGGGTACGCCATATTCATGATATGATTCAAGTTATTGAAGCTGTTTTAGGTATAAAAACATGGATGCTACGGCTGAGACCTTATTTATTGCCGTCCCCTGCAAAAATATTAAAATTTTAGTTTAAAAGCTGAATTGCAATTTGTATTTTTTACTCCGCGCAAAACTGACCATTTTTACATACCCTCTTTAAAAAATTACATATTTTTTAAAGCATTTACATAAAGTGTAAAATAGCAACAAAAGTGAAAAAGTAGAATATATAGGTATATATATATATGTATATATGTAGCATGCAACATAAGCGTAATGAAAAATATGTGAATCGGTCGGGTCAACTACTGACAGTGGGATACCCTGCTCTTACTTTTCCAAATAAATTTTAAAGCACGTGAAACAGAAATGTTTTGTGTATCAGCAATTTATTGGTAATTGTTAACTTTTCTACATTTTTATAAACAAGACTGAGCTATGAACATGACACCAAGTATTATATTGTTTCTGTTTATTGTGTAGCGGATTTACAATTTATACCTTTTAATATAAATTTTTAGAAGTTTTCATTCGTTCTTGCGGCGGACTATGCAACTTTTGACAGGTGACTTTTATAGTGTAGCTGTAAACTGCGAAATTTTCCTACGGCAGAATGACAAACTTTGACAGCGTTTGAACAATGCGCAACTTGTAGATTTATTTACTCACACGGGTGGACGGACACGGTTCAATCATTGCGCTAGTCGATGATGATTACACTAGTTTAAAAGTTTTAAAAAATTTGGGTATCCTCAATATGTTTTAGTCATTTCCGCAAATACCTCTGGTTGTACTAAACTGATTTTGATAATTTTTTTACAAAACTGTAGATTATTGAATTTTACATCGGTTATATTTGAAATATATTTTTGTCAAATTTACGGCTTGGACGCTATTTATGCATTCATATGAAATTTTTCGTCCTTTTTAGCAATTTAAAAAAAAAAAAACTCTATTTCGAACGTAAATTTAAAAATGTAAGCAAATTTTTTCATACAGTTTTTTCATGGCTCGTAAAGTTTGATCGATTACGAAAAATATGAGTGGTTGTTTATCAAAAACGAAAAAGAAATGTAGAAATAACAAAATTTTTGTAAAAAGTGAAAAATGTCAAATTGCTTTAAAAACCAAAAGTTTTATATGAATTCAATTTTAATTTCAATTTCATTTTTATATGAATAATTCGTTTCTCAAGCCCTGTATCGTAACCAAATATGGCGTTTGACAGTTCTTTGAGTTCCAAAACACAGTACTAAATTTGATCAAAATCGGTTGACTATATCATATAGCACCCACAGGATAAATCGGTCAAAAAAAAAAACCTCTCAAAAAACCCTAAAGATACATATATATTTCCCAAATTTGGTTACGATATTTTCGGAAACAAACGAATTTGGCACAAAAAAACATATATTGACCGATCGGCACTATGGCCGCTATATAATATATACAACCGATTTTGATCAAATTTTATACAGTGCTTGGGAGCTATAAAAAACTTCGGATCACCAAATTTGGTCAGAACGATAGGTGCTATATGGAATTGTCAACCGATTTTTATCAAATTTAGTACTGTGTTTTGGAACTCAAAGAACTGTCAAACGCCAAATTTGAATACGATATCTTTATAAACAAACGAATTATCCATCTTAAACTTAAGGTTTTGAGAAAAATTGACTTTTTACAAAAATTCCCCTTATATTCATAATTTTCCGATTTTGAGAAACAACCACTCATTTTCTTCGTAATCGATCGAACTTTCCGAGCCATAAATTAAACTGTTTAAAAAAATTTTTAAAAAAAGAATTTTTTTCAAAAATTTTGCTGAAAATTACAAAAAATTGCATATGAATTGAGAAATAACGAACAAAAAAAAATATGATCCAGGTATAATCTATGGGTAATTCAATTGTCCACAGTATGGTAAAAAATAATCAAAATCAGATTAGTACAACCAAAGATAATTGCTTTTAAGTAGAGACACTTTTTTTTAAATTTCGAAGAATGGTTTTTTCAAAATATCTCGAAATCCGTTCCGTGAAAAAATTTTTGGACTTCATTTTCGGTTTTAGCATACCATTTTACTAGAGAAACGAGTAAAACATGTAGAGGATACATTTTGCTGTAAACTAGTGTTATTTTTGCACAAAGAAGAGTCTGCCATTGTCTACCCTTGACCTTATAGATGCAGGGTATAATTACTGCATGCACATGGCCAGCTGACCTCAAGCTATGCTTGTGCGTGTATGTGTGTGGGAGAAACGAGAATGTGTGTATGGTTTAGCACATGTGGCAGAAAAATCAACTTTATTGCTTTCATTTACTTTTAATTAATTAAAAAAACACTCACATTTACGCACACACACACATACACATAAATACATATACACCTTTTTTATTGCATAAAATAAAACTGATATAATATGCAACATATACGTGTGCACCTGAAAGTATGCTACATAAATTTCAACGCTTTTAAATCTAAGTAAATTTCAGATGGTGGTCGCAGCAGCATAGCAGCAGCTGTTGTTGTTGTTGTTGTCGCCTCGCCACTTGAGTAATTTTTTTTCCACATATTTCTCATTTTTTATATTCCCTTTTGCTCTTCTGATTCTACCTCTTTTCACATTTTCTCTGTTTCCTTATTGTCACAGGTGAAATACAAATTTCCACATATCCCGGTCGCATTATTGTAACAGAGCCCAAGGGTATGGTGCAGCCGCGCATAAACGTGGAGAAGCATTCGATGCGGCATGTCGTGCTTAATGGGCAAACAACGTTGCCATGCATTGCTCAAGGACATCCGGTGCCAACATATCGGTGAGTATGACTGACTAACATGGCCATGGCAAAGCTTTAAAAAAAAAAAATTTTAAAAAACTCAGGAATTGTGCGAGAACTTTAAGTCGGTAGCAGGTCAACTTTTTTTTGGAATAGCCATAGGTATATATACATAGAGCCACGTAAGTGAACCAAGCAAACAGTTGTTGCCGAGTTTATGTCTTTGTCAAATATTTAGCGCTTTTGGCAGCGCTGGGAAAAAACAACATAAAAATTCCTATTAAATTGTTTAGAGCGTTGGTTGAAATACTTCATAAGTGAGAGTTTCCAGCTTTTAGCAGCTGCTCATATATGAAATTTGCATGTTTTCTTCACATGAGTACAAATATAATAAATTCTTTGTTTCTTTAATTAAAACTTTAATATGACAGCAAGGGCAATTGTCTTATCCTAATATCTTAAGGTTTAAGGAAGTACTTTAACATGTTTGTTACCTACTAATGTCAAAATGTAGCAGGCATACAGATGCTGCTTTTAGAGCTCAATTAAAAATAATGTGATACTTTTGAATGGTAAAAAAATATCTTCTTTGATCAACAATTCCGGTTCCGAAACTTAGGGAACCGTCTCTATTCGTTAGACTTGAATTCCCGCGAGAGCACATTCTATAAAAAACTACCTTTGCTATCTGGTAGCCTGTTACTGCCTCTTGTTGGGAGCTTATTGTGCTTGGACAATAAAAGCCAAATTAGTTTTAAATGTCTTTTTTTCGGCCTGATCGATACTATCTTAAGCTTTATGTCATCTCATTCTAATCTAGTTTTGGCATTATAATGAGTGTGCAAATTGAGCAATAAATAATGTTTGATAGCATCAACTTTAATTTATTGAGTTAGGTTAACTTCAAGAAGGCCGACTCTTTAGCTCTTACCACATTATCAAAAGCAGTTAACTTTTCAACAAATTCTAGAACCCATCACAACAGAAAGTTATGCCTATGCAAGGTAAAGTTTAAGTGTTGCCAACAAGCTCGACACTTGTCACATTGCCACCTTGCCACCAGCAAAAACATCAGGTGGCAAGTTGTTGCCTTAAGCGCTGTCGCAGCTGCGGCATGTGGCAAGTTGTTTTGTTGCTTTTACAATATTGCTCATGATTCGCATGAACTGGCGGCATTTGTAAGCATCATTAAATATGCCATGCCACAAATGCAGATATTTGTCTTTCCACTTGAGTGTCTTGTCTTAAGATTTCCCTTGAGGCGTTTTTAATGCCAGCGTAAAAGTCTGCTGTGTGCGACCCTTGTAAACTCCCATATCAAACACAAATCAATCAAAATTTCTGTAACTATGTGTTTTTTGGCAAATAGCGATTTGAATGTAATTTCTTTTCGAGCTAATCATGGCGATTATTCTGTGCAAATACTCAAACATGCGTTGCTTTCCAAGAAACAAAAAATATCGTTTGAATGGTTTTTGCAAAATTTTTCCCAATAAAATATAATAATAAAATAAAATAAAAAATAAAAGTTATTTTCATAATGGAAAAGTTACTACGTTAGAGGTGCTAGTTTTTTTTTTTTTAATAAATACATGTCAATAAAAGAAAGCCATCTAAAAATTCACAAAAAAAAGTTTTTATCATGCGTTGTGACGTATTGAAAGAAAAAAGTCAACGCAAATTGGCAGATCTAGTCTATTTATAAAAGATAAAAAGTAACAAAATATTGGATTACACATTCTGAGTAACTATGATAAATTTCGACCGAGTAGCTAAGAGAAATCGAAATTCTCTTACGGGGTAAAGGGGTCAAATATCCACATATACTGACGTAAATTAACTGCCTAGGGATAATTGAAAATTAATTGGGGTCCAACATCATTAGACCACTATTAAAATCATATGGAAACTCCAAATGGTATAGGCAAACATACATATATCATATTTCAGTGCCATCATAGACTCATGTGAGCCTAATAAACCACATAGTGTTGATTTTTTTAACAAAACACCTTCGCATAACTTAAACAATGGCTTTGGATATAAATCCCTAAGTTCCCAACCGATTCTAGAATTTTAAAAATTTCACTTATTAATGGGTAATGTAAATTTGAAGGTGCTTGAAAAGTTTCAAGGGTGCCAATATCAAAAAAAAAACAAGTGAAGAATTAGTCAAGAACTAGAGCATAAGACACAACTTGTGGCAAATTTTTATGCTCCTAGGACTTTTAGTCGAGTTAATACGGACAGACAGTCGGTTGGATATGTCCACTCAAATGAATTTATAAGTAAGGTACAAAGGGTATACTTATGCATAGAGCAGGAGAAGACCTCCTCGGAGTCCTCCCAAAGTTACCTAAAGTATAGTATGATCCGGGTGACTTGAGAAGTCTTTATAGACAGGTTCCGTATGACGGAGGGCTATAACAACAAAAATTTCGGATTAAATCCCTTATTATGTCAAAAGTTTACATAATTCGCTTGTTTTTCATTTCTTTATGAAGATATCGTAATCAAATTTGGCAATCAAAAGTTTTTCGGAGTTTTCTATACCTTTTTGTTGAAAACTGTGCCATTAGTTTTTTTTGGGTTATGCATAAAGGATGCACAGGATTTGTGGTAAAGTCGATGTCTCAGTCATAGTCGCTGTTTGCTGTTTGATGTCACCCCCTTTGGGCAGCAGCCAAGATGTCACATTTTTCCATGGAATTGTTTTATGTTTACATTTACAAAAGTATCCTTTTTACAAGGCAAAAAGAATGCCTTGCATTGTTTCGCTAGCGGTGCTCATAAATGTAAAATGGTTGATGTTGCCAGGAACAAAAACAATAACAAATGTTTATATAGTAAATAGCATTTATTTTAAATGGTATTTTACACACAGTATCTGCAAGTAACAAGCATAGTTAGCATTTATCAGAACACAATTCCATATGCAGTCAGAAGACACCAAAAAAAAAAAATACATATGTACATTGTATTATATCGTAAATGTATATTCCATGGTTTTAATTAAGAAATGCCATGCAATCGTGACGCATTCCATCTTAAGACGAAGTATGCAATCAAGTGCAATTAAAACCAAATTAAAATCAATAACTTGATTAAAATTGAAACAATGGATTGTCAGAGTGCACAGGAAGTGGCGTTCATGGGTTAAGGAGCGATGGGAAGGATGTAACAGCAACAACAACAACAAGTTTACGGAATGCGCATGTGGAATGCTCTGATTGGTTTGATTTTCATTAAATTAATCGTTTTTATTTTCCGGTGCTCTGTCGTAAGATTTTTGGTCCGGGGAAATACATAATTTTTTTTTTCCTTGACTCTTTGCTACATACAAATCTGAAATATTCATACCCTATTCACATAAGGTCAAGTGCGAACTAGTTTTGTGCAAGGTATGTAACAGGTATAAGTAGGCGTGGCAGGCCACAATATACGAAAATGCTCGTGTAACGATTGAGCCATGTCCATCTGTGTGAACACCTAAATTTTGGAGACTATAAGATCTAGAGATATGAAACTTACCAGCTGGCGTGCATAGTCCCTTAGAAGAGGAAATTTCTTGAATTATGTCAATATCTTACCCTGTTTTCCTCTAGTAATATTTCGCGAATCATTAAAAATCGTACTTCTCCAACTTAAAATGCATTTTCCAATTAAAAAGTTATTAGAAGAAATATGCAGAAATATATTTTTTTTTCAAGAAAATGGTTAGAGGGTATCACAATTGTATCGAATTTTTTATTTCCAATTATCAATTCTATCTCCGCCGCTTAAGCTCCACTCCCTAACTAATAAAAATTTATTAACTTCAAGGCTAAAAAATCCTTCTATGTTCCATATACTGCTGTTACATACATTTCGGTATTTGCATCAATTATTCTTGTTCCGTAAAAATTCAACAAAATTCAGACCTGCCTGCAAATATTTTTTAAGCTCTCGTCAATAAGTTGAGATTTTTGTCTTCAAGAAGATTAAAAATAAACATTTATTCATCTGTCACAAAACTGTTTTGATTTGAAAAACTCCATTAGATTAGGAGAGTTGCCAGGACAAGCACCTAATACGAAATTGCTTGTTAGCCATTGAAAAAAAACAGCTGACGGGCATTAAAAATATTTTTTCATTTTAAACTAAACTAGCTAAATTATTGAGATTCACATGCATTGCTTCAATAAGTATTGGTAACTGTAATTTTTCTTAACTGTAATTTGACACCAAAACAGCAATTAATTTGGTAAATAACTGCTAAATTTAATTTAATTTCCCTAGTTGGTTGGTTCGCACGTTTACAGTGAATGCCATATTTTACTAAAAATCATGAATTAAAAAATTTAGTACATTAAATTATACAGATACAGATAACTTAGAAAATTAATAACCTTTTTAAAAAGTACAAATTTTTTTTTTTTTGCTTAAACTTGTTTTATTGGTGAACTTAATCAAATCTCGAGTAAATTTACTAAATATTTTGAAATCGTTTCAAAGGGCAAAATTTGATAGAAATTTATTTCCGTGCCACCTCTGATAATTTGTATGCTTTAAGGAATATAATAAGTATTTTTATAAGAATTATCTTTTGTGGGTGTATCAAGAATGTTTTTAGGCTAAACATTTGTAATAGTTGCATTTCTGAATTGCGATAGTCTATTACGGGCTAAATCAAATTTTTATGTTCAGCTGACAGGCAGAAAAGTTTGTGGTGTTCTTGAGGTCAAAATTTATGCGATTTTTTTTATTTGCCTTAATATGTATTATATTATAAATAAAATAATTTTGCTTAAAACAAGCTACTAGAAAGAGGTTCATGTTATATTTTTCTTTACAGTTGAAATATTAGAACTTTTGAATTAATTTTCTCAAATCTTCTTATTAAATCAAAGTATCCAATTGAAAACAGAATAAGATAAATATGCATAAAAGAGTTGCTCACCGATGACTGCCAGGCCCACAGCTCATTCCGTTGGCTGCATATTTATCAATATATGTATATATACTCGTACATAATACAATATTATATGCAATATTTTTCTGCCTTATTGAAATGCGGCAATAAAAACATTTCTTGCCGCAGCCATAAATCGACAGTCAAAGCCTTGGTTGAAATGAAAAATTGCAATATAAAAGACAAATGCGTTATGACGACTATAATATACTCTGCATTCGCAAATAGTGACTGTAACTTATTAAATTTAGGTTATAGTTCGTCGGCCAAAGATAATGGCGCAGTTGTTAGGTTTAAGTTTCAACCTGATTTCAACTATAAAATTATTACTTATAAGGCGCATTTTTGTGACCAAAGATTTCTCTATTATTATCTCTGAGTGTATATATCAATTTTCATTGTCCTCCTAATCCTGTTTGAGTTCTCCGGCTTGATACTAACTTAACATATACTTCGGTGCATGGTATAATAATAAGGTAGCGCCAGTTGAGAGGGCACTCTCGCGACTGACTTGCATAATGCAGTTCAGTATGAAAGTTGATTTGCTGTTGAAAGGCTGTGCAAGAAATGCCGTCGGCAAAACAAATGCGGGAACAACGGATACATATAAAAATGTGTATTCTGTTGTTGTTTTCCTTTTTTGTGTAATAAACAAACCATTTTCAAATGTTTTGCCTGCCCTCATGCTTATCACTCTCTCTCACTACTAAAAACACATAAAATGTTTTTTCTCGCTCACACTCACATGCTACTTCGTTATTCTTCATTGCCTTTTGAACTGCATACGTCGGAGCTTGTCGCTACCTTATTATTATACCAAGCCTTGGTGTATGGTAAGGTGAAGCGCACGACATAATTATTTAGTTATAACTTCAGATACTTCTTACCCTGCGGTATATAGAGTATAAATATGTAAATAAGTGAAATAAAACATGAGCGCATTGTATGCAACACTTAATTGATAATGAAATTTTCTTTTTAATTTGCTTAAAAAAGCAAAGTATTGTGCACGTATGTATATTATGTAAAATTGTAGTGTATAGGTGCAGATATGTGAAGTACGCACAGATGCAATTCATTAATGTCCTTTTGCCTTTCAGACGCGCTCGGAAAACTCAAACAAAAGAGAAGAAATGCCGATTGTTTTTGCTCCTCTGCGATTGATGTTTTTCCTTGGTCTGCTTTCGTTTACTTAATATATACTGCCTGCATTTTAATGCATTCCATTTCATTGTTTTTCAACACTTTTTTCTGCTCTTTGCAGGTGGTTCAAGGAAGAGAATGAGCAATTGCTGCCACTGCAGCTCAGTGAACGCATTACCATTGTATCCGCAGGTTTGCTTAAAATCACAAAGGTGCGTACCGGTTCAGTGATTGTTTTGTTTTTTTTTTTTTTTGCTATTTGTTTGGTTTATGTGCATGGAAATATAAGCAAAACATTGGTATTGGTATTGGCCTGATGATTGTTTTATGTTGATGCCATTGCAGGCACGTCTCGAGGATAGTGGCAAATATCTGTGCTGGGTGAACAATACGGCTGGAGAGGAGACCATACAGGTGTCGCTCACTGTGACGGGTATGTTTGTCATTGCCACATTTTTCATTCATTTGCAAGTCATTCGTATTCCATTGTCGGGCATTGGCAGCTCCATTGACCGCGCACTTGCAACCACAAGTACAAACCGTGGATGTGGACAAGGATGCGCAATTTCAATGCATTGTCTCTGGCCATCCGGTGCATGATGTCAATTGGCTGCACGATGGCAAGCCCATACTGCGTGACAATCGTGTAGAGGTAAATCACTCCAGCTATCCAAACAGTTTCCGACATTTAGTTTATGTATCTTGCAGATACTCACCGATCCGCCAAGACTGATTATTAAAAAGGTGCAAAAAGATGACCCGGGCATGTATCAATGCTTTGTGTCCAATGAATGGGAACAAATACAGTCTACGGCTGAGTTACAACTAGGCGGTAAGTATTGTTAGCTATTCACCGAGCGTGTGAGTAATATGATATTTTTATGACTATCATAAATTGAAACCTCCAGTCAAGTGATGGCTGTAATAAATTTATGAGCTGGTGGCCATTAATAAGCACTTATTGGTATGCCCCATGAGCGTCTCACCCTCCAAACCGTAGCCACACGCACACATTAAACAGGAAAAAGGACTTTGGGGTGGCAACTAAATCAAAAGCGTAATTTCCGTCATTTGTGCGTTGCGGCTTTGCCAGAAACCGCAGACCACACAAATAAATGTTTGTCATAATTGCATTTCATTATTTTCTAATTTAGCAAATTGCTCGCATTTTCACCAACAACAACCCCAACAGCAACAGCAGAGAACAAATCTCAGACCTTCATTCAAAGCAACAATAACAATACCAAGTTGCTAGCTATAAAAATGGAAGCATACCCAGAGCTGAGAACGTCGACGATGAGAGAACTAACTGCTACTAACCGACTTAATTTTATTAGCACTACTAAAAATCTTTTGCCATAGCGCAATATTTGCCATTCATATACAAATATAAAGCAAGTTTATGCGAGCAAGAAATTGCGATCTTAGCAAAACTAAATCTCTTAGTCATCTTGTGCAAACACAAAATGCCTTTTTTGAATTTCACTCAAATGAAAACAATAGTATATTCAGTTTTTTGTTCTTTGTTGACTTAAATCCCCATCCTATCTTCCACATAGAAATCAAATTTTAAAGAATTTTTATGCAGGAACTAACAGAAATAAAAGTTATCTAAGACTTAAGTTCGAATTTGTAATACTAATAAAACAAGATTCACGGATCTAACAATACGGCAAGGGACTGTAGTATATTGTCACAGGACTCCTCAAGGAGCGGCAGGTTTTGTCAATTTGAAATACAAATATATATATCTATCATACTTTCTTTAAAAATGATTATAACCTGTCTCTATTTTTACTTTCATTCGAGTTATATTTTCATTGAGAACATGCACAGTCATATATGTATAGTTATATATATATGCAGTGTACACAATTTTTGACATAATAACATTTCAGGCATATGTTTCAAAAATAAAAACTTAAAAAATCCTAATTGCTACATATAAAAACTTACAATGAGCGTCTAGCCAAACACACAAACAGGCTGGCGAACAACTTTCTCAATAATCCAGTAAAGAGATTAAAAAGACGATCACTTACAAATTTAATTTCATAAATTGAATAAGTTAATATAAGGGCCCAATTTAGCCTTATGACAGTTTATGCTCTATGATTGGCTCCAGCCGCACCCTGGAATGGCGACGTTACATACCTGTGATACATGCAATTTATAAAAATAAATGAATTTTTGAGTACTTGCAAATAACATTAAAAAAAATAATTAAAAAAATAAATAAATAAATTTTTCGATACTTATTACAATATAAGGAAGTCCAACTGAACTTTCAGAATCGAAAGAAAACTTCAAAAGCTTTAGGAAATATTGTCTTTCTTAAACCCCTTTCCTATACTGCACAAAATTTAAGCTTTTTGTACAATTTTTTTCTCTTAGGCTACAATATAAAACAACCAACCATTCGAAGGCGTCGAAACTTGTCCAATTAAAGAAACCTTAATTAAGTCACGTCTTAAGTCAACATTGCAATATTCCCGTACTACTAAATCGAATAATTAAATTAAATCCGAATTTATTCCGCCAGCAGCGTTTCCTCTGCAGTACCAAAAATATTTTCATAAAAGCAAGTGGCGATCCAATTTCTTACCATACATAGACGAGTTATCAATAAAGCCGTACCAGAAAATTTACCTCTCAAAATTCTGGTGTTTACACAGTACTCTGAGCTCCGTACAATCTTTCACTTAGACAATAAGTAAATATATTGGAAATTATAATTTAGCAGAAGATATATTTAAACTCCACTGAGTAATAACTATTTTTTTTATTAATACGTACTTACAACATTTTTACAATTATCACAATTTTCGATTAAGTTTGTAATTAGTTCGCTCGCATAAACAGAGGACTACACACATACATGAGCACAGCATAACGTGCCAGAACAAGGCAAGCGCCCCTCAGCGGGGAATACAAAATCCCAAGCACACACACACAAACATTTACCCCAACACACTTTGTTTTTGTTTTTGCTTTGGCAAACGTTTTTTGATTTGCTTTTAGGCGCAAGCGGAAATTGATTTCGATATATTATTGCCATGCTTACACACTCACACACACACACACACTATAAGTATACATGCGGTGGCAGTTAGCTCTCTCTCTCTCTCTCTCTCTCTCTAGCACTATACACTCTCTTTGGTTTGATTTTTTGGTTTTGTACACTCGCGAGTGCTAAAAGCTCAAAACGCTGACACCATGTGGACCCCCCAAGGACATGTGCGGCATTAAGCGACCGGATATGGCAGCAATTGTGTCAATGCTGTTGTATATGTATGCGTGTGTGTATATGTGTGCGAACAAATAAATATGGCAGCTTATAACAGCAATGTCATTTTAAGATATTTTGCGCACAAATCTTGCCACAATTGATGCGCAAGTTTGCGATCCTTTTAGCAGCATGCAGCCAAAGCGCTGTGGTATGTGGCATGGGGCTTTACATACACTATACACATACATACGTATATATATATATATATATAGTGGCATGTCGACTAACGGAAATTGATACAATTTTCATCAGCCGGATAGCATTTACTTCTTGTCAAATACATTTTCCGCTTAATGCAAGTACGAGCAAAGGAAATGCAAGTATATGTCTGCGTTTGATTGTAAAGAAACTCAAGCGTTACAAAAGATATTTTAAAAATATTATAAAAAAGACAGGGACTTGTAAAAAATTTTGAAGTAAAAATGTAATTGTCAAACTTACTATAGACCTTATAGCTTAGTACTTCCTGATTTAATGCGGTTGCATTTGATTGCTAAAAAACACAATAGCTTCAAAGAGATTTAAAAAATTGTTCGAAAAAAGAATGGAAAAAATTATAAATTCGTAAAAAGTTTGTAGATTTCAAATTTAACCTAAAACTTTAACGTTTTGTATAGTATTGGGCAAATTTCAGGTCCACAGATTGGTACAGCACGTTCTCGACTTATTTGAGCAGAGCGCTACTGCATAGGAGCGTT
Organism: Chymomyza fuscimana; assembly: GCA_949987675.1. NCBI lineage: Eukaryota > Metazoa > Arthropoda > Insecta > Diptera > Drosophilidae > Chymomyza > Chymomyza fuscimana. Next base: position 35,512,449 of record OX465089.1, read on the forward strand.
TCTAGATGCAAACCAGCCGTACGATCAAGCGTGACAGGGCGATCTATTGGAAAAACTTAAAGCCCACTTTCTGCTCCTCTGTGGTTATCAAAATCATATTTGGAAATCCGATCCTTCGGAGTTTCGACCATTCCAAGCGGAGGTTCCACAATGGACTGTTCTTGCACCTTTTGTATACTGTTTTACGCAAAACAACAGATGCTCCTTGGTATGTCAGGAATAGAAATGTGCATAAAGACCTTGACATAGCTTTAACAGGGGACATCATAAACTATCTGAGGTTAAAAATACACCCAAAGTGGCTAACCTGTGCTCTTGAGGATCATAGACCAAGGCAAAGATTCAAAAGACTGCACCCTTCTGATCTGAGACACCGGAAATTACTTTAACATGTCCAAATCGAAGTTTGTTAATTTATTTTTAAAAAAATCTGTTAAATTGTAGCCCTTCACAATTTGTGACACTAAATCCGATAATGAGGACGCAATTCGCGCCAGAAAAAACTAAGCGAGAGAAAGCGAAAAATTATATGTATTTGTTATTTCTTTCCACGGACTGCAGAAGCAGATACAGCAACTACTAAAGAAATACTATCTGATCACAGGAAGGCCTTTTCAAATTTTTTTTAAGCCGTAATCGTATTTTATTCAGAATAAGAAAATTCGAGGTTCAGTTTTAGAAGTAGCACCTAACAGGTTTATTACACTTAAAACTTATCTTTGGAAGACCTTTGTACATAATAAAATTGCTTCTTTGTTATAAATATATCAGAATGAGATTTTAAACAATTTCATAATGGCAGTCACCTTGAATGGGCTACTATTTGGAGCGTCCACCAATAAGTTGCGAAAAAAGAGAATTTCAACTTGAGCTTAAATAGTAGAAAAATCATATATTTTACAATCTGTTCAATTATTTGCAGCTTAAATTCGTACTCTAAAAAGTTGAACTTATACTACGTTTTGCATTTTTTTGTTCTTTTAGATGCCTCGCCGGAATTGCTTTATTGGTTTTCGGAGCAAACCTTGCAGCCAGGTCCAACGGTATCCCTTAAATGCGTTGCTACCGGAAATCCACTGCCGCAATTTACATGGTCTTTGGACGGATTTCCGGTAAGTGCTTAGCGCTTGTTGATTGCTGCACAAAGTCTTGCAGTGTTCCTCGTGCGCTGCTCCATTTATATGACTTACTCCATATGCATGCAGTAGATTTCTACATACTACGCACATCGATGCACTAAGCCCTGCCGTGGTAGCTTGGGAAAGCGAAAACGTGCGCTATATTTCCGTAGCACAACCCTTAACAGTGTAGAACGTCACTTATTGGCACACATATGCAAAAGAAAAAAATACCCATGAATGTTTTGAAAAAACACATTGCAAATTGTTCACATAGCTACGTAGTACATGTTTCTTTTGCCATATTTTTGTTTACCCAACAAAAAAAATTGGTTTTAAAAAAATCTGGTTATCCCGACTATAATTTACTCTGTACGCTCCTTAATTTGCGATGGCGGCGCATAACGAAATTGTGCCGTATGACCGTTTGAGAAACGGAGTAAGTACCATAAGTGAAGTCCCAAAATGAAGCCCATTGACATTCGCAGAAAACGCGTTTCATATGAAATTTCATTTCCATAGATCAAACAAAATGATAATGAAAACAAAGCCCTTCTACTACATAGGTCCACAACAAAAAATAAGTGGTGAGAACTTTACATGTGATAGGACACACCCATATGGATTTTTAGCGGCTGAATCCATATCCGAGAATTACCCTCCCAAAATAACATAAACATTTTTTTCGATTTATGATTTTTAACGTTGTTTGTGGGGTATTTTAATCAGAGTCCGAGCTCCAAAATCCCCATCTTTTTGCTACAAAGTATCGTCCTCACTCAAAAGGGCCTGCTACTTATCATCATCACGTTCTCATATTTAATCTCTCAGGAGAAAATTTCCAATCAAACCAATTGATATTACACGTTGTTTTCGCTGAAGAATGGTCATCACGGGCATATTCATGCGATCCATGCGATAAGAGTAAATAATAAAAGAATTGAATTTATAAATGTACTCAAACCTTACAAAATAGTATTTTTGCCATAGTTTTTATATTATTTTTATTTTTTATTTTTCGAACCCCATTTAAGTTACGGCGATATGAAGTCCTTTGTCCTTGCTCTTTTGGCCTAAACGCCAGAAACGATATTGGGCGCACTTTGTGTTCCTAGTTCTTTTTGTCTTCCTGAAACTGGTAACAGGGAAAGACAGACCTCCTAGTTGTTACACACCAAATCTTTTTGCTTTAACTTAATATACCCCTTATACCAATAGTATATGTTAGGTTATGAAAAAAATATGCTTTTCCAGACATTTTTTGCTTTGGTGTTGCTAAAATGTTATTGTACTTTTTTTCAATCACTTTTTGAGCATAGCAACGCATTCTCAAGGATTGTTTTCGTCTTCTTGCATAAATTTCAATTTTCTTTTAAAAAATGTCTGCCTTCTGTTGCCTTCTTGGTCTTTTGTTGAGACTGCACTTTGTCTCGAGCATGTCCTTGCGCCTCTTGCTGCTTCAATTCACCAACAAAGTACAAATTTTAATGCAATTTCAATCAATTCGATTTATATGAATTTTTCATTTTTTATTTACTGACTTTTGATGGCTTTGGAAGGCATATAAACTGACAGAATATAATATATAATCGAAAATAAATTCCAGGCTTGAGAAAAATGGACTTAGCTGCTAAAATATAAAACTACAACAATCTAAAAGTCTCTTTTTGCACTAAGTATAAGATAATTTATTATTTTAAAATGTTAGAGTCCATAATTTTAATCAATTTAAAAATACAAAAACCAACGTTTTAATAATACTGTAAAAGAAAATTAATTACATAGATTTTTAGGCGATAATTGGTAAAGAAAAGGAAAGCTCCCACACAAGTTTAAGCACCATAAATTTTTAAGGCTATTCTAAGCTAAACTTTACATTGTTTACATACCTACATAATATTTTATAAAAACTCTATATATACCACACTGTCACTTCTAACATGCAACTAATTGCCAACTTCAGATTCCGGATAGCTCGCGCTTTTTAGTGGGTCAATATGTTACCATACACGACGATGTCATCAGTCATGTGAATATATCAAATGTAAAGGAGGAGGACGGCGGCGAATATACCTGTACGGCCCAGAATGCGATTGGCAAGTGAGTAGCCGCAAGCAGATTTCCAGTCTAGCATGCTATAAATAATACGTAGATACATATACACACATATTAGTACATAGATGCTACAATATATACTCATGTAGACTTAAAAAGCATTTCCATACTAAATCATAAATTTAGTTGTTATATGCTAGTAAACAACAACTACAACAACAGCTGTAACAAAAAAAATAATAATAAAAATAAAAATAGGCAAAATAAAATTCTGCAGGCATTGTTTGCAGGCAAAAGTGACATAAAATCCAAACAATTTGTTGTGGCTATGCAAGCAAAATGGGATGTTGCCAGTTTGTCCTTGCCTAAGACTAAACGTATAAAACGAGGGCAGGCTGAAAAGTATCGGATCTAGCCAACTTGGTTACCATGTATAGGTTTGGTAACAGTGGATAGAGAACCTTTCGCGTGTCAACTATTTTAATTTTAATCTTAAGAGAGAGATCATTCATATCAGCCATTTGATTTTGGTCAATTTTTTTTGGTAATTGGTACTTTTCAGAAATTTGTACTACCCCTGAAACCATTTTATTCTAATTTTTGAGCGTCCACTGAATACAATTCACTGTTTTATATATTATTTTTTTAATAACTAATTTGTAAATAATTTTCATTATTTTTATAAAATATATAATTTACTTTTATAATGTTAAATTGATGTTTTGGAAAACATTTTTTTAATTACAATTTTGTTTTTGTAATTTCGAACAAATAAAAATTTTTCATAAAATGTTTAATTTAAATTTTGTGTATCATTTTTAATTAATAAGCTTTTCTCTTTAAATATTAAATGAAACTTGCGTAATTTGTCTTAAAAAATGATTAGCGTAGATACTATAAAGTGTCCAAGGCGGGCCTATAAGCCCAAACATGAATTTGGGATGCCATAACAGAAATTGATTACCTAGAAAATCGCTGTACGACAATCTCGGGAATGTTTTGAGAAAACTCAACGTTCAAAGCGAAAAATAAGCACATGTTAAAAAAGTTATTATATTTTCCATTAAGGCAACTCAAGAGCTTAGTCATGTCATAATTGAATGTACTTCGCAACTCCGGATTTGAAACAACAGTCAACAGTCTTTTCCAACAAAGAAAACGGCTGTGTGAAAGATAAAATCGTCACATGATTAAATGCATTTGTGAAACGACTGCCCAGGAGTGCTTGACCAAATACTTTTCAGCCTGCCCTCGTATATCTATTTATACAAATGTATATATGTCATGCAACTGTATATAAGTGTTTACACACATACAAACAAACACAAACATATTTTTTTATATATGCCAACCTTTTTTTATATGTTACTGATATTTTTTTCCCCCCCATTTTATCTGGCCACAGAGTCTCGCATAGTGCCAAAGTGAATATTTACGGTTTGCCTTACATACGCGAAATGCCAAAAATAACGGGCATTTCTGGTTCTGATTTGATTGTTAAATGTCCTGTAGCTGGTTATCCTATCGATAAAATACACTGGGAGCGAGGTAAGCAATATATTCACGACATACTTGTACATTGTTATATATATTTTATTAAAGCAATCAAACGTTGTCGCACGAATGTCCTTTTCTTGCATCAATATATTGCGACGTGTTTACCATGGGCATTAATGTTAAACATTGTCCATGTAAAAAATAAATTACTTTAAACACTGAGAGAAAAAATGTATAATCTAATGCCCTTCTCTATGAACGCCTAGACATCCAGTACACTGAGAAAAGAAAATCCAGAATTACGGGCTCAACAGCTCAAGTACTTTTCTATTCTTGAGAGTAAAATTATTTCAGGATCGTTTTTTTGTAGGCAGAAATTCTTAATTTGAAGAAAGTTTACTCTTAATGCTGAGATTGAGAGCATTTTATTCTAAATTTAAGGAAAATAGACAGCGAAGAAATCATATAATTTCTAGAGCAAAAAATTTTTTTTTTCAGAAAATTCGAAGTTTGAATTTCGAAAACTGTTTTTTTTTCCTGAGTACCATAAGAGATAGTGTAAAGTTAAATAAAGTATTACAAATACAATAATGTTTTGCATCATACTGCAATAATTGTAAAAATTATTATTTTTTTTATTATTTTATTCATAAAAATTGTCTTTTAAAAAAAAAATTGTTTGTTGTTATTGTTTATGTTTTTTAATTTTGTACATTTTTGAAATTTTTTTGTTTAAAATACAATATCACGGTTTGCACTTATACTTATACTTTTACTTATTATTCATTTTTTTAATTATTTGTTTAATTTTGCATGTTTTTTTAAAAAAAAAACAAAATTTCGATGAACGTCTAAAGTAGTTTAGTTTAGTTGATACGAATGAAATTTGGTACTTGATTTAAAAAAGAATTTCTAATTAATACCTATAAAAACAATCAGGTATTGAAGAAAATTTGACCCTTTATCGAAACATTACGCAAAAAAAATTGACATGATTTTGTGTAGATACCAGACTGCTAGTTTTTTCTCTCAGTGCACAAGTTTTTCATTAAATTTTAACAATTCGAAAGGTTCTATGTTTGTTTGTCAATTGCACATTTGTCCATAAATATTTTATATTTGTTGTTCAAAATTAATTTCAACATATTTTTTAAGAAATATATTTAAGTTTTTATATGACTTTTCAAATATTACAATTTAAAAGCGCACAGCAATAAAATTGATTTTTAAGTTTATTTTTACAATTATGTGTTATAACATTTTTGAAGTGCGCCCAACTGTAAGCTGGGGGTCATAAATTTAATAACTTTATTTTTTTAACACATAAAGCCTGCTTTTTAATTAAATGCCATAACTTTTGCTTATATTTTTGGTCGACAATAAAAGATGGTCAAACCTTGCCCATAAATCGCCGACAACGTGCCTATAACAATGGCACCTTAATTATCGAGCAACTGCAGCGGCTGGAGGATGCAGGCACATACACGTGCATGGCACAGAATAAGCAGAAGCAAACCTCAAGGCGTAATGTGGAGATACAAGTGTTGGGTAAGTTTGTGCTTGTACAGTGTGGCGTATGCGTAATGAGGCATAACGTTAATATGTGCAGCAAAGTCTTTTTTTATTTTTTATTTTTTTTTTTGTAGCCAACCACACACAGACAAGCTTAGCTACAATGAAACTATTCCAATTAGAGCCTGGCAACAAAACTATGCAATGCTATCTGCAACTATTTCATGCAACTACTTTTAATGCACATGCGACTTCCCGCTCCTTGCTGCTGGATCCAACTCAACTTCTGCCTTGTGTTGGCTCCCAGTTTTCACAATGGAGTCATTGACTTTTGTGCAAGTAAAAACATCGAGCGTCTGTCTAGTTGACTGTCTGTCTATTGTATCTGTGGGTCTGTCTGTCGCTCTGTCGTTTCTGTCGTATCTGTCTGTTGCATCTGTCGCATCTGTCTGGACTATCTGCATCTCGCTCTTTGTAATAATTTTCAGTGCCGTTATCAGTGCTTGCTATACGAGGGCAGTTTGATTTATTTATAGTGACAAAAAGAGCATAATTGTATCCCTTTCAATTGATAGGTCTGCTCAAGTGTACTTTGCGCCGAGCTATTTCTTCAAACTTGGAAACATTGGCAGAGAACTTCATACGGAAGCCCAAATTTAAGATTATTATCATAGCGACTGAACTCTTTTTTTCTTTAAATCGATGTTCAAACTGTTCAACAGCTGTGAAAAATTTGCACTTGTTGAATCCATATTTCAAAGAAAATTCATTCGGATTGCGTCATATATCTTATCAGTTATACCTTTTTACGCGGATAGCTTTTTTTGTGAAAATTTTTATATATTAAATAAGATTTGCTTGCTTAGTCTGAAAGTCAACTTCCTAGTCACGTCACGCAGTTTAACTCTCTGACGTCACTTGTGCGCTGCACAGTGGGAGAAATAACCAATCTAGCGGCGAGTAATAAACATATTTTAAAATAATCAAACTATCTCCGTCAAAATTGAAATTTTGATAGTATTGTGGATACATATATGTATACATATTGTAGAAACATATTGTTGGCGAGTTTTGTCCGTATCCAACCTTGTTCACAAAATTGGACATTTTGGAATATTTTAGGCAAATGAATATACATGCCAAATTAGGCCCAAATCGGACTACTAAGAAATCGCTCAATTCAACATTGACCGAATTCAGTCAAATCTCAGAAGATGCACTCTACTAGAGTAAGAATTACTTTTCTTACTGTTAATACAAAAAAAAAGCACAATGACATCTTAGTAACTTGCACGTATGGTTATAGGAAGTATTAAAAAATTCAAAACGTCTCAACTTATTAAACTACCCTCCTATAACTAAAGAGCGCAGCTGCTGCTAGGCCGCATTGATGTGGTTTGCCTGCCTGCGCCATTCTGCAATCCTGTCTGATGATTATCAGGCTTAGTGGCTTTTGTATTTAAGCCAACTGGCAATTGTAATAAGTTTTGCAACACGCCCCCTAATGGGGTACAAAAAAAAAAAAAACAAAAAATTAAGATCATTTCGAAATCACGACAATTTTTATGCTTATTGCAGTGCCACCCAAAATTATGCCCATCCAAGCCATGACAAATATGCTGCGTGAGGGAATGCGTGCCGCCATTTCGTGCCAGATACTCGAGGGTGATTTACCAGTAAGTTTTCGCTGGGAACGAAATGCCAAACCGCTCATAGGAACAGGGTAAGTACAACTGTATAACTTTTCGCAATAAGCGGGTGGGCACTAATCCATATTCACCTCATTCAAAAAATAACGATAGCAGAGTCGACTAAAATTTTTGTAGCTAAGTCAAGTCTTAGACCAATAGATTGCCGAACATGATCTGCTGGAGTGACAAGTTTAAGATTTGAGGGTGATGCTCCTAGATGAGTATAATAAAAGCCTACAAGGATTTTAGTGCCGAGGTAAAGCTTTTGTTTATGTCCTCTTTGGTGTTTTCTTTAGGTAGTCTTATATGTTTGTCTATATCTTTCCTCACACTAACCGACAGATATCGTTAGAAACAGAACTTAAGTAAGGTTGGAAAAACTACTATATAATATTTCACCGAAACAAAAAAATAAAATAAACTTGTTTCCCATGACATACTCGTAATAGTGGATCTAAAATTTGTATGCTCTAGCTCGGAGATGTCTAGCTTAATTTTTTTTGTCCTCCTGACCATATTGGAGTTAGCTTTGAGTGATCTATGATGTCTCAATATACTCATTACCTCTAGTACAGGGTATAAAAATTACTCCCCGCTATCAAAATCCAACGATTTTAACTAATAAATCATTCATTGTTACAGCAATGAGGTCTTTCGGCGCTTGGACGAGTACTCTGCCAGTTTAGTCATTGAACACATTTCCTCGGATCATTCGGGCAACTACACATGCATAGCCAGCAATGTGGCGGGCACAGAGCGTTTTACTGTGCCACTTACAGTAAATGTGCCGCCCAAATGGATATTGGAGCCCAAGGACTCTAGTGCACAAGCTGGTCAGGATGTGCTGCTGCACTGCCAATCATCAGGCTATCCCACACCCACTATAACCTGGAAAAAAGCCATTGGACCCACTCCGGGTGAATACAAAGATTTTTTGTACGAGCCCACGGTACAGCTATTCCCAAATGGCACCATTTACTTCAAGAAGATCAGCAAAGAGTCTCAGGGCCACTTTTTATGCGAAGCCAAGAATAACATCGGCTCAGGTGTGAGCAAAGTTATTTTTCTCAAAGTTAATGGTGTGTTTTCTTTACTTTTATTATTGTTGATTCCGTCGGGTTACTAGGTGTCTCACTTTTTCAGTACCCGCCCATTTCCAAACGAAAACGAAACAAATATCCGTGGCCAAGGGCAAGCAGGTACATGTGCAATGCAACGTGCAGGGTGACAATCCAATTGACTTTAAATGGAAAATTCAAGCGACGCAACAGTATCTTGACGAGTCTTTGGATTCACGGTAAGTGCCAACAGATTGGGAGTGGGAGTGTGAATGCGAGTGCGAGTGGGAGTGCGAGTGGGTGTGCGAGTGGGAGTGTGTTATATAGATTTACCTGTATATTCCTTTTACTGCCTTTCAAAACAAGCCTCAGACTGTTGCGTCTATGGACGTTGAAGTATTTGCGTGTCTGTTACCAAATCAATTCGAGTCGATTGCATGCAGGATTTGCTTTTAATTAAAAGACTTTTGCAAATAGCAGTAAAAAAAAATAAATAGAAGCAGTCTACTGGGAGGAATGGGTGATGTGACGGGTCTGAGTGCACATGAAGATGTACTTTGTACTGCTCAGGTAGCATATTTCTTGTTTATTTGTATTCGTTATGAGTTCTAACTTAATTAATTTGGCAAAAATTTGAATAAAACTAAACTTTTTTTTTTATATCAACAATAATGTTGTGCTTTATACCTATACGTATTTATTGAAATAAAATGTTGGTAACATTTATTGTTTATTTTTTGTTTTTTTTTTTTTTTTGAGAAAAACTAAATTAAAATGATATTTGTTATGCAATACCTTAATACAAAATTGAATAACTAAATTTATTGTTGAATATCGAGATTTCTTTGTATCACTTTTAATACAACAAAATTAGAGTCAAAAATGTACTTCATTTGTACTGTACTGTATTTCACCCCTCTTTGCCTATAAACTGGTAAAAATTACCTACAATCACCAGTATTGGTAAGATTATTCGTGTGGCCCTAATAAACAAACCCACATCCAAATTTATCGAAGCGGCCCCCACACCCCGCAATCGACTTACCGTGTTTTCTCCCACATCCCTCAACATATGAACTTGAAACTTACCTCATATACTTTAAATAACTTCTTTAACGTGACTTTCGATTTTCATCAAAATCGATAAAAATTTACGGAACCTATAATAAATTACAATTGGAAAGTTCTTAGAAGGAATATGCAGGAATACAATTTTTTCTCGAGAAAAAAAGGTACAGGGTATTACATTATCGGGCACCGCCACGACTGTATCACATTTTTTTTAACAAGCATTTGAACTTTAAACGAATAAAAATAAATATAAATTCAAGCAATTTACGTAACTTTTTAAATATATTTTTTTTAAATACCTTAACCCAAAACTCAATCGAAAGTCAAGGATGAACTATATAAGTGTACAGTTTCCTTTTTTACAAAGTATTACGTTCTTTAAGCTGTTATTAAAATTATAAAATTTTAATTTTTATTTATCCTAATATTCCGTTGAATTTTTGTTCCAGTTACAGTAGACTGGGGAAATTAGCTTCGAGGCTATTGCCTCATGAGAGTTAAACCACGAGTGGGCTGGAATTTCTGGAAAATATTTGCAAAAGTTGTACTCAAAATTTTAGTCTTAATAAAATCAATACAAAGGATATATTAGTCTTGAGTATGCTCCTTAGAGAGATGAGGATCCATTTTTCTTTAAAAATAACTTTGTGAAAAATTTCACCAAAGTTGATTAATTTTCTAGGCAAATTTAAACCTTACCAAAAAAATCTTTTAATATTTTTATTGTGTAATATTTAATATATATTTAGCTTTATTTGTTTTTATTATATTTAATTCTTTAAGGCTTTCATCGATTATAATAATTATTAAAAGCTTTAACAAAGTCATGTTAATTGAATTTTAAAGTGCTACTAAGTGCAAGTGCATCAAAAAATCCATTGGTAAATACAGTCAAACTTCTTTACAGCGAATTCTCTATTACGAATTTTTTTAAAGAACACGGCTTTTTGTACAAGTTTTGCTGCATTTTTTGTTTTCAATATAACGAATTTCTAATAATAAATATTTAAGTCACATAAGTTTTTGCTGTTCGTATAACGAATTTTAATTTTAATAATTTTTACGTTACACACTTATGTTAAGTTTCATTTTATTTTTAAATTTGGAGAAAAAATAAATAATATTTTGAGATCGTGGCAAAAATAAAATAAAATTCTTATTGTGAGTTATTATTGTTAAAAAAAAAGAAGTTCGAAAAGGAGCAGTTCAAAAAAATTGCTTGGCTTCAAAAGACTTTGAAACTGACTCTTTGGGAACATTATCGGAGCAGGACTGAAGTGGATAACAGTCGTTCGTGCAAAAATCAAACTAATGGGTCAAAATCCCGAAGAATTTGTTTCTGCTTGTAAGGGATGGTTGATCAAAAAATAAACATATATCGTTCAGAAAATCTTGATGTGAATATACAAAATGGAAATAATTATGCATAACAGATGTTTCCAGTGTTGCCAGTATTTAGCAAACAAAAAAAGCTAGATAAAAAAAAAATGTGTTAAAATCAAAACAAGTACGCTAAATGAAAGCTAAACGTAATTTATATAGACTTCTTTTGTTTTTGAATAAAGGCAAAACAGCATTCAAAAATTGGTCTTGGGGTATCTAATTATTGAAGTTTAAAAATATTTTTCATGAAATTTGGGGTCAAAAACATTCTTTTACCAGACATGTTTGAATTGTTGATCATCACTTTTTAGGGATTATTGCCTAAAATACTAAAAAGAAACCAACATTTGCATTGTCTCATTTGATCAAATAACTTGGTGCTTTTAAAATATTTTAATTAGGGTGTTCACGCAAGTTGTTTAGTTAAGAAGTTCAAACGTTGAGGACTTTTGCAACAACAACATTTACATTGTTGAGTTTCTCAACTGAAATTTTTTTCAACCCACACTCTATTCTACTTTTTAGCTGTTGAGTTGTTGAGAAAGTGTGGCAAAACACGCTATTTGCTTTATTTTCAATTCTGCAATATTTTTAATTTTTTAATCATTTTTATATGTAAAAACTAACGAGTTACTTTATAATTTTAATCAAAATTAATAGAATTAAATAAATTTAATTAAAAAAGTAATTCTTATATTAGATTCATATTTAAGTGAATTAAATATTATTACTTGCAAGTAGCTAGTAGGGTGCCAACGCACCACATTTAAAAAAAAAATAAGAAGCACAAACTCAACAATTCAACTGCTCATTTCAATAGCAAGCGTGAATACCCTAAATCAGAATGTTTTTCTTGAGTATTTTAATCAAAACGTGCAATATGAAATTGGACAGCACATAATAAAGTTCGTGCATCTCTCCCTCATTTCATGAGTGAGTAAATTCGTCGAATAACTTAATGTAAAGTATCGCGTTTTTAAAAGATTTTATTGTGCAACAGAAAAATGAAACAATTTTCTGCTTCCATGCCGTTCACCAAAGGCAAGTTGGACTGTATTTTATACAATTTGTTTGGCACTGGCCAGCAGCAATCTATACATTCTATGTATCTAGATATAAGTATGTTTATATGTTATTTAAGTATCTGGCGTTAAGTGCAGCTGAGATTTTGTGCCATTTTAAGAGCAATAGTTGAAGCTGTCTGTGTGCATGTTAAGTACATACTATATGCTACTTTTATTTAAGTATTTTAATGTATTTGTATTTCCGGTTTGTTCTCTCCTCCACTGTCCATGTCGCTTCTCGCTCGCTCGCGTTTGCTGCCTCTCTTTCAAACTCAATACAACACGCGTTTTATTTATTTATGCCATTTGCACACACGCATACACATAAAATGGCGACGTGGTTACTTGCGTGTGTGTGTGTGTCTGTGATGGCAACTGCCTCGTACGTCTTCGTCTTTGTCAACAAAACCAACTGCTTCAACAACGACAATACCAACAACTACAACAACGACAACAACAACTATGTTAAAAACATTGTTATAAAATTGCATTGCATCGCTCACGTTGCACAAATACTTACGTATACATGGCACATGTATCTACGTGTGCACACATGCTCGTATCTACATATCTACGGCAATCTACATGTGCATGTGTGCGCCTGCTGGCGTGTGTATCTTGTATCTCTTAAATGCATTTACTTCTATATAAATCACATGCACACACAAATGCTTATATATGTGCGTGTGCAGCTACACAATAAGAGATCAAGTGCTCGACGACGGCATGGTCTCCGAATTGGGCATTTCGCATACATATCGTCAGGATACGGGCATTTATATCTGTCAGGCTAGCAATGCATTCGGACAGGTAAGTCTATTGTGACAATTTTGTATGGCAAGCAAACACAAACACACACATACACATACTACTAGACATAGATACACACCCACACACCGAAATGACCTGGCGAAAAATTGCAGCTCAATCTCGGCCAGTTGCAAGCTGGCAACTGTTGTTAAACCTAATTTATGGCAATTTGAATGTGGCAGCAACAGCTGCAACTGGCAATACTTTCACTAGGCATTTGCAATTTCAATAAGACTACAACAAATAGAGTCCTAATGTGCTATGTGCCACAAAGTGTGCCGCCTGTTTGACCAACAAACACATTCAATTCACTTGTCAGAACTTTCCTATACCATAGCCATGCTCTTTTTGTCCCCGCCTCTATCTAGGATGAAATGTCCATACAGCTAATTGTACAGGAAGTGCCGGAACAACCAAAAAATCTGCGCATCAACTCACAACAATCACGCAGTCTGCAGCTTACCTGGAGCCAACCTTTTGCCGGCAACAGTCCCATCGAGGAGTATCATGTATACTATAAGCAAATCTCAGGTACCTGTAGAGGATAGCTGCAAATTATGCGCAAATAAGACTATAACCAGCTTAATTTCTAGATATTTGGCAAAATGCCGAGCACATTGATATAACAGGCGCCCAAACTGTCGTCAACATACAGCAGCTGCGTCCAGCCAAGGCTTATCATATACGCATGACGGCCGAAAATAAGCTGGGCGCCTCTGAATTTTCTGAGGTTGTGCAGGTAACTACGCTAGAGGAGGTGCCATCCGGTCCGCCCTTGAATGTACGCGCCGAGGCCAAGGGTTCAACAGAGATTTCGGTCACATGGGATGCTCCCGAACGTGACCACTGGAATGGCATACTGCTCGGTTACTATGTGGGCTATCAAATGTCGTTGACGCCCGAGGACACGGAAGTGAATCCCACACAGGGTTTTAGCTTTAAAACGGTTGAGGTGCGCTCGCATTTTGGTGGCGAGACGGTGCTGTCCAATCTCAACAAGTTTACCCAGTACCATGTCATAGTGCAGGCCTACACTAGCCAGGGTAGTGGACCACCAAGCAAGGAAATTGGTGTGCAAACAATGGAGGATGGTAAGTTAGAAAAAATTAGAGATAAGCGTGTGTCCGCTCCAACAACAAAAATACATCGTAGTGCACGAAATCCGCACAATTTGATTTCTTTGAATCCATCGACGTGTAAAAGCACATTGGACTTGAGTTTAGCAGAGCAGAACGCCAAAATCTTGCAAGTTGAAGTAGCTGTGACTAGTCAGGATTTACCAAAAGAAGGAAACACCAATCAACTTGAAATTGGTTCGGGCAGCCAGAGTAATATTTAGCCATCATGCAGTGCAAACATTCCCGGGAACGAAATGACTAGAAAGCTAGCTAGAAAGGGTACTGCGGAAACTAGGATCAGAAATATGATTCAAATGAAAGAAATAATGACTATACTATAACTACTATAGCTTCAACGAAAATATCTTAAATGGGCTAAAAGAGATAGAATCCCTTTCGTAATGCCCATTTTAACCCCTTTACATGAGGCCCAGACTGTATTGCTCTTAAAAATTTTTTTAGCTTTCGTATTCTTTTTCGTGACTCAATATTATTATTATCACGCACGAACATCGTTTTTTTTACTCATCTCCAATGAGCGTAAGTATGTGTGATTCCTGGCACACACTGATTGGATTTGTTAATTGGCCGTGCACAAAAACTCGGCTATCTTGTTGGGTAACGCCACCGTGTCTGGCAAGGGCTTGAATTCGTTTGGCAGCTGTCGGCACTTGCAAAGCGTTTAATAAACTTTTCAATTTTTGCTCTTTCTCACACTGCACTCCTGTCACTATATATCTGACGTGTCTGCTTGGTAGTGCCCTCATCACCGCCAGAATCGCCGCAATGTGATGTGCTTGGCTCGACATCGATTTATATCACCTGGTCACCGCCGGATGTGGATGGACAGAATGGCAAAATCAAGGGCTACAAAGTGTTTTACATATCGATTGATGAGCTTTACGGTAAGTCCTGGGAATCTGTGTTGTTTATGTGTATATGTCTGCTTGTGTATGGCTTGTACTGCATACCAATTGGGAGATTGACTGGACTGACTGGCTGACTGATTCAATGTTTGCCTTGCAAATTACTTCAGCAAAATTGGAATTTCGCAGCAATTATGCAATGCTATTAAGACCGAACACCTTAGCCAGGGAATTAAACGGAGTCAAAGAGCTCGCTGGCATGCAGCTAATTAGCTGGGAAAAATCTTCAAATGTCATACAAATGGGCGCGTCTCACTTCAACTGTTTTTTGTTAATCTTTATTTATTTTCGTTTTTGCTACTTCACAGAAACGGATCCAGAAGTTGTGAAGTCAACAAATCAATACGTCACCATTGAGAATCTGCGCAAGTACACAAACTATACGGTCTGGGTTTTGGCTTACACCAAAGTAGGCGATGGCATGAAAACAAAACCATTTTATTGCCGCACCCACGAGGACGGTAAGTGGCAAACAGTTCAATGCACGCAAACGAGGCAAAAACCCGTTGATGACGATGCCATCGAGTCCTACCCCGTTTCCGTTAAATATCGCCTGCTTCGCCTCCACCTACTCCTTCGTCTTTATCATTCATATTGGCATCGTCACTGCGGCCGCATCGTTTGCAATTTCATATCGCACACTTGTTGTGGCGCTCGTTTCGGTTTTCATTTTATACTCTAAAAAGTAAACTAATCAGGAAGTACCATGAGTTTCTTCTGAACTCAACGCTTTAAGGCTTAATTTTAAAAAATATTTTTAAACACTTTTTTTTTGTTATTTATGTCATTATTTTTACACAGAAAATATTAATTTAAAATTAAATTAGGAACTTTTTACATTGCAACTCGATAATTGTTTTTAAATTTTTATGTAAAAGGCAAGCCGCTTTATTTTTAATTGAAATGAAATAATGGAAAAAACGCTTTTCTTCAGCAAAGTCTATTCTTTAATAATAACTTCACTATACAAAGATAAAATTGAAAAAAGCAATTATTAAACATAATTATATTTAAAATAAAAAAAAAATGGCGAAGTTAAAGTTTGTTTACTCTATTATTATAGACAATTAAATTATGCCTCTAAAACTTTTTTATTTTTTGAGGTGCTCTATAACATCTCTCTCTTAATTTACCTTTTGTACCTTAGAGGTAAAATATTTTCAAATTGTCATGCTTTTAAATTGTTCCACCATATAAACTTGGCTCATATTTACAGTGGAGAATGTGGGGCCTTAAAGATGTTTAAACAAAAAATAGTTGATTAACTTACTTCCAATAATTAAAGACATAATTTTAAGCAACTATGATCACTAAAAATAGACAAAAAAAATAAAAACTGCAATATAATATAATATATTATAATATATTTATTTAGTTGATTTTTTGTCCTCTAAAATTATTTAAGTAATATTTGTTAACATAATTTCTTCCAAATATTAATACTGTCTAAGCAGAAAAAGCTAGAAGCATTAAACTTTTATTATTGCATATTAGATCTCACAAAAAAAATGAAAATAAAAAAATAAGTTAATGACAACAAAGTGGACAATAAGTTAAAAGAGAAATTTTTTAAAATTGGCCATAACGTGTTACATTTAAAAACTAAAATTCGGAGAAATTTTTTTTTCCTCCAATGAATCTATCTGCATTATTAGTTTAAGAAAAAATTTCCGAAAATTTTTCTGAAAAAAAATCTTGTTTTTCCATTTTTATTTAATTGTGACTAAGCTACTGAATATTTTTGAACAAGTTTTTCTTATCCAAATTGGCAATAACGCTCTTTGAAAAAAAATGTTTTCCATTTTTGGACCAGAACTTTTAAAAAAAATAAATTAATTTTTGTATTTTTTAAAAACCGATTTTTTTTTTTTTATTAAGTTTATTCTTCAATAATAATAATAATAATTTTTCAATTATTTGCTTTTCTTTATATAAGGTGGGATTAGGTACAAGTAAGGTTTTGAAATTCTAGTCCTTGTAAGCTGTTTTATTTTTTAGTACATTAATTATGTATTTAATTTCATATAAATATTCATGTCCTGGGCTCCTAAATAGGGTTTGAAGAGAATGCAAACTTCGGCGTTCAAAGCTAGCCTTTCCCTATCTTTTTTTCCTTACTAAGTTTATACACATTTTGTTTTTCGCTGCAGTGCCGTCGGCGCCACAAGCAATCAAGGCAATACCCGCATCCAGCACAAAAATCATAATATCCTGGTTGCCGCCTGACCTGCCCAACGGGGACATTGTAAGTTATTCAGCCAAACTACATGCGACACGTGACCACGCCTACAGTTCCAGCTAAATGACTTTTAGCGCTAATTAAGCGACAATTAACGCTGACTGGTTTGTTTGTTTGTGCCATTTCCTTTTCCAGACGGGTTACACCTTCTATATGTCAATGCTGGAGGGTGGACGCGAGGAGGGCACACATAAGCGTTTGCTGGGTCCCTACGTGGAGATGCACGAAACTGTGCGCACACAGGAGTCTGCCACGTACCAATTCTGGCTAACTGCCTCCACCAAAATGGGCGAGGGCGAAAAGACACAGGTGGTTACAGTGCCGCCCAACAACAAGGTGCCCGCTCGCATAGTATCCTTTAGTCAACGTCTGGTAACGCCCTGGAAAGAGCAACTGGAGCTGCCCTGTCGCAAGGTGGGTGCGCCTGCACCAGTGACCATTTGGCGTCAGGATGGTCATAACATGGAGACTAGTACGCGCAAGACTATAGCAAAAAATGGCACGCTTTATATAAGCGAATGCCAAGCAACAGATGCGGGTAATTATACCTGCAGCGTGGAAAACACTTGGGGCAAGGATGAAATAGTGTACAATATAGTGGTTAAAGTGCCGCCTGAAGCGCCCAATCTTACTGTGGTCAACACCTATACAGACAGCTTGCATCTGGAATGGCTGGACAATAGCCATGGCGGCAGTCCCATATTAGGCTATGTGATCAACTACAAGCGTGATAATGGCGACTGGGAGGAACTACAGGTGGATGCCAAGACCAACTCGCATTTGCTCAGTAATCTGTGGTGCGGTACACGCTATCAGCTTTATATTACGGCCTACAATAAAATTGGCACTGGGCTGCCATGTGATATAGTCAACTCATATACCAAGGGCAATCCGCCAGTGCAGCCAAAGCACTCACAAATGATAACCAACAACTCGACAAGCGTCACTTGCTGGCTGGATTCATGGGGTGACGGCGGCTGCGGCATACTCTACTTTATGATTGAGTCACGTATCTATGGGCGTTCGCCTTGGAATGTGGTCTCCAATCATATAGCGCCCACAGAGCGCATTTATACGGTTAGTGATCTAGTTCCTGGCACCAAGTATCAGCTGAAAGTCACCGCTCACAACAATGCTGGTTCCACCACGGCCATTTACAATTTTACAACACTTTCACCACAGGGTGGTAAGTATTGGTTGTTTAAAGCTCTGTATGCGGAACAAGGGGGCTTATAAGAAGGCACATAGGTATATAGTGATCGATTCTTTATTTTAAGTGAATCTTTGAAGTTTTTTAACATGGGTGTAGGTGCAGTATTTCCATATTGACAATTTGTGTTAGTTGGGTCTATGATAGAATTTCCTCAGATCACTTAACGATTCTTGTAATGATTTTTCGATCTGAACTATAGATTGCTGTGACGTCAGCAAATATTGATAGTTTAGGTATATTGCTTATTAACCAGACTATCGCATATTTGAGCAAATCCTTATAGATACCCTAACTATGCCTAAATTAAACAATCTTTCTTTTCCAAACTAGTGCTTTATAGTAACGATCATTCCACGCCTATATCGCACATGAGCGATTTGCCTTTTTATGCAAACTTCAAGCTTCTACTGCCAATTTGTTTATCCCTCATGATGCTGCTGGCTTTGGTAGCGGCTGCGCTGTTCCTGCGTAAGCGAAGTAAGTCCAGATCTAGTCCCAATAAATAGTCTTTATATTAAATACTTATTGCAGAACAAAGCAATCAGGCCAGACTTGCCTCCTCATCCATGTCGGAGTCGCCGTCGCTGGCCAATTTGCAGAATAAGCAAAATCGTGATCAACAGTATTTAGCCGTGCGCTGTAATCCGGGTAGCTCAGCAACAAGGGGCTCCAACTCCAATGATTCGGGCAGCTTTGGCAAGGCCGAGGGCAATGAGTACATCGAAGATATCTGTCCGTATGCAACCTTTCAGCTGAACAAGCAGACCTACAGCGAAAGCTCCTATAGTGGTAATGTCTACAGTGGACCCTATCACTCGGTACGCGGCTCCTTTGTCTATCACGATGTCAAGCCCGAGAGCTATCATGTAGGTGTTGAAAAACTTGTACAATTTAAAAGAAATGCCTTAATAAATGTTATGTTGTTCTTTGTTTTTTCTTCATTAGTCCAAGGAGCCGGAGTATACAAAGGTGCGTCGAAAAGTCGGCCGCCTACGCGATCCACACTCAGAGAGCCAAGGTAGTTTTTAGCGGTTTTAAGCCTGCCTCATCATTATCGTTATCGTTATCGTATTCATATCCAATCCCAACTCAATTTTAGAATTAAGTAAATGACAAAATTTCGCATTATTTATCACATCATAATCCATTCAAATCAAATCCCAACCAGTTTTTTGTATTATACTTTTGAGTATTAAATTTTAAATTTGTTATTACAATTTCTTGCTTGTATAACTAACATTCATACAAAAATTCATCTAAACAACAACAAAATCCATCAAATCGTACTAAACTTTTTAGAATCGGACAATCCAGGTTCAACAGATTCCGAAGTTAGGAAAATCCTAACGCTTCACATACCAATTACAGAATATGACACACTCGGTTCCGAGTCCGACAATGATGTGTCTGCACGCGCACTTAACTCTGCCAAATATCGCGCACAACGTGGTAAGCATAGGCCAGCACATTAAGCTTACGCAGCGTATAACTAACAATATGCTCAAACTGCACTTAGATACACAAGATGAGACCTCGTCCTCATCGGAGACCACACCTACTAGTATGACGCGCAAATCCAAGCCACCCTTTGCCCCACGCAAGCCCGGCAAACCAGGCACAAGCGGCAAGCGCCATGTACGCAGTTCCAGTGGCTACTCCAGTCACAATGAAGAAACTACTTTTAGGTGAGTACAGAGAGCCAACGCTTCAGGCAAAACGAACGCGCTATAAGCTTAATTAGAACCCTGTATGTTTAGCATATCCAACTATCCACCAAACTATCAGGACCACATAAATCCGCCAGCGCGTTTCTCCGATGCCAACGACAAGACGAAGACACAAACTTCGCCACGTATGCGTGCCAATCACAAACTACAGCGGGAAGCATTCCAAATAAATGTTTAAAATTCCTTTAAAATAAAGAAATTGAAAAAAAAATATTTAAAAAACAATTTGTATAAAAAAGAAAAACACAGAGCCTTTGAGCAATGAATTTGTGTAATACTTGTAAAATCCACCCAAAAAAAAAGTAAGATATTGAAATGGCTATTAAAACAAAAAAAAAAATTACAAATTTGAACAGAATTGAAAAATTTAAAAAACACATCCAACTACTACTGGCAACTTGAGCTGCATTTTTTAACGATATTGTTAATATTAAAGAAAAACTTAAATAAATAATAAAGTGTGTATGCCGTTTACGAAATGTTCAACTATTTACAATAACAACTATAACAACAAACGAATATTACTTGTAACTTTTCGAGAACATATTAATTTTCAACGAAAATGATTTGCCGACTGTTATATAACAGCCAAAGTTTACAAAACAAAAAAAAAAACTTAATATAAAACAAATAAAAGGAAATAAACAATAAGACTTATTTATACACTGATTATGCTTAGTTTAACTTGAAAAGCTGCTTAAAAATAAGTTAAATTAAAATAATAATAATACTGAAGAAACCATAAACATACTTAAATTAATGTTAAGCCTTTAATATAAAAATTAAACAAATAACGCTGTGGCTTGTTGCAGCCAAAATGCTCTAAAAATACTGAAATATTTAAACAAATTTTCTTATAGAGCATTTTTGATAATAAAGAATTAAATTTGTTTAACAAAACAATTATATATTTATGTATTTAATAACCACATAACTCCATGGCCTTTGTGCTAAGCGTTAAAATGTGCTCTGTAGTGAATTAAAATTAAATTAAATTAAATTTAAACAAAAATATTCTGTTAAACTATTTGTTTAAACTTTTTGTATCAGTTTGTAAGTGTTTGCGTTTTAAATAAACTAAACATAAACAACTCGACAAATGTTAGCTAGTTATTTAAATAAATTTAATTAAGTTATAAAAAATTAACAAATAAAATACAATAACATACACATCTAATAGTTTTTAAAACTGTTGTATATAGCAAAGGGGCATACATTACATTATACAAATAATTAAATATAAATTAACTAATAAACATCAGTGTTAGTGGAATATTAACAAAAATTATATATATATATATATTATATATAAATAAAATCAAGCCAAAGTCGTAAACCAGCATGCATTTCCATAAACCAAATAGAAATCGGAAAACCTAAAATACACACAACCAATTATAGCTGTTCCAGAAAATGCTGCTGCTTTAATTTTTAATCTCGGAAAAATTAATTTTCAAAACAAAGGAGAAATCTGTGTAAATGGGCCCAAATAAGTGAGACGAGCCACTTTTTAAGCGATCTGTGATATGTAATAGAGGTCCTAGTCAATATTAAGCTCGTAACCATTTTTTTATCAAAATTGCGATTACTTATTGATTTATCGATAACTTAATATTTAGGTAGGCTTTTCTTGGACAAGGCATATTTCTTAAACGAATAAAAATATTTAACAAATTTTATTTTTAAAATTAAAAATAAAATAAAATATGCATATTTTAATTTCAAAAGCCAAGTTCTGCTTGCTCAAAAACAGGAATAATAACATTTTATGCGTGCGACTTTCAATCGTGATCTTAACTTTGCTCAAAACTGAAAACGATACCAAAATATTCAGTTATCGATAGCTCAATTAATAACTGGAATTTTGCAACAACAATTTTTCGAGGGTAATATTAGATGTACCTCTATCACATATGATGATAAAAATCGAGCAGATCAGTTTAAAAAGTCGACCGCTTCACTTATTTTTGACTTATATACACTATTGATTCAAAACGGTTAAGAGTTGGGACAGGCCAAAAATCTCTGACCATCTGAAAACACACACATAGGGTCTGCACACCACATATGGTTATGAAATCATTAAACTCTTTTAATGCATAATTGAAAATGATTATTGATAAACATAAAATAAATATGTATTCATTAAAATATATTTCTAAATTGCATTCGGCACGCATTCTAAAATTAAATAATCATTATTTGCAGAAGTCGATCTGAGCTTTTATGCAGAGCGAAAATAAATAAATAAAGCTAAATAAAATTTTGGACATTTTTTGATGAGAAATATTTGGACCTTATTTCTTCTTATTAATTTCTTCTTTCGGAAAATTGTTTTCCGACCCAAACTTTAATAAAAATTGGCTTGTGCCCAACTTTAATCATGTAAAAGCTGCAACTTTTGTTAACCAAACTGTTGACATACACACGCATATATATATACATTCTTAGCTTTGTTTAAACAGATTCAATATATAGTAAGCAGCAGTTACATTGTACCATATAGAGAAATCAAACATGACCATATATTTTCCAACCTAGACAAGAGCATCAACAATAAAATCAACCAAGCAACCAATTATATGACAATATGTTACAAACCGAATGCGTATTAAATAAAGTATAAAACATATTAAATTTCAATGACAATTCACACCGTTGTAGTTCACAGCCAGTCATAAAAAAATTAAAAAAAAAAAAAAAATTAAAGAAAACCTTAACAATCCTTTAAAAAATTTGGCATTGCAACATTTCAGACTGCACCAAACAACAAATTTTTTAGGCATTCAAAAAATATTTAACGTCTACAGTTTTTTGAATAAAAAAATTTAAAAAATCAATGTAACAAATTGTATTTGGTTGTAAACTAACAAATAAAAAAGTTAAATGTTTGGCATATTAAGAAAATGTGAAATTCCATAAGAAAATAAGAAAAAAAAAACTTGTAAAATGACATTGATTAAATATGTACGCACACTATAAAAAAACAACAACTTTATGTACATTAAAAACAATATGTGAAATGAGAATTAAAAATAAATACAAGACATGAATATGAGAAAAACAGAAATAAAATACCACCGAGTTTTGTTTTAACAATATATTATTTTATTTACACTGACATTGATAAAAAAATAATAGTTGTTAGACATCCTGGGCAAGCTACGAAAAAACTTAAGCTACTTGCCACTTGTCACTTGCAATTGTTGCATTTAAAGCATTTTAAGGAGATATTTCAAACTAAATTATATATTATTTCCTTGAACTCCGGTTGGAGCGTAGGGCCAACTAAGCGCTAGAAAATGATTGTGTTACTTCGCCACTTATAGTATAATACACATAAATTCATAGCTTAAACTAGACAGAATTACATTTAAAGTTTCGTACAAATCAATGTTAACATTTCTTTTACTATCATAGACATAAATGGCTAAAGTAGATTTCATAGAAAAAGTTCTATAGCTAAAACACATTTGTTAGGGAGTATAAAAATTACTTGAAGCGGAAATTTTAGTGTGTGGGGCGAGGTGTGTGGATTTACATGGGTTTTGTGCTGTTCTGTGCTGCCTCCGCTAAGGCACTGGTAGTTAAGGTGAAGCGTCTTAAACGTATGCAACTATAAAAACCAATGCAGCACACTTTTTAAGGTTGAATTAGAATTGCTTGCTTAGCGGCATATGGCAAATATCAGAACATAATGGGTTTATCCTTGCACTGGTCTATCACATAGCCGGTAAAGCGTTTCAGGAACTTAGGATACTCGCGTTTATAGACTGCGCGCAAGGCGCTGGCTGGCGCCCAGCCACCAGGATTAACTAAAATATAAGATTTGATAGTTGAGCGTAAACTTTGGCATATTTGTCTATCAAGTACTCACCCACAGAACAGTAGGTAATTTTGCAGGTTAAATCATTACGATTAAGTGGTTGACCCTTGACATAACCGTCGGGCAAATGTGTTTGGCAGGCGAGTATGACCGTCAACAAGATGCGCACGCATTTGCCGTTCTTCGACTGTAAAGAACAACAAAAAGAGTTAAGCTTGTTTTAAAATTTTTCCTTTAATTAGCGTTTACCTCCTGCTTGGCATATTCAGTAGAGTTGTTGCACACAATCCAGTTATCTGTGGCATCTGGATCTAGACCATCGGATATTTTGCGCATATGTGACCAGAATTGTGCATCACGTTGACTGGCAGGCCATATGCGTTTATGTGTTTGCAGAAAGAGCAATGTGTCGGCAGAAATTTTTTCCAGAATTGTGCAGTCCTCCAAAGTAGCTAAAAACAAATTATTATTTTTAATATAAAGTGAAAGTTGAGCAAATTTAAAAGTAAGCCGGGTTTAGATAGATACGGGATAGATACATTACTTGACACTAATTAGTCTATTTTTTTAACTATAAACCTAAGATGTCTGGGTTCTGCTTAAGATATCTTTACTTACTTTCCCAATCATTTCGAAATTCGGGCATAAAGAAATAGTGGCACATTTCACGCGCTGTTACGCCCTGCACCGAGTGATATGCCTTAAGTGGATCCATTACCATGCCATTCACTTCCTCCTCACGTTTGTACATTTTAATTTCGCCTTCGTCGGCAAATATTTGCCAGCCATTGCCATCCTGTCCAACGCCTTCACGAGCATAGTGCAGTTGCTGTTTGCAAACCCGATCGATCTGTACGAGAAAGTGTAATGAAATTTAAATCAAATATGTTGCAGAAACACATTAACAACAAATTAATTGCACGTAAATGTCAATTTCCGAAGTGCGACGACACTTCATTTGACTTACCTCCGGCCATAGTGCATGGTTTTTAGCCTCTGCGCCGGTACCAAACTCTTCTCGAGCCTCCTCGCCCTCACCCACGGCCTCGTGCGGCACATTGACAAGCGACTGTGAGATTTGTGATTGCAGTCTCAGTTTAAAGCGCAGCTGCATGTCCTCCTCGATTTTCTCCAAGCCAGTTTCGACCGCATCGAAGAACTCATCCTCGGGCAGCGTGGAATGTGGACCCTCCTAGAAAGTAATAATCATTTAAAAGTGTTAAGTAACTTAAGTAAACAACAAGTAAAACAAGTTCATGACGCTTAAAGCTAACAATTCAAGGTTTCGGCCTGATTAATTTTAATGAGCTTAGCACACAGCCAATACATATATTGGTAATATATGGAGAAGCGTAAGCACGGAAAGAAATGCCTACGTGCCTAAAATAAATTAATACAATTCACTGCTCGAAGAAAATTAAATTTTTTGCACTTAAGCAGTCACAAACGAACCTCCTCCAGCTAGTATGACCAAAACTGAAGCTAGACACTGTGTGCTGTTGACTCGGTTACTGGCCACAATGGCTGCATGCTTAATTGAACCAGCATAATAGATACAAAAGACGAGCCTTTGTGCCTTGAATATTAAGCAACTTGGGCTACTCGCATATTCTATGGCTGCCTAGAATCCCAGTTGTGTGGCCACAGACTCGAGATCCCAATTAATGCATGGAATTTCCAGAATTTAATTTATTAATCAATGCAAGCATGCGTATAAGCTCTCTCAAATATTTCCGATACTCTGACTTCACTGGCTAATTCCCACCTTGTGCAAATCTTCTTTGGGAATCCAAATAAAATCCAGTATGCTTCGTTTTAAGTTAATGGGTCAATGCCGTGTATATAAAATAATTTACAGACTCTATTTTTTATAAATAATTCCCTAAAACATTTAATAAAAGTGCTCAAAAAGAAAATACCAAGAAAAAATTTATGAAATTTTTATAAATGTGCTTGGGTTACAAAAGATAATTAGGGTATTCAATATTGCTGTTGAGTTAAGGAGTTTAAAAATTAAGAGCGTTTGCAACAACAAAATGTTCAGAGCTAAGTTTAAACCAACCGAAAACAAAATTAGTGTTGTGATTTTTATTTTCATTGACCCTTTGTAAGTTTAGTTTTTTTAGTTTAGCCAAATACGTATTTTTTTTACTAAAACTGTGCTGCGCCACTTACTACAAGGGCGGAACCAAGCAACTGATTTAAATTCCCGCCTTGTAGCCCTTAAGTGTGTATGACACAATTATAGACCACAACGATGAAGTCATTGCTACCAAAATGGCGTCTATATGTCTGGCATGTTACTAAGTACACAGACTCTAACAAAAACAATCAAGAGTTAGATTAAAGCTTACCACGCTCGGCTGTTAAATGAATTTAACGAAAAAGTTGAACACGGCAACGCCTAAAAGTCGACAAATGATTTTTATTTTTGTCTCATATAAATTAAATGAAATTGGAGCAATGTGTATTAAACCTATGGCTAAAGCGCACACAACAGAAAGTTGAACGTATATAAATGATTACAATAAGAAGGCAGGATGTAAAATGGGAAACAAAAGAATTTATTGTAAGGAAAGAAAAAAAAGAGCGGCGAGAGAGCGTATAAAAACGAAAGCAAAACAAACGCACGAGTTAGCACAAGGACACGCGAGACAGCAAAGCCACCCGCTTGGCACTAGGATACAAAACAAACTGTTGCTGCGGCTAGTGTAGGGATTCTATATACGAATAAATACAAGAGAAATAGAGCAACAGCGTGGGAGCTGTTTCTCTTTTGGGGCAGCATGAGTTGGAGTACTCGAAGGCACACACACACATACACAAAAACATTTACCAATACACAAATCTCACGCAGAGGACAGCACTTGGCGCCCAAAAAAGCTTTAAATTTAAAGGATTTCTCGCATTTAAATAATAAATCAATGCGTTGAGAGTAAGCTCCACAAACCGAACTTTGCCCTGTTACTGTGGTTAGTTGGAGCTGCGGTGAATCTTTGCTACGCTCACAAATGAAGCCAATTTGCTGATAAGTCTTTAACCGCTGGGAAACGAACGCGGTTAAAAAAAAACAGCTGTGAAAACCAGCACGAAAATGGAATACCCTTTTAGTTAAACAGTTGCACACTAGTCTAAGAAAATGTTTGGAATAAAGTTAGAATTTTCAGGAACAAATATATTTTACTAGATTTTCTTAAAGTAAAGTAATCTGATGAGAATCCTGATATTTTGATAAGCCTGTAAATATTGATCAAAGATTTTTTAAGACAAAAACTATGAAAACTTTACCTTAAAGTTCAGATAGCAAAACGTGGATTCGAATGGAACGCAATGTAGCCCTATCGCTGTACCAGCATTTCTCGACTTTATGGCAAAATTTTGTTCATTTAGCCCAGTGTGGATTGGTTTAGATTAAAATCACAAGTTATGAACCAAAATAATTGTATTACTTTCGCTGTTGCTAGTGAGCCCTTCACTTGGGATATGTCCCCAGATGTGGCACAAGAATCAAACCAAATTCCCCAGAATTCTCCGTAAATTTCTTCTTTTTTGATAGTTTTACTTATTAAATAATTATTACATTAAACAAATTCAAAAATTATTAACCTACAATATTTAATCCTGCCCTTACTTGTAATCGTTTGGGAACTCCACGAGTAATAGTAAAAAAGGTAGAAGCCCCACTTGTGCAAATAGTTACCGGTTTGTAGGCTCATGTAGGCTTTAATAAGAAAAATCTTGTTTTGTTGGGGGGATGCCAACCTCCACTCTCTTGCTTCTAGTTTTCACTATTAGCCCCCATTAACATAACCTAAAGAAAGTTTTTGTTAGATCGGAAACCAAACTATAGTCACCTGAATTGGTATATGCTTTAAAATTCATTCGCCTCAAAATCGAATGAACAATGTAAAAAACATCTTTTATTATTTTGGTTTATGGGTCAAGCTGATTGCCCTTCTGCAATTTAACACAGATTAAGATTCAAAAGCGGGATTTAACAGACCCGATTCAAAAATATATTCGGATAAATATTTAAGGAATGGAGGCGAACATTTATTTTGCTGCTAAAAAATGTTGCAAAAATTGCACAAACAATTTTAAGACAGACCTTGAAAAGATCAGTCAAGCTATTTGAAGAGCATATTCATTCACAAACTCAACATTTAAAGTGAAGGCTAATATGTTTGCCAGTGTGCATTGCTTACAACAAAACAACATTTGCAACTGCAGCATCAAGTTTAAAACTATTTTAAAACTAGAACCACTTCTCACATACCACATTTTTTTTGCCACTCTTAAGTTTATAGTGTTTGGATAAAAACCGCATTTTGTTTCTAGTAGTTTTTCAATAGCACAAAACGTGCGTGCCTTGACAGCAATTTATGCGATCTATGTACACGATATGGTTACAAAGTTTCTTTGCACAGTTTTTCAATGTAAATGCAATGCGGCTAACTACTATATTTCACAATCTGCAAACGACCCGCAAACATTTAATTTATTATTTATACAGCATAAAAAGATGTTTGTTTTTATTTTTAGTTTTTGTGGGCTATTAGTTTTACGTGTGCACGGTTTGCTGGCTGACCACTAACTGATTGTAACAGTTTTAGCCATTGCTGGCCATAGCATTAAAAGCTTATAAGCCGGGACAACAATGAGCAACAGTCATAAGAGAGAGAGGTATAAAGAGCTGGGCCAAACATCACAACGAAACCGGCATGCCCTCTTCTAAATATTATTTTTAAATATTTCCGGATATCGTTACTCAGGCTGCAAGTTTGGATTGAAACCAGGGATAGAACTCAGGGGCACTTGCTTGATGGTCCTTATACCAGTTTAATTGTTTTCGATGGAGGGGTCCAATTAATCCCGTCCGCCAACAACGGCCTAGCTCTCGCTATTTAATTTTGGAGTACAATTGAAATTTTTCAGCATAAGCAGAAGAAGAAGAATCAGGGGCATATTATGTTATGTTTCTTATACATACGAAAATAAAGATGTCGAAATTACTTATGTAAAAGAAAAAAAAGCTATTTTGTCAGTAAATTTAGTAAAACAATGCACAACAACCAAAACAGTTTGTTTTAAAATCTAAAACATAATAGTTTACTCAACCGGGACGTCTGAATTGAACTAATGTTCTTTATTTGCAGGATAGACTAAATACATATATAATTCTAAGAGCCTTTTATTCCTGTTACCAAATATTGGTACATAAATTAATAATTAACATATTGCCTTCAGACATGTGTACATAAAATCCATAAAAAAAAAGATATATACATAAGTATATCTGTTTGCTCTTCGAAGTAAACCATGAATTGGCACCATCTTCTTAAAAAGTATTTTATTAACACAAATTCATATAAACTTAAGAAAACAAAAAAAGCTCAAAAATTGTAAACATCGTGCCCACGAATCAAATTTTGAAAGAAATATTCTAAGGTTTGAGGCCGAGTCTCGATCTAAATACAAAGTAATCGTTTGGATTGTATTTTTGAATTTTTGTATGACTTAAGCTTATTCTATAGCTTTATAACCACTTTAACAATAGCTGGGGTGATGTTTGGGGCAATAAATATTACAGAAAAAAAAGGATTAGGCAAATCATATGAAAAATATAATATAGTTTTAGATTCCTTTTCCACACCGCAATGACTTACACTTTTGTATATACATATACTGCAATATAATAATGTACAAAATGTGTACAAGGCGCTTCCTTAAAAGTAATACCACTTAACCAAAACATATGCAAGGATGGAATAAACAACTTGTAAGCCGTTTAACATACCAGAGTGAATTAACTCAACTAATCTGAACTGGTCAATTCGTATCAAGCCAAGCACTGAAAACTTTATTAATTACTAAAAATATATTTTACCTACTTGTAAATCTTTCCAATCGATAGAGCTCTAAAACTAAACGAATTAAAGTAATTAAAGCCTTGCGGAAGTTAAAAACATGTTCATAAAATAAACTAATTTCGATAAAAAATGGCGTGATCTAAATAATATGCCGGATAAGATCTCGACACTTGTTAAAGAATAAAAGCCGCATCTACACTCTATAATTAAAATAAATGTCAATACAAATTGTTGCTTAAAAAGTTACACCAAACGTGCGGCAATTACGGCGTAGTTATTACATAAATTTCAACATTAAACAAATCTTTTTATGTTGATACAAAACCAGTTAGTTGGTACATTAAAGAAGTGAGCAAACTCTCTCAGTATTGTTTGTTTTTATTATTTGATGCTTTTTTGCTTGTTTATTTGCCGCTTGATGCGAACGAACGTGTTTGGCCTAATAAAATTGACCATGAGAGAGCAAAAAAGCAAAACAAACTTGAAGCCGTGAAATGGGCAACAAATGTTGTAGACAAAAAGTGGCAATATGGAAATTAATTTTGAGAAATTCTCCATTGATTATGATGATTCAATTCGCTTATACAATTCGACAATTATAAGCCTACTCAAACTCACCTCAAAATCTGGGCCAGGATAGGATAGACGCTTTACTTTTTCAATTTCCTCCTTGAATTTTCTGCAAGGTCAAAACAATTTAAGCTGTCAATACATATTTTTGGCTACGTAAAAGGTCGTCTTACTTATTCTGCTCCTCTGCACGCCGGCGTTTATCAATTTCACGCTCCAGTTTGCGTTTCCATGACTCATCGCTTTCGGCAATGATTTCCAGACAATGCTGCAAAGTGCTTAGCACACCGGTAGTTGTGGCACGAAATGTGATGGACTCGCCCTGCAAGGCATACAAATAATATATTACTAAATCTGGCTCATTGTCAAACTCTTAACATCCCAACACTTGCCTTAAAGTCAATGGGCTTTAGGCCATCGCCCAAATCTAATGGACTGCACTGACTTTTATTTAACTCCGAGCAGGCATCAAAATAGCGCTGCAGCGTCTCAATTTGTCCAAAGAGTATGTCTTTAAAGGTTTCTAGTTCGCCTACTTTCTCGCGCAGATTACGTTGTGTTTTCTTTAAACTGCCGCCACTGGCCAATGATATGGTATTTGATTGCAATGACATAGTGCTGCCATGACGGCGCAGTGAAGTGGTATCTGTGCTGGCTGTATCCTCCTTATACAGTTGTAGTACCTCCACCCAATGCATACGATCCTCGCTAGTCTCGGCGCGTAGGCACCAATTATTGAGGTTATTGACCACCACATCAAAGCGTAGCTCATCAGATTCATGTGCCTGCAAAATAAGTCAGTTATGAATCACTGTTGATTGCAATAAAAATAGTATAAGTAAACGCCTCCAAATCAAGTGTGACAATTGGGCACACCCACGTGTCAACACTGACCACCATCAAGCCAAGCAAAGACTTTAATGTCAACATTAATTTATGACCAATATGTCGGCGGCGCCCAAAACCAAACCAACTTACATTGATGACTTCAATTTGGGGGTCTATTTTTGTACACATCGCATGTTTGCAGCACTGAGTAAACACAGAAAAGTTAATTGATTTCGCTGCATTGATTGCGGGTCGGGTCTTTGGTTAATTTAACCAAAGCACAAACACAATCGCATACTTACTTACAAACAACACAGACACAAGCACACATACGCCCATTACTTTTTTATTAGTTCAATTAAGAACACTTGCGAAATGCACGCCCCGAAAGCCCCCCCTCGGCACATACGCACCTTAATAGTTGCCTTGGCTAGGCTAATGGCGCCACGGCAGCCAAAGTCCGATTCGGATTCGGACTTGTAGTAAGAAAGCGTGCCATCCTTCAGCACTATATAGCGTGGCTGCCAACCATAGATGTAGTTGGTCCACTTGCTGAGATATCCACGCAACTCTATGCTGTTATCCAAGTAATCTTCCTCCTCAGATGATTCACTCAGTGAGCCTGCTGCTGCATCAGATGTCGGTAGCGCATTGCTTGCTGGCGGTGGTGCTTGCTTTGGCATCTCCGCCTTCATGCTATCGACCATTTCCATGCCCAATGTTTTATTAACTGCACGCGTAGAAAAGATTTATATGAAATATGCTTAATCAGAAGCCCATAGATAGATTAAAATATATATCGCGCCACACACACGTAATATATCAGCAGACCAACGCCGGCCAAAAGTAATTAAAAAATACAATTATGGGCTTGTAGTGATAATCCACTTCAATCATCATCAAAACATTGCCTGACTCACCAGACTCTGTTGTTGTTCTCTTAGTGACCGGGTTGGCGTTGTTTTATTTTGAGGCATTTTCTATGAACCTTTACTCACCTGCAGCAAGCGTCTAAGAAGAAATATTTAATTATGCGTTCATTGATGCGGCAATTATAAGATCAAATGCTGATTTTGGACTAGTTTCAACCAAATTTGCTAATTTAATAACAAAAAGAACACTAACTGCTGCTTAGTTGTGATAAACCGAACAGCTGTTTTATGTGGACTTGTGCCTCTTCTTCTTCTTCTAGTTGCCAATCAGTACGAATGCTTACGATAGTCGCAGCTTTATGCAAGTGTTGTAAAACAAATAAAAAGAGTGCTGATTAACGCGGCGCTTTAAGCTTGGCGCCCTATTGCAATAGAAATAATAAGTAAATTACTCAAGTTACTTTATGCCACATTTTGCACAATAAATCTGCGCCTATTTCAGTCAGTATAAATAGAGCAGCACTCTATGACATTGGGTTGTTCGTGAGTGTATTTGTAAAGTGTTTTAATATGGCACCTGGCTCCATCTGCAGTGAACCTTTGTTTATTATAAATTCAAGTCCATCACCTCCCTATGATCCTGAACAAGAAAATATGGCACCTATACCTCTACCAGAGGGACATTTAAATTTTCAAGACGGCATTAACTGGGTTTCGGATATTATAGAAATTGAAGAATGCGATACGGAATGGCTAATAGATGCAGAGTTTATTTGCAAGGCTATAACTGACATTATGACCGAAAAGGATTGGATCTACAGCTTTATATTGCGTAATCTCTTAACAACAGGTAAGTCTAACTTAGTGCCAAGATGCAAATTAACTCTCATGTATAGCATTCATGCACAGCTACTTTTTATCGGGGCTCCAAAATAGATGTACCCATTGACTTTGAGCAGTACTTAAGCTTTTACATGCCGTTTCCTGTTACTCCCATTTTTAATCCAACACGACCAAGTTTAATACAGCTTTATGCGCCAACCATGCATCCTATTGTTGTCAACGGCTATTTAAATCCAGAGAATCTGCAGATGCATTTACGAGGAAATCTTTATGATACCATACAACAGCTCGGTTCTGTTCACTGCAGCAGCGGCGTTCAGTACAAGCTGACCTATCGTTCGCATGAAATTGGCGATCAGGGTTTTGTGCATGAGATTCTCGCATTTGAACAACGTGAATATGGTATGCCCTGCGTTATATCATTTGTCTTTTTGCCGGCTATACAGTTTAATATAGCGGAGTTTCCACTGCCATCCTATGTGTCCTTGGGACCACCCTGGAATCATTGCAATGGCATCTCCTACTGGCTGGCTCTTTTACAGGTGTATCCACCCTACGACTACAAAAGCTTCTGCCCTTATGTACCACGCATGCAGCTTATTCATGATGAGCGTATGCTCAAGTATCGCAATGCACTGCGTCTGCTTGTTAAGATTGGCATTGGCAATGAGATACCCAATATTTCCGACATATTTATATTGAAAGGCTTACATTTCTTTCGGCTACGTTATAGCACAAGCTGCGATTGCAACTTGTCCCTGGCCACATTGTTCATTGAGGTAAGTTTGAAAAGTTTAGTTTATGCTGTAATATAATAAGTAAATAATAATATTTTAATCGAAGGGTAATCATATGTAACACTTTTGAGAACATAGCTAAAAAATGCACTTTCAAAAAATTCCTTTTATTGGGATGGGTCAACTAAATATTGAAGAGTCTAACTTACGTTTTACTTTCATATTAAAGCTTTTTGTAAACAATCATTTTACTATAGTCCATTTTTTTAAATATTTGAATATACATATGTAAGAAGAGTCAAATTAATTAATATATTTGCTTAGTATTTAGCATTTTTCGATATTTAAATGCAACAAAAAAGACTTATTTAAGACGCCGAAGATTAATAAAAGATATTGGAGTATATAAGCTATAAATATTCATATAGCAATATATGATTTTAAACTCCTCACCCGAATAGTGAATCTTACTGCCACTCTAGACTTTTCTTTTTTGAAAGCTTGTCTGATTCTTGAGATTTGATTCCCTTATTTGTTTTACAATTAACTGTATGTACTTTGTTTATATTAATAAGAATTAAGCCTTCGGTAGAAAATTTTTTGTTTTATTTTTCATCTTTTTTTTTTTTGTTATTTTCCTATAGCTACTCAATATACACTCGGATATCATGGTCAACGATGCCCTACAAAAGCTGGTAACATTTGGGGCCTATCAGCAGACATGGCTACGCAATGCCCAACGCCTGGAATATTTATCGCGCAGAGTGTCCATGTTCTACTATATCAACTGC
Source organism: Chymomyza fuscimana (assembly GCA_949987675.1). Classification (NCBI taxonomy): domain Eukaryota; kingdom Metazoa; phylum Arthropoda; class Insecta; order Diptera; family Drosophilidae; genus Chymomyza; species Chymomyza fuscimana. The sequence goes on from OX465089.1 coordinate 35,547,268, forward strand.
ATACACTTTGATCATCTGAAGCAATTGTTTGGCATTATATAAATTGTATTGGACGACTAGCCAAATGAATGGATCGTTTTTCAAATGCCACTAGCTCCAGTAAATGTCTGTGTTTATTTTCACAGTTGTTTCTGAAAACTTTTACGATAGCAAAACATTTGTTAGCTGGAACTGTGTCCATTTATTTGTTGCTATTGCACTTGTTCGAAGTACAAGACATTTTAAATTCGTTTACATATTTATGTGGGATCAAGTGGAATTAGTTTTTGCCACACTATTATTTACAATACATTACAACAATTTACTAAAAGCTAGAAAGTTAACAACGCTTAAAGCTAGCAATAAATAAATATATATATAAAAATAAATTATATTACAATTATTATTACAAACAAATGACTTTCAATATGCACTCATTTAAGCAGCTGCCTTTACAATCTTTGTACAGTTGCGCGCTAAAAACTAGTCGAGGTTATCAATGGATGAAAGCGCTTATGGCTTACATATAAACTTTAGAGTTGTGCTTGAGGGGCAAAGCATCGTTGCTAACCTCTTCCTGGCTATTGGGCAGCTGCACTGCCTCTTGTTCTTGATACTCGCCCACGTGGTGTAGGGATTCTGTTGCAGTTGTTGTCGTTCTTGTAGCAGCTTGCGCGCTATATTTGTTGGCCAGGGCTTTGAAAATGCTCTTGGGACAAGCCTTATAATAGGGAAAGCACTCGCCTGGTGCCACACGACCTTCTCCCATACGTTGCGCTCTCACATACTCGGGCAACAGATCGGAGAATGGCGATTTCGTAACCCTAAGGGAATAAATCAGTTAAATCAGTTAATAACATTTTTCGTTTGGTATAAAAACTAAAACCTTGAAAATATGTGACCTTTTGGGGAAGAGATTTCTACGGTACACCTAATTCATTTGTGGAATGGAAGAAGTTGAAGTGGGACTCGAATGTGAGAAACTAAAAGGATAATACTGGTTTGGAGAATGAGATTTTGTTTTCAAAAAAAGCTCTATGGATGTGCATCTTTAACATAATTAACAGCAGGGCCGTAGAGAGAAATTCCGAGACCGGGGTGAAAATGTACCGGCCCCTCTATTACACCTTTAGCTTGAATCGGTACAACAGTAATTACACCGGGCCCTTGTTTTTATAATTTAATTTATACCAATGAAAAAAAAAAAGAATCTCGTCCTAATGACACGTCTTTCATCATCCCACGAATTAGAGACTTCCGTTTACGTACGGAACACCTCTTTTTACATCAATAGAGATTTCTAAAATAAGGATCAAAGCAAATATATCTAACCTTTTCTCATCCCCAACTCTCATTGCGAAATATACTTACGTCAAAAACAACTTGGTCATTTCTCCAAAGACACCAAACTTATCCAAGCTGCGCGAATGCATTTCACAAATTGTGCGCAACAGGCAACCCTTTCCATCCATGCCAAATGTAGCCAAAAAGTCTTCGACCACGCCATAGAGCAGCACGCGTTCGCCGCCATGAAAGATGTGCTTAAAGCCAGCCGGCAGCTCCGGATACTGCGGCTCTTCATGTACCACAAATGAGGGATTATCCGTACGACTGCTACGTTGTGCGCTTAGATCGCGCTTGCGTCGCTGCACATGTAAATAATGCGCCACAAACTCGCCCAGCATTTGGCCAGCGCTGTGGCCAAAGGAGCGCGCAAAAATCGGCGGCAGATCACCCAAAGGATTTTGGTTATCCGTCAGACCCAATTTGTCAAAGTCAACTGTAAGCGGTAAATGTAAATAGAATGCTACGAAAGTTGGTATTTTTTACCACTTACTTGTTACTGGAAAACTGATGGTCAAATTGGAAAAAAAGCCCTCAGGCGGATGTCGCACCAGTGGCAGCGCAATTGTTGGCGTAAAAGTCAGTGAGGTGCCTGGAGGCAGCGCCAGGCGTCCATCATCGGTAATCCAAACCAGACGCTTCTTGCGTATGTGTGGTGTATCAGCGGCTGCTGCATCTTGGTCATGTTCTGTTAGTTCATCAATAAGAGAATTTTGATGCTGTGAATCCCCTTTAGTTTCAGCTTTGATTGTGTTGCATAGACAGATCAGCACTAATAACGTCCCGCTCATGTAGTGATTCCTTGTGTTGCTGACAGCCATGTTGCCTAATGGAAAATGGAAAAACGAAAAACTTTAACAGCGAAATTGAAGCTGGAACCAATCTCCAACAACTTAATGATGACAATCGTTATTCAACTTGGCCGCACAGTTGTATAACAACAACTACCGAGAAGGCACTCTGCTGCTTTATTGTTTCCCATTGTACTCCTACTTTGATCAGCTGTTTCCAGACTTCAAGACTGGTTTTGTTTTGGCGCGTCCAAGGTGAATGGGAATGGCTGTGAAACGAGTCAATTTGGGAAAGCGGGTTCCATTCTTTCCATTACTGGCATATATTTTGCATGCACCGTTAGAATGAAATACTGATTACGAATTGCAACTTGTGCACAACAACAAGAATAGTCAAGGAGAAGGAAAAATTCGCTTCCACAAGAAAAACGATTAGCTTTAAAAATTCAAGCAAGCAGTGTTAAGAAATTCTAAAATAAAAATAAATCATTAACTATATTCGTGTCTCAACCTTTAAGACTCCCATAAACAAAGTTATTTTTCCCAAATTATTTCCCTAAAAATCTAAACATTTCTTAGAACTAAATAATTGACTGCACTTTCCTAAAACTTGTTTTTTCTCTATTACTGCATATAATAATTAAAGTTAGTTTAGGTTTCTTGCTTATAATTCAACAAATGTAATAGCGTAATTCATAATGTTAATTATAAAAAAAAATCCTGAAAGTAAGGCCAAAATCTTCAGAGTAAAAAGTTGTTGTACCACCTTAGTAAATGGCTTTTTCAAATGATTTTTTTGAGTTACCAAAAATTTCCTAATACAAAATTGAAAAACGCCTAAAAGGAAACGAGTAGGACCTCACAACCTTAATACCATAATGATAAGAACTGGAAAACGAAGTGGTCTCGAAGACCACTAGGTGTGTCTTATGGTCTAGCACTTCAGACGGGTTTTTTTTTTATATTGGATCCCTTTTTCATAGAATTTCCAAATCCGAATGTTTTTTATTTATAGCATTCGGATTCGTTCTGACTGTGCATGTAATTTAAATTGAAAATTTTTTTTAAATATTCTTTGATATTAATTATTTATAATATATTGTTTAATTGTTTTGTTTCTGAATCAACCCAAAAAAGAAACGAATTTTTGGCATGGTTCATGCTTAAGGGGTCTACGCAGTACGAAATATTTCGCATGGAATCGCAAAGCTTCATATAAAAAAAAATCCCATTTGGATATCCCAGCTGTAGTTTAATAAGGTAAATATGTTTATAAAGAAGTTACTATCCATGGGCTATAATATATAAAATCTTTTTGACTTTTTTAGGACTCCACCAAGTCCGCCTCAACAGTTTTGCACTATTTGCCCCCAAGACTTTTTCCGTAGAATGTTAAAACTCGACACAGACGTTCCATTTAAAATAAGCCCATCCAACATTATTTTTTTAATATCGTTATCAAGTAAAGATACATTTTTTAAAGAATCATCAGATCGTAATTAATAAACAATTTTTGAATTCCTGACTTAAATAGCAAGACACGACTCAAGTGCTCTGCTCTTTTACTATTATTACTAGTATTCATCATCATCATAGTTGGCTCTACAACTCTTGTCGAGTCTTCGCCTACTTCAGCATGAGTCTCCAACTTGATCTGTCTCGCGCCCTTGCTCTCCAAGACCGAATACCAAGATCTTGCGCATCTTGGTCGACTCCATCAATCCATCTTAGTTTTGGGCGTCCTCTTGATCTGTTTTCGCGGCATTTGCCAAATAGGATTTTTTTCGGAGGATAGGTGTCGTCTGCTCTTATTAAGTGCCCGGCCCATCTTAATCTATTCACTTTTATCTGCGTTATTATATTGGCCCCTTTGTGTAGTCTTTCAAGCTCGTGGTTGTATCTCCTTCTCCATACTCCATTGTCGCATACGCATCCAAAAATGGTTCGAAGAACTTTTCTTTCATAGATACTTATTTTATTTTCATCTGCCTTAGACAGTGTCCATGTTTTACTGGCGTACATTAAGACTGGTGCAATCAGCGTTTGGTATATAGTCACTTTTGTATTTCTGTCGAGCTTCTTGTTTCTCAGAAATTTATTTAGGCGGAAGTACTGTCTATTTGCAGCAAGAAGTCGTTGATCTATTTCTACATTTTTGTTCTCGTTGTTTATATTTACGCCCAGGTACGTGAAGTCTGTAACCACTTCAAAGTTGTATTCCCTGAAGGTAACATTTTGGCCAAGTCTATGTCTCATTGTGTCAGATGTTGTGGACACCATTACTTTCGTCTTTTTTTCGTTAATTATAAGACCTATTTTTCTCGCATTCTCTTCGATGCTGTTGAAGGCTTCCTTGAGGTCCTTTATTGAAGTCGATATGATGTCTATGTCGTCGGCATATGCTAATAATTGCGCTGATTTGTAGAAGATGGTGCCTTTGACGTTTACTTTGGAGTCTCTGATGACTTTTTCAAGTGCCAGGTTAAAAAGGAGGCAAGAGAGGCCATCTCCTTGACGGACACCAAAGTGAGCTTCGAACTCACGGGAGTTTTCATTCCTAACCCTCACTCATTTCTTACTTTTGCTATGGTAGTTTTTGTTAATCTTATTAGCTTCGTTGGGATAGAAAACTCTTTCATCGCCGCGACTAATCCATCTCTCCTGATTTTATCGTACGCTGTTTTAAAGTCAATAAAAAGGTGTAATGTCGTGACATTGTTTTCTCGAGTTTTCTCTAAGATTTGTTTGACGATGAAGATTTGGTCGATCGTTGATTTGCCAGCTCTAAATCCAGCTTGGTAGTCACCTACTATCTTGTCTGCAAATGGTTGGACTTTATTGCGTAGTAAACTAGAGAAAACTTTATATATTGTGTTTAACAGGCTGATCGAGCGATAGTTCTCACATGACAATTTATCGCCTTTTTTATGGATCGGACATATGACCCCTAGTTCGAAATTCTCTGGTAGTACTTCGTCGTCCCATATTTTTATCATTAATTTATAAATTTCTCTCAGATTTGCGTCACCCATGTTTTTTATCACTTCTGCCGGGATTTCGTCAGTGCCTGTTGCTTTATTATTCTTTAGATCATCAACTGCCGTCTTGAACTCTTCATATGTTGGAGTCTCAACTCTTTCTTCGTCGTTATTGTCTGCTAAGACCCTATCATCTATTGTTTCCTGTTGCAAAGACGGATTATTTAGAGTTGTGTCGAAGTGTTCTACCCATCTGGTTAGTATGTCTCCTTTTTCAGTGAGTAGATTGCCGTCTCTATCTTTGCAGTAGTACGTTCTTGGGTTAAAGCCGTCTTTTCCCGTGTTGATGGTCTTGTAAAAGCATCTTGTCGCATGCCTATTATAAAAATTTTGGGCGTCTTCTAAAATTTGATTGTTGAATTGCTTTTTCTTGGCATTGTGCAGAGTTTTTCTTCACGGCGTAGTTTTTTATATTTATCATTTGCTGCTCTGGTTTTTCTCTGGATCATAAGTTGGTAGGCTTCATTTTTCTTGTCTGTTGCTTCTTTACATTCATTGTCGAACCATTGATTTTGCTTCTTCTTTGGCGCGTGTCCTAGTACTTCAGTAGCTACTTTTATTATTAATTCTTGTTGTTTATTCCATCTTTCCGATACATTTTCTATGGTTGTTGTTCTTCTAAGGTCCGTTTCTAGTAACGTTTTGAATTCATTGCACTAGTATTAGTTTTTAATTTCATTTGATAAATAAGAATAAAGCTTTCCTTATAAAATTAAGTTTTGTATTCATACTTTAAGGGACGTGGGATACGGTTCGTGGACGTAATAGCATAAAGGCTTTCAAACAAATTATTTTATTTTTTAGAAAATGTATATCCTTGCTTCTGAGATGTTTGAAACTTTTAAAACAAAGTTGGTATACCCTCTGGACAGGGTAGTGCAAAATACAAATTTGCTTGCGACATCAAAGAGGCTGTCAAATGTCCTGATCAGTACAAGAAGTGAAAGCACACACGCCAATTGATTTGTCATTCTAAGTCTCAGTGTGCTGCCCGGAGTGTGTGTGTAACTAACCATAGATTTCACCCAAGACGCACTTGCCAGAACCACACACACAAATTGGAACACTTTTAAATTGGTATCTACGCTTCTCACTGTCAACTTGCAAATTTCTCGACGCACTTTTACCAGAGCAGTGCTCGTACATTGTCCTAAATTTTGCCATACCCATAACCAAACCCAGCGCCAAGCCAAAAGCAGCTAAGCCAACCCGATGATGATGATGATGATGCAATAGTAATAATGGCAACCAGTTTTCATCAGGCATGAAAAATGTTAAGAGACCGTTACCATTACACGACCACGCGAGCATTTATTAAAGCCCGACTAAATTCTAATGCACTTTCCCAAAGGCTGCAATTTGGCTTGGAAACCGTCAAACTGGTTATAGTCGATGTTCTCTTTATTGAGTTCAAACATGTTTTGGCTGGGGGCGCCGTCTGCCCGGCCAGGCATTAATTAAACATTTTTGTCGTCAAGGGTTAATTGAAATTTCTCCTTCTTAAAAGCACGAAATTAAAAATGCAAGTGCAGTCGTAACTTAATTTAGAAGATTTCAGGATAAAAGTAACAAAAAAAATATACGTAAAAAATATGCTCAAATCGAATATTTCAGTACGAAGAAGGTATTCGTAATAGTTACATTTATTCCATTATACCAGGCGCTGGCGATTTAGGAAAAAAAAAACACCATCCAGTTTAGATGGTTGATGTAAAACGGATGGTCTGTGTCGAGTTAAAGCTTTTTACGGTGAAGGAATTGGCGGTAAATAGTAATAAAGATCATCCGTAAACTACGTGACGCAAACTTTCGGCAGATTTGACAGAGATACAAAGTTATTTAGAGATTCTAAACTTAGACCGAAATGATAAGATTAAGAATAGCTGAAGGTAAATCTTATAAGGCTAAAGGCCTTTGTCCATTAAACTAACCTTTTTGCTTGTACCCAACCGAAATCTTGGTTAAGATTAACTTCTTTGATTGACATTGGCCACCTGAAGCCAGGTGTGACTGTACTTATTAACTCTGCAACATGTCAAAGTGATGAACAATTTACGCTTAAGAACAACATGGTTGACAGCGATAGCGTCAAATGATTTTAAATGGACAAACAAACAAACTGAGATGCAGCTTAGGAGCCACTTTTAGCTGTGCGACCATTAGGTAGGCGTGTTCCATGTGTAAACAAGAGTATACGTTGACTACCCGTGTATGGCTTGACACCTGTACGGCTATGGCATTTAGCCGGGGATTAATTGCTGTAAGATGACAGGCATGTACAAGAACAAATTGCATTGTTGCTATGAAATCGAAATTGGGTCAGCCGCAGAGACAAGGTATGGCCAAGGCCTAGACCACATCAAGCTGTATTTAAGATCATTGCAGCCTGGGCATTTGCGCATCTGCAAATAATTCCTGTTGTTGTGGTAGCTGTAGTTGCTATAGTTGTTGCCTTGGCTAACTGGCTAAGCGAGTCTTGGTAGTAACTGCGGTATGTTGACAGCTGTGCAGGGTGCATTGGTACTCTCGCTTATTACCATGGGTGGATCGGATCACTGGAAATTGCTGAAAGGGGATTTCATAGTGCCCGCAATTTTGATTTCTATTTATAACAAATCAACAGCAACGCCCGCATAGACTTCAAGGCAACACTTGGAACATGACTACATCAACAATAACAACAACTACAACTACTACAACAACGACAACAACACACGCAACAAGTGTCAGTTAGGAATTTAAAATACATCGAAGTGAGAAGTGAGAGCAAAAGACAGCGACAGGCAACTTATGGCGAATTAGTCCAGCTGAGCTTTAATTGGAGTTGTTCGTTTATAAGTATTGTATAGTATACGAGTATATAAATATAGCAATGAGTACTGTACATATGTATATACACACTTTGTATGTCTGTACAGAATCACTTTTTTTGTGCTTATTTAAGTTTTGCTTCCTGCTCCTCACACAACTGACTTGCAATCAAGAGACCATTGAGTCCGAAATCAAACTGACTCTGGCGCTGCTTACAGCTATCACTTCGATTTGGCGCTCAGTTCCATAAAAAAAGTTTACTTAAGTTGTTATTGAAAGAGAATGATACAAAAACGAGAAAGTCAATTCTTGGCTAACAAAGTTAAGATACTCTTTCTCAATTCAACTAGCTAGGAGCATAATCCAACAGTTTGAAAGGTTGCGCAATGCGCATAGCATTTAATCGTGTCTCTCTAAAAAAGAGTGCGCAGGTTCAATTTCTGTATGGTAGCTATATAAAATAATTGACCAACTTTGACCAATCTTCTCAAAATTGTATAGACTAATATAAAACGCATTAATACATAGTAAAAAAAACAAATTTTTGTTTTTTTAAATTTCGCGACCTTTACGTTAGCTGTAATTGAACCAGTTTTCTGCACAGCTGAACTCGCGCACTTCTTTGCGGCACCTTGTAAAATTCGTTGAATCATGATCTAGGAGTAAGGACCATGTTAAGTAGTGGAAATTAAACTTAGCAGACAGTAAAGAAATGTCTTTCACGGAAACTTTGTAACTCAACATTTTTGAACTTTATAAAAAAATAAGCGTACTCTTTCAAAGAGCATACAAAGGATTGGCTCTTAATGAAATGAAATTGATATTTGGGTTAGCAGGTGAAATGGCTATTTAATCACAATAAATAAATTAAATAAAAACATTAAAAATAAATTGAAACTGTCTTTCGATTTTTTAATTTTTTAAATTAAATGCTAAGACAAGTTTGTGTCTTAAGTCTTTTGTTTTTAATGCCGCAAAGCGTGGAACTGCATAAATAATTTAAAAAGTTACGAAAGACGATTTAGATTATAAAAAAAAATGCAACTACACACACACACACACACGATCTTAAAGGTATGGCCTTATTTACTTATTTATTTATATTTATTTATTTATAGGGACTATACACACGCTTGCACATTTCGCCAATTCGTGATTTGATTGTAAATGATACAGAAGCTTTGCGTATAAAAAATCAATCAAAAACAAAAGTGTTGGGTTTGGTTATGTCTTTAAAGTGCGTTTTCGCATTGTAGAAAGTTTTGAATAGTGTTCGACGCTTCTGTTTCGTTTGTGGAATAACAATTAACAAGCATGTAAGAGCTGGTGTTACTTTTTTATGCCGATTGAAGAAATGATAACGCTTTGGAGTGTGTGCTGCAACATTACCATAGATTATAGATTCTATGGGCTTACATAAGTTTGCCTTTAAGCGGCTGGGAACTATGTCTGCTTGAACTTGAACTAGTTAATGCTCAGCGCATTGTCTAACACTTTGTATGGGATGCCTTTTTGGGACCAGCTAACTTTACTGACATAAATACCTAACTAGTAAGAGCCACCAACGGCTTTTACAAAGTTCAAACTCACTTTTTCTTATGTTTAATGTACTTTTCGTGGAATTCTAAATTCGTTTTCCACTTTTCACTACGCCAACGCGAGTGAGTCCTTAGCTGAAGCCGTTACTACAAAAAGTCTTTGGATTCGTGCTGTGTTGACAGTTTTAAGCGGCACGTTTCGCTTCGAATTGACAGAGACAACCGCGCGCGCAAACGTTTGAAATTCAACTAACTTGGCCAGCTTATGAGGTAGACGATAAAAAGCAAGGCGCACAGCACGACAATGCAAAAGTGTAAAATGAAGCGGCTGTAGATGCTTATGGCCAAAACAAACCAGTATGGACTAACGGCTAGACCATTCTTGGCAATATGTCTATGTGTTAGTAGTTGGTTTTTGATTTCCTTTTAGCCAAAAAGCAGATAGACGACGCAGTTGCCGCCAGCCTTTGGGCGAACAGTGTTTGTAACAGCAGGAAGTGCAGCAAATTCCAATGATTCATAAGCTCTACTCAATTCGGGTCGCATTTGGCAGGCTATCAAAATCGACTAATTACTATTATGTACCGATGTTAAAACGTAAAAATTTATATTAATGGACAAGTTCTAAGCCTGCCAGCTGGCTATTAAACTTTCCACGCTCTGCGAATGCAACAGTGCGTAGTGTGTTGCTGTCAAAATCTCTAAATGTGGTTTTTCAATTCACTTGGTAATCATTGCAGTTGGTCAACTATTTTGCATAGAACATGTTTTGCGGCTTGTGCGTGTAGCTTGTTGCATTTGGCGATGGCTTACTGGCATCCGTTGCAGCTTGAAAGTGAGTCTAGAACAGTAGGCATGCAAGTCTCCAAATTGGGTCAAGGTTCTGTAAATGGAAAGGTGATAAAAATTGCATTGGTGAAAATTGCAATAGAGCATTTGATATGTTTACTAATTTATGGCCCACTTAAATAGGCTCTTTGACGCAGCCATTTTAAAAGTAAATGGCGCCATTAGTTAAATTGCCATTAGTTGTTACGTGGTGAAAATAACTAAAGTCATTTGCGAGTAAAGCTTATCAAATGTACGTGCTGGGCACTACAACTGAATTAATTGACATATTTTCGCACAAATACACTTTCATTTTCATGTACATTTTGTGAAATTCAATGGGAAAACAAATAAGGGCTTCTTGCATAATAAACAAAAACATGTTTGTTTTGGGATTGTATCGGTTAATATTAATTAAAAAGTTTGCGGTTAGATTCTGTAGTGTTGGTAAACACTTAAATATATGCTGCAGTGGGGGTGCTAAAAATAATGGAAACTAGTTTGCTTTGAAAACAATTTTTTTAGCAACAGTTTTCTACAACATTTTGCAAGATTTTCGGTATTTAAATACGTGCTTACTTCTGAAAGTTAATTTTTATAAGAAAAAATTAAATGAGCTAATTATTTATTTACCGGTTGCACTTGTCTTTTGCCTTTTGCGAGACAAAAGAGCAAAACAAAACAACTGAACTTAAAATCAAAAGAACAAGTTCCTCTGCTCAGTATGGTGAACAACTCTTTTGGTTCATTCACTGCTGTTAGTTTTGTTCCATCCCCGACAACCGACAACAGACAACAATAAAAACAAAAAACATTCTTTGTGCAACGCAGTAAAAATCAAAATAAAGCATAATTAAAACAAAAACAGCTGTAAATGAATTAAATACATTATTATTAATAAATTTAAAAGCTGCCTGAAAACAAATAACGCGCAAAATGACAGCTCGCAATCCACAGACTTTAATGGCGCTGCCGAACGAGGAAAATTTTGATTTTCTTTTCAAAGTTGTTTTAATTGGTGACTGTGGTACAGGCAAGACTTGCATTGTGGAACGCTTTAAAACAGGCAACTATGTGGAAAGACATGGCAATACAATTGGCGTAGATTTCTCAATGAAAACCATTGCTGTGGAAGGCAAACAAGTCAAGGTAAGTTTTGCTTATATTCCTCAAGTGCACTTTACAATAAAGTACAAATTTATACAACTGACACCCACAACAGCTACAAATATGGGATACTGCGGGTCAGGAACGCTTTCGCACTATTACGCAGAGCTATTATCGCTCGGCGAATGGAGTAATAATTGGTGAGTCTTTCAGCGTTAACGCCCACTAATTTATCATTCTTCATTTGTGTGCTATCTACATACTTAGTTTCCAAGCCACTTGACATGGCTATTTATCAATAAATAAAGATAAGGCCTGCACGCTTTAAGCGCCATGCGTTGTGATTTTTATGCTATCATTAGATTTGCTGATAAGCATATCGTTGCTACTTGTAATTAATTTACAAATTGTTTATTTACACTTGTGAGTTTTATTGCTTTTTGCAGTTTATGACATTACAAAACGTGCTTCCTTTTCGAATCTGCAAAAATGGATTGAGGAAGTGCGCAGATACACAGCATCCAATGTGCTAATCATTTTGATAGGTAATAAATGTGATCTCGAAGAGGAGCGCGAAGTGGACTTTGATGAGGCGCGCCATATGTGCCAGTATATACCTGAAGTAATGTTTGTTATGGAAACGTCTGCTAAGGAGAATACTAGTGTTGAAGATGCCTTTTACTGCTTGGCCGTGGAATTGAAAGTAGATATATCAAGTGCCTAACATTACAAAAAAGCTGTATTCATTTTAATTATTTGCAGCGCCAACAAGATGACAACAATGTGGAGCCCGTGGACAGGGACGCGATAAAGCTGGGCCAGGGAAAATCGGTTGAAAGTTGTAGCAGCTCCTGTAACGTCACATAGACATTTGCTATTGTTAATTGTTTTATTTTGTGATCAAATTTTCGTGTGGCTATAATTTGTATTATTAATTTGTAACCTTACACATATATTTTTTAGACGGTTTGAAGCTTACTTGCCAACTCGCATGGCAAATCCTTATTTAAATACTTATATTCATCTTAATATTTATTTTAATGATAGAGTACAAATCAATCTCCAACACACATTAAACAGCAACATCACTGAGCAATGAATTAAACTAACGACGTCAATTATACTTTTGGTTCAAATCAAATTGCAAAAAAATTAAGAGCAACTTCTACAAGGTAGTAAAAATACGTCCAATTCTCTATGTATTGACTTTACATAAATTTTTGAAATAAATTTGTTTATACAATAATAACTTTTTTTTGCTGTTCTATTGATGTAAGTTGTTCAAGAGTTTGTAATCATTGATACATATCTGAAAAATTAGAAGTATGACATTTTTATGTGAAAAATCGAATTAGTCTAGCTTGGATTAATAGCTATTACCAAAGCTTTTTTTATCGTTATTTGACAATTTTGTGTAGAAAACATATTCTTAATACACTTTATTTTTAAAAAAGATTTCACAGTAAATCGAAATTTCAATTCAATCATCATGGTTTCATGGTTTAAATTTTGAAAATTTACAAAATATCAATATAAATTGCATCAAACTTAAGTTTCGACAGTAGTACCTAGTAGTTATTTCTATAGTTGTACAAATAATATTAGCATTCGTATCGCTAGATGTTAGGATTTTTCGCTAGTTTTCTTACGTTTTTTGCGAGTATGACGATTTGATGGCTTCTCAGGATCTGTTAAATCGTAACGGAATATTATGCAACGTCTATCTAAAAATGACTTCATTTCCTTGGGATCGTAGCGATAGCCCAGCTCTTTCAAATATAAATAAATCTGTTGCAAGTCAATGGGCTCAAATGTGACTACCTTCAGGTGCAGCTCAACATTGGCACACAACAAATTATGAAAAGCTATGTGGAAAGGGACCAAAGGCTGCGGTGTCTTCTTTGTAACATTCGTCTGCAACACATAGGACTCAAAATCGTCGCAAAGTGCAGGTGCTGATAAGCGAAGGAGTTCATCCCCAAAGGCATCCTTAAGTTCAAGGTTTGACTTTTCTTTGGCACTGACGCTTTGCTGAGTTGGTGCACAAGATATACTGCTTTCTGTACCTTCGTTCAGGGATTTTGAGAGAGGTAGGCTTATTTGGCTAGTCATTGTCTGTGGTTCCTCAGGCGCTAACATAAGAGGATGCGTTTGATTGTAAATAAATTCCAGCATTTTTACAGCCTGCTTACGTTTTAAAGGCTTAATGCCATAATTATAAAGGTGCTTTAATAACTCTGACTCAGGCATCTTGGCAAAATCAGGCTTTGGAGTATTACAGACGCGCACAGTGTAAATATTGCCATTGACTTCCAACTGTTCAGGCAAGTCCACCGTTTTTAAAGGACTTTTCTGCTTTGTAGGTGTTGGCGGAAGTATATCCATTTGTATGTCACCCATTAGTAGCTGATCTAAGCCACTTGGTAGCTTATTAATTATAACACTAAAAGAATCTACTTTTGTCTGGTGAACTAAACGATCGAACTCATCAATACCGTTGTCAACCTCATTCGAATCATGCTCTTTGGGTTTTGATACCTCTGTTAGTAACTCATTAAATTTATGACTTCTTGTGCTGGAGAATCGTTTAGGCAATATATCAGTTGGCGCGTCTAGAAAAGATGCATCTGTCCAGTTGATTGTTTCCTGTGCTTCATTTTGCTTAACTGGAGAACTCAGAATTTGTGACAAAGTGAATGGTTGAGAAATCGCCGCGTCCAATATGCCAAACTCAGCACGTTCTTTGCTTAAAGCGCTCTTATTAGGTGAACGCGAATTGCCAGATTTTAAGGAAATGGTTGGTGAACTCATAAGAAAATCATCTTGATAGTCAGCAGGTTTTGCCTTTTTTGTTTTTTTGCTAGGTTCGTCTAAAGTTAAACTGCAATCGGAGCTGTATGGAGATTCCAGGGCCGTCTCTGCACCAATCGATTTTCTTGCTTTCCAAATGGAGTAATTTATTTCATCGTCAGACAGAAATGTGCCATCATTGTCTTCATCATCACGGTCGTTTGTTAAATCAATGCTGATTTCAGTGGATCCAGATTCCATTTGTGATTCACAGATATTCGCAAAAGAGACGGATTTGCGACTTAGCAGAGGACGGTGATTACTATCTTGGTGTAACTTTGGAGACTGTGTCAAACTAAAACTTTTATGTAATTTTGAGTTAGGTGATGTATTCCACTGCGTTAAGGAAAAAGAATTTTGTTCACTTTTTGAAAACGACATTAACGTGTCTTTAGTGGTATTAGTAGATGATGAGCTACATCTTTTGATTGATTTTGATTTATTTTTGGGAATACTATTTGAATCGTTATTGCCTTGCTCAAGTACACAATCGTCAAACAAAAAATCCAATACTGATTTTCTGCACGGTTTTGCTGGAGAACTGTACAACTTTTTGGAATTGGATGTTGATGGTCTTCCCAGCATAGAGTTAATCACGCCTTCTTTCTCATCTTGGGAATCATCAGAGGAAGGATCAATGAATAGGTACGGAGAACATTTGAAGGAACTGAATGCATTTGATGGTTCATTTTGGAAGTCTTTATATGTAGTTTTATTGAGGTTAGAACATGTGATGTTGTGGTCTTTCTCAACTACACGATCATACTTTAAATTATCCAATATTAATTTTTGATTTTGATTTATGGACGTACTGTGAAACTCCTTGGAACTATTAATTGTTTTCGATGAGCTTGTCAGCAAAAGGCTGTCATCATTCTCATTTAGGGAGTCATTCGAGAGATGATCAACAAAGGAATCTCGGGAATGGTTAAAGTTCTTCTTTTTAATTATTTTTTTTTCGTGAAAATCTTTAGATGCGGATCTTGACATAAATCCATCATTTGAGTTAAAAGGGTTTGTAGGCGTATTACTCGTGTTAAGATGATCATTCTTTACCAGACTATCATCATTTAAAAGATCTAGTTTTCTGCTTATCTTTAATGCTGAACGGTGAATTTCTTTAGAACTGTGTGCTACTTGATTTATTGCTTTTATTTCTTGCCCATTCAAAGAATCATCTGAAAGGGGATCCGCGAAGGAAGATTCTTTGAAGTTATTGCATATACCTGCGTCATTATACCAATTTTCCGTTGCTGATTTTGTCGCTTTTTTGTAGTTCATTGAACGCCTTAACTTTGGAGAGACAGCATTGATTTTATCTTCACCATTTGGAAAGTCATCATCAAGATCTATTAGCCATCTACGACTTGATTTTAAATTATTCTTTGTAGTTTTGGGGGATCTTTCTCCCAGGAACTCAGAGCTTGACGATAAATTTTGGATTGACTTTAGTGAACCTGATACCGTAAAGGTCTTCGTGTTATCTTTTTCATCTAAAGAGCTATCGCAAAGCAGATCCAAGAATGAATTTCTTTTAAATTTCGTAGGAGATTTAGGAATATCATCCGACTTATTTAAAAAATCATTGTACAACTCTTTGGATGAATTTTTGTTTGGTTTTCCATTGAGAGTGTTATCAGATAAATCCATGAATGAATTTCTGTTTGGTTTTGAAAAACACTCTGAGATAGATGAAGGTAAGTCTTGGCATTGTGACGCATGTATTTTTTGGTTTATCAGCGATAAGCTATCATTACTATCTTTATCTTCTGAATAGTTATCACAAAGTAGATCAAGTAGTAATTTATCCATGGATTTCGGAACATATTTACAATTATTTGGCGCTTCAATAGAGGAACTTGACGTTGAGCCAGTGATTGACTTTAAAGGGCTTGCTGCTATTAAACCAATGTTGGTTGGATCTTTTTCATCTTCAGAATTATCGGATAGCAGTTCCAGCGATGCGTCACTTATTGGATTACGACAATATTTCGAATGTAGGGAGTTTGCTTCCGTATGATCATTTTCGCTAGTAGCTGAAGCAATATTCCTATTTTTTGGGCTATTTAGCGTAAAGAATATATCTTCATTGCTTTTTTTAGCTTCAACAAAGCGAGAGTCTTGCGCCAATAAAGCACAATATTTTAATGTTGATTTTTCAGTTTCATCCATCACATACGCTGGTGAACTTCCGTCTTCAGTCAAATCAATGAAACCATCGCTTGACTTTAAATCAATTTCCTTTTCAGTCTTCTCGGCCATATCGCTGATAACAGTCTTTACTGAAATTTAACAAATACTGTCATAAGCATATTTAACAATCAAACTAACATACCTTCGTCGCTGGAAAATACTTCATAGCTGGTTATATCGGTAAGATTGTCGCGATCTTCAATGCCTGTGTTGTCTTTGCAAACTTTCAATGAAAGCTTGTTTATCTCAACCGGCTCACTGTTTATTGTGCCCATTTCCTCATCTTCAGAATCAGCAAAAATATCCGGCGAAGTACAACGTGTAGCTTGCGAAGGCAAGCTTAAGCCGGATTGAGTACTGGGATTAATGTTTTCTTTTGAAATATCCGACAGCTTGGCTTCCTTATGCGGTTCTTCTTGGTAGGGAATGCAGTTGATGGCGGATATATCTGTTAGACTATCACACTTAATTGGTCTAGATAATTTTTCGATTAAGAGCTTTGTATGTGCACTAAAGCCACCTTGTTCATTTTGTGATTCTTGCTGAGACGGCTCAACTTCTAAAGATCCGAAAATATCCGTCTCTACACAAGTTTCAGCTTCAATGGGTTTATCAGCAAAATGTAGCTCTAACTCCCTGTAAACGTTTTCCAACTGTTTTTTGCGCTTACGGGCTTGTATGCTCGGACTTTTCGGCGAAAGATCACGTCCTGGTATTGCAGCCCAGCTTTTAAGCAAATGACCAGCTGGGGTTTTGAGCACTTCAAATAGCTCCGTTACGTAATAGGAGTTTAAATTAAGAGGCTTTTCGCAAGGTTCCTTTATGATTGTGTTCTCTGCGCTGGCTTGATAAATTTTAAGTAACGTACTTTTTGTCTCATATGGTAGGTTTTTGCGCTCCTCTGCGTTTAGTTCCCTAGTTGTACGCTGCTGAGCTAGCAAAACCGAGACTTTGTTTTGCATTTTCTTTAGCTGCATTTCGGGATTTCGCAAAGTAAGTGGCGTAAATTTGTTGGCCCATTTATGTCTCTTTCCACGCTTTCCCAGCGGCATGATCGCAGTAGACAGCACATTATAATCTATTGGAACATATAATTAATTTTTAAATTACATAAGATTTTCTAATAAGTCAACTTACCCTCCTTGGCGGCTGTGCGAAATCCATACTTTTGCAGTTTAAGGCGTATATTTTCTGTTGTAGCTTCTTCCGTGCCGTTATCACCTACTAATTCAACCATTTCTTCATTGTCTTCCAACGTTTGGTGCAAACATAGTTTGCCTTTTTTTTCCACCTCGGATTTGGATAGCGCCAGCGCCAACTCAATTTCGTCAGGACTAAAGTTATCTGCTATACAGTGTTGAGCTGCTACCTCCGAAAAAAGCTGTTCATTGCGCAAAAAAGCACTTATAGTTGGTTGCTTTTTGCTGCGTCCACGCCTTGGTGCACTGCTTTTTAGCTTGGGTGCTTTCTTAGGCTTTGCAGCAGGTTTCTCGAAGTCATCACTCACACGTTTTTTCTTGTTTTGTGGTTCTTCTTGTTCTTCTTGGGGATCCAGGTTGTTTGCATTATATTTATGCTGCGGACTAGTCTGCAATGTATCGGTATTTGCGTGACTGACTTTTTCCGGCGTGCTAAAGTAATTTGATAGTGTTAAAGATGCCGCTGCTGTTTTAGTACTTCGCGTCGATCTTTAAACAGACAAAAAACATTGTTTAGTTTAACATTTTATTCATCAAGTTCTAGAAGATACAAGAAAACTGAGCTTATTATAAGCTGCTACCTACCGCGGCTGTGTAGACGCAGTTGGTTGTAGTTTTTTAAAGTTAGCTTTACGGGTTTGTTTATCCATTTTTAGCGCTCGTCATGTAATTGCTTGCTACTATCAATTGTTTCCTGAATAGCCCTGCTAGTGCGTGGTGCAGCAAAATCAAAAAGTTGATGACGGTCAATTTCCTCTTGGGATTTTGTTAGCAAGGCCGTGCAAAGTTTTTCGTTGGCAATGCGTTGGAAAGGAGTGACGCTATTTAATACACAAGTGTATAGATAAGACAACATTTGAGCTACAAAATTCTGGACGCTTACCACCATAGACCAAAGAGCGCCGTGCCTGCAGCCATAAAAGCATAGGCAAAACGGTTGCGATATTTAAACGAAGGCGTGCCTTGAGTGCGTCTGGGTTTGCGCTTACTTGTATCAATTGATGCCATTACCGTGTCAACAAATTGTAAATTCTTGTTATATAATTTAAAACATTTTATGTTTGCGCTTGAATTGGTTATTCATGCAAATGCAAGACGCACACGGCATTCGTTGACTAGAGTTGCCAATGTTCCAATTTTAAAACATATGTTTGTGTTACCATTCGTTAGTATAATACAATAAACAAAGTGATAAACAAATCTCGAAATCATAATATAATGTATTTACTTAAATAAGTCAACACATTTGTTAAAATTTGTATAAAATGTAAGGTTGCTACATCTTGCTACTGTGCAGCCCTACTTAACAGCTGTGAACTGAATTTTATGCATTGATCAGTACTTATTTTCAGTACTTTGCAACACTTGCTGAGTTTTATGCGTAATAAATTAGCGAGCACCCAAGCGTAGGAGAAATCAATTTAGTTTAATTATTATAATAATAAAGTGCAGTTGTGTCGGTTACGCGACACGTCATACGCGCTTTTTGCCATTTAATATACAATATTTAGTGGACTGTGAAATTTGATAAGCTCTGTGCTTAAAACTGCACCAATACCCGTACCAGCAGTAACATTAGAAAACAAAGGGTCAACGAGTACAGTAAACAAAACCAAATGCGATAAGGCATAATAAAAGCAGACAAAGCAAAGAGTTGAACACAGACACATTGCAATTGCAGTGGTGTGAGTAGAACCTGATACAGCAACATTTTTGCAGAAAAAGCAAAACAACGGCGACTCATAAAAACAAAAATTGGAATAAAATATTAAATCCGCCCACTGTTTGCAAAATTTAAATATTGTAAGCTGGGCGTAGAGGCGGGACGCTTGATTTTAATTTGCCTTGCTCCGAGTGCTATAAGGCAGCGAGTCGAGAGGTCATGGCAAGGGACGACGAGCAACCTATTGTGAACAATGAAGA
Source organism: Chymomyza fuscimana (assembly GCA_949987675.1). Classification (NCBI taxonomy): domain Eukaryota; kingdom Metazoa; phylum Arthropoda; class Insecta; order Diptera; family Drosophilidae; genus Chymomyza; species Chymomyza fuscimana. The sequence goes on from OX465089.1 coordinate 35,566,869, forward strand.
ACTGCAGGGCGAAACTCAAACAGTGACAGGGCAAGACCGCCATGGTCGCCAAGATAATGAGCTGGACTTGCACTCCGGTGGCTGCAACAGCTGCTGCAACCCCTCAAGCGCTTGCCATCGTTTTTTGGCGCTGATCTTTATGTGTCTACTCGGATTTGGATCCTATTTCTGTTATGATAATCCAGGCGCTTTGCAGAATGTTTTTAAACGCGATTTGGATTTATCTGCCACGCAGTTTACATTGATTTACTCCATCTACTCTTGGCCTAATGTAGTCTTATGCTTTCTTGGAGGCTTTCTCGTTGATCGCTTCTTTGGCATACGTCTGGGCACAATTGTCTACATGCTGATACTGCTGATAGGGCAGTTAATTTTTGCCTCAGGAGCCTTAATCGATGCCTTTTGGTTGATGATCGTTGGCCGCTTTATATTTGGCATTGGCGCGGAATCTTTAGCTGTAGCCCAAAACAGCTACGCTGTGCTCTGGTTTAAGGGCAAGGAATTGAACATGGTCTTTGGCTTGCAGCTTTCCGTAGCACGATTTGGCAGCACAGTTAATTTCTGGGTAATGCAACCCATCTACAAATATGTCAGTAATTTTTATGAAGGACATAAAGCCCTCGGTGTGGTGCTGTTGCTAGCTGCGCTAACCTGCGTCATATCCTTCACATGTGCACTTATTCTGGGTTGGATGGATAGACGCGCCGAACGTATATTACAGCGCAACACTAATCCATCCGGTGAGATTCCCAAGCTGACGGATATCTTTACGTTTAAAGCGCCTTTCTGGATGGTTTCCATTATTTGCGTGGCTTACTATGTGGCCATATTTCCGTTTATTGCCCTAGGTCAAGGCTTTTTCATGGAACGCTTCGGGTTTACGCCAGAGCAGGCCAACACTGTCGACTCACTGGTGTATCTGATAGCTGCTGTATCCTCGCCTATCTTTGGCTTCATTATTGACAAACTAGGACGCAATATATCTTGGGTATTTGTTGCCACATTCACCACCATATGCGCACATGCCTTGCTCACATTTACGCAAGTAAATCCCTATGTGGGTATGGTTATTATGGGCCTCTCCTACTCAATGTTGGCTGCCAGTCTGTGGCCACTTGTAGCACTCATCATTCCGGATTATCAACTAGGCACTGCTTACGGTTTCTGTCAATCAGTGCAGAATCTCGGCCTAGCTGTCATCACTATTGTGGCTGGCATTATTGTGGACAGTAGTGGCGGCAAACATGTATGGGTGCAACTCTTCTTTATGGGCTGGCTAACAGTTGCGCTGATCTCTACCTGCGTCATTTGGGCATACGATAAGAAACATCGCGGTCAGCTGAATATGACAGCACAGCAGCGCCTGTTATTTGTAGACCCTGAAACCTATCAACACTTCGAATAGAGGGAGAGTGCCACAAAGGACCAGCAGAAATCAAAATTATTGATAATTAAGCGGAGAGTTTGAAATGTTTTATGCGGGCAACTCGAAATTATTTAAATTTTTTGTCCATGTGAAGATGTGATGTAGTGTGATGTGCGCAACGAGTCGCAAACTGGTATTTACATATACATTTAACCATTAATTGCAATTATGTTTTATCAATAGAGATTTATTTTAACATAACTCTACGTATTTTTAGAAAAAATTTATTAGAACAGTTATGCATGCATGTGTCTTTAATGTATATACAATGTGCAAATGTTTTACAAATCAGAACTCCCATACGATTAAATGTTTAATAATAAAAAATAACGAAACTTTGGTATTCTAACTGCTGTTTTTGTATTTTTGTTTCTATTGAACGTATCTTGTGAAACTATTGGTTTGTCATCGTACACAGCAAAAAAAAAAGACTAATTTTAAGCACAAGCTAGAAGAGTATTACGTAATGCAACAATTGCATGATCAAATGATTTCAAATTAAGCTCTACAACGATTTGCATCACGCTTTTGGTTGGCTTTGAAAACCCCTATATGCATATACTCTATATTAAAGTTCGTGGGAAACTGAAACAATATTTTCAATTCTTTTGAAAATAACAGCTAATTTCTTTTGGTCAGCAAATTTTGAAATGATACTTGCTTAAATTTTTTTTCTAAGAAAAACCTTCACCACTACTGATTGTAGTTTATAGTTATATAACTTGTTCATGACAATGTAGGACACTAGAGACGGCATTGTATTTACAACCCATTAATATATTATTTCCTTAGTACTATATAAAAATGATTAGCGCAATAGAAGTGTTGATCTCATGACTGTCGCCAAGTAAATACGTACGTATGTATATTCATATGAAAACTATTATTCATACATATTAATATTTACGATCTATCTCAAAAGTCGTAAAATGTGTGAAAATGTAAATGTTCAATATATTTCTGCGTTGGCCGGTAACAGTCTGGACATACCGACCAAAAGATTCCCTTTTTTCTTCTTATTTTATCTACTTCAACTCGTACAAATAGTTTGTAGGTCCAGTGGAGCTTGTAGGCAAAAGGGGTTAACATTGTGACATTTTTGGAATTCATTTTTATTAATGTTCTCAATGGGATTTTATAAAACTTGTACCCATGGCTATTGAGTGAAAGGTGGCAAAAAAAACGAAACAATTATAGAGGTAGAATAAAGATGCACTTTGACGTCATCTCACCTTCATAGATATAAGCAGATACGGTTGGGGATCATTCTACCCATTTTGGTGCAAACATTTTTTGGTTTACTTTTCTCCTGCTAAGTGTTAGCCAAGAAAATGTCTTGCACTAACTTTATGTGCCATTAGGGTATAAAAAAGGAAAGATGTGTCAATAGTGCCTATTCAACAGATTAAGACAAAATACGGTGTAAAAAATTAAACCAAATTAAATATTACAAAAAAAATTATTTCTTATCGTATATCCAAAGCCATTTTAATTTACTAAGACAAGCCATACAACATTCAAAACACGAAGTCAATTAAAACATTTTAATGTCAGTTCTTCGCTCAAGCACCTCAATGCAACTAGTGGTCGTTAAATGGAGCACGCCCAATTCACGTAAAGGTTTCACTTTCTCTTCTGCCGCCTGCGTACTACGCAGCGTTTCCAGCAACAACAAGGCTGTGCCACGTGCTGCCGTCAGCAGTTTGGTGGAGTCATGAATTCTGTGAACATAAAGTGCATATTAAGCTTTTTTTATTTATACAGCTGCTTTAACGCGTATTACTCACTTCTTAAAGAGTAGCTCGGGCCGCCGCGTATATTGACCGAAAAGCGCAAAAAGATTACGCGTCATATCATAATTGAATTGTGCTGCGCCTGCAGGCGCGAACTTTGTATTCATAATCATGCCATTTAGAATGAAATCGTCAATTTGCTGCGCCATCAAACGCAGTGTTTGATTGAACAAAATGGCGGACAATTCACGTTCAAGATTGTGCAGCAAAGTGACCAGCACTTGAAACATTTCACCGCCACTAGGAGATAGTATAAAGGGCTCCTTGCTGCTTTGATCAGACATAGCGGGCCATGTATCATGGCGGTAGCTCATCGACTTTGCCTTCATTTCGTGTACGGCCTTTGTGGCCAGATTTTGCATTAAGTTTTGTGCCCAATGCTCCAACTCATTGACTGCCTGCTCAAAAACAGAGTTAATCTCAGTTGCATTGGGACCAGCCATAGCAGAGTGCAGATGCAGATAGTGCACATTCTCGCCCCATTCACGCAGCACCATGATAAGATAGTTTATAGCATTAAGTACTGGTATACTAGAAACTGCGCCACTGCTATGTAATTGCACCAGGCGACGTCGGAAACTGTCGATCAATTCTAGCTGCAATTGCAAAAATTGCAACTGATGACCCGGCTGAATAAGCGCATAGTAGCGATCTTTAATAGCATCTAGCAGCCGCATGAATTGATCTGCACATTTGGGTATTTTCAAATCATCCTCATATGTATTTGGATCAATCAGCTGAAATGGTGTTTCCGCTTGCAGTATTTCATCCATTTTCTCCGCGCAAACTGAAAGTATTTATTTTAATATGGTTGAACAGATTTATAAATTTTTGGCATACACTGCTCCTCCAATGCAATCCATTGTTGTAGATATTTAGGCTGGGTTATGACGCATATGGCGCTGGGAAAGCTGGCGGGATAACCAAATATTTCGCGTAACTCTGCCTCAAACGCCAATGTCTCATCCAGCAAATGTGCAAAGAGATGGTCATCGCTGGCTATTTGATCAATATCTGCTGCCAGTTTCTCTATAGTAAGCTGCACAAGGCCACGCATAAACTCCAGCTTAAAATGTAAAAATATATTTCTTTTAGTAGGAATATATATCGGCATAATTATCTTCTTTGATTTTATTTAGCCTGATAGTTAACTAACTTGGTGTATTAAAATTAAACAACTCACTCTTAAATTGTAGTCCAGTTTTCCTGCCTTGATTGCTGCAGCTTGAAATGTTTTGCCCACAAAAATATGCGTTTCCTTGCCCCAGTTGAGAACTTGCGTAAAGAACCATTCAGGCTTGTCTAGTCTATTCGTTTGCCGCGCACCCGTGAAATGAAACATAAAGCGCTGTCGATAGGGTGCTAATAGCAGCTGTGGTACCTGGCCAATCGGTGGGCAAACAATGTTTGGTGTAATGCTATGCAGCTCTGCCCGCTCTTCAGATGGAGATTTAATAAGAAATATATATTCTGCCAACAGTTGTGCCTTGGCTGTGTCACGCGATGGCGAATAGTTTAAAGCTTGTTTTTCTACGTGCGCCCAGCGCATGTTCTTAAGGACAGTCTCGAATTCATTGGACAAGCGTTGCATGAGCAGCTTGTGCCAGTATATGGCAGTGCGCTCGGCATAGGATTTCAGGGCATGTGCTTGTACAGCATGTAACCGTCCAACTACACTGTGCTCATAATCATTGCCTTCGTAGAGTGTTAGATATATATTAACTAATTTCTCTTCATCCTTGCTTTTAAAGGCGTTGGCAAGCGCTGCGTTAATTTCCTGTATGTCTTGCACTAGGCGCAGATAATGTGTAAGTCGCTGCAGTTGCCGAACTTGTTGTAGATCCTCATCCACGCCGTTCAAAGCAGGCTGACACTCTTCAAGTTTAAGCTTCAATTTAGTACTAAACTGAGCTAGCTTTTCACACTCAAATTCGATGCTATCGCAAACGTGTTGCTGACATTGAAAAGCGGATTTGTAAACGGAAATATTTTGCGGATCTTCATAGTTTAGCTGCAAGCAAACTTTAATTTAAAAGAGGGCACTTTCTCAACAATTGAACTACTTACGGTGTTACTTAAATTTTGCAAACTCTCTTTGTAATAATCCACTAGCACTGAAGCGCGATGCAGCCGGTTAATATCTTTGCCAATTTCTTTGTCGATGCGCGATACTATGCTCGCCTCCAATTCGCTAAGTTTGGCATGCATTTTATGCTTAAAATTGCAATTCTCCTTTAAAAACTCAATTCTAACATATCAACAGACAACACCACGTATAAAAATAAATAATTGTTGATGCAGTCATCTACCAGGGCTCCTGTATGATATAACAGCTGTCAAACTAAAATAGTGTGCGAAAATGTTCGTACAAGCTACGATACTGGTTATTGGTCTGTTTTTTAAATAAAATATTGCAACAAAATGGGCGATTGACTTGTGCGTTATTGATTGTTACTTATACATATATATTCAATTTATGCTGAAATACTAAGCACCAAGAAATAAAGGTAATAATATATATTCAAACTGCATCCTTTTCTTTTTAAAAGTTAACGCCAACTGCCAAACAGTGCTGGAAAACAATGACACGCGCTTCTTTTAAATACCAACAGGAAAAACAGGTGTTGGCTGCTTAGCAGCGTCGTTTTGTGTTTTTTTTTGTCCTGCCATCATTTGTGAATTTTCGTTTTAAATGTTTACACCTAGCCGTAAAAATCTTGGGCAACTGCCCAAAGACGCATCACCACGAACTCCTCTAAGTTTTAGTCGTGAGCTGCGCCAGGTGCTGCAGGAGCGTAATTTACTGACTGCTAAGTCGAGAAAAAAAGGTGTGTATCTATCATTAAAGCGCATGAGCAGCTGCTTTAAATATTCAATTTTAGTATGCAGTATGTTGGATAGTAATGGCAGCAGTCCCATTGGTTCCCCCAATCCCGAGGCAGGCAAACGATTATCATTTCGAACGCAGGCCATTAAGGAAGTTATTTCCTCGGAAAAATCCTATTTGGAGCAGCTGGAGCTGCTTATGAATTACTTTGTGCGTCCACTCAAAGAACAAGCTATAATTGATAGCGCCAACCATACTGCGTTGTTTGGCCAGATTGAAATGATACATAACTTAAATGGCGAGTTTTTCCGCGAGCTGGAAGCAAATACGGAGAATGTTGCGCAGGCGTTTCTTAAAATGGCTCCATTCTTTAAGCTTTACTCAGTTTATGCCTTCGACTACCGTAGCGCTTTGCTTATATTACAGGACTTGATAAGTAAGAATCCCGTGTTTCGAAAATTTCTGGAGCAAAACGAGTGTCGTCCGGAAGTGCAGCGTAAGCTTAACTCTTTATTGATAGTGCCCATACAGCGTGTACCCCGCTATAAGCTGCTGTTGGAGCAGGTTCTGCTCTATACTAGTCCAGCTGATGCAGACTACAAAGTTTTAAAAGGTCGGTAACACTGTTTATACACAACTCTAGTTGTAAACAAAAATTTAATATTCGCAGAATCTGTCAAGGAGATTGAAGCCGCGGCCTCGCATATTAACGCTTGTGTAGAGGAGCAAGAGATCACTCAGTATTTGATACACTTGCAGAACTCCCTAGTAAATCGCACGCCAAACATTGTCATGCCATCGCGTCGTGTGATTAAGGAAGGCATGCTGCGGAAGATCAACCACAAGGGCCATGAAATCAAGCGTTATTGTGTGTTGATGTCTGACATATTTATGTACTGCAAGGTGCTAAAAGAGCGTGCACCCAATACTGTTGTAGAGAACTCGCTAGAATGCTGCTGCATCTTCCCTTTAAAAAAGTGCAAGGTGTACGAAATGTTGCCGGGCAATTTCAAGTTGACTTGTCAAAACGATGGAATTATTTTTGGCTCTACCGATTTACAGCTGGCAAAAACCTGGATCGGTTTTATACGCGACGCTATAGATTTGCATGTGCAGTGCCGCAAGACTTTGAGAAAGGACTCCAGCAAGCGTACCCCAATACGTAAAAAAGGCATAAAGCATTTTGGTGCTGACTATGTGCTTAGTCCAAATAAGCGTAAATGCGTAAGTACTTTTTTTTTATAAAGTTTGGAAAAAGCAAACCAAAATATAGATTTAAACCCCTTAGTTTAATATTGAAGGTTCCATTTACCCATGTATTTATGGACTAGTTGCAAATTTTAGAGCTTTCTGTTAAAGTTTAAGTCTCAAGCACTATTTTTATCTTCAATTTCGTGTCTGTTACATACAAAAAATGGTCAAATACTTATAAATTTATATTTTCAGGAATATGATACAATATTTCGCAATAACAATCGTAGCACAGATTCCGATGAGGAACTTGATCAAACTGTTAACCCAAGCAGCACCTGCTTTCCACGTAAGCGCAAAGCTTCTGATGCCTCACTAAAGACTACGCCTGCGGCGGTCAACATTGCTACCACAAAAGTAAAGGCTCTCAAACGCCCGGCACCAGCACCACCAACTCCATCCATGCCAAGCGTACAAATACGTAAACCAAGCTCAAGTACTGTGGCCAACCAAAAAGAGAATCGCATTTCAAAGCTCTATAAAATGATTGCCAACGATAAGGTAGCTAACGTCCGAGGCATACTCAAGCGCAACACCACAACTACAGCTACTGCAGTTACCAGTAGCGCAGAAGATCCAAGTTATGGCTTTGCTACCCGTTACTCTGATTCCAAGTCATATTTCCGTGCGCACAATGTGGATAATACCATACCTACTGCTATTAAACGTGAAGATATCTTTGGCATTGATGGAGATCTTGGTAATGGCAACTTTCAAGATGTGCTGTTTCCTCTGCGGTCCAGCGGTGGTAGTCAAAAAAGCGGCAACAGTAGCTGGGCTGCACCGGAGCCGCCGAAGAAGAAGCGCGTAAAGTTTGATGATATGCCCGATGTCAGCGAAACGGTTCTTGAGCAGAAGCCTTTTGTGTTTCCAAACAATGTCACTGAAAACAACCATAAAGAAATCTCCTTGCGTGAACGTGTATATTCATTCTTTGCCAATCTTTTCTAGAACTGTAGTTAATATCAAAACATATCATCACATATATACATCTTGATTATACAAATATTATATATATTATACACATATTCATTTTCATTTTCATCGTAATAAACATATTAAATTCAATACAAAAAGATTTTCTCCGCTGTTTTTGGTTTCACTATTCTTTTCATTTCGCTTGGCGTAACTCACAAATTTTCTGCATAAAGTTCTGCACATTTCTCTCGCTGATTTCTTGATCCCAGCGGCCTTTATGCTTAAAATGCGATCCAATAATAACAGCTTGAGCTTTGTCATAGTATTCCGCAATGTTATCCACTGTGACACCTGAACCAATAAGCAGTGGAACTTGTACCATGCCCGACAGCTCCATTAGATCTTTGGGACTGGCTGCATGGCCGGTAGATGTCCCTGTGATGACAACACCATCGGTTAGAAAAAACTCAGCCGCATGGGCAGTCTCTAGCAGACTCACATCCGTAGTAATGGCATGAGAACTGTGTTTCTTCTTTAGATCGCTAAAGATAAGCACATTTTCCGCATCAATAGATCGCCTATAACGCAGCAGCTCACCGGCGCAGGCATCTGTGTAACCCTCATCGGCCACATGACCAAAAACAAATCCTTCGGCGCGTATAAACTGCAGCTGGCTGGCCTTAGCTATGGCGAGAGCCTGTTTATTACCACAGGCGAGGACCTGCACGCCGCAAGGCAGTTGCTTAGGTAAGACATCACGGACCGCTTGACTCAGACGCGTCATGCTAGCCACTATTTCCGGACCCATTTGACGTTCCGGCACATAGGGTACATCATGCATGTTCTCTATGAGCACGGCATCCTGTAGAGCAGCTTGCTTAGTAAAATTTATCCTTTTGGCAGTGTAGTTGTTGTACCCACCAGTTTTTGCTGTTTGTAAATGTTAGCCTCGTATACCGCCTTATCAATAGTCCGCTGCCAATTGCCATCATAACGTGGCGTGCCTTCGGGAGACTTAAGTTTATTTTTGTCTTCATTAGATGGTGAAAACTTGCTTACCCGGCAGCGCTGGCACGTGTATCATGCCAATAACTTGGCATTTTTGCTGGCCAAATATCTTTAAGAAGCGCTGCATTAGAAAACCAAATCCATTTGCGTTCCACAGTTGAATGTAAACATGTAAATAAATGAGGGCCGTCAGCTGTTTTTTGTTTTCGTTGCTACCGAAGGGCATATGCACACGATGTGATTAATGCATGAATGGTAAGCTTCGATCACGATTAACTTGAATTTCGATAAAAAGAAATCGATGGTGCAAATTGCACTGTAATCATTCGGCAGCTGTAGCTTCTTTACAGACATTTTGTTTTTAGTCGGTTCCCTTCATTTTTGGTTAACTACCGCTGAAAAATCAAAATAGTTTTTATGATTATATTAATTAATAATAAACTAGTGGAACGCGCTTAAAATTCAAAATTATAATTTATTGGGAAAAAAAAACGAAATTAATGCAAATGTATGTGCGCTCGCATATAATGTAATTCGAAAACTGATCTTAAAATAATTTCATATTTATGCCTTAGGTCTAGCTTAAACTACCACGGCGAAGCGGGACGAACTCGCAAAGAGCAACGAAAGCTTTATTGCCTCCGCTCCGCCCTACTCTCACTTACACTAGACTTCATGAAAAGGACAATATTTGATTACTTCAACTAAAATTAGCGATTTGCGCCAACAACCGCAGATACCAACCAATTTTAATTTTAATGCTGTTGTATTGGCATTTTACCGCGAATTTCTGTAGTTATCGGGCACTTTGCGCTGTAATCGCTTATTGACAAAAATGGCGCAAAAATTGAAAACCAAGAAAAAATGGACGACGTAAAGCAAAAAAGTTGAGTACCTACATATAATAAATCGCCTTAGTTGCTGCGGAAATTAAGTCAATGTACAACTAATACCTCATAGCTGGAGTCGGCTTATAATGGTTACTCCATCATTTATATTTATAATATACATATATGCAATCTCTCATCGATAAATTCAAGTTAAAGGCGTGTTGCGCTCTAAGTGTCTTAGAAAAGCATTGGGGATACTTTAATGCTTCATATAGTTATAACATTCACGACAGTCAAATTTTATGTAAGCAAAATACTCCTTTGTATGTAATATCGAAAGGAAACTTTCAAAAATATAGGCCATAATGAACCAATAAAAATAATAATGGAGCTGGATACGTTTTTAACGAAATGTTTGAGTCTATATTAATTACACTAGTTTACACGAAAAATTAACCTGCGTATAAAAGTGATTTTTAGTGTAATTTTGGGTCAAGAAACACGAAAATTACACTCATTTTTTTTTAATCACCGTTTTCGAGATTTTTTTGGAAACATGTTTTTGGGCACTTTTTTCAGTTATTCGTCAATATCTCGTGAACACAATTTTGTATCGACATGAAAGACGATTGGTATTGATGTACTCTTTAGTACGATATACGATATGTGCAGATTAAGGACTTTTTGATATTTCTGCTATACATGAATCGATAGCCAATAAAATTTTAGGAAGCTACCTGAAAGCACAAGTCGATTTCTAAATTAGAAATACTTTGAATTGACGGTCAAAAACGAAATAGGTCTGGCCAGACTAGTGATGAGCAATATTTACGTACCTGTGATTTGTCACAAGTATTTTAATGTGACGAGTCGTATCAGTGACAAGTATTTTGTCACGGCGACAAAATGTAACCAGTCGTATCAGTGACAAACATTTTGTCACGGCGATAAAATGTAACGAGTCTTATCAGTGACGAGTATTTTGTCACCGTAACATGAGCTGTTACAAAATACGCTACAAGTATTTTGTCGCTATTGGTATGAGACTGTGACCGTGGGTTGTGACTGTGACAAAATACTCGTGGGTATATGAACTGATACAAAATACGCGCCAAGTATTTTCATACCAAGTTGACAAAATACTCGTGGATATATACGTTCGTATGAACCACGACAAAATATTCGTAAGTACAATGAACTGTTACAAAATACGCGCCAAGTATTTCAGTACCAATAGTAATAAAATATTGCAAGAGTAAATACTGCAGGTAAATACTTAGCGCGTATTTTGCATTTTGTATATTATTTTATGAACGGTTACAAAATAGGTGGCTAGTATTAATGAATACAATAGTTTTGAAGTATTTGTTGCAATATGAAGAAGGGTCACATGCAAAGTAAGTGTCTAGTAGTTGAAGAGACAAGTGCCTTTAAAATTTTTGTGAGTAAATAATAGAGAATAATAACATGGATAGAAAGAAATGTGAAATTTGGAAATTATTGAGTGTTTTAGATGATAATTTTGCCTTGCAAATATTGCAAGATGCAATTGGTACGGAAATACTTGGCGCGTATTTTGTAACAGTTAATAGGATCTTCAACAATCAATTTATCAAAGTATATTCAGAGGAAGCATCCAACGTGTGAATTACCCAAAGCTGTAAGATATTAATTTTTTATAAACTATAAATTTTATAATTTTTTTGTATTTAAAAGCATAATTCTTTCGTAAAAATTTTATTATGTACTCGGTGTCACTGTCACGACCTTTTGTCACTGATATTTTTTTGTCACAGTCACAGTTGTCGCTGTGACTGAAAATTCACAGTATCGCTTATCACTAGGCCAGACCCAGGTGTCCGACGCGTAGTGGCACGGAAACCGAAAAAGCGTTGCAAAAATCATATTTCTAAACCAATTGAGATATTTTAATAAATTAAATCGTAGTTGAAAGAAAAATGTTCAGGCTTTAAAATAAGTACTCATACATGGTGATATGATATCCGAGAGCTGCGCAATATGTTGCGGAATTTGGATTTTGTGTCCAGTGCAACATTTCCCATTGAAAAATATGTAAGTACATATTTTTTCATTTATAAAGAAATTTTGATGATATGTTTTTTTGTTCATAATTTTATGTTTCAGTAAATAAATTTAATTTAACAATGCTTTTTTATTATAATATCTTACATAATGTTTTTTATCAGTAGTTTTTTTTTAAATAAACATCCACATTTACATTTGAAGGAATATCTAATAGACTTCACATTTCTTTTGAATAACTACTTGTAAATTCTGTATTGGATTTCACTTGTCTAAGGGATGCAACTAGTGGATCTGAAGAGGAAGCTAAGTCCTTTTAGCCAGTTTTTGTGTTTCTCAATAAAATTTTCTCGGCAGCGATGGGAGTCTTGCCACTTTTTTTTTATTTGGGCGTAAATTAGATTAAGTTGGCCTTTTAAGGTATCAAACTTCTCTATATTTCCTTCCTCAACGTTAAGTTCTTTTCTGATGGCCGAAACGAATTCATTCGCGCTTTTGGAGTTTCTGAACAACTCAAATAGTTTAAACATTAAAGTTTTCCAAAGACATCGTTACACATATAAAATTAATGGTTACGAATTACATTTAAAGATACTTTCACTGCAATATATGTTATTGTAATGCCAAAATAAGACAATGATATTTTAGAAGTATTCAGGGAAATATATACTAAGTTTAAGCCCTATATCCACAAAGCGCATAACAGGTAAAAATGTATTTACATTACATTTCTTAGAAATATCTGTAAATACCAAAAAAAAAAATTGGCATGATTAATCCTTCTTTTTTCAAATGTCACAGGTATGCTTTATTTTATTGTAAGTTAACAACTCTAAATTTAGTGGCTGCATCTACTGCGTGTTCTTCTTCTTATACCTGCGTCAGCATATTTTGGAGTTGGGTTTCTGGGCTTTTACTGGCCTTACAGGCAAATATGCAAATTCAGGCAGACAATTTTTATAGAGCAGGTAAATAAATTAATAACAAAAACATTTATGTTAAAACAAAAATTGTACTGCTATGTATTTTTTTTTCTGTTCTTCCAAAGTTGAAAAAGTGGTCCAGATATAGTGGTTCAGGTAAACGGAAGTATTGAAAAAACCAGAAAAGATACGATGTCATTTTTTCTCTTTTATGTTCAAATTTCATATACCCTTTTATAGAAATCAAGAAAATAGCAATTGGTTGCATAGTTTTTTTACAAAACAATCATAAACATGAACTTTTATTCCAAAAATTTCAATTTTGTTTATAGTTGAAAATATACTCAACTTTGACCGGCTGTGGCAACTAAACTATTCATCCGAATTGAATAAAATTTTTAGTTTCTTGATCCTTGGAAAATTCTAAATCAGATGCATGTATTGACTTTTCAAAATGTTTTCATCAAAATTCTGATTTTTGCAACGCTTTTGCGGCTGCCGTGCCACTGTGCGACGGAGGTTTAAGTCAAAATTATTGAAGTTACAAGCAACCAAAGTCGAAAAAGAGTTTAATTTTCGATAATTTTTCAAAGATTACAAATTTTCCGTTTGCAACGATAAAATTTTTTTTAAAATGTTTGATTAATTTTTAGGCTGAAAGAGAATTCTTTTACGTAAAGAGCACGTCAATAGTCTTTTATATCGATACAAAATTTTGTTCACGAGATATTGACAAACAACTGAAAAAAGTGCCCAAAACAATGTTTTTTTCGGTAAAAACGGCTAAAAATATAAACTTCTTAGGTAATTCGCTGGGCTTATATGCAAGATCCATTAAATTTGGTATTTAGACTTATGTGAGTCGAAAATACAAAACTATGCTGACCTCTTGTTCAAATAACCTAACGATGAACTTACTTGTAAACATTTTGATATTTTATTTAAAGCTGCTTGGTTGAACGGCACGTTTGTCGTTTGTACTTGCGTCAAAGTTCTTAAGTGCCTTTAGATGTATTATACTCTGAAAGAGAGTATATTCACTTTCATTCATAAAATTTTATATTCATATGTATATACTCGTAAAACACACACGATAATGATGCACCGATTTATTAACTAAAGGCTTTGACTTGATATTCAGATTGCATTTTAACAGTAAAATTTAGGCTTCAAAAAGAGAAACTCAAAATACAATATCTTAAAAAAATTATTGCATTTAGTTAATAAAAAAAATTTCAATGTTATATGAGTGTTATAGTTTTTGTTTGTACTCTGATTCTAAGACTTTAATAATATATTTGCATCGTATGTGTATCATGGTAGATTGATGCTCTATTGGGGCAGGGGCAGGTTCATACCGTGTATCGAATTTCAAGGTATTACAATCGCTGTTAATTCTTTTCATTATTACGACAGAGCCGAGTGATATAGATATACTTAGCATATGCATCCGTTACTCAAAAATTAAACAATATAGCATAATTTCACCAAAAGTCGAATATTAACTTTTTTCACAAATCTCAAGTAAATATAGGGTGGGCCATCTGTTGGTTTGGTTGTTAAACACTCATAAATCAGAACATACCCGTCCGAAGTGGTTGCTCTTCGAAATATTTCAAATTCAAAACAACTCAATTTTAGTCATGGATCGTTTAACATCCGAACACCGCGTAAAAGTGCTACAGGCGTACTATGAAAATGGTCGTTCTGTGAAAAAAACATAGTTGAGGCGAGTGTCGACGAGTCGCCGGGAACATTGACGCGCCATCGTTTGCAAGAATTACACCTTGCTAGGACCACTTTGTGTCGAATTCTGCATGCGGATCTGCATTTATTTGCAGTCCAAGGACCATTATCAGCGTTGCTTATTCGTTCAATAGATGGGAAAACAGCCAGATGAGTTTTCGTCAAAAAAAAGTCATCGAAAAATACGATGTTTGCATATGGGCCTGGAGAGCCAGCCGCGGCGGCCATTTAGGCGATATAATTTTTCATACATAAATGATTAGCATTTGCCCAATTTCGTTGGAAAATGTGTGAATAAAATGCAATTAACAAACAAACCAACAGATGGCCCACCCTTTACTAGAAAGCTGTTTACAAAGGGTAATTTTATAAGCATAAGGTCTAGTTTGCAATCACCACTTCGACCATTTCAACTTTAAAAATTTACTTATTTATCGTGTCAAATAAAAATGTGTGCTATTTTTACAATATTAAATTCAAAACCTTTAAAACTTACTTTGTAGAAATTTTAACCCAAGTTGTAGGAATGCGCTTGAACCAGTGCTACCAAATTTTTGATGTTAGCCTAACAAGCAAAACGAAATATGTAAACCTTTTTCGTTGTTATAGTATGAAGGAATTAAATTCTTTCGGGAAAATGTGTACACTATACAGAGTATCCCATTGTCGGCCACTGATTCAACTTTATTCCACTTTTTTTCTGTTGGATATGCTATGCCAATGTTGGTCTTAATTCTAATGGATGGCAAATGAGCCACGGTTGTTGCCATTTGGACGAAACAAAGGCAAGCCTTATCGATGCGCTAGACTGCCATGGCAACACACTGGCCATACAGTCAAATCAAATAAAGTTTAAACAGCGTCAATAACAACAACAACAACAAGGATAACAGCAACAACAACAACAACGACAATTGCGTAGCCGGAAGCTGGCAACTGTTTTGAGGGGGTGTCGTTCTATATAGTGAAATGAAAATGTTTTCAAAATTACAAAATAAAAGGCTTCAGCTGCCTTTTGTTCTCCATTTTGTTTCAAATTGTTGAGTGTCCTTGAATTTGATTTGGTTTTGGGATGGGGACTTTCTCTCTCTTTTATTCACTATAAAATGTTTGACCATGCTTTGCGGAAACTGTGTGCGACAGCAATTCAATTATGGCGCTTCCCGTTCTGCTTTTAAATATAACGTTTAGCATTTGTTTGTTTGTCATTGTATTGTTTGTACGCCAGAGATTTGTGCAATGTATGTAACTGGTACATGGAGGCGTGGCAGGTAAGCAAAATGCTTAGCATCAACTCGGTTAACGATTGAGAACGTATATGCAAGTAGAGATCTAGAGACAGCAAAAAGAGAATTCGGCGGACAAAAATTTGAAAAAATGGTATGCTATGATTATTAAGATCACACGAAAACTTCTAAAGATACGAATATAGGCCAAAATGTAAAGATTTTAGACCATCTCTTAATTTCAGTTTGAATATATAAGTTAAGACCTTCCTTTCATGTAATTGCCACAATAAATAATATTTTGTCCGTCTGTGCTTTAACATTAAGCTTTCATATGTCTGCGCTTTCAAGAGAAGCAAAGCTCAGGGCAAGACGCGTCAACAGCTTAGTTTAAGGTCTGACTATAAGATAAGCTAGAGTTAAGCTTGAGTCGGTAATTGGATTCACTTCTAAGCACATAGTGCTGCCTAAAATGAAAGCACATACTGCTGCCTAAATAAAATGCACATAGTGCAGTTATAAAATTATTATCTACAAAATAAATAAACTTATATTTATTAATTTATATATGTTCGACCAAGTACTTAATACAAAACGTAGTAGGTGCAGAAAGAGTAAGAGCTATAAGCTCTTCGAGTCATATTTATTTACACTTAGTGTAAAGTATTTAAAATTTATTTCGGCTTGAATCTTAAACAAACTTTGCATGTGAGCCTAATAAAAAAAGATACGCAGATTTTTCACAAAACAAAAAGGTATTAAAAATTAGCCGCAGTGTATGCCACTGTCGGTCAGCACAGTGCTGATCCACTTTGGTTGTAAGTGTGCTAGTTGTACATATGTATTGTCCGTGCAACAATAGACCTTTGTATTGTTTACATATGTACAATATATATATACATATGTACTATATATATAGTTTTTTATGTTTATTGACATTGTTTGATTATTCCATTCATTAAAGTTTGCATATTCATTGCCTTTGAATTTGTTCATTCGTTTTTATTTGATTAGCTTTTTTTTTGGCCATTTATTGAAAAAGCTTGCACTCTCAAGCTACATAAATCACATTGTCACCATTTACAAAACAAATTATGATGACGCGACATATTTTTTTAGCTTCCAAAACAAACTCTTAAAGCGTTTGCACACCCCCTACAAAAAGTTGGGGAGGTCGCAAACACCTTACGGCGCCATTTAAAGCTAGCCAAGGTCGAAGCTCGAGCAGCGCCAATAAATTTTCTATGCCAGTTTTATGCTAGGCTGGGAATTTGAAGCTGTTGCTACTGTCTCTTTGTAAGATGCACTGAGAAAAAAAAGAACATCTTTTTTTTTTTTCATTAAAATTTTTAATACAAAATTTAAAATTTGGTTGACAAAAAGAAAAAAGTTTGTTTTGTGAGCCTTCTTATAAAATTTCCTGGCCTATGCTTGTAATTCAAATTTTTATAGATACTGACATCAATCCAATTCGGCATAGTACTTGGGTATTTTACAAAACTTTTGATTTCCGATTTTGGTTACGATGTCTTTAAAAGCCAACCAATTATGTGCTGACAAGTTTGTTCTACCGATAGGTCTTTTAGGATCTATATGATTGCCCCCCGGGCCCGGAGATTTATCAGGGGCCCGGTGTAATTACTGTCGTACGGTCGTGATTCAAGCTAAAGGTGTAATAGAGGGCCCGGTACATTTTCTACGGCCCTGTGTGCTAGAGTGTATGCCCAAAGTATCTGACAGTCGCATTCTTGGTCCCCGCTGACTCCCAGGCCGGTGCCTTCCTTAGTCAAAGACCCGTCTGAATACCACACAATAGTGTGTCTTTTCATTGAATGAACCTAATCTACATTGTGTGGTCCAATTCTTTTTTCTACTTCAGGGGACAACTTTTCCCAATACGTCTGCATTTCTAGCACTTATTATGTTCCTTTGGTTGAGCCTTATAACTATATGAAGCGGTGCGAGTTCCATAAAGACTTACAATACTGCTGTAGGAAAGATTCTCATACTTCCTGTCAGACATAGCCTCTGTACCTTCTTAACATCGTTTTAGGCAAAGGTAATCGGCACTGTAACTTCCCATGCGTTAGTTTTTTAGGTGACCTTTGGCTTTATGACCATTAGGTATAGCCAGCTGAAAATCTTGGTCGTTGTTTCTTTTTGATATACATATGTGTATAAAAGCTTCAATGCATTTATTTATCACATTTTCTATAAGGAAAACCTGAGTTTACTGTCAAATATCACGCCAAGTTTTTTAGCTTCCTTGCTCGTCACTATTTGGTAGCCCTTGAAACGGAGATGTTGCATATTTTGTAATTGGTTTTAGCTGGATTCTGGCTAAGGTCTACTTCCTTGCACCACAGTAAGCAGTATATAATTCCATCTTTAATATAATTCTATTTTTAATTTGTTATATTATGTATTGTGTTTTGTTTTGGGCTTTTACTCACAAAGATTACAAAGACCTCAGAATGTTTTTCAATCTTTAATAATGTTATGAAAAATATTCTTAGCTTTTAGGTAGAAATATATACTTTACTGATATTAAATAAAAGTCCTCAAAATGCCGTATTTAAGCATTTCTTCTAGTTAAAGTTATCTTCACATTCAAACACACCCCAGAAGTGCCTGTATATCTAGCTTCCTCTTGATGTCAAACCACCAGTCTGCATGATTTGCGTGCTGCCATTAGGCTGGCTCATCGGTTTATAGGTATGTATACATAGTATGTAGATATCACCCAGACTTTCGTACCGCTCCTGCTGCTAACTGCCACAGCAATGATCAATGCTCAGACACCTCCGGCGCGCCGGCAAGAAATGATGGACACTGATAAGAACACGCACATCCAGGCCGTTGTTCGCAGGCACAGCTGTTGTCCAATGGCTGTTTGTTTGCATGGGAATTTGTAATTTTCATCAAATTTATTGACTAATTGCATTTACACTAATAATTAAAACGCTCAAGCACGCCAAATAAAATGGCAAATTTATAAAATTCGGGCACGCAGCCTTGTCTGGCCCAGAATACCATCAAATACGTGCCACACAATCTCTCAACTGGACAGCTGAGTTTGAGTTGAAGTGTTTGAGTAATGGGAAATCTGGACGAACGTCGAGTACGGCGACAACATTGAAGCACTGCCATTGAAAATGGGGCACGAAAATATTTGAAATGCTAATTTAGAAAATGGCGGCTGTCGGCATTGATAAAGAGTTGTCGTGTTCTGGCTGGGAATGAAAAATCATCAATGCCAAAAACAACAACCAAAGTGTATGGAAGGAATTAGGTGTGAAAGCTTTATTTTCGATTCGATTAATAAATGTGAAGGGAAATGTTTTTGGCGCTGCGTAGAGATTGGAGCAGCGGGAATGTGTAAAACTTTTTAGCACATTTTTATACGCTGTAACCATTTGGCTAAGAGTAGTATAGATTTGTGCAGTGTACGTGACAATCAGAACGAGGAGAGACAGGCCATACTAAGTTACTTATTTAAAAAAGTTAAACATCACCTTGAATTACTTACGAATTTCAATCTTTTTATTGGATGTTCAAAATTTAACAGTTGCATATTGTAACTTACATGCAAATATATTTATTAATTGGTTTAGTTATTGTTGATATATTTACAATAATAAAGTTAATTTTTGTTCCAGGCGAACGGACAGATTGATACTACGCGCGAATCCTGTTCAATCGGTAGAGTTGGCAATCCTAGAATCTTAATTAAGTCAAAGTCGACCGTTTGTATGTTTTTATTATCTACAGAAATAGGATTGCGAACATTTTATTCGGATTCGTTTTAAAACCACATCTTTCGTGCTCTTAATTTCACCAAAACGAAATTTTCATGTTTTTGGATTCCGACTACTTTGTTGCAGGTGAAATCAAATCGAATTGGCAAAATAGGTTCAACTGAAATATTTTTCAAAATATTATTTGATTTTTAGATTCTATTTATGCCAATTTAAAAATACATATTTATTTATAATTAATTCTTTTCCAAATCAACCAAAAAAGATGGCGTACGTTAAAGTCGGACGCGGGTGTAAAAATCATTTTTTTGACCGATCTGCCCTATAGGAGCTATATGATATAGCCAACCGATTTTGATCAAATTTGGTACAGTGTTTGGGAACTATAAAAAACTATTAAGCGCCAAATTTGGTTACGATATCTTTATAAATAAACGAATTATCCATCTAAAACTTTTGGTTTTTTTCGAGGTCCTCTGAAACACCCCTATGGGAGCTATATAATATAATCCCGATATCAAAAAAATAAAATAAACTTCTGTCCCGTAGGATAATAACGGATCTAATCTGAAAGTTTGGTTGCTCTAGCTCTTACCATCTCTGAGATCTAGGCGTTCATACAGACGGACAGACGGACATGGGTATATCTTCTTCTCTAGTCATCCTGATCATACTTTAGGTAACTTTGGGAGGTCTCCGACGTCTCCTTTCGTATGTTACATACATTTTCGGCTTGCACAAACTTAATATACCCTTTGTACTTTACGGTACAGGGTATAAAAACAATGATTTGGTGTCATAAAATGGAAAATCTTGTCTACCAAATTATAATAAACAAAAGTATAATAGACAAAACTTCATTCGTAAAGTACTCCATTTTTCCTCCTTTCCCATCAAATAAAAAGTACGTATTTGAAACTTTTTCTTTTCCAAAAAGGAAGCAAGGGTATCTAACTGTCGGGATACACCACCGACTGATTCATATTTATGCTAAAATGTGTTGCAATAACAAGGACGATAACAAGGTTGCTTTGCTGTGCTTGTGGTACAAAATTTTGTTGTTGCAAGTTGTGTTTTTGTCGCTTATCAAATGATTGTCAAGAAGTTTTGTGGTTAGGGCGTTCTCACGTCTCTTTGGGCAAAACATTTATGTGACTGACAGCTCCAAAAGGCCTTAGCTTTAAGTTTGTGTGTGTATGTTGTCTAACGCCAAACTTTCCAATTAGTGAAGGTAAAGTTTTTTTGCAATTGCTAAATTATTTACGTGCTGGCTGTTTTGCTTTTTAAAGCAAATTCCGTAATTAGAGGAAAAATCATAACTAAGTCAGTGCCACAGAATGCCGATAAGACCCTTCTAAGTTCCTCTCCATAGGTCCACAACTTAAGTGCAGAAATCAGCACTAAACTTGTTCTAATGCTTTTATACCTGGCAGACCAAAAGTTATGGAACATGCCCTAATTAGCTGTGCAAAGCTTGATTGGCTTATAAGTGGCGGAAAAGGGTGGTGAAGGGGAGCAGGCTGGCAGATTCAATATTAGAGGTTGAACCTTGTCCAATGCAATTTTCGATTAAAAGCATATGCCACATGTTTCCTCTCCTGTTTATTTTTAGAGCACATAATGTTGTACTCTACACTCTACACACAAAGGATACAGTGAAAGAAAAAATAGAGTTTTTGTGCTTAAAGAAAATTAAAGCGTATAAGTGTATGTCCTGTATTTTATTATTCTTATTTTAATTTTCTCCAGTTTGAGAGCACTTGCTGCCTTTAATGATTCCTTGGATGTTAATAAATAATTCATTTGTTTTTTGAACAAATAAACAATGGAGAATATATCCGGTCGCACTCGGCGCACTACTTATTAAATAAATAACTTATATCCTTCATCCTTCAAAGGACGATTATTCCTTACTATATTAATTTGGGCGTACGCCTTTACTTTCGACTAATCCGATTTGAATCACCAGACAGATCAAGACTCATTTACTGATTGATCAAGACTCATCCAAATTTCGCTGCTGATCCGCCTTATATTGGCCTCGATTGCCAAATCCTTCAATTCCCACCCAAAACAATACTAATAAATCCTAAACGACACTCATCTTATCCACTATCCTTATCACCTACTCTCCACTTACACCTATGCACTAATACTAAACAATAACTAGCGCGCCAAACAAACGCCGCTATACTTTAACTAGTATTGTTGAGAATAGGTGCGCTCTTAACTCTACTCTCACCAAGCAGTTCAAGCAGTTTAATTATTGCCCTACTGGCAAGCAACTTGCCTACTTACAATCGCTAAAAGAAATGCCTTTCGTCCACCCCCAATATAATAAATCAAAAATTTAAACATTTTACTTATGGATAGTTACAACTCACAACTGTTTAAAGCCGTGTAAAAAGTATTTGTTCCCAAGCGATATCAAATATTTAACCATCATCAAGAAAATGAAATATGATTCGTAATATATGTCGCCGAAATGTATAACTTTTATAAAACGTTTTATTTCAGTTTTTGTTCCAATTTAATTGGTTTACTATTTCATTTTTGTTTTATTTCAAAGTTACAAGGTAAATATTTCAAAGAGGGTTTTAAATGTGGAATGAAATTTGATTAGGTTTGGGTGTTTAATTAACCTTTTTTAAGATATGCCAAGTCGAAAATTTTGAAGTAATAAGGTCTCTTATCTATCGAGATAAATTTCAAATCTAGATTTTTTCTTGTTGTGCATTTTTGTTTTGTGTTTAGCTCGCCTGGTAATAAAGGCAACGTGCACTTACAAAACAAAAGCAAAAACAGTTTCAACTTGTTGCAACAATTTGAATCCATCGTTGCGGTTCCCGACAGTGGTATACCCTGCACCCAATATTAATACAAAAAAAGAGGATTGTAGGGAAATTCAAATTAAAGGATTTAGGAAGATTTATGAATAAGAGTTAATGTCTAAAAAAAATTCTAGGTTTCATTGTTGATTAGACTTACATGAGTGCCATTACCACATCTGGTGAAGCATAAATATTTTTGAGCGCGCCAAGATGTTAATGTTAATCGATGAATTTGTGTCTGTTGATTATATGGTCTCTTGGATCTAGGTATGCATAATTATGGTACTTATGGTCTGCCATGATCCAAACTGGCTGCTGCATGCATTGCACAAATCTATAATACCCTGGACCCTTAGGACAAGTAGTGTATAATAAGCGTGGGCCTGCGATCCATTTTCTGTTGTATTCGACATAATGCATTATTGTGAAAAACTGTTTATCTACTCTTTGTGGAGCAGGTTCAAAATGGAACTAATTTGCTTGGTTTTTGTACCTTGTTTGCAAACACAAAGGTTATATTATAACTTTATTATACTGCCAAGTTTATGTAAGCAGATGATTTATTTTATGTTTTTAAACGATGTAATACATTCCTTAGTATATTCATTTGCAATATAAAAATACACTAAGTTATCGTCACCTCTGCAAGCTAAAAACTGCTAATAAATTTCATCATCATGAAATAAAGCTGCTCCCGAACCCGTCGTGGCGGGAACTGCAGTCACTTCCTAAAACTACCCAATAACTTATCATTGGTGTCATACAGCATTTGTCTGCTTTGTGTGGGTAGCCAAATAGAGTCTAACACTTCCCGGGCTTTGCCATGGACTATGAATTATTTGGAGCACTTAACTTTAACTTAAAATGTTATCCTTTTTCTAAACATTTACATGATTAACCCGTTTTATAAGTTTTTCATTAAAATAAACAATAAATAAACACACCCTGCAATTCATAAAAAGACAATACTGCATATGATTAAGAAAACTCTTTTAGAGGTAAAAGAGGTTTATTATTAAAATATACTTTGGAAATTTACGAAGCACCCTGTAGTTGCAACTCCTATTTACTATTTTCTACCATACGCATTTTAAATAATTTGAAAATATTTAAGTTCTGAATTTTTTTTATACATTAAGAAAGTCTAAGTCTCTACTGTGCAACGTTTGGTTTCTTTTTGGGTATACAAAGTCCACTGTGCCTAGGGTGCCTGCCACCTATGTGGCTCAATGAATCCTGGCTCTATCCTTATCCCAAAAAATAACATAAAATTTGTTTTCAAGACCGGTTCACCGGAAATGCTTTTTATACGTTGGGCCTAAATCCGAAATAAAAAACGTCAGGTTTCTGAGATAATCTCAAAAATACTTCATTTTAGGGGTATTTTTTTTTCGGTTGGGTCAGAACCCAGACGTGCTGCAGTTTTTGAACTTGGATTTAATTTGATTCCAAAAATATTGTTGAAACATGATCTAACCACTGGATACGAAAATATTTTTTTTTTGCGTGCCTGTGTAATTTTATAATAATTACCTACACTAAAGTTAAAACCGAAGCCAGGGCAGTCATGCCCTTTATCTAACTTACACAAAATTATAATTGGTACATAGGATCAAAGGATAAAACTAATTTTTACTACTTGTTGTATTTATTTCAATTTTATTGTAGAATGGTGACTATTTTTAATATTTATATAATACTAGAGGGCTCCGCCCCCTGCGTGCTATTCCCACTTTCATGATACATTTTCACGCATACGAACACAGTCGGTAGCACACTGATTTTTTTTCATACAAAAATACTAAAATCGTGATTAACAAATTTTGGGTGGGGATAGGAGCGTGAAAAATACTTTACGACCTATTCTCATACCTACCAAATAAAAAAAAAAAATTCATGAAAATTGGTCGAGCTGTTTCGGGGAAGTGCGACCACAAAAACCGTGACACGAGAATTTTATGTATTAGAATAAATATGTATTTATATAATTTGTGAGTGCTTAATTTAATGGCATAGATTAGTTTATTTGAGGTACTCCATTTTTAATTATTTGCTGCTTTGGCTTGAGTTTGTGATGAGCGAGCGGGGTTCTGGTTTTGGAAGAGTAAAGAACGTTGGTGGAACATGTTAAAATATTTGTATATCTATGACTGTATTATTGGTGTGATCGAACCATGTTTTATTTGGACGAATTACTGTTTGGCATATAAGAACTTATACTTACCTACGCCTATTGGTTGGCGGCATTTTCAATACAGCAACTTTCTTAATTTTTTGTCCATTTCGTTTTGTAAAAAGCAACGACAAATACACTTACAAAATACGGAAAGAAGAAGCACAAACTCAACAATTCTACTCAAAAACAAATCATAAGGGATTCATTCTTAAGCTTGTTGAGTTTTTGCGCAACTTTTCAATTGCTCAACTCAACAGCAAGCCTGAATACCTTATATATACCCTATATATAGTATCTCCACTTTACAGGCAGCATTATACAAAAATATATCATCTGCATTATCTATTATTTTATTCATTCTGTTTATTGAGTCAAGTATGGTTAAAATTGAATTGAAAGCACTTTTTGACACTTATAGTGTAGTAGACACATAGAATTACAAAAAAACACACTTTTTTGCTGATGAATGTTCTCAGATTAAAAAATTTTGTCCTCGCTCATATTCTATGCAAGTGCTGAAAACTTTAAACATCTTATTATTTTGCTTTTTGTCATTAGAGTCACAGCTGGTAACATTAATTTTTATTTCTAACTTTTTGCGTGTGCTTGTTTAAAAGGTCCTTTAACCCTCTTTTATCTACCTCTATAGAACCGATCGGTCGTAACAATGTTTTAGAAACAAATTTCATTAGTTTATGAAGATTGCTTCGACAATTCATTTATTTATTAGGCTCACATGAGAACACATATCAAATACGGCGGCCGTTTAATATACATATATTAAAATACATTTCAACAAATTGTAGTATGTTCCTGAAGTTTGTCGGAGAGGAAGTCGAAATAACAACATTATTGTCTAAATCGCTTAAAATATTGTTTTAATCTTTTTTAAACTTAACATTTAACAAAGAAAACTATTTATTACATTAACAAATAACAGCAAATATTTTTTAAATTGTTCCACCAAATAGGTTTGCTTCATACTAAGTTTACACTTTTTAAGAAACGGCCCAAGGAAGTTTATTTCAATATTGGTTGACGCGTTAAAATTGTTTTTTTTTGTTATGAAAATGTAAAGGTTAATGATGTTTAAAAAAAATGATTTTATATTGTAATTTTTTAATAAATTTCGTTAAAAAGTTTTTCAAAAATATTAAGCAAATTAGTCACAAATAAATAAAAGTGAAAACACGTTTTCTTAAATTAGGCCGCAACTGAACAATTCAGGAACCTTTTTCACCCATTAATCTATTATTAGCATTAGTTGTTATAAAAATATTTGTTCCCTAACCAGCTAGACCTTTTCGTACTCTACTTATGAACCTCAAGGACTACGTTCACACGATCAGATAAAGCTTTAACTATACACATACTGATAGTTTATCTCAAAGGAACTGCCATGTGTTGTCACTTTATTATTGTACATATACTTAATAAACTTTTATGTAGAGAAAGTAAAAATGTTATTTCATTAAACAGAAACCAATAGCTTCATAGCTTTAGGTATTCAATGTTTTAGCTTTGCCAACGCTTGCATTTTCGTTACTATGAAATAAATAAGATTCAAAGTTCTCAGTGCCTTTTACAGGGAGAGCGCAACTCAAGCAAGTTAAATTGCTATTATATTTTATAATGGAAAAATTACACATACGCCTTGTGTGCAAAATGGAAAGATGGTTGCATTCATGTTGAAGATGATACCAGTGAGACGGTATGGGGGCTTTGGCAATCGAATATAAAACGGGCGGCACTTATTAGTGATCCTGAAATTTCAACGAGCTCCGTAAAGGTCGTCACAAAAAAGTAACACATTGGGGAAGAAATAATTGCTAGTGGGCTCAGTAGCTTAAGAAACCCGGTTTCAATAGAAGCGTAACCATTTTTATGTCACATGCAATCATAAAAGTCTACTAAATTACTTAATTTCCTAGAACTCAGTATAAACACATATATATGCTCAAAAAACGCAATACTTCTGGAACAAAATATTTTGAAGACAACTTTAATTAAACTACGCAATAGACAACAAAGTAAGCAAGCCGGTAAATAAGTAACCAAAACGTCGTCAATGTCATCGTCATTTTGACCCCAGGTGCAATCTTGACTGGTCACACCCTTGGAAAAAAGAAACTTTAAGCCACAACACACAAACGAAACCCAAAACGCTTCGAAACAACAACAAGAGTGCCAAGAGCAACAAAAATAACAACAACAATGACAGCAACAGTATTAAGGTTATTTGTAATGATTATCGGGCATGACTGTGTCGCTTGGTTTGGTAGGGTTTTTGGGTTTGGGTTCGGTTGGTTTTTACTCCACCAAAAAGCACTGTGCTGGCAATTGCTGGCTGAATGACACTCTGGCAATCTGACGCTTTTGGCCGCTATCGCTGCGCTTTATCATGAATAAATATGGCCGCATCGTCAAACTGTCATGGCAGCAATTGTCGCAAACCGGTGCGGCACATCAAAAAGCCCGCTCACTCAGCCCTCAAAAGTATGCTACAAGTCCAAAGTCTGCCCGTTTATTTATGTGAGCTTTGATAGCAGGCAACTCCAACCACTTACGGTCAACCAATGTAACCACTTGTCCTCGTTCTCGTTCTCGATTTCAATTTCAACTTCCGCTTTTTGCGTGTCCGCGCACAATCGCCATTTTGTTTTATATCCACTTTCACCTGAGCTCCTCATTAGTAGCGCTGCCGCGAAAGAACAGAAGCGATTAGATTTCGTTAAAACTGTGTCAGGCAAATTTGAAGTACATTTAGTAAAAGTGATTTGTATCACTTGAAGCGTATCTGACATGGGTTAAAAATTTACTAAATTTCTCTGTTTTTCTTTTTTCAGTGTGCATTTGACATTTTAAAGAAAGTATTCCAAAGTCATATTCCTGGATTATCTAATAGGTCAACTAGTTGGCTGTTTTTTGCTTTTGCCTTTGGAAATTGTTTTGCTTTTAATAATAAAGAGGGGGTACATAGTAAAATATTGTTACGGCTTCGGTTTTATAAAGCAATAGGTCCATACTAACCCAAGCAGACATTTCTCTCTTTTACATTTTGTTATATAAGCCTATGCCATTTCATTAAAAGATACGCGTTTTCAAAACGTTTGGCGTGTGACTAGTTTGAAAAAGGATTTGGCTCTACGTCCGTATAAGAATCAAGAACTGAACACATTCTCTAATGGGGTTTTCAACCAGATGAAGGCTGATGAAGACTTTCACAAGAAAATCATCTTTTCGGGTGCAGCTCACTTCTGGCTCGATGGTTTTGTCAACAAGCAACATTTTCGCATTTAGTCGAGTAAGCATCCTGAAGTTATTTATGAGACCCATGCAGGCGGCGTCATTAAGCTGGGTCGATTTACGATAGGAAAGATGTGCCATATTGCGTTCGACACAATCGAATTATTGAAGATCGAGCTATCTTTTGTGAATGCGTTTCGTTCGTGCGATATATCCTCTTTGGACTCTTTGGAAAATCGGGTCCAGTGTATTCACTTGTTCCAGCGCTTCCGCGGCGGACATTTGAACGATATCGTATTCCATAATTATTGGCATCGATTTGATTAATCAATTTTTTTTTGATTTTATCAATTATAGGTGTTTTGGTGGACGGGTTTTGTGATTCAATAAAAATCAGTTCTTCATTAAGTATTTTCCTAGTAAAGGGTTTACCAATAAGAGGTGTTATTTTGGTATTCAAAGAAAAATGCAATTTTTTGAGATAAATGATCGGATGTTTATTTCATAATAAAGAGGAAGGTATGCCGTTAATAATGAAAAACAACATCAGCCAAATGGCCACCACGACCAAGCTTACAGGACCATATCCTTTTCATGAAATTTTCCATAACCAAATCGCAAAGTGGCTGCACTATGTTCTCGATAGCCTCACGAATTCTATCTTTGAAGACTTGAATCGACGCTGGGCTGTTGGCGTAGAGCTTATCTTTCACGTGGCCCCAAAGGAAGAAGTCGCAAGGTGTTAAATAACAAGATCTCGGTGGCCAATTGTGATCACCTCTTCGAGAGATAACACGGTCCGGAAACTTTTCCCGTAAAAGAGCAATGGTTTCGTTGCTTGTGTGGCACGTAGCGCCGTCTTGTTGAAAGTAAACGTTGTCCAGATCAATACCATCCAACTCCGACCATAAAAAATCATTAATCATCTCTCGATAGCGCAATCCATTCACCGTAACTGTTGATCCAACCTCATTTTCGGAAAAAAAAGGACCAATGACCCCGCCGGACCATAAACCGCACCAAAAAGTCACACGTTGAGGATGGATAGGCTTCTCAACAATAACTCTTGGGTTTCAACACTTAAAAAAATATTAATCTTCTTGTTTGAATGCCAGAACTCTTTTAAACACTTTTAAGCTTTTCATCAAGAATAATTCAAAAAATATATAAGTGTGCTTTGGAAAACGAATAAAATATTTTGATTCGTTTTGATTTCAATTTTCACCAAATCGAATTTTTTTTGTGACTTGAATACGACTCCTTTGTTGCAAATGAAACCAATACGAATCGGTAAAATGGGTTCAAAAGTGCACGTAATTTTAAATGAAATAATTTTTTAAATATTCTTCGATATTCTTAGATTTTATTCATGCCAATTACAAGAAAGATATTTATTAATAATTGTTTTTCCGATTCAACCCAAAAAATAGCATGAATAACCCAAAACGAATTTTGGAAAATATTTGGATTGTTTGAAATTTAATAGAAGTAGTGCAGAAATCACAACAAAAATTAAATTTACCCTTCACTGCAACTTTTTTCTGGCTTCATGCCTGGCAACAACTAATTAAATTCCATGATATAAGGCTTTGCTTACTTTAGTTTCAAATTATTTAAATTCCAATTTGTTGCGTTGTGTGCATTCCGTAATAAAGCATAAAATGCAGTGCAGCAATTCCTGCAGCATTTTTCCAGCATTTCAGTCCGGACAGTGCTTGCCGTTTCCATGCCAGCTTCTTCTTCTCCATTGCCATTCTATGGATGTCTGTCTACCTGCATAACTTGTTGCTGGTTAACTGGGCTTCTTTGCTATCCTGGGTATTTATTTTAGATATCGTGTTGTTATTCAGTATATTTTTACGGAAAAACCAACAAAGTACATGTGTCTGTGTGTTATTCAGCTTTTAGAGTTTAAAATATATGCTTCTTCTTTTGTTCTTGTTTTCATGAATTCTTTGTAGCTGAAGCCATCCAAAGTTCAAAAAGTTAACACAAGCTGCCTAATGATCATCATCAGTGACATTAAGTTCTTGGGAACTCAAATTAAAAATGGCTGCTGATGAACCCGCACCAAAAGACATTGAACTAGAGCAAGGCAATAAAAAATGAAAAGTTAAGAAAAAACGGAAAACTTTTTATCATTTTTAAAGTCTAAGTACAAGAACCGGATAAACTGCTGGGCATTTGCAGTAGAGGAAAAAACATTCGAAGTCTTAAGCATACGTATATACAGTTGAAACTCCCTTAAGCTAACTTTTGTGTAATAAACTCTTATCTGTAATCCATTGCTTAAGAATAAGTATAAAGTGTTAAGAAATCACTTTCCAAACAAGTTCAATTGATTTATTATTTAGTACATTATTGTATTGAGTGTAATTTTTATTTTTTTTTCTTCAATTTTGTGCATCTTAACTGCGTAGTATGAGTTTCAAAAAAGTTCCTTGCATTGGGTATGAACTCGATCGGTTCAGGACTTACAGAGTTATCGATAATATTCATTGTTTTCATATTTCGCTTTTATAGGCTTTTCACACTGAGCACATTTAAGCGGAACGCATGGGATTTTTTGAAGATGTGAAATAGCGATTCACACTGACTGTCATATTGACAGGCTGACACGTAAAATCAGCAATTCATGAAAATATATTAAAAATGTTATTTAAAATTAAAATATCTATCTTTTTATGCGTTAATTTGCAAGATCAAATATTATGAAGGATGGGTTTTATGAATTTATGTTGAAAACATTAATTAATTGGAAGTATTAATGAGGACGACAAGCTGGTGCTAGCTCGCACATACACACATACATATACATAGTATAGTATAGTACATATACATATATGCAAGCGCCACGAGATGTTTGGTTGTTTGTTGGTGTTGTGCTAAAGTGCATCGAGTCCATTGGACCTCATCAATGCCTGAAAGCCACTGGTTTCGAAAAATATTAGTAAATTCATAATATATTATAAAAAAAGTATGCATATTAGCTATTTGTTCAATTGGATGGGTGCTACATTAACATAAAGTCAACAGCAGTAGAAGTTATTGACGACCATAATTACTAAGTTAGTTTTTTAGCAAAATTAAACCTTGAGCTACACATTTTCATATGTCAATCACCGTCGAATCATCGCCGGTGCTATAGTAGATGTCAAAAACAATATGCTGATTTTTTAATAAGCCACAAATTGCTTTTGTTTATAAAAATGTAATAAATAAGAGATGCAAAATATAAATCAATAAAATTGGTTTCTACTTTTTTCCCTCATCCAACTAGAAGCTCCGACTGGAACGCTTGCTGGATTGCGTTGTACGTTTTTGTTATCTATATATTGCCGCACATTTTAAATTGTGTGCCAGTTCCATAAACATATAAGGCTTTGGTGCCTTGTCAAGCTCAAGCTCAAGCTGAGGTCTGTGCTATTGGAAGGTGTGCAGAATTTAATCTGCAGAAGAACTATCATGACAAGGAGATCTCCATCCTGTCTGACAGTCAAGCAGCGATAAAGGCAATAAGTAGAGCCAAAATAACATCAAGGCTGGTCAAAGAAGTGAGAACTGCACTTGACAATTTAGGTGCCAGAAACAAGCTCACAATTAGATGGGTCCCAGGACACAACAATATCCCTGGGAACGAGCTAGCAGACAAACTAGCAAGAATAGGTGCAGCAACACCGCTAATCGGACCTGAACCATACTGTGGGATTGGCAACCACGTGGTAAGGGACCTATTGAGGAAAGAGGAAGAAAACAAACGGCTGCTTCACTGGGCACAGATACCAGGACTAAAGCAGTCAAAAACCCTCCTCTCTAAGTACAACCGCAAGAGATTCAAACACGTGATAACTCACGGGAAAAATACCGTGAGGATCCTGACAGGCCTCTTGACGGGTCACTGTAGGCTCCGCAGCCACTTAAACAAAATTGGCATAGCGGATAGTGGGCTTTGTCGTTTCTGTAGTATGGAGGAAGAAACTTCAGTGCATCTACTATGTGAATGCATAGCACTCGTCAACAAAAGAAGCAAGCTTCTAAGCATGCACATCATCTCACCGGAGAGCATTGTTACCATAAATCCAAACAAAATACTGCAGTATATGCAGGCAATTGGACTTTTGGGAGAGCTCTAAGCCGTGAAAGGGGGTACAATAGATCCACTTGGGTCGCAGTACATATTACACCCAGTACAATAATAATAATTGGCGCCTTGTTTTGAATTCAAAGTTGCCAGTCTTTTTCAATGACATTGTTTACATTTTCGCAGCGAATGACAAAAATTAAGAGGTGCACTGAAAAATAATAGAATAATTTCTCATCGGGACGCAATAAAATAGGATCATTTCCACAAGGTGTTGGAATGATGTAGAAATTTTCGGAACGGCAGATTCATACGTTTCATCTTCGACATAAAATGTTAGATGTTAAATGTGCCCCAGTGTGAA
The DNA here is from genome assembly GCA_949987675.1 of Chymomyza fuscimana. NCBI lineage: Eukaryota > Metazoa > Arthropoda > Insecta > Diptera > Drosophilidae > Chymomyza > Chymomyza fuscimana. Next base: position 35,599,316 of record OX465089.1, read on the forward strand.
TAGGCTATTACTCTCTTCGATACCCTCACATATTGCCTTATTTTCGATAAATTCTCATATTTCCTTTGCTCTAATAAGCTGACCGACTTTTATTGAAAATTCTTCGCAAAACTGTCCTATGTTTTATCAATTGCTTATATATTGAAATTTAAATTAACCACGATTTAGCTATTTTCATTACATGGGAATTTAAATTTGCAACATACCAACCCGAGTGCATGATATCGTATGCCAAAAATTCGTTTTAGTATTTGAGTTTAAATAAGTACACTTTCGAACGTAATTTGCTAGTTCGTTTTATTTCTCTTGCATTAAAGGAGTCGGGTGCAAACCGCACAAAAAATTATTTTTGGTAAAATTGGTAGCACCAAACACGAGAAATTAAAACGAATCCGAATATTTTAGTGGATATATCTATACACGTTTCTCCTCCTGTTTTTTTTTGGTATTCGAGAAACATACGCCACGAAGGCGCTTCCTTAAAGGTTACTTATAACATTTGGACCATAAAATCTCTTTTAGAATCGAAATTCCAAGTTCGCTTTCCTATACCCGACTATAAGTTGAATTACTTATCGGGACTTTTTAAAAACTTTAATATTTAGCTATACATAAGTCTATGAAACATGAAAAAAATATTTAAAAAATAGACGATTTCTAGGTTCGGTAATTTTTACCTCTAACTCCCAAAGTTTTCAAAAAATTAAAATGATAATAATGTATAAATAATGAATAAAATTTTGATGAGCATTAAAAAACGAAAGTTGGTATCAGGATTCAATACATTGTAGTAACTTTAAAATTTTGGTAGTTATCTTTTAGCTCTTTTGGTCTTCAATACACAGCTATTCACAGAAGTTTTCGTAGCAAGTTTGGTGGCTCTAGCTTGCAAAAACGTGCAATATTGTTTCTGTTTATTATATGGGAGGGGCTCCTTAATTTTAATTTTTTTCTACATTTTTCGAATATTTATCACGATCTAAATAATATTTACAGCAACTACGTTCCTAACTGTGTCAAGTTGTCAACTAATGGTGTCTCTCTAGTATATCAAGGTCTTTGATATCCATGTGTGTATACGGTTATGTGGCAAGAAGTGAAGAGCGAGGGTTAGACTCCTTCTGCCAGTCTTTCCTTGACCCCATGGGTATTAATAGGTTTTGACCAGGAAAAAATTGCATGCTGGAATTTCTCTTGCTTAATGTATTAAGGACCATCCAAAAAGTCTAAAACCATAAAGGTGACCTCCTCCCCCGTAGGGTTTTTCGTTATTTTGACATATGTTTGAGCCCATTTATCTCGAATTCTATAAGCCGTACACAAAAACTTCCAAGGCAAAAAATGTTCAAAATTTAATTGGATTTAGAAAAATGTTAATAGCACAACATCTCTAATTATAAGCCTAAAAAGGTGGATTCTTGTGAAAAAAACAGATAAAGGTTGTCATGCATAAAATATCAATTAAGCACTTCTATTAACTGATCCCTTTCAAATTCATGGTAAGCAGCATAGACTGTAGAAGCGCTTTTATCACTTTTATCATCTCTTTTAAACGTTGCAGGAAGCAAACTATCTTTGCTGCTGTTAAGTTATTTTTGCTATTGTCATTCATTAAAAAACAGAAACTTTTGCCATGCACGCAAAAACTTAAGCTACTTAATTTCAAGGCTTCAGTAGCTTCCTTAATTGTCCCAGTTGGTGCACATGGCAGAGCTGAAACTATAGATATCCTGCAACCCACTCAATTTTAAATGTCAACTGCAGTCGCTTGAAGTCGTGGAAAAACTTGATACTCTGCATTTCAGGTGTTTTTAATTTTTTTGCATTGGGTACAGCAGGTGCACCAGTCAAGCAAAATGGAAAACAAAAGCTTGAATAGTGTGCATTGTCCTTGTCATTTGGTTTTACTTGGGCAGGTTGAAAACAACTGTGGATAAAATTTGGATCGTTAACGATAGACCAGATATCAAGGAAAAGTCAAGTGGATTTTACCTGAGACAATGATTCTGAAGAAGACCAAGGCAGGTACGTCAGACAACAAGGTGCTTGGTATACCCGTTTCAAAAATATATGGATTATCTCAAGAATCTGTTATTCGAAGATTTCGGACCGATTCGTTCTCGGTTCATAAATATCGTTCGACTACCTATAGACAAAACAGTATTTTTAACTAAGTCAATACTCCGTCACTCAAGAGTTAAGTCGCCTTGGCCAGATTGTGCATATTGCGCTAAAACCCATCATAGTCTTCGGATTTCATCAGTTGAGAAAAGAAAAATAGCTTAAAATAGATTTCATTTCGATTATATGGTTATGTGTAAATGCTATTTTTTAGGTCCCTGTTAAATGATATAGGAAGATTATGTTGATAATTAAAATTTTTTATTTTGCGTTAAAATTTATGTTTTTGTTGCTAGGTCAATAACTTTTTAGTCTTCTCTCGTATGTGTACCTCCAATTGTTGTTTTCGCTTGCAGGCTTAGTATTGACTTTTGACAGAAGGCTGTTGCATCCACATGCTGTCCCACACAAACAACCACACACACCTACATGGTAAACAAAACATACATTCATGCACACACATACCCAATCAATCGTAGGCTATGTGGCATGGATGAGTTTTGAGTTTGCGCGACATGTCGACAAGTAATTGGCAGAAAAAGAGGCTTGTATCGACATAGAGCATACGCAACGTGGTACACAAAATTTAATTTTTCACACACAGCCAATCGAAAGTTAAATTTAAAATTTCTTTAAACTGCGCACAGACGGCATTTAATTAATTTTATAAATTTTGGTTTAATCTCTTTCAGTGGAATTTTGTTCTGTCACCAGTTATGAAAGTACAAGAATTCTTCATAGAATTTACCAGCTTCGTAAGAAAATGCATGTCCAAAATATATGATAACGTTTCGGAATGTCTTGTTAATCTGAAATATAGGCCTCTAAATGAGCAATCAAAAGTTTGTTAATGAATCCGAATACGAGGTCTAAAAAACTCGACATCCAAAAGTTCTGCAATATTTTTTGGATGCCATCCCAGTAACCTGACGTGTTGGGGATTTTTTCAACCAGGTTCGGATTCGAGCAAGCATTGCATCTGGATGAAACCCTTTTTCCGTTTATTATTTTGGATATTGTGGATTGTTATCCAGCTGTATTTAGCAAGCTGGAAATATCTTATATATCTTAGGACTGCTGGTACAAACAAACTAAAATTTATTTATATGACGTTTGTTCTGATAACCCGTAGCATTATTTTTGTAAAATGCAACTGGTGACCATGATGTACGATAACCTAGCTATTCAATTTTTTGTTTGTGATGTTGGCGCAGTAAGGTTCGTTTAGATTAACCATGGTCTCATTTTCACTGAGTGCCCATCCCGTTCGGGCAATATTGAGAGCGTCACTGGTGCCACTGGGAGCTGTAGCATCTGCAGTTTTACCATATGTGCTGCTTGTTAGTTAGACGTAAACTTTAATTTAAAACAATCTTTCAGGGCACGTCATTTAACACGGTCCACATAGCTGCCTAGGTTACTACTGCCTAAGCTGCCTACTTCGGCCTACAGCACGATTTTATCCAGGCGTCAATATAAGCTTCGTCGGAAATGCCTCTTGGTGCCGTAACAATGCCTTTGGTAATCCTATTGAATGTGCCAAGCTCTCAGGCATCCATGTATTTGTTCCATGCCCTGGTCATGCTGTTGTGCCTTGTTGTTTTTACCATGCTGTGCTTGGTATACCGGCAGAATCAGAGTGCCAAGCGCTGACTTTGCAGCGCGACTTTGAGATGGATGACAATGTGCCCAGCACTAGCAGAAGTCTTTGTGTTTAATTTGATTGCAAATGACCGCTTTAGTTTATGCTCTATACTTTCAATTTATTTACATACATATCTAGTTGAAACCAATCTTAATCTATAATCTTGAAAATATATTGCAGCTCAAGGTTAGCATCATCGGCCAGATCAGTGCAGTGCACGGCGTTCATCGCCTTTGAGACTCCATATTTGCTGCGTAGAGTACGGGGACGCAACACCCTGGCAATTTCCTTGAAAAAAAGGATTAAATGTGTTCTATTAAATTTTTAATTCAAATCTGACTGTCATTCCTCTGTCAATGGCCAGAGCGATCAGTCACAAGGTGCCACCTCATAAGCTACTTTTACTTCAGTTCGGCTTAAGGATACTGAGACTTTAATTAGGATTGCAGAGTATGGGACCTAGCGCATAAGAGATCTCCCCCAGTGTAGCCAACTTGCCTTTCTATAGCCATATTCTAAACTCTACAGTTATCGATCAAGAACTGCTATGGTCTGGACACACATAGGTAATAAACATTTCCAGTACATAAATTTAAAAAAAATCAAAATTTTCTAATACTGTTAAATATGCAGGCCTACTTACTGGATCCAAAGGCCCACAGAATGAGCGAAACTCCTCGTGAGAATCTTTTTGTGGGTCATTGCATTGAATTTCTAGACACATGCAAGGTCCACTAGCCAGTTGTTCCACCATAGGTGTATATTCTGGCAGTACGCCACGATAGATTTCATAAAATTCCTCACAGTTTACACGAGCCATTTGAACCATGCGCATGGCGGTTATTTTGAAACCATTTTGTAAAATATCGTTAACAATGTGCCCCAGTTGACCGTTCTTAACGCAATGCGGCTTAATAATACCCAATGTGCTCTTAGAAAATAGGCAATCCTTGAGTATTTTGCGTTGGTGCTCAAAAAAAAAAATCAAATCTTTGAGGACTTCAGAATCGCTTTTGGAGCAGTAGAAACCTTCGCGTTCATCTTCACGTGCAAAAAAGTTCTCCAAAGGAGCAGGCACAATATTTTTTGCGCTTTTGTCTTCCTTTTTGCCATTTTGCAAGATGGTCCAGATATCAACTACATTGTCACCAATAAGTTCTAGAGCAATGGATGGACCAGCTAGTAGTTCGTTCATAAGCACGCTATTGAGTGATAATTATTTAAAAAAAATTTAAAACTGCACAATCGAACCAATTACTTACGAAGCCTGCGCATCTTTTTGATCTTGGGTACCCAGGAATTGTGTGACCATTTTAGGCGTAAATCCCACCATAACAGCATTGTTTATGGACATGTTGCTATTAAAAATCGTTATCAGTAGTTCGCCCAAGTGTTTGCTCCACAAGGAGTACTTCAGCATCACAAAGCCTCTGTAAAATGAGATAACATTGTAGTTAATACTGATCCTTTATGCAAATGCACTTTACTTTTTGCGAAATCTGGCCAAGGAGCTACGCGTGAACTCATCACCATAGTCAGTTATATCAAATTGGCGTCCAAACACATTGATCTTGGAGCCCACAAAAAAATCACGTTTGGACAGCTCCGTCATTCTGGTGCGTCGTAAGAAAAGCTTTCTGTTGCGTTGGTCGAACTAAGTTTGAGAGTATTAAGATAGGTGTTCGGGTACTGTATAGAGTATACGATTTTCCTTACAACTTCTAATGTATTGTCTGCCATATAATAAAGTAAAAGATATGTGCGAACTATGGCTGCCTCGGTATGAAACCATTCAGCTATAAATGATAAACGCTCCATGTGTGAAAAATTTTTATTTGCGATAAAAAGCACTATATTATTAAAAAAATGATTTATTAGTATTTTATGTGTATTAAGTACTAAGATTTTAAAATATTTCTCTATGATTGCTTTGAATTAGGATTGATTTTAAAACAAATTCAAGCTGCTGCTGCTTCTTTTCAACGTTACCAATAGAAAAAATAAAGCTAATTTGTAATTTTTTAATCTTTTAAGAGACTAATAACAAGTTTCAAAGTCTTATAGTAATTCACCTTCAGTAAGCCGTAGATTTGCCGATTGAGATGTAATGGGGCCTTTTGGATTACGAGCTGGAATTTCATCTCTTCTGATATGATCTGGGCTTCTGGATTGGGAAAGAGATCAGATGAGTTCGAAGACAATTAATTTTTGTAGCTAAGCTGGAGTTGGGCTATATCAATGTATTTTCAAACTGGCATTAGTATTTAATAGTATTATTTTATATTCTAGCTTGAGTAGAGGACACATTATGGTAAACCAATGGAGTTCTATTTGGTATACTGAAAATAACTAGATGCGGTTGGTCCTTATGGACACCTTGGATATGGAAAACATGTCTTTATTGGCCGCCTTGTGGTGTCTTCCACATTTGTTATTTCAGGAATTGAGAACTGATTATTATAAATAAAATTTGAAAAATTAAAATAAATTTTTTTTGGTCAACTGTCAACTTTTAAGTCCATGTTCTTGCGATGCATAAACACATTTGGCAGCACTGCAAAAAAAAAGCAGCTGCAGTTACAGTTTTTAAATTTAAAGAAAGCTAGTCTGCCGCCAATTTGTACTTATCGCGTTGCCAACTTTGCGGGTGAGGCGTTGCCATCCTTACTCCACATTCGAGAAAACCAAATAAACAAGAAATTTTCATGGATTTCAAATCCACCTAGATTTCAATCTAGGCAATACGAGGAACTAAAATTCTTTTATTGTGTTTTAACAGCTATTGAAGGCAGTCAGCCTCGAGAATATTAAAGAAAATTTAATAAAGTGAAAATTGCATGCTGATCAGCTCCAAGGAGTTATGTACAACTGGATGGAATCAACTGAATGCTACCGGGAACGCAACAGCTACGACTCCATTATAGTCGCCAATCCTATAAGCGACTATTCAAAACAGTCTTTGGGGCTTTGTTTGATGATCGCTGTGTAGGTATGCCCACTTTTACAATTATATAGAAAAAGGATATGGTTGCATAAAGGAAACCGTGAAGAATACCAAGGTTGTAAGAAATTTGGGTTGTATGAGAAGGTTATCAATTAAATATATAGCTACTGCCGGCAAACGTCTCATATAAGCAGCAAACTTTTTGCTTTTTAGGACTATTTTCTTCCTCATCATGCTGCGATAGGCTTGGCATATTGTCTTCGTCGACATTAAAGTCATGGAATTTTCTATTCCAATTACCACCCGTGTTATTCATGAAATTACCAAACATTCGATTTGATTCCTTCGGATCTGAGCTTTCGTAAACAAGTCCCAAGCTTGATTGTCCTGTTGTTGTTATGATTTGGTTTTGTGCTTACCATCTTCCTCAAAGGACGCATCACGCCACTTGGCAAAATTGGCCTTTAGGAAATGCAGTTTGCTCTTGTCGGTAGTTAGAGTGGGCCAATATGGGTCGCTTTCCTTTAAGCAATCAGCATGCACATCCAAAGAGATGAGCTCTCGCATTAAACATTTGTTAGCCTAATGAACAAATCCATATCGACAGCAACGGCTCTGTTTAAGAAGGCAACATCTGACTTTAACACCTTTAATTAACTGGGTGTACTTCACATTTAATTCGTTTCTAAAATAGTCAGGTCCAAATTGCTAAGTTAATTAACAACAAAACTATATTTCTTTAATCATAAATCATTTCCCCATTTACCAACCCACTCAATTGAATATCATTCCATTCTATTTTGAACTTTTCCATAAGTTCCAACTCTTATAAAAATGTATGTGAGTCACGCCCCAAAAACGTTGAAGCAACACTCAACCGAAATATGATGAGAAAAAGTACAAAGTCAATCAAGCGCAAGAATTGCTGCAAATCTGTGGGCAGATGAAATGCCTTTAATCCCAGCCATGCCGTGCGCTGTGCTCCTGTGCGCCGTGTACGTGCACATCCGAAATTAGGTCACACAGACGCATACCCAAGCACTTGTAACTGAACAGTAGAACAACTCAAACAAATGCACAGAAAAATGCGTAAAATCGTTGAGAAATAGCTAAAGAAATCACCAAAGACAGACAGAAAAGCCCAATGGGAAGAGATGCCTCTTCGATAAGATGGAACTTGGGCAGGTAAAGCTAAAAGCAGACAAATAGCTTAAATGCTGCGAGGCGTTCTAAGGCATAAAGTAAGTTTGATGGGGGGCTCACCATGCAGTAACAGTAGCATAATTTTGGGCGCTATTCAGACAACAAAAAATATAAATGCAAATAAGTTGGGGTGGTGGACGACAGTTGGATACACTGCACATAAAAAAAACACTACAATTTATAGGCGTGTAAAAGGGGAAATGGTTTATATGTTTAGTAGAAAATCGGATATAGGTGGGGAGAGTCAAATTTTTGTTGTATGAGTATACATACCAAATTTTAGTGGCTTCAGCTTCTACATTTTTTATTATAATAATTATTCCAAATAAATGTCATCATTGTGCACTCTTCAAAATAAATCTATTTCGAGACAGTCTGAAAAATGCTTTGCGGGCTATAAATATTTCTTTGATTGTGCCCCTGTCGACACAAAAAGGTGTCCATGGAACGGTCTTTTGAATTAAGCGAAGATGATAGAAGCAGTCTAACCAGCTTAAAATAAAACTTATTTGCACTTTTAAAATTCGTAAATTTAAATTTTCAGACATTTCTTCCATTGTAGTTTATTATTCGGCTTAAAAAAACCGGCAAAATTCTAATTCAGCAAAATGGGACAAATTTAATATGCCCAAAGAACATTTGGTCTGTCGTGCTTCCTGCCTTTGCTTGTACAAATCTATAACACCCTTGAACCTAAGGGTACAGGGTATACGAACCATTCGAAGCAGGGGCTACAGTCGGAGTAGTAGTAGAAGTACCAGTCGTGCAATGGGTATCAAAAACGTAGGCAGCAATATGTGAGCGGCGATGTTTTTCAGAAAAGCTAGAGAGCGAGTGGAATTGGAATATGGAGAGCGCAAGTAAGCGAGCTTTTGTGAGCGCAAGCTTTTTGAAGTTTTGCTAGTGCATAACCTTCATCTTGAACTTCAGGGCCAGCATATGTGTGAGTGTGTGTCCGCGTGTTTGTGAGTGTTCTATGTTTTATTTATGGGCCAGTCTGATTTTCACCTACTTTTACAATAAAAACAAATGCAACAGGAGGGAGTTCATTCATTAAAACTCACACCCACAAGAGAGCCAAAATGTAATTGTGTAAGAGTATGCTAAGAGCGTGAGCGAGTATGAGAGCGTAAGAATTGCGTTCGTGAGCATGCATTTTTATTATTTTCAGCGCAAAAGTATGCCAGACCATGCCAGACTTTTGTTTTACTTTAGTGCACATTGTTAAGAATTTATTTTTTTTTAACATCTTTAAACTTACATTTTTACAACTGTTAGGCGAAAAACAGCTGGTTAGTCTCTTTATTTTTTGATACATTCAAAGCTGCATATAATATATAATAGGCAACGCATATATAATGTTATTTATATTATTTAATACGATAGTATTATTTTATTTAATTAAAATGTTAGAAAATTTGCAATATTTTAATCCAACGAGCTGTAAAATTTTAATAAAGTATGAAGCAGTTGTTATCAAAATATTGTATGGTGTTCTAAATTGTGGTCAGTTGATAGCTTTTAAAATAAAATATAGTCAAAAAATCATTTTTTAATGCATATTTTTATTATTATTAACTGCTTTTTACTAAAATATTGCACGTAAGCTTGATTGACTAAATAAAATGAACTCGAAACAAAAAAGGTATAATATATTTTTGTTTATTGTTCTTAAACAAATAAAAAAAATATTTTATAGTTGAAAAATTTAGCGCTTATTACGCTAACAGTAAAGTGACAATAACAGAGCTAAACATTAAAACATCGCCAGGCTCTCTTGCTTTCCAGCAACATTGCTCTCAGTTCTAAGCGCGCTCTCACGCATACCATAGCAGTTTCTTATCAAACAATAAAGTGCTGGAAAGCGCCAGCTCAAAAGAACTCACTTTGAAGGATAATATTGGAGCAGCAACAACTCGGAGCACTTTATAAGGTGAAGCGCATAACTGGAGCAATTCAGTTCGCAGTTGGCAGGCGTCGCTGAAGGTGCAACCAAAAAAAAAACAACAAAAATTGAATATTTAAAAAAAGCCAAGCAGCCAGTTTCCAATAATAGCTAGAAAAACAACAACAATCTAGTAAGCAGCTTAAACAAGTAACCAACAACTCGCAGCAATTCGGTATGCAATCAAGTGGCGTGTCAAGTGTCTTAGTGAATTTTGGAGCTAGATATCTCGAGTGTGCAATATAATCGCACTTGAGTTTTAATATTTCAATTGTTTGTGTTTTGGCATAAATTGCAGTACATTCGATATTCAAATCAATAAAAAGCAACAGCTGCTGAGTGCCACAAAACTTGCCACAAACTATAATTGCAAACTGTTGCGTCGCAGCCATTTTGCTTTTTAATGTGATCATAAAAATTAAATGCGCCATTACCGATGCAGTGGCAAGGCAGTTGCAAACAGCAACTGTTGCATAAAGGACACACATATGTTGTTGCAAGTCGCCATTTGTTTTAAGCGCGCAGCCTTGAGGCAGGCATAATTTACATTTTTTTTTTTAAATTTATGCCAGAAGACAATGCATTGTAGCATTAAATTGAAACCATAAAAAATAATAATAAATGCATAAGTATTAAATTCACGTTTGCGTACTTCATTCATTGTTTAAAGTTACGCAGCTGTAATTAAAAGATATAACAGGTAAGTCCTTGGCAACTTTATGTGTTATTTTTTTAGTGTATGTGTCGTGGTGCAAGGGTTTTATTGTTCGAGTTACAGTCCTGCAAAGCATTTACCAATGGCATTGAAATAAATTATGCATAGCCATAAATGCAATAAATCATAATCCCTACACAATACAAATTATTCTCTATAATATTTTGTTCGTGTTATGTGAATATTACATACAATGCCATGTTGCATTAATTAGCTAAACAATTTTTTTCGTACATTTTAAATGAAATAATTGCATTAAGCATTCAAAGGGAATTATCTAAACCACTTATCAACTATGTAAAAACTATGTTCTAATTAAAAAATGATTAAAAATGATTTAATTTTTAATTTGCCTTTTAAATAAAAAGTGTTTACGTGCATTAGTAGCCTTGATAGCAAACAATCAACTAAGGTAATATACATTTTTTAAATTAACAACAACATTAACTATTAACAAGATTAATAGATATTTATTGTTTGTTTGGGCAGCCTTGGGTCTTCATTAAGTCTTCCAAAAAGCGTCTCATACCTTTCCTAAGTTATTGGCCACCTTGGGGTGAATTCTCCCCTGATCTATCACTATTGCTGTTTTATAATGGTTTCTACTATGTGATCTAGTAGTTTTTTATTATTTTTTTAAATCAAACATCATTGGTATATATTGTAGTAGAGCTTTTAGTCGATACAATATCGAATATTTGGGGTCATTGATTTCTTTACAGTTAAGGAATTAAAACGTTGGTTTTAATAAACTTAAATTACATTTTATTGCCCAAGGGCATCTAAAATCTTGGTTAAAGTAAAATTTAACTTATTTATTTAAGAATAGGGAAAAAGAAAGAAATCGGCACTTTGTGGGAGCTAATTGTCAGTAAACTTCACGACAAGTTTTCGACAGACCCTAAAATACATGAAAACATGTTATGGCCTCAAATATTTTGTCTTAAAGACTGACAGCATTTTTCTACTAAATAAACCCTATTTTTTTTTTGATTACGACACCATTATGAGAACTTAATACTGAAAAAACTATGAATCTAAATATAAATTCTTTAAATTGTACAACTTGATTGAGATGCCTACTCTAGGTAGTAAAAAAATAGTATAGTACTATTGTTTAATAGAATATGTAGTTTAGTACTATTGTTTAATAAAATATGCACATTTAAAAAAAATTATATTGTCAATCATAAAAAAATCATAGCATACATTCAGGGGCTACCGTGCAAAGAAATCTGCCTAATCTTAAATTCAACTCGGGCTTGTTGATTGGAGTCAAACCTACCTAGGACCTACTAAAATAGCATCATTATTACATTATTCAAACTTTGTTAATTTCTTAGAAAAATTAAAATTTTTCATTCTTTTAATAATAATAATAAAATATTTCTGAAGCTTATACGTTTACTTACACATGGTTTACTTTTAAATAACAAAAAATCTGATAAGTTTATCAAAACAGATGTTCTCGTCGTATTAAAAGCATTATGTAGATATAAATTTAATTTTAATTGTATACAAAAGTTACAGCTACATTTGATTTACATTCATTGGTACGGAAAATGTCGTAAGTGAAATTCAAAATAAATAAAAACTCTCAATTTCCTTCTATAATTGTTGCAAGAATATGTATAATAATCGTTACATCGAAGCAGCATTATTTATGCAATAAATATGTAGATTTATGATGTTCACAAAAATTTACGGCAATAATAATTTAAAATGAAATTATTTGCATAATAGCATAAAAATTCATAGTAGTGAAAATCAAATATTTGGTTATTGACTAAATATTTTTTTGAATAAATAAGTTTTTTAATGAAATAATTGGTAGCATAAGGGAATGAGAATAAAAACAAAACCAACTCATAAAGAGTTTAAATTTTATGTACATTTATTTTTATATATGCCATTTTTTTTGTTCATCGATTTAAGGTTACAACATTTTTTAGCCAGAAAGAAAAATATGAATCAATTTCAGAACGTTTTTTATATTGCACTATATAGATTGCACAATACAATTGCTTTACAGACTGATGTGAGTCTAAGAAATAAACAAATTTTAAAGTTTCGTTGAAAAAAGAAAATTAAAACAAAGTCGTGTAATATGTTAGTTATTTTATACATCGAAAGAGACTGACTTTCTTGAAAATTTTTCGTTGTGTTCTTCTCCACCACAAGAGAACCAATCATGATTGTGCAAAATTTGTAAATTAATTTTTTTGAATTATTGTCATACATCTCAAAATAACGAATTTCAAATAACCTGGCCTGAACCCGATAATCATAAGCAAGTCAAAGTTCGTGCAGGACAATGCCTGGCGGGTCCACTGGTTTGTTATTGTAATAATTTGTTAGTGTTGCTGTCAGTAAATGGAAGAATTGTACTCAAATATTAATAGCAGGCGCGTTTATCCAACAAAGTAAGCAATTTATAGAACCCATAATTTAAATGAAAAGCTTTGCTGATGTTTGCTTTGACACATTCAAAGCTATTTATAATGTGTAATAGGAAAAGCATTTTTAACGCGTATACGCAATGTGTTTCCACTTATCAAAATATAAGTATATATAACTATTGACTGGCAACAAAGCATATGTTAGTATTAAACACCTACGCTATTAATTTTTCCATACAATTTGTTGCTTCATTCATTATTGCTTTTCTACTTTAGCTGACAGACACTGTGAATAGAGCAGATGTTACGCTTTTTTGCTTTGTTTTTCCAAGAGATACCATAGCTAAAAGCATTACATATACCTACGTTGTACAATGTACATGTATATATAACATAAATATATCAGTATACATACACACACACACACAAACACACACTGACATATGTCAGAAGATATTAGAAGTCTAGCAACAGATGCAACAGCAACAGCGACTGTCTGTGGCAGCACAGTGGGTGCAATTAATTAAACTTCAACTACAATTTGTTGTTGACTTGTGTTTTTGTTTTTTTTGTTTCAACTGCCAGACTTTGGCTTAGTTCAAGCGTCAGCTGTGCCTTTGTTTATGTGACTTGTACATAAGTATTTATAATTAAATTTGCCGTTAAGACAAGTTTGTTTTAAAACAAAGAAAAACCTTTGTTCGAGGGACAGCTGAAAAGTTGTTTAACAATATTATCTGACGAGAGCAGTTGTCCATTGTATTTTAGTATGGAATATTGCCTAGAAAGGATTAAATTCATCAACCCGAATCGTAGTTCCAGGTTTTTCGAATCCCTTCAGCTGGCACTTTATATAACTTTATATCAAGTTTCAATTTAGCTTGGGAAGGGTAACAGAGGTACAAGAGGTAACAGTAAATTTAAAGGGATTATTCAAAGGGATTATTCGCATCTATTGGCCAAATTATGAACATATTTCTGGCTCTTGTGACCGCACGGTCATGGCTCAATCACTATACGAGGCGATGCTTAGCATTTTGGTGTAAACCATTTTTGATCTGGTATCCTGTAATGCTCTAGACGCTATGTATATAAAAAAAAATCGTTGCTAACGTGTTTTCGATGCTTGTAACTCTTCAGTCTGCCCTCATATTAATTAATGTATGCGTGTTTAATGCAGTTAACTTGAGCAACAATCGAAAATCAGTCAAAGACGGAATATGCTGTCTAATTAAATTATTTTGTGTGTGTGTGTTATAAATTAGACTTCAGCTTGTGCCACCTGGCGTATGCGTAATGTAACCCAGTGCTGCATGCTTTTGGGTGCTGCCTAAATTAACGAGGCACTATACAAAAGCACAAACACTCGCAAGTCAATTAAATGCACAGTCAAAAGCAAAGACATTACCAAAGCAACATGATAAAAGCAAAAGGACCAACAATGGCCGCCATTCAACTTGACTGCCTGATGGGGCAGGGTTGGAAATTCCTGGTAGTACTGCTTTTGCTGCTAACCTTTCATGTGAAGTTTGTTAATTAAATGAAGCACTTAACATGGAAACATATTTTTCTGCGGTATTGTCGCGACACCCGCCTCTAGCCAAGCCCATTATCAAAAGCCAATGGAAGAATTAAGTGTAGTCTACTACAAGAGGCACTTGGCAGACGCCATTTTATACGCTTTATTGTTTGCGTCTGCTTTTAGTCTGTTTCAACTACATAATTTGCACCCTGCCATTATAATGACTTGCATCATATGGTGGCACACTTTTTGTCGCCCACTTTTTCTCTCTCCACTCACTCTTTGTTTCTTTCTGCTCATTGTTAACATTTTTTTTGTTTCCGTTTTAGTTATTATTTCCTTTTTGGCTTTAAGTTTATTATTATTTGTATAACTTTTTGTTTGAGCATAAAAAGGTAACTTCAAAGTATTGCAGCAATTCATTAAAAACATTTTTCCAAGTGCTTTCAAAGCTTACAACTTTTAAATTTAATTTGAATTTAATATTTAGGTCAGCTGAAGGACGTCACAAAAAATAAAATGCATGTATGCCGTTTCTTAAAACTTTTTGCTGAAAATTTCTGCATTGTTTTTGACAAAATATTCAGCGCATTCTCAAATATCAAATATATTATTATCAAAAGTACGTATGTTGGGCTCGGGTTGTCTTTTTATACCCTGTACCGTATAGCACAAAGGGTATTTTAAGTTTGTGCAAGCCGAAAATGTATGTAACATACAGAAAGAGACGTCGGAGACCCCCCAAAGTTACCCAAAGTATGATTAGGGTGACTAGAGAAGTCGATATACCCATCAGAGGACCTCGAAAAAAATAAAAAGTTTAAGATGGATAATTCATTTGTTTATGAAAATATGGTAACCAAATTGGGCACTCGGGAGTTTTTTAGAGCTCCCAAGCACTGTACCAAATTTTATCAAAATTGGTTGACTAAATCATATAGCTCACATAGGTCTCATCGGCCAAAAAAATGTTTTTTGTATAAAATTCGTCTGTTTTTCGATTGTTTATGAACAAAAGTTGGCATTCAGCCGTTTCTTTTACAGAGGATCTCGAAAAAAATTAAACGTTTTGGGTGGATAATTCGTTTGTTTATGAAAATATCGTAACCAAATTGGGCACTCGGGAGTTTTTTAGAGCTCCCAAGCACTGCACCAAATTTGATCAATGCGTTTTTTGTACAATATTCGTTTTATTTCGTTTGTTTATGAAGATTTCATAATCAACCCAGACATTCGAAAATTTTATAGTTCCTAAGCAGTGTACCAAATTTAATCAAAATCGGTTGACTGTATCATATCGGATCGGTCAATAAAAATTTTTTGGTGCGAAATTCGTCTGTTTTACGATTGTTTATTAGACAAATAAATATCTTTTTGCAATGTGGTGGTACAGGGTATCCCAATGACGTCCGCGCCCGACTTTAACGTACGCCTTCTTTAAATTGTATATTTTATCCAGAGCTATAGTTATCTGTCTCAAGAGTGTCATAAACATAATCAAAACATAAGCTGCCAAAAACCATGAACATGTTCGCACTGAAAACTTTGACAACACTAAAATAGTTTGGGTAAGTAAAGTTTTTTTTTTTTTTTGAAGCAGCATGTTATTCGGATTTAACAAGCAGCATGTCCCACAAATGTGGCTTGAACTTTGCCATAATAATTTGTAGGAAAATCTAATGCACTAAGGACTCTTTGGAGTCTTAAGCATAAAATGGAATCTTGAACTTTGCACCGTAAATGAAAATATAATCAAAATCAAAGTACAAAGTATATGATGGTTCAAATGGACATATTTTATTATTTATTAGCTGCTTGTATGGATTCTCATGGAATTTGCAAGATGCAAGGTGCAGGGATGCCAATTTTTTGTTTTTGATTTTATAAATTTATTTATTATTCTAGTGCAGTGGTCGGCAAAATATACATATGCATTTTTTTTTTGCGTTTGTGTTGTATATTTTCTGCCGCTGTGACGTATTTCGACGCTGACGTCGCAAAGCAACAGACACGAAGTTGCTTGTGCATGACTTCGGCGCTTGCTTAGAGAGCGTGCTTGCTTTTTTACTCTCAAAAATGCTTGTGTACAGTTGGCTATAGCCAACTAAACATAAACTGATTTTGTGTTTTCTGCCCCATACTAATGTTGGAGCGCTTTAGTTTTGTGAGAGTAAAAAGCAAGCACGCTCTCTAACCAAGAGCCGAAGTCATGCACAAGCAACTTCGTGTCTGTTGCTTTGCAACAAGAGCGTGGCAACGCCAGAGAATTAGCTGAGAGAATTTCAGTATAAAAATCACGCACACATGCATGCGTTTTGTGTACAACACAGTACGTGTGAACCATAGGCCCATGGGATAGGGCCGTGCCGACCACTGTTCTAGTGTATTAGAAAACTAAGCTCTGGATACTTGTACTACTCGTTGGTCAGGCATTCTTGCATTCATACCATACTCATATCGTTACTTAGGCATTCTTGCCTTTAGGCATTTTTGTCCCCAATTATTAAATCATATTTTTTTTTATAATGCTTATGAAAATTTTATGGGGTTCTAAATTAGGATATTTTAAAAAGTAAAATATATATTTGCTTGCTTTTTCTAAAAAAAAAATTGGCAAAATTTTAGAAAAATGTAACAATTTTTTTGAATGAAAAAATTTGTGTATTAATTATGGTTTTATGTATAATCAATTTAATTCAATTCAATTCAATTTTAATTGAATTAATGAAAGTAATTTGGAATTGAACCGACCAAGGGGATCAACGCTCCCAGATAGTCGTGAATAGACTGTCTCTACCAACTTTAGCCATTTAAATTGCATACAAATTCAAAAGTAAATCGGCTGACAAACATTATTGAAAATAATATAGGCTGAGGCCGCACCTCAATCAAAATCGATTTTTGCAAATATTTGTACATCAAATGTCAAAACCAATGTCAAATGTCACTTTCCGAAATCTTAAATATCATGAACCCGCTTAACGCAGCAATGCCAGCGTTTGTGCCAAACAAAGAATTCGGGTTAATAAAAATGCATAAAATATCAAAATGCTTAGCACAACATGAAGCGTCACAAAAAACTTATTTCACATAAGAAAGACTTCTTTGAAATACCACTAAACAGAGGTAAGAGGTAGCATTTGATGTTGTTATATATCTAAATTCTAACAAGGGTCGCGTTGTTCAAGATCAAGTAGCTCAAATGTTTATCGCTCATCTTGTTAGGCTTCAAAAGGACATAGACATTCGGATGATGCATGTTTTAATAAATAGATCTGCGATGTAGTAAAAACCTAAAGTATATGTATATTTAGCATCAGTTGATGACAACTTTTTTTTTCTTGTGAAGAAAACAAAGTCCTTCTTTCGTTTCTTTCGTCCGCTGCCATTGTCAAGTGTGAACATTTTTTAAAACGTTATTTTATTTTTATGGGTTATCTTTGGGACTCTAGTGACTATAATTTCTTTGCTTGCGAAGCTAGTATAAAAAAATATTTAATTTTTTTAATTTTTTTTTATTTCAACAAAAAAAAGTTTTTTTAGTAATCCTATCCAATGATAATTAAAATGTGCAAGTCGGACGAAATGGCAAACAATGCCTGCATGCGTAATAAAAAAATCCAATTTTTTATTTAATACTCTTTACAATAAATATATGTACATATAAGCCCAATCACTTCACCAAATTAGCATTGGCTCTCTCTATATCACTGTTGTTGACATATGCAACAAAATGGCCATCAAATTGTATTTATATTAAAATGTCACCATGCTGTGCCGAACTTGGTCATATGTAAAGGAGCCTGCTGTGACAGCCTAACTAAGTATATGGGCGAATCTTTTACAAAATGAAACAACTTGTAACTTACGAATATGCATGAAATTCTTTTAGGAATCCAGTTTTTTGTCTCCAGATTTTGGGTGAAATAATCTTTTTTTTTCATACAATACCAAAAATTTGGTATAAACCTTTTTTTTTTTAATTTAAATTTGAATGTTTTTTTGTTTTAAGTGAAATTTTGCATTTGTTATTAAGAAAAATGCAAAACTGACTTTATTCTTAGTTTTATAGACTTTAATTTTTTTAATCGGCGCAAAACTAATTTTTTTTTTAAATATTATTTTTATACGTTAATAAAAAAAATGTTTCCAAGTAATCAAAACTATATTTATTTATATGAACTGCAGATCGCTACTTAGGTTAGATCCAATCCATATCTGACAGGTTTCAAGAGAAAACCTATCTCAAGTCCCACTTTTGGCCCTCTCTAGAACTGACTTCTTGTGTTGTTTTGATTTTCATTGTTTTGTATGATGAGCTATGGTTTTTAAAAGCTTTTGATAGAGTTATCGGCAAGAAGCCCTTTTTCTAGCCAATTACAGTAGCCGTTCGTTATAAAAAAATGCATAAAGTGAATAAATCAAATCTAAAATATAGTATTTTAAATACAAAAGCTTTGTTAATTTTTTTGAAGCTTAGAATACATGGTTATCTCAAACAAAAGGTTTTATCCGAAATCCTAGGGCACACAAAAATTAATTTTTGTGTCATAAATAAAAACAAAAAGTTTGCAAAAGAGTAATTATTTATTCATTTTGTAAAAGAATCACCCGTATCTACAAATACAATATTTTATACAGGCATTCAATTGAATGTGCTGTGGCTTTTGTATTGGAACTTTTTTGTTTTAGCCGCGTGCTGGCAAATGGCTGCTGAATGCTTTGAATGTAAATATAAGAAGTTTGCTAACAAAAATTGGCAATTAACCTTATCAGACGACGCGTGGCGTTCTAGAAAAATGTCAAGTATGTGCCATTATGAGTAGAGGTTAAAAAGGTAAGAGTCCCAAAACGCAACTCAAAGGACAAGCGCAGATATTTATGTCACAAGGATACATACACACACACACACACACACACACTCAGATACAAAACATACACCCACGCAGTGCAAACATCTTGACAAACGAAATACCAAAGCGAAATGTGAAAAGCGAAAAGCGTGCAAAGCAAAAGCATAAGAAATTTCAAATATTTTTGTTACCTGCTTGTAGAAAATTTTTACGTCTTTCTGATTACGGCAAACGCTTTTTGTACACTGTATCTGTGGGATAAAGAGTACTCTAGATTTGTAGTAATTTGTAGCAGGCATAGGGAGGCGTAGCAAAACTTAAAATAAAAGATGCGCATTACCTGTAGTTCGCTTAGTCATATCGATATGTTGGCCCGTTCCTTCGTAGAATATACTCGTTCGATATAGTATGCTAAAAAAATGTCGATGAAAACTTCTGAAGTTTTTCAATTAGAGATACCTTTCGCTATTTTCTTTTTTTTATTAATGTAAAAGTTTGAGCCACTAAATCAAGTCTTTGAAATCCTGTGGGTCTAATAAACAATAAAATTTTGACTTTATTTTTAATCAAAAAGCTCTCACTGCTCCCCTACCCCCCTATATAATGCTTAACGTAACAATTTAAAACGTTTCGCTTATATGAACTTTTTTTGTGAGAACCAGTTACAGGGTATTCATCTGTCGGATAAAGCCCGCACGGAATCATTTTTTTATTATTGTTTGCAGTTATTATTGTTGTTGTTATTGCGTAATTGTGCGCAAGCATAAAAAACTGACTAAAGTGGGTTAAACAAAACGCTTGACAATGTGTGCAGCGAGGCGTTAAAGCAGTCAAAAGTAAAAATGTTGGCTAAAATTGCTAAAGCAATTAAATATTTCAAAAAGTATTGCATACTTTGGAGCGCAAAATGCTGCAGAGTGAGTCATTGAGCGTAAGAACGTAAAAGCTTTTTGCTATAAATAGACATGAACTGTTGCTTTGGTCTAAAAATAGAAGCGAGCTTAAGACCAAAAAATCCAATAATGCTTTAAGGTTAACGAAATTGCGTAGCACTTATAGTCTTTATGGTTTACTGCCATTGTTTGTTTATGTGTGTATCTGGCAGAGTGTTTGTGTATCTGTGTGAGTGTTTGAGTTTCTATGTTTGTGGATATGCGTGTGTGCTTATTAACTTGTCAATTGATTGATTTATATATGTTTAGTTGATTTATTTACATGCACAACGATTGTTTACATACGCGGCCTTGTGGCATTAATGAACCCCTAAAAGCACGCAACACTTTTTATGCAGTCATTTGTGTAATTTGTTGTGTCCCAGTTAATTTTAGTATCCATTATTTTAACACACGGTAGCACCATTTCTGATATGACAACGCGCTTAAGAATTGCCGAAAATAATCGGCATGGATTTTTTCTGTTTTTTGCATAAGCTCTAATTTAGTTAATTGCCTTACGCATTTATGGCGTTTAGCTATAATCATGAATACAATCAAGAAGTTTCTAACGCGTCTTTAGACTGCTACCTTTTGCTTGTTTTCGAGCTTTCAGTCACAATTTTGTGCATCTTTGCACAAGAAGTTTGCAGTTTTGAAGAGAGTTCAAAAGGATATATTTTTTTTAATTCAACAAGTTTACCTCATTTTTGTATGATGGACTGCGGGAAAAATTTCACGTCAATCTAAGTCTACTTATCTGGGAAAAAATTATAAGACAGGTAATTTTTGAGATATTAAGTATACGTATTTTTTTTGAATACTAAAAAAAAAACGCAAAAAAAAGAAAATTAAGACAATTAAAACCTTAAGTGCCAGAAGTATTGGAATCTTTTCGTGATTTTCGGAATTCTTATGAAAATATTTTGAGATTTTTTTGTTGTAAATTAAAAGCTGTGCTCACTTAGTAGTTGAATAATTTTGACATTAGGATAACTTTTGTCTTTCCCTATTGCCACATATAATTCTGTTTGTGTATTCACTTATGTTAAATATAATTAAGCCAATTAAAAGTATTAATGGCAAATTAAAGCACTGAAGCACGAAAACCAAGCTTGAAAATAATCAAGTACATTTGTCCAATTATACAGGTTTTTTGTTCATTAACTTTTAATTTTTATGCCATGTATTAAATATACTGCGGCTGTATTTGCTTCAAGCTTATAATCCTGTTTTGTTGTTTTTTTTTTTTTGCTTTACGCTACGAATGTATAATATGTACCTACATTTGAAGGATACAGCATAAAAGTGTGGCTATGAGCTAAAAAACATTTTTTTTATGGAAAAAGAGCTAAATACGATAAAACGTACAAATAAATATTGTTAAAAGAGAGTTTTTGTTGCAACTGTATTCAAGTAGTATACAAATTAGTAACAAACAAAACACAGCATAAAAAGTTAAAATATCAGCATAAAAATTCGTATGCTAAACAAATTTCTTATATTCGGTGGAGAGACTGTACTTAATTGTTAAGTAAAAAGGTCTAAATTGTATATAGTACGTAATGTACTATAACAATTTGTTCTGCACTCATTTCTTATTTATACGTTACTTCTCGGCGCACAAAAGTATGCAACAATACTAAAACAGTCAAAGTAGTTGCGGAAATAAGGACAAAATGAAAATTTCCTTTTGTTTACTTGCTATGTGCATAAGTTAGAGAACAAAGAACACACACTCACACACACATGCAATTTAAAAGCAGCTGAGCATATCACTTTTATAAAAGTTTGTGGCACATGCGATTGTCGGAGGGTCTAAGCAAACTTATGCTGGGAGTCGTGTTCAGGCGCAGCCAGACTTAGCTCCTTTTTGTGCTGTTTCCTTTTTATACCCTGCACAGAAGGGATAAGAGGTACGTTCAGCTAGTGTAAAAAAAATTTTTTTGTTCAAAGTCTAGAAAGAAAAGAGTAAGACACCAGAACTAAAAAAGAAATCGGGACGACTCGACTGTAACTTACCCACATGTTTAATGTTAGTTTTTTGCTATTGTCTATCAAGTTGCCAACGAAATATATATCGAAACAAGAAGAAGGACTAAAAAATATTTTTAATCATTTCCTTCTGTCATTGTGTCTATACGGGCAGTCTTTTTGCTTGAAAACCAAAAGTGCTAGGAGCATGGTATTAAATCAGAGTTAGGTTTCTTGCTTGCCCTTATTTTTAGTTTTGGCTTTCTTGTTCCGCAATAGTTTTTGGCGGTATACTTCACATTTTTTTAGATTCTAGGGAATATCGAAACCAAAGAAGAAAAATCATTTGTGTTTAATTACTCTGAATGGTACGACAAAAGTAACTTGAAGGAAGAAAGTTCGTTAGAATGAAATTTATGCAAAAACAACAGGAAATTGTATACGACGCAGTCTGGCACATTAAGATGGCAGCCAAACTGTCTCACGAAGCTCGAAAAGATAAAATTGCTTTTATAATGACACTTTAAAAAATTTTTACTAATGTCTAAAAACAGGAGACAAGAGCAATCTTCTAGAATAGTACGGACGAGAGAAATATAAAGAAGTTTGGTAATATTAGGAACGTTAAAATCTGAATTCTTATTATTTGACGCATTTCAAATAGCCGATTGACAAGATAGGAGCTGTGGAAGGGGTGTGTAGACAAATTTTTCATAATTTGTGGGAATACCAAAACAACAATCCTCAGTCAGTCGTAATGTTTTTCTCCCAAAGATGGTTAAAGTTGGATGCAAACAATAGTTTAAAGCACACAAATTTTGTGGAAATGAGGAAAAGTTTTAGGGTATTTTATGGTCGTAGAATCCTGACTGTAACCGGTCAACTTGTTAGTGTTTAAATTTGTGAATGCAGCTGAGTATTTTATGGCTTAATCATAATTTTTCACTCAGTTAATGTGTAAATGAGACAAACACATACAGACTCGCATACATGGTGACACAAGGATAGATAAATTAAAACGCACCTACTTAAGGCATCAAACAGACAACTACGAGACAGTCAGCTCAATGGCTGCCCACAAATGAGTGAACATTACACACGCACACGCACTCATACCAAGTACATGTATTTAAGTATATTCTTTTGTATCTGTGTGAGCGCATGCAAAAACTTTTTCAAGTGTTAAATGAGATAAAGTCAACATTACACTGTTGAAAGGGCTCATACTCATCTCCGCCCACAGACCTAGCTCAGACTCAGATTCCCAGCCTTGGAGTTGACAGTTTTAAATGCAGACGAGTGTGTGTGTTCGTGTGCGTGTGTAGGTGTAGTTATACGTTTTGGTCTGCCTCTGGCACTTTTATGATAATTATTATAAAAATAAAAATAGCACTCAGTGTCAAAAGTTTTGTTTTATGCTTAAATTATTATAGCATACTTTAGTGCGCATGTTAAGCATTTTCAGTGCCTAAATTGTCTGGTCTTTAAAATTATTTACAACAGCACAATCTCACATTTTCATTGCGCTTTTATGGCACAATGCCCAAACAACTTGAGTTTAAGGATCTGCAAACATTTCTGTAAATCCTTTGACCTTGGCAACAATTTTGAGCTTAATTGACTTTCAACAAGCAACATAAAAATGCTCTTGAGTATTCCAAAAATTTGCTTAATTTTGCAACTATGCAAAGCATGCCAATGGGAGCAAGTAAAAATATATATGTATATATATGTATATAAAGTCTAGTAAAGAGCTGTTGAGCTAGCAAAATAAATAAGCAAAGTCAAGCAAATTAACAGAGTTAGTTTGGTTTTATTTAGCTTTTTGGCAGAATAGACGAACGGCCAATAGATATTTGTACGTGGCTTAGAATGTTGCATTTTGACCTGCCGTCAATTTCAGCTGAACATAACAGTTATCAGAAATTAGAGATTCAGGTCAGCTGTAAAATTGGTTGAGACTAAGCTGAACTAGTCTTTTAATCTCTATTTAAGTGAATGTAAAATTTTTTGTTTATGTCTAAATATTTTTAAAACTTACAATTAATTCATGACTAAAACTATTTTTAAATTTAAATATAATAAACCAAGACTTCTGCAATAGCTATTGAAATATACATCACATAAATTCGCCAATCATTGGTTCAAAGATATATAAATTCCCCGCTTTTTAACTATATTTGAATTATTTTATTAATAATTTAATTTGTAATTTAATCTTATTCCAAATTAATTAGTCGTAATTGATTGTCGAAATTTTCTATTGCTGTAATAGAAACTCTTGATACATCAAAATTATTATCTAGTTTTTAGTTCGGTTTACTATTAAAGCGTGTTTTTTAGTTTTTTTAAACTCTAATTTTTTATTTTAAAACTAAAAACAAACATGGACTTTTGTCAACAAGCCTACTAATTATTTTGAAAAACTGTTGCATACTTTTAGTGTACATTTTATATTTTAAATCCTGATGATCATAGTCAGGATGTTAGAACAAATTTATTAAATAATTGTATTGTCATCAGTCCCTGACCCCTGTGCAAATTTTCAAGATGCTCAGACTTTTTGAAATAGGTGAAAATTAAGCTGAAAGATTTTGTTACATACATACATACAGGTGAAGCTAATAAAAGCATGTTAAAAATAAGAAAAATGGGTAGTAAAAACCTTAATACCTAAACAACTTAAGACTAGTTAAACAATTGAATAAAAATATACACAAAAGCTTAATAAAAAAAAAAAATTTTAGTTAATTTGGGATTTTTAAATTAAAATTGATATTTAAAATAAGAGTTATTTTTCAATTTTATTAAAAATTATTATTTTTTAATTTTTATTCAAAAAATTATACGAGTGACGATCCCTGCTTTTTCAAACTTGAAAAGGGACTCTACAGGAAATATTCCAAATGTAAAATATAAAAAATAAATGCAAAAAAACCTCTATATGCTTTTTGCATAGATAAGAAAAATTTAAAAAGTTAGAATACAATGGTTGGAGTAAAAAATGATTTGTTTTTATCTTAAAATTAAGTAATTAAAAAAGTTTCAGCTAAAGCGAAATCTGGAAATGTCTATTGTCTATCCAATATCCAATGAAGTTTATAAAAAAACTAATGTAATCCAACATTTTTTGAATCTTCATTTAAAAAAAGAGTATGATTATGTTTTGCACCACAGTACACATTGGCTTATTGTGCTACCCTGTAATATTATGAATACTTATTTTTATTTTAAACGAAAATTTTCTATTATGTTTTTGTTTGAGCTAAAAAAAAGTTACTTTTTAAGCCAACAAATTTTTATAAAATTTTATGTAACAATAAAAAAGCAGCCTTAGAGGCAATCAAAATGGCGGGTATACTATAAAATTAAAAAATTTATTAAAAACATATTAAAATCTCTGCAAGCTCACTCAATGAATTTTTTACTCATGCAGGGCCGTGCATATATTTACCTGAGTGCATCACAAACATAGGCCATGACATGTGTACATACATTGTTTGATTTATGTAACATGCTACATGAATATGTACAAGTACATAGTGAATGAAGTTAAAACCCCAAAGATAAATGACAATTTCGATTTATTGAATATTGCGACAAAGCTTTGAACAATGTCAAGTGAAATGGAAATGAAAATGGAAAATGATTCTGCTGGCATTGAAGGACGTTGTCAACTTTGCTGCTACTTTGGCTGTTGCGTTTATTAGCTTAAATGGCAAACAGGAAATGTTGCGCCACCGGATATAAGGCAACACGACACTGACAGATACACTGACACATACAAACATGTACACAAGGACCTGCCTTGGATACGCTCGGCAATGATGAGGCTGGAAGAAGCCTCAAGTTGTAAAGTCAGAAGCAGCAACTGGCAGTGCATAAAACTTTGAAATGACGTTGACATAGCCAAGAGCCAGCTCCGAGAAAACAGGAATACCAAGATGCTTATATAGTTGTTGGTTTGTTTGTTTGTTTGTTTGTTTGTATGTTAGTTGCAACTGTCAAGCATTTAAATAACTTGCGTTTAAATGCTCTTGGCCGTCATTGTCAGAAAGTTGTCAGTTCGTCTTTCAGTTTGTCAATCACTTATTTATTTTCACTTATTTAGTTGCTAAGCTAAAGTCAGGTCACATCGTATATATACAGTATATATATATGCAATTGGCTTAGTATGAACTGCTTAATTATTAAGCTACTTGCACATTTTATGAAACATTGTGCGTGTTCTACTTTGTATACATTATGTATGTGCTTGTATATATCATTTGAATGCCTTTGGCGGTAAGGCGGCAAACATATAAACGCTTTTATCGGCTTAGCTTTAACTTGAGCAAGTGTGACGCTCTTTAAATGCCAACAAGGCGTATACGCAACGCAATTTCAATGCCAAAACCAGAATGGAATTTATATAAACACACACAAACAGCGCAACCAAATTTTGCAAACAAAAACAAGAAAAATTAATTAAAATGCTTGAGCGTCAGATTTTTCATTTCCCACATATATACGTATATATATGGTTTTATAATTTTTTTTTTTTTTGAGTTAAGAAAATCGCTTAATTATATTAGCACACATTAAATGCGGCATTGACACTGGGGCGTAATCCCGCACGTAAACACACTCACAACTCTTGCAACAGTCCCAAAAAAAAAAAAAAAACAAAGATGGAATTTAACATTTATGTACTCTAGTCGAGGGTATATTTATTTGGTCATGTTAGCCAAACCAAGTAAGCCGATATATTTTTGTGCTGAACCGTATACCAAACATACTTTCAAATAGTCTGGATTGTTGCTGAAGCGAACTCCAAAATTTTTTTTGCTCAAGTCCAACAGTTATTCTGAGCCCAGACTACAATTCCTCAAGATATTGAGTTTTAAGCTTGGGACCCTTCTCAAAATCTATTTATTTTTTATTTTAATTTATTTAAAAACTTCAAATACATATGTAGAATGTTGTTTTACACATAAAAAAGAAGTCTTCTAATTAAATATTAAGACTTTTTAAATCCATTCGGCCTTTAATAGAATGCGTACAGAAAAACTTGTGCGTCCCTGGGACTATATGGATTCGAACTACAAATTTCCTAAGTATAGATTTGAGAAACAAATTTTCTATAGCGTTTGCGACTACTTATTAGATTTTATTTTAATAACAATTCATGTGTTAACAATAATTTCGAAGAGTAGAGAAACTTGCTTCAAGATTTCTTAAAAAATTGTGGAAATGAATTAAAAATTGTTTATAATTCGAAGCTATATTTCACTTCAAATCGAAAGCTAATCTGTAGCAAATTTTTCCAAAAAACAACAAAAAATATCAATTTACAAATACTTATATTATATAGCGCAAGGAAATGTGGCATAACTTGGCCCTTGACTTGCACTTATATTTTTTAACCAAATAGATGATTTGATACTTATAGTGCAAATTAATTAAACTCAACTGTTATAAAAAATTGTTTAAAACTTTGTCACAGCTTAAAATATTTTACATTTTTCATTATACGTCTCTTGCTCATTTAGCTCATCTACAATTAGTCCCGCCCAAAAAAGCTTTATAATACAGAAATAAATGCAGGGACCGTAACTTTTATAATATTTGATATAAAAATCATTAAATAATAATAATTTTTTTCATTCAAATTAAAAAAAAAAACTCTTATTTTTAGATAAAAAAAAAACCGGAAATAATAGTTAAATATCCATTTCAATCAAAAATGTTTGTTTTTACGAAGATTACTTTGTAGGGAAATCGATATAAATAATACGAAAGAAATGTATACAATATACGAGAGAAACATGCATCAAAATCACTTAAAAAAGCTACCTATGACTAAGGGTATAAAATATTTGGCTTGGACTAGACAGTTCTTAATGATTTTTTCATTTGGGGATTTATTTGTTGCCGCTCATAAAATGGAAATGTTTTTTTGTCACGCCATTTTTTTTTTGGCATTTTCGTGTCATGATTTGACAACAATGCCAACGCATATTTCTTTGTCTGTATGTGTTGTGGTATGTGGAAAATGCCTCTTAGACTTATTTTTTCACTTTTAAAAGATTGCCGAGTTTTGCTTTTCCATTTGCTTAAAATACAACTGAAGCGCATAAATCGACGTTTTGTCTGGAAAAATCGGAAAATTTTGGTGTCAAGTTTTGGTATGTTGATTTAGTTGTTACATTTTGTTGTTGTAGTTCTCCCTATATTCCATACATGCACTTGCTAAAAGGTGATTGAAGTTGTAAAGTTGTTGTTCTGATGCCGAAACTTGTTGAGGAGAACAAAGCTGGGAAAGATTGGGACCAACACATCAATCAAGCTTACGCAGCCACATAAGCTGCCACGCCCATTCGGTTACCCGCTGTGCCATACTTTGCTGCCCTTTGTATTTAAGATGATTTATGCCCTGCCCCTGCCCTTAGCTAAGTTTTGGACCAGATTCAGCATTATTATTGCCTTTTTATGTTTTTTCATTGCAGGTTGAAGAAATAAAAAGTAGTCGCAGGGTGACGCAGTTTATTTACTCTTTTATGTGATGTCCTATTAGCCAAAATTTTTATGTAATTCATTACAAGGAATTTTCAATATTTTATTATTAAAATTTTGCTATAAATGCGTTCATAGAAGATGAAAATGTTTATCTTTAATCCGTTTTTAACTACTTCTGTTCTGCTAATTTTGAAGCTTTTTAAAACTAAGTATCATAAATGAATTTGAACGTATGAAAATTTAAAATTTCAGAATAAAAAACTGCAGATATTTAAGTTATACATATTAGTTTAAGATCAACAATTTACTATATTTTCCATAATTATATATTTTACTTAAAGCTAGTCACTAAATTTGACAGAGTTAGAATTTATCTTTTCAACTGAAATATTCAGACGTGCTCCGGAAAACGAATCTAAACAATTTGATTGAATTCGTTTTGAAAACGAACGTTACTACTACTACTATTTTGGCCATTACAACCGGCTATCGGGCTTGGCCGCGGAAATTATCCTACGCCAGCGGTTCCTGTCCTGTGCTTGCAGGCGCCAATTGGCAATCCCGAAGATCCTCCGTTGCCTGATCTTCACATCGCAGAGGCGGGTGTCCCTGTCGTCGTCGACCTTCCAGTGAGTTCATTCGAATACGGAAGTCATCAAACGAATGTTTGATGCTCCCAATTCCACCAAAACGAATTTTTCATGTGGTTTGAAACAAATCGTCACAAAAGGTTTAAAAAAGTACTTTCTTTATACTGAAATAATTTTTTAAATATTCTTTGATATTCTAAGATTATATTTATGCCGACTTTAGGTAGATATTCATTGAAAATTATTTTTAATTATTTTTTTTTTGACTCAACCCAAAAATTAGCATGCGTTGTGCAAAACGAATTTTGTTTTGTTTGTGTATGTGTGCGTATTAGGGTGGCCGCCGCTGGTATGGACGATTTTTAAACCGTCGATATCAATAACGCCACCCCCATCTGTTAATTTTTTTTTTATTATAGTATTGTTTTTTTTTATTTTATATCCTGTACCTTATGGTATAAAGGGTATATTAAGTTTGCGCAAGCCGTAAATGTATGTAACATATAGAAGGAATCGTTGGAGACTCCCCAAAGTTACCTAAAACATGATCAGGGTGACTAGAGAAGTCGATATACCCATGTCCGTCTGCCTGTCTGTCTGTCGGTCTGTCTGTATGTTTGTCCGTATGAACGCCAAGATCTCAGAGATGGCAAAAGCTAGAGCAACCAAACTTTCAGATTAGATCCCTTATTATTCCATAGGAGACAAGTTTATTTTATTTGTTGGATATCGGGGTTTTTTTTATTATATTATTTTAGATGGATGATTCGTTTGTATATGAAGATGTCGTAGCCAAATTTGGCATTCGAAAGTTTTTTTAAAGTTTTCCAGCACTGGGCCAAATTTGATCAAAATCGGTTGATCGGTCAAAAAAACCTGTTTGGTGCGAAATTCGACTGTTTTTTTTTGTTTTTGGAAATATTTTCACGCCCATCAAATACTTTCGGATCGTCTTTAAATTTTACAGGCGCTACATACAGGTAAAGAGGAAACTTTTTAGGCGAATCCGTTATTAAAATCGTGAGTTGTTGCAAAAATGGCCACCCTAATGAACTTATATTGTATTCTGTTTTTGATATTATTTAGTGCTTCTAGTATGATAGATAATTAATGATATATATATTTTTTCAAAAACTTCAAAGCTGTAATTTCTTTACGGTAAAATATCCAATACTATATCTTTTGGACTTTTAAATATAATTTTTGTGAGAAAGATTTTTTTAAACATGTAAAGCATGTAATATGACATTCATAAACAGCTGATTGCATTTGCTCACATTATTAGTCTGGAGGTGGCCTTTAGGCCCTCGTCATTAGGGTTGCCCACGTCATTACTCGATTATTAGTACTCTTATGCGTTTATGCCCAACCACAAAATAATTTTTTTTGACAAAATGTTTGCCAAAAACTTGATTTTCACATAATTTTAGCTATCATAAGTTACATAAGTTATTACTGTAGTAAAGAAAAAGTAGTACTACAACCGAAATTGAGATTTTCCTTATACGTAACAAACAAGCAGTCAGAGCCTATAATGCTCTTTATTACGTAGGGAGTATAATAATGTACAGAAGAATTTTTAGTAGCTTTACAAAATTTGCTTTCGAGCAAACAATGCGTATAATGCAATCGACCAGCTTCAGTTTTGTGCACATTTGAACGCCCATCTCTCTCCTAAGTAGTGTGTATATGTGCGTATCTGTGTGAAGTGTATGTCCTGTGCGTGAAGACAGTATGTATCTGTGTGCCTGCCTGTGTTAGCTTTAAGTTTTGTGCAGTACATGCTTTTGAATAATGGACAGCTTACTTGGGCATTAAGCTGCTTTCAATAAAAGCAACGACAATGATATTATACAACAACATCCAAACCCAAAACATCTTCAAGAGATACAACAAAAATGTTGATTTGAAAACTCAATAAACTTTGTTCTGGACAGCACAAAGCAAAGAATGTCAGACACAAAATGTTTCTCACTCTCATTTTACTTTGGTCAGTTTGATTATCAATTTTTCCTTTATTACCATATATTTGCTATGTATTTATTTCGCATTGATAGAAAAAAAATCAATTTTAAACTAAGACAAAACAAACAAAAATGTATACAAAATGTGTGCTTATATGAATTAAATGTACTATGTACATTGTTTATTGAGTGAGAAATGGCAAGCGGCAATGTTGAGTTTTGTCACGTACTACAACAAAATATACCAACTAGATACATAGTATAAGTATGGTATTTGTGTATGTATCTCTATACAAAGGTTAAAAACTTTTTAACTTTAGACAACTAGACAACTTTGAAGGCAACATTGGGCAACGTGTGCTTTTGGGAGGAGCCTGGTTTGGTTCTTGAAAAAAAATATGGCACAATTCAAAGTCGTGCTCGGCCGACTTTGAGATGCACTTCAGACACTTTTACTAAAGAGAAACAGTCAACATTTTATTAATTATTGGGCTCACATTAGTCTACATATTAAAGTGGTTAGATACAGCTTCTTTATCAATCCAAGCGTATAATTGTTGCAGTCTTTGGGGAAAGGAATCTGGTAAACTTGTGTCATGAAGGGCGAATGAACGCAAAAACGAACTTTGGCTCAATTGCTACGCGAGTTGACGCTAAATATTTTGGGACAAAGAATTTACGGTCTGTCACGCCTCCTTCTGTCTGTTAGAATCTGTCGGGAGCAATCTACAATATCCTTAACCCTCTGGGTATAGAGTATGAAAATACAAGGACAATTTGCTGTGCTTACACCTGACAGCAACAAAAAAGCACATACAATTTTTACTCGAAGACGAGCACAACAAAATGACAACAGAGCAAGTGCAAAGAGCAAGGCTGATACAAAATAAAAGACAGAGACAGAGACAGACAGATACAAAAGACAGACCGACAAACAGACAACTAGATGGTCAAACAAATACAGCACGTTTTTGCTGGACGAGAAGCGCCTGCTGGCGTGTTATACATTTTTAATACTCTTCACTTATTCTACATAGAATTTATTATAAGTTTGGCAAAAAGTGTTTAAAGTCTGAAAGGAGTTGATGGGCAACATATAAATTGTATTGGTAGATTATCTGCACGGAGTGCCAGCAAACAATTATTGACAAAATAAAACTGATTTATTATTTTACAATGTATCTTACAGTTTTTCAGTAATCGTATAAATACACGGATGGATATTAATATACCAAACGTAAATGCTTGAACAGTTGTACGAAAATAATTATAATTGTAGATAACTATCTATGCATATAAAATTTTAATTTTATAATAATTATTTCATTATGTTTTACTTACAGTTGCTGATACTAAATTGCACTCAGCTGTTATAGAGTATACTGGCCAGAAATTTAACGACAACGTTTAATTTGAATACTGGTAAGTTTCGATACCTTCTTTTGGTTCTGAGTTTTATAAATTAGTAAAAAAAAGTTGTATGCCAATGACCAACTGACTAAAACTTAAAAAAAACCATTGAATTCGACCCCCGCCGGTCTGTCTTCTGTCTTTCCAGGGCACACTTAAAGAGCTAGGAATACAAAGTTTTGTAAGAATCTATATTATATTATCTATGCTCTAGTTCACAATTGGCATCAGTTATTGACATTGGCTCCAACTCATGACTCATGAAGCTCTACATAGAATGTTTTGAAATCGGTTGCAAATATATCTAAATTTAAGTTCCTTAGCACCACTGAAAGCATCTATATGTTACGCTAAGGCGAACTTTAAAGCTGCGCACTGTTGAGTTTGCGATACTCTGTATTTAAAGCAAGAAGTCTTCCAACAAAATATATAATATTGTGCCTCGGTTAAGTTTGAGCCGTGGTCTCCAGCAGATTTAAAGCTTTAATTGTAACAACTCATCAATGCTATCGCAAAACTATCCGATAGTTTTTTTTTATTTCACTTTGCAATTGTGGAGAATATAGCTTTGAAATTATTTGGTGGGAGTGTGGCGGAAGAAATTAACAAACTTGATGTTCCTGCACTTACAAGGAGTTGAAAATGTGTTTATCGTAGCTCTTATAATCTTATCTAGGTGTTCAGGTGGAATTACCTTACACTAAGGAACAGGGAACAACAACAATTTTTTTTAACACATCGGATGAAACAACATTTATTCACTTGTTTCTTGAGCTATAGGTCTGCAATTTTAGTATACTAATGCCGATTTCCATGTAAATATTATCCATGATAGTTGTATCCTCATTATACGAACGTCATTATCATTCATTCGACTTTTGGAGGTAAGGTTCTACAAAACGCCATTTAAGGTATTCGCGCTTTGTGTTGAGTTGAGGAGTTGAGAAAAAAGTCAATAGGCCAAAGCGTCAATCCCTCCTGTTGAGTTTTTGTGTTGAGTTTTTGTGTTGAGTTGTTGAGTTTTCTTCTTCTTTCCTCTGTTTGTTTACATTTGCAAATTGGTATAAATTGCATTAAAAATAAAAAACTTGAACTAAAAATGCCTAGTAAGAACATAAAATTTACTTTAATTGGATCTGTAGCTAAAGTAGCTACGGACTATACAGATTTTTATTATTTTATTGCTTCGAAAATGAAATAATTGCAGAAAAACCGTATTTGAGTTTGTGCTTGTTCTTTCCTGTGTTTGTTTACATTTGTAAATTGCTGCAAATTGTCATTAAAATACAAATTTTTATTTAAAAATGCCAAGACAGAGCGTAAAGTCTTTGCTGATTGAAGCTGTTCAAGCTCAAAAGGCTTTGGATGAAATCAATTTTATTGAAAAATTGCTAAAACAAATTCAATGTGGAAAAACTAACTTTTTATAATACAGAAACAATTGGCGGCGCACAAATTGATAAAGTTCTAGATAATAATACTCTCGCACCGTGGTGACCATTTCCACATCCCTAAACCAATTGACTGGCGCCAGAACGTGCTCAGTTCCTTCGACGAAGCCCGATTGTTTCAAATGCTAAGGGTAACTCCACAACAGTTCAGGCATATATTAAGCCTATTACAGTCCCAGCATTTTCCAATTAGCATCTATTTTTACTCTTTTACATGCGTTAACTCCAACAACAAGTAATTATGTCTAATTTACTTAATTTCGCATAAAAAAGCCACAATCTTTTTTACTTGCGTAAAATTTGACTATTTGACTATTTTAAATTTGGCGCTCTTCTTTTTTTAGCGAGTATAAGGTAACTCTTTGCTTTTCATATGACAAATATTGCAGTGATGAAAATGCCGCAATTATCGTATTATGCAACACTTTCTCCTCAACTCAACAGCAAAAAGTAGACAAGGGTCTAGGCTGAGGAAAAGATAAGTTGAGAGTTGAAACACAAGATTGTATTTCGCCATACATTTTGTTTTTGTAAAAGTCCTCAACTCAACACAAAGCGTGAATACCCTAAGAAAAGAAATATCAATACCGTGCGTGAAATAATAAGGAAAGATTGTCATATGACATATTATGAGTTTGAGGCATCCCTAGGCATTATCAATATTCCGGTAATTTAATAGAGCTCATTCCCGCTTATTTTATTTGCATTTTATCCTTGCTATATGTATCCAAATTGACGAATTTTCGATCGCTTGGCCACCTAAATCCGGCTGAATTCAAGCGTTGGCCTGGTTTATTTTGAGTTTAAAGACATCGGACATTTGAGGCTTATTGGTATAGAACTGGATCTTTAAGACTAGAAGAGTCAAATCATATGGTTATGGTAGCCAACTTATGTCACCTATGCGTGAGATAACCATACCGCCACAACGATCATGCAAAATGTACATCGTATGGAACATAGCGCCGTCGTGCTGTACGACAAGTATGTCTACTTCCATAAACTCCGTGTGGGTTGGCCTCATCCTATGTGCCATGATTTGGCTTGTTAATACAGCCATTCAACCAAAAATGCAGCTCGTCGCTTTAGATGATCTTTCGTCCATAATTAATATAATAATAAATAAACGTTCCAAAGCCCAGAGTCAACGAACAAAATATCTTTGAGCTTTTGGGTCAGTTGGATCTTGTACGACCAAGTCCCGCTGCGAAATTCGGCAAGTTCAAGTCTGCTCACGTCTGTGAACTGACTGGCTTGGGTTCTCCTGCAGCCTGTCAACATATACATTTAAAATAGTCGGCGCATTATAAATTCATCTATTGTATTAAATAATTTCAAAATATTGTGCCTGCTTTCCTAGAAACTTGAAAGCCATCATTGA
This sequence comes from Chymomyza fuscimana, assembly GCA_949987675.1. NCBI lineage: Eukaryota > Metazoa > Arthropoda > Insecta > Diptera > Drosophilidae > Chymomyza > Chymomyza fuscimana. Next base: position 35,634,863 of record OX465089.1, read on the forward strand.
AATCAAATTTGGAGATGATCAAAGAATAAAAAAAAAAAAATTAAAAATGATTACGTATATTTAGGATCAAACGCATTTTCAAGCAGTCTTGGGAATGAAATTTCAGTTACTAGAAGTCAACCAGATAAAGATGTTTACTAGGGTATGCGAACTTTAGCGCTCGAAAGTTAGCTGGTCACATCACAGAGGATATAATAGCTTGTCTGTCATTTTGATTGCTCCTTTTTTGTATCCATTGTAGTAGTTGTTGTGCCACATTCCTAATTGAATTCCGCACAATGTAAACGCCAACAAGCATCAAGTTGTGTCAGTGCCCCCCAAACCAAAATATAGGGGACGAGACCAGACCAGACAAGACTAGAGGTAGAAACAGACTCCGAGCTTGCCATGTCAGAGTGGCGCAATGTGTACATAATCGAATTAGATAAGTTAATAACTTGATAAAAAGTTTCAACATCCTGTGTGTTTGTTGCTTTTGGCGCTTCCGTTTTCGTGCATTGTTTGCTACTGTTGTTGCCACATCGAGCCAAGGCAACAGGCCAAATATTGTCAATCAATGCCAAATGAAGTTGTCAGTACATGTTGCAGCAACAACAACAACAACGACAAAAACAGAAGTAGGAACTTTGTCTGCGCGACAAACAAAATTTTCTTCTTTTGAAAAGAAAAGAAATAAAATAAAAATTTATGCATATACGGCATAAAGTGAATTATTTGCTATTTGGTTAGCAATGAGCCGCGGGTGCCCAGTCAAACAGTCACAAAAATGTACAAAAATATATTTTCATTTAAAATTTTTATACGAAAAACCATAAAAATATATACTTTATGCTGGGTTAGCCAGCAGCAAGTTAAGCAAAGTTAGGAAAGCCAGCAAAAAGTAAAAACGTATACGACGGAAAAATAAATATGAAACGAAAATTTGTGATAATAATTTCCTGTATTATTGGCTTCGTTATATGTCAGAGGCGTGGCATAAATTACATGCAGCACTCTTAAGGGCGCACACGCATAATAATAAAAAAAAATATGAATCAGTCGAGACCGTATCCGACATTGGAATACCCTGCACCCACTTTTTCCAAAAAAAGTTAGTAATGACGCCTAGGGTTCTATAAATTTTTTAAGGATGCTGATCCTATTGAAAGAAAAAGTTTTAATGACGTAGACCTGAAAAAAAGCAACGTTTTGTTTGTTAATGGGCTCACATGAGGATACATACCAAGCTGGTTGCTTTAGCTACATATATACAAGTTTTAAAAATTTTGGTATTCTCAAAATTTCGAGTTTATTTTAAGAACAAAGTTAATAATAATAATATTTTGGCTATATAAAATGTAGCCCATGATTATGAAAGTGGTATAAGTCATATTTTTCTTGTTTCGAGATATTTAGAGTTTTGCATTTTAAAGGATTAAAAAATATTTTTGTATTATGGAATATGATTTTTCGACAGTAAAGTTGTGCCAACAAACAAGTATTTATTATGACTGTGAAAATTATAACCATATCTAAAAGTAAATGTGGTTTTGAAAGGTTAAAATGACTTATACCACTTTCAAAATTAACTGCATGTCTTTATAAATGACTTACACTATCAGGGAAACATTTTTATTAGTAATTAACATTTTATTCAAACTCATTTCATTGTAACTAAGTAAATTATTTATTAGTATTTAGGGAAATAAAGTGTTTGTAAAAAATTGGTGGGATATAGGGTAGTAAATCCATAATTTTCTAGGTCTTCCTCTTTTAGGCGACAGGTCTAATACTTTGAATTCAGAATTGTCATCCAAGGAAGTTTTATAAAACATCTTATATGGAGCATTTTTTAGAAATCTGATCCATTGTATTTTTAGCCAAGACACAGCTTCTCCATTGGTGTTTTTCTTTCTATTATTCGTTGATTCTTTAAGTTCTTTTATCGAAATGAAATCTTTCTGAGCCATTTGTACTACCAAAAATGGGTTTTTCTTTTTACATAATTCTATTAAATTATAATAATATAATAATATAATGTCTACAATTAACTATAAATAGTACGTTTTTACATTAAAAGGATTACTTGATCATACCTGAACCGCTATCTGAAGACATGACAAAATTATTAATTATTTTGCCAAACTTTGTGAACAGACTGACTTATACCACTATCAAAAAAAACAGTAACTGTATTTTGTTTACCAGCCAAAAAGTAAACTCATTTTATTGAGCTAATTTTCAAGGCGTACTGCTGATCTCTTCAGATTATGTTGTTTTATTAGGATTTGATATGAAAAAGCTGATAAACTCCACTTTTAAAATTTTTGACTTATACCACTTTCAAAATCATGGGCTCAAATGTCTCCCATAAAACATAAAAAATATTTTTTTTTGGTATAATGTGCCATTTATTATAATATTTTATGTGTTAATCAATAATTATTGAATGTGAGATAATTATTATTATTTACAAAAAAAACACGTTGAATGTAGCTGTATCGACAGCGATTATTCTGGGGGAGAGGCAGGAACCCTAGGGGCAACCAGCATCCCAGAAATTTTAATAGTAGCAGAGTATGCAGAAAGAAAGCTGCTTTAATATCCATCAGTCCCATTATATTGGATATCTGGCTTTTAAAATTTTGTTTTTATTATTATATAATATATTATTTTTTTTATTAAGTATTAATACTAAAATTATAAATAATTTCATATTTCGTGTATCCACATTTTGAATGTTATAAATAAATAATTTACTTTTTTGTTGTTTATATCTATTTTATATATTATTTCTAATAAATTATTATTGTTCCTAAAATATAAAATGTAACTTACATCATTTAAAAAAAAAAAATATATACATAATTTACTATTTCATTGTATACATTTTTTTTTATATAATGAATATGTAATTTGTTATAAAAAAATTAGTATTTTTCTTAAAATATGTAATTAAATTTAAATGAATTTTATGAAAAGTTTTATACAACAAGTCTCACTATAAATAGCTTTAACATAAAATTGAGACCAAATATTACGTTTTATTAACGTTTACCTCAATATTTATAATTTCTATCAAATGATAATCAGATGTTTAAACGTATATGGATCAAACGTAACCCGAGGCGATGATAACAATTTTGTTATAAAAACTTATGGTCTGCCTGAAACATATATTGCTTAAAAAAAAATATTCCTGATCCTATGGTTACAGGGTATTAAATATACAGCAATACATCCCGTGAGGCAAAGCTGAGGGCAACAATTTTTGTCTGCAACAGCCGCAAATACATGAATGACTGACTGAATGAATGGCTGTACAAGTTTTTGTGTGTGTGTGTGTGTGTGTTAGGGTGCACATTACGTATACGCGGCGTATACTGGCTTCATCGATTTTGCAGCTCGTAAGCAAACAATTTATGTATAGCCTTTAACTTGTTCTTGTGCTTGTTGTTATTGCGTGCTGGACATTGGCAACATATTGTGTAAAAACACGAGAGTCCTGAAGATGTAGAAAACTTAAAGCGGACAGCTAGCAGGCAAAAATATGTAGCTAATTTTAAGATTCTGACTCTGAGTTATCGATCAAGTAGAGCCATATATAGTTCAGTTATGGAGCTAATAAAGCATTTATTATTATAAATCAATCAAAATCATAGTTTTATCAGGGTTCATAAAAAACATGAAGATAATATCCAAAATTAAATGCCATTAAAAGTTTTAGACTTTGTAACGCTTTGCCAAAATCTGAACCGGGTTTTCTTTCTATATATGTACAATGAAATTTTGAATGCATTGAGAACTTAAGATTTGATAACATTTTGATTTATCAGATTCCTCACCTATTTGTACGGGGTACGCTTATACGCTTTTTTGGCTTACTTTTGCTAATAAAAAACAAATCTTTCAAAGCCGTTTTCAAATGACTTGGCTTACAATTAGTGCTTAATTCATTTTATAGTTGAGATTAACAGCATTTTCAAAATTGTGAAGTTTGCGAAAATTTGCAAATTTATACTGCTTATACATGTTGCCCGTATGTGAACCATTAATTAAAAAAAATTAATTTAGTGCCAAATTATTTTGTCTGTAACACCACACCAAGAAACGAATAAGATTCCACAACTTTTATATTAAAATGATTTGTCTATCTGTCTGTCCGTTTTGCCAGTTTCATGAAGACCAAAAAAGCTAGGTGATTTCAAAAATAAATTTCATTGAATAAGCTTAAATTAGGGCCAAGTTTTTTTTTAGCCCAAAATGGTATTTTTGTATAGACGCAAAAAGTAAAATTTTTAGAGCATACAGCTGACCATCTAAATGCTTTAAACTTACACAAACACATGCACACGTTAAACCACACACTTACATACGGCTACATACAGATACAACGTCACGCCCATCAAATGTAAACAATAAACAGCTGCCAACTAAGTGAAAAACCTGTTATTAGCTGAATTTGCCTAAGGCTCGTGTTCATATGTATGTGATTGATTGTGTGTATCTGTGTGTGTATCTGCGGGTGTGTATTTCTTAAGGTAATTGTGTGTATGCAAACTCAGGCTGCCAAAGCAGTAGCAACAACAATCTGCTCAGCAGCCAACTACTCAGCCATATGGAACAGACTGATGCCGACGGCTTTTACGCTTTACCATCTATATCCCAGTAATAAAGGGTGTTTTTTTTTTTCAAGTTCTTAAACCTAGAGTAAAATAGTATGTTGGCTATATTAAGAAAATTGTATGAAAGTGTTTGGGCATAATTTTGAGTTTGTTGGTCCGGACGGACTGGTGGTGCGGAAGTCAAATTTACCAAAATTTTTTTAAATCAGCGCATCTGGACGATGTTGTGTCCCAAGCCGTCCCAGGTCGTAGATTTGTTTACATAAAACAATGACGATATATTCCTAAACTAACTAAACTAACAAACTACACTTGGATATATCTGCTTATAAAGCACACCAAAGTGAGTTTTTGCGAATGTGAAGTCAACTTGCAAATCTCTCATTGATTGCTTTTACTTTTAAAATCATCACTGAACAGAATATGAGGATTAATTTTCAGTTTAAATTTTGTCAATTTGCCAGATATGGTCCGGCTTTGAAGTGAGTAGAGAGCACAATTGATAATAGCATTGTGACCGTTTAAATGATACCGATAAAAAAACACCCTTTATATAGTGTCTAAGTATAGAGTTGACCAACGCATGGCGCGCTGCATTTTAATGAGTTTATTATGGCAATAACATAACGCGTTCCTGTCTTCGTGGGTTTGTCCAAAGGAGGAGAGTGAGGTGAGCTGAGGGACAGCATTGGCATATGTACACATTTGCTGCTTGAGCGATAAATTTAATAGCAAAGTAACCCTAACTGGAGCACTGGTCAGAGCATACACACTCGTTTATATACAGCCAACAATGACAACGTTGTGTGTATAAGTGAAACTCATGTGGTTATGGTACAGCGGCTACAAGGACAAACGCTTGTCTAGACCAAATTTACTTATGGCTGCACACGGGCATATATGTATATAAACTTTACTGTATTATGTATATATAACTGTTGTTTACCTGTAAATGACTTTTTCATTAAAGCGTTCGATTTGGGAATTTATTTTTTACAGCAAAAACCAACAGAGAAAGTAGAACGTAAACTAGACAAACAAAATGGGAATATAAATATTACGTATACGTCGCGTAGTAAGGCATACGTTTTTTTGTGAGCTTTACTAAACACGCCACAAGCAAAAGTTTTTTATAGAGCAAACAAAATGGAAGCACGCATTAGATGGAGGTCTGAAAATATAAAAAAAACACAAATATTCATATAACATGTGAGTGGGCATACAAAAAAACGTTAATATGATTACTAAGAGAAAAGTTTTGGAAATTGTGCACAGCAAATAGGAAAGGCGGCAACAACAAAAGCAATAATAATAAGTATAATAATAATAATAATAATAATAATAAGAACTATAGTAGTGACTGTAGGTTGTAGTTGGGCCTTTCGTATATTGCTGAACCAAACAATGTGAATCAGATCAGTTCTGAATACCCTGCACAAATATTAAAAAAAAAAATTATATAGTATATCAAGATTAAGGGCATATTCATTCAGGGTTGAGTATCGCATAAGACTACATACCGTGGTGACATCTTTCGAAATGAAATAAAGGGAAATTAATTTCGGGAATAAATATAAATTTGGATTACTTTCGAGATTTCCTACGGCGAATGGTTCCAGGTATCAACTGAATCGATAAACATCACCTGCGTACGGACAATGTAATTTTGGTAAAATTCTGTAAAATTGTCTTATATTCTTCGACATACATATAAGTGCTCATTAGTGTGGCCGCCGCTGGTATGGAGGATTTTTAAACCGTCGATATCAATAAAAATATAGAGTCGGCCTGAATAAATTTGGTAAGCTCTAAAATTGATTAAATTGACTAATTACACCAGTTTACAAATAAACAAAAAATGTGGTATCCTTAACATGTTTAGTCGTTTCTGTAGTAAAATGACATGCTAAAACCGAAAATTCAGTCAAAATTTTTTGTCTTGAAACGGGCTTCGAGATATATTGAAAAAATTATTTTTCGAAATTAATTAAAAAAAAAAAAAAATGCCTCTACTTAACAGCACTACTACTACTGGTTATACTAAACTGATTTCGATAATTTTTTTACTCGACTGTATATAATTGAATTACCCATTGATTATATTTGGAACATGTTTTTGCCAAACTTACGGCTTGGTCGCTATTTATGCATTCATACGAACATTTTGTATGACCTTTGACCTATTTTAGGATCCATCAAATACATTCGGATCGCCTTTAAATTTTACAGGCGCTATATGCAGGTAAAAAGGAAACTTTTTAGGGTGTGGCGTTATTCAAATAGTGAGATGTTACAAAAATGGCCACCCTAGTGCTCATATGGTTGGACGGACAGACATGGATTGCTATCCGACCTGATGCTCTTGACGAGCATGGGCAGCCGAGTCAATATAGCCATTCCCGTCTCTTCATCCAGGAGACTAATTCTCTAGAGGCGCAATGTTTTCAAAAATTCGCCATTCACACCCAGACCCAAACATAGCATTAAAATCGGAGGAGAGCTTCAAGAAATATAGTGCTCCGAATTTTCTATGCATTAAATTTTAAGTATTCATCTTGCTTCAGGATTTCGTAGTACGAAAATTTCAAAAGTTGTAAGACCTAATTTTAAGTTGCTAAGGTTTTTAAACTTCACATTTTATTTCCAAGATTGCTCTTAACTAAAATTTATCTTAGCCAAACTGACCATGTTTTGAGTTTACAATTTCCTTGAAACATTCACTCAAAACTACAAGTTACAAGATTGTCTTAATAGTATGTTTCCATTTCTACCCAGCCACCTGGAGTTCTACGTATTAGAAAACGCCGTCCTTCATCGAATAAAAAAATTAGTAGAGCAAAGGGTAAAGCATAGGTCCACCAGATAAACCTACATATTATAATATTAATTAAGTTTTCATATCAAACAGGGCGCTAGACTTACTTTACTGGATACATACGTAGTGCAGTCTTCATAACTGGTTGTGCATAGCATAAAATGCAGGCTAATACAGTCTCAAAGACTAGGGAAAAATTTAGCACATGGTTAGTCATACCCTGCTGAAAAATTGAATTTCGACGCGTTTTGCAGATAAGCAGATCAGCCCACTGCGTAACCACAATGGATACAAAAAATCCGGTGCTAGCTGTATACTCGAGTTCCTTGCGTTCGCGATAGGTCTTCATGAAGATAAATGTTCATCAAGTATTGTAAGGAACAACCATAAACTTGGCTTACCCATTCCTGTCCATAGTCATCAACTAAATCCTCTATATCCTGCGAGTCCCAGTCATGGCGAATACCAAGCAAACGCTTTGGGCCAAAACCATGCTCAGCCATGATTGCAAAGAAGGTAAAGAAGCAACCTGTAGCTTGAATAACGCCTATTTGCATATAAGCCATCAGGATTAATCTGCAATTAATTGGGGGATTTTAGGATACAGGCATTAGTTTATAAAAGCGATTTCATACTTGGCATTAACCAAACGATCCTCAAACGGATCTCGTGGCTTACGTTTCATAATGTCAGACTCGGCCTTCTCATAGGCCAGTGATATTGATGGCATCATATCAGTGCCAATATCAATGCACAGTATGGGTATAACTCCCAGTGCAAGTGGTATATCAATGGTTATAAATAATAGGAATGGCAAAATTTCAGGCAGATTTGAAGTAAGCACATAGGCAATGGACTTCTTAAGATTGTCAAAAATAATACGTCCCTCCTCGACGCCTACAACAATTGAGGCGAAATTGTCGTCAAGCAGTATCATATCGGCGGCCTGTTTGGACACGTCCGAGCCGGCAATGCCCATTGCCACGCCAATATCGGCACGCTTTAAAGCTGGTGAATCATTTACGCCATCTCCTGTTACGGCCACAACCTCTCCACGTCTTTGACAAGCCTCAACAATGATGAGCTTTTGCTGTGGTGACGTGCGCGCAAAAACAATTTCTTTGTGAAAAAGGATAATAGAGTCCAAATCTTCAGTGCTCATTTCGCGTAGTTCACCACCGTGTACGACAATAGCCATAGCCTCGCGTGGATTGACCTCTGTGATTGGTACGCCACGCTGTTTTGCAATATCTTCTGCAGTGGGGCTTGTAATGATACCAACACTACGCGCTATTGCCTTGGCAGTAATAGGATGATCACCTGTAACCATAATAACTCTAATGCCTGCCGATCGGCATTTGGATACGGCATCGGGCACAGCTGCACGTGGTGGATCTATCATTGAGATGAGCCCCAAAAAACGCAACTGTGTCAAGGGAAAGTTGGGGCGATCCGCTGTAAACGTAAACGATTTGGGAAACGCTGATTTGGGTAAAACTAGATCCGCGAAACCAAGCACGCGCTCGCCCAAGCCTCCCAATTCCATGTATGCCTCTTCAAACTCGTCTCTCAATGCATCTGTCAGCACCTCCGTCTTTCCTTGTATGAGTATTGTATTGCAGCGATCCAAAATACGCTCCGGTGCACCCTTCATTTCCACTATATAAAACGAATCGTCGCTTTCCATTTCGTGCACAGATACTTGATATTTTTCTGTGGAGTTGAAAGGTATTTCAGTCACTTTAGAGTGTTGCCGGCGTACAGGACCAATGCCGCTGTACACGGTCTCTGCAAACTTAAGCAACGCTGCCTCAGAGGCATTACCATTCACTTCCTTCTTTAGTATGGGCACATCCTCTTGGCCACCTTTAAAATCGGCTGCATTACACAGTGCGGCGCAAAGCAGCAGTGCACTAAAAGTTGGATCCTGTTTATCAAACATGCTGCCTCTGAAAGTTTCTGTCGTATCGGATTCTATGATGTGTCGATTGTACCACAGATGTGCTACAGTCATGCGGTTTTGTGTTAATGTGCCTGTTTTGTCGGAGCATATGGTGGAGGTGGACCCCATTGTTTCGACAGCTTCCAGATTCTTTACTAAACAATTTTTCTGGGCCATTCGTTTGGCTGTAAGCGTCAAACAGACTGTCACCGTGGCCAGCATTCCTTCTGGCACGTTGGCCACTATAATGCCTATAAGAAAAATGGCGGCATCCAGAAAGGTATAACCCAACATTAGGGAAATTATGAAGAAGGTGACACCCAAAACAACAGCAAAAATGCTGATAATGTGTATAAAGTGCTCAATTTCACGTGCGATTGGTGATTGCTTTGATTCCAGACCTGCGGTTAGATTGGCAATACGTCCCATTACGGTATTGTCGCCAGTGGCAATGACCACACCGCGGCATGTGCCTTCCAAAACGTTTGTAGAGAAAAAGGCCAAGTTTCTGGTCTCCAGTGGGTTGTCGTGGGTGTACTCAGGGCTACGCGGCTGCGGCTCTGATTCACCCGTCAATGATGAGTTATCCACTTTAAGACCATGTGCCTGCAAAACCCGTATATCAGCGGGCACACGATCGCCAAACTTTACTTCCACAATATCGCCAAGAACCAGTTCCTCAGCAGGTACGCTGTTGATTTCGCCGCTGCGTATGACAGTGGCATATTGTGGCACAAGGTTTTTAAAAGAATCCATAATTGATGAAGATTTGTGCTCCTGCGCATTTGAATGTCAAAAAAGTTTAATACAAATACAGCTTAAGAGTTACGAAGCGGATTTACCTGAAAGTATGAAAAAAGGCCCGTAACAATTACAACGAGTAGCAGTGCAATACCCAGGTAAAGATTATCATCGGGAGGATCGAATTGCGTCAATATTTGTATTACATAAGCAATAAAACAAAGACATGCGCCAAACCATAGCACAATGGCAAAACCACCGAACATGTTTTTCAAAAAAATAACCCACTGCGGTGTTTGTGGCGGTGGCATTAACATATTCGGTCCATATAACTCCAATCTTCTTTTGGCTTCTTCATGCGAGAGACCCTGCAGTAAAACTCAAACAGAATTTTCAAATAAAATCAATTTTGAATTTATACTTGTTCTTCACTAGTATTCAAGCGCCCCAGCAACTCCTCTGCGGGTATTTTATGATTATCTGTTTCGACTTCTTTTTTATAGGACTGTATGTCTTTATTTGTTTTCTTCGGACGTTTAAATTTCTTTGCCATTTTGTAATCACTGCTGAACAAATTTTATTGTAAAATATTGTAAAATTTTGTTGGTTTAAAAATGTTGTCTAAGAATTTTTGTTAAGCCTACTATGTGTGTATCATAGATTTAAAATGAGTGTTGAGATCTGCATTTTGATGAGCTGAATCTGCGTCTTAGAGAGCAGACCATGTTTTCTATATATTATTGGGATAATAATGTTAAAGATGGTCAGGTATTTTTGACTTCGGATTCGGGTTCAGCGATTCTAAAGATATAAACAAAAACATCGACAAAAAACAGATCTCGAAAAAAATGTTGAGTGGTTTTTTGAGACTAGGGTAGAACCTAGACCAATGGGAAATGAAATCAAAATTTTACTTTTACCGAAGTAAGACGACGCATACCGTCAACGACAGACCAGTTCTCTTCATATAAATATGTTATAGCGCTAGACAGCACTTCCAACATTTACTATTGGAGTCCAAGAGCAGCACTAAGTTGAGTAAGGCAGATTGCAGCCATAACTAGTTGATCAGCAATCAGAGTGTTTTGTCCAGTGTTTTATTGATGAGTGTCTAGTTGATTAGCTACGGAAGCCTCAGTTGTTGACCACAGTGCCACTGCGATTTAACTGAAACCCACTGTGATGCAAGGTTGAACGCTTGAGCAAATACCGGCTGGGAGACACACAGGTGCAATATCAAAGAAAATGATCACTGTTCCAAAAGCGATCAGGTTGAATAAAATTGGAGTGCTTAGTTGGCTTTGCGGTGTGCTTGCCCTGTTGCAATATCCTTGGATTTGGTCTTTACCTTATTCATTTGGTGCGCTCATTTAACTCAAACACTACACTAAAACGGATGTATGGCACATTCAATTTCCTCTAACACACATACACACGCAGCCGTCTGTGTGTGTGACAACTCTTGTTGGTTACCAACTAAGCAGCTTTGGGAACATGGCGACAAGTGGCGCATTCTGCAGCTCAAACTGACATTCTGTCAATGCCCGCAACGTCCGCCCTTCCTTCATACAATAGCCCCTACTCCCAGACACGATTCAGCAGCGTTCAACACTCAATCATCGTTTGTTGTGTGTTTGGCGTTGCCATTTTCTAGGTCAACTTATAGTAGTGCAAGGTTTCCACCAAGCTTCCTGTCAGCCATATTTACCTTTCCTCCATTTTTTATACCCTGTAACGAAGGTAAAAAGGTATAATAAGTTTCATGAAACCGTTTGTAACGAGCTTAAGGAAACATCTGGATCTCTTCTATTTTGTTGTGTGCAAATTTATATAACATACAAAAGCCGATGTCGGAGAGCCCAATGGATACCACCAATATGGTCAGGAATACAAAATAAATTGATATAGACATGGCCGTCCACCTGCCTACCCGTTTGAACACCTAAAATACCCGAATTATTAAGGAACTATGTATCTATAAATAAATATTTACGCACACTTTTCTTAAAGTAGTCATATCCCTTAAGCATATAGTAGATATCTCTATATGTTAGAGTTTTTTTCAATGAAAAAAAAACTTCGAATTTTAAAAGGAAAAAAATGTTGTTTTTTTTTTTTCCTAATATTTTATTTACAATCTGTCTTCGTACAATACGTATAGTAAATAATAATTAATAAAATAAAAGTAATAGGAAGCGAAGAGCGATCCACAACGTAGCGTCTGTACTCAGAATGAGCGGCTGCAAAAGGCGTCTGTTCTCCAGGTTAGGGGCGGCCTATTTAAAAGTGACCTGTCACTGCGAGCGGAGTTATCAGGACTGACTTTGAGCTTATAACCCACTGTCAGAACCCCGCTCCTTCACCTATTTCTTCACAAACATGAGAGCAAACCCGAGGAATATTCAATCTCCAAGTGGTACCCGTGTTCCTGCGGCTAATCCACCTGCTTCGGCAGCATGCACGACGGATTTGGAGGTGCAAAACACATGTTTAAGAAATACCAATATAACGGAAACCATCACGAATAATTTCCAAACACAGCAAAATATCTTCACCATGAAAGAACGAACTACGATTGGCACATGGAATGTCCGTACTCTCTTCGAAAGCGGGAAGCTGGCACAAGGAACTCGTGAAATGCATAGACTCAACATCGAAGTTATGGGTCTTAATGAATGCAGGTGGAACGGCAATGGGGAGCTTGTTCAAGCAGATGGTATAAAGTTCTTGTACTCCGGACGGCCAGCAAACGATATTCACCGTGACGGTGTGGGTCTCCTACTGAGCAAGAAAGCAAATATAAATAAATATTTGGTTGATTGGAAGCCGATAAATGAAAGACTTCTGCTATGCAGACTCAACTCACGTGTCAGATGCATAACAATCATTGTTGTTTATGCACCCACCGAACTAGCAGAACCAGACACGAAAGATATTTTCTATCACCAGTTGTCGGCAGCCCTTAACAGTGTTCACAAGAGGGATATTGTTTTGATGCTGAGCGATTTTAACGCTAAGACGGGACAGCAAAACACAAACTACACGGCTGTGATGGGTAATCATGGATTGGGAGTGCTCAATGATAACGGAGAACGTTTCATCGACTTCTGTTCCACCAACAAAATGGTAATCGGCGGAACACTCTTCCCGCACAAACGCTGCCATAAGGCTACCTGGCTACCTATCAGTAAAGGAGAAGTAGCCTTCTAGATGTACGAGTTAAAAGAAGTGCAGATATAGGCTCTGACCACCACCTCTTGACCGCATCAATACGTCTAAGAGTGGCGGTTGTACAGCGTGGTAACCTCAACTCAAGAAAGTTTGATATCGCAAAACTCACCAACGAAAACACGCGCAGCCTTTATGAAAGCTCACTAAATAGAGCTTTTGCCACACCACCACAAACGAGTCACTCCATTGACAAACTATGGTCAGCGTTGCGAGATGCCATACTTGAAACCAGTAGGCAGGTCCTAGGATTTCACCCAAGAGAGAGGAAAGAATGGATGAGCGATAGAACCTGGAAGTTGGTCGAAGATCGACAGAAATCAAAGCAGATATACCTGAGATGTAAGACACGAAGCCAAAAGGAAGTTGCCCAACGAAGCTACAATAACCTAAACCGTGAAGTGAAACGGTCCTGCAGGGCTGACAAGCGCAATATGTACAACGATCTAGCCCATGAGGCTGAAGTTGCGGCGGAAAGCAGAAACACGCGACGCCAGTATGAAATTACGCGCAAAATCACGGGAAGAAAAGTCCAGTACACCCACCCTATTAAAGACAAACAGGGGAGACTTCTCACCTCCGCAGACGAACAGCTAGCCCGTTGGCAGGAACACTTCACTGAAGTACTTAACCCTAATGACAATATCCTAGAACTCACACCACTACAACTAGAATCGACGACAGTGGAAACGCGCTCTAGCAGGTTCCAATCTAGACCGCCATCGATAGACGAAATAGTTCAAGCTATAGAAGAGCTAAAAAATAATAAAGCTGCGGGCTGCGATAATATTGTCGCAGAAATGCTAAAGGCTAGCCCAATCATCATCGCTAAAGCCTTATTACCCATTCTATCACGCATATGGGAGGTAGAACGTTTACCAGAAGAATGGCTACGAGGTATTCTTATAAAGATACCAAAAAAGACGATCTAAGTGTGTGCAGTAACTATCGAGGTATAACTCTCATATCGGTTCCATCAAAAATACTTACCAGGATTCTCTCTCTTCGAGTCTGTCTCCCGCGACCATATTTGGCAATCATTAACACGTCAAGGAAAATCAGAAAAAGCCATACGTCTGATCCGAGAGCACTATAATGGCTTCATCTGCCAAATTTTGCATAATGGTCAATTATCTGCTACAGTACAACCGAAAACAGGGGTACGACAGGGCTGTCTCTTCTCCCTCGTCCTCTTTCTGATTGTTCTAGATGACATACTGGAAAAAGCGGTAGACGAACACCAGCGGGGCATCCAATGGACACTCAGTGAGCATCTCGAAGACCTAGAGTACTCGGACGATATTTGTCTTCTGTCCACCCGACACTCAGACATGCAGAATAAGATAAAAAGCCCCTCTGGCAAAAAGGGCCTTATAATTAACACAGCAAAAACAAAATGTCTCTGTCTAAACGCTAACAACAATGCCCTTCCGTTTATGGTAAATAACTGTCCGATTGAAGAAGTTGCCAATTTCACGTACCTTGGCAGTATAATCGCAGAAGATGGAGGTACCAGCGTGGATGTTGCGGCCAGAATTGGAAAAGCAAAAGCAGTGTTTGCACAGCTTATTAAAATCTGGAGGTCTACCATGTTCTCGTTCAACACTAAACTACGTATATTTCGCTCAAACGTTAAATCTGTTCTCTTGTACGGATGCGAAACTTGGTTTACAACAGAGGGTCTAACCCACAAGATTCAAGTATTTATTAATAACTGACTGCGAAGAATCTTCAAAATCTGGTGGCCGAATGTTGTATCAAACGAAGATCTCCACAGAAGATCCAGAGAGATGCCCATTGCCAATGAAATTAAACTTAGGAAATGGCGGTGGGTGGGCCATACCCTTCGTAAACAGCCACACGAAATATGCAGACAAGCACTGGACTGGAATCAACAAGGAAGCAGACGCAGAGGACGGCCGAAAACAACTTGGCGAAGAACTCTGCAAAGAGAAGTTGAAGATAGCGGAAAGACCTGGGGTGAACTAAAAGCTCTAGCTCACAACCGGGATCAATGGAATCAATTCACAATGGCCCTATGCTCCACTAGGAGTAACAGGACATAGGAAGAATAGAAAGTTTCCAGTGAAACCTACTATTCTATAAAAGGAAAAAATGTATTTTGCTAAAATATAAATATCGTCTTTATGCGCTGGAAAATAAAAAATAAAATACAGCCAACATGCAAATATTTTCTCAAAATATCCAAAATATTTGGTGAAATATTTGATTGTCAGTGTGATAACTAAATATGTGCAGTAAACTGATTACGTCTCGAAGTTATATATTGAATCCATTAAATTCTTATAAGCAGCATTGGGCTGGTCTCGTGGTTGCCAAATAGAAATTCGAGCAAATATTTGCGTCGCGTATCGTAGTCAATTTTTTGAAATATTTTCACTAAATAACGAGCAAATATTTATCAGGTGATCGCCAAGAACAGCTTTTTCAATTTCGTTCTCTTTTTTTTATTAATATCGGGTGCTTTAGGCAAAATTCTCTGAATCGATATATTTTCGGTATCGGATTATTTTTTTTTTTTAAAAATACAGCGTATATTGAATTCGATATGTCATGACTGTAACCTTCCAACTATTTTTTTTTTGGTTTTTCCGTTTTGCACTTTTTCTCTTTTCTCATACACCTAAATCAAAGCTGCTTTCCTAGCTGCCAAAGTGCGCAGATTGCTAATATTGTGGCGGAAGCGCTGTAACCTGGGCAACTGGCACTTGGAAAGCGATACTAATGCCCATCCACCCTGACGCTTAGTTGTATTTTATCTCATTTACTTCTGGTAATTTACTTTGATTCATCGATTTTGTAAGAAATACTTGAGCGTTGTAGCAGGAAACCAAAAAATTTTTATTGGATATTTTTGTATATGGTCTTCTATGTATCAAAATGTTCCGCCTTATGAGTGTGTTTGTGTGTGTGTGTGTGTCGGGAACTGATTGAGTTATTGAGGTAAAAAAGGAAACATATATACATTTTGAGTTTCTGTTTATTGGTCGCGTTGTGTTTGTTGTTGGCCTGGCAATCAAAAATATAATAATAATAATAATATATAATACTTTGCGCATGTTGGATATCATTTTATGCGGCTTGTTTGTTGAGCAGTCGATAAGAACGGCTTGGTTTATGGCTATTGTGCTCACATATTTTCCAAGGACCAGTGTACACTTAACACACATATTAAAAAAAATACACATATATGTATACGTACATACATATGTATGTTACTAATAATAGCGAAGTACAGTGGACGCTCGCAAATTCGGTTTGCTGTTATTACAAGCGCCTTGAGAATTTTTTGTCGAAATTTAATGTTGAAAAAATTAGTTTTTACATCGTACAAAAAATAATCATAGATAAATAAATATACACGTATATACTCATACAAAAGCCTCTGTCTATTCCTCCTTCAGAAGATATAAGCAAAAACCATAGTATAAGCTAAAAAAAAATTAAGAATAAAGTGCATATATTGCAAATATACTTTAATTATTTACAAATTTAAAATTTCGAAATCAGTTAAGACCAACAGGAGACATTTACATTGATATTAAACCAGGTTTTTTTGTTATTCCAGAATATGTTTTTTTTGGATAACTTTAAATCGGTTCTGTAGTTTTCTATTTCGGTAATCTGCAATTTTTAGTATGAGTAAATAGAATGGATTTAAATTTACATTACAAAGATGTGATTATTAATACATAAAGCTAACCACAGAAACGCAAGTGTTTAAATGCTAAAGAGCTTACTGTCTGAGTACGTACCTATATTTATATAGGTAACCCATAGAAATGTTTAAATGCAGTGTGGCATAAATTCCAGCCATAAAATATCCACGTGCATATCCACAAATGGCATATTAAGATTTCTTGATTGTATTAAGACTTAACGATAGAATAAGCAACTGAAAGATATAGAGAGGGAAAGAATCTTCCTAGCTGCCGGGCATTTGAGTGTATTAAAGGCTTTAATATAATTTGTAAACATACACATAAATATTAATCATACGCCTCGTTGAGCTAAAAAATTGTCATTCAAGTTTTTACGTTTTTATGAGCCTCGGGTATATTACCAAAACCTGGAGATGAAGCTTGAAGATTAAAGCCAGACAGTTGTTCCAAAAAATTGTGTTCAAATTAATTTGATTAATATCGATAACTTCATGTTGATTATTTGATGTAAAGCCAACGACAAGTCTGTGTATATCCTTTTTAAATTTCAGCACTTGGCTATTAAAAGCTGATTTACCACTTTCATCATAAAGTTTGGTATTTTTTAGCACTAAGACTTTAATTTAAAAAAAAATGGCGTAAGATTAAGTCGCACGCAGACAACTTTGGGATACCCTGTACCACAACAAGTCCAGTATATTGCTCATGAACTCCAAAAGGCATTAGATTGGCAAATTTGATTGCGATATCTTCATAAATAAACTAAAAACAGACGAATTTGCTCCAAAAACTTTTTTTTTTTTACCAATTGGTTCTATGGAGGCAATATGATATAGCAAGCCGGTTTTGATCAAATTTGATACAATGCCTGAGAATTCTAAAAAACTTCCGAACGCCAATTTCGGTCACGATACTTTCATCAACAAACGAATTATATATCTAAGACTTTTGGTTTTTTTCGAGGTCCACTGAAACACTCCTATGGGAGCTATATAAGATAACCCCGATATCAAAAAAATAAAATAAACTTGTCTCCAGTTACATAATATGGGATATAATCTGAAAGTTTGGTTGCACTAGCTCTTACCATTTCTAAGATCTAGGCGTTCATACAGACAGACAGACGGACATGGGTATATCGACTTTCTCCGACGACTCTTTCTTTATCTTACATACATTTTCCTCTTACACAAACTTAATATACCCTTTGTACCATAAGGTACAGAGTATAATAAATTTAAATCAATTTAGTACAACTGGAGATATTTGCTATGAACTGAAAACACTTTTTTTATGTCCCGAAAAATTTTCTTTTCGCAACATCTCAAAATCCGTTCCAAAGGAAAAGTTTTGGCTGCACGCCATTTGAGTATAGAAATTGAAAAGAATTGTTAAGGCCACCAAAGTTTTCTTAAAATTTGTTAACTTTTGTTATTGCTGATTTACAATAAAGCCAAAAAGATAAAATGCAACCCTCGTTTGTATAAATAAATAATAGAGCTGGCCAAACACACAGTTCAATTGAAATGAAGTGCGCTCAAGGAAATGTTTTTTCCGATCAATGTCCAAACTAAAGCTAGTACACAAGACAACAATAACAAAGGACAACAACGATATCAACGACCACTAGCATCCATTAAAAGCAAATAACTCTAAAAGCCTGAGCAAGGTAAAAACAAAACAAACATAGAGGCGTCCAACAACTGTTGCCACGCCCACAGCACATCCACATCCACAGAGACTCATTTCATTGATGATGTGGGCGTAGGTCAAAAATTGGGCCAGGATAGGACAGTGGAAGTTTTTGTCACCTGACCAAGTGCAAAAGCCACCTGCGGCTGCCCCACCTGTCTTTTGCTGATACGCATCAACGCTAGGACGGCAGTATGGCCAAAGTGTTGTTTATATACTGGGTACTTTTAAGTGTGTTTGTATGTGCTTGTATACATATGTGGGTGTATGTGTAAATAGAAAAGATAGCGAGAGAGTGTAGATACTACTCGATAGGACAGCTTTAGTGTGTTGGTGTTGTAGGTTAGCACGCAGTGTTTATTGTTTGCAATTTGTTTTTAGGTGTAGCCCCAAAAGTTTATTTATATTTCTTTTTTATACTCTTTAAAAACAAAAAAATGGTTTATAGGTTTTTTTGAGATCTTTGTTACAAAGGAAAAGAATATTCGGTCCCGTTCTTAAAGTAACGAAAAAGTCATTAATTATACCGTCGCAGAGTTTTTTTTTAATTCATTCTGCTTTTAATAGAAGCCTTAACATACAAGAATTATTAAAAACATAAGCAAGCATTTATTTTTTATACCCTGTACCGTATGGTACAAAGGGTATATTAAGTTTGTGCAAGCCGAAAATATATGTAACATACAGCAGGAGACGTCGGAGACCCCCCAAAGTTACCTAAAGTATGATCAGGGTGACTAAAGAAGTCGATATACCCATGTCCGTCTGTCCGTCTGTCTGTATGAACGCCTAGATCTCAGAGATGGTAAGAGCTAGAGCAACCAAATTTTCAAATAAGATGCGCTATTATGTCAGGGGAGACAAGTTTATTTTATTTTTTTGATATCAGGGTTATATCATATAGCTCCCATAGGGGTGTTTCAGAGGACCTCGAAAAAAAACAAAAAGTTTTAGTTAGATAATTCGGTTGTTTATGAAGATATCGTAACCAAATTTGGCACTCAATAGTTTTTTTGTAGCAAATTTGGTCAAAATCGGTTGACTATATCATGTAGCTCCCATAGGACCAATCGGTCAAAAAAAAATTTTTGGTTAAAAATTCGTCTGTTTTTGGTTGTTTATGAAGGTATCGTAATCTAATTTGGCAATCAAATGTATTTTGGTATTCTTAAGCAATTTACCGGATTTTATTGCAAGCAGTGGTGCAGGGTATCCCAAAGTCGTTCGCGCCCGACTTTAACGTACGCCATCTTTTTTATTATATTAAAGTACAAATTAAACTATTTTTTTTCTTTCTTTTTTAAATTATTTATTTATCATTTGAGGTTAAAACTATTAACTAACAGTAAGGATTCTTTAAGTTTATACAATTCTATACAAAAAAAAATTGCTGAAAATTTGTGCAGTATTAAGGCCAGTATGTAGTAGCAATGAAAAACGCATCGAGATAAAACAAAACTTACAAAAAACGCTGGCAAACGTTTTGACGCCAAGTAGTTTGCTTACTGGTACGCAGCGTTTGTGAGAAAACTGTGCTGCCCATTTTTTTTTTTTTTGCAAAATATGAACAGTTGTAAAATTGACGGATAGATGACGCCAGCAGTAACAGCGGCTTATCCGTTTTAGCGTAAAAACAAAAAATAAATGTGCAGCAAGCTATTTTGATAGCAACAATAATGTCGAGTATGCAAATTATATTAAAAAAATGTATAAAAGTGCGAAAAAAAATTAGACAATGAAAGTGGAGAGCCAATAAAACACGTTTACCACTTAAAGCAAACAAAAGCTTATTGCATTCTGTTCATCTCGAATTACCGCAACAAGTACTACAAACGCGAAAAAATACTACAAAATTAAAACACATTATCAAAAACATAATCATACCATTTGTACGGACACACTATTTGTTTTCCAAGCTAAATAAGTTGCAGTTTTTCTCTCGAATATTCTCCAAAATTAATCTGTTTTCGGAAAAATAGCATTTAATTTAAGATACTTAAAAGGCAGACTTAGGAACATTACTGCATAGTCTCATATTATTTGGCAGATGCATCTAATTTTTTTAAGTTCCCCTTTGTCAAACAGAGAAAAGCCATAAGTTCATTTCCAAGCATGATGAGTATCCAAGTCGTGAAGACTTTAAAAACAATTTTACAGCGCATTCATGCAAATTATCTATGTGCGTGTGAATTTTATCAACTCATATTGATTTCTATTCCCTAAAAGCTTACTTATAACTTGAAAGCCAGCCAATGTGCGTGTATTACACTAGTTCACAAATTTAAGGGTCTTCGAGTGAACCTTCCTAAAAAAGCGTTTTTTAGGGTAATTTGGGGTCGAGAAATACGAAAATGGCAACCTCAATATCTCTCTCGTGAACAAAAAGCTTAAAGCTTAACATAATTTTCAAAAAATTTTTTCTCGTTAATAAAAAGAACACTGAACATTTGTAATTTTGAAAAATGAAAAAGGTTGCCATTTTCGTGTTTCTCGACCCCAAAGTTCCCTAAAAACACTTTTTTAGGAAGGTTCATTTTTCGTGTAAACTATTGTTATTATTATTGTCAAAAACATATGAAAACGTAAAATTTTTAAACTACAGAAGTATTTTACTACTTGTAAATATTTTAGCTACAAAATGATGAGTGCAGACTCTATAAATAAGCGAATGTTCGAGCTATGTCGAAACAAACATTACACTTTCCATTGATGATGTTCGTCAATGTCTTTTTTTTTTTGCAAATTGAGGCGAATAATCGTTTATATGCAAAAATTATTTTTTTTGCTACTAAGCCTATCGTTTTTTTATGCAAATAACTAAAACTTTAACTGTTTAAGCTGCAATTAGATATACACTTGTTTTCAACATTCCCAATATTTGATAAGTATAACTTTAACAGCAACACATTCTTAAAGAGAGAGTAATAAAAATTTTAAGTAACAAAATATTTTCTTCCCCAAATTCGCTGTTTTGTGCACAAATTTTATCAATGTGCCAATATCGATGCCGTTGCCTGGCCTTCAAGTATATAGGCAAGTATCTCTGTTTATTTGTCATGCTTACATGAGTGTACCAAAAATAAAATCCATATGGGCTTCAGGCTGCGGGCTATTTATATCCAATCCAGGCTTAGGTTACATATATTGTTTGAACTGAGTGCTTTGTTGGGATGTATTTTACCTGCCCGACTATATAAAATACTAACTAAACTGTGACAGTTGCAATAACAAAAGTTATATTCGAGATATTGGCATTTAAGCTGCCACAAATTGTTTTGACTCCTCCAGCTTCTAAACATGCACACGCACAAAAACACAGATACATTTGTCTGAGTACGTGTTTGTAAGTGTGTGTGTGTGTGTGTGTGTGCGTGTGTCTGCGTATCTCTTCTGTCAAGCATCGACTTTGGGGTACATAGCTTAGCGTGCCCATTTGCATAACGAAAAATATAATATTTTCAAATTATAACAAATTGAATTTTACCAAGCGAAACGCAATGGCAAACTGATATACAAAGATACAGAGGCAGTCAAACATACGGGCAGATGAAAGGACTAACAGACAGACAGACCGGGATACAGGCCAGGCGACAGACAGTATAACAGTCAAGCTTGACACAGCAGTTTTACAACTGCACTAAAGACAACAACAACAACGAAAACTACATAAACAGAAGCTACAGAAAAAAAGGTAAATTGGTATTGGTATTTGCCAGGGCTGAAAAGAAACAAGTATAAATATGAGAGAACGTTAAAATGAAGCACGCCCAACTTTAAGCAAAATAAATTTTTTCGTCGATTTCCTTTCGGAGACAAATAAAATGTACGTTTTGCTTAATGTTTAAGGAGATAAATTTAATCATTAAAATTGTATAAAAAATAATTGTAGTAAACAACGTATAAAATACAAAGAGCCACAAATCAAAAAAATAGTGTATGATTCGTTTCATGAATATTATTTGTTTTAAAAAAAAAAAACCTTAAGTAGTTTATTACAAAATAATAAATAAAGAAAATTATTTACAAAAAAAGTTTATTTAATAAAAATGTATTAAACCTTTGAACCCCTCCTTCTCTATGTTATACATGCTGATGCTGTGGCTTAGTCATAGGCTGTTTCAGTTTGCGAAAAAATAATGAAAAATTATGTAAGATCTTGGAATATGGATCACCTGTTTGTAATTCTTTATAGCTATAAAATCAGATAGGATTGAATTGGTTCAGACGTGCTAAGAAGCCTAAGCTGGCCGCAATGGTTTAAGCAACTGTCTAATGAGAGTAGTCTGATATTTACCGATCTGCTGTTACTCAAAAAAAGAAGTAACCCAATAGACATTTTTTTTATGCTTATTGCATATCCTTTATAAGGATTAATTTGAACATTCCGAGACGCTGCAACTGGAAATAAATAGCTTTTCAGCTTTTTGTATTGTTTGTCTGAATATAATGCTTCCGAACGTCAAACTTTTTAAAATATTACGCGTTGTAAATCGACTCTTTTAAAATTTTAGTGGCAACTAAATAAGTATGCAGACCTTAATTATAGTTAATATTGCAATTGATTTTCGTCTTTTAAAAAACTTAATCTTAGTCAACAGCTGGCAATGCAGTAAATATAAATCTACCCATTTCTAAAAGCTTAAAAGCTTATATTGTATGAGTACAAGCAATTTAATAAAATTTTTCAAAGACCAATTGAACAATGAAATCTATTGAGCGTTATGCTTCATTGATTTTAGAGATTCTCAAAGCATTAATTATTTGTATTTTGGTCATTTTATTTATTTTTTACTCTAAAAGATTTTTGAGGCAATTTTTAAGTTGGATGATTGCTCAAACTTTGTTTGTCAAATATATAAACCAATTTGCAATGGCTGCAAAATAACAATATTTCAAAAATTTTTGCACAACAGCGCTTATCTCTTTTAGCTTAAATGCTTTGTGCTTGGTTAGCAAAACACACAAGTTTAAATTTTGCTGATAGAAAAATTGTCTGATGGAACAATTATAAAGAACTTTGTGATCGGATTAACCCAAAATCAATCTAAGCGCAAGCGTGTTTAAATGTTTTTTTATTAAGACAATTTATTTGTAAATTTCAAATTGCACAAAAAAAAAGATTATTAAGTACGAAATGTTATTAAAACAAAAAAAAACAAAAACGTAGCCTTCCCAGAAAATACCTATTTTTAGTTTAGTTGCAGTGGTTAGTTTTTGTGTTTTCCGAAAAGGGATTTAAAACAGTTTACAAAAAAAAACGCGTGAAATTAAATTAATATACTAGAATATCCGATTTTTCTACCTAAGCTCATTAACCAATTATTTATTTATTTATTTAATATTGTAACTTAGAATTAATTCTATGGAACAAAAGTAGTTTAAAGCCAGAGCAACATAGGCCTTCAGGCTGGGTGGTATATACAATTGCGTAACATATGTTTTTGTTTTTTTTTTTTTATCACAAAGAGTAAGTTACATATAATTTTTTTTTTAGATTTGATTTACAAAATTTAATTTAGACATTAGATCTATAAAGTGGCTTATGTTTTTTTTGGAAGCGTCTGTGAGAAGTATATTTAAGGGCGGAATGTTAAAGGAATTACAGATAGTTTCGATGTTTTGGCAGTTTTGGGTTAAATTTTCTATTGTAAGGTTCATTAACCGATTAATTTCATCTTAAGTATAAGCATCATTTGAATTCCTAGTTCCAGTACCGGTTCCAAATGAACCAACATTCTGCATTCTTGGCTTAGTAACTGACTCTTACTTATATGCTTTACACTTACCCAACTTGTTACGCATTAAGCGTGTATCCTCTCTCCTGCATATTCCTCCTCCTGAATATGCTTAACCTGTATTTTTTTTGTTTCCTTGTAAGCATTTCACTTTTGCTACATTTCTATTGCTGATTTTCGCTCTCTTTTCTCTCTCTTTGACTTTGTCTGCTTATGTATTTATGCGTTGATGTTTTACGTGCCAAAAATACCAACAACACTGAAGTGTAGCTCTCACATAAACACAGTCTCAGCCGCTCACATACACATACACATGCACTACGTATTATAACTTCTACGTGTAGAATTCGTCTCTTTGAAAATGCAGCTGGAGACAGTCCAACAATACAGTAGACGCCCAATGTATATGTCCATCCACTTCTCGTTGTATAATCCTGTTTTTAAAGATAGTTTTCTATACGACGCGGTACCGGCAGAGACCTTTAGACATTCGATAAACTATGCTGAAACATTTACTTTCTAGAATCAGCCCACAAACTCTAAGAATTTTTTTTTTTTTTTTTTTTGCAATTCTTGTTTATTTATTGAATCCCCGCTTTTCAATTAGGGACTAACATTAATTAATCAAATCTTATTCTAATTTAATTTACAATGATAAAATTGCATTTATTTTAACGGGCCCTAAAAAGATGGCGCGGGGCTGGATGGTCGTTGCGCTGCAGTCGACTGTGTCTGCAAACACGAATCAAAGATCTGGCAAGTGGGTTTGTATGTGAGGCGAGCTTGATATGATGTTTTTGCTGTTTTTCAATTCAATTTCAATTTCAATTTCAATTTTATTCACTAAATCTAAGACATTATGAATACATGTGGAGTTTAATTTTTAAATACAGAGTTCAGTCTAAATTAGTTACCTTTTCTGTGAAATTAAATTATAATGAATATATATAATAGATTTAGAGTCGTAAGAGGCGGGGAAAAAATTACAAAAAAACCCATGATTATGATGGACTTATATCTAGGACTTATTCTATGACTAAACTAGGTATTTAATAATAAATTATTAATATGCGTAAACTCGGAATATGTACATCTATCCTTAAAATTGTTATGGAGACGGTTGACTCTCTCTGCAACGAATTCAATTTTTGTCCTGTTGTGTAAATCAATGGTGGAGTGATACCAAGGTAGGTTTAAAAACATTTTTAACAGTTTGTTTTCTGTAACTTTGCTGTTTTTCAGAAATCTCAGCCTTTACGAGATTGATGTGCAGGTCTCTGTGAATTTCCTCGTTCCGCAAATACCACGGTGCCCCCTTGATTGTTCTCAAGATTTTGGACTGTGCTCGCTGTATAATTTCAATGATGGATCTGCTTGCGTTGCCCCATAACTCGGAACCATATGTCCAAATTGGTTTCAGCACGGAGTTATACAGAAGGAGTGAAGGCTACTTGCCTTGAGTTTCATTCTTGGCTTCTATGTGCTTTCACCAGGTGAGCCGCCTGTCTAGGTGAACGCCTAGGTACGTTACTTCGTTGGCTTGTGGAATGCGTGCGTTGTTCAAGATCAGGGGAGGGCACCTTTTTTTGTTCAGAGTAAACGTAACTTGCTTGGATTTTTGTTCGTTTACTTGTATGCGCCAATCTGCTACCCATCTTTCCACGGCTATTAGGTGGCGAGCCAGTTGATCTGTTACCTTTGCTGGTCCTCTGGTCGGCTAAGAAGTGCCGTATCATCAGCAAACGTAGAAGTTGTTAGCTGGTAGTCTGTGGGAATGTCCGCGGTGTATAGGATGTAGAGGACTGGTCCAAGAATACTGCCTTGGGGCACTCCAGCTTCAGTAACGTAATCCTGGGACATGCTTGTGTTACATCTAACTGCGAAGACTCTTTTGTAGAGATACGACTTAAGCAGTTTGTGCGTATTTTGTGGCAGCAGCTGTGTTATTTTGTACATAAGTCCATCCAGCCAGACTCGGTCGAATGCTTGTGCGACATCGAGAAATATTGCCGTGCAATATTCCCGTAGATCGAATGCAGTGCGAATTTCTGATGTGATGCGATTGATCTGCTTGATCGTTCCATGTTTTTCTCGGAAACCAAATTGGTGCGATGGTACAATGTTGCGGGCTTTGAGGTGTGGGCTGATGTGCAGCAGGAGCACTTTTTCAAACAGTTTCGAAAGACAAGTTAGGAGGCTAATTGGTCTTTATGACGATGGCTGCGTTTTATCTTTTCCCGGCTTGGGAATCATTACTATGATCGACTTCTTCCATTTGTCAGAGTTATACCCAAGTCTTGTTATTGCATTAAAAATATGACAAATGTGTAAAACCGCCAACCTAGGGAGCTCGATGATCATTTTCGGAGTTATCAAATCAAACCGAGGAGATTTTCCGGGCTTTAGTTGCTCTTTGATGACTTTTAAAATTTCGCTCGGCCTGAATTCGATTGGCTTTAGTGGCTCTACTGGATTGTAAGTGGACAGTGATGGGAGCACAAAAGAATTGGCTGCAGGGTTTGGCTGGAACACTTGTTTTAGATGGGCAGCAAATGCACTCGCTCTTATTTCATCGCTGCGGAGCCAGGTGCCGATGGGACTCTTTAATGGCATGGCTGTTTCGATTGGAGCGGATAGATTTCAGTGGGCTCTCCACGGTGGATACTTTGTGCTGGTGGGAGACAGTTGCTCGATATACTGGCGTTGGGAATTTGCTTCCTCTAGCTTGAGTTTAAGAAATTGGCATTATGATTTGTTAATCATTTTGGTGAATGCAAGACGAAATTGCATTCGTTTAAACTCAAGTGCCCTATTGGCTTGGATTATTGAAATTCTTGGAATGAGGAATTCCTTCCCTCAACTTTCCTTTGAAGATCGCCGCGACATAGTCATACCCACAAGTTTTCCCACCATACATAGTATGTGAGCCAAGGCAGATTTAATAAATATAAAAGTTCAACTGTATAGTTGTTTGATACTCCTTCGTTTGTAATACAATTAATAGATTTAAAGGAATGCATTGGACCAATGATTCGATTATGTATTGTGAAGTTTAAGTGATCCACTGATTAAACATAATATTAAGATGTACAGATAAAATGTGTGCTCACTGTAAATATGTACATACAGCAGAAGTAGGTACACCCAATATTTGGCACGACGCGTCGCATCGTCAGCAAAAAAAAAAAATAAAATTCAACAGCAAAGCAATCGAAGCATTTTTTTAGCTACCACCCATCAAACTAACATAACAACCAACCTAACAAACCTACTTGAATTTTTCTAGGATTTCCATTTTTTTTTTCCTCTTTATGCCTTGCCAAAATGTGTGAACGTATTGGTGGGTTTTTGCAAATGTGCACACAATGAAAAAATAAATAAAACAAGAGAGAGATTGCAAAAATAAAGGATGCTTGAATTGGGAAATACTCTGCAAACAATGATAAAGCTGGTTATGGTTATTTTTCTGGTTTTAGAATTCAAAATATTGTCTGACAGTTACGTTCACTTAAAAAATTCAGAATATGATATTTTTACGAAGGTATTGTATATTAAATGTAAGTAAAAATTTATTTGTACATTTTAATTTAGAAATTTGTTGTAAGCGATTAAATCCTTACAGTTTGGAAAAATAAGTCACAGATGCCTATCTATAATTCAATTTAAGTATTATTTCATTGTAGATCAACAAAATCAATGACAACAAAGCAGAATATATTTTTGAGTTTGAAGTAAAGTTGCGTTATGGATAGATTTTGCTTATATAAAAAAAAAACGATGAAATGCGTTCAAAACAAAATTAAGCGTCAAAAGGTTAGTAGCCTGTCCCATAATGTTACTTACTCTACCGAAAAACCAACATAACCTTTCAACAATATTTAGTGGCTACAGAGTGCAAAAAGGGTTAACTTTGTTATTTGTTTTTTACATTTTCTTTCATTTTGGTTACCATTTCGGAAACTAACCGACATTCAAATGAATTTATGTGGTTTCATTCACATTTGATTTCATACGTCAAAAGCACTCAAAGTGAATTTCACTTGGTCAAATTCATTTTGCGGAACTTTTTACTCACATATTATTGTGGCTGCCATTGGACACAAAAAAAATAAATATACAAAAAAGGAGAAAAACAAACAAAAAATCCAGACAGAAATTATTTACGCAGCCATTAACAAAAGCTTTTAGTGTAAATGCAAGCGCAATTTGAACTATTCACTCATAAACACCCATACACTCTCCCAAGCAAGCATTTACTCTCACACGCACTCACACTCTCATACGTTCTCACAGACAGCTTGTCACTCAAACTCTCACTTCTACTCACACACACACATATGGGCTGTTATATGGCCAACGTCGCTGACAAAACGCAAATGAACCAACACTTTGACAGTTTTGTCATTTCGAGCGTCACTTTGAATGCTCATCCCGCATAGCAGTTTTGTCCTACTCCTACTACCCATATCACTGTGCTCACTGTGATTTAAAAGGGTCCCTCTCTGCTGGTCGTCCAATTGCTTTGTACGGCAGTCTACTCTGCTTCTAGCACCGTTTTCTACCTACGAGGGCAGTCTGATAAGTAATTGGCAAAGCCGAAAGGGAACTTTAACTTTCTATAAATGTATTAATTTTTTTAAAGGAAATTTTTTTTATAGAGTATTACATAATTTCAAGTTTGGGAGAAATAAGTAGTCACAGCGGGGCATATCTTTGGAATATGGTGGATGGGAAACGAATTCGCAGCACAATTTATAAAATTTTGCCCTTCGTTGTGGAAAATAAAGTTTTTCAGCATTATGCGATCTTTTTTGTTATGAATCAGTAAAGACTTGGTCCTTACTGCCTTGTTTAAGTTTATGTACGTGAATTCGCCCACATGCATACCAAAAAAATGTTCATCATCATCTAATTGACTGACTGATACTTTTTCTCTGGTGAATTATTATGAATAAAAGTGTTTTCCAAAAGTCCTACATATTGCGATTACATTATGACAGCTATATTTTTGAAACGGTTACACGATCACTTTGAGTATTGTGGCATCCATCTGAAAACAGCTTCCTCATGTGCATATATTGTGGGAAAATATGCTTTAATTACATCAGCAATACATCGCTACTTCATGTATCCATGGCCGTTTAGTGTATTTTGGAAACTATTTTTGATGTCCATCATTTAATTCGTTTGTTAATCTCTCTCATCATCTAAACTGTATCAGCGAACAACTGATTTGTATTTTCTTGGCTATTCCCATTACTTTTCAATATGACCTCGTACATATATATTCTCATTGCGCTTGACAGCACAATTGCGCGAGTAAAATGGTCAATAGCAGTATTTGCGAGCATCCTCCCGAGTCTGCTGCAGACTACCTGAATAGCTGGCCGTCTCTCTGTACATAAGTCTCTCGCCTGTCAGTTTGAATGGGTTGCCCCTTTTGGGTATGCAACAACATTGTTGACACGCGCTTGTGCTTTGCATGTCCGCGAGAGCAACACTTGGCTATGATTTCACATTGAATTTGAATCTTTTTGAATGAATGTGTATATGTGCACCTTCGAGTGCGCCTTTGTGGGTGTCTGTGAGTGTCTCTTTTTGTATGTGTGTATGAGTG
The DNA here is from genome assembly GCA_949987675.1 of Chymomyza fuscimana. Taxonomy (NCBI): domain Eukaryota; kingdom Metazoa; phylum Arthropoda; class Insecta; order Diptera; family Drosophilidae; genus Chymomyza; species Chymomyza fuscimana. The sequence goes on from OX465089.1 coordinate 35,664,920, forward strand.
CCAGGTGGTTTCAAGTGTTTACTTTTACTTTAGCACTTGAAGAAGAAATCTAAATTAAATGCTTTACAGCCGAGCAGTCAAGTGTCTTGTTGTTGGCTATACACCTTTTAACTTCTAACTCACTTCGTTCAAAGCTTGAAAAGTCAAAGCAATTAAATGCATAAAAAAAATGTAGGACTGCTAAGGAAATGTATACATAACAAAAAGCACTCTAATTTAGCAGAGGACACTGGCAAGCCATTCGAGAAGACAGGCACAAAGCGTCCAACCTAAGTGCGTAAAATCAACAAAACGGAAACGGATACTCATGCAACTTAAACGGAAATGTTTTAAGCAATGACAACAACAGAACTAACTATACTAACTTTGCGCACGTAAATTCGGTAGTGACCGACTTCGGTATACCCATTATACCTGATTGTAAATATTGAGTCAAAGTTATATAGCATAGGTGAAACAATTATGTGTATGGTTCGAAACTTAAGAAGGAAAAATATCTGTGGCCAGTTTAAAGACGGCTGAAATCAACTTATTTCAATAGATTTCACCTAAAAGTTTAGAGTCCTTTGCGGAGATCTTTGCAAGCTTCATGCTTAACCACATTAATATATTCTTTGGGCTCGAAAATGCTCTTTCTCAATTTTCACACTTTTAATTGAACGTTATAAACGGATATAATAAGAAAACTCCATTGAATTTTGTCATACTAAAGATTGCGTTCTTTTTCACAACATATTAAGCACAAGTATGATTCTTTGTTGTCCAGTTTTTTAAATCAAGAAACAATGTTTTCTGTACGGACCACTGACATATGAGACACCTGACACAGTCACCATTTAAAAAATGCTTGCCATCCTAAAAAGTTTTTCTACCTACACAAGATTCAAACAACGCCTTCAAATTCACGACGCAGTTGGTACCCGTGCGATCTTTTTGAAAATATATTGTATCATCCATAGCGAAATTCTGTCGACTTCTAAAGACAACAAAAAATTAATTATAACATTATTATTAATTATAAATTCAACAAATATCGCTAGGAAATAATAAGTATATGACCTAAACATTCCATTTATTTTTTTTCTGATGAATTTTTAGAATTTTTATTATTATTAGCAACATGGTAAAATTATTTTAATTGAAGGTATGTGATTCTTTACATTGATTGATTAAGACCCAATCTCATATAGAAGAATTGACTGGGATATTATTTCACAAAAACGGCAGTTTCCACTGCTTTCATTTATCCATGATATATGCATAACATTTAAACAAAATGGCAATAGCGAGAAACTACCTGCACTTTGTTTTTACACTCCTACACAAAACTGATGAGCTTTAAATGCAAACGCGCGAATACATAGCATACTGTTTCATAGATATATGCACCATATACAATTTATGGTATACTCATATATCTTCAAAGTTTCCTTCTACTACAAACAAACTTCATGAGAAAATTAATATTTTAAGTATACACTATGTATAGAGTAGAAAAAATGTAGAAAAAGTGAACGAGCTAGGTAGCATTAAATTGTATATGTAATGCAGGGCGTATGCGCAACGTGGCCGCAAAATGAAAACAGCAAACGACCGTTAGAAGGAATGGAGCAAGAATGACGACAGCACGGTGGAAGTATGAATGGAAGAGAGGGGCAAGAGGCAGGGTAGCATTCCATGTGCACATAAAGTGTTGGAAATTGTTGTAGCTCTTGTGCTACCTGCCTAGACATTTTATGGCCTTGCCGAAAAGCACACATACAGATACGCGCAGGTACACACAAACACACAGATACGCAGCAACAAAGCAAACAATAAAGCAGTTTAGAGTTGCTTTCGCTGCAGGCTCTTGTTGTAGCTGCTGATTGCTAGAATCCACACAAATTAAGCCCTAAATTAGAAAACCATCACTTTATGTAATTGCCCAGCCGATTTTTACGTTTTATATATGGTTTTTATCTTTACAGCAGCCTCAGATAGAATCACAAGAGCGGTTTCAACTGTCTGGATACGTGCAGTGTTTGCCAACAAGATGTGAACAACTACCGTAGACATGTTTGCGCTGTTAATGTTAAATAGCTACAGCTTTTGGTATGTACAAAAAATGAAAAAATTAAAAAAATTTCATTGCTCATGAAAGTTTAATTTTTTTTGCAATTTTAAAAGGTGTCACTTGGCGGACACCACAGCACAGTCACGCAAATTCATTAAATACCCACAAGATACATACTCTCATATGGTAGAAAATCGTTGAAGTGTGCAAAAATGCCACAAGCTTTGTTAACTGTCCGTGACAGACTTTATAAAAAAAAAGCAGAAAAAAAAGGAATAAATGAAAATCGAGTAAAAAAAGTTCATTTTGGGATACCACAGTTTCTATACCCTTGAAAACTTTTTGTCAACCATTGCTTATATGGGTTTTTGTTGTTCCTCAAAATGTTGAATTGAACTTCCTTTAAAAAATCGATGGATGGATTTAATTTATTAGTTAATATTGACATATGCTGTCTTATTTTTTATTGCAAACATATAATATATAATTATATTTTGTGTAAAATTACAAACATGGAAATTCATCATTACATGATTTAAATGCCGTTCACGAGACAACTGTTTTGAAATGCACTTTCCATTATTTTATTATTATTGTTATGTTATGTTATTTTTAATAAACAACAAAAATAAAAACAAAACACATAATAAATGGTAGCCGTGAAAGTCGGCCGTGCCTGGTAGCAAGATACCAATAATTCGGGTGTCCGACTCTGGGATACCCTTTAAAGTTTTTCATATATTTTGATTCAACTTATTGATTAGAGCAACAATTTTTTTGAAGCAAACACCTTATTCTTTTTATTAACATGCTGTATATCACGAAAGAAAAAACACAAAAATAGTTTTGAGGTAAAGAAAAAAAATATTTTCAGCCGTACAATGCAAAACGAAAACGAACATATTTAATTCGTTTTCGTTGTTGAATGCTCCTAATTTAAATTTTCAATATTTATTAAAATTAACCACGATTTAGCTATTTAAATTGCAAATTAAATTTATTTTTATGCATGACATGAGCCATTTATGCAAGACACGAACCATGCGTGTACATGTGAACGAATGTCAAAAAAAAAAAAAACAAAAAAGGCTGTTCGGGCTTTGGGTTAATTCAGAAAAAAAAATTAAAAAATAATTGTCATTAAATATCTAACTTGAAATTGGCACAAAAAAAAAATAATTTCATCTTAAGTTACAAGCACTTTTGAACCTATCGGGACGGCCGTCCCCATCTGAAAAGTTAAGGGGATTTTGTCTTCCTAGCTCTTATGATGTGTAAAATCTAAGCTTGGATTCAGGCAGACACATAAACGTAAAAAAGATCTCAGTCTTCATACTTGACAGTTGTAGCATAACAGAGTCGGAAATTCTTCACTTCCTCCGTGACACAAATTTAAACAAACTTAATATACCCTTTTACTCTATGACTAGAGCATTCGAAAATGAAAAAAAAACCAAAGCAATGCTTTTTCATACATTACATAAGCCTGACGACAGCTGTTGTGAGTGCGTTTGGGTTTTTGTATCTGGTTGAACTAGTGGAGTACTCTGTTCTGTCCCAGGGGCGCGTTAACTAACTGCCTGGCTGGCTGGTGCTCCGCTCAGTGGCAACATGAGTGACACCAATTATGCATAATTTTCGAGGCATGCCCCGGCCACAACAACAACAACGACAACCAAAAAATAAACATTAATCATGCATGCCCGAGTCTAGGCAGATAAGAGCTGAGTTTTATTAATGAAAACCAACAACAAGAGTAGCCCAACAAAAAGAGCAACTAAATCCGCTTGAATGCTAAGTCGGACATCAGCAACATCAAGGAGGGAACGCTCTTAGCTGGCATTAATGTAGTCACTTGGTAGGTTTAATGATCTATATACATTTGATTCGGTATGGGATTTAGTTGCCAAATTAACAAGCCACACATTTGTGGGTGTACATTTAGGTGTAGCAGCACTCAAGGGAGTTCTTATATTGATTTACTCGGCAGGGAGTAAGGTGAGCTTTACTTATAGGCTTATGTTTCTGTATGAGGGACTCTTAGAAATGTGCTGTTATTGTGTGTTGCATATTGACAGAGGGTTTAGGTTGTTTGAATGTATTTTATTGAATAATTGCATGCTACTTAAGCTGAAATACAGGCTATAAAGTCCTAAAAAAAACGGAAGGGTATTGAATACACTGAATTCACAAAATATATTTAATAAGTCCTACACAAAAAAAAAAATTATTGGCTATTTCGTTGGTAATAAAAAGTGAACTTTGAGTCCAAAAAGAGGGTCGAGTGAATGAACTTGCTTACACATGCTCAAAAAATCGAGGGTAAAACTAATATTAAAAGATTGTCCCAATGCATAGTAAAGTCGAACTATCCAATTTAAACTGTTCATGAGATCCGACAACGGCTGAAATAGAAGACTCGGACCCCGAATCATACCGTCCAATCAGCCTCCTCCCTACTCTTGCCAAAGTTTGGGAGACGTTGATGGCTAAGCGGATCAATAAGAAAACAACTTTTTACCTGACCATCAATTTGGATTTAGGGAAGGACACGGCACCTTCGAGCAAGTAAACAGAGTGGCTAATCATATCCTTAAAGCGTTCAACGACAAAGAATACTGTTTTGGGGTATATTTTGACGTCAAACTGGCGTTTGACAGAGTTTGGCTGATCGGTCTCCTGGCTAAAATTAAGACCTTGATTCCTCGAGGACAGACGATTCCAAGTCAAAATCAAAAGCACACTTTCCAATGCTAATCGCTTCGTACGCTGACGATCAGAGGAAGACTCCACCCGCAGTATGGCTAGATAGCCAGCCCCTTATCATACAAAGCGAAGCGAAATATCTTGGGGTGATACTTTACAAGCGGCTTACATTTCGATCACACATCGCTTTAAAATGAGCTAAATGTATTGGCTGCTAAATAAAATAAAGTCCTCTTCCTCTACGGTGTAAAAGAGCACTTTATAACACAATAGTGGCACCTACTTGGAGGTACGCTATCCAGATCTGGGGTATGGCGGCTCGCTCGAATCGCTTACGTATACAGACGTTCCAAAATAAGGCATTTCGCTTTATTACTGATTGCGACCCTGCACCACGATAGCCCAGTAAAAAGATTAAAAAGACGATCGTTGAAAAATTTAAATCCCTAACTTCTACAATAATAAACCCTGATTTGGTCTTATGGCAGTTCAGGACCAATGATGGATTCAGCTGCACCCTGGATTGGCGACAATAACACATGATATAAATGCAATATATAAAAATAAATGAATTTTTGCAATAAAGGAAAAGAAAAAAAAAACAGAAAACGGGTTCGTAGTAGAAAGTAATAGAAATTAAGTTTAAAAAAAATTTTTCATTTCGGTTTGGATTCAACTTGTCTATTCTTTTTTAAACAAAATCTGGTACAACGTTTTGGGATTTAGACACACTACTTGGCTGAATATCTAGAAGGTTTAAGTTAAGTTGAGGCTCTATTAATAATATTGTTTCAATTATGTAAATATAAAAGTGAAGCAGTTAAAATTTAAATACTGAATTTTTGTGTTTACAGTCCCATTTTTAAGTTTGGAACTAAAATTTTAAATACTTACTTCCACAAATTTCTTATTCCTTCTTTTAGCAGCCTACACTTAAAAGTCATTTTGGGAAAACAAGCCTACCTTGCCAACTAGTCAATCATATTATAATTCCATTATATTCAATTTGTATTCCCTACATTCACATTGAACAACTAACCCAAGATGGCCCGCATTTTGTATTCACTGCCAAGTCTAAATATAGCCTTAATATTTTTCTTCAAGTCTTTTTTCAGCATAAAAACGCCCACAAAATTGCCCATAAGCAACGTGTTCAAAATGCTCCATTACTTTTTGGCCGCTGAGTGACCACAATTTTAATGCCTTTTACATCGTTTTCCATTTGAGGGGGTCATAGCCCTTGGGTAGCATACAAAATAAATTTTATTGTCCTGCACACTTTCGGGCTGAGTTGAAACAAATTGATGTCAAGTCATCAATCAATCTTACACTCAAACACACTACTGCATAACTTTTCGCAGATTTTCATAAATTATGTTGGACGTCGAAAATGTAATATATTTTTTATGTATATTGTATACAAAACTTATATGTACATAGTATTTCTTTTTTATAATTTTTTATTGTAATATTTTTCATTATGCATTGAAAACCGCAGTGGCACTTATGTATCTGCATTTTCTTTCCTTTCCTCTCTCATACTGCCGCCATGTGCACTTGCAGTTGATTTATTATTTTTTAATGAGCTCTCCTTCACATTTATTTCTTCTCTTTTTTGCTCCTCTTTTCCATTCACTTTTAATCTCTCTCTCTCTCTCTCTCTCTGCCTCTCTTTGGCCCTGCTTCTGTAAATTACTTGTCTGTTTGACTGCGTCAATTCAAGCGTTAAGCTTGCGCAAACACTTTGCCCATTTTGCGCAATTTATTGTTGTTAGCTTAGCTCCACTGCTTTACTTTCTTCTCTCATCTTTTTTTTTATTATTTATTCTTCATTTTTGGTTCTGTGATTCTCTATGGAATTGTGTGTAATCAAAGCCTTTGGCTATTTGTACTGGTCTGCGGGCTGAGTTCAAGGACATTGCATTCAAGTTTACATTGACCTTTTTTGCAATGAATATTCAAGTGGTTAGTTTTTTTTTTCAAGTACAACAAATAACAAAAAATTCCGCAAGGCAATATAAGTTAGCAATAGCTGAAAGATTTTAATTGGAACAGGGCCATTTGATAAGCTCATTGTCAGGTCATTGTTATGCTTGACGTGATCTAGCCAACGATTTCTATATACTATGAATGTCCTTTCAGAAAATACAAAAATATTTGCATCTTACTGGTTCATCACCCATGCTTCTGAACCATAAAGCAAAACTATGTGCGTCTCATATAGTTAAGTTAGTTAGTAATTTGAATCTTAAATTCGCCGCGAGGTAGTTTCGACAAAAAACCAAAAATTGCTTATTATAAAATTTATATTATTTTAAATTTATAATTTTATCTTGAAGATTTCCAGCAAACTTTCACTGTAATAAAGACTCTCAACCCTTTTAGGAGTGTTGAAGCCTCTTAATTTGATATGCTGAATTATGAGAACCTAATAAACAATGAAATGTTATTTTTTCTCAAACTAAGCAACAATTTCTAACTTAATTCCAAGTCACTTTGTATTGGTTTTCAAAAAATATATAATAATTTAAAAGCAAATTTCAGAATCTTCGCTTTTTTCGCCTCTGGCTTAACTTATCAGCCACATAAATTACCTTGTTGCGTTGTTAACCATACAAACACATATATACGTCAGCAACTGGTGTGCGTGTGTGTCTCAGTTTAAACTGAATTTGGGACCGCTCGGTTGCTCCTGAAGCTGCTACTGTTTTCGCGCTTTTTTATTGCTCAGTTATTTTAATTAAAAACTTTTTTGTCAGTTCTTCGTCTCCTTTTTTGGTGTCTCTCTACTCTTTTTCAGTTTCTGCTTTGTTCCGTGCTTGGTATCTTTGTCTTTGCTATTTTGTCTTTTGCATTTGCCAAAAGTTTACTTTGCATAAAAATGTTTTTCCCGGCTTTGTGCTTCGCTGCCTTGGTCCTGGCACGTCCTATAAATCCCCAATGCAATAAAAAATGTATGAAAAACAACAACAACAACAGCAGCAACAAAGCAGACAACAACAGCTACTTTTGCACATACTTGCTATATATACATAAATATATCTACTGGCTCTCTGTGTGTGTGTGTGCCCTTTTGCTTGTTGCTGTTGTCTGGCTTTTGTCTTAGCATATTCCCTAGGAGACTTAAGCTATTTTGAGGGTTTTCAGCTGGTATTAGGGCATATGAAAAATATACCTACACTTGACAGCCAAAATGAACGGTGGTGTGTGGTGGCGGAGATTGCTTTTAGGCACAGGGGTTAGAAGCCAAGGCATGCAAATTGTTGACATGCAAGTGTATAAATTTTTTTTTCTGCGCCTATGTCACCTTGTTTATGTATGTTACCACCAGACGAGAAAGGAGAAAGCAAACCAACAAGAGAAAAAAATGAGCAGCGTTTCGCTAATCCCGCTTAACATTTTGTTGACAACTTGACAGACTTTCTCGCTCTCGTTCCCACTTGCTATAGTATTCACTTCTCTTTGGCAACAAAATATATATTTATATAGGCGACTCATACTCATATGTATATGCAGTATGCATATAGACAGTTTCAATGTGTTTGCCTGGCTGTTACCATGCTCTGTAACCAAGTAGTAAGGAGTATATTAAGCAAGTGCAAAAAATGTTGTGAATAATACCTAGAAGAAATCAATAGTGCAAGTATAAAAGACAAAATCATTGGATACCAAATGTAAGAGGCATGCTTAGAAAAATTTAATCAATATCTGAACTTCTTTCTGCCTAGCAAAATGTTTTAGGCTGTGCTGCTTAATATCAGGAAATAATTTTTTACACATAAAAGAATACAGGGTATGCCAATGTCGGAGACCATCTCTTCTGTGTCGCTTTGTTTTTTGGTTTGCTTTATCAAGTGCTTTGTTGTTGTTGACTTTACTTATTTTATGTTTATATTTAAAATATAATTTTTATTTGGCAGCGCCCTGATGAGGTTTTTATGCAAATTTTTGTAGCTTTTTATAGCATACTTTTAAGCGCACGTTTACCTCGCTCTTCTTCGCTTGCGCTCATCTGCAGTTTCGCTCTCCGTAGTGCCATATTTTAATTACCGCGCATTTAAGCAAACAAAAGCATGCAAAAACGCCATTTTAATTGCATTTGCATGTGTATGTATGAGTGTGTCTATGTGCGCTCTGTGTTTTTGTGCATGACGCATACGCCATGTTGCTGCTTTTAATTGCAATACAAAATGGAGGTTGTACTTTGAATGCAACAGGAGCTATGGCATTGGACAATGGCCACGACGGCATTAACTTGCTTTCATACGCTTTCGCTCAGTATAGCAGTCATAAAAACAAACAATAAACGCTCGGAACACATAAAAGCCAATGGCAAGGCCCATGGTTTGGTAGAACAATAACAACAAGTTCAACTTTTATAACAGTCTATTGTTTGGCAGTGCAGTCGAACTCAGTAATATCAACTTAAAGCCAGCTGAAGGCAATGTCAAAGCAACGACTTGGAAATGTTGAATCTGTCCAATGAGCAGGCATAACGATATAGTATCGTGTGCCACTATTGGCACGAACGCCATTTTGTGCATTGAGGCACATAGATTTACTTCTAATTTGCAACAATGTTGGGCATTAGCAGCAGTTAAGTTAAATGTTACATTTAGCTACCAGCATGACTGCAAGTTGTTGTCATTGACTTTGTCATCCTTGTCTTTGTCTCGCGTCGATGCTCAATCTAATAGAATGTTCACACTAGTTGAATCACTTAAGAAATGTGCCAAGCGGCATTTTAAATGGAACTTTTCATTCAACTAACTATGTTCCAGGTATTTTTTCCATAATTTATACAATATAAATGTGTTTAAGTTGTCATAGCTTTATGTGTAAAGTAAGATGAGCTTAAAATTATATTAGCCTGTTTATCATTGCAGATAGTTGGATTACCTTTAAGAACCCTTAGATTTCAATTGCGTTAACACTAACTTTTCGTAATATATTCGAAATACTTTGATCTTTATGAATTTTCTCATTAGCCACCAGCCTTCTAAAGCCGAACTTTGTTCTCCAAACTTAGCTGCGATTTTCTAACAAGCAGGCAAAGCATTAACTCATGGAAATTTCAGCTATATGTATAAAAAGATATCAAAATTGTATTTTCGTTAAAAACTATCCACAGTTTAAGTCAGACGAATACCGATTTATTTTTGTTATTTATCGATGTGTGCCCCATTATTCGTTGTGGTAATTTTTTTTTTTTTGTTATAACAACTGCTCTCATATATTGCCTTTTTGGCAACAAAGAAGTCTTGCATTTTTTTTATCATACGGACTATTTTAATTACAACTACCAATATATATTTACATAATTTTCTTAACATTATGTAAGTTTACTTAATTCGAAAAAAATATTTGATAAGGTGCAATGATTTGGTAGTTTCAGGATAAATCAAACAGCAGATGAAAACTTAAATAAATTGTTCTTGCAAGCCAAGAGATTTATCTTAAAAGCTGATTTGAAATAACGCATAACCTAAACTGTGTTGCAGTCAAAACAAGCTATGGTCTTTAGACCACTTAGCACTTGTGGCTGTTTCCATTGTTCCTTGAAATGTGAAAGGTTAACAAAGCCAACGCTAGACAGGCACACACGTTTATACAAAGTGTCATGAAGAATGGAAGTGTAGAAGACAACCCGCTGCTCGATTGGCGTCAAAAAACGCATCACTAAGCATGAGATATTGACTTTACACACAGTCAAGGTGACTTTCAAGTTCAATGCTCGAAGGATAGTCACATAGATAATTTTTTATACCCTGCACCAAGAGGGTCAAGGATATTAAATATTCGTGCAATGTAAGTTACAGGCATGTATTAAGTTGTTTCTAACAAAATTCTTAGCATCAGCAGGATGAGCGATTAAGGCAGAGGCTATAGCTTGGAGACCATAAGAACAGAGGATTATTCGTACAGAAGTTTATGAAATTTATGGCTTAGAAATCTGAAGCCATTTTTTTGTAAAATAATTTCTTCTTTGATAGCAACATGTTGTTTCTTAGCATACTATGCTGCACAAGCGATTAAGATCTATTTCAGTCCCACACTATTTCACTTTCTTTCATTAATACAAAAGCATGAGCCAACAAATTTGGCATGTATACTCATGTGAGCCTTATAAGCAATAAAATGAAAACTTTTTCTCAATTTCGACCTCTTGTTCCCTAATAAAAAACAAAACACTTTTTTTGAACAAAGTGTGTGCAAAGTAGCCCACTGTCGGGTAACGCTCCGACTGTCTTTAATTTTATATTTAAGCTGTTAGTTGTATATTCTTTTATGGCTTGTGTTTAGACCAAATCCAGTTTGGTTAATTTATTATTATAAAACGCCAGATTAATGACGGCATAAACAGTTTATGACCAAAAGAGATCATCTTTTTTTCGCCCACTTGTATTGTTTATTAACTTTTTATTTTCATTTTTTTTTTTTCCATGTTTGTTTTTCTTGATGGCTTAGAAACTTTATTAATCTATACTCAACCGCTAGTTATTTTTTGGCCAAAAACTTTAACCATTAATTAACCAGCTGCTGTCTCATTTTACCACGCATTTGAAACACTATACACACACATACTTCATGCATATGTTTTTAAGTATGTGTGTGTTGGAGTACTGAAATGTAATGTGAGTAGCGGCAGTTGGCTAAAAACAAAAGATATTTGAACTGAAATTGCTGAATGTCAAAGGCAACGAAATCCGTGCACTCTCTATCTCTATGATTATGTGTGTGGCTCTGAATATTTGACAATTAAGTAAGTTGACACACACACACACACACATAGAGTAGCACATAGACAGCGTTACATTAATTATGCATGCGTGTGTGTCTGGAGCTACTACACTTCAATTTCCTCACTCATTTCCAATTTGCCCCATAATGTGACCGAATGCTTTGCTACGTTAACCACAAGCACACACACACACACACACACACAGCTACACACAAACTCATACCAGCTATACCCTTTTACACAAAAAGGCATTTGCATAGGCCTAGTTATTCGAGCAATATGTCCTGAAGGGTTCTAACCAGTCTGCATGTAATTAGCCTCTTCTTACGCCTCTTGGCACAAGGCGCGTAATTTGATAGTTTTAATTGGTATTTCGTATGGCATTTTATGTGAAATTTGATTAAAATATTCTCAACACTATGCAACGATTTAATTAGTGCCAATTTAATTAGGTTGCCTAGCAAAAATGCGCATACGCCTAGTGGATCAGCTCAAATTGTAAGCTGTCTTATCGTGCCAAAGTTTTTCTTGCTTAAGAAAATTACGAAACTTTATTTTGAGCTGTGCGTGCCAAACAGATGTTTTTCACAATTACGAAAGGTAAAAGTTGTGTATTTTTCTGATGTTGTTGAAAAGTTTTTCAATACTCTGTAAAAGGGATTATTAGGTTGGTTGATTATTTGAATAAGCTGCCAAAGCCTTTACCATTAGGAAAAGTACTGAAAAATATTCTGCTAAATTTTTTAAGTACAAAAAAGGTATATTCAAGAAACGTATTAGTATTTTTGCGTCTTCTGACAAAAAAAATGTAATTATTTTGTAAAACATTGCAGCACTAAATTGATTTTATTTATATTTAAACCATATAAAGACGGGATAAAAAGAGGTGTTAAAAATAAATGGTAATTGACATATTTAAGGAACTTATTTAAAATAAATAAGAACATTTTTTCCTTTTTTTTAATGTAAAACAAAAATTTTTTTTAAAGCACCCTTTTCATAACTTAGATTAAATCGAAAATTATTGCTTTATTAAATAAATTTAAAAAAACGCTTTTTGTTAAACTACGTCATAGTACTTAACGTTTGAAACCGAAATTTAAAAAAAAATATTTTTGCGAATGAATCGATGTGCATTGTTCGATTTTACAAATTGTTGGTGCATATTTTGGTTAACTTGTGAGAAAAATTACTCCTATCAAGCCTTTTACTGTTCACAAATTTTTCTAGGAAAACTCTGACAGCACTAGGATGTCAAATTTTTTTTTTTTTTTTTGTCCATATAGGTATTTATTGCATCTCCACTGTACATTTTTAAGGGACTAACAATAATTTATCAAAACTTATGCTAATTTACTTTACAATCTATGTGAATTGTAATTATCTAAAACGGCCCTAAGAAAAAAGTCGCTGGGCTGGAAAGTCGTTGCGCTGCAGTCGGCTGTGGCTGCAAACTTGGGTTAGAGATCTTGCAAGGCGGTTTGGATGAGAGGTGAGCTTGATTTTATGTTTTCGCTGTTTTTCAGAAATCCCATCCTTTACGAGATTGATGTGCAGGTCTCTGTGAATATCCTCGTTCCGCAAATACCACGGTGCCCCCGTGATTGTTCTCAAGATTTTGGCCTGTGCTCGCTGCATAATATCAATATTGGATCTGCTGGCGTTGCCCCATAACTCGGAGCCATTGGTTCAGATTGGTTTAAGCACGGAGTTATATAGGAGGACTTTGTAGTCCAGGCTACTTGCCTTGAGTTTCAGATGCATCTTTTTGGCTTCTATGTGCTTTCGCCAAGTGAGCCGCCTGTCTAGGTGAATGCCCAGGTATGTTACTTCGTCAGCTTGAGGAATGCGTGCATTGTTCAAGACCAAGGGGGGGCAGCTTTTTTTATTGAGCGTAAACGTAACTTGCTTGGATTTTTGTTCGTTTACTTGTATGCGCCAATCTGCTAGCCATCTTTCCACGACTATTAGGTGGCGAGCCAGTTGAGCTGTTGCCTTTGCGGGGCATCTGAAGCGACTGAGAATCGCCGTATCATCAGCGAACGTAGAAGTTGTTAGCTGGTAGTCTGTGGGGATGTCTGCCGTGTACAGGAGGTAGAGGACTGGCCCGAGAACACTGCCTTGGGGCACTCCAGCTTCGATCACGTGATCCTGGGACGTGATGGCGTTACATCTAACTGCGAAGACTCTTTTGTAGAGATACGACTTAAGCAGTTTGTGCGTATTTTGTGGCAGCAGCTGTGTTATTTTATACATAAGACCGTCCAGCCAGACGCGGTCAAATGCTTGTGCGACGTCAAGAAATATTGCCATGCAATATTCCCGTAGTTTGAATGCAGTGCGAATTTCTGATGTGATGCGATCAACCTGTTCGATCGTTCCATGTTTTTCTCGAAAACCAAATTGGTGAGATGGTACTATGTTGCGCACTTTGAGATGTGGGCTGATGCGCAGCAGCAGGACTTTTTCAAAGAGTTTAGAAAGACAAGTTAGAAGGCTAATTGGTCTGTATGATGTTGGCTGCGTTTTGTCTTTTCCCGGCTTGGGAATCATTACTATGATCGACTTCTTCCATTTGTCTGGGTAATACCAAAGTCTTGTTATTGCATTAAAAAGACGACATATGTGTAAGACTGCACACCCAGGAAGCTCGATGATCATTTTTGGAGTTATCAAATCAAACCCAGGAGATTTTCCGGGCTTTAGTTGCTCTTTGATGAATTTTGCGATTTCGCTCGGCCTGAATACGATTGGTTTTAGAGGCTCTACTAGACTGTATCGTGACGAAGATGGGAGCACAAATGAGTTGGTGGCAGGGTTTGGCTGGAACACTTTTTGTAGATAAGCAGCAAATGCACTTACTCTTTCTTCGTCGCTGCGGAGCCAGGTGCCAGTCGAACTTCTTAGTGGCATTGTTGTATAGCGGATAGATTTCGATGCGCTCTCCACAGTGGGTACTTTGTACTGGTGGGAGAAAGTTGCTCGATATACTGGCGTTGGGCATTTGCTTCCTCTAGCTTCAGTGCCTTGGTGAGCATGCGTGTAGCTACTTTCAGTCTGTGCTTTGCAGTTGGTGATCTATTAGACTGCCTCTTCCGTCGCAGCCGTCGCTTTTCCAGGACCAGCTGTTCGATTTCTCGTTTTGTACTACTGTGGTTCGAGATACCAAATTTTATTTTTGGTGTTGAGACCTTTGCGGCTGCTATTAGCACAGACGTAAATGCGTCAGATGAGCGGTTAATGTCATCCGTGGTAGTCAGTGTTTGAGTTTGTTCGATATGTGAACAAACGTATTTTTTATACTTCAGTCAGCTTGTTCTGTTTTTTGTGATCCTGTATGGCCGTTCGACTATCTCCGTGTGGTGCAGGAGATTAAAAAGAACGGGGGAATGGTCAGACGATAAGTCTGCTAGCGCCTCGGCTGTTACCATGGTTCGTGGAATCTTTCTGGTAATTGCGAAATCTATAAGGTCCGGGAGTTTTCTAGGATCTGCTGGCCAGTAAGTAGGTTTACCCGGAGACACATAGTCGAACTTGTTGAGGGGTTTGATGATCGCGTTGCATAGCTGCTCTCCCTTTGGGCTTACAAGACGAGATCCCCAATGCGTATGCTTGGCATTATATTCGCCAGCAGCAATAAATTAAAGAATGTTGATTGTAAATAGTTCGTTTCAAACCTGTCCAAAAAGTGGTGTTTGATGCGATTTCGAATTAATATGCCAGTGCCACCATGAGCTTTGCCGTCTGGGTGGTTCATTGCATAAAAGAGATACCCAGGTATTTGGAAGTTGTATTTGTTTGTTTGTGAGGTGCGTCTCTGCAAGTAGCATTACGTCGATATTTTTGTAATTTAGGAACTGTGTAAGTTCTAGTTTGTGCTGTGAAATGCCATTTGCGTTCCACAGAGATATCCGTAGCGAAGTCATTAAGTTGATTTTGATGGCAAAAGTAATTGCATTAGCATACTTTGGTTTCTTGCATAGTGGTTTGCATAGACGTCATAAAGTCAGTAATGCTTTTTTGTAGCGAAAGCATAGCTGCTTCAATGCCGCTTTGTTGTTGCTGATCATTCGGCAGTGTTTGCTCTGTCTGTGCGGGTTGGGAAAGTTTTTTCATTGGAGCCGGCGTATTATTTCCCATTCTTACAGCGTTTGCAAAGGAAATGCCAGGAGTAATACCTACAGGAACTCAAGATGAAGGCATAGGAGGCCTCAGTTGCGCGGGTGGGTAGAAGTTCGTATTGGTATGGGGTTGCATTGAGCCAATTCGTTTGTTTAGGCGGCTTTTCAGCTGTCAGGATGTCAAATTTAAAAATAAATTATTATATTATACCTTATACGCAATTTTTAACGATAATTTGAAGATCGTGTAGAAATTTGGTTATATGTTGTTAGTTTTTATTCTTATATGTTTTACTCAAAGGCCAGAACGCAGCATCGCAAAAAGCGGCAAAACAAAACCCATTTTTTTGTCAATTGACATCTAGATGGCGCCAGCAGTAAAACAGCTACTTTGTTTAAGCGCTAAAAACACAAAAAACCAATGTAACTTAAAATGTTTTTTTAAACACTTGTAATGTTATTCTAAAATAATGGTAATTGTGTCTTGCCGTCAATATATTAAAGGCATTTATAATAATGTTGAATTTTAATATGAAATTTGAGTATTCTCGAATCTTCTTTTTAATTAAAAGCAGCTTATTTAAATTAATTATTGATAATTGAATTTTGTGTTTCTTGTGACCACATGAAGACAAATTCATCTGTTCCAAATGCAGAAATTTACTGTGTGCTATTGAAATTCCTAAGTAATTTTGCTGGTCCTTGGTAAGCATCAGGGAGTACATTAATCAAAGTCTAGCCAGAATTATCTTCTAATAAGTTGCACTTGTCTACATAAGCGGGTCATATAACTGCTGGACATTGTAACTGGCACAAATTAGCTGCATCTGCTACGACATAGGTCTCTGGATAAAGGCTTTGAAGCCGGGTCCATGTAGCACAATAAACTAAATTGCTGGCACGTTATGCTTTAGTCCTTGGGATACTGCCCCCTTGTGCTGACTTGCAACAAATTGAAAAGCTGCTGCATCAACAACAATAACAACAACAACTGGAGTAACTGCTATATAGTTAAATGAAAGTGCAGAAAATGATGCATGTGCTGCACTTTGTGATTTATGATGATGATGATAATGATGATGGTGAAGATGATGAAGTATTTGCGACTGTAGCCCTGGCAACAAATCCTGTAGTTGTTTGTAAGAGTCCATGTGGGCTATGGGTTTGTGTTTGTGTGTGCGTGGGCGTGCGCATATCTCCGTATGTTTAAGCTGGCTTGTTAGTTGCAATACTATTTTCAGGGTCACGACAAGTAAATTATATTAGCCACAATTGTCCTTGTTTTGACGACAGAAAGGGCTTTGCCATAGCCCGCAAGGCAACTTCTGCGTCAAGTTATTTATGAACTTATGTATGACTATAATAGACCAAAGGGTAGACAATTTCACCAATTTTACAAAAAGATAAACTCATATAGGTTTTTACTCTCCCTATAAAGAATTTTTTTAATTAAGTATTCGTCACGCATCAAAATTAATTATCAGAGCAAGGACAAAGTAAAATATATTAAAATAAAGTATCATCACTTACGTTTTTATTAGAACCACATTGTTCAGTGAAAACTGGCAAGTGAAGTATGCTTGCGCCATCTAGCTGTCAATTGCCCAGAAATGGGCAGCACAATTTTTTTTAAACTGCATTTTTTTCTTTCACTGTGCTTTAAATCTGTGTGGCTAGCAAATAAATATAAGACATATGACAAAATAAATTTATTTTTTCTAAGAAAACTATTCGAAAGTTCTAATTATCTTATTCTAATTGAATGTGGTGAGTTTCGAATTCTTAAGATTTTTATGAGCAATATATTTTAATATGTATATTAATTATATTTATTAAAAAATAGTATACGGTTTTAATGAAAAGCTGATTTTTACTGAATTTATTAATAAAGTAGTTCCAATTCTTCAGAAAAAGAAGTGCCCTTAGATCATGGAGATAAAATAGCATCTTTTTGTTAACTAATGTTTTTTACTTTCTGGTATGCAGCATTTGTCCACAAAAAGTGGTGCCCATCTTTTTTTTGCAAAATATGAATAGCTGTAAAATTGACAACTAAAAGGCGCAAGAAGTAAATGCTCAGCAAGTTATTTTGATATCAACAAAGAACAAAAAAAAAACGCAAGAAAAGACACAAAAATAACTCGAATTCCCAAAAAGACCACATACTGTTTGTACGGGCCCACAATTAGTTTTCCAATCCAAATAAGTGCCAGCTTTTGTTTCGAAGCGTTTTTCGATGCTGCGTACTGGCCGTCAAAGTACAAAAAATTTCTTATTTAAAGATTTTTTTAGTAAAAAAGAGTGTATGTACGCGTAAATTAACCAAAAATATATTCACGCAATATTATTTTAATATCTAGTTTAGGAACTAGCTAACATCTATATAACATAATTATCTATTATGACTCTTATGAGCTTGTTACAAATTTACTGCAAAATCTTAAGTATAAATTCAGATAAAGAGTATTAAGAAAATACCCACACATGCATACAATTTTTCACATTCTGCTGTTTTCTGGCAAATTGCAACTAAATAAGATATTTTTACGCACTGAACATTTGTCACGTTTTTTTTTTTTTTTTTTGACTTTCTGTCCCTTTGTTACTTTGTTTCCTTATTTGTTTCTTTTCCCTTTCACATGTCAACCTAAAATGCGTGCCTTTATATAAACGAATTTTATATTTTTTCCTTCTATGTGTATGTGTGTGTGTGTGTGAAAACAGAAGTGAAAATACATAAGAATAAGTAAATTTAATGCCACAGCATGGGCTGCTTGAACAGTTGCTTTATCATTTTCACGTACTCACTTTTTTTCTTTGTCTGTGTGTGTCGCTTGCAGCAGCTTCACATTCATCAACATTTTTCCAGGGAAATCGGTTGGAACAACAACAGCAGTAACAATAACAACAAAAGCAGTTCAAAAAGTGGCAACATCAAATCTGACATAAAGCGAAATAATAATTTTTTGCTTTTGAAATTGCTTTGCAATTGCTTTTTTTTTGGGTTCCACCAGACAATCTCTTTCCTTTTTGTATACCCTAGAGCCAAGAGGGTAAGGGCTATATTATGCTACTGAAAAATTGTGTCTAGATTGTGGCGCATTATAATAATTTATGTGATGTACACATACCTTTCAACCAATGGCTAATGTGTTCCTGTGTACTACCACTAAATAAAAATGTAATGTTAATAACCCTTTCAAAATGAAATGGTTGGCACATTTATGTGATGCATACCACAATATCTTTCAATCAATGCCTAGTATTTACTTGAATGATCAATGTATAGGATCCCACAAAATAAAATGTATTCCTTTTTTAAATAGACCTATGAAAAATAATACATACATATTTTGGTTTTGCTATATACTTATATAATTTTTCCGTTTTGATTTGTTCCAACCACTTACTGACAAATCTGCTCAAGGCTCGAATAAGGAAATTTTAGTTCAATTAAGATTTTAAACAGGAGACCTTATATCATATGCCACTTCGATGGTACAGGGTATCTCAAAGTCAACCGCGCTGGACCTCAACTTACGCTATACTTTTTTTTTGTATTACTCTCCCTATACCATATATAAATTTCAATCTCAAAAAGAAACATAGCTGTTTTTTTTAAACCTCTTATTCATACAAATTTGTTTAACTGTGGGAGCTATAAGCTAAAATTACAAACTTAAAGACTCTTTTGTCTAGAAGCTCCACTTAACCAATCAAAATATGTTTATGAAAAACAAACTCGGTATTTATGCCATCCACTCAAACATTTATGCGTACTGTTTTAAAAATTGACGCAAATAAAAATATTACAATTTTCAACCTATCTATGAATTACATTAAATAAAATCATTTGGAATTTGACAGGGTACAAGGTATATTATAGTCGGCTCTTCCTTTTATTCTAAGCTCTACTTTTTAGTTGTGGGCTTTAATATACGATTTATAATATAAATATTTTGAATTTTTGTATAAAATGAAATCGAAGCTGAGAAAATCTTTAAAGCCAATGTATCCAAAAAATGTAAAAGAAAGCTTAATTTTATCAACTTTGTCAGTATAAGAAAATTTATAATAAAAAACTGAAACTTAAAGAATTGTATGCGTAACGTTTGTGAGCAAACAGTGATGTCCAGTGCTGCCCAATGGTTCCGTTTTATTTGCACTTGTGTGATAATAATAGTTGTGTTTAAGGTCACTAATATTTAGGTGGCCCTCCACTTTCTTTATTATAGCTATTTTTTGCTCTTTTGTAAAGTTTGTGCATCTAGCTGCGCATTCACCTTAAATTATAAGAAAAAAAAAATTAAACGAAATGTTGAAAAATAGAAGGAACTAAAACGCGTCAATAGCCCGGTAGGATTTACAATAACCAAGCGGAAAAAGGAAGTTTGAATAAAAATTAAACATTATATTAGAAAAAAAAAAGCCAAAAGAGCACCGTTGACCAAATAGGTACCTCACAATACAGGATCGGTCAAGGATGCTCGAAGAGGCAAGTCAAGATGACTTAGGATAGACTACGTGATAGAAGGAATAGACCGTTCAAAAGAGAGGAAATTAAAAAGGCTATTATAATTAGAGCATAAGACACGGAAAGAATCGTGCAAAGCATAATTAGATCTAAAAAGTTGCAAGTCTGGTAGGTACGACATAAGTGACTTTATTAAGAAGTTCCGTGGAATCAATCAGGCCATAATAGAATATGGAGGCAGTCGGATAAGTGAATCCCAATTTAAGCCTCGCAGTGCGAAGAGCGTGGCCGTCGGTAGCGTAGTGGTAGCGTACTCGCTTTACAAACCGAAGGTCGGTGGTTCGAATCCCCGCAGTAGCACTGGTACATTTGCCTAGCACTGGCATCGCTAGCTCAAAGACGCTATTTGCCAAAGAAAGTCTCTATTAATTAAAGACACCGCCGTTCGGATTCGGCTATAAACTGTAGGTCCTGTTCTCTTTGAACAGTTATTAATAGAGACCCCCATGTCCCGCCCAGGGGCGACTGACAAAAAAAAAAAAAAAAAAAATTGTCAGTCAGGGAATTATTATATTATGGTGCGAAGAGGAGGAGTTGCTATTGAAATATGATTGTTAAATTTAAGTTTATGGTCAAACAGTATGCCCAGGTCTGAAACACTAAGAGTACGTTCCAAGGTAGAGTAGTCTATAGAGTAAGTACATTTCGTCTAGTTTACAGTTGGTTGATATTACACCAATATTGCATGCTATCGAAATCATGCTGATGAAGTGAATGCTTATCATTATCATTGTAGGAGTAGACGAGAAGACGAGATAACTTGTGGAATATCATTAATGAACAAGATAAAAAGCAGACGACCTAGATGACTGCGTTAAGGTACCCCTGACGTGACATTAATTACTTTTGATTCGCAGCCCTTAAAAACTATCTTTTACACATGATTACAGTTTAACTAGAAGAAGGCTATAGTTTACTGAGTCAAATGCCTTACTGAAGTCAGTATAAATGACATCAGTTTGAAGAAAGTTCTAAAATGTTAGTAGAGACTGATCGACGTTTTACAAACCCGTATTGGGAGTCAGATATTACAGAACGACAGTGGTGTTGCAGTTGTGAAGTGACAATCCTTTCAAAAACTTTTGGAATTGATGAAAGCTTGGCAATGCAGCGGTAGCTCCCAATATTGGAACCTTTCTTATTGTTAATGAAGGATTCATTCCAGATGGCGGGAAGATACGAAAATTTTAAAGAAATGCGGAAAAGAACGGATAATGGCATGGAAAGGGAGCCGGCGCAATGCTTTAGAACACAACTAGGAATAGCATCGGTTCCAGCAGAGAATGAAGATTTTATGGACATAAGAGATATGTGGATAAGCCTTAAGATTTGAGTTAGGAAGATTAAAAGGTTAGCTAAGGTTAATGCTGTTAGAGTTGACAGAATAGGTTGTTTGAGAAAAGTTCGCAGCCAATTCCGCGATTTCAGAGTTGTTAAAAGATCATGCATTTTTAAAGTATAGCGATGCAGGAAAAAGGGAAGACTTACGTTTAAAATTAACAAAAGAAAAATATTTCTTAGGCTAAAAAGAACAAGACTTAAGATACAAGATTTTTTAAATTAGACAACCTGGGCGTAAACCAAGGCGGTTTAGAGAAAAGACTCAGGACAGAGAAGGAAAAAAAATTGTTTAAAAAAATGGACAGCACTGGGCTGCGTAACAGAGAACAAAATTCTTTGCCTTAAGAAATTTAATAGTTTTTCTTTCAAGGCTATTCGCGTTGCTACGTAGTGGCCTTAACTTAACAGTAATTAGTTGAAACATGGTCTTATAGTAGGTCAGTGGTCTAGGAAACTAAGTTGCACCAAATAGTCTGCACTCTACCTTACATGACAATTCCATAAAGCTTTCAAATTTCACTTAAATAATAAATAAAGGGATACAAAAATGACGAAAAGCATTGAGCAGGGAAACAGGACCATATAATGCAACATTTTTAATTCAACATACTCAAATTTACCAATCGTATTAAATAATCTAGAAAACACATTTATTGCTAGGAAGCTGTCGAGCAACGGTACAAAATAGAGCTTAAGAACTTTTTTCACAACCCTTTTAAGCTGCCTGTTTAGTAAGAAGTTTTCGCAAATGTGCCACATACAGATAAGGCGTTATTCCTTTAAATACTATTTGATCCAGACTAAAGAGATAACAGAAAGCTGAAAACCGCACTGGTCAATATTACTAATTAGCATTTAGGTTCTTCTTATAGGTGTTCTAATAGAGACTCTGGGCTATCGCCATTGTAGTCATCAGGTTTGAAGTGTCTCTTTATGATTCCAACAGATAATGAGACTATACAAGAGTCAGTACAACAACTTGTTTGCTCATGCCAAGTAATTCAGAGCCTTGTGAAGGAACTTTGTGTTGTCAAATGCTATCTTTTCGAGTAGCTTTAAAAATACATTAACTGAAATCCGTATGGAAAAGGCGGAAGGCGCCACAGTAGGGCTTTTGTATTCTATCATTCTGTCAACCGAGCACTTGTATAATATAGAAACAATGAGATCTCTTCATTCGAGTTAAACAAGTGCAAAAAATGCCTATTCAGTTTTCCTCACAAAGCTATTTTTCATTAACATGACAGCTAAACTAACATTTATAATATTTTTGTATAATACATAAAATTCATCATCATTGAACTCGTTTTCATTAAGACACTTATACAGCTAGTTAGACAAAAAGTTAATTACATTGACTTAATATGAGAGAGTAGAAGCCAAGTGGTTGACGGTTGACTGCTAACCATTAACTGTTGACTGTTTTTACTGTGCTGCCTGTTGACTGTAGCCTTTTGACTGTCATTGGCCCTGGAGGCCACATTAATGCGCGCATTTTATACACTTTTTTGGTTTCACCTTCAAAAAACTTTTGCCACAAGGCAATTCATAAAAAGGGTAACCATGCCGAGTATGTTTGGATGTGGTTGTGACTGTATATGTGACTGCCACATGTCGTATGCGTCATCATTAATAAAAACTAAATAGATTGAAGCAGTAGTAAGTGTATGTGTGTCTGTGTCGCTTTTTGAGATGGTTCCCTTCAGTACGTAAAGCGTGTGCAGCACCTTTACTGGGGTCAATCGCCACCACTGACCACATTTGCACACACAGCATTACAATTTACTATGAAAAATTTCTATAAAAATACTATATAGGATAAGGAAAACGAAGATTTTATTAATTTATATGTATCGGCGAAAAAAATTGAAACGGGCCACTTTTTTCCTCAACCTCTCCGATTTTTATATGTGGTAGACCTACGAGCCAATAGTAACCACCCCAAATTTTATTTCAAAATTCCGACTACTTATCGAGCTATCGATAACTGAAAATTGTATTTTTCAATTTTAGACTTTTCTTTGACAAGCTGTATTTCCTAAATGAATAAAGATATTGACGCAAATTTTTTTTCATGAAAGATAAAATATTGAGTTTGAAAAATTTTTTTTTTTTTTTTTATAAGTTTTTCTTTTAATTTTTTAACAATTTTTTTAAGTTGCTCTACCACATATGTAAAAATCATAAAAATCTGAGAGGTTAAGGAAAAAAGTGGGCCATTTCACTTATTTTCGCCGATATATTTATTAGGGTGGCCATTTTTGCAACATCTCACGATTTCAATAACACAACCCCCTAAAAAGTTTCCTTTTTACCTGCATATACCGCCTGTAAAATTTAAAGGCGATCCGAATGTATTTGATGCGCGCGGGAATAGGTTAAAGGTCATAAAAAAGTTTCATATGAATGCATAAATAGCGACCAAACCGTAAGTTTGACAAAAACATGTTCCAAATATAATCAATGGGTAATTCTATTATCTACAGTCCAGTAATTAAATTATCGAAAACACTTTAGTATATCCAGAGATATTTGCTGTTAAGTAGAGGCACTTTTTTTTTTCTTATTTCGAAAAATGTTTTTTTCAAAATATCTCGAAACCTGTTCCATGAAAAAAATTTTTTACTGCATTTTCGGTTTTAGCATGTCATTTTACTACAGAAACGACTAAAACATGTTAAGGATACCAAATTTTTTTTCATTTGTAAACTGGTGTAATTAGTTAATTTAATCAATTTTAGAGCTTACCAAATTTATTTAGGCCGACTCTATATTTTTTTAAAATTATGTTTTGGTAGATATGAGACTTTTTGAACCTTAATTTGTTTGATTGGAAATAAGTTTTTAAAGTTTATGTAGAACAATACAGTCAAAAACGGAAAAAGTGCAAGTTATGACCTTTGACCTATTCCCGCGACCATCAAATACATTCGGATCGTTTTTAAATTTTACAGGCGCTATATGCAGGTAAAAAGTAAACTTTTTAGGGGGGTGGCGGTTTTGATATCGACGGTTTAAAAATCCTCCATAGCAGCGGCGGCCACCCTAATATTTATTTATTATATGTATATTTGCAAAATTTCGATAACTTTAAATATATGTAACTCACAAAGAAAAAGTGAGCGATACGATGATAAAATAACTATATTTTCATAAAATTTGCATTTGCTTAATTTTTATAAACAAATAAAGTAATATTTAAAACATGTCTAGAAAGCTAAATTTGTAAACATAAGTACGGAAGATATTATTTTTAAATTACATAATTCAATTGTAATTATGAAGCATTTTTCGCAAACTTCAAAAATGGATAACTAATAAATAAACAATTTTTTATTCAAAAATCTTATAAAACAATTTCCTTCAAAGGATACCTTCAAAAAAATTTCATAAAATTTTAAATGTGAAATCCTTTTATGAATGGGGCTTGAATCAATTTGAACACAAGTAGACGCATTACTTTCTGGCAGCATTGTAAATTAACCAAATTTTCAGTAATACCTGCTTATAAGTCACATTTGCTTAAAAGAGCAGTCGCATTAATATTTTAATTTCACATTTTTTTATATATAAACAATCGTTTGTAAACAATGTATTCTTAAAAATTTATTTAATGATTTTTTTATTTATTTAAAAAAAAATCCTAGGTATGGGCTCTAGTGTTAGTACGTATGCTTACATTTTACTATCTATTACCAAATAATGCAGCTTTGTCAAATGACCCTCGGACATTGCAAGAAAAAAAATATATGAGCATTGCTTGCATTGTGTATAGAAGCAGGCTTTGTGCTGTAGCAAATAAGAGCAATGGAAACTTGTTTTCCTGACCAGTCCTTCGTACTGAAGCACTAAGTTCCGCTTGTGTGGGTGCTGCTTTCACTTTTGCTGTCCCTTTCGCTGTTCTTGCTTTATTGTGTTCATTACGCATACACGCCCAAAATACACGCACGTGCAACACACACAAACACACATGTAAAAAAATACATACACAAGCAGTTACACCGACACACACAAGCACAAGCGTGTTAACACGTGTGCAGGAGCTGCCTTAATGTCTTGACTGGGTTTGGCTGCCATAAGAAGGCAGTTGGGGGCGATGCCAAGCACTCTGCGTACATTTCGTTTGATGCCAACTAATTAATCTTAATTAAAGTCTGTTGCGTCAAGTTTAAGTAAGGGAGCTTTCTGGCCGTGCCCAGAGATGTATGCTATATACATTTTTTTTATTGCATTTTGTTGTAGCAATTATTGCAACTGTTGCGCCAAATATATTTCTATAAAATTGTTATATACATGCGTATATATATATATATATATATATATATGTATACGTATACTGTATGTATATGTTTATGTGCATCTCTTTAAAAGCCATTTATAATTGACAAACAATTTTAATTAACACAAAAATAACAAAAGTCTTTCCGATTATTTAAACAGAAATTAAATGCTCAATGCAAAAAGTTGTGTTCCCTCAATATACAAATTTTCTTAAGATTATTCACAGTTGTCTTACATTATAAGATTAAGTGTCGTAATATATAAATTAATAAAGAAAGATTAGTTAAACAATCAAACCACTGTATAGGGTAATTATTGAATATATGTAAGAGGAGTTATAGGCAAATGACAATTTCTTATGATTGATGCTTTTGCTCTAAGGAGCAATAAGCTAAGGCTTATTCTCATTATTGAATGCGAAATATTAATTGCGTCAGTATCTGATTTTAAGAAAAGAGTGTTTCTGTTTTTTAGCTGGTAAAATTTATAAAGTTTTGATATACATCCAATACGATGCGCTTGCTAAAGTGCGTATAATATCAATTAATTTCCATAAATAAAAAGTTTTAAATAATTTGTTAAGCAAGAATGCGCTACAACTCAACTTTACTTTTTATTTTAAAAACAAATACACTTCTCACAAAATTCCACCAAAATTTGTAGAGTATATAATATTTTTATTTATTCTGTTATTTTGATTATGCCCTGTACTCCAGTGATATGGAGTTAGTGTATCCAAAAGTAAACTAGTAGTACCCACAAAAAATATATCATAATTAGGAGAGCAACAAAAGAAATCGATTGAGCTGTCTACCCGATGCTTCTGTTTTCAAAGTTAAAAGTAGCTAAGCGTAAAACAATAATTAAATAGTTAATTTCTCACAGTCTAGGTATCTATTTCAACTTAATAAAAACGTACTGTGGAGTAAAACATAACAACTCTTGCAAAAGCAGTAGAACCACAGTGTGTATAATTTCCAAATTATAATCGAGCAATTAGTTAAACCTAATTTTGTAGTTTAATCTGATAGGTCACTAAAGGACATAGTAAAATAGATATGCACAACACGCTCCACTTTATTTTTCCCACCCATACTTTCAACTTCCTGATTATTACAAAATCGTTTGAAAATCGCACTAGTCCAACAACATCAAGCTGGTATACATCCTTGAGTTATGTGGGCAATTAATTAACTATTTTTGCTAGCCAAAAGCAAAGCATCTGTATGTATTATGCTTCATAATTATTTTTATGGCGTAAAATTTATTAAAGCAGATTAAGTCAGTTATGTGAAATGGCTTTAATTTATTGACGCAACTCGTGGGCAGACAAAAGACCATTAGATGCTCTTGGCCTAATTATTCATGTAGATCGATTAGATGCATTAGACTAAACCGCAAAATGCTTTGAGCGGTAAATTTCTGATTAAATACTAATTAAGGCACACACATAGACCCACAATTGCTTGCGCATATACAAAGGCACATTTAGCAAATGAATGGAATCGATCAAATCATTTCGATAAAAAACTTGAAAAGAAAATCAATTAGCAGCTAAAATTGAGGACAAAATTTTTTGTAATAAGAAAGCTGGAAAAATGAAAGAGGTTTCCCCAACAAATTAATCGATAAATTCAACAAGAGCATACCTGCAAAGGCAGTCTATATATGCTATGTCACGTGTGCGTATACATAATATTTAAATGAATAAGTCAACAGCAACTCAATCAAAGACAAATAAATTGACAATTGAAATGGAGGCAAAATGAGACTATATATAAAAATAAAAAACAAGTTTACTCAATTAATTTTTTACACTAACAAACGGACTGCAAAAACAACAGCAAATTGACAGCCAAGACATTGAAATTCAAATAACACTGGGTAGGTTTATTCGAGGTCAGGCTGAAAAGAATTGGCCTGGCCAAGAAACCATGAGGGAAACTATTTTGTTTATTTAACATTTTCTTATTCTTGAGTTGAGAGAAAGCATTGATGATGAGAACAAAAGGAACGCTGATATCAACCTTAAATACTAGAGAGATGACGAAAAGGGCGAATGGTAAAATAATGTCATCAAGAATGTTCCAACCCGACAATGAGAAGTCATTGCTCTATAATTATTCGAAAAATTATTATTCGTAATGTGAAGTTGCTCGAGAATTCTGAGGACATATGGTGGTATATACAAATATTTGAGTATTAGGAAGCTGCCTGCCAGATGGTTGCCACGATTGCTCAATAAAAAACGTGTCCGTATAACCATTTTAAAAGAAAGTTTGGCAATACCTACCGAGAAATCAACACTGAAGAAGTCCAAAGTGAGTCTGTCAGCCAAAAAGGTGGCGGTTTTTCAGGGTGATCTTGGAATTTGTCATATTTTTGTTGATTTCATGTTGGCTTTAAACAAAAAAAAACTAGGATGCGGTCATGGCAACCTTTTCAGAAACAAAGTTCCTTCGGTTTATCGTTTTCCAAGACAAATAATGTAATATCCATTTACTATTTAATTTAATAAAAGAAATAATGTTAGTTTCATTTAATATTTTATAGGAAAAATTAATTTATTAAAAAAAAAAAAAAAAAGGTATACATTATATAAAAAATTAAATACAAAATGGGAACTAAAAACAAATACACCAAGTAAAAAAAAATGATTTTTTAATTGGCTCAACTGAGAAACGAACCTTGCACTCTAGTCGACTTTCAAAGTTTACTCTGCCAACTGTTTGTTGTCTACTTGATATTCTCACGTACCACATTTCGTTACGTGACGACTTTTTATCATTTTACCCTAAGCTTCATTCTAAAAAGATCGCTTATGGAAAAAACTTCTCTCCCACCACTCAAAGCGCATAAAGGCTGTCGCTAGGACCAAATAGTATAAAACGTTTATCAAAATTACGCCCCCTACAGTTTTTTGGTGTACAAGTAAATTTTCTTATAGCTTCAAAGCTGTATTTGACAAATATTTGATATACAAAATTTTACTTAGCTAGAAGCTGCGGTTTGGGCTTAACCCACGATCTTCTGAGCTTTGGATTATCGTATTGGACCCCCTTCACTATTTGAAAAATTATCATTATATATTTCCAAACTTGATGAAAAAAATTTTAAATGTTTTGATCATCTATAAAATGTAAATTGCTTTAAAAGGAAAACAAATAATTTTCTTTTGCTGGCCAAGAAATTTTTAGCCAGCCCTCGTTTATGTACATCTGAATTTATTTGCTGCGCCTTATGGTATGCTATAATAAACAGCAAGAAACACAAAGTGGGTAAACAAATGAAGGCATTTGTTGCTGCTCTATACATATTTTTTGTCTATATAAATACTTACTTATACATATACTTACTTATATATATACATATATATGCAACTTATTTATACAACAAACTTGAAAGGCAGGTGTGTCTATGCATTTGTAAGAGTGTGTGCGCCAGAGCTAATTGCTTCTAATCTGCTTGTTGTGCAAATACCTAATTGTATATTTTTGGCACAAGATGATATCGCAATTGCTGCTGGGTCCTGGCACCAATAGAAATGGCAACCCGAAAGCCACAAAAATTTCAATTACTGTCAAAAATATAACAACAACTTATTTTACATTTTACGCATTTTATATTTACTTACAGCATGTAAAGGAGAGAGATATATTAAGTACACAGAGACGGTTTATTTTTGGCAATTAGAGCGACTGATACAGAGATTTAAATAAAGCGGACCAACAACGTTTATAATAACACTGATATATATATAGCATATACTATATATATTTATACACATAATATTCGAAGCAGCATAAAGGGGCACGCCAAAGTTTCCAAGTGATTTATCTGAGCACAACAACAACAACAATAGTGAGTGTAACAACAACTTAAGCCAATTACGCACACGCCATTGATAACCAGAGCAACAACAAAAGATTTAAAGGGCTGCAACAACATTATCCATAACAAAAAAAACCCGCAGCGACAGATGCCGCCATGAGTTTCCTTAACTCTATGCAACAATATGTAACAAGTGGCATATCCAGCCTCGGTTTGGGCAATCGACGTTTCTCGCTGTCACGCCAGGAATCTTCCGAGCAGCAGGCAGGCGTATCCTTAGCCTCCGGCAGCGGCGGCAATGTTCCCTTAACTGGCGGCCCCATTTCCGTTAGCACAGCTCAGCAGCAACAACAGCATCAGCTGCAACAACAACAACTACAACAACAACAGCAGCAGCAACAGCTGCAACAACAACCACATGGCCACGCACCATTACAACAACAGGCAAGCATTGGCAGCGGCATTGGAGCAGGCAGCATTTATGGCGCACCAACGCCACCTACAGTCGCCGCCACAACAACAGCCGCTGGTGGCAATTATCCAGCCGGTGGCGTGGTAATCGGCAATCCAAATGCCACTAATCCATTGCTGGGTAAGTTGTTTTCTTTGCCTTTTTCTTTTTTATTTGCTATACTATGTACATAAGCATATACTAGTAGTATGTATCTTGTATTCTATTTTTGTTTTTTTTTGTTTTTGTTATTTATAGGCACATTACATTGACAAATGTGCGAGAGCCGGGAAGAGGCATGCGTATTATATAAACTTTGCTTTTTGTTAAACGGCTGGAGGGAAATGTTTCCAAATTTTTGGATGTGAATGCAAAGGTTTAATGATTGTGTGCGCCATATCATTGTTAAACTTTTCTTAGAAACTAGGTAGACATTGAGGGTGCAATATATAACATTGGGTCAAGGACTTTATAGATGTGTGCAGGAAAGGGAGGAAAAAGATTTTAATAATCTATAAACTCTATAAAGAGTCACAAAATGTAGTTACTAGCTACATTGATTCTCTTGGTTACAGTACCATCATACTATGTTTAGCTCATTTCGTTTTCCAAAGCACGTCCGATTGAATCTATAATTTCAAAACGATGCAAACCAAAAAGAGAACATTGCTGAGAATATTATTCATCGAAATATGTTATACCCTGTACCTTTTTTTCTGGAAAAAATTTTATTCCTCCATTTTCCTTCTAAGAACTTTTCAATTGGAATTGATTTTTTTTTGGTGAAATTCGATATTTATACCAATAAATTCCGTAAATTTTTTCAGATTTTGATGAAAATCGATAGTTACGTCAAAAAAGTTATTTAAAGTATATCAAAATCAAATCTAGTATACCCTTTGTACCTACCTATATAATAATACGTACATAATTAAAATACTGGCCGATAATTTTGAATAACTTGAGGTACATCCGCCGCTGTGTCTTTAGATGTGTTCAAAACGTAAGAAAAGGCAGATCTGCACTAAATATTTTGTAAAGCACAGCTCCCAAAATAATGCGCTGTGGGACACAAGAAAGGATACTGTATAGTTCTGATGTTTACCTTACCCTTTATTCTAAAAAGTGTCGATTTGTATACCTCTACCTTTAGGTACAAAGGGTATACTAGATTTGGGCAATATAACGGACAGAAGGAGGCGTGGTAGACCCCAAGTCCTTTATACCAAAATGCTTATCATTATCTCGAGTATAGAGTTATATCCTTTTTTTTCCAGTCAAGTGGTACAGGGTATTACACTGTCGGGCACCGCCTCGATTGTATAAAATAGTTTTTTTCCTTTTTTACGCTATAAAAAAAAAATAAAAATCGGTCGTTGAGGGGCTTAAGAAAGAAGTTTTTGGAAACCTTTTTCCCGATGGACCACTTATTATTGACGGAAACAAGTAAAATTTAAAAATCAGTCTGGTTAAGTTTTCAACAGATTACACGAAAATTCTGGTTCTACCAAAGCAGCTTCTTCTACAGCTTCTTTCGTCCTTCTGCAATGTTCATGTTCCATATGCGTACAAGCATTTTCCAAGAATTAATTGCCAAATTCACTTTGGGGATAACTAATAATTAATTATTTCGCACTCAAGGCTCCTAATAATGCCTTTTGTCGACCTTGTAAAACTTTTTAATTCCAACAAAATACGCAATCTATACCCAAAAAACATGCATATTGTTCGATATTTTTGTTTTCATTGAAAACGAGTCCGCTATGAATTGTACCCGTTTACGTTACCGTTTCAAGCATTCATATTTTTTTTCACGGCAAAAGCCTAAAACTTTTTCAAATTTTTCTGTCCGTTTTTATGTAAATGCAAACTCTGTACGTATTTGTTTCTATTGTGACGCCGCATTCGAATATGAGATTGAACTAAAGAAAAAATGTTTTTTCTTTTTTGTACTTTTCAAAGTTATTTATTTATATTTGAGGGGTACAACTACGTACAGTTGACCTTATATTATAAAAAAGTACATATAATTTATTTAGAAAAGAAAATAGAGCGAGGGAATTGATATGAACTAATCCGCGTCTCTAGCCCGATGGGTGAACTTTTTAATGATATGCACCAACTCACATCAAGAACTGGCCAGAAACTTGGATTTACAATATTAAAGTTGAAAAAAGGAAGCAAGATAAAAATTAAACATTATATCGCAAAAAAAGCCAATGGATCACCATTGACCAAGTGGGTGACTCATAATATAGGATTGGTCAAGGATGCTCGAAGTGGCAAGTCAAGGTGACTTAAGATAGAAGAAGTGATAGATTGAATAGACCGTTCGAAAGAACGAAAAAGAGAAAGTGAAATATATGTTATATTACTTTTGAAAAACATTTTAAAGCAGAAATTTAGTTATTTAATATAATTTTTTATTTAATATTTAGTATATTTCTTATGAAGGCTTATCTGATAGTGTTAGTAGTAGTATGCTGGGTTGATTCAGAAAACTATTTAACTATTTATTGGCATATATAGAATCTGAAAATATCAAAGAATATTAAAATATTTATATCAGTTTACACTTTTAAGCCTATTTTGCCAGTTCCTTTTAATTCCTCTTGCAACAAAACATTCCGTTTCATACCACGTAAAAAATTCGTTTCGGCGAAATTGGGAGCACCAAGCAGATCGAATCCTGAATCCCCTGACGTGTTGGTGTTTTTAAGACATTGGACATTGAAAAAATATTTAGTACTTATATATCGTCGAAAACCCGGACTCGCAAAAAATGATTATGGGGTTTTTCGAGATAATGTCTGAAACCTGGCATGCTGGGTAAACATGGTCTGACCTCCTCTGATGTTTTGATTTTTTTTGTCTGTGCTGCCACTACCTAAATAAAATTCATTTAGGGATTTACTGTACTCAACGAACACATTTGAAATCAATATTCGCAAAAAAATTTGATACAAAGTTTTATACTTACTAGCTACTTACTTTTACTTTTACGAGAATCAATATTTCTCCGAATAATTTGGACAAACTTAAAGTACAGCTTCGCTAGTTGTTAGTTTTGAGAATCTGCTTATTTTATATAAACCAGTATTAAAATCTACATGCAAATTTGAAAGATATTTGTTTTTAAAATTTAATCAGCTTAAATAATGCAAAAGAAGATGGGCTAAAAAGGAACATGCCCATTTGCAAGTGTTCCAAATCTATCTGAAAATCTCTTTCTTTGTTCACTTAAAAAGCCGCAAAAAGTGCCATAAAACAAAACATTATTATCATACGTGTGTTTTTGTGTTTTCTTTGTGAGTTTTGTCAAAACTACACAAGAGCAACAAGCTAAAGGCGCAAGAAAAAGTTGATTTTAATATGAAAACAACGTAGATGAAATACGTAGAAATGCTTTAAAGTTTTCCCTCCAACTTTTCATATACATATGCATAAGCAAAACCATAGCTAAACGAAATAGTTCACGAAAGAAAAAAAAATACAAAGAGTAACAGAAAGAGAAAAAAACATAGAAACTATGCGATGGCAAGCAATCAACATACGGATACAAGGAATCGCCCCTCTTCCGCAAACCACTTTTTATGTCATCTGCCTGGCAGGATTCCGCTTGTTGGAAATGCAAAACTCGTTGCTTGTTTGGCAAATGTGAAACTAAATGTATATAAGGACTGCTAGTTGTTGCTGTAGTTTGGAGTTGGGGAATGCGAAACGATTTTAAAAGCCAAGCGATCCGGCGCAACGATGGCTGCCCACAAAACCAATGATTATGTTGACATACCATGTACGAGGGTTACTATTAAATAATTTCTCGGGAAAATTATTGAATGCACAAAGTTTGAAAATACTTGGAAATTTTAATTCGAAAGGATTTGCTTTGCTATAATTGATTAAATTGAATTAGTAGGGTTGAAATCAAGTATATTCACTAAAATTGTTTCAAGCTTTATATGATTAAATCAATTAGAGTGTAGCTTAGTTTGTTATGGTGGTTACTAATAGAGTAAAAGTTGTACTTATCAGAACAAAGTACCTTTGCGGAGCTTAGAGTTAATTAATAAATAGATAAATAGTCACTTAAGGAAATGAAGTATGCGTGAGTAGATTAAAAGTTATAAAGGCTCGAGCCTATGTTTCGATTCTGAATCGAGACAAAATCTTTTTACTTTTTGACTATTTGGTAAATACATTGTTTTTAATCACTATTTTGAATATACTTTTCATCATTGCTTGGCCATTTTTTATTTTTATTTATTATTTTGTATGCATATTTTTTTGTGGTATCGTGTTACTGTTTTAAACATTAAATAAATATTTTTAATAAAATATTAAACGCAACTTACACTTATTTTTATTTAGTATTTTTTATATGACATTGTATAATTTACGATTTAATTACAATTTTTAATTATTTTAATGAATCACTTTTTCTCTTTAAATATTGAATGAAACTTACATTATTGATATCCAAAGTTTAAAAAATTTTGTTATTTCACTCAGTTCGCCTCTAAGCTACTTTAAATTTAACTACTACAGGGTAACCAGATAAAAACGATAGCAAAAAAAATATGAAAAACAACAACGGTGGGAGATATCGTTTTGATTCTGGCTTTGCTGGCAGTGCTTTGTAGCGAAAATCTGTATCTTTGACCAACACTTCCAGCGCCTAATTCTTGCAAGAACACAATATCATGAGGATACCACAAAAAAGCCCAGGTTGTTTCTCTTTCAATTATGGTGATCGGCGCGGATCTTCTTACTGGCCGCTACGTCAAATATGTTTTCTTCACGTCTCGTATATCTCCAATCATATTCTCATGGCTTAAGGTTGCATATGTACTAGAGTAACCTTATAATCGAACAGATTGCGAATACTTTTTATCGAACATATTTATTTAATTAAAAACATTTCTCGGTTATAAAATCAGCGACGAGGAAAAACAAAACTTCACATATAAACAAAACGAAGCAAAAGTTTAAGCGGAAAGTTGTTTGCTTTTTGCTATGCAGCGTTTGTTAGAAAACAGTATTTCCCATATTTTGGAGAAATTTTCGGCTAGATGGCGCCAGCAGTAACAACAGCTGTTGTGTTTTACCGCACCGAAAATCGTGTGGAGACAAAAACTACTTCTTACTTTACGAGCAAAACACATTGTGTGCACAAACAAACAAGTGTGTGTTTTTTTTTTTTTAATAATTTGTGTTCTTTTTGTACTATTTTAATGCGTTTGAATGAATGAAAGGTCACAACAAAATTAGCTTTTGTTTGTTTACAAATGGTACAAACTTTCAAGTGCTAAATTCAAAAATTAAAAAACAACATGAATTATTGTCAACTCCTGCTAATTGCACTATTTTTGGTAAACGAAGAAATGTATAATATATAGGTATGTATGAAAATGTTGACTACCAAATTATAAAAATTTTCATATGACGACGAATACTAACTGTTTTAAAAGTTTCATTATACCCTGTACCGTATGGTACAAAGGGTATATTAAATTTGTGCAAGCCGAACATGTATGTAACATACAGAAGGAGCAGTCGGAGATCCCCCAAAGTTACCTAAAGTACGATCAGGGTGACTAGAGAAGTCGATATACCCATCTCCGTCTGTCCGTATACCCCATAGGGGTGTTTCAGAGGACCTCGAAAAAAACAAAAAGTTTTAGATGGATAATTCGTTTGTTTATAAAGATATCGTTACCAAATTTGGCACTCGAAAGTTTTTTATAGTTCCCAAGCACTGTACCAAATTTGATCAAAATCAGTTGACTATATCATATAGCTCCCATAGGACCAATCGGTCAAAAAACTTTTTTGTACAAAATTCGTTGTGTTTCGTTTGTTTGTGAAGATATAGTAACCAAATTTGGCATTCAGAATCTTTTTAGAGTACCTACCCAAGCGCTGTACCAAATTTGATCAAAAAATCATTTGACGGAGTATATCATATAGCTTCAAAAACATTTTGGGTTCAAAACTCGTTTGTTTTTAGTCATTTGTGAAGGTACCGTAACCTAATTTGACAATCAAATGTTTTTTGGTGTGCTTAAGCAATATACCGGATTTTATTGCAAGCTAGTGGTACAGGGTATCCCAAAGTCATCAGCGCCCGACTTTAACGTACGCCATCTTTTTATTTTAGTTTCAATAAAAGGCCCTTAGGTTGTGCCGCTTGACGCCTGTGGGGAGTCACACATAGACTAAACAGTCCTTAGTGATAAAAGGCCCTTAGAACTGCATAAAATATTGAAAGAAGTTGCAATCGCAATACATTTGACTTTTACCTGAGGTTGGAAAGATTTTCTGATTCTTCTTCTTGGAACAGCTAGCCTTAAGTACCGTTTTGAGCAGAGATAAAAAATGCTCGTACATACGTGTGTACATTGCTGGAAACAGATAAAAATAAATAATTAATAAAATTTCTTAATATAGAATTGTTAATTTTTTTGAGGTATCGAAATTTTATTCTTTTTATTTAATTCGATTGTGTCCTCCGATAAGCTTTAATACTTCGGCCTATTTGAAGAGAAGTGCTTTATTTTTATATACAGTGAAACCTGGTTAATTGGGAACTCAAGGGACCAAGACATATGTACCAATTATTGAGGGTTTGCAATAATCCAGTTTTCCAATTAAACAGGTTTAAAATTATAGTTGTCTCATTTACAGAGGCCCCCGCTTACAGAGGTCGAAATGTGCCGTTATTCCATTTTCAGAGGTGGAAATGTTAATAAAAATGCGTCTTTTTGGTGTTATGAATTTAATGTAGGTATAAATATACATACATAATGTATTGCGTCGAAAAAAAAACAATACGGTAAAGTTTATGACTTAAAGTAATCGGTTATGTTTGATTGTCCTTGATTGCTAGTTGCTGAAACCTGTTTCTCGATAGAATAAATTTGATCAAAAATAATAGAATTATCAATATTTGACATTTCGAAATCTTGTGTGAAGTAACTGATGTAAACAAACATGTCAAAACGTGTTAAGACCTGATTATTTTGTCTCACTTATACAGGTAATTGAGCTACAGAGTCTCAATTATAGAGGTAGACATCGAAAAAGTCTTAGAATTCAAATCTCATTTAACCAGGTTCAAAAAGTCCCATTAACAGAGGTAATTTAATGAAAAAGAACCGGGACCTCATTGCAACTCTCAATAATAGAGGTTTCTCACTTATCCAGGTCCCACTTAACCAGGTTTCACTGTACTTGTTCTTAGTATATAAAACATGTATAGTAGTATATATAGTATATAATACAGAGTTTGTTGGTTATTACATGATTATTTATAGTCTTAATTTTTTTTTAAATGTTGTGTTATCGTATTGTGACCGCTTCAATCTTTAGTGAAACTAACGCACAAAAAGTAATTGTTGCAATCGTGTAATATATTCGGAATTCCATAACTCAAGAGCGGATCGTCCGATTTTCTTGGGGAAAAGTGTGAAAATCGTAACAAAATTATTAAACTAGCGTACTTTTTTATTTTGTTTCCATATTAATCAAGAAAACCCCTAAAATTCTGCAGGAAATATATAAAAGAGGTTGGCGCGATTTCTCATTTAATTATTTTTGAGCAAAAATTTTTCAATTTTATGTCAAAATATTAGTTCATCGAATATTCAAATATAAAAATACCCTGACTGGGCCTGCTGATAGAAAGCAAGCACAATCATTGGACAGAACACCACCTGCCAGGGACATTAGAAAATAATTAGAAAAAGTCAAACGGTTTTTTGGTGACCTCCTTAGTGATAACTCTTAGAGCAACCCATACATATGTGACTTTGCCCTTAGGTTCCAGCTATGTCAAGCCAGAATGTTATAGCTGCTGTTCGCCATTTGCATAGCTTTTGATTTACTTACGTCTGCAGCATTTGAATCGAAATTGAAATTGGCTTATCTTGTTGCATGAGCCACGAACGAGCGGTTTTTGGTAACATGTTTGGCTTTTACTATTGCCCCCAAAATGGCGACAACGAAAGCGACATCTAACCAGCACTGCCTCCAGTGTAGTTGTAATTCCCATATGTATATGTAGCGGTTGTTTTCTTAACTTTTCCCTTTCCATTTTTGTATTGTGACAACTTTTGACTTTTTACTTCGTGTGCTTTTGGAGCTTAAATTGTGCAAATTTTCAGGTTTTTGCATAAGCAGCTGCCGCTTTCTTTCGCATCTTCTGTCAAAAAGTTTGAGAAAAAATGTGCTGGGTTGCAGTTCAAAAAGCTTTTTATTTTTTTCGGTTTGTTGCCTTACAAAGTCAGTGAAGCCGCAGAAATGGTTTGACTAAGATACTTCCCCCTTTGGATACCACACGTTTCATGTGAAATTGGGTGCTGCGATAACCCCGCCTTTATGTCCTTGTTGCTGCCACAGCAGCAACGCCAGTTACAGAGGCGGCAGCATCAGCATACATGCATGTCAAGGTTGCGGTTATATTGCCTTGAGGATTTCAATGCGCCTTGCTGCGTCACGCCACATTGACCGCAGCATATTGACTTGACTTCCGCTTAACCCAAACATCCGCACGCATATAGCTAAAAAGTTCGCCTTTGGCATCGATAATTGCATTCGTTTGTGCTTTCCTTTACTGGCTCATCTATTTACATGTTTATCTGCTTTCCAATTTACAGGCTATCCAAAGGTCGTACCGCCACCGGGAACCACAAATTCAGCGGGTGGCACACCAATTGGCTCCAGGCGTCAATCGCGTGCCCTCGAGTGCTTAGCACCGCTACGCACCGGTTCATTTCGGCAACGTAATTCACCATTGCATCAACCGGATCCGCCGCCACGACCACCCTTGGCTTTTTGTAAGCGCCGACTAAGCTGGCCCGAGGTGGATCCGCGCTCTAATTCTGGGTAAGTTCACAAAGGCAAAATATCTAATGCATATTTCATTAACTTTAAAATTAAATGCGAGGCTTAAAGCATGTTTACACAGACTTATTAAATGCCATGCTCTGTAAACGAAGGGTAAGGGCATATTAACTTAGTGCCAGATTCAGATAAAATATCTAATCGATGTAATGAGTATTCTTAAAAATATACGATACGGATACTGACAAAAAAATCGCTAACGAAATAATATTATTTTTTTTCCCCTTCATCAATTCCTATATCTTTTTCTACTTTTTCAAGCAGAAGAGTTCAACAAATTTTTAAATTTTTAGCCTAAAATTTCTAAATCAAAACAATCATCTTGTTTAGATGCCGATGCTAAACAACAAAAAAATATAAAATCGACGATATATTGTAAATAGAAGCGACATTAAATATTTAGTATTAAAAAAAAATCATGCGGGCAACATCTATTCCACTATGCACAGCCTGTAAAAAAATGCTGTAATAAAAAAATTTGAATAATTATTTAATATTGAAAAAAACTAAAAATTTTGTGTGTAACACCTAAAAAGAGACAAAAGAAAAATAAATAGAAAAATATAAAAAAAAAAAAAATTCAAATGAAATAAGATGCAGCCAATGGTAAAGGGCAAGAAGAGTAAGGACTTACCTTCTGTAAATGGCCTATTTATTTTTGCGCAAATTGATCCAGAAGTTTGTTTCTTAACATTTTAAAAATATATTTCTCCGTCCGTCTATTTAAAACGTCGCTATTCTCTACATATTTCCTTGTCAGTTTAGATTTCTACTCATGATTTTAAATGAAAAAGTTTTAATTACTATACTTTATAAATTGAAAGATTTGAAAACATATTGATCTGTTTTTTTCGTTAGTTCTTTTACTTTTAAAAAAATGTAAGCTTTTCCAAAAGTTAAAAAAAATTACTTAAAGTTACGTGATTAAAAAATCTTTAAACGATTATGATTGCGATATTATGAGTTATTTTGCAAAGAGGTCGAAATAACCCTTTATTACTATTAAACTTGGTAATTTCCCTGTCTATATGGTATATACAACAAACAACATGTATATACAACTTGGCACATGTGCTCTTTTTGGAGACTAAAGAAAACATAAGAAAACCACTTAAAAAAGACACACACACACACCAAATCCTCTACCTCAATGGTGATGAGGAAGCGAAGGTAGATTATAATGTTTAGCAACTTCCAGTCAAAAGCGGTTAAGGGAGTAACCGTGCGAAGCAAGCAGGGGCTGAAGCCCCCTAGACTAATTTCGTAATGGAACGAGTATATTTTTTCGTATTAAGTGAAAGGACAGATGCGACAACTATTTAGTGCACGCAGCGTAGAACTTAATAATCACAACTTAATTCTTAAATCAAAGAAGATATATATTTAAAAAAAAAGGGTGGTTCGACTTTTTTCGGCGCAAATTTGTGGGGGACTAGGTAGGTAACCTAATGTCTTGCAAGGTAAAAGATTCATGCAATCCTT
Organism: Chymomyza fuscimana; assembly: GCA_949987675.1. Taxonomy (NCBI): domain Eukaryota; kingdom Metazoa; phylum Arthropoda; class Insecta; order Diptera; family Drosophilidae; genus Chymomyza; species Chymomyza fuscimana. Next base: position 35,705,363 of record OX465089.1, read on the forward strand.
AAAATCAGAAGCATTTTGCATATATATTTTTTATTATTATTTTTTGTTCATATTTATTTGTGCTAAGAATTCAAGCATAAAGCCGTTGTCCACCACTTTGAAAAAGAAAAACTTAATACATTTTTTTTTTAATACTTATTGTACGAATAGGTTTGAATTTATAAGAGTGCTACTTAATATCTTATCAAAAATTTAATCATCGGCCTTTAACTGTTATTGTTTATAAATCTTTTTAGTCTGTTATTATTCCTTTTAATTCTTATAGAGTATACAAACTTTTCACACTTTCACTGTCTTTCATTTTGGTTACGAACGCATTCATACAATAGCATATTTTATTTCAAACCTTCAGCCTCGGGGCTTAAAGAGCATGATCCCACTGACTGTCTGACTGTAGTTTCCCACACCGAAAATATCCTGTCAAATACATTAAATTATTAAGCAATTAATTAATGTACATACTTCCATTCGTATTTGCTTTCAATGTTGTCTGCTGACTCTGACCCAAAGACTTGGCCTGGCCTTTTGTTTCGCAAGGTTTTTGAATGTAAACTTTTCTCGGCGACCTTCATAATTATATAATTACAAAAGTTTTTTTAGCACAAGCTGAACTTAAGTTTTTGCCATGTTGCTGAGAGTTTTCAGTGCCTAAGTCTATGCAATGAGTTCGAATGCGGGTCTCTAACCAGCACACTTCAGTATCCAAGGATATATGTGTGAGTATCTGTGTGAGTATACGGCAACCTTCGAGTGTTGCAAACTTTTGCTTACAAGCTACTCACACACACATTAACTAATATACGAACAACATCTAGACGTTGTTCACCAAATTGTTGCTGTAAGCTGTTAGCGAACTTAGCCGCCTGACGTTGCATGCAACAAAACAAGGCACAAGACGCACAAAGCTTGCTTGCAACTTACTTAACTTAACTTCTACTTTGCATAATGTGTAGCACAGTATTAGGCGCACAGTTTTGCTCAGATTTATGTGAAAATGTGCGCATAATAGCTGGCTGTGGTTGCTCCACCTTCTGGAGTGGGAGAGGTCTGCATTTAATTGGGCTTGAAATTAAGTTTTAGCAGTTGTAAAGCTATGTAAACGTTTGAGGGTCTATTAACAGCGCCACGCTTCTAAAAAGTTAAGGTAAATATGATGAACAACCGCAAAAATGTTTGAATATACAAAAAATACATGTTTGAAGCTGTGCAACAGCTTTGAAGGATTTTTCAGATGGCGAGATGATGGTGTATGATAGTGCTCAGCTAATCTGTAAAAAAATTTTGTGTTCTCAGGGTTGCAAAGAAAATAAATTTACCTAAGCAACTATTTGCAAATATTATAGCTTGTACCTAATCAACAAACAAACAACTTCTAAGTAGAAAAACATGGCTGCGGGTGCATAAATCTTAGAAACAATAGAATGCTGCGAACATTTGTTGGTTTTTGGAGAAGTTTTTGTTTAGCCATGCAAAATTGTTTAATGTATGGCTCAGAGTTCAGAAGCGCTATTAGCATAAGAAAAATATATATATTTCATACATATGTAAGTATTAGTACGCCACTTGCTGATAATATTATGCGTAACTATTGTTAAATTGTAATTTTGATTTGGATATTTGTTTGGATATAAAAACATTTTATTTTTCAAAATTGCGAGTATGCCATAAAAAATTATGAGATTAAAAAAAGTACGTATACGCAATGCAGACTTATGAGGTAGATTGATCAAAAATATTGTGCAAATGGTTTTGAGCATATCATAAATTTCACGACTTTTTCCAGCAAATTTTGCAACTTTGGCCATTTTGCAATGTTTAATGCAGCACAGTTGAAAAAAAACGTTATTTTCTTGAGTAAGCCTCGTCCTTCTGTAATTTTTAACCAAACTCAGATAGATTTAAAAATAACAGCACAGATTAGGATGTACGATATGTGGGATACATGGTCTATTTTTCTTTTTTTTTGCGTTTCCACTATTCTTGATACTGTTATTTTATCATGTTTTCAATTCATTAATTAGTTATATTTTTTTGCGCATATTAACCAATGCAAGTTTGTTAGAACGGCTAATTCTGTGACGGCTCTCGCACAGTTCAAACCACATAATTAAAAAAAATAATAATAATAATAAATCTTTGGAAGTAGTGTTGAAACCTTTATTACTATCAGTTTACAAAAATAAAGTCGATAGGTCGACTTTTATTTGTACAAAATTTGTAATCGATTTTGCCATGCTTACTTTTACTGCCTATGTAAGGCTGCATTACGTATACTTAATTTTTTTTTTAAATTCCATAATTTTTAATTGCACACTCAAAATGTTGAAAAAAATGCAATGCACAGCTTAACAGTAGTTAATTATATTATTATAAAACAATTTGCGTGGTAATTCGCACTTATTAATTAAGGGATTACTTCATATTCTGTTAGTTACTTTTACCATCACCTTTGTTTGCATATTTTCTTGAAATTTTCCATCCAGCCTTTGGGTGTTTGCAATTGAAGTTTTGTTTCGTGGTTTTTTTTGCTTCAACATCCTGCTGATTGTTGATCAGAATTTACAAACTTATAAAAATTGGAGGGTTGCCATCACATTACTTTTATTTAAAGAGTTTTTGCACTCCTAAAAAATATAACTAAAATAAAAGATGGCGTATGCTAAAGTCGGCCGCGGACGAAAAAATATTTATTTGCCAAATTTGGGTACGATATTTTCATAAGCACACGAAATACAACAAATTTTTCACCAAACACGTTTTTTTGACCGATCGGTCCTATGAGGCTATATGTATATTAGGGCGGGTCCATTTGTATGGGGCCGAAAAAACCTTATGGGGCTCACTCGGATTTTGATTCTTTGGATAATTCTAAGCAAATTTGCTCAAGAAACTATGGGTCTAAAATGAATTTCGAGTCGCCCACTTATTCAAAATAGGTTTTTTTCGACATATTCAAAAATCGACTTAGAAATTCATTGAAAAGGCCTAAAATCGATATTTTTTCTCTAGCCAAATGTGAATTTGGGGGTTTTGGGGTCGAGGAATTCATTATTGACATCTATTTTTAATTTTGGGTGCCGCCAGAGGGCGCTTTCGTGTTGGTTTTTGATTTTTTTCGGTTTTTTTTCTTGAAAATTTTGAAAAAGTGGGCGACTCGAAATTCATTTTAGACCTATAGTTCCTTGGGCAAATTTGCTTGGAATTACCCAAAGAATCAAAATCCGAGTGAGCCCTTATACCGAAAAAAATTGACCCACCCTAATGTATATATAGCTTTACATATCAACCGATTTTGATAAAATTTGGTAAAGTGCTGGAGAACTTAAAAAAATTATAGTTATGATATCTTCATAAACAAACGCATTATCCATCTAAAACTTTTTGTTTTTTTCGAGGTCCTCTGAAACACCCATATGGGAGCTATGTATATAATACTATAACCCCGATATCAGAAAAATTAAATAACCTTGTCTCCTGTGTAATAATAAGGGATCTAAACTGAAAGTTTGGTGAATCTTACCATCTCTGAGATCTAGGCGTTCATACGGACGGACAGACGGACATGGGTTTATCGACTTCTCTAGTCACCCTGATCGTACTTTAGGTAACGACGTAACCTTCTGAATGTTACATACATTTTCATCTTGGACAAACTTAATATACACTTTGCACCATATGGTACAGGATATCAAAATTATTTAATTTGTAAGCATCCACGTTTAGATAATCATAACTAGATAACCAAGAAAATGTTTCCTATTAATTAGTATGGTCAGACAATGTAATACTTTTCAAACCTATTTAATTTACCCATTTCTTAAATTAACCAAATTTGTACTTCTTGAAAACTAACTTTAGTAACTTTAAGCTTATGCCACAGTCAATGTCATTTAAATTTACTTATTATCAACTGTTTGCAATAAAATAAAACCAATTAATTACACATAAATCGCAATTAATTTAAGCCGTTTTAAATTAGTAAAAAACAAATGATTATATGAAAGGTAATTAACTATTAATCAAACAAGCTTAAACATACAAAACCCTTAATATTTGCGAAATTACCAAACAAAAAAAATGTATATCAAAGGTTATAAAATTTAATAATATTTTAAAGCGTAAATGTTTTTGATTTTAAACCATTTTTTTAGTAACCGCAAATAGTTGCAAGAAATTTTAAATAACAAAAACCACACAAACTCAAATCGATTGCACACTGTTTGATAGCTACTTATTGGATTATTATCAATATTTGAAAAAATAAAATTGTATTTCTTTTTCTTGCGCAAAAGTTTGAAAATCTGCTTAAGTTACTTGGATTAGTTTGTTCATGCGGGAATATGTACTTGCATAGGATTCTTAACTTTCTGCCCAAGTTATAATGCGCTTTCTCCCAAAAAGTTTCTGTTTAACTTATTTCTTATTTGTTTTTTTTGGCTTTTCCTGAAATTGAGTGTTCTTCAATGAGTTTGATGACAATAGCACCAAAGTGCAAAGCTGAAATTCCCACTGAAGTTTCAAAATTAAATTGTTAGCCTCATCAACAATATTTTAGTCAAGTTTAGACAATGCAGCGCTTAAGCGCTGTCTAGCCAAAAATGCTTTACAATTGGGGCAACCCTATGCAGATGCTATTCTTTAGTTCCTATCCTATAAATTTCACTGCACTTTGCAAAAAGCGTTGCCTAGTTTTATGCAACGTCTGGTATTTAAGCTAAGCCGCTTAAACGAATCAGTTAACTGTGCGCTAAGCCTGGAAAGGTTTTAACTGTAAGCGCTTTTTTAATACTGTGCCACAAAAGCGTAAGGGGTACATTTGGTTGGTGCAAAAAAAATTTTGTTGTGTAAAATCTAGAAAAAAACAAATTAATTATATCAAAAGAGTAATATCGACAAAACATTCGACCTAACCATATTCGTTGGGCTAACCACCTAGAGGCGCATCGCGAAATTTTATCAGTAGGTGCGTCCTATTCTCTAGTTCTTCACCGCAATTCAGGAACGAATTCACGATCGAAGTTCCTCAACGTATTTTGTGGGCAGCATTAAAATGGTCGTAATATCATCACGTAACGAAATAAGGTGTACTGTGTGAGTAGGCTACAATCAATTGTTGTAAAATCAAACAAAACTGGTAGAGTATTGGCAAATTTTTTTTAACAAAGTTTCGATACCACTGGACAATCGTCCGAAAACGTGTATTTTTGAATAAAATCGAAAAATAATGCTGTATACTTCACATTCAGTACAGTTTATTGTAATGACACAAATAAGAACTTAAAAAACTTTATTACAAATGTTTCCGTTCGAGTTAAAGAATTTGACAATTTTATAACCTTTATACGAATAAAACTATTCTTAGTTAAAAATATAGTATAATTGTTGTATACTAAAGTTACAAGCTAGTCAAAGACGTCACAGATCTCGGACATTAAAATAGCTGTTATCCAGTAATATTTTGTATATATACTTTTTTGCATATAATATAATTACTATTAAGCATTTTAATTAAATAAATATTTTATTTTAATAAATAATTAATTCGTTAATTAATAATTATTATTTTGAATAGATGAATATTTTTCCTAAAGTATTTAATGTATCTTAAAATCTTTTTTTAATATTCATTTTATATAATTTACCATTTTGTATGTGATTTTTTCAATATAATACAATTGTATAAATAAATATTTTTCCCCAAATATTAAATGATTATTATTGTTTGCTGTAAAAAAGTAAACGGACTTTTTTTTTGTTTGAAATTATAAATTGTTACAAAAATTCAAAAATTTAGGACATTCGCATTTATTTATGAAAAACTTACACTCAGTTAAATCAGCCTCAAAGTCCTATCGTAAAGATTTTTCATATATACATTTTGACGCAGTATAAACCCTGATTGTCATATTTTGGCCAAAATACTGACATTTTCCTAGTAATTTTTTAAGAAGATGAAAGCTTATACTCTTGATTGATTGCATTTTAGCTATACCAAGTTTTACTTAATAACAAAAAAATAACAAAATTCCTAAAACAATAGGACCTTTCGGAAATAGACAAAAGCTCCAAAAATAATACTGCCCTCAAATATTATACAGTTATTGATTTAGGTTTTAAAGGTAATTAGAAAACAACTTGAATTTTGACCAAAATCTGGCAATTCGAACCCAAAATGCAACATAGACAATTGAAGCGTGAGGCAACCAAAAATAATAGTCAGTTCCAAACTAAGATAAAAGTGCGTCAAAATCTCATTCAAAGTGTGACCATAGTCACTATAGTAGGTGGTACCGACTATAGTCAGTAAAGTCTCAACTGTAGCATGTCCATTTAATTTTTTTCTTTTGAGTTTGCACTTCTATGTACGCGAGATTAAACTTGAGCTACGAGATAGACATCATCATGGCCGATGTGAACCTTTATAGGGTTACAAATCAATTGTGCACACTGAAGCATATGCCGTGAACGTGTCTGTATTCGTGCTGGGTCAACGTGACGTATGATTAATATCAAATATGCTCAAACCATTCGAGCATAAATTTCAATCAGATATGCACATGCCAAAATAATATAAATATACTATACTTAGATAGACACTAAATATTTGTAGTCAATTAGCGAAACAAACAAGTATCAAGCATACGCAACGTTGCCACCCGGCAACAGGCAGTCAAACATTGGTATTCTAAAGCAACAGGAGCAAAAAAAATTAACCCTCATCAATGTTGAAATAGGTACGACAACAGCGCACATAAAAAAATAAAAGTTGCCCCAAAAAAAAGTTTGCCATGTTTTGGCATACCTGCAACATAGGAGGGAGCTGGGCAGAGGGTGACTTGAATTCTAAAATCTGTCTACGCATATGCTGCGACATATTGACAACGTAAATTAGAAGCTTAAGCCATGTGGAAAACTGACACGACCAGGAGTCAATTTAAATATTGTTTCGCAAAATTAAGTGCATAAATTTTCACTAACACACATACACACCCAAATATAGACAATATTATTATAGATATTTGTACGTGTATAGGATGTTTTTTTTATTCAACGCTACTCAACTTTTAATTGAAGTAAACTTTTGAATTATTTTTTTGAAGCTGCAAAAAGTAATTTAGAATACCATATTAAACCTTTTGGTTCAGTTTGTGAACAATATACGTATAAAGCATTAACAGTAGTCCGATTCTAGCTTGCCTCAAATGGATTAGATGATTGAGGCGCATACGTTAACCAAAGTATAACCAAGTTTGGGACGAATGTTAAAAAAAACAATTCTGACAAAACTAATTTTCGAATGAAGGTGTACCCCTATAGATAAGTATATATATACGTCATATATAGACCTGAAACAATTACATTGCCACATCGAAGAACTCACCTTTCTCCCACACAATAAGAATATCCCTTTGGTTATTTGTTAATTATACAAAAATGTACCACATTTTGGTGCTGAGATACTATGCACATAGTTTTCGAAAAAAAAAAAAATTATTTTCGCAAAGTTTTGCTTTGATACGATAAGACTTTTAGTCGTATTCAAGAAAAATTGTTTCGAAGGATAGGGGATGTTTTGAGAAAAGTCAAAAAATCGTTGTTAATAAGGCTACGTACTTTAACTGTTATAGTTTCTAAGATCTAGGTGTCAATAAGAAGAAACTTATGAGCCTATGAGGTTTTTCATTCAATTGAATTGAAGAACATAAATAGAAAAAGTTACCAAAAAATGCGATTAAGGCAGGTAATTTTATTTTAACATTTAAAGTAAAATAATAAAATATATAACTGATTATTTCTATGGTTCTAAATTAAAGTGTTTTCTCTAGTAAAAAACACCCTCTATATATACATACATGCATGTTAGAACTACTTTATTATTATGATTATTTATTAATTTTTACGCTTTGCGTTTTTCCGACCTTTTTTTACAGGGTTCAGGAAACGGATGGCTCGTATTTTGAGAGTTTTACTTCCTTGGGCTGGAAACGTGAAAATCGTCGCATGTCGGCAACGCGTGCCGCCGAGGCACGCGCTGAAGCTAATCCCGAAAATGAACGTGACCCGCCGGTGCCCCAGGAAAATCTGGAGCGGCAGGAAGAGAAGGAGAAATTGTATGTTGAAGTATTGCATACCATTGCCAATACGGTGGGCGCACCAGCACCTGGCGGACAGGTAACATTTAAACCAACAAATAAATCAATACTAACTTTATCTGTGTTGGGTGTACTGCAGACATATAGCTAACAGCAAGAGTTTTGATGTAGGGTTTTGCTTGCTGAGCAAATAGTCCTTCAAATAAACTTGTTGCCATAGTGTGTGAGCCAGGAATTAACAAAATTAAATGGAATACACAAACTAGGCCCAAGGCCAAAGAACATTCGGTTACCAAATACACTTGGGCCAACACCGAAATTGTATGATTAAAGGTTTTGACTACATTGTGGTGTGTCCCTTAGTTGTGGATTAATGGCAGACGTTTAAGTCGAATGATTTGAAATTTCAATGATTAATATGCACGTGCTTTACCCCTTAGGCCAAGGTGTTTAATATGAGACTTAAACGACTTGAGGTAAACTTTAATCTTAAAACTAGTCAAGCTAAGAATGTTGCAAACTCATGCAGAAATTCAATTAAAAATATTTAACTCTTTAATTGGTTTCATTTTGTATATTTGCTGTGGAATTTTCCAATATTTTTACAAGTGGCAGGCAAAACAATATTTTCACCAAGCCCTTACCCAACACCATACAAACTGACTAACTGTGTTTGCAGCAGTTCATTTTTCAATTATCGTTTTTAATTTAAGTGTAAGAAAATTGTGAGACGTTCGTTGGACAACTAATGAAACTCAAGCCACGTCAAAGTAAGAGAGAAACAGCATCATAGAATAAAAGAAGTGTTAGAAAACGCAAAAAGAGCAAAGGATAGTGGCGTGGGGTGCCAACTTAATAAAACTTTCACCAAAGCAACTAGAGATAGCAGCAATGGATGTGAAATAAAATAAGGTTAGTACTGCTGTGATTGAGCACAAACAGCTTCAGTCTCTGGAGTCTTTGGCATGAACGGATAGCGCAAGTTACCAAAGCAGCTAGTTATTTGCTGTCCAACGACAGGGAGCAAGTGCCAGTCAGCAGGCAACTTAGCCACCAGAGTCCTATTAATGCGACGTCATTTTTGCATTTAATCAAAAATAATTACAAATAAAATGAACGCAAAGCAGTTACAATTTTTCATTAACGATTGTGGGTTGACTTTTTTTTTCCATTGTTGTTTTTTGTTTAATGAAAATTAATGAAAAACAAAAGCTTTAATGGCAAAAACATACATTAAAAGAAGCAAAAACATGCTTGAGGGTTTCGGGATCTAGCAGCAGTAAAATATGGGTTGACTTTCGGCGCAGAAACTTGAAAATTTTCCCAACGAAGTGGAGGCTGCAGCTATTGAACGAAAAATAGAGAAACAACAACAAGAAAAGGCAGACCTCAAGAGGCCAACAAAATATGCATAAAAGGCAAGCACTTGATAGAATTCATAGCAAAGAGCCTGCAGAGTGCTGAGACAGTTGTGCATATAGCCATATGTACTATGAAATTTACTGAGCTTAATTCGTTGAACTATTGTTTTTGGTGGATCACTTGACAACCCATAGGGTTTTAGATCCCATTGCGACTTCTATCAGTAAGCTTATTCTGTTCTTGATGATGAGTTGGAGAGATAAAGAATATTATTAATATGCACTAAACTTGCTAATATAAAAAAATTGCCAGAATAAAACAGAAGCACTGTAAACTAAGGAAGTTAGAAAAAAGTTTACAACTTTATGTATTTAAGGCTTGGCCAATTTTAATTTGTATACTCTGTGATCAAATTGAAAGGTGGAAAGAAAATTTTAATTTACACTTCCAGGGTTTTTCCAATCGATAATTTTTTTCTTTCTGTAACTTGGTAGCACTGTTAGTGACAGCTGTGATAAATTTCACGTCAAAATATTCATCAATGTTTGAGATACGCCGTATCGTTTCGTGAGGTGCTACGACACTGCGCCATCTCACACGGCACTGGTTCTTCTTGAGCAATACGCCAAAAATTCAACAAATATCGGTCCGTAACCTGCTTATTCAGCTAATTTGCCTCCGTGTGACTTCTGGCTATTCAGCAAAGTCAAAAGACCGCTCCGGGGACACCGTTTTGACTCGATTGAGATAATAAAAGCTGAATCGTAGAAGGCTCTTAAGGCCATTCCGAAGGAGGACTTTGAAAAGTGCTATGATAACTGGAAAATTCGTTGGCATAAGTGTATTGCAGCGGAAGGGGATTACTTTGAAGGGGATGAAATAGATTTAGATAAATAAATAAAGATTTGAAAATATAAGAAAATTCACCTTTCAATTTGATCAAGGTAGTATGTTTGTTTATCCTTCAAAAAGCAGGTGTAAGTATGCTAGGATATGTAAGCCGTGTACATCCCTAAACTAATTGCTCCTGTTTGCTGTCAGCTTCATAATGTGACTCAAGGAAAGTTCTCACACTTAGAAAAGCTCAAAGACATTAGTAAAACCTCCTGTAAAGTGTCAAAACCTGGGAAATAGTCTACGCAATGCATGAAATAAATACATTATTAAGGTCAGCATTCCATTTTAAAAAAATAATTTATTTAAAATAGCAGACCGCCATCCTAGCGACTTTTAAGCGCGGTCTTTGCATATACAAAGTGCAAATTATTAATATTACGTATACGCATACTGCAATGCATTAGAAGTAAGGAAACTGGGTTCATTTCTTTTTTTTCCCTACTATTTGCTGTTGCTTGTCCTTTTTTTTTTTGGAAAATTGATGTGCTCATTATTAAGTTAGCAGAACAGAGACGTGAACGGCCATTATTTAATAATTTAGTCCTGTCCAGCAACTGCAGCAGGCAATCAAATTAAAATAATATGCCAGCCAGAGAGAATAAAATGAGTATAAGAATTTTAAAGTATACGTATTTGATAAAATGGTCAAAGGAAAATGAAAGACAAGCAAAGGAAATGAAAATTGTGTTTTTCTTTCCTCCCTTTTTTTGTACGTATTTTGCATTGAAAGCGTTACATGAAGCATGAGTTAAAAGGGAAACGGCAGTACGCTCAAATAGCTGAGAAAAAAAAGGAGGCAAAAAAATAAGTAAATATATAAATCGACACGATAAATCAATAAAAGGAGAAAAAAAAATTGAAATCAAAAATCTATTAGATCAGCCAATAATAAATTTGTTTTTTTTTTTCTTTAAAGCTAATTCCTTTATGATATTAAAAATTTTGCTTTTTATTATCGGCACTCTAGCCAAATACTCATGGACAAATGGCAAAATAATTAAATTAAATTTCAAAATTGAATACTCAGCATATAAATTGTTTCGTATACGCCATGTGGGGCACTGTATAAATTGACTGGGTTTGTGTGTTTTACTGTGTGACAATGGCAAGCTTAATTTGAATAAAGTTCTCACGTTTTCTGTCTTCTGTTTTGTTATACACACACACACACACGTAAACACACACAGTTTGCACATTACAAGGACGAAATGTATCTGCATGCACAGCGCGCCTTTGGTGTCAATCCGGATCGTCATTATCGACTATTGCATGCCTCGGCGGAGGATAAACCAAAAATAATCGTGCTCTCAGCGGTCGTCATTGAGGCAGATGGTCTGGAGGCAAAGGATGCCAATGGTAAGCAATCAACCACAAGCTCTATCGCTTTTTATATACATACATATATGTAAGTAAATATGTACATATGTATTTGTGTTTGTTTGTCTTTGTGTTTGATATTGCCGTCATGTGTAAATATTTTTAGTTGCAAATTGATTTGCGGCTTTCAACTATGATAATTCGATTTCAATTTCGCATTCGTTTTCGTTTTGTTTACCAGCCCTGCCAATTGCTTTATGAAAAATTCTGTGTGACCGGGTCGTAGCATAAATTATAATACAGTTACACTAACAGGGTAGCTGCAACAAAGCAAACTCAAAATGTTAAGTGTGTCTTCATGCAAATGAGAAATGTATAGAGCACGTCCAAATCAAAGTGGGCGAAGTCTGTGTGACGGCTTGTTCAAGAATATCAAGTTGGTCTGGATTTTAGTCTGCCTCTGTATCACTGTAACATTATTTGCAGAAATGAGCTTAAGATATTTTTAAGGCGATTCAAAGAAATGTGGATACATCTTAAGGAACCAAAGTTCAGTTTTCAGCTCAGCCGACTGAGATGAAAACATTAAAAAATTGTATCTTCACGAGATGAAAACATTAAAAAATTGTATCTTCACGTGCTGACGACCTGCTAGATTTGTAATTTATCCTCATTGACTTGTAGTCCATGTACTTGCAATGGCAGCATTGCCAACTTGCGTGATGTACAACCCATATGGCAACACTGTAAAGAGCTGATTAAATTTTTATATTAAAATTTAAAGTAAAAGAGTGAATAATTTAGGCAAGCTGTGGTTGAGATTTATGAATAGACAAGACTGCATAATTACTGGAATATATATAAATGCCGCCCAAATAATTTTAAGGAGCATAAGCAGAAAAGTCTGGCCACGTTTTGTTATAAAAAGCATGTTTTCTTCTACTGCCTTCATTTATTTTTAGTTACCATGTAACACAAACTGTAACAATAAACAAACAAATTGCCCAAGAAAATTTACACTAAAGTCTTAGTTAATAGATATATAGTGTAAAACTTTAGTTCACTTTTCATATGGAACACATTGCAATAATAAAGAAGAAGCATTTGAAAAAGAAAGGGAACCCGTCTATTAAACTAGTTCAAGACCCAGAATAAACTTTAAAGCACATTTTGCAAAAGGAAGACCGAAGAATGTATTTCAAAAACCTCACTGCCCTAAAGCCCTGCAGCTGTAAATGGAACTTCATTGCATAGAATTACTAGTATATAGAAACAAATATTTAGCTTTTCTAGACCCTACACCTAAAGGGACAACGGGCGCCATACAGCCCCCATTTCGATTGAAATTGCAATACCAAATTGTATCAAAATCTGTTTATTATAACGTATACCTCTAATAGGATCAATCGGTCCAAACAATGTTTTGAGAGCATAAGCCGTTTATTAATAAAAAATATCGTAAACAAATTCCTGTTTTTTTAAATACCTCAGCAATATGCCGAATATTGTTGAAATTAATTTATTTATGATGGTAAAATATGTTTCGTCGGCCCCGACTCTAACATTCGCTATATTTTATTTACGGTTAATGCCCCATAAATGTAAAATGTTAAATTGTAAAACAGAAGGAGTGTCCAGGGATTTACGAGTATCACTCTAACTACCTACCGTGTCTGAACACTATTATGTCCTGAAGCTCGTTGAACTATTTCCTTCTTAGTCTGAGGGCATCAATTTCATCTAGTGAGTCGTAATGAGCAACTGTTCCAAGCTCAAGATTGTGATCATTCCTTGCTGTTGCACAAAACTTTTGCAATAGCTGTTTGATATATCCTTTGAATATTCATTCGAATTTAATGAGCATCACCCAGGCATCGCAAAATTTTTAAGCAGGGTAACACTTTCAGAAATCTGCAAAATTCCAAAAATCATTTCTGTTCAGAGAATTTTTGTCCCTTGCTGTAGTGACTTTCGAGATAGTTTTGGTGTTCATACGAACAGAAGTGACTATCAATTCGGCGCTTATCATGTTTGCATGTTTCTCCTACAAGAGCCACAAAACCCTTGGGCCTAGATGTACTCATGAACAGTCTCGACTGTTACAAAAATTTGGCCACATTGCATGTATTCGCATTCAGAGTATTGAAAAACTAAGGACTGTTGCTGACTAGCATTCCGCCTTCTGTTCAATAAATTTGCAATTTAATGCTCCCCATTTTGTTCATTATGCTCAAGTGGAGCAACAGCTACAGTAGAAAGCAATTTCGCATTTTAATGTGCTCAAGGATGTGTAAGGAATACGTTAAGTGGTGCTGCATTACTAGTAGTGCCGACTGCCAGTTACCAACTGCCAGCAGGCCGTCCATGTCAGCAGCCATCTGCTAAATGTGCTGTCGATGACGATGACGCTGTGGATGTGGTTGGGGATGTGGATGTAGATGTGGATGACGATGTCTAGTATGCTGTCTGTAAGTTGTGTGTGGGCTTTTCTAATATTTGATAGTTGCCTAGATGAGTAACCAGCAAGCGTTTAGCTTGCTTTTGCATCTGACAGATACTTTTGTAGTTACATTAAACTAAAAGGTTTAAGATTTGCTTAAACTTATTACTGAAATTCAAACTTAATGTAATTATCAAATTGTAATTGTAAAGAGCTTGTTAATCATACGCCACGTGTGACCAGCAGCAAATTGCTGCCATTAACATACAATTAATTGCCGTTTAAATGATTTTCTTTGAAGCCTATTAATAATGCATACTATACACAGGCTTTTCGGATCCCTACTGCATGCTGGGCATACAACCAGATGGAGGACCACCCGTATCTCCGCTGCCACTGCCCCCAACTCCACGTGCACTCTCTGCAGACATGAGTGGTTTCGACAACAGCGTGACCGATTCTCCGCCGCATCGCAAGCATAGCTTTCGCTTGAGCTTTAAGCGCAGAGAGGGCGGACGCAGGGAGCAGCGTGATTCATTGGGCGGACCCGTGCCGGCCAAGCTCATCAAGGCGACAAGCATCAAGCCGCACACGCTGAGTCCCAAATGGAATGAGAAATTTAAATTGTAAGTAGCGGCACGGCTGGCATTATAAATATATACATATATATATACTATATTTGAGTATTATGGAAGTAGGAATGACCCATCATTTAAATTCAATCACGCTCAATTGTTTGCCAAATGTGCGTGCACATTCGGAATGGTATTTGATAGTCACTAATGGAGATTTGCGTCGAGTTTTTCAATTACGTGTGTCCGACTGCTGTTGCTATTATTTAAGTGATCGATTTGGAACAAACAAAATGAAACACAATTGATACATTGCTTTGTCATTTAAATTTGAAATTAAGTATACGCCATATTTTACTCACTTTAATTTTTTATTGTAACTTGATATATATATGCCACAAGCTGCGTTCAAGTGTTAAATTAATTGTTTTCTTGAGCATATTCTATTATTAAAAACTAAACAAATTATTGAAATAAATTCTTATTTGAAAATAAAACTGCAATATAGGCAATGTGAACCGCAACAAATATAAACAATTCAACTGCACATTATTCCCACAAATATTTTCCAATGACAAATAAGACCAAATTTATGTCGAGAAAATATTTGTTCCAATAAAACAAATATGTCTGTTAATTTAATGGACTGCTAGTAAATATGCGCATAAATTAAATATATTGCTACAATATATTGAACCTATTGTGCATGGTAATCAATATTTTTGCAGCTGTAATTGTTGCTATGGGAGCTATATTATATAGTCAGCCAATTTTTTTTCAAATTTGGTAAAGTGCTTGGGAACTATAAAATACGACCGAATTCTAAATTTAGTTACCATATCTTCACAAACATACGAAACACAACGAATTTTGTACAAAAAACGTTTTTTTTGACCGATTGGTTCTATGGGAGATATATGATGCAGTCAACCGATTTTGAGAAAATTTAGTACAGTGATTGGGGACTTCTGAGTGCCAAATTGGGTTACGATATCTTCATAAACAAACGAATTATCCATCTAAAACCTTTTTTTCGAGGTCCTCTGAAACACCCCAATGGGAGCTATATAATATAACCCCGATGTCGAAAAAATAAAATAAACTTTTCTGCCGTAGGATAATAAGGGATCTTATCTTAAGTTTGGTTGCTCTAGCTCTTAAATTCTTTCAGATCTATCCGTTCATACAGACGGACGGACGGACAGACGGTCAGACGGACATTGGTATATCGACTTCTCTAATCACCCTGATCATACTTTAGGTAACTTTGGAGGGTCACCGACGTCTCCTACATACAAACTTAATACACCCTTTGTACCATACCTTTTGAACCAAGGCGCCCACTATAACGAAATAAGTAATGGACGCAGTATTTAACTTTATGAACTGCAATTATGAATACGTTGAGCGGTACAGGACGTGCGTTTCGTGCTAGAACATATACGAGATTGACTTATAAAAAAAGTTAGATCTAAGTGACCCTCAAAACATAGAAGCAAGCCATCGGGAAATCCGATGATTCAAAGCTTAATTATAGAGAGTGAGAGAGAGTACTTATGGCGAGCAATTAACATTTAAAAATTCATTGAGTTTCTCTTCTTGAAAATTCTCTTAAATCGAAACTAAATCTATACTTCAAAATTATCTATCTATATACAAGTGTAATGTTATTATGTATCTATGCTTTAACTGGGCTTATTGGTCATTTATGTGATATCAACTTTTACCATTTGAAGGATATTTTAGTTTAATTTTTATTTTCAATTTCTTAAATAAAAATTGAGCAATTCTAATTATTTTATAAATTGAAAGTAAAAAATATTATATTATAGTTTATCTTATTAATTGTTTTTTAGGTCGACCTCTTCAATTTAGATGTATGTAAACATGATAAAGCTACTAGCCAATAGTCACACAAAAAAAAATTTTTTTTATGAAGAATAAAATTTTAAATTAAAAAAAAAAAAATTATTTTTTGAAATGGGATTAATGTCATTTTATGCGCGTCAATTCACTGTGAAAAAATTAAAAGTTAGTAGTTCTTATAATTATGGAAGTTATGCTTACTTTGGTGATGGCACCTCGCATGGTCGCCAT
Organism: Chymomyza fuscimana; assembly: GCA_949987675.1. Lineage (NCBI taxonomy): Eukaryota > Metazoa > Arthropoda > Insecta > Diptera > Drosophilidae > Chymomyza > Chymomyza fuscimana. The sequence continues at coordinate 35,722,141 of OX465089.1, forward strand.
AGTAAACAGTACCTCGAAAAATGAAAATCTACATTTTCTCATACATGTGTCTTCTAAATAAATAAAAATACTTTTTTTAAAATATAAAAAATAATTTGAAACTAAACTGTTTTGTAATATACAAAGATAATAAATTTTGACCGTATTCCCTAGATAATATAAGACAATAAATAATATTTTGGTGTGCCCGCTCTCATTCATATAATTAGCCATTTTGATACCCCGTAGGCAAAAGGAAAGGACGATAAAAGATTAGAGCAAATAAAGTTGTATGTATCGAGGCGGTTGTTGTAACGTTATAATTAAGTAAAAATTTGAGTAATGTTCAATCGAAACTGAATTTAAGTTCACATTTCGATATCGGACAACAGTGCCTTGATCTTAACTGTTTCAAAAAATACTACAATGAATGAGTCATAACATAACATTGGTTTTTTATTATAAAGCCTCACCGTCCTAGATCTCTGACTGCCACTATCTATAATAATTATAAAACCTGTCGTTTTAAGCTTTTCTGCTTGGGTGTTTTATGATCTTGCTGAGTGATGGACACATTTTAAAATTTTAAGCGCATTTTTAATGTTCGCAACAGCAATTAATAAACTATCGATAAAGTGCTGCCAAATTTTTAACCAATAAAAGTAATATTATTCCTTTTGTTAGCGACATCGATGACATCAATACGGATACCTTTCACTTGGACATTTGGGATCATGATGATGAAAGCTGTGTTTTGGACGCCGTTTCGCGCCTGAATGAGGTACGCGGAGTGCGTGGTCTGGGTCGTTTCTTTAAGCAGGTGTGTCAGTCGGCACGTCAGGGCTCACAGGATGATTTTCTGGGCTCTGTAAACATACCAATCTCAGAGATACCCTCAACTGGACTGGATGCTTGGTTCAAGCTAGAGGCACGTAGTCAACGCAGCACAGTACAGGGACGCATTCGACTTAAGCTGTGGCTGTCCACACGCGAAGATCGGGGCGCATCCGACGAAAAGAATGAGCTGGGATTGCACCTAATCGAAAAATTGCAAATGGTTTTTATGCAACATGAGGTGACCACTCATGAGCCCTCTTGGACATGGTGTGGCGATTTGCCGGGTCCAGCGCTTACCATCTTACATCAGCTGGCCGTGCAGTCGGACTTGTCAGATTTGCATTGTGTCATGGCCAGGTAGGTGACGATACGGCATGTTGGCGCTCCTGATAGTCAACAAATATTGCTTATTTTTGAACAGATATGTAGCTGCCGCCAAGCTAAATTGCTCCACGCCACTGGATCCAAAGTTTCTGCATCGTTTGTTGGGTGATGTGGAAAAACAATGGAATCAACCCAATCAAGAGCCACTGTCTCGCGATCTGGAGCAGTGGCTGGCCGAGGCTATGAATGGCTTTGTGGAGCGTTCGCTTAATCAAATACGTCGACATCGTGACATTTTTCCTGCGCTCAATCCTCCATCGCTTATACGCCTGGAATTCCTGCTGCGTTGTCTAGGACTACTAGGCTCCATGCGCGCCTTCCGCGCTGTCTGTCCCTTTAATAAGGGTGTGCGTGGGGAGGTAGTCAATGCGTTGCGCAAAGGCTCTGTTATGTGGGGACAGAATGTGCTGCGGGATTCACAGAGTTTGCCCAATCCTTTATCGAATTTTGTAACAACATTAACCGCCGACATCCAGCTGGGTCACTCCTATTATCATGCGCTGTTCGACAAGTGAGTAGAAAAAAAAACAACCTGCCCACATTACAGATACACAGTCAAAGGAAAACTTAATGAGCGGCATGTGCTGGAAAGGCTTTATAGCCTGTTTACACAGACGACACAATGGGGTTACAATTCCATTAAACATGAATATGAATTTCTAAGACAGAACGTATATGTAAAAGCTTGTTGTCATGTCGATTATTTTACGTATTTGTTTTCAATCGTTCTGAATTTAAATATAACGATAGCTACTAACTGAAATCCAAATTAGATTACATTTACCATATAAACTATGTTTTTCCTAACTTTGATTTAAAAACCTATTCTATGTTGGTCCCAAAATCTTGTCATTCAAAATTATAAAAGCAGTGAGAAAAGCCAAATGAGTCCACTTAACTCATGTCTTAAAGCAACCAGAATTACCTTTAGGTTGTTTTGAATGAGCTTTAAATTGTCTACCTGGATAAGGAACAAAAAACTATCCCCAAGGATTTTTAAAAAATTTTAATTGAGGTCGATTCATAGGTAAAAAAAATTGTACGTAAATTTTTTTTAAACTGAAAGAATTTTTACTTTTTCAATGGTAACACAGAAATCAGTTTTTCTCTTTCACCAGAATTCAAATTCTCGGTGGCACAGACAGCGCTTTGGGACTTGACTATATTTACCATCAAAAGAAATTTTAAAGAAAACAAGCTGTTTATTATTAGAAAAAGGTTATTAAATTTCGGAGTTATCTGCATCTCTAAGAATTAATATACAATTTCTCTTGAAAGTCTCTACAATACCAATTCACGACACGGTTTTAAAATCACTACAAAATTTGCTAGAGATGTGATAACATTCCCCAATAAAGCCAATTTTATTCCAAGAAACTATTACTTATTTAAAAAGGGTATTGAATTTTTGAGTTATCTGTATCTCTATAATTTAATAAATCAAATGTTTTAATTCATGATTTTAATTTTTACAAAATCTCTGATGAATATGCCATTCTGTGTCAATGCACAAAACCGTCCCGAGCCACCTAGTTGCGAGACAAAATAATTCAATTTCGGAGTTCTTAATTTGGCATATTAAGCGAGGTTTTTGGTGTCAAATTTAAGTTACAAAATTATAATTTATGTTAACTTAGTTATTACATGAAAGTATGACGAATTTGGTGCAAAATTAAATAAATAAGTTTTGCTATTCTTTTTCACATAAGGTGGCTGCTTGCGGTATGTTAGTGATTGATATGAATGTCAATAGTTTAGCAGAAACAGAGTTTTGGGACAAATTTTTTAAATCAAAAGAAAAATGTAAACTAAATATAAACAAATGCTTTTTGCCATTCACAATACTGCTGACTGCTGTTGATAACTGATGGCGTGTAGGGTTGTTAACTTGTGTGTTGGGCGGGATAAATATACAATATTTATTTTGGACAAGTTGCAAAATGTGCTACAAGTTATCGACTTATCCAATAATAAATTAACTTTTTTAAATCACTCGTAAAAGTCATATAATAAAATAAGTAACTGGACTCAAATTGTTTTTGAAAGAGTAATAATTCTTTGCTGTCATTCTCATAAAAGTGTAAACATTCGGAAAAACGAGTCCAAAAACTAAAATCTCTAAAAGTTCTGTCTAAGCTGCAGTTTTTTCTACAGATTCGCAAACCAATCAAAGCCAAAATCGCTAGTGATATCTGTGTCACCCTAGTTTATTTTGATGAAATTAATAAATATTTTTGAATCCATTTTTTTTTATCTAACAGCGTATTACCTTTAAAACAAAAAACTAAATAAAATTAACCAGTAGCAATGTAAGAAAATCTTGCCAAAGATTTTAACTCGGTTGTGGAAGGTAAACAGTGAAAAACTGTTGCGGGAGACTAAAGAGTGGTAACCAAAAAAAAAAAAAAAATTTATATTATTAAATCACTGATTTTAAGAATGGCTTCTACCGAAGTTTCCTACCGATTTTAATAAAATTGGCACTAATGGATGTGTATCCGAAAAAAGAGACCTGTGTCTATATTGATTTTTGCAAACATAGCTTCTAGGAGTAAAACTGCGTGCTTTGTCCATTGATGGTGTTGCTGGTGTTTGATGCTAAACATTTTGGTTTCAAGAGCTTAAGGCCCACGCCTTCTTCTGCCTGTAACCTACATTGCTCAAGTCTATAATACAGAGGATATAAAAATAAACGATTGCAGAATAAGTACCAAAAGGATTCTTTTTAAAATTTTCAACATTTTAGTGACTAGTTGTCCATGTACCTCTACGCTGCATGTCGTAACGCCGATGTGAACGGGCCATTAACTGGCTTTAGAATTTGATGCTTCCATAGCCCGTCATTGTCGCTTTTATTGTTGCATCCACATTGCGGTGATGTTGTCCTTTGTCGAGTGCTCAAAATTGAATTAAATATGTGAGGCACGTGGCAGACATAAAATACGCTCGAAGGTTATACCGCAGACAAACACAATGGCGCACAGCTTAGTTGCTCGAGCATATAAAATTAGCAAGCAGTTAAACTAAACAAGCATCATGGCATGGCCAACATGTTGTATGAGTGATGTTCAGACCACTTCAATTACAATGACATGGTTTTTCTAATTTCAATGTTTTTTTCAAGTAAAATTTTGTGAAAAGCAAAGTGTGCATATAAAACTACTAACCAGACATATATTTCCCTGGTTAGTCAGTTCATAGAAATAAGAATGCAGCCATGTGATGGTCAGTAAAGCAGGCTTACACACTTAAGTATCAAATTAATTGGGCTGCCATAAAAATGTTCTCACGTTGGATAGTACACTCATTCATTCAACTATATTTAATGAGGGATTTCACCAAAGTCCAATGGTGTTATTATGAAAGGGGAGAATACATCAAACTTAATTGAGTTTTATTAATGTTTTTCTAAGAGCGGCGTCAAATCTTGTCATTATTTGGCATACGTTTAGGAAACCCCGTAAATGTTCCGACTCTTACTAAGTAAACGCACGTTTTAAATAACCAATGGGTCAATTTGTATGGAGCCGAAAAAGTCGATTTGCGGCGCCCCCTACGAGTATTCTACGGGCAATTCTAAGCAACTTTGCCAAAGAAACCATAGGTCTATTTTAAATTTCGAGCCTGCAGATTTTAAAAAATAGATTTAAAAATAGATAGATTTTTAAACCAAAACTTGTCATCTTTTATGTGAATATGATGGTTTTGGGGGTCAAGGAATTCATTTTTGAATTTGGCGTTATGAGTGCCGCCAAAAGGCGTTTCATTTTGTGTAAAAAAAAAAAAATCGATTTCAAAAATCGACCAAAAGAACAAATCATATTTATTTACCAAACTTCGTTTAACCTAATTTTCAACGCTGAACATTGTGGGCTAATAAAATACGAGAAAGCCTATTTTTTTTTGCTTTTTTCAAATTCAAAATAGACCTATGGTTTCTTCGGCAAATTTGCTTAGAATTGTCCGTAGAATACTCCTAGGGGGCGCCGAGAATAGGCGAAAAATTTGACCCACCCTACTATACACCAATTTGAGAAATCAAATCCATTAACTAGTTTTTTAATTGTTTTTTTTTTTTAATTAAAAACTCTATCCAATTCCGCATCGGTTTAAAAATTCAGAAATCTTAGAGATTTATTTTTCGGACAATTGTTTCCGAATGTTTGCGCTTTTACGAGAATCGCAGATAAGAGTTCTTTCTACAGTACATTTAGACACTTATTTAATTATGATTTATAAGAGTGATTTAATAAAGTTAATTTACTATTGGATTAGTCGGTAGCATATTTTGAAACTTTTTGCTTCCAATTTCTGATAAATAAGTTTGAATATTTATCCCGCCAAACACATAAGTTTGAGTGACAAACCTACTAGCCATCAGTTGTCATCAGCTGTCAGTAGCATTGTGAATGGCAAAATGCATTTGTTTACATTTAATTTTAGTTTTTCTATGGATATCAAAAATGTCTTCCAAAATGCTTTTAGCCTTTGTTCTCCTCAAACTGCTATTCCATTTAATTTTAAACTACCTGCTAAACTATGGACATTCATATCAATCACTAACATACTGCACGTTGCCACGTTATGTGAAAAAGAATAGCAACACTTATTTATTTAATTTTGCACTAAATTCGTCATAATTCCATATAATAATTAAATTAACGTTAATAATATTTTTTTAATTTCAATTTAATACGAAAATATCTATTAATATACCAAATTACATACTCCTAATTATTTTTTTTAATTAGCACATCTAGGTGGCAACTCCTTAGCTCGAGATAGTTTTGCAAGTTGACACAAAGAGATTTTATAAAAGCTAAAATCATGAATTAAAACATTTGATTTATTAAATTATAGAGATATATTTAGCTCAAAAATTTAATAAACTTTTTAAATAAGTTACAATATCTTTGAATAAAATTGGTTTTATTGGTGAATTTTATGAAATCTCGAGCAAAAGTAGAGATTTTAAAACCGTCTCGAAGGTACTTATATCTGTGGCACCGAGAATTGGAATTGTAGAGAAATTTAAGAGAAATTGATTTTGTGGCACCCCTGCATATGTCCACAATTCTAATAATGGCTGACTAGAAATTTGACTTTGTTACTTGTGTTTTAATAAAAAGGCACCATAAGCCAACAAGCTCCATTTAGAGTATGCATAGGGTAAATAAAAAGCTTTGCAATATAGTATAAACGTAAAGGGATTCAGCCATTAGTAAATTGATTTGAAGAAATCCCCAGCTGGTTGATGTTATATAAATTAAATTCAGAGGAACATCCAACAGGTTGCGCAAAACATGTACTAGGAACTCAAAGCTAAGAGCTCTGGACATAAGCTGCTTTAAAATCATTATATAGAAATAAACCAGCTGGGGTCATTACAAATACCAACACCTTAAACTTAACAAGCCATTAGGTAACACTTGAGATAAGACTAACCAAGCAATTCTCTGGTTATACGCTTACAGCACTAATGGCATACAGTACTTCAGCATCATTTACAAACAATATGATGCAATGGTGGGGGAGGAGGTGTACACACGGATGGCTGCTGGCCAGGTGCCAGGTGTGCGCATGAATTTGGCTCAATATGCGGTACTGGAGGGTGATGCCGAGCCTGTGGATGCAAGACCCTTTGAATTGTTTTTGGCGCTGCAGGAATTCTGTCAGCTAAAGCGACATTTATCCGCACAGCCGCAGCCGCCAGAGAAACCGCTGGCGCTGTCCAATAGTCATGAGTGGTTTATACCCACTTTTGAGCGTTGGATGATGGTGAGCAAGGCTAAGGCATTGCAGCGAATACGTGCAGCCATACACATGGATGCCATCTGCGAAGGTGAGCGCATTGTGCGCTATAGCTCTTCCTCCGTGGATACTGCCTCGACGCTACTGAATATCAAGGAGTTCTGGAAGGTCATCAATTGGCCAGATGAAGATACGGCCATTATGATGGAGTCACAACTAATCGATGTAGTCTGCTCGGCGGCCATGCACTATTGCGATCTAATACATACTACGTTGGCAGATAGTGGCTACTATGAGCAGCAGGGACCTTTTCGCTGCTCCGATGACATGTGCGTGACCGTCAACAATGTGGAGTATGTGCGCCGCACGCTGGCCGAGTTTCGTTCCGACGAGCAGCCGCTCGAAGAGTCGGCAGATAATCTACTCGAGTCGAGTTTGACGCATATGGAAAATCGTTGCGAGCGCATACTCTCCAAGCTGGCGCCGCTCATGCAAATGTCATTGCAAAAGGCTGTCTTCCATTTGGCCTGGTCGCCCGACTCTTTGCCCGCCAATCAGGCCATAGTGCCACTGCTGGAGTACTTGGATTGTCATTTGGCGGCACTGAATAGCGCAATGCTGACCAAAAATTTTAATCGCTCGCTGCGTTTTATTTGGAAGACAGTCTTGGGTGAAATGTCGCGTCAAATGGAAACTGGTGATGAGACCGATAAGCCCACACATTTTCATAAGCGTTTGTATGAGGCACTGCAGCTGCTGGTTGACTTCTTTCATGCCGAGGGGCAGGGTTTGCTGCTAGAGTGTTTGCACACTGAGGATTTCTGGCGCATTGAGCAACGCCTGCAGTTTCACAAAACGGATACGGATCGTCTCATTGATATGTTCTATATGAGCCGGCTAAGAGAGCAATTAATGGCGGTTAGTCCCAGTCCATATGGCTCGTTGGCTGTGCGCGCTTATTTCAATCATGATTCGCTATGTGTAGAAGTTTTACATGCAAGAGATGTGGTGCCACTGGATCCAAATGGATTCAGTGATCCATTTGTTGTCATTGAACTGCTACCAAGACGCATCTTTTTGCATTGCATGGAGCAGCAGACCAATGTGCACAAGGTAAGTTTGTATTTTAAAATGTATATACACATTGGTTCCGAATTGTCAAAGTGACTGAGCTAGGATAGGAAATTTTTTTTTTCTTTCAATTAACGAGGAGTTCATATTCCCTTTAGGTTTTTTGTAGCACTTTTTTGTTTTGGTGTTCACTTTGTCGCGCTAAAATGCAGAAGTGCCCGACTAAGTACGTGAGCAACTGTAACAACGAAACAGAAATGCAGACGTGCCAGACTAACAGCGTGAGCAACATAGATTATCTATTAACTAACGTGTTTTGTGACATAATTTCATTTGAACTCACGAAAGAAAAATGGTTTCAAAAACTGGTAGTTTTGTCGCGGCTTAGTCATCACACTACAAACACTTAACAATGCCTAAAACAGTATTGAAATATGTACACCCTGAATGATATTGACGCATTTAACAGCATATCTTTTGGCAGAAGTGCTCTACTTTTTGTAGTCTGCTGTTGCCCGACAATGTAAACACTCTAAATGTTTTTGTGTTTCAGCCATGCTAGCAATGATTAAAATAATTGTTAAGGTCATTTTATAAAAATTCTTGAAGAAAATATATTATAAGTGGTAACAAAAAATGAATAAATACAGATATGTTTAAGCAATGTAACAAGGACATATATAAACTAGCTTACAAGCTAATCCCATCTAATTACTTTGATGCAGCGCACCTTGAATCCCATATTTGATGAATGCTTCGAATTCTCGGTTACCTTGGAGCAGTGTCTTGCAGAAGGCGCCATGATTTGCTTTACAGTAATGGATCACGATGTAATAACAGCGAATGACTTTGGCGGCGAGGCCTATTTGGCCTTGGGCAACATTCCGGGCGTGGCTGACTATAGCACTAGTGTGGACAATTTCCATGGCCTGAAGCAAATTGAATTGCCGCTCATGGAGCAAAAGGATAAATGTGAGTTGTCCACTCAATCAATGTCAACTAGCTGACCATTTACAATGTCAATCTCTTTGACTTCCTCTCTACCCTTTTTTACCACCCAATTCTTATCTGCTACTTGCAGCCAATCCCATACTGCAAATTCTGGAACTACGTATCAATGACAAACAGGCGCAGGACTTTGTACGCAAGCAGAAGGCTCGTTTTATTAATTAATTCTTAAAGGTTGCAAGAGGTAACAGCTGATAAATGTTTGTAAAACAAATTTTGAAAAATGCAATAAAATTGCTAAGAAATTGAAAGGCGTTAAGACAAAAAAATTTCTTAAAATATGGTAACACAATTAAAGCCCCCTTTTTGCGCTGTACACAAAAATTACAAATATATAAGAATTGGCATTGAATATATACATAATGTATATGTTATACCTGTAGTAGTTGTTAGAATTAGTGCTCTTTTGTTTGTAAATGTTAGCAAAAGTGAAAACTCAAATGGTGCAAATGAAAATTAAAAAATTAAGTTGCAGTTAAGAAGGGTTTAAGACCTAGCAGACTGCACTAGGTTAGCCAACTAGGCATATTTATATTATTTATGTACTAAACTCTTTTGTTGCTCTATTGACAAACTACATACAAGTAAATACACTATATATTAGGGAAAATAAATGAATGTAGCATTGCTGAAATTGACACAATTATTGAAAACTAAAAAAAAATCTAAGACTTTTAACAAATACAAGAAAAAAAACACAAAAGTTTTAAATATTGTATACATATATAAAAAAAAAAAATATTTTGGGTCAATTTTTAAAAAATAAATGCGCCGTTTGCACTGGCGGGTCTTGCTATAAGAGAGAGTATCAAAACTTTATTAACTCTTTTATTGGCCAGTGCAAGCAGGGCTTAAGTTACACTGTGCAACAATTTTAGAGCGGTTTTGCAATACTTGGTGATAGGTCTGGTTGCGTATAGTTAAACTTTTTCTTGGGTTGTCTTACATTTTTGCGAACCCTTTGAGAGTATTAAAAAAACTAAACTATATTTCTTAATTCTTTTGATGTAAAATGTAAAGCTAAGGTATAACAACATTTTACTTACAAAATTTTAATTTGGAGTTCAAAGTAAAAAATTAGGTAATGTTCGCAAAACATCTCACACTATATAATTACAACAAAATACATTATATCTTCAAAAGGCGACCTAGTTGCAAAAATCTCAATAGACATATAAGTCTATACAGGGTAGGATCGGCGTGGTAGTCGCTAAACTCGGGAAAACCGCGACTCGGAATGCCATGAGCCTCTCCAAAGTGTTCGAGGGGCATAAGCTGTTCCGGGAAGTGCTCGTTGAAGTCGCCCAAGAACTTCAAGGATTGATGTAAATGTGCCCAAAATGAAAGCGCTCCTGGACTGTTACCGGCGCACAAATATTCGTCTGATTGTTGATGAATTTGGAATTTCGTACTGTGGCGTCCAAAAAATTATTACCAAATACTTTTGGCCATTCAAAAGGTGCGCGCAATACTTCTTCCTCGGCGCAAGCGCGACCTGAAGGGAAAACAATACAGGTCCGTAAAAGACGCACTAGGCGTCGCGACGGCATCTCTGAAGGGTATTCCGGAAAGCGTACGGGCAGTGGAAAGTGTGTCGGAGTACAAAGGTGCTATTTTAAGGACTACTAAGTATTTTTACCGATTAGCTCAATATACAAATTTGAATTTGATTCTTCCGTGTAAGTTATGGTGAAAAAGGGTCATTATGGATTCTCATTCCAACGTTATACATTATTCATGAACATTGGATAGCATTCAAGCATAAACATACGACTATCTAAAGAAACATAAGTTTAGGTTTGTACTATGCCTACCTTACACTATTATCCAGAATTGGAATCATCCTGACCTAATCTGCTGTTGCACAGTGTTACTAGCACAAAGAAGACTATTTTTACCCACACAGACACATATTAAAACATATACTAAAGCAAACTTAGAAACAATCAAAAAACTGCGTAACTCCGAGCTTCTTTATAAAGATTTGCATAAATTTGAACGCATCCTAACTCGCTCTAACTATCACGCACACACATAACATGCTATGTATATGTAAATTAAATCGAGCCCAAAAAGCCAGTGTAACTAAGGCTAAAAGAATTTTTTAAATAATATTACTACAAATATTTTCTGAGCACACATTTGTATTTTATAAATTTATTACATATACACATACACTGACTTTCTTATACAACAAGTTATTACACACATACATGCGAACATAGGCAACGCATATACTCTTACATGTGTTAGCCATGTCAATGTGTACACTGAGTCCCAAAAGTAGCCTTCAGCTGATTGCTTTTTATATACAGGTTTAAAGCTTTTTTGAATCTAACTTTATAAACTCTCCCAAATCTAAGCTTCCACTTTAATCCTTTTTTTTTGTCTTTTTTATTTTATTTACTAGAAGTGTTTGCTTCGAATTGTAAATTTTGTACTATATATACAATGGTCTCTCTATATAGTGTACGATACAAAACTATTGATAAATTGTTGAAACTATAACTCTAACTCTAAACTCTAGTAACTTTTTATACCTATCAAGAAGCATCAACAACAAAAGATGCTGCAACTAAATTATAAATTAAAAAAATAATAACTTTTAAAAACAAATAAGCTATCACAACAACAAAGCATAAATCCAAGTCAAATTAAAGCTATGTACTTTTTTTAATATTTACAGGCTAATAAAAAATTTAAATAAGTATATTTAATTATAATATAAAAAAAAAATTATCGTATTACATGCAAATAGTTTTTAAGCCGCAAAAACACTTTATTACTTTTTTTTGTTTGTTAATAATTATTTTTATCTTTTGTTTGGCCATAATTGCAAAAGAAACATCGACGAGCACTATAATTAATTAAAATGGGTACTTTTAAAAAATTTAACCATTTAATAAAAAGCAAACATCGAAGTTACATCAACGCTGCTTAGGCCCATTTAATTGCTTAATTAAGTTATAATTACTTTTATATTTATTGATTGACTATTTTTTTTTTTTGTAAATAAATTAAAAATATTTATTTTAAATTTTAACTACTCAAACCCATTCAATTAACAAAAAAAAAAAAAAATAAATACCACTTTGTTGATATGTGTACCTTTGGTAATTTACGAACTGCTAAAAACCAAATACAGAGATAAATAAATATAATAAATTAATTTTATGAATATTCAATGTAACAGACACTAATTGCGAATAAAATAAAAACCAAAAAATATAAATTAAACTTAAATAAATATTGAAATATTTAAGTACAGTCCAGCAAACTGAACTAAACACTTATTTAAAACTTGGCCAAAATAAAACAGCTAAGACAGCTAAAGACCAACAGCATTTACAAGAACAACAACTACAAAAAACACAAACATATGCATAGCTAAAATTTGAGAATTAAAAGTTAGCTAAAGTTATACATAAAAAAAAGGATATGCTATACACAAAGAAAAGCTTAACAGAAATCCCTCCTACATGACAAACTTATACATATGATACTGTATGCTATATACAAGCATGCTTTATACAAATACATAGACATAAATGAAATAACAGAGTTCAATGGAAACAAGTACAACTATTTTTTATTAAATTTTTTTTTTTTTTTTTTTGAATATCGTTTACAAATAAATACCGGTATATACATATTTATTTTCTACTTAGTGTAAAATTTTTTAACCAAGACAAACGTAACTCTACCGCCGATACTTGAAAATATAAAAGTATTTAACTGAAATTTTTTAAAAATCCCACCCACACAGACACTCACAGACACACTATGTTCCTAAGTCCAAACTACAAAAGTATATATTTATTATAAGAAACTGAAACTTGAATACCTAAAATAAAGCCAAATTTCTAGTTTCTAGAAACTATCAAGCAAATAACTTTCAGATGCAGGCAAGCTTAAACTAAAAAATAAAAAATACTATACTATCATAACAAACCAAAAAAAAAAACAATCTTAAGTGTGCATATGATTAAATTAAAAATAAAAATAAAAACATACATTATACTTACATAAGAAAAAGCGAATCAAACCAAACAAAAAATAAAAGCAAAAAAAAGCTAAATATATGTTAAAACAAAATATAATTGCAAACAAGCGACAGAAACATTATCAAATTCAATCAATAAATGTCAATGAATAATTAATTACAAGTTTGTTTTATTTTATTCACCTCCACGATCTGCCAAATGTATGAAATGTGAAGAGACCAGCTAAGAGGGTAGTCTGATAAGTCAGTGACTTTTTATTTTATGTTTGAGCACCATTCGAAAGATTTAAAGTATTGAATATTAAAGATAATTAAAAAAAAATGAATAAAAGATGGCGTACGTTAAAATCGGGCGCGGATGACTTCGGGATACCCTGTACCACTGCTTGCAATAAAATCCGGTAAATTGCTTAAGAACACCAAAAGACATTTGATTGCCAAATTAGATTACGATACCTTCATAAACAACCAAAAACAGACGAATTTTTAACCAAAAATGTTTTTTTGGCCGTTCGTTCCTAATTTAGTACAAAAAACGTTTTTTTGACCGATTGGTCCTATGGGAGCTATATGATATAGTCAACCGATTTTGATCAAATTTGCTACAGTGCTTGGGAACTCTAAAAAACTATTGAGTGCCAAATTTGGTTACGATATCTTCATAAACAAACGAATTATGCGTCTAAAACTTTTTGTTCTTTTCAAGGTCCTATGAAACACCCTTATGTGAGCTATATAATATAACCCCGATATCAAAAATATAAAATAATCTTGTCTCCCCTAACATAATAGCGCATCTAATCTGAAAATTTGGTTGCCTTAGCTCTTACCATCTCTGAAATCTAGGCGTTCATACAGACAGACGGACAGTCGGACATGGGTATATCGACTTCTCTAGTCACCCTGATCATACTTTAGGTAACTTTGGGGGGTCTCCGACGTCTCCTTCTGTATGTTACATACATTTTCGGCTTGCACAAACTTAATATACCCTTTGTACCATACGGTACAGGGTATAAAAATCTACAGATCTGTTCTTCTAGTGACTATTTTCTATTTTCTAACCTGGACGGTAAGAGATTTGGAAAGTGGACTTAGTGTATCTATCCGAAAGGGACTAAGTAAATAAGTGATATAATTGATCACCAGTTTTAGTGCAAAGTGGTTTGGTTTCAGTTTTATCACTTATTTCCTTTTTTTATTTAGAATACTTTGGGATTATTATTTTAAAATAAAGTTTTTACAAATCCTTTTTTTTAGAGTTTCAGTTTTAAATGTACCAGGGTACAAGTTACAAGTTAAAATAATTTTGCAAATGGACGGTTTTCTTTAAAATTCAAAGTAAAATATTGTAGATGGCTTTGTCCAACAGCAAATCCGCAAGCAAAATTCAAAAATATATTTAGTGCGCCCCAAAACCACTCCTCTTGTAATTTTCAAATCTGAACATTTTGATCCACTTGAAATTTGGGATTGCATTATGAGAGAGTCAAGTATTCGTAGATTTTCCCTCCAAAAAGGCGATAAAATCCAAAAAAAATTCACAAAAGCATCCTCTGGCGGCACTCAACAAAAACAATAAAAATCACAAATAGATTCCTCAACCCTAAAATCCACCCATACACATTTGGCTAGAGAAAAATTGTCTCATTCGATTTTTAAATATTTTCGGAAAAACTTATTTCTAAAAAGTTCCATACTCGAAATTCATTTTAGACGCAAGTTTCTCGGAATGATCCATAGAAAAATTTGGCCCAACCTAATGTAGCGGGCTACTTTTTATGTGTACCTCTTCGATTTTGATGTATTTCAGATATATGTTTGAGAGAGGTACAAGCCTACATAAGGCATTAAATTTTTTTAGGCAAAATTAGAAATATTTATCTTATTATCGGGAACTGCGTATTTAAATGCATAAATTTAATTAAAATCATTCCTAGTGCGAATAAACAGCGTCTGTTCCTAATATCGTTTGTTAGTGACTGTGGGACATCCATCTGGCAAACAGCTCCCTTATATCCAAGTATTGGTGAAATATATTTTCAACTAGTCCGCGTGAGATCAGTTGTCTTTTATCCATAACCATTACGCTTATTTTACCTACTATTTCTGGGGTACTTACTTCTTTAGATCGGCCTGGTCCGTCCTATCAAAAATGTGTCTATTATTTATTGGTTGATATAGATGGTTAAGCATCCACATAAACATCGTTAACTATTTTTCAGCCGGCCCTCTTTCACACGTACATACGTACATATCCACACATGTTAACCTTACCGTTTAAGTCATGAACATAAATGTTTAGCACTTTGGTGTTAGTGTTATTTGCTTTTGACTCTTTGATAAAGAAAAGGAATAGTGACAGCCTGTTCACACTGTCGCAATGATGAGACTGCGTATACTTTATATTTAGCGCCAAACAATGGAAACACAGCAATTTAAGTTAAAATTAGGGGACTCCGCCCCCTGCGTGCTTCGCACGCCAACCCCCTTACCATCACAGATGGCCCCCCGAATTAAAGAAAATCAAAGAAAGGAGTCTTAGTTATAAACCATATCTAATTTAAGGTTGGGATTGTCTAGTTATGCGAAGTCCAGGCTGCTGAATGAATTCTGAAAACCAGTGTTTTACAATGACTCGAAAATTTTCAAGTTTCAATTTCACAATTTGAGACGCAACTTTCAAGCCAAAATAAAAACCGTATGTCCATCAAAACGTTTTGATTGCGTTTATACTTAAAAATGTTAAGCTTTCCAATGGAGTTGTCAGATGCAGCTGGTACTGGGACATCTTTTGGTTTGTTTGTTAATGGCATTTTATAGTAATAATTCGTGTACTGTTTTCAATAAAAATCAATAATAGATGATGTCGCTTATTTCCCAACTGTAGCTAAAAAGAACTAAATTTCCCAAAAAATCGTGTATTATACCTTACACCAATCCAAAGAAGTACTTAGGTCTTCTGTTATTTTTCCACAAAAAAAAAAAAATACGCTTCAACAATATTATAGAATAATTCACTGAAATATTAAACCCCATGTACCTTTTGATCAGGATATAAGTAAGTAAGCTTGTATATTAATAGAAATTCCTTATTTGACGGAGCCATGCACCTGTAGGTTCTATAAAATTAAGGAGAAATACTTGCGGCACATATGTATTTACTCAGTGTGATGCTCTAAAGAGAAGAGGGATATGAATAGAAATTTCGTTATCACCCGATTAGAACCATCCATGCAATGTTTTGTTTTAGAAGGATTTACCAATTTTAGTATCTAGACGTACAATAAACGCTAGTAACATATTATAAAATTACTTTTAGGATTGACCTTCTTCTTAATACTTATCAGATAATTATGTGTTACAAAAAAATTCAAATTATTTCGCAAACAAAATTAATTAATTAATCTATCCCTTAGATATTAATTGGTCGGATTTTACATGTCTTTTATGCTCATGTTGTATTTGCTCATTAAAAAACTTGAACAGTGTAAACGCAGCATCAGCAGCAATGGCTTGTGGCAAGTGTTTATTGGATTGGTTTCAATGCATTATCTTGTGCCAAAGTCAAAGGCCTCGAACAAGAGAGAAACGAAGCTTTTATCTAAATTAAATCCAGATACCACATCAGTTCCAAATGCCAAACATGTGGTGAAAATGATTTAACATTTGTGCCATCAAATCTTTATGCAGCACAGTTTCGTGTTGTTTGCCTTTATTTTAAAGAACACTTAAAGTTTTTCATCATAGATTTTTCTGTCTGCTTGAGCTTAAAAATTTAAACTATGTCTGTCAAACTTTCACGACTCTTGTTCTGTCTGCCTGTCTGTCAGTCTGTCATGCAACGTGCTGTTAAAAATCACTGCAGTTTTATGCAACTTTTATGACACCAACAAGAACAACAACCATATCAGCGTCAAAGACAACGACAACAATAACAACGACTGTGTCGACAACAAGACAAAAACAACGCCCAAGCTTTTACGAGTTTGCCTGACTTTGGCTTTTCAAAGTAAGATCTGTTAAAACAGAAACAAAAAAAGAGTATTCTAAAAAAATGTGATTCACTAGCAACGGTGGAATATGACGGTGGGATACCCTTCAGTTACATTTCCCGAAAAAAAACTTTATTATTTTATAAATAAAATAATTTATCAAAGTTTATTATTTGTAAATGTTTCGAATATTTTTTAAAAGTTTATGTTTAGTTTCGTTAATTTATCAGCAGTGCTCCAAATTTCACAAAATTTTATTGTGCCAAAAATTCGTTTTGGATTGTGCTTGCTTTTTTTTGCGCAAAATCAGGAAAAATCGACATAAATAGAGTCTAAGAATATCAAACAATATTTAATAAATTTTTTCAATTATAAATATATACCCTTTTGAACCTATTTTGCCATTTCGATTACATTTCTTTTGCAAAAAAGCAGTCGGATTTATATAAAACTCGTTATGACTAAATCGGCAGCAACAAGCATATAAAATCAAAACGTATCAGAATATTTTATTCGTTTTCGTTACCTGGAGTACGGCTGTTTTTTCATTTTGTTTAATATTCTATAATAATTAACTTATTGCGAATGCAATAGCTTGCTACCGCCATCTAGCGACAAAGACTAGTGAGCACTCAACATTGGTTCACTTGATATGATGTTCATCCTAGCGGCAAAAAAAAAGTATTTACGAAATAGAAAAATAAATGATGTCAATGGCAATGGGTGCTGAAAAAAAAAATTTTTTTTTCGATGCGTTGTGGATTGTAAGTGTTTTCAAATGTACTGTTTCACGAATGCAGGAAAGATAGGAGGATATTTTTTGTTTGGCAGACAAGAAACAAATGGTTAACTTTAAGAAGCACTAAATAAAACATATAAAAGCATTCTTTGTCCATCTACCAATAAGTTGCTGCCCATTGGTTTTGATTGCGGAGGTAAAATAGAAAAGCCGTAGTTACTGCTGGTGCCATCTTGCGTAAACTGCATATTTTTTGCAGCAAAAAAACAGGCAGCACTGTTTCTGCTTACCACTATTAAATATGTTAGGCTCCAAACGTGTGACTACGATTTTTTATGTGAAGTTTTTTTTTGTTTGGATGCGTTTTTCTTGATTAATTGGAATATTGTACCAGTTTAACATGGTGAGAATAACTTTGCTAGCTGCCAGTTAAAGGAACCGAGGGATTGCTTGGTCTGCAATAGGTCAGCCATGCTGATCAAATCTGAGTCTCGTATAGATCTCTGGAAGTAGCTGTTTAGTGTCTGTCAATGCCACAGAAGCTCCTTCGTTCCCGATGATATTCATATGTGCTGGGATCCATCTAAGCCATATATTTTTCCATTGATCCAGATGGTTTTTGGCATTAGTTTTTGAACCAATTTTAAACTTATTTTTAATCCAGCCAACGAATAAAGAAATTTTACTTAGTAAAATTTGGTGGCTCTAGCGGATGGACGAAAATGGCTTAGTACTACCCGAGGTTATGCTAAGAATTTTAGTTGAAAAACTTCAGGATTGCCACAACTCCTTTTGGCTATAACATACATTGCACAAATCTATAGTACCCTTGAGCTCAAGATGCGTGCAGGGTATAAAATAATACTAAAATACTGAACAAGAGTGTGAGGGCTGCTTTGAACTTGGCATGTGCAAGCCATATAAAAGTCTAAGTATGTTGGTGTGCGTGTGTAGGTGTGGGTGTTTATTCATAAGACTTTCCCGACAAAGCCATAGAGTGGCTCCATTCATTTTTTGCCAGGGCTTGAGCAGGGGCGTAACATTGATGCAGTACTTACAAAAGAACGTAGTAAATAAGCTACAGAGGGTGGTTATAATAAAAGCTTAAAAACTAGAATTAAAAAAAAAATAAGTTTGACACTAAAACGGGCTGTATAGGAAATTAATGCGCTGAAAGGTTAAGACCTTGAACTAAAAAATACGCGCTACTTTAATACGAGTGCATTTGTCGTAATGAATGTTTATTTTTTTTTTTTGTGTATTTATTCAACAAACTCTGAGCTACATGCGTAGTTCCAAAGCTTGTGGGTACGCCAATATACATATGTATTCGGGGACCCCTATTGTGACGATAAAAAAAATTAAAAATTTAAGTATATAAAAATTTCAAATGAATTATAGAAATAGGGGGTAAACGTGTGCACGGATCGCTGCCAACGGACAGGATAATGATAATGACTAGGATAATGATGAGTCAATAGGATCACTGCGAACAGTACTTGTGGCCAGGCGGAAGGATGCTTCCTCCCACAGTAAAGAGTATGTACCTGGGCAAACTACTATATTCATTGAACACCTGGACTGTCTGAAAAATTTGCCGCTGTAAGGCCTGGCTCTTCTTTTCGACACTTTCATATGGTTCAGTAGGACAGCAAATAAAAGTTTTGCCTTATTTGAACCACTAACGCTCACTGTATTACCTTTTTTCTCTCTTGCCATCCCACACTACCCCTGCTAATCTTCTTAAGACTCATGAGGCAGCATAATGAGCCGAAAAGCCTTTAAATTATATCGATTTGCAACTACTTAAGCTAACCCAAATAACCTAACCTAGGCGAGAGAATTCCAAGATTCCAAATTACATTTACAGATTTCAATTGTCAGTTGACAATAACGACGTTGTATCATTGGAAGTTATTGACGTATATTAAATCCAAATTGAAAAACTTTGCTTCGAAATCATAGTTCTAGGTTCGATTAAAAGCCTTGCAGAAATATGTTATTCTTGAAATTATTTTTGGACAACTCACTCATACTTTATTTATTCCAAAAAAGAACAAAGGATTTTATTTTGCTATGACGAACTTATTTACTGTGCGTTTAAGCAAATCTCTAACAACAATCGGGTATCCCTTTTCTGTCTACGTCACTGCTCTTAGCCCCAGGCACGCACAGACTACACAAGTCGAATGCAACCAACCTTAGCTTCAGTCAATGTGACAATTGGCAAGCTGCAGTATGAGAAAGAGAGTGCCACACGCAACTGAAGCTCAACCCACGGCATCATTTGACAATTGTCAGCGCTTTCCTGCATCACTCTATACGGACTACATCCGACCAGACCATTCCAGTACAACAGTTGAGCTTAAAGTCGTTTTTTGTTGGATCCAACCAAAAAGTTTTGCTACAATGCCATTTTAAATTTAAGTTATGCACATTTTCGGACTATGTTCAATTTCCGACCAACAAAAGAGTTAACTTATTTAGTTTGGGCCGGGTTACCAAAAACAAAAAAAAAATAAAAACGGAGCAAATAAATGGCCAGCAGGAAATATGCAGTGCGCATAAAAATGGCCAACAAAAACCAGTGCAAGTGTAACTCTGTGTGTGTGAGTATGCTTACATTTGCATATGAAATTTTGTTTACTGTTGGAAATATGGAGTGGGATCTGTCTGTCAGTAAAATAGTTATGCCTTTCAGTCAGCGCCATGTGCAACTTGGTTGCATTTCTACGAAATTGGCCAACAAAATCAGAAACTAGGTCAAGTTCGCGGTGGCTTACAAGTTCGCCCATTAGCTGCAACATGCTCTTATCTATCTAAATTAAAATGGCATTAAAAAGCTGCCAGCTCACTGCGCCATTTTGCCACTTTGCTGCTTTCCACCTGACTTCTTCTTGCCACCAAGCCATTAGCAGTCGGTCGCATGTCATGCTCATTATCGATATGCAACGGTGGCGTCTCCTTGTATTGCCACACCATGACAGTCACTTTTCGTAATGACTTTTCAGCCAGAAGGTGTTAGGCATTGAATTGATGGAAATTAGCGCAAGTGTTGACACCAAAAAAAAAATAACGTGGTAGAAAGAAAAAGCCGCTGCAACAGAGTCACGTGCGGCAGTTGGCCAAGTTGCGGCTGCCAGGCGAACGAACCATTATCGTTCATTAGAAAATATAAAAGTTAGTTAGAAAAGTTAACAACCGGCGTATAGAGTTATAAATACACTTTTATTTAAAAGAACTCAACATAATTTCTTGTTCAGATGGTATATATATCTTACTTCTTGAAGTAAGAGCATACAGCTTTTAAAACCAATGATGAGTGCCAAAGCTTTTATGGAACTTTTGCAGCACTGTTGTATCAAGTTCCTAAGCTTTTACTAAATAAACGTTAAAATACTTTTATGTCGGAAAACCTTCTTCTTTTCAGACAGTCCTAATCTACCTATAGTTTTTTGACTTTATTATTAAAACAAGCTTTACTTCAAAATATTGTTCTATAGAACCAACGCACTGTTGCTCAACCCAAATTTCGAATCACTTCTTCCACTCAAAAGTGGTCCTCTCTAAGATGAGCCTTTTGAGCTATCAATATTTTGTTTATAGTCGAGAACAAAAGGAAATAAGAAACTCTTCTGTCAACGTCAACGTGAGGGTGCTTACATTGACGTGGTGAAAGCTTTCTTGGATTCTTTAAAAATTTTTGGTCAACAAATGGTTGGGTGCTCCGAGAGCGAACCAATTTTAATTGATGTTAAAATTATCCATGATTCGTCAGCTATATTGATGTAGTAAACCTGTTATAAGGTAACTTGGTTGTATTTTTTAAAAATTTCATTTTCACACGATTTTCAAATTACTTTGTATCTAACTGGACCAATTTTTTTTTTCATACTAGGCTGGTCAAACTAATGCCTTAATATCACGATATATCACATGCTAGATCACGCAGATTCCGCCTGCACTGAATTCATTATAGAAGATTATTGCGAGATTTCTAAGAAGGATACTTACGAATTAATTTTTGAAAAATGTGCCCGCTTTAATTCCATACCAATACTCGTACACAGGAAAGTTCTGAGTCGTATAGTATAAGCTGTAAAATATATTAAACGTTTTGTCAGAACTGTCAAATCTGAGCTGATTACTTTTGACAGCTGAATCCGAACATTTTTTTTTGGTTGGGCACAATCATTTAAAAAAAAGTTCTGAGATGTTCTGTGTAATGAGTGTATCCAATTCGGCTTCACCCGTCTTTAACGAAAGCAATTTTTTACTACCATAATAAAGAGTTTAAAAGTTAGAAGCGCGTCATTGCCGTGGCACGATTGACGGACGAAGTTATTGTTATAGTGCCAGCGTTGAGGTTAATGAAGTGCCGCCTGCTGCAAGAGAATTCTAATTGCCCGTTCCCATAATGTGAAATGTGCCATCTAATATGGACGTGGAGGGAGCTTCGACTGCGGCAGCCCTTATTGCACGTGTAATACATGTAACTAACTTCAAGCGGAGTTCACGTTTAACGGTTATTAAATGTAGTTTGACTGCAACATGCAATATGCGACATGCCACAAGCGGCACATGGGCCAAAGTTGTTATGATGCTGACAAGTTGCCAGGTTGCCAAAAGTGCAAAGTGCAGTGCCGCACGTTTTGCTTGTCGTCATTGTCATCATGAACAGCGTGCATGATTTTACGAAAACGAGGTGACGTCTTCTTTTTTCTCGTTTCTTGTGACGTACCCGTAACAAGATATAAAATTATATTTGAATGGCGCAAGTTGCTTTTAGTATGTAGATGTTAAGTTAAAAAGCAATAATGCAAATAAAAACAGAAAACGTGATTAATTTGTCTTAATTTTTTGTAACTATTTTATTTTATTGTTAGTGTATTTTAGTATTCTTAAGTACTGATACAGTGGCATTCTTCATTACTTTATTAATTTTTTTTTTAATCACTATTTGCATAATTCACGATTATATTTTACGCAGTGCTGTTCAAATGGTATTGCAACCAAAAATGCCAAATTTAAGATCATAGTAAAAAAGTTTTTTTCCAAAATTCTGGCGCTACTCGCAGTCATTGTAATATAAGTCAAATATCACTTCTATTTTTGTAACTTTATACCAAGCGTGTTTTTGTTTATATTATATAGTGCTACTTTATTCCTAAGTAAAAAAAAAATCGTTAAAATTTAAGTATTTTTCCTTTTTTTTGCCATTTTGTCGTACAAATATAGAAACTAAGCGCGCGCAATAATTTGGATCTTGTGACGTCACACACAAATTCTTCTTCTTTGCCGAAAAACGAATCTGTGCAATGTGCCACCTCCGTTTCTTTACATCATGAGCATTGACAACGTCATTATTAACCGCATCATCATAGTCAACGTCAACGTCATTGTTGTTGTTGTCAGCGTCATTAGCGTCTTTATCGTCATTAGTCCTTGGCGCTCTCTAACTCTCTCGCTGAGCTTAGACGCAGCCAAGCAGAGCGACTGAGCTGTGGCTTAAACCGGTTTTGACGCTCATTTTATACCTATTTTTTATGCCTAAAGCTGTCTACGACCTAAGCTCACGCAGGTGCGCTGCCGCAACTGGCGATCAGTTCGAGTTCAAACCTGGCTGCGTTCGGTACTGCGCGCGCATGTTGTTAGTAAATTAAGTATAAGGCAACAATAACAGCAATAACAACATTAGCATTAGAGCAGCTTAAAACGCAACGCCCAAAACTCGAAAAAGCAATACTAACAACAACAACAACGAAAACAACAAGAACAACGCGCAATACGTTCAACTATTTTTAGCGGATTACGTGAGTGTTTCTCTTCTTTCGGGTTAAATGCTTTGTTGTTGCTGCTACGCTGTGATGTGAAGTTTGAATTTGTTTGAAATTTGTTCGCAAGTGCAAATTGCCAAAAAAAAATATATTTAAAAAAACAAGAAAAAATACACAAACACTGGTATATATGGTATATTCATATATATGTAGCTAAAAATATAAAGAAACAAAATGGCGTACAATTTATAGCCGCCGTGAATTGTTTTTATTATTTAATATTTTATTTGAGCTGTGCTTAAATTCTAAATTGTTTTTTTAGTTTGGGTGTGTGTGTGTGTGTCTGTGCAGCTTGCCACAAACCTGCTGCCATTATTGTTGCATTGTGCTACTCTGCCCTGCTAGCCGCCTGTATCAAGATTACGAGGGCAGTTTTTTAATTTCGTGAATTTCGGTGAAAATACAAAAAAATTAATTAAATATATTGGAGCTGGTTGAAACTTTTGGTGTCTTAAACACTCTTTAGATGAATATTTGAACATAAAATATCAATCCGACCGTTAACCGCCACACAAAAGAGATTTTGCGCACCAGAGACCAAGGAACAGTTTTTGCAGAGAATGTCTCTGGTTAAACGCGCAAGGCCAAGGTGCTTCTGACAGCTAAGGGGCCGTGCCCAAATTACGTGACCCAACTTTTGCAATTGTCAGATATGACGCAGCGCTGCAGGACAGTGGCGTCATTAGTTTTAATCAAAATCGATGACATTTGGCGAAAGAAAAGTGCTCTATGAATTGGTCTACAAGCTGTTAAGACATTCAGCATGCAAGCAATACTGAAAAAATGCCTGAAAGCTAACAGATCTGGCTCGACCTCTACCTACTTCGTCTTCTTCGTCACTGAA
Source organism: Chymomyza fuscimana (assembly GCA_949987675.1). Classification (NCBI taxonomy): domain Eukaryota; kingdom Metazoa; phylum Arthropoda; class Insecta; order Diptera; family Drosophilidae; genus Chymomyza; species Chymomyza fuscimana. The sequence continues at coordinate 35,746,589 of OX465089.1, forward strand.
ATTGACCTTGAGCAAGCTAATTAATGGGTAGAGAACAAAAAACGCTGCACCAAATGCATGGAGCTAAAATGAGACACTACACTTTTGCCAAGTATAATTTAATTTCTTTAAACTTTTGAACTGCCCTCGTATGCTTGATTTTGTTATGGTGCACAAACGGCCCTACTTAACCCAAACAGTAAGCCAGACACACGAATACCTCCAAAACCCAGGCGCTGCAATTTGCAGTCAGTTCCTAGACTAGATAGATGCTGCAAACTATAGCTTGGCCAAAAGCATGTTACCCAAGTCTCTTGGTATATTGGTTTAGTTAGTGTGAGAAAAGCTGAGACGGCTTTCATTCATAAGCAGCTGTGGACTTCGTTTGCGATTATATCATACATATACATACGAGTATATGTGTGTGCGATCATTATCAACATATATAGTCATGTATAGCAATGGCATGCTGGTGTCTGTGCAAGAGTTGGCTTAAGTTTTGGCCAGAACAAGTATGTTGCTTTGGCCATGTGCAGCCCACTTGTACAGCATAAGCTGTGGAGAGCAATAGACAAATAAAGAGCGTTAGAATAGAGAAGAGATAGGCAGTTAGAAAACGAAGCTGAAAAAAACACCAACACATGGCTAAAACCATTTTGCATATTGGCATATGCAATTGCCCACGCGGGCCATGCTACCAACATTAGTTGGCCAAAACCAAGCAGCTTAAAAATAAAAATAACATGTAATCACATGGGAATGTGTATTGTATATGTGAGAGAGCGTGTGTATGTGTGTAAATTGTGTATTTTTTAACCACAGTGCACTATAACTAGTGGAGTGTAATGAAAGGTGTTGTGGCAAAAAAAAACCTAACAACCTGTCGTTCGAAAAGCGTTAACAATAAATAAACGAAACAATAGCAGTTCAACAAATATAACAACAACCGCAACAACGACTACTACGACTTGGTCTTAAAGCAACTGCGACCGTTTTCTGTCCCAATGTGGCACAACGCCAACTGAACAATGACGAGAGAAGGTAAGCCAGTTTTTGTTTTTTTTTCTCCCCCCCATTCAGACTAACAGATATAGATAGTATTGTTGGTAGGTGCGAGTATGTGCTATATAAGCAGATACCGCAATGGAATTCAAGTAAATGCACAGATAATAAATTGGCAAACTTATTCCACGTAATAGCATGTTTGTCAATAAGTCAGTACCAGCTATAACGTCTTAGGCTGTGTCTTGGAGCAAGTTCAATATTTTTCAAAACAACATTTTGGACTTGTTCGTTCACCTCCTATACTCAATTAAGACAATTCGGCCGTTTGAATTATATTTAATTTATTAAAGTTGATATATAAAAAAAATATAATTTTTATCAGGTGGTGGTCTATAACGGAAAACCCTGCACCCCTTCCACAAAAAAAAAAAAAAAGTTATTTGCGTCAAATTGTGCAGTGATAGGTTTTGCCAATAATTTGTAAAATCATCAACGTTGTATTAATGATTCGGTTCACATTAGACAAGACATCCCTTTTTTCGGGTCTAACTTTTATTCCCTGAATGCAAAGTAAACGAAATTTTTACAAATTTTTTTTTGGTTTGGCTACAATGACAGTTTTACTTAAAAACTAGGTGTCCTAAATCAATAGAGACATTAACAGAAATTATTAAAAAAAAAAAATGATATATCAATGATATAAATTAGAAAATTGTTTAATTTTTTAAGGAAGAGGTCTGATTGTAGTAAAATGTTCTCTATATCTTTGAAGGTTTCCATATGATCTAAAAGATGTAAAAAAAATAAAGGCGATGACAGACTTGACTTGCCTGCCTTTTGGTCAAATTTAAGGTCTCTAGCTCTTAAAGACTCCGGTATCCGTCATACGGAGCATAATAAGGACTACCAAAAGGACGGACAGGCACAGCTACATAACCTAAATCTTCACGCCGCTAAAGAATTTCGTGAAAGCTGATTCATCCTAATACATGATCACGCAACGCGAAGATCCGTTAGTCGTGTCTCTCTAAACGCACGTGTTAGAAATTATTTTTAATTTTTTTAATATCGTGAACAAATTTTCGTCAGATGCATTTTGCTTAAGACTTAATATTTGTGTAAAGTTTGTTAGAAATTGCTCCTCTATTTCATATAGCTATCATACAAAAATTGAACCATCATCATGATCCCAAAACTTAAATATATACACCTAGTTTTGAATTTGTTTTATATTTTTGGACTCTCTTATCTTTCTTTCACAACGAATTTCGTTTATTGTCTAAACACTTGTCAGACCAACCTCCTATTATCTGACTTTATGAGCACACTGTGAAAAAATTATATAAAACATAAGTCTTATAGGTTACGCGTATTTTCCTCAGTGCACATTCAAAAAGCTTGTCGATTGATATATGCTAATCCCCCAGACTGTCCCAATACTAAATCCTAGCTGTAAGGCATTTGTTTGTAGAACTTTTTAACACTTTCGGCTATTTTGAAGGTTACTGCTGACCATTGCCGCTAAAAACACTTTACAACTTTTTGGCCAGCTTAAGCAAACAATTAAAGCTTAAGCGCTATAAATAGCCAAAGTATTTCGACAGCATTGGTCAGCGTGGGCGTTAAAGCAACAGCCCCCATGAACTACACACTATAATTCAGACCTTATGGCATTACGTATACGTTGACCCTGAGAGCGTAGGAAGCTGTTTACGTTTATGAGCATGATTCAGTTTGTTTGCTCTTTTTGAACGTTTTGGTTTTTTTCTTTATGGGCAATGGAATGGCGCTGCTTATGTCATTTTGAGCAAAAAAAAAAAGAAAAAAATTTGTCAGCGCAGCGGAAATCCGCTGAACTGGCTAAATCACTGCTTGGTTTAATGGCAGTTGCATTGGAAAAGCCATTAGCTTAATCAAAATGTTGCCATCTGTTTTGTAGACCATATTCAGTTGGCTTTCGGTTTTGGTTTGGTTTTTACATTTCCTCAAAGCAGAACACCAAATAAAATGATCAAACGACAATGCCCCAAAGCTCTCAAATGGCAACTTGTCTTGCTGTTAGTATGACAGCCTGTTAGCCATGTTAGACATGCACAAAATTGGCCAATAAGTGAAATTAATTGCTTACATACTACAGTGGCAGCAGCAGTCGGACAACTTGTGGTTTGTTCCAAGCACCGGAAGTTCCCTCTATCTATCTAACAACTATGTTCAAATTTAGATAAATTGAAGTCAAGCAGAGTGCATTTTTTCAAAAGTTTGAAAATATTAATAAATCAATGTATTTCTTACATTTTTCCTGTTTTTTTTTTTTTTTCTTGTGACCCAACACCGCAGGCTATTTTTTTCCCATAAAGCAAGACGCCTAATAAAAGTGGTAAAGACAACAGCTGGGAATTCAAGAAAATAACCAAGCAAGCAAAAATATAAAAACCATCCAACAAGTCAGCCAGCGGCCAAGTGTTTTTCTTTATGACAATGTCGGTAGTAATAATTTTTTATTTCACGTTTTTTTGGGGTCAACTTGAACTGGACCTGCTGAGGTGATACTCTTTAAATAGAAGGCTTAAAGAGAAGTTAGCTAAAAAAAAAAAAAAGTAAGAAAAATAAATTTTAATCAAAGCCGTTAACAATATTTACATTAGCATCAGCACAGCTTTTTCATCTTAAAAATTTCCGTCAATATGCGATGTACAGCACTTTTTTTTGACAGCTCAATTGACCTCCTTTACGCTGTGCCTCTTACTATTGAGCTATTTTAAAACGTAGGAGTTGAATACCCTAGAATAGAATCCAGCTAAGCCTTAATATTGGTTGGACTAAGACCTCTTAAATGAAAATAATGTATCACATAACGATGATAAATCTAACAACACCAAACTTTGAACTGAAGCTCCCAAAATACGGTATTTCCCCTTTAAATTTATTTCCCAGCATTTACACATATGTTACGTCGCTTAATTTTGGGACAGCCCTCATAAATTACAATTACAAAAATTAAGATCTACGAAAGATTTAAAAAATATTTTTTTACTCCCTTCAATTTTACAATTAGATTTGTAATTAAAATATTCATCGTATAAAAATTTATCGGATAAAGTTAAAAAAATCAGAAAATCGGGCCATATTGTAATTGTTTCAGAGAACCACTATGACCTTTGAAATTGAAACTTTATTGCTTTATTCCTTTAACCTAATTCTTAAACCGTAAGCTGAATTTACACAATATATCAATCGATTATAACCGACTCCAAAATCGTAGGCGATGAATGTAAAATATGCTTTGGGCAAAAATAAAGCAAAGATTCATATTAATTGCAATAGTTTTGGTTGTCCTATTAATTTTTAAGTTGACTAGTTATACGTTCCTGTCAGCTGTGCTCAGTAATTTGTTTAAATCTATTATTAAATTAAATGCTATGTGACAATTTAAATTATTTGATTTTAAAACATAAATAATAAACTAAACCCAAAAGCCATCTATGAACTACCGATGCATCCCAAGATCCAGTTTTACTTTGCATGATCTTTTACGTGTCTAATGCTCTAACTACAATGGCCTTTAAAATTTCCTCTCTTTTGAACTGTCTCTGCTCTCTATCACCTCTCCATCTCACTTGAAACATCTTGCCTCTTCGAGCTTCCCGAACCAATTCTGAATTTGATCAACGGCGCTCCATTGGCTTTTTCCTAATAAAATGTTTTATTTTTCTTCGTAATTTCTTACTTGAGTTTTAAAGAGTATTATCAGTTTGTCTTTCGTTCAAAAATCGACGCTAGTTGAACTCATCTTTAACTGTTTTGAGGCAGGCCACCATAACGATTGCTTTTGCCTGCCCGTTGGCCATCTCAATAACGTGCGTTTGATCAATATTTTCTTGACCATTAAATGTCATTCTATTCAAGCTGCTGGCTTGCCACAACCAACAACAATAATAAACAAAAAATTGCAACCATTTTGTTTACTCTTAGCTCTGGCAAGTTACATATTCATTTTGATGCGGCAACATTTGCAGCTTCTTCTGCTGCTGCTGTTGCTTCTGTCAATTGCTCATGGTCATAAACGTAATTCACATGATGCATGCAGCAGCTATAAAGCCAACAACGCCAACAATAACAACAACCAGCAGTTTATACAATAACAACAACGACAGATATACAACAACAATAGCCGCTGGCAACATCAATTGACAGCGAAAGTTACGTAATCTGCCGCATTTATGCATGTATATATACAAACGAGGGCAGGCTGAAAATATACGAAAGAAACCTCACAAAATTTTGTATTACCTTTGCAAAATATATGGTTAGTCAAACTCCTCGAGATATTTATTTGTTTTATGTATACCAAATCATTTTAAGGAAATGATTACAAGGGCCTGAAACTGAAGAATTTCTAGCGCAATTGTTTCAATAGTGCGATTACGTACACTTGGTCAAAAAAAACCTCTTAATCTGTTTCGAATTATCCAATTATCTTTCATTTTTTAAGTAATTCATTTAAATTATTTATCGGAAAGTCAAGAAACTCTAACTTCTCACAGCTTCCTTATATATTTAGTTTCATGTCTACGCCGATTACTTTTTAGCCTGCCCTCGTATGCGTATAAGTGTGTGTGTGTGTATGTCTTTAGTTGTTGGTCTTATTTGAGACAGGTTTTAGCGACAACAATAACAACAGCAGCAGCAGCAAACACATGCATTTATCTTATACAACACGGCGTATGCGTATTGCTTATCTTTGAGAAGCTGCAAAACTTCAGACTAAGTTAAGCTCATAAACACCAACGAAAAGCTATCATTAACGGCGACAGCATATGTAAATTTGAGTCATCAATCTTATGCAAAAGGGCAAATTAATCAACGCTAATCATCTAAAAAACTGAAATTAAACCAAATACATATATGTATGAGGCATATAGTTAAAAAATACTACACAGTATATCAATGCTCCATTTGATTGTATCATCTAAAAATCTCGTCAACTTGCGACGATCTTATAAAAGGTTGTTACAAGGTTTTTAATGCGGTATGTAGTTAGTGCATCTTTTATTAGATTGTCAGAACTAATGACATATTTGAGGGAAAGAAATCGTAATCTCTTAAAACTTGAACATTTCTTCGTTATAAAATATGATTGTTTATCAATACTTATATAATTAAAATCAAGTCATATGCCAGTTTTGCTAATACTATAGTTCTTAAGTATTGTACGAGATATTTCAATTAATAAATAAAATATAATTGTTCCCAATTATAAATTTTTTGCTGTCGACTTCTTCTCATAGTTCCCATACTCTTCGTTAGCACAGCTCTACACCTTTCGATTAAAATTAACCTTGACTATGGATTCCAATTACAAGGGAAATTCTTTTTATGCAAGACGTAAACCATTTATGCAAGAAATTAACATTTCTTATGCAAAACATAAACCATATAAACGTACGACAAAAATTCGTTGATTCATAAAATAAATATCTAATTTGAAAATGCCATAAATATAAGCAAAGCATATCAAATAATATTTGAAAAAAAATTTCCCCTTAAAATAACGTGCACTTTTGGACCTATTTTGCCAATTTGAGTTAGTTTCACTTGAAACAAAGTAGTCTCAGGATCAAAACTACATAAAAAATTGGTTTTGGTGAAATTAGGAGCACCAAACAAGTGCTATCAAAATGAATTCGAATCTATAAAACATTTGGATTCGTTTTCCGGAACATGGCAGATGGCTCTGATACTCAAAGTTAATTTTCGAAAAATATTGACTGCACCAAACATGCGGTTTCAAAATGAATCCGAATAAAATAAAATATTCGGATTTGTTAAGCGGAGCACTGCCGATTGTTCTGATACTCAAATTGAATTTTCCAATAATATTTATCTACTTCTGTCATTATCTTTCACGTTTCCCATTTGCTATTAAATTCTTTGACTCAACTCAAGTCTAGAGTGACTTAAAAAATATTCCCATACCCTTGTTCGTTTACGCGATATGCCTTGTCTTGATAACTCGATTTATAATCGGAATTTTGGAAAAAATGTTAATATTGGCAAGTATTATACCTCTACTACATATGTAAAAATCATCAAAATCAAAAATCAAGATCAACTTGAAAAGAAGTCCATTTGACTTATTTATGCCGAAATATTTAAATTAAGTTATGAAAAATGATGCTCTTAACTGTCGCCAGATAAAATCCATAACTTCCGTAAATTTTAACTGATTGATTGAATGAGTTAAAGTTTCAAGTCTAAAATGCAAAATTTAAATGCCAAAGTTGAGAGGTGCGGGAGTAAAAGAGATGCAGTATATTTTATGAAGCTTAGGAAGCTTTTGACTATAACTTTTAGTTTCTTTATCTGTTCTTGTTAATTTTTGAAAAATAAAATAAAATGTAATATTTTTGATTTGTTTTTAAATTCAATTGTATTTAATGTAGGTTGAGCAGAAAAGGCTAATGAAAAGGCCTGTCACTCTTAATGTATTTTAAATATAAGAATCTCACACATTATACTATCAAATTAAAGAGACAAAAATTTAAAAAAAAAAAAAAAAAAAAAAAAGCAGCATATAACCATGACGTATAATTCTGTAAAGTTTTAGAGCAAAAGATTTTACTGCTTGGCTGAAGATCAAAAAACTCTGCTTATATCGACTTAATTCAACAAACTTTATTTGATTCGGTATTATGTGCATCTTTTAGGAGATCTCAGCGTTCATACAGACGGAGGAAAAAACGGGCAGATAGACTTTGATTGGATTGATCAGTAGGGACAAAAATGCCTTTACCCCCCTACTACATACCCTTGGACAAACTATTATCACTCTTTGACTTACGTGCATAAAATAAAAAAAGTATTTCCAACAAAACTCGATTTTAAAAGTATTTTACACGTCTTCCACTTTTGAAAGTATCTTTCATCTTTAACTTTCATTTGACATTTTAAATCGCTTGAATCACACGGAAACCAAAACACACCTCACACAAACATTTGCCCACTCAATTACGCACACAAATTCAATGCAGCAAAATCACTTGAACTGTCAATGAAACTGTCAGCAAAGTGGAGAACTAGTTAATGATGATTCCATCAAATAAAATGCACTTCATGTAATCAATGCCACATGTTTGTGTCATTGCGCAAAGATTGCTTACAGCAGAAAATGGCATCACCACAGCAACCACATGAGCAAAAATTAGCAACAAAGTCACGGTTTGCATTTCAAACTCGAATTGAATTTTTGAAATTCCTACGCAAACTATTTTATCTGACCCAGCAACTCAATAAGTCAATTTAGTTTATTTTCAAGTCAAGTTTCACGATGCAAACAAAAACTTGTAAACATTTAGTAATTTTTGAGATCTCGTGTTTAGATATTCATTAATGTCATCATAAATTGGTCAAAAAAAAATATACTAAAGAATTGACGTCATCTTTTTTTCTTAATGAATTTACGTGCATAAAATGTCATCTTTCTTTTTTTTGAGAAAAATTGTTGAAAAAAATGAAAAAATATGTCTTGCCAAAGAAAAGTCATACAACTCCAGCAGTGGAAGTTAGTCGACAGAGAGAGAAATTAACTATCTAAGCCCTTCCCGGTTGGATTTACCAGTTGGTAAGCTCAGTAACTGCTCAAAGTCATTATTTGACGGAAACAGTTTAATAGCCAGAGGTTCTGTTCTAACAAGTTCATGAATCCTTGATCTGTGGTGCTCACCTGTACCCTGGTTCACAGCGAATCGCTGTCTAAGATATTCTAGAATGATATGCTTTATAGTAAAAAGAGAAAGAAAAGAGATTTTAGACGTTTAGACGTGACCTACTAAAAAAGTGTTATTTCTCGTAACTGCAAACCTTTATTAAATGATTAAAGAGAAGCTAATTAATTATCAGTTTAAAAACGAAAAATAACCAAGTTTGCAAGCTACGCTAAAGCAAATTGCTACAGTTTGTTACTTTTCTTGAGATACACCCATACCTTCAAAGCAAACTGAGCTAGAAAATCAAAGCCTTATGTGACGTGCAAAATTGTGGTCAAATTTAAAGAGGTTTTTTGAAATAAATAGCTTTAGTAATTAAAGCAATTTGCAAGATAATTTGGATAGCATGTATCTCAACAGAAATGACTTCATTGTTCACACATAGAGTAATATCAGTGCCGCAGAAAGCTTTGTACGCTGGGGGCTTTATGTTTCAAGTATATATATTTCATATAGCTAGGTTAAATAATAATAACTTATGAATTTTATTTTATGCTAAACATTAATTTAAATAGCTCTACAGGAAAGCTTCTTTAACATCAAAAATCGACTTTTCAGTCGATTTTTAAAAACCAAGGAAACGATAGTTAATGAAACAAACGAATAAAATTGAACGATTTTAAAAATTTCGCACTTATTGTACATGAAAACGTGAAGCCTCTTGTCTTTCCAACGACTTTTTGGTTGTCATAATAGGAACTTTATTCTTAATTCTTTAAAAAAGTATTCGAAATTTACTAAATCTGTATAACATAAAAAAAGATTTGGTTCTGTAATCTTTTGGATTATAGAATTTTCCAATTTCAATTATGTTTTTGATTTTGAGGATCTAGCAAAAAAGAAGGATAGCACAAAATCCCAAAAAAAGTCGCTGATTTAAATTGACCATATTTTTTTGCGTACGGAAAGTAATTTTTTTTTTAAATTATTGCAGCGACAATAGCAGAGACTTAGCAGTTCACAATAAATAATAAACCGCCTAGCTATAAATGTTTCACAAGGATTCTTCCCACTCGTCATGTAGTTTGCCAACAAAATAACTTGCTATACATTTACTTTTTGTCTTTAGCCCTAAAACAAAATAGTTTTTGTTACTGCTGGCGCCATCTAGCGTAAATTACCCCAAAAATGAGCAGCACTGTTTGCTCACAAACTCTGCGAACACAATTTTTTTTTGCCCGCAAAATAAGTTGCCGTTTTTTGTTTAGTTGCTTTTTTGGATGCCGCATACTGGCCTAAAAGTTAAAGGGCACTCTAAGGAGACAAGAAAAATGCGGCAAAGAAAATCTGGTACTGATTTTGCTTCTAGATTATTTATTTTTTTTATTTATATAATTAAAGTAGAAGGCAATTCTAAGTTATAAAGGATTGTAGTCAGAGCAACGTAGGCCTTCAGGCTGAGCTTCTAGATCAAACAGTGAGTTCCTAGAAACGAAATGTGAAGTTTATCGAAATTTTGTTACGGTAATTTGGCTTTAGAAATCTTAAATATATTAAATAAAAAACATGATTTATTGTCAACGTATATTTCTTGCAATATTCTGTGTAAGTAATGATGGTAACTTAAATTGCCATTCAAATTTTAGATGAAGAAATAAGAAAACGAGAGGAGACAAGACGCATTAAATAAATACGGGTGAACCCATAGTTAATACTGCAAATTTTTTGCAGAGACGTACATAATTAAAGCAAACAATTATTGATAAATTAATATTAATTAAGACGTCTATATCTGTTCCTCCGCTAATGTGGGCTATTTTCTCATTCTTATAAAACGACGCGCAACTATTTTGTATACCTGCCATAATTTTTTGTTCCAAAATAAGTTGTTGTTTTTGTGTCGGCAAAACAGAACAGCTGTTGTTAGTGGTATCGCCATCTAGCGCCTTATTGCGTAAGTTGCTAATTTATCTACCAAAAAAATGGGCAGCACTGTTTCTGTGTAACACTTTTTAAACGTTTGGCTACATATTTTTGTAGGGAGAGTTTTGTTTTGTATGGACGAATTTTATAAGTCTGGGTAGACCGCTTCAAAAACAAAACAATTAATGCAAATCAGCCAAATCGGTTATAAAGTGTCTATAAGAAATATTGAAAATTTGGGAGCTCCAAATATCTTAATGATAAGAATTTATGCCGAAAATGCAGGCAACAAAGCTCCTATCAACCTATTAGCGACAGCTCCTGAGCGCACACCTAAATCCCCCCTATCTATGCCACTGTACATTATATATAATATACGAGTATGTATGTACATATTTTTTTTTTTTGTTCACGCAATAAATTTCGCATGTGATTATAAGTGGTAGAATATAAGCCTTTCGCTAATTTTTTTTTTTAGAGTAAAGTGAATTTAAGAACTGCGGCGAAAAGTTGACCAGACAAAGCCCGAATAAGATAGAAAAAAACAAACATTATGATCAAGTTTGCTACAACATATAATTATGATGATGAGCAGTAGTAAACTAAGTGAATGTCTACAAAAGAGTCAAAGTTGTCTTGGATAATCTGTTTTTTAATGATTTTTTTTATATTTTTTTTCATTTTTATTTTTTTTTTTATTTTTTGTGGCATCAAGGTCTTTTTGGCAGCAAATTCCGACAACAATTTATGACACGGGCGTAACTTTTATAATTTCGTATTGTTTATGTTCTGGGATGGGTTTTTAATATACTCACATATACAAACGTATAAAGTAGCTTCATATGTGTGTTAATATACATAGATAGATGTCTTTTTAATGTATTTCTGTCTGAGCTTTTTGGCTTATAATCAAAAAGTATTGTATCGTGCTTCGAAAAATTCGCAATCTTATTGTGGGCGTGCATTTTAAATAACTATTCGAACTATGTTGCCCACGTAAACAGTCAGTCACACATTTGAAGTTGTTTAAATGTCAAGTGGAGCTTATTGAATACGTATGTATTTAGTTATGTGTGTATGCTAAAAAACTTGAGTGTTTATAATTCAATTACTCTTAAAAGCTTCAGCTCTGGGGAATTTCTTTATGAAACTTTTATTGACAATGACAGCTGTACCCTACACTTTGATGTTTTCGCAAAAATCTGCAGAATCTCAAAAAATCAAATTACAAATACAAACAATTTTGGCTTTGTTGTTTTCAATTCCATTGAAATCAATAATTTCTGTTTGAGTCGCCTAAGTTTCTGTTCATTAGTTTTTGTTTATTATTTGAAAATACCTTTGCCAGCAGTTTGGGGAATGAGGTTTCTTTGAGCGTACTTTGTTGTACTCTTACTTGTGAGATACCAGACTCTCTAAAAGATTTGTATAGATTTTCATTGCGCGACAAATTTGTGTATAAAAAGAAATGTTACAAAGAATGGTTCTATGCTTACAATTTCGGAGTATTTTGCACCCGCGGTGCCAAATCTACATTTCCGGATCTTCGTCAATGCTACAGAGACTATGTTTCCTTCACTGTGACCCAATCTGTGCCTCAATGGTGGCTAAAGGTCTAAAAAAAAATAATTTTTACTCACGATAAAACATAGTACAAAACTGGTTACCTTATTTAAGCACGGGCCCTCAAATTTGGTATTTGAACTCATGAGAGTCTAGTTAGCAAAGAGAACTTGAGTTTGTCATAAAAAATTTAAATTCCCAGTAACACGAGCACAATCCTCTAGGGGCAACCCAGTAATTATATTTGTGCTCATTGATCAATGCTATTAAAGATTTGTATCTGTCCGTTTTTACACCTAGATCTGTTTAAACTAGTTACTTAGAGTTAAGCAACGTATGTGCGTTATCGTGGCACCGAAGAATTTGCTCAAATGGAATCTCAAATTTAACCGGAGCAGAACTTCACGGCGTACTGTCTTCAATATTTTGGCATAACAGAGAGCTATGCTATTGAACAAGGACATCAAAATTTGTATTCATTAAATTCTTCTTCACCTACTTAAAAATTCCATTTTAAATATTATTATATATAAAATAAAGTAAACTCGGAAATAATGTCCTATCGTCAAATTCTACATATCTTTGAATTTTTGGAAATCCGAAAGAATGCAACTTTCGTTGTTCACGATTTAAAAACACAGGCCCACAAAAAAAAGAGTGATGTTAACTTTACAGGGCTCTCCATATGGATTTTAAGCCGATGAGTCCGAATGCGAGATAACCTCTAAAAACACAGAAAACTATTTTTTCGATTTCTGGTTTTTAACTATGTTTTATGTTTTGGGATCGTTAAATCTGAATCCAGGCACTTCAACTTTTTGATATAATCTTTTGAGGTTTGAATTCTGCGGTTTTTTTTTGTACCTCGGTTTCGGAATTAGCGACACCAAAAATATATAGGTACAGGAACCCTAGATTACTACTTGCAAACAAATGCTACTTTAGCCTTTTCAAGCAACTAAAAAGTCAAGTACTTAACTCTCAGACAAAAAAAAGAATATATCAAACCCTTATCGCGCCAGTATTAACATATGGCAGTAAAACCTGGGCTTTAAACAAAAATGACATGGAAAAACTGAGAATATTTGAAAGGAAAGTGCTGCGCAAAATATATGGAGCAGCCAACGAAAGAGGGACTTGGCGAAATCGTTACAATGACGAGTTAATGGTGTTGTATAAAGACTCAGATATTGTAACCAAAATACAAATCGGAAGGTTAAGAATTGCGTGCCACATCATGAGAGCGGACAGCGGTCATCCAGCACAAAATATACTATTCGCTAGATGTTATCAGAAACGCGCCAGAGGAAGGCCTAGGCTTAGATGAATCGATTGTGTAGATAATGATGCAGTAGAGCTAAACACGAGAAACTGGAGGACGTTGGCGAAAAGAAAGGACGAATGGAGGCAATTACTAAAGCAGGCGAAGACATACAGTAAACTCAGTCCCTTTTCGGACAAATTAATTTGAGAGTGCAATTACTTGGTCTTCTATCATATCGATTTTAACCTAGAATTCGCCAGTCATTATTACCGACCTACAAAAGATTAACATTAAATTTGTAATAAAGCTATAAAGGGAGTTTACAAAAAAAATAAAAAACCGTTGGAAACAGGGAAACCAATTCTTATTTTTTTTTCTAAAATCGCACACTTGTGGTTTGAGCCATCAAAAACAGCTGCTATAGTAAAGATCAGTTGGTTTGCAATGGTTACATGCTAGCGCACTAAAGATCAGGTTTTATTTATTTTTTTCTCCTCGTCAATATTAATTAAGTCCATGTCTAGTGCTTAGTGTTGGCCGCATTAGAATTTAAGCTTCAAAAACCGGACACAAAAGCTACATGGAAGTTTGCATTCGGTTTGCAACAACAAACAACGGCGACAGAGATAAAGACTGCGCCTGGGCAAGCGAGCGTGGGAAAAGCAAAAACCGCGTGCTTCTTGCAACAACAACAAGTAACAAGCCGAACCACTGGACGTCGACAGTGGCATCGACGGTGGCGTCAGAGAAGGCGGCTGCTCTGGCAATACCTGGACAAACTGGCAATCCGGCTGCTGGCTGTTAAGGCCGTTTCATGAGTTTGCATAAACAGTATCTCAAATGCACTCCACACACACAAATGCAACTGTATGTACATATATATGTATGTGTATGGCTTATTACAAGATCCAGGTAGTCGTTAGTACTAAATGTTTGGCTAGAAGTTTGTAACGTAAGTTTGCTAAAGAATATGCTCAGGGCCGAACAAAGGTTGTACTTCTAAATGTAGTTAAATTTTACACGGCATTTTCAGGAATATATTCGTCTGGCGGGCAATTGTGGCTTTAAAATCCTAGGTTGACTTTAAGTGTGCTTTCTATGATAAATTTCTTAGCTTTTCTTTAAAACTTCACGTAAGTGAATAGTTTTTAGGGGGGTGGAGCCAATTTTTTCTCAGTTTATTTCTTAATTCACAATTTGTAACCAACCGCCTGGATTCGACCAAAAAAAATATCAGTGGAAGAGCCGGTTGCAGGCTAGAGTTGCCGCTAAACTGGGAAAGGAAATTCCCTTGTTCAACAGGGATATAAGATTGTTAACTAACAAATATGAGGCTTTCTCATAAAAACGACGAAAAAGGAGTCTGTCAGAATCTATGGGATTGCCAGGGCCGTCGAAAAAAAAGTACGTATCTGGTGGTGACTTTAGACAACGCCCTTAACGCACTCCTTTTGCTGAAGAATTTAATCTCAAAACTACGGTCCCTTTTGAAAACTCCGGGCTTGTGATTATTTCCGGAAACGGAAATATAGAAATTTTCCTTTACATAGCTCTAGTGACCCCCAACTTTCTCGGAAATGAGAACTACTAAGAAACGAATCTGCTGAAACTTTTAGCACTGTCTAGCAATTTTTTAAAGAGACAGAAAAATACAAAGGGAATGGTCAAAAAACGTCCCAAATGGCTAAAAATTCGTATTTTTTTTTAGAATCATAACTTGATGCAGTTTGTTTTTCTTCTGACTAATTGGCTAAAGTTATCGGTTTCCTTACCCGTTACCGGGTTACGGCCTGAAGTAAAACGTCTCTCCAAGCGTTTCCGCATCCGACTTGCCTGCTCCACTCCGTGATACCAAAGTTACCTAGTATGTAACTCTCAAAGGAAGCAAGGGCTGCTCCTTCGCCAGGTTCACACAACAACCGCAATAAACAGCGTACTCGCTGAGCCTTCTGCATCCTCACGAACAACATGACCAAGCCAGCGTATCCGCTTGACTATGTCAATGCCACCGTAGAGCCTATACAGTTCGTCGTGGTAGTCGTCAACAACGCGTAGTCGTCAAACGCTGTTAGTATATTTACAGCAGACAGTGTCATCACCCACGCTTCTGCGCGATAAACAAATCAGATATGCGGAGCATCTTGTACAGTCTGAACTTCGTTCGGCTAGAGTGATCTCTCAATTGCCTAATGCAACCAAAGTAGCATCTATTAGCAAGAGTAATTCTGCGCCAGATTTCTATACCGACATCGTTGGTCCTAGACAGACGAAAGACTTGTTTTCGCCCACAATCTGATTGTCTGATCGCTGCGTCTCTTTACTTGAAGAAAACACATACTTCGACTTTCCCACCAGACCCAACCTGGTAGATTTTTCAATAGCTGCAAAGGCTGCGGCAACATCGCTCTTGGTGTGACTAATACACTATATATCAGACTCAAACAACTAGACACATACATATGTATATAAAACATTGCCCCTTTCAAGACGCGTATACAGAAAGCAAAAATTTTTGGTAGTTCCGATTTCGTTTGAAAACCATTCAAAAAAATTAACCCAATTACAGAAATCGAAATGTTGCAGTAGTTTATATTCAATGCACGTTGATACTTTCGGTGAGCCACATTTAATTTTCTTTTCAGTCCCTGCAAGTGCCATCTTATAAGAGAGACAGAGGGTTTTCCAATGTAACAGTCATTGGAAAGAAACCGCTAGCAGCATGTGGCAAGTTTGGCAAGTTGTGCAATTAAAAGAAATGCCATAAAAAAAAAGTATAACTATGCAATCAATATAGTACACATAACTGTAAACCGCATACGGTCAAGCTATTAAATACTAGGTCAAACTTCAAGACCCCTTTTCTTCCATCCCCACGACTCTTCAGCGCCCTCTCTCTCCACACCACATAGTAGAATTAAAGCGTTTAATTGCTCAGAAACAACTTGCCTTTGCCTTGGCCGTTGAAGCATTGCTCAAGTTCTCACTAACTGTGTGTGTGCGTATTTACACTCAGAACAGAAAGTATTCAGACACCTTTAAATTTTAAGTTCATTACTCTGTAACTTTTCGCACAGTTGTCATTCACATTTTATTGCATATTGAAAAGTATTTGTAAGGATTTTATTCGGTCAGTACAGAGTACTTTTTACCTTTTTTCCGACCTTTTGTATTTTAAGTGCGTGTCAAATTGGCCATTTTCATCAATAAGCTTGACATTTTCAGGACAAACCTTTTCACAACATTCTCTTCTACGAGCACTTTTATATTTTTCGTAGCCACCTCAAAAGTTAACCTCGGCATAAACATGCAATAGACACGTGGACTTTAGCTAGATGATGATTCAACAAGATCTATTACGAAAGGAATGTTTCGACCGTCACATTTTCATGTGCGCTGTCGATGAAGCATGGCGCTTTTGTAAAGATCTTTCTAAAACTCAGGAAAAATAATGCAGTTTGTGAACTGATAGATAAATCTAACAAAACATTAGACCAGTGGTCGTTACGGCACTATCTCACGAATATAGAGATTTTTAGCGGCAGCGATGTTAACGTACAGAACGTTTCATTCACTTGTGCCCGCAGCAACAGACACGAAGCGGCATTGCCGATGCCTCGATCAAGGCATCGTGACGTCACTGCGCCACTCTCACAACCACTGCATTATACTAAGGCAATAATAGAAGAAGACCTTATAACTTCTTTTGTCTCCTTACTAACTATCAACTACATATTACCATGTCAATGTTTTTTGACGTCAGGAAAATCAGCTGAAGACTTGAAAAAGCTTATTTTTGGTGTAGCTACTTTTGTGGGGAAAAGTGCCTCGAAAATTGGTTTAGGTATATACAAAGGGCATTGATTTAATGGAGACTACTTTGAAAAGCAATGAAGCTAGTTATTACAAAAAAAAACAAATTTTATTTTCTTTGGATATTGCTGATGCTATAACTAAATACTTAGAGCTTATTTGGTACTTCCTAATTTGGTTTTTTCAATTAAGTATCAATGTAACTTAAAATCGTAGACAAAATTATCAATAAGACAAGTGTGCAAAAAAATTAACGTGCATTAACCTTAAAAATTTTAAAGCGTCCGAATAATTTATATTCTGACTGTCTCCATATTTGTGTGTATATCTGTTCGGCTATATGCTTGTATGTGTGTGCATTTAGCAACGACATAAAACACTTGTGCAGTTATTTGAACTATTAATGAACGCCTCAACCGAAAGTAACTCTAGTTACATGGAGTCTAAAATGTTTGGGCCAAAGTCAAAAACAAAACCCCCAAAAAAGACAAAACATCTAACGGTGTCTTAGTCTGGCCTTACCACTCACTGCCGCAACCACGCCCCCCTAAGCGTCTATGTCTTGCCATAAATAACTGGGCACTGTTGTGCCACTGCTACTGAGTGTTGAGACCTCTGTGAACAGGTTTGCCAGCCGCATATTTATGCGCATTGTTTTGGGTGCCATTTAGACCGTGCGCCATAGATACGAATGCCACACACCGATACGCACCCATACACGTGAATATGTTAGTTAGAAGTTTTATGCTTTTGCCGCCAGTTACAGTTAAAATGCGAGTAACAATAAGTGAAACATTTTATGATCTTTATCAGCCAAGCGCCTTCTACCTACATCGTGTATCTTACAGATACTTAATGCGCTGCAGCATTTACAGTTTATATGCCAACTTAAGGCAGCGTTATATATAGTACATATGTACAAACGATAGGTACAAAAAAACTTGCCCAAAGCGAGGGCTGCCATTAATATTGCATTTCGACACACTTGAAAATTGGCTAACACAGTTAACATAGATAAAATAAATAGTCTGGAAATAAGATTTTTGGTTATAAAATCGCATTTAAATGGGGACGATAGTTGAAGTATATCTTTCTTGATTTAAGATTTTTTGAAATTTTTTCACACAATATCTCAAAATAAGAATCTTCAAGCTTATGAAATAAGTTAGAAGTCTAACAGCTCCTAACTTAGGACGCTCCTTATTAAAAGCTTCTAATCTAAACTGGGGAATGATTAAAATGTGTTTAAAAAAATTCATGGGCTGAACTTTTTAACCACAATAAAGTTCTTCTTCTCAAAAAACTTAAGCATTTAATTACTAAGCTCCTATCCAGAAACACTATTAAAATAAAGTTATTACTAAGAAAATTTACATGGTAAAAGTTCCATGTAAAAATCATTAAACTCGAAGAATTCAATGCAACAAGTTATCCGCTGCACTTATTTTTGCCCATATAGATAGCCAGTACCCATGGGTTATGGTTGAATGAAACATAAAAGTGTCCCCAACTATTTTTAAAATCCGATGATAAGTAAAAACAATATTTCCTAAACATACCCTAAAATTTTCTGCTTTTAATAGTTGCGCAAAGACTTAAATATGTCATTTGTCAGGAATGAGATAAAAAAAAAACTGAGAAGATATATTTAGAAAGCCTTTATAGTGCTGAAAATGAGTTAGCAATAAGTCTGTTAGATAGGTCCTAGACACCTCTAACGACCCCATGTACTAGTTCTTCCCCATAAATTTATTTTTATATTAGTTGAGTTTGTAAAAACTTTAACTATTGAATCCTATTCAATATTGTAAGATGAAACATTTGTTTGTAAACATTTGGTATACTAAAAATTGTCGTTATTTAAGCTATCATAAACGGTTTTTTAAAAATATATAAGAAAATACAGAAATTTTTATGTTTCAAGTTTGAGTCATATACGTTCGACCGTCTGTATGAACACCTATGCGTATTCGCATCGCGTTGACATACGACCGTTCTTCGGAAGAAATATTTCAACCACACTATAAGAGAGATCCGCTCGAAATTTACAATCTTCTTAACTAAGAAACACTCTTTTTATATAATTCTAGTTTATAATTTTTTGTTGCCTTCTTGAGTTATCTTAATTCACACAATTCTATTTGATTTTTCTATTTCAGACGCCTAAAATATGACCCCCAATGGTATGTACATAATTTATTGACATAAATTGAAAACACGTTTAACCTTAACGCAGGCATCTAAATGATATTAATGATAATGCAAATAAAAGCCAATTTAATATGGACGCTAATGCTACAAGCATTTATTTATACCCAGCAGACAAAAGTATTTGAGACATGTTGGAAATTTGAACCCTGTTTATAAGTCTTTGGCCTGGCCAATTAAAAAGAAGACGTTGATGACCCAATTATAGCAAATTGCGAAACCTTTGGGCGCCATATCGAAATATACCATTATAACAATGAACATAGTAGAAATTGCCACTAACAATAACATTAAATGACAAAAAAAAATGGCGAACGTTAAGGTTGGGCAGAACCGGCTGTGAAATACACTACGCCATCGCATGATAAAAATTACAAGAAAAAAATAAAATGTCGCGCCTGGGAGCCGAACTAACGATTACAAGTTATAATGAAATGGTCCGGTTATAATGATGTATGGTATTAATCGCATGATTTTGTTTTATGTTTTTCACGTATTTTACTAATACTAGGAAGGAAGCGTGACAAAAGAAAAAAATTAGCTTGATCTGTCTGCAACCATTATGAGTCCGAATCTCAAGTTTGATTATCTTAGCAATTATAACTGCCCCACAAAAATAAAATAGTGTCATAATCTGCGAACGGGAATCAAATTGAAAGGTGAATTTTCTTATATTTTCAAAATCTTTATTTATTTATCTATATCTATTTCATCCCAACGAATTTTCCAGTTATCATAGCACTTGGCAAAGTCCTCCTTTGGAATGGCCTTCAGCGCCTACTCCGATTCACCTTTTATTATCTCAATCGAGTCAAACCGGTGTCCCCGGAGCGGTCTCTTGAGTTTGCTAAATTTTTGGCGAAATGCTCACGAAGAACCAGTGCTATGTGAGATGGCGCATTATTGTGCTGCTATCGATTGGAAAAACCCTGGAAATTTAAATTAAAAATTTCCTTTCCACCTTTCAATTTGATCACAGTTTTCTCATGTTTTCTTATGTATTTCGAAGCGCTGAATCCGCTTAGGATTAGCGGAACGGGTCTAAGTTCTATCCCAACCTCAAAAATCGCGACAAATTTTTTTTCGAGACTGGTTATGTTGCAATTCTTCTTTAAATGTTTTTGTGGTAAAACCCAAAATACCTCATTTTATAGGAATTTTTGAGTTTCTGTCAGAACCCCGACTTGCAGGGGTTTCTTTCCCCTTGGATTCGGATTAGCGACCCCAAGAAACATATAAACCTCATAATCTAGCCTCTGAGCCTTAAAAACGATTTATTTTTGTTTACCTCTTAAAAAATTTTTTTCGAGCCCCGATGTCGGGTTACTGAGATTAATCCAAATTGCCACGTTTTGTGGCATCTTCGAAAGCTGTCCTTTTTTATATTACATATTTCTATCCAAAAACGTAATATACTTCTTACCTTAAGGTACAGGGTATACACAGAAACAATTCAAGGCATATAAGATACACTCATGCACACACAGACAAGCAACAATTGTTGTTTAAAAGCTTTTAGCTATAAGTTGTTGTCGTTGTCGCCATTAGCACCCCTTTGTGAGATGTCCAGTCTTTGGAATTGCAGAATTGTTCAACAGTGCCATGGCTATGTACTATACTAGTATATACTTACATATGCACAGCACTTTATACATTATTGGGTTAGCAGCCCAGTAGGTGGAATTTAAAAGTTATGGGCAACATTGTTGCTTGTGAAAAAGGGAATTCGAGACTTGATTCTTTATTTAGAATTCGAATTGAATTTTTTACAGAAGCAATCAATAAGTGGTAGAACTTCCATATGTTGATTGAAATTAATGTTGAAAACGTGACGCATAATGAAATATGCCAATATTTTTGTGTAGCTTTGATTGATTTTTTACCTTTGCAGAAAGTACATTAATTTTGAGACTTTTTGTGCTGCTTCACAACAATACCCTAAGGCTACCTATTAAATAGGATACTGTAATATGTCGGCGAAGATATTTTCTTGTTTTGTAGTTTCTACAAATTAAAACTGTGGAATTGTGGATTAAAAAACCAATTTGAGAATGGTTCTTTGCTATTCGATCTTGCAACATGTTTTTGGGCGATTTTCCTTTTCTACTAAATGGAGCGATTGTTTTTGAAAAATTAAATAGTTTTGCAAGAGCTCTTTTAAAAAAATTTCTTTCTTGGGTTCAAAAAACAAAGATTTAAATCTTTGGTACCAAAAAATTAACTTTCTGCGCACTTGGTTTTAATTAGGGGTACTCAGAAAAGATCTCTTTTTTTTGTATTCATAGCAGATATCATTCCATATTGTTTTGAGTATTCGTTTTTAAGTATTTTAAAAACTATGCCAAAAAATTTCAGTAAAAAATCATATAATATGTATAATAGAAATATTAGTCTATTAGTGCTAAAATCTTCTTTATATACAATATATACATATATAGTATAATAATTTTGCTTGAAGCTAGTCACAAGAAAATAACACTAGTTTACAAGTTTGAGGGTCATCGAGTGAACCTTCCTAAAAAAGTGTTTTTTAGGGTAATTTGGGGTCGAGAAATACGAAAATGGCAACCTTTTTTTTTCTTATTCTCGAAATATTCGTGAAAGAATTCTCTTTCAGCTTAAAGCTTAAGATAATTTTTAAAAATTTTTTTTCGTTAATAAAAAGAATACCGAATAATACCGAGTAATTTTGAAAAATGTTCAAAAATTACAATGTTTTTAGACTTTGGTTGCCTGTAACTTCTATTATTTTTACTTAATCTGTACAATACCTTTCGATCTAATCGTCTTGCATGTCGATTCAAAATTTTGTTCACGAGATATTGAGGAATTACTGAAAAAAATGCCCAAAAACATGTTTTTCGAAAATATCTCGAAAACGGTGCTTAAGAAAAAAAAAAGGTTGCCATTTTCGTGTTTCTCGACCCCATATTACCCTAAAAAAACACTTTTATAGGAAGGTTCATTTTTCGTGTAAACTAGTGTAATCAGTGATTTTTTATACCCTGTACCTATAGGTACAAAGGGTATACTAGATTTGTGCAATGTATGTAACGGACAGAAGGAGGCGTGGCAGACCCCAAGTCCTTTATACCAAAATGCTTATCATAACCTCGGGTAGCGATTGAGCCATGTCCGTCCGTCCGTCCGTCCGTCCGTCCGTCCGTCCGTCCGTCCGTCCGTCCGTATGAACGCCTAGATCTCGGAGACTATAAGAGCTAGAGACACAAAACTTTACCAGCTGGTGCGCATATTTCCTAAGCAGATGAAGTTTGTTGAATCATGTCAATATCTTCCCCCGTTCCCCCGCAATAGAGTTTCGCGGTTTTTAGCCACACCGTTTAGTATTTTCATTTGAATTTTAACAGAGCGATGCGTTGTAGTTACATGCATCTATGTGTAAAAAATTAACAAAATCGGACAAATACAACAGAAGTTATAGTCAAAAATGTGAAAATTTCACCTCCCCTTGCCAAGAAACTGCATCAATATTTGACTCTACGCAATTATGGCTACAAGTGACCTAGAATCATAATTTTTGGTAAGCTCGTTCATGTGGCTCTAATGAACAAATCCACATCCAAATTTTATCGATGCGGTCCCACCACCCCCCGCAATCGATTTACCGTGTTTTCTCCCACACCCCTCAACATACCAACTTTAAACTTACCCCATATACTTTAAATAAATTCTTTGACGTAATATTTGAGTTTCATCAAAATGGGTAAAAATTTAGGGAACTTATAGGTATAAATATCGATTTTCACCAAAAAAAAAAAAATAAATTCCAATTGGGAAGTTCTTAGATGGAATATGCAGGAAAAATTTTTTTGACACAAAAGGTACAGGGTATTCCACTGTCGGGCACCGCCTCGACTGTACCACATTTTTTGTTTCTGAAGCTTAGCTTATTGCTTTCAAATAATTACATTATATTGCCTAAGCAAATATGGCATCAAAATCTTTGGCCCAAAATGCATTAAATTTGAAGTATTAATTTATATTATTATGATCTTTGGTTGGATGATTTGGTTACATACAAGCCATTGTTAATTATTCTAATAAACTTTACGTTAAAAAAGTTTTATTTGAAAAACTTAATTTAATATTTACAAGTATGTATAAGGATAAAGAGTTTGAAAGTAAGCCAAGTTTTAAGGCTAGCTAAAAAATAAAATAGTTAAAAGAAAATAATAAATACAAAAATATTTAAAAGGTTTATGTTTTTATATTGCTAGTAGATATATATTTTATTTAGTTTTTCTCTGAAATTTTTCTAGCACATGCAACATATTTTCACCCCTGACTATATGGCCATTCCCAAGACCACAGTTTGAATACCCTTTGAAATAATATTAGAAATAATAAGATTTTCTGGAAGAGTATATGAACTTTGGCCCTGTAGAATTGGTTTCTTTTTTTGTGTCTTTCGTGTTTTGCATCTATTAGTTTGATTTGGCCGCTAAGATGAGTTGGCAGCAGTTTGATAAATTGTACATAGAATTAAAACCAAGAGAAAGATATAAAAGAATTACAACAACAAAAATATACAAGATTTCGTTAAACTCTTCGCAGACCGCGTTGTAAACTTTTTTTACAGTTTTAAGTGAGTTTGCAAAATAAGTTAACAGCAACAACAATAAAAGAAACTAAAGGGAAAAATTTAAATGTAGGAAGCCCGCACTGAGGGTTCCACTGCAAATAAAAAGCCCAACTTTCTCCGCACGAGTGTTGGGACTTAATATTACCTACCTACCTACCTACCACCAACAACAACAAAAATAATAATAATAATAATAGCAAACGGCAATTGTAAGCTTTTATTCAGTTGGCGTTAAATCTTTTTATTTTTGGCTCTTTGGTTTTAATGGCTTATTTTTAAGCTCCATTCCCTGCTTATTTTGCATGGCCAAATGAATATAAACAACAAAATACAAGAGACACAGACAGAACAATAAAGTAATGCCAAAAATTAATATGAAATATTGCGTATTTATCGCGCTTTCATCGGGCTATGGAACTAAGTCGTTTCCTTAGTTAATTTATTTGGTATTTTTTTGGTATTATACACGAGTACTTTTTATTTTCGATGGTCCGATTTGTTCGAGACTTGCGCCCCTCTTACGGTTGGCTTAGAATTCAGTGTGAGAGAGTTTAAAATTGTTAGATCAACTGGCACGAAATTAACTCACAACTGTTGTGGTTAGTCTGGATAAGCTGTGGCCAATATGGCACAAGTGGACATTGACATATGACTGCAAGTCCAAGCTAAACCGCAGACTGTAGTAAACGAACAGATACGAAGGCAGTCAAAAAAACCATTGCCTTCACCAGGCTGACTGACAGAACTTACCTGGCCTGGTCTCTGTTGTGTTGTGCGTGACTCAAGCTTCATTCACGGAGTTAGGGAATTGTTTGTCGTGTTCCATATTCTTTACAGAAACTTTAAGCTCAATCAGCTAGAAAACGTTAACAGAATAAAATAATCAACGAAATTATGCCTGTGCTGACTACTTTTCAACCTGCCCTCGTTTATAAATTATGTATGAAATTCAGTACATTAAGTATCAACTGTAGTTGCTTACGGCACAGTGGAACATTAATGCCAGTATTATTTAAAGTTGAATAAATAAATATTTTTAGGATATTTCAATTTTATGACAACTTATAGGTATCCCGACCCTGTGGCACAGCCTAGCTCTTAACGTCCCTGATAAATTTTACGAATAGGCAAAAGGGGTGAAAATTGCTAAATTTTTTACTGTAACTTTTGCTACATTTATTATTCTTCTGTTTCTTTCTGGTACACAAATATATACAATGCATATCACTATCAATTTTGAAAGTAAAACATTAGACAGCATAGCTACAAAGGGCGAATTTCTGCTCGACTCTATTTAAAATGCTTGAGCTGATTCGGGATTATTCGCATCTATTGGTCAAATTTTGTGTCTCTATCTATTACGGTTTCCAAAATCTAGGTACTCATACAGACAGATTTGGCTATAAGCAACCTATCTCCTACGTGTGATACCCTACTAGGTATCAGCAACTAATATATGTAGATATATCAGCTCAGATTATAACTCTTGAAGACATTTAAAATCCAGACCAAAATATGCCGTCATATTTTAATAACTTCAGAACCACTGTGCAACAACAAGAACACTTTTAAATGTCGTTCATATTTCAACGTTTTCGACTTGGAGCGTTGACGACACATTTGCCCAGGCCCAGACCAGCCAATTGTGGTCAGTTTTGCTCTTGGATGTGTGTGTGTCTGTGCGTGCGAGACAGATACACTGTAAGTGTTTTTAATAGCCTGCAGGGTTAAAAATTTAATGGAAAAACGTTTTAATAAATCAGTTAACTGGTCTTGCCGCTTTTTTGCGGCTAATTACGCGCATTAGTATGCCCAGCCAGGGCACACACATACACACAATGTGACTAATAGAGGTCTGGTCCAAAGGTACTAGAATGAGTTAGCATTTGTACTACAAAATAGTGTTCATGTCGGCAAAGTCTGGCAATGCTGCCAATGTAGCGCGTAATTTAGCAATTAAAACAGATTAACGCGCCTATCTATGTCGGCTACTTAACGACTCAAATTGCAATGGCCACTGCCAGAACCACAACCACTGTCTGGTCCACAACTTTGATGACGGCAGCCACTATAAAAGCCAGTAAATCAGCCAACCAACGATCAACCGTTCCAATGCCCTTTGAAGATTGCATTAAATTTGATGCGCTCGAGCAATTAACTTAAAACAACAATCTACAGAGTCATCGCAATGCTCCGAGGTGCATAAGTAAATTACTAGACTACAAAGCTTGGGAACTACTCAGAGATTTGAGCAATGACAAATTGAAACTAGCTGGATTAAGTGCTAAAAAAAACAACAATAAACGCAAGCAGAAAGGTGTATCTTAGATATAAATTTGAGAAATGGAATTTGCAATTGAAGTAACAATATGTGTTACGTTTATGTACTTATTGTTTCAAGATGATACAACGGATTAAGAAAATCTATTTCCAATAGATGATAATCGACATTTGTCCTAAAAATGCTGTTCCTTAATGTATTTCTTTTATATGACCAAATATTCGATACCCGACAGATATTTCAAAACCCACACATTTTTCAATCCTATTACGTCTCATTCATTCAGCAGTTTTTTGCGTGGGTTCTCGTCCCGATTACAACGTCTAATACATAGTTAACTTTAAACAATAGCTCTTTAATTGGAAAATTATTTGTTTGGTAAGCAAAAATTAATACTGCGTCACCAAAAAAGATGCAAAATCACAAAAGTACACGATGGAGTACGCAACTTTGAGATTATCTGTACCAACACATTATAATCAAATTCTGTATATTGCTGAAGTACTCAAAAAAAACTTTAAATTATCAAAAACAGACTAACTTTGCAATAAAATCGTTTTTTTAACCAATCGGAGCTGTGAAGCTCTATAATATAATCCACCAATGTTGTACAGTATTTGGGAACGCTTAAAAACTTTCAAACGCCAAATTTGGCTACGATATCTAAATAAACAAATAAATTATCCATCTAAAACTTTGGTTTTTTTCTTCGAGGTGCTCTGAAATACCCCTATATAACGCCGATATCAAAAAAATAAAATAAACTTGCCTCCCGTAACATAATAACCTCTGATATCTAGGCGTTCATACAGACGGACAGAAGTAGAGACCGGTAGACAGACAGACAGGCGGACATGGGTACATCGACCAATCTAATCATTTGGGGTTCTCCTTCTATATGCTACATTTATTTTGACTTGCGCAAACTTACTATACCCTTTGTATCTTAAGGTACTGGGTATAATCAGTGGGACACTTTCAGTCGGTATATGACGACTTTAACATACCCTTTACTTTCATTAATTTTCCTAGTATTGGGGGAAGGAAAAATATTGAACTCAAAAAACAGAAAGATATTTTTTTTAACAAATACATAGGATAAATCTAATTTGATGGCCCTAGCTTAATTTTTAATGGAATATTGTTGCAATTCATAGGTCAGGTGGTCTAAAATTTACTCACATTTTTGTCTATATCTTTTACGTTTTTATTCGACATTAATCATTTTTGTGCCTTCGGTTGAGAGTACAGTGGAAACTATTTAAACTAGAGGGCTCTACCCCTGCGTGCTTCCCACGCCAACCCCATATGGCCTTCTATATTTACTTGCAGAAATCCCGACTTTTTTCTCCGCTTTACTTCGCATAATTTTTTCAGTACACAATCCAGTTTGATTACTAAAGTCGTGCTTGTCCGACTATAATATACCCTGTTAAATACTTTCTTCATTTGACAGACTGTGTAAAATGGAAACTCTGTGTAGAATTTGAACTTTCTACGGGAAAAGACTTGTCCATAAGTAATGAAAAGCAGTTGCGGAGGAATGGGGGTTGGCAACTCCTACATGGTTTGTCTTGGTGTCTGTAATCTCTTTACAAACATACAATATTTACATGCGGGAGTAATTTGCAACATTTTATTCGGGGAAAACTAAGTCGATTCCTTAAAAAAATTTGTATGTTTTGGAAAAGCCGGTGTGGTCTGAGTTAGGTACTCTCTGTACCCTGGTGCGATTTAATCATGTTTTTGTTACAGGAGAAGCTGCAACTGCTTAATCCGATAATCTAAATTTTTCGACGACATTTATTAATAGTAGAGTAAACGAAGGCTCAAAAAAGACGTCTGCTGGAAAAAAATACTTAATGGAAAAAGTCGCTCGCAAACGCCAGCGTAGTACAAAAGCGGCGCTTATGAGCAACTTTTTTGTAGATAATTTCAATTACTTTAACAAAATGTGCGGGTAAAATTTCCAAAAACTATTATCTATTTTGAGATATTTGCAAGTTATTCGAAAAATACCTAACATGATTTCCAACTTTTGACTTTGCCTGAACCAACAAACCTACAACTTTGATTTAAGTCTTGTTTGACAGATAATTTTACTGGCAAGAATTTCAACCTTCAAATCATGTTTAAATGTTTGATACAAAAAAAAGATATCATGTAAAAACCGTTCCAACATATATTGCCACGTGGCAAACTCGGTTTTAGACTTAGAACAAGGTCCCTAACGATCCCTGAAAGTTTCATCCATTAAGTATTTTTTTCCAGATGAAACTCTTCGTTTACTGTACTGTAAGGAAAATTCATTAAACAAATCACGCTATATCACGCTTCATCTCGATTTCCCAATTAGTAGGTACATTTGAAGTAATTTAAGCTTCTGTTTTTCTAAAAACACCTTATTAAAAGGTATTACAAATCGTTTCTAATTATTCGTTTAAACTAAAAATAAGCTCGACGTGTTTTAAATAAAACATTTGCATATACATAGATGCGAATTACTTTTACCGCACTGTTGATATCCAAGTTAGCAGGATCCGGCCATAGCCTCTAACTTTCGCAAGTCTTTGGCATTACTTTTGAACACCGCAGGTAACTTTGTTGCTCTCCTTTCGCTGCCATCTTGATTTATCAAAGTAGTTTGGTTTTGTGAAAGGCGTTTTGTGGTTTGGTTGTTACACTTTTTATTTTGTATCTTACAAGAGCCGCTGGCCAGTGGTTCTAGATGCACGTTATGTGCAAGTGACTGCCTTACAACTGCTTGGATATGTGAATGTGGGTTTGGTTATAATAAAAGCTAAAGTCATCATGTAAATCTCTGTATGCAAGCGTCTGCTCGTGAAAACTAAGCCCACATAAATGGCAATGCAAACGCAGCAAATTCATTTTTAACTACACGCAAATTGTAGCAAAATCTTGGCTAGAAGAAAAACTTTCTAAGCCGCAAGTGAACCACACCTAACTCTAATAAAATTTACATAAACCGAAACGACCCCAAACCGACCCGCACCAAATCCATGTGAATGGAAACTAAAATGTCGTCGGCCTAGGCCAATATGTAGCTGACTTTGATGGCCATGGCCAAGTGTTTGATTCAACTCATGACACTTGGCCCAAACCAAAGCTGAGCAGCTGTAGAGCTACTAAAGGCTATGGCTAGATCTCGTATTTCGACAACTGGTTTTCATTTTCGTCTAACGCAAATTGCTTCAAATTAACTTCTCGTTTCGTTTGGTTTGGCTTTTTCGTAACGACTTCCGTTTGGGCCCTTCTTGTTGCTTTTTTTCTTGTTTTATTTTTTTTTTCGCCTATTGTGTGGCGTTTCTTTTAACGTTGTTAACACCGTTTCGTATTTGTTTGCTGTACGGCGGAAGTCTTTGTCGCATTGTCTCATTGCCTGAATGCAAGAGCGAAAGTTTCGAAATTGAATAAGCAAATTTAGATACAAAATAAAATAAATGAAAAAAATGTTGTAACTGAAATGTTAAAGCTTAGGCGCCAAAATGTATGCAATGTAATATAATAAAAATAAGAAAATTGTCACAAAACGTTTTGATAAAGGGCATAAAATTAGTAAATGAGATTTTTATAAGCAGTACAGGTGTCGGTTAGGTGAGTTTAAATGTTTTATGGCAAAATGCTGAAAATTATCTGAAGTGACACATAAAAGTAAATTTTTTAGCTATATAAATAAAGATTTGAGTTCTAGCAAAAGACTCAGTTCAAGTCACAGAGTTTAATTGCATATAAAAATGCTTTAGCTGTGTTAAAAGACAACATAATATAGCATTAGCAACGAATATAAGAGGTCAGTTTGATAAGTTCTGTAAAATTTTAAGCAAGATGCGTAATTTAGTTTTTGTTTGACAGGAAGTTCCAAACTGAATTTAATTTGTTTAACAAATTGCTTGACTCTTGTGTGGATTGAAGAAGTGTGGGTTTAAAATCATTCGATTTTAAAAATCTATCTATCTATATAACGTATATATAGTGTGGGTGTAAACCTAGTAGTACGATATCAAGCCGGATGGACAAACTTGATCTGTCTGAAGATAATGCAAATACTTTAATTAAATTTGGGCACTACAGCTCTCGTTTCTGAGATCCAGCTGTTCATTCTGTTCAAGAATATAAATATATATATATTCACTTTCTCCATACTCTATAGATATAGCACCTACAATTATATTCTTATTCTAAACGTGAAGAAATGACTAGGCGGTCAAAGATGTAGGTTGCGTGAAGAGGTCAACACTGAAAGAAACGTTTGTTTTGGGGGCCTTGAAATATCTTTAATTTCGAAGGAATAAATTAAAAAAATTGGAAAATTTGAAATTGAGAACTAAAACTCTTATTAGCTGAAAATAATATATTTTATTCAAAAAGATATTGACTTATTAAACTGCCCTCGTAGCAATGAAAATACCAAAAAGTAAGCAGTATTATACAAGAGTTGGCTGAAAAGTAAGCAACCATATCGTTGTGTAACTATAGGGCCAAGAATCTTAGATGGTGATGCCATTTGGCACCGCTCTAAACTTTATTATACCAAACATCGGAGATCCCTCCCAAGTTACCTACATATGGTCAAGAAATTGATTTAGAAAAGCCCTTGTCTTTGTCTGGTAAGAGCTAGAGCAACCAAACTTTTGAGTTAGATTCTCTATTATGTTGCAGGAACCAAATTGGTTACATTTTTTTAATAGCGGAGGTATTTTAGATAGCTCCCAATGGGATATTATAATCACCTACAAAAAAATCCATTCGATCCATAAAGATATATTTTAACCAAATTGGGGGTTCGAAAGTTTTTTAGAGCTCCCAAAAACTATATCCAATTGAATTAAAATCGGTTTACTTGTCATATTCATTGGACCGATTGGGGAAAAGTAACGTGTTCAGAGAATAATTAGTTTTTCTACATTTTTTTTGAGTTCAAAAACCTTGTGCCAAATTTTATCCAAATCGAATGATTTTTTATAGAATGAAATTAAAGCTTATGGAACTTGGGTAATGAGGGCCTAGTGAGCAACAAAAAAAATTTAACATATTTTAAAACAAAACCATTTCCAATAATATGTTGGCACTCTTTTAACGTATCGATGATACAAAAAAAAACAATTTTTAAGCCTAGGGCAGTTAAAAGACCCAAATTAAAATTTACAAAAAAAAAGAAGTATTTTAATTTATGTGCAGAATATTTTATAATACCTTAACCACATTTTATGCCAAAGCTAAATATGAAAATAAACCATTTTTAATGGCATTTCATTTCCACTACTCACAACTCAAAACCGCCAAAAAATAACAACAATATAAAAGAAAGGAAGTGTGTGCTATATTGTTGGTATGGTCACGCTTTTAAGGCCAGAACAGAACGAAAACCAATCCCAAAACTCAAACCAAAGTAAGTCGAACAAACAAATCAACAGACAGCATGTAAATATACAACTCATGGGAGTTGCAAAAGGCTTTGATGCCCACAAAATGATACAAATGGACGGAAACAGAAACAGAAACCAGAAAGCCCTATACAAGCAACTCCAACCCAGAAATGGACACAAAGACTAACACTGGACCACACACATGCTGCCAAAAAGCCAAGCCGCTCAATCGCTTGTCGATTTTTCATTTGATGAAGGCGCCGCCCTCAACACACACTCACACTCATTCACACACACATACCCACATGCATAAAGAAATCCCTAGTGCATAGAAGAAACAAGAAATCACAGCATCGAACCTGATTTTTTGCATAGTAGAACTGACAATTGTATCGCGATTGACCGCCAGGCATAGAACTGAATCAGAAATTGCTTTTAAAAGAAATAATAAGGATAACGACAACGCATACATAAAGATATGGCCAGTAGACTTTAGGACACCGAAGTTCATATAGCCTTGTAATTACGAGAACTAGTATGTCTTTAGGTCGATATTTTTTGCAGCGTTGTGCCCTGACTATGCTAACTAGAAGTTCTATTTGATGTTCTGTTACCTGTTCTTGGCAGATTCCACTCTGCCTCTTAACATCAGCCTTCTAGCTGAGGGAAAAATGTTACTATATGTACCAGTTTATTCTTGGTTGGGTTGGAGTTTATTTTATCAGTTGCATGAAGTGACTACAACAAAAAACAACAAAAAATATATATATCACGAAGATTAGATTAAACTTGTTTTGGCGCTTTAAAGTTTCTGAAATTTTTAAAGTGTTTTAAAATGTGCCCGTTTTTTTTTAAAGGTCAGTACGCAGCATGAGCAAACAGTGCTGCCAATTTTTGGGTAATTTACACTAGATGGCGCCAGCTAGTTTTTTTTAGCACTAAAAACAAAAAGTAAATGTGAAGCAAGCTATTTTGAAACACATAACGAGTGGTAAGAACCCTTGTGAAACATTTGTAGCTAGACCGTTAAGTAATTATTGTGAACCGCCAAGGGACTTCTGTTGTGTTGTACGTAAGCCTTAATAATTTCAAATTAATATTAATTTTTTTTTTTTTTTTTTTTTTTTTTTTTATTTATTTATTTATTGCAAAAACTCAAAAATTCATGTATTTTTATATATTGCATTTATCATATGTTTTATTGTCGCCAATCCAGGATGCAGCTGGAGCCATCATTGGGCATGAACTGCCTTAAGGCCAAATCAGGCCGTTAAAACAATGTTGGAAATGTTGTTAGGGGAATAAATTTATCAACGATCGCCTTTTTAATCTTGTTATTGGGTTTTCATTCAGTAAGTTTTTCGCCAGCCTGTTTGTGTGTCTGGTTAGACGCTCATTGTATCGGCTAACGTGCTTGTTAATTTGGATTTCCACGGTATCCAGATTGAGGTCGTGGTGCAGGGTCGAATTTCTTACGTACCAAAACTAATATTAATACCGAAAATAAAGTTTTCTATCAAATTAACCAACCATACATGTATAAACTAATTTGCTTTACAGAACTAAAAAAGGCCTCTAGGGCCTTGTAGAATCAGATGCTCATCTTATGTGTAAATACATTCGAATTTCTAAGTCTAACAAAAATCAGCATAATTCGAATATACTGCTTGTAAGAGTATACTTCAGCTGCAGCAGCGTAAAGGCGGATAGCATTTCAAATACAGCAAGTCGATATTAAAATGCTTAAAACAAAACCAAGATCAGCCCCTTTGGGGTGTAAACATATGGAATAGGAATATGCCGCAGTACTTATCAGACTGATGCCACAAAGAGGCCGGCTGACACCCTTTAATTGGCGTAATCGAGTCAATAACTCAATTTTATCAGCAACAACAGGCGATAATAATATTCATTTAAAATAAATACTAGAACCAAAAGAAAAACTTGTAATTAAGTTGGCTGCATCTACGACCAGTTTGCTCTTATCGGTGAGACACATCCGGACGATGGCAGCAACTGCGGCAGCGGCAGAGGCAGCTAGCTAAGCCAACCACTCTTTAAGTGGCCACTCGGCTTGACTTGACTGGGGCTGTCGTTACTTGACTTGTCCAGGCGGTAACAGCTTTGGCAACCATGTCAAGTGTATTGTCACCTTGCTGCTACTACCAACTACTACCAGCTACTACCTCAAGTGGGCGCCATTGACGTCGACTACGCCCAAATGTACGTGCCCAAGTGACAAATTGCATGCAACAGCATTTTACCCCAAGTCCGGTTATGTAAATATGGCATGAACTTGAACTAGGCAAAGAATTTTAGCGCTCCATGTTGCTTATCGTTTTTTGGGCACAACCTCACATCGATCGGTTGAGCTAAAGCATGATGATAAGGCTACGTGTAAATTGTGCCATATTTACCACTTGGGATCATGTTTTGAGCGTAGCGGTCAATGTAAAGGGAAATATTTTTTTAAAAAGGATTCAAGTCGATTTATGTACACACATTCAAATGACTTTCAAGATACGATATTTATAATATCTTATTGAAAGACTGTAATGTTTGGATACTTTTTTACTTGTGTGCCGTTCTCGTTGTTAGATGTCTTGGGCTATCAAAGCTCTTACAAGAATAAAATCAATTGTAATCTGTAAATGCTAAAGTTTTGAATAAGTACGCCTTGTCTAGATTAATTTCAAAGAGTCCAGTAAAATACAAACAAAAACAAAAAGGTAGGGCATCTGGAGTCAAGACATATGTTTTCTAATGTCTTTCGACACACTGAATCCAAATCTATTAGGCCCAACGGATCATGGTTCTCTCTTAACCTCTAATAACCTACATTTTTCGGAACTGGTTACGCGGCGATGTTTTTTATTTGATTTTGGTATCGCTTATTCCGAGTCAAAGCTTAAAAACCACAGCATCTGGTTTCTGAGATAACGTCCAAAATACCGAGTTTTTTGTCGAACCTACACAAAGTTTGAAAACTGAAATTTTCGGAAAGCATAAATTTGTGTCTATGATATACACGATTAGCATGACTAGTTTTTAAAAAAAGTTGGAAGTTATTTTCAGACCATGTTTTCTTTATGTTTTAAAATGATTTATAATGTTAGTTCATATATATAAAACAATTAAAACAACAAAAAGTTTGTGTTGAAATTGCAATAATTTTTGCATAATTGTATGTTATACAACAATTAATACGAGTTTAATTAATTTTAATAATAAACTTTTAAACTTGCCAAAAAAGTTAACGCTACAATTTTAGCCAATTAAAATACAATTTCAGCAAAATAAAATCACAGAGGTTTATAAATTTCACAAACAGTAATGTTTCAGCATAACAAAAAGTAGGATAGCCCAAAATGAAAAACTTAGTCCAAATTGTCTGACTCAAGCAAAAGTTTTTGTAAAGAATTTCATATTTTTAGTGTTGGAGATTTGTTTTTTATGTTTTGCATTTATTTTTGTAACACATACTCGAACTACTTTTGTATGCATATAAGTTTAAATTAAAAACTCTGAAGTGCGAAATTGATACGGATGTAATGCTCTTTTTCATGGCCGCACCCACAAAATTTGCTTAGAACTATTACATTAGAATGAAGCAAGATTCTGCTGAACGCTTTTTCAAATTTAAATTATTTTTTTATTGCCAATACTTTTCAAGCTACAAAATTGTTACACATTTTTATTTGCCCTTTTCTTTAGGCAGTATGATAGTGGTGCCAAGCTATAACCAATTACAGTGCTGCCAATTTCATTCAATATTTCGTTTTATCAGTGTTTGTGCAATTGCTTTTATGCTTTTTGTGCTACGAATTTCCAGATAGAAAGAAAAGAAGAATATGTGTGCGTGTACATGATAGAATACATAATGTTATTCCATTATGCGTTTGTGTATGTGAACATTTGTCGCATCTTTTCTAAATATTTGTGAGTGTAGAAAAAATATACCTGAATACAATTTATTTTTGCCAAATTTTGCATAAAAGTATGTAAAAATTAAACATATATGTATTGAAATATTTATTTAGTTTTTTGAATTTTTCTAGCTTAGAAAAAATTCTCAAATTCAAACGTTTACTGTAGCTAACTATGTAAATCTAAGCATAGGGTTGCATTACATTGTACATATGCTGGAAACTTTTGCAAATTAATTAAAAGTTGAGAACTAAGTAAGGTGCCAACACCACTAGCATAAGCTTGTATGCACATACTTACATACATACTTACATACATACATACATATGTATATCTCTCATAATAATACGCCTTTATGTATGCATGTGTGTTTTTCCAGGTAACAACGAAAGCAGCAGCATCGTCGTACTTCATAACAAGAGGCGCTAAGGGACTTCGAGGCGCAAAATTCCAAAAACAATAAATAAACTACACTGCACTAGAGCTTCAGGACCAATTCAAAAGTAGCATCAACTATTTGCCACAAAATGCACGAGCGTCGCGTCAAAAAGTATGTAAATAAAATAAGTAAACATAATGTACTTGTCACTACTGGCAATATGATTTTTATTTTTTTTTTTGCAGATTAAAAGGCGGTCACTATGTGGCCACACATGGACGCCTTACACCAGATCCACCCTATGTGCACTCCAATCGCGGCTACTCCACCGACGGCGAGGAATCGCATCGAGCTCCATCGGAGCGCACCTATTCCGAATATACGCTTGCTCACGAGCGCATCTCACCGCAGGGCCAATACAATAATACGTCACGCAAGAAACGAGCCGCAGCAAATGGCCAACAGCACCTGCAACACAGCTACAGTCACAGCCAGATGGGTCTGTCCAGTTCACCTGCGCCAGCCACTCTGTCGCATCATGCGGATAATGGCGGACCACGCTCGCTGGGACCACCGCCCACTCGCCAACCGCCACGTGCGCCCTCAGCACTGAGCTATGATCATGGCGGTGATGCAGGCAGTGACATTTATGTGACGAGCGCAGCCTATAAAGCGCCCTCTGAGATCAGGTTAGCTATTAGACAAACCAGATATTAGGCTTTTTATAATAACTGCTTAAATTATTTTCCACAGTCGTTACAGCCAACGGCCCATGTCACGAGGTGCACCACGTAGTGTCTATTCGGTGGCCAGTACAGCCAAGACGGGAAGAAGCGCGCGTTCTACAACCAAGCGTGGCGCCAAAATCGAAACGATGTCAGCGCCAAATCCATTCTGTCCCAATGTTAAGGGCGTTTGCTGTCTAATGCTGCTGCTCAATCTGGGTCTTATATTGGTCACTCTGGGCTTTGTCATTGTGGTGCAGTTTTACGAGCCGCTTTATGTTTGGTGAGCAAGCCATAGATACTAGATGTGTGCCAAGCTTATTGACTTTTGTTGCAACTTATTCTTTATAGGATATTGGGCATTGTATTTCTCATCTTTGGCTTTCTGACGCTGATCGGCTGCATGGTCTATTGCGTATATGTGTGCCGGGATGCCAAGACGCCATCACAGGTGCGCAATGAGGATCTGTATTGGACACGTCATTGGCAAAAGAATATTGGATATACACCGCAGGAGATAAACTATAAGGCAGACAAATATGATGCCTATTCGGATCGTTATTCGGTGAGCAAGCTCAGCGGCAAGTACTCGGATCGCGAAAGCCAACGTTACTAAGTGTGCGAAAGCAAGCTGTAGATGGATGATGGAACCCAGACATGTGTGTTATATATTATATTTAAATGTATATTTATACGCATAGTGCTTAGTTTTTATTTTAAATTGTTATTAACAACGCCTCAACGTACCTGCTGCAAGTTACTTGCTAGTTTGTATGTTTTATTGTTAACAGAATATCATTGCGTTCAGCTCGTAGTTATTTTATGTACTATATTACTTATATATACATACTATACATACATACATACATATATTATAATATGAATGAATCTGCCATATTTGAGAAGCAGCAGCGCTTAGTTAGCGAGTTTGACTTGCGTCCCTCCCATCACTAAATATCAGTCGGATATCACATATTCCTTTCAATTTAAGCCAACTAACCAAACGTTTGCTACAACTCTTAACTTAAAATCTATTAAACATGTGAGTAGCTTAAATGATAATAAAAACAAGAAGAAAAATATAGTAACAGACAGCAATTTGTTTGATTATTTAAATAAAATCGATGCCAAAAAGGTTGTACAAGTCGTCAGAGCTGAATTTGTTGGTATCACGGTGATTGATCAGTTTTTTAAGGTAACTACCTACCCACGGAACGCACATCACCTTTAAGCGTATATTTATCCCGTCCCGAGAAGCTATGCCAATCGTCCTCATTAAACTCGAATACCGGCACAAAGTCAAATTTAATAATTTGCCCACGATTTCTGCGATTGGTGGCTACAATGGAGTGAGCTACGCCATAACTTTGGCGGATGTATTTCAAAAAATATGTGTCATTGCCGCAATTGATATGCTGTAATTCCTCCATCACATTGCTCATATTGGTGCGGAACCAATCCTGCATTTTCACGTGATCTATAAAGCCATCAACAGTACAACGATGCGTCAAGGGACTTTGCACCTTTAAAAATACAAATGCTGGATTTCGGCTGCAGCAATAGGTTGCAAATTGCAACCTGAATTTATTTTAACTACCATATAAAATTCTTCTGGCTTATCAATTTTTTTGCCGTCTAAGTAGCTGCCTTTAAAGGCCTGACGAATCAATGGATCACGACACGACATGGCTCTTATAAATTCGTTTCTTTTTTTCTTTCATTTTTGCATTATGAAAGTGCTGCCACGAAAGCAATGCTGCCAATTCCTCATAAATAACAGCGTTCCTTATTGACTTTTTTGCTGTCCAGAATAATTTGTTTCTAAGAATTTCCAGGTAAAAAGAAAATGAATATGTGTATGGCTGCGTGTGTGTGTGTGTATGCAATGTCTATATAAGTCGGGTAATCACACTTGCTGTTGAGTTGACGAGTTGAAAATTTGCGTGAAAACTCAACTGGCCAATGCATGGACGCCCTTTTTGTTATTTTACGAGTTGAGTCGTTGAGATTGTGCTTCCATATCCATATTTTTTCTACATTTATGTGAAAATTTAAAATTGGGAGCGTATTACGCTGTATCAGTATTAATTCAGTCACTTAAAAGCAAAAAATATGTAATTTACTTAATATCGTAATAAAATGCATTGGTTTGATTGCGATTAATCCATATAAATTTGACTTATATCACTTTGATGACTTATGTATATTTCACCTCTTTATATCACAAATAAAACTTTTTGGTCTTTGGTACTTATTACTTTAAGGTAAGAATACACAATTCATAATCGAGCATATATAAATGTGATTTCCCCAAAAACTAAATTGTTGCGAATATTTTACTTACATTCAATCAAATGCTTGGCAACTATTGATGTTTTTTTTTTTAATATTTCAAATTCATCATATCATATTGATGATCGTATGGGTAAAGTTCTTCTACTTTATAATCGTAGTTCATTTATGTACTTTGTGTGTTTCCATATGAATCTTCCTTATATAAGGAGCAGCAGCCATTAGTTTTGCGTTCCATGACGAGTAGCAATTGGATATCACAAATGATTTTTTATCGCTAAGCCAATTGACCAAACTTTGGTTATTAGTCGTAACTTAAAATCTATTTAACATGTGAGTAGCTTAAATAATAATAATGATTGTGTATGATTGTGATTTTTAGTTGAAATCGATGCCGAAGAAGTTGTGCAAGTCGGCTGTGCTGAAATAATTGGCATCACGGAGATTGATGAGTTTTTTTATAAAACGCCTCACTGTTCGCTTGTAATTGTGAATGGTTTCTTCACCGAGATTGGAAAAATTGTTGTGCTCTGGTTCTAAAAAAAATGACTGATGTCCACTCAATAAATTATGCAACAGTTTTACAAGTATCTGCAAAAAATCTTTGTATTAATTTAAGTTTAAGTTTAAGTTGCGTCACTTACGCGTATGAGTATACGTCCTGGCGATTGATTCCAGTTGATGGACTTTTCATTTCGTAAGATCTGATTGAGGTATACAGTCTTGAGCATATAGCTGACCAAGCGTGGCATATTATTAGCATTGCGAAATGCTTTCAGTAAGCGAAGTGAATCTTTTAGGTTTTGTTTTTTGGACATTACCAAACGTTCCCAGTGCGGAGCACACAATATGAACGATCTAGGATCGTCCTTGCTAGTGCCCATGAATTTGCGTGGCACGGCAAACCAAGTACGATTTGCAAAGGGTCGTCCGGAAAAGCTAGGCCAGTCATCTTCATAAAACTCGAATACGGGCACAAAGTCAAATTTAATTTTTTGACCACGATTCCTGCGATTGGTAGCTATAATGGAGTGGGCTACGCCATAACCATGGCGGATGTATTTCAAAAAATATGTATCGTTGCCGCAATTGATATGCTGTAAATCCTCCATAACATCGCTTATATTGGTGCGGAACCAATCCTGCATTTTCTCGCGATCTATGAAGCCATTAACGATGCAAGGATGCGTCATAGGACGTTCCACCTTTAAAAATACAAATCCTGGGTATTCTGGTGCAGCAATAGGTTTCACCGTGCAACCTAAATTTATTTTTATGTGCATATCAAATTCTTCTGGCAAATCAATTTTAATGTCGTCCAAATAGCTGCCGCCCAAGCTCAAACCTTCAAAGGCCTGACGAAATAATGGATCACGACGCGAAATGGCTCTTACAAATTCGTTTTGTATAATTTCAGCATGTTTGGTGTACAGTTGACGGTCTGTATCGCTTAATGAAATTTTATCCAAGACAATTTCAATGCCTTCACCAAAAGTATAAACGGCAGCCATTTTCACTCAATGTCTACGAGTTGCGCACACGAAAAATTGAATAAAAGTGAATTACGCAGGAAGCAGTACAACCAGGGTGCCTGTAGTTGTAGACGCTAAAAAATCCAGAGTTATCTGTCTTTCAACGTTGTACATTACTGTAGCTGAGGGCGTTGCCATGCTGCTATTATACTTGCCGAGTGGCAGCCTTATCGAATTGCATTTAGTTTGCGTTTGTAGAGGTGGGATACTATCGATAGTGCCACCACTTGATAGTTTCGACTCCAATAGTTAAAACTATCGATAGTACTCTCGAACAAAGTTAAATATGGCACATAAAAAAGGAGCACATTCTTAAAATAAATACCATAGAGCAAGTGGGGCAAATTGTAATATTTACTGAAATTTTTAAAAGAAACGTTCTATTCATCACATTGTAAATAAGAGATCCTTTTAAAATTAAATCTTATATAAAAAACCAAAAAAAGTGTCCATTCAACAATAAATAATAAAAAAAAATCCATCAAGTAGCTTGTGTTTGTGGTAGAAGAGCAATATCTCCATATATCTATGTTTTAGCCGGGTCCTTTTATCCGAAACTATAAGGCCACTTCTACTGAACATACTCTCACGTTCAGGTGAAGTGACAGGAGTGTTTCAATATTTTTCGACTATTTTGCTATTTTACGAGTTGAGTTGAGATTTTGCTTCCGGATCCAGATTTTGTCAACATACATATAAAAGTTTAAAATTATTCCCCCCACCTCTCACACATGGGCTGTGCTAAGGTGTCAACCGAACCGTGCCGAAAGCCGGCCAGGCTGAAAGCTCAGGTTTAAGGCCCATACGCAGTTCGAAAAATTTCGCACGGAATGAGAAAACTTCATATAAAAAAAATTCCATTTGGGATATCCCAATAGTTCAGTCGCTGTGCTCCGGCACTTGGCGACCGCGGGTTCTATTTAGCCTTACCCGTACATGCGAATCTCAGTTCGGGCGGACAGTCAATTCTCCGTCAACGAGTACGGGATTCTCCGGAAAGTTCACGCAATGTGGGTGCAAGTAGACCCGTGATTACACGGACAATGCGCCCGCCTTTCCGTGCCGGCTGCACGTCGAATGTGATGCCAAGAAATAAACCGAGGCACCAGAAAACTGTAGAGCTGCCACTTGGCCAAACGGGTGCTCGTGACGACCCTAACAGGATAACGGCTCGGGGACCAAGTGGTACCACATGTACCTTGCTCACTGGATTTCCCCTGAGGAGCCCTGTAAAAACGAAAATCGGCGTAACGCCGATACGCACATAACGCAGGCAGTGAAAAGGCTCAGGTCAAATTGTAGTTGAAAGACAAATCTTTAGGCCTTAAAATCAGTACTCACTCATACAAATCTTTAGGCTTTAAAATCAGTCACATACATGGTGATGCGAAATCTGAGAGCTGCGCAATATGTTGTGGAAGTTGCTCTTAAAATAAAAAAATATGGATTAAAACATCACTTTATAGAAAAAAAGGCTACTCATCGAGGTACCTCACGATGTCGATGGCTCGGATGTGGTGGTCACTTTCTCAAATTGCCCAATGGCACACGGAAAAAACCCAACAAAAAACCATCTTCGACGTTCAAAATGTCGCCAAAAAAAAAGTTGCTGGTTATTTTTTGAACCAATCCAAAAATATATTTAATTTCCTATATATAGTATATATTACACTCGCCTGTTTGCAAGAATCCACTTTAATTTATCGCACTTTAAACACTAACAAAAAGTGTAAAAAGACGACACTATACAGAAACCGCATCTACATATTATGACCAATAACATTAAATAGCAAACTTTTCAAGTTTCTAAGACTTTTTCTGAAAGAAATAGCGATATTTTTACGAAAATTCACCAAAATGTTGAGTTTGTCAGGGTTTTGGGCACACACTTTCGGCTTTAGTTTTTTCTTAAGGCTACAAATTTTTGTGATTCGGAGCATTTTGGAAAGGTCTACTCTACTTTTGAGAAAAATCAAAATAATGAAAAAATTCGAATTGGTAGTTTTTATGACCTCATATGTGCAACCGTATTTTGAAAAATGTCCTTTTTTTGGGAGGATAAAAAAAAAACGGATTTTGAATGCTGAAACATTGCCCTAACATAAAATATAAGTCTCATCTCTGGAGATTTTTCATTGTCGACTAGTGTTATCAAGCAAAAAATAAATCTACACACCTAACCACAGCGAGATAGTTGTTAAGTTCACCGCAACTCTTTGTCATAAAATATAATATTCGACTACAATTCGAAATACAAAGTATACTTGGATTTACTATTCGTTCTACAACGCCATCACTTCCATATAATTAAGATTTCAGCTAGATCCACTGAAACTTAATAAGTCCTTTGCGTATATTTTTCCAAATTTATGAAAACTGAACCGTTTTCGTGGGGTGGGAGAAGACTTATTTCAACAAATAAATCTGATATACCAATTGTATACCAATTGTGAGTTTGAGCTCTGCTCCATCGATTGTCCTCCCACGCCACTAGCGCCAATATGCCAACCGTCGGT
Source organism: Chymomyza fuscimana (assembly GCA_949987675.1). Classification (NCBI taxonomy): domain Eukaryota; kingdom Metazoa; phylum Arthropoda; class Insecta; order Diptera; family Drosophilidae; genus Chymomyza; species Chymomyza fuscimana. The sequence continues at coordinate 35,789,689 of OX465089.1, forward strand.
GACAAAGACAAGAAACAGTCCTTTCCCTTTCCCCTCTGCACAATCATCTTTGCGCAACACCCCTTCCGCTCCATCAAGAACTAGTGCGCTAGCCACAACACCATCCTCATCATCACGCAGTGAGCAGAAATCTTCATCTGCAGCGCACGGACTAACAGTGCCTGACTCTGCCAGATTTGCTGTCAAACCATCTACTCCATCACCGCTAGCTATAACCGGTAAAGTCGCCACAAAAAGCCAAGCGCAACTTAAAAAAGAAAGCACCGACATGGCCCTCGCTTATTTTACAGCTGCAACTGATAAGTTGATCGACTTCGAGGACACTATAAATGAAGCTCCCACCACAGGTGTCTCCATATACACCTTAAAAGTTCGGCGCGACCAGACGAAGTCGTTCCCCCACATAGAGGAAGAATATGATGCCTGCTCCAGTGCCTGCTTGCGCCCACTTTCCGTGACTTGTTCACTGCTGTCTATATTGACAATCCGCAACTGAGTCCAGTTGAAAAGCTATTTCACCTCCGTGCGAAAACAAGAGGTGAAGCAAACGCCATTGGGAAAACCTTAAAGAACGCTTTGTGAACAAGAGGATGCTTGTTAACAGCCAGTTGAAAATCCTACTCAACCTAGACTCGATTTCCCATGAGTCAGGCACAGCCATCAAGGATATACAAAGCATGATCCAGGGTTGTTTGGTGGCACTCACACATTCTCAGATCCAAACGGAAAATTGGGATTGCCTCCTTGTCTACATATGTTCGTCTAAGCTTGCAAAATTCACGCTGTCTTCATGGGAACAATCCATAAAAGGCAAAGTGGACATTCCTGCTCGTTCCTCATTGAGCGATTCCGAACGCTTGAGGCAATTGAAGACCACACTCCAGCCGTCCAAAGCACGCAAAACCAATTGAAATTTGCCCCCAAGAACGCACATACTTTCGAAGCCAAGGTCGGCGTAACAGCGCCTCCCCCAGAAAAAAATGTGTTCTGTGCTCCAAGGAACACCATGCAATCCGTCTCTGTCCCCGCTTTCTTCAAATGTCTGTTGATGAAAAAGAGAAACAGTCATTAAGCAACAGAAGTTGTGCCTAAACTGCTTCGCAAGTGGTCACTCATTAAACGAATGCACTAGTCCGCATAACTGCTACACGTGCCAAAAGCGACGCTCTCTCTCATCCGCAAGCAAATATGCAGAGCTACTTTGCCTCCCAGCCTCAAGGAATCCTTCTGGGTACGGCGCTCGTTAGCGTCAGTCATTTAGGTGCAACGCTTACGGACCGTGCTCTTCTGGATCCAGGATCAGAGGGAACTTTCATTTCAGAGAGTCTCTTTGAGAAACTTAAACTGCCTTCCCATTTAAATATTTCAAATTCAAGACATGTGTATTGTGTATTGTGTATCATATCATATTGATGATCGTATGGGTAAAGTTCTTCTACTTTATAATCGTTGTTTATTTAGGTACTATGTGTGTTTCCATATGAATCTTCCTTATATAAGAAGCAGCAGCCATTAGTTTGCGAGTTTGACTTGCGTTCCATGACGAGAAGCAATTGGATATCACAAATGATTTTTTATCGCTAAGCCAATTGACCAAACTTTGGTTATTAGTCGTAACTTAAAATCTATTTAACATGTGAGTAGCTTAAATAATAATAATGATTGAGTATGATTATGATTTTTAGTTGATATCGATGCCTAAGAAGTTGTGCAAGTCGGCTGGGGTGAAATAATTGGCATCACGGCGTTTGATGAGATTTTTTTCAAAACGTTCCACTGTTTGCTTGTAATTGTTAATGGTCACTTCATCGAGATCGGAAAAATTGTTGTGCTCTGGATCTAAAAAAAATGACTGATGTCCATTCCGTAAATCAGTGATGGGCAAAACTCATACCAACAAACATTTCTTTGTGTGAGTAAACAGCGCAGTAAGCAAAGCGTACGAGAGAGCAAGAACCGCAATTAAGCAAAAACGAGCGAGAAATTTCACACACTTGGACCGTACATGAGCCAACTGCGCTGCGGCAGATTTTGGTGCAATAGCCTCGCGAGTTAAGTAAATTGAGACACTGCCCATCACTGCCGTAAATCATGCAACAGATGACCAAGTATCTGCAAATAATATTTGTATTAATTTAAGTTTATGTTTACGTAGCGTCACTTACGCGTATGAGTTCTGGCGATTGATTCCAGTTGATCAACTTTTCATTCGGTAAGATCTTATTGAGGTATACAGTCTTAAGCATATAGCTGACCAAACGCGGCATTTTATTAGCATTGCGAAATGCTTTCAATGAGCGTAGCGAATCCTTGAGGTTTTGTTTTTGGGACATGGCCAAACGTTTCCAGGGCGGAGCACACAATATGAACGATCTAGGATCGTCCTTGCTAGTGCCCATGAATTTACGTGGTACGGCAAACCAAGTGCGATTTGCTGAGGGGCGTCCCGAGAAGCTAGGCCAGTCCTCTTCATTAAACTCGAATACGGGCACAAAGTCAAATTTAATCATTTGACCACGATTTCTGCGATTGGTGGCTATAATGGAGTGGGCTACGCCAAAACCATGGCGGATGTATATGTATTGTTGCCGCACTTGATATGCTGTAAATCCACCATCACATTGCTTATATTGGTGCGGAACCATTCCTGCATTCTCACAAGATCTATGAAGCCATTAACGATGCAAGGATGCGTCATAGGATGTTCCACCTTTAAAATTACAAATCCTGGGTGTTCGGGTGCAGCAATAGGTTTCACCGTGCAACGTAAGGCCTGTCGAAATAATGGATCACGACGCGAAATGGCTTTTACAAATGCGTTTTGTATAATTTCAGCATTTTTGGTGTACAGCTGACGGTCTTTATCGGTAATGAAATTTTATCCAAGACAATTTCAATGCCTTCACCAAAAGTATAAACGGCAGCCATTTTCACTCAATGTCTACGAGTTGCGCACACGAAAAGTTGAATAAAAGTGAATTACGCAGGAAGTAATACGACCAGGGTGCCCGTAGTTGTGGACGCTAAAAAAGTCGCAATCAAGAAAGTTGTCGTGCAGTTCACTCACTAACTTTAATTCATTTTTGCATTATGAAAGTGCTGCCACGAAAGCAATGCTGCCAATTCCTCATAAATAACAGCGTTCCTTATTGCCTTTTTTGCTGTCTACAATAATTTGTTACTAAGAATTTCCAGGTAGAAAGAAAACGAATGCATATGTATGCATATGTTTGCGTGTGTGTGTGTGTATGCAATGTCTATATAAGTCGGGTATTCACACTTGCTGTTGAGTTGACGAGTTGAAAAGTTGCGTGAAAACTCAACTGGCCAATGCATGGACGCCCTTTTTATTCATTTACGAGTTTAGTTGTTGATATTATGCTTCCAGATCTAGATTTTGTCTACATTCATGTGAAAATTTAATATTTGGAGCGTATCCCCTTACGCCGTATTAGTATTAATTCAGCCACTTAAAAGCAAAAAATGCGTAATATAGTAAATATGTATCGTAATAAAATGCATTGGTTTCATTGCGATTAATCCATATAAATTTGATTTATATCACTTTCATTACTTCTACTTCACCTCTTTATATCACAAATAAACCTTTTTGGACTTTGGTATTTATAACTTTAAGGTTAAGAATACACAATTCATAATCAAGTATGTACAAGTTAACGCCACACATCACTTTTCCCCTAAATCCCACGCTACTACTTTTGTATTGATGCGTAAGCTCATCAAAATGTCTCCCATCGATGATCACACCACCAAAAGGCGACACCGGACGCAGCAAGCATTGGGCATCGTCAGCGCCTAGGCCCTTGGTGACGATCAACAGCAGCGGCAGCGCAGCCGTAAACATAAACATTGGCGGCGACAGCACAGCGTTAACCTAAACATCTGCAGACAGTAGAGTCAGCAGTTATTACTTATAAACAGCGGTGGGCACGAAAAATAACGGAACGAGCCCTACAACAACATCAAGAAAAAAAAGTCCTGTTACGGTCCCACAAGCAATTCGCGAGTAGGGCCATAAAACCATAAAGTTGCTGCGAGTCGAGCGATGGCCCACATTGTGTGTAATTTGTTATTGTAAACTCTTCGCGTCGCCGGCGATCTGCTTGTGCGTGTACACTGAACAAAATTTTGCAACACCTTCAAAGACACAGCGAAGTCACGAGTTTGTGTTCTGAATTAAACCTAAAAGATAACCTAGATGTAAGCACATGTTAGAGTTAACCTTCTGCGACTAACGTGACCTAATTTTCACAATTCTACTGACGTGGTAGTATACCAGACACCATTTCGCCAGCTAATATTGGTCAAGTACCGTTTTGCATACCTTCAGAAATGATTTTTATTTTTAGTTTACACCATTAAACTTATTATTAATTATAAAGATTATTCGATTCAAAACTACATTTCATGTTAAACAGCATTTATTGTCATGGCACAAAATGGCCCTCCAAAAGTTATATCTATAGAAAAACGCAAAAAAATATTCCATTTTGTAATTTTTTAAACAAACGTTTTGCATTAATTAAAGTTCAAACTTAAAGTAATCAGCCTCAGAATGAGATCCATTCAATGGTTAAATAAAAAGTTATAGCTTGTTTTGGCAGGTCTCACAAAGTGGCTTAGAGCATTGGAGGCAAATTGGCTTAAGGCAATCGCAGCAACAATATCTAGTTACCCTTAGTATTTTTGTGAGGCGAATAGAGCAAAGTTTTCTTCCACTTGGTGGAACAGATCCAATAGTTGGTGCCGGAGAGATAGATCTTTACCAAGAACTCCGGTGTTTATTATTCTCACTTCTCTAAGCAATCTTTCGTTGTATACCCGGACTTTTATGTGATCTAGCACTAATTCTCTTGCCATATTGAGTATGTAAGTTTTTCTCCTAATTTTTTCATCACTGTCAGCACACATTTGATACAATACAAAGCTGTTAATTCCTATCATATCTATTATTCTTTGGAAAATTTACATAGGCCAACGGCGAGTTTTACGGCTTCCAGAATATATCGCACATTTTTTGTCAATTTCGTCAACTCATCCCATAGTATTTTTGATTTGATTCTTCATTTGCAATTTCGTCACCATCAAAGATTTCACTTTCTGGCTGAAAATTCGGGTGATCGCCTTCATTATCAAGAGCGCTGCAATTGTCCTCGCTTTCTTCTTCTTACCACTGTTGAATCTCCACCTCGCAGCTCTTAAAAGTTCCAGACGATGTTCGCTTAGGACCGTGAGAGCCTTGACTTATGTTTAAGTGATCAATCTAAAAAACCAACATTAAATAGAACATAGCAAAACAATTTCACTGTCGTGTTGTTTAGGAGACACTATGAATATATAACAAATATGATGAGGTGGTTGTCTCTCAGACACATACCTAAACACTGACGTGGTTGTCTCACAAGGACACGTGAGCTTTACTCGATCACTTGCGCAACTCTAACGCATGCTAGAGAACGTAATAGAAAGGTACTAAGAGAGCTAGAGTCTATGTTTTTAAGGTAACGGTAAAACACGTGTTTTTCTGTTTCTTGGTGTCTGTCAGACTACCACGTCAGTCGCAGAAGGTTGAGAAATATTGAATAGTTTTTTTTTAACATAAATAACTCTGTTTAATTAATTTACATATAAATGTCTTTCCCCCAAAAACTAAATTTTTGCGAATATTTTTCTTACATTCAATCAAATGCTTGGCAACTATTGATATTCTTTGTTTTTTTTGTTTTTTTTTTAATATTTCAAATTCAAGACATGTGTATTGTGTATTGTGTATCATATCATATTGATGATCGTATGGGTAGAGTTCTTCTACTTTATAATCGTAGTTTATTTATGTACTATGTGTGTTTCCATATGAATCTTCCTTATATAAGAAGCAGCAGCCATTAGTTTGCGAGTTTGACTTGCGTTCCATGACGAGTAGCAATTGGATTTCACAAGTTATTTTTTATCGCTAAGCCAACTGACCAAACTTATGTTACAAGTCGTAACTTGAAATCTATTTAACATGTGAGTAGCTTAAATAATAATAATGATTGTGTATGATTGTGATTTTTAGTTGATATCGATGCCGAAGAAGTCGTGCAAGTCGGCTGTGGTGAAATAATCGGCATCACGGCGTTTGATGAGATTTTTTTCAAAACGTGCCACTGTTCGCTTGTAATTTTGAATGGTCTCTTCATCGAGATCGGAAAAATTGTTGTGCTCTGGATCTAAAAAAAATGACTGACGTCCTTTCCGCAAATTACCCAACAGGTTTTTAAGTATCTGTAAATCATATTTGTATTAATTTATAGTAAGTTTCAATTTAAGTTGCGTGACTTACGCGTATGAGTATACGTCCTGGCGATTGATTCCAGTCGATTGAATCTACGTTCTCTGAGAGCTTATTGAGGTATACAGTCTTGAGCATATAGCTGACCAAACGTGGCATATTATTAGCATTGCGAAATGCTTTTAATAAGCGTAGCGAATCCTTAAGGTTTTGTTTTTGCGACAAGGCCAAACGTTCCCAGTGCGGAGCGCACAACATGAACGATCTAGTATCGTCCTTGCTTGTGCCCATGAATTTACGTGGCACGGCAAACCAAGTGCGATTTGCTGAGGGGCGTCCCGAGAAGCTAGGCCAGTCCTCTTCATTAAACTCGAATACCGGCACAAAGTCAAATTTAATTCTTTGACCGCGATTTCCGCTGTTGGTGGCTATAATGGAGTGGGCTACGCCATAACCATGGCCGATGTATTTCACAAAATATGTATCGTTGTCGCAATCGATATGCTGTAAATCCTCCATAGCATCGCTTATATTGGTGCGGAACCATTCCTGCATTCTCTCACGATCTACGAAGCCATTAACGATGCAAGGATGCGCAATACGATCTTGCACCTTTAAAAATACGAATCCCCGGTGTTTGGGTGCAGCAATAGGTTTCAACGTGCAACCTAAATTTATTTTTATGTGCATATCAAATTCTTCTGGCAAATCAATTTTAATGTCGTCCAAATAGCTGCCGCCCAAGCTCAAACCTTCAAAGGCCTGACGAAATAATGGATCACGACGCGAAATGGCTTCTACAAATTCGTTTTGTATAATTTCAGCATGTTTGGTGTACAGTTGACGGTCTGTATCGCTTAATGAAATTTTATCCAAGACAATTTCAATGCCTTCACCAAAAGTATAAACGGCAGCCATTTTCACTCAATGTCTACGAGTTGCGCACACGAAAAATTGAATAAAAGTGAATTACGCAGGAAGCAGTACAACCAGGGTGCCCGTAGTTGTAGACGCTAAAAAATCCAGAGTTATCTGTCTTTCAACGTTGTACATTACTGTAGCTGAGGGCGTTGCCATGCTGCTATTATACTTGCCGAGTGGCAGCCTTATCGAATTGCATTTAGTTTGCGTTTGTAGAGGTGGGATACTATCGATAGTGCCACCACTTGATAGTTTCGACTCCAATAGTTAAAACTATCGATAGTACTCTCGAACAAAGTTAAATATGGCACATAAAAAAGGAGCACATTCTTAAAATAAATACCATAGAGCAAGTGGGGCAAATTGTAATATTTACTGAAATTTTTAAAAGAAACGTTCTATTCATCACATTGTAAATAAGAGATCCTTTTAAAATTAAATCTTATATAAAAAACCAAAAAAAGTGTCCATTCAACAATAAATAATAAAAAAAAATCCATCAAGTAGCTTGTGTTTGTGGTAGAAGAGCAATATCTCCATATATCTATGTTTTAGCCGGGTCCTTTTATCCGAAACTATAAGGCCACTTCTACTGAACATACTCTCACGTTCAGGTGAAGTGACAGGAGTGTTTCAATATTTTTCGACTATTTTGCTATTTTACGAGTTGAGTTGAGATTTTGCTTCCGGATCCAGATTTTGTCAACATACATATAAAAGTTTAAAATTATTCCCCCCACCTCTCACACATGGGCTGTGCTAAGGTGTCAACCGAACCGTGCCGAAAGCCGGCCAGGCTGAAAGCTCAGGTTTAAGGCCCATACGCAGTTCGAAAAATTTCGCACGGAATGAGAAAACTTCATATAAAAAAAAATCCATTTGGGATATCCCAATAGTTCAGTCGCTGTGCTCCGGCACTTGGCGACCGCGGGTTCTATTTAGCCTTACCCGTACATGCGAATCTCAGTTCGGGCGGACAGTCAATTCTCCGTCAACGAGTACGGGATTCTCCGGAAAGTTCACGCAATGTGGGTGCAAGTAGACCCGTGATTACACGGACAATGCGCCCGCCTTTCCGTGCCGGCTGCACGTCGAATGTGATGCCAAGAAATAAACCGAGGCACCAGAAAACTGTAGAGCTGCCACTTGGCCAAACGGGTGCTCGTGACGACCCTAACAGGATAACGGCTCGGGGACCAAGTGGTACCACATGTACCCTGAGGAGCCCTGTAAAAACGAAAATCGGCGTAACGCCGATACGCACATAACGCAGGCAGTGAAAAGGCTCAGGTCAAATTGTAGTTGAAAGACAAATCTTTAGGCCTTAAAATCAGTACTCACTCATACAAATCTTTAGGCTTTAAAATCAGTCACATACATGGTGATGCGAAATCTGAGAGCTGCGCAATATGTTGTGGAAGTTGCTCTTAAAATAAAAAAATATGGATTAAAACATCACTTTATAGAAAAAAAGGCTACTCATCGAGGTACCTCACGATGTCGATGGCTCGGATGTGGTGGTCACTTTCTCAAATTGCCCAATGGCACACGGAAAAAACCCAACAAAAAACCATCTTCGACGTTCAAAATGTCGCCAAAAAAAAAGTTGCTGGTTATTTTTTGAACCAATCCAAAAATATATTTAATTTCCTATATATAGTATATATTACACTCGCCTGTTTGCAAGAATCCACTTTAATTTATCGCACTTTAAACACTAACAAAAAGTGTAAAAAGACGACACTATACAGAAACCGCATCTACATATTATGACCAATAACATTAAATAGCAAACTTTTCAAGTTTCTAAGACTTTTTCTGAAAGAAATAGCGATATTTTTACGAAAATTCACCAAAATGTTGAGTTTGTCAGGGTTTTGGGCACACACTTTCGGCTTTAGTTTTTTCTTAAGGCTACCAATTTTTGTGATTCGGAGCATTTTGGAAAGGTCTACTCTACTTTTGAGAAAAATCAAAATAATGAAAAAATTCGAATTGGTAGTTTTTATGACCTCATATGTGCAACCGTATTTTGAAAAATGTCCTTTTTTTGGGAGGATAAAAAAAAAACGGATTTTGAATGCTGAAACATTGCCCTAACATAAAATATAAGTCTCATCTCTGGAGATTTTTCATTGTCGACTAGAGTTATCAAGCAAAAAATAAATCTACACACCTAACCACAGCGAGATAGTTGTTAAGTTCACCGCAACTCTTTGTCATAAAATATAATATTCGACTACAATTCGAAATACAAAGTATACTTGGATTTACTATTCGTTCTACAACGCCATCACTTCCATATAATTAAGATTTCAGCTAGATCCACTGAAACTTAATAAGTCCTTTGCGTATATTTTTCCAAATTTATGAAAACTGAACCGTTTTCGTGGGGTGGGAGAAGACTTATTTCAACAAATAAATCTGATATACCAATTGTATACCAATTGTGAGTTTGAGCTCTGCTCCATCGATTGTCCTCCCACGCCACTAGCGCCAATATGCCAACCGTCGGTGACAAAGACAAGAAACAGTCCTTTCCCTTTCCCCTCTGCACAATCATCTTTGCGCAACACCCCTTCCGCTCCATCAAGAACTAGTGCGCTAGCCACAACACCATCCTCATCATCACGCAGTGAGCAGAAATCTTCATCTGCAGCGCACGGACTAACAGTGCCTGACTCTGCCAGATTTGCTGTTAAACCATCTACTCCATCACCGCTAGCTATAACCGGTAAAGTCGCCACAAAAAGCCAAGCGCAACTTAAAAAAGAAAGCACCGACATGGCCCTCGCTTATTTTACAGCTGCAACTGATAAGTTGATCGACTTCGAGGACACTATAAATGAAGCTCCCACCACAGGTGTCTCCATATACACCTTAAAAGTTCGGCGCGACCAGACGAAGTCGTTCCCCCACATAGAGGAAGAATATGATGCCTGCTCCAGTGCCTGCTTGCGCCCACTTTCCGTGACTTGTTCACTGCTGTCTATATTGACAATCCGCAACTGAGTCCAGTTGAAAAGCTATTTCACCTCCGTGCGAAAACAAGAGGTGAAGCAAACGCCATTGGGAAAACCTTAAAGAACGCTTTGTGAACAAGAGGATGCTTGTTAACAGCCAGTTGAAAATCCTACTCAACCTAGACTCGATTTCCCATGAGTCAGGCACAGCCATCAAGGATATACAAAGCATGATCCAGGGTTGTTTGGTGGCACTCACACATTCTCAGATCCAAACGGAAAATTGGGATTGCCTCCTTGTCTACATATGTTCGTCTAAGCTTGCAAAATTCACGCTGTCTTCATGGGAACAATCCATAAAAGGCAAAGTGGACATTCCTGCTCGTTCCTCATTGAGCGATTCCGAACGCTTGAGGCAATTGAAGACCACACTCCAGCCGTCCAAAGCACGCAAAACCAATTGAAATTTGCCCCCAAGAACGCACATACTTTCGAAGCCAAGGTCGGCGTAACAGCGCCTCCCCCAGAAAAAAATGTGTTCTGTGCTCCAAGGAACACCATGCAATCCGTCTCTGTCCCCGCTTTCTTCAAATGTCTGTTGATGAAAAAGAGAAACAGTCATTAAGCAACAGAAGTTGTGCCTAAACTGCTTCGCAAGTGGTCACTCATTAAACGAATGCACTAGTCCGCATAACTGCTACACGTGCCAAAAGCGACGCTCTCTCATCCGCAAGCAAATATGCAGAGCTACTTTGCCTCCCAGCCTCAAGGAATCCTTCTGGGTACGGCGCTCGTTAGCGTCAGTCATTTAGGTGCAACGCTTACGGACCGTGCTCTTCTGGATCCAGGATCAGAGGGAACTTTCATTTCAGAGAGTCTCTTTGAGAAACTTAAACTGCCTTCCCATTTAAATATTTCAAATTCAAGACATGTGTATTGTGTATTGTGTATCATATCATATTGATGATCGTATGGGTAAAGTTCTTCTACTTTATAATCGTTGTTTATTTAGGTACTATGTGTGTTTCCATATGAATCTTCCTTATATAAGAAGCAGCAGCCATTAGTTTGCGAGTTTGACTTGCGTTCCATGACGAGAAGCAATTGGATATCACAAATGATTTTTTATCGCTAAGCCAATTGACCAAACTTTGGTTATTAGTCGTAACTTAAAATCTATTTAACATGTGAGTAGCTTAAATAATAATAATGATTGAGTATGATTATGATTTTTAGTTGATATCGATGCCTAAGAAGTTGTGCAAGTCGGCTGGGGTGAAATAATTGGCATCACGGCGTTTGATGAGATTTTTTTCAAAACGTTCCACTGTTTGCTTGTAATTGTTAATGGTCACTTCATCGAGATCGGAAAAGTTGTTGTGCTCTGGATCTAAAAAAAATGACTGATGTCCATTCCGTAAATCAGTGATGGGCAAAACTCATACCAACAAACATTTCTTTGTGTGAGTAAACAGCGCAGTAAGCAAAGCGTACGAGAGAGCAAGAACCGCAATTAAGCAAAAACGAGCGAGAAATTTCACACACTTGGACCGTACATGAGCCAACTGCGCTGCGGCAGATTTTGGTGCAATAGCCTCGCGAGTTAAGTAAATTGAGACACTGCCCATCACTGCCGTAAATCATGCAACAGATGACCAAGTATCTGCAAATAATATTTGTATTAATTTAAGTTTAAGTTTACGTAGCGTCACTTACGCGTATGAGTTCTGGCGATTGATTCCAGTTGATCAACTTTTCATTCGGTAAGATCTTATTGAGGTATACAGTCTTAAGCATATAGCTGACCAAACGCGGCATTTTATTAGCATTGCGAAATGCTTTCAATGAGCGTAGCGAATCATTGAGGTTTTGTTTTTGGGACATGGCCAAACGTTTCCAGGGCGGAGCACACAATATGAACGATCTAGGATCGTCCTTGCTAGTGCCCATGAATTTACGTGGTACGGCAAACCAAGTGCGATTTGCTGAGGGGCGTCCCGAGAAGCTAGGCCAGTCCTCTTCATTAAACTCGAATACGGGCACAAAGTCAAATTTAATCATTTGACCACGATTTCTGCGATTGGTGGCTATAATGGAGTGGGCTACGCCAAAACCATGGCGGATGTATATGTATCGTTGCCGCACTTGATATGCTGTAAATCCACCATCACATTGCTTATATTGGTGCGGAACCATTCCTGCATTCTCACAAGATCTATGAAGCCATTAACGATGCAAGGATGCGTCATAGGATGTTCCACCTTTAAAATTACAAATCCTGGGTGTTCGGGTGCAGCAATAGGTTTCACCGTGCAACGTAAGGCCTGTCGAAATAATGGATCACGACGCGAAATGGCTTTTACAAATGCGTTTTGTATAATTTCAGCATTTTTGGTGTACAGCTGACGGTCTTTATCGGTAATGAAATTTTATCCAAGACAATTTCAATGCCTTCACCAAAAGTATAAACGGCAGCCATTTTCACTCAATGTCTACGAGTTGCGCACACGAAAAGTTGAATAAAAGTGAATTACGCAGGAAGTAATACGACCAGGGTGCCCGTAGTTGTGGACGCTAAAAAAGTCGCAATCAAGAAAGTTGTCGTGCAGTTCACTCACTAACTTTAATTCATTTTTGCATTATGAAAGTGCTGCCACGAAAGCAATGCTGCCAATTCCTCATAAATAACAGCGTTCCTTATTGCCTTTTTTGCTGTCTACAATAATTTGTTACTAAGAATTTCCAGGTAGAAAGAAAACGAATGCATATGTATGCATATGTTTGCGTGTGTGTGTGTGTATGCAATGTCTATATAAGTCGGGTATTCACACTTGCTGTTGAGTTGACGAGTTGAAAAGTTGCGTGAAAACTCAACTGGCCAATGCATGGACGCCCTTTTTATTCATTTACGAGTTTAGTTGTTGATATTATGCTTCCAGATCTAGATTTTGTCTACATTCATGTGAAAATTTAATATTTGGAGCGTATCCCCTTACGCCGTATTAGTATTAATTCAGCCACTTAAAAGCAAAAAATGCGTAATATAGTAAATATGTATCGTAATAAAATGCATTGGTTTCATTGCGATTAATCCATATAAATTTGATTTATATCACTTTCATTACTTCTACTTCACCTCTTTATATCACAAATAAACCTTTTTGGACTTTGGTATTTATAACTTTAAGGTTAAGAATACACAATTCATAATCAAGTATGTACAAGTTAACGCCACACATCACTTTTCCCCTAAATCCCACGCTACTACTTTTGTATTGATGCGTAAGCTCATCAAAATGTCTCCCATCGATGATCACACCACCAAAAGGCGACACCGGACGCAGCAAGCATTGGGCATCGTCAGCGCCTAGGCCCTTGGTGACGATCAACAGCAGCGGCAGCGCAGCCGTAAACATAAACATTGGCGGCGACAGCACAGCGTTAACCTAAACATCTGCAGACAGTAGAGTCAGCAGTTATTACTTATAAACAGCGGTGGGCACGAAAAATAACGGAACGAGCCCTACAACAACATCAAGAAAAAAAAGTCCTGTTACGGTCCCACAAGCAATTCGCGAGTAGGGCCATAAAACCATAAAGTTGCTGCGAGTCGAGCGATGGCCCACATTGTGTGTAATTTGTTATTGTAAACTCTTCGCGTCGCCGGCGATCTGCTTGTGCGTGTACACTGAACAAAATTTTGCAACACCTTCAAAGACACAGCGAAGTCACGAGTTTGTGTTCTGAATTAAACCTAAAAGATAACCTAGATGTAAGCACATGTTAGAGTTAACCTTCTGCGACTAACGTGACCTAATTTTCACAATTCTACTGACGTGGTAGTATACCAGACACCATTTCGCCAGCTAATATTGGTCAAGTACCGTTTTGCATACCTTCAGAAATGATTTTTATTTTTAGTTTACACCATTAAACTTATTATTAATTATAAAGATTATTCGATTCAAAACTACATTTCATGTTAAACAGCATTTATTGTCATGGCACAAAATGGCCCTCCAAAAGTTATATCTATAGAAAAACGCAAAAAAATATTCCATTTTGTAATTTTTTAAACAAACGTTTTGCATTAATTAAAGTTCAAACTTAAAGTAATCAGCCTCAGAATGAGATCCATTCAATGGTTAAATAAAAAGTTATAGCTTGTTTTGGCAGGTCTCACAAAGTGGCTTAGAGCATTGGAGGCAAATTGGCTTAAGGCAATCGCAGCAACAATATCTAGTTACCCTTAGTATTTTTGTGAGGCGAATAGAGCAAAGTTTTCTTCCACTTGGTGGAACAGATCCAATAGTTGGTGCCGGAGAGATAGATCTTTACCAAGAACTCCGGTATTTATTATTCTCACTTCTCTAAGCAATCTTTCGTTGTATACCCGGACTTTTATGTGATCTAGCACTAATTCTCTTGCCATATTGAGTATGTAAGTTTTTCTCCTAATTTTTTCATCACTGTCAGCACACATTTGATACAATACAAAGCTGTTAATTCCTATCATATCTATTATTCTTTGGAAAATTTACATAGGCCAACGGCGAGTTTTACGGCTTCCAGAATATATCGCACATTTTTTGTCAATTTCGTCAACTCATCCCATAGTATTTTTGATTTGATTCTTCATTTGCAATTTCGTCACCATCAAAGATTTCACTTTCTGGCTGAAAATTCGGGTGATCGCCTTCATTATCAAGAGCGCTGCAATTGTCCTCGCTTTCTTCTTCTTACCACTGTTGAATCTCCACCTCGCAGCTCTTAAAAGTTCCAGACGATGTTCGCTTAGGACCGTGAGAGCCTTGACTTATGTTTAAGTGATCAATCTAAAAAACCAACATTAAATAGAACATAGCAAAACAATTTCACTGTCGTGTTGTTTAGGAGACACTATGAATATATAACAAATATGATGAGGTGGTTGTCTCTCAGACACATACCTAAACACTGACGTGGTTGTCTCACAAGGACACGTGAGCTTTACTCGATCACTTGCGCAACTCTAACGCATGCTAGAGAACGTAATAGAAAGGTACTAAGAGAGCTAGAGTCTATGTTTTTAAGGTAACGGTAAAACACGTGTTTTTCTGTTTCTTGGTGTCTGTCAGACTACCACGTCAGTCGCAGAAGGTTGAGAAATATTGAATAGTTTTTTTTTAACATAAATAACTCTGTTTAATTAATTTACATATAAATGTCTTTCCCCCAAAAACTAAATTTTTGCGAATATTTTTCTTACATTCAATCAAATGCTTGGCAACTATTGATATTCTTTGTTTTTTTTTTTTTTTTAATATTTCAAATTCAAGACATGTGTATTGTGTATTGTGTATCATATCATATTGATGATCGTATGGGTAGAGTTCTTCTACTTTATAATCGTAGTTTATTTATGTACTATGTGTGTTTCCATATGAATCTTCCTTATATAAGAAGCAGCAGCCATTAGTTTGCGAGTTTGACTTGCGTTCCATGACGAGTAGCAATTGGATTTCACAAGTTATTTTTTATCGCTAAGCCAACTGACCAAACTTATGTTACAAGTCGTAACTTGAAATCTATTTAACATGTGAGTAGCTTAAATAATAATAATGATTGTGTATGATTGTGATTTTTAGTTGATATCGATGCCGAAGAAGTCGTGCAAGTCGGCTGTGGTGAAATAATCGGCATCACGGCGTTTGATGAGATTTTTTTCAAAACGTGCCACTGTTCGCTTGTAATTTTGAATGGTCTCTTCATCGAGATCGGAAAAATTGTTGTGCTCTGGATCTAAAAAAAATGACTGACGTCCTTTCCGCAAATTACCCAACAGGTTTTTAAGTATCTGTAAATCATATTTGTATTAATTTATAGTAAGTTTCAATTTAAGTTGCGTGACTTACGCGTATGAGTATACGTCCTGGCGATTGATTCCAGTCGATTGAATCTACGTTCTCTGAGAGCTTATTGAGGTATACAGTCTTGAGCATATAGCTGACCAAACGTGGCATATTATTAGCATTGCGAAATGCTTTTAATAAGCGTAGCGAATCCTTAAGGTTTTGTTTTTGCGACAAGGCCAAACGTTCCCAGTGCGGAGCGCACAACATGAACGATCTAGTATCGTCCTTGCTTGTGCCCATGAATTTACGTGGCACGGCAAACCAAGTGCGATTTGCTGAGGGGCGTCCCGAGAAGCTAGGCCAGTCCTCTTCATTAAACTCGAATACCGGCACAAAGTCAAATTTAATTCTTTGACCGCGATTTCCGCTGTTGGTGGCTATAATGGAGTGGGCTACGCCATAACCATGGCCGATGTATTTCACAAAATATGTATCGTTGTCGCAATCGATATGCTGTAAATCCTCCATAGCATCGCTTATATTGGTGCGGAACCATTCCTGCATTCTCTCACGATCTACGAAGCCATTAACGATGCAAGGATGCGCAATACGATCTTGCACCTTTAAAAATACGAATCCCCGGTGTTTGGGTGCAGCAATAGGTTTCAACGTGCAACCTAAATTTATTTTTATGTGCATATCAAATTCTTCTGGCAAATCAATTTTAATGTCGTCCAAATAGCTGCCGCCCAAGCTCAAACCTTCAAAGGCCTGACGAAATAATGGATCACGACGCGAAATGGCTTCTACAAATTCGTTTTGTATAATTTCAGCATGTTTGGTGTACAGTTGACGGTCTGTATCGCTTAATGAAATTTTATCCAAGACAATTTCAATGCCTTCACCAAAAGTATAAACGGCAGCCATTTTCACTCAATGTCTACGAGTTGCGCACACGAAAAATTGAATAAAAGTGAATTACGCAGGAAGCAGTACAACCAGGGTGCCCGTAGTTGTAGACGCTAAAAAATCCAGAGTTATCTGTCTTTCAACGTTGTACATTACTGTAGCTGAGGGCGTTGCCATGCTGCTATTATACTTGCCGAGTGGCAGCCTTATCGAATTGCATTTAGTTTGCGTTTGTAGAGGTGGGATACTATCGATAGTGCCACCACTTGATAGTTTCGACTCCAATAGTTAAAACTATCGATAGTACTCTCGAACAAAGTTAAATATGGCACATAAAAAAGGAGCACATTCTTAAAATAAATACCATAGAGCAAGTGGGGCAAATTGTAATATTTACTGAAATTTTTAAAAGAAACGTTCTATTCATCACATTGTAAATAAGAGATCCTTTTAAAATTAAATCTTATATAAAAAACCAAAAAAAGTGTCCATTCAACAATAAATAATAAAAAAAAATCCATCAAGTAGCTTGTGTTTGTGGTAGAAGAGCAATATCTCCATATATCTATGTTTTAGCCGGGTCCTTTTATCCGAAACTATAAGGCCACTTCTACTGAACATACTCTCACGTTCAGGTGAAGTGACAGGAGTGTTTCAATATTTTTCGACTATTTTGCTATTTTACGAGTTGAGTTGAGATTTTGCTTCCGGATCCAGATTTTGTCAACATACATATAAAAGTTTAAAATTATTCCCCCCACCTCTCACACATGGGCTGTGCTAAGGTGTCAACCGAACCGTGCCGAAAGCCGGCCAGGCTGAAAGCTCAGGTTTAAGGCCCATACGCAGTTCGAAAAATTTCGCACGGAATGAGAAAACTTCATATAAAAAAAATTCCATTTGGGATATCCCAATAGTTCAGTCGCTGTGCTCCGGCACTTGGCGACCGCGGGTTCTATTTAGCCTTACCCGTACATGCGAATCTCAGTTCGGGCGGACAGTCAATTCTCCGTCAACGAGTACGGGATTCTCCGGAAAGTTCACGCAATGTGGGTGCAAGTAGACCCGTGATTACACGGACAATGCGCCCGCCTTTCCGTGCCGGCTGCACGTCGAATGTGATGCCAAGAAATAAACCGAGGCACCAGAAAACTGTAGAGCTGCCACTTGGCCAAACGGGTGCTCGTGACGACCCTAACAGGATAACGGCTCGGGGACCAAGTGGTACCACATGTACCTTGCTCACTGGATTTCCCCTGAGGAGCCCTGTAAAAACGAAAATCGGCGTAACGCCGATACGCACATAACGCAGGCAGTGAAAAGGCTCTGGTCAAATTGTAGTTGAAAGACAAATCTTTAGGCCTTAAAATCAGTACTCACTCATACAAATCTTTAGGCTTTAAAATCAGTCACATACATGGTGATGCGAAATCTGAGAGCTGCGCAATATGTTGTGGAAGTTGCTCTTAAAATAAAAAAATATGGATTAAAACATCACTTTATAGAAAAAAAGGCTACTCATCGAGGTACCTCACGATGTCGATGGCTCGGATGTGGTGGTCACTTTCTCAAATTGCCCAATGGCACACGGAAAAAACCCAACAAAAAACCATCTTCGACGTTCAAAATGTCGCCAAAAAAAAAGTTGCTGGTTATTTTTTGAACCAATCCAAAAATATATTTAATTTCCTATATATAGTATATATTACACTCGCCTGTTTGCAAGAATCCACTTTAATTTATCGCACTTTAAACACTAACAAAAAGTGTAAAAAGACGACACTATACAGAAACCGCATCTACATATTATGACCAATAACATTAAATAGCAAACTTTTCAAGTTTCTAAGACTTTTTCTGAAAGAAATAGCGATATTTTTACGAAAATTCACCAAAATGTTGAGTTTGTCAGGGTTTTGGGCACACACTTTCGGCTTTAGTTTTTTCTTAAGGCTACCAATTTTTGTGATTCGGAGCATTTTGGAAAGGTCTACTCTACTTTTGAGAAAAATCAAAATAATGAAAAAATTCGAATTGGTAGTTTTTATGACCTCATATGTGCAACCGTATTTTGAAAAATGTCCTTTTTTTGGGAGGATAAAAAAAAAACGGATTTTGAATGCTGAAACATTGCCCTAACATAAAATATAAGTCTCATCTCTGGAGATTTTTCATTGTCGACTAGTGTTATCAAGCAAAAAATAAATCTACACACCTAACCACAGCGAGATAGTTGTTAAGTTCACCGCAACTCTTTGTCATAAAATATAATATTCGACTACAATTCGAAATACAAAGTATACTTGGATTTACTATTCGTTCTACAACGCCATCACTTCCATATAATTAAGATTTCAGCTAGATCCACTGAAACTTAATAAGTCCTTTGCGTATATTTTTCCAAATTTATGAAAACTGAACCGTTTTCGTGGGGTGGGAGAAGACTTATTTCAACAAATAAATCTGATATACCAATTGTATACCAATTGTGAGTTTGAGCTCTGCTCCATCGATTGTCCTCCCACGCCACTAGCGCCAATATGCCAACCGTCGGTGACAAAGACAAGAAACAGTCCTTTCCCTTTCCCCTCTGCACAATCATCTTTGCGCAACACCCCTTCCGCTCCATCAAGAACTAGTGCGCTAGCCACAACACCATCCTCATCATCACGCAGTGAGCAGAAATCTTCATCTGCAGCGCACGGACTAACAGTGCCTGACTCTGCCAGATTTGCTGTCAAACCATCTACTCCATCACCGCTAGCTATAACCGGTAAAGTCGCCACAAAAAGCCAAGCGCAACTTAAAAAAGAAAGCACCGACATGGCCCTCGCTTATTTTACAGCTGCAACTGATAAGTTGATCGACTTCGAGGACACTATAAATGAAGCTCCCACCACAGGTGTCTCCATATACACCTTAAAAGTTCGGCGCGACCAGACGAAGTCGTTCCCCCACATAGAGGAAGAATATGATGCCTGCTCCAGTGCCTGCTTGCGCCCACTTTCCGTGACTTGTTCACTGCTGTCTATATTGACAATCCGCAACTGAGTCCAGTTGAAAAGCTATTTCACCTCCGTGCGAAAACAAGAGGTGAAGCAAACGCCATTGGGAAAACCTTAAAGAACGCTTTGTGAACAAGAGGATGCTTGTTAACAGCCAGTTGAAAATCCTACTCAACCTAGACTCGATTTCCCATGAGTCAGGCACAGCCATCAAGGATATACAAAGCATGATCCAGGGTTGTTTGGTGGCACTCACACATTCTCAGATCCAAACGGAAAATTGGGATTGCCTCCTTGTCTACATATGTTCGTCTAAGCTTGCAAAATTCACGCTGTCTTCATGGGAACAATCCATAAAAGGCAAAGTGGACATTCCTGCTCGTTCCTCATTGAGCGATTCCGAACGCTTGAGGCAATTGAAGACCACACTCCAGCCGTCCAAAGCACGCAAAACCAATTGAAATTTGCCCCCAAGAACGCACATACTTTCGAAGCCAAGGTCGGCGTAACAGCGCCTCCCCCAGAAAAAAATGTGTTCTGTGCTCCAAGGAACACCATGCAATCCGTCTCTGTCCCCGCTTTCTTCAAATGTCTGTTGATGAAAAAGAGAAACAGTCATTAAGCAACAGAAGTTGTGCCTAAACTGCTTCGCAAGTGGTCACTCATTAAACGAATGCACTAGTCCGCATAACTGCTACACGTGCCAAAAGCGACGCTCTCTCTCATCCGCAAGCAAATATGCAGAGCTACTTTGCCTCCCAGCCTCAAGGAATCCTTCTGGGTACGGCGCTCGTTAGCGTCAGTCATTTAGGTGCAACGCTTACGGACCGTGCTCTTCTGGATCCAGGATCAGAGGGAACTTTCATTTCAGAGAGTCTCTTTGAGAAACTTAAACTGCCTTCCCATTTAAATATTTCAAATTCAAGACATGTGTATTGTGTATCATATCATATTGATGATCGTATGGGTAAAGTTCTTCTACTTTATAATCGTTGTTTATTTAGGTACTATGTGTGTTTCCATATGAATCTTCCTTATATAAGAAGCAGCAGCCATTAGTTTGCGAGTTTGACTTGCGTTCCATGACGAGAAGCAATTGGATATCACAAATGATTTTTTATCGCTAAGCCAATTGACCAAACTTTGGTTATTAGTCGTAACTTAAAATCTATTTAACATGTGAGTAGCTTAAATAATAATAATGATTGAGTATGATTATGATTTTTAGTTGATATCGATGCCTAAGAAGTTGTGCAAGTCGGCTGGGGTGAAATAATTGGCATCACGGCGTTTGATGAGATTTTTTTCAAAACGTTCCACTGTTTGCTTGTAATTGTTAATGGTCACTTCATCGAGATCGGAAAAATTGTTGTGCTCTGGATCTAAAAAAAATGACTGATGTCCATTCCGTAAATCAGTGATGGGCAAAACTCATACCAACAAACATTTCTTTGTGTGAGTAAACAGCGCAGTAAGCAAAGCGTACGAGAGAGCAAGAACCGCAATTAAGCAAAAACGAGCGAGAAATTTCACACACTTGGACCGTACATGAGCCAACTGCGCTGCGGCAGATTTTGGTGCAATAGCCTCGCGAGTTAAGTAAATTGAGACACTGCCCATCACTGCCGTAAATCATGCAACAGATGACCAAGTATCTGCAAATAATATTTGTATTAATTTAAGTTTAAGTTTACGTAGCGTCACTTACGCGTATGAGTTCTGGCGATTGATTCCAGTTGATCAACTTTTCATTCGGTAAGATCTTATTGAGGTATACAGTCTTAAGCATATAGCTGACCAAACGCGGCATTTTATTAGCATTGCGAAATGCTTTCAATGAGCGTAGCGAATCCTTGAGGTTTTGTTTTTGGGACATGGCCAAACGTTTCCAGGGCGGAGCACACAATATGAACGATCTAGGATCGTCCTTGCTAGTGCCCATGAATTTACGTGGTACGGCAAACCAAGTGCGATTTGCTGAGGGGCGTCCCGAGAAGCTAGGCCAGTCCTCTTCATTAAACTCGAATACGGGCACAAAGTCAAATTTAATCATTTGACCACGATTTCTGCGATTGGTGGCTATAATGGAGTGGGCTACGCCAAAACCATGGCGGATGTATATGTATCGTTGCCGCACTTGATATGCTGTAAATCCACCATCACATTGCTTATATTGGTGCGGAACCATTCCTGCATTCTCACAAGATCTATGAAGCCATTAACGATGCAAGGATGCGTCATAGGATGTTCCACCTTTAAAATTACAAATCCTGGGTGTTCGGGTGCAGCAATAGGTTTCACCGTGCAACGTAAGGCCTGTCGAAATAATGGATCACGACGCGAAATGGCTTTTACAAATGCGTTTTGTATAATTTCAGCATTTTTGGTGTACAGCTGACGGTCTTTATCGGTAATGAAATTTTATCCAAGACAATTTCAATGCCTTCACCAAAAGTATAAACGGCAGCCATTTTCACTCAATGTCTACGAGTTGCGCACACGAAAAGTTGAATAAAAGTGAATTACGCAGGAAGTAATACGACCAGGGTGCCCGTAGTTGTGGACGCTAAAAAAGTCGCAATCAAGAAAGTTGTCGTGCAGTTCACTCACTAACTTTAATTCATTTTTGCATTATGAAAGTGCTGCCACGAAAGCAATGCTGCCAATTCCTCATAAATAACAGCGTTCCTTATTGCCTTTTTTGCTGTCTACAATAATTTGTTACTAAGAATTTCCAGGTAGAAAGAAAACGAATGCATATGTATGCATATGTTTGCGTGTGTGTGTGTGTATGCAATGTCTATATAAGTCGGGTATTCACACTTGCTGTTGAGTTGACGAGTTGAAAAGTTGCGTGAAAACTCAACTGGCCAATGCATGGACGCCCTTTTTATTCATTTACGAGTTTAGTTGTTGATATTATGCTTCCAGATCTAGATTTTGTCTACATTCATGTGAAAATTTAATATTTGGAGCGTATCCCCTTACGCCGTATTAGTATTAATTCAGCCACTTAAAAGCAAAAAATGCGTAATATAGTAAATATGTATCGTAATAAAATGCATTGGTTTCATTGCGATTAATCCATATAAATTTGATTTATATCACTTTCATTACTTCTACTTCACCTCTTTATATCACAAATAAACCTTTTTGGACTTTGGTATTTATAACTTTAAGGTTAAGAATACACAATTCATAATCAAGTATGTACAAGTTAACGCCACACATCACTTTTCCCCTAAATCCCACGCTACTACTTTTGTATTGATGCGTAAGCTCATCAAAATGTCTCCCATCGATGATCACACCACCAAAAGGCGACACCGGACGCAGCAAGCATTGGGCATCGTCAGCGCCTAGGCCCTTGGTGACGATCAACAGCAGCGGCAGCGCAGCCGTAAACATAAACATTGGCGGCGACAGCACAGCGTTAACCTAAACATCTGCAGACAGTAGAGTCAGCAGTTATTACTTATAAACAGCGGTGGGCACGAAAAATAACGGAACGAGCCCTACAACAACATCAAGAAAAAAAAGTCCTGTTACGGTCCCACAAGCAATTCGCGAGTAGGGCCATAAAACCATAAAGTTGCTGCGAGTCGAGCGATGGCCCACATTGTGTGTAATTTGTTATTGTAAACTCTTCGCGTCGCCGGCGATCTGCTTGTGCGTGTACACTGAACAAAATTTTGCAACACCTTCAAAGACACAGCGAAGTCACGAGTTTGTGTTCTGAATTAAACCTAAAAGATAACCTAGATGTAAGCACATGTTAGAGTTAACCTTCTGCGACTAACGTGACCTAATTTTCACAATTCTACTGACGTGGTAGTATACCAGACACCATTTCGCCAGCTAATATTGGTCAAGTACCGTTTTGCATACCTTCAGAAATGATTTTTATTTTTAGTTTACACCATTAAACTTATTATTAATTATAAAGATTATTCGATTCAAAACTACATTTCATGTTAAACAGCATTTATTGTCATGGCACAAAATGGCCCTCCAAAAGTTATATCTATAGAAAAACGCAAAAAAATATTCCATTTTGTAATTTTTTAAACAAACGTTTTGCATTAATTAAAGTTCAAACTTAAAGTAATCAGCCTCAGAATGAGATCCATTCAATGGTTAAATAAAAAGTTATAGCTTGTTTTGGCAGGTCTCACAAAGTGGCTTAGAGCATTGGAGGCAAATTGGCTTAAGGCAATCGCAGCAACAATATCTAGTTACCCTTAGTATTTTTGTGAGGCGAATAGAGCAAAGTTTTCTTCCACTTGGTGGAACAGATCCAATAGTTGGTGCCGGAGAGATAGATCTTTACCAAGAACTCCGGTGTTTATTATTCTCACTTCTCTAAGCAATCTTTCGTTGTATACCCGGACTTTTATGTGATCTAGCACTAATTCTCTTGCCATATTGAGTATGTAAGTTTTTCTCCTAATTTTTTCATCACTGTCAGCACACATTTGATACAATACAAAGCTGTTAATTCCTATCATATCTATTATTCTTTGGAAAATTTACATAGGCCAACGGCGAGTTTTACGGCTTCCAGAATATATCGCACATTTTTTGTCAATTTCGTCAACTCATCCCATAGTATTTTTGATTTGATTCTTCATTTGCAATTTCGTCACCATCAAAGATTTCACTTTCTGGCTGAAAATTCGGGTGATCGCCTTCATTATCAAGAGCGCTGCAATTGTCCTCGCTTTCTTCTTCTTACCACTGTTGAATCTCCACCTCGCAGCTCTTAAAAGTTCCAGACGATGTTCGCTTAGGACCGTGAGAGCCTTGACTTATGTTTAAGTGATCAATCTAAAAAACCAACATTAAATAGAACATAGCAAAACAATTTCACTGTCGTGTTGTTTAGGAGACACTATGAATATATAACAAATATGATGAGGTGGTTGTCTCTCAGACACATACCTAAACACTGACGTGGTTGTCTCACAAGGACACGTGAGCTTTAGTCGATCACTTGCGCAACTCTAACGCATGCTAGAGAACGTAATAGAAAGGTACTAAGAGAGCTAGAGTCTATGTTTTTAAGGTAACGGTAAAACACGTGTTTTTCTGTTTCTTGGTGTCTGTCAGACTACCACGTCAGTCGCAGAAGGTTGAGAAATATTGAATAGTTTTTTTTTAACATAAATAACTCTGTTTAATTAATTGACATATAAATGTCTTTCCCCCAAAAACTAAATTTTTGCGAATATTTTTCTTACATTCAATCAAATGCTTGGCAACTATTGATATTCTTTGTTTTTTTTTTTTTTTTAATATTTCAAATTCAAGACATGTGTATTGTGTATTGTGTATCATATCATATTGATGATCGTATGGGTAGAGTTCTTCTACTTTATAATCGTAGTTTATTTATGTACTATGTGTGTTTCCATATGAATCTTCCTTATATAAGAAGCAGCAGCCATTAGTTTGCGAGTTTGACTTGCGTTCCATGACGAGTAGCAATTGGATTTCACAAGTTATTTTTTATCGCTAAGCCAACTGACCAAACTTATGTTACAAGTCGTAACTTGAAATCTATTTAACATGTGAGTAGCTTAAATAATAATAATGATTGTGTATGATTGTGATTTTTAGTTGATATCGATGCCGAAGAAGTCGTGCAAGTCGGCTGTGGTGAAATAATCGGCATCACGGCGTTTGATGAGATTTTTTTCAAAACGTGCCACTGTTCGCTTGTAATTTTGAATGGTCTCTTCATCGAGATCGGAAAAATTGTTGTGCTCTGGATCTAAAAAAAATGACTGACGTCCTTTCCGCAAATTACCCAACAGGTTTTTAAGTATCTGTAAATCATATTTGTATTAATTTATAGTAAGTTTCAATTTAAGTTGCGTGACTTACGCGTATGAGTATACGTCCTGGCGATTGATTCCAGTCGATTGAATCTACGTTCTCTGAGAGCTTATTGAGGTATACAGTCTTGAGCATATAGCTGACCAAACGTGGCATATTATTAGCATTGCGAAATGCTTTTAATAAGCGTAGCGAATCCTTAAGGTTTTGTTTTTGCGACAAGGCCAAACGTTCCCAGTGCGGAGCGCACAACATGAACGATCTAGTATCGTCCTTGCTTGTGCCCATGAATTTACGTGGCACGGCAAACCAAGTGCGATTTGCTGAGGGGCGTCCCGAGAAGCTAGGCCAGTCCTCTTCATTAAACTCGAATACCGGCACAAAGTCAAATTTAATTCTTTGACCGCGATTTCCGCTGTTGGTGGCTATAATGGAGTGGGCTACGCCATAACCATGGCCGATGTATTTCACAAAATATGTATCGTTGTCGCAATCGATATGCTGTAAATCCTCCATAGCATCGCTTATATTGGTGCGGAACCATTCCTGCATTCTCTCACGATCTACGAAGCCATTAACGATGCAAGGATGCGCAATACGATCTTGCACCTTTAAAAATACGAATCCCCGGTGTTTGGGTGCAGCAATAGGTTTCAACGTGCAACCTACATTTATTTTTATGTGCATATCAAATTCGTCTGGCAAATCAATTTTAATGTCGTCCAAATAGCTGCCGCCCAAGCTCAAACCTTCAAAGGCCTGACGAAATAATGGATCACGACGCGAAATGGCTTCTACAAATTCGTTTTGTATAATTTCAGCATGTTTGGTGTACAGTTGACGGTCTGTATCGCTTAATGAAATTTTATCCAAGACAATTTCAATGCCTTCACCAAAAGTATAAACGGCAGCCATTTTCACTCAATGTCTACGAGTTGCGCACACGAAAAATTGAATAAAAGTGAATTACGCAGGAAGCAGTACAACCAGGGTGCCCGTAGTTGTAGACGCTAAAAAATCCAGAGTTATCTGTCTTTCAACGTTGTACATTACTGTAGCTGAGGGCGTTGCCATGCTGCTATTATACTTGCCGAGTGGCAGCCTTATCGAATTGCATTTAGTTTGCGTTTGTAGAGGTGGGATACTATCGATAGTGCCACCACTTGATAGTTTCGACTCCAATAGTTAAAACTATCGATAGTACTCTCGAACAAAGTTAAATATGGCACATAAAAAAGGAGCACATTCTTAAAATAAATACCATAGAGCAAGTGGGGCAAATTGTAATATTTACTGAAATTTTTAAAAGAAACGTTCTATTCATCACATTGTAAATAAGAGATCCTTTTAAAATTAAATCTTATATAAAAAACCAAAAAAAGTGTCCATTCAACAATAAATAATAAAAAAAAATCTATCAAGTAGCTTGTGTTTGTGGTAGAAGAGCAATATCTCCATATATCTATGTTTTAGCCGGGTCCTTTTATCCGAAACTATAAGGCCACTTCTACTGAACATACTCTCACGTTCAGGTGAAGTGACAGGAGTGTTTCAATATTTTTCGACTATTTTGCTATTTTACGAGTTGAGTTGAGATTTTGCTTCCGGATCCAGATTTTGTCAACATACATATAAAAGTTTAAAATTATTCCCCCCACCTCTCACACATGGGCTGTGCTAAGGTGTCAACCGAACCGTGCCGAAAGCCGGCCAGGCTGAAAGCTCAGGTTTAAGGCCCATACGCAGTTCGAAAAATTTCGCACGGAATGAGAAAACTTCATATAAAAAAAAATCCATTTGGGATATCCCAATAGTTCAGTCGCTGTGCTCCGGCACTTGGCGACCGCGGGTTCTATTTAGCCTTACCCGTACATGCGAATCTCAGTTCGGGCGGACAGTCAATTCTCCGTCAACGAGTACGGGATTCTCCGGAAAGTTCACGCAATGTGGGTGCAAGTAGACCCGTGATTACACGGACAATGCGCCCGCCTTTCCGTGCCGGCTGCACGTCGAATGTGATGCCAAGAAATAAACCGAGGCACCAGAAAACTGTAGAGCTGCCACTTGGCCAAACGGGTGCTCGTGACGACCCTAACAGGATAACGGCTCGGGGACCAAGTGGTACCACATGTACCTTGCTCACTGGATTTCCCCTGAGGAGCCCTGTAAAAACGGAAATCGGCGTAACGCCGATACGCACATAACGCAGGCAGTGAAAAGGCTCAGGTCAAATTGTAGTTGAAAGACAAATCTTTAGGCCTTAAAATCAGTACTCACTCATACAAATCTTTAGGCTTTAAAATCAGTCACATACATGGTGATGCGAAATCTGAGAGCTGCGCAATATGTTGTGGAAGTTGCTCTTAAAATAAAAAAATATGGATTAAAACATCACTTTATAGAAAAAAAGGCTACTCATCGAGGTACCTCACGATGTCGATGGCTCGGATGTGGTGGTCACTTTCTCAAATTGCCCAATGGCACACGGAAAAAACCCAACAAAAAACCATCTTCGACGTTCAAAATGTCGCCAAAAAAAAAGTTGCTGGTTATTTTTTGAACCAATCCAAAAATATATTTAATTTCCTATATATAGTATATATTACACTCGCCTGTTTGCAAGAATCCACTTTAATTTATCGCACTTTAAACACTAACAAAAAGTGTAAAAAGACGACACTATACAGAAACCGCATCTACATATTATGACCAATAACATTAAATAGCAAACTTTTCAAGTTTCTAAGACTTTTTCTGAAAGAAATAGCGATATTTTTACGAAAATTCACCAAAATGTTGAGTTTGTCAGGGTTTTGGGCACACACTTTCGGCTTTAGTTTTTTCTTAAGGCTACCAATTTTTGTGATTCGGAGCATTTTGGAAAGGTCTACTCTACTTTTGAGAAAAATCAAAATAATGAAAAAATTCGAATTGGTAGTTTTTATGACCTCATATGTGCAACCGTATTTTGAAAAATGTCCTTTTTTTGGGAGGATAAAAAAAAAACGGATTTTGAATGCTGAAACATTGCCCTAACATAAAATATAAGTCTCATCTCTGGAGATTTTTCATTGTCGACTAGTGTTATCAAGCAAAAAATAAATCTACACACCTAACCACAGCGAGATAGTTGTTAAGTTCACCGCAACTCTTTGTCATAAAATATAATATTCGACTACAATTCGAAATACAAAGTATACTTGGATTTACTATTCGTTCTACAACGCCATCACTTCCATATAATTAAGATTTCAGCTAGATCCACTGAAACTTAATAAGTCCTTTGCGTATATTTTTCCAAATTTATGAAAACTGAACCGTTTTCGTGGGGTGGGAGAAGACTTATTTCAACAAATAAATCTGATATACCAATTGTATACCAATTGTGAGTTTGAGCTCTGCTCCATCGATTGTCCTCCCACGCCACTAGCGCCAATATGCCAACCGTCGGTGACAAAGACAAGAAACAGTCCTTTCCCTTTCCCCTCTGCACAATCATCTTTGCGCAACACCCCTTCCGCTCCATCAAGAACTAGTGCGCTAGCCACAACACCATCCTCATCATCACGCAGTGAGTAGAAATCTTCATCTGCAGCGCACGGACTAACAGTGCCTGACTCTGCCAGATTTGCTGTCAAACCATCTACTCCATCACCGCTAGCTATAACCGGTAAAGTCGCCACAAAAAGCCAAGCGCAACTTAAAAAAGAAAGCACCGACATGGCCCTCGCTTATTTTACAGCTGCAACTGATAAGTTGATCGACTTCGAGGACACTATAAATGAAGCTCCCACCACAGGTGTCTCCATATACACCTTAAAAGTTCGGCGCGACCAGACGAAGTCGTTCCCCCACATAGAGGAAGAATATGATGCCTGCTCCAGTGCCTGCTTGCGCCCACTTTCCGTGACTTGTTCACTGCTGTCTATATTGACAATCCGCAACTGAGTCCAGTTGAAAAGCTATTTCACCTCCGTGCGAAAACAAGAGGTGAAGCAAACGCCATTGGGAAAACCTTAAAGAACGCTTTGTGAACAAGAGGATGCTTGTTAACAGCCAGTTGAAAATCCTACTCAACCTAGACTCGATTTCCCATGAGTCAGGCACAGCCATCAAGGATATACAAAGCATGATCCAGGGTTGTTTGGTGGCACTCACACATTCTCAGATCCAAACGGAAAATTGGGATTGCCTCCTTGTCTACATATGTTCGTCTAAGCTTGCAAAATTCACGCTGTCTTCATGGGAACAATCCATAAAAGGCAAAGTGGACATTCCTGCTCGTTCCTCATTGAGCGATTCCGAACGCTTGAGGCAATTGAAGACCACACTCCAGCCGTCCAAAGCACGCAAAACCAATTGAAATTTGCCCCCAAGAACGCACATACTTTCGAAGCCAAGGTCGGCGTAACAGCGCCTCCCCCAGAAAAAAATGTGTTCTGTGCTCCAAGGAACACCATGCAATCCGTCTCTGTCCCCGCTTTCTTCAAATGTCTGTTGATGAAAAAGAGAAACAGTCATTAAGCAACAGAAGTTGTGCCTAAACTGCTTCGCAAGTGGTCACTCATTAAACGAATGCACTAGTCCGCATAACTGCTACACGTGCCAAAAGCGACGCTCTCTCTCATCCGCAAGCAAATATGCAGAGCTACTTTGCCTCCCAGCCTCAAGGAATCCTTCTGGGTACGGCGCTCGTTAGCGTCAGTCATTTAGGTGCAACGCTTACGGACCGTGCTCTTCTGGATCCAGGATCAGAGGGAACTTTCATTTCAGAGAGTCTCTTTGAGAAACTTAAACTGCCTTCCCATTTAAATATTTCAAATTCAAGACATGTGTATTGTGTATCATATCATATTGATGATCGTATGGGTAAAGTTCTTCTACTTTATAATCGTTGTTTATTTAGGTACTATGTGTGTTTCCATATGAATCTTCCTTATATAAGAAGCAGCAGCCATTAGTTTGCGAGTTTGACTTGCGTTCCATGACGAGAAGCAATTGGATATCACAAATGATTTTTTATCGCTAAGCCAATTGACCAAACTTTGGTTATTAGTCGTAACTTAAAATCTATTTAACATGTGAGTAGCTTAAATAATAATAATGATTGAGTATGATTATGATTTTTAGTTGATATCGATGCCTAAGAAGTTGTGCAAGTCGGCTGGGGTGAAATAATTGGCATCACGGCGTTTGATGAGATTTTTTTCAAAACGTTCCACTGTTTGCTTGTAATTGTTAATGGTCACTTCATCGAGATCGGAAAAATTGTTGTGCTCTGGATCTAAAAAAAATGACTGATGTCCATTCCGTAAATCAGTGATGGGCAAAACTCATACCAACAAACATTTCTTTGTGTGAGTAAACAGCGCAGTAAGCAAAGCGTACGAGAGAGCAAGAACCGCAATTAAGCAAAAACGAGCGAGAAATTTCACACACTTGGACCGTACATGAGCCAACTGCGCTGCGGCAGATTTTGGTGCAATAGCCTCGCGAGTTAAGTAAATTGAGACACTGCCCATCACTGCCGTAAATCATGCAACAGATGACCAAGTATCTGCAAATAATATTTGTATTAATTTAAGTTTAAGTTTACGTAGCGTCACTTACGCGTATGAGTTCTGGCGATTGATTCCAGTTGATCAACTTTTCATTCGGTAAGATCTTATTGAGGTATACAGTCTTAAGCATATAGCTGACCAAACGCGGCATTTTATTAGCATTGCGAAATGCTTTCAATGAGCGTAGCGAATCCTTGAGGTTTTGTTTTTGGGACATGGCCAAACGTTTCCAGGGCGGAGCACACAATATGAACGATCTAGGATCGTCCTTGCTAGTGCCCATGAATTTACGTGGTACGGCAAACCAAGTGCGATTTGCTGAGGGGCGTCCCGAGAAGCTAGGCCAGTCCTCTTCATTAAACTCGAATACGGGCACAAAGTCAAATTTAATCATTTGACCACGATTTCTGCGATTGGTGGCTATAATGGAGTGGGCTACGCCAAAACCATGGCGGATGTATATGTATCGTTGCCGCACTTGATATGCTGTAAATCCACCATCACATTGCTTATATTGGTGCGGAACCATTCCTGCATTCTCACAAGATCTATGAAGCCATTAACGATGCAAGGATGCGTCATAGGATGTTCCACCTTTAAAATTACAAATCCTGGGTGTTCGGGTGCAGCAATAGGTTTCACCGTGCAACGTAAGGCCTGTCGAAATAATGGATCACGACGCGAAATGGCTTTTACAAATGCGTTTTGTATAATTTCAGCATTTTTGGTGTACAGCTGACGGTCTTTATCGGTAATGAAATTTTATCCAAGACAATTTTAATGCCTTCACCAAAAGTATAAACGGCAGCCATTTTCACTCAATGTCTACGAGTTGCGCACACGAAAAGTTGAATAAAAGTGAATTACGCAGGAAGTAATACGACCAGGGTGCCCGTAGTTGTGGACGCTAAAAAAGTCGCAATCAAGAAAGTTGTCGTGCAGTTCACTCACTAACTTTAATTCATTTTTGCATTATGAAAGTGCTGCCACGAAAGCAATGCTGCCAATTCCTCATAAATAACAGCGTTCCTTATTGCCTTTTTTGCTGTCTACAATAATTTGTTACTAAGAATTTCCAGGTAGAAAGAAAACGAATGCATATGTATGCATATGTTTGCGTGTGTGTGTGTGTATGCAATGTCTATATAAGTCGGGTATTCACACTTGCTGTTGAGTTGACGAGTTGAAAAGTTGCGTGAAAACTCAACTGGCCAATGCATGGACGCCCTTTTTATTCATTTACGAGTTTAGTTGTTGATATTATGCTTCCAGATCTAGATTTTGTCTACATTCATGTGAAAATTTAATATTTGGAGCGTATCCCCTTACGCCGTATTAGTATTAATTCAGCCACTTAAAAGCAAAAAATGCGTAATATAGTAAATATGTATCGTAATAAAATGCATTGGTTTCATTGCGATTAATCCATATAAATTTGATTTATATCACTTTCATTACTTCTACTTCACCTCTTTATATCACAAATAAACCTTTTTGGACTTTGGTATTTATAACTTTAAGGTTAAGAATACACAATTCATAATCAAGTATGTACAAGTTAACGCCACACATCACTTTTCCCCTAAATCCCACGCTACTACTTTTGTATTGATGCGTAAGCTCATCAAAATGTCTCCCATCGATGATCACACCACCAAAAGGCGACACCGGACGCAGCAAGCATTGGGCATCGTCAGCGCCTAGGCCCTTGGTGACGATCAACAGCAGCGGCAGCGCAGCCGTAAACATAAACATTGGCGGCGACAGCACAGCGTTAACCTAAACATCTGCAGACAGTAGAGTCAGCAGTTATTACTTATAAACAGCGGTGGGCACGAAAAATAACGGAACGAGCCCTACAACAACATCAAGAAAAAAAAGTCCTGTTACGGTCCCACAAGCAATTCGCGAGTAGGGCCATAAAACCATAAAGTTGCTGCGAGTCGAGCGATGGCCCACATTGTGTGTAATTTGTTATTGTAAACTCTTCGCGTCGCCGGCGATCTGCTTGTGCGTGTACACTGAACAAAATTTTGCAACACCTTCAAAGACACAGCGAAGTCACGAGTTTGTGTTCTGAATTAAACCTAAAAGATAACCTAGATGTAAGCACATGTTAGAGTTAACCTTCTGCGACTAACGTGACCTAATTTTCACAATTCTACTGACGTGGTAGTATACCAGACACCATTTCGCCAGCTAATATTGGTCAAGTACCGTTTTGCATACCTTCAGAAATGATTTTTATTTTTAGTTTACACCATTAAACTTATTATTAATTATAAAGATTATTCGATTCAAAACTACATTTCATGTTAAACAGCATTTATTGTCATGGCACAAAATGGCCCTCCAAAAGTTATATCTATAGAAAAACGCAAAAAAATATTCCATTTTGTAATTTTTTAAACAAACGTTTTGCATTAATTAAAGTTCAAACTTAAAGTAATCAGCCTCAGAATGAGATCCATTCAATGGTTAAATAAAAAGTTATAGCTTGTTTTGGCAGGTCTCACAAAGTGGCTTAGAGCATTGGAGGCAAATTGGCTTAAGGCAATCGCAGCAACAATATCTAGTTACCCTTAGTATTTTTGTGAGGCGAATAGAGCAAAGTTTTCTTCCACTTGGTGGAACAGATCCAATAGTTGGTGCCGGAGAGATAGATCTTTACCAAGAACTCCGGTGTTTATTATTCTCACTTCTCTAAGCAATCTTTCGTTGTATACCCGGACTTTTATGTGATCTAGCACTAATTCTCTTGCCATATTGAGTATGTAAGTTTTTCTCCTAATTTTTTCATCACTGTCAGCACACATTTGATACAATACAAAGCTGTTAATTCCTATCATATCTATTATTCTTTGGAAAATTTACATAGGCCAACGGCGAGTTTTACGGCTTCCAGAATATATCGCACATTTTTTGTCAATTTCGTCAACTCATCCCATAGTATTTTTGATTTGATTCTTCATTTGCAATTTCGTCACCATCAAAGATTTCACTTTCTGGCTGAAAATTCGGGTGATCGCCTTCATTATCAAGAGCGCTGCAATTGTCCTCGCTTTCTTCTTCTTACCACTGTTGAATCTCCACCTCGCAGCTCTTAAAAGTTCCAGACGATGTTCGCTTAGGACCGTGAGAGCCTTGACTTATGTTTAAGTGATCAATCTAAAAAACCAACATTAAATAGAACATAGCAAAACAATTTCACTGTCGTGTTGTTTAGGAGACACTATGAATATATAACAAATATGATGAGGTGGTTGTCTCTCAGACACATACCTAAACACTGACGTGGTTGTCTCACAAGGACACGTGAGCTTGACTCGATCACTTGCGCAACTCTAACGCATGCTAGAGAACGTAATAGAAAGGTACTAAGAGAGCGAGAGTCTATGTTTTTAAGGTAACGGTAAAACACGTGTTTTTCTGTTTCTTGGTGTCTGTCAGACTACCACGTCAGCCGCAGAAGGTTGACAAATATTGAATAAAGTTTTTTTTTAACATAAATAACTCTGTTTAATTAATTTACATATAAATGTCTTTCCCCCAAAAACTAAATTTTTGCGAATATTTTTCTTACATTCAATCAAATGCTTGGCAACTATTGATATTCTTTGTTTTTTTTTTTTTTTTAATATTTCAAATTCAAGACATGTGTATTGTGTATTGTGTATCATATCATATTGATGATCGTATGGGTAGAGTTCTTCTACTTTATAATCGTAGTTTATTTATGTACTATGTGTGTTTCCATATGAATCTTCCTTATATAAGAAGCAGCAGCCATTAGTTTGCGAGTTTGACTTGCGTTCCATGACGAGTAGCAATTGGATTTCACAAGTTATTTTTTATCGCTAAGCCAACTGACCAAACTTATGTTACAAGTCGTAACTTGAAATCTATTTAACATGTGAGTAGCTTAAATAATAATAATGATTGTGTATGATTGTGATTTTTAGTTGATATCGATGCCGAAGAAGTCGTGCAAGTCGGCTGTGGTGAAATAATCGGCATCACGGCGTTTGATGAGATTTTTTTCAAAACGTGCCACTGTTCGCTTGTAATTTTGAATGGTCTCTTCATCGAGATCGGAAAAATTGTTGTGCTCTGGATCTAAAAAAAATGACTGACGTCTTTTCCGCAAATTACCCAACAGGTTTTTAAGTATCTGTAAATCATATTTGTATTAATTTATAGTAAGTTTCAATTTAAGTTGCGTGACTTACGCGTATGAGTATACGTCCTGGCGATTGATTCCAGTCGATTGAATCTACGTTCTCTGAGAGCTTATTGAGGTATACAGTCTTGAGCATATAGCTGACCAAACGTGGCATATTATTAGCATTGCGAAATGCTTTTAATAAGCGTAGCGAATCCTTAAGGTTTTGTTTTTGCGACAAGGCCAAACGTTCCCAGTGCGGAGCGCACAACATGAACGATCTAGTATCGTCCTTGCTTGTGCCCATGAATTTACGTGGCACGGCAAACCAAGTGCGATTTGCTGAGGGGCGTCCCGAGAAGCTAGGCCAGTCCTCTTCATTAAACTCGAATACCGGCACAAAGTCAAATTTAATTCTTTGACCGCGATTTCCGCTGTTGGTGGCTATAATGGAGTGGGCTACGCCATAACCATGGCCGATGTATTTCAAAAAATATGTATCGTTGTCGCAATCGATATGCTGTAAATCCTCCATAGCATCGCTTATATTGGTGCGGAGCCATTCCTGCATTCTCTCACGATCTACGAAGCCATTAACGATGCAAGGATGCGCAATACGATCTTGCACCTTTAAAAATACGAATCCCCGGTGTTTGGGTGCAGCAATAGGTTTCAACGTGCAACCTACATTTATTTTTATGTGCATATCAAATTCTTCTGGCAAATCAATTTTAATGTCGTCCAAATAGCTGCCTCCCAAGCTCAAGCCTTTAAAGGCCTGACGAAATAATGGATCACGACGCGAAATGGCTCTTACAAATTCGTTTTGTATAATTTCAGCATGTTTGGTGTACAGTTGACGGTCTGTATCGCTTAATGAAATTTTATCCAAGA
Source organism: Chymomyza fuscimana (assembly GCA_949987675.1). Classification (NCBI taxonomy): domain Eukaryota; kingdom Metazoa; phylum Arthropoda; class Insecta; order Diptera; family Drosophilidae; genus Chymomyza; species Chymomyza fuscimana. The sequence continues at coordinate 35,826,071 of OX465089.1, forward strand.
CAATTTCAATGCCTTCACCAAAAGTATAAACGGCAGCCATTTTCACTCAATGTCTACGAGTTGCGCACACGAAAAATTGAATAAAAGTGAATTACGCAGGAAGCAGTACAACCAGGGTGCCCGTAGTTGTAGACGCTAAAAAATCCAGAGTTATCTGTCTTTCAACGTTGTACATTACTGTAGCTGAGGGCGTTGCCATGCTGCTATTATACTTGCCGAGTGGCAGCCTTATCGAATTGCATTTAGTTTGCGTTTGTAGAGGTGGGATACTATCGATAGTGCCACCACTTGATAGTTTCGACTCCAATAGTTAAAACTATCGATAGTACTCTCGAACAAAGTTAAATATGGCACATAAAAAAGGAGCACATTCTTAAAATAAATACCATAGAGCAAGTGGGGCAAATTGTAATATTTACTGAAATTTTTAAAAGAAACGTTCTATTCATCACATTGTAAATAAGAGATCCTTTTAAAATTAAATCTTATATAAAAAACCAAAAAAAGTGTCCATTCAACAATAAATAATAAAAAAAAATCCATCAAGTAGCTTGTGTTTGTGGTAGAAGAGCAATATCTCCATATATCTATGTTTTAGCCGGGTCCTTTTATCCGAAACTATAAGGCCACTTCTACTGAACATACTCTCACGTTCAGGTGAAGTGACAGGAGTGTTTCAATATTTTTCGACTATTTTGCTATTTTACGAGTTGAGTTGAGATTTTGCTTCCGGATCCAGATTTTGTCAACATACATATAAAAGTTTAAAATTATTCCCCCCACCTCTCACACATGGGCTGTGCTAAGGTGTCAACCGAACCGTGCCGAAAGCCGGCCAGGCTGAAAGCTCAGGTTTAAGGCCCATACGCAGTTCGAAAAATTTCGCACGGAATGAGAAAACTTCATATAAAAAAAATTCCATTTGGGATATCCCAATAGTTCAGTCGCTAACTTGTGTGCTCCGGCACTTGGCGACCGCGGGTTCTATTTAGCCTTACCCGTACATGCGGATCTCAGTTCGGGCGGACAGTCAATTCTCCGTCAACGAGTACGGGATTCTCCGGAAAGTTCACGCAATGTGGGTGCAAGTAGACCCGTGATTACACGGACAATGCGCCCGCCTTTCCGTGCCGGCTGCACGTCGAATGTGATGCCAAGAAATAAACCGAGGCACCAGAAAACTGTAGAGCTGCCACTTGGCCAAACGGGTGCTCGTGACGACCCTAACAGGATAACGGCTCGGGGACCAAGTGGTACCACATGTACCTTGCTCACTGGATTTCCCCTGAGGAGCCCTGTAAAAACGAAAATCGGCGTAACGCCGATACGCACATAACGCAGGCAGTGAAAAGGCTCAGGTCAAATTGTAGTTGAAAGACAAATCTTTAGGCCTTAAAATCAGTACTCACTCATACAAATCTTTAGGCTTTAAAATCAGTCACATACATGGTGATGCGAAATCTGAGAGCTGCGCAATATGTTGTGGAAGTTGCTCTTAAAATAAAAAAATATGGATTAAAACATCACTTTATAGAAAAAAAGGCTACTCATCGAGGAACCTCACGATGTCGATGGCTCGGATGTGGTGGTCACTTTCTCAAATTGCCCAATGGCACACGGAAAAAACCCAACAAAAAACCATCTTCGACGTTCAAAATGTCGCCAAAAAAAAAGTTGCTGGTTATTTTTTGAACCAATCCAAAAATATATTTAATTTCCTATATATAGTATATATTACACTCGCCTGTTTGCAAGAATCCACTTTAATTTATCGCACTTTAAACACTAACAAAAAGTGTAAAAAGACGACACTATACAGAAACCGCATCTACATATTATGACCAATAACATTAAATAGCAAACTTTTCAAGTTTCTAAGACTTTTTCTGAAAGAAATAGCGATATTTTTACGAAAATTCACCAAAATGTTGAGTTTGTCAGGGTTTTGGGCACACACTTTCGGCTTTAGTTTTTTCTTAAGGCTACCAATTTTTGTGATTCGGAGCATTTTGGAAAGGTCTACTCTACTTTTGAGAAAAATCAAAATAATGAAAAAATTCGAATTGGTAGTTTTTATGACCTCATATGTGCAACCGTATTTTGAAAAATGTCCTTTTTTTGGGAGGATAAAAAAAAAACGGATTTTGAATGCTGAAACATTGCCCTAACATAAAATATAAGTCTCATCTCTGGAGATTTTTCATTGTCGACTAGTGTTATCAAGCAAAAAATAAATCTACACACCTAACCACAGCGAGATAGTTGTTAAGTTCACCGCAACTCTTTGTCATAAAATATAATATTCGACTACAATTCGAAATACAAAGTATACTTGGATTTACTATTCGTTCTACAACGCCATCACTTCCATATAATTAAGATTTCAGCTAGATCCACTGAAACTTAATAAGTCCTTTGCGTATATTTTTCCAAATTTATGAAAACTGAACCGTTTTCGTGGGGTGGGAGAAGACTTATTTCAACAAATAAATCTGATATACCAATTGTATACCAATTGTGAGTTTGAGCTCTGCTCCATCGATTGTCCTCCCACGCCACTAGCGCCAATATGCCAACCGTCGGTGACAAAGACAAGAAACAGTCCTTTCCCTTTCCCCTCTGCACAATCATCTTTGCGCAACACCCCTTCCGCTCCATCAAGAACTAGTGCGCTAGCCACAACACCATCCTCATCATCACGCAGTGAGCAGAAATCTTCATCTGCAGCGCACGGACTAACAGTGCCTGACTCTGCCAGATTTGCTGTCAAACCATCTACTCCATCACCGCTAGATATAACCGGTAAAGTCGCCACAAAAAGCCAAGCGCAACTTAAAAAAAAAAGCACCGACATGGCCCTCGCTTATTTTACAGCTGCAACTGATAAGTTGATCGACTTCGAGGACACTATAAATGAAGCTCCCACCACAATCCTACTCAACCTCGACTCGATTTCCCATGAGTCAGGCACAGCCATCAAGGATATACAAAGCATGATCCAGGGTTGTTTGGTGGCACTCACACATTCTCAGATCCAAACGGAAAATTGGGATTGCCTCCTTGTCTACATATGTTCGTCTAAGCTTGCAAAATTCACGCTGTCTTCATGGGAACAATCCATAAAAGGCAAAGTGGACATTCCTGCTCGTTCCTCATTGAGGCAATTGAAGACCACACTCCAGCCGTCCAAAGCACGCAAAACCAATTGAAATTTGCCCCCAAGAACGCACATACTTTCGAAGCCAAGGTCGTCGTAACAGCGCCTCCACTAGAAAAAAATGTGTTCTGTGCTCCAAGGAACACCATGCAATCCGTCTCTGTCCCCGCTTTCTTCAAATGTCTGTTGATGAAAAAGAGAAACAGTCATTAAGCAACAGAAGTTGTGCCTAAACTGCTTCGCAAGTGGTCACTCATTAAACGAATGTACTAGTCCGCATAACTGCTACACGTGCCAAAAGCGACGCTCTCTCTCATCCGCAAGCAAATATGCAGAGCTACTTTGCCTCCCAGCCTCAAGGAATCCTTCTGGGTACGGCGCTCGTTAGCGTCAGTCATTTAGGTGCAACGCTTACGGACCGTGCTCTTCTGGATCCAGGATTAGAGGGAACTTTCATTTCAGAGAGTCTCTTTGAGAAACTTAAACTGCCTTCCCATTTAAATATTTCAAATTCAAGACATGTGTATTGTGTATCATATCATATTGATGATCGTATGGGTAGAGTTCTTCTACTTTATAATCTTAGTTTATTTAGGTACTATGTGTGTTTCCATATGAATCTTCCTTATATAAGAAGCAGCAGCCATTAGTTTGCGAGTTTGACTTGCGTTCCATGACGAGTAGCAATTGGATTTCACAAGTTATTTTTTATCGCTAAGCCAACTGACCAAACTTTTGTTACAAGTCGTAACTTAAAATCTATTTAACATGTGAGTAGCTTAAATAATAATAATGATTGAGTATGATTATGATTTTTAGTTAATATCGATGCCGAAGAAGTTGTGCAAGTCGGCTGAGGTGAAATAATTGTTATCACGGCGTTTGATGAGATTATTTTCAAAACGTTCCACTGTTTGCTTGTAATTGTTAATGGTCACTTCATCGAGATCGGAAAAATTGTTGTGCTCTGGATCTAAAAAAAATGACTGATGTCCATTCCGTAAATCAGTGATGGGCAAAACTCATACCAACAAACATTTCTTTGTGTGAGTAAACAGCGCAGTAAGCAAAAGCGTACGAGAGAGCAAGAACCGCAATTAAGCAAAAACGAGCGAGAGATTCCACACACTTGGACCGTACATGAGCCAACTGCGCTGCGGCAGATTTTGGTGCAATAGCCTCGCGAGTTATGTAAATTGAGAGACTGCCCATCACTGCCGTAAATCATGCAACAGATGACCAAGTATCTGCAAATAATATTTGTATTAATTTAAGTTTAAGTTTACGTAGCGTCACTTACGCGTATGAGTTCTGGCGATTGATTCCAGTTGATCAACTTTTCATTCGGTAAGATCTTATTGAGGTATACAGTCTTAAGCATATAGCTGACCAAGCGTGGCATATTATTAGCATTGCGAAATGCTTTCAATGAGCGTAGCGAATCCTTGAGGTTTTGTTTTTGGGACATGGCCAAACGTTTCCAGGGCGGAGCACACAATATGAACGATCTAGGATCGTCCTTGCTAGTGCCCATGAATTTACGTGGTACGGCAAACCAAGTGCGATTTGCTGAGGGGCGTCCCGAGAAGCTAGGCCAGTCCTCTTCATTAAACTCGAATACGGGCACAAAGTCAAATTTAATCATTTGACCACGATTTCTGCGATTGGTGGCTATAATGGAGTGGGCTACGCCAAAACCATGGCGGATGTATATGTATCGTTGCCGCACTTGATATGCTGTAAATCCACCATCACATTGCTTATATTGGTGCGAAACCATTCCTGCATTCTCACACGATCTATGAAGCCATTAACGATGCAAGGATGCGTCATAGGATGTTCCACCTTTAAAATTACAAATCCTGGGTGTTCGGGTGCAGCAATAGGTTTCACCGTGCGTAAGGCCTGACGAAATAATGGATCACGACGCGAAATGGCTTTTACAAATGCGTTTTGTATAATTTCAGCATTTTTGGTGTACAGCTGACGGTCTTTATCGGTAATGAAATTTTATCCAAGACAATTTCAATGCCTTCACCAAAAGTATAAACGGCAGCCATTTTCACTCAATGTCTACGAGTTGCGCACACGAACAGTTGAATAAAAGTGAATTACGCAGGAAGTAATACGACCAGGGTGCCCGTAGTTGTGGACGCTAAAAAAGTCGCAATCAAGAAAGTTGTCGTGCAGTTCACTCACTAACTTTAATTCATTTTTGCATTATGAAAGTGCTGCCACGAAGCAGTGCTGCCAATTCCTCATAAATAACAGCGTTCCTTATTGCCTTTTTTGCTGTCTACAATAATTTGTTACTAAGAATTTCCAGGTAGAAAGAAAACGAATGCATATGTATGTATATGTTTGCGTGTGTGTGTGTGTATGCAATGTCTATATGGGTATTCACACTTGCTGTTGAGTTGACGAGTTGAAAAGTTGCGTGAAAACTCAACTGGCCAATGCATGGACGCCCTTTTTATTACTTTACGAGTTTAGTTGTTGAGATTATGCTTCCAGATCTAGATTTTGTCTACATTCATGTGAAAATTTAATATTTGGAGCGTATCCCCTTACGCCGTATTAGTATTAATTCAGCCACTTAAAAGCAAAAAATGCGTAATATAGTAAATATGTATCGTAATATGCATTGGTTTCATTGCGATTAATCCATATAAATTTGATTTATATCACTTTCATTACTTCTACTTCACCTCTTTATATCACAAATAAACCTTTTTGGTCTTTGGTATTTATAACTTAAAGGTTAAGAATACACAATTCATAATCAAGTATGTACAAGTTAACGCCACACATCACTTTTCCCCTAAATCCCACGCTACTACTTTTGTATTGATGCGTAAGCTCATCAAAATGTCTCCCATCGATCACACCACCAAAAGGCGACACCGGACGCAGCAAGCATTCGGCATCGTCAGCGCCTAGGCCCTTGGTGACGATCAACAGCAGCGGCAGCGCAGCCGTAAACATAAACATTGGCGGCGGCAGCACAGCGTTAACCTAAACATCTGCAGACAGTAGAGTCAGCAGTTATTACTTATAAACAGCGGTGGGCACGAAAAATAACGGAACGAGCCCTACAACAACATCAAGAAAAAAAAGTCCTGTTACGGTCCCACAAGCAATTCGCGAGTAGGGCCATAAAACCATAAAGTTGCTGCGAGTCGAGCGATGGCCCACATTGTGTGTAATTTGTTATTGTAAACTCTTCGCGTCGCCGGCGATCTGCTTGTGCGTGTACACTGAACAAAATTTTGCAACACCTTCAAAGACACAGCGAAGTCACGAGTTTGTGTTCTGAATTAAACCTAAAAGATAACCTAGATGTAAGCACATGTTAGAGTTAACCTTCTGCGACTAACGTGACCTAATTTTCACAATTCTACTGACGTGGTAGTATACCAGACACCATTTCGCCAGCTAATATTGGTCAAGTACCGTTTTGCATACCTTCAGAAATGATTTTTATTTTTATTTATTTATTTACAAACAGCTATCTTATAATTACAAATTATAAACTAGCTTAAGGACTAAGAGCGGTGGCTGCAATGGCCTTCTGCCCGTCAATTTTTATTTTTGGTTTACACCATTAAACTTATTATTAATTATAAAGATTATTCGATTCAAAACTACATTTCATGTTAAACAGCATTTATTGTCATGGCACAAAATGGCCGTCCAAAAGTTATATCTATAGAAAAACGCAAAAAAATATTCCATTTTGTAATTTTTTAAACAAACGTTTTGCATTAATTAAAGTTCAAACTTAAAGTAATCAGCCTTAAAAAAAATGAGATCCATTCAATGGTTAAATAAAAAGTTATAGCTTGTTTTGGCAGGTCTCACAAAGTGGCTTAGAGCACTGGAGGCAAATTGGCTTAAGGCAATCGCAGCAACAATATCTAGTTACCCTTAGTATTTTTGTGAGGCGAATAGAGCAAAGTTTTCTTCCACTTGGTGGAACAGATCCAATAGTTGGTGCCGGAGAGATAGATCTTTACCAAGAACTCCGGTGATTATTATTCTGACTTCTCTAAGCAATCTTTCGTTGTATACCCGAACTTTTATGTGATCTAGCACTAATTCTCTTGCCATATTGAGTATGTAAGTTTTTCTCCTAATTTTTTCATCACTGTCAGCACACATTTGATACAATACAAAGCTGTTAATTCCTATCATATCTATTATTCTTTGGAAAATTTACATAGGCCAACGGCGAGTTTTACGGCTTCCAGAATTTATCGCACATTTTTTGTCAATTTCGTCAACTCCTCCCATAGTATTTTTGATTTGATTCGTCATTTGAAATTTCGTCACCATCAAAGAATTCACTTTCTGGCTGAAAATTCGGGTGATCGCCTTCATTATCAAGAGTGCTGAAATTGTCCTCGCTTTCTTCTTCTTACCACTGTTGAATCTCCACCTCGCAGCTCTTAAAAGTTCCAGACGATGTTCGCTTAGGACCGTGAGAGCCTTGACTTATGTTTAAGTGATCAATCTAAAAAACCAACATTAAATAGAACATAGCAAAACAATTTCACTGTCGTGTTGTTTAGGAGACACTATGAATATATAACAAATATGATGAGGTGGTTGTCTCTCAGACACATACCTAAACACTGACGTGGTTGTCTCACAAGGACACGTGAGCTTTACTCGATCACTTGCGCAACTCTAACGCATGCTAGAGAACGTAATAGAAAGGTACTAAGAGAGCTAGAGTCTATGTTTTTAAGGTAACGGTAAAACACGTGTTTTTCTGTTTCTTGGTGTCTGTCAGACTACCACGTCAGTCGCAGAAGGTTGAGAAATATTGAATAGTTTTTTTTTAACATAAATAACTCTGTTTAATTAATTTACATATAAATGTCTTTCCCCCAAAAACTAAATTTTTGCGAATATTTTTCTTACATTCAATCAAATGCTTGGCAACTATTGATATTCTTTGTTTTTTTTTTTTTTTTAATATTTCAAATTCAAGACATGTGTATTGTGTATTGTGTATCATATCATATTGATGATCGTATGGGTAGAGTTCTTCTACTTTATAATCTTAGTTTATTTAGGTACTATGTGTGTTTCCATATGAATCTTCCTTATATAAGAAGCAGCAGCCATTAGTTTGCGAGTTTGACTTGCGTTCCATGACGAGTAGCAATTGGATTTCACAAGTTATTTTTTATCGCTAAGCCAACTGACCAAACTTTTGTTACAAGTCGTAACGTGAAATCTATTTAACATGTGAGTAGCTTAAATAATAATAATGATTGTGTATGATTGTGATTTTTAGTTGATATCGATGCCGAAGAAGTCGTGCAAGTCGGCTGTGGTGAAATAATCGGCATCACGGCGTTTGATGAGATTTTTTTCAAAACGTGCCACTGTTCGCTTGTAATTTTGAATGGTCTCTTCATCGAGATCGGAAAAATTGTTGTGCTCTGGATCTAAAAAAAATGACTGACGTCCTTTCCGCAAATTACCCAACAGGTTTTTAAGTATCTGTAAATCATATTTGTATTAATTTATAGTAAGTTTCAATTTAAGTTGCGTGACTTACGCGTATGAGTATACGTCCTGGCGATTGATTCCAGTCGATTGAATCTACGTTCTCTGAGAGCTTATTGAGGTATACAGTCTTGAGCATATAGCTGACCAAACGTGGCATATTATTAGCATTGCGAAATGCTTTTAATAAGCGTAGCGAATCCTTAAGGTTTTGTTTTTGCGACAAGGCCAAACGTTCCCAGTGCGGAGCGCACAACATGAACGATCTAGTATCGTCCTTGCTTGTGCCCATGAATTTACGTGGCACGGCAAACCAAGTGCGATTTGCTGAGGGGCGTCCCGAGAAGCTAGGCCAGTCCTCTTCATTAAACTCGAATACCGGCACAAAGTCAAATTTAATTCTTTGACCGCGATTTCCGCTGTTGGTGGCTATAATGGAGTGGGCTACGCCATAACCATGGCCGATGTATTTCACAAAATATGTATCGTTGTCGCAATCGATATGCTGTAAATCCTCCATAGCATCGCTTATATTGGTGCGGAACCATTCCTGCATTCTCTCACGATCTACGAAGCCATTAACGATGCAAGGATGCGCAATACGATCTTGCACCTTTAAAAATACGAATCCCCGGTGTTTGGGTGCAGCAATAGGTTTCAACGTGCAACCTAAATTTATTTTTATGTGCATATCAAATTCTTCTGGCAAATCAATTTTAATGTCGTCCAAATAGCTGCCGCCCAAGCTCAAACCTTCAAAGGCCTGACGAAATAATGGATCACGACGCGAAATGGCTCTTACAAATTCGTTTTGTATAATTTCAGCATGTTTGGTGTACAGTTGACGGTCTGTATCGCTTAATGAAATTTTATCCAAGACAATTTCAATGCCTTCACCAAAAGTATAAACGGCAGCCATTTTCACTCAATGTCTACGAGTTGCGCACACGAAAAATTGAATAAAAGTGAATTACGCAGGAAGCAGTACAACCAGGGTGCCCGTAGTTGTAGGCGCTAAAAAATCCAGAGTTATCTGTCTTTCAACGTTGTACATTACTGTAGCTGAGGGCGTTGCCATGCTGCTATTATACTTGCCGAGTGGCAGCCTTATCGAATTGCATTTAGTTTGCGTTTGTGTTTTTATTTTTTGCTTCGCTTTCTCCTATTTGTTTATATACATAAATAATCTTATCTGTGTTGCGGCTGCGTTACATAGCATCTTCCATATGATAAGTGGATGAAATTACGAATGTGTCAGCATTTTTTGGCTGGACAATGTTGCTGCTGGAGCTAAACATTTTAACATTGAATATTTGGTGCGTTGCTAAACATGGTTAGTCGCTGTAAATGGTTAACTTTTGTTTATGGTAAATAACATTTCAGGGGCATTCCGTATGTGTCAAGTGACCGTGCGCCTCGTGTTGAAGCCATATGCAAGGAGCTTAGTAGTGGCAAATACGACATAGTATCATTACAAGAAGTTTGGTCGCAGCAGGACAGTGAGAAACTGCAGGAATGCACTTCCAGCACTTTGCCATATGCGCACTACTTCCATAGCGGCGTCATGGGCGCCGGACTGCTGGTGCTCTCCAAATATCCAATTTTGGGCACTCTCTTTCATGCCTGGTCGGTCAATGGCTACTTTCATCGCGTGCAACATGCAGACTGGTTTGGTGGCAAAGGTGTCGGACTGTCTCGCATTTTAGTGGGTGACCAGATTGTGCACCTATATAATGCACACTTACATGCCGAATATGACAATGATAATGATGAGTACAAAACGCACCGTGTTATTCAAGCCTTCGATACGGCACAGTTTATTGAGGCAACGCGTGGCAATTCGGTGTTGCAGATACTTGCTGGTGATTTAAATACACAGCCAAAGGATATATCATACAAGGTTCTGCTATACACATCCAAAATGTTGGACAGCTGCGTCTCGGACTCGTTTCGTACTAATGAATGTGAACGTAATTCGTATACATCAGCTCGTGCGTTGGCCAAGAATCCCTTGGGCATTCGTATTGATCATATTTTTGTGCGTGGTGCTGATCATATAAACGCTGAGATTGTGGACTACAAGTTGCCCTTTCCAGATCGTGTGCCTGGAGAAAAGTTTAGCTATTCGGATCATGAAGCCGTCGTGGCTAAGCTTAGAGTAACTCAGCGCTGTACCGATTCTGGCGCCGGTGGTGATGGCCCTATAAATACAAACGGGACTACTTATGCAGAGACAGAACCGGAGCAAGCTTGTGATGTACCCGAAGAGGGCGCAGGAGATGCTACTATGGTGGCAGCAGAAAAAATGTGTCCCTCAGCTGCTGTATCTTTGCCGGCTGCACGCACAGCCGCACTACACGAGGCTTTGGCGCTTTGCGATGCTTCCCTACTGCAACTTAAAACTGATCGCATACTCTACTATAGTGCGGCCACATTTTTATTCGTGCTACTTGTATTGCTGGTAGAATTTTCCGCTCCTTTGGGTTTGCGCACCATTTATTTGCTGCTAAAGTTCATCGTATTTGGCGTCATACTTTTTTGTGTATTTATGGCTTCCATTTGGAATTACATGGAGCGCAATGGAGTGCTGCAGGGTAAAAAATCCATGGAGATTATGCTGCATCATGCACAGAAATATGAATATTTTTATTAATTGTGCGAACGTACTTAGCAGAGAGAGTACTTTATAGAAGCTCAATATGCATTTAAAATGTAGCCAAGTGCTCCATTTAAGTTTAAAGTTATTCTGTCTCATTGTAAATTTTCCTTTAACATTCAATGCAATTAATATAAGAACAATTGTCGGTTTGTTTTTTGTTGCTATAAGATGAAAATGGAACATAAAAGTGCGCTGTTAATGCGATAACTGGTCACAGTGACTGCCAAATTCAAACTCAGTAGACCAAAATTTAAAAAAAATGTTTATTCCAGTGTAACCGTCTTTTAGATGTTAAAACAAATTCTCATTATAGGTTAAGGAAAATAATTCAATTCGTAAATTATACTTGTGAGAGTATCAGTCTATAAACCACCGATCCAACAAATCGCATTTTTCAAAACTGACTATAAAAAGTTGGGTACACAGAACTTTGTTAAATTAATTAAAAAATTAAATGTTGTAAATAACTTCGAACAAGTACTTACACCTAATGAATTGCTTATACCTAACAAAAAAAAACGGAATTCCGTAATTTTTTCAATCAAGACGATCTAATCACATGTGGACAAAGTGCTGGGACTACCCAATAACTAACTACCTATCGAAAAATTTGCTTATCTCTGCCTTATTCCTCTATGTGATTCTATCAAGATCATGGTCAACCATTTGAAGCTACCTAATAAGGTGCTGATAAATGTATACTCGTAAGAAGTATAAAAGCCGTTACAACTACCATGACGCTGCATAAGGGTGTTCAACATGAAGGTGTTCATCATATTGACTTTGACTCTCGCTGCCGTCTCGTCTGAGTTTGTTGAAAGAGTCCGCCCTAAGGACGTGCCGCGTTCCGATAAAATTGAGGGACGTATTGTTAGCGGCTACTCTGCTCCCGAAGGTAGAGCCGCTTACACTGTTGGCTTGGGCTTCAGCAGCGGTAGTGGTGGTTGGTGGAGCGGTGGTTCCATCATTTCCAACACTTGGGTAGTGACAGATGCTCACTGCACCAACGGTGGTGACTCTGTAACTATTCACTTCGGTGGTACCTACCGCACTCAAGCAGTGTTCACCCACACTGTGGGCCGTGGTGACTGGGTCCAATGTCAATATTGGCCCGAATACAATGGCAACGATATTTCATTGGTTCGTATTCCCCATGTTGATTTTTGGGATCAAGTACAAAAGGTGGAACTGCCCAGCTTCAACGATCGCGGCAACACTTATGATGGCTGGTGGGCAGTTGCTTGCGGTTGGGGCGGTACTTACGATGGCAGTCCATTGCCCGAATGGCTCCAGTGTGCTGATATGCAAGTTATTAGTAACGATCAGTGCGCTCAGACTTATGGATCCCTACCTGCGAATATTCTGTGCGTAAGCACGTCTGATGGTCGTTCCACTTGCACAGGAGATTCTGGTGGCCCATTAGTTACACATGACGGAAATAAGTTGATTGGTGTTACTTCCTTTGTATCCGGGGCTGGTTGCGAATCCCATCATTCCGCTGGTTTTACTCGTGTCACCGGTCACTTGGACTGGATTCGCGATGTAACTGGAGTTGCTTACTACTAATATATTTGCCTAATTGAATTTAAATAAATATTTGAATGCAACAAAACACATCTCTACTTATTATAGTATGGGTTAAAAAAAAAAATATTGTATCTACATAGATGACAACATTTAAGAAACATATTAGAAACTTTGTTTTTTAGAATAAATCACTTTTTTTTTTGTGATCCAAGTTCCATGATGTAAAAATCCAGACGTGGATTGCTAGTATTCTATTCTTCTATACTTTCCCTCGATTCTCTGAGAGCCAAGATATTTTATGGATTAATTAATTACCGTTTTAAAGTTTTTCAAATTTTTATAACGTTTTATACCATTTTATATCGAACAGCTGTTTTTTTTTGCCGACATGGAAAACTTTTGCCATTCGCTATGATTAACCAACACTTTTTTAGTGAATGCCATAATTCCCTTTGTGTGTGGCGCTTTGCATAAATTTAGTTTTGCTGTTATTGAATAAAAAGTTATTCAATTTCATTTGTGCTTACCATAAAGTGAAAGACTATTCTGCAAATTTTAGCCGGCCTTGAAGTAGGCACGCATCAGTCACTTGGTTTATACATAAAGCCTCACCCACTCCAAAGGCCAAAGGATACACACACGATCTGAGTCACGACTGTCACCAAACAAAGAAACGCTAAAACAAACAACAAAAGAAAATGAATAAACTACCCAGCGCTAATCTGGAGTTTGTACGGGAGGATGACTTTGTGGAATACTATATATTTCCCAAGCTGGATGTGGCCGACAAACACGAGCAACAAGTACGTGAAGCGCTTGAACAGCTGCAAGCACATTGTATAAGCCTTGTGCAACAAAAAGTTGCAGAGCGTAGCTATATTTGGCACAAGGACGAATTTCAGCTGCAACCGCGAACCGGAAGTGCACAGGAACGCATGCTAAATGATGAGACTGCTGAAGATGATGACAATGATGGTAAGAGTTCTTTTTTCCGAGTGCTAAAAATATAACATATACATATATACATATGTATTTTTAGGTGAAAACCCACCACTACCGCCTCATCTGCACGGTGTGACCCATTATGGTGACAATATAGCCGATGAATGGTTTATTGTTTACCTCTTGGGCGAGCTGACACGCGCCCAACCCGAAAGCATTGCGCGTGTATGCGATGCCGATGGGGAATTCTTGTTAATTGAAGCCGCAGACGTGCTGCCCGACTGGGCTAGCCCAGACACCTGTGAGCAACGCGTCTACTTGGTCAATGGCAATCTACAACTTGTACAAAACTCTCCCTCCAATACAAAGGGCAAGCGAATGTCCATGTCCAGCGCTGTACAGCGCATTCGTATGAATCCAACGCTATATCGCTGCTCAAAAGACATACAGAGCTGTATCAATGCCAGACTGCACGAATTTCAGATAGCCAAGACACACATATCAGTCCATCGTCAAATCGTGCAACTACCACAAGCTGCTGCAATGCTCTTGAAACAGCGTCCAGCTCTTATCGCCTCAGCGGTGCGCGCCTTTTGCGAACGTGATACACTGGACTCCAAAGCCTTGCGCACTATGCGTTACTTTCCGCCGGAATCGTTGCGTGTACGCACTAATGTACCTTTTACGCGCTGTCTTTATGCCATGCTTATGCAAAATCAATATACGCCAGACCGTAAAGTTGGTTGGCAACTGACCACTCCATCCAATACTGAAAGCTATAAAGAGCAGCTGTTGGGTGTAAAGATAGCCAGTGGCCTGGAGATACTCGCCAGCCAGGCCAAGCGTGTAGGAGAGGATCTGCAGCAATTACCAGCTTGGCGAGCATATTTGCGTAGTTTGCAAGCAAAGGGCTACTTTAGGGATAACATAGAAGGCAGTGCAGAATATGAGCGTTTGTCGGCAGCAGCTCAGCAGTATTTTAAGAATAACCAAACACGCTTTCGCACAGCTCCTTTGGTTGGTGCTGAAATACTCGACTTACTAATGCAATCAAACGACAGTAGTTCAGACCAACAACGAGATGCACAAAACAATGTACAGCCTAGCGATTCAGATGACTGGTTAAATATAAGCGCCGAAGAGCTGGACACTATGTTACAGGAACGTTATGGGTCCAAAAAACTTTACAAGCCGAATGGAGATATGAATGCTGCAGAGTTTACAAAACAGCTGTCCGATTTCTTAGAGCAGCAATCAAATTTTGAAGGCATTGAGCCGCAAGGACAAGCGGCTGATGAACTAGATTCGGATGATGACGAGCCACCAACACGTAGCAACAACGACAAACCACATACGGCCGCTAAGGTCAAGAAAAATGCTTCAATGCGAAAGGCTTGCCAACGCAATTCGCTGATAGGTTCGGAAGAGCAAGACAGCACTCATGTGCGCAACTTTTTGGATTTTGTTATACCGGAAGACAATTGGGATTCCAACTCTGAAATGAGTGATTATGCGGACGAGGAAGACTTGGAACGCAACTTTGATGCATTGTCGGCGAGTGGCGAATTCGGCTTGGATCGTAGTATTAAAGCATATATGGAGCAAATGGATCGTGAACTGGCACAAACCACAGTGGGTAAAACTTTTCGTGGAAAAACACAAGCTGAAGCAAAACGTGGCGCAGATGAAGATGATTTTGACGATATAGAAGATTTCGAGCCTATTAACATAAATGTGAATACGTTAAAAAATATGATGGATAGTTATAAGTCACAAGTAGGCGGCGCTGGTCCAGTAACTAATTTATTTAATGCCATGGGTGTGGGCATGTCTGCAGCGACTGCTAAGAATGAAGAATCAGCAGCGACTGCTAAGAATGAAGAATCAAAAGATATATCTGAGTCCGCTGTTTAATTAACTAGTGTGATTAAGAGTAATTAATGACGGCCCTAATGTCAAATAAATTTAATTAAATATATTGATCATATAGTTTGCTAATCCTTAGAGGCAGGCACAAAATTTCCGTAGTCTCGTCGCACCTGCATAGGTGGTCCAGAGCGTGTCTCACTTTGACGGTCATTGTGGCGTTCATTATGTCGCTCATTGTGTCGCTCATTTTGTCGCTCATTGTGTCGCTCATTGTGACGTTCGTTGTAACGTGGGTATGGTTCATGCCTGTGGCGTCGGTTGTCTAACAAAAATATCCAATTAAAAGCTTAAGTCATTTAATTCTACTCATGGTTTACCTCTATAACCACGATCAATTTGATTATTATAGCCGCCGCCTCTTCTTTGCCAACCACGTTCACCACTTCTACGCTGGCCGCCACCATTGTAACGATTATTGTAGGGACTACCCCGTCCACCTCCACTGCCACCAGCTCCACCACCGCCATTTCCAAAATTCCCATTTACCCAATTTTCAAGAATTGGTGGCTCTGGCAGGGGTTTGCTGCAATGTGCCACAAAGTCGGCATCCTCTTTTGTAAAGCGTTGTGCAAACTCTGCCTCGCATTCGTCCAAGAAATCAACATCACCATCAGTTAAGCGGTTTATTTTACGATTGGGATCAACCATGCTATTTAAATTGTAAAATACAAATATCAACAAAACGAATGAATGTTTTTTTTTTTATTATTTGTTAAACAGAAGAACTATCGCGAGTTTTTTCGATAGCTTTCATTTTATTTTAAACTATCAATTTTCGCGGCACAGCTGTTTGTATGTGTCTGCGTTTGCTGTGATTGACAATTTAGTGTTGCATTAGAAGAAGCAGCACGAACGCATAGAAAAAGGTTTATCTTTTTCTTTTTTAGCGCATCTACAAGTATGTAAATGCATAAAGTGAGTTTGTATTAATAAGTTAAATGTAGTTAGTTAAATTCTCATATCGGAGTCATTATATAAAACCAAAACGTGCACCAAATCAAGTCAGTGGCCATGCCATACTCTTGCTGCAATAGTCAAATCAAAACGAAAACAATAGCAAAGACCACGCGGATTAGTGGCAAACGGCGCACAAATAACTAGCGCTTGCTTTAGTCGATAAATAGCTGGAAACATGGTACATCAGTCTATGCGATGGCTGCGACGTTACCGGCCATTTTTTGTAATAATTCTGCTGATAGTTGGCATACAAGTATTTCTTGCCTATAAATCGCTGGATATTGGCAGATTGGATATCAAGGCAACAGTGCAAAATCCCGATCTAGCTACTGAGCTTTCTATTGAAACAGCAACATCATTTGTACAGCTGCCGCTCGAAACTGTGTCAGCAGTCACCAAGCAGCAACTTACTACATCCGAACTGGGCTTTGTGCCCGAATGTGATATAAACGCCAAGGAAGCAATATCGGCGTTGCAGCGTGCCAAAACGAAAAACTGCCGTCAGCATATCGCACACATAGCTTGTTCCATACAGGCAGGACGCTTCTATGCGACTAACCTGCAGAGCACATGCCCAGCAGGTAATTATACGGCAAATACCTCCCTTGGCTGCTATCGCGATAAAAAGGATGCTCGTCTTCTAAGTGGTTACTTTACTACATTTAAAACGTCCAATTCGCCCAAACATTGCATCGAGCTGTGCTTACAATCGGGATATCCTTTAACAGGCGTTCAATATGGACGGGAATGCTTCTGCGGCATTGATGCGCCACCAAGCGAAGCCAAATTGCCCGACTCCAGCTGTAATATCAAATGCCAGGGCAACACTAAGGAAATTTGTGGTGGTTACTTTGCTATGAATGTATACGAGACGGGTATAGCCAGTAAGTCAGCGACTGCCCTGTGTTTCAGTAAAGCATACAAGCTCATCTCTCATGTACTTTCAGAGTTTACTGCCCAAGTGGCAGCCAGCACTCCAGCTTTAAACGCTGAAAGCGTTCGCATTGTATTTCTGCTAACGCTCAATGGAAGAGCATTGCGTCAAGTTCATCGACTGATTAAAGCGCTCTATGCGCCAAATCACTTCTACTACATACACGTCGATGCGGTAAGTGTGGGACAAGAAGGGTATTAATATACCGACCGGATTTGATAATTAAAACATGTGTACAAACAAGTTTTGACATCGTCCATTTGCCGCTTTGTGCTAATTGCGCAATTTAACACCAACGGCCGCAATCATTCTGCACTGTCGTTGCACATTGCATCACAGTACTGGCCTAAAATATGTGAACATTAAAAATATACGCGGGAATATAAGGCCTACGAATAGTTTTTCTTTGGAAAATGTCAATATTAAAATAATCGTTGGATTAATTGAAAAGGGTTTCAGTATCGACCCATTAACTAAACAGCCATTAGCTCAAAATTGTATCTATTACGAGAAAAGTTTAGGGAGAGAAAAATGGTCTTGTAAAAGCCTTATGTTTCACATCGTAGCAGCTGAAACTCAGAAATTATATTGTAATATTTTTCTTTTTAATCAGTTTCTATGTTTCCGCAGCGCCAGGACTATCTGTATCGTAAATTAGTGGAACTGGAGCCGAAATTTCCCAATATACGTCTGGCACGCACACGCTTTTCAACCATTTGGGGTGGAGCGTCTTTGCTGACTATGCTGTTGCAGTCTATGCATGATCTACTAAAGTCATCGTGGCAGTGGGACTTTGTGATCAACTTAAGCGAAAGCGACTTTCCCGTCAAAACTTTGGAGAAACTGGTAGACTTTCTTACAGCCAATCGTGGACGCAATTTTGTAAAAAGCCATGGCCGAGAAACTCAACGGTTCATACAGAAGCAGGGACTAGACAAAACCTTCGTTGAGTGTGACACACATATGTGGCGCATCGGAGATCGCAAGTTACCCGCAGGCATACAAGTGGATGGAGGTAGCGATTGGGTGGCGCTGTCACGCCGTTTCGTTTCCTTTGTCACGGAGACTGGTAACAATGAAGAAAATCAGCTTCTGCAGTCGCTGCTGCTTATCTTTCGGCACACGCTCTTGCCTGCAGAATCGTTTTTCCATACTGTGCTACGCAATACACAGTTTTGCAATACCTATGTGGACAATAACCTACATGTGACCAACTGGAAGCGTAAACAAGGATGCAAGTGTCAATACAAGCATGTTGTAGACTGGTGCGGCTGCAGTCCTAATGATTTTAAACCTGAGGACTGGCCGCGCTTGTTAAACACAGAACAAAAGTCCTTATATTTTGCGCGCAAATTCGAACCAATTATTAATCAGGCTGTGCTCCTGCACCTGGAGGAATGGCTGTTCGGACCTTATACAAGCGAGTATGCCAATCTTCATAGCTATTGGCAGTCACTTTATCACATGGACGATATACACGGCGTTGGCGATGATTTAGTTCGCACTGTTGGCGAAAGTCTGGTGCGTCTAGCTGCTAGAGAATTTAAGCTTTCAGCGTTGCAACTACACGAAATTACGCACTATTTACACAAAGATCAGTACAAGGGCTTTCTGGTGCGCTACAGCTTACAGCAAGATAATCAAACGGAGCTGCTGCAGCTAGAAACACGTGTGCGTCCGGTACAATTCGGCAAGGTAGCCAAGAACTCGCGTTTTGCAAAGCGACTGCGCAACTTTGAGGTGTCCACAGATTTTGATCAAAAAGAGCAAATAGCACGCAACTTTGCTAAGCTGTTGGGATCGCAGAGCGAACTGGTTTTGAGCTATACATATCAAGGTGCACCTGCACAAGATACGTCTCACTCATATAATTTGACATTACTTTGGTTAGATCCGCTAGGCAGGCTACAAGACTTTAATGAACTTCACGTAGAGGAAGCACAAAGCGATATCATTAATCATTCTAAGACGCTTTTAAAGCAGCCACTAACACCAGGCATTTGGACAGCGAAGCTAATCGGACGAAATTCCATTTATGCACAGGTTAAATTTCTAGTTGCTCCATTGGCTTTTTATAAATCTGTGCCTATAGACACCAGCGACCTGGCAGCGCATGTAAATGGCGGGCTTGACATTGCGCTGCCAAATGACTTTGAGGTACCTGTTGAATGGCTGCAGTATTTGTACAACGATGCGGATAGCCAAGCACTACATCAGCAGGCATTGGCTAATGCTCGCTTAACCGGTTCCAGCTTACACAACTGGATTGATGAACTGGTGGCCAAGTTCTTTCATCTACGGGAAACCTGTGCTGTTAATCAGGCATCCACACAGCTGTCCACTGCAGCGGTAAAGTCGCTACCCCTTTGCCGCGACGCTACATGGAGTTCTCTGGCGCCCGATCCAAAGAGCAATGTTGATGCGCTGCTAAAGCGTAGATGAAAATTGTTAAAGTTAAGCTGGTTAAATCAATTATTGTTGTGTATGCTCTTTTGTTGTTTAATATTGTGTGCAGCCATTTTGTAAACGGAACCATTGATCAATTTGTTATTAACTAAGTATAGTGTGTAAATAGTAGACCATTGCCTGTACAGAGCGTAGTTAAAGAGTCCAAATTGCAAAATTAGTACTTGTGGCTCAGATTTGAAAACAAGTTTAATGGATCTACTTTCTTAGGAGGCTAATACTGAACTTTTCTGAATTTTATTAAACTAATATGGATATGATTTATTCAAAAGTCCGAGCCATTTAATGTACCCTCAACAGGATTCTGCTATTTCTGTAAATTGTATATACATATATCCCATACAAAATTTAGGTTCAGCAATTTGATATAGTCAAGGCACTAGTTTATCTTCCACTGCATTTTTTACTTCTTTGCACTTTGAAACTAACATTCAGCAATCAGTAATAATTTTTTTCTTTTATAGAATGTGATATATTTGTAATCCTAAGCGCCATTGGACAAGTGTTTAAAGAATAAAAAAATAAAAAGAGAAACACATTTTTATATAGCATTACTAACATCTTTTTCTTGTAAATAAGCAAAAATGTCATTTTTTTAGTATGCAATAAATTTTAAATTATGCAAATTTAATGTTTAATGTTTTTGTATAGGCGGAATAGTATGAGCTTGCTCTTTGTAGGTATTTGTGTTTTTTTAAGTAGATAATTGGAAATATATAAAGCCAACGATATTTGTACTGCCGTTTGCAACTAAAGGGCCTTAGATGCACAGATCCTCGTCGGGATCCTCTTCGTCGAAGTCGTCGTCAGCGTCGGGCATATAAATAATGTTGCCTTCGGCAGCTTCGCTAGTGCTGCAGGACCATGGGTTGAATTATAAAAGCTGTATAAAAGGCAGTAATATACTAAAAATACACACCGTTCGTAAGGCAATGTAAGCGCATTGCGCGCCACAACTTCATCCTCGTCCAATTCAATTTTGAATGTGCTGACTGGTTCAGCTGTTTTAGTATCCTCATTGTTTGAGGCAGCTGCAGCACTAGCGTCTGTTAGACCCGAGACCGGCATGACCAAAAATTGTGTTTTGTTTATATTACAATTATAGCGGCTATAGTTAACGCCACCGCCAGGCTTACGTGTTAACAGCGACAGCATAGTATCTGTCTCCAGACGTAGCACCAATTCAGCTAAATGCTCACATGCGGCTAATATATAAGGAGCACGTTCATGCTGTAGATGCTTAGGTGAAGCCCATAGGAACACGCGACGCACTTGCTCTGTGCGGCGTAGCTTGTGTATAAACTCAAAGACATAGGCGGGTGTTTGATAGCTTAGCAAATCGGCCAACGTAGGCAGTATGACATTATAGCCGGTTTTGTTGGCAGGCTCCTCGATGTTGGCAGCATTGCTGCTACCGTTGTTATTGTTGTTTGTGCATTCATTGAGCAGTGTTTCGTAGCTGGCCATGTGCTTCAGCTGCATGCCAATTGGCAGCGATTTTATGCTATCCACCTGCTGACCCTGTTCGTGCAGCAGCTGCCTCATGAACTTTTGTGCAATGCGTTCGCGGTTTAGTTCGTCTGCATAAGAACGCGAATATAGAATCAATTTGATGTATATATTTATTTTTTTTGTTTATTTTAGTTACCTATAATGAGCACAATTTTTTGATTGGTAACAATCAAATTGGATAGCATTTTGTTTCAGAAATTTGCATTTATTTTTGCCTACAAATGAAATTCAACTTGTTTTTGTTTGTGGTTATGATTACAGTGTTGCCAGAGTGTACAAACTTGTAGGCACGATAGATTGCAGCTGATGTTATGCCTTGTTTACACTAGCTTTCATTCATTTGCGTTCCGTTCGCCCAAAATTATTATACTCGTTTATTTGCGAAAAAATGCATATATAATTTATTTATTTATTACCAATGCACAGACGAAAATACCTAATAATGGTTCAAAGTTTTTTAACATGTTGGATCAAAGTATGTATAACCTTTTAAAATTTTATTGTTGTTTGTTTTTGACAGACGGAAGCCCTGTGCCTAAATAAACAACATATTAGTCCAACCATTAGAAGATTAGATGTAGCCTCCTTTAGCAAGTGTTCACAATATTTTTTTTAATTCCAATTAAATCTTTAATAATAATACAAAAACAAAAAATCCTTTGTGAAATAGATATCGCTAACTTGTTTATAAAGTGCGACGTGAGTACGTACAAAGTTGGGCTTAAAAAAGTTGCGGACTGGCAACGCTGGCGTAGTCAGCACCAGCAGCCGCCAAAAGTGTTTACTTGGTTGATATTTGATACGGCTGCTACTTTTCCAGACGATTTAACTGCAAGTACTAAGTAAAAATGTGACGCGTGTTTCGATTTGTAATCTGAGCTTATAATGAGATTGTAAATTCAGTGAAAGTACCGCCTTGAGCTTGCCTGAAGCCGCTGTTGTTTGTTGTTTTTGTAGCAGCTGATAGCAAAATACTCATTATTTGTTTACTACTATGATGATGATGATGATGATGATCAAGCGGCATGATCTCGTTCTTGTTGTCGACGTCGACGAACGCTGCTTTTGTGGATTGTTTTAATCGCCGCCAGTCTCTTGACTCATTTGTGCTAAAGTTTTGCTTTGTGTGTTGCAGTTGCTTATTTGGGCTAAACAAAAACTAATATCAAATTATTTTGTGTGATATTTCAAAGGTTAGCTTTATTGCCAATACAAAAAAACAGAGATTAGATTTTAAGTAATCTTTACAACTGGAAAACAACAGATTTGGGTTAGTAATATTAACATTATTTCAGAATTGTTATTGTATTTTGTGTGATGTTTAATTTTAATTATCAACACTAGGTAAGTGCTTACTGAAATTTACAATAGTTAAGCCAGAATTGACCAGAATTGTTTTCGCTGCATTTAATGGCCAACAAGTGGCATATATGTATACATAAATGTGTTTAAGTGTGTATGTGTGTATGAGCGAGTGTGTCTATTTTGTTTTTTTCACAAACAATGCAAAGCTTTGTGATAAAAGCTTAACAGAATGGTATGATTCTTACAAGGTAACGCAAAGTGCGCGAATTCCGCTGCGCAAAAAATGATTAAAAAAAAGCGTCACTAGTTTAATTTTACTTAACTAATACGCAATGTTTTTATAATTTCTAGAATACATAAATAAGTTTCTAACAATATGTCACTACGTACAAGGATGTTTTGTTAAATAATTTAATTTAATTTTATTCCATGGCATTAATATTAAGTTTTATCAGATAAAAAGAAATGTATACTAGATATAATAGTTTAGCTGACTTAGCTTTTCAACTGAATGGTTAATCTTTAAAAATATTATATTAAGTTTACAATAACAATATTAATTTGTTAGGCAAATTGGAAAAAACCTAAAGCTGATAATTTTCTTAAACTACTTCTTAAAACTAAAACTCTAACTATAGATTGATACTTAGGAGTACTAACTTTAGGTTAGCCTCAAAAGTACCAATCCTGCGGGATTCGCGAGATTCTCTAATAGTTGCGTAACATAAAATTATGTTTTCTAAAATAAATTAATTTATTAACGAGGCTGACATTTGCCCGATCACACACGGCACAATCTCCCCAAATTTCACAGCCATATAAAAAAATGGGCACAAATATAGATTTAAAGAGAAGGAGTTTATTCTTTGTTGAAAGATGGGATCTTCTGTTAATAAAAGAATACAAGATCCGAATAGTTCTATTGATTTTGTCAATTGTGTTGTTAATATGATTGTTAAAGGTTAGTTTTTTATCTAGTGTAAGTCCAAGGTATTTAATGTTGGAAGCCCATTGTATTGGCTCGTTATTTAAGTGGAGGTTTGTGGCTGGTAAAAAGCAAGGTTTGCGTTTTCGCGTGAAAAAGATGGAGTTGGTTTTGTGAGTATTTAATTTTATTTTCCATTGGAAGAAATATCTGCTAAGGGTATTAAGGCCGTTTTGTAGGTTTGTAACGATGACATTAAGTTCTGTGTTGGAGCAGTATAGAGCAGTATCATCAGCGAAGACTGAAATTGTACAATTGGCAGGCGTTGGAATGTCATGGGTGTAAATGTACAATATGGGACTGAGAACGGATCCCTGGGGGACACCTGCAACAATTCGTTTTTGATTTTGTTAAATAAATTAATTTTAATTTGGTATGCGGAGACTTGGCACATAAGCTCTATTAGACTATAAAAAAAATAGTTTTTCACAGTTTTGTATTTTTCGGCGCCAACTTTCGAGTCAAAGTTTGTATAGGAGTTTTTTTTATCAAATCGACCTAAAACTTGTCACATGTGCTCTTATTGGGGATTAATGAAAAGAGGGACAACCATTGTAAAAAAAACGCATATCATGATAGTCTTAAATAACATTTATAAAGTATTTTAAATCAACACATACTATATAACAACACTTCCCTGACGGTTAAATCAGTTTTGTATTATCGGAACATTTGTGTAGTGTTTAATAAAACTCCGCTCTACTATTTTATGTAGTATACATATACATACAAATATACCGCATATTGAATCAGTGACGTCACGCTCACTCATTTTATAAAGCGCTCAGAGACACACGAATAACGGAACTGCGCATTGCATAGTCTTCTTCTTGTCGGATCATGATAAGCGTACAAACAAAAGCTCTCTTTGCTGGCGCTTTTGGCCACTCACTGTTGCGGCCTTTGCAGTTACTTTTATATACTACCATATGGACGAAATTCTTTATACATATATGTATATACATAAATATGACGTCCTATTTGACGACAGCAGCCAAAGCAGTTGCCACATCCTTTACTGAGGCCCTGCTAAGCGGCCAAAATATTTATTTCAACAAGTGAAAAAATTCTTTGTGTTTGTTTTCTTTGAATCTACAAAATTTCCTGCACACAGAAATCCGTTTTAACTAGCATAGCAGCTGAAATTAAATAACATTAATCATACGTCATGTTGTTCTCGCTGTGTAAGTTAAATAATATGCGCGTCTAAGTGTACGTACTATTTGTACATAATGTTATTGTGTATACTACATGCAAATTGAGCAACAATGTGAGAAATATCTTATATTAAAATGCATATGGACAATTATTATTCATAGACAATATTATTAACACTCGAATTGAAATGCAGCTCAGCTACATCAAACCCAACCACAAGCTCGCCCAACAACAACAATAAGAACTAGCACCAATTAAGTCGAAAGGAATGCACAACAATACGAAGCCTTCAACTCGAGTTGTGGCAATATGCGGTCCCCATTATATGGAGGGTGCGGTTGTGTGGGCGTAAAACGCAGCAGCTGCCCCATAATACATTCCATTCACGCATAATAACAAAAAAAACAAAAAAAAAACAGTCTATTGACATTTTTTTTTTACCGAATTCTGATTAATATGTAAAAATATGTTTAAAAGGTGTTCTAAATATTTTATTTCTACATATTTGAGTGAAAAATTAAAGATCATAAGTTACCAATTTGATACATCTTTATACAAAAATAAAAAAATGGTAATTTAACACCTTAAAGCACCCCCTGGAGCAAATTTGAATTTTCGCCCTAAATAATGAAAGAGAGCTAATTATATATAATTTGGCTTTGTTGTTTAGTTTGTAATTAATTAAAACGTTTTGTAAGTCCTAAACTTCTAAAAAATGTGTACTTGTGAGGAAACAAAGTAAAGCTAAATTATATATAATTAGTTCAATTTCATTATTTAGGGCGAAAATTCAAATATGGTTCCTTTGTCTAGATTTGCAGTTTTTTTTTATATAAATTTTTTTTCTGTTTTTATTTTGGTTTTGATCTTGATTGTGTCTCAATGTAGAGCTAATACAGCTTATTGTTCCATTAAAAACGAGTATTTTCTGGAAATTCAGAATGTGCTAAAAAAAAAATTGAAAAACCAATTTGGCAAAAAAAAAAATGTATCTATAACCTATTCATGTTCATCTGTGCCCTGCTACCTTCTAAACCGCTTATCATAATTTGACAAATGAGGTATCGTTGGAAGTGTCTTGATTTTCCACTGGTTATAGGCTATGTAATGTCACGTGGTCAATAGCCGTCGTTATATGCCACCTTAGTGATCATAAGCCTTAGTACCAAGCAGCATATGATCACGGCCATTTCTGAGCATCACTGTAAATACCAAATACATTTCAGATGAGAATACTTTGTTTCAGAGCGTGATTTTGTAGTAGCCGGGTTTCATTTTTTAAAACTTATTTTTTTTATAAATTTGGCGTGAAGTAGCCAACTGGGGTGGGCTTACCGAACCGATAGGGAAATATTCGAAATATTAAAAATGAAACTATTGATTAGGGCCGAAAAAAAAAAAGATAGTGAAAGTGCGCTATCCCGCACACACTTTTCAACAGAAAAAAATGTTTTATTTGTAAAAATTTTTGAATTGGCATATCTTAGAATTTTGTGAGAAGCCAATGTACCAAATTTGATGGCCACAGCTTGTGTTTTAATGAAACAAACTCCATTTAACGAAAATGGTCCACAGTTGATAAATTTTGGCATATCTCTTGAAGTTTTCATCCGATCTTAATCATTTTAGCGGCATACTATTCTTAGCAACAAGATGTTCCACTGTGTGATGGTGACTAATCTGGGTTTAATGGTTACATGCATATCGCAAATCAATGACATCTTTTACAAAAAATCATATTGGATTATTATTTTTTTTAACAACTCCTTAGAGCTTACATTTGTATGCCACGAAAAAGATACATTTTTTTAAGTCTTTATTTTTTTTATTTTTAATTGTTTTAAGTATATTTAGTACAATATGATAACCATATACTAAATTTGATTTAAATTAGAAATTTAATTTAAATTCAAAATTCATAGGTATTGAGTACGATAAAGATATTTATGGTATCAGATTGATTTTTTTTTTTTTTAAACTTCGGTTGAAAATTATGTGTACTGTATAATGCACCTGTATGGATTGCTCTTGTTTGAAATTCTGTTAAAAGAGATTTCTACAACAGCTGTTTAATTTTTGTATTTTGTTATTCGATATTCGCAATAAATGATACGTAATTCTTAGTCGTTTGTTTATAAAATTATTGCATCAATAAATTAAGATATTTTTCTACATAAACTGAATTAATGTTAAATATGAAAAAATTAAGAATTTCTTACATTGCAAATGCAAATGACATAGGTTCAAAAAAATATCGTTATTTCAATTTTCTGCTTTCTAGCTATGGGCAATGGCAAAGCACGCAGTTTCTTCCATTCAAGTGACAAGTTATAACAGACTCAAAAGTGCTGCAAAAGTCCAAGCATACTCATAAATAGGAATTCTGTCAACACTGCATAAATAAGATAGAGAATTGTTTACTTAAAGACGCAAAATAAAAAAAACGGAGTTAAACTTGCGCTCTCTGTCAAACGTTACAACAAACGCTTTTGAGAGAAACCAAAGCTTTGCTTAATTTCGTTAAGTTTCGTCTGGAACAAACCAAGCCTAAACTTTCAATTCAGGCTTGACTTCATTTCGTTAAGCTGCGTCAACAACGTGCCCCGCCAGAGCACCCAGCTGTTAACTTCCAATTCAAAATCGCATGCGAGAAATTTTATGCGTTTCGTTGAAAAAGCTTTAGCCGGCGCAACTGGCCGAGCCCCAAACTGTTTAAACTTTAAATTCATTTGGTTTTTGTACGTCCAAGCGTTAAGTTCGTCAAGTGTTATTGCTGCGTGTGTTTGTGCGCGTTCGTGTTCGTTGTGTTTTTTTAAAGGCGCATTTAACACTTGTTGTTGTTAGTGTCGCCTTCAAATTACATGCATATGCCTGTTAATCAAAGGCACAAGTAATTAGTTATTTCTGCTGCAATATATTGATTTTCAAAATTTCAAATTAAGTGCAAGTGTTTGGAAAAGTGTTAAATATGTCTAAGCCTGTCGATGTGGAAAGGGCGACGCTGGAGGTGGACCATCCTGCAGTTGTTGAATTAACAATGACAACAACAACAGTTACTGCAGCTGTAAATTCGCCTAATGTAACGGCAACCGCGAATGGCGATAAGGGTAAAGCTATGGAGACATCGGCGTCCGCCGCAGTCGCTGCTGAGCCAACAACAATGACTACAACAACCACTGCAGAACAAGTGCAGCCAACGACAATAACAACAACGACAAGTGCGACAACTAATAAAGGTACAACAACATTAAAGCCAACAAACACAGTCAGCACATGATTTATTCGTACACCTTTAAACTGAATGCTCTATAACTAAGCGTACAGTTCATAGCTTTTTTGCTTCCTGTTCTTCCTATTTGCAATCTGTCTGTACTTATAATGGTAACAATTCACAAATTTTGGCTAGTACATCTTGCCTATTTAAATTAATTATAGTGAAGTTTATTTTGTTGTCTGCTGGCGGTAATTGCTCAGGATTGTTAATAGAGCAGAGTACTGTGTTGAAGAATACTGCTAGCAAACAGCTAATAGATAGTAGAATCAAGAATGATTTTAGAACTTCCTAGGCTTCCATTGGTAGCAGAAATGTTCAAGTGACAGGCATCACGAGTAAGCTTTTTGACCCTTTTTTTTACAATCGAAAAATAACAAAAAAGTTTTTTGCCCACAACAATTAGTGCCAGATTTACCGATCTGCAAAAATAAGAATAGCTTAACAGCTTCAATTATTTATCTGATTATAAAGTGTTTGAATTATTATTATTCATGCTTGATGATTTTTTTAAATGCGTAAAACTTATCTATACAGTGTAACTCCAATGTGACACAAAAGTGAAGTTTAGGCAGGCGATTTAACACTAAAAAAAATTACACACTTTATTTTTGTTAAAATTATCCAAATGATAGGGTTTTATAAAATATATAATACTTATATATTACAACAAGAAAAAAAATGAAATGCGCAAAACAGATTTAAAAAATATTTGTTAAATTTTGAGAAAACACAAGTGTTCTAACATAATGAAAATTTATGTCTACATAAAATGTTTTCAGGATCACACAGGACGCTGGCCTCAGGGTATCAGAGATTTGCAAAATTTTTATTTAATTTGTACACTGAATTCTACGCTTGTACTTTTAATTTTTTTTAGTCGTTAGAAACAATTATTTTTAAACTTAACAAAACAATGAATCCTTTTATACTTTTAATGTTTGCCAGAGCAGCCCTTGGCTTTAACAAAGGCCTTCAAACAATGGCATTTTATTTTTCATTATGGCAACAGTGCCTACAGATGTACGAATAAATAGCGTGCCGACTGTATAAAGTGAATGGCTTTGGTTTTGGTCTAAACTTTGATTTTGTGCAAAGTAAAATCAACAAGTCGACAGCGACACTGCCATTGCCGTCATGTGCAACAGCAAAAAACAGTCATGGGCGTATCAAAAAATATTATAAAATTTTGGAGGGGTTGAATTTTTATTCTAAGCCTGAGTACAGCGCTTTATGTCAAATATTTGTCGGGGTGTCCAAAACCCGTGGCAGCAGCCTACTGGTTCCGCCACTGACAATAACAACAACAAAACCACGTTTTAGTTTAGTAAAAGTTACAATAAAACGAACGAAAATAGTTGGACTTTAAGTGGCTCAGACAAACCCCAACAACTGCATCAAGCCGCTGAACAAAAAAAAAAATGTGTTAAGTCTGCACAGTCATACAAACAATTTCACTTTATTTTAAACATTTTCTTTACACTTTTGACGTGGTGAATTGTAGTCTAGGAGTGTCAAACCGTTTGTAACACAATCTGAAGTCTGATTAAGAAGGCATATAAGCGATTTTTCACAAACCGAGTGAAATGGGTGAAAAAAATTAACATTTCTAAATTTCGGAGCTGATTATTTAGCATTACGTGGTTTTGGGCTTTCGACTGTTGGATGTAAATTTTTTAAAAATGTTGTAAGCTAAAACCAGAAGTGGTTCTGGGACAGCGTATTTTTCAACCCTTTCTCAACAACTCAACAGTTAACATTTTTTACTTAGAAGGGTTGAGAAGAAGTTGATTTGAGAGTTGAAACTCATGCCTGCACATTTTGTTATTGCAAAAATTCTCAACAGCAAGCGTGAATACCCTAAATAATGAATTTGTTTGAAAATTTTAAGAATTTTCTATGTAAAATTTAGACAGAAACGGGTTGCGGTTCGTGGTTATTTCTGTGCAAAAAATTCAACAACCAATTAAAAGCTTTACAATTCTTGTAAAATTATGCATGTGTGTTAAATGTGATTAATTAGAATTAATCTATTTTTTTGCACTAATTTAAAGTGTATACAAATTTCGCCGCTTGATATTTGCTTTTGCCATCTTTTCTCTTATTCGAGTGTTGCTGCATTTAATATTTTTTTACGCTTTTCCAAAGACGCCGTCGCAGTGCATCTTTCAAAAAATATTTACAAGTTTTACTTTTTATGTAGATTTTTTATTTAATTTTGTTTTTATTTTGAAGTTTTGCGCACGATCAGTTGTAACGCTTTGCTAGACAAACAACAACTAAGTACTACGCATACAAAATTACACACCTATTTAACTATGTTAATGAAAATATGCAGCTATTTAATAGATAATAATTAATATGGCCATAAATTTCACTGCTCAAAAGAGTTGGCTAACTAAATGTGGTTAGATGGCGCGTGGCTTTAGTAGGGCACAACCCCAATAGTTATTAACCTTACCGTAGTTGGAAGCCGCATATCATTTCTTTAGGCATTTTAATCAGTCAATTTTCTTGGCATTATTGGCAGTTTGCTTCAATTAAAATATCATTTACATATCAAATGCAGAGTACTTAATTTCCCCTGCTATATACTCGTAGTACAAACAAACATACTCGTACACATAAGATTGTATGATAAATGCTCATTGAGTGGCTTGTTGGCATTTTTTATTTTTTTTATCAAGAGTACTGCTTGAATCTTTAATTATGGAACTGTACGACATTTCAAGATTACATATTTACATTTTTAGGTATACATACTTTACTACGTACACGGGCAGTTGGGCTTGCATCCTATTTAACTTCATTTTGTGATAGGCTTTACTACAGTCAGACGATCCAAATAAGCACTTTAAAACGAGTTTAATACAATAAAATAGTTTATTAAATTGTGAATTAAATTCAAAGATTAAGACGTTCTGTGAAACTTATCAAGGTAAACAGTGGTTTGGATGAATTTTCTGGCCAGAAGGTATCAGTTTTTTGAAAAGGACTATCCGAAAAAAGAATACATTTCTATTATTTTTAAATTATATGAACAAAAAATAAATTTTTGAACAAGATAGTTAAATATTAATTTTTATTTAAAAATCGCGTAATTTTTATAATAAAAAAGTAAAATAAAAATTATTGGTTGAAAATAGAACTGATTCTGCAATTAAAAGTAAAAGTTATTGGACAAATTTTATTTTTAAATTACACTTAATTCATAAAATTAAAGCTGACCAATAATTTTTTTTAATTGAAAAAAATTTCGTCTTTTAAATAAAAATTGATATTTAACTATTATTTTAAAATTTTTATTTTGAAGTCAAAAAGAGTTTTAACCTGATTTTTTTAACATAAATTAAAAATAAAAATTTATGATTCATTATATTTCTAGGCCAAAAATAAAAATTATTCTTACATTTTAAATTCCAAAAAAAAAAACGATTTTTATTTTCAAAATATTTTGTTTTTATTATCCCTTTCTTTTATTAAAGATAAACATATATAAATGCATTTTAAATAAGAAAGTAAATCTGTGCCTCTAGCTTTTACATGCATTTATTTTAATAGATATGTCCCCTTTTCTTAAAATAGGGTTTGGCGGCTAACGCCCATAATTAAAACTTTTATTGTGTTTGGGAAACTCTTGGTATAAATTTCAATATTTAAAAGCCTTTCGCATAAAAGTTTTACTTCAAAACTGAAGAAAAATTGTTTAAGCTGCAGTCGTCAAAATTATTATAGTATATTGACTTGCATTATAATGGAAAACTACATTTTTTTTTTTTTACGTGTTTAATAATATTGATACTAATTATGTTTTGACTAGCAAATCAAAATGTTTATGCCATTTTTCAAAAAAAAAAACTATGAAATTAAATTGTTAATAATATGAATTTTACAAATTAAATTAGTATTCATTCCTTTATTTTATTTATATATGTATTCGCTGTAAAACTTTATTTATGATAACTTAACACTTTTGAGGTTCAATAGGCCACAACTATATGCAAGTTGAAACAAATTTTAATTATGCAAAAGTAAAGGGTGTTTTTTTTAAGGCGTCCGAACTTTAATTAGAAATACTAATATTGTACATGGAGATTTGTCAAAACTTTAAGAATAGAAATGAAAAAACAAATGATAGCTTATAGTTTGCCATAAAGTAGTTTTTCCTATTGAAAGATCAGACAAGCCTAACAAAGCACCCTTTAATAATGACAGTTAAAAATTTCCTATTTGTTAATTGGAGCGCTCATTTATAAGACATTGTGTTCCATTCTACAAGAATGTAGCGACCAATTAATTTCGGGCGGTGGGGGGTTTGCTGTGGATTACAATGTATGTGGAGCTTTTCGCCTCTAGCAACACCTATGGCTTGGTATTTGTTGACTTTGCCAAGCTATAAAGTTGCAATCCGTAAAGTTTTCCCATATAAGATCATTTTATAAAAGTAAGTTGAGCCAGTTGCCTTTGCGTCCGTCCTTAAAGTACTCTGCAACAAATATGTATATCGGCGAAAATAAATTTGTTCAGATGCCATTATTCGCTTACGAGATATGGCTTGTCAAAGAAACGTCTAAAAGCAAAAATTTAAATATTCTAATATCGATAGCTCGATAAATAATCGAAATTTTGCAATTAAAATTGACGTAGTTAATAATGGGCTATTACATAAGAAAGAATCATCAAAATCGAGGAGGTCGACCTTAAAAGTTGCTCGCCTCACTTATCTATTTCTTGTTTATTTCATATTTATTCCTACGGAGATTCTTTAGAATATAAATCGTGAGACCTCAAACCCTTTATACCAATATAATAAGAATAACAAAAGAAATCGATTAAGCTATGTCCGTATGCCTGTCTGCCTGTTCGTCCTATTGCTTGTTTCTTCAAGACTAAAAGAGCTAGTGGGATAAAATACTTCACTTTCACTCGAATTTTTTATCTTAGCCCTCATTTTCCTTCAGTAGAATTGTGAGGTTGATAAAACCAAAATTTGTAAACTTGACACAAACCTTCATTTCTTAATAATACATTTGAGTTATAGGCAAAAATGGCTAAACTGAAAGCGCTTATATACCTTATATTTTTGAAATAAAAGCTTCAAAACGCCTTATCATAGTCGGGTTGCTCCGATTGAAACCGGTCCACTCGTTTTGTACTATATCTATATGTATTTTCTTAACGTGACTATGCAGCAAAACAATTTCAATGAAATGCTGTCGGCTTCTGTAGTTGGCAATTTTTAATTTAGGTTTTTTTCACAATTTTCGCAACATCAAACAAAGATACATTTCAAAAATAGCAGCTACAAATGATTTTATATCACTTTCAATGTGCTACCCACAATGAGAGAGCATGGAGCATATGTTTACATATAAGGAGATTGCTGACGATAAGAAACTCAGCGCGTCACTTTATCTATTGGAAGCAAATAAATGTTAAACAAAAATAAATTAAATAATTTCGTTGATTATTTGGCAATACTAGTTTCTAGAGTACTACTAGTGTAGAAATGTGGTTCAGAATATTTACAAGTAAGTTTGTTTTTTTAACTGTCTATGCGTAATCTAATCGCATGTATATAGCTGCCCATTAAGATTGTTTGTAATTAGAAACACTTTGAGATATTGTTTGGGTTTGGGGCGACATCGCAGACCTTAAATAAATAAACGCTCTTCTGTCTGCCGTCTTATGGGAGCCGCAATGCGCTGTTGCTGCTGCAATTTGAGTGGCAACTGGTAAAGGGTTCATGTGTCGTGATCATAGCAATGTAATTGAATTTAATGATAATCATGTATTGCAATGAACTCATGCAGCAGCTATGTAAGTAATGTACAGACGTCAAGTTGACTAAGTTGACTGATGGAGACGGGTCAGGCTTTAGAAAAATGTTTGATGTTGCAGATGCAATTAAGATATCGGGCTAATTAATGATTCGCGTCTTATGGCGTGTGCATGTGTCAGTATGTATAAAAATTTTGTAAAGGAATGTGCGGCATACGTGATGTATGCGTAATATCAATACAATTGTGAAGCAGCTGGCCACCAAATCTCTTGCACGTGGCCACATTTGCTTGTTTACTTTTAAGTTATTTTTGTTTTTATTTAAAAGCCTATTAATTTTCACTTTTCTACTTAGACAAATCCAATATGGATCCAGCACTGATCAACTTCAAGGTGCTGTATGTGCTGACGCAGCTGTGTGGACTAACAATGATTGTTTTGATGGGCACTTGGGTTGGACAGCATTTTGGCGGCTTGGGAGGCACGGACAATCCCAAGCTTGAATTTAACTGGCATCCGTTGTTAATGACCATTGGATTTATTTATATGTATGGGAATTGTAAGTTAATCCAAGCCGGAAGAGGTGCAACCAAACTAATGCTTTGCCCATTTATAGCCATGCTCATTTATCGTGGATTTCGCACGGTTAAAAAGAAGACACTGAAGCTCACCCACGCTGGCATACATATGGGCGCCTTCATTTTGACAGTCATTGCGTTGAAGACTGTTTTTGATTCGCATAACTTGGCCAGTCCGCCCATACCGAATATGTATTCGCTACACTCTTGGCTGGGCTTGTCGGCAGTGATTCTATTCTGCTTGCAGTATGTGGCAGGTTTCACGGCCTTTTTGGTACCCGGCATGAGGGAGGTCTATAAAGTTGCACTGATGCCGCTGCATGTTTATTTTGGACTATTTGGCTTTGTCTTGGCCATTGCTGCTGCGGTCATGGGTCTCACCGAAAAAGCCATATTTGCCATGTAAGTTTAGTTTACTAATCTATTACCATATAAGCCTAAACTCTTTTTTCATTTTTCGCAGTCCAACCTATGCCAATCTACCTGCTGCTGGCGTGCTGGCCAACATCATTGGAGTACTATATATCGTCTTTGGCGGCTTGGTGGTATATCTAGCCACGGAGCCATCTTACAAGCGCAAGCCGATGCCCGAGGACACTGCTTTGCTAACGAATACCAATGAGTAGAGTACTATGGCAGCAATCGGCGTTAACATTCCGCTTAAATGAAAATCTTCTCGAAACATTTTACAATAGCAGCCAGTTGTAATCTGCTAAAGCTCAAAAGTATATGCACAAAACCAGTTTGGTGCTTTTTTTAAACTTTATTGACGAATCCTTTGATTTATACGATGGGATCATATTTTATTACTATCGTTAAAATTCATATTTTATTTGTATGCGTATTATAATAATATTTAATAATTATGTATGTGTTGTTTGTAAAATGCAATTATTATATACACAAACCAAATATCTGTATGTACTATATGTAATATATTACAAATATATTCTATATAAAATAAGTTAGGCTGCGGTTTCTTCTTCAACATATTCAAGCTCATGTAGCCAGTTCAAGGACTTGTATGCGTCCAAGGCAGCTGCTCCTATAAGGTTCATTGGCATGTTCGTAGAAAAGTACGTTTGGTTAAAACCAACCAACCCACTAAAGCTTGGGTTCATTGCTGTTAAAAATTAAGCTTTTATGGAAATCCATTTATAGAGGCCTGCACGGAGTCAGCGTCCACTGCAAAGATTACTTCGGGCTTACTTGGTTGGCATACATAGCAATTAATTCAACACGGCACAGTTTCGAGCTTAGATTCTTTTTTTAAACGATTGTTTTAATTTAGATAGATATAGGTACATTTTAAATAAACTTTAAAATTATCTAGTTTTACTCTTCACCGGCTGATGCGGCAGAAAGTGATTATATTGTTCGTCGGTGCCTAGTATGTAGGTGGGTATGCTGCCGCGACCCTTGACATGAGTCATACCCCGATAGTTGCATTGTATATTAAACTTTCGCAGTATTAACGCCGATTCTTCGGTGACCTGTATTTGACCAGGCACACCCGTCGAATCCATGCGCGAAGCCATGTTAACTGGATTCCCCCATATGTCATAGTGCGGTTTGGAGATACCTACAACTCCCGCCATAGCGCGACCATGAGAGATGCCTATACGCAGCATGCCATAGTCCGTTGATCCCTCATATTCAGTTTGCATGTTCTCCTCATTGAAACGCCTCATGGTGCGCATCAAGTCCAATGCAAAACGCGCCATTACCAGAACAACTTCATCATTGCTCTTCTGTTGACTACATCCAGGGTTACTACCACGCGGCGCATTGGCTATAACATTGCCCTCGTACTGGCCACATTCAAGATCCAGAGCCAAGCTACTGCCATTACCATAACGCACTTTTTCCGGTTCCTCGGACTCGGAGTTACGTGCACCGCCGTAGCGACTACGCCGACCATTTGGCATCAATGACATATTACGAAACTTCATCGCATTGGCCTGCTCCGAGCGCAAGACATCCAAACCGCAAGCAGCCATATAAGTCCAATTGGCCACTTTAATTTTCTCCACTCGCATGTTGTGTGCATAATTATTGAGCTGAAATTTAGGAAATGCAGATTTATATAGTAAGTACGGAAGCGCGAAAAGTATATCTTGAATAAGTCAAAAATTCTTTGGTACTTTTTCTGAATATAATATTAAAACAATTATTTAAGTTTACATTACGTGCACTTCTGAACTTCTTGATTCCACTTGCAGCAAAGTAGTCGGATTGAAACCACATAAGTGGTGAGCACCCACGATTGTCGTTTTTTACGGGCAAGATCTAGGGCGGATTCAGGATTTCACCATGGGGCAGGCTGATTTTTATTTTATTGAGTCCGTGTTTCGTTCAAAAAATTGGTCTTTAAAAATTGTATTATAATTCAAAAGTTTTCACTTTACGAATAATTGGCCTAAAAAATTTGTTTTGGGCTATTGAGAATAGTTTTTTTTGTTGTTAAACATTTTTTGTAAAATACCTATGTACATCTTCTAAAAAATATTCAAATCAAATAAATATTTTGTTTTTAAATTTATTTATATAAAAAATTAAAATTCGTTTTAATTATAATAAAATTTTTTCGAAACTGTTGATTTTGTTAAAAATCAATAATGCGGATTCATAGATCAAAGACAATTTTTTTTTTTTTTGATAAATTTTAGTTAGTTTAGTTTTACTCGGTTCACTTAAACAAAACGTGTTTTTTAATTATTATTATTATTATGACTAAACAACTCATTATTTTTGTACAACATTTTTTTTAATGTGGAAAAATTTATAAATTTTTCTTTTTGAACCATTTTTAAATTTTTTTGATGTACTTTTGATATGATATGACAATCAACATTTTTTTCTTTTGAAATGCGTCTTTTTCCCTTCTTTAATTTTTTGTGTTTGAGGTAATTTTATACAGTTTTATTGAAAATACATAAGTTAATGCAAATAATTAAAAAATTATTTTTTGGTCAATTTTAATTTATTTTAAATATTTACCTACAAAATTGAACAATTAAATGTCTTTTGTTTAATTTAATTTTTTTTTACTCTTTTTTGCCAACTATACATTTTTCTAAAAAACATTAAAAATTTAATTATTATTTTATTTTTCTCCATTGCAAATAATTATAAGCGCATAATTCATTTTGATTTAAAAAATACTAGGTATAGTTTTATCTACTAATTAAAGTATTGTGAGTAGGACATTGTGTTTCCATTTAGATCATAGACAAGTTAAAGGCTGTCAACTAGATTTTTATAAGAATCACCCATAAGGTCACTTTTTAGGTTACTTTTTGAAAAAATGTAGAGAATATCTCCAAGATATTCCTAATCCGAATTAGAATATTTTGTGCCATAAAGCATGATATTGGAACTTTTTTGTTGTTTTGTGAAAATCGGACACAAAGGATGTCTCCAAAAATTTGCATACTCAAAATTAATGTTTCGTTATTCATAAATGAGATATATTAAAAAGTATTTATGCACATAATTATTTGTCTTGGGTATTTAAGGAACATAAAAAAATAAAATAATTAAATATTTTATAATGTTGGTGGTAGAGAATTTTTTTTTTTTTTTTTTGACTTAGATTAAATTCTGCCCTTATCTTGGCGGCAATTGACATGTAGATGGCGCAACTAACAATAGATGGCGCCAGCAGCAACAAACAAAAAGTCTGTAAAAGTGTAGAAAATACTAAAAGTGATGTGAAAAATGAATCGACAACAAAAAACATTACTTGGTATTTATTTCGCAAACAACACCATTACTGCCTAATTGTTTGCGAAATGGTTGAAGTTGTTGTAAACTCATATTTTGCTGCACATTAATGTTTTGTTTTTAGCGCTCAATGAGAACCGCTGATATTTTTGCTGGCGCCATTTTCATGCCCATTGCTTAAAAAATGGACAGCACTGCATCCGAAGTACCGAAGAGAAAAATTCATTGCTGCGTATTAGCCTTAAGCCGTTTATTTTGTCGTACATACGATGACACTACACACCATACAACCGATTGTACAACCTGCTCAATAAACACCCGATTTGCACAACCTATAACATTATGTATAGCTTGGGTCGATTAATCTTTAACGTTGATATTAAAAAAAATGATGAGCGCCGGGCGGTACGGTAAAGGTATGGAAAATATATGGTATGGGCGGTATATTTTTATGATCGCGAAATGTTCGTAGATTCCGAACCTATCCGTTTCAGAAAATTTTATCACAGAAGAGTAATGAAGAAATCGAATCACCTTTGCATTTCTAAAAACTAAAAAAATGTGTGTCATTACAAAAATTCTGAAAACGTTGAAGCTTAAATCGAAACCAAGAGTCTAAGATCGATATGACTTGGAAATCTAAAATTTAACGAATTACTTACAACGTCGTCAAAGTCGCAGATAATCTCGTTCAGCACACGTAATCCAATCTTATCCGTGTCAAAATTTTTTATGGAAGCAAACATAACAGCGACATTGTCATACTCCTCGTAGTAGAGCTCATTTTGTAGCTGGGTTGATAGATAAAAATCCGCTGTTTGGACAAAATGAAGATACTTTTAGTAACTATCTTGGCTTTCAGCTATATGCATTGAACATACCCACATGGGAAGGTAATATGTTTTTAAGCAGCACCTTAATAGTATCGTTGGTGATAAAAGCATCGTCCTGTTTTTTAAGCAGCTGACGTTTCCAGCTGATTGCAAGTTAATAAAATATTGTAAAGCTAATAGAAACGATATCTCAAAATGAACTTACTTATAATCAACCTTGGCTATAAACTCCGTCTGCCTTTCCATCAGATGAAATATGCCCAGAGCTATAAATATAAGCAATATATGCGAATATTCGGCATTAAAGTTGACATTTGTCGAAGGACTTGCCGAATATATATAGTCAAATTCGTATACGACCAGTACGGCGTAGACAATGGTAATGACTGTGGATACCAAAACCTTGAGTATAAAAGGTATGCGCGTGAAGAGAAAGGATATGCCAATTACTAATGTCATAGAGTTGGTGAGTATCTGGAGAGTATTTAAGAGTATATTTATAGCTTACGAATTTTGTTGATTGTCAACGTACGTACCCAAGGATGAAAGCAGAGTATGCGTTCCTCATAATTGGAATTTTGCACCTGATATTTCTCATGGCCACAGTCTAGCTGTGGGTTCAAAAAGCTGTCAACTGAAAACAATTTTTAGATATAGTCACTTACCACCTGCATAGCAGTCACGGCACAGTAGGATACTATGATCAGAATATATATGATAATACGCAGAATAATATTACGCTGCATAACGTCAGACATTTTATAAAACCAGGCGCTGACTTTGTTACTTGAAAGTGATTCACCATCTGAGAAATACATGATCCAGATTTTCTTATACCAAGAGACTATCAGCAAAGCCGTGAGCAAACAAATAGTCGTGCCATCGATGTACCAATAATGATAACGTGGACTTTGAATAAAAATCCATAAATAATATCATAATATACTAGTGCAGTTGCTTAATTAGCTGAACTTACTCCTTGCTCAACAGCTGTATGGCCAAGAGACTGCAATAGACCAGCCAGGATAGAGCAATGCTGTATTTTAACATCACATCGGGTTCCTTTATATACTGCAGCTCCCAATTGCGATTCCGAAAGAACAGACAAAATGAGGTTATGTTGCGTCGAAAGGTCTCTTCCTCGATTTCGTCCTGCGTCAGATGCGTATGGCGTTTGAAGAATTTGGCAATTCTAGCAGTTGTCAAAACAGAGCACACACATTAGCCGGACTTAACAATTGGAACTAATAAAGCAAGCTGCATTACTGTATACGACCGATGGGCATTTTGTCCAATTCCCGGCACATTTCCAACTTGGCCTGATTACGTACTTGATTGTATTGATGCAGTGTCGAGTTGTACATAAAATTGGACTTGTTTGCCTCGCTCAATCTTTTGGCCTGCAGTTGACGCTGCACACGACGTGGATCATGCATTGGAGCCTATAACTTTGTCTTTGTGTAATGAGTTAATATCCAATGAAAATAATACTCACGCGCAGAGATTTGATAAGAAATGTGCGTATGCCATGTTTTTGTAAAACAGGATCTTCGCGTGCCTGCTCCGTGCCATCTTCGAAAAAGTATTCGCCATCCAGCAATCTTAACGTCTCCTGACTTACATGCACGCGTCCTGTAGCGCCAGTTGCCTCTAAACGATTGGCTATGTCCACATCCTTTGACCAGATATCAAATTGCCATTTGGCAGCGCCTATAACGCCAGA
Source organism: Chymomyza fuscimana (assembly GCA_949987675.1). Lineage (NCBI taxonomy): Eukaryota > Metazoa > Arthropoda > Insecta > Diptera > Drosophilidae > Chymomyza > Chymomyza fuscimana. The sequence goes on from OX465089.1 coordinate 35,867,034, forward strand.
GAGCACATCGCCCGAATGCACGCCAATGCGCATGTCTATATTCAAGTGGCGCTTCTCTCTGTCAAATTATGGACTCTTGCTTATGCAAATGCTTATGGAATATACGCACTACGCACCTAACATCTCGTATGTCCTTAATCATGCGCAGACCCAAGTCCACGCAACATTTGGCATGATCTTCATTGGGACTGGCCAGACCAGCCACACAATAATAACAATCTCCCAGAAACTTAATTCTCATCACATTATGTTCCTCAGACGCAATGTCAAAGCGCACGAAAAGATCATGCAGTGCCTCCACAAGCTGCTTAACATCCAGCGTTGTAGTCAAATATGTATAGTTTACCACATCCGCATACAATACGGTGACATCCTTGTGTGGTTCAATGAACAGAGTTCTGCAAAGTTAAAAAGTTAGCTTAAAAAAATTGTTAATATCCAACAATGTACTCATGTTCCGGTTGACGCCAGCGTTTTAGCGCCTGTGTATTGTGACTGGAATGCAAATTTACTTGGCCCTGAGCCTTATGCCGCTGCTTGACGCGTTCAATGCGGCTCTTGACATCTTCCTGCAGTCGATCAGCTATTTGGGCGGGTAATATGCTTAACAGCAGACCCTTTTCCTGATCTCGAGCGAAGCGCAACAATAGGTTCTCTTCGACATACTGTCGTCTATCCAGAAAGGTTGTTCTCAACGCAATATCACGCATTAGACGAAAAAATACACCCATAAAGTTGACGCAAGCCAGATAGATGGCTTCGTTAAGTATGCTGTGCATTTGGTTATCCTCATTGGAGGTGATCACAAAGCTGTAGTTGATTATGTAGCAGAGGGTAACAGCTATACCCAAAATAAAAGGTTGTAGAATGTAGGGTATAGGCATAAACATGTAGATGGCATACAGCGTATAGGCGTCATAGATGGGATTTAGAATATTGTTATTACTGGTGGCATGGTAGACATTTAAACCAATATCTGTGGAAGAATTGAAAAATATTTATAGGGCAACATTAAGTAGTCTTAGTTATAGTGATTCGTATTAAAAAAATATATAGTAAACCTCTCCCCCGAACTCGAAAAATTGTTGGAGCTGTTGTTTTTTCGAACTTCGAATAATAATAATGTAAACATGGTCTGCCTTCCAAATCCGAAAATCGATGGCTTGATTCGTAACAATGTTCTTTACTAAAGGCCAGTACGCAGCATCGCAAAAAGCGTCGAGACAAAAAATTCAACTTATTTTGTAAGCAAACAGTGCTGCCCATTTTTGGACAATTGATAGCTAGATGGCGCCAACATAGCAACATTTTTTGGTATTGCGCTAAAACAAACAAGTTAATATGAAAATCTGCTGTAGTGCAAACATGTTACAAGTGTAAAAAGTGAATAAACAAATCTATTTCGAGGATAAGAAAAAGAAGTTGCGTATATAATTTGAACAACTTTATTTGCCGCTGAGCGGAGCTGGAGTGCTCAGTCATATTTTTTGAGTGTTAAGTGTAACCTATGATACACATAATTGCAATTTTTATGCTCAAAAGAACAGTTTTTAATTCTGCTAAACTTTCACAAGGCCGAAGTTTTTGGGATCATGTGTGGGCGCAGTGCTCTGCTCCAAGCAAAATCCTCAAAAAAGAATATATTTCATATTTGTACCTATATTTATTTTGCAAACAATATCATAATAAGTTCTCTGCTTGCAAAATTGTTGACTTAAAAAAAGGCGCGTGTTATACGTAGAGCTGAGTTAGGAAGTTTTTGCAGAGATGCACGTATTTTAAAGAAAATTAATATTGTGATACGAGGACATGGTACAGAATCTGGCCGTCTTTTCTAAAAATTTCCATATGTCGTCGCATCTTTTTAGCTTGTCAGCTGTTGGATAACAACAATAACATTCATTTTTTGTTGTTAGCGCTAAAACAGAATAGGCGATGCTGCTGTTGGCGCCATCTAGATTTTAATTACGAAAAAATGGGCAGCATTGTTTGCTTATAAAGCTGCGTACCAGAGAGCAAAAATATTTTTTTAAATGAAGTTTTGTTTTGTTTCGGTGCTTTTTTCTATGCTGATGTTATAAAATAAAAAGTGTATGTGCAGCAAATTATTTTGATAGTAAATATATAAAGCAAGTGGAATATAAATTTAACTTATAAACTTGCTATGAAATCTTGAACGATAAGGTATAAGGATCGCAACAAAAACCAAAGAATATCAATAATTAATATATACGGTACCGTTAGGTAATTTCGAAATAATTTTTATTATCGATATACTGAATCGATTATGTATTACGATAACCATTTAATCAAACAAGCAACAGCTAGATTGGTCACTTTACGATAGAGTGTACCGATTAAGATCAACAACTAGTGTAACAAATTCCTGAACAATTATGCATATTAGATTATACAATAATATATTATATAAATATGCCTCATGACGATAATATATAACGATTAAATGTAATGAACATTTCTATTTACTGCTAAAGATAACGAAAACTTATAAGTTTCTATTGGAAAATTGTTGTTCTACCTACAAGAAATATAAATGAAATAATTCGGTGTATCGATAATCATATTTCTGTAGGAGTTACCGGAAACCCGATTACTATTGATTATCTTTGTGGGTGGTTGGCATTATTTAAAACTGAGTTTGCTAACAACGATAAGATTATTTTTTTGGCATACAAATCGTTGTGTTGTAAAAGGTTTTGGAATCACGCTTAGCAAGGATAAGTATTGTGGCAGATTAACTTAGTGAGCTGATTCTTTTATACGCACCCATTAGCACCATTATGGAAACTGCTAGCCAAGAAGAGGCATAGACCACCCAGCCATGCTTGCTCACCAGCTCATCGTAAAAGTTGACAGACAGAATAAGCCATATGAGACCACCGCAAGCCATATAGACGCCCATGTCTATATAAACGTAGGTATAATCCGAGGAAGTCAGCAACAACAGCGTGTGTGTAATGGTCACTAGCAGCTCAATAAATATAAACAGCGACAAGTATCCATCGCGTAGCCGACGCATGTACAAGCCATATGACTCCTCCAGCTCCAAATTGCGGCATTTGATCTAAGGAGTGCATGTTAAACGAATTAAGTGTTCTATATTGAATAGCCAAATCTTGAACGCACCACCAAAAATGTCCATTCCCAGTTCTTTTCATTGAGCGACGTTTGGAATTGCTGTATGGGATGTGTGCGATTATACTCTATGGCGGAATCAAAATAGGAATTCATGTTGGCGCCGTTTATTTTTATGACTGTTTAATGTTTGAGCATTTTTGAGGGCCAAACAAATTGTTTTATCGCTGCAATAATTATTGTAAAAGTCAAGGGACTACGATCAATTGCCCCATACACCTAAGCCATTGAGTCACTGCCACTTCTTGGGGCTTATCAAACGTTTAGAAGCGTTAAGCACGTTGGAACTGAGAGCGCTGTGACTTTATTAAGCAACTTTTTTCCGGTTATAGCTATTAATTTTTGGCAGCCGTAAATTAAGTAATTTATCTTTTGATAGTGCAAATGCTTTTCAAATTAATGCCATAAAACACATTTTAGCTACCATCTAGTAACGTTCTAGTCTCTACAGGATTTGCGCAAAAATTTTTTGAGAGCGCGTATATATATTTTAGTTATATATAATGCTCATTGTCAAAGCACTTGAATTAATAACCACAACAATATTTGCCAGCAGTAAATACGATAATAATTAGTAAAAATTAATACCACTTAAGAGCTTCACGCTGCTAAATGCCAATACAAAACGGACAGGTATCACAAATAACTCTTTGGCAAACTGATAAGCGATTTGATTGTCTGAGCTACGGCTATTGTTATTAAGTTACAAGAGCGCACGCTTTGGTTTTGACGCTGGAACAAGTAGAGTAAGAATCGACCGACGCGCTGGAACCGCTGCGAGCAACTAAAGCAAAAGTTCTTGACGAGCGTTTTCACACCTTTCGATCGGAGTGCTATCAGAATGAAGTGAGTGAAAAATTGGTGATAGCAATTGCAGCGTGTTTTTTGATTGATGAATTGTTTGGTGGGCTAAGAAATGGTATTGCACTGAAGTTTTTAATTGACACTGGCCTCCATTACGCACCACTTTGTGCAAAACCTTGAACTATAACTAAGTCCATCAGAAAATGTGTAACCACAACTTGGTTAAATTAACTTATCTTTTATAAAAAGTAATACCACTTTTTGGTAGTTTTAAGATTATGTTCATTGCAAACCACATTTAAAATAAACGTTTTTGTGCAGCGCCATCTAGCGTTAATTTAAAATCGTTACACAGCACTTAACTAGGCATTCCTTTTTAAACACTATTTTTTTGCCATTCACTATGCCGGCTAATAAAGAAGAAGAAGAAGCTAAGATTATTTTTGTTTTTTTCATCAAGTCAAATTTTGTGCATAAAAAGCGTGGATTCTATTTGCAATATATCCACAGAAAAATAAAAAAAATTTCTAATCTTAAGTTGTTTTTAAAAGCTGCTCGCTGCAATGTCAGCATTTACAGACACCGCGTTGCTCAAGAAATTGTCCGAACTAAACAGCAGCCAGCAAAGTATCCAAACATTGTCCTTATGGTTAATACATCACCGTAAGCATCATACAGCCATAGTTCAAACTTGGCAGCGCGAGTTACAAAATGGTAAGCACGTAAATTTTTTAAATGTTATTAGCTATAGCTTAAAACTTGTACTTGCAGTGTCCGAGCCCAAAAAGCTGACCTTTATGTATCTTGCCAACGACGTCATACAGAATAGTAAAAAGAAAGGGCCTGAGTATGGCAAGGAATTCAGCAATGTATTGCCCAAAGTCTTCGCGCACATTGGTGAAACCTGCAGTTCGGACAAGTTGCTAGGCAGCTTAGGACGCATTCTAAACATATGGCAAGAACGTGGTGTCTATGATCCCAAAACAATAACCGACTATCGTGCGCGCTTGCATCGGCAGGGCGCTGCAACTAACAGCAATGCGTCTGGCAGTAAAAGTTCCGCCAACGGCAGTAAAAGTGGTGCCAGCAATGCTGCTGCTACTGCCGAGAGCTCTGGTAATAGCAATAGCAGCAATAGAGCTGAAAAGTCTGAGAAACGCCAAAAACGCAAGCATGAGGAGCGGCACTCAAAATCCAAGCGATCGCGTATACATCCAACTGTGGTGGTAGAAGAGGCTGCTGCACAGGAAGCGGAAAATGGGCATTTATCGCCCTACTTGCCTTTAGGCGAACCACCAGAACCCGAGGAGCTAATCAAAGCGCTCACTAGCATTGAGAACTCGGCATCTAGTGATGCGGCAGTTCGCGAACGCATAGCCAAGCTGCCACAGGAAATTTCGGAAATCAGTTGCATTAACAAGCTTGAGGACAAAGACAAGGCCAAAGCGTTGGCCAAACAGGTGCGTATGCTTTTGTTTCGTATAAGATTGTTTTTTATACATGAAGTAATTTGTTCCTAGGTTAACGAAGCAGTTGAATTGCTTAATGACTACAATGCTCGCTTAGCTGCTGAGCTGGAGCAACGCACCAAATTAGCCTCTATGCTACGTGATTTTCAAGCCGAGCAAAAAGAGCTACTGACCCAGGCGGAACAGCGATTTGAAGTGGGTTTTGAAGCATTAATAGCAAGAAGAGCATATATTTAAATTATGATATTTATATTTGTTGTGTTTGCAGGAACATAAGAAAAAACTTGCAAAGATGTTATCTTTACAAAAGGATATTCACGATCATCTGTCTAATTTGCCTGATTTGACGCAGCTGCCTGATGTAACTGGCGGCCTAGCACCATTGCCTTCCGCTGGCGATCTCTTCAATACCATACATTGATTTTGGCGCATCTTGCTCCAACAAAGCAGCTGACACCGAAGATACACAATACAAGATGAATTTTGCTTAAAAGTTTGTTGGCGAAACATGGAATCCTCCCAAGTAAATTATAGACGAATGCTAAAGTACTCGACTTTGTTGGGGAGTAGCTCAGAAATTTTGCCATGTATTCAATTGAATATGAAAAGTTTTAAATTTCTTAATTGCTGAATTGCTGTTTACAGCTTTTAGTTAATCCACTGCATATTGTTAAGCATAAAGTTTTAATTATTTTTTTGAAATTTAATTAGTCAAAAATAATTTTCATATTCAATTTAAAGTGAACCATTTGTTATTTAGATTTGCATGTAAAAGTTCTGGCGGTCAATGAAATAGTTCAAAAAGTATTTGGGTCTTATACAAAAAAGTTTTACAACCATTGTATATTGGTCGATTATTTAAAGCTATTTCAAACCGGCTAGTGCTACTTTATAAATCATCACGCATAACACCTAGAGTTCAAGGACTTGCAGACTTTCATTCCTCAAACGAACTTGAGGCAAATTAACATTTTGTTTTACTGTGTAAATACAGAGATGCGAAGAAACGCTTGCACGGGTAACTAAAGTAAAATCTTAGATTTCTTTAAAATGTATGTTTATGTATGTATATTCGATAAAAAACATGAAAATTGTCGCAATAACTTAATTTACATATGTATGTAAATCAATCGATAGTAAATCGATTAATCAAAAGTATAATCAACATTTATTGACGTTAAATAATACACTGTGCTTATAAATCTTTAAAATGAATTCAATTTGTATTCAATGCATGACATAATTGGCTGCACCTAGCCACTTTTCGGTAAAGCTGATAACATCAGCGACGCCACTGGTGGGTGCCATCTTTACAGCTACTGAAAATTTGCTCCAGACATCACGGTTGACTTGATTGCTGGTTGATTTAAAGGTTACTGGCTGGCGGCCTCGCACAGGATAGCCGCTGAGCATGCAAGGCACGTCGCTTGGTCCCAGGCTAGATTCGAAAAGACCACGATCGTCTGTGGGCAGCACTTGATCCACCTGCTGATCCATGCTCACTGCCAAAATCCACTCACGCACTTCCTCATGCTGACTAGGATCGTTTTTGAGATGTATGTCCTCTGGCAGCGGTACCGAACTAGGAAAATCAGTAGATGCTAAATCAGTGTGATCAACCAAGTTGCCAGAACCTTCCTCAATGGCCTCGCATACATCCAAATAGTGATTGAGCATAACAAAAGCCTCTGCCTCTCGTCCAGCATTTCGCAGATCTATGCCAGCCTCGTAAAAGCCCTTGTCCACAGGCAATACATCCGTATGACGCAGCAAAGCCACTGATAGGCGCACTGCTATTGGTTGCAGTGACTGCACTTGACGACATGCGGATCGAGTGGCATAATAGTGTGCAATAAGCAAAAACTGTGCCACATTACCGGTAAATGTAGACTGGGCGTGTTCCGAGGCGCGTAGGGATTGCAGTAGTTTGTATAGGAATTCTCTAAGATTGCGCCAAAGACCATCGCTGGCCTGTTCCTCGCGCAGTCCAAAGCAATCCAATGCAATGCGCATGTAAATATTAAAATGAGCCTCAATGGGCGGCGCTCCATAGCTGAGATAGAGCCCCAGCGCTGTACTGCAATCTCCCTCTCTTATGAGCTGCGCCGCGTAGAGCGCTACATATTTCTGCAATACTGAGACGTTTAATTGCTTGGCCTTATCAAGACAGCGTTGCCACTGACCCTGCTCCGCCAATAAATCCAACGCGCTGATTATATCAATGTCTGCCAGTTGCTCTACATTGCCTTCATTTTTTAGACGTGACTTTTGCTGCTGCTCCACGTAGCTAAGCAACTCTGCATCGATTTCCTTGGCCAGGCGTCGGGCCTTCGACCACTGCTCGGCGCGTATAAAAACATCAACTGCCTCTTTTGGCATATCCGCTGCTAAGTAAAGCTGTGCAGCTGGACCAATCTGTTTAATCTGCAGTAGACGTGGTCCTAGCGTTTGTGCCACTTCGCTGGCATCTTTGCCCTCTAAGAACTGATTACATATTTCAGCAGCACGCAGCAAAGCACGCTCCACAGTGGCCGCATCTTCGGCGTTGGAGGCATCTATAAGCATGAGGCACTCCGCAGCTTTTCGGAAATCCTCGCGCTTGGCAAACTCAGCTGCTTTTTGCAGATAAGCTCTGGAATTATCACTGCGGCCAGTGCCACTGCTGCTGCTGCGTCGCTGTTCATGGGTTTGCAAGCGCTTAAGATCATTTAGTGCCGATGGGTAGTGCTCCTCAGCAATGCGCAGCGCATCCTCAAAAAGAGATTCCTGCTTGTAATGATCTATTATAAGATCGGCACGCTGGGCGCGTAAAAGCAAAGCCTCGTATTCCTTATAGTTGCGTGTTTCCAGCGCTGCAGCTGCTTGTCCAATCAACACCTCATTTACAGCATCCGGTAAATGAGTCTCCGCCACATTCAAGGCAGCTTTCCAGTCTCCGGCATGGGTGTACATAAGTATAGCCTCCTTGGGCTTGTGCGCCTTTAGGAATTCTGCCTCGGCCTCCTCAAACTTGCCCTCATCCTCCAGAGACATGGCAATTTTCAAATGCACCTCATCCGTAGACTTGCCGGCAAAGCGACATAAATCCATTGCAAAATCGAACTGTCCAGAGTCACAGGCAAAGCCCACAGCTGTATCTAGCAAGCTCAGTTTGGTCAGCAAGCGCACAGCGCTCTCTACGGGCATGGATTTGGCCCACATGTACGCCACCTGATGACTAGCGCCGTCGGTACCCTTCTGCTTGGCCACGCGATAGCCATCCTCCCAGCGACCCGAAGAGCAGTACATGTGCACAGCCGATTTCCAATCCCCGGAGGCAATAAAATGTACCTCGGCGTTCTTGAATTTGCCACGTGACTCTAGTTGCCTAGCCAAATGCAGGTGCGTGCTGTCCAGCAGATCTTTGTGATACCGGTCTACCAAACGAATCATCGAGTCATAGAGCTCCCGTCGCTTATACATGGCAATGGCTAGATCAGGCTCATTAACAGCTATTAATACCTTCTCAGCATCGCGATACTTGCCCTGTTCTTCTAAATTGCCGGCTAGATTTACAAACAAATCACGCATTTCCTCGGACTTGAGATACTTTTCACCTATGGAGTATGCACGCTCCCATTTGCCATGTCGATTTAGCAATTCTATAGCATCTTTGAAAAGATTCGCACGTACAAGGAGATCTTCAGCACCCTCCAGGTCTCCCGCAAACGCCAAGTGCTTGGACAGATCTAAAGCGTAGCGTTGTATTTCCTCCGGCTCATCCAGTACTTTGGCAATCTGTACAGCTTTGCGCCATTGCTTGGCTCCTACAGCCGCCTCCAAAGCCTTTTGAGTGGCGCCCGCTTCTATATAGTGATTAATAGAAGCGTCAAGTTGCTTGCGTGCAACCAGCCAATCACCCCATTCCTCCTCCAAAGCGGTTACCTCATCCGGCGCCACTTGACGCGCCAAGTCCAAGGCTCTGGCATAGGTGCCGCCCTTGCGATAAAGCGCCAAAGCTGCTTCTGGTCTGTCCAATTTATGAGCAATATCACCGGCCATTTCGAAGAGCTCGCAATTAACGAGACCCTCAGTTACACGCAACATCAATTGCTGGTCATCCATTAGAAAAGGAGTCTTCATGGCCAAACGGGCTGCACGCGCTGGCTTCTTTGCTTTTAGAAACATGCTCATAGCTTTCTCCACCTCGCCCTGGTCCTCCAGCACCTGGCCGGCTTTTTCCTCCTGTTCAGTGGTTAGTAAAAAATCCATGTGTTGTAGCTTTAGCTCCTCTAATCTGGCGTAACCACGTCGCTCCGCTAAGTTAACCGCCTCATCCCATAGGCGCAGCTGCTTGTACATGTCTAGTGCCGCCTCAATGTCACCCTGTTCTAAATAAATGCGTTCAGCCGTGCGCAGATCGGAGCTCAGCAATGCCATCTTAGCACGCACCTCTGGACAAAGAACGCCGGGAGAGCCAGTAGCATCCTCGTATTGATCTGCCTGCTGTATCATTCCGTTTAGATAATAGGCTTTAGAAACGTTTCCAAGAGCAGCATAGCAGCGCTGAGCCACGCGCAGGTTGCCATCCTCAATGGATATAATTGCCAGATTGTGCCACATGGCCTTGGCAGCAGGTTTATCACCCAGAGTTTCCAGAAAATGCACGGCGCGTCCAAAGTCGGCATCATTCACGGCAGTACCAAACTCAACGAGTCCCTCATCCAGCTGATAGTTGTGCTCGCTGGGACCGTCTTGTGCACGCACCACTGTGCGACCCTGCGAACAGAAATCCGATTATAAAAAATTGTGGAATCGAACCGCAGTTGTCTTCATAATTACATTTTCGCGCAAAACTTCGACGGCTTCTCCTCGCATGTTCTGCATAGTCATGTGTTCCGGCAAATCAATATTATACCAAATCGCCAGATTGCTGTTACTCTGCGCCACAACCACATCGCTCTGAGGCACCCATTGGACAAAGGATATGTTATTGAGCAGCGTCTGTTTCTTGCCGCTATAAATATCGATGAGTATGAGTCGTAGCTTCTTGTCGCGAAAGAGCAGCTTGTGCGCTGTCTCACTAAGTTCGATCCAGTCGATTTTGGTCTCATGATTGACTTGTCCAATAATCATTTGGCTTACCAAATCCACCACGCAAATTGTTTTGGCATCTAGCAAAAATGCCAATTTCTTATTTTCACGCCCATTGCCGCGTTCATTCAGGCGCACGGAGATTACATGTGGATTCACAAACTCGGTGCGCACAGATCCGAGTATGCGATTATCGCCATACTCCACCAGACTGAGCTCACCAACATTGAAGATCAGACAGACGGTGGGATTCTCAAAATAAAAACGCTCATGACGACCCGAAGCTGTCCAAGGCACCTCGCTGACCATGTTACGCGTCAAATCGCATAGTATAAGCGACTCCTCAGTGCGTGCTACCAAATAATTATCCTTGCCCATAATACGCACATCATCGATTTCCAGACCAAGCTGCGATTCTATGGTCAGCTGCTCCGAGGGTTCCTGCAGCGAGCGTACTAACAGCTGACTAGGCGCCACAAAAATCAACTCAAACTTGTCCTGCCAAATGGTGCGCTTCAACACCGATTCAAACAGAACAACAGCTCCTGTAACCGAACCGATGGCTAGTCTTGCTCCATCGCGCCGCCATAGTAAAGAGGTGACCGTGTATAGGCAGCTAATCTCTTTGGTAGCACTTTCTCCCCAGGCAGCTAGGCGTGGGCTCCAGGAAAATATACGTAAACGATCAAAGCTGCCAAAGGCTACGGCTTGTCCATTGGGACTACAGGCTGCCACAGTAAACTCACGTTCGCCCTCCGTGCGAGTGTAATCAAAGCTGCGCAGCTGGCGTCCCTGAAAAATTGTTTGGAATCAGAAGTGCATTTTTTGATACTTTTTATAAGACAACGACGAAGTGGTTTGAATTGGGTCAGAGGTGTATACGGGGGATGGAACATATTTTTCTCCATAACTTTCATTGTGAAATTTTATTTTTCGTACGAAAGTTATCTCTTCAGATACTTTTTAATTTAAAGGATATACCAAGATTTAATTTTTCGAGGGATCGTTCGAGACTGGGAATGCCCTTCTTCTGGCAAGATCTACACACTCTGTAAATTTTTGTAGCAGGATTCTTTCTTAGTCTCACTGTCTTCATGTACTCACCATGCTGTCATAGAACACAATTCGCTGATCGCATCCACCCACACAGAAGCCCCCTTGGGGCCAGGCCAAAGCAAAGGGCGGCACTGGATGTTGCACTATGCGACCCAGCGGCTCATTAGCCTCCTCCGTAAGAAAGTAGCGTATAATAGTACCATCATTATGCCCCGACAGAAACCCATTGCCTTTGGTATTAGCAGCCAGTGAAATACAAATGCTATCGCCGCCATAAAGGCTCTGGGATTTGTTGCTCTTGCAGTGTAGCGCACGCACCTTTCCATCATCCAGACCTAAGTAACAAACGGGGTATCAATTAGGTTTATGTAACATTAAGCTAAGCTGACCAGCATTTGGCAAATTGGTCATTAAGTGGCTGCAAAGTGCCTATGCCCAAGTAGCTCACAGTTGCACCGAGCACGTTCTGGTCTGTGACTTACCCGCAATGATGGAGCCAGTCGATAGCCAAATCAAGGCTGTTACCGCAGTAGCTTGTGGAAATTTATTGCAAATGACTTTCTTGTCATTCCACGTCTCGCCCAGCTTATAGACATAGACAATGCTGTCGCTTTGACCCACGGCCAGTTTAGTTGAATCCGGACTAAAGGCCAAACCACGTATGACATAGGAATTTTTGCCATTAGCTGGATTAGCTGGTTTGGTAGAGAACTTATCGCGTCGCTCGCCAGCATCATCGTAAAGAAGTATATGCCGATCTGCGGTAGCTATGGCCAATTTTTGCTGATTCGGCGACCAGGCCAGGCCAGCTATGCGCTGGATTTGTTCCTGCAAGGCCAGACTAAAGTGTTTCGTAAAAGTTTGGAGTGTTCTGGCTCACCTGTCCCTCCAGCAAAGTGCGCAAGTATTTAAGCTGCATTTTACTTCAGTAGTTATAATTTTCGTTTAAATTTTACTACCAATCAAATATTTATTTTTACTAGCAGAAAATTTTCAACTCATAATGGGAATCTTCATTTGTTATGGTTTTCTCGTCGTTATGGTAACTTTTTATGTGGAAGGTTTTCAAAATTAACCACCGTTTCATTGTCTCTCTTTTTGTTGTCTATTTTCTTAGCGTTTCCGTTTTGCGCTTCATATTCTAAATAAATGTCTTTTGTTTTGAAATGTATCAGGTGCCGGGCATGCCACAGGATGTAGCATCATGGACGCATGGACAGTTACAAGGGGTTGGTTTTGTTACAGCTGTGGGGGGTTGGTTAGTTTGTTGGGCCATGTCGTTAGCTGTTGCTTGTGCTGCAAGCAGTGTAAATGTCAGTCGCCTACCGCTGGGTCGCTGGCTTTAAGTTGGCCTAGTCCTGGCAGAAGCTGCTGGTCCTTAATGCGCAGGAGCACAGAGCATTCGAATGTTAAATGGTAAATTCATACAGGTGGAAAAGCTTGAGAGGCCCCCTGGAGATTTCCACAAACAGAGTAACATTTTTAAAGGTACGTATAATAAAACATTATAAAAAAATTAGTATTAAAATTTTCTATCTATAAAATATATTTAATATTTGTTGGTAGAAAATTTCAACTAAAAATCTATCTCTTTCAGCTAACTGCAAAATTTCCCTTGCTGGCACTTGCCAGGGAGAGAATTTCCAGGAAGCTCGTCAATTCTCCGTAATTCTTCTGAGGAATTTGTACAAAAAAATACAAAAATTGGTCTAAACTCTAGCGGCAAATTTGCTGGTGCGAATATTTGCTAACCTTCTATCCGGAAATATAAGAGTGTAAGCAGAGTGTATAAGAACAATATTTTAATTTTATCCGAAAAGTTATAACACTTCAAAAAATAATAAGTATAACAAAATAAAAACCACTTTTATAAGAATGTTAAATTTAACAGTAGTAGGGCTAAATTTGTGCAGTGCATATAATAGAAAGCAGTGCAATAATAAAATGTAAAGCCATTCAAAGAAAGCAGTTCTAGGATATAAAGGAACAGTAAAACAATAGCAATGTTTTAGGAACTTACTATGTTATTGAAGGACGTTCAACAGTCGCACAGTTATGGATTTATCAGTGTAACGGTATAAATTACCGCAGAACAAGAATTTTTGTATTATAGAAAGCAGTAGTATCAAGAAACGTTAGGGCTGCGAAAGAACGGAGTAGCTCTGTGAACACTGCTTTAGCTGTTAATTAGATCCATAATACTGCGGAAGTCTACTTGTTACTTAAAAAGACAATTTTACAGTTGAGCCAAAAAATACCTAAATTAAATCTGTGGACATTTAACAAAACAACTTATCTCTAAAATACCAATTTTACAGGAGAGCGAAAAACACCTTAAATGATTTTTCGCCTGATTTCTTTACTGTGACCATAATCGTTTATAATACATATATATAATTATTTGTCATATGAGATGAACTTGGTTTGGGTATAAGTACTATGTATGAAATACGAAAATCGTTGTATGGCAATTAACTTTTTTTTTTAGCCACCTTTGTACCGCCTTAATTATTGCAAGTTGTACTGTAACAACTATATCTATGTTAGAAGACTGTATTGTGCATGGCTTTGTACAGTCGTCTATATAACACATAATAAAATTTGTATTGCGCACGTATAACAGCTCAGCATGGACATCAACCATAGCCAAGAAGTAGCAGTTTTCAAGGCGGCAGTTTTATTACAATTTACAATAGAAGACTGTCAGTAGAATCTAAATGCTAACTAGTCAACTGCAAAAACTAAACAAAATAACTGCTCAACAGAAAATTACAGAATATTTATTTATTTATTTTTAAACAGCTCATATACTATTAATAAATATGATACAATTGTAGAATATACAAATTGACATTAAGAAACAACGCAGGGGATTTAGTAATTTTAAAGAATACTATTATATTTTAAACAAAGAGACGGCCTACTTAGCTTATGATCACTTTGTATTGTTAAAAGGTATTGCTGCTCATCTACTTTATTATAAATTTGTATTCTTCTTCTTCTTCTTAGCTTTACAGTCTTACGTGAACCATAGCTTCCGCAACAATCTCTGTCCATTTCTACCTCTCTACAACGACATCTCTCCAGTGTCGAACTCCTATTTTTCTGAGATCGGCTTCTACATCTTTCAGCCATCGTTTCCTTGGGCGCCCTCTTCTTCATCCTCCAATCGGTTTCAATACAAAGGTCTTTCGAGCTATTCTTTCAGTGGGCATTCTTAGCACATGACCCAGCCACCCTATTCTCTGTGCTTTAACAAATCTGATAACTTATAAATCTTATAACGTGTATTAAATAGATTAAAATATATACAAGCAAGTTGTTTGTTTATATAATAATACTTCGTATTATCGTGATTTTTCCCCAAGTTGGGTTTTAGTTTTTATACTTTTTTTTTATCATTTTGGTTTTTTAGGCTTTATTGTTTTACATCCACTTAGATAATAGCAAAAAAAATGAATTTTGCAATTGGACAATTCTCTTAAAAATCGAATGTATTTGAGAAAACAATTTATTTTTTTTTTTAAAAAAGCCGTCAAAAACAGCCAACAAAACAATTATTTCCGAAATGTGCTAATTAAAACATTTGATACGCAACACCATATCATTCAAATTTTCTTGGTCAAAGTTCCCAATTTAAACCGCCATCGCATAAAAAATCGACAGTATGTAAGTTAAAACACGACCTACAGTCACTAAATTCGGTAAGTAGCCTTATGTGGCACTAATGAACAAAACCACATTGAACTTTCGGTTTGCAATTCGCCCATTCCCCGCAATGCATTTTCGGAAGTTATAGGTGTAATTTTGGAAACTGCTTGGATGCAAATCCGAAAAATTCCATATTCAAGTAAGTAAATATACATATAATTTTTTCGGAACAAAGGGTACAGGGTATCCCGCTGCCTCGACCTGCCTAGGTACAAAGGGTATACTAGATTTGTGCAATGAACGTAACGGACAGAAGGAGGCGTGGCAGACCCAAGTCCTTTATACCAAAATACTTATCACAACCTCGGGTAGCGATTGAGCCATGTCCGTCTGTATAAACACCTAGATTTCGGAGACTATAAGAGCTAGAGATACGAAACTTTAAATATTTTCATCAAAAACAAAATGGTTCCAAATGGTTAAACAACGTTTTAAATATTCAAAAGATTTTTATAGAGTAAAATTCTATACACAATCGGCCTACAAATAAATCTTCTAAAGGTAGGTACTCTTGCAGCTATATCTCGTGAGGTGTCAAATTTAGAAGATATTATCATAGACCGATTTTGTACAGTATTTGTGTATTACACAATTACAATTGTAAGACAAGGTTTTAAATTCTAATGTCTAATGTATGAAAAAACTGCTTGCTGCACTGCTTTAAACATGTTACCCCTTAGCCCTTAGAACAACACTTTTCGGAGTTAGCCAAGAACTTCACCACTTTTTCCCCTCTGCATAAAAGCTTTAAATATGCTCACGCTCTCTCATTTGTTTTACCATTTACTCTCTCATATCTTGTTCGGCTTTGTGTTGGTATGTGTGTGTGCTTGTATATGTGTGGATACGAGATTTTGCTCTTCACTTCGGCAATTTGGTGTCTGATGCTAGGGATAATCGAAGGCTCATTGTGCCCGCAGTCGGACATTGTTACATTTCTGAAAATTTTGAAGACATCCTTGTGTAGCATGGCAGTCACAGCCGAACAGCAGCTAATGTATGGCAAACTTTTGAACAAATTGTGGCAGGTCAAAGTGCGTGTCTTTTTGTCTATTGCACTAGTAAAGAGAGCTTGGATTCTATGGAGCACGGGCGTCGCCTTTTTATTGCGAGCTGGCATCTCTTTAATGAGTTTCATTAATTAATGCTACTTTGTTGCCCCAGTTGTTGTCATTGTTTTTGCTAGTGTTGTTGTTTTATCTCCATGCTATGTGCGTGTGCAGGGGGGGCAAAAACAAACATGCAACATGAATTTCGTCCTTGACTTTTAATGGGTTTATGACAAAAATGTGCGCCACCAGCCAGTCAGTCGCTTACCAGGCAGTTACCTATCCAGGCATTCAGCCAGACCTATCATTCGTTTATGTGCTGAACCGGAGATTCTGTGTGGCCTTTGGGTGTATGCATGTGTGGGTGTTGTGGGTCTATGAGTTAAAAAGAGTTGTTAAGGCGGACGTCTGCCGGAAGCTCTTGCGGGTGCCATTTTTTTTCTCCATGTTCATGCAATCCAATGCCATTTTTATCTGTCTTCCACGTTTGTCGCTAGGCACACACACACACTTGAACAGCGACGCGCTCACACGCATATAACATACAGTTTGACCTCGATGTACGAGAAAATTATGCGTTATAAAAACTACTTCAAACGTAGTATACTATTTGAGTACACCCAATTCTGTTTTTACACGGTTTTGAAATAACACGGTCTAGAAAAAACATTTTTTACGCAATTTCATCCAATTAAAATTTTCAAAAGTTAGGGAATTCCGCTTTCAAATTTATTTTCATACCAGCTTAAGGGTTTACTTCATGTCTTTTTTTACACTTTTTTTATTACATATATCACTTTTTTTCTTCTTTGAATATTTATTCACCAGTACAGTACGTTATACACTATGTTCAACAAGTGTATTTTGATACAAAACTATCAAATTTCATATATTTAGTTGGTTAAAAAACTATTTTTCTACTTAGATCGTAAGAATTAATGATCTTTAAACGTTTTCTTGGCTGTTGAGGAACAAGAGCAATAGTTGTAGTGAAAATACTTATTTCAATAAACTTAAGCCTACTAAATAACATAAGTAATAATCTTTCCGAAGCTAATAATTCCAGTTCCAAAAAATAATAAGAAATATTAATTAAAATTACAAAGAAACGTAGAAGATTAAAAATAAAAATATAAATTTATTTTCTTTTTCCGATCATAAAATATTGCAATTGCAATATATCAAAAACTTTAGAAGAATTAAAAAAAGTGTGTTCCTTTCATTTAGAGCCTCATATCTTTATGAAGCGGTGTTAGTTCTATAACGACTTATAATGCTTTGAATTACAAATTTTAAATTGTTCATAATGTTCAGCGTTACAAAAAGCGTTATTTTTCAATAAAAGAAAAACTGTAAAGACAGTTTTAAAAAAGAATTGAGAAGGACTTATTTTTGAGAGTCTATCTTGCTATCAAGTCTAGGGAATTCTTTACGGCTTTCTAATATAAAAAAAAAAACAAAGTAAAGTTAAGTAAATAATTATATAAAATATTCAGAGAGTAATTAAAAAATTAAATAAATAATATAATTATACTTCTAAGAACTTATATATATATAATTAAAAAAAATTGTTTTTTTTCCCTTAAATTAAAATCGCTAGATTCGGAAATGGGTCTTAGATTTTAGACTTTTGATTTTTCATTGATGTAAAGGTTGGACGTGTTTAAGTTCGTTTGGACTTCGATTTCGGTTTTT
The DNA here is from genome assembly GCA_949987675.1 of Chymomyza fuscimana. Taxonomy (NCBI): domain Eukaryota; kingdom Metazoa; phylum Arthropoda; class Insecta; order Diptera; family Drosophilidae; genus Chymomyza; species Chymomyza fuscimana. The sequence goes on from OX465089.1 coordinate 35,885,047, forward strand.
TCCTCTAGAAGCTGCTGATTGGAAATATTGAGCTTTGGGCTCGACGTCATACTATCTACATTATTTTATTTTTTACGCATTTAATAAAAATTCTTTGTTTCCTTTTTTTTTATACAAAAAATAAAACTCAACTCAACAAATATAAAAGATAAACAAAATAAAAAAGTCTAAGATCGAATGAACGTAGACCGAGAATTTAAAAAAGTTACATTTTTTCTGAAGATAATATAGTATACAATAATAAAAGTATAAAGTTTTAAACGAGAGCTTTGATTTTTTTTAAATCTCAAGTCAAACAAACATATTGGGAAAAAAATAATTTTCGTATCTTTTACAGTGTTCGCTGTTGACTAGGACCCACTGTAGCGGGTTTTATCTTCTAAAACTTGTCGGGATTTGTCTATGGTTGGCTGTTCTTTTGGCTTGTCATTGTTTCTATAGTATGTGTTTCCCTTCTTAGTTATTTGGGTCTTGATGGCGGTTTCCACATTGGTCCCTGCAGCGCTTTTCCTGCATTTACCCCGCCTTTCCTTTTGACTTTCTGGCACCTTTGCTGTGTTGCTTTTCTTATTCTTACTCAAGGCAATGACAGCAAAAGCGACACCACAAAAGAGAATTAGACGAAGATAAAGAAGACGAAGAAGCAGACTAACAACAATAACAAGAACAAGAATAACGACAATTAAATTTGTCGACTTATAATTTATGTCGTTTATTAAGCTTAAGTTGCTTTGCGCATTTTCAGCGCCTAGAAATTTAAATTGAAAAATACTTTTCAGACGCGGGAAAGCAAAATTCATTGGCCAGGTGATTTCATTGAGGCTGCAAGTTTTCTCACGGCTTCATCTTTGGTTGGTTCTGGTTTTCCATTTTTCGAATTCAAATTAAGTCTTGGTGCTCTGTGCTTCAAGTGTGCGATAAACTTAAGGAAATTACGTAGTTATGCCTTTTCAGCCGGCAGCTATTTGCTAGAGCTCCAAAGTTGTACGTATAAAGTTTAGGTGGCGTCAGACTATTGTAGTACACTGGCAAAATATAATTGGCATTTAAGGCAATAATTTTAGAAGAAACAAAAACAAAAGCTAATTTGATCTATTAATTAGCCAGGGTTAATATATTTCTTAGATACTGAGTTTCGTACTTAAACAAATTGAAGGCGCTAGTTAGAAAGATTTTTTCTATTAATATTATTATACAACTGATAGTTGGCTAAATTTTTATTTTTTTTTTCTCAATACATATTTATTTTAGCCTAGAAACAAAATTAACAACTAAATTAATAAGTATTTTCACTTAAAGTTTGTACTCATTATGAAAATGGTTATAATTAAAAAAATAGTTTATTAAAAAAAGACTAAAAAATATTTCTACGACAATGACACAGCCAACACAATAAGATTGGATGTTCAGTAAGTTTTTTTCTTCAATTCTCATTCTCATTTAATGGGTTAACAATATGAATTGACTTGGAGTTCGCACTCCTGAACTTATGGTACAATACAGTGATTCCTTAATAAGACAGCACAATACCTCGTTTGTCTTAAAATACTAAATCTTCAGGTGGTAATTTTCGTCTGAGTGGTAAGGTAGAAATAGCTTATAATATGGTTGTTTCTCTGGATTACATACATTACATTATAATTTGCTATATTGAAAAAATGTACCATAGTATATCCACTTTCTTGTGTTGCATGAATAGAGTTACATAATCTTAAGAATATCCTCTTAAGTTTTCTAAGTATTCCCTATAAGAAGGCGATATATTAAACGGAATCGGGCAAGCATAAGTCAGGATGGGACAGATCAAAATCGTTTTAAGTCTCCCATTCAACTGTCTTTTATAAAATAGTTTATTGTATAAAAAGAAAGCATTTTTTTGCTTTTAATAATTGTTTATTTAGTTTATTGTATTTTAGTTCAAACGGACGGATAAAATTCATGGAATGATACTGAAATACATCACATTATAAATATGTCGTACAATGACAAAATTTCGTGGATTAGGCTATGAATTGCAGTGTAATTTACCATACTACCCAGAAGTGGCTTCTAGAGACTACTTTCTGTTTTAAACTGAAGAATTGGCTTAAGATTAGGGTCAACAATGGAGATCAGCACTGAAAAAAGACTAGTTTTTAGGTCCTTGAAAAAAATTGGAAATTTAAAACCCTAAATGATCGAGCTAAAAAGACAACTAAGTTCAAAAATAAAACAAAAAAAATTATCTCTATCTATCTAAATCGTATCCGGTTTTGTGCCGATTGCTTCAATTCGCTCCAGGAACGCTTTGGGTCTCCCTCTTCTTCTAATTATGTAGGATACCGGCTTCAGAGTTGCTGACCGTGTTTGGTCATCAGATTTTTAGAATGCGTCGAAGACCTCTGACAAAAAAAGCTTGTAGTTTGCTTAGAATAGTTTCTGTTATTACCCAAGACTCACTCCCATAAAGCAAAATGGATAGCGCATTAGATTTGTAATTCTGGATTTTCGTGTTTGTCGACAGAAAATTGAAATTCCAAATCTTTCGGAGTTGCGCGAAGGCAGCTGTGGCTGTAGCCACTCTGGCTTCAACGTCTGCCTTTGCACCACTATGACACTGCCAAGGTAGGACAAAGAGGTAGGAGTCTTGTCTGTTGGCGTTCACTTTCAAAGTCTTTGTTTTTTCCACATTTACCTCGAGACCGTGCTTACCAGCTTCTTCGTCCAGATCGTCGTTTCCAAACAGAAAGGAAACATACGTCGACGGCGTACTCTAAATCGTTAAGCTGCTCCGTAAACGTCCAGGGAAAGCCTCTGTTTTTTCCATCTAGTACATAGCATATCATCGATGGCGATTAGATTAAAATTCCCTTATATACCCATTCAAATGTATCCAGAAGTTAGAATCTTCTCAAGAAGCAATATTTAGCGGTGGCACCTTGAGAGGGAAGCAGTGAGCAGGTAGGTTTGGTGAGTGGGGTAAGAGAAGTACCAGAACCTTGTAAAAAATTATCATTTAGGGAATACATTGGAAATACTTTATTTAATTGTTATATGAAAGCCATCTTTTAATTAGGCTAACAAACTGTTTACCTAAACCACTCAATGCCCAACCAAAGAAAATTGTGGTAACAACTTTTTAATCACCATGGCGTTAATTGGGCTTTAGCAAAAAACCCATTAAAATTCAAAGCCACAAGATATACAAAATTTTGGCTTGCTCACTTTCGTACAGTGTATGCTAAACTTTTTCTCACACATAGTATACACTCACTCCCGCACTCACTTCGCACTCATTCCTTGAGTATTCTCTTAAACCATCACGAACCGCGTGCTCTGCCGCAGAAGTTGCAACAAATTGTTGCAAAAGTGAAAAGTGCTGCAGTTACAGTAAGCAGCAAAATGAGAGTAATGGGAAAGAGAGTAGGCGAAAAATAATACTGCATGGTGGGGCACGTAGTAGTGCAGAAATACAGTTTAAAAGAGGGCAGGACAGGTTTAGAGTATGAGTGGCATGCATAATGAATAACATTTTCAAATTAGTTTCCGGTCAGCGGAGATTTTAAGGTAGCTTGTCAAGCGCGTAAAACGCATAAAAATAAAGAGAAAGATGGAAGCAAGAAAGAAAGCAAATGGCGCTCATTTTGCAATGCAATTTAATTCCACAAAATGGCCACACATACTCTTGGGATGCTTACCAACACTGACAACAGCTAAAGGTTAATAATAATATGTACAAAATATGCCAAAATGTATATTAAATTAAATGTCCAAACGTTTAAGGCTACGCCTTACAATCACACAGATTGCTATGAAATTAAATTACATAGCATAAGTAAAAAATAAAAAAATATAAAAGAAAATGAATAGCAATAGCAACAATAACAAGCATAAGCTAACGAGGCCCATAGCAGCCGAGTAAGTAATCATAAAGTGAATGAAACAGGAAAAAATGGGAATTTGTATGCCCATTATAATGGCCAAAGGAAGCAAAAGCTGTGACTAAAATGAAGCACAAATATGGCCAAGATAGCTGTACAGTCTATAAATATATATTATGTATATTTTTTTTGCCTACATTTTCATGGCAACAATTTTAACGAAAAAGAAAAAAAAATACTAAACTTCCTTCCAAAAAATTGGCACAACAATTGTTAAATAATCACCTTAGAGAATATTGCTGACTCTGTATGTGTGAGTGTGTGTGGGTGAGTATCTGTGAGTGTGCCGCTTCTATTTCCGCTTGAGTTACTTGCTTTGTTTCTGGCATACCTGCAGCAGGCCATAGTTTGTTTTGTGCAGCTGGTCATCTGATAGATGCTTTGGGGCACTTGAAGCGCATCGCAAGCGCCCTAAGCTAAAGGCTATAGAGCATCTTGCATTCCCTTTTGGTTAGCCACTTAAAAGCATTAACAAGCCAAAGCTCAAATGCGGCAGCCGTTTTAAAAGTAACTCGCAAAATAAAAAGTATTAAACAAAAAAAAAAACTAGAAGCAATCACTTTTATTGCTCGAGGGCATTATTTATGGCCAAAGCTTATGCTGCTTCTTTTAGCCAAATCAAATGTGGCACAATGAACTTTTATGCCGCATAGGTCAAATACCTTTAGCCATCAATAAAAGAAATTATTTCTTTTCATTTTGAATACTTAACATAAATTACAATTGGCATACTTATGGCATTATGTGAGTTCCACGTATTGTTGGTATTTTATATAAAACTTGGCATATAAGATACAAATTTATGCAAAACAGCAGAACATAATTTTAAAGACATAAAAACTTAAAGATTCACGTTTTTTGCTATGCCTTGTATATGTCAAATATATTTTAATTTTTTATGAAATCTTTAATACCGCGAACTAAAATTCAATATTATAATCAGCATTTAACAGCGCGTTAAGAAGGGATTGTCAAAGCTTCGCAATCCTGCAAAGTTAATGAGACCTTGACGAAGATGACGTTTAGCAAGATCCAAGAAGCTGCAAAAGGAGCTCTTTGGACCCATAGGACCAAACTCGGCAAAATATCTTCTGGAGATCGTAATCAATATATCGGACTTGATTGCAATGTGGTGGTACAGGGTATCCCAAAGTCGTCCGCGCCCGATTTTAACGTACGCCATCTTTTTAAAAGCTTCTTGACCCAATTTCTTGGAACTGTTAAAATGTGTCTTCTAACGCTTTTGATGCTTACGCAATATTGAGCATTTGTTGGTTCTACCAATGCCCAAAAATTCATAGGCATGGCTTACATATAAACCTGGGTAAATCTTAACCCGATCCGAGCAAGATCACTCTTATCTAACCTATATAATCTCTATTGGCCCATTTGCGTTTTGTTCAAGATTGGCTTTAAAAAAATTTAGATTTTAGTCTTTAAATTATTTATAGAAAATTATTAAACATTAACAAATTGTAATTTGATAAATCTCATGCTCGTCTTCTTCCCATAGTACACAGGAACTCCTCACACGAACTTCCTCATCATACGACTCTGCTGCGGACTCCAACTTTCAAACATGGTTCATTCAAAACAAAACTGTTACTTCTTGTGTTATGGGCTTTCTTGTTGACATGTTATTTAATCTACTAGAGATTAAATCTACTAGATACCATATTCGGGAAGTCTCGAAATCAATATAGAAAACCTACGCTGGTTGTTGGTGTGCAAAAATCGCAGGGGGCGGAGTCCCTATTTTTTTTGTTGAAATTTTTGTGCTTTTGAACCATATTGCAGTGGTAACTATATGTTAAAGTAAGGCCATTCAAGCAGGCCTTGATGTTCTATGTCGAGAAACATAAAAATTCATAGTTCGAAAATATCAAAGTGTTAATTATAGATTATTTGTTTTAAGTCACGATAAGCAATACCTAAAGCTTTTGCAGAAAATCGGCATAGCTTCCAGTAAAAGCTTCTATAGAATAATTAGATTTTTAAAACGATATAACAAGCTTCATTTACAAATTTAAATGCATTGCGATTTAATTGACACAAACTTGTATTTATGTATATTTCCCAGGACTAACTACACTGTGCAACAAACAAATTGGAGGACGGATGACTCTACGCTGACGATAGTGTTAGGGAACTGATTTGTCGTAGGTCTATATCTTAAAACACAACTGACTTGATAGTGATAATGAAGCTATCATTGGAGAATAAATTAAATAACCTATATAAAAATTTTTTTTTTTTTTCAAGAATTTATAGCTTAGAAGTTATGTTTTTTTATTTAATTTTGAAAATTCATAGAGTTCTGATATGTGTGCCTTTTAAAGATGGACTACGGACGCCCTGGTCCATTTCCAATTGCATCTGAAATTATAAACATTTAAATAAAGCGCTGAAAATATTTATTGAGAACTTTAATAAGCTTATAGTTCAGTAAGCATTGAGTTTCAGCAGGGAACTTGTTCTAAGTCTAAAACAGAGTTTTCGTATTTGTGAGTAGGGGGCGTGGCAATGCACCCTGGGAATAAATGTTGGTACGGTTTTTGCATGATACATTTTTTTCTATAAAACCTCATAATTTAATGGTCGAAATTTTTCCCAATAAAATTAGCTATCAAACAAGACTTAAGGTTGAAGGCTCGTTTATTCAAGCACAAGATGGAAACCATGTTTTGTGTTTTTCGAATAATTTGCAATTATCTCCAAACAGGAAGGTCTTTTTTGGGAAATTTTACCCATATATTTTGTTAAAGTAATTGAAATTATCTACAATATGAGTCCTCCATCACTTTTCTACGATTAATAGTTTTCCAGCAATCGAACAAATCTCGCAGGTATGTAAGAGCCAAGAAATACACAAAGACTTAAATGTTCTTTACATAACATATGAAATAAGCAAAAAATCGCCAAGATATCTAGAGAGACAGTCTAACCATGAAAACTCACTGGCAATTAGACTACTAAATAATAGAATAGACGTCTGAAAAGATTTCATATTCTGGACCTTCCAGATCGATTTGTATTATACTAACTGTATAGTATTCTGGAATATTGATTACACTCACTGGAGTTTGTTGTCTTTATAAAATTTGCTGATTGGTATCTGACTGACAAATAATGAAAGTTTTTTTAAAATAAGTATGAAACATTAAATCTGAAAAAAAATTGGAAATTGTGATGTTTTTTTTTTAGTTTTGGTGGAAAAACTATTTTTTTTAAGTTTTTTTTTTCCATTTTTTTTAGTTGAAAAATTGAATATTATCATCAAAATCGAAGGGGTCGTTTCAATTTTTTTCGACCATATAAATTTTTTATAAGCAACAACAGGCGAGTTGACATAGCCAAGTCTGCCCATATGAGCAAAAGGATCTCAGAAACTATAAGATCTAGAGAGCTAGAAATGTAACCAAAAGATGCGCATTATCTCCAGATAAAGTTCGTAAATTCATGCCACTATTTACCTCCGTTTACCCACAATGTAAATGCTACCATACCAATTCTACAATATGTTACTAAGAGAATGTTAATGGAAAAAAAGGGTCTTTTTAGAACCCCTTTCTTACTGCACAAAAATCTAGCTATTTGTAAAGAAGTTACGCATTGTTACCAAAAAAAGTTTCTAGACTAAAATTTGAAAGTAGTTCTTACTATGTGGGAAAAACACCTTCCAGTCGTAGGTGTAAGTACATTACATAAGAAAAAAATATAAAGTAAAGACACCCCTCTTAGGAAGAGCATAGGTCGGAGACGAAGTTTTTCCATAATTGTCTGTCAAGAGTTTTTTTTGCCGGAGTTCACTCCATGAGCCAAACTACCGATGCTCAGCGTGAATCGAGCGCAACCACGTGACTCGTGAGCGGCCAGGCCTACATGACCTTAGGGGATTCCACTCAAAGGCCATTTTCGCAATGTCGGTGTTGTCTTTCCAGAGTGTGTGTCCAATCAACGAGACTTACTATTTTTTACCTCGAGTTCCATTGGTAAATTTCGGATATGGCGAGAAGTTCGGTAATATGAAATCGGATTGGCCATATTTTAAGAAAACCGGAAAATGACAGCGAGAATGGCATTTGAATACAATCCGCAGGGTAACTGACGCAGGGGCAGACCGAGAATTACGTGGAGAAGAAGCGTGCAAAATAAATCTAGGCGATTAGGATCCTGGAATGAGGTGAAACGTGTTGCAAGAAGCAGAGATGATTGGAGAAGTTTCATTTCCGCCCTATGCTCCGCCTAGGAACGGCGGCAGTAGCGACCAAGGAACAATACAATAGCTTCTTTGTGGGTAGAGGAGTTTTTAAAGTCGGGTTGGCATGACTGTAGCAATCTTAATTCCATGAACACTAGAAACCAAGAAAAGCGTAGGAGATAATATATAGTCTGCCAGTCACGCAGTGGCCGAAGCCGTACTTACACTGCTTTTGGACACTACGGGTACAGAGAGTAAAGGATTTTCAACACAATCATTTAATTTTCGACAATATATGTATATATGTATGTATATAGCAATATAACACTTATGCATAAAGCATTAACCCAATTAATGAAGCGCGACTTCAAAGTGTTCACACAATGTGGGAGTGCTCATGTGTGCTCAACGCGTGTTCGAGTGTCCTTGACTTGGTGTGAGTGCAAGTGTGTGTGTGTCTCCAAATGATGAGGCCTTGAATGTTTGCATTTGGCCACAAAATGGTCAACAGCAAGTACAACCAGCTAAACCTCAAAATGGGCAACATTAAACAAGGGACGACATTTGCAAAGCAAAACCAAATATCACACACACACACACACACATACATTAAATATAAAACTACAGCAATGAATGTCTTACCCTTATGACATACAGCTGGCTCTTACTTCAAATTGTTTGTGGCCATGACTGTGCCACAAATATGGCCATAATAAAAACCTTTGAAAAGGCTTTTAGTGTGTTTCAACTAATGTGATGATGACCAAACTGAGTGTGGTGCAGGCAAGTGGAACCTGCTACGTAGCTTGCTAAAATGCCTTACACATATGGTGTGCCCGAATATTTAATGCTTGCCCGCTGGAATTTAGTACTGGCCAAAGGCAAGGGCAGCCTTTTGATTTCTAGCTGGGCGTGTTTAAGCCCTGTTTAAATGCCGTGCCTAGTTAAGAAAAAAAAGAAAATTGTTATACATATTTTAATGCCGTAAAATGTCAACGAGCGCAATGTAATGTTCATATTTTTCTAGACACACACACACACACACACACGCGCACACAGATACAAACTAACATATAGATAGGAAGCGCCTATTGCGCTTTCGCTTTACATCTTTCCGGCTGTCACAGTCGCCATTTCTATTGCCATCTTCATCTCTCTTGCCCATCGGCTTTTTGCTGATTTCTTTATGCAAATTAGCCGCTGACTTTGCTCGCTTTATGCTTCACTTTCTTCTTCCTCCCCCGTTAGCATTATATTTTTTGACGCCGCTTTTTGCATAAATTTTAAATTTGCCTTTGTATTTGTTTGAAGTTTTCTTGCATATATGTACAAGTCTTATGTACCAGTTTTATGTGTGTATGCTTGTATATTTATTGGAGTCTGCATGATTCTTACGCTTTTATGGACATTTTCTTTTTTCAAGGTTTCGTAAGTGTTACTGCGCCATGTGTCTCTGGCTCTCTTCCCTAGCCCGTCCTTATTTATCTCTCGCTCTCTTTCGAAAGTTGAATATAGCCGTCTGTCACGACTCCCGCCTCATCTTATTTATGCACCAACATTAAGAATTATTAACATTGATATCTTGACTTATTGCACTACAGCTTTGTACACTCTCACTATATGCAAATATTTGAGTAGTACTCGTTTTTTACACTTTCGGAGTATATGTTTATTCAGTCGTAAAGATGAACTATGGACTAGCATAAAATATAATAATTGCAAATGTAAAAGGGTTTATTGAATATAAAAATATATTAAACATTTTGTTTTTTTTGGGGCAACCCTTTATTTTACTTCCCTTATCTATGTGTATCTGTTATGAACCTCGTTCTGAGTTACGTCAATATTATTGTATTTCGATATGTCACAGTTCTGTTAAAAAAGTATCTCTATCTAAAATTTACAAAAGTTGATCCGGAAAGTAGTTTTGTATTTCTCTCGAACCTTTTTTAATATATAAAGACAATTTTGTAGAGGTAACCAAATGTTACTTCCCATTAAGTCAATTTATTGATATTAGACATGTTATACTTACCTATAATACTTATCTACTGGAGGATCTCAGATAAGTCCATTCTTCTCTTGCTATTTATTAATATTATTCAATTGAAAATATATGAAAAATTTCAATGCTAATTTTTCCATGGGTCAAAACCAAAAATATTAAATTTTTACAAAAGTAGCGCTCTATGCTCTGGCTCTTCACTTGAATTCATAGAGAGTGGACCATAGGCACCCTCTTATAGGTTCATAACGCCCCTGAATGACGTCTGTATAGACGACTAAGCCAACTTAGAACTTAGTTCCACCGGACTTAATTAAAGTATCAAAAATGTTCTACTATGCATTATAGGCAAGCCAATTCACCAACTTCAATTCACTAACTTTTTGAAATTCTTCGATATTTCAACAAGTTGTTCACAGAGTATTGATTTTTATAGTAAATTTCTAATGTTTGGAAGAGCTTAATTAAGATTATGTTTTTTTTTTTTTTTATTTATTTATTGCTTAATTCCCTTAATATACAAATTTTCTTAAGCTAGTATATGAACAATATTATTTACAGTGTTGAGCTATCGCTTTTCATCTGAGAAATTTATATATGTATGTCGTTTTACATGATGCGTTTTAGTGTAATAATATATAAAAGGGTATAATAAGGAAAATGGGAGTAAAAAAAAAACCTTAATACAAAAACTACTTAAGACTAGTTAAATAAATGAAAAAAAAAAAAAAAAATATTCACAAAAGCTTAATCACGCATGTTAGAACATATGTTTAATTTTTCCTTGATTGTATCAAAGTCCACAAGAGCATGGATAAATTTTGTGTTTGTATAAAAAGGAAGATTTAAGACAAGTTTTAATAATTTATTTTGACATCTTTGAAGTTTTTTTATATGGGTTTCCGCGCAGTTTTTCCATATTGATGATCCGTACAGCATAATGGGTAGAAAAATAGTTTTAATCAAAATGAGTTTGTTTTTAGCTGATAATTTTGATTTCCGGTTAATAAGTGGGTAGAGCATGCAAATTGTTTTATTAACTTTATTAATGGTTAATGAGATATGATGGCTAAAAGTCAATTTTCTGTCAAAGTTTATTCCTAAGTATCTAACATTGTCAACCCACTGTATTGGGAAATTATTGAACATAAGAGGGCTTATAGGCAAATGACAGGGTTTTCTTCTTCTAGAGAAATAAATAGCATTTGTTTTGGTTGTGTTTACTTTTATTTTCCATTTATGATAAAATTTTTCGAGATCATTTAGCGAGTCTTGTAATGATTGTTCTATATTCCTTAGACTTAAATCAGAACAATAGATTGCGGTGTCGTCAGCAAACATTGAGAGGGTGCAACGTACTGGTTTAGGTATATCAAATGTATAAACATTGTATAGGATGGGCGCAAGCACCGATCCCTGAGGAACTCCGGCGCAAATAAGACGTTCCGTGGACCTAATGGCATCTAGTTCAACATAAAAGAATCGCTGAGAAAGAAAACTTTTTATGATTTTAATAAGATATATTGGCGTTTGAATAAGTTTAAGTTTGTAGATTAGTCCACCATGCCAAACAGTATCGAAAGCAGCCTCAATGTCAAGAGTGACCATTCCGACAGAATGCTTATTGATCAGACTATTGCATACATGATTTTTAAGTTTGATGAGCGGGTCAATGCAGCTGAAGCCGGCTCGAAACCCATATTGTTGCATAGGTAGTATATTATGTAGCTCAATATGGGACACAAGGCGCGTTTTAATAAGTCTTTCGAAAACCTTGGATAAGCAGGGCAGTAAGCTTATAGGCCTGTAGCTACCAGGAACGTTAGGGGGTTTCCCAGGTTTGATAATAGGAACAATTTTTGCTGTTTTCCAATTAGTGGGAAAAAAGCTAGAGGACAAGCAGTCATTGAAAAGAAGAGTGAGATAGTTAACTGCACTTAATGGCAAATTTTTAAGGCAAATATTTGGAATGCCATCAGGCCCCATAGACTTTTTAATTTTCAGCGATTTTAAAACACTAGCAACTTCGACGGCTGTAATTTTGTCGGAATCATTAATATGAGTTCTATTGCTAGTTATTTCAAGTAAGGTGTTATTGACTAAGTTAGTTGTTTCTGGGTCCGAATAGCATGAGGTGAGATAGTGTTTTTGTTCAAAAATATCCCCCAGGAGATTTGCTTTTTCGTCACTGGTGATATAGACAAGGTTTTTGTCGTATAAGCATGGAATAAACTGTTTTTTCTTTTTGACTGCCTTACAGATTTTCCACAGTGGCTTTGAGTCGCCAATAGATTGCAGCTTATTAGACCATCTCAAATTGTTATAGATATATGTTTCATCTCGTATTTTCGAGTTTAAATTATTCAGTTGCGCTTTGAACTTTGGAAGCCTAGTTCTCATCCATTGTCTTTGAATTTTATTCCTGATTTTTAAAAGTTCCTTTATGTTGTTAGGTATCTGAACTTTCTCTTTACGAACACGATTTTGTGGAACAGATGAGTTTATTGCATTTTGTACAACATTCATAAACTTATTCAGCCTTTCGGTTACAGAAAAGCCTGAGGGTGGAATTCGTTCCAATGTTGGATTATTTTGAATACCAATGCTGATAAGGCTTTTAAAAAGGTCCCAATCGGTCCTGGAGAAATCTGGATATGTTTTGTTAACTAACTTAATTGTTAATGAGATCTTAATAATAACAGGTAGGTGGTCAGAAGATAACTCGGTTTTAACAGAAACCTCTTTGGTACGATTGGGCTCGTTTGTCAAAATTAAGTCTAAAGTGGATGGCTTAGCCTTGTAATTTGCAGGAATGTAGGTTGGATCTTTTGGATATAAAATGCTAAAGTTTTCAGTTGCTGACACATCATTGAGAATATTACCCCAGCAATTTGCTCGTTCACAGTTCCAAGCTTTGTTTTTTGAATTGAGGTCGCCTGCAATTAAGTAATTTTCTTCTAAACGCGACATTTTTAAGAGATCAGATTTGTAACAACTTTTCATGTGATTTCTATCTTTACTAAGGCTACAGCAAGGGTTCAAACAGCTTGCGGAATATCCTGCAAAATAGACCGAATAAATTTTTAGACATCTGTTCTCATTAATATCTATTTGTATACCTATATTTTCTATTAAATGTGTGTTGATGCTTTTAATTTGCTTATGGACTATGTCGTTTCGAATGGCGATAGCAACTCCGCCACCTCTGCTATTTATGCGGTCGCGTCTATATAGAGCATAATTAGGAATTCTAAGACGATCATTATTAGTTAGCCAAGTTTCGTTAATTAAGCTAATGTGAATATTATTGTGGCTTAAGAAGTTTATAAACTCCGCACATTTCATTTTAACGGCACGAGCATTCCATGCCATAATATTAAGAGAGTCAAGGTTATTAATTGTTAGAGTAGACATATTTAATAGCAAGTTGTGTTATTACGGTAAACTGTTCACTTTTATTCGTACATCCTCTTAATGAACTAAGCAACTCAACTGTAAGAGAGTTGATTTCTTCCATAGTAAAGAGATCTTGAGAGCTCGTTTGTTCCCTGGATTTATTGATGAGAGCATCTCTGTAGCTTACATAGGCTGCAGGGTCAGGGATGCGGGTATTGAGAGCAACCTGGGGCTGGGAGTTAGGATGATTAGTTCGAGGCGGGTATGAGACGTTGTTGGAGTTCAACTTTGGCCAAGGAGTAGGCTGTTGAGATTGCAATACAGTTTGATGACGAGGTGCCGAACGCTTAAATAGTACGGCTTGATAAGAAAGGCGACTGGGGCAAGCGACGTCTGTTGCCTGATGATCACCTTTACAATTTGCGCATCTAGTTTTCATTCTATCAGGGCATGCAGAAGTTTGGTGCGGGCCGGCACAGTGGGCACATGACGTTTTTACTGCACAGTTTCTCGATCCATGGCCGTATAGCTGGCAGTTGTAACATTGTGTTATTTTGTTATGTGATTTACCTTTATACTCCCAACGTATTTTGGTGTGGTTGAGATGGGAGTAATCTTTCCGCAACTGATTAACTGTTACGCTTCTGTTTTCGAAGTAAACTACATAGAGTAACAATTTATGACCGTCTCTTGTAGTTTTTTCAACCGTTTTGACATCAATGCATTTGAGACCAAGTTCCAACAGCATGCTTTTAACAACTTCGTTTGAGTGTTCGTCAAGACCAGATAGGACGGCTTTATAGGGCTTAGAATTCTTTGATTCGTGAGAATAGAACTCACACTTTAATTCGCTAAGCTTAGTGCAGGTGGATTGGAAGTTGTCGGTGGTTTTTAGAAATATTTTAATTCCAATAGAAATTTTTTTGATGAGGTAGTCTTTAATGTTGATGCTGGATAAAACATCATGTACAAACTTGGAGTTCTTTTTTAAGACAACAATTGGTGGTACCTTAATCATCACCTTTTCTTGGAATTCATCATCAACGTCGTCCTCAATGTTGTTGCTGTCCTCAATAGTTTGCAGGGGACGGAAATAATTAGTGAATTGACCATGATCAAAATGGCCAGGAGCTTTTTTCTTCGTAGGTGGCATCATATTAGAAGCGGATACCGCGGTAGCACCGCGCGTTACCTTGCAGCGTTTCATTTTGATATTTAACACAAAATGGTTCTTTTTAGTTCAGTGCGTTTACACACACTAACAGTTTTTACGCACAGCCGACAGCAAATGTCAGCGGAGCCTTACAACAACACTAACAATAACAAAATTCTTGTTGCCACTGTTTAAATAACTATTAGCATGTATATCAGTACGTTTGCACACGAGTTACAAATATAATTTGCCACAATTGTGGTCTTGTCCATGAAAATTAAAATTTTTCTTATTTGTCGCACACAAGAAAATTTTTGACGAAGATTATGTTTTGATCAAATGGTAATCAATACTCACTAAACAACACAGATGACAGTTGTCACAAGGGAAGTCAGCTGTTAGAGCAGGACGAGCACATGGATTGTGCAAATTAGTAGCATTGGATTATTAAAGTAACCAGACCAATTTTTTCTGTTTCTCTGATCCTCTTATCCGAATTGGCTGTTCCTTAAACCTTATCACGTCAGGTTTTCAGGACAGACGCTTTTGAAATTATACAAATTCCAAGGAAATTGCAGCCCCTTAATGTATGCTATGATTTTTGCACATTTTAGCCACTGCACTCTTTCAACTTCTTCTAAACGCAGCTTTTGTAAAATTACACAAAATAAATAATACAAAGAAATTCAAAACAATAAGATGGATATTAAAATAAAGTCAACATATTTTTTTTTTAGCGAAAGTATAGTTATAGTTATGGTTGACTCCGAATTTAAAAAAAAAAAACGAATAAATATAATTTATATTAAATTTATACATTTTTCAGTGCTCCCAATTGCACATTTCATGTTGTTGATAATTTAACATATTTCCCTACTTCTTTCGATAAATTCTAATATTTCACCTATACTGGTGCCACCGCTATGCACTTTTTGATTTCTTCATTTGCTCCCAATTTCGTAGTAAATTTATTCGTTTCCGTTTCATACTTCCCTTAAACTTTTCGATAGGTTCTACTTTTTCATTTAAATATTATAATAAAATGCAACAGTTTTTATTGACTTTAGCCATGATTTAGATATTTTTATTACAAGAAACAATAAATGAATGAATTTTGGTTTGAATCAGGAAAATAGTAATTAAATATTTCTTATTTGAAAGCGACATAAATAAAATCTAAGAATATTAAAGAATATTAAAAAAATGATTTCAGTTAAAAATACGTACGATTTTGAACATATTTTGCCAATTTATCTCGCTTTGATTTTGCTTCCAACAAAACAGTCGGATTCAAACCACATAAAAACTTCGAATCCGAATATTTTATTCGATTTCATTTTACCGAGAACGATTGGTTTCATAACATTTTCTGAGGTCACATCGAAAACTTGACGTGAAGGAGTTACACAGACTAAGAATTTAAGAATTAACGAAACCTTTCAAAAACTGTCCTGGTCGCTAAGAGCTTTATTACACATTTTTTGCGATTTGGGTCCATTTTTTCCCTTAACATTTAAAAACCACAGCTGTTTCATAGAAATAACAAATCCTTGCAACTTTAAGAGTATGTTAACTTTTGCTTATAAAAATGTAGCTATATATCTTATTTTTATTCCGTATATTTTTATATTTGAAACACTGTCGCCCGTTTGTCGCTGTATATATGTATATGGTGGATATTTTTTTTGACACTTGCAAGATTTATGCGCACGAGCCTTGGATTTCTGTGGCCATGGTGTTTGAGTGTACGTTTGGATATATTTGAGCTTTATTAAATGATTTTTGAGTTTTAAATTCCAACTAATGTTTAATGCCGTACATAAATGTCAACTACGCGCAATCTAACAATTACAATTAGAGCTATTTACTTGTATATAAATGGCTAAATATAAATATTTGGCAATATTAATCATACGCATAGTATGACAGGCAGCAGGCAGGCGGTTCGGGCCAACAGCATTGGCATTTTAATTAAATCCTGCTTATGTAATAGAACAATTTCACAATATATATATATACAAAATTAATAAGGCTGAATCCTGAGCCTCAGCAACGAAATGCGTAAACAAAAGTTGCCCAAAAACAAAATCAAATAAATGAGTTTGCTGATATTGCTTAGATCATGGCTAATAAAGTGATTAGACCAACTTTGACTTTGCCTTATTCTTTGCGCTGTCTTTGTCTTTTGTTATTGTTGTTGTTGCTATTTTGTGCCTTTTGTAACATGACATTTATTGTGAAAAACGCTTACAACTGTCAGCCTAGCTAAGGCGCGACACCTTGGCCCAAATTAATGAATGTCAAATAACTTTCAAAGCAAAAATATAATTTACAAGCCTGTGCAAAATATCAACAACGCAAATGAGTCAACAACAACTGGGACGTACCAAAGTTTTGGCTCCAAATACATACATATAGCCAGCTTTTAGGCTGCTACCAGCTTTGTGGGCGTTTTGCCAATTTGAAATGCTGAGCAGCTTAGCTGCTGCTATTTGTGTTGCAACAATGATGACAACACTGTTGACCAAAAAATAAATTAGTTTTTAGAGTAACATAAAAACTATATCATACTTTGGCTTTTTGTGTTTATTAATTAATTTGCAAACTGCCAACTGCGCATACAATCAATCTAAGTCGCTTGTCGAAATGGAAAAATGGCCAAAACAGACAGCTCTTGCCATAAATTAAATTCTATATGCAGTTGTTTGGCATATCCTTTCCCAAGGCCAACTAAATTTAGTTCATTATGCCAAATTGTGTTGGCCAAGTTTCAATAAGTTCAAAGGCAAATCAAAACATATGCAAAAATATAAGAGTGGGATACTCCATTTTCGGGCTGCAAAAGATTAATATGAGTTTTTCTTTAATTTTAACCAAAAAAAACGGCGAACGTTAAAGTTGACGACTATGAAAAATGTGTTTGTTTATAATAGAAATATATATATATATATATAAAAAAAAAGACGGCTTCGACTGGAAATCGAACCTTGATCCTTAGACGTCATGATTTCAACTTTAGAGGCTGACATTCACCCAACTGAGTTTGTCACTAAGGCGATACGAATTCCCGCCTCTACAGGGACTTGTCGCTGCTGTAAATGCTCCGATGTTAACGATCCTGAACATTAATCGAAAGCGTTTTTATTTCCCACCTACATAAACTAAAGCTTTAACTTGAAAATTTTATGAAATATAAGTAAACTTTTTCTGGATGGTCAAATAAGGTATTGAAACGTTATGTTAGGTTATCCTAGCTCTTATAGTCTTGAAGACTATTTTCCACACAAAATATGATATCTCACAAATAAAGTATTAATATTACTTTATTCAATTTTCTCATTTACCTGTATTTATTGGAAAATCATTTGACTCTGTGGGTGCAGTGTATAAAAATACAAACATTCAACATGTTGACCAGCTAAGCCATTAGAATTTTAATGCCGTCTAATTTAATTTGTATTGTTACAGCATTATCAAACATTTTTTTGTTTGTCAAAGTGACCGTATTAATTAATAAACAAATAAAATTATTATAAAATTCTTTGAGTAATTGAAAACATATTGCGCATACGCCGCATGAACCCGCACACAGCAATTTGTGGTTTGCCATTGTCATGGCAACTCTCTCTGCTGTTCAATTTTTGATTGATGTCTGCCAACTCCTGTCGTTGTTCCTGCCCCTGGCTGTGCTTGTGGGGTGTGTGTGTGTGTGGGATATAGTAATGGCCATGAATACTTGATGGGATGACCACCAACCAGCAGATTTTAGGTGTTGCATATTTCTATTTGTATACTCTGACTGAGATCGTATTAATCCAGATCAGGGGTATGGCGGCCCGCTCTAATCGCTCACATATTGAAACGTCTCAAAATAAGACCTTGCGTCTTATTACTAATTGTGATTGGTACGTAAGAAATTCGACCTTGAACCATGACCTCAACCTGGAAACCGTTGAACTATGGATAAATAAATATACTAGTCGCTACAATGATAGGCTCAAAAGGCACCGTAATTGGGTGGCAAATTTGGGGCCTTTGTGTCCCTTTTTATATTGATATATTATTTGAATATATATATAGTGATAAATTATTTGAAAACTGTAATTCATAAAATTATATTTATTTTTGATCATTTGCATTAAAAAAAAAAAAAGATTGTATTAACTTTGCAACGATGTTTGAGGGAATTCAATGGTTTACTCTTATCGTTAAAAAAAACAGAGACAGAGATGCTGTGCCCAGTAACCACCGCCAAAATGAATCATTTAAATCTCGTAAAATGAAGACTAGGGCCAAGGAAGCGTCTCAAATGAAGCAGTTGCACGAAAAAATTGATCAACATCACTTATAATGTTTTTTCCCTGCTTTCGCCAAAGGTTGATAGTTCTGGTATTTATTTGCTTGTTGCAGTGGCCGTATGATTTACAAGTACAAGTGAACAGAGAGCTTAATGCCGGCTTGCGTTGAGCTTTTATAAGCTTATGTTACTAACATTTTGTGTATTTTATATTTGGTAATCCTAGCTCTTATAGTCTCCCAGATTCAGGCGTTCATATAGGCGGTCTGACTGACTAGGAGACAGATGGATGGAAGGACTGACATGTCTAGATGAATCACATTAAAGCTAATTCTGGGGAATCCTTCCAGCATCGCCTTCTATATATTATATATTCTCGCATAAATCTAATATATTCCATACCTTAAGGTATTGGGTAAAAATGGCTTTAGGAACGATTTCCTGCAAAAACATCGTTGAAAGCAATAACCAGGAAACAAATTTTATGGGGTTTTTGGATGTTATCGCAGAAACATCTATATGGGTAGCCCTGTCACATGTAAATTCACACCAAGGATCAGCGTGAAGATATACGTCGGCTTATAAATACCGTGAGTAGGCTTGGGACAACTTGGAGTTCGCCATCGTGTGAACACATTTTCGCAAATTAATCATTATTCAATTCAAGGATTATTATTTGTTGTAAGTTTATTTATTACAGATCCTTGAGCAGTGAGCCGTTTTAAACTAACCCAATGTTTTTCCTTTTATACCCTGTAACTTCAGTTCAATCGCCGTAATCGTTATGTAGACTCATATAGTTTAAAAATTTTCTCACTACCCATACGGAGGTGCCTAAAAGAATCTTTCAAACATATAAATTGACATTGTAGTTGCAATGGTCTGTCTCTATATGGTGTTGCCTGGATACCGATTGGACTTTGTATAATCGGAAGCGAATTCGAGGGGAGAACTGTGTTGGTATAGGATATTGTAAAGTCGAGGTGGCACGTCTGAAGCGGTAATATTGGAGTTACAAAAAGTATTTGCATTTTTTAATCATCAGATTAGGATTTGGTTACTGGTTCTTATACAGGGTAAGGTAGGGCAAATCCGTCCTAATAATTGGTTTTGGCCATAAAATGCCTATTTGACATCGGATATATCAAATAACAGCTAGTGTTTTGTCGCAACTTTCTAGAACTACCGATTTGTACAGACCATTATTAATTTTAGCGATATGACCATTTCAACACAATTAGACCAAAGTAAAGTGTATCTTAAATAGGGTCAATGGAATTTTAGATTTATGCAATATGGGCATCAAAGCCATCCACACAGCACAGAAGTGTATACAAATATAGTCGTTGTGTGGTGTGGAATGCACCAATTCAAGTTGATTGAACAAGAGGAACAAAACATGATCTCATTAATCATATGCATATTACCATGTTGCTGCCACATGCCCATTGGCTACAAATAAACAAGTTGCATTAAGGTTGAGCTGGGTTAAGCTTCCAGTTGCCCGATACCTGATGTTTGTACATTATGTGCTGTATGTTATATGTTTAAGCAGAACATGGTACATGACTGACACGACTAATATCATTTGTGCTGCTGGCTCACAGCTGGGTCAAAGAGCAGCGGTGTGCTGGAGCAGCACAAATCCAAGCCAAAATCAAATAGGTAAGGGTTGAATGGAGCTTGTCTCTGGTTCTGGTTCTGGCTGTGACTGTGTTAGTAAAGCTAATGGGCTAACACACTGAACCTGGTTGCTCTTGTCGTTGTTGCACGTGTCGCTTTGTTTCTGATAATCATGTGTCATTGTCACAGCTTAAACATAGCCCAGGTACATTTTGCATGGCTTTGGTTATACGTTTTACTGGTTCATCTTACTTGATAGTACCATAGAGCAGTCTGGGAGGTCAGCAGCCACGCACACTCACACACACACACACACACACAAGCAGAGACCAATTAGCTTGGGGACATAAGCATATTGAATTCCAGGGGGATAATTAAAAACACGTCAGCCAGCTGCTTTATCATTTGTGGCCGGAACTCTCTTCTTCCATTTTTTTTTTGTGGTTTTTTTTTTACCTGTGCTTACCCAGCTACCAATTAAGTTTTGGTTACGCAAAAAGTGAAAAACAAGTTATAGAAATTAATTATGTAGGCAGCAGAATATTACAGCAGGCCACATCATTTTCTAGTTTACAGTTTGTTTGGCCTATAAAATATGTGTTTTTAATTGCACAGCCACACACACACGCTAGCACACACATAAGACAAAATCGATGTGTTCTGCATAGCAACTGATTTGTCTGGCCAGCTTATATAGTATAGTATCTTTCGATCCTGAGCGACGTTTCCGGAGGCATGGAAAGCCTAGTTTGATTCATGGCGACCCACATGACTGTCAGCCTGACCCGTCCATTTATCTTCGCTGCTTGACTGTGAGTGTCTCTGCAATCGTCGACATTGCATGGGACTTCATTAAATCTGTGCAAGAGCGACAAAAAGTGTAGCATACATTTGGGCGCTCAATCTAAAGTTGGGTATCAAATTAAAAACTTTTATACCAGGCAGATTAAGTTTGTTGACTCATACCGACATCTCGGGTAGGCACAAAACCTTCAATTTCATTTTAAACTCATTGCCAAAATGAAACATATTATTTGGAATTGTCTTATGTTACTCTACGTAAAGTATTTTTTTAAATTTATTTGAATTCGTCTTAATTTACTTAAAATATTTTTTGTTCATAGTTGTTTAAAATTTTGCACAACTTTCTATGCTTATCTGATTGCTTTATTCCAGTTTTTATGGCATGTGTCTTGACCTAAAGGGTATATTAAGTTTTTGCAAATCCATGTAGTAAAAAGAAAGAGCCGTCGAAGACCCTCTAAAGTTACCTTCAATACGGTCAGAAGGACAAAAGAAATTGATCAAGACGTTCTTCCTGAACGACTCGATCTGGGAGACTATAAAAGCTAGGAAATCTAAACTTAATAGTTGGACTCCTAAAATGCACAGCCACGTCATGTTCATTTTTTTTATTCTGCCACTCCCGTTTTCACCCAAAATATTTCGAATATTTCAAAGCGCTATATTTAAAGCCACAGATGAGACAAATTCCATTTGTTTTATTTTCACAACTTTTCTTTAAGTGTTGGTTTTATTAGCCAACATTTATATATATCATATTTATTTATAAAATTTATTAAGGCTATAGCGACGTGGCCTTATTATTTAGACCGTTTTGTAAAAGCTAAAGTTTCACTTCATTTTTTTTAGCCACACTCATTTTTTTTCAGTGCAGTATAAACCGGTTTAAACCGCTTAGCAGAATATAAAAATAAATGAACATTTAGTTTACAATGTTATTTTGGCTTTTATACAAGTGTTGCACACCGTGTGTATTTACGCTTGCTCTATCATGAGAATTTTGATCATGTTTGGAGCTTTGGTTGCACGGGTACAAATCAATCCAAAAAGACATGAATCCAAATTCAACATCCATCATTCGGCGAAAACTTCAAACGCATTTTCAAACTTTACCTACAATTGCAACGCTTTGAAAAACATTTGCCTAAATTTGATGGATTTTGTTAGCTTTTTATGCACCAATTTGAAATTAGTTTTTCTTTTTGTTTTCGTGGTTTTCACAAGTTACGTCATCAATTTATTTATTTACTGCAACAGGATACTGCGAAATGTTTTAATATGTATGTGAAAGTTTTTTTTTTTGGCTCGCTTGCAGTAGAACAAAAATAGCTTTGACAATCATTCATTTGGTTTGGAGTAAATTGAAATAGAACTTGACATTTAGGCTAATTGAGTTTATAAATAGCTTAATAATAATAATAATCAGTTGCTTTGAGAATTTGTGTATTTTTTTTTGCACTCTGTTTCTTCGTTCGCCAACACATTCCCCATGTTCCACTTGACTTCCAGTTGACGACTCGGAGAGGATAGGAATTTAATTGTGCGCAAAAGTTTAATATTAATGAGGAGTAATCTCATACTATAGGGACTCGTTTTGTTTTGAAGCCTCTTAGAAAAGGTTTTTTGGCGGAAATTTTAGAACAAAGTTCTTTAACGTAGCTAAGAGTTAAATAATAGAAAAATCTTCAAGCTGTGTGTGTATGCATACAAGTATCGAGTAGACTACGAACAATTGTGGTATAAGCATACATAATTTTAGCTGTGTTGGTTAAGTATCGAAACTCGAAACTTTTAAGGTCAACTCGATTCGACTCTCAGTCGAGACTAATTTTTGGTTTACTATTTGGTATATTTTTTAGTTCACATTTTAAATATAATTTTTTATATATTTTACTGATTTGCATTTCTTTTATGTTAATTATTATTTTTTTACTATATTATCATTATAAATAAATAAATATTTTAAATTCAAAGGGGTTACATTATGCCATAAAAATAATAGATTTCCGTAAAGCTACCATTTAGAAAAGCAGAGATAAGATTTGATATAATCTTAGCAACTGGAATATAACAAATTTATTTTATTAATATTATCATTAATTAAGGATTGTTGTTTAATAAATAAGGAAAAAAGAGCTGGTGAAAAACCTTTCAAAAGAGCTTAAGTCTAAACTTATTAAAATGTTATATATATATTTTTTTTTTAGTTACAATTTAATAATTATTATTTTAACTAATATTCATATATTCATATTATACATAAAATTATATTTTAAAGGAAAATAAGGGGAGAAAAAAATCTTAAAATGATTAAAATTAAACGAAAAGTTGAGCTAAAACTAAGAAAATATTTTGTAAACAATTTTATTGATATTTTTTTTTATGAAATATTAAATGAAAATAGTATTTTTTGTTTCATTTAGTATTGTTTTATTATAAACAATTTTTAATTAATATTTTTCGTATAATTTTTAATGAATAAATAGGATTAAATAGGAATAAATAAAAAGGAGAAGATCCTTAAAAATTTAATGAAACTTGCGTTATAAGTCTTAAAAATTCATAAGCGGAAGGATCTTTATACTTTTTTTTTGTATAATTATATTTTAAAGGAATATTGGGGAAAAATTAAAATTGATAAAACTAAAACTAGAGCTAAAGCTAAGATAATATTTTGTAAACAATTTTATTTTGGTTAGTATTTATTTTTATGCACATATAAAATATTTTTTCATAAATAAAATATTAAATGCAACTAACATTTGTATTTTGTATATTATTTTTATTGTTAATGAATAAATTCTTCTTAAATATTAAATAAGAAATTATTTTTTTTAAAAAGATTTCGTTTTAGTTTCATACAGTGGCGGATCCACGGGGGTGGTTTTTGGGCCCGAACCCACCCCCCAAAATTGGAAAAATGGGTTGAAAGTCTTTTGCGAGCTCTGACCAAATCCTAGATCCGCACCTGGTTGTACATAAATGTTGTGCAAGAGGAAGTAAGAAAAAAAATTATGATATGCGGAAAATTTTTATTTTTATAAGAACACAATAACATTTGGTCAGTTTTTTTTTAGCGTTGACTTGTTGCATCGAAGGTTTCGGAAGTTCACCCGGATTCGGACTATCGTTGGTTATGCTGCTAGCATAGCGCTATCAAATTCGTGCATACAATTTGCATACGGATTCCTTGTTGACAGCAGGAAATATAGATGCACTAGCTTTTGCATTCACCAATTTTTAGGAAATTTAGCCACAAAGAAACAGAGGACGGGGAATATCCATCAAATAAGGTATCCGAAATATAAAAGATTCAAATATGATTATATCTTTAGATAAATCAATTAAATAGATTAAATGAAAGGGAGACAGTAAAATTCTTTTTTTTAAGATTAAAATTTTCTTGAAGCACGAGGTTTTTTTTCAACATGTTAATTTTTTGCCTTGATTTAAAAAAAAAAAATGGATATTATTATATTAAAATCACTAACTTTTAAACAGCCTGACCAATCGTCAGAGAATCATTTAGTTGCTTTTTGGATTGCTTAAATCTTTGAATAAGATATGAAGATATTCTTAAAAAATTATAATTGGACATGAAATATAAAAAAATAAGTTCGAAAATCTTTTAAAGCAATAAATATTACCTATTGGAATTTTTAGGGAAGTGGAAATTAATTTTAGACTTTATTATATTTAGCTATATTATTTATTTTTAATATTTTTATAAGTATCTTTTATTATTTTTTGTCTTTTCATTATCCGATACAGATGCAGACCAACTCTAACTTAAAACCAACATAACTCTTACACCTAACTTTCTCTGTCCAAGCTTTTTCCATATTTAAAAATAGCACATAGCTTATCCAAGCTTTAGGGTCAGTAGATCAAATTAATTCTTCTCAAAGCGAACTCAATACTCATGAGCATCGCTTGAGAATGAGCTTTATCTTTTTGTTTTATTAACATTAACAAGTATATTAACTTATGGAGTGAATTTAATCTTTAACTGCAAAAATTAACTGATGTTAAAGATTTTTTTTTATATGATAGACATATAGACGATAAGAATTGCATATGTTTTAATAAATAAATAAGAAAAAATGTTGCCCTCAAGTTACTTAAGTTCTAGCTGCTTTATAATTACTTAAAATTAAAATAAATTTATTTTACCTAATGAGGCTGAAATACACTAAGCAAAAGGAATATTTGCAGACCTTATACAGCTATTATAAAGTGGTCGTCATTAATTACAATATCGTGAATTTGCTTTTGTTTATTTATATTGCCAGTCATTTGAAAATATACCAGCGGAAAGCTGTTAAAATTTACCTAACAAAAGAACAGAAAGGCGATACAGACAGTGAGGAAAAGCTTTAGTATAGCCGTATCTTAAGGATTAATGTACAACTGACGGCTACTTCAAGAATTTTTTTTTAATCCAAGCAATTAAAAAATTTTTGTTTTTTATTTTTACGAACATTTCTAAACTATCCAACGAATCATGGCCAAAACCAGTCGTCAATGCTTTTTTTTTTTAAATTTCACGAATGTTTCTTGGGATACTTCAAAAGATGTTGCCAATAATGTGCTTATTTAAGACTCCTCATCCTATGAATTTGTTTTTTATAAAAATTTTTTACAACTTGTTTTTGTTTTGTAATTCTAAGTTTCGTGTAGGTGGGGAACACATTGATGGATATGCCACCAATGCAAAGAAATGTGTACCGAAGTGCCAAACTTTTGCTGACCGAAGTGAATAATTCGGTACTACCGAAAACGAAAATAAATAAAACATTCGGTTTCGTTTTGAGTTTACATATTTTTATGTGTTTTGAATCCGACTGCTTTGTTCCATGAAAAATCAAAACGAATTGCAAAACATATACATTTTTAAATATTCTTTAATATTCTTAGATTATTTATGAATAATTTTTTTTAATTATTTTCCATAACTAAGCAATTGAAAAAATTAAAGGCATTTTTGCAATGTTTACGAATTTTCCATAAAAGCCGCTGAGTTTCTTAGCGCAAGGGAATTATAAGAATTTGTCTAAAAAGTAAAGGATTTATGAGAGTTTATCGACAATAAAAAATGTGAAATAGGGAGTAAGCAAAACGAAAAACAAGCGCATTCGCTTTTATGAAATGGGTGGAAATGCGCTATTTTGATACTTACCAACCGTATCCGGATAAGCGGTAATAGAGTTTTTCAGTAAAGAAACTCGATCCCACAGAATTGGCAAGGCATTATGATTATTTTTTTGTTTTTATTAGCAATCAACCGATACGTATAAGGCTATGATCCAAGATTGAGTAAATAAAATTATTCGCTACACATTAAACATAATTTAGTGTGTGATAGCGCCTAAATTACTAAATACATATTTACAGATTTACACAATATTTACAAAAATAGAATTTACAAATAGAGTCGACTTAATCTACTAAATATTCAGATGCCTTTAATCTGAGAGAGCACAGGACAGCGAGATTCATACATCTTTAAACATTTCCTCATAAAATATAGATAGGAAGCACGAGCTACTATAGGGATTTAAATTACATGATAACTTCTGAGAGCGGCCAGGGCGCAACCAAGATAATTCGGGTGGGATCTTAAGCGATCCGCGTAACGGTCGCTTAGTTTATTTAACAAGTCACCCACAAAAGGAATGCCTAAATCCTTGGGGAGGTTGCCAATTTGGCAAGGTAAATCTCCATAGCTGGAGTACACATAGAAGCTATGTTGTTCAATCTAAAGTTTTTTTTAAAAAAAAAAAAAATTTAAATTAGTATTATGGCAGTTAGAAAAGAATTTCCAAGATAAAAGAGATTAAAAAAACAACAGAAAAACAAGTTTTCTGTAGCTGTTTCATTAAAAAAAAAGTGAAAAAGATTTTTACTTTAAACAAATTTCTTGTTTGTCAGACAAATTTTAAGCAATTTCCAAACAATTGTGATTTTTTTTAAACTTTAAAATATTGCTATGCTAATTGAAAAAGCAAAAGACGGCATTCAATCTTAGCAACCGAAACAAGATACCATAAAGAGCAAGTAGCTCGAGATGAGCAAAAGTAATTATGCTATGATTATATATGGCTGCTTTTTGCGCAAAAACTTGTTGCAACCTTTATATAAGCTGCGTAATGGTAAAACAAAACAAAAAGGTTTGCCATTCATCTTAAGGATAAGAAGACTCTTCATACATTGTAGATTTAATGCCATAACAAAGAATTTTCCATAATGGAAGCCACATAGCTCATACGCTCCGTGTGCTTACACAATAACTATCTAAAGTCAACTAACCGCACATCATTTAAGTAGCTGTCACTGAATGTTATTTAGTACATAATATGGTATATACCCTATATATTGTGTATATACACAGTGCTTTCATTCTACGTTTAATAACTACGCTTCACAGCTCAGTAAGTGTTTAGTAGACGTAATCTCTGGAGAGGAAGAAAGAGCTGAAGAGTGTAAAGAGAGCACATTGCAAACTCTTTTGCGTCAATAATTTATGTACTGTGCCAACAGATTATGATTTATGTAAGTATATATATATATATATATATTTATGTATATATATGTGTGTGTGGCAGCTGCTGTGCTAAGAGCGAATGCTCCTTTTGGCAGCATTTATGGTTATACAACAGTGGCAACATTAGGTGGTTGCCACTTGTATTGTCTTGCCTTCTATTGACTCTACTAGTACTTACTACAGCTGTTATTTCGTTTCCGCTTCCCTTTCCGTCCCTAACAAGGCCATAATTCATATTTACGCACTCAGCTCCACGTTTTCACAAAAATTACATTAAAAGTGTTTAAGCAGCGGTAAGTAAGAAGTTGAAAAATTGCATAATGCGCCCATAAGTATGCTCGTAAATTTTACGAAAATGCAAAACTTTAATATGTATGAAGCTGCCACTAAATTATGGGCAATGTCAAAAAAGTGCAGGTGCAGCCAGAGTTGCATCCAAATGGAGCCAGGTTCTCGTCAGATTGAAATTTGGTACCAAATTCCATATACCAAGACAACAAAAATAATGTTCACACACTGCTGCGTATGTATGTGTGTGAAAAAGCAATTCAAAAGTAATTCAAGCAAGAAAAAAGTTGGGTAATTGAAAGTTTCTCCATAAAAATTTGTCCTTTTTTACATTTTGTTGCCCGTTTGAGTGAAAACATTTGAGTGTGGCCAACATACAAGCGCACTGTAGAGCGTATCTGTGTGTGATATGTCTGTAAATTAACTGAAACTTTTCATTACACTAACACACATATACACGTCGAATTTGCCTAGTATGTATCTGTGGGTATTGACGAGCCAAGACTACTTGAAGTTTTTAAATTGTTTATGTTGATTATCTACAGCAGTCAAGCTTAATTTTTTTGTTGTGCTTTAGTTTACTTTATTGCAATTTTTATGGCAACGCGTAATGAAGAATGAATATTACTTAACTGTACGAGGGCTGGCCAAAAAATAAGTGGGCCAGCAAAGAACGGACAACTTTTTCCAAGCAACACTTTTTACACTTAATTAAGAGGTATGTATTGTGCCTTGGTGGCTATGGCGTCCGCTCCTAGGTGGAGCCCAGGGGGCGGAAAAGAAACTTCTCCAATCAGCAATACGTTTCACCTCATTCCAGGATCCTAATCGCCTAGATTCATTTTGCACGTCATTCTCGGTCTGCCCCTGCGTCAGTTACCCTGCGGATTGTATTCCAATGCCATTCTCGCATTCAGAGGTACGTTAACTTTTTATGTCTTCCAAAAAGTATAAATTAAAATATTTCTTCCTTTGAAAAATAAAAGTATTATTTAAAGGAATTGATGAACTGGCATATGACACTTTTTTGCTTTAAGCCAGCATTATTTGCGGTTACTCGTAATGCCTTGTTTAAGGTAGTCGACTTAAATCATGCGACGGGCCACATAAATCCGTTTGCTTGTTAACTGACCGACCATGCTGGGTCTGGAACGGCGTCAAAATATCAGAAGAATTCGACTACTTCAGCAGTTCCTAGATCATTGGTGTGTTGTAATATAAAAGCTTAAAAATCTTCTTAATACGATACATCGCCAAATACTATATCGATCATGTTGTGAGTATGGATGAAGGCGCTTACGCGGAAAAGACATTGGCTAACTTTCATATCACGGAGCGGAAAAGTAGGAAAAAACGATTTTTTTAAACGAAAGTTGTTGTTTTTCAACTCTGGCCAAAACTATACAGAGTTGACGGGAAGCCAATCCGTATCTGGGTTAAGGGTTTTTAAAATCCTCCAATATAGTAGTCAGCAGGACAAAAGAAGTACATCTAGATACGTCCGTCTGTCTGTCTGAATGCCTAGATCTCGGAGACTATAAGAGCTAGGAATACCTAATTTGATATTTGGACTCACAATATGTCCAGCCAGGTCAAGTTTATTATCTTTCTTTTGTATTCTCTATAATTCTGAAGTTACAGCTTTGGTTTGTATGGGTGAAATATGGGAAGTAAAAGAATAAGGATATCCGGAGATAATTGGAATAAAGTACTTTAGGGGCGACAGCGTCCCTCAGTGGCATAAGGGTTCCTAAGTTGGTGGTAGAGTGTTGGCCTCAAAACTCGCGCGTTCTAGAAACCAAAGTTCCATTTTTTATGCAGTGCTGTTATTTTTCTTTTACATATTTTCGTATATTAGAACGGGTCAATTGTCGCGGACAAAAAAAATCTAAAAAGATGTTTTTCCCAAAATCAGGTTATATATAGCATTAAAAAGGCAAAAAACATTATTTTTTTTTCATCATCGATACCGATAACTTTCAATTTAATAAGAAAATTCCATTTTTTTTTATAAATAAACAATGCATGTTTTTTCCTTGTTTTACTTTTTTTTACAATTTAACTTGAGTAAAACCTACAAAATAGTAAACAAAAATAAAAACAGAAAAAGTTTTTAATATTTGGTAAAGTTGAAAACACAAAAATAAATTTTTTTTGCTACAACTATGGATTTAATTTTATCATTTATTTTAGATTAATGAATTTTCGAAATATTCTCTTGACATTCCTTTTAATTTTTTTTAATTACCTAATTAAAAATAAAAAAATGAAATCAAAAAAAATCACAAAAGTGCCCTCTTGGCACACAAAAATTAAAATAATAAATAAGGTACATTACATTCTGCGTACGGATTCAACACTTATTTATGTTTATAATAATAAAAAAAAAAATAAAATAAATAAAAATAAATATTTTGTAAATTTTATGTTTTTTCGCCAAGGTTTTTTTTAGGAATGACCCATAGATCCAAAATCCTTTGGCCTTTGTATCAAAAAACTTGACCCGTACTAACTTATATATATGTATGTATAAGTTACCTTATAATGTGATGGTACAGAGTTTTTTTTCAAATTTAAATTCTACTTCATTGATTTTGCACTTTTTAACAAATCTTTGAAATTCTTTTTGCCACGGTATAGTTGTGGTGTCAGTCAGAGGCCAAATAATACACAATCAATAATACAATACGAAAATCATAAAATAAATAAATAAATTAACAAAACAAATAGGGTTTGTTTTTTATAAATAAAAGAGACAAAGCTTGTTTAAAAAAAATCTATTCTGAAGAGGGATATATATAGTCCACATCAAAAAGAATTTATGTACATAAAAATATTTATCTTTTATTTTCGCAAACCTAAAAGTAAGAGAGTAAAGAAACTTTTTAGCCTGCCTTCGTACTTTAACTGCTGTATGATTTAAGCTCCAGTTTTTGTGATTCAGACTTGGGCTCAAGTTGCCAACAATGATAAATTGCAGACAAACTCTCTCTAACACATACACATACACATACACAGAGAGAGAGAGACAGAGAGAGAGAGTCTACACACACAGGCGATGACGCGGCTTCAATTTTCCCATGGAAAAAACAACAAACCGTAGCAGAAAAGCCACAAAATAAGCGTAAATGATATGAAGACATAACAACAAATTGGGGTTAGCCAGCGAAAAGCGCAAAAACAACAACAACAACAAAAACAACAACAGTGGCAACCACTACAACAAAAGGTCTAAAAGCCATGCGAGTGACTTGCCCGTTGTCGCAAATCTGTGGCAACCACAAACAAAAGCTGAGCTGAGCGGCAGTAGAGTTGGAGCAGCAATTGCGGTTTGACACGCAGCCGTTTCCATTGACACACATGATGGCTTAGTGGCAACAACAAGAGCAGCAAGAGTGACCAATTTATGCCCCATACTTGCCCATAAACAAGAACCGCACAATATGAGAGCTAACCTTGATTTTCCTGATAATTTGCCACATCAGTTTTTGATGTCTTTCATCGTGTGCCATATAGTAGCATGGTTTCCAATTTGCATCCAAAATGGTTGTTACAACTCTTTGAGAAAAACATTATCAGCTAACAAATTGACGAATAAAGCTAATAATTTGTGGCCAACAAAAATACAAGGTAGCAGCTAAAATATAGACTAGGTTTCGATTTTGAAAATGCCTGTCATAATGCCTGGCATATTGCCATCAAAATTTTTTCTTTCCAAGGAGACAATGAATTCTTTATACCAAAAATTTGATGTCTTATTTCGGATAGTCATTGAATCTTGTCCGACTATCCGAATGCCTTTGTGTAGCTTTAAACAGCAAGATCTCAATGACAACAAGAGCTGAAAATATAAATTTTAATATCTGTGAGGCGGAATTGGAGAGGATTTTTGAAATTGCGGGATTTGTTTATGATCCCGAATTTGCTAGACGTGTTGAGTTCCAATCGAGAGCTGCTAGCCAAAATGCAGAAGAGGTAATAGATACACCTCGCCCCTTACCAATAAGTCATTTGCCCGACAGTATGTTCTTGAGAATGGTACGAAAGAATCAGTTTCGGCTGATGCTTCGGAGGGGCGCTAGTTGGCCCATTGAACCAGACTCTGTGCTTTATGAATACTTAGGTTGCATATTCTAATAATTAATCCTGCGTAAGGAAAAATGCCACGTAAAAAAACTCCGGAAAGATATGGTCTGGTCTGGTTTGTCTGATCTGGTTCATTATTTATCTGTTTATTTTTTTTTAATGTATTTTCCTTTGCAATCTGTGAATTAATAATTCGGTTTTTCGATACTCTTGAATATTTTTTAAAGCTAGAGCTAATTAATATTGTATCATTAGAAGAAACGGAAAGAGCATTTCTAACTTTTTATGTTTTGTAATGTTTCGGAAAAATTAGGCTTCAGCGAAAAAATTTAATTGAACCGTGAACAACCGACGCGTCGTCGATTATCTTCAAAGGAGTGGAAAGATCATCTTCAGTCGATTTTAAGGGATTAAGTCCCACATTAAGAGACTGTAAAACGCAGGTGTCATTCTGGACTCTAAACTCTCATGGAAGAAAAACTTGGAGGGAAGAATGAGGATAGTGCTGGATAAGAGTAAACTTATGCGTAAGACGGCGGTGGTACTGAACTACACACAGTACGCCTTTTGGCTTAGGGGATGCGTGTTTCGCTCAACGACTTTTGTTGCAGCTGCGAGGATGAGGAGGCTGTCCCTCTCGTTTTCTGTATATTAGTACGTAAGTAAGTATGAACGCCTATGGTAAGAACTAGGTCACCCAAAATTTTGAACTAGGTCCCTTATTATATAATGAGAAGCAAGTTTATTATATTGTATAAGCATCGGGAGCACATCGAAAAAAAAATTTTAGAAGATATAGTAACCAAATTGGCGTACAAATGCAGAACATCAATAATATGAATTGAAACGAAACTATTCCTTTTAAGCCACCTACTACAGATAATGCTTGCTTCAACTTAACATAATATACCAGTACAATTTGGCCGTGCTTTAAGAAAAACTTTTCAACAAATATGTAGCCATATAAGACTTCCCATTAAGTACATAATATATATACTCCACAGTCGTCGTGTTGTGCTTATTTATTCTCCTTAATATATTAGTCGGTGGCTTGTTGCAAAGCTAGCCAAATAAATTGTTCTAAATTAGATTTGTTTAAGCATTGCTACGCGAAAGTCCTTAACAGCTATCAACTGGCCGTGCCCCCAAAAACCAAAAAAAGGAGGTTAAATAAATAAGGTCAAATGGCGTTGACAACTTTGCTGCCAAGTCGACAAAATAAAAACTTTTCGACTGGTTTTTCAAGTGGTTGTTGTTGTGGGCGCTCTTTGTCTCAAGTTCCTGTTGTACTCTTACAAGTCAGGCATTTTGCCAGGACGAAAGGTGTCAACAATGACAAACACTTTTAACTAACCAACTTTTGCTGTAGCTGTTGTCGTTGCTGCTGTTGTTGTTATTGCCACTGATTGTGTGCCTGATAAAGAGTTTAACTTGGTTTGCGCGCATCCTGATCCTGGCATAAACTTTTTGCTGACATTGTCGAAATACGCAGACTTTGCCTAAGAAATATTATATCCCAGCGAAGGTGACATAACAAAAGTACGCTACAAATTATTGCATTGCGCGCTTGTAAATCTTGGCCACAATGAGATGACAACATTTAAGTCCAACTGAGCTCATCAGCATAAAAATTGGCCAGACCTTGGGGAGCGCATTTTGCAATTTCATGTGGCGCATAAAATTTTTGTTGCTTTTTTTTGGGGCATGGGCGTGGCAAGCTAAATCAATCACAAGCATTAACTCCGCCAACCCAAAGATTTTATGTCACCCTTGGTGCTTGGCAGCAACATCGCAGCACCAAACAAAGAAATTTGATTTTCACAACTGGGTTTTCCGAGTTTTTATGTCAACATCTTTATTTGGCTTGTGGCAAAGCCTTTTTACGGCAGCTTTGGCAAATCAGGCGCAACAGTTAACAGCGCGCATTGTCATTGCGGCCAATGCTTAGTCAGTTTCCGGATAAGCAGGAAGTTTTATGTCGGAATGCCTTACCATGTTACCAAGTGTAATAAACAAAGGTGGCAAAAGAATCAGTATTGCTCATACGCATGGTTGCCCATGCACATATACTCGTACAAACATAAGGCATATGCCAGCTGATTGGCTTTGTAATTTATAGACAGCGGAAAGGACTTTTTATATCTATCAAGTAGGAAATCACTAGTTTTGTTAGTTTGTCTCAAACGTTTGAAAGCTCCTTATACCGAAACCTGTGTAAAGTGTCTTTTTTATACCCCATAAATTGGAACAAGGATATACTACCTAAGTTAGTGCAACAATATTTTGCGTGAAACGTCTATAATAAGACGAGTAAGATCGCCTAGTAAGCCAGACTATCTATTTATTCATATGTCCGTTAATTCTGCATCTTGCAGACCAAAAATCCTAGAAAGATAAAGCTTTGCGACAGTTTGCATCTGAAGGTAAACTTCTTCACTTGCATTTAATTTTTTGATATTTGCCCAGCGGGGTGAAGCATACCCAATAGAATTTGAAACTTACTCACTGACTTTTTTCAAGTTGCTCTGCATACACTTACATTGACACTGATCATCATCATATCCTGCCTTCGCCGTTCCAAGGACTTTTTGCTATTGATTTGCACTCATTGACAAAATACGACTGATCGAAAGTGGCCGAGACGGACAAAATACGACTCAACCAAAATTGGCTGCTGATCTGCTTTATATTAGTCTATTATTTATTTATCTATCTGTATAGAAAAGAAAGACTTTGCTTTGTAACTAATACTATCCCTGTCACATATTCTGCACTCACCACTACAAACGAATACTATTACCCTACGCACTAATACCAAACAATAAACAATACTTTAAGTATGATTGGTGAAATTTTTTTTTTTTTTTTATATTTTTTTTATTTGCAAGCTGTCTATTGACATTTAACTAATTTGGTAATAATATTATAAATTTAACAGGATTGGTTACGCTCCATTGAGCAACACCAATTTATATTAATTAAATGGTATATATTACATTACATTATTTATTACATTATTGTTTTAAACTCTATACGGAAGATCGAGTACATGAAACCTTTTTAGACGCCTAGTATCTCTGCTATTGTCTAATAGGTTTAACGCTAATGTGTTTTCATGGTAGTTTAGTCTATTTATATATCTGTCAGCTCGTTGCTTAATTTCTTCTTTAACTAGTAGAATATTGAGATCTTTGTGAATTTCATAATTGCTGACAAACCAGGGAGCCCTGACTATGCTTCTAAGTGTAGTCGATTGGTACCGTTGGAGGATTTCGATATTGGAAGTACTTGCTGTTCCCCAAAGTTCCATTGCATATGTCCATACCGGCTTGAGAACTGCTTTGTAAAGCCATGTTTCAATCAAACCAAGTTGTTCTTGTAAATTTTGTGACGCCATGGCCGGAAGTGCGCTGTTTGAAATTATTTTTTTTTTTTTTTTTTTTTTTTTTTTTTTTTATAAAAAAGGTTGTATATTATGTAATTAAACTAGTTCCCTACTACCAATCTTGGCAGCTTAACCTAGATGTACATTAAAAAAAAAAAATGAAATAAAAACCAATTATAATCTAAGGGTTCTACATACGAAAAACAAAAAAAAAAATAATATTTACAGGAATGTGTATATACATATTTATATGTGCTTTTAAAACGTTTAAACTTATTTATAGGAATCGCAAAGGAAGGTCCCCTGGATGGCACCTTTTAAGTCTTCTCTTTCTAGCTCTCAAGGTCAGCCGCCTTGCAAGCGCATTTGGATGTATTTCAAGGCGTTCGACGTATTTTTGAGCTTGTGACTGTATGACGTCGCCAACTTTAGGGATTTTCAGATCCCTTTCAATATCCCTTGTGCGCATGTACCAAGGAGCATTGGAAATTTTTCTGAGGATTTTGCTTTGCGCCACTCTAATTTTGCTAATGTGGGACTTCGCAGCAATGCCGTACACTTGCAGCGCATACTTCCAGATTGGGCTCAAAATGGAATTGTATATGGTGACTTTGTTGGAAAGGGATAGCTTATTTTTGGGGGAAAGCAGCCATGTTATTTTCTTAGCTCTGGCAAAAACTGTTCGCTGAACCATCGTTATATGCCTTTTGAAAGTAAGACTTCTGTCCAAAATTACACCCAGGTATTTATGTGCAGGCTCATGCTTGAGAGTGGATCCCAGCATCAAAATTCCGGGGCATGATAGTCGTCTTTTGGCGAATGTTACACATGCGCATTTGCTGCCGTTGATTCCTATGTTCCAATCTAAAGCCCACTTTTCGAAACTACATACGTATTGCTGCAAAGCCTCCGTGGCAATGTCAATTTCCAAGTTTCTCGTCAGCACTGCAGTGTCATCAGCGTAAGTAGCAATGAGAATATTATCCACACCAACTCTTGTAACTGCACCAGACGTAGGCATAACTGCAGTATAAATTGAGTAAAGAGTAGGTCCTAGCACACTGCCTTGGGGAACACCTGCACAGATTGGTCGCTTTCTGGATTTTGCTCCATCGACCACGACACAAAAGGACCTGTCCATTAGAAAGCTATTGACGAGCTGGAAAAGTTGAGGAGTCAGACTGCTCTTTAATTTGCTAAGCAGTTTGAAATTATTGCTGTGTCATCGGCATAGGTTGCAACTTCAACATTGTTTTTTATGGGAAGGTCCGCAGTAAAAATTGTGTAGAGCACTGGTGTGCTCATCAGCATGTTGTACATAAAATTTTCGATTGTTGAGGTATGACTTGAGGAGTAAGAAAAACGGTGCAGGAAGCTAGAGGTGGTGCCGCTATAATTATTAAAAACACACTAAAATTTACACAACTAACCAGTATTCAACAGAATGCCATCCAAGCTGCCATAATACAAATTAAGTGCATGCATACTGAAACATCCATAGCCGCAATATATGTTCCTCCTAGGTCTACTTTGAAAGAAGACGACTTTAAGCTGTTCTTTCAAAATCAGGCGGTGATTACAACGCTAAACATCCGTGGTGGGGATCTAGATTGGCGAATCCTAAAGGTACGGAACTTTATAAATGCATTAATGCTAAGAATTATTCAACATTGAACAACAGATCCCACGAAAGTTCCAGATCTATTAGACTTTGTAGTGTACAATGGAGTACCACAATACCAACTGCATATTGAAGAAAACTTTGAATTAAGCTCAGACCACTCTCCAAGTATAGTGACCTATGGTGCTACAGTGACATTGAAAAATCAGCCATACAAAATCATCACAAGACGATCCAACATCGGAGCTTTTAAAAACTGGCGCCTTGACTTACCTCTTAGAACAGGAGATGAAATTGATTCTGCTATTGAAACTCTCACTAAGGCAATTCTTGAGGCTGCAGCTTTTTGCACCCCACAATCGAGTGAGAATCAATCGATCCATATTTGATTTAATGTCCTCCTTTGACATACGCACTCGAGGTTGTTAACAGCTTTTTAAAAGTTCCCAAATGCCAACTCCTTGTTCGCTCAGTTGTTATGCAACACTATCAACCTTTTTTTGCACTGCTGTGCTGAAAAATTGTAATCAGATAGTCTTCATGGCTTAAGGGCTAAGCCTAAAAAATTCTGTAACCGATAAGTATGCATGTAAAATTCAAACAAATTAAAATTGAAAAGCCCTTTTTCACTTGTATTATATTACTGTGCAAATTTGAAAGGACACTTTTTTTGTGCATAATCAAAAAAATTAAATAAAAATACATTTTAAATGGGAAGCATTATGAAGGAAAAAGAATATAGTTTTTATTGCAGAAAATAAAAAGAAAAGAAGAAAAAACTTTTTTTAAATAAGGTACATTTATATGTATTAAATAATATTACCTTTGAGTTCAGTTCTGTTGACAGGTAGATTCTCTTTTTGGTACCGTAGGTTTAAAAGAAATTATTGGGCAAAGCGTGCTGCTATCCTTTATGGTGCATTCATATATTATATGTATGTAAATCAATATTAAAAAAACATCCTTTGATTCGGTTTATGTTTCACGGTTTAGTATTGAATCTTATTCGATTTTATTATATTTTATTCTCATTTATTTTTGTTATGTCCGCATTTTAGTTTGTAGGGATTTAATTATTTTAATATAATAATTATATTATTATTTGAAGAAGAAAAACCAAAACAATTTTTTTTTAGTTTTGTACTCTGTGAAACTCTCAAAAAAATAAATTTTTTCCCAGATCCTCAAATTATATAAACTTGCAATAAACTCAACCAATATAAAAACTAATTTAATGAGCAACAAACATATATTTGCGCTTTAAACACTTTTTTGAAAAATATATATTATATGTATATAGTCAATTGATTGATCAGTTTAGTGAAGTGTTTGGGAACGCTATATAACTTCCTAATTAGGTTACGATCTTTATACACAAATAAGTTATGCCCTGAAGTTATGCCTTTATTAGACCGATCAGTCCCATATAAAGGATTAAATAAAAATTTGTACAGTGCTTGGGTATATCAAAAAAACTTTTGAATATCATATTTGTTTTTGACATCTGCATAAATAAATAAAAAAATTATTATGTCCTAAAAAGATATCGCAAAAAAGAGTTATGCTGTCGTGTTTTGGATGAAAGTACAAACCAAAATATTTTTTTTATTCTTTATTCGACAATAAGCAAATTTATTAAATAATAATTAATACAATATAAATAAAACAGCAAGTTTCCATCGAAACCTACTATTGTGTTTAAACCAAAATATGTAATATTTTTGAAAGTAAATGGATTTTTTGGGTAAATGGAGAAATTTTATTTTTTTGTTATATTAAAAAAAATAAGTTTTAACTTTTAACTGACAAAATAGTCAGTCAGGGAAAATATTTTTTTTTTATTGTCAGTACCTTAAACTACCTGTAATACAAAAAGTCACTTCCATTCATTGCTAAGGTGCTGTTCGATTTAAGTCCAAGCCAGAGCATATAAAATCTGTGACCCAATTCAAGTCTGGTTGGGATCAACAAAATAATTTCATTAAGAAAAAATTTACCGTCAACAAACCATATATGACTATAAAGCACACTGAATTCTCTCTTTCCACAGTTTTCAACGCGCTTTGAGATATTATGGTCTAACTGAGAAGTATCGAGAAAAGTTGTTTTCTGACTCGGCTATTGGGTGCTTAAAAACTTAAAAACAACCCGACGAGGCCCCTAAAGCAGTTGTAAAAGATTGAAAATCTGTACGTCATCGGCGGCCAGGCTGGACCCTGTAAGTTTAAAGGCCAGAAATGTAAAAAAATTCGGAAAGTTACATCAGAACAACATTT
Source organism: Chymomyza fuscimana (assembly GCA_949987675.1). NCBI lineage: Eukaryota > Metazoa > Arthropoda > Insecta > Diptera > Drosophilidae > Chymomyza > Chymomyza fuscimana. Next base: position 35,924,646 of record OX465089.1, read on the forward strand.
TTTTAATCGGTTATGATTTTTCGCATCATCTCCCATTTTTTACGGGGAAAGGTGTTGGTGTTAACCGTGCGGGGGACAGATCGACAGATGGGAAATTTGCCCTGATACCAAAGTTCTCTAAAGGGGCCTTTAGATTTGAAAAATTGTTTTTTTTTTGTTTTCTTAACATAAAAATGAAATGCAATTAACAAACAAACCAACAGATGGCTCACCCTCAATATTTTTTTTTTATAGTTAAGAAAAAGAATGGCAAAGGTAACTTTAACTATGGTGGATTTATTTTTAAAGCTGAGTTATAAACTAAACAGGTACCTATTTGAAAAAGTTGATGCAAAAAGTACCCGTCAGTACGTAATTGTTGTGAAAAAGCGATTTTTTTTATGAATTTATTGTTTTTATATTATTTCGAACGTACTTATTTATACCCGAGGTGTTTGTTACACATAATATATTTCTAAACTTACTTTAGATACCCCTTATCGTTAAATGACTCTTTTTAATTATAAAAAGCGTTATTGAAAAAGAATGCATAAACGTAAACTACTCTACAGCAAAAATTCATAAAAAACAAGACGGCAATTAAATAAAAAAAAAAAAAATAACAATGCGCTTAAAAAGTCAAAGTAATTAATACAAAATAAAGCAATTGTTTTTCCTGCATTTTTTTTCAACATTCGGAAAATTTAAATTGCATTGTTATTGCTAAAAAATAGACGATAACAAACATAAAAGGCGACACGTGACAATTGCACTGCTCTGGCAACCCAGAGACTATCACATAAATATATACACATAGATACACACAAATCCGCACACAGATATACACATGCATACAGCTGTTAACCAACACTCTGTCAAACATGGCGTACAGTTGTGCAGTCATGGCTCGTGAATTTGAATAATTGTGCAACAGTCTGTAACGCTATACTGAGTACACTGTGTACAATTGTTGCAACAATAGTTGTTAGTGTCGAGTGTTTTCATGTGTCTGTGTGTGTGTTTGGTTGAGTTTGTTAACTTATGCTCAAATGTATACAGCATTTGGTTATTATTGTTTTTCTACAAATTTTTACAACGAACCATTTTGATACCCTGCACCCGGTCGTAAGGTCAAGTATACTATACGTTTGTGCAATGTTAGATTGAACTTAGAAAAGCATGCTGTAAAATTTAAAAGGATCGCGTGAAAACTTCCAAAGTTTTGTGTTTGATCTGTTTATAAGTATGTATGTTTACCTGTTTGCTCCTTCCTTCTAAACCGGCTGGTTATAGGCTATGTAACGTCACATCATATTCAATGTGGCGCCGTGTATAGGACCTAGAAATCTGGCATATTTAAAAAATAAACATTATATATATATATTACACAAGGCCGTTTTTTGTGACATCAAAGGCTTCTAGACGGATCGCGCGATTTCAACAAATGAGGTATCAATCGAAAGCTATTGACACCTAGATATGCGAACTGCATTTTAGTTTCTGAAGCAAAATCAAAGTTCTTATTAGAAACTGACATCTGGCTACCAAGCGCTGCAGTTTTATTATATACGTATTATTTTGTGCGAAGCTATTTGTATATTATGCAACGAATTATCTGGCGTTTTTTGCCGCCGGGTTCACTAGTTTATAATACTTGGCTTTATTTTTTTTTAAGCATAATTGCATAATTCCTCATGCTTGTACCTACATATATGACTACGGCTATCCTCTAAACGTCAGTATAAATAAGTACTAAATACATTAAAATATTTTGATTTATTTTTTATTAAACAGACCATGAATATTGAATAGTTTTTACATATCTATTTTGGTTGAAAATAATTGCTTGCTTAATACTTTTCTGAGCGTGATTTTGCAATTGTCGGGTTTTAGTTTTTTGAACAATTTTTATTTTTCTTAAAAGCTAGGATTCTTTTATTTGGATATGTTCATGAATATTTTCCAAATAGCCAAGAATTCGCTTAGGGGGCTAACTAAATTAAAATACCCGAATCTGACCAAGATAGGCTGTATATATTCTAATTGATCCTTCCAGCACATAGTAACTGAGACTAACACTCTAGCTAGACGAAGAACATACCTCTTTGCGAACATAGAATTTCGATGATCGATATCACCGGACTGTCTGCGAAGCGCAAAGAATAGTATGAAACACAATAGATCCTAAGAGCCTTAGTGCAGCTTTCCTAACAATGTTATTAGCTATTATTATTATTATTATTACTTAGAATCATGTGAGCCTAACAAATAAAGAAACATTGACGTCTGCCCTATAGTAAACCATACTCAAGATATCAGTATTAAATATGTTGATGCAGGGTATCCCAGTTTCGGGCACCGCTTCGACTGGTTAACATTTCATTTTTTGGTTTCCCTGCACTTGTTGGTGTCCGTTGTTGTTCAAATTAAAAATGATTTAGATGGTAGCAAATTGAGTTCACAATGAGTTTCATTTTGTTTTGGCCAACGTGTAATTTAATTGTTTGATAGCAGTTGTATCATATATTAAAACATTTCTGTAACAAGTATTTTTTGTGTATAGTTTTTATTTTAATCAAGCGCTGATATATAACAAAAGGAACTAAAGTGTCTGCATTTACATGTTTTTCAATTTGTTTTGGTTATTATGTATGGCATGAGAAAACTATATGAATTATGTCGAAGTAGCATTTAAACGCTTTTTGCTCCATTCATTGCAATCAAATATTTGCAATATTTATATATGTATGTAAACTTTATATTTTTGGTTTTGCCAGTTTGATTATTAAATTTATATAGTTAATTCATTTTTTAAAATTATCGTATATTATATTAATATATATTAATGAGAGTTAACTTGTAGTTGCTAAAAAATTAGAGTAAATGCCACAAATCTCTTAAAATTGGTTAAAGATTAAACTTCTTTAAATATATATTTTCTTAGTATATTTTATAACCGAAACTTTCCCTAAGTAACACTCAGCGTTTGCCATGTACTATATTATTTTTTCCACTGCCATATACCTTCTCTTGGCTAATTCAGATCTAATTTAGCGTGTTTACTATGATGGGCATAAATGCACAAGGGCAAAAATACACGTGCAACCCTAAGAACGAGGCATAGAGGTAAAAATGCCAGACCTACAAAGTGAGCAACAACAATTAGCTGTTGGCAAGTATTTTTATATTTTTGTGAGAAAGAAACCATTTAAAAGCACTTTTGGCGCATTTTAACGAACACCTGTTTAGCTTTCTTTCACACTAGATGTACTAAATAATACCAAAAATAGTATACAAATATGGTTAGCCTCGTAGACATTTGGTAAGAATTCCTTACTTTCGTAGTCAAGGATCTTGGTTGGTCGTAAATGCCTAATTTTTTTTTGTGTTAGTTTTGTGTTTTTTTTTACCATTACGATTTATGTCCGACATAACACCCCTATTGTATTTTAAGCATATTATTTTTTCAATATTATTTTCACATTTTCATTAAATTTTAAATTAATATTACTTCAGCAAAACATGTGCAAAATAATTTCACATATAAAACTAAATAATACATTTTTTTTTTAAATTAAAAAATGGTAAATTTTTCTCCAAATTCGTTTGTTCTGTATGGAACTCACACAAATGCCCGAGAAAAACCTGAAAACATGCATTACTAAAAATTAAAGCAAGCAACTGAACAGACAAAAGGATTCTTTGGAAATTTTGTTTCTCTGCTGGATTGTGCTTTAAATTCTCTAATATCATCCATGAGAGTGTTGAATAACACTCTGCAGCTCTCCTACACACACACACGTACGCAAAAAAGGAAGCCAAAGGCAAAGAAAAAAAAAGAAAGGCAGAGAACGAAATTTGCAGAATGTTATTCTTCTTGCTTCACGCACTTAAGCACCGGAAGTGCCATTTTGAAATGCCACAAGGAGACAACAACAAAAAAGCTGAAGCAACAAAAAATCGCAAAGAAAAACTTTATTTGGTTTACCGAACATTTTATACTCTTTATAAAGTCAGTTAATTAAATGCTCGTTCTCACTTAGGTGAGAAATAAAACACAAAAAGAACACTGTAGTGTTATTATTTCTTATTTGCCAGCTCATCTGATTTAAAATTCGATACACAGTTGGCTATAAAACTAGAAAAAAATTAACTGCTAATGAACGGGCGTCTTGCAATACACTCCTCGCTACTTGAATAGGATACCCTGCATACACGCATTATGTTCTATTCAAGTTTAATAGTTTTCTTCGATACATCGAATCATATTCTTCGATGATTTAACTTTTTGTTTATTTCGAGTATTTAATTGTAAAAAAAATAAAATGCGCGGAGTAGGAAAAATCGAAGCTTGCGAAGGATACGGGCCTATCTATTGTCCATATGGCCTAGAGACTTGAAAGAAACCGATACGTTATATTCCAATTTTAAAGTAATGAGTATGGAAGTATGGCAAAAATGTGAAAGACGAATACACAGAGAGCCTATTAATGCGGACTATACAGAGAAATTTAGAAAATTTCTAAAACTCGATAAGAAGCCATCACTGAACTTTATGATTGTCACGCATTGATATTCAAATGGTGCATAATTAGGACCCCATAATTTCAATTTTTTGGTAATACTTTAAGCTTTGGCATTAAATCTTCCTTTTAGTTAAAATACAATATCAAAATGAGCTTTAATTGGAAAAAACTAAAATACTGAGAAAGCAGTGGGCCATAGGAAATATAGACTTAAGCGGTGTTCTGTTGAAGTGGCGAGGAGTTTATATTCGGGGGCTTTCAGATATATAAATTTTTAAATAAAGACAAGCGCTGAGAATATTAAGGCTTAAGAACTTATTTGTGTTGGTTTGGTAGGATAAACAAATTATTTTAATGTATGTAGTTAGTTGCAAAACTTATAAATTTTAAAGAAAGTAAATATTAAAAAATTCATAAGATACGAGTAGCTAAATTTTATCTCATTGGGGAAGTGTCAAGAAAGGATAAAATAATAAAAGATATAAAAGAAAGTGAATAAATAGAAGAAAAACAGTAGTATAAATAATTACAATTAGAGCAAGGAACTCGAAATGGGTCATAGAGTGCGAAACTAGTTCCAAAACTATGCAAGTGTATTGATCGGAATGATCTAGTTCGTGCAGCGCATCGAGTTAAGATGTAGTAAATCAAGTAAACCAGGTAGAATCGTATTTAAAAATACAAAGCCGAACTAAATAAAATAAATTTTGTTCGTTTACGATTTTGTGTGCTTCCACATTTTTTGTTGTCGATATCTTCTGAAATTTCCCTTATACTTTGTTAGCATCAATAAATATCTGGCTTTCAATAGGCATAAATAAAATCTAAGAATATCAAAGCATATTTAAATATATTTTTTTTTGTTTAAATACGTGCACTTTTAAACCTATTTTGCCAATAAAAAATTTGTTTTGTGAAATTGGGCTCACGTTTTCCGGAACAGTACGACTATCTGCTGGAACTATGACGTCAGCCCTCGCCAGGTCTAATGTTCTGGCTCTTATATGATGCTCTCTTCTTGACTGCTGCGTTACAAGTTAGCATCAAAAATTTACATATCCTCTGTAGGGTATGTCAGTAAGTAAAAAGAAAGGGTCAACTGGTAACATGTTATAAGCCGGACGTTAGTCATATATGTGTGTTATATATTACTATGTTTGAGAGGACATTAAAATTGTTTTCAAAGTATGCAATGTGTGTGCGTGTTTGCTATTGTTAACATCCTACGACTAAACTAAACTCCGCAATTTAAAGTCCCCCGCCCGAAAAAAAAGAGAGGAAATGGCTACATCTGTCTCTTAATGGCTACTCTAGCTCACATTGTCCTAGCAATTGATACAATTCATTTGCTATTTCATAATCAAATAACTTTTTTTACATGAACAGCAAGTTTGTTTATTGCTTCCCGTCCCTACTCGACTTAAAAAGAAGCCCCCAAAAAAGGGCACAATACTGCCAAAAGTTTCGATTAAATTTGCTTACATAGGCGAAACAATAAAATTATTGTCTAAGGCAGACCCATAAAGGATGCTGCTGTCGTTGCTAAGTGCCGGGCGCATGCTCTGGCATAAATAAAAACATAATTGAGTTTCAGCAAGGGGCAAGTCGGGGGCGTCGGAGCAGCCAGGCTTGAGGCTCAGAGCATATTGATTTGGGCTAAAATACATGTTGGCCAATTCTCTAGTGGTCTGTAGCGTTAAATTGGTTGCAATTAGCTGAAACTGTGCTAGGGTCAGGCAATTTTTTTTTTTTTTTTTTTTTTTGGGTCATGTGCGTCTGAGCGGTTACTGCATGGTTTGGGGCACGTATAATTAGTAAAAGAAAGTCATTTATATTCATTTCAACTTGGGCTTTTTTTGTTCTTTTAATTTGAGGTTTTTTTTTTTGTTTTTTTTTAAAGCTTGGGACATTTAGAAAATTGTAAAAGTAATGATCAAACTTGTCGCTACAAATGGGTGCTACAAGCTTTTGAGCCAGCCAAATGTCTGGCTGTCTACAGCCTTGACTAATGAAGTTTTAGTGGCTTTAATTGATTCATTTAATTGAGCTGGTTGGTTGACTGGTGAACTGGCCAACTTGCTGGCTATAAACAGTTTTTTTTGGCCCATCAGCAGCAGTGCCCAATGCTATTTTGCAGTGATGCAGTTTTAATTTCATGGCTTGCCAGGTTAATTGCATTGGTGTGCGGTCTGAAGTTGTGAAAAAGTTTTGAACCAGTAATTAGCCAGGAACTATGTGCAACAACTTCATCAACCTTGCCATTTACACAAATACTTTTACACTTAAAATCGAATAGATTTGACTTTAAGATGCCCTTACTCGTGTTACTTTTTCAAAAATTCAATTATACTCTGAGTCGTAAGTTTTTATACCAAACCGACTATTATCATCTGGCATAGCTATTCAGCCATGTCTATCTGTTCTTACGTTCGTGCATGCGATCATAAACAGTGTGGGCCAAAAAGGACCTACGATTAACTTTTTTATTAATTTTATAGACAAACATATCGTGCTGCATGTCAAGAGTTAAATTTGCTTGAAAATGATACTCATTGGGAAACGACAATCGCTGAAGCAAACATTTCCGCATCTCCACGTCAGATACGCAGTTTATTTGCTATTATCATTTCGATATGCTTCCCATCGAATCCACGTGACCTGTGGACTTTCATCGTGTCATTTCAAGAAATCCCTATCTTGAGGCGAATGAGGAGATTCATAACCAGGCCTTGCTACTGATCTAAAACATGTGTTATCTCATTTGCGGCAGTTTGTAAGTCAAGTTAGGACTGCCAGCGCCAGATCGTGGAAAGTATGTCGCATTAAATCGAGAATTGGAGCGTGAACATCAGGCCCGTCGAGAGAGGCATTCCCCCCGGGCCCGAAGTTTGCTCATAGGCCGGGTGAAATTACTAAGGTGTAATAGAGGGGCCGGTACATTTTCCACTCGGGCCCGGATTTTCTTTCTACGGCCCTGGTGAACATGATTATGATCGTCATGAATCAAACCAATCAGTTCAAACGAATGTCCCTCTGTTGAACCTCAAACAGAAGGAAGTCTATGACACATTAATGAAAGCAATTGAAGATGGAAATGGTGGCCCTGGTGGAACAGGGAAGACATTTCTGATGTCATTAATTTTTTCCACTGTTCGTGCGAGATCCGACATTGCGGTAGCTGTTCCCTTTTCTGGAATAGCGGCCACATTGCTAGAAGGGTGCCGTACGGCTCATTCAATGTTCAGTTCTGATTCCGATAATTCCGATGAGTTTAAAATAATTCAATTCCGATTCGCCTGACGATAAACAAATCACAAGGCCAATCCTTGGGTGTTTGTGGATGGAACTTAGAAAATGAATGTTTTTCTCATAGTCTTTTGTATGTGGCATGTTCACGTGTCGGCAAACAATCCGCTTTATTATTATTATTCTTGCGCCTAATAAATTTTGCGTAATTGAGCGATTGAGGTTCGTTTTTTCTAATTTTCGGACCAACTATAGAAAGTACACTATGGAAGTAAACAGACATACAAGGGATATTATAATCAGGATGATTTGAATTGTATAAAAAAGACGGGGGTTGGCGTGCGAAGCACGTAGGGGGCGGAGCCCGCTAGTTTCTAATATAATTATGTTTTTTTTTTTGCAGTTTAAATTGAATTCTTGGAAATTTATAATGCAATCATACAGTACACAACAACGTTTCAAAATTATTGAGTATTTTTATTTTTGTCAACAATCAATTATTTTGACACAGCAAAAATAATGTTTTGATGTCGGATGTAACGCAAATGGTTATGTCAACAAGCAAAACGGTAGAAGGTAGGGATCTGAAAATCCAAGAATAACACACTGGCATCAATGTTCAGCTTGGTGAGGCGTTATGGCTAATAAAGCTGTCAGCATAAAATTAAGTGCTGGGGTTTTTGAAATCAAATTTTTTATCTGTTTTTGTAATGATTTCTGAGATAACCTCCAAAATATTACTTTTTTTGGTTATATCAGAACGCTAGTGTACTGGATTCGGATTCAGCCACGTCAAAACCAAAAGATGGTCTGGCTTCGGATCCAGAACAATATTTTTTTTGTGCAGCTGTGTTTTAATAAAGCTTTAATACTGCCGTTCGAGACCAGATGTTCGACGATGTTTTTTATATATTTTTGGGTTCGCTATATCCAAATCTGAGGTCTGAAAAATCCGAGTACGTCAGGGTTCTAAGACAACTACCAAAATAACTTATTTTTGAGGTTATGTAAGAGAGAAAGTGCTGGAGTTTATTTTTTCTCGGCTTTGGAGACAGCGAGCTTAATTTTACCGGATATTTGTAGCTATAAACTACGAAACTATAAAATCGCTTTTCATCCGATGCACCACAAGGATTTAAAAGTAAAAACGGAAATGTTCTTTTTGTTGGTGATGTTGAGGTGAAAAGACCTTATGGATATGCTGTGTAGTAGTTATTTTCTGCTTGTTACATACAATTACTTGTAGGCTGTATACTCTTTAAAAACATTTGCAAGCGTACAAGGTATAGAAAAAATGGCATATAAAAATTTATAATTAAATTAAACTAAATTGTTTGGTTTCAAGGGAGCGGCAAGCAAAATTTTATCGGTCATTAAATTTGCAAAACCTTCTGAGCCAGAAAATAAATTCACAGTTTCTAGTTTTTTGAACTTTTTATTTTATACACTTATTTTCCGCTTGTTTTACAATTTTGATTTTCTAATTAGTAGCTGCAGTTGGCGCACATTCTGTATGTTTTCCTTCGGGGTTCGGATTCGTTCAGCTGAATGTTCAGCATCTGGTTCCGGATCCAAATAGTTGAAGTTTAATTGTTGCGTCAGTTTTCGCATTCGTTGCAGTTGTCGGGTCTGTTCTGATTGAAATTTAATAATTAAGATAAATGGCAGCATAATATTTCACTACTGGTGCTTACATTGTCCAATAAGGTCTTCATTTTTAACTGGACGCGCAACTGAGTATGACAGACTGACTGACTGACTGGCTCTATATTGCATTTCATTTTAATTTATATACTATAGGTATATAGGAATGCAGTGCGTCGATGTCATTACTTTTGAGTGCAGTGCGTTAGATTAGTTCTTATCTGCCCTGGGCTATGTGAGCAAACACAAGTGTAAACATGTTTCCCAGACATATGAGTACATGGTATGATTCTCATTATCAGTGCACTTGGTGTTGACACAATCCACAATCGCTCCGGGATGTAGTGTATGAAAGAGACAAACGCATTGGCGCGGTAAGGCTAGGGTAATAATTCAACAGTTTATCGAACTCAGTGGCTTCGGGCATATTTGTTGAATGCTGGGTGGATACTTTGAAAGAAACGTACTACATAGTTTTTATATTATAATTTTTATATACCCATATATTAAAGATATGTGCAGTGTGATTTTTTTGCGAAAAAATTTGTGATGAAGACGGTTCAGTGGAATAGCTGGTACCATTAAAAAAAAAAAAATATATATTCCTGTCGATCTGGCTTTAAGGCCTACATAAGTATACTCACCAAATTTGGCGACTCCAGCTCCTGTACAGTGTTGTTCCACTACGCGTCGTTTTTAGTTGTCGACAGTGTGACGTCGACAATCGCGTCGTCAATGTCGACAATGTCGACAACACGTCGACAATGTCGACAACGTAGACAATTGTGTCGTTTATGCGGTTATTTTAAATCACCTGATTCTGGTTAGTTATGTGATTCTGGTTAGTGATGTGAATTTGAAAAATAATGCTTTTGATGAACTCGGCTGTGTTAGTCAAAGCAAAAAAAAGGCGGCTTTTTGCAAGAATTGCAACAACAATTTACTAAACACAGCCGAAGCCCGACTTAGAGCACATAGGTAAATATTTTGTGCGTGTATGTGTGAACTTTCATAATATTGTTTCTTTACTGTTTTTAAAGAAATGTGTGCAAGATTGTAGACAATGATAATGCGAGCTCATCAAATCTTGGTACACGTAATCACAGTGACAGAAGTATAACATATTTCGTGGATGAAGAAAATGATCTTTTGCATTTAGATGCTGAACGACTTGATATCAGCGCAAGTTTTAAGTGTTTTTAATGAATCGTAACTCTATGTAATGACTGGTGTCTTATACATAGATGGAAAATAACCCGATTGATACTCAACAAAATAGTTAACCTATCAATAATAACTTTGAATTAGTAAGGGCAGAATCTTTGGAGTCCACGGGAACAAGCTCATTAACTTCTTTATTTTCGAGCAGTGAACAATTACCAACAATAGGTTCCAGTAACAGGAAACGATTAAATGCTAAAAGAAGCAGCCCTTCCATTTCTCACTTTATAGATCGACTGACATAAAAAGAAGAAAATGAAATTAACGAATCTTTGGCACAATTTGTCTTTGGGTGTCATATTCCCATGAGCGTAGTAGATTCTGTCTATTTTAAAAATTTGGTGAAAAAATTGAGACCTGCTTATGGAAATAATATTCCTGGAAGAAAATTGTTATCAACAAAATTGTTGGATAATGCATACGAAAAACTTTTAACTTCTGCAAAAGCTTCAATGAGTTCCGATTCAGTTTTGTTGATTGACGGATGGAAAAATTCAGCAAGCAACACCAAAACAGTCGTTTTAATGTTACAAAACGCGAATGGAGAAGAAGCATTTTTAGAAGCATGGGATCTAACGGGAGAAAGTGAGACCGCAGAAAAACTGGCGGAATCGTATCGGAGTCTGTTGATTTGGCAGTAAAAATGCATTCTACCCATGTCTACGCAGCAGATTCAGATAATGCAAGCGCGATGAAAAAATGGGAAATATAACGAAACATTTTGTTGGGAAAAGTAATTGTAATAGTCATACTGGAAACCTCCTCCCCAAAGACATTTTAAATAGAAAATTGAATCTGAAAGTCACATCTGTTCTAAAGGAATTCAAACAACCGGATTTGGAAAAAAAAATTATTGAGAAAGGTGGAAATTAGCATGTGAAACTCGATGGTGTTCACATCTCAACGCGTACAATTGTTTAATAGAGAGTGAGCAGCTTATGAAGCAAATAGCAGCCGATTCAAAAGTGAAATCAAATATCGTTGCATTGCCTTTTGATACTAAATTTATAGATGACGTTAAGAGCAGCATACTTTTATTGGACCCAATTTGTAATCTAATTAACAAATGTCAGTCCACAAAATGTTCAGTAGCAGAAGCAGTCGACTTGTGGCTGGATCTTCAGTTACCTGATAAATTTTCTATGCCATTCAAAGCGCTGGCTTTAAACAAATATGCTTTATCATGCTTATGCTTATTATGCTTAATAATATGAAACTATCCAGTGAGCATAACAACATTGTTTTGGATTTTTTGTTCAACAATCTGGATGGAACTGGCCTTGAGGAGCTGGATAGTTTCAAAAACAAATCTTGTTTTTTTAAAAGGCTTTTTGAGAAAGAAATAAAGAACCCGTTTGTTTTCTGGAGCTTGTCAGAAATAAAATACCCAAAACTAGCAAAACTCGCTATAAAGCTTCTAAAAATACCAGCTTCTTCTGCTCAAATTGAACAGGTGTTTTCGAGCTGGGATCATGTCCATTCATCTGCAAGAAATTGCCTAAATTTTCAAAGATCAAAAGAACTTTTATACTTGTACTATTCATTAAGAATTAAGGATGTTGCTGAAGTGGATGAATTTGAGATAGAATAAATAGTATAAAATTATAATTTAGACAAAAAGTGTACAAAACAAGACTATGGTATGCAGCTCATGTTTTTTTTTTTCATTTAATAAAATTTGAAGTTTAATTTATATGACTTTAATTCTTAAAGTAAATTGTCGACATTGTCGACGTGTCGACATGAAGCATTGTCGACACTCAATTGTCGACACGTCGACAATTGTGTAGTCTACACTGTGTAGTCTACGCGGCACATCACTGCTCCTGTATAATAATAGAATATGGTTGTATAAGGTGGAAAGCTTAAGTAAGTTTGTTTTTGGCATTTATTACTAGAAAATAATAGAAATAAAAGCCGAGCTGGGTTCATCATCATCATCATCAATTGGCCATTATAACCGTGGGTCGGTCTTGGCCACATCCAGAAGCCTTCGCCAGTCGTTTCTGCTTTGCGCGCACTGACGCCAGTTGGAAATATCAAGCCTAGCCAGGTCAATAGAGACCTGATCTTTCCATCTCAGAGTAGTGACAGTGGGCACCGTTTCGAAGCCTTTTTTCGCTGGAGCATCATCATCCATTCTCGCCACATGACCTAGCCAACGCAGTCGCTGCAACTCAATGCTCTTGACTATGTCTATGTCGCGGTATAGCTCATACAGCTCGTCGTTCCATCGTAAACGGTAATCACCATCAACGCAAGAGGGACCAAAGGGAGAAAGAGGGACTCCTAAGACTCGCTCATCATGCTCGTCATCGTCCATGATTCTGCGCCATACATAAGGACGGGTATTATGAGCGTTTTATAAAGAGTTGTTTTCGTCCTGCGAGAGAGGGCTCGACTTCTCAATTGCCTACTTAGCCCAAACTAGTACCTGTTGGCAAGAGTAATTCTACGCTTGATCTCAAGGCTGGCGTTGTTTTTGGTGTTTATGCTGGCTCCTAGGTAGACAAAATCCTCTACTACTTCGAATGTGTAGCTATCGACAGTTACATGTTGCCCAAGATGCTGAGAGGGCTTCTGTGTCGGCAAGAGGTATTTTGTTTTGTCCTCGTTCACCGCAAGACCCACTAGCCTTGCTTCTTCATTAAGCTTGGAAAAAGCAGCACATACGGCGCGGTTGTTGCGACCAATGATATCGATATCATCGGCATACGCCAGTAGCATGACACTCTTTTGCCCCAATATCGTGCCAGTGCGATGGATTTCTGCTGCACGTATAATTTTTTCCAGCATAATGTTGAAGAAGTCGCAAGATAGAATGTCACCTTGCCTGAAACCTCTTTTAGTATCAAAAGGCTGGGAGAGGTCCTTTCCAATTCGCACCGAGCTGGAAGTGGTTTGTAGCGTCATTCTGCAAAGCCTAATTAACTTTGCAGGGATACCAAATTCAGACATAGCAGCGTACAAGTGAAAACTAATAATGCTGTCAAAGGCGGCTTTGAAATCGACTAGCAGGTGGTGTGTGTCGATTTGATTTTCCAGGGTTTTCTCCAGGATTTGCCGTACTACGAATACCTGGTCAATGGTGGACTTACCAGGTCTGAAGCCACACTGATAAGGTCCAATCAATTCAATTTCAATTTTTCACATAGGATACTGGCAAGGACCTTGTATGCGATGTTAAGTAGAGAGATTCCACGGTAGTTGGCGCAGATCGTTGGATCCCCCTTCTTAAGTATTGGACAAAGAACGCTTAGATTCCAATCACTCGGCATGCATTCTTCCGACCATATTCTGCATAAGAGCTGCGCTTCATGAGCTCCTCGCCGCCAGCCTTAAACAGCTCTGCTGGTAGGACATTAGCACCGGCAGCTTTGTTGTTTTTGAGCCGCTGAATGCCTGTTTGGACTTCGTTATAGTCGGGCGGTGAGACGATAATTGCATCGTCAGTGATTGTCTCTTCTTGACCACTTTCCGTGTTGGCTGAACTGCTGTCACCGTTAAGCAGCTTCGAAAAGTGATCTTTCCATACACTAAGCGTGCTTTGGACGTCTGTTACTAGATTCTCTACGGCGTCTTTGCAGGAACTGGCCCCGGTCTTAAAACCTTGAGTAAGGCGCGTTACTTTTTGATAGAATTTTCAAGCCATATTTCTATCATGCATCTCTTCCATTTCCTCACACTCGCGCCTCTCCGCCTCTCTTTTCTTGCGCCTGAAGAGACATTTCTCTGCTCGCCTCTTTTCTTTGTAGCGCTCCACAAGAGTCCGCGTAGCAACTGTTCGCAGTGTTGCCTGGTAGGCCGCGTTTTTCTCTGCAGTTGCCGCGCGACACTCGTCATCGTACCAGGAGTTGCGAATCAGACGACAGGGGCCAACAATGTCATCCGCAGCGGTACGCAACGAGTCGGAGATATTTTTCCACTCCGCGCACATATCGTCGAGTTGAGAATCGTTCTGCGTAAGCAGCTCCGAGAGTCGAGTAGCAAAGTCTCTGGCTGTCTTTTGTGATTGCAGCTTGGTGACGTCGAGCTTTTCAAGCACCTTAGATTGCACGTTTTTTTTAGCTGCAACAAGGAAGTGATCCGAGTCAATATTGGCTCCCCGAATCGTGCGTACATCTAAGATACATGAAGAATGCCTTCCGTTAATCACAAAATGGTCGATTTGGTTTCGGATCAACCGATCTGGAGACAGCCAGGTTGCTTTATGGATGTCAAGATGCTGGAATCTAGTACTACCTACTAGCTGGGTTCTACTCTAGGGTATTCTGCTTTTTTGTTTTTTATTGGGTGGCAGAGTTTAAATGAGGTCGTTTGAGTTGGAATAATGAAAATCGCAGTGTTCGACCAAAAGAGGTGACCACTCCAAAAATGAGTGAAAAACTTCTCAAAATGGTATTAAATGACCGTCGACTAAAGTTCGTGCCCTAGCTAAATGTATTGGATTTTCCAAAAGTACTGTGTTTCGCATATTGAAGGATAATTTGGAAATGAAGAAGCTGGCCATATCTTCATAATGGAAAAACTATCAATGGTAAATATTATGCGATTCTATAGCAGCGTTTCAGTGATGAAATCAAGAAAAAATGGCCGGAATCGGTATGAGGCATAATAAAAAATATGGCGAACATTAGTGGCAGAGGGTGACGGTGGTAATTGAACCGACTTTGAAACCAGCTTCCCTACTGTTATGCTTTGGCCACTGAGGTCTTTAAGATTCTATATTACGATTATCTGTACCACTTACCTTAGGGTACAGGATTCGGTTCGCTGTATAATTTTATTTACTATTCTATTCATTAAAACTGAGGATTTTCACTTAAAAGCACTTGCTACTTTAAATATTTCATATGAAAGTGATCTCATTTTACTCGCTATTATTAAACGCAATACTAAAATGTCCCATTTTACAATAAATGAGTTTGTATGCAAATCAGAATTAATTTGGCCATGTCTAACTGCCTGCTACGAGAACCAAATGAAGCTGCCTGATTTTCAGCCTTACTCTATCAGAAATGGTCTATTTGCATCCATGTCTAAGTCTATTCAGTTTGTCAACGTGTTTGCTGGCATGTCAGATTCTCATTTTGTGAAATTGCCAAATATTGACGAAGAACTTCAATGCAATCAAGACAAGTAACTACGACAAATGGTTGAGCGTATATTATTGGCTATATATATGTGGGTGTGTGTCTGTGTGTAATTTCGACGTAACACTAATGGCAGCAGACTTGAATATATTCCATTAAATGACAGAACTTGAAAAAGTGAAACTGAAACCCAAAAGCTAAGGTAAAAAAAAGAAAGTGTCTGACGTCTTTAAGCAATTGGAAATGTTTATTAATGAAATAGCCACAAGGCAATAAAAGTAAACTTTAACTAGACTCAACTCAACGCAACTCACTGCTTTTGAGTTTAAACTCATATAAACTCAATTCGACTCAGTTGAGTTTAGCTCAACAAGGAAATTCTAATGGTAATGCTCGAGGAAGTTTTCAGGTCTTTTGTGCAAAAAGGAAACACCTGGGCAAAATACTCGAAAAACAATTTTCGCTCATTATCATTTCAACATATTGTATGCCCAAGTGTTTTAAATTGCTCATAGAGAGAGAGAGAGTACGTTTTACTTGGCTGATGAAGAAGTTTTTGGTTTTTATGTAAGATACAACATTGTTGCCAGGCGTTTCCTCTATTTATTCCGTAGGTCTGTCAGTCTGCTCCTTTCTTGGTTTTTGGCTGGTTGAAGGTAATGTTAAAATCACTAACATGCTCATAAATGCGCCATGAATAAATTAACTTGCTGAATAGACCGGCAGACAACAGGCAAAACAGGAGTAAGCCTTAGATTGCCTGCGAATGATAATAATAATTGAAGCAGGGCTGCCACTTAACAAAGGTGCGCCCACACACATGCTCAAATGATACACTGACAGAAATACAATCCTCGTCACTAGAATAAGCAGGTTTTTTGCGAAAATCCTATGATAAGGAAGTAGAATTTCTAAGAGTTATATTTTTATGACTGTAGCTATCAAAGTAAATGCTTAACTATACATATACATTTTCCAAATGTGATAGTTAATCCCTTTTATTTGATACCAAACTGAGCATCATTAGACTTAGACTTAGACAAGACTTTATGCCATCTAGAGGGCGCCATATTTAATTTAAAGTGACGTAACATAGCCTATAAATAGCGGACAATCAACACGCTTCCAATAATACCTCATTTGTCAAAAAATGATAAGCAGTTTCATGACCCTTCTTATTGCTTCGCAGTAGTCGGCTAAAAAGAATCAAATGTCTCTAAATTTTATTTATTTTTTGTTGATAATTTTTTTCAACATCTTTTTTTTTGGATACGTAAGAGGTGTCCTATCCAAGCTTGTGTGTTAGTTATTGTCGTAACCAAGCAAACTGTTTATTTCTTGTTATTTATATCTCAGTTGCCAAGCAATAGTCAAACATTTTTGTAACTAAACAGTTCAGGTAATTTTTTACTTTAGTTCCCTGGATCGAAGTCTAGAATCTGCCAATATGTCTTTTATGTCGGGCGATTATTCCGTACGTCATGGGACCGTTGTGGCGCGTCAACGTCAAAGCCGTTTTGGGCGTTTAACCCGACACTCCTGCTTTCATTTGCATAGAGATAATGTTTTCTCTGTACGAAAGTCCCTGGTGGATTATGTGGACAAGGAGTTGAAGGATATGAACACATCGGTATTTTATCAGCGTATATTTATATTTGCCAAGCATTTTACCTCAAAAGATATGTTTAAAAATTTTGTGTGTGGGATTACACCTAAAGCCGCTGATAATGTTGAACAAGAAACAGAGGATTACGAGCAAGAATCTGAGAGTTCCGAAACGTCAGCAGAAGGCTCTCAATCCGCGTCAACTAATACGACATTAACATCAAAGAAGGTTTCCCTTAATGAAATCAATCCAAAGGTGCCGCAAAGCGAAGGGTTGCTTACAGAGTCCGCTTTAGTTGGAGAGGTGCTGACCAACACCTTTCGTTTCACTGATGAAGAATTAAATAAAAAGACCGAACTGCCAAAGGAGAAAGAAAAACCAGCAGCAAAAGTTTGGGACGAATCAGACAGTCGATATACAATATTCAAGGAGAAACTAATTAAGCTGCATAAAAATTGTCTAAATGTTATGCTTACACCTGATCCAATGTGTGGTTTATATCTCTACATGGGCGAATACGCAATGTTAATGCTAGAGGGCAGCGAGGATATGATGGGTATTTTCTGCAAAGAGTTGTTGGACTGTAAGAAGGATTTTTGGGGTACCGATTGCGTGTTTCACGTAGAGGATCACATTCATCAGGTGAGTTTGTAGGAAAATTGAGACAACGAGCTGCCTTTACGCATTCATTTTCTTTTCAATAGCTGTATACGAACGAATTGATGTTTCGCAAAATACCCGCTGCCTTTATAAACGAAAAGTTTCCTACATCAACACCTACGGATGAGCATCTAATGGGCAAGCAACACATCATAATCAAAGAAAAGTTGCTAAACATATGTCGACTAATATCGGAAAGTATCCTGTTGCCGTCGGGAGATTTAAAATCAAGTGGGTCAAATGACTTTACGGGTTCCATATATGAAAATGACGATTCAATATCAGTGAAGTCAGTCAAATCAATGGCTTCTTATAAATCGGAAACATTACCAGTGGAATCATATCGCAAGCTACTGCCCGAAATACAACGCATTGATCTGGTTTTGGCCGCCAAGCGTTTTTATTATACGCTTGAAGAGTTTACCGGTATATATGGCACCACCCCACACACAGCCGATACGGATGGTTTGTTCTGGCCCATACAAAACAACTATACACCACCGAATATATTCCATCGCACGCCTTTTGATATAAATTTGATATTTCCGGACTATGCGGAGGCCATGCAACAGGATAAGTCGTCAGCAGAACAGTTATTAACGCGGCCATCGCAGGATGTTGAAAATGTGAATACAACGCATAAGGGTGACGAAGGACATTAGCAAGCAAAAAAAAATAGTCATGTACTTGTTATATTTTAAAAATGTTTGTTTTTCGTGCAGTGTAAAGTACTCATGTGTCATTATTGTGGTGTAGTTGGATAGGACTCGTACATCAGCTTCATTATGTACTACATCTCGTTGCGCATCATTGATGATGATGACGATGATGATGCTGATGCTGATGACGACAGTGACGTAGACGTTGGTGTCGACGCCTGCTACGTGTGCTCTGTTGGCGCTGTTATCTCTAAAAGTCGCGCATTGGTTGCTTCTGTTCACATGACTGAATATACCTATACACTTAGGTATAGTTATGTTAAGGATGGAGAGGCGGTTAGGCATGGCTGAAAAACAGTTACAAAGTGCTGCCTTGTTTTGGTTTGCCACTCGAATGGCTTCCACTTTGTTAACATAAACCTAAATTTGCAAGCGCTCACACTCTTACGCCCTATCTCACACATACATGCGTGAGAGTATGTGTGTGTGTGTGTGTGGTTGTCGGTTGATTTTGGCTACGTGCCTTCTCTTTTTAACATAAACCGCTACGACGCCAGCTGTCACATGTAATACCGTTAGCTTATAACTGTCAAAAGTCACTTGACAGCTACATGCATTGACTTGTATGTGTGTGCGTGTGACTGCGGCTTGGCTTAAAGTGCATGTTGAATTTGTTGTAGACAACGCCGTTACCGCAACAATAACTCATATAAAGACTCAGCCTTTCGGCACTTTCCACGAAAATGAGGTTAACGTTAACTGTCGCATCCAAGTTAAATCAGCTGACAGCTGGCAAAAACAGCAACAAACAAAACAAAAACAAAATAAAATTATGGCAAAAAAATTGTTTAGAAAATTGGCTAAAAAGTTAATTAAACTTTTGCTAATGTTTTTCTTTTTGATTTTAACACATGCCATGTCACATACAGGCGTCCATTGATGTTTTTATACCCTCAAAGAGAGTATGCATATAAGTGTTAAAAAAAAGGCATTTACATTGCAGGAACATTTCACAAATGATGTCTTTTTGAGACGTTGTATTTTGGATACAGAACTCGAGAAGGCTCAAAACCTTTTTACTTTCGGGTGCAATGTAGCTTGAAACGGCAGCGACTCGTCGTGAGGATTCTGTATATTGAAGCAAATCTTTTCTTAATTAAGTGGTCAGACGTGACGACAGATCTTTTAACAATAAACGATTCTCAGAGGACGATCGGTTGGCTAGTCACCTACTTAGCTTCTTAGTGCCAAGAGAAAAAATTTCTTTTTAACCGATTCAATTTTATTTGCTATTTTTCTTGGTTCCAGACAGGTGATCCATATTTCAAGGTTGTTTGGACAAGGGTTGTGAACAATCTTTTAATAACGAATGGACCAAAAAACTCTCTCGACCAAATTTTTATAAAGAATACAATAAGACCATAAAACCCAAAATTAAGTGTCGAGCAGCATTGAAAGTCCTTTAAATCATTTCATCAAGAAAAATCTCCAATTCTATTATCATTATAGACGTTGGCTTTCCGCGAAAAAATAATCAAGTTGAGATGATTGATAGTACAGATTTTAATTAGTATTATAGGCAAAGGACCAAGGTGTATTTATTATATATTTTTACTTGAGGCATACATTGTGCTATTATTGGTACAAAAACTATTTTAAAGGTGTTTATATATGATATATATATTTTATATCAGCGTAAATATATCATCAACACCTTTCGATCTATTCGTCACTCATGTCGATACAAAATTTTGTTCAGAGATAAATCTCGAAAACGGTTCTTAAGAAAAAAAAAGAATGTAATTTTCGTATTTCAAAATTCAAAATTTTTTTTTTATTTTTAAATAATTTTTTCATTTTAAAATAAAAATATTTTGTTTTATATTAAAATACAAGATAATATTAATTATACCCTGTACCGTATGGTACAAAGGGTATATTAAGTTTGTGCAAGCCGAAAATGTATGTAACATACAGAAGGAGACGTCGGAGACCCCCCAAAGTTACTTAAAGTATGATCAGGGTGACTAGAGAAGTCGATATACCCATGTCCGTCTGTCCGTATGTCCGTCTGTCTGTGTGAACGCCTAGATCTCAGAGATGGTAAGACCTAGAGCAACCAAATTTTCAGATTAGATGCGCTATTATGTCAGGGGAGACAAGTTTATTTTATATTTTTGATATCGGGGTTATATTACATAGCTCCCATAGGGGTGTTTCAGAGGACCTCGAAAAAAACAAAAAGTTTTAGATGGATAATTCGGTTGTTTATGAATGATCGTAACCATATTTGGCATTTAATAGTTTTTTAGAGTTCCCAAGCACTGTACCAAATTTGATCAAAATCGATTGACTATATCATATAGCTCCCATAGGACTAATCGGTCAAAAAAACGCTTTTTGTACAAAATTTGTTGTGTTTCGTTTGTTTATGAAGATATTGTAACCAAATTTGGCATTCAGAAGTTTTTTTGAGATTTTCAACACTGTACCAAATTTTATCAAAATCGGTTGATTATATCATATATCATATCATATATATTAAATCATATAGCATAGGGCCAATCGGTCAAAAAAACGCTTTTTGTACAAAATTTGTTGTGTTTCGTTTGTTTGTGAAGATATTGTAACCAAATTTGACATTCAAATGTTTTTTAGAGATCTTCAACACTGTACCAAATTTGATCAAAATCGGTTGACTATATCATATAGGTAGGGCCATAGGGCCGATCCGTCGAAAAAAAGTTGTTGATTAAAAATTCGTCTGTTTTTGGTTGTTTATGAAGGTATCATAATCTAATTTGGCAATCAAATGTCTTTTGGTGTTCTTAAGCAATTTACCGGATTTTATTGCAAGCAGTGGTACAGGGTATCCCAAAGTCGTCCGCGCCCGACTTTAACGTACGCCATCTTTTTTATGTTGTAAAATATATTTGTATAATAATATAAATAGTTTCAAAATCGTTTTTATTTTAAAATAATGTTTTTTTTTATTATTTTAAGAAATAATTTAAAAATTAATATAATAGTAAATTAATCGAAAACTCTTTTTAGCTTTGATTTTTATCTACCCCATACATCTTTTTTTTATCCATGCTAAAAAATGAAGCATGTGAAAACGGCTCAAGTGGACACTTTTGCATTTTTTTGTATCATTCTCAAACAAAAACTTAAATCTGTATATGCCAAAAGCCTTGAAATCAAATTTCAGCTTTTTTCTTTTTTTTTTACTATGTAATTTATATACTTACTATAAACACATATAATTTTATGTTTGAATACTACTTTATCCTTTTAATTAATAATTTTTTGGCGATTTTATGACCATTATTTGCAATAATTATCATTTTCTTTAGAATAGTGTTCATTCCACCATGACTTTTGCAAAATAGTTATGAAAATTGTGACTATAGTCTCTTCAGCCAAACCAAAGAGGCCAAAATTTTATTAAAAACTTTTAACTGATAGGCCCAGTAAAAAATCGAGTTTCTTGATCTGTTAGGATATGCGATCTTCGCAGTCTGAAACTAACCATTCTATTGTATATACCTTTATGAGACTGCTGTTGCGAGTTTTTGTGCTCATTTGGCTCCAGGACATTCAATGACAACGTCGAGGCTAGCTGCCGTAGCAGCAACTGACAACAACAAGAGCACAATTCAATCAAGTACAACAACAACAACAATGCATGGCAAACAAACCAAACAACTACAACAATAAGAACAACAAAAACCAAGTGTCAGCGCATAAACAAGGACATTGCACTCCAGGGTGCTGTGCCTCGCTAGCGACCGATGCCAAACAACGCAACAACAACGAAAAGCCAGCAATTGCTGTGGACTGCAGTTTTCATAAACTGCCAGATGGTTGCCACACTTTCTCTTACATTCATACACACTCACACAACACTCATAGATACTCACACACACATTTAAAGTCACTCACACACATTCATAGGCACTCAAACTAGAATAGAGACAATGGCGATAAGCTGCTGCAGTTGGCCATGTACATAGAGCATTAGGCCGCTACAACATGGCCCTGCTCTTTGGCTGCTTCTCCGCATTTCGACTATGTGCCACAACTTGAGGCGCCAACTCATAAATAACCAAGACAAAAACAACAAAAAAAAACAACAGGGAAAAAAACTAAATGACTTTTGGCTGTTTCTCTTGTGTTCCTTTTCAAACTACATGGCAACACTGTTTGCTGCAGTCATTTTAAATTGGTTGTGTGCGTGAGTGTGTATGTGTGTTGTGTGAGTGTGTGTGAGAGTAAGTGTATGAGTGTGCCCTGCAGCTTCTCAGACTGTAGTGCGAAAGACCGAGCATAATTTGAACCAAACTCAATTTGTTTGCAATGTTTTAGAGCAGCAACAAAAACAAAAAAAAAGTATTTATGTATATAAATAAATAAAAACAAAAAATTGGGCTAAGTAGCATGGAAAGTTGATAGCACTAAGAAAAAAAAATACAAAAAATATAACTAAAAGATATATAGTTTTATATGCTATACAGTAAACAGAAACAATTTTGTGGCGCGATAAACGAATTTCAAGATTTTGTTGCTGGCAAACTACAGGAGCTGCATTAACAGCCAAGTGCAGTAAATGTTGCAGGAAGCGAAAAGGATTTTAAAATTGAAATTTCGCTCTTCTATGGCAGGGATTGTATATTTGAAAATAAGTAGACTTAAGTTGGCTATCATCTGAACATATATACTCATAGTTCGAGCATCCTGATGCAAAAATATTTCAAACATTTTATTAATAGGTATAATTTAAATTGTTTTCAGTTAAAAAAAAATTTAAAGATTTACTCAAACTTAGTGACTATATTTACTTATTAAAAAACCAGTTTTTTTGTATTTAAATTTAATTTGATATTATTTATATTTTAAGTGATCTACTACATATTTTAGAGCCTTGTTACCAATTCTTTACATTTCATAATATACGATTTAATTACTTATTATTTTTTAGTTTATTCTTTTTTTTTAATTTTTGTGTTTTTGTTTTAACAATGTTTCTCTCTTTATACCAATAACACTAGTTTACTCGAAAAATTAACCTTCCTAAAAAAGTGTTTTTTAGGGAAATGTGGGGGAAACACGAAAATGGCAACTTTTTTTTTTGAAGCACCGTTTCGAGATATTCTCGAGAAACATGTTTTTGGGCACTTTTTTCAGTTATTCCTCAATATCACGTGAATTTGTATCGACATGAAAGACAATTAGATCGAAAGGTATTGATGTGCTCTTTCCAGTGATGTATAATATGTACAGATTAAGTAAAAATTGTCGAAGTTACAGGCAACCAAAGTTAGGACCGCTGTGGGTTTTATGGTCTAGATCTTTATGTGCATTAAGTCTTTTGATATTTAGATACATTGCGCCCGCCATTTTGTAACCAACTAAAAACCCATCGATGGGCACCAATTTAATTAAAATCATCCAACAATGATCAGTTTTTTTTTTAAATTGGACTCAGAGGTAGCACTGACTTCGCTTATGTGGAATATTTCTTTGTTGCGAAAATAAGTCAAGCGGGAAGTTTTTAATAGATTTTCAAGAGAATACCGTACACACCCCCCCTCAAGGAGCGGCAGGTTTTATGGACTTGACTCTCGGAAAACGGTATGTAGAGTTGTTCTATATAGCCCCCAGATTCAAAATTGTCACACCTCATAATCGTACCTGCTTCGCTGCTCTAGAAATCGACATATATGTATCTATATATAGGTTCTCCAAAACGGACATAACCTGTCTCTATTTTTACTCTCATTACAGTTATATTTTGATTCAGAATATGCACAGTTATATATAATAAACGTAGTGAACATTATTATATGTATATATTATATGTCAACAATCCCTTCATTCCATCACCCGGGGGTTTCCAAAAGGACCCATAGAATTGAAAAAAGCTTCAAAAATTTACTTTCTTCGAGAACTTGCCGCCCTTCTGCTTCAACAACAAAGTTTCAGGTGGATTGGGGATGGTTGAGCATATTCATACAAAACCTTGGTGGGCTTTATGACCAATTGTACAATCTCACGACTACGAAGAGAATATCATGTTGTGCTTCCTATAAGGGTTGTGGCTTAATTAAAGTCAATAGACATCCACTCACTTTTTTTAAATTATTATTCTACAAAACTGAGCGTTCATGATGTGTGAGACTTTGGCCAGACTGATGAATGGTCTTGACTTTTTAAAAAATTTAAACTGATCCTCTTTCCAGACAGTCTACCAACACACACGATAAGTGCCTGAGCCTACGAAAATAAAAAAAAATTAAAAAAATTTCAGAATATAATCTACTGACACATACTGTTCATTTTTTATTTTTTTATTTAAATTTTGTTATTTATTATAAATACAGATTGAAATTAAATAAATCGCCCAAAATGCTTATTGCAATATTGTTTTTAATTAACAAAAATGAAAAGCAATTATTTTTCAAGTTTATAAAACAAAAACAAATCTGCGATAGCAAAGAAAATACATAACTAAATACAAAAAAATTATAAAAGAGTCGATTAAAAAAACAAAGCAAAAATTAAGCAAAAAAAATGTTTATATAATAAAATTGATTCTAATTACATTTTGAACTGTCAATTTTACTTTTCGAAATAACTTTAAATCAAGAAGTGTATACGCGGTAGCTTCATTTTGAAAAGCAAACTTAATTATAAAGCATTGTAATAAATTTTTAATATTTCATTAGAAATTTGGGCTGTTATTTAATTTAGCATCTAGATTGCACCTTGGGGCGCTCTTTAAATTTTCACATAATTTATGACATTCAAATTGTTTACTTGACGCCGCATCGTTAAAAATGCCTCTGTAAAGGCACCTCCCAGAGGTATTCATTACAAAATGAGTACACACAACGCCACACATACATAAACGCACAAATATCTAAAGTAAAATGGCGGTCCTAGAGCTCATTGACATTCATCATACGTCTAGTTGTACGCGTTAAATCAAATTAAATGATGGTTTGCGTGACGCTTTAAGTTGCATTTGTTTTGTCAAAACTTTCACATAGAAAAAGCTATTCCCCAAGCAATTTCGTGCACATATAGGGCGTATCTTTAAGCTACCTAAAAAAGGAACAAAAAAAAAAACTTTAAATCGTTAAAACTTTTGCCATAAAATTTCGACAAGTCGTTAAAGCCACACCCATCTTCAACGCTTTTTGGCATACACGGACACCATAAAAATCTGAGACTAAGGCAGAAATTAAAAATAATATCATATCAGAAGGAAATTAAGCGCAAAAACATCAGTGTAAATGTTTGGAAACGTCGAGGAAACCAAGAAGAAGAAGAAACGAAAACAAAGCAAAAAGTTAGAAATATGAAAACATATTCAACTGGCTGTATGATGGGAGCATAAATACGCCAACTGTCAGAGTCGCTCTTTGCCTGCCACTCTGCACCCTCTCCAGTGCTTGGACCAAGCTGGACCGGATCTCTCGTGCTTAGTACAAATGCAGCTTTCAACAGCAGACTGGTAGCATGAGTAGACAGCAGACAGCACGACTGACAGACAGTTACAATAAAAACAATCCCAACAAAAACAATAACACAAATTTCAGGGCCACGGCATGACTTGCCGGCAATTTCAACGAGCAGCATTTTCTCACTTCCGCAGAATTTTTTTTTTATTTGTGGTCTCGTTGAAGGCCGCCATTAAGTATATATCATATCATGCGTGTGCGAGTGTGTAGAGAAGGATGAGAGTCTGACGCTTTATTTTTTATCTACACAACATGAGAAACCATTAATATATATGTCCTTGTTGTTATCTGAATTCCCGCTTTGCGGCTTTGGTCGTCGCGTTACTTTGCTTTACACTTCTTTATTTTTTTTTTTTTTTTGGTTTTTTGTTCTTTTTCATACTTATTTATTATCATGTTGGTAACCATTTCCTGGCATTCCTGGCTGTGCATTAATGAAATCCTCACACTGTATGTGAGCAACAAAAAAACGTAAGAAAAAAATGAATAAAAGACCGAGAAATCAGCTTGAAGATGACGAAAATAACATACTCTATGCAGATTATAAGGTAAAATGTTGTAAGCGTTTTCAGATGCATTCAGGTCGAGAGGTATTTTTAAAATTGCATTTATTGTTTGGGTTGTTTACTTTGTTGGGCAAAAATGCATAAAGGCAGAAATTCAAAGTGTGCAACAACAGCTTACAATACTTTGGGATACCCTGTACCACTGCTTGCAATAAAATCCGGTAAATTGCTTAAGAACACCAAAAGACATTTGATTGCCAAATTAGATTATGATACCTTCATAAACAACCAAAAACAGACGAATTTTTAATCAAAAACTTTTTTCCGACCGATCGGCCTTATGGGAGCTATGAGATATAGTCAACCGATTTTGATAAAATTTGGAACAGTGTTGAAGATCTCTAAAAAACATTTGAATGTCAAATTTGGTTACAATATCTGCACAAACAAACGAAACACAACGAATTTTGTGCAAAAAACGTTTTTTTGACCGATTGGTCCTATGGGAGCTATATGATATAGTCAACCGATTTTGATCAAATTTGGTATAGTGCTTGGGAACTCTAAAAAACTTCTTAATGCCAAATTTGGTTATAATATCTTCACAAACAAACGAAACACAACGAATTTTGTACAAAAAACAAATTTTCGACCGATCGATCCTATGGGACCTATATGATATAGTCAACCGATTTTGATAAAATTTGGTACAGTGCTGGGGGTTTCTAAAGAACTTCCGATTGCCAAATTTGGTTATGATATCTTCATAAGCAAACGAATTATCCATCAAAAACTTTTGCTTTTTTTCGAGGTCCTCTGAAACAGCCCTATGGGAGCTATATAATGTAGTCCCGATATCAAAAAAATAAAATAAACTTGTCTCCTATGGATTAATAAGGGATCTTATCTGAAAGTTTGGTTGCTCTAGCTCTTACTATCTCTGAGATCTAGGCGTTCATACGGACAGACGGATAGACGGTCAGACGGACAGACGGACATGGGTATATCGACTTCTCTAGTCACTCTGATCATACTTTAGGTAACTTTGGGGGGTCTCCGACTTCTCCTTCTGTACGTTACATACATTTTCGGCTTGCACAAACATAATATACCCTTTGTACCATACGGTACAGGGTATAAAAATATGGCATTTGTGTGCGACCCAGATCCTGGACTACGAAGATTAAGGGGAGGTTCTTTCAAATTAAATCGAGAAAATCGATTTTTTTTTTTTTACAAAAAATGAAAGCTACAAATTCGTAGAACATGTGTATGAAAGGATTTTTTGATGCGATCGATATTTATAGAAATATAGCGTTTTGAACGCACCTAAGTCGCTCGCACTGAAGGACGTTCTAAAAACTTTAAACGCGTTTTTCTCGGAACCATGTTTTTCGTTCGCATTTCAAGCATGGCTCTCGATCTATTGTTCCGATTCCCTTCATTTAAGCCATGTTTGAAAGGATATAATTTTTTGTATGCCTTATATTAACAATATACATGAAAAAGTGTTAAATTGTTATTTTTAAGCAAGGTCAAGTCACAAAAAAAGTGCAAAAAAAAAAAAATGTTTTTTTCGATCGTCCACATTTTAGTTAATTTTTCGTCAAAACTCATTATGATTTAGTATAAGGCATAGAGAATTTCATTTACTTCAACAAACAAAAAACATTTTTCATTTCGGTTCACTACAAGAGGCTGGAGATCTGAAATGCGGGGACGATATTCTGCGGGCAGAGGCAGACAAGAGCCGCCATTTTTCAGCCGCCATTTTGAATTTCGTCGCGAAAAAAATTTCCAATTATTGTACAATAAAAATCGCATTTAACAATCAAAACAGGAAGTTTGTATGTCTTTTCATCATGGCACCAATAATTCCCAAACTTTGCCTTCTTTTTGGCCAAATTTGAAAGAACCTCCCCTTAAGGCATTTTTGCCGAAAACTGTTTTGTAAATAGCGCCAATATCAACTAGTGTGTTCATTTTTTATTTAAATTAAGCTGTTATTTCTTTGTTATGAAACACAGCCAATTTATATTGTACTAACTAGCTTACTAAATGGAGTTTTCCTAACAAAACCTTTTTTTTAACTTAATCAAACCACGTCATATGACACTTAAAAGCAGCTAATTGTTACTCACATTGTTAGTCTGTCACTTCTGCATTTTAGCAACGTTGCTCAATTTGTTAATCGGGCTCTTCTACCTTTATGCATTTTTGCTCGATAAAATAAACAACCTGTTTTTTTTATTTGAACACTTGTGCATTTTTACAACATAGTTAGGATTCATAGCGTCGGTACTCGGGCACTTTTGCCTTTATGCATTTGGCCGACAAAGTGATCATACTAATTGTTTGATTTTGACAATCTTTCTTAAAGCTAGCCACTAGGTATTATTTAGAGTTAGATATAACTTTACAGTTCTGATATAACAAAATATCTTCAGTTTGATGCCATTTTTGCTATTACTCTAGCTTATAATTATATTATTAAATAATTTACATAAGTTTATAATTAAAAAAAAAAAACTTATTTTCAGCTTAACATTTCTTTTACATTATAAATTGTATACCTTTCTCAGTCTTTGTTTTTGTGTATCTAAAAAATTACTATGTTTCGAAACTTATATATGGTTGCTTTTTATATAATGCACTTATCTAGTTATATAACTCTCAACATAAGGGAATTTAAAAAGCTCAGTTATGCTGCTCAGATAAAAATTACAAGCAGACTTCTCTTGTATTTAATAATGTTGAACACTGGGATTCATCTTTACTGATAGCCAGCAGAGACATAGGTATTTTAAGAGTATTATCAAGCTAAAAAATAATAAAGAACTGCCGCAAATCTTTAAAAAAATGCTTGAGTAATTTATCATTAACCGCGAGGGGGCTTTAGGCTTCTGGTTAGGCTAGGAAGAATCATATTATTTTTTCCAACAAAGAGACCACTCAACCAACAAAGTGGTCAGTGAAAAAAAATTATCCTTAAAGCGCTGTATGCAGCACCGAAAATTACAACCGTAGAATAAAATACTTCATAAAAAAAAAATAGTCGCGAAATTTTATGTCAGAAAAACAAACAAAACAGTGTTGTCCTATCATTTAACCGATGCTATATGTGAGATGGCGCCAGCACACGTCCATTAGATGGCGCCAGCAGAAACAACAGCTGTTCTGTTCTGTACCAAAACTAATGTACAATCATATTATTACGGGCGTAAAAAATTGGCCTGTAGAAGAAATCGGTGAAGTCATTTGGCAAAAGACTCAACAAAAATCCATATAGCCCACAAAAATGCAGTCCTTCATAACTAAAATTTATCTAAAATTGGAAGGAATATTATTAATAGGTTATTCAACCAGCGAACACGCCTATATATTTGTAATTGCATAACCCGAGAACGGAGCGTCCGATTTGATTGGATAAGTGGAAATTTTTTTTCTTGTGTTCTTTTTGTCCGTCTCATTCTATGCACGTATAGAAGAAAATGAAAAAAAAAATATTATATTTTCAGAATTTACAAATTTGTTGTTGAATTTTCGCCCAAAATTGATTTTTTTGTTCCTTTTTTACTATTTGCCGACACCAATATTAAATGCCATTAAATGAAAAAAATTGTGCAAAAAACACTAAGCAAGCTAATATTCGGATACTTTACTTACAACTTTATTCAATCAAAAATA
Source organism: Chymomyza fuscimana (assembly GCA_949987675.1). NCBI lineage: Eukaryota > Metazoa > Arthropoda > Insecta > Diptera > Drosophilidae > Chymomyza > Chymomyza fuscimana. The sequence continues at coordinate 35,954,999 of OX465089.1, forward strand.
TACAAACTTTATAAAACAAAATCGAATGCCGTTTACATCGCTTACTTACTGCAGCAAATTTAAATTTAAAAAAAAATGTGATCAACTCGAAATTTATCATAGAAATGTTAACATTTTAGTTGTAGTCTAAAGGAAAAAATTACCTTCCTATGGACATTGTTCAATCCTTATGTTGCTTATAATTTTATTATAAACCAATTATGGTTTGGCACGCCTCCTTTTATCCTTTACAGTCATTGCGCAAGTCTATAATACCCGTGACAGGGTATAAAAAGAAAAGAAAAAAAAACAACGAAGGCACATTCAAGCCATGTCTTCATTTTGCTTCAGCAAAGCAAAATATTTATTATGTGATTATATTCAAGTTTAGCGCGGGTTATGCCCCTTCTCATTGTTTCTGCCCGCCGGCCTTTTGTTTTCGTTGTCGGCTTTGTTTTTTTGTTTACTTTAAAAGTATTCACTTTTTGTGGTTCTACTGTAGTTGTTGTTATCCTTGTTGTTCCTGTTCTGTTCCTGCTGGTGACTTGCAAATTACGTGGGTCATGAACGCACTGCGGCTGCCGTTGTTGCCGTTTCAAATTACATTGTTGAAAAATTCGTTGAACTGACAACATGAATTTTGTGTGCCCTGTGACATTTCAATGTGTCCCTCGTTGTAGGTCGGCTGTCCTCTGTTTTTTTTATTTATTTATTTGCTTTTTTTTTAAGAAATTAGCTCTATGTATACATAAACTTTATTTATGGCACTGTGGAGGCCCAACTGCCACCTTGGTGTCTTGTAAATCTTGGCCTAATCTCTGCGTATGTCAAAGTTCTTGCAAAATTTATGTTATAATCAAGAATTTAGTTTTTTTGTGCATATTTTGGTGGCTTAAAAAAAGTTTTAAAGTATAAATTTAATATGAAATTAATATCAATTTGCCAAGCTGAGAAAAATAAACAGTTTTTATACATAAGCCGTTGTTATAAACTTGAAGCTTTCCGCAAATATTTCTTCAAATGTCTGTCAAATAAACATTAAGTGTTTCGACTAAGATAATATTCAACTATAATTTTCTAAAGAAGCAAGCTAAGACGCATGCACTACTGTATAGACGCTTACATATATAGGTATAAGTAAATCAAAACCAGGGTTGGATACTTAAAAAGTTAATGTCAGTTTTATACCAAGAGTTTCAAATGGCGAACCGATTGGATAAGTTAAACCGGTGATGTTGTATTTTAAGCTAATGAGCTTATATAAATTTAATTTTATTTAAATATATCTCTTCGAAGAAAAATTTACGTCCGATTTCCCGAAATAACAAATTTTATTAATTCAATCAAAGTAATGAAGTCAAAATTCCTGTTAAAAAACTCGGCAAAAGCCTTGCTCTAAAAATGTCATATTTCTGAAGAGCTGGTAAAATCCAATTCGAAGTCTCTTTGACCCCATGACGTCCGCTTTAAAGATTAGAACCATTCGCAAAACATTTACAAGGCAGCCCATGAAGATATGCTATGAAATTTGCAAAATTCAGCAGATTTTTCGAGCCGAACGGTTCCTTGAGGCGGCAAGATGGCGGTTACTACCGGTCTGCTTTAGATCATGCAGAAACTTACGCCAATTATTTTACCCCTTTCACCCTGGCCCAAGAGGCAGACCCTAAGCCTCCTCAGCCTCCTTGCTACACAAGCTTAAGTTTGGGAGCGATTAATGGTCAACATGCTGGCTGAAAGACATCAATTTGGGTTCAAGGAAGGACCCGGCACTAGCGACCATATGCACCGATTCTCAAAGCATATCTTAAAAGCGTTTGATGACAAGGTACTGTTATAGCGTTTGAAAGAGTCTGAACTGATGTTCTTCTAAAAAAACCAAGATCTTGCTCCCAGCTCCATTCTTTAAAGTTTGAACTCTTTAGAAAAAATCTAGCTGGCAAAAGATTGAAAGTTAAAGAGGTCCTATCTTCGACTGGGCCAATGAGAGCTGAAGTGTTTTAGCCCCATTCCTTTATAGCTATTATACGGCGGATATACCCACCCCTAAGGAGCTAACTCAGGCTGTAGAGAGCGAAAAAATATTGATTCGACTCTGCAGCTTGTAGGTGAGAAGCAAGAGATGGGATTCAGGAATACGTTTTGAGAGCTGAATACCTATTTGAGGTGGAACGTTGCTCTGAACCCATTCAGGCGCCTGACAGTGCAATGCACGCTAAGTTAAAGAAATCACACGCTTTAGCATAGGCAGACGTCTTTTTGAAATCAAAATTTTGTAGCTTTGAATGTAAAATAATGTAATAATAATTTGTCGTCCTACCGATAATGATATTGAATAAAATACATACGTATATATACCTTGGGTGCTTGCTTTTATGCCATTTAGATTTCAAGCACAATCATACAATAGTTAATTTAAAAAAATTTTTGTTACAGCAAACTAAGGAATTCACAAATTACAATGCGTATACGTATAAGTAGTCAGCTACGCCTAAAATTAACGTAAGCATTTCTTTTCTAAAAGGGTTTTATATATGTATATACCTCCAACACATATACACGGAATTCTGCTTTAGCTGACGTATTTACCAAAGTAAACATCAAAGCAAAACCATTAAAAGGCATTCTCAAGTGAGACTCAACATATAGCTACCCATACAGCTTAAAACTAAAGGAAAGACTAACTTGCAACAAAACAGTAATTAACTAATTTGTCACATAAGCCGCATTAACAAAATGGCGTCGCAAAATGGCGAAAGCGCAACCATAGACATTGCATGTGTCACCGCCCAAAACAGGGCAAAATGCTGAATTACGTATACGCCTCATATACACTCACATATTTACCAACAAGCCTTGCGTGCTTGCCAACAAGCAACTAAGCCAAACACACATACTTTGACTAGCTTATTAATTTCCCCTTGCCAAAACACGTAAGACAACTGCAGCTGTATAAGTTTGCCTTTGTTTATACACACCCAGTACCACCCATAGCGGTAAGGGTATTATAGATTTGTTGAATGTAGCTAACAGGCAGAAGAAGGCGTGGCAGACAGTAAGTTCATTATACCAAATTGGGCCTTGGTCGTTAACACCTTGATTTCGAAGGCCATAAGAGCCAGAGATACCCAATTTTAAGATACCAAATTTTGGGATACCAAATTTTAGGATACCAAATTCTTACGCAGGTTAACTATTGCGATGTGTGTCCATATCATTGTCTCTTAGGGTTGCTTTGTGTGCTATTTCCACATTCGACCGATCGGAAGAAAACTTCAAAAGAAAGTGGGAATAATGTATTGAAGTCCCCATCTCCTAACCAACATCGAAACGTTGACTTATTCAAAAGCATCATCCTATCTCTTGAAAAATTATCGATGCGTAACATGGCGTAAGCTATTACTCCTTTTGGCAGGGTATCGCACTGTCGGTCTGCACCTCGACCTACTCAATTTTTGAGAGCTAAAGTTGTTTGCTCACTGGCAGCCATTGTCAGTGGGGCTTACGTTACGTCACGTTGCGTTACGTTTTGTTTTAAGACATGCACAACAAGTTTGGCGATTGCCTTAACTTGGCTTTGAGCAAACTCGTGCGTTTGTAGCTACAGTAGTCATTCTACTAAGAATTTACACCATTGCCAAAGTTGGTGGGCAGTGTTCCCTGGTTAGCTGCTCTAATCTCGTAATGAAAATCTGAGATGCGAAAAAAGGACACGGCTGCTGCAAGAAAGCCAACTCGGAAATTTAAGGACTGCAGCGCCATGAGGAGAAAAGCTAATTTGCATGCGTATTTGATTTTGGTGGAAGACTAAGTCCTCGTACATCCGGGATATCCACAATCAATAAAGATTCTGTAGACAGCGGCATAGTAAAAAATTAGGGAAGTTAAGGAAGACAAAGCTTGTGGGGGAAATTGCAATGCAAAGGAACCGGAAAAATGCTTGAAATTTTTTTTTACGCAATAAAATTTTTCTCTAGAGATGTCGATATTGAGTATACGCAGGGAACCATTCTACGGCTTATTGTAGGGTGATTATGGCCGAAATCAGCTGCCCCACTGCCAGAAACACCGATGTTGGCATGAATGTAATTAGATGGATGAATTTGGAGTTGCATTCAAGAGGTTTAATTAGAAGCTCTTGATGTACACGGCATGATTCAGTTAGATGATTTAAAAATTAAATTAAATTAATTAAATTGCCTTAAATTCTAATTTAATTGTTTTTTTTTCAATGAAGCAGCTTGCAAAATATTTTTAATTAAATATCACAGTTGTTTTATTTGAACGAGATGATAAGAGATGTTTCATTTTCGTCATTATCCTACTAAAATTTGGCTCAGTGGAATGATTTAATAACTGACAAAACATCATTAAAGACAGGTCCTCTACGCCTGGTTTGTATTTTGGTCTATTCTTTGCTTATTAAACTAATTAGTTATAGTATTTGATATTACAACGGTACTAATCTCATCCTTAGCCGCTCTTAACTTAGCTCTCACATAAGTACTAAAATATTGTTGTATATAGTGGCAAATCAATAGTTTAGTATATGTAAGCGTCTACTGTATTCCTTAAAAATCCTTTGACGCCAACTAAAGTTTTCTGTACTAATAGCCAATGGATTTAATGCTCATTTTGGACTTAACCATTCAACTGTATGGAAGCTCACACGCACGAGCCCACTCACACTTCTGTGCAGTAACATCGCAGTTGAGCTTCTACTATTTGTTGCATGCAACTTCATTAATTACAACTTTCCCGTGCACACATGTTGAAAATAATTATGCAAATTAATTATAGTATAATCTTAAGTTATTGCCCAGCACGCAACTCAATGTAATGAAAATTAAAGGCTATGCTATAGCGTTTTTAATTCTTTTCATCAATTTCAATGCACATTTTAGTCAGTTGATTAAATCAGACTGCGTTAATGCAATTGAGTTAATTTACAACTGACGCTATAGATTAAAAGTGCATCAAGGTTGCAAATGTATTGCGAATTATCATTTGTACAATTTTTTTTTTCAAACAAATTTGCGTACAAATTAAGTTTTCGCCTTTTGATTTAATTACGCTGCAAGCTGCTTCTGTCGAAAATTTACCCACAAATGATAGATAAATAAATCCATGTATATATAGTATATCATATAAAAAAAATGGAAATTTAATGCAAATAAACAGACCACATCGTTATGCTTGCTCATTGTTACGCACATGCCGTATGAGTAATGAGCTTTTCAATTTGTGACATCCATTCGACATGTATTCACAAAAAATGTATCTGATGATATGTTTATGTAGCAAATTTAAATTATTGAATATTTATCATGGATTATTGATGAGTCAATAGTGAAGCCGTGGGAATTTTGCAATAATTAAATCTTCTTCACTTGACTAATTTTCATAAAGTGTTGAAAACGTTTTTAAATTGATTTAAAGCATTTGAGATATCAGTTGAGTACAAGTATTAAATAAAATTCACTTAAGCATGTATATGTTGCGTGATTGATGCTTCCAGGAATCCAAATGTATAAAAAGTATTTTTTTTTTCATTAACTTTTGATTTAACAAAATTGAAGTTAGTTTATATTAGTTATTACAATAATAATATTATTATTATTATATTATAGTTCGTTTGACTGTCATTCTTAGTGTAGGGTTGATTAAATTTTTTTTCAATTTCTATTTTCTATGCAGCTCTTTAAATGAAAGAACTACAAAAAATTTATTAAAGGTATGATCAAAAATTTCGAAACATATGTTCTTCTGTTCGTGTAAATAAATATTTATTTCTTGAAGACCATAAGCAGATGAAGTTAGCCAAATTATATTGAAAACGTACTTCGTTTCCTTTTATCGGAACTTAGAGCTTTAGGTGTAAACTTTAAAGCTTCCACAGTTGCACATCAAAAATCATAAGTCTTAAAGGGTCTGGTTGATCAGAAACAAAGAGGATGTTCCAATGATATTTAAAGATTGAGACCAATTCAGAGTGAGAAATATATCTTTTTTAAATTTTAGTTTTACCACGTTACAGTTTAGTTCCAAAAGAGGTTACCACAGAGCAGTATATTTTAGTTTCAAGGGAATCCGTAATACATAGTCGATGACTTTGCTCATATAGTTCCATGAGCACTCCTGAGCCCCCGGTATGACATTCTTCTCAAAAACGTATCAAAATACTTTCGAAAAAATGACCAGCAAACTAATCGGTCGAAATATTATTTTCAGGATTTTTCGATTGAAAGTCGTAATTATAAGAATAAATTATAAATGGGTTTTAAACTTCTTTTAGGCCCTTAGGACCAAATCGATTTGGTGTAACAACGATAAAAAAAATTTAAATGGTATTTTTTATTTTAATTTTTATTGTTATTTTTCTATTCTGTAAATGTAAATAGATTCTGCTATCTTCAATCGCATTGGCCTTGAGTTTCGTCTGGAACTTCACATATATCTATAGAAAAAGAAAGATACAAATTTTTTACAACGTTAAATCAATCAACTGTAATTGCAAACAATAATCTATGGCAGTCGGAAATCCTCAGGCATAAGTTGAAGAAGGAGACCTGGAGACAGCAATTCGAAACCGAAATTCCGAAAACAACTAGAACTAGAAAATAAAATTGTTACCTCTCAAGAGGATCGAATGAAATTTATTGTAATGGCCCTATGTTCTATACTACAATAATGGGATTAAATATAAAAAATAGTATACATTTAATAATATCAATTTATCTTTTACACAACTTAACGCAAAGAGTGAAAATCTATGACAAAATGAAGAACCAGCTAAGCTGGGCAAGGAATATGAAATCTTTGTAAGTAATCAGCCATCTACTATAGTTCAAAATTTAATCGATTTAAATATTTGTATTTATTTTGCCCAGTGCAGGGCATGCTACATGTGGCACGTTCCTTCTTGTCGACATGGTTGGCTTAGCATGCAAAGCAGAGCTTGACGGCGTTAATGAAGTAATTTCCAAACATATCACGCATAATCAAGAGCACGTGAGCTACTTAGAATGTAATTCGTTGTCTATTTGAATTTGTCTGATATTGAAAAGCATTCAATAAGTTGTGGCTGTCGGAAGTTTAGCTCCAAACTGAGCTCGATGTTGCATATTATCAGGCGAACAAGTGTTTGCGGTTATATAGATACGGACAACAAACACACACACACACACACGTGTTTAAGCTTAATCCATTCGTACGTTATTAATGTGCTTTGACATTGAAATGATTGCCAATCGATCTGGTTAAAGTATTCCATGTAGTAATTACGACATTTGTAGTCGATGCTTTTCACATTTCAATGTTCATTGATAAGCCACAAAAATGGTTTGCGGCATGTAATTAATTGCTTTAAGCATATTTCTACGCCTCATGCTGTGGCAACAACAACAACAACAAAGCCACATCACCTAATGGCGGCAAAAGTTTCACATAATATTTGGTACAATAGAAGGCCAAAAAGCTATAAGCCAACAGTACGCACAAAAAGTAACGATTACAATCTCAATTACTTTCGAGATAGAAAAGAGCAGAGCAGATCTAAGCCCGTTGGTCAGCTGTGTGCCACGCCTGCACATAAATAGCACGCACACAAATTAACTTAAATAGCAGAGGAGGAGCGACATTATATACAAGTATATGTATATGTGTTTGCACACACACACACATACCCTCACAGATAGCTGTGACTTGCTCTAATTATATTTCACATAAAATGTACCAAAACTTTTGGCTTTCTTAGTTATAAAAGTTGCTGTCTGATATTTGCTTTGTTTAAGCCAAATAATAATTTATCGATGCAAGTAATAGGGCTAAGTGGCTTAAGGTTAAAACAATAAATGTTGGCAGTCGCTTTACCTGATGCTTTGGTCATGCAACTGTAACAATATTAAATGGCTCTCCTAGCAGCGTTAAGTATACGCAACGTGTGCTTACAATTTTTATTGTTGCGTTTTATACTCTACTTTTAATTTTACTTCAACATATAGCATTTTTTACGCGATTTGAGAAGGCTTTGATTCGCCACAAGCTTAAATTCGCAGTAACGATTAATTTTTGCCAAAATGCACTTTTTGATCAATTATTATTTAGGGAAACTTAAGGATGGTTGTGTTGGATTAAAATTAACGAGTTCTTTTAAGAATCGCAACATTACACGCATTCAATAGCAGATATACTCATGTAAATATATACTTATACATATATATGGTATATACATATAATGGATAAATTTAAATCGAAGCAAATGTGCTATTTTCACACGAAGAGTATATTTACTTCGACACTCTTTCTGTTATTTTTGTGTTTTTACGAACTTCTTATTTTTATCAATTTACTTTGTGTGTAAGCTGTTGCAACAAGGGCTGCATTGCAGCAAGTGCAGAAATATTACTATAAAAAAAAAATGGTCGATGGGGTTTAGTTGATGGCCGGATAGAGTCGCAGTTTGGGCTCTGGAAGCTGACAGCTACTGTGTTGTTGCCATTTTGCCTGTTGAAGCGCTCCACATGGCGTATGCGCGATTTATGCTACGCTTATAAGTATGTGTTTATATCATGACTTTGTGCTTGTGTGTGTTTTTATTTGCCATAATGTGCACTCAAAATTGTGGGAAGCTCTATGAGCTGCATATAAAGTCGCCTGCATGTGTTTGTGTTTGAGCTTGTGTGCGTGTGTGATAATAACGAGCTAATGCCACACTCAAAACACTTTTTGAGCATTTTACACTTTTTATGGTCTTGCCTGAGGGTCAAAAGCTCTTTACATAAAATATGCAATTTTCTTTTTTATTGCAATTTCTTCTTTAATATAAGATAAGTATTGAGTTGTGTTATGAGACAGTTCGATTTTTGTTTTTTTGTGCACTAGTTTAGTTTTTTGTCTTCACTATTGAGCCGCCTCTGAAAACATCGAGCCACCCTCTCTTGAGGAACTTAAAGATACCATAAAAAGGTTAAAAACTACAAAACGGCAGGCAAGGATGGCATACCAGCCGAAATCTTTAAGAGTATGATGATACGGGGCTAAGACAGATCCTTGATGTAATAACAGAATCTTGTTCAAACGATGGCACCCACTACATAAAAAAGGCGATAAAATGTTATGCCGATCAAAAGTTGTCGCTTTAAAATGACCAAAATGTATTGGCTGCTAAATAAAAAAAGTCCTCTTCCTCTACGGTGTAAAAGAGCGCTTTATAACACAATAGTCGCACCTACTTGGAGGTATGCTATCCATATCTGGGGTATGGCGGATCGCTCGAATCGCTTACGTATACAGACGTTCCAAAATAAGGCATTGCGGCTTATTACTGGTTGCGATCGGTACGTAAGGAATTCGACCCTGCACCACGACCTCAATCTGGATACCGTGGAAATCCAAATCAACAAGCACGTTAGCCGATACAATCAGCGTCTAACCAGACACACAACCAGGCTGGCGAAAAACTTACTCAATGATAACCCAGTAACAAGATTAAAAAGGCGATCGTTGATGAATTTAATTCCCTAACTCCAACATTGTTATAACGGCCTGATTTGGCCTTAAGGCAGTTCATGCCCAATGATGGCTCCAGCTGCATCCTGGATTGGCGACAATAACACATATGATAAATGCAATATATTAAAATTTTTGAGTTTTTGCAATAAATATATAAAAAAAAAAAAAAAAAAATGTTATGCACCAACTACAGGCCCGTTACGCTGCTAAACACAATCTATAAAATATTTTCGAGTCTGATTTATGATAAATTAGCCCCCTATGCGCAGAATTGTATTGGTAACTACCAAGCTGATTTCCAAGCGGGTAGGTCCACCACAGACCAAATTTTTATTTTACGCCAGATTTTAGAAAAATCAAGGGAACAGAACAAAACCACATTTCATTTATTAATAGATTTTAAAGCAGCTTAATAAGGGAATATCTATACGAAGCCGCTCTCTTTCTTCGCCAGTAAAGTTGATACGCCTAGTAAAATCCACTATTCCGAACCTCAGGAACACTGTGAAAATTCAAACGAGTTTTTCAACCGAATTCATATCAGACAAAGGCCTACGTCAAGGAGACAAGCTATAGTATCTGCTTTTTAATCTAGCCCTGAAATACGTTATCAGGAATTCGAAAGTTAACACAGAAGGAACCATTTTCTTTCAATCGGTACATACTTGCCTATGCGGACGACATAGATATCATTGCTACGTCGATACCAACCTTAAAAGAAAGCTTTATAAATCTTGAGAAAGAGGCTAAAAAAGTGGGTCTTACAATTAATGAACAAAAAACTAAAACCCAAATTTCAACAACATCAGAAACAATAAGGCATAGATACGGCCAGAACATCAGTTTTGGTGACTACAATTTTGAAGTAGCCGAAAATTTTCAATACCTCGGTGTAAAATAACGCGTGTAATAGACCAAAGAATAACGTCTGCGTACAATTGCTATTTTGGACTACAAAGACACTTAAAAAGTAATCTCTTAGACAGAGGGACGAAAACCCTCCAGTACCAGTTCTCACCTACGCGAGCGAAATATAGGTGTTAAGCATGGCAAATGAAAACAAACTTCTAATATTTGAACGTAAGATCCTGCGAAAAATCTTTGGAGGAGTACAAGAAAACGGAATATGGCCACAACGACCATAGTTATATAATCTATACGGCCACCCCGACATAATAACATTCATTAACACAAACCGATTACGACGGGGTGGCCCCTAATTAGGGCAAACGATAGCTATCCTCCAAAACAAATAATGATTGGACAGTGTGTAGGTAACCGAAGAAGAGGTCGACTAAAGTTGAGATGGATGGATGGCGACGATCAAGATGCAGAGGACTCAGGACTGAGATGTTGGAGAACACACGCCCGAGATCGTGACGAATGGAGGTGAAAACTACAACAGGCAAAGACCCGACCAGGGTTGTTTCGCCAATGATGATGATGATGATTGAGCCGCCTAACTGCGCATTCGTAAGCCCAAGTTATGGACAATCAATATACAAGTTTTCATTTGGATTTACTTTGTGCGCACTGCACGTTTTTAAATAAGAAATGGATACTTTGCACTATCGTTATAACTTATTTGGACCTAATTATGATCCAAATGCCGTTTATAGTTCCGACGAAAAGGATATATTCAATTAAATATATAATATTAAAAAGAAATTGATTTAAAAAATGACCGCAAATAACAAGAAAGGCAGGATTGCATCCGTAAAACATCTCTATATGCTGTACTTAGTACAAGAGTGGAGTTTATTACATTGCTCAAAAGGGTGGAAGATAGATTTTGTTAATTACTGCTTACAGTGGAAAAAAGGGCATTAACCTATTAGCCTAGAGTTGACTTAATGAAAGATGTTCACTTGTTTCGATCACTTAAAAATTCTTCTGGTTCCTTTATAAAAATTCATTGAAATTGTATGGGTGCGTTTTAAGGAAATTGATAGAAAACTGAAACAAGGTAGTTTAAATCGATGCAGATTTTACCTATAAATAATTATAACTAGCTAGCAAAACGACAGGCTTTGTCTCTCGAAACGTTCAAGTGCTTGATACCAATGGCGTCCCATTGCGCATAATTTCTTGGTCCACCATATGTACCACCATACGCTTCAGTTAATTTGTTTTTTCTCAATGCTTGATTTGAAAATTTTTTTTCCCATTTTTGTTGCTCCAAATAAAAATCAGAATTTTTCACAATTCAAAATTGAAATGCTTAAAAAATTGTACAAATTTGTATTTTCTATATATAAACACATCAACAAAAAAATTAGCGTGGTACCGATTGTATTCGTATGCGTGAAATTATCGAGGTGAAACTTACACTATATGATAGCCACACCTTATACTGTATGCACAATGCAAGTTTCAGCTCGATACGTTGAAATCATGCAGGTGAAAACGCATACCACTTAAAGAGCGTACCTATCAATACTTATTTTCTCGAAAAAAATTTTTCATGATTTTTCAGTTTTTCAAAAATTAATCTTGGCATATCCAATTATTGATATTTTATTAACTGTTGCCAACTGGTGTCATGCGTATGAAATAAAAACTTTCACTGGAAATGTTGGTCAAGCATCCGATTTTTGGCAAAAAATCACTGCCAGCGAACACGATGCGGCCGAGCTGGTATTCCATACATAATGCCATGGTCAGAATAAATTTAATATCTTCCCCCATTGTTTTCTAATTAAATTTTATCAGCATGTCGTTCTTAGTTGTTCACGTAGACCAGTGATGGGTAAAACTCACATAAACAAACATTTTTGTGTGTAAGCAGCGCATTAAACAAGCGCGCAAGATCGATATCGAGATATAGACAAGAAGAATAGCTTAGAACTTTTCTTAATTTTTTGAATTAAGACATTTCTATTGCGATACAAAAAACCGACCCATTATAAAGGAATAATCTCTTGGCTTGTCTAAATTTTTGTCATTTAATGCATTGAATGTTTGCATACAAAATTCATTAAACGCCGTTGGTACAGTCATAAGCTGTTGCATACTTAAGAGCTGCAAAATGCAAATACATGAATCAGTGCAGGGCATTTAACAAGCTGCCTTCGTCTATGTGGGCAAATATGTCTATGTGTGTGTCTGTGTGTGTGTGTGTCTACATATGTGTTTCCTGTTTCCGTTTGTTTGAGTGATGTGGCTGCTGCAGACTGTCAATGTATGGCTTAGCTTTGGCATGCTGGTACCAACTGCTCTCTCGCACTCTCACTCTCTTGCGCTCTTCCTCTCTTCATACTCGTTCTCGTTCTCGTTCTTTTAGCATTTTCATTGATGCTGCATATCTCTTTCTGCCTTTTGGCATTAAGTCAACTTGTCAGCATTGTTGTTGCTTTGTTTGCGTTTGGTATTGAAATATGTCTGTGGATGTGTGTGCGTGTACTTGTGTGAGTGCATGCTGTCACATTCTTACGTGCCGCTGCCATTTTGATTGCTTTGTTTTGAATTTTTATTTGACATTTAATGCCATTGTTGGCATATTTTGTTGCCAGCTCATGACAATTTATGGACATTAAGCCCTTTAACAAATTAAAAATCTACTCAGTAGCCGTTGTCCATCAGCTGGTTGGCCATAAAAATGGCTAAAATCATGTGCCTCACTTACTAATGGCCCTCAAGTTCCACACTTGAATTGCCCATAATGAGAGCGTTGACCAAGTGTGAAATCTTTCGCTTCATTTGGCCTCACATTAGACGGCTTTGCGCTCATTTGTGAGGCTTTCATTCGCTGGAATTCTGGTTATGGCCCTGTCAGCACTGTTTATTGCTGCTCTATTGTGCACAGGAGTGCAGTATGGCAAAGTATATACTTACGAGTACGTATATGTGTGCACTATTTATGAGCGTACAGGTAAACAGACAATCGTTAAGTTGTAGATTCTCTTTTATTGGCTGCTGCCAGCAATTGGCTTACTTGTGTTTATTGTCGCAAATTTATATACATAAATGTATTCCATTAAAATGCATTTTTATCTTTAAGTGTTTAACTTTTTTATTTGTTTAAAATACATATATATACAATTATTGGTTTGGTAAGGCGTTGAAGCATCTTCATATACGTTCTGAAAGAATCTGTTTAGGAGCACGTGCGCAGATTGAAAAAAATATGTGGTCTAGCAAAGAAATTACGCTAGCAAGCATTTTGTACACTTTGTGGTTAGCATTTTCTATCAGCTGATTGAAGGCTTTGTGCATCGAGCACGGACTGAAAGTAATCGATGAGAGCAAATTCTATCAATTTTGAAATCCAGTTTCTCCAAACGCCTAGAGCATTATAATGAGCATTTGTGAGCCTAATAGAAACACTGATACCGATCTTTATGTAATATTTAAATAAATATTTGCCTCAAATATTTTTGAAAATACCTTAAATTGGCTAGCATACATATCTATTGATAGCTACTGGCATACATATCATTATAAATTAATTTTCCAACTGGAATATTTTTATTAGACTTTATGCTCTAGAGTTCCCAATCTATAAGTTGGGCACCGCCTTGTGTGACACCTTCTAATTTTAAGAAATCTGAGCATGCTTGTCAGCAATTTTTTTTTTAACCAAAGCTTTATTTCTAGTCAATCGTGCCGCACTGCCTGCACTTATTAAAGATATGTTAAAGTTTAAGATGCATGCAAATAAACCGAATTTCAATTATTGTAATTATAATATTCTTTTTTGTTCCACAAATGATACTTGTGTTCTTGAACTTGAGTGCATGCTGTGAAAGCGCATTAAAATGTATTTTAATTAAAATGAAAGCAAAGTTGAAAGCTTAAGCATTAACATGACACAAGGCCTGTAAACTGGGTCTGCGCCGAGTGCGCGATGACCGAGCATATCGGCGCCATTTTGTCATATGACGCGGCAACCGACCGACTGAAGGACAGAGCGTAAAGTGTTGGCTACCAGCCATGCCGAAAACAGAAATGAAAGTAATGTAAAGTGGCGCTGCTTCTGTTGCCGCCCATTGAGTTTCAGGAACTTAAGCTGACCGCAAAAAAATTAATTAAAATTACTTGCAACCCCCAAAGCCTCCGCGTAATTCACGAACAACTTTACAAGCGAAATGAGGCCAGAAAATAGCCCTGATGATGTCCAAGCCACTGCCAATGCCTTTGGCAAACTTCGTCAGCCGCACTTTATGGCACAAACAAAGGCCAGACGACTAGTCAAACAATTGGTCAGTTGGTCGGATGGTCTGTGGGTCAGTCGTTGGTTCTGGCGTTGAAATTTTTTCTCAAACTTACTCATTCTGTGGGCGATTCTCACAAATCATCTATTAGATTCAGGGATATGCTGATATCGGGAACAGTACTAAAATACATGGTTCAGTTGTGTAGCTTGGATTATCGTCTGTGCTCTGCCAGCTTTTTAAAACTTTACACTGCGATTGAAAGGGAATATTAAGTTTTTAAGGAGAAAAGTGAGTGTTTTATGAAATAGTGAAAGTGATTAGTATGCTAAAGTGATTCGAAACCTCTAAGTGTTTTTTCTCAAAGCCCACAAGAGGTTGATAGATTGATACATATACCATATTTGCAAGAAAAATTATCACTTTTTCTTGGCTACGGTCGCATTGTTGAAGTTTCAATCTTAAATCTTGAAACAGGGAACCCTGATTTTGCTTCCGATGTATGGGTTATTAAAGTCAATTGAGATCGTTTTAAGTTCTAGCTCGTTTCAATAATCGAATTCGAGAGCCCTCTTACTATCGGAGTCGGTTTATAGATTTTGTGGACTAAAATTTTGTTTATTTTAGTTTTGGGATACCAACACGAATTCTTTGCAGCAGTTTTCTATTATTTAAACCCAAATCAATAAAAATGATATTTGATCTACGCTTCTATTTTTCAACTTCTCGTCTCCACGAAAAGGCAGATATATGCATGATTAATGAAAAAATAAGCCTGGCTAAAAATAAATTTAATATCAAAAACATGGACATCTCACTGTCTTAGTTTCTTAGCTCTAGTCTTAGGTTTTTTTTTGTTTTTTGCTTTAAGGTTTTCATCCACATTTTTTTCCTTTAAAATATAATTTTACATAAACAAATGTCTACACGATATAAATTTGCCATCTTAGTTGTAAAGCTTCTTTTATAAGCTAAACTCTATTAATTGTATACTATATACTATATGCTACTAACCGATGTATAAATATTAAAAACCAAATCTTTCCAATTAGATAGTTAAAACTTGACGTGCATAATAAAATAATCGTGGAGAAAAGGAATTATTGTAATTTTAACTCATTTTTAAATACTTAATAATGATCGAATTTTAAAGATGCTTTAAATAGTTGAAAATAAAAATAAAAAAATCGATACTTAAAAATTTTGTATATCCCTATGGCGGCAATAATTACAGGATAGAATCAAAAAGAGAAAAAGTAGGACTAAATTAATTTAAATTATTTTATTGAACTAATCGGTGCACAACGCGTATACGCCATCTGTAACTCCCTTTCCGGAATCCCCTTTACAGATTCTGGCACGGCCCTTTGGACATCTTTCGCTTTTCCTTGAGGTCGCTTGAGCCGAGGAAAGAGGAAGATGTCCGAATGTGCCATATCTGGATCATAAGGGGCTGTCCTGTGCTTGGCCAGCAACGCGGTGTTGCACATAACAAAATTTATTGGGTGCTACTATACGAAGTCCCTAACTTCAGAAGAATGCTCAGAGTACAGAAGAACCTACACTTTGGACACATTTTCATCAATACTTGAAGTTGACCAGTGCGCTGGTCGTCTTAGACGAGCTCCTCCCCTCGCGGAACAGCTTATGCCACTCAAACACTGATGAGCGGCCCATTGCAATATCGCCGTAGGTATCCTTGATCATTCCGAGGATCTTTGTTGCGATTTTTCTCCATTTTGGATAGCGAGGGTACTTCTTACTTCTTCTCGACGTGATTACTCTCGGCTTGCGCAGGCGACTGGGAGAAATTTCGCCTTCTTTGGAGGGCTGGCCGCATTGGGAATGATAAGGTAAATGAATCGGATGTTCATTTATGTAGTAGGGACATTTCCTAGTTTGTTTAAGTCGCGTCACCTAAGAGTAGGTCTGGAGTATGATTTCACTTCAACTATCACGTTGTTGCCCCTACAAATCATGGCAGCATTTATTAGAATATCTCCGATTCGGGAGTCCCCAACCTTGTCTTTCCTTTTTGCTTGTACTTCTTTCTTTACATTGCACACTGCCACGCCTCAATGCAGCAGCAGCAGCGCTGGAAGCAGCAGTTAGCAACAACAGCAGCAACTACAATGAGTGCAGCAGCTTTACAGCCGACAAAATTCGTTTTGCGCTTCAGCGAGTCCTGGTCCTGATCAAAAAAGGCCCAGCAACGTGCGGGCTGCAGTCCTTGTACTAATGTTTGTCTATGTGTGGCTTTGTGTGAGTGTCCATGTGTGCGTATGTATGAGAGTGTGTTTCCGAATGTGCTAACATTTGTGCCAGCGCGGCGTGTCCTTGTTGTTTTGCATGTTTGTGTATTTGTGTTTGTACTCTTGGCTCCATACAGTCGCTACGTTCTGCACTTCTTTTTCCTCTTCTTTTATTTACTTGCACAAAAATTGTGTTGTTTGATTTTGAATTTAGCATACAATTTGGCATGGCGAATTTTGCGCGTTTTCTTTTTTTGTGTGATTCCCTATTTATACACTGTACTTATAGAGTCGAGTCCATGTTTGTAACAGGCAAAAGGAGATGCGACAGACCACAAGTTGTTTATACCAAAATCCTTAGCATTACCTCGCGTAGCGATTGAGATCCGTATAACCATCCATTTGTCTCACAGCCTTTAAAAGCTACAAACACAAATTTGATCAAATGCTGGAAAGTATTCGTTTACAGGAGACGTTCATGGCGATCTTATCCCGTTCTCACGTTTGAAATTTTTGCGGCTAAGACTCGCAACTTAGAAGCCGACTTAGCACATTTATACACTTTAGTACTTAAAATAGTATGTCCAAAGATGTTGACTCTCTCCTCCTAATTAATCAACAGTATTCCACTTTTCTTTACTAATAAATAAACTAGTGCCACCATGTGAGCCTTATAAGCAACGAATCGTTGACTTTTTATCAGAAAATAAAACTCATCCGATACCGAAGTAAACTACTATGCCTACAATCCTCAACATAGATATGAAGTATAAATAATAACTTCTTTTGCGTAAAGTGCTTGCAGGGTATCCCACTGTCGGTCACTGCCCCGACTGATTTACAAGTTTTTTTTCTCCTCTTGTTATGTGTTGGTTTGGCAAACGTTTGCACTAGCCAGACTTTTAGCTGGCTTACTGCCATTTTGACCCATTTGGCAATGTCAAGTCAACGAGTCATACCGAGTTTCTACTACCATTTACATTTGCATTTGCTGTCGAGTCGCAAGTTGAATGGCGAACTTAGCCATAAATGCGTCGTAGAACACACAAATTTTGTAAATGCTTGAAATAATTTTTACCTAAATACAGTGCTTTAAAATATTTTACATACAGTCAGAGAAGGTTTTAAATGGTTCACTATTGACAATTTTGAAAATGACCGAGCTACTTTTTTTTTAAATTTAAAAAAATATTTTTCCATTTTATCGTAATAATTGCATGAACTTGATATAAAATAAAGCGAGCCCAAAATCTAAGATAATACAATACCATATGCTGTCTTCATATGAACTTATGCACCTTTTCTAGTCGAGTTTAACGCTTAAGTTTAATCTAATTTTTGACGTGATAATGTCTTATAAATCGATGAAGCATGACACATGCGAAAAAGTGTCACGTTCCGTTTGAGCCTGTGCGTGTAAGCGAAAGCACGGAACAAGCGATAGAGAGACACGATCGGCCTAAGCGTTTGGCCATGGTAGAACAACAACAACAAGGTAGAGTAATTGAGAGCATAAATTTTGTGAGAGTAAAAAAAGTGAGGGAGAGCAAAAATACTAGCTGGCACACAAGCTAATGCTGTGTGAGTGTGTGCAGTAACGCTCTGCTAACATCGACAGCGCAGTCAACTTTATTTCTCTGGTCTTTGTTTTTTCATTTGATGTTGTCGTTGTAGCTGCTGCGTGTTGTACGTCGCAGAATTTTAAAAATTTTGCAATATTTAAAGTTCTAAAAGTGTTTTAAATTGTGTTGACAAAAGTGCCTTAACTTTAAAAACTACATTTAGCCTAAAATTTGTGTGATATTTATAAATATTTTGGAAATCAAGGGGAGTGTTTCAAGTGTAATGTCAGCCATCGGTTTGACTTTTTCAAGGCTCATTACACTTGAAACACTCAACTAGATTACATACATTTCCTATCATCGTGCTATCCTTAACAGAATAACGTAGATTGGAGGATCTTAAATAAATAAATTGTTAATAATTCAATTCATAAAAGTATGCAATTTTTCATCAATGTTTTCTTATGACGTTATCACGAAAAATTATCGTCCGTAAACCGACTTTACAGACAAGGATTTTTTTATAAATTAAGTTTTCATTATAAAAATGTGTGTGCCCTAAAATATTGTTCGACTAAATAAAAATTCGGTGTTCCTATAGAAAGATGAATATAAATTTGGTTACTATGCTGAGAATATTTTTTTTTCTTTTAGTTATGTTTCACAATATATTTTGTGCGCTTATAACATTTTGTCTTTTTGGCTTTTCAAGTCTCTGAATTACTCAACCATGTTCTTTATACCACCCATCCCATTGATTTCCTAACCAATCCAATACCTCAAAATGTAAATTTATTTATAATACACAGTAGAGCTAAAGGCCATCGCAGTCACCGCTCTTAGTTCCTTAATTAAATTTAATTATAAAATATCTCTTTGTTAATAAAGTCTGTGACTATAAAAAAATAAAAAATAAAATCGTTTAATGAATAACTCTCAATTTGCTTAAATACCTCTCGAATGATAACTTGTAAATGCACTTAATTAATTAATATAAAATAAATGTAATTCTCATAAAAGTCGCTGCAATTTTATTTTAATATACATAAAATTTTAATGCTTTCTATAGAAATATGCTATAAAAGCATTTTTTCTTTCATCTGAAACTAGCTTTTGTCAATTCCTTGGAAATTTATTTCTTTCAAATTAATTACTTTTCATAAAAAATATTTGCTCCGTAATAAAAAAATAAATTTTTATCACTTTGCCGTAGCTATTTGACTGCTCATTTCTTCTACGCTTTTAAAGTATACACATACGTTCAATTACTTTTCTTACGTACTGTATATACAATATATATACATATATATACTCTTGTTTTTACTATTTCTATTGAATATTTTCCTTAGTAAATTTATATGCATTAGTAGTTTATTTAACATTCATAA